>CM046996.1:45471676-50271676 GCA_025698465.1 Gossypium longicalyx | reverse complement strand
AATTAATATTGAATTGAATAAATGTTGGTTTTAAGTGATTGGGAATGTTATATGCTTGATTTATTATAGATGTGATATATGTTAATACTCACCTTGTTGATATGTTGTTGTCATGTTTAGGAAAACTCGTAAAGCTAGTATCTTATTGAATTAAGTTGTAATTTTAGGTAAGTTGTTTAAATACTTGTAAACTTACTAAGAATTTGTTTACCCTGTTGTTTCCCTTTCCTTGTAGATGGACAAATTGCGGAACATGTCAAGTGGATCGTCAAGAAGCTCACGCTGTCCCGATATTGGTTTGGTTGCTCTTTTGATCATTTTATGTCCGGTTATGTGGCATGTATATAAGGTTGATATAAGTGTTTATCTTGGTTGGTTGATTTTTGTTTGAACCTTGATGAATGTTAATTTTTGTTTTGGTAATGGCACATATATTACTTGAATGACAACTTGATAGTCTTTTGGCATGACTAAGATGTTGGTATGGAATGACTTCTTTTAATATGGAATGGTATGAAATTTGGAATCATCACATGTTGTTTTGAATAGCTTAAAAGCATGGAAGATTAGTTGTTGTGATGAGTTGTTTGATGCTAAGTTAAGGTTTGATGAATTGATTTGATTTTGGTAAAGGTTAAATAATCAATTGGTATAAAATTTGGTATGCCTTATGCAGGTTTTAATATGTGTTATAATAACTTTGAATACCTTTTTCTTGGACATGAAATAGGTACCAAAATGAAAGTTTTTAACATTTTAGCACTAAGGTATCGATACCTTGGCAAAGGTATCGATACTTAGTATTTTCAATTGGATATTCAAACAAACAATATGATAAAATTGTATCGCTATTATGGGAAGGTATTGGTACCTTAAAGGATGTATCGGTACTTCAAGACAAGTATCGATACCTTTTGATTTAATTGGATTTTTATTAGCATCGAAGCTTAGATTGGTATCGGTACTTATGTGGTGTATTGGTACTTGATCTAGAAATTTTGGTAATGTCACATCCTGAATTTCTTATTGATAAAATTGTAAATTATAGCATGAATGAATAATTAGCCTAGTGGTAAAGAAGTAGAGTAATTTTCCTTGAGACTCAAGTTTGATTCCCCTTCATTTGCAAATTCTTTTTTTCTTTTAAGCCTATGCCACCCACCCTAGCAAGTTGTCAGATTTTAGTCTGAGTCAAACACTGAAAAATCTTATTAACTTGAATATTTAAAAACAAAATTATCTGAATTATCTAATGTTATCATTTTTTTCTAAAAAAAGATTGAATTAATTTTTGTTGAGGTTTTTTTTCTTTTCTCTCTCTTTTTTACGCTTTATTTTTAGTAATTTACCTTTTTCAAATAAGTCCCTGATATTATTATTTATGTTGAATCCATGATTTGATTGACTAGATTATTATATATGCCTGATTTGTAATAATACATGCCTACTGTGATTGAATTATTGATAAACCATTACTGTTACTTGTACCACTGTATACTGATTGCATGATTAACATGCCAACTGTTACTGCTAAACCGAATGCATGATATGCACAACTAATACTACTAATGAATTGAAATCATGATGAGCATGTTTACTATTTTACATGATATTTTTTCAAGCATGACATACTGTATTGCATGGGATGGTACAATTGTATAGTGGAAGTACTAGTAGTTAATAATCTACAAACACTAGTGGTTTATCCACAAACTTACTAGCAGTTTTTATTTGCAAATATGTTGTGTATTCACAACTACTTGCAGCATATAAACCTACAATATTGGTGGCTCAATCACAAACTAGAGTGTTATGGTTGGAGGAGTTTTGGGGAACTCTTACTAAGGAGTGTAGCGAAGTATGGGTAGGATTATTCCTGTTAAACTTAAATCGCATTGCATTGACATTCTTAAAGCATGTTGAATGAATTGTTTAATACTATTATTTTCTATGAATGTTACTGTGATGACATTTGTTAATATGTATGCTTAGTTATTATTCTGCATTGGTTCACTTGTGATAGGACTCACACTGAGCTTAGTTATTATTCTGCATTGGTTCACTTGTGATAGGACTCACACTGAGCTTCATAGCTCACTCCTTTTTTATTTTTAATCTCTACATATAATCTGCGAAGTTAGGGCATTGATAAGGCATCCAAAGGGTCTAGGCTTAGTTTCTATATATTGAATTATTTAGAATTATAATTTGATTTATTTTATTATTCAAAGTCTATATGACTTTATTTTGAACTGTGCCAAGGGACTTAGGTGTTGGTTTTTTTTTTATCTTGCATGACGTTTAATTTAAATTTTAGGATATCAAGTTATGATTATTAATTAGTTATGCATGAACCCCAGCTTTTATTAAAAACAAAAAAAAATTCATTTTTACACTGCTATATTATAAATAAGATTTCAGTAATAAATAAATTGGTAATTAACTAAGTTATCCATCAAAGATAAAAAAAAATATTTTAAAATGACTGTTTAAAAAAAAACTTCGATAGCTTACTAGGTCACTTCAGTGGCAAATGTAATCTTCTGAATTTGGGTCTAACGTCTAGGCCAAGTTGGGGAGGTTACATTTTTACTATCATTGTCGCACCTCTTCAGCCCTTTTTCCCTCCATTGTCATCGTCCCAGTAAGCCACCATCCTTTTCATTGTCATCCTTCTATCTTTTGTTGTTTTTCTATCGTTAAATCTAAGCAAGTAGTGTCAGAATTTTTCAATTAGTTCATTCAAACCTAAGTAGTTTTCTCTAATTTTTGTATTATGTTATGGTCGAATGGTTCATGGCATGGCTGAATCTCACATGTTTCATTCCTTCTGTGTTTAATTTATTCAAGGTCAAGATCCAAACCTTCCACATCAACAGTGACTTTGGTGAATTGTTTGCAACTATGTTGTAAGCCTGATATGGTAAGTGGTAACTTTCTGATTCAGATGTGAAATTATGGTTAACACCATTGCTTTGGTCGAACCCTATATGAGTAATAGGGCACTAATTTTTTATGAACGATCACTATTGTGTACATATTTAAACGAGTTCGAGTCGGATCTAAGTCCTAGGAGCTGTGAATTTAAGTTAGTGCTTCAGATTTATGCTTAACAAGTGTGGGTCTCCCCTATGTCAACTAACTTGAAAATCATGTAAAATATATTTAAATGATGAAATTTGCTTGCTAATTTTGGTTTGGCCAAATGGCCTAAATGAAAAAAGTGAGTTGTCGAGCAAGGTACGTAATTAATTAGAAAGCATGTTTGTTAAATGTCCTATTTAGGTGATGAAATTGTGTATTGAATGCGTGTATGGCATACTAGATTTTGAAACACTGATTTTGATGCATGTTTTAGGCCGTGATTGATAATGAATGTATGAAACCATGTGAGCATGTCATTGTTACCATTAAATGAAAATTATGTAAAGCATACATTGACACTGAATATTGAAATGCATGTTAAACATGACATTGTACCGAAACAGTTACTGAAAGCATGATTTGCTTACCAATTGTATGTCATATTGTATCTGTATGGGGTAGGTATTTATAGTTGACGGAGGAGTTCTATTTAGTACCGACGACATTTAAAGTCCAGCATATTGTTGTCAATGCACTACACCGGAGTACCGAGGAGATTGGGCAATTTATCGCATTTTACTAGCATCTTGACTGTATTTTTACTAGCAGTTTTATCTGCAAACTATTGCTGGTGGTTTAAACCTCATCAAGCTTAGGCTCTTACTGTTTTGGAGCTCGGATGATAGGTTCTGGGGAACACGTGGTGTGTAGCGAATGGATGGGTAGGATTATTGCACTATTGCATTAAGCATGCCATACTTATATGATGTTATGCCATGATAAATTGATTTAACTGTTATATTAATCGAGTGCATATTTGACTCATTGGATGCCTATATTGTTTTGACTCACACTAGGCTTTTTAAAGCTCACCCCCTAGTTTACTCGTTACAGCTAACCCTCAAGACTAGCTCAGTTTTGGCATACGGAGGTCTCAACTCAGATTTTCAATTACTTTATTTTATTTTGGTATTATTATTTTAGGAATGTAAATTTTATTTAAAGTATGGACTGTAGTATGAGATATTTTTAATTGGGGTTTTTCATGCATGAGTTTTTCTATGAGAACTGATCAAATTTACAAACCAGCCTAATATGACTTAAAATGAGAATTTTTCTATAAAAATCAATTGCAATACTTTTTCTGCCGCGTAATGATAAACCAATGGTTTTAAAAGGGTTTTCCGATAAGATCATCTGAGTTTTATTTCAAATGACACGACCTTTTAATAAATTGAACTTAACAATAAATGACTTAACAGACCGGTGTTTTTTTAACAAGCCTTATGCAATCACGCTAAGTTTCATAAATTTTACAAAATAGCAATTTTACAACAGGATATTTTTACTTAGCCATTTCGGTGGCTAATGTAACCTTTGGGATTCATTCATAACATTTAGGCGGGGTTTGAGAGGTTATAGAAAACCTTGAAATTTAGTCCTAACTCATGCTCGAGTCTACAAAAGAGCTTTCATAAGCTTAATGAAGGCTCAGATTTAATTGTGTATCTTAATATCTAGGTATTTATGATATGATTGAATATTTCAATGATTTGTTTATAAGTATACTTGTTCATATTTTTTAAAAATATTACAAAAAGGTCCCTATTTGATCTTGGGTTGATTCTAAAGCATTCATATGCTTGTAGAAGACTCGAAAAAGAACGTTCATGTTATTCAATGATGTATTATTGATTGATTGCATGATTAATGAAGTGAAATGATGTTTTTACTGTGAGTTTGTTAGTAGTTTACGGCAACGAATGTGGCACTCTATTGCTCGGACCCAACGATCAAGTCAGATAAGGGGTGTTACAACTAAATTTTATAAACTCAATCGATAGTGGTTTTATTAGTTTCTTTCATAGGGTAAATTATTTTTTTTTTGTTTTGAAATTATAAAATAAAATTAGCATTTAAGTTTATATCTATTAATGATGCTTTTAAATTTTTAATAATTTAATTTTATCAACCTAACATGATTAAGGACGCATTTAAAAGATCACTTGACAACTAGATTCAAGCATAATCAGTTATAAGTACTGAATTTATATTAGAAAATTGTTTGGCAAATTAGTAAAATATAAGTATTGAATATAATTATGTTGTTTGATAAAAGTAAATACTAATATTAAAATATTTTTATTTTTATTTTTATTCTTAATCTTAATCTTATTAATATAATATTTTTTATTATTTTGGATAGTTTTGGATAAATGATATATATGTGTGGAAATTTGAATATCTCATTTTTTCGAAGGATAATTTATTTTAATTTTTAATAAAATAAAATCAACTTAATATTATCTACATTAAGTGATAAATAGCTACCTAACTCCTTATCTTATTCAACACGTTTTTATAAAAAAAATTATATTAAGTAAAAAAATTAAAATGATTATTAAACACATTTAAATATAATTTATCAAATACTTTAAATTAAAGATAATGTAGGGCTATTTTTAAAAATTATTTTTTAGTATACCCTAATGACTCGTCATAGCAGTTTCGTTTGTAAAAGTATAAAAATTTCATATGGATTCAGTAATTTCTCAAATATTGATAACAAAATATTTGTGTGCTCTCTATTAATATATTTCTCCTATTTAAGGTACATAATAAATTATAAATTAATATTTTAACTTTATTGTGAGTGTTTTTTTCCCTTTTAACGGAATTCTAATTATATGGTTTCAATAGCTGTATGAAATTGATCACCTTTACAAGAATAATTAACATCGATTTGAAATAAATACGATGTTTAAACTCACAAAAATTGCTGTGGAGGAATTCATTTTTATTAGTGTAAAATTTAAGTGATTTTATATTTTTTTATTATTTTTTATATAATTAATATTTTAATTATTAATTATTGAATTCATAAATATATTTATATTTGTCATGTATGTAAATTTTTTTTTACCAAATTGATATTTTTATCATATCGATCTAAAATATTATTTATGTATATAAAGATTGTAAAACTTTTTTAATTTATGTCAAATTTAACATATGTGATTTATATAAATGGAGTATTAAATATAATAGATAAATTTTTAATATATTAATTATATAAAAAAATTACGAAAAATATAAAATTATTTATGATGTAAATAGATCTCTGACGTGTATATGGATAGTATGGCACATAAAAGAAAGTAGGAGATATGAGGAACCTCAATTTTTTGGAAACAATGAATGAGTTAGCTGTGAAGTAGGGTTGGGTGGTTGATTTTGGTTCATCAAAAAGTGAAGTTGAAAATTGTTACTCAGTTTTCATCCTCGTACAACTAAAATGAAAAAGAAAAAGTCAACAACCAATTTTTATTTTTTTTAACTTTTTACCGTAAAATTTGAAATAACTCAGATTTTACTTCTTCGGAAGCTAAGCAAAATTACAAAGTTCAGGTAAAAAAAAAAAAAAAAGTAAATAAAATTGAAGTTAAAGTTATGTAAACTAAGAAATTTAAGTCTAAATTAGGTTGAGAGAGAGAATGAAAAAAAGTTGAAAGACATACATATGCGGCGGGTATATGGAGGGGAATAGATACAAAGAAACTGAATAATGCCTTGGCTGGCGACACATATATAAACTCTGTATCATACATTCGTGAATGTCTAAATTCCTTAGCATTGCAAATTTGCTTTTCTTCAAATAAAAAAAGTCTGAAAAGTAGAGTTGGTTTAATTTTTTTTTTTTTTATTTATCCTTTCTTCAAGGTAAACAAGTTAAAAAGATTGGTAGTTGAATTTATTATTTTATAACATAAGAAAAACGAAAAATATTTGAGTTCTCACTATAAATTTTTACCTATTAATTTTGGTTATAACTATTACCACCACTGAAATTTTTTAACTTGAAAAAACAAACAAGTTCAAATAATTTTGCAAGTTTTCTTAATTTCCTCCCTTTTGGAATTTTGCCTTTCCATAAATTCAAAGACTTATCTATACTAATATTAAGCTCTTAAATGAACTAATGTCACTAACTTAATTGAAAATTTATTAAAATACTTTTTACTTTTTCAGAATAACAAATATCGATATGAGTTTTTTTTTCTTTTCATGTTCTTTTAGTAAAATGATACTATACTATAATAGAATTTAGGGTAAACTATCAAATTAGCCACTTAACTATTAACGTGTTTCAATTTTTGTCATCCAACTATAAAAAATTTTAATTTAGCTACTAGCGTTTTAGATCATTTCTATTTTGGTCACTCACGTTTTAGATCGTTCATATTTTGGACGCTCTCCGTTAAATGTTTAATGGAAATGATGATGTGTTTAACACCCCTAAAATCTTTATATTTTAAAAGAATTAATAAATCAAGATAGTGTACAATTGATTTCTCAATAAAATAAAATAAGGAAATGAAAGTGATAAAAGAGAATATTAAGGAGTATCAAAGAAAATTAAATTAAGTATGTTGTAGTATACTAAAGATAAACCATAAAGATGTAAAAAGATTTGACGTTCAAGTAAAATTATTCAAATTTGAGGGGTTAAAGTATAAATATGAGAAAAATTGAAAGATAAAAAATGGAAGTAACCCAAATTCTTATGTAATGAAATTGGGGTGCAAGGACCAAATTGAGTAAGCGTAGAAATACGAGGGACTAAATCATAAATTTACAAAAATAGTAGCAATTCAAGGATTGAAATTTGAAGAAATATGAAGGGTAAAATGGTAATTTCTTAAATAAGATAATTATGAGAAAATATCATGGTTGTTGGCAAAATATAAGTCATTGGATGAGATTGAAAAATAATATGAACTCTTAGCCATTTGATTAAAATGATTAAAATTAGATTTTTATATATTAAATAATAATATTTTATTATGAAATTAGTTGAGATATTTTAATGAAAAAATGAAGAAACTTCTTCATTTTTTATCTAAGTGGTTCACGCCACTTTCATGAAGGTGGGAACAAAACTTTATATTTTAGACAATTTAGTCCTTTGTATTGAAATCCCATTATTTCACCCAAAATTCTTCAAAATTCCTATAGGCGCCAAAGAAAAAAGATGAAGTAGAGATCCTAGAGAGTATATCCTCAAGTTAGAAGCAAGAAATTGTAGATGGAAGTGAAGAAAAATAGAAAAAAAGAGAAGGATAGTGATGAAGTTGAAAAAAAAATAGAAGGAAAGCAAAAGAGATGAAATTCTTGTAAAAAGAGGTAAGTGTTCATTTTAATTCCATTAATATTCAAAGTACTAAGTTAAGGTATGTAATAACTTGAGCGTTTACTATGTGAATTTTATTTAAGTAGTAGTGATGGAAACTATATTACAAATAGTAATACATAGATAGTGGTATAATTTATGCTATGATAAGTTATGATTAAACTATATGTTAATGATATGTGAGCTTTGAGGATTAAATTGAATAATAATCTAAGTCTGATCTTGTATAGCAATTCAATAGTTGATAAGTAAAATAAAAGTTAAATGTTGGTATATATGATATAAAACATAATAAGTAAATATATTCATTAAAATAGTTTTGGACAGCAACAGTAGTTTAACATTGAAAATTCACTAAAATTTGTAGAAATCGACTTAGAGGTTTAATTAAATATGGATTTAAATATTATTGAATCTAGTTTTACATAAAAGAAACGGTATAAGCAATGGAATTATAGATTATGAGATATATGAACTTTTGTGAAACAATGTCCGAATGATTTCAGGTTTTCATATTATGATTTTGAAAAAATATTAAAAATTGGACAAGAATATTTAGGAGTTTAAATTTATATTCTTAAAATATTTATGAGTCTATTTTCAAGGGAAAAATTAGAAACATAATATGAATCTTGTACTGAAAAGAAATTAATTTTTGGTGTAGAAGGGTCAAACCTGCCTAACAGTAGAATAGAGGAAATTTTAAAGAAAATAAAAAATTAATTGGCTTAATTTGAAATTCTAAAAATTTTATGGTAAAAGGTCATTGAGTCTAGTTTCAAAAACAACAAGAGGATCTTAATTTGGAACAATATAGACCCAGATATAAATAATTTAGTGACTGCTACTCAAGTGGAAAGCCTTGGTAAAAATATGTAATTAGTGATATCATAATTAATGTTACATATAAGCATATTATACTCAAAATAAAAGGTTCATATATACACACATACATAAAGGATGCAGAATGGAGAGGAGGAGGAAGCAAATAAATAGTAGAAGAGTGTGATGCTAAAAGAGTGTTATAAGTGATAGATTTGCTAATATGTAGAATAATTTAAATGAATTGTTGAGACATTAAGTGAATAATTGTTATATGGTGTTGAAATTGAAAATAGATCCATATGAATGATATGAATTGTGGTATATAAACTTGATTGCAAGTGATGAGAAATGATAGAATGGAAATTATGTGGACACAGAATTCACGTCGTGGTGACAAGTTCACCACGTTGCGACGAGCTTAAGTTAGTAGGTGACGTCGCAACAAGGAATCCCCAACATCGTGACGTCGAATCGAGGTTTTGAAAACTTTTCAATTTGGTCCCTATTCAATTATAAATTGTTATGAGAGTTATTGGAAGCTCATATTGAATTTAGATAAGTTTTTAAATTGTATTGTAATTGCAAATTGATCTTAGTAGTTCAATTAAAATGATAAAATGAACTAAGTTTAACAATATTTGTTCCGGCAACGAATGTAACAACTTGATACCTTAACCTAATGATCAGGTCAGGTATGAGGGTGTTACATTTAGTGGTATCTAAGCCTAGGATTAGTTGATCCTCGAACAAAGACCGTGTAACACCTCATACCCAGTCCGGTCGTTGGACCGAGAAATAAGGTGCTACAAGCAAATACAGAAGATTTATTTACTTTTCACAGTCCAAAATCCCAATTCAATATCAATTTATTCATATATAATAAAGTACAACATGCAATTCAACCAAATTCGGGTTTGTATCAAGCTTACAAAAGCTTAAAACCAACCCGGCATAAAATAGTGATCAAATTGAAACAAAAACAAAAATATAGGAAAATTTTACAAATAGGGGTCACATGAGCATGTCTCCTAACCGTGTGAGAGGCTGAAGTCGTGTGGTATGAGACACACAGCCATATGGGCAAGCCTTGTGGAACTAGAGTCACACGTTCGTGCGAACAAATCGTGAACTCACTGATGCTGTGTGGGTCAAAAGTGTAAATATTTAAAAGATGTCACATGACCATATCGTCGAGCCATGTAACAAATTGTGGCCATGTGAGCTAAAATCACCCTAAATGTGTAGACCACATGGCCATGCCATATTCCCATGTATCATACACTATAACATCCCGAATTAAGGCCTAGTCGGAATAGTGGTTTCGAGACCACGAATTCGACGTAAGAAAATTTATTTTTATTATATTTTTATGGTCTACAATTTTATGGAATTTTTTTGTGAAAATTTCGTCCAATTTAGTCAAAAAGACTAAATCGTAAAAAGTGCAAAAGTTGAGTTCTACATGCTAGAGGTGTCCAATTGTTTTGAAATTTTAAATTGGAGGTCCTTAAATGGTAATTAGACCATTGTTTAATTTTTTTGACAAAATTGGACATGAAATGGGTGAAATATAATATTTTTAAGTTAGGGGCATTTTGGTCATTTAGTAATTAAAATGAATTAAAAACAAAATTAAAAGCCAATTTTTGTCCATCTTCAATCCCATGGCTGAAACTTGCATGGAGAAAACATAGATAGAGTTTTTCAAGCTTCCAAGCTCGATTGTAAGTCCATTCTAGCCCCGTTTTTAATGATTTTTACGTTTTTGAAATTCTCGTAACAAGATTTAACTATTTCTACCATTTATTTGAGTTATGATGAAGGTCTAGGGTTTGAAACATGTTATAAATTTATTAATTTTGATGTTCAATTGTATATTACGCATGTTTATGGTTGGAGAAACGACTTTTACTAAGTAGTTTTCGGTGAAAACGCTAAAAAGGACTAAATTGTAAAAGTTATCAAATTTGTCATAAAAGTGTGTTTTGATGAGAATTGTAGTTTTATATAGTTATGAAAATGGTTCGGATAGGCTTAAAGAGTGAGGAAATTGAAAAAAAATAATTTTACAAGCCTAGGGGAAAAAGTGTAATTTTAACAAAGTTTAGGGGCAAAAACGTAATTTTATCAAAATATGATTTTTGGATCACATTAAATAATTTGACTAATAATTATACTAAATGTGATATTATAGATCAAGGAAAACAAGGATTGGACCTAGAATGGATGAAAATCGGGAAACCAACGGTTATATCCTTTTTTGCTATTTTGGTGTCGAGGTAAGTTCGTGTGATTTAATAAGCATGTTATTCATGTTATTATTGTTATACATGAAATATATCTTGATATGATTGTATTGATTTGATGTTAATGGAAATTTAATGGAAAATGATATTTAAATGAAATGAGTAAGTTTGTATGTAAATAATATATCGTTAAATAAATTAAAATTATTATAAACCAATCAATTATAAGCATTTTTCTCCCTAAATCAAGCCTTCGAGGGCCTAAAACTAGCTTAGAAGTAATTCAGGACTAAATCAAAACAAAACAAAAGTTTTAAGAAAAAATACAAAAATGTGCAAACAAGAGTCACACGATCGTGTGGTCAGCTGTGTGACATAGCCTGGGCTGTGTAACATTCGAACAAAGGGACACACGATCATGTCCTCATCCGTGTAACTCATTGAATTGCCACACACAATCGTATTCCAGCTGTGTGCTAGGTTGTGTAACTCACTGAATTGAAACACTATGAAATTTCAAATGGCACACAGTCATGTGATAGCTCGTATCCCAATTAGTGTGATCAATAATTTGACCCTAAATTCAAGCCATTTCATGTCCAATTCATACCTAACCATTCATACCATTTGGGCATACATCCTAGGAACTTAAACATCATTCAAACACACATAAACATGCCTTTTCAAACATCTTAATTCATCTAACCAATATGCCCTTCAAAGGCACCACAATTGTATCAAAACATTATGGATCAAACCAAAGCAATTTGACCATAACTCAAGCACACAACGTAGTTTGTTTAGCCACTACATTATACCACAAATGACTATTTCCAACCATCATATACATACCAAAAGGGACTTATATACAAGCACTTATATATAACCAAAATGACATTACTTGGTACGGCATTAAAGTTCACCAAATCCAATATAACTTCAAAAGCTTAAACACACCAAAACATCCATTACACATTCAAGAAATACCATTACAAAGATCTTATACATGAAATTATTAACCTTGGCCAAAATACTCAAAAACTACTGAAATGGTTGCTGGCTAGTGTGATAGATCTCCAACAAGCTTCCAACTGATCAAGCTTTCGATAATTTATAAAAAAAAAAGGAAAGTAACTACCAAAGCAACGAGTGCTTAGTAAGCTCGTATAAACTTAAGCATAACTTACCATTTCATTAACACAATTCATATATTAAGCATAAACTCATTACCAATGCCATAAGCTTAGTATAAGCCTATACAACATTATCAAACTCACAAGTTAGTATACTTGTTTATGATACAAATGAATTCAACCATAAGATAAGTAGAATTCCATATATATATTAATCTTTTCATAAGATCATGATTCATTCCATTTGCATACTTACCATTTCCTTTCTTTTTCTTACCCGTTGAACCATCCAGAATTACATTGGGTACTCGGGAATACTCACACATAGTGTGCCTTTCCATATAACCGTAACCTTTCCTCTACATCAATGCTTACACGAGCTATGAAATGGGTCTGCTTACACGAGCTGTAGGTAGAAATGTTAGCTACACGATGCTGCTCACACGAGCTGTAGAGAATCCGAAACAAATGCGGGACCTCAGCCATCGATAGGAAATTCAAGACTAGTACCAGAAACATGAAATCTCTAATGACATGTCATTTGTATCCTAAGAATTCTTAAGGTTCAAACGTGACTCGTTTTTCGTCAGTTCATCATAACATTGATACATGTATATTCAAATCCATTTACAACTAACATAATATAATAGATAATCAATTTAACTAGCATTAACACATTTACAATTCATACGAACTTACCTCGATAACTAGAGCCGTAGTAGTAGAGTCGAACTAATTTGAAGCTTTAGCTTTACTTCGATTTAAGTTTGATTATGGTTTATCTTGATCTAAAAAAATAATTTCATTCAATTAAATACTTCTAGTATTCGATTTAATCCATAGTTCATATTTATCCAAAATTACAAAATTACCCCTAATACTTTGACTTTTCAGAATTTAGTCCTTAAGCTCATAACTTAAATATAACTCATTTCAGCCTAAATCCAACTTAACCAATGTTACAAGGGACCTTGAAAGAACCCATAATGACCAAAAATTCACAAAAAAACCCATGAATTTATACTTTTATCAATTTAATCCTTATTTCCAAAATTCAACAAAAATAACTTAACAAAACATGTTTATTTTGCAATCTTATGTTTATTTTGCAACCAAGATTAATAATCTATCAACTAACATCAAAATATATTCAAAAAAAATCCATGGAAAGTCCTTCAACCTCTAACATTTTTGCAAATTAACCCTTGGGATAGCTAAATTAAGCTAAAATGGACTCAAAAACATAAAAACCATTAAAAACGGGCCTTGAATTCACTTACATGCATCAAAGGAGATTGGTAGAACCTCCATAACAGAAAAATGGTGTTTTTTTCTCTTCAATTTATGTGGAAAAGTAATTAGGGAAGATGATATCAATTTTGTCTTATTTTAGTTTAAGTTTATTTATTAAATTACCATTTTAACCTTGGTTATTAACTTAAAATTTAACAAAATCTTACCCATAAATGTCCACTAACATTCAAAATGGTATAATTACTATCTTATTCCATTAAAATAAAATTTCATAGTCATTTGATCCCTTTTACTAATAGAACTCAACTTTTTCACCTTTTACAATTTAGTCCTTTTCACCTAATTAATCATTTAAACATTAAAATTTCTTAACAAAATTTTAATATGACCTTAATATAATTCTATAGACAATAAATAAATACTAAAATAATAATTCATTCGTCAGAATTGTGGTCCCGAAATTACTGTTTTTGACACCACTACAAACGGGCTATCACAGTTCGCATATACATGTATTTAACAGTTCGCAGAGTTATATTATATATCCAAACTTTAGTTGCCAATATATGTAGTATATATTTTACCTAACCCTGGACACACATATACATTTGTTTAAGGTTTGCACAACCACGTAAAAATTCACGCGTACAGTTTCATGTTAAAAGTTTTCACAACACATGGAAGAAGTTCGCACAATACAAGGATGAGGTTTGCACAATGCATAAGCTTAATACACAACGTTAAGATGGGGTTTGCACGTCTTACTTGACTTCCAATCGTGCGCGACCTTGTTTTCAAGTGTCATACATAGAGTACTCACCTTGATTCACCATAACTTTGATTATATAACCTTCTCCTTGGCTTTGTCTCTACTAGTTGATGCTCCCCCAATATTTTTAGCTTCAATCTAGCTACTCCTCGCAACTCCCGAGTGGTTCGTTGAATAATCGAACCAAAGTTTAAGAAGAAAAATGGTGCTTGGCTGCTTAAAAAATGTAATGGGCAAGAAGAAAGTGTAAATACATGAGGAAGAAAATGAGCAGTGTTGGGTTTTATAGCCAAATTCATTAATTAAACTTTATTTATTTATCCTATAGATCCCTCCTAATTCTACTCTTGATTTAATAAATCTCTCACTAACTATTAGTCTTAATTTACCTATTTAAGTTATCTAGTTTAACTTCTATTTCTATTTAGTCCTAATTAGTAACGTGTTTTCTATTTTCTTTATTTTTAATCTATAATTTAATGCCAATACTATTTACCCGATTTTTAAGATGTGACAAATTATAATATTTTTATGTGATGTAGAAGTAGTATAGATTACGTGTAGTGTTTGCATAAAAAGCGGTGATTTCACGGGAAGAGCTTCAATTATTATTCTTTGCTCATCATTAAGGAAAAACAAGAAAAGAAGAAATGACATTTAAAAGCAAATAAGCACTTGACAAAGATTTTGTTGTGAAAAATAAATTTGTGAAAAAGGGAATTATATATTTAGATAAGTAATGAAGTAAAATTATAATATTTTATTCATGCACATGAAGCATGTTTAGTTTAGAATAAATTAAAAATGTGAAACTAATTTTTGATAGAAAATAATTTCAACAGCTAAATATACGTACATATGTTTGATTGATTAAAAAGACCCTATTTTTATGGATATGATACAATTTAATTATTAATAATACTAATTTCAAACTTTATATTTTTATTTGCTTCCAACCTTTTAACTTCAACAATATCTGGATAAATTAATTGAATTAACACTTTCTTATTAATCAACTTTATTGAAGGAAGTTAAAGTTTCCAACAACATGTAGTGGTATAGTCACCACACCTCACCTAATAATTTTCCTTTATTAATTTTTTTAAACATTACTCTTCAAATTTATATAAAAAAAATTTGTTGTAATTTTTCGTTTTTATTTTTTATTTTTTTAATCCTTAAAAGTGTGTTTTCGTCAAATCATCCTTAAATGAATTAAAAATGAAAGGTTTTTTTTTTAAATTTTGTTGATGTGACATACACATTGTCATATGAATGATATACATCAGCATTTAATTAATTTTAAAAATTATTTTTAAAATTAAAAATTATAAAAAAATATTTTTAAATTGTAAAAAATTAATTATGCTGACATGCCATCCACGTATATACCATATCAGTAAAATTAATAAATATTAATTTTTTTCATCTATTTTGAGGTGATTTGACAAAAAAATATTAAAGATTAAAATAAAAAAAAATAAAATGAAGGTTAAAATAATTTTTTATAAAGTTGATGGAGTAAATATGCTACCGTAAATGTATTTTCCAACATATTTACTACAAAAATGTAAAAATAAACCCATATATCTTTTAGTACAAATGATATAAGATCCTATGCTCTATTATTTTCATAGAATATTTTTGTTTTAGAAAATTTCCAATTGTCGTATATTTTAAGCTCGAGACTTTTTTCTTTAGGAGAAATAAATCATCCTATTAATCAAATATGTAATTACATCACTATGAATTTTAATAAACTAATTAAAGTCAAAAGTTAAAAGTCAACAACATGTACATTTTTAACAACTATATTTAGATATATGAATTGATAGTACAAATTATTTTATAAAACCTCACAAATTATTTAAAGTAATATTAAGAATATTTTAATATAAAAGAAAATATTTAGTATACTGTCAGTGTTAGTGGAATTTTTATAAGGATACAGTAAAATATTAATAAAAAATTTTTAAAAATGCTTGTGGAATAAAAAACACACACCCAATTTTACAAATACTAACCTTTAATATATTTTATTATTTTAAATTAATTTCAGTAGTTAGAATTTATTTTATTGCATATTTTAGTGATTTAAATATATTGGTTATAATTGCAATTGAGTTACTTGTAATTCAAACAAATAGAATTAACAATCTTGTATTTGATAATAGGGTAGGGAATGAGATACAAATTTTAAGCAAAAATGAAATGTTATTAGCATCTTAGCCATTTGTTGAACAAAGTGGTAGAATTCAAATATTGTAAGGCGAAGCCAAGGGTCCCATGAATGCACAACGTTCATTTTCTTTTTAACTCTTTTTTATTTCCAAAAAGAAAAAGTCGTCACCCCCTCAACTTTTATGACAGCAATACTTAATGTTTAAGCATAACCACTATTTAACACTACCACCTTGTGTTAATTACTTCTAATTAAATTATATAATAATTTTTAAATATATATTTGCATTTAAAATTTAATCTTCATATTTTTATTTTTATTAATTTAATCCTTTTACTTTTTTAAATTTAAAGATTCAACTTCAAATCTTTCTGTTAAATTTGCTTAGTAACATTTAATATTTTATTTTAAAAAATACTCACATGATAACATCTAATAGAAAATAAAAAAATATTATAATGGACACAAATTTAATAAATAATTTTAATGGTGTTAACAACTCTTAAAATTTATATATATATATATATATATATATTAATCAAAATAATACATATGGGCTAATCAATGGCATTATAAAAAGTTTAAGTACCAAATTATGTCAAGAAGTTGAAGCATAAAGATTAAAATTTAAATTTGTGCATGATATAAGGACCAAAATTAAAACTTGAATTTATATAAAAAAATAGTGTCAAACCACTTTACTACGTTGATAGTTTTTTTTTTTTTTTTTTGTATTTTGCCAACTGGTTAAAAAAATCACTTTTAACCTTTCAACTATAAATAACTTTTTTTTTATTCTTAGACACTTGTCAGTATATAAAGAATATAATAATTAATAATTAATAAAATAGCTATCACATATATGTATGTAAATTATTTGGACTAATTAATTCCATTGTAAGAGTAAATGACCAAATTATGTAAAATAAAATATCAAATGTGAGCATAGTAAAGAAATTGAAGCTACAATTTTACGAGTATCTTATAATGACTAAAAAAGAGGAAAAAAATCATATCATTAGTTAGTTTGAAAACTAATGTGGATTTTTTAAAAAAGACTTTTGACCTCAACGAGCTTTACTATAATTTATAGAGATAGAGGCTCTAGACCCTAAGTATTCAAGTTTAATATTTATCATGCACAATTGTAAGTGTATATTTTTGAGATGAATTTTAATTTAGTTAATCAATTTGATTATTCCAATTCTTAATATATTTTATATAATAATAATTTGATTTTACGATTTTTACATATTCGTGTATTTGTAAACTTTAAAAAAAAAATGTAATTATTTTAAGGTTGGACCTTGATATTATCGGTAATTGAAGTTTATTCAGATTCTAACCTACTGAATCAGGAATAATAATGAATAGTGAAAATACAGGCAGGGAAATGGGACCCAAAGCAGAATAATAGCAAAGGCAGGTGAAGCTTGCGCAGCTTATACGGTACTTAAATATTAGTAGTAATGAATAATATTTGCATTATGATTTTTCTAGCCCTACCCAACAGTACACTCAATCAGTTTCTTTTTTGAAAAGTTAAGTTCTCAATGTTTTTATTTTTTACTAATGTCATAGTTACAGCTCAAATATACAAAATTAAAATTCTTTTAATCTACTAAAATAAAATAAAATAAAAAAGAGGCCATTTTTTAATTTTAATTTCCACACAGAATACCAGTATTTTAGTATTTGTTGAATAAAATATTTTAATTATTAATTATCATTTTCATTCAAGAATCATATAAAAACAAATGAGGTTTATAGTTTTTAAAATAAAAATAAAAATTAAACTCCTCTATAAAAAAATGATTTAATTAAGCTTTCATATGTTAACAACGCATCATTTTAGTCTTTTTTTTTTATTAATAATTGTTTTTGTTGACCATTAATGTATTGTTTTGATCATTAATATTGTTGAATTAATTGTTATGATGTTGATGTGACGGTCCATGTTAAAAAAAATAATTAAAAAAATTTCAAGTCTAAATTCACCCATAACTCCTTTGGGTTCCAATTCAAATACGATCCCCACACTTTATTATCCCATACAAATCCTAAAAAAATTTTTATGTTTAAAAAGATAAAACATAGGTGTTCATTTAATTCTAGATGTAAAATTTTAAATTATAAAAAAGCAAAAGAATTAATTATTAATTATTAATAATTTTAAAAATTATAAAATTCTAAAAAATAGAAATAAAAAAATTATTTGTCCAAATTCAATTTAGATATATTTTTTAAGAATATACAATTTTTAAAATTTTAAATCATTATAAAAATTATAGAAAACCAAGAAAATCCGATTACACTTTTTTTTTTTTTTTTTGTTATCTTAGAATAGGTAAATCTCATTTTTATAATTTTTTGAAGTTCCTACTATAGGTTATTTTAACTAATTTTGTTAATTATGGCATTAGTGTTTGATATATTTAAGGGTCATTTCCTTTGTAAAATTAGAATTTCGAGAAACATACTCGTTGTTATGGTTAAATATGTGCATAAAAAATATTTATATATAAATAATTTTTTAGTTCAAATATATAAATTTTTTTATTTTTTCCACATTTTTCATAATTTATAATATTTTTTAAATTTTATTTTTTTAGAATTTAAAAACTTACATCTAGAATGAATTTGGATAATGGATGTCCAGCTTCAAATGAACCTAGATATTTTATTTGTGCAGATTCATTCTAAACTTAAATTTTAAGTAAATTTTATTTTCTATTTTTTATAATTTTTATATTATTTACAAGTTCTTAATATTTTTTTTATAATTTAAAAAATTATGTCTAGAATGAATTTGAACAAATGAAGTTGATCATTCAACATCATGATGATTGTTTCATTAGCCATTAAATGACTATATTAGCACAACAATGGTTAATGTCAGAAATTGTTTATCAAATAGCTTAATTAGTGAATTTTTAGTGTTTGAGAGTTTAATTTAGTGTATTTTTTGAGAAGGAACTTAATTGATTTTTTTTTTGGATAAGTACAAGATTTTTTTTTTTTTACTTTTTTAAATTTAAAATATTATAAGGTTTGTTAAATTAAAAATTGGGGTATGAAAAAATAAATTTTAAATTTAAGTTATAATATTTGTTTGATATGTTAATTTAAATCATCTACGGAATATAAATATATTATTTGATAAATATAAAATTTAAATTATCACACATTTTTATCTTTATTTTTTATAAAACATTTCACAATATTCAAAAATAAAATCAAATTTTAAAAGAAAAAGTATTTAACGGGTAACAAATGTTAAAAGAAGTAAGATAAAGTAAAATAGTCTTTATTTAAGTGATTTTTTTATTTATTATGAAATATCATATGTGTTTTCAAAAAATTAAATCTTTAAAAATATTAATTTGTTTTTTTAACAACTAAACAAAGGCTAAGATAATTAAAAGATGCTTAACTGTTACGATTTTATTTAAATAAATTTTTATATTTTTATTGCATTAAAATAAAATTCTAACCTTTAAATTGCATAATGTTTATAATTATAACTAAACAATCTAGTAAATTTTCATTTTAAATAATAATAAATAAATTTATGTAAAAAATAAAATAAAATTATTTTTATAATACGAAAAGGAAAGATTAGCAGAAGCCCAGATGTTAAAATTTAAAATTTAAAAAGTTAAAAAAAAATTATAAGGGATTTGTAATTAATAAAAGTATGAAATGCATTAAGAATGTAAAAGTGAAGCAGATCTGTTAGATTATATTAAATTAATGCAGTGTATAATACTTTTTTGAGGAGAGGTAGATGTAGTAAGACTTGCGAAAAATAATTTAAATAGCAAATGATAAGATTTCAGTAGACACAAATAGATACGTTGGAAAGATACGGGTAGCAGTGAAAAACATGAAAGAAGTGGGCAAGCTGGGAGATTTCAAATCCAGCATAAAAAGGATACAAAACAAAACCTCCTCAAAAGACAAAAAGCAAACATGAAAAGAGAAAGGGGTGGATGGATGGCCCTCCAGAATTTCTTGACTTTTATGAGCCCCCCCCCCCCAAATATATGTCACGCCATGAGCTCAGGTATTTGCTTAAAGAAAATGACAGTGCGACTATAAGGGTCGTTGAAGATAATGGCTCCACACCCACCACCTCTTAAACAATCTTCAATCACTCCCTTTCCTCTTCTTTTCCCTTCCACCCAATTTTCTTCCCCCAACAGTATGCTTCATTCTCATCTCAGTTTGGCCGATCACATTGGGAGGAGATTGAATGACAGTTGTGGTCATGCCATGAACCATGTGCAAAACACAACTCAAAATTATGCCATTAATTATATGAGTTTGAACACCATGGAAGGGACGGAATATGACTCTGGAGCTTCCACTCCTCCTCTATGGAGAAATAGTCCTTCCAGGAGCCCTCCGCATCGACCCAACATCGATTATCGATGCCTATCCCCATCGTCCAAAGCTGAAGCTATTGCCAGAGGTCAAAGGGAGCTTATGGAAATGGTTAGTAAAATGCCCGAGGCTTGTTATGAACTCTCCTTGAGAGATCTTGTGGAGCATCAGCCCCTGGCTGTTGAATCCAAACAAGAGAGTTTTGCTGAAAGTAGAGGTCTGATCAACGGAGAGAGGGGGAACAAGAAGAAGAAGCAAAAGAATCCGAAACCCCAAATTAAGAGAAGTGGAAGCTTAGATAATGGTGGGTTTCTTCTGAAAATGGTGTTTCCAATTTCCTTGGGGACTAACAAAAAGAAGAACAAGAAGAAGAATGATTGTGATGCGAATAAGAATTGCAAACTTTCTCCAAAGCCAACGGTTTTAGATGCATCTGGTAAGAGTGTAGATAAAGAGTGGTGGAAAAAGAGATCAGGGTCGAATGAGAGTGAGAGTGGTGGATCCACAATAAACAGTGGAAGTACCAGAAGCATCCGTAGTAGCAGCACCAGTAGCAGCAGCAGCAGCTGCAGGAGCATCAGCAATAGCAGTCGCAGGTATCTAGTCTTGGGTTTTCTCAGATACAGATTAAGTTTCCAAGTTAAATTTGTTGGATTTTAGGGGAAGATATAGGAGTTTTCGAGTAAAAAAAAAAAAGAAAAAAAAGTGGGGTTACTGGCTTGCTGCGTATTTAACTGATATTGTCACCTTAATTCTTAAGAAATATTTTTGAGCTGAAACATTTTGTTCTTGTGTGCAATGCAGCCATAAGAGAGGAGGTTGCTTGGCTTTTATTCTGGCCAGGAAAGCCAAATCATCTCGGTGAAAGGGGCAGCTTTCAGCCATCTTTGGAAATGTAGTTCAATGTGGATACAGCAGAGATATTGTACGATATTCAGGGATTATAACTTTGCTTTTTCTTTACGTACTTTTTTTTTTTGTTGGGGTTTCCTTCCTGCTTAAATTTGAACATGAATCATGTTTTTTGCCATCCGAGATGCTGAGCCTGAGGTTTGTTTTCCATTTTGATTATTCCTTTATCATTTAACTTCACCTTGCGTTCAGGAAATAACTTGATAAGCTAGGCCAGTATTCAGTACAAACATATGTTTGAATCAGTTATATGTAATATATAAATTTAGAAGATTGCATCTTATTAATATGTAAATTTGTGTCAATTATAATAAAACAAATATTTAAAAAAAATTAAAGTTTTGTAAATTGGCCAATTTCGAGTAAAGTTATTATGCCCCCTTCTTCAAATCAATGGAATTGTTCAGCTTATTTTCTTTTCTTTTAAGTTGATCCCAAATTACTCTAAGTAGTTACTAAAAGCCTTCTAATCAAATTCTTAATAATATACACTTAATTCTAACTTACATCCCACAAATTATTTTAATTTGATCAAACTTCCAAACATTCTAATTATATCCTCAAATTATTGATGTTATATCAATCATACCATTTAACTTAACTATTAAATGATATATCAAATCTTATATAGTTAAATGTAAAATGAAAAGTTAAAAAAAAATTAGAATATTATCACGTAACTTTTAAAAATAAAGTAAAATTCAAAAAATAATAAAGAATGAACCATAAAGGTTTTGAAAAAGCTTTGACAACTTTATGATTTTTAAAACATCCATTTTTCTTAAAATTTTTATTTTAAATTAATCGTATAAGATCTGATATGTCATTTAATAGTTAAATTAAAAATTTTAGTAATGAAAGAACCTAATTGATATAACCTCAATGTTTAAAAAAGTAATTAAAATAATTTAAAGTTTAGGGACCAATATAAAATTATGTTCATACTTTGGTACAATTGACTCTAACTATATGATATTTAAAACTAATAATTACTTGGTTGCTTTTTAATATATTTTTTTCAAAAAAATTTCAGCATTCACTTGCCTAGGAGTGTTATTGAGTCGAACCAAACTCGTATAGTGATAAGTTCGAGCTCAAGCTTGATTTAAAATTTGAAGCTCAATACTCGGCTCAAGCTCGATCGACAAGCTTGATTCAATATACAATCGAGCTACTCATATTCGATTATGTTCGTTCATATTCAAGCTTCAACTCAACCTCGAGCTCAAACCAAGTATCTTTTACATATAAATTTTTATATTAATTAAAAATAATTATTTGTTTTTTAACATGACAAAATAATAACAATGAATCTGACTTTTTCAATAAACAAACCCAAATACTTCAAAATATAAAAAATGAAAATCTAAATAAATACAACAAAATTTGTCCATCAAAAGGGTCTAATCAAATATAATATTTACCCCTCAAATTATATAAAATTAAAACATAAGAATATCGAAATGCTACTCAATACCCCAAGAGTGATGTAATTAATGCTCATAATTTCTCCATCAAATCTAAAATAAGAACTTCCAAAAATCTAATGATAAATTTGAAAGAGTAGTTCAAAACTACAAGCTGAACAAAGTAAATAACAAAGGCTGATTATAAAATGCATAATCACTTAATGGAACTAATTAACATTACAGCCTGCCACAACCACAAACTATTAGCCATGATATTAAACTGATATGTATTAAATTTCCGACCATGGCTTTGCCTAATTAATAACTTAAAAGAAAATATGATAGTCGAAGTATGGGTTTAAAAAAGGTTTGCCTGACATTTTGTCAAGAGGACATTGTTGTTTTTTACGGAGATCCTTTTTAAGGACCCTCTGTTAAATAAAATAAAAAAAATAAAATAAAAATAAAGAACACATAAATTTTACGTGGAAACCCTTTCGGGAAAAAAAATCACAAGTAGAGGAGAAGAAAATTCACTATGTCGAAATGAATCAATACAAGAGCAATAAACTATGTCTATTTATAGGCTTGTAAAGCCATATTCTAGTAGGATTGAAACACCTTATCCTAATCAATATAAAATAGATGGAGTTTAATAAGGTTTAAAAAACCTTATTCTAAAATAAAATAAAAGAAGTTTGGTTCTATATGGATTTTACTCTTATTTTATTTTCCATCGTATTTTATTTAAATAAGAATTTGGGTCACTTAATTCTAATAATCTCCACCTTGACACAAATTCTCAATGAACAAGTTCTTCATCACAAACTTTCAATAAACAAGTTCTCCACCTCTTCCATATAACCCCTTAAGGGTTTAACTTCAACAATGAACACCAACCAAGTCTAAGCAATGCTCAAACTTGGTTATAAGAAGTGACTTAGTCATCATATCTGCAGGATTTTCATGAGTACTAATTTTGCTCACAACAATATCACCACGAGCAATAATATCACGAACAAAATGATACCGAACATCAATGTGTTTTGTTCTCTCATGAAACATTTGATCTTTTGTAAGAAAGATTCACAAAATACTGTGCTGATTTGAAGGTCTTCATTGAGTTCACTAAAGAGTCCTTCAACCAAATAGCTTCTTTACAAGCCTCGATGTCGCCATGTACTCGGCTTTCGTGGTAGACAAAGCGATCAGAGATTGCAAAGTGGCTTTCCAACTGATTGCACAACCTCCGATTGTAAAGACATAACTTTGTGAGAGATATTCTTTTATCAAGGTCTCCAAGAAAATCAGCATCAACATACCCAATGACTCCATCTCTAGTTCTTCCAAACTGTAAGCAAACATCGTGAGTACCTCATAAGTATCTTAGAATCCATCAAATCGCTTTCCGGTGTTCTTTTACGGGATTCGCCATGTATCTCGCTAATCGCATCGATCGCATATGATAGATCTCGGGCGTGAACAAACCATAGCATACATGAGAGATCCCACTTGCACTAGAGTATGGAACATGTGACATGTACTCAATCTCATCATCCGATTGTGGAGACAAAATCGATGAAAGTCCGAAATGGGCTTTTGCTAAAAGAGTACTAACAGTGCTTAGCACTCTGCATATTGAACTCAAAAGAACTTTCTCAATGTACCCTTCCGACTTAGGTACAATTTACTTGTTTTTCTATCTCTGAGAATCTCCATTCCAAGTATCTTCTTTGCTTTGGTCCTAAATCTTTCATCTCAAATTCTTTACTTAGTTGGGTTTTGACCTTTCTTATCCCTCCTTTATCTTTTCTTTGCTATCAACATGTCATCAACATAAAGAAGTAGATACACAAAAGAACTATCACTATTTTTCTTAAAGTAAACACAATCATCAAAACTACTTCCTTTAAAATCATGAGAAGTCATAAAGGAATCAAACCTCTTGTACCACTGCTTGGTGATCGTTTCAAACCGTAAAGGGACTTTTTCAAAGAAGCAAACATAGTCCTCTTTTTTGAGACTATAAAACCCTCTGGTTGTTGCATGTAAATATCCTCCTCAAGTTCTCTATGCAAAATGCGCTTTTACATCTAACGCTCAAGCTCCAAATCATGCATGGCCACAATACCAAGCAAAGCTCGAATCGAACTATGCTTAACAACTGGGGAGAACACATCTGTGAAGTCCACTCCTGGAATTTGACTGTAACCCTTTGCAGCAAGCCTTGCTTTATATCTGGGTTCTTCAACTCCTAGAGTCCCTTCTTTCTTTTTAAACACCCATTTACAACGAACAACCTTTTACCTTTAGGAAGTTTCACAAGGTCCTATGTTCTGTTTTTGTGGAGTGATTCCATCTCTTCTTACATAGCAAACATCCACTTTTCTGAGTCTTCACAGCTAACCGCCTCAGAATAATTAGATGGCTCTTGATTCGCATCTATATCTTCAGCCACATTTAAAGCATAAGCAACTAGATCAGCCTCGGCATACTTCTTTAGAGGTTTAATTTCTCTTCTAGTTCTGTTTTTGGCGATAGAGTATTGTGGTGAAGAAGCAACTCTATTCTTAATTTTTGTTATGACTTGAGGAGTTGACTCTGTATTAATCTGATGCTCCACCTGCTTTTGATTTTCTTTATTGGAAGAGTCTTTAAGAGATAAGTTAGGTAGCATAGCAGTTTCATCAAAAATAACATCTCTGCTAATCACAACTTTTCTATTTTCAGGACACCATAACTTATACCCTTTTTACACCAGCTTTATAACCAAGAAAAATGCATTTAATGGATCTCGGTTCCAATTTTCCATTATCAACATGAGCATACGCAGGACACCCAAAAATCTTTAAATCAGAATAATTAGCAGGATTACCAGACCATACCTCTTGTGGAGTCTTTTTCTCAATGGTAAAGGATGGAGATCGGTTGATAGAAAAACATGCGATGAGGTCGTCATCCAAAATGACTTGATGTAAGTTGGCATTTGACAACATACATCGAACCTTTTCCATGATCGTTCTGTTCATTCGTTCTGCAATGCCGTTTTGCTGTGGAGTATGACGAACTGTCAAGTGCCTCATGATCCCTTCTGACTTGCACAATCTATTAAACTCATCAGAACAGAACTCTAAGCCATTGTCTGTACGAAGGTATTTTATCTGTTTTTCCGTTTGTTTTTCAATCATAATTTTCCAAGACTTAAATACGAAAAACACATCGCTTTTCTACTTCAGGAAGAACGCCCAAACTTTTCTGGAAAAATCATCAATAAAGGTTAGCATATAATTAGCTCCACCTCTTGAAAGCACTCTGGATGGCCCCCACAGATCAGAATGAATATACTCCAACATTCCCTTTGTGTTATGGATTCCTTTAGTGAATCAAACTCTCTTTTGCTTCCCAAAAACACAGTGCTCACAGAAATTCAGTTTGCAAATTCCTTGCCCATCAAGAAGTCCTTTTTTGCTCAATTCTGCCATGCCATTCTCACTCATATGCCCTAGGCGCATATGCCAAAGTTTAGTAATATCATCATCTGATAAGGAAGAGGAAGCGACAACTGCATCACCAGTAACAGTAGAGCACTGCAAAACATATAACTTGGCAATCTTTCTCTGCCCTTTTATCACAACAAGGGACCCTTTGGAAATCTTTAAAACTCCACTTTCAGCTGTGTATCCGTACTCTTTTGAATCAAGAGTATCTCAACGAAATTAAATTTCTTTTCAATTCTGGAACATGTCGTACGTCACTAAGTGTTCTGACAACTCCATCAAACATCTTAACTTTAATTGTTCCAACACCTGTGATTTTACACGAAGCATTATTTCCCATCAAAACAACACCTTCTGACACTGTTTCGTAAGTTTTAAACCAATCCCGATTGGGACTCATGTGGAAGGTGCAGCCTGAATAAAGTATCCACTCCTCGCTTACTTTAGAATCATTGGCAGAAGTGACTAGAAGTTCACCATCGCTGTAGTCTTCTACAACATCAGCTTCACCGAAATTTTCTGGTTGTTTTCCCTTTTGATTTGCAGCCTCCCTTTTAATCTTATTCTGTAACTTGTAGCACTCAGATTTAATGTGCCCTTTCTTCTTGCAGAAGTTGCAAGTTTTACCTCTGTTTGAAGACTTTTATCTACCCTTAGATTTACCGTGAGGATTCCGTTCCTTTGTCCTTCCACGATCATCATCAGCATTCCGATCTTGTCTCTCATGAACAATGAGACCCTCTCCCTGAGAGTCGGGTTTAACTACAAGATGCTTCATCTTATCATACGAGGTCAAAGAATCATAAACCTCATCAACTGTGAGAGACTCGCTGCTATATAAAATCGTGTCTCTAAAGGTTGAATAAGACGGGGGCAACGAACAAAGTAGAATCAACCCTAGATCTTCCTTATCATACTGAACCTCCATGGCCTCCAAGTTTGAGAGAATTTTTTTAAACACCGTTAAGTGTTCATGTACAGACGCACCTTCCTCCAAACGATGGGCATAAAGACGTTGCTTCATATGCAACTTGCTTGTTAGAGTTTTCGACATACATAATTGTTCTAGCCTCTTCCATAATGCAGCGGCGGTCTTTTCTTTCATCACATCCTGTAAAATTTTGTTGGACAAATGCAGATGTAATTGTGTTAATGCCTTTCGATCCTTACGCTTTTTCTCTTCATTTGTTACTGTCGAAGGCATCTTATCTATCCCTAGTAGTGCATCCTCCAGATCCATCTGTGCAAGAACTGCTTGCATCTTAATATGCCACAACGCAAATCTGGTGCTGCGATCCAACAGCGAAATTTCATACTTCAAAGACGCCATTACCGTGATCGAGATGAATAACCCGAAAGCTCGGATACCAATTTGTTAAATAAAATAAAATAAAAAAATAAAAAAAAGATAAAGAACACACAAATTTTATGTAGAAACCCTTTCGAGAAAAAAAACCACGGGCAGAGGAGAAGAAAATTCACTATGTCGAAAATTTGAATCAATACAAAAGGAATAGACTATGTCTATTTATAGGTTTGTAAAGCCATATTCTAGTAGGATTGAAACACCTTATCCTAATCAATATAAAATAGATGGAGTTTAATAAGGTTTAAAAAACCTTATTCTAAAATAAAATAAAATAAGTCTAGTTCTATATGGATTTTACTTATATTTTATTTTCCATCGTATTTTATTTAAATAAAAATTTGGGTCACTTAATTCTAACACCCTCCTACGTGAAAATTTAATATGATCTGTTGGAGATGGGAGTTGTATTAACTGCTGGTGAGATCTTTGGATTCTGATTTATGAATCCCTTGTGAAACGGATATCTTCCATTTCTAATCTTAAGCTCCGTTTGTTTACATGTAAAAGCTTTTCTGTAAAAGTTTTTTAGCCTTTTCCTATGTTTGTTTGGCTGAAAATGATTTTCTATGGTAAAACATTTTACAAAACATGGGAAAAGGAGATCTTTTTGGGGGAAAATGTCTTACCCTTTTTATTTGGGTAAGACATTTTCCAAAGTTTTTCCTCTTCACATCCCAATATCAAAACTTGCTAAACGCTCTCTCCTTCTCCTTCCCCCCAATATCAAAACTTGCTAAACGCTCTCTCCTTCTCCTTCCCCTTCCTTTCATTGCGTCCCTGACCTAGGATTCATCTCTGTATAAAAACAACCAGCAGTAGTTTTGTTGACAAAAAGAAAAAGGCCCTAACTATTTCTAGTCTTTTTAGAAATGAAACTCTCAACAATTTGGTGATTTTTTCTCTTCATTTTTTTTGTCTATTTCCCTTTAGCGATTTGCCACTCAAGTGAAATTAGTCAATTCAAGTTCGAAACTCAATTGTGAAAATGGACAGTGAGGCAATTAACTATGGGAAATAATGAGAAATTGAGAACCGTTTTGAAATTATATTATTTGTTTGCTTACTTCTTAGTAAAATGTAATAACATTTTTGTTTTCATATATTCATTTTTTCCTTTGTTTGTTCCCTGATAATAATTAAAAAGAAACCTTTTTGAATCGATGTGAGATTAAAGTAGGTAGTTTTAATTAATTCCTACGCTTCAATAGATCTATTAAGTTGGCAATTCGGTTTGTTTGTATATTCTTTTAAATTAATTTTATTTTTTGTGGAATTGATTAGATGGGATCCTGATCAAGCTCAATTTGTAATGGAGTTAATGATTTTGTGTTTGAATTGGGCCTTTTGATGTGTTTGATTTTATGGGTATTTGATTTTTAACCACTTCTCTTTATTAGATTGTCTATTTTATACTGCAACGCTGGAATGGATGTTAGCAAAGATGGGTGATTTTTGGTCAACCTTAATTTTGTAAAATGGATGAAATGGCTAATTCTTTATTTGGTAGGATTACTTATTTTTATCCTCTGCTTTGCGTTTCTTGATTCATGATGAATAGTGTTGTATGCGTTGCCTGATTGTATTTTGTTAATCTCCAATGTATGAGAAATAAACATTGAGGAGTTAATTCTTTATGTGCTCCTGCATGCACAAAAAATAAGGAAGAGGAAATACTTATGGAATGCTTTTAAAACTGTTAGGACAAAAGAAAATTCAAGTAGGTTACAAGGTTAAGATCATGGTTTGATTTTATAAGACAGATACTGATTTCACTTTGAGTTTAAGGTCTCAGGCTTTATCAGATTCCAACTCCAATATTTGGTATTCGATCAGCAGAATCAGGAAATGGTTAAAAGGTTAGTCTTGTTTTTTTCTTTTAGAATGATCAAATGTTTGGAAAGAATGACATGAAGGGGATTTCTGGTCTCTTTTTCTATTGCCTAGGTATGGAGTGTATTGATGTGAAGAGAATATCATGTTGTAGTGTGTAGAAGGATTGAAGCATTTATTTGCTTCATTGCTGCAATGATGTGATAATGATTTGTACAAGCAATCAAGAGGTCTTGTTGATCCTGAACTTCTTGCAAGAGAGACTGTTTGTATGTTATCATTTTTTCTTTTCTTTTTAAATATTTTTCTATATTGCTTATGTGATAAATTCAATGCTTTTGCTTGATTTAACCATTTTTTTAGTCTTTGCTTGTGTTATTTTGCCCATCTTAATGCAGTTAGTGTAAGTGAAATAAAAGCTCTTTATGAGCTTTTCAAGAAGATAAGTAATGTTGTTATAGATGATGGGCTGATCAACAAGGTCTTTGTTTTTCATAGTTCCTATTTTGTTATATAATTGATATCTTTTGTTATGTTTGTCAAGTTTTTTGGCTTGATGATCACTCCTTGTCTTGAGTTGGTTCTTTCCCTCTCATCTTTGTAGTATTTAAGTTTTATTTATATTACTCTTTGATAGGAGGAGTTCCAATTGGCATTATTCAAAACAAATAAAAAAGAGAGTTTATTTGCTGATCTGGTAATTTTATCTAATGTTAATTAATAATGTCTCCACCCTTGAAAGAATAATTCTTGTTAGCATAATATTACTTGAGTTGCTGTCAATATATTTCTAATTTCACTACAGATATTTGACTTGTTTGATACAAAGCATAATGGAATTCTAGGTTTCAAGTCTTCCATCGAAATGCGCCCATTGATGATAAGAATGATTGTATATGTTAAATATTTTAGTTATCTGTATATTTCGTCTCTATGTTTACCTCTTTTGCTGTAAATCATAATCATGTTAACATAGTAGTTGGATGTAAATGACTGGTATGGAAATGAAATTATGGACTTTTGTGCATAGACGATGTGTCTAAACTATGTATCATTGTGTATACATATTCTTGTGTAATCTATTTTCTTAGACTAGGGAATTTCTTTTTGTAATTGATTTTTTTCTCTTTGAATCCTTTTCTTTGGCACTGGCTCTTAATGTTTAATTTGATGTATTTATATATAAATAAATCATTGCGTAAAATATAAATTTAATATATATAAAATAAATTCAATTAAATAATGAGAAGACAATAAATTCTTAAATGTATGTTTCTTTCATTTAAAACATTTTTTATAAAATATTTTCAGAAAACCTGTCAAACAACAGAAAATATTTTACACAGATTCATCCAAACACCAAAAAATAATTTTTCCAGAAAAGTGAGCCATTTTCCAGAAATTATTTTTCAGAAACCAGTTTCAATCAAACAAACAGACCCAGACTCTTAATATGGACTGCCCTCTTAGTGACATGGTCAAAGATGATGGTTTGTGAAATTTGGAGTTGTTTCATCTTTGGGTTTCTGATGAGGTCATTAGTAGGATTGTAGGCATCCCACCTCCTCATCCATCTTCTGGACCTGATAATATTATTTGGCAAGGTACTATGACTGGTTCCTTTTCTCTCAAGAGTGTTTATGATAAGCTACGGGAAGGTGCTTTGAATTTAAATGAGCCAATTTGGCAGCTTCTGTGGAAGTTTCAAGGACCACAATTCTTTAGATTCTTCATTTGGCTCGCCCTTAAACAACGCTTACTCACGAATGCAGAAAGGGTAAGGAGAGGAGTTGGTAATGATAGTGCATGTGGTCTTTGAGGCCATGATTTCGAAGAGGTTTTACATGTCCTAAGAGATTGTCCCGTGACTAGAGATATTTGGAACAAGCTCATTCCAATAGGAAGGTTACTTAGCTTCTACTCCGAATCATTATTTGAATGGATGACAGACAATCTTCAAGACAATTAGTATCCCAGTTTGGGTGGGACAGATTAGTCGTGTCTATTTGGAATTATTTCTTGGCGCATTTGGAAGAACCGCAACATGTTCACGTTCTTAGGTAGAGCACGGATGAAATTCTCAAAGTTTCTTTTAGTTGGGCAAAACAGTATGCATAAGCTTCAAAGTTTCCTCCTTACAAACAACATAACTTTAGCAGTAGTCTTATAACAACCCGTTTTTTAGTGGTGTTAGAAATAGTGGTTTCGAAGCCACAAATCCAACTAATGAGCCTGTAATTTTTACTATTTTATTTATATGAGTCAAATATAGTATTAAATTGAGTTTTTATTTGATGATTTTATTAATTGAATGAATAGTTAAGTACAAGTGGATTGTCCCTAAAGCTAAGTGATTTTGGAAAATGAGGTTTTAGGCCTTCATTTCTGTAAACTGAGCCCGTAAATATTTTTATTAAATATTTACGGATTTATTATATAGGTAAATTGAAATTCGGTTCATAAATTTTGGTGATTAGATAATTAATTAAAAAAAGGACTAAATTATAAAAATTACAAAATTCACTCATTATTGGCTTTTGTTAATTAAATGGCTTATTTTGTTAAAGACAGAGGACTTATATGGTAATTAAACCATAATGATAGAGCATTATGGATGGTTAGCTTTGTTTTTATATAAATATTTTATATTAATTATGTTAAATAATATTAAATCTTAAGTAATATTAAATAATATTAAAACTTAAGTAATAAAAAGAAAAGAAAAGAAACAAAGCATTATCTTCTTTTTTTTCTTTTCTTGCCATCACCAAATAGCCACCATTGACGGAAGCCATGGAAGCTTCAAATTTTCCTTCATAATTGGCCATTGCATGTAAGTCCTTCATGTGTCCGTTTTTAGTAATTTTTATGTTTTTGATATCATTGCAATTAGGTCTAGCTAATTTGCACCTCCATTTTCAAAACTGTTAAAGTTTTAAAATATTAACATTAATGAATACTTGAAGTTTTGATGTTGAATGGTTGTATTTGAAGCTTGGATTTAAGATAGGACTATTTTGTAAAATAGTTTCGGTTAATTTTAAAATTTAAGGACTAAGTTGTAAAAATAGTAAAATTATATGAAATTCTTGTGAAAATTTGATAAATGTGAGCTGGATATGAACTATATAGAATTTGGCTTGCATGTGTTTTGATTAAATATGGTTAATTTACAAATTTTGGGTTTAGAGACTGAATTGCAAAAAAGTGTAAAGTTTAGGGGTAATTTTGTAATTTTTTATTAAAAGGGCTTATAAGCTTAAGTTTAATTATTTGAGATATTTGACTGGATTAATTGAATGAAAAATATTAATTGATCAATGAACGAAATAATCAGACTTGGATCGTGGAAAAGTTAAATTAACGGATTAGTCGCCGGCCTTGTTATCACAACCATTTTTGTCTAGGTAAGTTCATACGGTTATTTTTTTTTGTTATATTTCATTATTAAATGATGTTAATGATATTTATATGTTTTTTTTTAGACTGCTAAAATGTAATTGGTCTATGTGAAATATACTGAATTTTTGAAATGATTTAGATGGATCGAGTAAAAGTTTCATACATGAGATTTTTGACTAAATTTTTGTTTTGGACGGAGCTCCTGTATGTGTTACAGACTCGGATATACATGTGACTCAAATTTAACATGGATTGGTAATCCATTGTTGTTTTAAAAGTTTAGCCTGGATTAGTAATCTTAAATGTATACATAGCCCTGACTAAGCTATTTTTCTGTGTTGTCATTGGTTTAGCTCAGACGGGTAACCTGAGACACTTACTTTGTATCTGATTAGCTTAGATGAGCATCATTTGTTTCTGGACTTATGTATTGAATACTTTTACAAAGATCTATCGGAAGAATAAAGGTAATTTGATATAGAACTGTTTTTTTGAAGTAAACAAATTATGAACTCTAAGTATGCATATGTTTAGATGGTTACTGATTTGGAATTGTTGAATCATGTTGTGTTCAGGTTAACACTTTGAACTGGCGATAGGAATTGGTTATATGAAAATAATTATATGAAGTGTTCATACGGAATGTTTATATGGATAAATATGTAAAAAGGGATATTTGAAATGAACATTTGGAATGTTAAATGATTAGGTGTTGAATGAATAGTATATCAAATGTGTTTACTTGTATATGTTTTATGTAATGATAAAGTTATAAGTTTTGTATATGTGAACTCACTAACCTTGTGAGACTTGTGATATGTATATATTAATAATGAATTTATGACCTTGCTTATGAATTTAATTGTAAAATGTTAAGTTATAACATTTATGCTAAGTTAAAGTTAAAGTTTATTATGAACTCACTTAGCAAAGATTTGCTTACATCCATTGTATTTGATTTCTTATAGATCATGGGAAATTTTTGTCGGTTGGAAGTTCAAGTTGGAGCTTACACTATCTGTTCAACGATTCGGTATAAGCTATGATTATTTTAATTTAGGTTATAAGTGGCATGTACTAGGACTTTGAGTTTAATGGTGTTGTTTTAAACTTTGTTTAAGTAAGATTTATTTATATATATATGTAGTAATTTGGTTCATATATGCCCATATGAGTGCTTTTGGTTATTTGGTTCATGCCTTATGAAAATGGTTGCTGATTTGGTAAAATGAATGTGAATGAAAGGAATGAGATGGCATGATTGGTACATTTATAATTAAGGATTTGTGATTATTGAATGTGATCTTATTTGTTAGTTAAATTGTGGTACCAATGAGGGTACATTGGTTAGACACATAGGTTCAATGATTTGATATGTTTTTAGCATGTTTAAATGTGTTTTGAATAGGTGAGAATGGCTAGAAATGGATTAGCTTGTTACTTAAAAAATGGTAGTTGAAATTGCTTATTTTAGTAGTCATTTTAGGTGCACACAGCCTGGGACATGGGCTGTCACACATTTGTGTGCCACACATGGTCACACCACACGACCGTGTGTCATTTTGATTTTTAAGTGTAGGATTTTCCACACGGCATCAAGCTGTTACATAGCCTGGAGACACAGGCGGGTACATGGGTTGAGACACGACCGTGTGACCCATATTTCAAATTACACATGATTTGACCACACAACCATATTTCTAAGCCACATGGCCTGGACTTTATCACATGGCTTGGCCACATGGCCGTGTGACTCCTGTTTCCAAAATTTTCAAGTTTCTTTCATATTTTTCTGTTTTGTTTCAAATTAGTCCTTGATTTTTCTCAAACTATTTTTAAGGCCCCGTAAACTCGTTTTAGAGTCCATAAATGTAATTTTGCTATGAATGAAATTGAGGTTTGAATGTTGTTATTTAAATTAATAAATGAATGGTTAATTGATGTTACTTGTTTGATATATGTTGTAATACTCCATAACCTTAATCCGACAACGGAGACAAGTTAAGGGTGTTACAAGTCCTTAGTTTTCTAGTAACTAGGTATGCTTGAACATAGATGGTTTGGTTAGAATTGAGGAAGTTTTCACTACGACTGGAGTTTTAGTGTGTGACCATAATAGAGGGTGGATAATTGGTCTCAACAGATACTTAGGAAAGTGCATAGTTCTAGAGGTTGAACTATGGGGCATATTGGATGGTTTGAAGCTTATTTCTGATCGTAGTTTTGAAAGAGTGTTAATATAAATAGATTGCCTCGAAGCCGTTAACGCTATTCAGGAGGGCTCTCTCAGATATTCCAATTCTTCCTCGGTCAGAAGAATTCATCAACTCTTGAAAAAGATAAAATATTGAAAGATCCAACATATCCCTCAAGAAGAGAATTTAATTGTGAATAGTCTTGGCAGGATGGTGCGAGATAGAAGAACCATTTAAGATTCTTTGAAGACATATCCCAAATATATATATATATATATGCACAATTAAGTGACTAAAATAAGCAAGAAATATGACAAAAACTGAGTGGTAAAGCACCCTACTTTTCTCTTGTGGTCCTAGGTTTAAATCCTTTTCTTTCCTTTTATTTTGAAAAATCGACAAGCCTTAGTAAGAAGAAGTATGTAAAATTAAGCGTAAAAAATAAACAAAAATTAGGCAATAGCCTAGTGGCTAAGACGCTGATCTCCCCATCAAACTTGGGTTCAAATCACGCCTCCCCCTTTCGCTTTACTTTTAATTCGGCCAACTTTAAAAAATTACAGTCACGCCCCAAACTTTGGAAAAATTACAGTAATGCCTCAAATGTTTGTAAACCTTAAAAATTTACCCCAATCCAATCCCAACTAGAATTCATATCTTATCATTGTTTAAAATTAAAAATCAACTTTTTTTTTTATCTTTTTATCCTAATTTGAAATTATATCTTATTTTTTTTAAAAAAATTCAAATTCAAATAGAAATAGAAATCCATATCTTTTTATCTTCTTATCCTAACTAGAACTCAAATTACTACTTTTCAAATCCAAATAGAATTTATCCTCCTTTTTATTTATCCTCTATTTTTCCTTCAAAACGCATATTGCAAAATTCTTTCAGATTCTTGAGTTCTTTCTTTTTCTCTACCATTGTTAAATCGGTTTTCAATCAAGAAATTCAAAATCTTCAAAATCATCCTTCTTTTCTCGAGTAGATCATCAATCTCTCCAAAGCTAAGGTTTTTAAGTCTTCAAATTAGGTGTGGGATCTAAACTTAAAATATTTTGTATGATTAATTGTAGTGTTAGGAAATTAAAAGAGTTGTTATGTGCATTGTATAACATGCGAACCTAGAGGAAATATCATGCGAACACTATAGGAATTGTAATTTGAACATGTAGAAGTTATATTTGAACCCATAGAAATTATATACAAACCTAGAGGAAATATCATGCGAACACTATAGGAATTGTAATTTGAATACGTAGAATATACGAACCTTAACTGCTTAATAGGCTAGTTATACATATTTACTTATGCCAACCCTATACATGCTATGTACGAACTCTATGTATGCTTTATGCGAACCCTTATATATGCATTATTATTATTCTTTGTACACGTACCAAATATACGTGTGTATATGTGAGATTAATTGAATGCATGATTGCATGGCATCTGATGATAATTTGTGACAATAAATGTGCTAAACAAGCATAGCATCAAATTTTGATAATGAGTATGATATGATGAGTATGAGTGCATATTACATGAAATTGGGAATAGAGGATGGAGGAGTTCCGTTGGAGATAGTGGCAATTTAAGTCCACACCGAAAGTTAGTACTGCATGAAGTAGGCGGTAATGTCATCCAAAATGGATAAGCTAGGATGGTAGGCTAAAAAGCCACCAGACTAGGTCAATTAGGATGATAGTTTATGTGTAAAGCCATCTAAACTGGACAGGACAAGATGATTGTTTTAAAACACCATCAAAACTGGACCGAACCGGGGTGGTAGTAATAGTCATCGTCACAGATGACAAGTGAACAATCATCATCGCCGGAAATCAAATTCGGGATGGTCAGTTATTGTTATGTGTTATGCGAGATGGTGTGTCAAGCAATGCTCAAGGGCAGTTCGAATGGATGGGTGGAAAATTAAAGCATTAAATTAAAACATAAATGTGCATTATAATTATATTCTGTATATGTATTGATTTATTGTATGTTCCTCTTATTATGCCTAAATTATTATTATGCTATGAATTAAATACTTTACTGTTCGATTGATTATATATAATGATTTAATATTATTCTCATACAAAGTCATTGTAAGCTCATGCCTTATTTTCCTTACCTCTCAGGCAGCGCAGAGATTAGGATTCGAATCGGCATCGGAGGACCCTCAAATTAGCAAGCCATTTTTCTTTATTAAGTTCTACTATTAAGTTTTCTTTAAAAATTTTCCTTAATCATTTATTTTTAGGAACTATTAGGTCATTTATTTTATGCATAACATTTAAATATTGCTACTAGTATTTGCATGCCATTCGGTTTAAAAACTATTATTGTTTTCTGATGCTTTACAAAATACTCAAAGTTTTTAAAAGACTTTTCCTGAAAACCCTTACATCGTTTTATTTAAACCCTCATATTAATATTATTTTAATTAAATTACTAAGTAATTTGGTTTAAATTAAAGAATGTTTTTCCTAAAAACTAAAGAGCAATTTTCAATCAAATAGACTCAAGTAAAAAAATTGACTTTACGGGATCACTTAGGTGATCGAATGTAACGCCTCTGAATTAGCCAAAACTCCTAGGCCGGGTTGAGAGTGTTACATTTTTAGACTTCACAAATACAATTAAAGGTTTGACAAGTGTCATATGAGAGTATAATAAAATATTAAAATAAATATCTATAATATATATAAAAACACAAGTTAAAAAAAAAAAAAAAACTTTTGAACCAATATAAATTCTATGTAAGATCATTTTAATTAAATTATTTAGAAGTTGTTTATTTCGTGCAAAGCAAGTACTCTTTTATATTTTTTTTTACATTATTATTATTATTATTATTATTATTATTATACATGAAATTATAACGAATGATAGAATTTTTTTTTAAAAGTAAAAAAAGATTTACCATATAAGATTTCAATAATTGTTCTTTAATTACTGTTATTGAATATGTTTATTAATTCAATGAGAATATCTTTTGCACTTCTCATGCATAATTATTACAATTGATGCATGCTATTTTATTTTTTATTTTAATTTAATATTATGATATACTTTTTTAATATTGTTCTAAATTTTTATATGATTTTTAATTTTTTTATTTATAAAATATTATTTTCATTAAATATACACATTATTTTATATATTTTTAATTTATAAAAAATTAAATACGTAAAATTACATGCAACGTATGTATCGTTAGAAACTAATTTAAAAAAAAAGACACAAATTTTTTTTTAAAACTGCTTATGAAATAGAATACAAACCCTAAATTTAATTGTATAATTTAAGCTTATATATATAAACAATGCATCAAATGTAAGATCCAAATAAATAACCATGGATTCTAAAATAACATTAACATATAAAAGTTACAAATCAAACATCAGTATTTTCAACAATAGTCCCAGTATCAAAATCATATGTGGAAACAATAAAATAAAAACGATCTAACTTCTAATATTAACACTTGATTGATGTAGAATTTGTACTCTAGAGAATTCCCAATAAATCACAATTACCGTAGAAATGGAGTTGATTGAAGGATTGTTTCTATTAGGGACCTCTGAAAACATTTCTCAAAATTCACATAAAATTTTAGAAAAAGTGGATTACCATCAAACTCTCTCTCACTCTATTTAATCTCTCACTATGGTAACTACTCAAGTAAAAAAATATATATCCAATAATAATTACCCTAAATATATAGAATATTTAATTATAAAATTAACAACAAAAATATATAATATTTATTTAATATTCTAAAATTCTCCCACTTGGAACAAATTTTATAAAAATATCATCAATAATGGTTTTAAACACCACATGTTTAAGTAGAAGAATAGATTCACACGAATCGTGATAGTGATTCCTCATTTATTTTCTTTCGTGTATTACAATGTAACGACTCGATTTTTAGTGATGTTGAAAAATGTAATGTCGAAACATCATTTTTGTAAAACAAGTCTGTAAGAACAAAAAATAAAAATTGAGGGAGTAAGTTCGAAAATATATTGAAATTCATTTAAGTAATTTAATAGAGAAATTGATTAATTAAAGCTCAGGGACTAAATTGTAAAATTTTAATCATTACTGAGTTTTAATTAAGAAAATACTTGGGGACCTATTAGCAATTATTTAAAGGACTAAAATGGTTATTAAACCATTGTTCTATTATGAGTTAGTGGGAATTTATGATGATGGCTATTAAATTTGTAACACCCTATACTCGACCCGATTTATCGGATCTGAATATAAGATGTCACAACACTTACATACTTAACTAAAATTTTCAGTCCGCGAAAAACATATTGAATGTACCTCTTATTTATTTAAAATCCTTTCTAAGACAAGATGTTTGAATAATACATTAATTATTTGTCACAAACTTTCAAAGGGAAAATAAAATCTTACAACAAATTGTTCGATAAAATACACTTATTCTTAGCGCATATTACTATTTTTCATTTGAAAAACACATTTCTATAAATGTCCATCTGTATGCATAATACTGCCCTCGGTCTACCACTATGGCACATCCTTAACTTGGTCTTTCCTAACGCATAAGTTTAATTTCTCAGACTTGCATACCAAAAGACACATATAAGCTTAAAGGAACTTAGTGGCCTCACTCATTATTACATTTTTATGTGGTTGTAAAATCTCTCAACTAAAGGTTTTGGATTCCCTCTCAGACCTTGGCGGATACTATCTGGTTCTTGGTTGGCAAATAACCGTATGTCAATCTCTATACTTAACTGTCTTATACTCATTTCACCTAGCTAGTGGATCTCAGACTTTACACCATATTTTGAATCCCATTACACAATTTCTTTATAGTTTGTAGTTAGATGCACTTCTCAAAACGATACCTAGTGGATGCTACTTTTGACGGATTCTTTTACAAGACCCAACGACTATTAGAATACCAGCTACATCATATCTTCAAATTAGTCTAGATAAACATGCTTGTTTAGAAGAATACAATGTTTTAATTCAAGCATTAAAATTCTAGATAATTTCAGTACAAGACTTAAGAAATTCCAAGTTTGACAGGCACTTACACAACCACATTTACCAATACATAAGGTTCCTTGACATGGTAGATCACTTAGATGGATTCATCAGTTGGTTACTCTGTCGAGAATTCTATCAGAAAATACCTCATAGGCAAACCCAGATCTCATGCAAGGTAGACTAACATCTCACCACTTGGTCATTACAGAATTCACTCTACAGATTTTCTAAATAACATGCCACCAAGGCTTTCCACAAGATTAACCACAAAGGCTTCCCAGATAACACACCACAAGGGCTTTCCATCAGATTAGCCACAAAGGTTTTTCCACAAGATAAGCCACAAACGCTTCCTAAGTAATCTATCGCGTTTGGCGATATGGATTTACCTAAACTCAACACCACTTGAGGTTTTCCCATCATCGCCCCAGGGACACACAGCAACCTATAAAATAAATATGTCTCATCAGCCATTTCCAGGATGTGCCATGGCCATTGTCTTTCCACATAATTGCCACACTGACCTTAGTGTTTACTGTCCCAGCGAACTATATTTCACCATACTAGCCATCATGTTTACTGTCTCGACAGGCGTCACCAATGTACCACCTCGGGATCCATTATCGTATCAAATTTTTTCCCAAAACTCTGCCTGAACCCCCTTTGTGACAACCCGAATTAGGGCTTAATCGGAATAGTGGTTTCGTGACCACAAATCCAAGATAAAAATAATTGTTTTATAATTATTTTGGGGTTTATGATATGATTGCATGATTGTGTGAAAATTTCGTGATGAAATTCTATGCCTAAAGTGCTTAAATTGAAAATAGGGATTAAATTGAATAAGTTGCAAAATTTACATTTTAGAAGTTTTTACTATGAAATTGCTTTAAAATATTAATTAGGAGGTCTTAAATAGCAATTTGACCAATTTTAAGTTCATGGACAAAATTAGGACATGGAAGGAATTTTTGAAAGTTTAGTAAGGAGGGGCATTTTGGTCATTTGGATATTAAATGAAATAAAATGGGAAAAATAACACAAAATTGGTCATCATCCTCCTTAGTTGCTGCCGAATTCTCCCTCTCTCCATAGCTAGGGTTTCTTCAACTTTCAAGCTCCATAGTAAGTGATTTCAAGCCCCGTTTTTAATGTTCTTTACGTTTTTGGATTCCCGGTAGCTCGATTAAGCTTATGCTAACAATAATTCAACCTAGGGTTCATATTTGGAAAAATACCCATAAGTGAAATTTGTGTATTTTGATGTTTTATGATAGAATATGAGGTTTTAAATTATGTTAGACAACTTGTGCTACTCGGTTTTAAGTGAAAACGAGTAAAACGGCATAATCGGTAAAAATACCTATTGTTCACAACTATGTGTTAGAGTGAGAATTTGATGTGGTTGTAGAAGATAAAAATGTTCAGCATGTCATAAAACATAAGAATAAGGGCTGAAATTAAATTTCCGAGCGTAGGGACAAAATTGTAATTTTGTAAAAGTTAGGGGGCAAAAATGTAATTTTTCCATAATGTGATCTTTGGATTGAAATAAATAGTATGAGTGCTAAATGAGCTAAATGTGTTGTTATAGATCAAGAAAGGCGTGGAATTGACCTCGAACGAGGGAAGGAAAAAGTTTTGGACTAAATCGCAAAATTTCCACATTTTGCACCGAGGTAAGTTTGTATGTAAACATTACATTATTTTCATTTACATTCTTATATTTCAGCCTATTATATAAATATACTAGCTGATGTTAAAATATAAATCGACTATTGGAAGAATGGAAATAAATAATAGAGAGATCCCTTGAACATTCGAGAGATCGAATAAAATAGAGGAGCGTAGCTAGGTCACATGTATGATGCTGAGTGCACATCATGTGTACAAGAAAGCTACGAAATACCATGTAGTAGCTAGGTCACATGTGTGATACGGGATGTATCCCATGTAGACAAGAGAGCTACGTAAGAGATAAATGTAGCTAGGTCACATGTGTGATACGGGATGTATCCCATGTAGACAAGAGAGCTACGTAATAGATAAATGTAGCCAGGTCGCATGCGTGATTCCAAGTGAAGGACACCATGTAGACAAGAGAGCTACGAGACAAATCGGCTAGGTCGCATGAGTGGTACTAAGTGTTCATCATGTGTACAAGAGAGCCGAACTAAATGAAGTATGATGGTGCGGCTGTGTGCTAAAACCATTAAATATCGAGGATTGATCCGAATTGTTCAACGGGATGGTTTTGTGGTGACGTTGTGGTTATGGGCCTATACTTGTGATGAATGAATTGTGATGAAAATGATTTGTGGTATATCTATATATGTAAGATAAAATGAGGTTAGCATAAAGAATGTGTGAAAGAGTGAAATTAATATTAAAACTGTTTTGGACGGTAGCAGTGACGTGATTTTGAAAAATCACCAAAAATAGGAGGAACATAATTAGAGGTTGAATGAGATGTGCAATTAAATTTTAATGAGTCTACTTTCATATAAAAGAATCAGAACAAGCAAAGAAATTTTATATTTTTAGATATTTACAATTGTGTGTAACTTGCTCAGGATGAATATGTGATCCCCTGTTTCAACTTTGAAAAATCATTAAAAATTGTAAAAAGCAAATTAAGAAATATAGTTTACATACCTAAATTCCTTATTGAGTCTAGTTTTAAATGAAACAAATTTCAGGGTTATTTGAATTGTGTACTGAGAGAAATTCAATTCGTAGTGAACAGAGGTCAGACTAGTCGAGCTGTGTAACAGGGGAAACTTTAACTAATAAACTGTACTAATCGACTGAACCAAAAATTCTAGAAAAAAATTAGCAAGAATATTTATGAGTCTAGATTCCGGGAAATTTTACGGATTTTAATTTTAAGTTTTGTAACTCGAGTTATGATTTATTTAGTGAACATAACGCAGGAAAGACAGCTTAATCAAAGTGGAGTGAATATTGAAATTAAAGTAGATATACTTGAGTTGTGGTGTAAACATATTAAATTCTCTAATTATTATTTACATACTTACTTACTAAGCTATAAGCTTACTTTGTTTTCTCTCTTTTGTCTTGTAGTATCCTCCAACTTGCTCAGGAGTTAAGGATCGTGAAGATCTGCTGCACTATCAATACTTTAGGTATTCGAACTAAACATTTTGAATTATGGCATGTATAGTAGGCTTAATTATTTTGTTACGTGTCATAATTGCCTAGGTTTAAAATATTGGTTACAAGATGCTCGACCAACTACTTTGTACAAGCCATAGAAGTTGATTAATATTGTTCAAAACATATGTTATAACGATGCACTATCAAATTGGATGACATATTTCTATCTCGGTTTTGTTTAATGGTATGTATTATGTTCTAGTAATACCTCGTACCATGTTCCGACGACGGTAACGGGTGAGGGGTGTTACATTTAGTGGTATCAGAGCTATGTTTAGTCGGTTCTCGGACTAATAAAGTGTGTGTAAAAGTCTAGCTATACATGCCATAAAAATATTGTGATAGTGTGGTGACTCCTGACTATTCTAAACGTGTTTTGTTTTAATATAGTAATGGATCCCGAAGGAATCTGCGGTGATGATGCCGCTTAGTAATGCGCCGCCCCCGCACAAGGGACTGTACCCGTGGAAAGTAGACCAGAGACATTGAGACAGGGAGATGAGGCTCGGGATGCCTTTCTCCAAAGGATGAACAATTGGTATACTAAATTTATTCGAGCAAATCCAAATACTCAACCTCCTCCACCCCCTCCTATACCTCAGATGATTCCTGTAGCTGCTCAAGACATAAATTTGGTAAGGATGAACAAGCCTCCAGTTGACAAGATTCGGAAACAAGGGGTCGAAGAGTTTAGAGCAAAGATCGATGATGATCCTGAGAAAGCGGAATTCTGGCTTGAAAATTCTACCCGTGTATTTGATGAGCTCTCATATACACCCGAGGAATGCTTAAAGTGTGCTGTATCACTTTTGAGAGATTCGGCCTACCATTGGTGGAAGACTTTGGTATCAGTGGTGCCAAAAGAAAAAGTTACTTGGGATTTCTTCGAGGAAGAATTTAGAAAGAAATACATAAGTCAACGATTTATGGATCAAAAACGGAAGGAGTTCCTTGAATTGAAGCAAGGCAAGATGTCTGTGGCAAGAATATGAACGCGAATTTGTGAGACTTAGCAAGTATGCCCGGGAATGTGTGTCAACCGAGGCCTTATGTGCAGAAGGTTTGAAGATGGGCTGAATGAGGACATTAAAGTGCTTGTAGGAATTTTGGAATTGAAAGAATTTGTTGTATTGGTTGATCGAGCTCTTAAAGTGAAGAATTGAACAAAGAAAAAGAAAAGTCGCTATTGAGGCTCGAGATGCCGAGAAAAAGGCCGATAAGCAAGCCATTTCAATCTCAATCAAAGAGGTCCAAAGAGGCAAACCCTCGAATGACAAGTTTCAATTGGGGAGTCACATAGAGATCGTAGTACAGCGTATTCGGGTCTAAAGCTCAAGCTACTTGGTGGCAAGTGTGGGTAATGTGCGACCTAGAAAGCCCGAGTGTCGACAATGTGGCGAGCAACATTATGGTGAGTGTTGGGGAACCGAGCGAGCTTGTTTCAGTGCGTTCTCGCGAGCATTTTATTAGAGATTGTCTGGAGAAAGTTAAAGAAGAAAGATTTGAGTGCTGCAGACAGAATACCACCGCTAGTAGAGGTAGACCACCGAGAAATACTAGAGGTGGGACTAGCAATAAAGCTGCGATGAAAGACTCGATGGCAAGATCGTGAAGCTAGAGCACCGCTGGAGAGCTTATGCTATACGTGCCCGAGAAGATGCATCATCTCCGATGTCATTCTTGGTACATTTTCTCTCTATGATACTATTGTTATTGCATTGATTGATCCCGGGTCCACTCATTCCTATATTTGCATGAATTTAGTATCTAATAAAAATTGCTGTTGAGTTTATTGAGTTTTACGATTAAAGTGTCGAACCCCTTAGGCCAATATGTGCTAGTTGACAAGGTTTGCAAGAATTGCCCATTAATGATTCAAGGTCACTTTGTTTCCGCCAATTTGATGTCATTACCATTTGATGAGTTTGACGTTATCTTGGGAATGGACTGGTTGACATTGTATGATGCTAAGGTAGATTGTAAACAAAAGACACTAGAGTTGAAATGTGAAATTGGAGAAATTTTGTGGGTTGAAACAGATTTAATCAAATAAATTGCCTATGGTGATTTCGCATATGTCTGCATGTGAAAATACATGAGGAAAGGGTGTGAAGCTTATCCGCTTATATAATGAATCTTGAGTTGCCTCAATCAAGTTTGAATCGATCTGATAGTTTGTGAGTTTCTAGATGTATTTCCGGAGGAATTGCAGGTTGCCTCGAACAGAGAGATAGAGTTTGCCATTGATTTGTTGCCGGATGCTTTGCACCGATCTCGATTGCTCCATATAGAATGGCTTCGATGAATTAAAAGAATTGAAGGCTCGATTGCGGGAATTAACAGATAAGGGATTTGTGAGACCGAGTTTCTCTCCCTGGGGTGCTCTTGTATTATTCGTAAAGAAGAAGGATGGTTCAATGAGACTTTGCATTGATTATCGTCAGCTCAATAAGGTGATTATAAAGAACAAGTACCCATTGCCGAGGATTGATGATTTATTCGATCAGTTAAAAGGGGCTACAATGTTTTCAAAGATTGATTTAAGGTCCAGTTACTACCAGTTGAGAGTTAAGGAGTCGATGATGTGCGAAAACGCCTTTAGGACAAGGTATGGACATTATGAGTTTCTTGTAATGCCTTTCGGCTTAACAAATGCTCCTGCTATATTTATGGACTTAATGAATCGGATCTTTCGGCCATATTTGGATAAGTTTGTAGTAGTGTTCATAGATGACATTCTAATTTATTCGCGGGATGAGTTTGAACATGCCGAACACTTGAGAACCATATTGCGAGATCTTGAGAGAAAAGAAATTGTTTGCCAAGTTTAGTAAAAGTGAGTTCTGGCTTCGTGAAGTCGGATTTTTGGGACATATAGTCTCAGGTGATGGTATTCGGGTGGATCCAAGCAAGATTTCTGCGATCGTTGATTGGAAACCGCCAAAGAATGTATTTGAGGTTAGAAGCTTTTTAGGCTTAGCCGGATATTATAGACGTTTTGTTGAGGATTTTTCGATGATTGCCTCTCCTATGACTAAGTTGTTGCAAAAGAATGTTAAGTTTGAATGGACTGATAAATGTCACAGAGTTTTGAAAAGTTGAAAGCACGATTGATCAAGCACCAATTTTAGTACAAATTTGAGCCGGAAAAGAGTTCGTAATTTATAGTGATGCATCGTTGACAGGCCTTGGATGTGTGTTGATGCAAGAGGGTAAAGTGGTAGCTTATGCTTCGAGACAGTTAAAACCGCATGAAAAGAATTATCCTACACATGATTTGGAATTGGCCGCTATTGTCTTTGCTTTGAAGATTTGGCGACATTACTTGTACGGTGAAAAATGCCGAATTTTTACTGATCACAAAAGTTTGAAGTATTTGATGAATCAAAAGGATCTGAATCTGCGACAGCAAGATGGCTTGAATTATTAAAGGATTATGATCTAGTGATTGATTATCATCCGGGAAAAGCAAATATAGTTCTTGATGCCTTGAGCGAGAAAATTTCTTTTTACTTTGAGAGCCATGAATACGGGATTAGCATTGTCGATGATGGGTCAATCTTAGCGAGAGATGAGAGCTAAACCGTTATTTCTCCAGTTGATTTGTGATGCTCAAAAGAATGATAATGAGTTGCGGACCAAAAGAACTCAATGCGAATCGAAGTTACGACTCGAGATTTTCGAGTTGGACCAGACGATCGCTTTAATGTTTCGAGACGAGAATATGTGTGCCGAAAAATAATAATTTGATTCGAAAAATATTACATGAGGCACACAATGGTCATTTATCAGTTCACCACCTAGCACAAAAATGTATAAAGATTTAAAAAAGTTGTATTGGTGGCGGTATGAAAAGGGACATTTCTGAATTTGTAACCAAGTGTTTGATCTCACAACAAGTGAAAGTTGAACATCAAGTGCCTTCAGACTACTTGAAACCCAGAATGGTGCCCGAATGGAAATGGGACAAGATTACCATGGATTTTGTAACCGGTTTGCCTTCGACTCCTAAAAAGAAGGATCTTTGTCTGGTAGTGGTTGATAGATTAACAAAATCAGCCCACTTTATACCAATGCGTCCGATTACTCACTTGATAAATTAGCCGAATTATATATTGCTGAAATTGTGAGGTTGCACGGGTACCTATGTCTATAATATCGATAGAGATCCGAGATTTACCTCGAGATTTTGGAAAAAGTTACAAGAAGCTTTGGGTACAAAATTGAACTTTAGTACCGCGTTTCATCCACAAACAGATGGTCAATCGGAAAGAGTAATCCAGGTACTCGAAGATATGCTTAGATGCTGTGTTTTAGAATTTGGAGGTAGTTGGGAGAAATATCTATCTTTAATTGAGTTTGCCTACAATATGATTATCGATTAAGTATACAAATGGCAATCGCACGAAGCCTTGTATGGTCGTAAGTGTCGGACTCCTTTATATTGGACTGAACTTAGTGAGAAACAGATTCACGGAGTTGATCTAGTTAAAGAAACCGAAGAGAAAATAAAAGTAATTCGGGATTGCTTGAAAGTCGCTTGGATCGACAAAAGTCATATGCACGATTTGAAAAGAAAAGAGATTGAGTTTCGTGGGTGATAAAGTGTTCTTGAAGGTGTCACCGTGGAAAAGATTCGAGATTTAGTCGAAAAGGCAAGTTGAGTCCGCGTTTTATTGGGCGTCATGAGATTCATCGAGAGAATTGGACCATGGGCATATCGGTTGGCCTTACCGGCGAGTTAGAGAGAATTCATAACGTGTTTCACGTATCAATGTTACTGACGTTATCGTTCTGATCCTTCACATGTGATCTCCCCAACAGAAATTGAGATTCGATCGGATATGACCTATGAGGAGGAACCAATAAAGATTTTGGCTCGAGAAATTAAACAGTTAAGAAATAAAAGTATAGCCTTAGTGAAAGTATTGTGGCACAGACATGGAATAGAAGAGGCTACGTGGGAACCTGAGGAAGCTATGAGGAAACAATGACCCAAACCTCTTTTTATGGTAAGATTTTCTGGGGACGAAAATCTCTAAAGGGGGGAGAATTGTGACAACCCGAATTAGGGCCTAATCAGAATAGTGGTTTCGTGACCACAAATCCAAGATAAAAATAATTGTTTTATAATTATTTTGGGGTTTATGATATGATTGCATGATTGTGTGAAAATTTCGTGATGAAATTCTATGCCTAAAGTGCTTAAATTGAAAATAGGGATTAAATCGAATAAGTTGCAAAATTTACATTTTAGAAGTTTTTAGTATGAAATTGCTTTAAAATATTAATTAGGAGGTCTTAAATAGCAATTTGACCAATTTTAAGTTCATGGACAAAATTAGGACATGGAAGGAATTTTTGAAAGTTTAGTAAGGAGGGGCATTTTGGTTATTTGGATATTAAATGAAATAAAATGGGAAAAATAACACAAAATTGGTCATCATCCTCCTTAGTTGCTGCCGAATTCTCCCTCTCTCCGTAGCTAGGGTTTCTTCAACTTTCAAGCTCCATAGTAAGTGATTTCAAGCCCCGTTTTTAATGTTCTTTACGTTTTTGGATTCCCGGTAGCTCGATTAAGCTTATGCTAACAATAATTCAACCTAGGGTTCATATTTGGAAAAATACCCATAGGTGAAATTTGTGTATTTTGATGTTTTATGATAGAATATGAGGTTTTAAATTATGTTAGACAACTTGTGCTACTCGGTTTTAAGTGAAAACGAGTAAAACGGCATAATCGGTAAAAATACTTATTGTTCACAACTATGTGTTAGAGTGAGAATTTGATGTGGTTGTAGAAGATAAAAATGTTCAGCATGTCATAAAACATAAGAATAAGGGCTGAAATTAATTTTTCCATAATGTGATCTTTGGATTGAAATAAATAGTATGAGTGCTAAATGAGCTAAATGTGTTGTTATAGATCAAGAAAGGCGTGGAATTGACCTCGAACGAGGGAAGGAAAAAGTTTTGGACTAAATCGCAAAATTTCCACATTTTGCACCGAGGTAAGTTTGTATGTAAACATTACATTATTTTCATTTACATTCTTATATTTCAGCCTATTATATAAATATACTAGCTGATGTTAAAATATAAATCGACTATTGGAAGAATGGAAATAAATAATAGAGAGAGATCCCGGTTGAACATTCGGAGAGATCGAATAAAATAGAGGGAGCGTAGCTAGGTCACATGTATGATGCTGAGTGCACATCATGTGTACAAGAAAGCTACGAAATACCATGTAGTAGCTAGGTCACATGTGTGATACGGGATGTATCCTATGTAGACAAGAGAGCTACGTAAGAGATAAATGTAGCTAGGTCACATGTGTGATACGGGATGTATCCCATGTAGACAACAAAGCTACGTAATAGATAAATGTAGCTAGGTCGCATGCGTGATTCCAAGTGAAGGACACCATGTAGACAAGAGAGCTACGAGACAAATCGGCTAGGTCGCATGAGTGGTACGAAGTGTTCATCATGTGTACAAGAGAGCCGAACTAAATGAAGTATGATGGTGGGGCTGTGTGCTAAAACCATTAAATATCGAGGATTGATCCGAATTGTTCAACGGGATGGTTTTGTGGTGACGTTGTGGTTATGGGCCTATACTTGTGATGAATGAATTGTGGTGAAAATGATTTGTGGTATATCTATATATGTAAGATAAAATGAGGTTAGCATAAAGAATGTGTGAAAGAGTGAAATTAATATTAAAACTGTTTTGGACGGTAGCAGTGACGTGATTTTGAAAAATCACCAAAAATAGGAGGAACATAATTAGAAGTTGAATGAGATATGCAATTAAAGTTTAATGAGTCTACTTTCATATAAAAGAATCAGAACAAGCAAAGAAATTTTATATTTTGAGATATTTACAATTGTGTGTGACTTGCTCAGGATGAATATGTGATCCCCTGTTTCAACTTTGAAAAATCATTAAAAATTGTACAAAGCAAATTAAGAAATATATTTTACAGACCTAAATTCCTTATTGAGTCTAGTTTTAAATGAAACAAATTTCAGGGTTATTTGAATTGTGTACTGAGAGAAATTCAATTTGTAGTGAACAGAGGTCAGACTAGTCGAGCTGTGTAACAGGGGAAACTTTAACTAATAAACTGTACTAATTTCTAGAAAAAAATTAGCAAGAAGATTTATGAGTCTAGATTCCGGGAAATTTTACGGATTTTAATTTCAAGTTTTGTAACTCGAGTTATGATTTATTTAGTGAACATAACGCAGGAAAGACAGCTTAATCAAAGTGGAGTGAATATTGAAATTAAAGTAGATATACTTGAGTTGTTGTGTAAACATATTAAATTCTCTAATTATTATTTACATACTTACTTACTAAGCTATAAGCTTACTTTGTTTTCTCTCTTTTGTCTTGTAGTATCCTCCAACTTGCTCAGGAGTTAAGGATCGTGTAGATCTGCCTGCACTATCAATACTTTAGGGTATTCGAACTAAACATTTTGAATTATGGCATGTATAGTAGGCTTAATTATTTTGTTACGTGTCATAATTGCCTAGGTTTAAAATATTGGTTACAGTACTCGACCAACTACTTTGTACAAGCCATAGAAGTTGATTAATATTGTTCAAAACATATGTTATAACGATGCACTATCAAATTGGATGACATATTTCTATCTCGGTTTTGTTTAATGGTATGTATTATGTTCTAGTAATACCTCGTACCCTGTTCCGGCGACGGTAACGGGTAAGGGGTGTTACACCCTTCATGCCAATCATACATTGTCATGCAACACAACATACACTTTAATACATACGTATAGATGCTTCATAGATAATCACATGAACAAGCATACATACTATGGTTTCTCAAGAAGACATGCTTATCTAAGTGTATAACGATAATAAAAAGGATAATGTTATTATAACATGTAGGAGACAGGTTTAGGGACTCACTAGAGACTCACTTTAATCTCGGCCTAGAGCTTCCATTTCAAATGTTTGTCCCAAACCAATATTAGCAATCTACTTGAAAGATTATAAGATTACCATTAGAACCCCCATTACAAACATTTTACTAACATTTCAACTACATGCGACCCTCATACATGACTTTCTTGCGACACATTTCTCTTTTATAATCTTAACGAGCAAAGTTGTAAGACTTACCAGAAGGTTGAATCATCAACTGATTAAACTAGGTCTTAGTTTGATCTTAACAAAGAAGAAAATGTTAAGGTTAGAAAGAACATGAAGATTAAAAAAAATAAAAACCATCTGAAATGGCTCCCTCCTATAAATATACTCTCGGTTCCCTTAATTTTCTTACCAAATCCAAGGTAGGTAAAAGAAAATTTGGCGAAGGTCAACCTTACTGTTAACCAATCATAGGAAAGGTCAAATCAATCCATTTGACTCCTATTGAGAAGTGGTCAACCATGCTACTTATGATGGTTTGTTTAGTTGGATTGTTTTAGTGTACAAGCAATATTTCATACATCTTGCTATTCTGATCTTCAATCTGATCCCTGTTTCTATTGTTGCAGAATCCCAACAACTTCCAACCAAACCCGATACAAGATCCAATTGAATAATACTCATGCAAATTGAGCGTACTATATCTTGGTGGAGACTCACGTTTGGCATGGTCTTAAAGACAATTAAGTCTCTTAGAGCTTTCTGATACACTTGATAAGCTCTTAGTGTTCAAACAAAACTCTGGGGCGTACTCCTTCATAGACGCGTACTTTCTTGGGTGCAATCTTTATTCACTTGAAAACACCATGCTATTAATTCCTTAGATATAGCCAACAGACGGATGATTTAACGTTGGTATGCGCCAATACCCTAACTCGCTATTAGGCCAATAGGGTGGCGAATTATGTTGCCACAATGTGCCAAACAGTTTACTTACATACTTTACTCATCCTTTTGAATCTGTTGATTTTTAGGGTGTGACAAAATTAGTGTAACTATAATTAAAGAAAATAAATAAAGTTAATTAATAATTTAAACATGATTAATTATTCTTAATTAATCCTTAATCATACTATATATAGTAAATTAGTGGAAAATGCCAATCTTCCTAAAGCCAACAGTCCATTAAAGAAAAAAAAAAGATAAGATAAGAAAACGCCATTTTTAGGTTTACATTAGGCCACCTATTTCATGTTAGTCCATAAGCCATTTTTTTAATGGAAATTGAATCATGGGTCTTGATCTAGCTAGCCCATGTATCAATTTGTTCAATTGTTGAGTTTTTAGCAAATTACTATTAATGAAAAATTGATGAATTACGCTTGAATTTGATAGATATTAAGCTTAGATCATGATAATGACTAAATTGTAAAGCTAAATAAGCTTGTTAGTTAACTTTGTAACATTATGGATCAAATTGAGTAAATTGAAAATTTATCATGAGATTTTGATATAAATATAAAATATAGGGTCCCTAATGAGAGAATGTGAAATCAGATTTTGATTCAAAGCTAAATATCAAAAAATACACCTATTTCAAGTATAGAGACTAAATTTAATAAAATAAAAATATTAGTGGCTTTGTATTTGAATGTGAATTTGATGAAATTTGATTTTTTTTATCTATTTAATTATCGAACATAGCTAAAGACAACATCGGGCCATCGAGAGGGAAAGGAAAGGTGAATGTCGCTGATGAGTAACCGCGATTTCGGTTTGTACTTTTATGATTCAAGATCATTCCATTTATATATAAACATATACATGTTTGTTGTATATTAACCATTTAAGACTATTACTTGTCTTAAATTGAATTATGTGATGATATTGAATGTCGAGATTGTGAACTGGTTTGAGCATAGAAGAAAAGAGTATGATATGAACTGCTAAATGACATGTGATATGAATTGTTGGTGGAAATGGTATGGAACTATGACATTGGTTTAAAAGTATGATGGTCTTGAATGTTGAAAACTTGATTATATTGAATGTAGTATATATGAGATTGATATGAACAATGATGTGTAGTTATTGTTGGATGTGGTACCCTAAGTATAGTATATTCGTTTCTATACTAGTAATTTTTCAAACAGATTAGTTAATAAAATTTTTTCATGAATTACATTAATATCCTTTGTATAATGTCCTTATGTGATTTTTGCATGTAAAGTAAAATAGAAACAAATATTAGCTCACCGATTGTCTAATATTTAACTAATACAAAGTGGTATTACGTCGTCGGATTGTAATACGAAAAGATAACTTATACTATTAGACGAACCTAAATATTTCCTTAGTCTAATTGGAAATGAGAAAACTGATTGAAAGACTAAGATGCCATTTATCAAGTCCAATTGGGGAGATGCTTTGTCTTAGGTATCGAAGCAGATGACTCCCAGAAGATAGAGATATAGATGTGATTGACTGAACTGACAATGTATCGGACTAGACCCAAGCAGAACAGATCCTGAATTCGTTTATGGATTTATTTAATTGTGATGTTCATAGTGTGGCATACCATAATCCTTAGTGGATGATGGACTATGTATGCGTGACTCATATACTTTGATGTAAGTAAAAGCATGAGTTCAAATAGATGAATCGAAAGCTAGTGCATTGGGTATATGATTTTTGCAGTATATAGCACCATTCACAATAGTGGAATTCATAGCCCAAGACATGGGTAAATGATATCCTTTCATTGATATTACATGATAGATGAAAATAAACGTGGCCACGGGTCATTCATCTTTGTGACTTAATTACTATTTGAGTTGTAAACTATTAAACATATTTTCTCGAAATTTTACAAAGGGTAATATCGTCAAAATTTTACTGAGAGTAAAATAGGGATGATAAATTTGTTTAATATAGAATATTAAAGTTTATTTCAGGAAATAGAAAAATCAAATCAGGTTGGATCAAATTACAAAGTATTAGGTCAAAAGGCCTTGTAAGTACTCTTAATTGAACTCAATGTGAGAAATGCTCCAAACCCCTTATATAACATGAAATGGGTGGTAACCCTAGTAGGAATACTAGGGTGTGCCGTCCACCCCACTCCTACTCTAAATAGAAAGTTATTTTTCTATTTGAAAGAAACCACTACTACTCAACAAAGGTTTTACCTTCTCTTCTTATAAGTAGATGGCACCAGTAGGGCATAAAACAGAACTTTGAGAGGTTTTTACTCTAATGAAAAATAAAGAGAATTTATTCTTAACAATTAAATATATTTTTCCAGAATAACAATCCTATTGGTTTCTATTAAAGAATAGATATTTTTTGTTTTCACCCTAAAAAAAAAAGAGAAAACCTTTTGTAGTTCTGTGTTTAGATTCAATTGGTTCGAGCCCACACTCAAAGAAGATTGTGGTACGAGAACAGTGGAGAAGATCATTTGGTTGAAAGCTAAGAACAATAAATGTCTGCTAAGTTGAAAACACATGTATGAATTTAGTTAGTGTTTATTTCTATAAATATCACGAACCGGGTCAATTTTCAAAATTTATTTTTTCGCTGTGAAAGAAAATCATTTTCAAACCAGATTTTTTTCCAACAATTGGTATCAAAAGCTAGGTTGTGCTATGTTTATAGTGTAAATTGAGACTAGATATCTCTCTTCATCTTGTTTGATTGATATTTGAAAATATGTGACATTCTTGTAATTATTCGCATGTTTAAGGGAATATATGAGAATGAATGTGATATTATATATTTGTTATATAATTTTTATTTTTTGCTAAGGTTGTGGTTCTTGGGAAATAGACCGTTCTCTCCATGTAGGATTATCTTTTTTATAGAATTCGTGTGAGCCAAAAACAAACATAAGACTTAAATGTAATTTTTCCCAAAAGGATTCCATGACGAGAAGAAAATGAAGCGATGGCGGATGAAGACACAAGGAATGCCTTGTGGTGAAAAACCATGTAATTTTTGGTTTTTCATTTATTTTCTTGAAATAGAACTATGGAAACATTGGCTAACAATTTTTATTTTAATTACTCATCTCCTTATATATCTATTAAGTAATTGTTAAAGATATAATTGTGATATATATGTATGAGATGATCCACAGTTGATCGATTAAAGATAAGAAATGTGATAATGAGAAAATACATGTGTTGTATTGTTCTATTCATTTCTTTAGGTTATTCGATTGCTGTGAAAAGTGTGGTTATGAGAATGTGCATGTCTAGGATTGGCTTTGGCAAGGAAAGACTTGGTTTTTAAGTGGTCAAATATGACTCATCTCCCTTTCCTAGGACCCTACCTGGTACATGGTTCACATTCACTTCTTTGTTTTTTCCCTTAAAAGAAAAACTATGGAGAATTAAAATTGTTGATTTTATGAATAAATGAATGTGAATATTAAAAAATTTTCATAACATTTCATGCATATATGAGATAAGCATGCCATATAATTTAGGAAAGAATTCCACATATATTTTTCATGCATATATTAATCATTCATGATTGAAATCGAAAATTAAAAACCTTGCATATTTTTAAAATATTGAGTGGGAGAAGGTCTTTAAACAAGACTTACGGCCTTCATCAATGATATCTGGTGATGGAATGACAAGTGCACTACCCTACAAGATTTCACTAGGGCGATTTTATAAATGAAAGAAGAATTTTCTTGTGATCAAATGATAATTAGACCGACCATTGTGGTAGGCATTATCATGCAATTGGTCAGGAAATTCTATCTTCAAAAGAGGACAACTAGTCAAAGCATGCTACTTAGTGAGATTGTCTCACGATAACTCATTTGTGGTGCATGATGCGATAGGTGTTGAGTTGATGGTTATACACTCAAGATCGTCTAGTTAAGTGACTCCCCATGAAGCTCTAGTTAAGTTAGAATGATGGCCAAATGCTACACAATAATTAGTACAGTTGAATGTGTAACAGTCTACCGGTGAAGTCTTCGAATCTGGTTACAGTTTAGTGTGTTTTGGTTAAAAAAAATAGATGAGTAAGTAAAATTTTTTGTTTTGACTATGTATAGGATTCTTTGTATGTGCCACTTGGCAAACTATTAGCTTTAGCGAAGATCTAAGGTTTGGCAGACTCTTCTGTTAAGTCTACGCCACCCAGATGCTTTGACAAACTAGCTAGGTTTGCAGTTGAATATATTTGTTTATTATTTTAATAAGGTAATCTAGTTAGTTAAGTTGAGACTTAGTTAGAATGGAACTAAGCTACTGTAGATGAAAAGACTTAAATTATGATAAACGCACTTAATCACAAGAATCAATAGTGATAGTGGAATTATCTAATTGAGTGTTAGTGGAATTATCAAAATTTTCCACTAAACCTGGAATTATCAAAATTTTCCACTAAACCTTGTCTCCGTGCTTAAGTATATAAAGATAGTAGTGCATTCACCAAAAATCTTTGTGTTTTCTTTGTATTCATCTCCTTCATTGATTTTTTTTGCATTTTCTGAAAGCGTAAGTCCAAAAAACCTTTCTGAAGTTGGGTTCATTGTAGTTAGCTAACTTATGCGTTTGTTTTAGTTCACTGGTAATTACTGATGAACCCTAGGTTATTTTTGAGGTTTTTTACTTGTATTTGGTTCTACATGTATAAGTTTTTGATTTGTATGTAAAGAAGGAAACTTTCTGGTTCTGGATTTAATGTTGATGTTTCTTTCATGCATGTTTAGATTCGATAGAGTAGTGAGCTGATATGTTTAAATATTCCTATTTTTAGCTCAAGAAGTTAATGAGGGTCCGAATGACAAAGGTAAATGACCTACTACATAGACTTTGTTATATTTCTAGTGATTTCCTTCTTACTTCCATGTCTTGTGGTTTTCTTTACTTATAGTTGTGCAAGGTAAGTATTTTCATTTTGTAAAAGATGATAAGTGTATGTGTGTGAGTAATGATTTTCAAGAGTCATTAGTCCGAGTTCAGTATGTATTGGATAAGAGGTATGGGCCATTTTCATGTTTAAACCACTACCATCTACTTATGATATGAATGATATGATATGAATTGACATGTGCAGATGGAGATGAGGAGATATGTTTGTGTAGCCTCCGGTAGGGCAAATATATATTGCAAACCAAATTGGTAGATCACGACAAAACATGCTACTAAATGATTTTGATATGAGGAGTTAAGGGGGACAATGTATATGAATGAAACCAAATCTGTATACGTTATGTATCTGACTCTGAAATCTAGGTACGTGGCTGACATGAAAATGAATTGTCTGAGTTATGTTGTATTGGCGTATAGTATTCGCCCATTTGACACGCCATTGGCGTATCTAATTAGTCTGAGTTCTGTATACTCCATTGGGCATACTCTGTGGTAATATGTGAAAGTATTATTAAGAATATAATTAAGTAGATAACATTGTTCCTAAAGATCTCTTTGGAACTCACTAAGTTCTTTTGAATTTACCTTATTATCTTTTCCTTCTCAGGTCTATTGTATAAAGGAGAATTTTCTGAAGGACTACACCAGAGGACATCTGCTACTGTGAGATATCTGCTTATTTATACTATGCATGACATATAGGGGTGACGTCTAATTGTATTTTGAGAACGATATATACATAAAACTCTTGTTAATAAACTATGTTTTAGTGAAGCTTCATTTAAGATTATGGAATGGTTTTAAAGTATTACATTTCGAATGATAAAAGTATCTTATTGAAATTTTTATGCCATTTGACTTATACTTTATTTACCATATTTTATTAAAGGTTTAATTCAAACACTGCAGTTTTATAAAGTTTACTCCAGAATAGTTTTAAACATAGGTGATTTATAAGTAATGACACATCATACTTGGATCCTTCTAAGGGACCAAGTTTGGCGTGTTACAAGTTTATATCAGAGCTAAGGCTTAACTGATTCTCGAAAAACCAAAGGTTGTGTCACACCTCATCATGCATAGTATGCCTCTGGCTTAGTCCTTAATGTTAGAACTAAGTTAAATTTTCTTTTGTAGTGATTTAAGAAAATGTCTAATGGATCTAGAGAAGCTACTAGAGAAGAAATGAAAAGTCATATGCCTGCACAAGAACAAGCCTGGTAATGCATGGAATGCCTTTAGGAATGTGTTTTTCATGATGCTGACACAACTATTTGATCAGTTCACAGTAAACACTCAAGAGCCCCAGCCACAACAACCTCAACAACTACAGTCTGAAGTGGTTTGTCCAGCACAACCTCCTCCACAGGTACCTATTGTAACTTTATCCAAAGTTGATCCTGTGAGAGATTAGAAAAAGGGGTGCCAAAGAGTTTTTTCATGATAAAGGTGATGATCCCATTGTGGTTGAGCAGTGGTTATATTGTTTCTATAGAGTGATAAAAGAATTGAAATGTATTCCTGAGGATAGCCTTTTGTGTGCTATATCACTATTAGAAAGGGAAACCTATCAAAACCTATCAAAGGTAGGAAACCTTAGTTAGTGTGTCTCTTGAAGCAATGATTGACTGGGTGTAACACGCCCTACCCGTATCCATTGTCGGAATAGGGTACGAGGCATTATCGGAGTTTACTGAACATTTTCAGACTATTCTGAGTAATTTATTATTCATATTTTGAAAATAATCATAACGCCTCTCTATTGGGCCCTCGAAACCACATTAGAAACCAACCGAAATTAAATCAGGATCATAAAAAAAAATTCACAAAATCTTAAATTATATTTTCATCTAAGTACTTACCATTTCAATGCTCCTTATAATTAAACATGTTACCATTCAATCAATAGCTTGGCACTTGTCTAAGCGTCAAACAACAACATTGTTAGTATACTTGCACATATTTCATATAAATTCAACATTGATATACCTATTTTCTCGACATATCGCACTTGAGTTTAATAATAGTCTCAACTTACATAATTTCCTTGTATCAACATATCAAAGATAATCATATATGTACATGTCATGAAACATATCATGCTCTTACCGTTTCTTCATAGGCATATATCATTCATTTCGTTATATCAATATTTCATGCTCCATCATTTCCATATATTTTATGTATATTTATTCCGGTAATAGTTTATATCAAACTTAAAATAAATTATATTTCATGTACTTATACTTATTACGTTTATCTATTTTCATAATTATTTCATACAACTATCTTGTACATATATTTCCATATAACCAGTTCTTGTAAACATTTCACACAACCATTTCATATAACCATTCATCATCTGATACATATTACCTGAAAGTCAATTGTTCAATAGATGTCATAGCGTCTCCCATCCACGGTCTTATTTATCTTTGACATGATGCCATAGTGTCTTTCAACTATGGTCTTACTCATTTTCTGTCATGTTGCCATGGTATCTTTCAACCATGGTCTTATTCATTTCATATCTCGTTGCCATGGTATCTTTCGACCATGGTCTTACACATTTCATATCATGCTGCCATGGTATCTTTCGACCATGGTCTTAAACATTTCATATCAGGTTGCCATGGTATCTTTCAACCATGGTCTTACACATTTCATATCAGGTGCTATGGTATCTTTCAACCATGGTCTTACACATTTCATATCGAGAGCACACTCCCGCGAACCTCATCCTTACAAAGGGGATTACCACCAGGCTAAATCCTCAGTAATATAAACTCATAGAGTATTATCGGGATTACCACCCAAAGCTAAATCCTCGCAACGACAATTACTCTAATGAGCTTGGATCTAAATTACGATCCAAGCTAAATTCACCCTAATTCGGATTACCCGTCCAAGCTAAATATATTTTCCACATATTCTTCGAGAGGGCTATATCGATAGGATCACCCGTCTGGGCTAGATCCTTTTACCACAATTCATTTTCGAGATCTATCGAAATTTCCTTTCATTCAATCGGATTTCTTCCCATTTTATCAAATATATCAATGTTTTATCAATTTTCATACAATGAACATTCAAATTATATTCACATCAATAACATACATTTCAGGCATTTAAGAATATAATTCAAGTTACATGAACTTACTTGGCGAAATTGCAGAAATATCAAGATTCAGGGGCATTTTGGTAATTTACCATTTTTCCAATTTTCACCCGATCTTAAATTGACAATTTCATTCAATTTATTAATTTAGATAATAAAACAATTCATTCCCTTCAATTTGGTCGTTTTGACATTTTTACAAAATTGCCTCCTGAAGTTTTACTTTTATTCAATTTAGTCCTTAAGCCTAAAACATGAAAATTAGCCATGCTAGCTGAATATTCATATATATTTTCCTCCTCCTCCTCTCCATTCCACATCCTTAATGTATATAACACACTTGTAACTAACATTATCTATAATCTTTATTATTTACTTTTATGAATATTCAAGCTGTCCATCTGTGTCATAGTCACTAAATTATTTATATCTGGAGCTATATAACTCCAAATTAAGATCCTAAAATTTTACATGAAACTAGACTCATATATATTCTTACCATAAAATTTTCAGAATTTTTGGTTTAGCCAATAAATACAGTTTATTATTTAAAGTTACCCCTGTTCTACTATCTGACAGTTCTGACGCTTTTTCACTAAAATTTAATTATCTCATCGTACAGAATTCGAATGATGTTACCGTTTATTTCTATTGAAAATATACTCATTCAGGATTCTAAAAATATAAATTTAAACCCATAATTATTTTTATCCAATTGTTTATGATTTTTCAAATTCAAAATAGGGGAACCCGAAATTATTCTGACCTTGTCTCACAAAATTTATTATATCTCATGATTTACAATTCCATTTCTTACATAATTTCTTCTATAAGAAACTATACTAAATAATATTTAATTTAATATTTTATTCATCCTATAATTCTATTTCTACAATTTTTGGTGATTTTTCAAAGTTAGACTACTGCTGCTGTCCAGAACTATTTTGGTGCAAGATATTAATTACCATGTTTATAACACCCTTATTTTCTTTTTCTACACTATTTCTCATCACTTTCTCTTATTTTCTCTTCACTAACATGATAAGAACATAAGACCATATATAAGAAAACTCTAAATCAACATCAATTCCATGCTTTTTCAACAATATTAAACTTAAAAATATATTGAAATCTTGATGTTCTTACATTTTCTTATTGACTTCAATCTTTAACTTGATTTTTCTCTCTCCTCCAGCTTCTATTTCTTGAATCCAACTTGATATTCTTGCTCCCCATCATCTCCTTGCTATCTTTCTCTCTTGATGGCTATGGAAATTCTTTCAATTTTTAGGTTAAAATAATAAATTTTTGGTGGAAGGACTAAATTGTAAAGAAAGAAAACTTCTTTTCTTCTTCTTCTCTTACGTTGGTTTGCATGGGAAATGAAAGATGATGATAATTCTTCATCTTTCCTTCCTTTTATACTAAATAAATAATAATATAATAATAAATATCTCATAAAAATATTAATAAAATAATATTTATCTAATTAATTAATTTAAAATATCATCAACATAATCATTACATTCTAGAATTCTCTCTCTTACTAATTGATCATTTTGCCTTTAATAATCTTTTAGAATTCCATCATTGAGTCATAACTTAATTTGGTAAAATTGCGATTTAGTCGCTCATAATTTTTCACCTATTCAATTTGGTCCTAATTCATCAATTTTCCTTGGTTTCTAGATCATTCCACCCTTAAAATATTTACACCATTAGTCCTTCAACTTTTTTATATTTACACTTCAACCCCTTAGATTTTGAGTATTTACTCCTGTGCAACAAGACTTTTCTCACCTTTGCAATTTAGTCCTTTCTTGAATTAATATATCATAATATACTTCCCAATATTGACATAACTCAAAATTTCCCTTTTTGTCACTTTATTTCCTTATTTTACTATATCACGGATAATATTTTACTGTAAAAATTTTTGGGGTATTACACTGGGACTTCTTTCTTGAAAAGTTTAGGGAAAGATATGTGAACTAGATGTATGTGGAGAAAATGAAGAAGGAATTTCTATACTTGAGACAAGGTAGGATGGCTGTTATGGAGTATGAGCGAGAATTCCTCAGACTTAGTCACTATACAAAAAACATGTTTTATACAGAAAAGGAAATGTGTGATAAATTTGAGTGGGGACTAAAGGATGAAATTCGTACATTAGTGGTAGCTTCTGGATGTAAAAATTTTATAGTAATGAGAGCTAAGGCCCACAAGATGGAAACAATCATTAGAAACAGAAGTAATAATTTTGAAAGGGAAAAGATAAAGAGGGAAAGATGACCGCCTTCAGACTTACTGACGTCCAGAGTAAAAATCCTGCACAAAATATATGAAAAGGCAGTATCTGCAAGTATACAGGTTAGATTGTAATATAGTTACAACGGAGTGGATAAGAACTTTGAAGATAGTACCCAAGGGAGGCAAGCACTAAATTAATTCTAACCTAAGCATAAATAGATCTAATTAGTACTTTAAATGAATTATATTATGATGAAATAAAAAGAAAGGTTTTTGTGATATATACCAATAATAAAAGAAAGAAAAGAAAAACAAATCACGAGAAATCAAATAATAGAATGTATCAAATCTAAATATAGGTGATTAGCTTGCTTCAATAATCATAATCGATTGTTGCTTTGGGTTTTCTTGTTCAATCAACTGGTCGATATCTAGTAGGATCTTCCGATCTTTCACTAAAATAACGAGTCAGCGAGAACTACTTATCTCTCAACCTCACAGTCCAGACCGATTTAGGGTTAAGGTGTTCACGGATAGACCATACAAAATTTAGGTTAATTCTCACCTTAATGACTTCCTAGGGTTGTCAAGCCTGGGTTTAGGTTCTTCCTTTCCTGAACAGTTGATCTGCTAAGAGAACCCTACAAAACAATTAATTAATCATATCTCTACTTGCAAATCCCTATTAGTTCCTCATAGATCTCATAAACAATATAAACTTGATAGAAAGAGTAGATAATAATTCAAGAGTATAAAGTTTAGAAAAATCCTAATTTGTATTAGAACTAAATGTAGAATCCTCATAGAGTTTGATTATGTTTCCCAAATCTAATTTTTTCCACAAAACAAAGAACAAAAATTGGAGTAAACCTAAGCTTAAGAAAAGAGAAAAACTAAAGACTAAATCTAAGAAGAAAATTAAACAATACGAAAGTTATCTATAAAATGTGTTAAATGAGCCTATTTATAGACTTTAGAGTAGTCGTTGCCCTTAACCCTAGGTTAATTGCCATCCATGTGCTTAATGTTTGATTGTGCAGACCAAGAAGCCCCTGACTTGTAATTATTTCCCATACAGAGGTGATGTCGCGACACACCAAGTCCTATGTCGTGTGATGGCTTGTGACTAAATCCAAGTCGCTTGCTTCTTATCTTTTGTTTTGCTCAGCGGGGGTGCCAACTTCCGAGCTGACTATTGCCCGCTTTTTTTTCCCTCCCACCAACTCTTTCTTTCTTTATTCTTCTTATTCACTCCACATGTCTTCTCTCTTTTTAAATTTGTAGATTTATTTTGTAGGTATCTTTGTTGTCTTCACAAGTTGTGATGGACAGATGACGATACTTGTCGTTCGCTAAAACTCCACTGCCCACTAGTAGTTTTTTTTGGAAAGTGAGTGACTCTTCATTAGCTTCTTAATCTGTTTCTATTTTGAAAATATTTCAGAATAATAAATTATTTCATGAGTCAATTTGGACTAGTGTTGTATTAAGTTTTATATTTTTTTGTTTGCTTTCCCATTGTTTAATAAGTCTTCAGTTTTAGAAGTTTTTATCTACTCTTGTAGCATGATTTTTAGTCTTACTTATGCATGTAATCTTAGTTTTACAAGTGGTTTTAGAAATGATTTTGTTGTCATCCTCTCTAGTTTGGTGAATGCTCGATTCTTTTGTCGATTTTTGCTAGACTCTTTGGACCATCTGGGGCTGATTTCCTTATCGTGTTAAGTACTTGCAATCACTTCAGATATATCGTGCTTGAGTTGTTACAAACCAATTGTTAACGTGTCATTCTACTGCTGTTGAAGCTAAAATCTTTGTTGTGTTGATAGAGCTTCTCCTTCACTATCTACAATGAGTATTTATTATTTTTTTCCTAAATTGTATGGTTCCATTCATTGAATGAATTAATGAATTTATCTTTAAAATTTTTTTTGACTTACATATCACAATTGATTTGTTGAGAGGAATTATTTAAACCGAAAGTGTGAATGAAAAAAAGAGGCAGATAGAATGGAAGTACATAGCCTAATTTGACAAAAGAAAAAAAAGAACCTTGAAGTATCAAGTTAAGAATTCATGTACAGTACAGGGGCAAAATAGGTAATAAGGGTTATTTGTTATACGGTAGCATTTAAGTAGTTGAGCATCAGAAATTTCCTCCTGAAAACCCAGGGAGGGTGTTGGGCTCTGTTTTCATATTTATTTTTTGCATGGCAGTGAGTGCATCCTCAATACTGAAGCGTCTTCTTCAAAACATAAACAATAAACCCCAAAAGCAGCCCCAAGGCATCGAATCCATAATAAAATCAATCCTCAGCCACCTTAAGGCAGGTCGTTTTCAACAAGCCGTTTCAGTTCTCTTTGCTTCCCCGGAACCCTTACCTCACTCTCTTTACGCAGATCTTTTTGCCCTCTGTTCTGACAAAAAAGCTATCGTTGAAGCCCGGAAACTTGAATCCCACCTAGTCACATTCTGCCCATTTCCTCCAGTGTTCCTCTTGAACCGTTGCATCGAAGCGTATGGAAAATGCGGGTGTTTGGATGACGCAAGGGGACTGTTTGATGAAATGCCTCAACGGGATGGGGGTTCATGGAATTCGATGATAACGGCGTATGCACGAAATGGGTTTGGAGAAAAGGCTTTGTTCTTGTTTTCGAAGATGAACAAGGAAGGACTTGTACCGAATGAGATTTCGTTCGCTAGTGTTTTGGGCTCTTGTGGTGTTGTTTTAGAGCTTAGCTTTTCAAGGCAAGTTCATGCGATGATTGTTAAGTATGGTCATTATAAAAATGTGATATTGGGAAGTTCACTTGTTGATGTTTACGGAAAATGTGGGTTTATAAGTGATGCAAGGCGGATGTTTGACGAGATAGAGAATCCGACTATTATTTCCTGGAATGTGATTGTCCGGCAGTATATTGAGGTAGGGGATGGAGAGGAGGCAATATTAATGTTTTTTAAGATGCTTCGAGATGATGTTAGACCTTTTAATTTTACTTTCTCTAATGCTCTTGTTGCTTGTTCAAGCATGTCAGCACTTAAGGAAGGGTTGCAAATTCATGGAGTTGTGGTTAAGACTAACTTTGAGAAGGATAAAGTGGTCTCTAGTTCACTCATTAATATGTATGTAAAATGTGGGCAGCTAGAGATTGCTCGTACTGTATTTGATCAACTTGGTTCCAAGGACTTGATTTCATGGACTGCAATCATGTCAGGTTATGCCATGAGTGGGAGAACTAGAGAGGCAAGGGAACTCTTTAATATGATGCCGGAACGGAATGTAATCTCATGGAATGCAATGCTAGCAGGGTATACTCGTTTGCCTCAGTGGGAAGATGCCTTAGAATTTATTTTTCTTATGCGGAGAATGACTAAAGATTTTGACCATGTGACGCTTGTTCTAATTTTAAATGTCTGTGCTGGCCTGTCAGACGTTGAAATGGGGAAAAAGGTTCATGGATTTATCTACAGACAAGGGTTCTTTTCCAATATATTTGTAAGTAATGCACTTCTTGACATGTACGGAAAATGTGGAACCTTGAACAGTGCCAGAGTTTGGTTTTACCAAATGAGTCAGGGAAGGGATACTGTTTCTTGGAATGCTTTACTGACTAGCTATGCGCAGCATCAGCGGGGTGAGCAGGCTATTACATTATTTAGTGAGATTCAATGGGAGTCCAGACCCAGCATAAATATCTTTGGAACCCTTCTTACAGTTTGTGGAAATATATTTGCACTTAATCATGGCAAACAAATCCATGGATTCATGGTTAGAAATTGTTATGAGCTGAATATGGCAGTAAGAGGAGCTTTGGTTAGCATGTATTCTAAATGTCGTTGCATTTTATATGCTTTCATGATTTTCAAAGAGGCAGATTCACATGATGTTGCTCTTTGGAACATCATGACTTTTGGATTTTGTCACAACGGAAGGGGTAGAGAAGTACTTGAATTTATTGGCATGATGGAGGAGGAAGGAGTCAAACCAGACCACGTTACCTTTCATGGTATATTGCTTGCATGCATATGTGAGCATGAAGCAGAGTTGGGTCAGCTGTATTTTAATTCAATGAGCAATGACTATTGCATTATACCCCGGATGGAACACTATGAGTGTATGATTGAACTCTATAGCAGGTGTGGGTGCATGGAGGAGCTCGAGAAATTTATTAAGAGTATGCCATTTGAGCCAACTGTTGCCATGCTGACTAGAGTCTTTGATGCATGCAAAAAGCATGGTGCTGTGAGGTTTGGGGAACGGACTGCTGAACAACTTAACCAATTGAATCCTCATACTACACTTAAGATATGAAATTAAGGACATAAGGGAAATAGGTAGGCAGGCAGTTATTGACAGTGGTGATATGTTCTCCCGAAATGCCTTCATGCAAGAATGCCGTTGATTATAATGTACCATGTTTGAGAACTGAGCTAAGTGAAGTGGCAAACTTGATATCACTTAGTCATGTGATAATGGCTGCAAGGCAGCATATCAGACTGTAGGAGCAGACTGCATAATGCCATCATTTGGAATACTTGGAAGGAGATATAAGCAAACATTGTGCTGTTGCAATTAGCTCTGGCACTATTGAGGAAGAAAACACAGGAGAATCGAGAATTATAAAGTAGAAAGAGGGAGGGAGGGAGGGAAGAAGACCTGAACGTGTAATTCATATCTTTTTTGGAGGCTGAGCTAATAGTAAGTGCCTGTGCTGATTAACAAGGGAATCTCTAAGAGCGCTACTCATACTCCTGGGAAGGAACGACCAAACTAATTGCAGAATGATATAAAAAAGGGCCATAACTTGGAGAAGATTTCACCAGTTAACTTATCATGTAAGCATTTGCATCTCAACATGATAATCCTAAAGTTCTTGCTAGATTCATTCATTAGATGTGGTAATGTGGAGACCTGCACTCCAAACTTTTGAAGTCAAGTATCAAAAGCATTACAGAACCAATGTTTGGATTCTCCTCTGCGTTCTTCAGTCATTACAACTTTTCACTGTTAGGATTTTTTTTTCAATGAAAGAGACAACTGATCAATCAAGTCAAACATAAGTACTTTGTTGCATAGCTTGGATTAAATTCTTTTATATAAATCTTCCTTATCTTGGTATGTAAAATCATTAGTCTTGAAAGTTTTTAACATATATAGGGAAACAGAGGATTGCCATGCAAAGAAAGAAGCACCTTTTTTAGTTGGAACTTCTTAATAAAAAAGGATAATTTGTAAAGGTTTAGTCATTATATGTTGTAGTAAAAAATGGGGAAAAAATGCATTGTCATAGTCAACTTTCATGATAGACATGTTCCTGTTATGTTTACCAAATAGATTATGAATTTTTTGTATTGCATCTTACGAAATTGGGAAACAAATTACCTGCAATAATAGCGTGTATGGGTGCAGCTCTATCGCTCTATCAGTCAGTTGCATAGACTTGATAACTATGCCTCAACCTAAATTAGAAAGACTAATGATATGGGGGAAAGAAAAATGTATTTTCGTTTCGTCAGTGTGTATGGTTAAAAAATGTCTCTCACAACCCCATGAACTACCACGAACATGGAGATAGTAGGGTTCTTAAGATTTTTAGTCTGAATTCAGTAAAAATTCCAGTAACCGAACAGTGTTCTTTGCTATCCTCCCCCCACCCCCCCCCCCAACAAGTTTTGAAAAATTTTGTTTTTTCCTTTAAAATATTTAAAAGAATTTAATTAGACCCACTCAAATTTTAATTAAACTCACTTAAAATATTTAAAAATTCTCTGTAATCTCACAAAAAATTTTAAAAATTTAATTAGACTTTCAATTTCTTTTTTAAAAGAAATTCTCATTAAACTCCTAAAATTTTGAAAATTTTACTAGCCCCAAAATTTATTCCTAGTATCAGCCAGTGCATATATGCTTGATTCTCTACAGCTATTTCCTGTGAGAAAAGAATACATGGCACAATCATTCCCTGCACATCCAGTCATTATTGATCAAATTTTTACTTTGAATTCATGAGGTTATTTCCTGTTTTCATCCTACTCCAATGGAAAGTGATTGAACGACTTAGAATACCAAGATAATGTGTTTGATAAGTTTTCAAACTAGAACCCAAAAGTGCCACAAACAACTGGTGAAAACAAACAAAAGGCAAGTTCAATGCAGCACTAATACAAGTTGGGAAAGTAATGAATCAAGGGTGCATGGAGAACTCCAATTTTTTTGCAACACTTGTTGACTCCAATGGTAATAAGTTCAATGCCAAACGAGATATCGGATTCACATTTTGTGGATGGAGAAAAAGCACTACCTTTCGTTTAGGGATCCAACTCCAATTTGATTGGAATTTAATATGACTACGGATGATACAAGGATGGGTAGGTGGTGAAGATGAGTGGTTCACCTTGTTTAGTATTGGGTGGAGATCTGCCAGGTAAGGTGGCCGAATTGGTAGTAATGAGGAGAGAATAAGGCTTGGGATAAGTTGGGATAAGAGGGAATATGGGTTGCTTAGGTCTCTCCTTAGATTTTAAGCCTTATATATTTTTCGTCCTTTGTTAGTGGTGTCATGTGTTGAGTTGTTATTAGTGGGTTAGATGCAAGTGGTTTGATGCTATAAGCTTAGGTAGAATGGCACTGTGATATGTCCTGAGAAATATAAGATAAGATGAAATAGTTGAAACTTGATGTAACGATTAACAAGTACATCTATTTGTTAAGTAGATTGCAAGTCGAGAGAATCTCACAAAAAAAATCCTCTTAAGTGTCTACTTGAAGTGCTCGAGATCATTAACATTGGGGCAGCCATAATGTGGTACGTAAAGCAATTAAAAAGACCAAGAGTCTCGAAAAACTAAAAAAGAAAAACAAATTTCACATTCAAACCATTTCTAGTCATTCCATTTAGTAAACAAATTCTTAGAACCTAGTCTGCTTTTTATTACATTGTTGTCATCTACTTTGGAAAGTGCTTTGGTTTTTGTTTTATCTTACTATTTTAACTTGCATTTTCAGGTTAATTTTCTCTCATTTAAACCATGGAGTTTCTGTTGCGAGATGGTCGTTCATGTAGCATGCAAAGTTGGTGAATCCTCTAATATTGGTGGACTCATAAAAAGTGGCGAGCTCATTACTTTGGTGAACTAAAAATGTGAACTGGATTTAAAGAGATGGCTTAAAAGTCAAGTTAAACAAAATATATTTTCTTTCTACAAGATTTAGTATTTATTAGTATAATATGTTTAACATTTATTAGCATAATATATTTAACATTTATTAGTATAAAAATCTTTGCTATTTCTTTTCATATTTAGGAGTTTTTCTTATTATAAATACCCTAGGAGTTTTTCTTATTATAAATACCCTTGTTACATTGTTCAAAATATATGAGTGAAAAATGATAAAAACCTTAGCAGACAATTTTGTTGCTAAATTTCTCATTTTTTCTCTGCAATTCTTTCTTTCTTAGTATCGAAATTTCAACAAGTGATATCAGAGTTGTCTTCTTATGTGTCATTATTGTTCTTTTTGAGTTATAAATGGCTTTCGCAAGTTTCTCATCACTTTCACTGTTTGTTTTTAATGGAGAAAACTATCATATATGAGTTGTTAAGATGAAGACCTACCTACAAGCTTATGGCTTGTGGGAGGATGTAAATACTAATGCCGAGCTAGCACCATTAAGGGACAACGCTACAGTCACTCAAATAAAACACCATAGTGACGAGTGAGCTAAAATATACAAGGCAATGTCCTATATACAAAATAGCTTCTCGAATGTCATATTCACACGTATTATGGCTTGCGAAACCCCAAAACAAGCTTGAGATAAGCTAAAGGAGGAGTTTCAAGGTTCAGATAAGACCAGACATCGACAACTCAATAATCTCAGGAGAGATTTTGATAATTTGAAGATGAAGGAGGTTGAAACAGTGAAGCAGTACGGAAACAGGATTATGGTGGTAGTAAATAACATCAGGTTACTTGGGGAAAAGTTCATAGGTAGCAGGGTTATTGAGAAAGTCATAACAACACTTCTTGAGTGGTATGAATCAAATATTTCCTAACTCGAAGAATCAAGGGATCTATCGGTAGTCTCTCTTTTAGTGTTAATAAATTCCCTGTATGCTCTAAAGCAAAGAAGAGCGTCAAGGCATTAGGAGCACACAAAAGAAGCACTACAAGCCTTGAATATTGATGATGCGAACTCCTAGAAACATAAGAGTAAGAAAGGTTGGATAGAGAAGAAAGAGGATAGATAGGGATATGGTGGAAAGGAATAAAATCCACCATGCTTTCACTACAAAAAGACAAATCACTCGGAGAGGTATTGCTGGTTCAAGCCAGATATTCAATGTAGAAGTTGTAAATAATTCGATCATATAGAGGGGGTGTGCAAGAATAAGGGGCACACACAACAACAAAACACTCAAGCTCAGACTGCTGAAGCAAGTCAAGAAGAAGTGTTGTTCGCAGCATCCTGCGAAGCCCAACTCGTTGCACCATGCAAACCCTTCAGCAAAAATAGAAAGAACTAGCTCGTTGACAGTGGATGCACAAACCATATGACTTCAGATTAAAGCATCTTCAAGCAGATTGATAGAAGTTCCATTTGAAGTTAGAATTGGAAATGGATAGCTTATTGAAGCTAAAGGAAAAAGGGGATGTGCTAATTAGCACTCCAATAGGTACTAAAGTAGTTACAGATGTGCTTTTAGTTCTTGAAATATATCATAATCTCCTTAGCATTGGTCAATTGATAGAGAAGAAATACACAGTTGTTTTCAAAGATAAATGTTGTACTATATTTGATTCATCAGGACAAGAAGTGGTCATAGTCTCAATGAATAATAAAAGCTTTGTGTAACAGCCCGATTTTAGCTAAATCGGAATAGTGGTTTTGGGACCACAAATTCGAGATCAAAAAATTATTTTAATATTATTTTTGGTGTTTACAGCATGTGAATATGTATGTGTGAAAATTTCGTGAGCTAATTTTATCGTTTAATAGCTTAATTTGAGAAAAAAAGACTTAATCACATAAAATGCAAAAGTAGCATATTATAAGTTAAAAGTGTTTATTACTATGGCTTATTAAATGAAAGGTCCTTATGTTGTAATTAGACCATTGATAGTGGAGATGGACATTAATGGCCTTATATTTGATGTTTTGAGTGTTTATAAACCAAGGTTAAAATGGTAAAAATAGAATTAATGTATAATTAAAATAAAACAAACATGAAATTAGTCCATTATCATATTTTTGCACCAAATTTGAAGAAGAAAAGAAAGCTTGAATGTGTTTAGGGTTTTGGCAACTTGAGGCTTTGATTAAGGTATGGTTTTAGCTCGATTTTTAATGATTTCTACGTTTTTATGATCGTTGCTTAGTAATCTAGCTAGCCCGTACTCTAATTTCTAAAATTTTTGATGAATTTGTGAGTTTCCATTGATGAATGCTTGAGCTTTTGAATGATTGTTGATGAATTATGGAAGCTTGATGACAGATATTAAAGTTTTGTTAAGTGATTTTTGACAAAAATGTCAAATAGGGATTTAATTGTGAAAAGTGTAAATTGAAGGGTTAAAATGTGAAATAAATGTGAAATATGGGCTGATATATATACTAGGAGAATTCAGCTAAGATGTATTTGAAAGAAATTAGGTAATTTTGTGTATTTGTAAAATAAAGACTAAATTCTAAAAAATGTGAAACTTTAGGGGATAAAGTGCAAAAATGCCCAAATATGTGTTTGTGGACTAAATTGAATGTGTTGATGAATAAAAAATTTAATTTTGAATGTATATAGATCAAGAAAGAAAGAAATCGGATTTAGATCGAGGGCAATCAAAAGTTATCGAATAGTCGATCCGGTTCCTCTATTCTGACGATGAGGTAAGTTCATATGCAAATAAATGTCTTTAAATTGAATTACATGTGTTTACTTGTCATGGAAATGTTATAAATGTTGAATAAGCACTTACGAGCAAGAATTCACAAAGTTACGATAACTGAAAGTCCCGTACGAACCTTTGGAATAGATTAGGATACGAATGTCATGACATTAGGTTATCAAGATGTGATTACATGTAAGACCATGTCTGGGACATTGGCATTGTATTGAGATTATGTGTAAGACCATGTCTGGGACATTGGCATCTTTAATCGATTTCGTGTAAGACCTTGTCCGAGACAGTGGCATCGATATATAATAACATGTAAGACCATATCTAAGATATGACATTTTACGAGCTTATGTGATTTCTAAGTATTCTTAACAATTTCGAACGGTTCAACGGGCAAAGTCAAGTCGAGAAAGAATATGTGAATAAGCTAAGTAACTCAGGTACGTACGAAATTCATACGAGTATTGAAAAGGGAAAGTATTTGATGAACTTGATTAAGACATTGAATATATGTTCAATGAGAAAGGTTTGTAAATTTGAATGTGATTAGCTATGTTTAGCATATTTGAATTGATATGCAAATATCCATGTGTTGACTTTATTTGTATATGGCTTACTAAGCTTTTGAAGCTTACTTTGTGTGTTTTTTCCCTGTTTTATAGACTATCGAAGCTAGCTCGGATTCGGGAATCATCGGGAAACGTCATCACACTATCGATCATCACGTTGGTACTTTTTAGAGTTTTGTATATATGGTATATGGCATGTATAGGCTAGTGACATAATGGTATGTTTTGAGTTATGATTTTAGCCATATGATTTAGCTTGTAAATGTTGGTATGTATGGCCATTTAAGTTGGCTTAAAATTATGTTTTGGATAAGTGTTACATGTGATGTATATAATGTCTTGTGGTTTGGCATTGTTTGCCATGGTTATTGATATGACTAATTGGTTACTCATTTGGTTACCTATAAATGTTTGAGGAATGGTATATTATGGTATGGTTTATAGATGATGAATTGATATGTTTGAGAGGCATGATTTAGTTGATGGTAAGGTGATGAAAATACATGTTGAAGTTATGTGAATTTGGTATATTGATTTGGTATGTTTTTGAATATGGATTTAAGTAGTTGAAATGGTTGAGTATAGATGACATGATAGGTGTATGATTTGGCATGTTTTGACCGCCTATATATGTGTTGAAATGGTACCAAATTGGTTATTTTGTGTGCATGAGAAAAAGGGTGACAAATTGGCTTTTCAAATGACCTATTTTTGTCCACAAGGGCAGAGACACGGGCGTATGTCTCAGTCGTGTGCGATACACGATCACGTTACACAGCCGTGTGTCCCCTGGGGTACCTTTTCGAATTAAGTTAGTATACCTTACATGTTTGACACGGTCTAGACACACGAATGTATCTACTAGCCGTGTGTGGCACACGAGCTGGCACAAGGGTGTATGGCTGACCGTGTGACCCAAGTCAGTAACCCCTCTAGTTTTCTGACGGCCATTGCACACAGACGTGTCTCCGGCCGTGTGGTGCAAGTCAGTATGCATGACCTATTTTCACATGGCCTATGACACAGGCGTGTCTGATAGCCGTGTGAGGCACACGGCCTGTTCACACGGGCGTGTGACCCTTAAATGCAAGAAAATTTTCTATGTTTCCCAAAGTTTGCAAATGTTATCAGTTTAGTCCCAAACCACTTTTAAGCATGTCTTAAGGTCTCGTAGAGCCTTATAAGGTACAATGTGAATGATTTGAATGGATTTTATATATGAATGCATAAATGTATATGTTATGTAGGTGAATGATGTGTATTGTTCGATAATGCCTCGTAATCTTATTCTGACTACGGATACGGGTTAGGGGTGTTACACTTTGTGCTGGATTGGAACTTTGAGGCTTCAAGAGCCTATACTAGTTAAGTGGATAAATCATATAGTTGACACAAGAGATAAGGACATGTGAATGTAACACCCCTAACCCGTATTTGTTGTCGGAATAGGGTTACAGAGCATTACCATCAAACTGTAACATCAGAACATACATTTCCAAACATTAATATAATCATAGCATAAATCATTCATTCACATGCTCATCATCCCTTAATTGAGCCCTTGAGGCCCTAAAAACACTTTAGAAACGATTCAGGACTAAATCAGAAACATTTAGAACATTGAGGAAAAAATTAGAAGAATTTAAACTATAAGGGTCACATGGCCGTGTCTCAGGCCATGTAACAATCGAAATAGGGACACATGGTCATGTCCCAGCCCGTGTCTGTGCCAGTGTAAGACTTGGGTCACACGGCCAAGCCACATGCCTGTGTGCCAGGCCATGTAACACTTGAAATGGCCTCACACGCCAGTGTGCCAGGCGGTGTGCTAGGCCATGTAACTATCGAAAAGCATCCTTTAAAACCTACAGAGGACATATGACTGTGTCGCATGGCCATGTCACACACGGTTGAGACACATGCTCGTGTCTTAGGCCCGTGTGGACAAGCAAAAGGCCAAAATCAAGCCATTTTTTTCACCCATTCAAACATGAACTTACAAGCAACTTGCATATATAATCAAGACATTAAAACATACCCAAACCATGCATAATAAGACCAATTCAATAAGCCATTTAATCATCCAACCAATATGCCATATAGGCACCTCAAACACAAACAATCAAATATACCTAATCATATGCATAATTGACCATATTCATACCAATTCATATAGCTTTTAACCATCTCAAAGCATCACCTAATTTAGCCACATTATAAGAATGCCATCATATACCAAATTGGTCATTCCAACATGCATAAACTTAGCCATAAAAACAGCAACCATCAAGACATCAAAGTGCCAAAAGCACACCAACCATAATACCATATATACATGCCAAACATAAAAACTAAATCATTAAACATAAGTCCACCTATACATGCCATTATAACCTTGACCAACACATCTAAAACTACCGATATAATCGCAGGATAGTGTGATAGACATTCAATGAGCTTCTAAATTGATCGAGCTTTCGATAATCTGTAAAGTAAAGGAAAAATAACTACGTAAGCAATGAATGCTTAGTAAGCTTGTATAAACTTTAAACATAAAATTCCACTTCAAATATGAACTTATATGGCAATATAAAGCTATACCAATGCCACAAGATTTATTAAACTATATAACCATCAACTTACAATTGAGTAAATCCATCACCATCACTTATACTTTTCATTTCTAACATGATAAGATTATAGAAGACATATTATACAATCATTAACCTTTATATAAGACTATAAAAAACTCTATTTACTTACTTTCCATTCCATTTACTTAACATAAGATTAAATAACATTATCAATTCACAAATTAATGTATTTGTTCATGTCATAGGTAAATTCATCCATAGCACAAGTGAAATTCTCACATATAAATACGTCATTTAACTTATCAATCCTTTTATATCATCATATTACATCTCAATTATGAGCTTACTATTTCATTACTCTTTCTTACCCGTTTCATTTGTATAATACAAGATATAAGCATAAACGTCAACCATAACCATAAGCTTGACATAAGCCTAGTCAATATCATCAATACACAAGTTAGTGCATTTATGTATATAACTCTTTTGGGGTTAACCATTTAATAAGAAAATACATCTTCTGATTCATACAACCTTTTCATGAACATAAGCGTATTTTCATTTGGACACTTACCATTTTAATGTATATCATTAAGATTAAACATGATGTAATCCAATCATAAGCTTGGCACAAGCTTAAGCATCATCAACAACACATGTTAGTGCATCAATTCATAATTCACTTGAATTAACATAAGATAAGTCAATAAACATGAATAACCTCACTTGATTTCATCAATTTCATGAATATAGACTTACTTTAATTTAACATACCCTTTTCATTCCTTTACATAGTTTTCGTGATATAAGTCATTTGAATACTTTCCTTTCATTTTCATGCCTATTGAATCAAATGAAATAACATCGAGTATTAGGCAAATACTCAAGTAACCATTTAATTCTCTAAACACACTACAACATCACGATTTAATATATTTATAGACATAATAAGAATATATAATTACACCAAGGCATTAACATACATTATCAGACTATACTAATCAAACATTCAACTCGTATTCATACTTACGAAACATACCTCACTTGAAACGTGTTACCTGAATATCAAATGATCGAAGTGTGCCATGGTGTCTTTCAACCATGGTCTTATTTATTCTCGTCTTGATGCCACAGTATCTTTCAACCATGGTCTTATTCATTTTTCATCGTGTTGCCACAGTGTCTTTCAACCATGGTCTTATTCATTTGATTCGTGATGCCATAGCATCTTTTAGCAATGGTCTTACTCGATAGAATCATGTTGCCATAACGTCTTTTAGCAATGGTCTTACTCGATAGAATTGTGTTTTCATAATGTCTTTCAATCATGGTCTTACTCGATAGAATCGTGATGTCATAACATCTTTCAGTCATGGTCTTACTCGTTTCTTGTATGGTGCCATAGTGTCTTTTAACTATGGTCTTAATCATTTTCCTTCAAGCCAATAAACTCAATTCATATATAAATAATTAGATATTAAACAATCAAAACCCCAATTAATTGATTTAATCAAGTTACGAGCTTACCTGGCTAAACTGCAGAAATGTCAAAGTATAGGGGCTTTTTGGTAATTTTTCATTCTCCTCGATTTTACACTCGATCTTGATCTAAATTAATAATTTCATTCAATATATTAATTTAGATAAAAAATTATTTTATGCAATTTAGTCATTTTTAACATTTTTACAAAATTACCCTTAATATTTTACTTTTATTCAATTTAGTCCCTGAGCCTGAAACATGCAAATTAACCATTTTTATTGAAAACCCATGCCAACCGAATGTTAATAGCATTAATTTCATCCCATTTTTGCAACAATTTCACATCAAGTTTGTAACCCCCCAAAATTTATATTTTTGATTCTGTTAAAATGTGACACAACTGTGTATCTGCTTCAGTGGTTAAGTGTTCTGGGCATGTGTGAGAGGTCCCAAGTTCAAGCCACAACTTGGGTAAATTTTGGCATTTTTATGAATAAAGCCTTAACTGGGTTTAGTAGGCTTATATTTTTATTGTTTGTAAAAGTATATCAGAATGAGTCTGCTGGTCTGGTGGTTAAGGGGTGTGTTGTTAAGCTGGAGGTCTTGTGTTCGAATTTCTACAGTGGCAAGGGGATTATTTTACTGTGAATTTCGGCTAAGACTTTGTGTTTTACCGAAATTCTGAGTTAAGGGGTTAGTGGAGAGAATTAAGGGATGTGGATTAGGAGGTTATCAGTTTTTCTAATATTTCTTTTCTATTTTGTCTCTGTTGAAATTTCTTCTCCTTTTTTCTTTTTTTTTTCCATTCCTGGTTTCATCTTTACTATTCACAACGCGTCCTTGTTGTTCAATCAAGTATCGTGCGAATTCGGTAAGTGGTTTTTGTGTCTTGGAGGTTTAGTTTTTTTAAGATAATAATTGGGATTTTTGGTAACTATTTTGACAGCGGGGAATCTGGTGTGAGAGGCTGTTCTGGTGCCGAATCATAGTGGGTAGTGTTCGTGGTTTGCAAGGTAAGGGTTTTACACTCGGAAAATGTCTAATCTATTTTGGGGTTTTTGGTTCAACTCAATCGTTTAAGAGATTAACTGAGTAAAACGTGTGCAATTATAGGTTTGGGTTGCTCAAGAGTGATTACGCATCGAAAACAAACCAGGTGTGTACCTAAAACACTAAAAATGAGTCTTGGTGAAAAGCGGAAAAAGCCTTCTGTCGACGCCACACGGGCGTGTGGTAGCCCATGTGGCAGGTCGTGTGACTGAACATGAGCGTGTGAATAACGAGCCAGGCCGTGCGCACTTGACACAGGCGCTCATGACACGGTCTTGTGATGGCCTGCGAGGCCGTGTGCAAGACACGGGCTAAACCAATTGGGCCGTGTGGGCCCACACGGGCAGGCCACATTGGCATGTAAGCCCATTGTTTTGAAATGATCTGTAAGGTTGCATGGGTCACCCAAGTTGATTGTGGACCTACCGTAGGGTCGGTAAGCGCTACTTAGACCCCTCATTGAGTATTCTGACTGTGTGATTTCTGTATTGAGCATGAACTGCGATATCTAAACTGAATGTATGATTTGATAAATTACATATTAGCATGTCATTTTTGTATGTTGCATTGCATCGGGGTTGGGATGATGTTATATAGAGGAAGTATTCTGAAAGGATTTTAAGCCGTTATCTGGCAGCTCTGCTGTAATTATCCGATTATATGCTGCATTTCAGTACAGTTGGTGTATAAGAATGGGTGGGTCGATTTTATCCCCACATGGTGTGTAGGGTTGGACGGAGATGGTGTGTAGAGGCTGGTGGATGGGATTCTGATATTCTGTCTGCATACTATATCTGACATGGGCTAAGGCCCTAAGTTGTATCTAATTCTGTATCTGATGGGCTAAGTCCCTAGCTAATTCTGTAAAAAGGCTCTGGCCCCAGACTGTTTATTTATGACACTTGATGTATATTCTGTATGTGTGATCTCTGTGGGGGTTACACACTGAGTTTGTGAAAACTCACCCTTTTCTATTTAATCTGTGTGGGTCATCCCCAGACTTGACAGATCGGTGCAGCAGAGGGCTCAACGGTGTCCACCATTACCAAACTGCATATTTACAGTTTTTGCGATTACGTCGCTTATTTTTGTTGGTATTTTATGTATGATGGACTTTGGGACTATTTGGTTTTAATTTGGGATTTTGAACTGTTGATTACGGATTTATAAATTGTAACGCAATAAAATATAGTTTTCCTAAAATTAAACTAAGGTTTTTCGTAAATGAAACGGTTTTCAAAAATTATTTGGGTTTCAAAAGCTTTCGCGTAAAAGAAATGTTTTAAATCAAATCAACTAGAACACGGTTTCCTGAACTAAGTAAAAGTTAATAATTGGAAAGATTTGAAGGTCAATGCGTTTTCAAAAACACTCTCATATAACATCGCCACATTCGGCCATATCGTCCAGGCCGGTTTGGGGTGTTACAAAGTCCTTGAACTGTTACTGTTTCAACAATTTAGTCCCCAATCAGCAAATTTATCAAAAACATTTAACAAAATACTTTTAAATACCAACCAACACTTCAAATTCATCATTTAACATCTAAGTCATAAATATTCATCAATGACAACATTCAAAATCTTTAACAGTTTCAAAAACGAAGGTATAACTAACTGGACCTAGTTACAACGATCTCAAAAACATAAAAATTATTAGAAACGGACCTCAAAATCTCCCACATGCTCCAAAAATGGTGTTTCTCTCGTCCAAGAAGAAGATAAAAAAATATGTTATTCTTTTATTTTATTTTAGTTATTACATATTATTTAATTTATTAATATTAAATTATATCATATAAACTAACAAAAGAATAATCACCAACCACCCGCTCATATATAATATGGTATATTTACCATATGAGTCCATGAATTTACTTTTTTCATAGCTATTAAACACCTTTAGTTAGTAGAATTCAACTTTCACACTTTTTACGATTTAGTCTTTTTTACTTAATTAACAATCCAAACTTTAAAATTTCTTAACGAAACTTTAATACAACCTTAATAACACACAATATTTAAGGCTTAGTTTATATAAACAAGGTCTTGATACCTCAATTTCTAAAACCACTTGACTTTAGGGTCTTACCACTTGAACTTAATTAATAATTCATATAACATAAATTATCATATCAAAAACCTTTGTAAAACCATACTTGACTCGTAAATATTAAATAATAATATTTACGAACTTACTCGTCAGATTTGTGGCCTTGAAACCACTGTTTCTGACACTACTGAAAAATGGGTTGCTACAGTGCAAGTCAAAATCAGTTGTGAAGATGACTAAAGTTGAAGATAAAGATGAAGATGAGGTTTTGATGCTCTTCACGTTAAAAGCATCAAGCCTATTGTTAAAACTTATCACAGATGTGACTTAGCAGTATTGGAGCACGCAATTTTTAAAGAAGTTGCACGAAAAAACAACATTGGAGTTTGCTGCAAGATGGTCAAGAAAGAGTGTTGCAAATTGGCCACTTATGTAGTAGCAAGTAGTAGGATGAAGAGTGCACTTGTGAACCCACCAAAATGCAAGTTGTGAACTCAAAAAAAGTGCAAGTTGAAAAATGTGCGAGCTATGAAAAGTGCAAACTTCAAACTAAATGAAATACGTGCTACAAAAGTGTGAGGACACTAAAATGTGAGCTCCTCAAAGTACAAGCTTGCGAATAGGGCAAGATGCAAACGTGTAGACATTCTAACAAAATCATTTGGGAAGATGAGGTTTGAAGAGTTGAGGGATAAAATTGGTGTTCGCAGCATGAAGACCAAGGAGGAATGTTGCGAGATGACTATTCATGCAGCATGTAAAGTCGGTGAATCCTCTAATATTGACAGACTCGCAGAAATTGGTGAGCTCATCACTTTGGCGAACTAAAAATACAAATTGGATTTAAAGAGATTGCTTACAAGTCAAGTTAAACAAAATATATTTTCTTTCTAGAAGATTTATTATTTATTAGTATAATATATTTAGCATTTATTAGCATAATATATTTGACATTTATTAGTATAAAAGTCTTTGTTATTTCTTTCCATATTTAGGCATTTTTCTTGTTATAAATACCTTTATTACATTGTTCAAAATATATGAGTGAAAAACAATAAAAACCTTAGCAGACAATTTTATTACTAAATATCTCGTTTCTTCTTTGCAATTATTTCATTCTTAATATCAAAATTCCAACAGCTTTTAAACCTTTTTGTAAGACTTTTATTTCAAAAGGAAAAAGGATAAATCTCATCATTTTTTATACAATGTATAAAATTATCTATAACTCCTTCCCCAACCTTTTAATAGGATAAAATACATGCTTTAGTACTCTCAAACCCATATCCTCTGTAACAGCCCAATTTTGGGTCTAGTTGGAACAGTGGTTTCGGGATCACGAATCCGACGCGAAAAAAATTATTTTTAATATATTTTTATGATCTAAAATTTTATGGAACGATTTCATAAATTTTGTTCGAAAATTTTGACGTTTGGGCACTCAATTTAGTCAAAAGGACTAAATTGTAAAAAAATGTAAAACTTGAGTTCTATAAGCTGGAGGTGTCTAATTATTATGAAATTTTAAATTAGAGGTCCTTAAATGGTAATAATTATTATGAAATTTTAAATTAGAGGTCCTTAAATGGTAATTAGACCATTGGTTAAGTTTTTGGACAAAAATGGACATGGTTAGGTATGTTTCTAAAGTTTTTCATTAAGGGTATTTTAGTAATTTGGTAATTAAATGAATTAAAAAGCTAAATTAAAAGCCAATTTTTGTCATCTTCCTCCCATGGCCGAATTTTACAAGAAGAAACCATGGCTAGGGTTTTTCAAGCTTCCAAGCTCGATTGTAAGTCTGTTCTAGCCCCATTTTTAATGATTTTTATGTTTTTAAAATCCTTGTAACATGATCTATCTATTTCTACCACTAATTTAATAAATAATCAAAGTCTAAAATTTTACCCATGATGGATATTTGTGTATTTTGATGTTTAATAGTAGAAAATGCATGTTAGTTGTTTGATAAACGACTTTTGCTAAGTGATTTTCGATTAAAATGCTTAAAAGGACCTATTTGTAAAAAGTTGTGAAATGGGTGTTAAAATGCAAATAAAAGAAAAATGTGGGCTTCTATAAGAACGTATAAGGTTCGGCTAGGCATGGGTGTTGAATAAATTGAGTACATTTCATTTTATGAGCCTAAGGACTAAATTGTAAAAATGTAAAACTTTAGGGGCAAAAATGTAATTTTTGCCATAATGTCAATTTGGGCTGCTTTGAATAGTATAATGATTAAATAAGTTAAATGTGATATTATTGATCAAGAAAAATGAGGTTCGGAATTAAAACAGGGAAAAAACGAGTATTTGGCTGTTAGGTCCTTTTCGCCATTTTTTTGTTGAGGTAAGTTCATATGTTTAATAAGCATTAAATTATATATGTATAAATGATTAATTGATATAATTGTGGTAAATGTCATATTATTGAAATGAAATGTGAATGCTATTGAGTACGATACTACGAAAATGACCGACAGAGATTCGATATAGCGAAAGTCCCGGTTGAACTTTAGGAATAGATAGGATACAAATGTCATGACATTAGGGTTACTGAGATTACATATAAGACCATATATGGGATATGACATCGATATGAGACTTCGTGTAAGACCGTATCTGGGATATGGAATCAATATGAGACTTCGTGTAAGACCATAGCTGGGATATTGGCATCGATACGAGATTACATGTAAGACCATATCTGGGATATGGCATTGGAACGGTACTGTGTGTACAAGATTCCTGAGTATCCTTTAGTATTCCAAGTGGTTCGACGGGTAATTTAATGGGTATGTCAAAGAAGAGAAAGAGCATGTAAGTATTATGAATTAGTACAGGTATGCACTGTAACATCCTGAAATAGGGCCTAGTCGGGATAGTGGTTTCGAGAGCACAAATTTGACATAAAAATATTTATTTTATGATTATTATGAGGTCTAGAATATGAGAATATACATGTGTTAAAGTTTCGTGAAGGAATTCTTTGAGTAAGGTGTCCAATTGAAAATTAGGGACCAAATTGAATAAATATCAAAACTTGGATTCTAGAAGAAATTTGTATGAAATTGCTTTAGAATATTAATTAGAAGGTCATAAAGAGAAATTTTCCTAATTTTTAAATTTTTTGACAAAAATAGGCTTGTATGGATGAAATCTTAAAGAAAGGGCTTAAGGGCATTTTGGTCATTTGGCATTTTAATGAAATAAAATGGGAAAAAAAAGGTAAAAAAATCAGCCATCTTCTCCCTTGTACCAGCCGAAATTCTCAAGTCCTCCATAGCTAGGGTTTTCAACATTTTCAAGCTCAATAGTAAGTACTCCCAAGCCCCGTTTTTAATGTTCTTCGTATTTTTAAAATCCTGGTAGCTTACTCTCTCTATTTCTTCCCATATTTCATGCTAGGGTTCATGTTTATAAATTTACCCATGCATGAGTTACTTTTATTTTGATGTTTTATAGAGTAATATGAATGTTGGATGTGTGTTAAACATCTTTTCCTAGGTGATTTTCATGAAAAACCCCTAAAAGGACCTTTTTGCAAAAAGGTGTAAAATGTGTGGTAGAAATTAGAAATAATGGAAAAATGTGGACTGCCATAGGAGGGAAAAATATTCAGCTAGGCTTGGGTAAGGTAGAAATTGCATGTGTTCCATTATACGAGCCTAGGGACTAAATTGTAAAAATATGAAAGGTTAGGGGCAAAACGGTCATTTGGATCGAGGCTAAAATTTAGGCTCAAAAAGTACAATGTAAGGTGTTACTAATTTATTTTTATTGTTATAGACCCCGAGGAACGAATTTCGGAGGTCGATCAAAGAAAACTAAAGATTTCGAAATAACCGAAACACGATATTGAGACGAGTACCAAGTAAGTTCGGATAGCTTAAAGTAAACTCATAATATGCCTAGTTGCATGATTTATGAATGTATGACAATTGCATTTGGTAATGGCATGAAAATCCATGAAATACACCTTTAATAATGACATGTTATTAATGTCCCCGTTGAGGTTAAAAAGGAAATTCGATGGATAAACCATGATTTATACGTGACTCGAGATCTTGCATGTGTTGCATAAAGGATTTAGCCCGGACGAATAATCCGTTGATCTCAAATATAAAAAGGATCTAGCTCGGACGGGTGTTCCTTGAATGGTCGAGCCTCCCAAAGAATATATGTGCATTAAGGATTTAGCCCGGACGGGTAATCCGATTAGGGTCTGAATTTAGCTTGGACTGGCAATTCAGATCCGAACTCAGTAAGGGTGTTTGTCGCTATAAGGGATTTAGCCTGGACTGGTAATCCTGACATCACCAAATGAGTCTACGATACGGGGGATTTAGCTTAGACTGGTAATCCCACCGTAAAATGTGAGGTTCGCGGGAGTGCATACCTGAAATGATCATCCTTATGAATTGACGGTAAATGGATAATCTGTCAAGATTTCCTAAAAACTCAACGGGATTAATATGATGTATATCTATGAAATGATAAATGATGAGCTCATCTAAGTCAAATCACATGATACATTATTATTGTGACTAACTTGTTAATTGAGTGCATGTGTTAGGGATACCATTTTCATGCTTGTTGATTCTAATGCCTAATATGGCTTTATGCTAATTAATCGATAAGTTTACTTTCCAGTTATTCGGCCTTACTAAGCATGTAAATGCTTACCCCTCTCTTTTCCCTGTCTTACAGAGCTCGAGGACTCGCAATGATTGGAAGACGGTTGGAGGGTCAACACACTATCAACTAGTCCAGATTTGGTATATAGACACTTTTGTTTTGTTCAGTGGCATGTATAGGACTTTTGAGTATTTTGTTATATGTGTCATTTGATTTTCCAGGTTGAAGGCATACAAAGATATACATATCTTTGTATATGGCCAATGGGAATTGTCTCATTTTGAAGTAGGCTATGACCTACAAATCTATACATGTTTATGTTCATATGTGATGGTTTGGTTTTAATTGACAATGAGTTATAAGAATGAGCCAATCTTGAATGTGTTAAGGAGATATGGAAACCCTTAATACAAAAAGGGAATTAATCTAGCATGTATAAAACGATGATATGAGGTTTTCATGCAATGAGTTTTATCAAGGTTTTATATAAGTGTATAATTTGGCCTTATCATGTATTAAAGTAACCTACAAGTGTGATTGGTTGATAGAGGGTGACCAAAGGCTTGGAAAATGGCCTAAAAGGTCCACACGAGCGTGTGTCTAGGCCGTATGTGACACACGGCTCTCCCTCATAGGCGTGTGGTATGGCCGTGCGTCCTCTGCACTTAAAATTTTAAGTCAGTATAGTGCACGGGCTAGACACACGGGCGTGTGTATTGTCCGTGTCCCCCAAAAGGCATGCTGACGTCATAAATAGAGAGTTACACGGGCTGAGGGCACGGGCGTGTCCCAAGCCACACAGACGCTTGTGATCACACGCCCCACCCACACGGGCGTGTGACTCTCCAAGGTAAGAAAATTTATTAAGTTGCCCAAAGTCTATAAAAAAATTTTGGTTCTGTCCCGAATCACCCCGGCGTATGTTTTAGGCCTCGAAGGCCTGTATAAGGGATAATATGTATGTGTTTGAAAAGTTTTAATTTTGGACAAAATTTAGTAATTCGGATTTGTATGTCGTGAAAGTTTAAACCCGGTAACGCTTCGAACCCTATCCTGATGCTGGATACAGGTGAGGGGTGTTACATTTAATGGTATCAGAGCTACAATTTATTCAGTTCTAGGACTACCGTAAAGAGTACTGAGGTTCGCTATACATGCCATTATATGAACTTTGATAGTGTGATATCTCCTAATTGTTAAAATTGTTTTTGAATATAGTAAATGTCTTCCAATCAAGCCCAAGATGAGTCCGAGGGAGCCGAGAGCCATGCTCCAGCTTTCGTACAACAAGCTGTATCTAGTAGTAGTAGAAGGTTTATGTCTGAAGGCCGGGAAGAGGCCCGAGCCGCCTTCTTTGACATGATGGATGAATGGTTTGAGAATTATCTGAGAAATCATCCCAACATACCACGACTTCCCCCGCCCCCTAACCAACCTGATGAGGATTTGCCACGAGGTATGGCACCGGTAAGAATTGATAAGGCCCCCGTAGATAAGCTTAGAAAGTATGGGGCTGAGGAATTTAGAGCTAAAATCGAGGATGATGTTGAAAGAGCCGAGTTCTGGCTTGAGAATACTACATGGGTATTAGATGAATTATCGTGTACACCTGAGGAGTGCTTGAAGTGTGCCATGTCTCTCTTGAAGGATACTGCATACCACTGGTGGAAGACCGTATCTTTAGTGGTGTCAAAGGAAAACATCACTTGGGAATTTTTCCAATCAGAATTTTAGAAGAAATACATCAATCAAAGGTTCTTAGACTCAAAGCGAAAGGAGTTCCTGGAACTTAAATAAGGAAATAAAACTGTAGCAGAATACGAAAGGGAGTTTGTAAGGCTAAGTTAGTATGCAACTGAATGGGTTCAAACCGAGTTAGAAATGTGTAAACGCTTTGAGGAGGGTCTGAATGAGGAAATCAAACTGTTGATTAGGATTCTTAAAATACGGGAGTTCGCCGCATTAGCTGATAGGGCCAAGAAAAACGAGGAGGTCAACAATGAAAGAAAACAAGCAAAAAGAGAAGCTCAAGTTTTGGGTAAGAGATCTAGCGGTAAGACGCTCTCATTTCCCACAAAGAAATCAAGGAGCTAACATGAACACTCCACTTCATCGGTAGGAAATTCGGGTAAAGCGAGAGGCTCCAAACGATGTAGTCAGAAGTCTTCCTCCCCGATGGTGACTAGTGTGGGGAGTGTGGATGACCAAAAGCCGAAGTGTAAGAGTTGCAACAAATTTTAGTTCAGAGAGTGCCGAATGAAGAGTGGTGCATGCTTCAGATGTAGTTCTCTTGACCATTTTCTTAGGGACTACCCAGAGCGAATCAAAAAAGAAGTGAAAGTAGCCTCGAAGTCGAGTGCTCCTATTGCACGAGGTAGACCTCCGAGGTATCCTGGAAGTGCAAGTGGCAGTCGAGTTGCGGCTAAAGGTGCTGCAAAATCAGAGGCTCGAGCCCTGACAAGAACGTATGCAATACGCGCTCGAGAGGAAGCCTCTGCTCCTGAAGTCATCTCAGATACTTTTTGTCTTTTCAATACATATGTTGTTGCCTTAATTGACCTGGGGTCGATGCATTCATACATCTACATGAGATTGGCGTCTAGGATGAGCATACCCATTGAACCTACGAAATTTATCATTAGAGTGTCGAACCAACTAGGCAAATCAGTCCTGGTTGATAAAGTCTGTAAGAATTGTCCTTTAACGATTCAGGGTCATTGCTTTCCGGCTAACCTTATGTTGTTACCTTTTGATGAGTGTGATGTAATACTTGGTATGGATTGGTTAGCCCTGCATGATGTAATTGTAAATTGTGGCAGCAAACATATTAAATTAAAATGCCCAGATGGCAAGATTCTACGGGTTGATTCAAGAGAATTAGGTACACCGCCGGTTGTAGTCACAACGATGGTTGCTCATAGGGTACGAAGCCTATCTTGCTTTTGTATTGAACACTAAAGAAATAGAGTTAAAGATTGAGTCTGTGTCAATAGTATGTGAATATTCAAACGTATTTCCGGAAGAATTACCCGGATTACCTCCTGAAAGAGAGATAGAGTTTGGTATTGAAATAATGCCAGGAACAACTCCCATTTTTATTGCTCCGTACAGGATGGCACAAACCGAGCTGAAAGAGTTAAAAGAACAATTGCAAGAGCTGACAGATAAAGGTTTTGCAAGGCCAAGTTTTTCACCTTGGGTGCCCCCGTATTGTTTGTACAGAAGAAATATGGTTCGATGAGGCTATGTATAGATTATTGACAATTGAACAAGGTGATATCAAGAATAAGTATCCTTTACCAAGGATCGATGATTTGTTCGACCAGTTGAGAGGAGCCACTGTATTTTCTAAGATAGATCTGAGGTCCAGCTATTATCAGCCGTGAGTTAAAGAATCGGATGTACCTAAGACAGCTTTCAAAACGAGGTACAGTCATTATGAATTTCTTGTCATGCTGTTTGGGTTAACAGATGTACCGACTGTATTCATGGACCTAATGAATAGGATCTTTCGACCATACTTGGATAAGTTTGTCGTTGTGTTCATTGATGACATCTTGATTTATTTCAAAGATGAGACAGAGCATACGAAGCACCTAAGAACTGTGTTACAGACCTTACGGGAAAAACAACTGTATGCTAAGTTTAGCAAGAGTGAGTTTTGGCTCTAGGAAGTTGGGTTTTTGGGTCATATTGTTTCAGATGAAGGCATCCGAGTGGATTCAAGTAAGATTTCTGCTATTGTTGAATGAAAACCGCCTAAGAATGTAACCGAGGTTAGAAGCTTTTTGGGCTTAGCTGGTTACTACCGAAGATTCGTGAAAGGATTTTCCATTATAGCGACTCTAATGACGAGGTTGCTACAGAAAGACGTTAAGTTTGAATGGACAGAAAAATATCAGCAAAGTTTTGAGAAGTTAAAGACATTGTTGACTGAAGCTCTTGTTTTAGTATTGCCTGAGCTAGGAAAGGAGTTTGTGGTCTACAGTGATGCATCCTTGAACGGACTGGGTTGTGTGCTTATACTGGATGGCAAGGTGATAGCCTATGCTTCAGGGCAGTTGAAGCCACACGAAAAGAACTATCCGACGCACGACCTAGAGCTCGCTGCCATTGTTTTGCCTTGAATATCTGGAGGCATCATTTGTACGGTGAAACTTGTCGTATATTCACAGACCACAAGAGTTCGAAGTATTTGATGACTCAAAAGGAATTGAATCTAAGACAGCAGAGATGGTTAGAATTAATTAAAGATTATGAACTGATCATTGACTATCACCCGGGAAAGGAAAATGTGGTCGCCGACGTGTTAAGCAGAAAATCTTTGTTTGCACTGAGAGCCATGGACGCTCGATTAGCACTACTTGATGATGGTTCAGTCTTGACAGAGCTAGAGGCTAGGCTGACATTTCTTCAGGAAATCTATGATGCTCAAACTAATGATAGTGACCTGCAAGCTAAAAGAACTCAATGCGAGTTGGGCATTGAATCAGATTTTTGGATCGGTCCCGATTGATGTTTGATGTTCAGATATAGAGTTTATGTGCCCAAAGATGATGAGCTTATTCGAAAAATCTTACAAGAAGCACATGATAGCCGGTTGTCTATTCATCCGGGAAGTACCAAGATGTACAATGATGTGAAGAAAATATACTGGTGGAACGGCATGAAAAAAAAACATTTTCGAATTTGTATCGAAATGCATGATATGTCAGCAAGTTAAAGCTGAACATCAAGTACCTTCAGGTTTGTTACAGCCTGTGATGGTCCCCGAATAGAAGTGGGACAAAGTTATTATAGATTTCGTAATAGGATTGCCATTAACTCCGAAAAAGAAAGATATTATATGGGTTGTGGTGGATAAGTTGACAAAGTTGGCACATTTTATTTCGGTAAGAACAAATTACTCTCTTGATAGATTGGCCGACTTGTATATCTCTGAGATTGTGAGATTACACGGGGTACCGCTGTCGATTATTTTGGATAGAGGCCCAAGGTTCACTTCAAGATTCTGGAAGAAGTTACAAGAAGTCTTAGGTACAAAATTGAGTTTTAGTACGACTTTTCACCCATAGACCGATGGTCAGTCTGAGTGGATGATTCAAATTCTTGAGGATATGTTGTGATGTTGCATCCTTGAATTTCAGGGTAGCTGGGAAAAGTACTTGCCATTGGTAGAATTTGCCTATAACAACAGTTTTCAAATGAGTTTGAAGATGGTGCCTTGTGAGACCTTGTATGGTAGAAAGTGCCGAACTCCATTTTACTGGACAGAACTCAAGGAAAATCAGATTCACGGGGTTAATCTAATCAGAGAAACTGAAGAAAAGGTTAAAGTGATACGAGACATTTTAAAAGCAGCATCGGATAGGCAAAAGTCATATGCTGATCTGAAAAGAAAAAATATTGAGTTCCAAGTTGGAGATAGAGTATTTTTGGAAGTGTCTCCATGGAAAAATGTGTTGAGATTTGGCCAGAAAGGCAAACTGAGTCCGCGATTTATTGGACCGTACGAGATCACCGACAGAGTTGGACCATTAGCTTATCATTTGGCATTGCCACCCGAACTGAAAAAGATTCATGACGTGTTCCACGTATCTATGTGAAGGCGATATCGATCAGATCCCTCTCATGTGATTCCACCAGCAGAGATTGAGATTAGACCGGACATGACCTATGGAGAGAAACCGGTCATGATTTTGGCTCGTGAGATTAAACAGTTGAGAAATAAAAATGTGGCTTTAGTAAAGGTTTTATGGCATCGACATGGTGTGGAAGAGGCTACATAGGAGTCAAAAGAAACCATGGGAAGCCAATATCCGAACCTGTTTACAGGTAAGACTTTCGAGGGCGAAAGTCCGTAAGAGAGGAGAAATGTAACATCCTGAAATAGGGCCTAGTCAGAACAGTGGTTTCGAGAACACAAATCCGGCATAAAAATATTTATTTCATGATTATTACGAGGTCTAGAATATGAGAATATGCATGTGTTAAAGTTTCATGAAGGAATTCTTTGAGTAAGGTGTCCAATTGAAAATTAGGGACCAAATTGAATGAATTTCAAAACTTGGATTCTAGAAGCAATTTGTATGAAATTGCTTTAGAATATTAATTAGAAGGTCCTAAAGAGAAATTTTCCCAATTTCTAAGTTTTTGGACAAAAATGGGCTTGTATGGATGAAATCTTAAAGAAAGGGATTAAGGGCATTTTGGTCATTTGTCTTTTTAATGAAATAAAATGGGAAAAAGAAGATAAAAAAATCAGCCATCTTCTCCCTTGTACCAGCCAAAATTCTCAAGTCCTCTATAGCTAGGGTTTTCAACATTTTCAAGCTCAATAGTAAGTACTCCCAATCCCCATTTTTAATATTCTTCGTATTTTTGAAATCCTAGTAGCTTACTCTCTCTATTTCTACTCATATTTCATGCTAGGGCTCATGTTTAGAAATTTACCCATGCATGAGTTACTTGTATTTTGATGGTTTATGGAGGAATATGAATGTTGGATGTGTGTTAAACATCTTTTCCTAGGTGATTTTCATGAAAAACCCCTAAAAGGACCTTTTTGCAAAAGGTGTAAAATGTGTGGTGGAAATGAGAAATAATGGAAAAATGTGGGCTACCATAGGAGGGAAAAATATTTGGCTAGGCTTGGGTAAGGTAGAAATTGCATGTGTTTCATTATCCGAGCCTAGGGACTAAATCGTAAAAATGTGAAAGGTTAGGGGCAAAACAGTCATTTGGACTGGGGCTAAAATTTAGGCTCAAAAAGTACAATGTGAGGTGTTAATGATTTATTTTTATTGTTATAGACCCCGAGGAACAAATTTTGGAGGTCAATCAAGGAAAACAAAAGATTTCGGAATAATCAAAACACGATACCGAGACGAGTACCAGGTAAGTTCGAATAGCTTAAAGTAAACTCATAATATGCCTAGTTGCATGATTTATGAATGTATGACAATTGCATTTGGTAATGGCATGAAAATCCATGAAATACACCTTTAATAATGACATGTTGATAAATGTCTCGGTTGAGGTTAAAAAGGAAATTCGATAGATAAACCATGATTTATACGTGACTTGAGATCCTGCATGTGTTGTAGAAAGGATTTATCCTGGACGAGTAATCCGTTGATCTCAAATATAGAAAGGATCTAGCCCAGACAGATGTTCCTTGAATGATCGAGCCTTCCGAAGAATATATGTGCATTAAAGATTTAGCCCGGATGGGTAATCCGATTAGGGTCTGAATTTAGCTTGGACTGGCAATTCAGGTCCGAACTCAGTAAGGGTGTTTGCCGCTATAAAGGATTTAGCCTGGACTGGTAATCCCAACATCACCATATGAGTCTACGATACGGGGATTTAGCTCGGGTCGCAATCCCGCCAGAAATGTGAGGTTCATGTGGAGTGCATACCTGAAATGATCATCCTTATGAATTGACGGTAAATGGTTAATCCGTCGAGATTTCCTAGAAACTCAACGGGATTAATATGATGTATATCTATGAAATGATAAATGATGAGCTCATCTAAGACAAATCACACGATACATTATTATTGTGACTAACTTGTTAATTGAGTGCATGTGTTAGGGATACCATTTTCATGCTTGTTGATTCTAATGCCTAATATGGCTTTATGCTAATTAATTTGTAAGTTTACTGTAACAGCCCGATTTATGGCGTCGGGACTACAAATTTGAAGTTAGAAAATTTATTTTATTACAATTATGAGGTTATATTGTATGAAAAATTTGGTGAGTTAATTTTAATGTTTGTGAGCCCGCTTGCGAAAAAGGACTAAATCGCATAAAAGACAAAAGTTGCATTTTAGTACCCAAATGTGCCAAATAGCTAGAGAATTAAAATTGGGGGTCTTTAAAGGGAAATTAGACCCATAAATATGGCTTGGCCAGCCATGAGACAAGATTTTTGCAAATGGTCTAAAGTTTAGGTAAGTGATGTCATGATTAGAAGATAAAATAATGCCTAAAGCCTATCTACTATTTTCTTCTTCTCCATCCTTTCTCTCCACTGAAAATATCAGCAATTAGGGAGGTTTGAAAGCTTAAAATTTGCAACAACTTATTTCTCTCATAATGTAAGTGATCTTGATGATTTTCTTGATGATTTTTACATTTTTGGAATGCTTGTATTATGGGCTTTCAAATGAGAGGACTACCTTGCAAAATGGTGATAAGTCTAGGGTTTCACCATGTGAATGTTCATGTTATTTTCTGAAATTTTATGGAAAAATATGAGTCTTAGAAGAGTTCTAAACAACTTTTGTGAAGGGTGTTAGCATGAAAACACCTAAAGGGACTATTTGCATAAGTTGCAAAATAGGTGATAAGTGTGTGAAATAGTGGGATTTTGGGGTTGCTATAAGAGTAAAAATAGTTTGGCTAGGTTCGTAATATGAAGAAATTCGATAAAAAATGATTTTCGAGCATGAGGGTAAAATGGTCAAATTGCCAAAGTCTAGGGGCAAAATAGTCATCTTACCAGAGATGTAAATTTATGATCTCCTAATTGTAATTAGTGATTAAATGAGTGTATTTTGTTATTATAGATCAAGATTTTCCAAATTCGATCCTAGACCGGGGGAAAGCAAAGCAAGTCGACTAAATCGACTAGTCGAGTACATTTTGTAAACCGAGGTAAGTTGTATGTAAATAATACAACTACATTGTTAATGCATGTATTCGAGTTGTTATTGATTTGATAAAGTATGAATTGCTAGATTATGAACTGAGAATGCATATTAATGATTGAGATAATACAAAGATCCCGTTAGAACCCTAGGAAACAAACTAGATATTCATGCCATGACATTTGGGTTATTTGTGTGCCAGTGTAAGACATGTCTGGGACAAGCATCGGCCACATAATGAGAGGCAGTGTAAGACCATGTCTGGGACATGACATCACCATTGAGATGAGTACTAGTGTAAGACATGTCTGGGACATGCATCGACCTCGATGATGATAGCCAGTGTGAAACCATGTTTGGGAAATGGCATCGGCAACTTATCCCATTTTTGAGGCTCATAGAATATTTAGTAGTATTCTGAAAGGTTCAAATTGAAAGGTTATGAAAGTGATTTAATAAGGAAAGTATAATAATGTTGTGAGTGGTACAGGTACCTAATTGGTATGCATGAGTAATGAGCTCAAATTAGAAAATGTGACTTGAGTAGTCGGTAATGAGTAAGTCAAGTCTTACCTTTGAACTATATTATGATGACTAATGGTGAAATTGTTGTTGTATATTTATTTATATGCAACTTACTAAGCTTTATGCTTACTCTCTTTCCTTTCCCTTTTTTCTTTCAGTGTCGCTTAACTAGCTCAAGGATCCCTTGAAGTCAGAGATATCGATCACAATATCAGCCGTAATACTCGGTATAGTAGGATTTATATTTTTGATTATAGCATGTATAGGGCTAGACCTTATTATTTTGTGTCTTCGAGAATTGGCCAAATGTGTTAGTTAGAATAGATATCGCACTTTACATTAAGCCTCGAATGAGGATAACATTCATTTTGAGTCTATAATAGATGCATTTTCATGGTTAAATGAATGTCTATCATGCTTGATTTGGTATCAGTTGGTATTGACATGAAAATAGGCATACTAGGGTGGCAATGAGGCTTGGTAAATAGCCTCATATTGTCCACACGGGTAGACATACGGGCTTGTGTCTAGACCGTGTGTGACACACGGACAGCCCCATAGGTGTGTGAGAAGGCTGTGTGTCCCCTACACTTAGAAATTTCAAGTCAAAATGCATGATAATGGTCACATGGGTAGAGACACGGCCGTGTGTCTCAGCCGTGAGGAAGGGCAGCCTAGTACACGAGCGTGTACCATGTTCATGTGATGCTGACGTCAGAAATAGAATACCTAGGTTTTTGTACATAGGCTGCGCCATGGGCATGTCGTGGCCGTGTAAAAGAACACGGGAAAAGGACACAGGCGTGTTTCCAGGCCGTGTGACATTTGCACTTGTTTCATGAAAAATTGTGGAATTAACTTGGCCTCATGGGTACGGGACACGGGCGTGTCCCTAGCACACTGGTGTATGCCCTATACCCACACGGGCGTGTCAGGCCTTAAAGCATGAAATTCTCTGAGTTTTTCTTGAGCCATCGGTTTGGTCCCGAACCGCCTTGAATGTATGTTTTGGGCCTCGTAAGCCCTATTAAGGGACAAATTGAATATGAAATGAAAAGTTTTAAATTGATCAAAATTTTATGGCCTGATTTCCTAAGATTGGTTGAGTTTAAGTTCGGTAACACCTCAAACCCTATTCCTGCGTTGGATACGGGCAAAGGGTGTTACATTTAGTGGTATAAGAGCTATGATTTAGTCGGTTCTAGGACTTACCTAGCGAGAGTACGAGTCTAGCTATACATGTCATAGTTGTACATTGATAGTGTGACAAATTCTGACGATTATTATTTGTGTTTTCATGTAGTAAATGAATCCTGATAGAGCCACGGCAGATGACGTGGAAAGTAATGCGCCGGCTCCCGCAGAAGGGACCGCGCCAGTAGAGAGCGAGCCCGTGACTATGGGCCATGATGGAGGGGCTAGAGAAGCCTAACTCCGTATGATGGACGCTTGGTATACGGAGTTTGTTCGTGTGAACCCGAACACTCCACCTCCCCCACTTCCTTCGATTCCTCATTATGCCCCGGTAGCTCCGCAAGGTGCGGACATGTTCTGGCTAGATAAGATCCGAAAATAAGGGGCCGAGGAATTTCGGGCTAGTATAGATGATGATCCGGAGAGGGCAGAGTTCTGGCTAGAAAACACCATCATGGTATTTGATGAACTGTCATGCACGCCTAAAGAGTGCGTAAAGTGTGCCGTGTCACTTCTACGGGACTCGACTTATCAGTGGTGGAACACTCTCATGTTTGTTGTACCGAGAGAGAGGATTACATGGGAATTCTTTTGAGAGGAATTTCGAAAAAAGTATATTAGCCAAAGATTCATAGATCAAAAGAGGAAAGAATTCTTAGAGTTAAAGCAAGGCTAAATGTTAGTAACGAAATATGAACGGGAATTTGTGAAGCTCAGCAAGTATGCACGGGAGTGGGTATCTATAGAAGCCATCATGTGTAAGAGATTTGAAGATGGCCTCAATGAGGATATTCGAGTGTTTGTTGGCATTCTTGAACTACAAGAATTTGTAGCCCTTGTTGATAGAGCCTGTAAGGCCGAAGAGTTAATTAAAGAAAGGAGGAAGGCGGCTTTTGAGTCGCGAGACTCAAAGAAAAGATAGATGGGGAAATCACAACAGTCCTCATCTAAGAGGTCGAATGAATTCATTACCCGATCAAATACTTCGGTGGGATTCTCAAATAGAAATAAGAACAGACAGAACATAACTTCGAGAGCCCAGATCACTTTGGTCGCAAGTGTCGGTAGCACTTGACCCAATAGGCCAGAATGCTCACAGTGTGGTAGGCATCATTTTGGCGAGTGTCGAGGGAACGAGAGGGGCTGCTATAAGTGTGGGTCACTAGACCACTTTATTCGCGATTGGCTTGAGATGGAAGAGAAAGAGAAGAAGTAAGAAATGAAGGCAAGCAGTGCTTCGTTTAGGGGTAGACCACAAAAGAACCCCGGGAGTGGGGCTAGTAGTAGGGGTACGGTAAAAGACATTATAGTAAGGTCCGAGGGCAAAGCGCCTGCAAGGACTTATGCTATTCGTGCCCGCGATAAGGCAGAGTCTTCAAATGTGATCACGGGTACTTTTTCTATCCATGATATATCTGTTGTTGCATTAATTGATCCGGGGTCTACCCACTTCTATATTTGTATGGAATTGATTCCTCGAATGAACATGATAGTGGAGTCTACTAAATTTGTAATAAGAGTGTCCAATCCCTTGGGTAGTTATGTGTTAGTAGACCAAGTGTGTCGAGATTGTCCTTTAATAGTTAGAGGTCATTGTTTTCCGGCTAACTTAATGTTATTACCGTTCAATGAGTTTGATGTAATCCTCAGGATGGATTGGTTGACTGCCTATAGTGTTGTAATGGACTGTGGAAAGAAATAAATTAAGCTGAAATGTGAAGACGGGTCTGTTCTTCGAGTTGGACCAAATGAGTTAGATAAATTGCCCATAATAGTATCGTTTTTAACTGCTGAGAAATATTTGAGAAAATGATATGAGGCTTATTTAACTTTTGTGCTGAATACTCGAGAGTCAGAGTTAAAGATTGAATCAGTGCTGGTAGTCTGCGAGTTCACAGATGTGTTCCCGAAAGAGTTACCCGGATTAGTTCCAGTGAGGGAAGTTGAGTTTGAGATTAAATTAGTTCCTGAAACGGCACCCATCTCGATTGCCCCGTATAGGATGGCTCCAATGGAGTTGAGAGAATTGAAAGCACAGTTGCAAGAGCTAATAGACAAGGGTTTTGCGAGACTGAGCTATTCCCTGTGGGGTGCTCTGGTACTTTTTGTGAAGAAGAAAGATGGGTCGATGAGGCTATGCATCGACTATTTGCAACTCAACAAGGTGACAGTGAAAAACAAGTATCCTTTGCCAAGGATTGATGATTTGTTTGATCAGTTAAAGGGAGCCACCGTGTTTTCTAAGATCGACCTGAGGTCTGGCTACTATCAGCTAAGGGTTAAATAGAAAGATGTGCCGAAGACTGCATTTCAGACAAGATACGGGCATTATGAGTTCCTCGTCATGCCTTTTGGCTTGACTAACGCCCTGGCGGTTTTTATGAATCTGATGAACCGTATTTTCAGGCTGTATTTAGATAAGTTTGTCATCGTCTTCATTGATGACATATTAATTTACTCGAGTGATGAGGGTGAGCACGCTAAGCATTTGAAGGTTGTGTTGCAAACCTTGAGAGACAAACAATTATACGCCAAGTTCAGCAAGAGTGAATTTTGGCTTAAAGAGGTTGGGTTTTTAGGACATATTGTGTCGGGAGATGAAATCCGAGTTGGTCCAAATAAGATTTCTGCTATTGTGGAATGGAAACCGCCGAGTAATGTAATAGAGGTTCGAAGCTTTTTGGGTTTAGCCGGATACTATAGACGGTTTGTGAATGGATTTTCTATGATAGCTACCCCGATGACTAGGCTGTTGCAAAAAGATTTCAAGTTTGAATGGACGGAAAAGTGTCAGCAAAGTTTTGAGAGATTAAAATTTTTATTAACGGAAGCCCCAGTGTTAGTGCAACCAGAGTCGGGCAAGGTGTTTGTGATTTATAGCGACGCATCCTTAAATGGTTTAGGGTGTGTGCTCATACAAGAAGGCAAGGTTATTGACTATGCCTCAAGACAGCTAAAACCACACGAGAGAAATTATCTGACCCATGATTTAGAGCTAACGGCTGTGGTGTTCGCACTGAAGATTTGGAGACATCATTTGTATGGAGAAAAATGTCGGGTATTCACCGACCATAAGAGCTTAAAGTACTTGATGACTCAAAAGGAATTGAATTTGAGGCAACGCTGATGGATTGAGCTGTTAAAGGATTACGAATTGATTATCGACTACCATCCGAGAAAGGTGAATGTAGTCGCCGACGCCTTGAGTAGGAAGTCGTTGTTTGCCTTGAGAGCCTTGACCACTCAGTTGACTGTATCTAATAATGGTTCAATCCTAGCAGAGTTGAGAGCAAGACCGACTTTTCTTCAAGAAATTCGAGAAGCTCAGAAAGGTGATGAGAAGTTACAAGCCAAGAGAAAGCAGTGTGAGTCAGAAATTGAATCGGATTTTTGTATCAATACCGATGGATGTACAATGTTCAGAATTTGCATACCCAAGGATAATGAACTTATTCAAAAGATTTTGAGTGAGGCACATGGTGGTTTTTTATCTGTTCACCTGGGGAGTGCGAAAATGTACAATGATCTTAAGAAAATGTATTGGTGGTCGGGTATGAAAAGAGACATCTCAGAATTTGTTTCCAAGTGCCTAGTGTGTCAACAAGTAAAGGCTGAGCATCAAGTATCTTCGGGGTTTACTTCAACCTATTATGGTTCCCGAGTGGAAATGGGATCGTATCACTATGGATTTCGTGACCAGTTTGCCTGTAACCCCGAAAAAAGAAAGATGTAATATGGGTTATTGTCGACAGACTAACTAAATTGGCACATTTCGTACCAGTGCGTACTGATTACTCCCTCGAGAAATTAGTCGACTTATATATTTTTGAGATTGTGAGGCTTCATGGAGTGTCATTGTCGATTGTGTCAAATAGAGATCCAAGGTTTACCTCAAGGTTTTGGAAAAAGTTACAAGAGGCTTTGGGAACCAAGTTGAGTTTCAGCACGACATTTCATATGCAAACTAACGGACAGTTGGAAAGAGTGATACAGGTCTTAGATGTAACGCCCCCACGCCCGAGACCGTCATCGGAGTCGAGTATGAGGTGTTACTAAACTTAATTTAACATTTTTAGAACTTTGAATTATTTATTTCGACATTCACAGCTTTCAAGCTACTTGCGTCACAGTCACAAGAAAAATAATATCTAGAGTTACGAAACTCGAAATCAAGATCCGTAAATTTTCCCTGAATCTAGACTCATGTACCTATCTACTAATTTTTTTCTAGAATTTTTGGTTAGGCCAATTAGTACAGTTTATTAGTTAAAGTTACCCCTGTTTCAGGACTTGACTGAACTGACCTCTGTTTACTACGAAGCATATTTCTCTCTGTAAAAAATTTATATGACTATGAGGTTTGTTTCTCCTGAAACTAGACTCAATAAGGATTCTGATAATATAAAATAAACCACCTAATTATATCTGTACAATTTATGGTGAATTTATAAAGTTGAGAAAGGGGATCCAGAAATCACTCTGACCCTGTTTCACTAAAATTCAAATATCTTCTAACATATAATTCATTTACCTGTTTAGTTTGTTTCATGTGAAACTAGACATAATAAGATTCAATTTGATATTTAATCCATCACCAAATTCAATTTCTATGATTTTTAGTAAATTTTCAAACTCACGTCAGTGTTGCTGCAATATTCTGTTTATGGCAAATTTCATCCCTTTTTATGAGTTTTCATGATTAAAGTATCCTATTAACCTTCCATGACATCAAACATAATCTAAACTAACCATTTCCATAACTTATCATTATCAAGCATTTTCTCAACTATTCCATCACCATATCATAAGATCATTTACACAAAATAGGTATATTGCTATACATGCCATACTTAATTTTACAAACCATTTACCGAAAAGTTCTTCGATAGTGTGGATCGAGCCTTCGACCTATCCCGACTCTCGAGCTGGCTTGTCCAAAACTACAATGAGTAAGAAGGAGGGAGTAAGCATAAATGCTTAGTAAGTTCATATGCAAATAATAAGTAACATAACAAACAATCAAACCAATCAACATTAGCATATATCACCAAAATACATATCACATTTCTAATCATTTTTCATCATCTCATTACCTTATCGTGGTTGTATCAATACTCAATCCGAGGGTTAAATACATACCTGTCCAAAATATCCATTTCACATCACTTACCAATATGTCTCTTTACATCTCGAGTTTTCCTCCATTTGAGTAGAACTTTACCCGTTGAACACATCGGAATATAACTCGGATACATGGATAACTTGCACATAAGTGCCACATATGCAATCAAGCAATCATGTAACCCGCCCATAAGCGAACTCGGACTCAACTCAACGAGCTCGGGGGTTCGCATCCATAAGTGAACTCGGACTCAACTCAACGAGCTCGGATGCCTACTTACATCTCACGAACTCGGACTCAACTCAACGAGTTCGGATGCTCAACCATCCTAGTGACATGTCACTTGTATCCTAATCTATTCCTAAGGTTCAAACGGGATTTTCCTCGAACACATATCCTTGCCGCCTTCCGTAGAATGCCTAACCAATACTCAGTAACAATTATGTTTAACAAGTAATTCACATAATTTGCATTTTATTTGAAATTAACCACAAAGCATATATTTCATGATAAAAATCAGCATATCACATAATTGACATCAATGACTTAAAAATAACAATTATGCTACATTATTTACACATGAACTTACCTTGGTACCAAAATACAAAGATTTTGCAATTTAGTCCACAATCTTTTCTTTTCCTCGATTGGGGTCGTTTCCACGTCTTTCTTGATCTAAAATAACACATTTAGCTTATTTAATACTCACATTATCAAATTAATCCTTAATTCAAATTTTGGCAAAATTACAATTTTACCCCTAAACTTTTGCATATTTACACTTTTGCCCCTAGGCTCGGGATTAAACTTTATTCCATATTCTTATGTTTTACAACATGCTGATCACTTTTCCCTTCTATGGCAACATCAAATTCTCACTCTAACATGTACTTGTGAATATTAGGAATTTTTACCGATTAGGCCCTTTTACTCGTTTTTGCTTAAAATCGAGTAGTACAAGTTGTCTAACATAATTTAAAACCTCATATTCTATCATAAAACATCAAAATACACAAATTTCACCTATGGGTATTTTTCCAAATATAAACCCTAGGTTAAATTATTGCTAACATAAGCTTTATCGAGTTACCGGGATCTCAAAAACGTAAAAATCATTAAAAACGGGCTTAGAATCACTTACTATGAAGCTTGAAAGTTGAAGAAACCCTAGCTATGGTGAGAGTGAAGTTTCAGCAGCAACTAAATGGGAAGATGACCATTTTGTGTTATTTTTCCTATTTTATTTCATTTAATATCCAAATGACCAAAATGCCCTTAATACCTTTCTTTGAAAATTTTCATGTACAAGCCCATTTTTGTCCAAAATTTTAGAAATTGGTCAAATTGCTATTTAAGACCTCCTAATTAATATTTCAAAGCAATTTCATACTAAAAACTTCTAGAATGCAAGTTTTGCAACTTTTTCGATTTAACCCCTAACTTCAAATTAAGCATTTTATGCATAGAATTTCTTCACAAAATTTTCACACAATCATGCAATCATATCATAAACCTCAAAATAATTATAAAATAATTATTTCTATCTCGGATTTGTGGTCACGAAACCACTATTCCGATTAGGCCCTAATTCGGGATATTACAAGGTTAAATTATTGCTAACATAAGCTTTATCGAGTTACCGGGATCTCAAAAACGTAAAAATCATTAAAAACGGGGCTTAGAATCACTTACTATGAAGCTTGAAAGTTGAAGAAATCCTAGCTATGGTGAGAGTGAAGTTTCAGCAGCAACTAAATGGGGAAGATGACCATTTTGTGTTATTTTTCCTATTTTATTTCATTTAATATCCAAATGACCAAAATGCCCTTAATACCTTTCTTTGAAAATTTTCATGTACAAGCCCATTTTTGTCCAAAATTTTAGAAATTGGTCAAATTGCTATTTAAGACCTCCTAATTAATATTTCAAAGCAATTTCATACTAAAAACTTCTAGAATGCAAGTTTTGCAACTTTTTCGATTTAACCCCTAACTTCAAATTAAGCATTTTATGCATAGAATTTCTTCACAAAATTTTCACACAATCATGCAATCATATCATAAACCTCAAAATAATTATAAAATAATTATTTCTATCTCGGATTTGTGGTCATGAAACCACTATTCCAATTAGGCCCTAATTCGGGATATTACAAGGTTAAATTATTGCTAACATAAGCTTTATCGAGTTACCGGGATCTCAAAAACGTAAAAATCATTAAAAACGGGACTTAGAATCACTTACTATGAAGCTTGAAAGTTGAAGAAACCCTAGCTATGGTGAGAGTGAAGTTTCAAAGAAAACTAAATGGGGAAGATGACCATTTTGTGTTATTTTTCCTATTTTATTTCATTTAATATCCAAATGACCAAAATGCCCTTAATACCTTTCTTTAAAAATTTTCATGTACAAGCCCATTTTTGTCCAAAATTTTAGAAATTGGTCAAATTGCTATTTAAGACCTCCCAATTAATATTTCAAAGCAATTTCATACTAAAAACTTCTAGAATGCAAGTTTTGCAACTTTTTCGATTTAACCCCTAACTTCAAATTAAGCATTTTATGCATAGAATTTCTTCACAAAATTTTCACACAATCATGCAATCATATCATAAACCTCAAAATAATTATAAAATAATTATTTCTATCTCGGATTTGTGGTCACGAAACCACTATTCCGATTACGCCCTAATTCGGGATATTACATTAGAGGACATATTGAGATGTTATGTTCTGGAATTTCAAGGAAGTTGGGAAAAATACTTGCCATTGGTTGAATTCACCTACAACAACAGCTATCAGTCGAGTCTGAAAATGGCACCTTATGAGGCTTTGTACGGGCGAAAGTGTCAAATGCCCTTATACTAGACTGAGTTGAGAGAGAATTAGATTCACGGGGTCGATTTGGTAAAAAAGGCTGAGGAGAAAGTTAAAGTAATTCATAACTACCTGAAAGCCACCTCGGATAGACAAAAATCCTATGCAAATTTGAGACGAAAGGAAATTAAGTTTGAAGTCGGTGATAAGGTGTTTTTGACAGTTTTCCCATGGAGAAAAGTCCTTAGGTTTGGTAAAAAGGGCAAGTTGAGTCCCCGTTTCATAGGACCTTATGAGATTACCGAGAGAGTAGGGCCTGTTGCCTACCGATTGGACTTGCCACCAGAGTTAGAAAAGATTCACGATGTGTTTCATGTGTCTATGTTACGTCGGTACAGAACAGACCCTTCGTATGTAATTGCACCAACTGAAGTAGAGATTCTTCCGAATATGACTTATGGTGAGGAGCCGGTCAAGATTTTGGCTCAAGAAGTAAAACAATTGAGAAATAAGAACATAACACTTGTGAAGGTTTTGTGGCATAGACATGGGGTCGAGGAAGCCACATGGGAACCTGAGGAGTCTTTGAGAGAGCAGTATCCAAACTTATTCACCGGTAAGATTTTCGAGGACGAAAATCCCTAAAGGGAGGAGAAATGTAACAACCCGATTTAAGGCCTAGACGAAACAGTGGTCTTGAAACCACAAATCCGAAGTTAGAAAATTTATTTTATTACAATTATGAGGTTATAACATGATTATATTAGTGTATGAAAAATTTGGTGAGTTAATTTTGATGTTTGTGAGACCGATTGCAAAAAAGGACTAAATCACATAAAAGGTAAAAGTTGCATTTTTGTACCCAAATGTGCCAAATAGCTAGAGAATTAAAATTGGGGGTCTTTAAATGGAAATTAGACCCCTAAATATGGCCTGGCCGGCCATGAGACAAGATTTTTGCAAATGGTCAAAAGTTTAGGTAAGTGATGTCATGATTGGAAGATAAAATAATGCCTAAAGCCTATCTACTATTTTTCTTCTTCTCCATCCTTTCTCTCCACCGAAAATATCAGCAAGTAGGGAGGTTTGAAAGCTGAAAATTTGCAGCAACTTATTCCTCTCATAATGTAAGTGATCTTGATGATTTTCTTGATGATTTTTACATTTTTGGAATGCTTGTATTATGGGCTTTCAAATGAGAGGACTACCTTGCAAACTGGTGATAAGTCTAGGGTTTCACCATGTGAATGTTCATGTTATTTTCTAAAATTTTATGGAAGAATATGAGTCTTAGAAGAGTTCTAAACAATTTTGTGAAGGGTGTTAGCATGAAAACACCTAAAGGGACTATTTTGCATAAGTTGCAAAATAGGTGATAAGTGTGAAAAAGTGGGATTTTGGGGTTGCTATAAGAGTAAAAATAGTTCGAATAGGTTCATAATACGAATAAATTCGATAAAAATTGATTTTCGAGCATGAGGGTAAAATGGTCAAATTGCCAAAGTCTAGGGGAAAAATAGTCATCTTACCAGAGATGTAAATTTATGAGTTCCTAATTATAATTAGTGATTAAATGAGTGTATTTTGTTATTATAGAACAATATTTTCCAAATTCGAACCTAGATCAGGGGAAAGCAAAGCAAGTCGACTAAACCGACTAGTCGAGTACATTTTGTAAACCGAGGTAAGTTGTATGTAAATAATACAACTACATTGTTAATGCATGTATTCAAATTGTTATTGATTTGATATAGTATGAATTGTTAGATTATGAACTGAGAATGCATATTAATGATTGAGATAATAGAAAGATCCCGTTAGAACCCTAGGAAACAAATTGGACATTCATGCCCTGACATTCGGGTTATTTGTGTGCCAGTGTAAGACATGTCTGGGACATGCATCGACCACATAATGAGAGCCAGTGTAAGACCATGTCTGGGACATGGGATCGACATTGTGACGAGTGCTAGTGTAAGACATGTCTGGGACATGCATCGGCCTCGATGATGATAGCCAGTGTGAGACCATGTTTGGGACATGGCATCGGCAACTTATCCCATGTTTGAGGCTTATATAATATCCGATAGTATTCCGAAAGGTTCAACTTTAAAGGTTATGAAAGTGATTTAATAAGGAAAGTATAATAATGTTGTGAGTGGTACAGGTACCTAGTTGGTATGCATGAGTAATGAGCTCAAGTTAGATAATGTGACTTGAGTAGTCGGTAATGAGTAAGTCAAGTTTATGCTTACCTTTGAACTATAAGTATGATGACTAATGGTGAAATTGTTGTTGTATATTTATTTATATGCAACTTACTAAGCTTTATGCTTACTCTCTTTACTTTCCCTTTTTCTTTTAGTGCCGCTTAACTAGCTCAAGGATCCCTTGAAGTCAGAGATATCGATCACATTATCAGCCGTAATACTCGGTATAGTAGGATTTATATTTTTGATTATGGCATGTATAGGACTAGACCTTATTATTTTGTGTCTTTGAGAATTGGCCAAATGTGTTGGCTTGGAATAGATATCACAATTTACATTAAACCTCGAATGTGGATAACATTCATTTTGAGTCTATAATAGATGCATCTTCATGGTTAAATGAATGTTTATCATGCTTGATTTGGTATTGGGTGGTATTGACATGAAGGTAGGCATACTAGGGTGGCAATGAAGCTTGGTAAATAGCCTTATATTGTCCACATGGATAGACATACGGACGTGTGTCTAGGCCGTGTGTGACACACGGACAGCCCCATGGGCGTGTGAGAAGGACGTGCGTTCCCTGTACTTAGAAATTTCAAGTCAGAATGCATGATAATGGTTACACGGGCAGAGACAAGGCCGTGTGTCTCAGCCGTGAGGAAGGGCACGGCCTAGTACACGGGTGTGTGCTATGGTCATGTGATGATGACGTCAAAAATAGAATACCCATGTTTTCACACACGGGCTGCGCCACGGGCGTGTCATGCCCGTTTCAAAGAACACGGGCAAAGGACACGGGCGTGTGTCCAGGCTGTGTGAAGTCTGCACTTGTTCATGAAAAATTGTGAAATTAACTTGGCAACACGGGTACGGGACACGGGCGTGTGCCTTATACCCACACGGGCGTGTAGAGCCTTAAAGCATGAAATTCTCTGAGTTTTTCTTGAGCCATCAGTTTGGTCCTGAACCACCTTGAATGTTTGTTTTGGGCCCCGTAAGCCCTATTAAGGAACAAATTGAATATGAAATGAAAATTTTTAAATTGATCAAAATTTTATGGCCCGATTTCCTAAGATTGGTTGAGTTTAAGTTCAGTAGCACCTCAAACCCTATTCTGGCATTGGATATGGGCGAAGGGTGTTACATTTACTTTCTAGTTATTCGGGCTTAATAATCATGTAAATGCTTACCCTCTCTTTTCCCTGTCTTACAGAGCTCGAGGACTCGCAAAGATTGGAAGACGATTGGAGGGTTAAAACACTATCAACTAGTCCAGCTTTGGTATATAGACACTTTTGTTTTGTTCAATGGCATGTATAGGACTTTTGAGTATTTTGTTATATGTGTTATTTGATTTGCCAAGTTGAAGGCATGTAAAGATATACATATCTTTTTGTATATGGCAATGGGAATTGGCTCATTTTGAAGTAGGCTATGACTTACAAATCTATGCATATTTATGTTCATATGTGATGGCTTGGTTTTAATTGGCAATGAGTTATAAGAATGAGCCAATCTTGAATGTGTTAAGGAGATATGGAAACCCTTAATACAAAAAGGGAATTAATCTAGCATGTATAAAACCGATGATTTGAGGTTTTCATGCAATGAGTTTTATCAAGGTTTTATATAAGTGTATAATTTGGCCTTATCATGTATTAAAGTAACCTATAAGTGTGATTAGTTAATAGAAGGTGACCAAAGGCTTGGAAAATGGCCTAACAAGGTCCACACGAGTAGACACATGGGTGTGTGTCTAGGCCGTGTGTGACACACGGCTCGCCCTCATAGGCGTGTGGTATGGCCGTGCGTCCCCTGCACTTAAAATTTTAAGTTAGTATAGTGCACGGGCTAGACACACGGGCGTGTGTATTGGCCGTGTGCCCTTAAAGGCATGCTGACGCCATAAACAAAAAGTTACACGGGCTGAGGGCACGGGCGTGTCCCAAGCCACACGGGCGTGTGTGACCACACGGCCCCACCTATACTGGCGTGTGACTCTCCAAGGCAAGAAAATTTATTAAGTTGCCCAAAGTCTATCAAACGTTTTTGGTTTTGTCCCGAATCACCCCGATGTATGTTTTAGGCCTCGAAGGCTTGTATAAAGGACAGTATGTATGTGTTTGAAAAGTTTTAATTTTGGGCAAAATTTGGTGAGTCGGATTTGTATGTCGTGAAAGTTTAAACCCGATAACGCCTCGAACCCTGTCCTGACGCTGGATACAGGTGAGGGGTGTTACATGTACATAAAGTTTATAAGCATTGATTTCATGATATTGTGAATTCATGGTTTCCATGAGAATGTTTTTGTGAAAGCCTTGTAATTATTGGTCTATATTTGCGATGTTTGAAATACATGGTAAATTCAGTTGACAATTGTGTAATTGGTTTTCAGGCCAAATTGAGTTATAATACAACATGTTTTATTCACACATATTGTAATCTATCGAATATGAGAAAAATGAAAGATTGGTATAATTACCTATTAAAATGATTATAGAAGTATGAGAAGATATGAACTTAGAACAATTGAAAGATGTTAAAATATATGCTTGAAATGAGAATACTCATAATTCATGTGCATGTTTACTTTAAATGTAACAACCCTAACCTGTATCCATCGTCAGACGGGGTTACGAGGTATTACCAGTTAAAACACAGATTCAAACAATCACATGCATATATTTATACAAACTTATAAACCATTCATTATTAGTATAAATAGTCAATTTATTTATTAACATCACATAAGCAAATGTAATAAGGATACAAATTTTTGATTATACAAAATAAACAATCAACATTATACCTCAATTACAAATTAAAAATTCATATATAAATAGAACTCCCAAAATCAAGTACTCTAAATCATTCCAATATTACCATGTCAAAATCGACTTTTAGAAATAGTACATATTTTGTCAACTTATACTATAATTAAAAGACATACACACTGATTACTCAGCATTCACTTACTATTGTACAAGTTACCATTCAATTTGTCATTTCCATTTCTTTTAGTAGAATATAAATGCATTATCCATTATGCTTAACAATTGTTCACTTCCAACCTAATTCACCCATTTTATAAATCAATACCTATTTTAATATGAATATTAAACATACACTGAATATTTCTCCTATAAATAACATGCATTTTTAACTTATTTATGCATAGCTCGTTATAACACAATATACATTCCCTATTCATACATAACCGAAACACATTATTAAACATCATCATGTTTATATATATACCTTAAGATAAAATACATATCAAGTCAATTCCTTATGCTAATTATTTATATAGTCAAACGCCAAATCACAAGTTGATCAAAACTATTTCGAATGTCTTCATTTTATAACAAACATATCAAAATGATCTTATAACATGTTCAGACATAACCAAACTACTTTTAATGCCAACTCATATACAAAACTTTGATGAAATACAACAGTCAAGGTACAAATAGTCACTTATATATGAATACCATAACCGAACCAACCTAATACACGCATTCAAATTTACCAAGCAACTTCAACGCTTAAAATATATGTCTATATATATATCACATGTAACTTCCATTCAAAACACATGTCATAATAACCAAAAAGAACTCAAGCATAGTCCACAAAACCGAATTAAAGCATGAAAGTTAAGCCATTTTCGCATGGCTTAGATAATACAAACCAAAGTTATACTTTTTAAAACACATTCCAGCTTATACATGCCATAATTCAAGTTTAACTTATAAAGGTACCAAAATAGCTGATAGTGTGATGAACTTTGCTGACAGTCCTCGAGCTCATAGCTTGACTCTAAAAATCTATAAACAAAGAAATATAAACACACATAGTAAGCTTTTATAGCTTAGTAAGTCATAAGCAAATAAACAACTCAATAACATTAATAACCGAATTAAACCAACCCAACTTATAATATTATAACACATTTAGATCCAACATATGAAATTCATATTATATGCACAATAATTCTTAAATATCACCTTGGCCAAAAGTTCATGTACTAAATTATCAATTTACTATTTAACTTTCACAACTAAATAATCATCACAAACCTAGTTCACATACCATAAACACATAAGTTTGTGTGTCACAATATGGTTTCACATACATATACTAATTATATAACCGAATATATATCATCATATGTACACATATAAGAACTATTCATAATATGTTTACTACTTATTCACAAAGTTAAATACACATATTACATACACATAATTTCTTTATTTGCATTTCACAAGATTTGTAACAAATAGCCAAGATGTTTACTTACCTTATTACAAGTAGGTAACAAGTTAATTCATACCTGGCATATAGCTCGTATTACTCATTCAAATTCAATTTACCTTTGCCCGATGAACCATTTGGAATTGGATAGGACACTCGGATAATCACACATATCATACAATGCCAACGTCCCAGAAGTGGTCTTACATGTAATCACATATCGATGCCACTGTCCCAGATAGGGTCTTACTCGCACACATATATTAGAATCACATATCGATGCCATGGTCTTACTCGCACACATATATCGGAATCCTATGTCATGACATATGTATCCTAACTATTCCTAAGGTTCATATGGGGCTTTCAGACGTCGTAACTTGGTCGAAACGATTGCATGAACATAGTTACCATTCTTATACATATTCGACATTAGCATATATTAATTCATATATTTCACTTCAGCGTATATACTTTGCATTTAATTAAAATTAAGTACGTCTATTTGCTTATAAACTTACCTCGGACGATACAAAACGGAACAGGGCAGCTAATCGACAACTTTTGCTTTCCCCCGATCCAAATATGATTTCTTTGGTTCTTGATCTAAACATATTTAAATTAAGCCCATTAAAACATATTTTCATTCAATCTAATCCAAAAACACATAAATGGGCAAATTACCATTTTACCCCTGACATTTACAATTTTTACAATTTAGTCCCTATTGCACAAAACACAAAATATGAAAAATTTCCCTATACTCATGTTGGGCCAAAATTTACCCATGCTTATACAAGTCCATATATTTCATTTATTTCACATTTTAGTCACTCAAATTATTATTTTTGCAAATTAGTCCTAATTACTCAAAATCATCAAAAACTCCAATACAAAACATGTTAATCTAAAACATATCTTTCATATTTCATCATCAAACAACAAAAATCACAAGCTCTCATCAATGGCATAACTCAAAATATTCATCAAAATAAAAAATTCAAGCGTGGGTTTTGTAGTACTCGAAGCAACGATCTCAAAAATGTAAAAATTATCAAAAACTGAGCAAGAGCTTCCCTTGAATCAAGTTGAGAAAGATGGCCGAACCTAGCTTCTCTTATTTCTTTTCTTTTGTTTCTTATTTAGGTGCAAGAACAAAGAATAATAATATGAATATGTTAACTTAATTTTAACTAATATATGCTTATTAACTATTTTACAATTTTACACTTTTAAATTAAATAACTAAAACACATATTATAAGGGCGCAACCGGCCATTACAAGTTCCAATGGTCTATTTGCAACCAAAAGGCTTCCATTTAAAAAGCCAATAGCATTTCGGCCCTTTATACATTAAACTACCAAATTTTCAATTTACGCAATTAAATCCTTTCATTTAATCGAACACTCAAACAACAAAATTAAATCACGAAAATTTTACAGATATAAATTCACACAAAATAAACACAGAATATAATTTTTAAATATTTTTTTGACTAGGATTTGTGGTCCCGAAACTACCGTTCCGATTAGGGTCTAAATTGGGATGTTACATTGAGGTTTGAAAAGAATTGTTAATTGTTGTAATATGTTACAAAGGAGAGGTTACGATTGCTAGGCTAATGACAAGATATGTTAAATTACGCATATGAGTTCATAGAGTAAACATTGTGACTGAATAATTTATAACTAAGGTTTATAGCAATTTATACTATTTTGTTTTGTGTTTATATTGTAGACTTGGTAAATGATTGGTAAGAGTTGTTTATTATGTTCATACGGGCTTACTAAGTTATATAGCTTATCCCCTTCCTTTCCCATGTTTTATAATGGCGTCAAGCTGGCTCGAGTTGGAGACCACTGGAGATCCTATCACACTATCAAGCTATTGTTTTGGGTATTGATAAGTTCAAGTATTTAGAGTTTATGGCATGTATAGGGACTTGGTCATTTTGTTATATGCGTCATATGATTTTAGCCAATGTAATGGCTTATAATCGTCAAAGGCTCGTTTTCCTATTTGGCCATGTAAATTGGCTTAATTGGCTAACATGGTTGTAAGCCTAAGTATATTCATATATGTGTCAATGTTTATGGTGATATGATCATGATATGCTTGGTGAATGTGAAATATTTGGAAATATGATTTATGGCATGATTGTGTAATGTTTGGAATTGTGACCTATTGATGAGATGAGGAATTTGAGTATAATTTGGTAACTAGATAGTAATTGAATGAAGCCTAACGAATGTGAGATTTGTATGTTTGATTTAGGGCTTAATAAATGTAGTGAATATGTTAGATAAAGATATAAAGTTGATATGTTTTAACCATGAATGTGGATGTTTTGGTTGCCTAAGTATGTATTGTTTTGTGCCTTTGAATTGGGATAAGTGTATGTGCAATTGAGGGTGGCAAAATGGCTTGGTAAATAGCCTTATTTTTGTCCACACAGGTAGACACACGAGCATGTGTCTAGGCTGCGTGTGACACACGGTCAGCCTCATGGGTGTGTGATTCGGTCGTGTGTCCCTTGGAACTTAATTGTTGCAAAACAGAATACTCAGCATCGAGCACACGGGCATAGGACACAGCCTCGGGACATGGGCGTGTGTCTTGGCCTTTTGACTTCAATTTATTCTTAGGTGACAAACAGAGAGTTACATGGGTTAGGGACATGGGCGTGTGTGACCACACGGCCTGCCCACACGGGCGTGTCCCAAGCCACACGGGCGTGTCCCAAGCCACACGGGCGTGTGACCCTTATTTTAGTAAAAATTCTCTAAGTGTCGTAAAATTTTCTAAAGTTCTCAGTTTAGTCCCAGACCGTTTCCAAAGCATGTTTTGGGCCTTGTAGGCTCGTTTTAGGGATGATATGATTGATTGTTAAAAATTTTTAATTTGGTTCCAAATTTACAACCCAGAATGTATGTTTGTTTGTGTTTACGTCCGTTAATGCCTCGTACCTTGTTCCGGCATCGATTACGAGTAAGGGGTGTTACATCCTTCGACACTGGCAATAATGTTGACGCCAACTGAGCTAAGACTCAATCGACATAAATATCATGAATTTTAACTTACAGATTTGTATAAGGTTATTTTCTCATGCCTTCAATACCAAACCGCCTTTTTCATCCATCATTTAAATATGTCTACCATCACACTTGCTAAGCTAATCATAATACTTAGGATCTTATATAAACTTTTCTTTTCGATATTAAGTTTCCATTATCTTATTACAAAAGAATTCTCCCCAAAGTTACACACACATTCAAACATAACTTCAATCTAACAACTCATTGAGATACTAGATTATTCTATATACATCTAAAAAATCCTTAACATTACTATATCCATAAGTCATAATTGCTTAGGCTTCATTCATCATTTAATTATAGCATATATAAAGATTTCTTTCCTTGATGACTATCCACGATCAGGGTTCATATCAAATTGCTTATTTAGTAATCACGCATAATATTACTTTCAATGTCATAAGTCTATATCAACCTTACCTAAATTTTACCTTTGTCTTTGTTTTCATAAAATCAGGTCAAATTCTAATGCATTTAAATCTTTATTCAACTGTTGATTTATTTACATATTCACTTCTTTTTCATTATAATGTTTTTCCTTATTCTTATCCCTATTACAAAGTCATTTCTATATTTATGTCTGTACCTAACTTTTATCATTTACTTAATTTCTTTCATCTTCATAGATATATATACTCACTATACTTTTTCCAAATCTGGGTTCTTCAATTTCTACTTTCTATTCAAACATTATAAGAATCAATCTAGCATCCCGATCCTATCTCTCCCAACTTAGTTGATCACATTGCTTTCTATTTATCCTTATCATTTTTGTAACCATTCACTTAGTTCCCAGCTACATAAGTGGCCACCACTAAACATGTGAACATTTGGACTGAAAATACTGTAGCAAAAATATATATAATAAAGCAACGGTGTCCGCAAATATACAAGTCAAACTGTAATATAGTTTGTTTACAACGAAACACTTGGTAAGTATTTTGAGGATCGTACCCAAGGTAGGATGGATTAAACTTAATATTATTTTCTATAATAATAGATTTAAATAGTAATAGCTGAAAATTATATTATGACAATTAACAATTAAATTTAAGATGACAAAATAAACTAAAATTACTAAAAAAAATTAACAATCAATGAAATTTTGAATAACAAGAAGAAGATAAACTCACTTCAGTGCTTGTAATTAACTTCACAACTTGAGTTTCAGTGAATTAGCTAATAACTAACTAGTTATTACCTTTCGCCTTTTAACTAATTAATTAATCTGTAAAAACTCACTTATCTTTCGACCTTGCAGTTTAAAACTGGGATAAATTATGAGGTGCTCAGTAGAATTATCCTTTCAGCCTATCTACCTAGATTACTTCCTATGGTCCTCAATCTTAGGGTTTAAGCATGCACAATTTAAGCCAACCAATTCTAAGATAAACCCTCATTTTTCCGTTAATTACTCACACATCTGCTCGTTAATCTCCCTAAAGTAATTAGCTACTCATGAATCTACATATCATTTTCCCTAGAAATAATTTAATCATGCAAAACAAACAAATTAAACTAAAATGAGAAGAGAATAGAAATCTATCCAATTGAGATGTTTGATAGGCTTAGTTGCGAAAATTCCTTTAATAGCTAGCGAGATATCGACGATTGCTAGAGAAAAGTAATAGAAAAATACTTAATAATAAGAAAAAAGACTTGGACTCAAATTGAATCCAAGTTAGAAACAAGATAATAATTAAAAACCTAATTAAAAACTAAATATAAGTCTAAACCTAACTAACAGCCTTCTGACTCGCCTCCTAGAGCTTAATCTAAGTCTTGCTATTTATAGGAATAATTAGCTACCTTAATTAGGTCAAATATAAGCCTTAAAACTGATAAATATTGATTGTGTGGACAAAATACCCTTAATTAATTTTTGTCCCTAGTCAATGTTATGTCGCGACACAGGCTATGAATTTCATGACACACAACTTTGAACCTAAATTCTGGGAGTCCTTCTGCTATGTTGCGACCCCGGAAGCTTGTGTTATGACCTGATTGTCATTCCTAATGCTTTTAGGCCTAAAAATATGTATCCTGCATACCCAATTAAGCTCATTAAAACTAGCTAATGCCCGTATTTTCCCAATAGGTCAACTAACACAAAATTATTGTGTAAAAAACTTATTTTGCAAGAAATTAAATCTAAGCTAATAAAACTGAAAAAACATTAAAAACTATGTGAAATAGCTTAAAAACAAGTTCGTTAAGTACTTGAAAGTACCTAATTTACCACTACAAATTGTGGTAGGTCAAATATGTTAGTAAAAATCTCTTGTGAGGAAAATCTCAAACACACGAACGGAACTCGAATAGAAAATGAAAAAATAGGACAAGGCTCCAAGGCATGTATCAAGCCACTATCTTTAAGGTTATATTCACCCCACCTATATTCAGTGTGCAAAAGAGTTTCAAGCAAATTAACCTCAATGATACAATGAAGACAATGACTATTTACGCTTTACACTAACGAGAATAGTCCACTAAACACTGAGCAATGAATAACAAGAAACCCAATTTCTATAAAGAATTTCTACAGTAACTCTTTATAGAACAATCTAATAATATTAGAAAATGAGGAAGGGTAGAAAGAACTTTTAGAATTTGTTGGTGTGATTTCCAAATGAAATCTCATTCCTATTTATAGGAATTTTCATATCTCTTCATAGAGACATCTTTCAATAGGTTTCTTTTTGAATAATAATGTCTTTAAAAAACATATAATTATTTATTTAATATTATAACTATTCAAATAATATTTTTTGAATAGTAATAATTCTTTTTCAAAAATCAAATGATATAACTTTGACCAATGGCCAAAAAATTATCTTTTAATTAATTACACTCATTCATTTATAGTTATTGGAACACTATAAATATTTGAAAATGTTCCAACAATCTCCTAATTTTCAAAATATTTTAGATTTTGATATTCTTGGAAATCAATTTGCGTAACTGAAGGTATCTTACGATTGAACCTTACCTTAGTGAAAATATGTTAAAGTTAATCAAAATTGCATGGTAGACTAAGCTTTGAACCAACTATTCCATTTGATTAACTAAACATATCTCACACAATGATTTCAACATCAATCAATGCATAGTATCTAGGGACATTATCATGGCCATGTGTCTGTGTCCTCTTTTCATGAGTGTTGTCAGAGCCAAGCCCTTGAGCTCCTAGAAATGGCTACACTTCCACTCACAGAGGTAGATCCCATCAAGAGTGTTCCTATAATTATAACACTCTAACGTATTTATGTTATGTTTCCATTAAGAGTACATTACTAATCCTTCCCTTATCATTACGGGAACTTAGAACTTTAATCTTAGGATGAATTTATTTATAGTGCTAACAGTCACATACTAATGATGTATTTTGTCTCATTGAACTCAAAACTTGACACTATATCAAGAATTGAGTCAAGTTTCCATCATGGGTGACTTTAATTAATAGGCTTAAGTCCCATCCTTTTGAGGTCTTTTTGACTGCATCTCTAGCAGAACTTTTTGTCAAAGGATCCATCAAATTTTCACTTGACCTCACATAATTAATAGTGATCACTCCATAAGAGATTAATTGTCAGACATAGCTATGTCTTAATCCAATGTGTCTAGCATTCCATTATATACTTGGCTATATGCCTTTGCTAGAGTAGCCTCACTATCACAACGGATAGAAATAGGTGAAATTGGCTTAGGCCATAATGGTACATCATAAAGCAAATTTCTTAACCATTTTGCTTCTTTAGATGTAGCTGCTAATGCAATAAATTATGCTATCATGGTGGAATCAGTAATACATGTTTGTTTCTTGGAACCCCAAAAAATGACTACTCCACCACGAATGAAGATCCATCCACTAGTAAATGCATGATCTTCCAAACTTGTAATCCAACTAGCATCTAAATACCATTCTAAAACTAAAGGATATCCATTATAACACAATCCATAGTTAATAGTTTTCTTTAAGTACCTAAGTACTCTATTCAAAGCTTGCCAATGCTAACTACTTGGATTACTTGTATACCTACTCAATTTTCCAACAACATATGCAATATCGAATCTTGTACAAGTCATTATGTACATAAGACAACCAATTAAACTTGCATATTTGAATTGATTGATTTTCCTACCAGCATTAGATACTAATTTTATTTGAGGATCCATGAGTGTAGATGCTAGTATACAATTGAAAAGATTAAAAATTGTAAGCATATTTTCAATGTAATGTGATTGTAATAAAGTTATAGTGCTTTCCTTTTGGGTTATTTTAATCCCAAGAATAGCATCTGCTACACCCATATCCTTCATAGCACAGTTGCTTGATAAGAATTTCTTTCTGTTTTCTATTTGTTCTAAATTCGTGCCAAAAATGAGCTTGTCATCTACATATAAGAAAATTATGACACCTTTTTCATTTTTAAATTTGCTATATATGCGCTTATTGGATTCATTTATTTTATACCCATTAGCTAAAACAACCTTGTAAAACTTTTGGTGTCATTGCTTTGGTGCTTGTTTAAGTCCATATAGAGATTTAACAAGTTTACATACCTTATGCTTCTATCTTAGAACAAAAAATCCTTCCGGTTATTCCATGTACACTTCCTCTTCCAATTCACCATTTAAAAATGCAGTTTTGTAACACCCCTAACCCGAATTCGTCACTAGATTAGGGTTACAAGGCATTATCAGACAAAAGCACATTTCTCATAATTCTCAAGCTCAAATAGCATCTCACCACTTATTCATAAATGTCAAGTCATTACATTATACATATGCATGTTAAAACAATTTGACCATATCATCACGGCTTAATATTCATTTGTACATATAATCTTAAGTAACTTTATATCGTAACTAACTAAACTTTTAACATTGTCATACCATGCGCATAACACCCTAAAATCAAAAGCCATTTCTAAATACAATTACCAAAACGTAGCATATTAACCTTATAAATTTTTTGCACATTTTACCTGTTAAAAATAAAATAAAATAAAAAAATAAAAAAAGATAAAGAACACATAAATTTTATGTGGAAACCCTTTTGGGAAAAAAACCACGGGCAGAGGAGAAGAAAATTCACTATGTCGAAAATTTGAATCAATACAAGAGGAATAGACTATGTCTATTTATAGGCTTGTAAAGCTATATTTTAGTAGGATTGAAACACCTTATCCTAATCAATATAAAATAGATGTAGTTTAATAAGGTAAAAAAAAAACCTTATTCGAAAATAAAATAAAAGAAGTCTAGTTCTATATGGATTTTACTTTTATTTTATTTTCCATCGTATTTTATTTAAATAAGAATTTGGGTCACTTAATTCTAACAATCTCCACCTTGACACAAATTCTCAATGAACAAGTTCTTCATCGCAAACTTTCAATAAACACCCCTTAAGGGTTTAACTTCAACAATGAACACCAACCAAGTCTAAGCAATGCTCAAACTTGGTTATAGGAAGTGACTTAGTCATCATATCTGCAGGATTTTCATGAGTACTAATTTTGCTCACAACAATATCACCACGAGCAATAATATCACGAACAAAATGATACTGAACATCAATGTGTTTTGTTCTCTCATGAAACATTTGATCTTTTGTAAGAAAGATGGCACTCTGACTGTCACAAAATACTGTGCTGATTTGAAGGTCTTCATTGAGTTCACTAAAGAGTCCCTTCAACCAAATAGCTTCTTTACAAGCCTTAGTAATCGCCATGTACTCGGCTTTCAGTGGTAGACAAAGCGATCAGAGATTGCAAAGTGGCTTTCCAACCGATTGCACAACCTCTCGATTGTAAAGACATAACTTTGTGAGAGATCTTCTTCTATCAAGGTCTCCAAAGAAAATCAGCATCAACATACCCAATGACTCCATCTCTAGTTCTTCCAAACTATAAGCAAACATCAGTAGTACCTCGTAAGTATCTTAGAATCCACTGAACTGCTTTCCAGTGTTCTTTACCAGGATTCGCCATGTATCTGCTAACTACACTGACTGCATATGATAGGTTTGGACGTGAACAAACCATAGCATACATGAGAGATCCCACTGCACTAGAGTGTGGAACATGTGACATGTACTCAATCTCATCATCTGGTTGTGGAGACAAAACCAATGAAAGTCTGAAATGGGCTACTAAAGGAGTACTAACAGGCTTAGCACTCTGCATATTGAACCTGCAAAGAACTTTCTCAATGTACCCCTTCTGACTTAGGTACAATTTACTTGTTTTTCTATCTCTGAGAATCTCCATTCCAAGTATCTTCTTTGCTGGTCCTAAATCTTTCATCTCAAATTCTTTACTTAGTTGGGTTTTGACCTTTCTTATCTCTCCCTTATCTTTTGCTGCTATCAACATGTCATTAACATAAAGAAGTAGATACACAAAAGAACCATCACTGTTTTTCTTAAAGTAAACACAACTGTCAAAACTACTTCTTTTAAAATCATGAGAAGTCATAAAGGAATCAAACCTCTTGTACCACTGTCTTGGTGACTGTTTCAAACCGTAAAGGGACTTTTTCAGCAAACAAACATAGTCTTCTTTTTCTGAGACTATAAAACCCTCTGGTTTTTGCATGTAAATATCCTCCTCAAGTTTTCTATGCAGAAATGCAGTTTTTACATCTAACTGCTCAAGCTCCAAATCATGCATTGCCACAATACCAAGCAAAGCTCGAATCGAACTATGCTTAACAACTGGGGAGAACACATCTGTGAAATCCACTCCTAGAATTTAACTGTAACCCTTTGCAACAAGCCTTGCTTTATATCTGGGTTCTTCAACTCCTGGAGTCCCTTCTTTCTTTTTAAACACCCATTTACAACGAACAACCTTTTTACCTTTAGGAAGTTTCACAAGGTCCCATGTTCTGTTTTTGTGGAGTGATTCCATCTCTTCTTGCGTAGCAAACATCCACTTTTCTGAGTCTTCACAGCTAATCGCCTCAGAATAATTAGATGGCTCTTGATTCGCATCTATATCTTCAGCCACATTTAAAGCATAAGCAACTAGATCAGCCTCGACATACTTCTTTGGAGGTTTAATTTCTCTTCTAGTTCTGTTTTTGGCGATAGAGTATTGTGGTGAAGAAGCAACTCTATTCTCAATTTTTGTACTGGCTTGAGGAGTTGACTCTGTATTAATTTGATGCTCCACCTGCTTTTGATTTTCTTTATTGGAAGAGTATTTAAGAGATAAGTTAGGTAGCATAGCAGTTTCATCAAAAATAACATCTCTGCTAATCACAACTTTTCTATTTTTAGGACACCATAACTTATACCCTTTTACACCAGCTTTATAACCAAGAAAAACGCATTTAATGGATCTCGGTTCCAATTTTCCATTATCAACATGAGCATACGCAGGACACCCAAAAGTCTTTAAATCAGAATAATTAGCAGGATTACTAGACCATACCTCTTGTGGAGTCTTTTTCTCAATGGCAACGGATGGAGATCGGTTGATCAAAAAACATGCAGTAGAGGCTGCTTCTGCCCAAAATGACTTCGGTAAGTTGGCATTTGACAACATACATCGAACCTTCTCCATGATCGTTCTGTTCATTCGTTCTGCAACGCCGTTTTGCTGTGGAGTACGACGAACTGTCAAGTGTCTCATGATCCCTTCTGACTTGCACAATCTATTAAACTCATCAGAACAGAACTCTAAGCCATTGTCTGTGCGGAGGTATTTATTCTGTTTTCCCGTCTGTTTTTCAATCATAATTTTCCAAGACTTAAATGTGGAAAACACATCGCTTTTCTGCTTTAGGAAGAATGCCCAAACTTTTCTGGAAAAATCATCAATAAAGGTTAGCATATAATTAGCTCCACCTCTTGAAGGCACTCTGGATGGCCCCCACAGATTAGAATGAATATACTCCAACATTTTCTTTGTGTTATGGATTCCTCTAGTGAATCGAACTCTCTTTTGCTTCCCAAAAACACAATGCTCACAGAAATTCAATTTGCAAATTCCTTGCCCATCAAGAAGTCCTCTTTTGCTCAATTCTGCCATGCCATTCTCACTCATATGCCCTAGGCGTATATGCCAAATTTTAGTAATATCATCATCTGATAAGGAAGAGGAAGTGACAACTGCATCACCAGTAATAGTAGAGCCCTGCAAAACATATAACTTGGCAATCTTTCTTTGCCCTTTCATCACAACAAGGGACCCTTTGGAAATCTTTAAAACCCCACTTTCAGCTGTGTATCTGTACCCTTTTGAATCAAGAGTACTCAACAAAATTAAATTTCTTTTTAATTCTGGAACATGTCGTACGTCACTAAGTGTTCTGACAACTCCATCAAACATCTTAACTTTAATTGTTTCAACACCTGCGATTTTACACGAAGCATTATTTCCCATCAGAACAACACCTTCAGACACTGTTTTGTAAGTTTTAAACCAATCCCTATTGGGACTCATGTGGAAGGTGCAGCCTGAATCAAGTATCCACTCCTCGCTTACTTTAGAATCATTGACAGAAACGACTAGAAGTTCACCATCACTGTAGTCTTCTACAACATCAGCTTCACCGAAATTTTCTGGTTGTTTTCCCTTTTGATTTGCAGCCTCCCTTTTAATCTTATTATGTAACTTGTAGTACTCAGATTTAATGTGCCCTTTCTTCTTGCAGAAGTTGCAAGTTTTACCTCTGTTTGAAGACTTTGATCTACCCTTAGATTTACCGCGAGGATTCCATTCCTTTGTCCTTCCACAATCATCATCAGCATTTCGATCTTGTCTCCCACGAACAATGAGACCCTCTCCTTGAGAGTCGGGTTTAACTAAAAGATGGTTCATCTTATCATACGAGGTCAAATAATCATAAACCTCATCAACTGTGAGAGGCTCGCGGCTATATAAAATTATGTCTCTAAAGGTTGAATAAGACGGGCTAGATCTTCCTTATCATACTTAACCTCCATGGCCTCCAAGTTTGAGAGAATTTCTTTAAACACTGTTAAGTGTTCGTGTACAGACGCACCTTCCTCCAAACGATGGGCATAAAGACGTTGCTTCATATGCAACTTGCTTGTTAGAGTTTTTGACATACATAATTGTTCTAGCCTCTTTCATAATGCAGCGGTGGTCTTTTCTTTCATCACATCCTGCAAAATTTCGTTGGACAAATGCAGATGTAATTGTGTTAATGCCTTTCAATCCTTACGCTTCTTCTCTTCATCTGTTAATGTCGAAGGCATCTTATCTATCCCTAGCGAAGGCATCCTCCGCATCCATCTCAAGCGCAAGAACTGCTGCATCTTAATCTGCCACAACGTAAATCTGGTGCTGCGATCCAACAACGGAATTTCATACTTCAAAGATGCCATTACCGTGATCGAGATGAATAACCCGGAAGCTCGAATACCAATTTGTTAAAAATAAAATAAAATAAAATAATAAAAAAATAAAGAACACACAAATTTTATGTGGAAACCCTTTCGGGAAAAAACCACGGGTAGAGGAGAAGAAAATTCACTATGTCGAAAATTTGAATCAATACAAGAGGAATAGACTATGTCTATTTATAGGCTTGTAAAGCCATATTCTAGTAGGATTGAAATACCTTATCCTAATCAATATAAAATAGATGGAGTTTAATAAGGTAAAAAAAAAAACCTTATTCGAAAATAAAATAAAAGAAGTCTAGTTCTATATGGATTTTACTTTTATTTTATTTTCCATCGTATTTTATTTAAATAAGAATTTGGGTCACTTAATTCTAACATTACCAAATCAAATTTAACTATTTTTGAACACAATTGTCCAGTCATACCGTACCTAATTTGCAAACTCAATAACATATTTATCCATGTCGTATTCAACCACACACATGGACAACATACCAAAGCTGAATTTATTACCACATATATATATATATATATATATATATATCACACATTTTTTAATCAAATATTATATAAGCAATTTGACCATTACTTGTCGAATCACCCAAAATTCATGACACAAGCATAGATTTTATTTAACTATCATTAGCTGAATATAATAGATCATCAATTGTTATTTCCAAACCAATACATAAACAAATTTTGCATCAAAATATAGGTTAATAATAAACCACACCAAATGCCCAAATTCACATAGCTTAGCATAGTCATTACATAGTAAATATAAACACATACCAACATTATCATATAACTGAATCATTAACCACATTACCATCACTCAATCTTTTAAGCTAAATATGCCATCTCATAACTTAACATCAAAATAATATATCAATTATAGTTTTTCAAATGACCATCAAATATACCCAAAATATAATCGCCATTTTACCATATTACTAAGCCAAATTATACCATTTTCCATGGCTCCAAAATGAGCTACTGATAAGCTGAATATACATCCTACTTACCATTCCTCATTGCTGAATCATATAACCAACATCAAGACCAAATATAAATACCAACTTTAGCATCGTGATCAAGCCATTTTCGCATGGCTATACACATACAAATTTCAAAACCAAATATATTAAAACTAGCCTATACATGCCACATAACCAAATCTCAAGCATTTATTTACCAAAACAAATACTGGATAGTATGATAAGGTCTCCCATGACTTCCAACCCGAGCAAGTCTCCAAAAATCTATAAGCATAGAAAAAAATATACAGACTAAGCCTTGATAACTTAGTAAGCCATAAGTAAATAATTCATCAATAGAACATATATAATTCAACCCAAATAGGCCAAATTTAGTTAATTTCATACACATATGCAATCACTTTATACATATCACTACCTTAAGAAATTTCACTTATCTTATTTATCCATGAACATATAAACCATGCTTTCAAATTTGAGTAATAACCGTTAGCTCAATTATATAAATCAAGTTTGCACATATTCATTACGTAACCAACCAAAACATGTCATGCTTCACTAGCCAATTTACATATATACGAACCATACATCATAACACCACCGTCTCGATATCTATTTCATATCCAATTTTCAAATTAAAACAGTAAATCTCAAAACCATGTTTCTTGTTTCATATTTCTCATGTTCAAATCATAAAACCACAAGGTCATAAGCACATATAACACACATTCATTTGTATACATTTCTTTCATTCATGATAATATATTTCACATATCATCATTAGAAACATATTCACCTTCCATTTCTGAATTTCATATACAATTCACACGTACCAGAATCATATATGGCAAAACACAATTACCATTTCACATTTCTCATATAATTCATTTGATTATAATTCACTTGCTATTAACCACATCTTATTTTCACATAGACCATAATCATACTCACTTTCATTGGTCAATTTCATATACATTGCAACATACCTGAATTGGATGCACATTCATATACTTATTTATTTCTCGGAATGCCCATTGAACCGTTCGGAATCAATAAGGATACTCGGATAGCTCTAGAAACTCGTACAATGCAAACGTCCCAGAGTGGTATTACATGTAATCAAATATCGATGCCACTGTCCCAGACAGGGTCTTACATAAAATTAAATACAATGCCAATGACCCATACATGGTCTTACATGTAAATCTCAAATCGATGCCAATGTCCCAGACGTGGTCTTACACGAAATCATATATTGATGCCACTATCCCAGACAGGGTCTTACACGATATCTCACATGTTATAAGACCAGTATTCTGTACAATTCTTAAAGTTTGATTGGGACTTTCAACTGCATAATTAAATCAACGCATGCTCAAAATAAGTCATCAAATGTTTAATTCCATTCGGCCGTATACATACAAATACAAATTAATTCGGCACATGTAATACAGTTACATTTCAATCTAACAACATTTATTTACTAATGAACTTACCTCATACGGACACAAACGGACTGGACGATTATTTGACAATTTTCTATTTTTCCCCAATCCAAATCTGATTTCCTCTTTTCTTGATCTAATTCAATACAAATGTGGCTTGTTTAATAACATATTCATTCAATTTCATCCAAAATTACATAATTTGGGCATTTTGCATTTTAGCCTATAACATTTCACATTTTTACAATTTAATCCCTATTTCAAAACAACACAAAATACTCAAAATTTCACTATGCCCATGCTAGGCCGAATTCACCTTAGGTCCCTAGCAGCCCATTAATTCAATTTATTACACATTTTGACCCTCAATTTACAAATTTCTCAATTTAGTACTTAATACACATTTTTATCAAAAATCACTTAATTAAACATAATAATCTATCAACAAGGATTTATTTTTCATCATCAAACAACAAATTCATCGCATTATCAACCATGGCAAGTCTCAAATTCATAATCAATTCTAAAAAATGAAAAATGGGCTAGGTAATAGATGAAACAACGATCTCAAAAATGTAAAAATTATCGAAAACCGACTAAAATCCATACCTTAATTAGCTTGGAGCAAGGCCGAACCTTAAAAACCTTCAAATGTTTTCTTTATTTCTTCCATTCGGCCACAAAAAGATGAATCATAATGGCCATTGTGTTTTACTTTATTTTATTATATATTAATACACCATGTACAAAAATAACCTTTGAAATTTAATTAGAAAGCCATATAATTAATGTCCATTACCGTCCATGCTTTAGTTCAATGGTCAAATTCCATTTTAAGGACTTCATATTTAATTAATCAAAGTAAATACGAACTTTAACTTATAGAATTCTAGTTTTACATTTTACGCGATTAAGTCCTTTTTTTTCCAAATTAACCGTTCAAACGGTAAAATTAATTCATGGAATTTTCTCACATATCAAATAATATGCTCTAAATACCAAAAATAATATTAAAATAATTTTATAGCCTCGGATTTGTGGTTCTAAAACCACTGTTCCGACTAGGGTCTAAACCGGGCTGTTACAAGTTTTAACATCCATTTGGTGAGCAACCAAATTATATATTGAGGTAAGTGATATTAAGAGTCTAATTGTAGCAATTCTTCCTACCAGAGCATAGGTATCAAAGTAATCAATACCTTGTTTTTCTGTAAAACCATTGGCTACTGTAAACGGGAAAATATATAAGATTTTTCCAATGTCATTTATCACCTTTTTACTTAAAATTGTTGTTAAAACTAAGTAATTGTTTAATAAATTAATGAAATATGTGAAAATATGAAATTAGGTCATAGAAATTATTAAAATGTGATTTTATGCTTTATTATATAGTTTTCATGCAATAAATGGCTTATTTTATATTAATTTGAATAAATTATATTTTTTTAATACATAAAGTGGGTCATGCATGATTAAATTAAATAATAAAATATAAAATTATATTTAATAATTCATTTTAAAATATTTCATTAATAATTTGAGTTTTAAATTAATTAATTAATTAAATTGAATGAATTTTATTCTTTGATCCTCTAACTTGTTGATTATTCTAGACAGGTCTGATAGCTTTGCTGGATTACAAAACCGTCCAAATTGGGGACCAAGTCAACCCAAAATTCGGCTGCATATGGCAATACATAAACCACTTTTTGGTTTATTTGCACAAGGTCTTTAAAGAGTTGAAGAAATTAAAGATTTACTTGAAGATTTGTAGTTGACCGAGTCTCAGTTCGGAGTTGTTGTGGCACTCAAATTGACCAAAAATCGAGCAAAAATCAGCTCAACTTCCTCAATTTATGGCTGGCCACCCATGGAAGATGTTTTAAAAGATGAAAACTCTTATTTTTAGTAAACTATTCCCCTCTCCTCACCTATAAATAAGACCTCATTCTCACATTTCTACTCATCCCTCATACCTCATCCCTCATCATTAATCATTCTCTCCTCTCTAAATTATCTTAGCATTATTCTTTTCTCCCCACACCTATCATCATCATTCCATAAAGATTTTAGCATTTGAGCCTTTTAAAGAACCCTTGGTCGGCCACCTTGGAGAGCCATCAGCAAAGGAGCGAAGCAAAGGAACGAATGAGCCTCGTCGGTCAGAGTCTTGGGTGACAGCCACTCTGAATTGGGTTTAATCTTTCTGTTCTTTAATTTAATTTAAAGATGTTTGCTATGTGTTCTTTGTTCTTGTTTACAACAATGTTAGCTTAATTTTATTTAAGCTAGTATGATTGCTTTGATTAAATAATATTTATTAGATTCATGTTTATAATGTTTGTGCCTCAATCGATCATGTTTTCAATTAAAATCAAGTATGTATTTCGTTCATACGTGATTGAAATGCACTTGAATTAGCTGAGCGATCCTAACTAGACAATAGCTAGTGGACGCATAACTGAAATGTGCATACACAATTTAGATCCTAACCCGATTAAATTGCACGTTGCATAACAACCATAACCAGGCTCTGTTATCTGCATAGTTTTTAGATTTGTGTGATTAAACTATTTCAAACCTAATACGTCCATGTTACCTCACATGAATACTAAGAAACCTTTAGTAAATAAGGATCAGTAAAATGCATATTTACTAAGTAAAGGATTCCGAAAGGAGCTAACGTGGTTTCCAAACTCATGAAAGATCAAGTTGCCATGGAATGTTTTTCCGAATGTTATTAAGCATGTTGATAATAAATTGAGTTTAATTAAAGTAATTGTCCTAGTTTATTTAAGTTATAATTGTTTCAAATTGTGTTTAATTTTGCTAAAATCTATTTCATTCATATAGTTTGCATACTTAGGTTAATTTGTATTAGGGATCATTGTATTTAGTTTAATATATTTTAATCATCACTTCTCAACTAAATTGTGTTTTTATTTACCAAATTATTGATATAATTTTACAAATTAAGTGACTTAGCACAAATACAATCCTTGTGGAGACGATAACTCGATACTTACTTATTACATGATAACGACTGTGTACACTTGCACAAACCCTAGCGTTACAAGTTTTTGGCGCCGTTGCCGGGGAATGTCAATTGTTGCCATAGTCATTTTTTTCGTGAAATTATTTATTTTCAATTTGAATTATTTCTAACATTACTAACTTATTCTTTTTAATTTTGTGATTTTCTTTTCAGGTGTTTATGAGCATTGATCGAATTATCGATTTACTCCCTATAGACCCTGAAATTGAGCGAACTTTCAGACAAAGAAGACGTGAATGAATAGCTCAAAGACAAGTTGAGATGGACCTTGGAAATAAGAATCAAGACGAAGGTAATGAAGCTGATCATGTATGAAATCCTATCCTCATTGCCGATGATAGGGATCGATGCATCTAACAATATGTTGTGCCACTTTTCAATGAGTTAAATCCATGAATTAGAAGGCCAGATATTGAGGCAACCTAATTTGAATTGAAACCAATGATGTTTCAAATGCTCCAAATGGTGGGCCAATTCAGTGGTATGCCCATAGAAGATCCACATCTCCACCTTCGATTGTTTATAGAGGTGAGTGATTCATTCAAGATAGCTAGTGTGACTGAAGACGCATTGAGGTTGAAGTTGTTTCCATACTTGTTACGAGATCGAGCACGAACATCGCTCAATTCATTACCACCAAGTTCCATATCTACATGGCAATAATTGGCAGAGAGATTTTTGGTTAAGTATTTCCCGCCTAGCAAAAATGCTAAGTTGAGGAATGAGATCACAACCTTCCAACAATTGGATGACGAGTCTCTGTATGAAGATTGGGAGTGATTCAAGGAGTTACTGCATAAGTGTCTTCATCATGGGATTCCTCATTATATCCAGTTGGAGACATTTTATAATGGTCTCAATGCACATACAAGATTGATGGTAGATGCTTTTGTGAATGGTACAATTTTGTCTAAGTTTTATAATGAGGCTTATGAGATTATCGAGAGGATCGCGAGTAATAATTATCAATGGCCAACAAATCGAACAGCTTCAAGAAGATGTGTAGCCTGAGTTCATGAAGTTGACGCACTCACTTCATTATTAGCTCAGGTATCGTCTATTTTCTCTATGTTAAAGTAGTTTACCGCTAATACTACAAATAATTTTGTAGCTCAGCCACCGAGTTTGTACGAAGTAGTTTCTTGTGTGTACTGTGGGGAAGGTCATTCTTTTGAGAATTATCCATCAAATTCTGAGTCAGTGTACTATGTGGGGAACTAATATCAAAATAGGAGTGGACAAGGACCCCAGTCCAACTTCTATAATCCATCATGGCATAATCATCCTAACTTTTCTTGGAGCAACTAAGGAAATGGACCAAACCATAACTCATTGCAGCATAGACTCAACCAATCTCAAGGGTTTAATCAGCCAGCTCCAAAACCACCTCAAGCTGAGGCATCAAACAGTTTGGAGAACTTGTTGAAAGCGTACATGGCAAAGAATGAAACTTTGGTCAAAAGCCAAGCAGCAACACTAAAAAATTTGAAAAACCAAATGAGTCAGTTAGCTACAGAGCTTCGTAATAGACCGCAAGGAACCTTGCCGAGCGATACTGAGAATCCAAGAAATTTGGATAAAGAACATATCAAGGTAGTGGCATTGCAAAGTGGTAAAATTCTGGTACCCCGATTGATTGATGTCGAAGATAAGCCCGTTGAGAAGAATCAACCAGCTGTTGAAATTCCTACACCAAAAGGAATCAAAATTTGCAAAGATTGACAAGGTAAATCCTAACTTAGTGAATTCAGATACTTTAGCATCTTCTTTGGATATAGATTTGCCTACTCAGAAAAGTTGTCCGGTTCAACTGAAAGTTCCATCACCTCCATATTCGCAAAGATTGCAGCAACACAAGTAGAAATATGAGGTGCAATTCAAGAAGTTTTTGGATGTTCTGAAGTAGTTACACATCAATATTCCATTGGTGGAGGCTTTAGAACAAATGCCAAATTATGTGAAGTTTATGAAGGATATACTATCCAAGAAGAAACGACTGAGTGAGTATGAGAATGTTGTCTTGACAAAGGAGTGCAGTACGTTCCTTCAGAACAAACTGCCACTGAAATTGAAAGACCTAGGAAGCTTTACTATACCTTGTAAAATTGGTGAATCTTACTGTGGTAAAGCTTTGTGTGATTTAGGAGCAAGTATCAACTTGATGCCTAAGTCTATTTTCAAGATGTTAGGGATAGGTAAATTCAGAGAATTTGTGCAACCCAAGCTGTCAATCGAAGAACCACCTAAACTTGAACTAAAGGTACTTTCTTCCCATTTGAAAAATGTTCATTTAGGTGACTGTTCTACTTTACCTGTGATTATTTCAGCAGAACTGACGAAAGATCAAGAGGAGCAACTAATTGCTGTTTTAAAGAAATTTAAGAAATCAATTGGTTGGACCATAGCTGATATTCCAGGTATAAACCCTTCTTTTTGCATGCATAAAATTATTTTGGAAGAAGGTGAAAGAACTCGAATTGATGGGCAAAGGAGTCTCAATCTTATTATGAAAGAAGTTGTGAGAAAGGAAGTGATCAAATGGCTAGATGCAGGAATCATCTATCCTATTTCAAATACTTCGTGGGTAAGTCCAGTACAGTGTGTGCCAAAAAAAGGTGGAATCACGATTGTCAAAAATGAGCGTAACGAGTAATTCCAATGAGAACTTTTACCGGTTAGAGAATCTGTATTGATTACAGAAAATTTAACAAAGCCACTCGGAAGGACCATTTTCTGTTGCCTTTTATGGATCAGATGTTAGATTGACTGTCAGGTAATGAATTCTATTATTTTTTAGATGGCTATTCGGGATATAACCAAATAGTTGTAGCCCCGGAAGACCAACATAAAATAACCTTTACTTGTCTATACGCTACATTTTCTTTTAGGTGAATGCCTTTTGGTTTATGCAATGCACCTGTAACCTTTCAACGATGTATGATGGCAATATTCATTGATATGGTTGAAAATTTTGTTGAGGTTTTCATGGATGATTTTTCTGTTTTTGGTAACACTTATGATATTTGTTTGAGTAACTTGGCTAAGGTACTGAAGAGATACGAAGAGACGAATCTTGTCCTTAACTGGGAAAAATGTCATTTTATGGTCAAGGAAGGGATTGTCTTAGGACATAAAATCTCAAAGGGAGGAATTGAAGTCGATAAAGCAAAGGTGGATGTAATTGAAAAATTACCGGCCCCAATGAATATAAAGGAGTTAGAAGTTTCTTAGGCCATGTCGGTTTTTACCGGAGGTTTATCAAAGATTTCTCAAAAATTTCTAAACCGTTGGTTTGTTGTTAGAGAAAGATATAGTGTTTGATTTCAACAAAACATGTTTGAAAGCTTTTGAACATTTGAAAAAACGGTTAATCTTAGCCCCAATAATCGTTACACCTAATTGGAATTGACCTTTTGAGTTGATGTGTGATGCAAGTGATTATGCTGTTGGAGCTGCGATGGGTCAAAGAAAAAATAAAGTGTTTCACCCTATTTACTATGCAAGTAGAACTTTGACGAGAGCCTAACTCAATTATACGGTAACCGAAAAGGAAATTTTTGCTATAGTTTTTTATTTTGACAAATTTCACTCATATCTTATAGGTACCAAAGTTACAGTATTTACTAGCCATGTAGCCATTAAATACTTGCTCACGAAGAAAGATGCGAAACCGAGGCTAATTAGTTGGATACTATTACTTCAAGAATTTGACCTTGAGATCCAAGATAGAAAAGATGTCGAAAATCAAATAGTTGATCATCTATCGAGGTTGGAACAAGATAAGGTAACTCGATCATGCGTGCCTATCAATGAGAATTTCCTAGATGAGCACTTATTTGAGGTAAATCGAATTCATGAAACACCTTGGTTTGCTGATTTTGCCAATTATCATTCATGTGGAATAATTCCTCAAGAAATGACATATCAAAAAAGGAAAAAAATTCCTTCATGATAGTCAGAATTATTTTTGGGAGAATCCGTTCTTGTTTAAACAATGTGCAGATAATATAAGCTGAAAGTGTGTAGCTGAATGTGAGATTGCTGATATCTTGTATCATTGCCATTCATCTCCAAGTGGGGGATACTTTGGTAGTTCATGTACTGCAGCAAAGATTTTGCAAGCAGGTTTCTTTTGGCCTATGCTATTTAAAGATGCTTATGCTTATGCGAAGAACTGTGATAAATGCCAAAGGACCAGAAATATATCAAGGAGGAATGAGATGCACTTGACAAACATTTTAGAGATTGAATTATTCGACGTATGGGGCATTGACTTCTTAGGCCCGTTTCCTTCTTCATATGGGAACAAATACATCTTAGTTGCTATGGACTATGTATCCAAGTAGGTTGAAGCTGAAGCATACCTTACAAATGATGCTAAGGTAGTCATGCGAATCGTACATAAGCATGTGTTTACACGATTTGAGACACCAAGAGCTATTATTAGTGATGTAGGTTTTCACTTTGTGAACAAATGGCTTAAGCAGTTGCTTGACAAATATGATGTGAAGCACAAGATTGCTACTACCTATCACCCCCAGTCTAATGGGCAAGTTGAGAGAGTGAACCATGAAATCAAAGGTATCCTTGAAAGGTAGTATGCCCTAGCAGAAAAGATTGGTCTCGAAGGCTCGATGATGCATTATGGACTTATCAAACAGCATTTAAGACACCGTTAGGAATAACTCCTTATCAGTTAGTTTTTGGGAAGGCATGTCATTTGCCATTAGAGTTGGAGAATAGAGCTCACTGGGCTTTGAAGCAGTTGAACTTTGATCTTAAGCAAGCCGGTGAGAGAAGGATGTTACATGTAACAACCCAAACCCGGCCTAGACGTTACGACCGAATCTAATGTGTCACATCTAAGTGTTCTTTGAAAACCCTGTTTTCCTTGAAAACCCTTCTTATTTGAAAACTTGGGTGAAATCCCAGTTACGTTAGTTTATTTTCAACACGTGGTTCATTGAAAAATACATAATATTATTCCCAAAATCTCTTTTAATTGTAGAAGCTAATTTTAAATTAATTACTAAAACTTGATGTAAAAGAAAATTATATTGTGAAAGCATTTTGAAAATGTTGTGGAAACGTTATTATTTTGAAAATTCGATGTTCCTAAACTAGCAGTTTAATATAAAAAATCAAAAGCCCATTAAAATTTAAAACCCCCCAAATGGCCCTATTACATAATTAAAACCCAAATATGAAAGTTTAAATAAATTGAGTCATTAACAACCAATCTGCTAAAGTGTGGCCACCACTGAGTCCCTCGCGGCTCCAAATCGTCTAAGGCTGGGGATTACTTGCACTGTTAATAAATGGGGTGAGTTTATGAAAACTCAGTGTGTAATCCCTTAAAAATACAACAGTCAGAGATACAGTATGCAGAAATAGACTGGGCCTGAGTCCATCACAGAAACAATATCAGGTAGGCCTTAGCCCATTAACAAAATCAAGTGGACATAAGCCCAATACAGAATCAGTATTAGATGCAGATATGCAGACAGATTCCCAGTCCAGTCTAACCAACACACCACTCGTACCAACCAACTCACCATGTGGGGATAAAATCGACCCACCCAGCCAACACACCAAGCTTAGCATCGGTTGCGGCACTAAGTCAACAAAACGGCTCAACGCCATAGACAAAACAGCTAAAGGCTGTAAATATCGCAACAAAGCTACCAGTTAATAGAACGACTATAAGCCATAAGTATCGTAGAAAGGCTGAAAGCCTTGTTCAGAACGGCTACGAGCCGTACACTTCCTCCGTCAATAATCACCCATCTCCATGCAGAATGTCATGTCATAATATCATATGTGAATATAGGATGTCATGCTCAATCATAGTCATATATAAATCATATAGCAAACCACTCATACATAATATAAGAGCATAACAGACATTTTACCCTACAGGGGTATTATGGTCATTTTACACTATAAGGGTATTACGGTAATTTTACAAACTGAGGGTTTTAACGACCTAACAGAAGGTCCATTGTCACCTCAAGCGACTTAAGTAACCTAAACATACCTAACAGTGTTAATGGGCCTAAGACCCATACTCGGCCCAAGTGGGCCCACACACTCGTGTGGCCCATTTAGCCTTGAAACAGCCACAGCTATGCGAACGTCACAGTCTAAACAACACTTATCGTATCACATACATTTTATCTGTGTGAGCCCACAAGCCCACTAGGCCCACACGACCCATTTAGGCCTAACGAGGTCCAGAATAGCCCAAGACCATGAGAGCGCTCGTGGTGGCCCCTACAGTCTATCGCCCATGGTTTGTGGGCTTGGTTTACCACATGAGCGATCGCACACTCGTGTGGCCTCAAATGCCGAAGTTTTGACTTTTTGACTTTTGCCGACTTCCAACAAATAAGGGCGTGAATACATACCTGTTTATGAGAATGCGACGAAGTCCATGATTACTAACCTTGGCACATCTTGCATTGAGTCTTAATCACTTTCCCCCTCACCAACTCATCTGGTTCACTCTAGTTAAAGCCAGCTTCTCACCAATTCTCATGTTAGCTTCTCGATGTGGGATTACTTTCAACCATTAGGAAAATTCCTCATTCTTATGACCACTTCAACCACAGAGTTCCAGTCTAACTCCACCTCCTACACAGCTCAAATAGCAAAATAAATACTTCACTGTGCATCCTAAGACTTGAACCTCAGACCTCACAATTATACAACACGCCACCTTGCCACTCCACCACAGGCTCTTTCTGTGTCCTATTTTATTCTCAATTAATTATAAAGTCTATAGGCCAAAGTCCAGGTTCCTTTAAAAGAAAAACCAAAATAAATTGCAAGAGCCAAGACTTGAACCCAAGCTCCCTTACAACCTTAATGACGCCACAACCACTAGACCACATGATTCCTTGTGTCATTTATTTAACACAATAATTTAAAAGGTCTTCATCCAAGCATCCAGGGTTTTATTCACTTAATACCAAAATTTTTGCTAAAGCCCAGGTTTGAACTTAGGACTTTTCCAACACTTCTCAGGACACTTAGCCACTGAAGCAAACATTTAATTGTGTCATTTCCTTGCACAATTAAATACTTATATACAACCTCCTTACAGAACCATCCTCAAGGCCCAATACTTCTAGGCCCAAATTCGGGGCGTTACATTACAACTTGATGAGTTGGAAGAGCTGAGGTTGTTTTCCTATGAGAATGCCAAAATGTGTAAAGAAAGATCAAAGAGATGGCATGATAATCATATACAACCTCACGAGTTTAAAGAAGGTCAGAAGGTTTTGTTGTTTAATTCAAGGTTGAAGTTATTTTCTGGGAAGCTTAAATCCCGATGGAAAGGACCCTATACCATATACTGAGTTTATCCTTATGGAGCTATTGAATTATACTACAATTACAAAGGTACGTTTAAAATTAATGGTCAACATCCCAAACATTACTGGGATGGTGAAGTTGAGTGAGTTGAATCTTTGTTCAAATTAACAGACCCTTGATTTTTCATGAACTCATTTTATAAATAAATAAATAATTAGAACTTATTTTCTTAGCTTATTATATTTAATTAATTCTATCTAAGGAGATTGGAACTTAAGCGGGACCACTGTGACCCCTCCAACCTTTCTTGGGAATTAATTTAATGTAATTTGTTAAGAAGAAATTTTCTAATTAAGTTTTTAAATTTTTAAGTTTTATTTGTTTTGTTTAAATTTTAAACGGGGGTCAAATTTGGCCCAAGTACTAATCAGTTTTTTTCTTCAGACAAGACAGTTTGAGTTTAAGGCCCAAGATAGCAAAAAAGGAGGGAAAAATCCATACCTTGCCGCTACTCCCATTGCTTGCAGCCTAAGTAACCTTAATGTAGCTAAATTTTTGCTACATGTTGCCCTGATTTTTCCTATATAAACCCCTCTTCATTCTACTATTTTTCATATCCCTCAAAGCAATTTGCTTACACCCTAAAAATCCCTAAATCTCCCTTTTGTACCATCAACCTCAAATCTTGAAAGAAATCATAGTTCTCTTCCCTTTTTGCCGAAATCACCTATTGCCACCGGAAGAAGATTTTTGAAGCACCAACTTTGCTGCCGCACATCCCGTTGTCACCGCCATACATCACCGTTGCTGTTGCAAGCTGTCATTGCCACCGTACTATCCTTGTCATCGTACGATTTTTGTTGTAGCAAGTTCTACCCACTTGTCGATTTCTCTTCTTCCCAGTAAGTAGAAACTTTGCTGAATTTTCGGGAAAAGATACCATGTCTCACAAAAGAACTATATCATCAAAGACTACTCTTGAAAACCCAATTTTGATCGATGAAGAAGCGAAAGAGAGATTTGATTCAATTTTCAAGCGTCAACCTATGATGCTGGAAAAAGGCTTTAACTTGAAGAGTAATGATTTGATGGTTGATCCTGTGCGAATTAGAAAGATAATCAATGCTCTCAAGTGGGAACAATTTTGTGATGCTCGTTCACTTTCTGATGATGAATCAGTTCGAGAATTCTATGCAAGTTTGACGACACAATATGCTACTGAGTTCATCGTTCGAAAGAAAAAGGTACCTCTTACTTCCAAGTCCATTAATGATTTGTTTGACTTACCTGATGTTGAAGAAGATGAGTACTACCCTATGATGAACAATATCAATTGGGATTTTCTTCAACAAGTGCTTTATGTTGTGACAAATCTAGGATCCCAATGGATTATAAGAAAGTATGAGAGCCATTCTTGCCGAAGGGAATACCTAAAACCAGTAGCAAAGGTGTAGTTTTATTTTGTTCGCTACAGTTTTATGCCTCTCTCACATAGTTCCACCATCTCGATGGAATGGATGCTCTTGTTATATGCAATCTTGACAGAAAAGTCCAATAATGTTGGGAAAATTATCCTCATTGAGATTCACGATTATGCTAAAAAGAAGGCAGGAAGTGCTTATTTCCCATCATTAATCACTTCACTTTGCGTAAGAGCCCGTGTTAAAACACAAGGAAATCTAAAGGGGCGATATGTTCAAGGGTGCATTTTAACTTATGATCTTTAAAGGTTAGAGAAGGTGCATGAGCTGAATCAAGGCGAGCAAGAAGAGCCAACTGAGCCAGATACTAAGGAGTTAACAAATAAAGCTGAGATTAAAGCTAATTTAGTTACAGACACTGAAGAGGAAGAATCTGGTAAGGAACCGAACAGTTCTAAACCAGTTGAAGGATCTAAAAACCCTGAACCAAAGGTTGAGCCAGAAGAAGAACCAGTCAAGCTAAGTGTTGAACTTGAACCTGCAACTCCTATGTCGACTTCTGCAAGTGCTTCAAAGAAATCAGAGTTGTCAATTTTGATAGATATGTGCAAGTTCTTGCACAATAAACAACAAACTTACTGGAAATATGCAAAAATTAGAGATGAATCAATTTGAAATTCTTTTAAGAATATCTCTAATACTTTTGTTCCTGAGTTCCCAGATCCTATCTTTGAGACATGGATAGAAGATATTGACGATGCAAGCGGAGATGAAGCTGAAAAAGACAAGGGGAATGAGTCAAGAAAATAAAAGGGGGAACTCTTGTCTTATTATTTATTTATTTTTAGGTCTATAAGAATTTATTTCTTTTGTAATTAGGATTTAATTTCTATAGAATAAAACATAGCAAGCATGAATAAACTTAACACTTCTTTAGAAAGAAAAAGACTAAGTGATGTGGTAATGGGAATGAACATGTCTAGGATTGGGTTATTAGGAAAGACTTGGTATTTAAGCAGTCTTAATGACTCACCTCTCTTTCTTTACAACCCTACCTGGTGTCCAATTTTCATTCATTACTTTGTTCTTGCAATGAGAACATTGCTTCTTTTTAAAGGGGGTAAGGCAACTAAATTGCTCAAACTTTTAAATTTTTTTTTCAAGTATGTTTCAATCATTTCTTTCATAAGTATGTTATAATAAATGAATGTTTAGAGATATTTTTTTAATAAGATAGTTTGTAAGCAAGTATGAATGATGATTTTATCTGAGTGAAAGTATGTTATCATGAAGAATGGAATGCTTGTATGATCTTAGCCTCAGTAATGTTTGCCATGAAAATTTAGTTTCTTTTGAGATTAGACATGCATGAAGGTTTATATCTTTAGAATTGACTTAGTAACTTTCTTGAGGTGAAATCCTAGGGGACATAAAAATCTAAAATGATATAGGCACTATTTCTTGGGATTGTTTGATCCTTTTCAAGCCAACCCTATGATATTTGACCCTTGAAACTGAAATTTTGAGCTTAAAAGCCTGTTTATTGCAATGAACCTACACTATAAGCCACATTACCATATTTTAAAGTTATCCTAATTTTGTGCACCTATCTTAACTAAAGTTGTCTTGGTAATCAACATTTAAGGAAGTTTTCATAAAGATCTATGTACTCATACTTAAAAAAAAAATCGAAGAAAAGTTTGCTTAGTCTCCAAAAAGGAAAAATGTATGAGCTTGAGTTCAAAATAAGTTTGGGGGTGCTCCAAAGGCTCACTTAAAGAAAAAGGTTGTATTACGAGAAAACCAAGACAAAGTTAAAGGTTAAGATTTTTAAAACCAAAATGTCCCATCTCTTAAAATCCCTACCTTTAACCGAGCCCCATTACAACCTTATAAAAGACCTATTGATTTGATGATTATGTCACCTACATTAGTGGAAAGGAAGTCCTAAGTTCAACATATGAAAATCATAAATAAGCCTTGTGATTGTTTGCTTGACTGATAGGAAATTATGTTGAATGAAGAATGTTATCTATGACTGTGACATACACGCAAAATATGATTCATGTTGGCATATTTTGAAGCTTAGTATAATCTTAAGGAATGTTTGCAGATGAATTACTTGTTAATAAAGAAGATTGATGAGCATGAAGTTATTAATGCATGATTATGAGACAAAGGTTGATGCTTCTTACACAATTAGCAATTTTGCCTTAGCAAGACCTTTTGCTGTGCATGAACATTACTCGGGACGAGCAATGATTTAAGTTTGGGGGTGTGTAAACTGGAAAATATATAGGGTTTTTCCTATGTCATTTATCACCTTTTACTTAAAATTGTTGTTAAAACTAAGTAATTGTTTAATAAATTAATGAAATATGTGAAAATATGAAATTAGGTCATAGAAATTATTAAAATGTGATTTTATGCTTTATTATATAGTTTTCATGCAATAAATGGCTTATTTTATATTAATTTGAATAAATTATTTTTTTAAGACATAAAGTGGGTCATGCATGATTAAATTAAATAATAAAATATAAAATTATGTTTAATAATTCATTTTCAAATATTTCATTAATAATTTGGGTTTTAAATTAATTAATTAAATTGAATGAATTTTATTCTTTGGTCATCTAACTTGTTGATTTATTCTGGATAGGTCTGATAGCTTTGCTGGATTATAAAACCGTCCAAATTGGGGACCAAGTCAACCCAAAATTCAGCTACATATGGCTGTCCATAAACCACTTTTTGGTTTAATTGTACAAGGTCCTTAAAGAGTTGAAGAAATTAGAGATTTATCTGAAGATTTGCACTTGACCTAGTCTCAGTCCTAAGTTGTTGTGGCACTCAAACTGACCAAAAATCAAGCAAAAATCAGCTCAACTTCCTCAATTTATGGCCGGCCACCCATGGAAGATGCTTCAAAGGATGAAAACTCCTATTTTTAGTAAACTATCCCCCTCTCCTTACCTATAAATAAGACCTCATTCTCACATTTCTACTCATCCCTCATCCCTCATCATTCATCATTCTCTCCTCTCTAAATTCTCTTAGCATTCTTCTTTTCTCCCTACACCTATCATCATCTTTTCATAAAGATTTTAGCATTTGAGCCTCTTAAAGAACCCTCAGTCGGCCACCTTAGAGAGCCATCAACAAAGGAGCGAAGTAAAGGAACGAAGGAGCCTCGTTAATCAGAGTCTTGGGTGACAGCCACTCTGAATTAGGTTTAATCTTTCTTTTCTTTAATTTAATTTAAAAATGTTTGCTATGTGTTCTTTGTTCTTGTTTTTAACAATGTTAGCTTAATTTTATTTAAGCTAGGATGATTGTTTTGATTAAATAATATTTATTAGATTCATGCTTATAATGTTTGTGCCTCAATCGATCATGTTTTCAATTAAAATCAAGTCTGTATTTCGTTCATACATGATTGAAATGCACTTGAATTAGCTGAGCGATCCTAACTAGACAACTACTAGTGGATGCATAATTGAAATGTGCATATCAATTTAGATCCTAACCCGATTAAATGTGCATGCATAACAACCCTAACTAGGCTCTGTTATCTACATAGTTTTTATATTTGTGTGATTAAATTGTTTCAAACCTAACATGTCCCTGTTACCTCGCATGAATACTAAGAAGACCTTAGTAAATAAGGATCAGTAAAATGCATATTTGCTAAGTAAAGGATTCCGAAAGAACCTAATGTGGTTTCCAAACTCATGAAAGATCTAGTTGCCATGGAATGTTTTTCTGAATATTATTAAGCATGTTGATAATAAATTGAGTCTAATTAAAGTAATTGTCCTAGTTTATTTAAGTTATAATTGTTTCAAATTGTGTTTAATTTTGTTAAAATCTATTTCATTCATATAGTTTGCATATTTAGGTTAATTTGCATTAGGGATCCTTGCATTTAGTTTAATATATTTTAATCATCACTTCTCAACTAAATTGTGTTTTTATTTACCAAATTGTTAATATAATTTTATAAATTAAGTGACTTAGCACAAATACAGTCCCTGTGGAGACGATAACAAGATACTTACTAATTACTTGATAATGACTGTGTACACTAGCACAAACCTATGCATTACAGCTACCAACCTTACTTTAAATTTATCAATGGTTCCATCGACCTTTATTTTCCTTTTGAAGATCCATTTACAACCTGTTGGTTTGGAACCAGGTGGAAGATCAACTAAGATCCAAGTTTCATTTCCCATTATTGAATCCATCTCATCATTGATTGCTTCTTTCCAAAAAGCAAAGACTTGAGATTCCATTTCCTCTTCAAATGTAATAGGATCAGATTCCTTATTATAAGGTATCTGATTGCATATACTTTCACATTTTCCTTCTACAATAAACATAATGAAATTTGGTCCAAAATATTTGACATTTTAAATCCTTTTATTTCTTAATTCTTGACAAGATTCATTATTATTATCAATTTGTTCCAATGGAATCTCATTGTCATTAGAAGAATGAATCCATTGTTGTGGTTGTAATTGTCTTGAAATAAAATTAAATTTTTTTCATTAAAAATAACATCTCTTGATTCAATAACAATATTAATTGAAATTGAATCATTTGGTTCAGTTACGATGAACCTATATGCCTTGTTATTATGTGCATATCCTATAAATATGCATTCAATTCCTCTTTCACCTAACTTTTTACATTTAGGTCTTGAAACTTTGAAAATTGCTCTACAGCCCCTAACCTTCAAATAATTAAGGTTTGGTTTCCTTTTCTTCCATTGTTCATAGGGGGTTATTTTAGTTTCCTTATTAGGAACTCTATTCAATATATGACAAGCTATTAAACCTAAATATAATAATATTGAATTTACCATTTCAGACAAGACTCTATTTTTCCTTTTAGCTACACCATTTTGTTGTAGTGTGTAAGGGGCTAAAACTTGATGGATAATCCTAGTGGATTAAAAATAACTTGGATTATAATATTCTCCACCTCTATCCGATCTTAAGCACTTGATAAATGATTCACACTAAAATTCAACTTTATATTTATAAACTTTAAATTTATCAAGCACTTTATATTTTGTGTAACATGTAACACCTCAAAAATCTCTTATGTATCTATTTTCGTATGTTTGTGACAAAAGTATGTATCTGCTTCAATGGTTAAGTGTTCTGGGTGTGTGTGTTAGGTCCCAAGTTCAAGCCTTGGCTTGAGTAGATTTTTGTTTTTAAATGAATAAACCCTTATCTCTAATCAGTAGACTTATAAATAAATGTTGGTAAAATATGTCAGAATGGGCCTGCTAGTTTGGTGGTTAGGTGGGTGTTAAGTGGCTAGAGGTCTGAGGTTCGAATCTCTGCGCGATCAAGGGGATTTATTTTTACTACTTGAGTCGTATGAGTGTTGTAGTTTGACTGAAATTCTGAGTATTTGAAGAGTGTGGAGAAGTTGTGGCCGATTTTTAGGAGGATAATGAGGGGATTCTTTGTTGTGGGGTTGGTGCAGGGAAATAAGGAATTTGAGGTACAATGAGAAGTGGACGGTTTGTGGAAGGATAGTAGGAGAGTTTTTAGGAGCGAATTAGGGGAGGTTGATGATTATCCAAATCTGATTTCATTTCTTTTTGCTATTTCAAAAATCCCCAAAGTGTTCTGACTGCTTGTTTATATGGGGATTACCCACTGAGTTTACATAAACTCACCCATTCTATTTAATTTGTACAGGTAATCCCCAGATATAGGCAGGTCGGTGCGACAGAGGATTTAGTGGTGGCCACATGTTTTTTGTTACGCTGTTTATTAACTATTTATGAATTTACTTTTAATTGGGATTATTTTGCTGTAATATGGTCTCTATGGATTTTTACTTAACTTGGGATTTGCATTTTTGGTTTATTACTGCTAACAGTAGGAAAGGACACGGGTTTTCAAAAAGATAGATGTTTTATTAAAAATACCACAAATACATAATATGTTTTAAAAGCTTTTGCATTGAATAAACATTTCGAAAACACTTGACTGATTAAATAACTCGAGATTAGAAGTAATAGGTAATAATACAAAGTTTCTAAACGAAAATTATTTTTAGTCAAAGTTACGGTTTTCAAACATACTACCTTGTGACATCGCCTAATCCGACCATAACATCTAGACTGGGTTTGAGGTGTTACATAACACCCCTAACCCTTCACTGGAATAGGGTTATAGAGTATTATTGAAGTTTACGGTTCAAGTAATAAACATTTCATAAATGTTTAGCATTCATATCAGATTTCAATCAAATTTAATCATATAGTCCCTTACATGAGCCCTCGAGGCCCAAATCATGCATTAGAATCATGTTGGGAATAAACCAAGTACTAAGAAAATTTTTCGTAAAATTTCAAAAAAAAAAAATTCCTAAGCGCAGGTGTCACAATCCCGTATGGTCAGGCTGTGTGAACAGGGACATGCCTGTGTCTCAGGTCACACGGTCAGGTCACACACCTATGTGCTAGACCGTGTATAGGTTTAGGGGTCACAAGGCCAAGCCACACGCCCATGTGCCAGGCCATGTGATAAATTCTGAGCATTCTATTTTGATAGTTTAAAGATGCAAGGGACACACACACGCCCATGTGCTAAGCCGTGTGTCACACACGGCTAAGACACACGCCCGTGTCTCTACCTGTGTAACATCCTGATTTTCGGGTTTTTTCGCGATTCTCGATATTTTAGTAAAGTTTCTAAAATTTAGTATGTGGTTGTGAAATTCATAATTTGAGTATGTAAATGGGCTTATGGAAGGCCCATGTGTTGGCCAAAATCCGGTAGAAATTTTCAAATTTGGACTTAAGAGTTAGGGGTTCTGGCTAGGTGACCTTATGTAAAGTTGTGGGAGAAATGTATCACAAAAAGAGCTTTAGTAAAGTGGCAAGGGTGACTCCACTAAGCTCCTAAAAAGGTGGCGTGTGGAGCATAGGGGTAGTCATGGGATCGATTCCCTGTGTTGGCAAATAGTGTTATTTATTTTTATGAGCAGGAAGGGTAAGTGTTGGAACCTAGGTGGATTCTGTTGGAGGAGTTTGAATTAGTCAAGTGCATGGATTAAGGAGTGATGAGGGGAGAGATTTTAGGGATGATGGAGAGATAAGGGGGAGCATATCTAGGAGAGATTTTAAGAGATTTGAAATGGGGGAAGTGATGGCCGGCCAAGGGGGAATGTTAGTGTAAATTCGGCTATTGGGTTTTAGGGTGGCATTTTCCTCTTTTGTTTTCTTTCTTCTTCCCACTTGTGCTGATTTTTCTTTAGCAAATCCCTCTCTTTTCTCTTCCACTATTTCGTCCATAAATTCTTTACCCCCATTCTTCCTCTCTTTCATTTATAGTAAAAGCCGAACTCATCCTTCTTTTCATTGCTAACCGTATAGCAACAAGTCAAATCCCGAAGGAGGCAAGGGAAGTCGATTTCTCTATAAAGGTATACACTTGTTCTTTTCTTTCTCTAGCAGATTCATGTGATGTCAAAAGCCTTTCAACTCTTTTGCCAACACCGTTTTCGGTCCATAACCATTTTTCCTTCAGTGATCCAAAAGCCGAAAGCACAGCACCCTTGGGTGACTTGGTAGCCGAATATGGGTATAGGCCTTATGGGGTCTTCTTTTAATATTTTTGTGGTGTATTTAGTGGAGGAGCAGCAAGGTGTAGTGTCGACTTGGAATAGCTTGGATCATCGGAGTGGCTAGACCTAGGCATCAATCGCGGCAAGGTAAGATTCCTAAGGCCATTTTGGATGGTGGCCGAATGTGTAAGTATTAATATTAGATGATTTCTGGTTAAGTTCAATTATGGGAAGCTGATTATTAACGATGGATTATAGGAAAAATCATGTAGGACATCTCATCAAGGAATATCGCCAAACAGGTGTGTAACGAACCCTCTTTCATAAGCTTAAAGTGATAAATGCCAAAAAGTCGAAATGCCGAAATTTTGGCATTTCGAGGACTTGTGAGCAAGCGAACGCTCACTAGTTATTTAGAATCGATGAAATGGTGATCGAGAACAATGGAAACGGTAAGAACGGGATTTTTGGCATTCACGGTAAGTTGGGCCTCGAGGGGCTGCAATAGGGCCCAATAGGCTTTCAGGCCCATTTGGGTAAAATTGGTAGAAAATGAAAATCTGTTAAATTGCATGTTAAGATCATTATCTTGTTGTGTGATATAGGCTAAATGGGCCTAGATGACAAAAATCGACTAAGTAGGGCCCATTAAGGGTTTTAGGCTCCATAACTCAATTTCGCTAAAAATGGGCCAAACTCACGGGTTGCACACAGGAATTGTTAGTAACCGTTAATGAACATGAAAACCGTAATTTTTGGTAAAATTAAAGGACTACCCTTATAATATGAAAAATGACTGTTTTGCCCCTAGGGAAAAATGACCATTATACCCCTAGGGTTTAATTATGAATTTGATGCCTGAGGTATTGATTTACATGATATGCACATGATATGTATGATATGCACATGAGATATTCATAAATGCATTGGGTTGGGTTTTTATATGGATGGAGGAAGTGCAAAAGGGCTTATGCCCCAATTATGATAAAGGGCTTATGCCCTAGTTATGATAAAGGGCTTATGCCCCAGTTATTAAAAGGGCTTTGCCCCAGTATTAAAAGAGGCTAGGCCTCCAGTGATATGATAAAGCAGCTATCTTTGCCGCAAAGGAGAGTTATGGCGGGGTGGGTCGAGTTAATCCCCACATGGTGTGTTGGTTGGTACGGGTGGAGAGTAGCGGATGGTGGGTTGAGTAGTCTCCCCAATTGGGCTTGCATTCTTTCATTGACATTACATGTGATATTGAAATGGGCCTATGGGCCATACCGCTTACAATAAAGGCTTCGGCCCAGTAATATGGAATATGAAAAGGGCTACGGTCCAGTACATGTTGAGATTGGATTTGGGCTTAGGCCAACAGGCTGTTATTGTTTTGGGCTCTGAAAGGGGCTTGTTGCACACTGAGTTCCATACTCACCCCCCTTTTCCTTAACCTTGCAGGTGAGCCTTGATGTGGGGACTTGGGCCGGAGGGGATTCAGAGTAGCCACGGTGATCGCCTTTGGACTTTTAAATAAGCGTTGGTTTTCATTAAATTTCCTTTAATTACTATTTATTTTGGGGTTGTAATAAGGCCATTCTAACTTTCCTTTTATTGCTTTTCGGGAATATTTTAATTTTAATAACTTTAAACCTGGTTGATAATTATTCAAATGGGCTAGACTTAGGACGTGTTTTCAAAACGATACTTGTTTTCAGATTATCTCAACGCCACGATTAATCGATTTATTAAAGACGTCCACTTAAACAAAATTAAATTCGATATAACAAAGTGTGGCTATGGTTGTGGGCATGTCTAGGATTGGATCCAATCAAAGAGCTTGGTACTTAAGCAGCCTTCATGGCTCACCTCCTCTGTCTCAGATGCCTACCTGATGCCCAGCTTTCATACACTTTGTGAACTCAACAAAATATACGGTTTTTAAAAGAATAAATTGGAACGTAGGTTTACAACTCCAATGTGGCACATCAGATTCGACCATAACGTTTGGGCCGGGTTTGGGGTGTCACATTTAGTGGTATCAGAGCCAGGTTGCAATAACTCGGTTGTGAATCGGGTTCAAAAATCTTTTTGAAAACTTAGGCCCAAGAAGTGTATTTTTGGAAGTGGTATTGGGAAGTTCGTTTCAAAGATGTTTTACAAGGTATACATGTTAAAATGGTTCAAGTTTTTTTGGTTTTTAAAACGGGGCTAAAATCAAGAGTTTCAAAACAAGGGTCTTACATGGGTGTTTTAAAATCAAATTTTTAAATTTCTATTTTCTATGACTAAAAAAAATATGGTTTTTGAGTTTTAAATGGATTGGAGAAAGAAGTGGCGCACTGAATCCCCAGCACCAAGTCTGTAAGTATACTCTTTTTTACGTTATGTGATAATGATATGATGCTGTGAATAGAATTGAGACCCTACTATGATACTTTAGATAGGGTAGAGCTGTAAAACGGTAGAAAGGAGACTGTAGCTAGGCTACGACGATACGAAAACAATCCTTGAACTGCTATATTTCCATAAGATATTTTTCTTAATAAACAGTGGAACATTATACTAATATCATAAAATTCGTAATTAGATATGAGTACAAGAGGAACTCGTGGACGAAGCCGCGGACGTGGTCACGGAAGGGTGCAAGCTGAATCTTCATCCTCAGGGCATAGGCCAGCTGAAGAGGCATCCGTGCCACAGGCAACCGAGACTGGGTCATATGATCGGGCTGCGGGGGATGATGCCTTGTCCCAGGCCATGTTAAGGGTTTTAGAAAGAGTGGCTGGAGCTAGCACTGGGACAGTGTATAGGGGATCCATCTCTAAGCGACTCCGGGCTAACAGAGCAGAGGTTTTTAGGGGCGTATCTGGAGTAGCCCCAAATGTGGCTGGATATTGGCTAGAGGCAACAGAGCGGATTATGGATGATTTAGATTGTTCTATGGAGCAAAAGCTGAAGGGGGTTGTGTCGCTGCTGCGAGACGAGGCACACCGGTGGTGGATTACTGTAAGGGAGAGTACCCCAATTGAGCAAGTAACCTGGGAATTGTTCAAAACTACTTTTAAAGGGAGGTATGTTGGGGCAAGCTATGTGGATGCTCGTCGGAAGGAATTTTTGAGGCTGAGTCGATATGCTAGTGGGATAGTGGCAACTGAATATGAGCCCAGTGTTCGGTTCGAGAATGGCCTTCGTGATGAGCTTAGGGTGCTGATAGCTCCATAGAGGGAGCGTGGTTTTGCTGAATTGGTAGAGAAGGCTAAGATAGCTGAGGAGGTGAAGCTGACTGAGCGACAGAATCGTGAGAAGGATCGACCCAGATTCAAGAGGGATTTTAGACCTTCAAGTGCCACGAATCGAAATGTTAAAAGAGCAAGGATGGAGGAACCGGTTCGAGCAGTTCCAGTAAATACTTATAGACCGCAGGCTTGCAGGGACTGTGGTAAGGTGCATATGGGGGAATGCTGGAAACGAATTGGAGCATGTTTTCGTTGTGGTTCAAAGGAGCATAAGTTCAGAGAATGTCCTCGGAGAACAGCTCAGGAACTAGCGGCGGAACAAAGGAATGTCCAATCACAACGAGGAGGACCACCACCACAGAGGGGTCGTGGGCTAGGTAGAGGTGGCAATGGTAATGGACGAGGACGTGGGGCACCGGGCAGGGGTGCTGGACATGCTGAAGCTTGACAGTCGGTGTTGGTTTATGCTGCACGACGTCGTGAGAAGGGTGACGCTCCTGATGCTATAACTAGTACGTTCTTCATTCATAGCAAGCCTTACACTGCCTTAATTGATGTGGGTTCCACTCACTCATATGTTGCTTGTGATGTATCTGGGGCATTGGGTATGCTTCCTGAGGAGACTGTGAGTGGGGTATCAGTGATTAGCCCTTTAGGACACTCGGTCAAGGTAGATAAACTCTTTAGGGTGGTACCTCTAGAGACACAAGATAAGATATTTGAAGGGGATTTGATGGAGCTGCCATTTGGGGATTTTGATCTTATTTTGGGTATGGATTGGCTAACCAAGCATAGGGCAACGTTGGATTGTGCTGCGAAGAGAATGGTGCTAAGAACTGTCAAGGATGAAGAGATAATGGTCATAGGGGAGCGAAGGAATTACTTGTCCAATGTTGTTTCAGCTTTAAGAGCCGAGAAGTTGATTCGGAAAGTTTGTGAGGCGTTTTTAGCAGTGGTGAATCAAGTTGAACCAGAGGGGACGACTGTGGAGTCAGTTAGGACCATCAAGGAATTTCAAGATGTATTTCCAGAGGAACTTCCTGGATTACCCCCGAACAGGGAAGATGAGTTTGGAATTGACTTGTTGCCTGGAACAGCCCCTATGTCCATTGCGCCTTATAGGATGGCACCAAAGGAGTTGGTAGAATTGAAAGCTCAAATTCAGGAACTGTTGGATAGAGGGTTTATACGACCAAGTGTTTCCCCATGGGGCGCACCAGTGTTGTTCGTAAAGAAGAAAGATGGGACCATGCGGATGTGCATTGACTATCGGCAATTGAATAAACTGACGATAAAAAAACAAGTATCCCTTGCCAAGAATCGACGATCTATTCGACCAACTGAAAGGAGCCTCGGTATTTTCTAAGATTGATCTTCGGTCAGGATATCATCAGTTGAGAGTCAAAGAAGTGGATATTCATAAGACGGCATTCAGAACTCGATATGGTCATTACGAGTTTCTGGTGATGCCTTTTGGTTTGACTAATGCACCGGCAGCTTTCATGGATTTAATGAATCGGGTTTTCCAGCCATACTTAGATCGGTTTGTAGTCGTTTTTATTGATGATATCTTAGTGTATTCGGAAACGGAAGAGAAGCATGATGAACATCTTCGTGTTGTGCTGCAAGTGTTAAGGGAAAAGCAACTTTATGCAAAGTTTAGTAAGTGCGAGTTTTGGCTAAAGGAAGTAACTTTCTTGGGGCATGTTGTGTCTGCCGAGGGAATCAAGGTAGACCCTCGAAAGATTGAGGCAATTCTGGAATGGAAGCCACCAAGGTCAGTAACTGAAATTCGAAGTTTCTGGGGTTGGCAGGTTACTGTCGAAGGTTTGTGGAAGGATTTTCTGTGTTGGCGGCACCGTTAACGAAACTTATAAGGAAGGGAGCACCGTTCGTATGGAAAAATAAGCAACAAGAGGCTTTTGAGAAGTTAAAGAAGGTTCTGACAGAAGCGCCAGTGTTGATTCAGCCAGAGTTTGGTAAGGATTTCATTGTGTACAGCGATGCGTCACATGTCGGTTTGGGCTGCGTGTTGATGCAAGAGGGTAAAGTGGTCGCTTATGCTTCACGACAGCTTAAGCCTCATGAGGTAAACTATCCTACGCATGACTTGGAGTTGGCAGCGATGATTTTTGCACTTAAGATATGGAGGCATTACTTGTATGGGGAGAAATGCATCATCTATACGGATTACAAGAGTCTTAAGTACTTACTGACTCAAAAGGAACTGAACCTTAGACAGCGAAGGTGGATAGAGCTGTTAAAGGACTATGACTGTTCGATTGAGTACCATCCGGGTAAGGCAAATGTCGTGGCTGATGCATTAAGTCGAAGGACTGTGGCAGAATTGAAAGCAATGTTTGCTCGCTTAAGTTTGTATGACGATGGAAGCTTATTCGCAGAATTACAAGTGAGACCAACTTGGGTGGAACAGATTAAGAAGCAACAGTTGGAGGATGAGTCGTTGGTTCCTCGGTTTCAGCAAGTTGAGAAGAGGGAGAATCCAGACTTTGGGTTAAATAGCGAGGGAGTTCTTTGTTTTCGAGGAAGAATTTGTATGCCGAAGGACTCGGACTTGAGGTTGATGATTTTAAAAGAGGCACATAATAGACCTTGTGCTATGCATCCAGGAGGGAGTAAGTTGTATCGAGACTTACGAGAGCTATATTGGTGGCCTGGGCTTAAGCGAGAAGTGACCGAATTTGTGGGGAAATGTTTGACGTGTCAACAAGTGAAGGCCGAGCATCAACTGCCTTCAGGATTATTACAACCGGTAAAGATACCACTTTGGAAGTGGGAAAGGGTAACGATGGATTTTGTAAGTGGATTGCCTTTGACACCCTCCAAGAAGGACTCGGTTTGGGTAATTGTGGATAGGCTCACGAAGTCTGCCTATTTCATACCTATCCGAACCGATTACTCACTACAGAAGCTGGCCAAGTTGTATGTGGCAGAGATAGTACGGTTACATGGGGTGCCAGTATCGATAATTTCTGACAGAGATCCAAGGTTTACATCTCGATTTTGGCAAAAGTTGCATGAGGCATTGGGAACGCGATTAGATTTTAGTACGGCTTTTCACCCTCAGTCGGATGGGCAGTCAGAGAGGGTCATTCAGATTTTAGAAGACATGTTGAGAGGCTGTGTTATCAAGTTTAGAGGCAGTTGGGAGGACTATTTACCATTGGCAGAGTTCGCGTATAACAACAGTTACCAAGCAAGTATCCAGATGGCTCCTTATGAGGCACTATATGGGCAAAGTTGTCGTTCGCCCACTTGTTGGATAGAGTTGGGAGAAAGGCAAGTCCTTGGGCCAGAATTGGTAGCAGATACCGAAGACAAGATTAAGGTGATCAGGATTCGGTTAAAGGAGGCAGCGGATCGACAAAAGTCTTATGCCGATCTGAAGCGTAAGGATATTGAATATGCAGTTGGGGACATGGTATTCTTGAAAGTTTCGCCTTGGAAGAAGATATTGAGATTTGGTAAGAAGGGCAAGTTGAGTCCACAGTTTATTGGACCTTATCGAATTATTAAACGGATAGGGCGGTGGCTTATCAGCTAGAGTTACCTCCAGAGCTAGATCATATTCACGATGTTTTTCATGTGTCCATGCTAAGGAGATATCGTTCTGACCCAACTCACATCGTGCGATTCTGCGAGAAATCAAAAATACGATCGAATCGACTTTCGAAGAAGAACCTGTGCAAATGCTTGATCGCAACGTCAAGGTGTTGAGAAGGAAGTCAGTCCCATTAGTAAAGGTACTTTGGAGGAACCATGGCAAGGAAAAAGCTACTTGGGAGACCGAAGAGGCAATGCGTCAGCGATACCCTCAACTGTTTGGATCAGGTAAATTTCGAGGCCGAAATTTCTTTAAGGAGGGTAGAGTTGTAACATCCTGATTTTCGGGTTTTTTCACGATTCTCGATATTTTAGTAAAGTTTCTAAAATTTAGTATGTGGTTGTGAAATTCATAATTTGAGTATGTAAATGGGCTTATGGAAGGCCCATGTGTTGGCCAAAATCCGGTAGAAATTTTCAAATTTTGGACTTAAGAGTTAGGGGTTCTGGCTAGGTGACCTTATGTAAAGTTGTGGGAGAAATGTATCACAAAAAGAGCTTTAGTAAAGTGGCAAGGGTGACGCCACTAAGCTCCTAAAAAGGTTGCGTGTGGAGCATAGGGTTAGTCATGGGATCGATTCCCTGTGTTGGCAAATAGTGTTATTTATTTTTATAAGCAGGAAGGGTAAGTGTTGGAACCCAGGTGGATTCTGTTGGAGGAGTTTGAATTAGTCAAGTGCATGGATTAAGGAGTGATAAGGGGAGAGATTTTAGGGATGATGGAGAGATAAGGCGGAGCATATCTAGGAGAGATTTTAAGAGATTTGAAATGGGGGAAGTGATGGCCGGCCAAGGGAGAAAGTTAGTGTAAATTCGGCTATTGGGTTTTAGGGTGGCATTTTCCTCTTTTGTTTTCTTTCTTCTTCCCACTTGTGCCGATTTTTCTTAAGCAAATCCCTCTCTTTTCTCTTACACTATTTCATCCATAAACTCTTTACCCCCATTCTTCCTCTCTTTCATTTATAGTAAAAGCCGAACTCATCCTTCTTTTCATTGCTAACCGTATAGCAACAAGTCAAATCTCGAAGGAGGCAAGGGAAGTCGATTTCTCTATAAAGGTATACACTTGTTCCTTTCTTTCTTTTAGCAGATTCATGTGATGTCAAAAGCCTTTCAACTCTTTTGCCAACACCCTTTTCGGTCCATAACCATTTTTCCTTCAGTGATCCAAAAGCCGAAAGCACAGCACCCTTGGGTGACTTGGTAGCCGAATATGGGTATAGGCCTTATGGGGTCTTCTTTTAATATTTTTTGTGGTTTATTTAGTGGAGGAGCAGCAAGGTGTAGTGTCGACTTGGAATAGCTTGGATCATCGGAGTGGCTAGACCTAGGCATCAATCGTGGCAAGGTAAGATTCCTAAGGCCATTTTGGATGGTGGCCGAATGTGTAAGTATTAATATTAGATGATTTCTGGTTAAGTTCAATTATGGGAAGCTGATTATTAATGATGGATTATAGGAAAAATCGTGTAGGAGATCTCATCAAGGAATATCGCCAAACAGGTGTGTAACGAACCCTCTTTCATAAGCTTAAAGTGATAAATGTCGAAAAGCCGAAATGCCAAAATTCTGGCATTTCGAGGACTTGTGAGCAAGCGAACGCTCACTAGTTAGTTAGAATCGATGAGATGGTGATCGGGAACAATGGAAACGGTAAGAACGGGATTTTTGGCATTCACGGTAAGTTGGGCCTCGAGGGGCTGCAATAAGGCCCAATAGGCTTTCGGGCCCATTTGGGTAAAATTGGTAGAAAACGAAAATCTGTTAAATTGCATGTTAAGACTGTTAATACTGTTGTGGATATAGGCTAAATGGGCCTAGATGAAAAAAATCGGCTAAGTAGGGCCCATTAAGGGTTTTAGGCTCCATAACTCAATTTCGCTAAAAATGGGCCAGACTCACGGGTTGCACACAGGAATTGTTAGTAACCGTTAATAAACATGAAAACCGTAATTTTCGGTAAAATTAAAGGACTACCCTTATAATATAAAAAATGACTGTTTTGCCCCTAGGGAAAAATGACCATTATACCCCTAGGGTTTAATTATGAATTTGATGCCTGAGGTATTGATTTACATGATATGCACATGATATGTATTATATGCACATGAGATATTCATAAATGCATTGGGTTGAGTTTTTATATGGATGGAGGAAGTGCAAAAGGGCTTATGCCCAAGTTATGATAAAGGGCTTATGCCCCAGTTATGATAAAGGGCTTATGCCCCAGTATTAAAAGAGGCTAGGCCTCCAGTGATATGATAAAGCAGCTATGCTGCCAGTGGAGAGTTATGGCGGGGTGGGTCGAGTTAATCCCCACATGGTGTGTTGGTTGGTACGGGTGGAGAGTAGCGGATGGTGGGTTGAGTAGTCTCCCTAATTGGGCTTGCATTCTTTCATTGACATTACATGTGATATTGAAATGGGCCTATGGGCCATACCGCTTACAATAAAGGCTTCGACCCAGTAATATGGAATATGAAAAGGGCTACGGCCCAGTACATGTTGAGATTGGATTTGGGCTTAGGCCAATAGGCTGTTATTGTTTTGGGCTCTGAAAGGGGCTTGTTGCACACTGAGTTCCATACTCACCCCCCTTTTCCTTAACCTTGCAGGTGAGCCTTGATGTGGGGACTTGGGCCGGAGGGGATTCAGAGTAGCCACGGTGATCGCCTTTGGACTTTTAAATAAGCGTTGGTTTTCATTAAATTTCCTTTAATTACTATTTATTTTGGGGTTGTAATAAGGCCATTCTAACTTTCCTTTTATTGCTTTTCGGGAATATTTTAATTTTAATAACTTTAAACCTGGTTGATAATTATTCAAATGGGCTAGACTTAGGACATGTTTTCAAAACGATACTTGTTTTCAAATTATCTCAATGCCACGATTAATCGATTTATTAAAGACGTCCACTTAAACAAAATTAAACTCGATATAACAAAGTGTGGCTATGGTTGTGGGCATGTCTAGGATTGGATCCAATCAAAGAGCTTGGTACTTAAGCAGCCTTCATGGCTCACCTCCTCTGTCTCGGATACCTACCTGGTGCCCAGCTTTCATACACTTTGTGAACTCAACAAAATATACGGTTTTTAAAAGAATAAATTGGAACGTAGGTTTACAACTCCAATGTGGCACATCAGATTCGACCATAACGTTTGGGCCGGGTTTGGGGTGTTACAACCTGTGTGGACAAAAATAGGCTATTTTCCAAGCCACATTTCTCACCCATATTGTCATCCACCTACACCAACACTTTTACACATTCACAAATCATATCCAAGAATTTAAAACAAGTCCAAATCATGTTTTAAACGTGACATAATTTTGCATGCAACGATGTACCCTTAGGTACCTTAGATGACTATTTATTAACATGTTAATCTATCAGTCATACTTTTCTATTTATCAAATGCATATATGAATTATCACATTCATTCTTCAAACATGTTAGATCCCCTTATAAACATATCAAAATATGTCAAACACAAGTCATTCCAATGGCTAGTTTCATTTAAAATATTTACATGCCGTTATTGGGTAATTGACCTATACATTCCATTATAATTATAATTAATTTACCATATATACCAAAATAGGCCAATGGATAGTGCGAGTAATCTCCGCCAATGCTTCCAATCCAATATATTTATATTCAAAATAAACATGCAAGGTACTATCAACCAATTTGGTTACAAGCCCTAAACACATATCTTCATCATGTTATCCAAGTAATTACATATAATAGTCCTTAACCATGGATGAGTAAAGTCATCAAGCACGCTCCACATTCCAGTAACAGCCAATTCATGCATCATTATACCAAGTAATGTCATTTCCATGTACTTCATGTACATACGGGCAATAATTCGTTTCTAAGTCATACTATCTCATATAAACATCAAGAAACATGTATGGGCTCAATAATAACCAAATTCTCATATACATATATTTTCCACATCATGAATTCAAATAAAATATACAATTCATATCCCTGTATTTCAAGTATATTTTCATACTAATTTATCTCGAGTTCAGATTATTTCATGTCAGAACTTTACCCATTAAATCATTTGAAATATCAATGTCACACGAGAAATACATTCAAGGTGTACTAGTGTATATTAATGGATGAACATATTTATTAAACAGATTCCATGTTCATATATCATCAATTTGTATTTCCATAAATCATGTATCATCATTTCATGTATTTCAGGCAGACACTTGTAATAATTCATTTTTTGTTCATATTTTCTCATGTCAGAATTTTGCCCGTTGAATTTATTTGAAATATTGATGGATATGGAAGTAGTACACTCAAAGTGTACAAATCAGAAATCCGTCAATTCATAATCAGGGGTACTCATTAGAGTATATAATCAAAAAGCACTCTCTCGAGTCATATATCAAGAATGCTCATATGAGCCATGTAACAGGAAGCTTATTTGGGATAAATTAGGAAACTCATAAGAGTTTAAAACATGAAGTTCAAAAAGAATTTTTAGTCAAGAAGGTCACGAAGAGCCTATCAAGAATGCTCAGAAAGAGCCATGTAACAGGAGCTCCGGAAAGCCATATATCAGGGAGTTTAGGCAAGCCATATCAGGACGCTCATAAAGAGTTGTGTTTGTATCCGCAAAATATGCAGGATCACAACCGATCATATAACAAGATGCTCACAAAGAGTTACGTTTGTGTCCGCAACATATGCAGGATCACAACCGATCAATAAATAGGACGTTTACAAAGAGTTGCGGTAGTCACAACACATACAAGATTACTGCCGATCAGAATGCTTTCAGAACTATTTAACAGGAAACTCGAGGATGCTAATAACAAAATGCTCGTCCGAGCTATAGTATGTCTGCAACATATGCTAGACTATTACCATTACAGGAAATCCAGCAATCCATCGAATTTCATTTATTCAAACAGGACTTGACATTTTTTGGGCATTATCATTTAACAGGCTTTGTCGGATATGTAATAAATTTCATGTTTATGGCATTTATACAATTCACATACACAACATTCAATTCAAGCATATAAATATACACAATTTAATTACACGAACTTACCTAGACAATTATTTGTGTACGTAAAATCTACAAATTTGACATTTTTCTCTTTTCCTCGTTCTAGCTCTAAATTTGGTCTATTCGAATCTATACAAGTAAATTTAACATAAATTTAATATAATTCATACTCAATTCAGTCCAAATCACATTTTAGGCCAAATTACTATTTTGCCTCTAAACTTTTAATTAATGGCGATTTCATCCCTAAGATCGGAAAATGAAATTCATGCAATTTAATCCTTATTCCAAGCATAGCCACATTTTACAAGTAACATTTCCAACCCACATATTTCACAAAATTCAGAATTTTTTATAAATTGTACAACTTTACAATTTAGTCCCTAACTCATATTTTCATCAAAATCCACTTTACAAAAGTTGTTTATCTATCAACAACCTTTCATTTTCTACCATAAATTTCAAATTTTCAGCATATTCATCCATGAAAAAATTTCTATATTTTGATAACTTTTCAAATTAATCCCCAAAATAGCTAGATTAGGTTATTCCGATCTAAAAAATATAAAAATTACAAAAAAAATAGGACTTGAATACTTACCTAATTTGGCCAAATAAGTTTTCTCTTTTTCCATTCTCCATGGCTAGGGTTTCCATATTTATTTGGGAAAGATGATGATAAAAATGATGATATTTTCTTTATTTTACTATTTATCATCTTTATTTTTCATATTTCTAGTTTTGTCCTTTTCTTTATTTTATTTTTCATGGATGATTCATCATCTTTAACAACTAAGTATTTTTAATGGTCTGTTTGCCATATAAGGACCTCAAATTTTGAATCCCATAGTTATTTAATCCCTTTAGCTATTAGAACTCAACTTTTGCACATTGTGCAATTTGGTCCTTTATCAAATTAAACATGTAATCGGTAAAATTTCTTTACGAAATTTTTATATGGCATTATTATCATACTGTAGACCATATAATAATATAAAAATAAATTTCCTTTTCAGAATCGAATTTGTGGTCTTGAAACCACTGTTCCGATTTTACCGAAAACGGGTTGTTACAACTCTCCCCCTTAAAAATTTTTGTCCTCGAAAATTTTACCAGTAAAGAAGTCTGGATATTTCTTTCACTTCACGTGCCAAAATTTCCATCAGTTTCTCACTGTAATTGTCAAGCTGAATTTCAATATCTATTAGAGAAATATCATGTGACGGATATGATCAATACCATCGTAGCATATACACATGAATAACATTTTGAATTCTGTCAAGCTCTAGCAATAATGCCAATCAATACATAACAAGTCTGGTTCTTCTCAATAATCTCATATGGTCTGATAAGTCATGGACTTAATTTGCCTTTACAACCAAACCGGAGAATTTTCTTCCCAGGGAAAACTTTCAAGAATACCTTGCCACCAGATTGAAGTTTTATTTCTTCCCATTTAAAATCCACATAGGATTTCTGACAATCAGAATCTACCTTAAAACTATCTCAGATCACCTTCACTTTTTTATCGGTTTCCCGGATCAAATCAACTCCATGTATTCTTTATCTCACTAAACTCAGTCCATTACTATGGAGTTTTGCATTTATGACCATACAGAACTTCGTACGGTGCCATTTTAATACTTAACTAGAAACTATTATTATATGTGAATTCGACTAATGGTAATTGTTTCTTTTCCAATTACCTTCAAATTCTAGAATACAGCATCGAAACATATCTTTAAAAATTCAAATTAGACATTCAGATTAGCCATCAATCTAAGAATGAAATGCAGTACTAAAATGTAATAGCGTATCTAGAACTTCTTGTAACTTGTTCCAAAATCGGAATGTGAATCACGGATCTCAATAAAAAATAATAATAATTTGCATACCATGTAATCTGACAATCTCAGAAACATATAATTTAGACAATCTATTAAGAAAGAAATTCATTCATACTCAGATAAAATATTCAGACTTCGTTAAGCGATCGACGATCACTCAAATAGTAACTTTCCTTTTTTAGGGGCAGAGGTAATTCTAATACAAAATCCATAGAAATTTTATCCTATTTATATTCTAGTATCATCGCTAGCTATAGCATTCCTGAAGGTATCAGTACCTGATGTTCAGGTTTAACTTGCTGACATATCAAACTTTTATATAAAAGTTCAAAATATCATGTTTCATTCTAGTTACCAGTACATCTGTTTTAAATAGTTATACATTTAATTATTCCCAAAATAAATAGGCATAGTACCACTGTGAGCATTCGTGTAAAATTTTCTGTACAAGTTTCAAATTCTTCAATACACAGACTCTACCTCTGAATAATACACAATTACCATATCCATTCTGAAATTTTAAATCAGAAGTTGACTTACTTTGTATCTGTTTAACTTGCAACTCGTTATCACCTTTCTGAGCTTTCCAAATCTATTATAGAAACACTGATTTAGCTTTAAGCTCAGCTAAAACTGAACATTTAGTAGCTTCAGATAATTTAAACTTTTATGATTAGTAAATATATGGTATTTTTCATCAAACAGGTAATGTCACCAGTTTTCAGTGCAAATACAATAGTTGTAAATTCTAATTCATGTATCGGGTAATTCTTTTCATGTGGTTTTAACTATCAGGAAGCATATGCTACTACTTTGCCTCACTATATCAAAACACAGTCTAATCCATTCAATGATGCATCACTGTAAATCACAAATTCCTTACCCGATTCAAGCTGATTTAGAACCGATGTTTCAGTCAATAGGACTTTCAATTAGTCAAAACTTTACTAACATTTATCGGTCCATTCAAATCTTTCCATTCAAATAGCTATTTCAATTATTAACATTGAAGCTTTAAATTATTTTGAAGCCACAATCATCAAATAGGTTAAAAATCATAGTGCTATAATAGGACTGGCATTTCAACAGTATAGATGAAACAATATCTCAACATCAATAGTATTCTCCAAATAGAAGAAGAAAACCAAAAGTAGTCCCAATAACAATCAGTGCTATAATACAATTTCTATAATCTGAAATTCAAGAAGAAAACCAAAAGTAGTCCTAATAACAATCAGTGCTATAATACAATTTCTAAAATCTGAAATTCATGTCACCAAACTCCCATGATCGAGTCAAGGTTTATAACAGTAGGAAATGTAATTACTTTTGGAAAATGAATATCTTTCACAGTTAAACCATATTTGATAGATAAGATCACACCATAAGAATAACAAGAAAACGAAGATAACGAAATTCAAAATGTGAAGCAATACTGAATTTCCAAGAATATAACCCATATTAAATGGTAATGAGATCGATGATATCCCAGAGAAAGTCTAGAAGAATAATATTGCTCATACGCACTAGAAACAGTGTAAATTGCATATTTGGAATTTAGAACTTCAACCAGTAGAAGTAGAAAATAGTATCATATGAATCTTATCATCAAGTCTTCTCTCAAACATAATAGTTCAGAAAACCAGGGGAAGATAGAGCAATACCGCTCATGAATCAATCAGACTAACAATAATTTCGTTTAATATAATGATTTTCCAACCTTTCTATATGATAAATATCACATCTGAACATGAACAATTTCATTTGCCTTTGAGAATAATAGAACATGTAGAATACCCAGAAGAAATTACTGTGATATACTCGATTATAACAACTGCATTCAAATATCTTTGCAATTTCATCACTATTCCACTGACTAATAAAGTCATCAATAATCTCACATTATTCAGTTCACTAAAGGAGCCAATTCAGAAGAAATTTTTGGTTAATCCATTTTGTAGATACCGTACTTGAATAAGTCAATTACTCACGAATAACTTCTTCCTTAACAGTGACATTGCGTATCCCGAATAAATCTTCAGAATAATCTAATGTCTCTTTTAAAACCATCTTTATTTACTAACTCATTCTCAGCTCTGACTGCATTATTACTCATTCAGCCACTGAACTTTTCAATTTCACACTTGTGAACCGAATCAATATAAATCTTATTAATTTTATTATTTAAAATTATACTGGTGAGGGGTTGGAGGTCGTAAAGCCTCAAAATTTAACTTTCATATACACACACATAACATAACATTTATCATCAACATGTTCATTATAAAATATTTACTTCATACATTTATGAATCTCTACTCATCATAAGCAACATTTTTACTCAGATACTTGAGTATCACTTTCAACATTATCAGAGTTAGCTCGGTTGGAAATCATCTCTGTCTATTAGTAAAAAAATTCTCATCAGAGTCAGGAGAAATCACATAATCACTGGTTATATAATGGCATGTATCTCTAGACTTCACATATGCTACGTTTAGTTCGAGAACCGAATAAATCGTAGCTCTGATACCAATAAATGTAACACCCCTAACTCGAATCTGTCACTGAAATAGGATTATAGAGTATTACAGAATTTTACGAGTCAAGTAACAGACATTTTATAAATGTTTAGCGTTCATATCATATTTCAATAAAATTTAATCATATAGTCCCTCACATGAGCCCTCGAGGCCCAAATCATGCAATAAAATCTTGTCAGGACTAAACCAAGTACTTAAAATTTTTTTGTAAAATTTAAAAAAAAAAATCCTAAGTGCAAGAGTCACACGCCTATATGGTCAGACCGTATGGTTCACACGGCCTGGGACACGCCCGTGTCTTAGGCCGTGTAACTCTATGACTTGGGTCACACGGTCAGGTCACACACTTTTGTGCTAGACCGTGTAACTCTATGACTTGGGTCACATAGACTAGCCACACGCCCGTGTGCCAGGCCGTGTGATCAATTCTAAGCATTTTGTTTTGACATTTTAAAGATGTAGGGGACATACAGCCAGTTTACATGCCCATGTGCTAAGCCGTGTGTCACACACGGCTGAGACACATGGCTGTGTCTCTATCCATGTAGACAAAAATAGGCTACTTTCCAAGCCACATTTCTCACCCATATTGTCATCCACCTGCACCAACACTTTTACACATTCACAAATCATATCCAAGCATTTAAAACAAGTCCAAATCATGTTTTAAACGTGACATAATTTCACATACAACCAATGTACCCTTAGTTACCTCAGATGACGATTTATTAACATGTTAATCTATCATTCATACTTTCCTATTTATCAAATGCATATGTGCATGATCACATTCATTCTTCAAACATGTTAGATCCACTTATAAACTTATCAAAATATGTCAAACACAAGTCATTCCAATGGCTAGTTTTATTTAAAACATTTACATGCCATTATTGGCTAATTGACCTATACATGCCATTCTAACTATAATTAATTTACCAAATATACCAAAATAGGCCAATGGATAGTGTGAGTAATCTCTGCCTATGCTTATAATCCAATGAGCTTCCGAATTACTAAAAGACATAGAAAAGTAAAATAGAGTAAGCATGAAATTCTTAGTAAGTTCGTATAACATGGTAAATAACTTACCATATATTTATATTCAAAATAAACATGCAAGGCACTATCAACCAATTTGGTTACAAGCCCTAAACACATATCTTCATCATGTTATCCAAGTAATCACATATAATATTCCTTAATCATGGATGAATAAAGTCATCAAGCATGTTCATGGAAACACAAAAATTTACACACTTTTTCATACCCTTTTTAACTTAAATTCATGCGAATTCAGTTAAATTCTTGTCGAAAAATAATTAATTTTTATAAAATAATTGAAGTGCACTTAAAATATGAAGATGTTGAAATTTATTTAATTTTATAATTATTTTTGATGAATTTTGGTTATTTTTGACAGATTTGCACAAAGGGGAAAAATGGCTCTGCAGACACTGCCAGAAGCACAAAACCGAGAAGCAATTTGAAGTATCGAGGCGATTTAATTTCCAGCCTAAGACAGTCTAAAATTATATGTATTAATTCATAATATAATTAATTTTAATTTATATCCAAGTTAATTTGGGTTAATAAATTATTATTAATTAATTATGAAAAAAATGGTTCGATTGAACCGAACCGAGTGAACCGAGCCGGCCAAGAAGAGGACAGCCCAAAACCGTCCAAGTGCTGACCCAATTCAGCTTATTAGCTGACTACTTAAGCTGCAAAGAAGCCCTTGAAAACTTGTTCAAATTGCAACTCAGCCCCTCCAAAATTTGTGGCTATGAAGATTTGCCCCAAGCCATAATTAGCAAAGTTAAAGCCATCAACTTTGCCACATAGATGGCCAGCCAAGGGGTGGCTCTTTGGCTGCTATTTTTAGAAAATTTTAGCTGCTACATTCAGCTATAAAACTCCCCTTGGCTGATCATTCAAAGCATCCCTCATTCATTCACATCTTTTCTCTCCTCACTCACTTTCTCCTTTCATTTTTCCATTCCAAGTTCCTTGCTCTTGTGCCGATTTCTCCCCTTGAGAAAGGGTTCTTCTTCAGCCATTTTGGAGCAGCAATTGAGTGTTCATAGACGCCTTGATCGGCAAGGACAAAAAAGAAGGAAGAATGGAGCAATCTAGTCAAGCCACGGAAAAACACCGAATTTGATTCTTGTTCCCTATCTCTTTAATTTTTGTTGTTGTTATGATGAACATATCTATGAATATTTATGTTGTTGGAATGGTTAATTTAATCAACTTAGCTTGAATTTAATTCGTGTTGGTTTGATTGCATTTCATCTGCTTAAATTATTAAAATTGTGTTTATGCTGTTATAGGCCTCGGTAAAATGCTTGATTAAGTAAAATCACGCCTGAGTTATTCTTGCATTACAATTGTGAGGTAACTAATGAATTAATTATTTAAGCGGATTGAAATTATAATTAATTGACACCATACTTAGTCAGTGCATGTTTATTCTTCTAAGGTAGCTGAAAGTTAAATTAGCAATGTATCTGGTGATACACTTGCCTTGCATAACTTGCAAGATTATTGTGATTAAACTGTTTTAACGTAAGGACACCTTGTTACCTCACATAGTCTTTTATGTGCTTATTAGATTTAGTTAATCATTTGAATTGGCATAAGGATATGCAAGAGATTAGTTTAATTTAATGAGTATGTATGTGCCATAACATGTTTGCTTATTAAAATATGTTTAATCGTTTGAATTAACATAGGGATATGTTAAGAGATGAATGGATTTGTGTAGGTGAATATGTTCATAAGTTAGCAAATTACCGAGTTAACGTGAATTTATTCGTAACAGCATAAGAATGAGTTTAATAATTCTAAGTTAAAGAAATGTAATTAAATCAACACAATTATGTCATCTTGATTAAATCATATTTTGAAATCGTGCATTAGAACTTTTATTTATTTAGTTTACTTAGTTTAAAATCTTAGTTTTTAATAATCACCCTCTTCAAACAAAATATTTTTCTTCACCAAAGTATTTTAAATAACATTCATAAATAGTTCTTTTCACAGTCCCTGTGGGTACGATAACTCGACATTTACTTGTCACTTTATTACTTGTTGCGATTGTGTACACTTGCACATTTTTATCGTTCCAGTTCCATATTCCAGTAACAACCAATTCATGCATCATTATATCAAGTAATGTCATTTCCATGTACTTCATGTACATATGGCCAATAATTCGTTTCTAAGTCATACTATCTCATATAAACATCAAGAAACATGTATCAGCTCAATAATAACTAAATTCCCATATACATATATTTTCCACATCTTGAATTCAAATAACATATACAATTCATATCCCTATATTTTAAGTACATTTTCATAATAATTCATCTCAAGTTCAGAGTATTTCATGTCAGAACTTTACCCATTAAATCATTTGAAATATCAATGTCACACGGGAAATACACTCAAGGTGTACTAATCTATATTTATAGATGAACATATTTATTAAATAGATTCCATGTTCATATATCATCAATTTGTATTTTCATAAATCATGTATCATCATTTCATGTATTTCAAGCAGACACTTGTAATAATTCATTTATAGTTCATATTTTCTCATGTCAGAATTTTGCCTGTTGAATTTATTTGAAATATTGATGGATACGGAGGTAGTACACTTGAAGTGTACAAATCAAAAATCCGTCCATTCATAATTAGGGGTATTCATTAGAGTACATAATCAGGAAGCACTCTCTCGAGCCATATATCGAGAATGCTCATGTGGACCATGTAACAAGAAGCTTATCCGAGCTAAATCAGGAAACTTATTAGAGTTTAAAATAGGAAGTTCATAAAGAATTTTTAATCAGGAAGCTCACGAAGAGCCTATCAGGAATGCTCACAAAGAGCCATGTAACAGGAGCTCCAGATAGCCATATATCAGGGAGTTTAAGCGAGCCATATCAGAACGCTCATAAAGAGCTGCATTTGTATCCGCAACATATGCAGGACCACAACCGATCACATAACAGGATTCTCACAAAGAGCTACGTTTGTGTCCACAACATATGCAGGATCACAACCGATCAATAAACAAGATGCTCACAAAGAGCTGCAGTAGTCGCAACACATGTAAGATTACTACCAATCAGAATGCTCACAGAACTATATAACAGGAAACTTGAGAGTGCTAATAACAGAATGCTCGTATGAGCTATAGTATGTCTGCTACATATGCAAGACTATAACCATTATAGGAAATCCAATAATCCATCGAATTTCATTTATTCAAACGGGACTTGACATTTTTCGAGCATTATAATTTATCAGGATTTGTCAAATATGTAATAAATTTCATGTTTATGGCATTTATACAATTCACATAAACAACATTCAATTCAAGCATATAAATATACACAATTTAGTTATACGAACTTACCTCAACAATTGTTCGTGTACGTAAAATCTACAAATTTGACATTTTCCTCTTCTACTTATTCTAACTCCGAATTTGGTCTATCCGGATCTATACAAGTAATTTTAACATCAATTTAATATAATTCATTCTCAATTCAGTCAAATTTTAGGCAAAATTATCGTTTTGCCCCTAAATTTTTATTTAATGAAGATTTCGTCCCTAGGCTCGGAAAATGAAATTCATGCAATTTAATCCTTATTCCAAGCCTAGCCAAACTTTACAAGTAACATTTACAGCCCATGTATTTCACAAAATTCAAAAAAAAATTATAAATTGTACAACTTTACAATTTAGTCGCTAATTCACATTTTCATCAAAATTTATTTTACAAGAGTTGTTTATCTATCAATAACCTTTCATTTTCTACCATAAATTTCAAATTTTCAGCATATTCATCCATGGAAAAATATCTATACATTGATAACTTTTCAAATTAATCCCCAAAATAGCTAGATTAGGTTATCCCGATCTCAAAAATATAAAAATTACTAAAAACGGGACTTGAATACTTACCTTATTTGGCCAAATAAGTTTTCTCTTTCTTTCATTCTCCATGGCTAGGGTTTCCATATTTATTTGGGAAAGATGATGATAAAAATGATGATATTTTCTTTATTTTATTATTTATCATATTTATTTTTTATCTTTCCAATTTTGTCATTTTCTTTATTTTATTTTCTATGGATGAATCATCATCCTTAACAAGTAAGTATTTCTAATGGTCTATTTGTCATATAAAGACCTCAAAATTTGAATTTCATAGCTATTTAATCCCTTTAGCTATTAAAACTCAACTTTTGAACTTTGTGCAGTTTGGTCCTTTATCAAATTAAATATGTAATCGATAAAATTTCTTTACGAAATTTTTATATCATACTGTAGATCATAAAATAATATTAAAATAAATTTCCTTTCTGGAATCGGATTTGTGGTCTCAAAACCATTATTCTAATTTTACCGAAAATGGGCTGTTACATTTTGAATGCAATAAAATATACTTAGCAATATCTAGAATAATCATCAATAAAGGATACAACAATCATTTAATCTTTTTTCATATCATATTGCTTAAATTGATTCAGTATTTTTTCAATATCACGAAATTATTCCATAATAGAACGACCATCAACCATTTGATAACTATTGAAACGACTAACAAGAATTTTCTTACCTGTAGCATCTTCGGTCATATATCTTGTCTCCAATTTATCCCATAATTCCTTAGTGGTGACCTCATTTTGGTAGGTGTCAAACAAGCCATCGGATAAACCATTCAATATGTGGCCTATGCACATATAATTAGCATTGTCCGATTTTTGCCTTTCTCGAGTTTTGTTTTCATTCTCTTCCGGCCTTGGTAAATCCAAAACATAGGCAATCTTCAAAGTTGTTAATAAGAAGTTCATCTTTTTCTGCCATCGTCAAAAATTGCCACCATCAAAATGATCAAGTTTGCCAAAGTTGGAAGCCAACTCGCTTGGTGTTCCACTTTCATGTGTTGTGGTAGTCATCATGAATTGTATAACCTTAAATTTGTTAGTACAAATCTCCAGTAAGGAAAATCTTGAACACAAGAACATAAATTGAATTGAAAATGAAGAAATAGGACAAGGCTCCAAGGCGTGTATCAAGCCACTATCTTTAAGGTTATATTAGCCCCCATTATATTCAGTGTACAAAAGAGTTTCAAGCAAATTAACCTAGAGGATACAATGAAGCCAATTATTATTATACAATGAAACCAATTATTATTTACTTTTTGCACTGACGAGAATAGTCCACTAAGCACTGAGTAATGAATAACAAAAAACTCAATTTCTACAAAGAATTTATGCAGTAACTCTTTATAGAACAATCTAATAATATTAGAAAATGAGGAAGGGTAGAAAGAACTTTTAAAATTTGCTGGTGTGATTTCCAAATGAAATCTTATTCCTATATTTAGGAATTTTCATATCTCTTCATAGATACATCTTTCAATAGGTGTCTTTTTGAATAATAATATCTTTAAAAAATAATAGTTCTTCATTTAATTTTATAACTATTCAAATAATATTGTTTGAATATTTATAATTCTTTTTCAAAAATCAAATGATATAAATTTGACCAATGACCAAAAAAATTATCTTTTAATTAATTACACCCATTCATTTATAGTTATTGGAGCACTATAAATATTTGAAAATGTTTCAACAAAATACCCCGCACTTAACTCGTTGCTTGTCCTCAAGGAAACAAGACAGAAAAATAAATGAAAAAGAAAAAGAAAACACACAAAACAATAATGTACTTGAGCATGCATCATACATGAGTTTGGTTTCAAAACACCTGTGTTAAATATTTTATGATTGCATCCATATCTATGTATTGGATCTAATTCCCTAAGTGTAGTATTTTCATCTAAGTACACTTGTAAAAACAAATTGGTTAATAAAATTATTCAAAAATTACATTAATACTTTGTATATTCTCCTCACATGATTTTTGCATGCAAAGCAAAATAGAAGCAAATGTTGCTCATTTGTTGTCCAATGTTTAACTGATATTAAGCGGTACTATGTGGTCAGATCGTAATACATAAAGATAGCTTGTCTTAGCTAGCAAACCTAAACATGTCCTTAGTCTAATCAGAAATGAGCAAACCAATTGAAAGACTAATATGTCATCTATCAAGTCCAATTGGGGAGATGCCTTGTCTTGGGCATCGTTGCGAATGACTCCCAGATGATAGAGACATAAATGTGACTGACTGGACTGGAAGTACATCAGACTAGACCTAAGTAGAATAAATCCTGAATCCATTATGTATCTATTTTCTTATGACGTTCATAGTGTGACATGCTTGAATCCTGAGTGGGTGGTAGACTATGTATGTGTGACTCGTACACTTTGATGCAAGTAAAAGCCTGAGTTTGAATAGTTAATTAACCGGAATATGGTGTGCTAGGTGTATGACTTCTACAATATGTAGCGTCATTCATGAGAGTGGAATGCATAGCTTGAGACATGGGTGAAAGATATCCTTGTTAGAAAACAATCCGGTTTGAAAACGATTTTCTTGCACAGCGAAAAATTAAAAATTTGAAAATCGACCCGATTTGTGATATTTAAAGTAATAAACCTTAGATCGAAATTGTACCTGTGTTTTCGAATAAGTGAATCATTGATGTTTTCTAGTTTTTAACCAAATGACTTTCTCTGCTATTCTCTTACCACAAACTACTTTGAGGGTGGAATCAAACCAATTGAATAAAAATACAATACTTAGAACAATTTTGTTTTCCTTTTGGGGGCCTTTTGACTAGTACTTTGTAATGTGATCCAACTCGATTCGGTTTTTCTATTTCTCATAATAAAATTTAATATCTATATTAAACAATTTTCTCATCCCTATTTTATCCTCAGTAAAATTTTAAGAAAAATATGTTCAATATTTCATAACTCAATATGTTCATTGTGTCCGAATGGTTTATTTTTATTTTCGGGCTTCAAAATAGCTCAAAAACATAAACTCATTCTTTCAATAATTTTTAAGTAGTCCAGATAGAATTGCAAATGGATCATTTCCATTTCCATTTCCATTTGTGAAAACATACATTCATTTCCAAATGATTCCATTTTTCTATTTCAGAAAAAACCATAATCATTTCTAAATGTTTTCCATTTCTCTTTTCCTATTCATTCCATTCCTTTCTATTCAAACTCGTAATTCATTTCTGGTTTCAACGAGTTAGCATAGGGACTAATTGGACTTATGTAATTAAGGCTCAAATGATTTATATTTAAGTTCTAGTTTTTCATCTATTAATTATAAATTCATTTATTCACGAGGTCATTCCACTATAGTATCGTGACTAAGCTCTCCCTAACGACATATCATTACGAAAGCAACTATTCTATGCTTGTCAAATGACCTTGTCATAAGTGTGCTATCCTTATAGGATATCTTTGATTCTTGGGGATAATATCCGCTCTCTGACTTGACATCAAATGTAGTTATTTTACGTCATTTTCGCACTTGATGAACTTGTTTTCTATCATTTTTATAAATTAATTATTATATTTTTAGTAATAGTAGGTTAGGAAGTAAAAGTTAATAAATAAGCAATTTTACGCATTTTTCTATTTTTCAATGACCTATAAAGCCAATTTAGGCTTCATGAGTGGAAAATGGGCTATTTAAGTATGTAGGATGCCAATTCAAGTCCAAGAATACAAGGAAAGATGATCGGGCCACGAGAAAAGGTTCAAGTCCAAGAATACAAGGAAAGATGATCGGGCCACGAGAAAAGGGAGCTCGATAGTCCAATGAAGCTACCAACTAAATGTCATGACGAAGAGCTTCCTCTCGTCACGACAACGTGGTGAAATAGGAGGGCATTCACGGAGGCGATGTCATGATGAGGAGCATGCCCACCTCACGACAAGGCGATGATGGCAGGCCAAAATATGACTGATTCCTTAGACGACTCTTTTTGTGACCCTAGCATTTATCAGAATATTGTATTTATTGGTATCTAAGTGTATCTCGGATTGAGTGGTCACCAAGTAGGTCGTTGCCTATACAAGCAACCTTAGGGTAACTGAAGTTAAAGTGTTGTTTTAGATAGACAATTTTACTATTCATTTTTCTTTTCTTTTAATTTTCATGTATTCGAAACTTTTCTTTTCTTTTCAGGGTCAAACTTATGACACCAAAATTGGGGTCGTTGTTGAATCAACCCAATCTACAGAATTGACTTTCAACTGAAGCATAAAATTGCATGAGTTTCTGTCAAGAATTAGAAGAAAAGTGTTTGCTTCAAGCCGGAGAAGAATTTCAAGCTTTAAATATTGATAACTAATGTCACTGAACCCTATTAGATATGATATATTTAAGCTCAAAGGCAACATGGAGGTTGAGGTGATGCTCGATTCACATTGCTCTAATGGAAATGCTATACCAGAGTTATATGCCTACTTTTCTTATGTCGAGGAAGGCACTCTGAGTTCAACAATAGTTTTAGTAAATTTGTATCGTGAACAAAAAATAGAAAGTTCAAGCATAGGGTCATGTGGTGGGTTCACAGCATTGTTACAAAGATCCTATCAGGAAATGTCAAAATCGTCAAAGGCAAGGCATTCATCGATTTCAGCCCTCAATTTTAACTTTGGCATACAATCGAACCAAAAGTCAGGGTTAGTTGGTAACCAAAACTTGGACACTCCGACACGACACTCTATAAGTGCTTTGGATTTCAATTTTCTAACGCCAATGTTCTATACTAAAAACACTTATACGAGTATGCCATTAAGTTACATTGGTGAGCAATTCACAAGTGATTTTGGTATTAATGTAGGGTTTACAAGAACAGATGATGTACTACCTACAACCTACACTGGTGAAAGGACATCACACCCTAGACATGCAACTAAGGTTAATAATAAAGAGGGAGATGACAATGAAGAGAACAAAGAGGGAGCTGAGAACGAAGAGGGGTCTAAAATCGATAATGATACAATTTGGGAGTCCGAACCGGATGGTTTAGAAATTGCATTTTTTTTTTAACTAAAGATTATTCTTACTAAACCAGAAGGAAGTGTTTCTAATGGTGAAGGTCTAGACAATGTTGGAGGAACCCATCCGGATTTCACGACATATGCACCTCTACCCTACATACTTAATGTCGACCTTGATGTTGAAGGTAGGTTAGAATTTCTAGAACTTCCTCTATAACACCCCTAACCCATATCTATCGCTAGAACAAGGTTACAGAGCATTACCAGAGTTTACATATCAAATACTATTAATTCATATTATTTACTATTCATATCTAAAACTAATCATATCATTCCTTAAATGGACCCTCAAAACCCATTTTATGCATTATAAACAAATCAGGACTATATCAGAAACTTAGAGAATCTTTCACAAAATTCCAAATTTTTTCTTAAATACAGGGGTTACACACCCGTATGGGTAGGTTGTGTGGCTCACACGGCCAAATGATACACCCATGTCCTAGGCCATATTGGCATTCGATGTAAGGTACACGGCCGTGTCCCAACTCGTGTAACTCTCTGACTTTGGTCAGCTGGCCAACCACACACCCGTGTGCTAGGCCATGTGGACAATTTAATTTTCAAAAATTAAGTGGAGCATTCACACGGCCAAGACACATGACCGTGTGTTAGGCCGTGTGTTTCACACGACTAAGACACATGCCCGTGTCTCTGCCCGTGTGACCAACTCTGAACATTTTGTTTCTCAATTTTTAAGATGTAAGGGACACACGGCCAAACCACACGCCCGTGCGCAAGGCCGTGTGTGACACACGGCTGAGACACACGCCTGTGTCTCTATCCGTGTGGACAAAATAAGGTCATTTCGAAGCCTTATTTCTCACTCAACCTGAAATCAACATATCCAACCAATATTTTCACCATTACATGTCATAATAGAACATTCAATTCAAGCCAATTTCAAGTTCAATACATGTCATAACATCCCATTTAACCAAATATTTGATCTTACCTAATTGATCATATAAACATATGAGTATACTTTACCCATTCATGCAACCATTAATAAATTTATGTATCTTCCATCATTCAACCATTTCAATACACACATCAAGTATGATAAGTCCTTATACAACTATATCAAAATATTATTAAAACTAGCCATTCCAATGGCTAGTTATAACCAAATCATTTTATCATTATGCCTACTTCGCTTATACATGCCATTATACCAATACCAAAAATTTTCTTGTTTTATATACCGAGAAGTCTAAGGGATATTGTGATGTGTCTCCGATCAGTTCCAACTTCACGAGCTTCCGAGCACTATAAAATAGAGGAAGTAAAACAGAGTAAGCATATTATGCTTAGTAAGTTTGTATAACAAGAATTTAACTTACCAATCATATTCATTTAGAGTAAGCATACAAACATGCATCTAAAACATTGTGGCTAATTGCCTAGACACATGCTCTCATCAAACAAGTTAGTCATGAAATTTACATGAATATCAAGAAAACAAAGATGAGCTCATCATGTAACCATTTCCCGGTACTTCAAGGAGTATTGAAGACAAAATCCATTTAATTCTCATATTTTCCCACATCAAGAGTTTTGTTCATTAAATCATTGAAATATCGATAGATACTCGGGTAGCACACACAAGGTGTACTTATCAATGATCCATCAATTCATATACAGAAGTGCTCATTAGAGAACATAATCAAAAAACACACTCTCAAGTCTTATAACGCGAAGCTCGTGAGAGTCATAATCGAGAAGCTCACAAAGAACTTTTAATCGGGAAGCTCATGAAAAGCCTATTGTGAAGCTCACAAAAAGCCATGTAACGGGAGGCTCCAGATAGCCATACATCGAGAAGTTCAAGCAAGCACTATCGAGAAGCTCACACTGAGCCAATTTAACAAGAAGCTCACAAAGAGCCTATAATCGGGATGCTCATAAGAGCTAAGGTGTGTCCACAACAAATGTAGGATCACAACCTGTCAAGACACTTCGAAGGGCTATAACGGGAAGCTTGCATGAATCATATAACAGGAAGCTCGAGAGGGCTAATAATAGGATGCTCTTTCGAGCTGTGGTGTGTCTGCAACATATGCAGGACCACAACCAATACGGGAACCCCATATTCATCTTATTTCATTTATTCAAACGGGACTTTACATTTACCGGGCATTATCGGATATTCAATCAAATTCATATACATAGCAATAATATAATTTACATATTCAACATTTAATTTAAACATATAAATGTACATAATTTAGTTACACGAACTTACCTCGATACTTGTTCGTATATGAGAATCTACTAATCCGAAACTTTTTCTTTTCCTCGATATAACTCCCTATTTGGTATTTCTGGATCTATATAAATGAACTTAATCATTAATTTATTACATTTCACATCTAAATCAATCCAATTCACATATTAGGTAAAAGTACCATTTTGCCCTTATACTTTTCATTAATTTCAATTTCGTCCCTAGGCTCGAAAAATGAAATTTATTTAATTTAATCCTTATTCCAAGCCTAGCCAAATTTTTCATATAACATTTACAACTCATGTACTTCACAAAAATAAAAAAAAAATTCATGAATTTTACATCTTTACAATTTAGTCCCTAAATCACAATTTCATCAAAATTCACTTTACAAAAGTTGTTTATCTATCAACAACCTTTCATTTTCTAACATAAATTTCAAAATTTCATCATATTCATCCATGTAAAAACTTTAATAATTTAATAAATTAGCAAATTAATCCCCAAAACAGCTAGATTAGGTTATTCTGATCTCGAAAATATAAAAATTACTAAAAACGGGACAAGATTACTTACCCAATTAAGCTTGCTTGATTTTTTTTTCTCTTTCCTAGGGTTTCCATAGAAATTTGGGGAAGAAGATGATAATAATATGATATTTTTGTCTTTTAATTTAATTTTCATCTTCAATTTTTCAACTTTCCAATTTAGTCAATTTCTTTTATTTAATTTCAATGGATGAATCATCATAAATATCCTAACTTTTCTTAATGGTCTAATTACCATATAAGGACCTCAAGTTTTGAATTTCATAGCCATTTACTACCTATAGCTATTAGAACTCAACTTTTTCATTTTATGCAGTTTGGTCCTTTCTATAATTAAACATGAAATCGATAAAACTTTCTTATTGAAATTTTCTTACGTCTTTCCTATCATAATGCAGACAATGCAATAATATTAAAATAAATTCTTTCTGGCTCAGATTTGTGGTGTCGAAACCATTGTTCCGATTTTACTGAAAACGAGCTGTTACAACTCTCTCCCCTTAAAGAATTTTTGTTCTAAAAAATCTTACCAGTAAAGAGGTTCGGGTATTGTTTTCTCATCGTTTCCTCTGGTTCCCAGGTAGCTTCTTCTATTCTATGTCATTGCCAAAGAACTTTCACTAAAGCTACCTTTTTATTTCTTAATTCTTTCGTCTCACGTGTTAAAATTTTGATCGGTTCTTAACTGTAAGTCATGTTAGGCTGAATTTCAACTTCTGTCGGAGAAATAACATGTGAAGGATCTGACCGATACTGTCGCAACATAGACACATGAAAAAATTATGAATTCTATCAAGCTCTAGTGGTAATGTCAATCTGTACGCAACAAGTCCAACTCTTTTAATAATCTCATATGGTCCAATAAATCGTGGACTCGGTTTTCCTTTACGACCAAACCGAAAAAAAATTTCCAATGCGATATTTTCAAGAATACCTTGTCTCCGACTTGAAATTCTATCTCCTTTCGTTTAAGATCAACATAAGACTTTTGACGATCAGAGGCTGCTTTTAAACTATCCCAAATCAATTTCACCTTTTCTTCAGTCTTACGGATTAAATCAACTCCATGTATTTTTTTCTCACTGAGTTTCGTCCAATACAATGGAGTTCTACATTTACGACCATACAGAGCCTCGTACGGTGCCATTTTAATACTTGACTGATAGCTATTATTGTATGCAAATTAGACTAAAGGTAGATATTTTTCCCAGTTACCTTCGAATTCCAACATACAACACCGACGCATATCTTCTAAAATCTGTATCACACGATCGGATTGTCCATCAATCTGAGGATGGAAAGCGATGCTAAAATGTAACTGTGTACCCAGAGCTTCTTGTAACTTATTCCAAAATCTGGATTGTAAACCAAGAATCTCTATCTGAAATAATAGAGACCGGCACTCTATGTAATCAGACAATCTCAGAAACATATAACTCTGCTAATCTATCCAGGGAGAAATCCATATGTACCAGAATAAAGTGTGCAGACTTCGTTAAACGGTCAAATATTACCCAAATAGCATCTTTCTTTTTTGAAGATAGGGGTAATCCCGAAGCAAAATCCATGGTAATTCTTTTCCATTTCCACTCTGGTATCGTAACTGGCTCTAATAATCCTAAAGGTATCTGATGTTCAGCTTTAACTTGCTGACATACCAAACACTTAGACACAAATTCAGAAATGTCATGTTTCATTCCCGACCACTAGTACATAATTTTCAAATCATTATACATTTTATTACTCCCCGGATGTACAGACATAATACCATTATGAGCTTCATTTACAATCTTCTGTACAAGTTCTGAATTTTTTGGTACACATATTCTGCCTTTGAATAACAGATAATCATTAGAACCAATCTAAAATTCTGAATCGAATTTGATTCACATTGTACCTGTTTAGCTTGTAATTCATCATCACTTTTCTGAGCTTCACAAATTTGTTGCAGAAATGTCGGTCTGACTTTTAAATCAGCTAGGATTGAACCATTATTTGCCAATGACAACCGGGTATCCATTGCTCCTAATGTAAACAATGATTTTCTGCTCAAAGCATCTGCAATCGCATTGGCTTTTCCCGAATGATAAAAAATAATCAAATTGTAATCTTTCAATAATTCAAGCCACCTGTGTTGTCTCAAACTCAAATCTTTTTGTGATATCAAATACTTCAAACTTCTATGATCAGTAAATATGTGACATTTTTCACCAAACAGATAGTGTCGCCAAATTTTTAATGCAAATACAATGGCTGCTAATTTTAGACCATGTATCGGGCAATTCTTTTCGTCTGGTTTAGTTGTCTAGAAGCATAAACTATCACTTTACCTTCTTGCATCAAGACACAGCCTAAACCATTCAATGATGCATCACTGTAAATTATAAATTCTTTACCCGATTCAGGCTGAACTAGTACCGGTCTTTTAGTTAATAAGGCTTTTAACTTATCAAAACTCTACTGACATTTATCAATCCATTCAAATTTCACAACTTTTTGCAATAAACAAGCCATCAGAGAAGCTATCATAGAAAACCCTTATACAAATCTCTTATAGTATCAAACTAATCCCATAAAACTTCTAACTTCATACACATTTTTCGGTGGCTTCCAATTAAAAATAGCTGAAATTTTATTTGAATTCACATTGATACCTTCTACAGATACTATATGTCCAACAAAACCAACTTCTCGAAGTTAGAACTCACATTTACTGAATTTGGCATATAGTTGTTTCTCACATAGAGTTTGTAGTACCATTCTCAAATGATCAACATGTTCATTTTCATCTCGAGAATATACCAAAATCATCAATAAATACTACCACAAATCTGTCCAAGTATGGTCTAAAAATCTTGTTCATCAGATCCATAAATACCGCAGGTGCATTTGTCAAGCCAAACGACATCACCAGAAATTCATAGTGCTCGTACCTGGTTCTGAAGGCTGTCTTTGGTACATCCGAGTCTTTCACTCGTAACTGATAGTAACTAGAACAAAGATTAATCTTCGAAAATATAGTGGCACCTTTCAGCTAGTCAAACAAGTTATCAATACGAGGCAATGGATACTTATTTTTTATTGTGACTTTATTGAGTTGTCGGTAATCAATACATAATCTCAATGACCCATCTTTCTTTATAACAAATAAAACTGGCACACCCCAAGGTGAAGAACTAGGTCGAGCAAAGCCTCTGTCAGATAATTCTTGCAATTGTGCTCTCAATTCTTTCAATTCAGTAGAAGCCATTCTATAAGGTGCTATAGATATCGGTGTTGTCCTCGGTACAAGATCTATAGAAAATTCTACCTCTCTGACTGACGGTAATCCGGGTAATTCTTTCGAGAACACATCAAGAAACTCACAGACAACTGGCACTGATTTAATCTTTGATTCAGATACTTTAATGTCCAACACATATGCAAGATAGACATCATACCCTTTTCTGATATATTTTTGTGCAAATATAGCTAAGAATACATTAGACAACCCGTCCAGTTTATTAGATTCAAGACAAAGTAATTCACCATTCTGACATTTTAACACAATATATTTCTATTTACAATTTACCATTGCATAATGCTGAGTTAGCTAGTCTATTCCCAGAATTACATCAAATTCATCAAATGGAAACAACATAAGATCAGTCGAGAAGCAATAACCTCGTACCATTAATGGACAATTTTTACAAACTTTATCCACCATCACATACTAGCCCAGGGGATTTGAAACTTTAACCACGAATTCAGTGGCCTCAACAAGTAAATTTTTAACAGACATTAAATTCGTGCATATGTATGAATGGGTTGAACCAAGATCAATCAGAGCAGTAATATTAGTATCAAGAAGAGAAAAAGTACCAATGATGACGCCTGGGGCAGAGGCATCCTCTTTTGCACGAATAGCATATGTCCTCGCCGGTGCTCGTGCTTCAGATTTGACTGTTGAATCTTTTGTTACACCTCGACTACCACTAACATTACCGAGGGGATGAGGTGATCTACCTTTATAGGTGGGGTTGCTTAGATTTGAAGTCTAAATGATATCTTTTTTATGTCTTTTCGAGCAATCTCTAAGATAGTGGTCAAAAGAACCACACCTAAAGCAAGCTCCTATTCTCATGCAGCATTCACCGAAATGCAACTTATTGCAATGTTTGCATCTTGGTTTAGGATTTCAAACACTACCTACACTTGTTACAGATGGGGACGGAGATCTCAGATTTGAGTGTTGAGACTTACAGATGTGGTAGAACCATTATGATATTTCTTTGATTTCTTTGAAGTCGATAATTGTAACTTGCCCATAAATCTTTTACTTGAAGTCCTGGCTTCCATCTCTACCTGCCTCTTTTCTTTATTTAATTCTTCAGCTTTATGTGTTCGGCCAGCCAGTACCACAAATTCTTTTAATTCTAAAATCCCAACTAATAATTTGATATCTTCATTTAATCCCTCTTCAAAATGTTTACACATGGCAACTTTAGTCGGGATACACTCTCTGGCATATTTGCTTAATCTGACAAATTCCCTCTCATATTCAGATATAGTCATATTCTCCTGTTTAAGCTCTAAAAATTCCTTTTTTTCTGGTCAAGAAATCTCTGACTAATATACTTCTTTTTGGATTCTGTTTGGAAAAAATCCCATTTAGCATTTTCTCTCAGTACAACAGAAATGATGGTATTCCACCAATGATAGGCTGAATCTTTTAGCAGAGATCCATCATATTTCAAACATTCTTCAGGTGTACAAGATAATTCATCCAAAACCTTGATGGTATTTTCTAGCCAAAATTCAGCCCTTTTCGGATCATCATCATTAGTAGCCTTGAATTCTTTTGCCCCATATTTTCTAATTTTATCTACCGGAGGCTTACCAATTCTAACAGATTCAACACCTTGTGGCATATCGGGAACTGGTTGAGGAGTAGGAGGGGGAGGTTGTTGTATAGTAGGATTTGTTCTCAAATATTCAATAAACCATTCATTCATCATTTCAAAGAATGCTTCTTTTGCCTCCTCACCTCGACCCTCAGATTCGGGCCTTTTACTACTACTAGATGCAACTTTTTGAACTGAAGCTGAAGCATTACTCTCAGCTTTCTCAGATTCAGCTCTAACTTAGTTGGACGGCATTACTATATGAAAAACATGTTCAAAACGGTCAGAAGATATCACACTATCACAATTATATAATGGCATGTACAGCTAAACTCGTATTGCTATGTTGGTTCGAGAATCGGTTAAACAGTAGCTCTGATACCAATAAATGTAACACCACTAACCCATATCCATCGCCAAAATAAGGTTACAGAGTATTACTAGATTTTACGTACCAAATACTATTAATTCATATCATTTACTATTCATATCCAAAACCAATCATATCGTCTCTTAAATGGACCCTCAAAACCCAATTTATGCATTATAAACAAATCGGGACTATATTAGAAACTCAAATAATTTTTCGTAGAATTTCAAATTTTTTCTTAAATACAAGGGTCACACGCCCGTGTGGGTAGGTCGTGTGGCTCACACAGCCAAATAATACACCCGTGTCCTAGGCTATGTGGGCATTTGATGTAAGGTACACGGTCGTGTCCCAACCCGTGTTCATATCCGTGTAACTCTCTGACTTGGGTCACACGGTCAGCCACACGCCCATGTGCTAGGCCGTGTAGACAATTTAATTTTCAAAATTTAAGTGTTGGATTCACAAGGCCAAGACACACAACCGTGTGTTGGGTCGTGTTTTTCACACAGCTGAGACACATGCCCGTGTCTCTGCCCGTGTGACCAATTCTGAACATTCTGTTTCTCAATTTTAAGATGCAAGGGACACACAGCCAAACCACACGCCCGTGCGTATGGCTGTGTGTCACACAAGGCTAAGACACATGCCCATGTCTCTTCCCATATGAACAAAATAAGACCATTTCCAAGCCTTATTTCTCACCCAACTTGAAATCAACATATCCAACCAATATTTGTACCATTACATGTTATAATAGAACATTCAATTCAAGCCAATTTCAAGTTCAATACATGTCATAACATCCCATTTAACCAAATATTTGATCTTACCTAATTGATTATATAAACATATGAGTATACTTTACCCATTCATGCAACCATTAATATATTTATGTATATTCCATCATTTAACCATTTCAATACACACATCAAGTATGATAAGGCCTTATACAACTATATCAAAATATGATTAACACTAGCCATTCCAATGGCTAGTTATAACCAAATCATTTTATAATTATGCCTACTTAGCTTATACATGCCATTACACCAATACCAAAAATTTTCTTGTTTTATATAACAAGAAGTCCGAGGGATATTGTGATGTGTCTCCGACCCATTCCAACCTCACAAGCTTCCGAGCACTATAAAACAGAAGAAGTAAAACAGAGTAGCATATTATGCTTAGTAAGTTCATATAACAAGAATTTAACTTACCAATCATATTCATTTAAAGTAAGCATACAAACATGCATCCAAAACATTGTGGCCAATTGCCTAGACACATGCTCTCATCAAACAAGTTAGTCATGAAATTTACATGAATATCAAGAAAACAAAGATGAGCTCATCATGTAAACATTTCTCGGTACTTTAAGGAATATTGAAGATAAAATTCATTTAATTCTCATATTTTCCCACATTAAGAGTTTTATCCGTTAACTCATTGAAATATCGATGGATACTCGGGTAGTACACATAAGGTGTACTTATCAATGATCCATCAATTCATATACAGAAGTACTCATTAGATCACATAACCGAGAAGCACTCTCAAGCCTTATAACGGGAAGCTCATGTGAGCCATGTATCGGGAAGCTTATCTGGGTTGTATAATGGGAAGCTCGTGAGAGTCATAATCGAAAAGTTCACAAAAAACTTTTAATCGGGCGTTCGCATCCATAAGTGAACTCGGACTCAACTCAACGAGCTCGGATGCCTAGTTACATCTCACGAACTCGGACTTAACTCAACGAGTTCGGACATTTGTATCCATAAGTGAACTCGGACTCAACTCAACAAGTTCGGATGCCCAACCATCCTAGTGACATGTCACTTGTATTCTAATCTATTCCCAAGGTTCAAACGGGCTTTTTCCTCGATTACACATCTTTGTCGTCTTCCACGGAACATCGAAACCGATACTTAGTAGCAATTCATAATTTACATATTATTCAATAATAACCATAAAGCATAATATTTCATGATATTAATCATCATATCACATAAATAACATTAAATTACTTAAAATGACAATTATGTTACTACATTTACACATGAACTTACCTCGATACAAAATATTAGCAATCAAGCCTATTCCTCGTAAACTTTTTCTTTCCCTCGATCACGACTTGAATCTCGTTTCTCTTGATCTATAATGCCAAATTAATCTTATTTAATACATACACTCATCAAAACAGCCCTTAGTACGAATTTTGGCAAAATTACCATTTTGCCCCTAAACTTTCACATATTTACACTTTTGCCCCTAGTCTCGGGAATTAAACTTCATCCCATTTTATTATGTTTTATGACATGCTGATCATTTTTCCCTATTCACACTCTAACATGTACTTATGAATATTAGGTATTTTTACCGATTAAGCCATTTTGCTCGTTTTCACTTAAAACCGAGTAGCACAAGTTGTCTAGCATAATTTAAAACATCATATTCTATCATAAAACACCAAAATACACAAATTTTACCTATGGGTATTTTTCCAAATATGAACCCTAGGTTGAATTATTGCTAGCATAAGCTAAATCAAGTTACCGGGACTCTAAAAACGTAAAGAACATTAAAAACAGGGCTTGGAATCACTTACTATAGAGCTTGGAAGCTTGAAACAAACCCTAGCTATGGAGAACCATTTAATTTTCGTCCTAATGAAGAAGATGGACATATTTTTCCATCTTTTTCCCTTTTTTAATCTTTTAATTACCAAATGACCAAAATACCCTTAATACATTTCTTTGGAAATTTTCATGTACAAGCCCATTTTTGTCTAAAATTTTAGAAATTGGTCAAATTGCTATTTAAGACCTCCTCATTAATATTCCAAAGTAATTTCATACTAAAAACTTCTAGAATGCAAGTTTTGCAACTTATTCGATTTAGTCCCTAATTTCAACTTAAGCACTTTATGCATAGAATTTCGTCACAAAATTTTCACACAATCATGCAATCATATCATAAACCTCAAAATAATTATAAAATAATTATTTCTATCTCGGATTGGTGGTCACGAAACCTCTATTCTGATTAGGCCCTAATTCGGGATATTACATTAATCATCAATTTGTTACATTCCACATTCAAATCAATCTAATTCACATCTTAGACAAAAGTGTCATTTTGCCCTTATACTTTTCATTAATTCCAATTTCGTTTCTAGGCTCGAAAAATGAAATTTATGAAATTTAATCCTTATTTCAAGCCTAGCCAAAATTTTCATATAACATTTACAGCTCATGCATTTCACAGAAATCAGAAATTTTCCTAAATTTTACATATTTACAATTTAGTCCCTAAATCACAATTTCATCAAAACTCACTTTACAAAAGTTGTTTATCTATCAACAACCTTTCATTTTCTAACATAAATTTCAAATTTTCAACATATTCATCCATGGAAAAACTTTAATACTTTAATAACTGTGCAAATTAATCCCCAAAATAGCTAGATTAGGTTATTCCGATCTCAAAAATATAAAAATTACTAAAAATGGGACAAGATTACTTACCCAATTAAGCTTGCTTGATTTTCTTTCTCTTTCCTAGGGTTTCCATAGAAATTTGGGGAAGAATATGATAATAATATGATATTTTTGTCTTTTAATTTAATTATCATCTTTATTTTTTCACCTTTCCAATTTAATCCTTTTCTTTTCTTTAATTTCCATGGATGAATCATCATAAATATCTACTAACTTCTCTTAATGGTCTAATTACTATATAAGGACCTCAAGTTTTGAATTCCATGGCTATTTACTACGTATAGCTACTAGAACTCAACTTTTGCATTTTATGCAATTTGGTCCTTTCTATAATTAAACATGAAATCGGTAAAACTTTCTTATCGAAATTTTCATACGTCTTTCCTATTATAATGCAAACCATTCAATAATATTAAAATAAATTTTCTTTTTAACTTAAATTTGTGATCCTGAAACCACTATTTTGATTTTACTAAAAGCGGGTTGTTAGATCCTCATAGAAGACCGAACCATGCAAGTTCTTCGTTACATATCGGTGATTTACAAGTTGGAATGAACTTATCCTCCAAATATACTTTTGATACTGCATTGAAGTGGTATAGCATAAAAGCATAAGGTCAACCTCCATGTTACAAAATCCTGATTAGAAAAATATGAAGCCAAGTTTGCAATGTGTTAAATATCCAAGGAAAATCTGTGGCGCCCCTAACTATGTAGAGACAGTCCATGTAACAGCCCAATTTCGGTGAGGTCGGAACAGTGGTTTCGAGACCACAAATCGGAGTTAAAAATAAAAATTATTTTATTTTATTTTATGGTTGGCATCATAATAGGAAGGTCACATGAAAATTTTGATACGAAAATTTTATCGATTGTATGGTTAATTAGGTAAAGGACTAAATTGCATAAAATGTAAAAGTTGGATTCTGGAAGCTATAGGTATCAAACAGCTATGAAATTTAAAAATTAAGGTCCTTATATGGTAATTATACCATTGAAGGGTAGTTAGCAGATATTTTAATGACTCATCCATGGAAAAATTAGAAAAGGCAAGGGACTAAATTGGAAATCACTAAAATTAAAAGATGGAAATTAAATAAAAAGAAATATTCATCTAATTTCATATCATCTTCCCCAAAATTTCTATGCAAACCCTAGGAGAAAGGAAGACAACTCACCAAGCTTGAAAAGGTATGAAATCAAGCCCCATTTTTAATGATTTTTATATTTTTGAAATCGGGATAGTCTAATCTATCTATTTAGGGGATTAATTTGAAAAGTTATCAAGGTATTAAATTTGGGTCATGGATGAATATGCTAAAAATTAGAAATTTATGGTAGAAATGAAAAGTTATTCATAGATAAACAACATTTACAAAGCAATTTTTGATGAAAACTTAATTTAGGGACTAAAATGAAAAATGGTAAAAACCCATGGAAAATTCTGAAATTTGTGAAAAAAGTGTGCTGTAAATGTTGTTTATAAATTTCAGCTAGGCTTGGAAAGAGGGATTTAAATTTCATGAGTTTCATTTTCCGAGCCTAGGGACGAAATCAAAATTTTTGAAAAGGATAGGGGCAAAATGTTAATTTTGCCTAGGAAGCAATAGAATGCAAATGTATATGAAATGTGATAGATTAATAGTTAAATTTATCCATATAATTCCGAAAAGACCAACTACAGAACTAGACCGATGAAAGCAAAAGGTTTCGGATTAGTTGAAATTCAAAAACGAACCATTTTTAAGGTAAGTTCGTGTAACAATGCTTGAATTGAATTGTATGATTGTGTTGTTATGTTTGAGATGATATATACATAATGAAATAGTTTTAAGTAGTGTACTATGGACAAATTATCATGTTCCGGTCGAATGTCGAATTTTGATGGGTTGAAAGTAATAGTGCATATGTTACGAATAGAATTTAACCCGAACGGGTAATTCGAATGTAAGCCCTCTTGAGTTAGGTTATAAATTGGATTTAGCCCGGACGGGTAATCCATATTAAGCTCTTTAAAGTATATGCTACGGATAGGATTTAGCATGGACTGGTAATTCTATGGTAAAATGTATGACTCAAGGGTGTGTCTTTTTATTATGTACCCAATGGGTACTTTTGCACATGTGTATATTACCCAAACATCCATCAAGATTTCAATAGTTTGATGGAAAAGACTCTTGAAGAGTGAAAAGGTGAAATTAATGGAAGCTTGTGATGTGATAAGCTCATCTATGTTTACTTGATATTCTTATGAGATTATGTAACTAACTTATTTGAATAAGTGTATGTGTTTAGGTAACTTACCCAAAATTGATGGAATATGTATTTATGTGTACTTGTGTTAATAAATAAGATCAGTAAGTTTATTTCCCGTTATACAGACTTACTAAGCATAAAATGCTTACTCTGTTTATTTTTCCCTGTTTTATAGTGCTCAAAGCTCGCAAAGGTTGGAAGTCGGTCAGAGCAGTCATCACACTATCCACTATCTCATTTCGGTATAAATAGAAATCTCATTTTGGTATAATGACATGTATAAGCTTAGTTGGCCAATGATGGCTTGTAATGGTTGTATTGTAACCTAGCAATTGGAGTGTCTAATGATGGTCTAAGTTTGGCTATTTTAAAGTGATGTTTTGATAATCACATAAGTGCTTATTATGAGTTGGTTTGATGAAATTGTGTTAGCATATGAGTTTATGACATGAGTAAGTTTATATATATTGAAGAACGAGATAATACTATATGATTGATGTCAAATTTCTTGTGAATATGATGTTGGATTGGTGGATATATGCTTGTGAGTCTTTGTACAGGAAAATGGTCAGTTTTGGGTGACAAATGAGGCTAGGAAATGGCCTTATTTTGTCCATACAGGCAGATACATGGGTGTGTGTCTTGGCCGTGTGTGACACATGGCTTGTCCCATTGGCATGTGGTCCGGCCGTGTGTCCCCTGCATCTTAAAAATGAGAAATATAATGATCAGAATTGGGCACACGGGCTGAGACATGGGCGTGTGTCTTAATCGTGTGGTTGACACGACCTTGGACATGGGCGTGTTACACGGCCTTGGACACGGGCGTGTTACACGGCCGTGTGAAAACTGCACCTATTTCGAAAATAATAATTCACCACACGGCCTAGCACACGGGCATGTGACTTGGCCGTGTGACTTCAATTTCTTCATGCTTTAAAAGTCAGAGAGTTACACGGGTTAGGGACACAGGCATGTGTAGTACACGGCCTGACCACACGGGCGTATCCCTATACCATACGGGTGTGTGAGCCCTTCACCTAGAAAAAATTTTGGAATTTTGCAAAAAATTCCCTGAGTTCCTAATTTAGTCCCCATTTGATTCCAACACTCGTTTTGGGCCTCGAGGGTCCATACAAGGGACGATATGTATGATCTTGGTAAATGAATAGTAATTTACATAAATTAATTGAAAAATGTTCTGAATGTTCCGGTAATACTCTGAAACCCTACTCCGACGACGGATACGGGTTAGGGGTGTTACAGTCTAACCTGAATCCAAAACGTCACATTAATCACTTATGTGACCTCCTTACCGACCAACAAATGCAATACAAAACCACCATTCACACCACAAAACCTCCAAACTCGAGGTATCTATAATGGGTTAGGATTTCTATTTAGATATCATTGTAACCTATTACCACGTGTTGTAGTTCTATTTACTTACTGTATGTCTAATTATGTATTTTAGTTTAAAGTTTTGTAATTTGGTAATTTGTAATTGATGGTAAATTGTATAATAGATCAAATTTTTATTTGTATTAGTATGGTAATACCAAGGATTCGAATCCAGTTGATCAAAACGGGTTGAGGGCATTACAATTGTTCCAAATTGTTGACACATTCATGTATGAGATATATGAGCATCGTTTATTGCACAGGATGGTAATCGACAAATCTTGCCAATATTTTTTGCAATTGTTGAACAAGAAATCGTTAATGCTTAGGACTTCTTCTTGACTAACTTGAGAAGTCATGTTGTTCCAAAACCTGATATATGCATTATTTTTTATAGGGGACACAAAATACAGGTTGTAATTGATTGATGGGGAAGCCTTTAGGATCATGCACACCATAGGTATTGTATACGTCATAAAAGGTCAAATTACATGGCTGATTTTATAAGGATACTAAGTGGAAACATGTTATTAACATGGATACGTAGTAAATATTATTTTATATATCATTCTTTAATATATACATTGCCTGTATTCATGGATATAATCTTTATATTCTTCGACAGGGTAAGAGCTTGTCCTACATTGATTCTATGAAATGTTGGAGAACTTGCAGGTTATAAACAAATTCGATGTGAAATATCTTGATGGGATACCCAAGAAGCAGTGGACTCAATCATATGATAAAGGTCTATGATACGGGCACATGAAAATAAGCCTAACGGAATGCATAAATTCTTTATTAAAGGGGACACGTCATTTTTTGATAACTTTGATGGTCAAAGAAACATATTTCCACTTAGCAACCTTATTTCCAAAGCGAGTGGAAAAATATGTTGGACAGATAAAGGGAGGTCATATTTGGTGCGAGGAGGTGGTGAAAGATATTAGAGAAAATGCACAAAGAGTAAACTCTATGTCTGCAGTGTGTCACCCACGTTCAAATCAAATATTTTAGGTTACAAAGTTCCATAGACCCGATGAAGGTATTATCAAGTGATCATACCGTATATACTTGAAATGAGGGACTGCGATTGTGGGAGATCTCAAGCACTTTGTTTTCCATTCACACATGCAATTGTTACATGTGTCTCGACATGTCTGGATTGCATAAGCTATGTTAATGAAGCTTACAAACTAAAACGTATATATAAAGGATGAAAATCTTATTTCCAACTAGTCCCAAATGAGAGTACGTAGTTGCTTGTCTTAAGCGCTCCATTCAAGTTACTACCGGATATTATGTTGCTTAGCAAGCCAAAAGGTCAATCAAATTCAAATACACAAAAATATGAATACTCAGGAGAAGATAGACCAACCAAGGTTATGTAGTTATTATAGGAACCCAAGCCATAGTAAGCCAACATGTCTACACTTGAGGGCAACATTGAGGAAAATACCTAATAAAAATATTTATTCATTTTTTTTAAACATACAAAAAAAAACAAACAATTTGTTCATTTTTTTCATTTTTTTATTGCTTCTCATTTTTTGGTAAATTGTAAATAAATATACATATTATTGATTTAAAATATAGTATAATACAATATAAACAATGGTTTTCATTTCTCGTAGATTGTAAATAAGTATATTATTTAAAAAGCATACAATACAATACAATACAATACAATACAATACAAACTTTTATTACATTTTTTTATAGATTGTAAATAAGTATATATTATTGATATAAAATACAATAGAATGCAATACAAACAATTTTTAAATTTTTTTCGTAGATTGTAAATAAGTATATTATTGATGTAAAATACAATAGAAAAACTTTTTTGATAATATTGGAATAAGTACATTATGGATTGAAATTTTTAATACAAAATAAATTAAAAGTTAACAAACTAAATGATGATTTACATGAGAAAATTTTAAATTAAAAATTCATCAGCATCGTCGGCTTGAATGTGTGCCACAACCCTGAGGTGTCAATTACAGGGAGGATTTTGCTGTAGTTGGGGTTTCGACTCCTCATCATCTTCATCTTCACCTCCACCTCCACCTCTACCTCTACCTCCATTTTGATCTTCATATTCATTTCGTTCCTTCGTGGTAGTTGGCATTTGTGTACTAGGTTCCCATCATATATCGTTCATGATATTAATAGGTGGTTGCGAAGATGACCCACCTTTTAGAACAATATGATGGAAAAATCCCAATTTGAAAATGGTTTTCTTGCACAGTGAAAAATTAAAATTTTAAAAACCAACCCTGTTTGTAATTTTTATAGCATAAACCTTAACTAAATTCGTACCTGTGTTTTTGGCTTAGCGAACATTCGTTGTTCCCAACCTTCAACCAAACGAATTGCTTCGAGTGTAAGCTCAACCAATTGAATCGAAACACAAAACTAGAAAAAGTTTTCTCTCCTCTTAGAGTGAAAACAAAAGTTCTCTCTTCTTTAATAGAAACCGGTAAATTTGTTATTCTAGAAAAATATATTTACAAGTTGAGAATAAACTCTCTATTTTTTGACAGAAAACAAAACTAGTGCTATCTATTTATAGGAAGAGAATGTAGAACCCTTATAAAGTTGTAGAGGTTTATTTTAAATAGAAAACAACGTTCTAGTTACAGTAAGGGAGGGGTGAATAACTCACCATTAAATTTCTACTAGGGTTGTTGCCTCCTTCATGTTATATAAGGGGTTTTGGGCCTCTCTCACATTAAGTCCAATTAGGAATATTTCCTAGGCCTTTTTGACCCAGTACTTTGTAATATGATCCAACCCGATTTATTTTTTCTATTTTCCCAAAATAAACTTTAATATTTACATATTAAATAATTTTCTCATCCCAATTTTATTCTAGTAAAATTTTGAAAATTTTATCCCTGGTAAAATTTCGAGAAAATTCGTTTAATATGTCACAACTTAACATGTTCACTATGACCAAATGATTAATTTTCATTTTTCGGCTTCAAAACAGTCCAAAAACATGAACTTATTCTTAAATTTTTGGAAACCTACATTCATTTTCAAATGATTCCATTTATCCATTTTGGAGAAAACATAATCATTCCTAAATTTTCCTCATTTCTCTTTTTCTTTTCATTCCGTTCATTTCTATTCAAGCACGCAATTCATTTCTAGTTTCAACGAGCTAGCACAAGGACTGATTGGACATATGTAGTTGAGATTCAAATGATTTATAATTAAGTTCCAGCTTTTTGCCTATTACTTATAAACTCAATTAGTCATGAAGTCACTCCAATATAGCATCATAACTGAGCTCTCCCCAAAGACATACCATTATGAAAGCAACTACTTAGTGCTCATCCAATGACCTTGTCATAAGTGTGTTACCCTCATAGGATATCGTTGATCTTTGGAATAATATCTGCTCTCCCAATATGATCATATTTTATCTCAAGATAACCATTACATCTTTCTTCATGAAAAGTCAATCACTATCAAATAGTAATCAAGCCATCCATCACAAAGACGAACGACCCGTGGCCACATTTACTTTTCATCAACCATGTAATGCCAATGAGAGGATATCATTTACCCATGTTTCGAGCTATGAATTCCACTATTTTGAATGACGCTACATACCACATAAGTTACACACCCAACGCACCAGCATTCGATTCCTTATCTTTTTTAACTCAGGCATTTACTTACATCAAAGCGTATGAGTCATGCATACATAATTCACCATCCACTCAAGATTTAGGTATGTCACATTATGAACATCTCAAGTGAATAAACCCAACATGGATTCAAGATCTATTCTGCTTGAGTACTGTCTGATGTATTGTCAATCTAATCATTTATATCTATGTCTCTATCTTCTAGGAGTCATCCGCTCTGATGCCCAAGGCAATAAATGTCCCCAATTAGACTTGATAGACGACATATTTGTCTTTCAATCGGTTTGCTCATTTTTGATTAGACTAAAGACATGTTTAGATTTGTCTACTAATACAAGTTGTCTTTCCATACTACGATCTGACCACGTAATATCGCTTAGCATTAGTTAAACATTTAGAAAATTAATGAGCAACATTTGCTTCTATTTTGCTTTTGCATGCAAAAACCATGTAAGGAAAATTATACAAAGTATATTATTGTAATCAATAAAGTTGTTTTATTAACCAATCTGTTTGAAAAAATACAAGTGTATATTAATGAAAATACTACATTAGGGCATAAGATCCAACACAATGATGTTGAGAGTGTTTACGATATTATCGGCGGAGAAGTATATGGTGTCGAATAACCCAGTTATGGATAGAATGTTGGAATTGTAGGTGAGGGCAAATACATTGGTGTTGTTGTCGGCAATGTCATGTAATATGGTCTTAGGGATAGAGGTAGTGCAAAACAAAATCCTAGAGAAATTGTTGATACATGGTATGATGGTGCATAATGTGATGCTTGTGTGAAAAAATAGGGTTAGTGAAAGCACTAGAAAAATATTAACCATACAGAATGAGAAGTGGTGCACCCATTGGTCTTGTATTTGGGGTTAGAGTTAATGATGAAGAACTTGACGCATGTATTCCTGATCGCGTCCTCATTGGGGGGTCGTCTTGGCCTTCAACAACGACATTGCCTACTCCTTTCCTTCTCCAGTAATAGATATGGCTTACCGTGAAGTCTAAACCATGTCACTTAATCTGACGAGGTCGCCAAATTTGTTCGGATAATTGGTTCATGCATAAGTATGAAATGGTACCTATGTTCCTAGATGTAGATATATTTGGTAACAAATTTAGGCCAATATTCATCGGTTCTCCCCCTAAAGTTGAGTTGTGAAGTTCATCAAGCTCCTGAGATGATGGCAAAATACTTTACATAAACTCAAACTGGCGCATCACTCGATCAGATTCGTGCATCTCAACAGGTTGCAAAAACTATCAATGGTACTTTGACGTGTCAAATACTGCGATTCGCCAAAAATTCGACCATGATGCATTCTTGAATTCTAGATCAGAGTATGGCACCCATTCAAACTACGGTATGAAATTATAAATTTTATTAGATACCTAATATTAAATTTCAAATCCTTACATAAATATTATATAAATTGAAATTTTCAAAAACTAATCTCGTCTTCTAATCGTTGATGTAACAATAGTTGGATATCTTCGAGCTCGTTTGATATACCTACATGACTTGCGTCATTGTACCACCTATTCAAATAATATGTTATTTCAAAAATATAAGAATGAAAAAATATTATGATAGCTATATTATTAAATGAATTTTACCTTATTACAAACAAGAATTCATAAGGGGCATTTACTCGAGGACGTAAAAATGGTAAGCGGTACCATGCCCATGACTAAAGGAGTATGCAACCACTGATTTTAATTTTTTGTGTATTTGTTGCCCGCAAATCTCTCAATACAATGTCACCAACACAGTTGATCCCCAACTGAGTCGCGTCACTTCTTTTAAGTGGACTACTTATAGAAGCCACCTTAAATGTACCAGATCTTGAGATTTATCTCGCATTAGAAGACCCCGGATTAACCTCAATATGAATGCTCACACGTATTGTTGTCTTTCAACTATACTAGCCGAGTTGTTGATATATGAAAAATTGTCTTCTAACCATTTCATCTCTATCTGACTACCACTAACCTTACCTGACACCTTGCCTAATAATTGGTTGCAAATTACGCTTCAATCACCAGCACTTACTACCCCCGTAACAACTGCCCCATCAACTAATAAACCAAGTTGGAATGCTACATCCTCAAGTGCAATTGTATACTCACTATACGAAAGATAAAGTGTGTGTCTCGGGTTTTCATCTTTCCACCAAAGTGTTGATAAGTTCGGGCTCCAATTTAGTCCCCTGAGCATACGAGACGCATGTATCCCATATCTTGTAATTATTGTTAAATTACATGCGGTGCCCTTCCAATTAAATTATGTATATACATCTCAATTATTCGATCTTTGATCTGGTTATATAAATATAAAAAAATTAATAATGTTAACAAAACAATTATATTAATTAAAATAAAAAATTGATAATATTTTCTTACTATTTGTAATTGGATACGGAAAATGTATTTGTCATCCAAATGAATAAGAGGCATTGACATTTTTAAAATTATAAAAATCAAAGAAATCAAAGAAATTACAAAATATATGAATGAAAAAATTGAGAATAAAATAGTAGAGAGAATTGAGATAATAGAATTGAATGAAGAAAAAAGAAAACAGGTAAGGTTTAAATAGAAAATGAAATACCATTCGGAAGAAAAAATGTAATTAGCTATTTGAAATTTTAACCGTCGAAAAAAATTAACCATTAGATGAAAATGTTTCCTGTATGAAGCGTTTGCCACCTTAACTGAAAACACTTCTCACTCTCCAAAATAGACCTATATCCTTAACTTTGGGAAAAAATGGCCTAATTCCCTAATTAACTTTTAAAAGTGACATTTTTACCTAATTAACCCTACTTTTATATAGTTTTACTTTATAGTGTATATATATATTTAGATACTTATTTAATTTTCTTTTGTTAGTCTACAATGCTATACAAATTATTTACTTTAAAAATATAAATTTTATGAAATATTTATGTTTAATAATGACTATTGAGGATAGTTTTAATTGCCATTAATTTAACATTAACTTAAATATAATGAGAGGTTTATTGATAGTAGCAGGTTAGGTTGTTATTGTTTTTCTTTAGTTTGTCGATTGTAGCAGTCGTAAGGACTATTCTTGATTTCTTTAATTTTAGGGTTTCAAACAAAGAAAAAATAAAAAGATTAAAGACGATGGCCTAATAAGAAGCAAACTTAGGGTTTGTTATCCAATCTTGTTACCTTTAGGTTTGTGGTTCAAAGAGAAAGCAAAATAGTTAAAGAATGATGGCCAAACAAACTAGGCATTAGAGGAAGAATTGGCAAATTGAAACATAGCCGATGAAGAAGAGGACCCTATTCGTGATTAAGAAGATGATGAGGATAGCGATGATGAATTTAATTTGTGTTTAGTAGGAAAGGTTCTAACAAATAGTGCAGTCCACTTCCCATATATGAGGACTATTCTTGTTGAATTATGGCATCCAATTGAAGGAGTTTCAATAACATAAATCGAAGATAAAAGAATCATTTTTCATTTTTATAACGAGTTGGACCTAATGAGGGTAACGGATGGCATACTGTGGTTTTCTAATAGATACCTAATTCTTTTCCACCGATTAGAGAGAGGAGAAGATCATGTTCAAGTTCCTTTGATATACTCGAACTTTTGGGTACAAATTCACAATCTGCCTGTCGATTCTTTGTCAGAAGAGATGGCAAGACAATTGGGTAATTTCATAAGACACTTTTTAGAATACGATGCAATAATAATAACAAAAGGTGTGAAGAAATATATGTGAGTTAAAGTATTCTTGGATGTACGAAGTCCCTTGAAAAGGAGAAAGTGTATAATATATGGACAGGACAAAACCACCTATGCAACTTTCCAATACAAAAAGTTATCGTTATTTTTTTTTTTACATTGAAGGTTAGGACATGGAGAGAATTTTTTCCCTTTACAATTAACTACAGGGATACAATAGATAAATGGATGAGATCTTTATTTAAGGGCCCCACCGAGAAGGAATGTGCAGATTAAGAGTAGATGGTTGCGAGAGGAACCAAGGAATATGGTCAAAAGCGGAATTAGTATTAAGGAGCGAAGGGGAAAAGATCTAATGGTTAGTACATCGGAAGCTCAATCATCTAGGATGAGAGGTAAAGAACTAATAACAAGGTCCAACGGTAAATGCGTCTTTGAATACTATCGAAGAAAGGCCGGCGAATATGATTTTAAGGATAAGTTAGAGCATAATACTTTAAAGGGGATGGATAAGGATCACGAAGAGGATCCAATCAACATCATTGAAGGGAAGAAACGACAAAGGATGAATCATCTAGAAGATACACTCACAACTTGTATAGAAATCGATCTCGACAATAATTTATCAACAGCCACTAATAAGCAGGACGGCTGGTCACGATGAAAACCCTAAAATGGAATGTCCACAATTTAAGGCAAAAGTGGACAAGAAGACGTCTCAAAAATATCTTGAGATAGTATGAAACCTAGATTTTTTTTTATTATAGAAACAAAAGTTAGCCCAAAAAATATGGAAATAGTGTGGATATGTAAACGGGATTGATATAGGTGCGGAGGGATCTAGAGGGGGCCTCTCTTTAGGGTGGAAAGAAAGTTTATCAATTGATCTAAAAAGTTTTTCTGGTTCACATATTGATGTGGATGTGAAGGCCAAAGAAGAAAGCAAAGAGGCTAAGTGGAGATTTACATGTTTTTACGGATCCCTAGTAGAGAATCTAAGAAGGGACTCACGGAATAAGCTGCGACAATTAAATGAGGATTGTCAACTTCCATGGTTAATTATGGATGATTTTAAAAAAATAATGTATTCATTCGAGAAAAGGGGGGAGGTTGAGAGAAGAAAGACAAATGGCAGCATTCAGGGAAGTTCTGGAAGAATGTGACTTAAGCGATCTTGGCTTTTCAAGACAATGGATTACTTAGGAAAGAGGAAGACTAGCAGAAAATAATATAAGGGAAAGATTGGATAGAGGAGTGGCAAGCCTAGAATGGTGGAGTCGTTTCCTTCGTTATTCTCTGCGCCATTTAACACATAGTTTCACTGACCACTGCCCATTACTATTAGATACCTTGGGGCACTGAAGCAGTATACCAGTAAGGAGAGATTCCCCCTTTTGTTTCAACGCAGAATGGGTACTTCAAGAGGATTTTGAAGAAAAAGTGAAGAGAATATGTGATTCAATTAACAGAGAACTCCCAGGAAAACTTGCAATTTTGGGCAACTCGTTAAAGGAATAGGCCAAAATCAATAAAGGAAATTGATACAGAAGAAGAGAGGAATTAAACCAAAAGCTCGTTGGGCTTAATAATGATGATCCTGATGAAGAACGACTAGCATAAATAACAGAAGTCAAGTTAGCGTTGAATATGGAAGCAGATAAGGAAGAAATTTTATTGGAGCAACAAGCAAGGGCAAACTGGCTTAGAATAGGTGATAGTAATACATCTTTGTTTCACAACTTTGCGTCCTATTACAAGAAACGAAACACAGTAAAAGGGCTTGAAGATGAAAGTAGTAGATGGATTGAAGGGGATAAAGATTTGCTTGGTTTAACGATAAAATATTTCAACGATCTTTTCTCTTCAAAACACTTCCAAGATTGTGAGAATTTATGGATAGAAGTTTAACCTTTCATTCTTGGACACCTTAATAAGTAACTATCAGCTAATTTTAATGAAGAAGAGTTATGGGAAGCACTAAAATAAATGGCTCCTCTAAAGGCTTCAGGTATGGATGGATTCCCTGCTCTCTTCTTTCAAAAATATTGGCATATTTTAGGGAATGATATAACTAGATTTTGCTTAGAAATCTTAAATAATTAGGGAGAATTAGGTGCTATTAACAGAACCAATATCGTGCTTATTCCTAAAATTCAAATGCCAAAAAATATTGGTCAATTTAGACCAATTAGCCTTTGGAATATAGTATATAAAATTAATTTCAAAAGCTATAGTTAATAGATTTAAAAAGGCCCTTAATTATTGCATTGAGGAAACACAATTTACTTTTGTGCCATGTAGACAGATTACTAATAACATTCTAGTGGCATATGAATTATTGCATTCCTTCCAGAAGAAACTATATAGTCTAGGGTCTTTTGCCTTAAAATTAGACATGAGCAAAGCATACGACAGGGCAGAATAGAATTTTGTGGAAAATATGATGACAAATCTTGGATTCTACGATAAGTAGGTATCATTGATCAAGCGATGCATCAAAAGCATTTCATATTCAGTTGTACTTAATGGAGGGAAAGGGGATAAGTTTAACCCCACTAAAGGAATAAGGCAAGGAGATCCCTTAAGCCTATATCTATTCATCATTTGTGTTGAATGTTTTTCAAGACTCCTTAACATTGCAAAAAGGGAGGGAAAAATTGAATAGGCAAAAGTGAGGAAAGGAGGGTTGTCAATAACTCATTTATTTTTTGCCGATGATAGTATTTTATTTGGAAAAGCAACAACGGAAGGAGATTTAGCTATAAAAATTAGTAGTCAATGAGTATGAAAAGATTTCAGGACAATTGGTAAATTTTGAAAAATCATTGATTTACTTCAATAACAACATTAGCGAGGTGGTCAAGCATCAAATAGGGAGTGATCTGGGGGTTCTTATATCCAATAATCTCGAAAAATATCTTGGACTACCAATGATGGTGGGAAGGAGAAAGAGAAATGCTTTTGTAGAAATCAAGGAAAATTTTTTGACAAAAGTGAAAAATTGGAGTATTTGTAATTTGTCCATTAGAAGGAAAGAGGTGTTTATCAAATCAGTTTTACAAGCCATCCCAATCTATGCTATGCAATGTTTCAGATTACCAATTTCATTATGCCAAGATTTTAAGAATATTATGTGTAAATTCTGGTGGCAAAATGTAAAACTACCCGCGCAAGTTTACTAGCGCAAGTTTTCGTTGCTCGCAAATCTCTTTGTATAATGTCACCACATAGTTGATCCCCTACTGAGTCACGTCACTTCTTTTAAGTCGATTAGTTGTAGGAGCCACCTTAAATATACCAAATTTTGAGATTTATCTTGCATTAGAAGACCCCTCGATTAACCTCAATATAAATGCTCGCATGTATTGTTGTCTTCCAACGGTACTAGCGGAGTTGTTGGTAAATGAACAATTGTCTTCTAACTATTTAATCTTTATCCGGCTACCACTAAACTTACTCGACACCTCACCTAATAGTTGGTTGCAAATTGCACTTTAATCGCCAATGCTTACTACCCTTGTAACAACTACCCCATCAATCAAGAAATTGAGTGTAACACCCCTAACCCGTACCCGTTGTCAGAACAGGGTTTTGGAGCATTACCAAAAAATTTAGGAATTTTTCCATTAAACCATGAAAATTACTATTCATTTACCAAAATCATCCATAACGTCCCTTGATCAAGCCCTCGAGGCCTAATACAAGCATTAAAATCGAATCGGGACTTAATCGGGACCTCTAAGAATTTTTCATTACTTTACAAAATTTTTCCAAGGTGTAGGGCTCACACGCCCGTGTTGTCCAACGAATACACCCGTGTGACCCTGGGACACGCCCATGTTGGAGGTCGTGTTCGACCCCGTGTAACTCTCTGACTTGCACACACGGCCATGCCACATGCCCGTGTGCTAGGCCATGTAGTTAATTAATTTAATTCGAAATTAGGTGCAGGTTTCACATGGCCAAGACACACGCCTGTGTTTTAGGCCGTGTGGTACATATGGCTAAGACACATACCCGTGTCTCTGCCCGTGTGCCCAATTCTAAGCATTCTGTTTCTCAAAATTAAGGTGTAGGGAACATACAGCCTAACCACATACCCATGTCACCAGGCCGTGTGTCATAGACGGTCTAGACACACGCCCATGTGGACAAAATAAAGCCATTTCTAGCTTCATTTCTCACCCAAAATTTCACCCAAGACCTGCACTTGAAACACACAACCAATACCAACCATTCTAAGCATTCAAAATAGGCAGTTTCATCATTTAACATGACACATAATTACAAGCACAAGTGTTTATAAACTTACCTTGGATTAATTTAGGCATCCACAACATTGAGCACATATTCATGACATAACACATGTGTATATGTATATCATAATAATCTACTTAAACATACCAAAATGAACTATTACTATCCATTCCAATGGCTAGGTTACAAAATGACATTTTCAAGCCACTATTGGTCAAGTTTTCCTATACATGCCATTATACCAAAATGATTTTACTAAGTATACTCAAAATGCTAGTTGATAGTGTGACGATGCTCCGTTGACCTTACAACCTTCACAAGTTTCCGAGCACTATAAAACAGGGAAAAATAAAATGGGGTAAGTATTACATGCTTAGTAAGTTCGTATAATGGAAACTAAACTTACCAATCCTACTTATTAAAATCTAGGCATATAATGTTATGTTCCCATCCATTTGGCTAATTTGTCTAATCACATACATTCAATCAAACATGTTAGTCACAAAGTTTCCGTACACATCACATAAGAATAGATGAGCTCATTAAGCAATATTCTTTAAAGTCATTATTATATCATCTCAAGATTTTCATGCCATGTCAAGAGTTTGATATCCATTGAATCATTGAAATTCCAATGAAGGCTCAAATAGTACACTCGAAGTGTACGATTTATTAATCCGTCAATGCTTATCGAAGTTACCCCTTAAGGTACTTAACCAAAGAACACACTCTCAAGTTACTTGTCATATAACAGGATTACCAGTCCAGGCTAAATCCTTTATATAGCGTATGCTCAAAAGAGCTCAATTAGGTTTACCAGTCCAGGCTAAACCCTAATCATAACGTATGCTCGAGAGGTAATGTGCCGGGATTACCCGTCCGGGCTAAATCCTTTCTATGACAAGGTCTTTGGGATTACTCGTCCGAGCTAAATCCCGTCTGCAACAAATGCAGGACCCTATTTGTTTCGGGAAAACGCATACAATCATCAAAATTCAACATTCAATCGGGACTTAACCCTTTATCACAATTTCAAGCATGTATTAAGTTTCTCATTATAGCATTCAAGTAATGTAAATCAATATAAATCACATTCCATACAACACAACATTCAATTAAACATATTTACATGCCAGATTAAGTTACACAAACTTACCTCGACACTTGTTCGCGTAAAAGTCTACAAATCTAAAATCTTTTCTTTTCCTCGATCTAAACTCGAATTAGTATTGTTTGGATCTATATAAATGAATTTAACCATAAATTTCATGCATTTAATATTTAAATGGACTCAATTTACGTCCTAGGCAAAATTACCATTTTGCCCCTAACTTTTCCATAAATTTTGATTTTGTCCCTAGGCCCGAAAAATGAAAATTGTGCAAATTACTCCCTATTCCAAGCCTAACTAAAGCCCCATTACAAATTTTCAAGCACATGTATTCATAAAATTTTAGAATTTTTCACCAAATTTTACAACTTTTCATTTTAGCCCCTAAATCATGTTTTCATCAAAAATCACTTTGTAAAAGTTGTTTATCTATCAATAATATTTCATTTTCTACCATAAATTTCTAATTTCCAACATAATACATTCATGACACATTTTCATACATTGATAACTTTTTAAATTAATCCCTCAAATAGAGAGATTAAGCTATCCCGGTTTCAAAAATACCAAAATTACTAAAAACAGGACAAGAGAACTTACCCAATTAAGCCTTGAAAGTTTCCTCTCTCCCTCTCCTAGGGTTTTTATAAAATTTTAAGTTGAATATGACAATAATAAGATGATATTTTCTTTTATCATCTTTTAATTAATTAAGTATTTTAGTATTTCCAATTTGGTCATTGCCCTTTTTCTATAATTCCATGGATAAGTCATCAAGAAAAATCTACATGCTTTTCTTAATGGTCTAATTACCATATAAAGACCTTAAGTTTTGAATTCCATAGTTATTTGATCTTTATAGCTACTAGAATTCAACTTTCGCATTTTATGTGATTTAGTCCTTCTCGTAATTAAGCACTTAATCGATAAAATTTTCGTTTCAAAATTTTCACATGAAATGCCATATTACGGACCATATAATGAAATAAAAATATATCATGTTTTTGGGTCGAATCTGTGCTCCCGAAACCACTGTTCCGATTTCATTGAAAAATGGGCTGTTACACCGAGCTGTATTGCTACATCCTCAAGTGTAATTCTACACTCACCATATGGAATAAAAAATGTCTCAGGTCTCCATCTTTCCAGCAAAGAGTTGATAAGTTCGAGCTCCAATTTAGTCCCCCAAGCATACGACTTGCAATTATTGTTCAATTACATGTGGCCCCTTTCCACTTAAATTGTGTATATACATCTCAATTATCGGATCTTCGGTCTGATTATATATATAAAAAAATTAAAAAATTAATAATGTTAACATTATAATTATATTAATTAAAATTAAAAATTGATAATATTTTCTTACTATTTGTAATTGGATGTCGAAAATGTGTTTGACATCCAAACGAATAAGAGGCGTTGATATTTTTAAAATTATAAAAATCAAATAAATCAAAGAAATTATGATATATAAAATTAAGACAAAAAGAATTTGAGAGAAATTGAATGAAAAATTGAGAATAAAATAATAGAGAGAATTGAGAGAATAAGATTGAATGAAGAAAAAAGAAAACAAATATGTTTATATAGAAAATGAAATAGGCGTTGGGAGGCAAAAATGTAATTAACTATTTGAAATTTTAATCATCGAAAAAAAATTGACCATTGGACAAAAACATTTCCTGTAGGAAGCGCTTTTCAACCCCTTCACTGCCACTTCAACTGAAAACGCTTTCAACTCTCTAAAATCGACCTATATCGTTAACTTTGGGGGAAAACGACGTAATTCCAATTAACTCTTAAAAGTGACATTTTTATCTAATTAACCCTACTTTTATAGAGTGTATATATTTTTAGATACTCGTTTAATTCTGTATTGTTAGTACGCAAGGTTGTACAAATTTCTTACTTTTTAGATATAAATCTTATTAATTATATATATTATTCTCCACATCTAAACACCAAGTAATAATAAAAATACAACAAAGATAACTTCTTGTTGATTGCTTTTCCGCGCGGCTTCGGTTTTAAACAAAATAAAATAAAACAACACGTTTTAAATGATGTAGTTAACCTCAAATTTTCTCTCATTTAAGAAAATTCAAACCACTAAAGATAAAAGTGTTGATGTTAAGTATTTAGATTCGAGGTTCATACTTATAATTACTCCAACATGTATTTACTTATTTAATGTTATTGCTTGGAACCTGTTTAATTTTTCATTCCAAGTTTTGGACCTGATTCCTTTCGTTACTAATCGCTATATTGATGACTAAAAGTTTTTGTGATTAGAAATAAATTTTTAACTAGGTCCCACTACGTTTAATATCACATCACCGTCGATTTCCGACACGTGTCACCTTTGACGTCGCTAATTAGTTCCCTGTATATTTCTCTTCTTTTTATTCCTTCTCTGGTGTTTTAATAAGTAAACTCTTGTTCGTTTAGTTCTTTTTTTTTTTTGGGTAACAAAATCCATATATACTTGGAGCAAAACGAAGCAGGAAAACAAAGAAACACAGTAAAAAGGTATGATCATAATCTTAATCTTCCATTGTTTCCTTCTTAATTTCTTAAAATTTATTATTTGGTGATTGTCTCTTGTTTACTTTTGTTTGTTTCATCCGCTTTTCTTTTGTTTTAACTTTTATAAACTGAGCTGCTGCTTTTGAAGCGGGTTAAATTTTAATATTTTACATGAAAATTCATAATTTTAGCTTTCAGCTGGAAATGTTAAGTTTTGCAATCAAAGAAATGAGGTTGTTGCATCAAAGAAATGGGGTTGTTTTTGTTTCCTTTTCCAGTGATCATTTCTATTAGTTTTTGCATGTCCATCCCTCTGATATCCAATTTGTTGAACTATGGTATATGCCAAGTAGAGTTAACAGAAAAGGCCTCTTTTTGTTTCTCTTTCGAACAACCTGTTTGGTATATGCCAAGAAGAGTTAACAAAACTAATAAGAAAGTTAAAATTTTAGTTTAGGGTATACTTAGAAATTGCGAAAATTCTAGAAACTTGATTGTTTTTTGTGGTCTTCTGTAAAATATCTGCAAAGTTTCTTAAGGTTGTGACACATGGTTTCTGTTGTGCTTTCTAGACACTTGTCGCCTTACCAGACTGTGTTCACTGAATTCCATGTCCTTTTTTGGTTTTTCTCATTCTAACTTTATTTTTTTTAGTCTTTTGGGTTCTAGGACGAAGGGAATTTATAAGCTTGAGTAAAAGGCGGTGGTGAGTAGAAAGGAAAGTGAAATGATAGGTGAAGAAAAGGTGCGAAGTGAAGACTTGAACTTGTGCTTTGAGAAGCTGATGATGGTTGCTGCTGGAAATAGTGGTGAAGGAGTTAAGAGGAAAGGTGCGGTGATCACTGAGTGGAAAGATATTCCTATGGAGCTGTTGTTGAGAATTGTTTCCCTTGTCGATGATCGAACTGCTATTGTTGCTTCTGGTGTTTGTAGTGGGTGGAGGGATGCTATTTGCTTGGGCCTTACCCATCTTTGTCTCTCATGGTATCTGTTTTTTCCAATGTTCAAAAGTACCAATATTTGTGTTTTTCCTTGTTTCCGTCAACAATTGTTTGATGCTTATGTGCTTGTTTTGCAGATTAGCTATTATTACCTCTAGAGTTCTGAACAGAACCAGGATTTACTCTAATATAAAGCAATAATTTCTAATTCATTTCCTGTTCTTTGTTTGCTTGTCTCTAGCTCTAAGGCAAACCTTTTAGTAGTTTTGGACGCATAGCAGCCCGTAGATTCATTTGCCTGGCCTTCTAAGATATGAATATTGCTGTTCTTTTATAGCTTCAAGGAGGTTAGATCTTTTTAGTACTAGGGCTTTTATAAAGTCCTTCTTGATGCTATATCCTTGGTGCTGCTCTCTATGAGTAATATCAATTCCAGATACAGTTCATATAAATCAATCCCAGCTGGGAAATCTGAATTTTGAATTGAGTTGCTAGTTTTTCTCCAACTGGTTGGTAGCAGCAGGTCTAAACCGTTTTCTCATTTAGTGTCTGGGTTAACCTCATAAAGTTCCATTTTCAGTTAGCCCTTGATTATTGCCTTTACAATTGCCTGTGTCACTTTCTGTTTTAACTATAATTAACCGGCAAACTTGCATGATTTTTTGTTGAAGTACCATTTATTTGGCTATGCTTTTGACTTTTGAATCTTCATAAATGATACGAGTTTACAAATAATATATTGGCCATTGTTCCCTTTTATGAATCTTGAAGAAAGTATTTGATTGATTTAGGAAGATGTATTCAGTGTTCTCCAAGTTTGTAGCACCTAGTACGTTAGTTTCTGATAGGTAGGATAAAATAATGCATGACTTGAAAACACTCTCCTACTCGGGTTTATCAATTAAATATATTTATCAATGTATATTGGTGGTTATGGTAGTATTTTGTGCCCCACCTGATGCTTATTAACTTGCTTAACATTTAATCTTAGTAGTAATGGTCAAAGCTTGTTTGATGTGGAGATCTTGAAATATCTTATATCTACCTTATTGGTTGGAAACTTTTTCATATTATGCTTAGCTGCATTTAGATTTGTCTTTTTATTTGTGGTAGTTTACTTCCTCGCTAAAATTGGGTTGTGTGGTATCTTGCTGCAGGTGCAGGAAGAACATGAACAACTTGGTTCTATCCCTTGCTCCTAAATTTACCAAATTGCTAACTCTCGTACTACGCCAAGAAAATCCGCAGCTTGAGGACACTGCTGTTGAGACGATTGCAAAATTCTGTCATGATCTGCAGGATCTGGACCTCAGCAAAAGTTTCAAGCTTGGTGATCGCTCATTGTATGCTTTGGCCCATGGTTGCCCTAATCTTACAAAACTTAACATCAGTGGCTGCACATCATTCAGTGATGAAGGTCTTGAATATTTGACTAAATTTTGTCGAAAACTAAAAATATTAAATCTCTGTGGATGTGTTAAAGCTGCAACTGACTGCGCATTGCAGGTATGAACAATACTCTGACTAGTTATTATTTACTTGCTGATTAGAAAATTGACTTACTTGAGTCAGAAATATTGGTATAGGCTATTGGACAGAACTGCAATATGTTGCAATCTTTAAATCTGGGATGGTGTGACAACGTTGGTGATCTAGGAGTTATGAGTCTAGCATATGGATGCCCTGATCTCAGATGCCTTGACTTGTGTGGCTGTGTCCGCATAACAGGTATTGCTTTCATTGGGTTCATATTCGGTATTTGCAATGTAGTATAACTTACTGCTTTGACATTGAAATTCAACATATTGTTTCAGTTCCAAATTCCAACACTCTAGCCTAATTCATCTCCCTTTGAAATTTGACATGGCATTTTGCTTCCATGTATATCTAGTGAAGTCTGGCAGCACCTAGTGCTAATGGTTGCCGGTAGACACAATTTAAAATTATGCATTCGTATTCTCAAAGGTGGATACCATCTATTTATTGACTTTAAATTGGCTTCCCTATAATCCAGTTTAAAACATATGTGAAGTTTGCATGAGAGTGGACTACAATATCAAGAAACTTTTACCGTCATTTCTAGCTTCTGAAGCAGGTTGATGTTAAGTCTTCGAATAACTAAGCTTGTTTACCATTTTCACTTTCAAGAACGGAAGGCAAACATTGCATGCTTTGAAGATGAAGACTGATCAGCTTTTACATTGTATTGCAGATGATAGCGTGATTGCTTTGGCGAATGGGTGTCTCCATTTGAGGTCGCTTGGTCTGTACTATTGCCGGAATATCACAGACAGGGCAATGTACTCACTGGCTCACAGCCGAGTGAAGAACAAGGCTTCAATCTGGCAGTCCATGAAGGGTAGATATGATGAGGAAGGGCTTAGAAGTCTGAATATAAGCCAGTGTACTGCACTGACTCCTTCAGCTGTTCAGGCATTATGTGATACGTTCCCTGCTCTTCACACCTGCTCTGGAAGGCATTCCCTCGTCATGAGCGGCTGCTTGAACTTAACGTCCGTGCATTGCGCTTGTGCAGTGCAATCACACCGCACACTAAACAGTATTCTCCATACAGCTCATTGAAAGGGGATGTTAAATCTAATGTTGATATTGTAAGTAAATGCACTACAAGGTCTTAGAAATCTTCAGGCCTTGTAATCTGGTCTGTTGAATTGTGAATTATGCAGTGTTTCTCTTTCGGAAGCCAAACTTTGCCGTTTTCACATTGCTTATGGTCTTAATGATGAATTTGGGACTCTCTCAATCGTAAATATAAAACTAGTTAAAACACATGATAAATGCATGAACTGCAAATCAATTTCTTTTATTTGTGTCGTCTAAGTGGGAGACAGGAGTTTTACTTGTTACTCTAAAGTTTTGGCACTGCAGATCAATCTTTAACCAAAGGATGAATTCTGTCGACGGACACTGATTGAAAATAATGCACTGAAATTTAGATGAAATTGATCACGAGAATCACAACATTTAAACAAATTTATATGGAATCTTCACTTTATTTAAGTACTAAAAAAAATAAAATTTTAAAATAATTAATAACTATTTTTATAAAGTGTTTTTTTTTCCTTTTAAACTTCTATATAAAATGTATAAAAAAATAATTTAAACTCAAACTATAACATGTGACTTAAATTTAAGGCTTCAAATTCATTAAATTCTTAAATTTTTTTTCTTTTATTATTGTTTTACATCTTTGATTTATTAAGTGTGCGTTTGAACAAGGGATTTGGAGAAAAATGTTATTTTTGTTAAGATTTTTAGAATTAAAAAAATACTTATTTTAGTAAAGAAAATATACAAATTTAAAATTTGTAAGGAAATTATATTTAGATTTTTAGAATAATATACACCGTTCCCTATAAAAGTAAAAAAAATTGAAACTTCAAACTTATCATTTAAATAATGCTTTTTTTTTTCTTTATATTATTAAAAATATTTATACATTTTTACAAATTTAATATGTTCATAATTTTTTTGGAATAATATTTTATGTGCCGACAGTGAATGTCCATCGGTGCATAAGTCACATGCACTATCGATGAATAATAAAATGATACATCACCATTAAATTTTAAACAAAAAATATGGAAGACTTATAAATAAATATTAATAATTTTTTTTTAAATTAATTAAATATTAGGCATAACTATTATAAATAAATATTAATAACTCTCATATTTAAGATCAGGGGTTTAAGGGTTTAGGGTTTAGGGTTTAGGGTTTAGGGTTTAGGGTTTAGGGTCTCAAGCTTAGGGTATTCAGTTTAGGGTTTTAGTATTTATTTAGAATTAATTATTATTTAATTATGTTTAAATAAATATATTTATTTACAAGTCCTCCACTATTTTTTTTATTTTATTTAATGATTAAGTGTCATGTTATTATTCATCGATGATGTATGAGACTTATACACTAACAGTGCATCAAATATTTTTCATTATTTTTTATAGTATTTGTTTTAAATATCATTATTATTCTTTTATAATTATTTATTAAATCATGAAATGATTTGATGATATGGAATTATATATATACATATCTATAATAGTCGAAAAAGAAAGCATATAAATGACTACATGAACCTATTAGAATCGAGGCCTGAGGACCAAAACATGTATGAAAGAGTTAATTGACTCCAAGAACAGATTTGATTGGTAAGTTAAATGGTTAAATGATGTTAATTGATCATGGTATTGGATGGCTTAATGTTAAAGGTATATATGTTTGTTTCATAAATGGTATAGCATGTTTAAATGATATAAGGTTAGGCATTTGACAACTAGTATCAATTAGTCAATTCTATTGCAATGTTGAATGGATTGATTTGCTAATTACCATATGAATACTCTGATATGTAAATGATATTGGAATTTCTTAGGATGATAGGATATAATTTGGGTAGATGTTGTGTTTGTAATTATTATGATCAATTGCTTATGTTAATATGATATTATCTTGAATCAAGAAAGTACCACTGAGCTTTATAGCTCAGAGTACAGTTTGTTTATTCCATGCGCAGGTATAGGTGAGTCTCAAAGTCCTGAGAAGTAATTCAGCATCAATTCCACAACCTTCGACTAAGCAAAGTTCATATAGTTTCATATATTTTTCAATATATGGCAAGTACCTATAATCGAGTCCGTCTTGTAATGTATATGGTCTTTAGGACATTGAGTTGGCATATGCCAATTGTAGTTTATGTTATGAAATGTTAAATTGACATGCATAAATGGTTTATAGTTAAAATGGTGCATAGGTGAAATTATTTTGTATATTATGGTTGATCTTGCATTTTGAATGGTTAACTTGATAAAAATGAAAATGATGAAGCATCTATGGTAGCTTTTGATATTTTAAGTATATGTACATGTTCAAACAGGTTGGAAATGAATTTGGCCATTTTGCTAGGCCATTGTGAATAGTCACCAAATGGACCTTTTGGAAACAGTGAGTGATGTTGCAACGTCAAGCTCTCAACGTCACGAAAAGGTCAAGTTAGTAGGTTACATCGTGACTTAGAACTCTCGAAGTTGCGACACCAACTCGACAATTTGAAAATCCTACAATTTGCCCCTTATTTGACTTTGAGCTAACTAATGAACTTTCGTAAGCTCATATATATTTTTAAATCATGCAGTAATGATGTTTCAAACTTAGTGATTTATATTAATTGTTCGATTGATTTACTTTTGATCGTAGTTGCTCCAGTAATGAATGTAACATTTAATACCTCGGGCTTGACAATCGAGTCAAGGATGGGGTGTTGCATATCATACATAACCCAAAACATGCATATAATTACAAGAGTGCCGCATCTTATCAAAATTAACCAAACATGACAAAGAGAATAAATTTGGTATCGGTTTATACTATAAACATAGCACAACCTGGCTTTGATACCAATTGAAAAATCCGGTTAAGAAAATGGTTCATTGTAACTAGGAAAGTTTAAAAATTTTCTAAATTGAGTTGGTTTATGATATTTATAACAATAAAATTTTACCGAAAGGTAATTGTGTTTTATGCGAGACAGATCTGAATCATTCTTAACTTTCAATAAAAAGGCCATTTCTATAACGTCCTCAACCCGATATGATTTTTTAGATCCGAAACTTGAATGTTACTGTAAATGTAACATCCCGGTTTTAGCAAAATCAAAATAGTAGTTTTGGAACCACAAATCCAATGTTAGAAAAATTATTTTAATATTATTTTGTGTGTTTATGGTATGTGACGATATATGTGTGAAAATTTCGTAAGCTAATTTTATCGTTTAATAGCTCAATTTGAGAAAAAGGACTTAATCGCGTAAAATGAAAAAGTTGCATTCTATTTGTTAAAGTACTTTAATTACTATGAATTTAAATATGTAAGTCCATTTAACCTTTGGTTAATGGGATGGACAAAAATAGTCATCCATTAAGTGAATTTTTGTGTTATAATATAAGGTTAAAATAGTAATTAGTGAAATAATAGTAATTACATTAAAACAAAATAAAATGATGGCCATTTTATCATCTATTATGGCCGAATGAAGCAAAGAAGAAAGCTTAAAATAGGTTTTTGATGTTCGGCACTTACAAGCTTAATTAAGTTACGGTTTTAGCTCGATTTTTGATGATTTCTACGTTTTTGTGATCGTTGCTTTGTGTTCTAGCTAGCCTATGTCTTAATTTTTGAAAGTGTTGATGATTTTTAAAGTTTCCATTGATGAATTCAAGTGTTTTATGATTTTGATGATGAATTATGAAAGCTTGGTGCTTGATATACATGTTTTATAAAGTGATTTTGAGTAAAAATGCATATTAGGGATTAAATTGAGAAAAGTGTAAATTGAGGGGTTAAATTATGAAATAAATGAAAGTTTTGGGCTGCTAGGGGTCCCTAGGAAATTCGAATGGGCTTAGGTGAAATTAAATTTTGTGTAATTTGTGTTTTTGTGAAATAGGGACTAAATTGAATAAATGTGTAACTCTAGAGGCTAAAGTGCAAAAATTCCAAAATATGTGTTTGTGGATTAAATTGAATGAAATGGTGATTAAATGGGTTAATTTTGAATACATATAGATCAAGAAAGAAAGAACTCAGATTTAGATCGGGGAAAATCGAAGGTTATCGAGTAATTGATCTGATTCGTTAGTTTCGAGTACGAGGTAAGTTTGTACATGATAAATGAAGTTATAATTATGTTTTTAATGCTTTAGTAATGCATAAATTGTATATATGTGGCTACGATTGTGTATGACGATAAATAGACTATGTTTGGCACTTAGTGTGCATTTCAAAATAGCTTAGGTTTAATGTGATGGCACTAAGTGTGCGAGATCGTTATAGCTTATGCTAATCACTGATGCACTAAGTGTGTGAATTCTTAGAGCATTGAAAGACTTCCGAATGAATTAATGTATTGAATAAAGAGGTGAGAATGAAATAAATAAATACGGGAAAGTTCAGGTATGTACGATACCTATGTGGTAGTTGATACTGTGTATAAAGCTTGATGAATTTGTATATACATGTTAAACGTTGGTGGATTAGAATTGAATGATGTTATAAGAACTAATAAGTGTTTATTAATTGATGTTTTATATCATATGAACTGTTGAGTATATTTGGTATGAACTTACTAAGCTATGAAGCTTACTGTGTGTTATTTGTCTATGTTTTATAGATCATTGAAGCTAGCTTGGATTCGGGGATCGTCAGGAAACGTCATCACACTATTGATCATCTTGTTGGTACTTTTGAAGCTTGTATATATGGTATATGGCATGTATAAGCTAGTGTCATTTTGAGTATGTTTTGAGTAGTGAATTTAGCCATGTAATATGGTTTGTTAATGATGTAAATGTTGATATGAATATGGCCATTTAAATTGGCTTGAATTATGGGTTTAATATGTGATTCATGAGATGTATTTAATGGATTATGTCTTGTGGTTTGATTTTGTGGTGTTGAAATAGTAATTTTTGTGGCATGAAATAGGTGATGATGAAATGCATTTAGAAGTCATACAAGTTTAATAATTTTGGTATAATTTGGTTATGGAATTGAGTAATTGAAATGTTGTGCTAAGATGACATAATATGTGTATGAATTGGTTGGTTTTGTTTGCTTATAAATGTCTTGAAATGGTACTATTTAGGTTGATTGATATGCATGAGAAAAGGGTGGCAAAATTGGCTTTTCAAATGGCCTTTTTTTGTCCACACAAGTAGAGACACGGGCGTGTGTCTCGATCGTGTGCGACATATGGCTATGTTACATGGCCGTGTGTTCCCTGGGGTAGCCCTACGAATTTAAGTTAGTCTCGGGCACAGCTTAGACACACGGGCGTGTCTGATGATCGTGTAAGGCACACAATCTTGGCATATGGGTGTGTGTGGCCATTTCGAAGGGTACACGGGCTAGACACACGAGCGTGTGGTTGACCGTGTGACCCAAGTTAGTAACCTCTCCAGTTTTCCCACGGCCAAGGCACACGTGCGTCTCTCCTGCCGTGTGGTACAAGTTAGTATGTATGTTTTATTTTCACACGGCCTAGGACACGGGCGTGTCCAGTAGCCGTGTAAGGCACGTGTCCACACGGCCTACTTACACGGGCGTGTGACCTATGAATGTAAAATTTTTCTAAGTGTTTAGAATTTTTTATATGTGATCGGTTTACTCCCGAACCACTCTTAAACATATTTTAAGGTCTCGTAGAACCTTATAAGGGACAATGTGAACGTTTGTGAATGGTTTTTGATAATGAATGTGTAAATATATGTGAATCAGATGTGTTATTCAGTAATGCCTCGTAATTCTATTCTAGCATCGGATACGGGTTAGGGGTGTTATATTTATTGGTATCAGAGTTATGATTTAGTTTATTCTAGGACTAACGTAGCGAGTGAGAGTCTAGCTATACATGCCATATATATAAACTGTGATAGTGTGATGATTCCTAACAGTTAAAATGTGTTTTTCATATAGCAAATGGACCCCAAACGAGCAATAGCCGACAATGTTGAAAGTAATGCACCCGCTCCTGCTCAAAGGGCAATGCAGTCGTGTGATGATTCCTGACAGTTAAAATGTGTTTTTCATATAGCAAATGGACCCCAAACGAGCAATAGCCGACGATGTTGAAAGTTATGCACCCGCTCCCACTCAAGGGGCAGTGCAGTCCGATTCTAGGCCTATTTCTAGTAGTCAGGGAGGAGAGGCTAAGCAAGTCTTCTTCCAAATGATGAGTGAGTCGTTCACGGAATTCGTACGAATGAATCTGACTGCTCAACAACCTCCACCCCCAGCTGTTCCTCAACAAGTCCTAATTGTGCCACCAATAATAGATCCGATTCGATTGAGTAAGCCACCTGTTGATAAGATTCGTAAACACAAGGCTGAAGAGTTTCAGGCTACAGTTGATGATAATACTAAGAGAGCTGAGTTCTGGCTTGAGAACACTATCCAGGTATTTTATGAATTGTCCTGTACTTCAGATGAATGTATGAAAAGTGTAGTATCTTTGCTTAGAGATAATGTATATCACTGGTGGAAAATGTTGACATCGGTAGTTTCTAGAGAATGGGTTACTTGGGAATTCTTTCACACCGAGTTCTTGAAAAAGTACATAAGCCAGAGATTTCTCAATCAGAAACATAAAGAGTTTCTAAAATTGAAGCAGGATCGGATGACTGTCACTAAGTACGAAAGAGAATTCGTATGGTTAAGCAAATATGCCTGAGAATATGTGTCTACTGAGGAGATCATGTGTAAAAGATTTGTTGACGGGTTAAATGAAGATATAAAGCTGTTGGATGGGATACTTGAACTGAAAGAATTTGTAATATTGGTTGAGAGGGCTTGTAAAGCCGAAGATCTCAACAAAGAAAAGAGAAAAGTTGATTCAGAGGCAAGAGATTTGAGAAAGAGATCGATGAATAAATCTTATCATTCTTCATCGAAGAAATCTAGAGACTATTTTAACCAATCGACAACTTCTAGGGCATATCAAAATAGAGACGAAAAGTAATACACCAACCCTAAAGCTCAAGTCACATCGGTATCAAGTGTTGGTAACGTAAAAGATGTTAATCCCGAGTGTCAACAATGTGAAAGGCGTCATTTTGGAGATTTTTGGGGGAAAAGTAATAACAGAACTTGTTACAGTTGTGGTTCATGAGATTACTTTATTAAAGATTGCCCAGGGTTAGCTGAAAAAGATAATGCTCAGAACACGAGGCCGAGTAACACTGCAACTAGATGTAAACCACCCAGAAACACGGGTAATGTGAGTGGTGGTAGAGGTGTGACACGAAACACTACAGCAAGATCTGATGCTAGAGCACCTACTCGAGCCTACGCTATTCGTGCTCGTAAAGAAGCGTCATCTCCAAATGTCATCACCGGTACTTTTACTCTTTATGATACTAAAGTTATTGCATTAATAGATCCAGGATCATCTCATTTATATGTCTGAGTGAATTTAGTATCCAGTAAGACTTTGCTTGTAGAGTCTACTGAATTTGTAATTAGAGTATCGAACCCCTTAGGCAAGTGTGTGTTGGTTGATAAAATGTGCAAGAACTGTCCATTAATGATTCTGGATAATTTTTTTCCGGTCGATTTGATGTTATTACCATTTAATAAGTTTGATATAATTCTGGGTATGAATTGGCTAACGTTGCATGATACTGTTGTGAATTACAAAAGAAAGACGATAGATTTGAGATGTCAGAATAATAAGATTATTCGAATTGAGTCAGATGATCTGAATGGTTTGCCAGCATTGATTTCTTCGATGTTAGCTCAAAAATATGTGAGAAAGGGTTGTGAAGCTTATTTTGCTTATGTGCTTGATACGAAAGTGACTGAAAAGAAGATTGAATTAGTGCTAGTTGTATGTGAGTATTCAGATGTATTTCTTTAAGAGTTACCAGGTTTACCACCGATCTGAGAGGTTGAGTTTGGCATTGAGTTAATGCCGGGTACAACACCGATATCGATAGCTCCGTACAAAATGGCTCTGATAGAGTTAAAAGAATTAAAAGCTCAATTGCAAGAATTAACCGATAGAGGATTTGTACAACTGAGTTTCTCGCCCTGGGGTGCTCTTGTGTTGTTTGTGAAAAAAAAAAGATGGCATGATGAGAATGTGTATAGACTATCGATAGCTTAATAAAGTAACGATCAAGAACAAATATCCTCTGCCAAGAATAGATGATTTGTTTGATCAATTGAAAAGGGCTACAGTGTTTTCAAAGATAGATTTGAGATCTTGTTATTATCAGTTGCGAGTTAAAGACTCCGATATGCCAAAAATTTCTTTTAGAACAAGGTACAGGTATTATGAATTTCTAGTTATGCCTTTCGGACTGACGAATGCACCTGCTGTCTTTAAGAATTTAATGAACCGAATTTTCAGACCGTATCTAGATCGATTTTTTATTGTGTTCATAGATGATATCTTGATCTATTTGAGAAATGAAACTGAGCATGTCGAGCATTTTGCAGACTCTGATAGATAAGCAGTTATATGTAAAGTTCAGTAAATGTGAATTTTGGTTGAGTGAAGTTGGTTTTCTAGGGCATATTGTGTCAGCATCAGGTATTTGAGTCAATCCAAGCAAGATTTCTACAATAATGGATTGGAAGCCTCCGAGAAATGTATCTGAAGTCTGTATTTTTCTAGGACTAGCTGGTTACTATAGGCGATTTGTGAAAATCTTTTCGAGGATTGCAACTCCGTTGACGAGATTGCTTCAAAAAGATGCAAAGTTTGAATGGCCCGAGAATTGTCAAAAAATTTTTGATCAGCTGAAAGCTTTATTAACCAAAGCTTTAGTGTTAGTTCAACTAGAATCGGGTAAAGAATTCGTAATATATAGTGATGCATCGTTGAATGGTCTGGGCTATGTTTTGATGTAGGAAAACAAAGTCATAGCTTATACCTCGAGACAGTTGAAGCCGCATGAAGAGAATTACCCGACATACGATTTAGTGTTAGCAGCCATTGTATTTGCACCGAAGATTCGGCGTCATTATTTGTTTGGTAAGAAATGCCATGTTTATTCAGATCATAAGAGTTTGAAATATCTGATGACTCAAAAAGATTTGAATTTGCGATAGTAGAGATGGCTAGAATTGTTAAAAGATTACGAGTTAATAATTGACTACCATCTGGGAAAAGTCAATGTTGTTGCTAATGCTTTAAACCGAAAATCTTTATATGCTCTACGTGCAATGAATACTCAGTTGGCTATATCTGAGGATAGCACAATTGTAGCTAAATTGAAAGCAAGACCGTTATTTTTACAACAGATTTGTGAAGCTCAGAAAGTTGATAATGAAATGTTAGTAAAACGAACTCAATGTGATTTGAACCCTGATTTAGAGTTTCAAGCTGACGCTGATGATTGTTTGAGATTCAAAGGTCGAATATGTGTCCTGAGAAATTCAGAGTTGATTTGGATAATTTTGAATGAAGCATATAGTAGTCGTTTATCTATTCACCCGGGAAGCATGAAAATGTATAATGATTTGAAACAGCTATATTGGTGGAATGGTATGAAATGTGACATTTCAGAGTTCGTTTCTAAATGTTTGATTTGTCAGCAAGTTAAAGCTAAACGTCAAGTGCCTTCAGGATTATTGCAACTGATTATGATTCCTGTGTGGATATAGGATAGAGTGACTATGGATTTTGTGTCGAGATTGCCCTTATCTCCGAGTAAGAAAGATGTGATCTGGGTTATTGTTGATAGATTGACGAAATCAACTCATTTCATTCTTGTACGAACGGACTATTCGCTTGAAAAGTTAGCTGATTTGTATATCTCCAAGGTTGTGAGATTACACGGAGTACCTATTTCTATTGTTTCGGATAGAGATCCGAGGTTCACATTAAGGTTTTGGAAGAAACTACAAAGGGCACTAGGTACAAAATTACATTTCAGTACTACATTTCATCCGCAAATGGATGGTCAATCCGAGCGAGTTATTCAGATACTCGAGGATATGTTGAGATGTTGCATTCTTGAGTTTGAAGGTACATGGGAAAAGTATTTGACGTTGATTGAATTCGCATATAACAATAGTTTTCAATCAAGTATTAAAATGGCACCTTACGAAACTTTATACGGTCGGAAGTGTCGAACACCATTGTATTGGACTGAGCTAAGTGAGAATAAGATTCATGGGGTCGATCTGATTAGAGAAATAGAAGAAAAAGTAAAAGTGATCCGTGATAGTTTGAAAGCAGCGTCAAATCGTCAAAAATCTGACGCAGATTTGAAACGGAAAGATATTGAGTTTCAGATAGGGGATAAAGTGTTTCTAAAAGTATCTCCGTGGAAGAAAATACTTTGGTTCGGTCGTAAAGGTAAGTTAAGTCCGAGATTCATCGGGCCATATAAGATTGTTGAACGTATTAGGCCGGTTTCTTATAGATTGTTGTTACCACCTAAGTTAGAAAGGATTCATAATGTATTTCATGTATCGATGCTATGAAGATACAGATCAGATCCTTTGCATGTCATTTCCCCGACTGAGGTTGAAATTCAACCTAATATGTCTTATGATGAAGAACCGATACAGATTTTAGCTCATGAAATCAAAGAGCTGAGAAATAAAAGAATAGCGTTAGTGAAAGTATTGTGTCATCAACACGGGGTTGAAGAAGCTACGTGGGAACCAGAGGATACTATGAGAAAGCAATATCCAAACCTATTCACTAGTAAGATTTTCGGGGACGAAAATCCCTAAGGGGGGAGAGTTGTAACATCCCAGTTTTAGCTAAATCGAAATAGTGGTTTCGAAAACACAAATCTGAGTTTAGAAAAATTATTTTAATATTATTTTGTGTGTTTATGGTATTGAATATATATGTTTGAAAATTTTGTGAGCTAATTTTATCATTTAATAGCTCAATTTGAGAAAAAGGACTTAATCGCGTAAAATGTAAAAGTTGTATTCTATTTGTTAAAGTGCTTTAATTACTATGAATTTAAATGTGTAAGTCCTTATGTGGTATTTGACCTTGGGTTAATGGGATGGACAAAAATAGTCATCCTTTAAGTGAATTTTTGTGTTATAATATAAGGTTAAAATAATAATTAGTGAAATAATAGTAATTACATTAAAACAAAATAAAATGATGGCCATTTTATCATCTATTATGGCCGAATGAAGCAAAGAAGAAAGCTTAAAATAGGGTTTTGATGTTTGACATTTACAAGCTTAATTAAGGTACGGTTTTAGCTTTGTTTTTGATGATTTCTACATTTTTGTGATCGTTGCTTTGTGTTCTAGCTAGCCCATGTCTTAATTTTTGAAAATGTTGATGATTTTGAAAGTTGTCATTTCAAGTGTTTTATGATGTTTGATGATGAATTATGAAAGCTTGGTGCTTGTTATACATGTTTTGTAAAGTGATTTTGAGTAAAAATACATATTAGGGATTAAATTGAGAAAAGTGTAAATTGAGGGGTTAAATAGTGAAATAAATGAGAGTTTTGGGCTGCTAGGAGTCTCTAGGAAATTCGACTAGGCTTGGGTGAAATTAAATTTTGTGTAATTTGTGTTTTTGTGAAATAAAGTCTAAATTGAATAAATGTGTAACTTTAAGTGCTAAAGTACAAAAATGCCAAAATATGTGTTTGTGGATTAAATTGAATGAATTGGTGATTAAATGGGTTAATTTTCAATACATATAAATCAAAAAAGAAAGAACTCAGATTTAGATAAGGGAAAATCGAAGGTTATCGAGTAATTGATCCGATTCGTCAATTCCGAGTACGAGCTAAGTTTGTACGTGATAAATGAAGTTATAATTATGTTTTTAATGCTTTAATAATGCATAAATTGTATATATGTGACTACGATTGCGTATGACAATAAATCAACTATGTTTGGAACTTAGTGTGTATTTCAAAATAGCTTCGGCCATAAATAGCACTTAGTGTGCGAATTGGAATAGTTTCGGCTATATGAGGCACTAAGTGTGTGATACCGAGATAGCTTCGGTTTAATGTGATGGCACCAAGTGTGCGAGATCATTATAGCTTAGGCCAATCACTGATGCACTAAGTGTGAGAATTCTTAAAGCATTGAAAGACTTCCGAATGAATTAATGTATTGAATAAAGAGGTGAGAATGAAATAAATAAATACGGGAAATTTCAGGTATGTAGGATACCTATGTGGCAGTTGATACTATGTGTATGAAGCTTGATGAATTTGTATATACATGTTAAACGTTGGTGGATTAGAATTGAATGATGTTATAAGAACTAATAAGTGTTTATTAATTGATGTTTTGTATTATATGAACTGTTGAGTATATTTGGTACGAACTTGCTAAGCTATGAAGTTTATTGTGTGTTATTTGTTTATGTTTTATAGATCATTGAAGCTAGCTTGGATTCAGGGATCGTTAGGAAACGTCATCACACTATCGATCATCTTGTTGGTACTTTTGAAGCTTGTATATATGGTATATGACATGTATAGGCTAGTGTCATTTTGATTATGTTTTGAGTTGTGAATTTAGCCATGTGATATGGTTTGTAAATGATATAAATGTTGGTGTGGATATGGCGATTTAAATGACTTGAATTATGGGTTTAATATGGGATTCATGAGATGTATTTAATGTCTTATGTGTTGTGGTTTGATTTTGTGATGTTGAAATTTTAATTTTTGTGGCGTGAAATAGGTGATGATGAAATGCATTTAGAAGTCATACAAGTTTAATAATTTTGGTATAATTTGGTTATGGAATTGAGTAGTTGAAATGTTGTGCTAAGATGACATAATATGTGTATGAATTGGTTGGTTTTGGTTGCTTATAAATGTCTTGAAATGGTACCATTCAGGTTGATTGATCTGCATGAGAAAAGGGTGGCTACATTGGCTTTTCAAATGGCCTATTTTTGTCCACACGGGCGTGTGTCTCGGCCGTGCACGACACATGGCTATGTTACACGGCCGTGTGTCCCCTGGGGTAGCCCTACGAATTTAAGTCAGTCTCGAACACGGCTTAGACACACGAGCGTGTCTGATGACCGTGTGAGGCACACAGCCTTGGCATATAGGTGTGTGTGGCTATTTTGAAGGGTACACGAGCTAGACACACGTGTGTGTGGTTGGCCGTGTGACCCAAGTCAGTAACCTCTCCAGTTTTCCCACGGCCAAGGCACATGTGCGTGTCTTCAGCCGTGTGGTACAAGTCAGTATGTATGCTCTATTTTCACACGGCCTAGGACAGGGGCATGTCTGGTAGCCGTGTGAGGCACACGGCCTACTTACACGGGCGTGTGACCTATGAATTTAAAATTTTTCTAAGTGTTCGAAATTTTTTTATATGTGATCAGTTTAGTCTCGGACCACTATTAAGCATATTTTAAGGTATCGTAGTACCTTATAAGGGACAATGTGAATGTTTACGAATGGCTTTTGATAATGGATGTATAAATACATGTGAATGGGATGTGTTATTCAGTAATGCCCCGTAACCCTATTCTAGCGTCGGATATAGGTTAGGGGTGTTATAGCAAAGCACATAACCAAATATACAATACTCAAATAGACAATCACAATTTACAAACAAACTTAGTTTGAAATTACAATCTAGGACAAATTTCAATAGAACAAATAGAGTATTTAAACTTATAATTATACAAAATTAATCGAGTCTGACACAACTATTTGACATTTATAACTCAATAATTTAACTCCTTCTTTATAACCCCAAAACAACAACATTGTATGCATAATATTCCAGTACATCCCATTTTTGACGTACTCTTGGCATCGTCCCATCAAGCATGCACCTAACATCAAATACATGAAACTCGAAGATAGAAATGGATAAGTTCCAAAGAACTTAGTGAGAAATAACATTGTTTACCCTAATTGGTACTCATATATATATATATATGATAACTGTTAGTTTGCCATGGCAATCTTCTTGTACTCCGTTACGTGGTTTTGCTACTGGCAAATAAGTTCCTTGAACTCATTCCTTTATATACGCGTTAACTACCCTACCTTGATTTGTTCCCATTTATGTTCTCCATCAACCTCAATCCTCAAATATTTCTCCGACCCACATTATTTATAAATCTGCCCGAATCTAATTCAAAGGCCAGTACATATCGATTATCATCTCACACGTATTCATAACACAGAACTATTATTCATAGAGAAATTCTTAGGTGAACACATACCCAATTGGAGAAATCAAAATACAATCTATATTATCATAGTTTACCCAATCAATAACAATTTAGCCCCACACTATTACCTTCTTATATTGTCCTCATACAAATAGAATTGGCGAATAACTTCTTATAACCTTCAAACTCAAACTTTTGTTCAAAACATCTATTCAATACTAACCCATCACCTCTCTGTATCTCATCAATTCATTATCTTAAATCATATATTAATCTTGTATAGTTCTTTCCATATAGTTGATAGATACCTTATATCATACTGATTTTATTGAGCACTTTATAGAAATATTCTGAATACTCCATATAACTTTGTACAAAACACGCCACAAGGCAACCTATTAGAATATGCCTCAAAGGCTTTCCATTCAGAATACGCCACAAAGGCTTTGTAACAACCCAATACTGGAAGGTCGATTGAAGCGTTACTCAGACAAAAAACAGACATATGCCCAATTCAATTTTTAGTTCAACTACGATACATGTTAGCTTTACTAGGCGGAGCCTCAAAAAACTTCTTCAAAACATACGTTTATTTAACAGTATAAGCCATAGAATAAAAGCAAATGGATTTAAGATCTTTCAATTGAGATTCTTCTTTAAAATACAATACTAGTAGTGACGTTTACTTATAAAACATTTTGGCGTATACAAGTTGAAACCATTTCATAAGTCAAAACTTAATAAACTTTAACAAGTCCCTCAAAAGGAGGGTAACATTCTTATAAAGTAGTAACTAAATAAGAAAAAACATTTATTATAGATTCATTTTCAGAACAAAGTTACACGCCACCCCCAAAACAAATACATGTTACAAAATAGAAATAGATGAAGCTCATAGCAGAGAATGTTTATTCTAGCTTAATCCCTTCAAAAAACCTATAACGAAAATCACCTTAAAGGAGGGAAAGAAAAGGAGGTAAGTTCAAAAGAACTTAGTGAGTCCAGTAAGGAAAACTCAACACTTAAATAAAAATAGATACATGGCAAGTTCATAACACAAGCTGATACTTTAGACTTTATATGCCATGACATATGGGTGTGCACTCTTATCTCGTTGGCGAACACTTAACCTTGGGGTATAACTTTTCTGGCATACTCACATATTTGGCGCATACCATCTTTCATAATACTGGGAGTACACTTATATCCTTTCCCTCACATAGCACTATAACGTATAGAATTGTTGCTTCTCCATTAACATAGTCTTTTCTCATAAGTACTTTTTGTACCATAACCTCTCTTCAAGCGAACTCAAACATGCTTTCAAAACTTACTATGGCAGATTCAATATACCAATTATCATCTCTTGGCGAATTCCTTCTGATTTCGATGCATCAACAAGAATTAAAATGTTCTTTTTTAATCATTAATCTTTCTTTTCATCTCAACCGATATATGTATTACACAAACATACACAATATCATATTAGTTTATTCCTTTCAATACATAACATATAATATAAAACATACAGAGACATATTAGCTTACTCTTTCATACCCTTCCTTGGGTTGAACCTCGGATTTCACATATTAGAATAGATCTTTTCATATCATATCATTTCGAACACCTACGTATTCCTATGAGTACAAGGCTCTTTGTCATGTTTAACAACTAACATGTTCTACTAGAGACCCATCATATATCCCCGTCTAGTTAGCAATTAGCATGCCCTACCAGTGGTCTCACATTATGCCATTCTGGTTTGCAATTAACATGCCCTACCAGTGGCTTATCTTATCCATATATCGAGTTCATACCCCAAGGAAGTCATTTCTCTTTCATGCCATGATCATGCACACATACGCACACACAGACAATTATACATAACAAATTTCCAAAGTTCAAAGTTCATGTTCTCATTTGGACTCTATCCATGAAATCTATACGTTAATGTTACACAAGACAAATTACAATGTAGAGAAGAATTGCACTGTCTGGATACTTATAGGTGATTTCAAGGAAGTTAGTTATTTTATCTCTAATTCTGCATACACAACTCTTTTTTTCTAATTGAATACTTGATTATTCTTCTCCAATGAATTCTTTTTAACAGGTTTTCAAAGTGTAATAGAGCAAAAAAAAAAGAAGGAAAAACCCTCACTACAAGGGTTTCCACTGATATTTATATCTCACAGCTTTCACACTCAAGGTTAACATGTGGCTAACATGCAAAGCTAACTCAATTTCCATCATGACCAAAAAAATCATTACAGGTCATAATACATAAAAAAAGTAATCATAAAAATTTGGTACATTCTAACTGGATCTTAGTTAAAACTCAACTAGAGCTTAACAGAACTCACACATGTACAAACTAACAATATTCAGATCCACAATTCCACAATCCTTTTCGAGTGTACATAATAGAATATCTTAACACACATACTTTCCAAAAGAAACACTAATTGGTGGGTTCCTCACCACGATCATGTCGGACCATAAAATTTACAACTCAGATTTCGCCCAACAACAAATCATAACAGACTTATAAATCACACAGTCCGCCACTCATAGCGCACAACTTATACAAATACCACTCTGGCGCATACAATATAAACCAATCTTACTTTAACATAAATCTTAACTAACTTTCAGCCTACAAACCATCAACAAGACTATGTCGGGCGGGGTATTATAGGCTTTCCATTCTGAATACACCACAAAGGCTTTCTATTTAAAATATGCCACAAAGCCTTTCCATTTAGAATACACCACAAAGGCTTTCCATCTGAATATGCCACAAAGGCTTTTCCATTTAGAATATGCCACAAAGGCCTTCCATTCAGAATACGCCACAAAGGCTTTTCATTACTTTCATATTTGTGATATGAATTTGCCTAAACTCACCTTGTGTGAGGTTTGCAGGTTTGCCCATCATTGCCTTGGGACATGCAAAGAACCTCATTAGGTAAATGCCATTCAATAGTTCCTTTTCAGATAGTGTGCCATGGCCATGGACTTTTCCTTTATAATTTCGTATCAGAACTTATTTTTACTATCCTAACGGACTTTATCTGTTTTCACCGCGGTGACTCGTCTCACAATACAAACTCTTCAAACCTAGACAAATCTTAGACCCAACACTTTATATCACTCATCATACCTTTAATAGAACTCACATTCAAGCAAAGAAACCCATTCTCGTAACTGTATTATAACTCAACACATAGTTCTTCACATATTTAGACACACTAGATCCCCTATTTAATGTACATACCATCTTCAGCAGTTATTCATGTACTCGTTCAAATCTAACATAACTTCATTCATATATTCATATACATATCATATTCATACTATAATTTTTGTGATTTCAAAATTTTAGTTTGATAATTTTTATTTAGACATGATTCAACATGAATAGTATACATGCAGGTGTTAGAGTACAGACTCACCTAACACTTACCTCCAATAGTTTAACTCCATATCCAAACATCTATCAAGAAACAGTAGCATCCACTGCTTACAGAACATAGAAACTTCATTAAAATTCATTCATATACAATTTACCATTAACTCAAACACTGACAACACTCATGCAAAGCCTTGTACTTACATCTTACTATTCATGTTCCTGATACAAACTTACTCTTTCAAAGTTTAACATACAGGATTGAAATCCTTACCCAAGAATGAAATAACCACTAATTAGATCCAGATCTTTAGATTTCCGTTTACATAGGAAGAAATAACGTTGAATCACAATAGAAGAACCAAAGATTAACATCAGAAAGAAAAAAAAACTCCCCCCCAAAAACTCTTCCACATATTTAAATAGCCTTAACTCACTTACTGTAATATGACAAGTTTCACTTTACTTCAAAGTTTGTCCCACTTAATGGTTTACAGATTCTAAGAGAAACATAAATGAGGATCCAGTATAATTAAATATCAAATTAGTCTATCAAATTGATTCCTAATCGAATACTTCAACATAACTAGCATAGTCACTTAAACAAACATGACGTACAATACCCTTGACGTTGACTCAATCATAATTGCCCCATTACATTTCCCAAAATCATACTCATCGCAAAGAGACGCATTCTAAGAAGAATCCTTACTTTCAATCCTGACAACTTCTTTACGCCCATCCTATACGCCAAAAGAGACAATTGTGCGAATAGTATTTTTTCAGACAAATTATTTTAAAACTTCACGCCAAAACATCAAACTCGCCAAAAATTGGGGTGTTGCATTCTTCGTTATCATCGTACTCTGAATCGTGTTGAGTATAGGCTTAAGCAACACAAACCAAATGTAGAACAAGAAATTGAATTATTACTTTTAGTGGGAAAGTAACTTCTCTCTATAAATTGAAAAGTTTGTTATTCTGAAAAATAGATTTTATGCTTAATAATAAATTCACCTTATTTTTAAACATAAAAAACAATGTATGAATCAAGTATACTTTCCTCTATCAAAGGTGTTTATTTATAGAGAGAGATAGGAGAATCTTGGTTGAATAAAAATAACATATATAATATTTATTTAATAGAAAAACTCCCCTAATCCAACTAAGAGAGGGGGGAGGCACACTCTAAATAATAACACTAGGGTTGCTGCCCCTCATATGTAATATGAGGGGATTTGGGCCTCTTCTATATTGGGTCTAATTATATGTGTTTCCTAAACTTTTGACCTAGCACTTTATAATTTAATCCAACCCAATACTTATTTCCTATTTTTCAAAATAAATATTAATTAATTAAATAAATTAACTAAATTTATCTCCCAATTAAGAAATTTTCTTAACCCAATTCTAATTTTGTTAAAGTCATAGCAACTTTACCATAAAAGAATTTATGAGGAAATATATTTAAGTTTTATATTCAATGGATTCATAATGAATAATTAATTTAATTCCATTTTTGAACTTTAAATATTTAATTATAATTAATTAAATAATAATTTGAAAATCTTAAATTAATTCTCAAGTCATTTAAATACAAAACGCATTCACTTGTGAGTGCGATCCATTTCTCTAACTTTATCATTTCCATTCATTTTTGTTCATTTGGTTCTACATAAAACTCATTTTTGGTTTGAACGCGCTAGCGGAGGGACAAATTGGACATATATAATTAGCGCCCAAATAATTTAGAATTAAGTTCCAACTTTTCTTCTATTAATTACAAATTTATTTAGTCATGAAGTCATTTCATTATAGTCTTATAACAACCCCTTTTTCAGTGGTGCTGAAGACAGTGGTTTTGGAACACCTTTTTTGAATATTGAATCTGTAAATATTATTAATTAATATTTACAAGTATACTATTGAGTTATATTGAATTTCGATTCGATAATTTTATTGAACATATAGTTAATTAATGTACAATGACAAAATCATAGAAGTTAATCACTATATATTTTTATTTGATAAAAGGCTTATATGGTAATTCTTCAAGGGTTTAAGTGGGAATTAGTCACTTCTTGAAAGTTGTGGATGGTTAGTGGCATTATTATGCAAAAATTTGTTTAAATGAAATTATATTTAAAGGTTAAAAAAACTTATGTTATAATTTAAGTTAAAAAGAAAAACAAAAGAATAGAAAGTCATCATCTTTATCTCTATTTCTTCTTCAACCGTCCAAAAGGAAAAAAAATAAGGGTTGGGCTTCAAACATTTAACTCTCAAATTTGGTAAGCAATTTCAAGCCTGTTTGTTGTAATTTTTATATTTTTAAGATTTCGACAGCTTGATTTAACTAGCTCGGGAACTATTTTGCAAAAAAATTAAATTTTATAAAAATTGTCATTGAATCTTGAAGCTTTTAGTACTAAATTGATATATTTTGAGCTTAGATATGAAAAAAACACTATTTTGTAAACTGAAAGTTTTAGTTTTAAACATAAGGACTAAAGTGTAAATATTTAAAAATTGAGGTTAAATTTCTATAATTTTAGATATTAGAGGGCTGTAGAAGGATGAAATTGAGATCAATTTTGTAACATCCCAAAATAGGGCCTAAACGGAATAGTGGTTGCAGAACCACGAATCCGAGAAAGAAAAGTTTATTCCGATTAATTTTTATAATTTACCGAGTGATTAGATGCATGTGTTAGAGTATCGATGGAAAATTTTATAGATAGCATAATTAATTTGCCTATTAGGGCTTAATTGTAAAAGTTGATAAATATGAGTTTTAGATGCTAAAGGATTAAATTGAAGAGCATAATTGAAGTAGAGGTCCTTAAATGGTAATTAGACCATTAGGTTTTCATGGACAAAAATGGACATACATAGGCAAAAATAACTAAAATTTTAATGAAGGGTATTTTAGTCATTTGGTAATTAAAAGATTAAAAAAGCTAAAAAGATGGCAAAATGTGCCCATCTTCTTCATTAGGCCGAAATTTCAAGGGGTTCTCCATAGCTAGGGTTTTTTCAAGCTTCCAAGCTCCATAGTAAGTGATTTCAAGCCCCGTTTTTAATATTCTTTACGTTTTTAGAGTCACGGTAACTTGATTTAGCTTATTCTAGCAATAATTTAACCTAGGGTTCATATTTGGAAAAATACCCATAGGTGAAATGTGTTTATTTTTATTTTTTATGGTAGAATATGAAGCTTGAAATTATGTTAAACGATTTGAGCTAAGCGATTTTAAGTGAAACGAGTAAAACGACATAATCGGTAAAAATACCTAATGGTCATAAGTACATGTTAGAGTGGGAATTTGATGTTGCTGTAGGTAAATAAAATGATCAGCATGTCATAAAACATAAGAATTAGGGATAAAATTTCATTTTCGAGCTTTGGGGAAAAAGTGTAAATATGCAAAAGTTTAGGGGCAAAATCATAATTTTACCAAAGTTAGAGTTAAGGACTGTTTTGATAAATGTGAATATTAAATAATTTAAATTTGCTATTATAGATCAATAAGAACGAAAATTGGGGTTAGATCAAGGAAAGAAAAAGATTAAAGACTAAATCAAAATATTTGATTGTATTTTGTATCGAGGTAAGTTTGCGGTAAATAAATGCAATGTTTTATTATTTATAATTAATGATGTTATTTTTCAGCATCTATATATTTATTTTGTAAATTTACTCCTTGATTATTCAAGCAAGAATTGACGGAGAAATGGTACTTAAAAGTCCCGGTTGAACTTTAGGAATGTGTAGGATACAAATGTCATGACATTAGCGTTTAAGGATACCAAGTAAGACCATGCCTAGGCATAGCATTGGTAAGTTTTACAAGGCAAGGAAATCATGTAAGACCATGTCAGGACATGGCATTGATAAACTACTATAAGGTAAAGATCCCATGTAAGACCATGCCAACGCATGGCAATGGTGAGTTCATAAGGCAAGGATACCACGTAAGACCATGTCAAGACATGGTAATGGTAAGTCTAAAAAGGAAAGGTACCCGTGTATCCTTAGTATTCCAAGTGGTTCAATGGGAAATTCAAAGAGTGTACCAAAGGAAAGGTAAGATAAGTACATGTTTGAGAGGTTCAGGTAAGAATTCAAAACTTATGCATATTGAGTTTAAAGGTTATAGTGGTTTTGATAAGATAAGAAAGAGATAATTCATTTAGAATGTTGTTATTTATTTACATGCAAACTTACTAAGCTTTATGCTTACTCCCTTTCTTTTCTCTCTTTTTTTATATAGTATCGCAAAGCCAACTCGGAAAATCGTAAGGACGTCGGAGATCGCCTCACACTATCAATGAGCTATCTCGGTATTTTGTGACTAAAAATACTTTAAGTTATGGCATGTATAGGGACTTGGCTATTTTGTGTGTATGTCCTTATGATATGATTAAAGAATGGCATGTGAATACTTGGTAATGATTAGCTTATGATATAGCTAAATAAGAACATGTTTTGGAATTATGTATGCCTAAATGAGGTTTGATGCAAAGAAATTATGGAAGAGTAAGAGTTGGCCATGGAACAGTTAGGAAACAACAGCAGTGATGTGAATTTGAAAAATCAATAAAAAATTTAGAAATGGAATTAAATTGTGAATGAGATATAGAATTAAATCTTATTGAATCTATTTTCATAGAAAAGAAACATAGCAAGCAAAGGAAGTCTATATTCTGAGATATTTAAATTTTTGTAAGACTGGTTCAGAGTAATTTCGTGATCCCCTGTTCTAACTTTGGAAAATCACAAGAAATTTTACAAAAATAATTATAAGTCATAGTTTATATTTATAGATTCCTTAGTGAGTATGTTTTCATTAGAAATAAATGGAAACATTATCTGAATTTTGTCCAATGAGATAATTGATTTTTAGTGAAGAGAGGTTAGGTCTGCTGAACTGCGAAACAGGGGAATATTTAATGAATAAACTGTACTAATTGGTTAAACCAAAAATTCTGGAAAAATTATGGTAAGAAGATATATGAGTCTAGTTTTAGGAAAAATTTATGTATTTAAATTTTGAGTTTCATAACTCGAGTTATAGTTAATTTAATGACTATTACGCAGGTGGACAGTTTTATTATGAATAGTGAAATAAATTGTTTTGATTTGTGTAAGTAATTGGATTTTTTTTTATACCTCGAATAAGTAAGATAAGTATGGTAACATCTTGTGCTCGACTCCGGTGATGGTCTCGGGTAAGGGCTATTACAAATTTCGAAAGCGAAGCACAAATTTGAAAGTTATGACAAATTTGGTTTTAAGGACAAAATTGAATAAAATGCAAAACTTGAAGAAATATCTGATAAATGAAATTGAATTGATATATAGTTATAGTATGTTATTAAATGATATTTGTAGTTGATAATTGAATTAAATTATGATTTAGATCGGGATTTAAACCAATCAGAGGATATTCGTGAAAAACAGAAAATTATATATTTGTCCCTAACACTTTAGATTGTTGTTTTTCCAGGAATAGAAGATATTAGTCCCTTCAAGATCACAATCATCCCTCACTTGAATGTTAAGGGTGTACATCATTACTAAACAATAGGGTTCATAAAAATTTTCCCCCTCCTTCGATGCTTCCACCAACTCTTCATCACTAATAAACTCACTTCCATTGTTTTCAATATTAATTAATTCGAGCATATTGGCATCTAGTGTGTCTAAATCGGAGGTATACTCACATTCACCTTGATAAGCAAAAGTCTCATGTTAGAACAATCATGACTATAGTGCTCATATGTCTAGATATTTGTTTCATAGTTAGGTTGGTGAGACAATATCAGGTGAATCCTGGTCTAAGACATTGGCAAGAAGTTATGCATATACTCAAGTATTTGTAGAGAAAAAAGAATTATATTTTTTGTATTCCGAAGAAGATCTTACTCTTATCGGTCATATAGAAATTGACTTCTAGACGTGCCAAGATTCGAGGAAATAGATATTGAGATGTGTCTTTGTCCTAAGCAGTAAGTCCATACTATGGAGAGTGTCAAGTAGGGTTGCACTATTGATTCTACTATGAAGGTCAGATATGTGGCTACTTTTGAGGCAACAAAAGAAGCAATATAGCTTCAGACTTCCTTAAGTATCTCGAAGTCATTCATGATATGGAAAAAAGCTATCACAGTGTATTATAATAATAGTGTAGCAATAGCTAGCACTAAAGAAACCAGAAACCACAAGAGGATAAAACACATTGATAGAAAGTATCATATCATAAGGGAGGTAGTAGTAGATATAATAATGGGTGTACTCAAATTCGCATCAAATGACAACCTTGTGAATCAATTTACCAAGACTCTAGTGGCTAGGAGTTTTGAAAAACATGTAGAGAATATGGGAATTCGAAACATGACTCAACTACATCAATATGAAAATGAGAGACTATTGGGATCTAGTTTCATTAGTGTAGTGATTTCATCTATATGTACTTGTATTTTTTGAACAAATTAGTTTAATAAAATATACATTATAATCATTAATATCTTTTCATATTATCCTTAATGATTTTTGCACGCAAAATAAAATGAAAGCAAATATTTACTCATTAATTATCTAATGTTTAACTAATATTAAAGCGGTATTGTGTTGTCAGATCATAATATAGAAGAACAACTTATATTAGTAAATAATCTAAACATGTCCTTAGTCTAATCGGAATTGAGCAAATCAATTGAAAGACTAATGTGCCACCTATCAAGTCCAAATGGGAAGATACCTTGTCCTAGGTATCAAAGTGGATGACTCCCAAAATATAGAGACATATTTGTGATTGATTAGGCTGACAGTACATCAAACATGATCAAAGTAGAATAGATCCTAGATCCGTTTGTGGATTCATTCACTTGTGACGTTTATAGTGTGACATACCTTAATCTTGAGTGGATGGTGGACTATGTATGTGCAACTTGTATACTTTGATACAAATGAAAGCCTAAGTTTAAATATATTATGATAAGGAATGAGGCGGATGAATGCAGAAGCAAATCGTAAAGTTTGTTCACGTTGTGGATTTGACTCAGGGCTCTAGACGTTTGGAAAGAAACTTGGATTTTGAAACAATCTGAAACACAAATGAATCCAAGTCAAATAAAAAAGTTGAAGAAAAAAAATGAAATAAATAAACTAAGATAAGTAAAATAGAACAATAGAACAATAGAACAATAAAGAAGAAAATAAAAAAGATAGATGGAAAAGATGGAACGTGGCATGTAAAAGTCCTAAGGAGCCTTGAAAACAAGAAGAATTCACAACCCCCTTCAAGCGGCTCTAATTTCCCCTCCAAGAAAGAAAACTTGGCAAGAAAAAGTTTGAATTTAATCCTCACAATCTAAAAAAATTGTTAAAACTCTTCTAAAAGAAACTCAAGAGAAATTCTTAAAAAGAAAACCCAAAGAGAATTTATTAACTCAAAAGAGAAGTTGAGTAATAATAAATTGAATGATTTGTATAGAATGCAAAGGCCTATATATAGGCTAGCTAAATAAATCTAAATAAAACTTTTAAGTATACTAGAACTCTAATTTAATCTAAATAAGAAGTAGTTTTAAACTAAACCTTCTTGTTAACAGAAAACTCCTAAATAACTTAAAATACTTAATAATTATAAAAAAAATTTGGAATAAAATAATAATAGCTGATAATTACAATATTAGACTCATATATAATAAAAATTAAGCCTAGAACCCGAACCCAGTATGAAATGCCTAAGCTTGTGGGATTGATTAGGATCCTTGAAGTGAAACACGTAAGCTTGTTAATATTTTCCATATGGGCTTGTCATCATAGATTGAGAGTTTAGGCCCACGAATAAAATTAATCCCTTTTAATTTATCATCGCTCCAAAATCTATCGTCTTGAAGTTTCAACTCTTCTGTTCGATTTTTTTTTTTTTGTGATAAAGTCTTGAACAAATAAGTTGAGTTTTGACTTTAGCTGCTTGGATTTGGATCTCGTGATTGGGCCTTGAGGGAAACTAAGCCCATCTCTATTATGGCCTTTGAATTGGACCGAGTTGCTCGTATCAGATTAGGAATTGATTATTGATGCGTTGGGAATATGACTTCTGTAGTATATAGCATCATTTCACAATAGTGGAATTCATGGCTCAATAAAGGATAAATGTATCCTCTCATCAACATTACATGATAGATGGAAAGTAGCGTGGCCACGGGTAATTTTTCTTTGTGATAAATGATTTAAACTATTTGATAGTAATTGACTTTTCATGAAGGAAAATTTAATGGTTACTGTGAGATAAAATATGATCATATTGGGAGAACGAATTTATGCAAAAGAGATTAAGGATATCCTATGATGGTAACACACTTATGGTATGGTCATTGGATGAGCACTCAATAAGTAGCTTTCATAATGCTATATAATAAAAGAGTACTCATTCACGATACTTTAAGGGAATGACTTGTGACTAAATAATGTTGTAATTAATAGGTGAAAGGTTGGAACTTAATTGTAATCATTTAAGCCTTAATTATATAAGTCCAGTCAGCCCCTCCACTAGCTCGTGATAACCATAAACGAATTGCATGTAGAACCAATAATTAGAAATAAATGAAAACAATGAAGTAAGATAAATAGAACTCTTGTATCATTGTTTGCATTGAATGTGTTTTCTTGCAAAGTAAAAAAGATGACTTAGACATTAATTTAAGATCTTTGAACTATTTTTAAATAATTGCAATAAAATAATTGAAGTTCGAAGTGAAAATTAAATTGAGTAGTTATCATGGGTTTGTTGAATAAGGCAATTAAATATATTTTCTTCATATATTCTATTGCAATAATGTAACAGTCCGTTTTTCAGTGGTATCAGAAACAGTAGTTTCGGCCACCAAATTCAAAAATTAAGTTTGTAAATTTTATATTTAATATTTACGAGTTAATTGTGATTTTAAAAAGGTTTTTGATATAGTGATTTTTATTGTATAAATGATTTATTAAGTTCAAGTGGTTTTAGAAAATGAGGTATTGAGACCTCGTTTCTATAATCCGAGCTATAAATATTTTTATAAATATTTACAAGGTGTCATTAAGGTGGTATTAAATTTTCGTTGAAAAATTTTAACGTTTCGATAGTTAATTACTTAAAAAGGACTAAATCGCGTAAAATGCAAAAGTTATGTTCTAATAGCTAAAGGTATTAAATAGCTATAGGAATTTAAAGTGGAGGTCTCTATATGGTAATTAGACCATTAATGTGTTATTGGATGATAGTGGTTTGGCAATGTTTTAATTTTTAAATATCATAAAGGTTAATAAAGTAAATTAGGTAATTAAATGATATATTAATAAAACAAAACAAATTTTTGTTTTGCTCATCTTCTCCAAAACACCATAGCTGACTCTACTTGGAGAAAATAAAGCTTGGTTCAACCATGTTTCATTCCTTGCATGTAAGCTACTAAATTATCAGTTTCTTGTAATTTTTATGTTTTTGAGATCGTTGTAACTAGGTCCATTTAGCCTGTACCTTCGATTTTGAAATAGTTAAAGATTTTGAAAGTTTCCATTGATGAATATTGTGATTTTTGATGTTAGATGATGAATTTGGAATGTTGATTTATATTTAAAAGTATTTTGTTAAGTGATATTGATGAATTTTTTTATTAGGGACTAATTTGTTAAATTAATAAAAGTAGAAGGATTTAATGTGAAATTTTTGTATAAATGGGCTATTTTGGATACCATAAACATTTGGCTAAGCTCAATTCTGGGTAAAAATGGTTAATTTGCATGTTTTGGGCTCAGGGACTAAATTGAATAAAAGTAAAACTTTAGGAGTAATTTTATAAAAATGTAAAAAATGACCAAATTGTATGAAATGAATTTTTTTATTGTATAAATTAATATATTTAATGAAATTATTAATTTAGATCAAGATCGGGTGGAAAAATTGAGGAAAATAGAAAATTACCAAAATGACCCTAAACTTTGGTATTTCTGCAATTTAGCCAGGTAAGTTCGTATGAACTATACTATGTATACTATTAATTAAATTGAATGTTATTATATAAATTTTATTGACAATGAAACGATATATATATATATATGTTATTATACAATTAGCTTATAATGAAACAAGGAAAATTCAACGACGCACGACGATAATCGAGTCCTATTTGAACCTTAGGAATATTTAGGATACAAATGACATGTCATTAGGGGTTACCGTGTTTCGGGTGCTGGTCTTGTACGTCCTACCGGTGGTTAAGTTTTCGGCATGTGTTGCGGTTACTTGACAACTTGTATGAGTAGCACCGTGTAGCTACGTCCTGACTGATAGCTTGTATGAGCAGACCCATATATGGCTCGAAAGAGAGCACTGATCTGAGATATGTGATAGTAGTGGCTTTGACCACATGATGGCACTTAGTGTGCGAGATTTCCGTGTATCTGATATTATTCTAGTGGTTCAACGGGAAATGTTCTGTTACGAGATGATATGAGTTTGATACGAACTAATATAGGTATATACATGAAATACTTGGAAATAATGGTACTTGATATATTGATATATTGAAATGGATGATATATGTATATGATGAAACGGTAAGATAATGATTTGTATCATGACATGTACATATATGAATATCTTTGACATGTTGATACATGGTAATTATGTTAGTTGAGACGAGTAATGAACTCAAGTGCGACATGTTGAGAAAATAAGGTTATCAATGTTGAATTTATATGAAATATGTTCAAGTATGCTAACATGTGTTGCTGTTTGATGCTTAGGTAAGTGTCAAGCTATTGGTTGAATGGTATTATGTTTACTTATAAGTCGTATTGAAATGGTAAGTGCTCAAATGAAAATATGCTTATACTCATGAAAAAGTGGTAAGGTTTAAATTATGCAAATTCTTATGAAATGGTTTATCATGTGATTAATTCTAAAAGAGTTATGTTTAAGTGCACTAGCTTGTAGCTATAGTTGATGGCATGCTTGTGTCTTGTGTATTATGCATATGAAATGGAATGATGAGTTGAATTGATGATGTCATTTAAGCTAAAGAAAGTAAATGTAACAGAAAATAAAGAAATTTGAAAGAGTTTAAGGTTGTTTAAAATCCTACTATGCTAGGGATAATATGTATAAGTGATACTGTGGATTTACTCATTTTGTGAGTTGTTGAATTTGGTTTCATGAATCGTATGGTATCAGTATATGATTATTCTTGATATGTATAAATTTCATACTGGAAATGGATTGATCTGATTAAAGTTTATACGATCTTATTAAGCATTCATTGCTTATGTAGTTATTTTTTCTTTACTTTTCAGACTATCGGAAGCTCGATCGGGTTGGAAGCTCGTCAGAGATTTATCACACTATCCAGCTATTATATCGGTAGATTTTGATGTCTTGATTTAGGTTATAATGACATGTATAGGTTATTTTGGCTGATGTTAGCCTATGTGTTTAGGTTGTGGAAATAACCATTTGGTTAGTTTGCATTTTGACCTTGTGTAGGTAAAATGATATATATATTATAAGGTGTATATAAGTAGCCTTGTAATGGTCGATATATGACTTGTTATAGTTGAATGAAGGTAGATAGAAAAGTAGTTGAATGTGCATATTAGATATGACATATAACTTGTTGTGAATTGGTGTTTTGTCATAGTCAGCATATATGTATTTTAATGCTAATGGTTATGTGGTACAGTTGGTACCAAATGGTATGTTTTGGTAAGTGATTTACATGTTGTGTGTTGATGCAATATACATATAAGTTAGTTAATCATTTGGTTATATTGAGCATACAGTTAAATATCTTTATATTTGTCATTTGAGGTGCCTTTGGGCATATTGGTTGGATGTTATTATACAATATGTGTTTGGCTTGGATTATGCATAATTTTGGTGCCTTTTGAGGGCTTATGTATATTTGCAAAAGGGATTATAAGTACATGTAGAAAAATGGCTTGTAAAATGACCTATTTTCGTGTGCAGAGACACAGGCTTGTGTCTCAGCCGTGTGCCCCCTGTAGTTTTCAAAGGGTTGCAAGTCAGGTTTTACAAGACCTATCACATGACCTGGCACACGGGCGTGTAGTTCAGCCATGTAACTCAAGTTAGTGAGTTACACGAGCACGGACACGGGCTGAGACATGGCTGTGTGTACCTATTTTGAATGCCCACACAGCCTAAGGCACGAGCTTATCTCTTGGCCGTGTGAGTCACATGGCCTGGCCACACGGCCGTGTGACCCCTGCATTTTTAAAATTTTCATCTTTTCCCTTAAATTTCTATATGTTTCTGATTTAGTCTCGATTTGTTTCTAATGTGTTTTTTTAGGGCCTCGAGGGCTTGTATGAGGGACAATATGTATGTTATTGATTGGTTTGGCTATGATTGATGATATGAATTAAATGTTTTAAAATTTTAGATAGTTTTGAAATGTAAACTCCGGTAATGCTTCGTAACCCTATTCCGATGACGGATACGGGTTAGGGGTGTTACAAATAAAGTTGTTATGACTTTAACAAAACTAGAATTGGGTTGAGAAAATTATTTAATTGAGAAATTAACTTAGTTAATTTAATTAATTGATTAAATAAATAAAATTTTGGGTAATGGAAAATAAATAGTGGGTTTGATAAATTATAAATGTTAGATAAAAGTTTAGAAAGCACATATAATTAAACCCAATACATAAGAGGCCCAATGGGTTGACAAACCCAAGTGCAATATAAGGCATGTCGTTACCCCTCACCCTTCTACTTAGAGTAGAAGTGAATTTTTTAATTAAAATATTATTTAATCAAGCCTTATTCAAACAGAACTGCGGTACTATTTCTCTATAAATAGGAACTATGTGTTAAGCAATTTACAACACTTTTCATACATTGTATTTTCTAGGAAAAACACAGTTTTTGGTTAAATAGAGAATTAACTTTCATACTTAAAGTTTTCATCTCTTGATTTGGTTTGTGTTGTTCGAGCTCACACTCGAAGCAATTCGTTGTTTGAGGATAGTGGAGAAGGTTGTTCGGTGGAAAGCCAGGATCGACTTAATCGTCTCGTACAAAGCACGTGTATTATCTCGATCAATAGGTTTATTGTTATAAATAACATAATGGCTCAGTTTTGGAAAATTTTCAAACTTCCATTTTACCTAAAATAACTGTTTTTTTAACTGATTTTTCCAACACTAATCTATTTCAAAATTATTCTTCTTTTCAATTGTTGAGATAGATTGCTCAAGCAGTAAAACTAATTTCTTGGTCATTTTTGGGAAGATCAACATATCCATTTTCAATTTTTAATCTTTGCAAAGGAAGATAAATCACTCAATACACCGTTGTGGATCATTGGTGATCCGCGATTGGGACCGAGCAATCCAAAACAAAAGCCAAATTAGATTGAGCGATTTAGGTAACTCTGGTTCAAACTTAACTTACATTTGCGAGGCTTTTTCCAGAAATGTATTTCGTCACTAAACTATCGATACAAGCAATAATTTAAGCTCAATCTATCCTAACCTTTGGATAATTGAAACCCCACCCTAATGTCACAGGGCTAGAAATCCGTGGCTCGTGACACTAGTACATTTAGTATGAATTCTCTCTTCTAGTTCCCATTGCCAATTGCAAATGAAAAACTAAACAATTAGATAATGTTTGGTGCTTTTTCATGTTATAATTCTAACAGAGTGTGATTCCTTGGAATATGATTATTGGGAATGTGGTTTAAGAAAGTTACTTTGTAACATTTGGTATACATTGAAAAGAATTCGCTAAATACTTTTCTGGGAATGTAGTGATAATTTACAAATTCATCCTTATTGAACTAAAATAATATTGATGACTTTAATATTTTATGATAAACTTTATTAGTAATAAATCTTTGTATTAAACATTTAATAATATTTTAATTGATAATTTTTGAAAATATTATTATAATTTATTATTTTAATTGAAATAAAAATTATTACTATAACAACTCATTTTTCAGTGGTGACGGAAACAATGATTTTGAGACCACAATTTCGACGGCTAAGCTCGTAAATATTATTATTTGATATTTACGAGTCAAGTATAATGATATAGTGAATTTCGATCTGATAATTTTTATTAATTGGATAATTAGTTAAGTACAAGTGATGCATACCCAAAATCAGTGGTTTTGGAAATGGTTGAAAGTTAAAACATATTTTTTGTTATCGTCTTTATTTTTGAGAAATACTTGTATAAAATAGAGATGACACATCATCATGTATCTCTTACCAATTATTTAATGTCATTTCAACATTTTTTCATTGTCATTGACCCATGATTTTGGTAATTTTTTAACCTGAACTCTCAACCCTCGACCCTCGACCTTAGACCTTGAAACCTGGACCTTGGACTCTGACCTTCAGACCTTGAACCATGGACCTTCAACCCTAAACCTTAAACCTTGGACCATAAACCTTAAACCTTGGACCTTAGACCTTGGACCCTGAACCTTAGACATTGGACCATGGACTATGGACCTTAAATCCTAAACCTTGGACATTGAGTCATGGATCCAAGGTTCAGGGTTGAGGGTTTAGGTTAAAAAATTTACCAAAATGATGTGTCAATGGCATGAAAAAAAAGTTAAAATGACATTAAATAATTGGTAAAAGATACAAGATGATATGGTGCCTTTGATTTATACAATCCTTTCCCTTTATTTTTTCGTTTCGTTATCAAATTTTCAAAGAGGTAAAAATTGTGTAATATTTGCATCTATAATGAATTGAAATAACCAATTTCGGATGAAAAATAATAAAGTTATTTAAAGAATTTAAAGAATGTATTATATAATATTAAAAAAGTGACAAAAAAATAAAAAGTTACCGTCAAATAAAAAAATGTATTATATAATGTTAACAAAGGAATTTTTTATTTAAAATTACAAAGGAATTTTTATTTAAAATTAGGGTTAAATGGCATTTTATTGAGGTAATGTTACTGAAAATGGGTTTTTCCTCTGATTGGGTTAATGGTATCATGATCTTTGTTTCTTTAGTATCTTACTCGATTGTAGTTAATGGGGTGGTGGGTGAGAAGTTTTTGTCAATTCGTGGCCTTTGGCAAAAGGATCCTTTCAGTCCTTATTTATTCCTTATTTGTGGGGAATGCCTTTCTACCCTGTTACGTATGGCGGCGTTGCATGGCCATTTTGTGGGGCAAGGGTTGTGCGGGGTGCCCCTTGAATTACACACTTACTATTTGCTGATGACTGTCTCATTTTTGGGGAAGCTACAGCCATGGGAGCTGATTTGCTTAGGAGGATCTTGCAACTGTATGCAAGAAGTTCAGGTCAACTTATAAATTTTGCGAAGTCGAGTGTCTTTTTTAGGACAAATGTGGAAGAGGGGAATCGATCGAATGTTGATCGTATTTTGGGAGTTATGTGTGCGGATAATTTAGAGAAGTATTTGAGTTTGCCACCTATAGTGGGGAGAAATAAGTAGAGGGCTTTTGCAGATTTGAGGGATAGAGTACGTAGTAGATTTCCTTCTTGGAGTGCATAGACTCTTTCAGTTGGGGGTAAGGAGGTTTTCATAAAGTCTGTTCTTCAAGCTTTATCGTTTTGCAAAGAGATTGAAGCTTTAATGGCTCGTTTTTTATGGCAAAAGTTTGCTGAGAAAAGAGGCAGTCACTGGTGCACGTGGTCTTCATTGTGTGAGTTGAAAGGAGATGGTGGGATAGGCTTTAGAAATTTATTGAAGTTTAAAATAGCTCTCCTTGCCAAACAGGGTTAGTGTCTATTAATGTGCCTAACTTTAGTAGGGTGAATATTGAAGGCCAAGTATTTCCTGACTACAGGGATTCTAAATGCGTCGTTGGGTTCAAATCCTTCTTTGATCTGGCGAAGTATTTAGAGTGCACGTGGGCTTTTAGAGCTAGGCTTCATATGGAAGGTAGGCTCGGGTACAATGATTGTTTGGAATGATTTTTTGTTGTCAGGCCCTGTCCCATGTAAGATTTAGTCCCCTTAGGTGAGTAACATTTCATGGGTTTAGGATCTTATAATACAAGAATCAATGGTATGGAATTTGGAGCTGATTGATTTTGTGTTTTCCTTAGAGGAAGCCAACGTTATTAAAAGTATTCCCCTGTCAAGTTTTCCATAAGAGGATTGTGTTGTATGGGGTAGGGAACATTCGGGTTTATATAGTGTTCGCAGTGGTTATCGTTTGTTGCTAAGGCCTATACATTTGTGACCGCTGGAAAGGAGGTTGTACAAGTAGATTTGGATGCTTTCTTGCCCTCCAAAAATTCGAATTGCCATGTGGAAATTTCTAAAACAATTTGTGCTTACTCGGTCCTGCGTATTTAACAAGAAAATTGTAAATGATCCTCTGTGTCCTAGATGCTATCAAGCTCCTGAAGATGTGAACCATGTCCTACGTTTTTGTGCTTTTGCCAAGGAAGTGTGGCTTGCTTTGAACTATGGTAGTCCAGGAAATAAAGACCAAATTGATTTTCTTGAGTCGTTATCATGGATGTTTGAGAATTATTATGTCAATAGAAGAACTGAGATTGCAATTACGCTATGGGCTATATTGGTTGCCTTCTTTGCAGTTCGCTAATGAAGATTAATGTTGATGCAAGTTTTTCCCTTCTACAAAAGAAAGCATGTCTAGGGGTAGTTTCGGGGACGAGCAGGGACAGATTATGGGGGCTTGTAGTCGGCTTACCTGTCAAGTACCTACTGCTTTCGCAGTGGAAGCTTTAGCTGTGATTCATGGCTTACGATTTGCTTTTGAGCTGGGTTTCCAGTCGGTTATTTTGGAAGGTGATTCAAGGTTGGTAATCCATAAACTAGTAACAAATTTGGAGGATTTTTCTGAAATTAGTGCATTAATCTGGGAGGTGAAGGAATTTTCGAAGCTATTTGAGGTTTGTCAATGCATCTGCGCCGCGAGATTGGGAAACATGGCTGCACATGCAATGGCTCAGGATGGTTTAACAAGGAGGGAGGATCGTTTTTGGGTAGAGGAGGCACCACTGTTGGTTGTTGCTGTCGCCGATGAAGGCAGAAGACTGCTTGACCCACCCTAGGTCGGGCTGTGGGTGTTCTGTTTTGGGGAATTTATTCAATTGGTGTTTTCCCCAGTTTTTATCTTCAAGTGTTTGTTCATCATCATTCTCGTTTTCTCCACTTGATAGATAACGCTGGTTCAATCCTCCGTGTGGAGGTCCCTGTTTTTGCTTTCTGTTTTTCCACTTTTCTCTTTGGATTTTGTTTGTTTTGCGGACTGTGTTTTTGTTTCAATAAAGTAACCGGCTTTGCATTCAAAAAAATAGGGTAATTTTTTTTTTTTTAAAATTCTGTTAATTTAGTAGTTTTAACTAGTAAATTATAAATTAATTTTAAAGAATTTTAGAAATCGATTGAAAAAAAAAAAAAGAAACTGTTTCTAAAAACTAATAAAATTGTAGATATTGTTATAAATATCTTATTAAGTTTCAAAATAGAATTAGATATTTACTTCATTTATACTTCTTATGACTATAAATATAGATATTGGATAAGCATTGTAAATATTTCGACTGATTAATAAAATACACTCTCTCTTTTGTTCTCTTATTCTCTTTGTTTTTTACTCTCTGTCTTTTATTTTATAACACGTTATCAACACGATTCTCTTTTATTTTATAATACGGTCACTCCAAATCTGCTACTCAAGTTGTTGTCGATTGCCTTCTATAGCTATTGCAATTTCAGTTTTCAATTAAGGCCTGCATACTATGGGTAATCATTAGAGTCTTTAACCACTTAGATTTTTAGATATATTTTACTATAATTTATTTATTATATCATGTTTATTATAATTGGAGATTAATTATGACAGCATGAATAGATAGAATTTGATTTGAAATCGACGTATGTTTGCGATGGTGATTATGAAATAAAGAATTTTTTGTGACGTTTATAAGTTCATCCTAATAAATCTATTGCATTCTCCGAAGTACAAAAGAAAATATAAACCAATATTATTCCAATATTTGGTAGTACAAAATTAGTTGAAAGCGTCAGAATAGATAATATATTAATATCTTATGATGGTTAATCTATTGGTTTTAAAAGATACTTATAATGAATCTCATATTGAGATCGTAAATTAGGAAAAGATTATATTTCATATAAATAAAAAGAGGATTGAGTTATTGATTTATATTTATTACTCTTGTTATAAATTAAATTGATCGTGACTATCTTTGTGATCTTATTTTGTCATCATCCCTGTTAAGGGGTTGAAAACAAAATATTTGATTGTGCAAGATCTACTTAAATTGTGGAGTAATTTAAAAGAAAAATATGAGCAATATAATATGGTAATTCTATCTCAAGCTCGTTATGGTTGGATGCACTTGAAGTTGCAAGTTTTTTTTTTAAACTGTGAGTATAACTCTACAATATTCAAAATAAGTTCTTAATTAAAATTACATGGAAAAATATTACTGACGAGAACTTGCAAGCAAGAAAACTTATACATGAAAAGTCATTGGTTATGTGCTTGTTGTACACCTAGAAAATAAGATCCACTCTCAAAGTTTGCTATTAATATATTTTTTTGATATTTGAAGATTTTAACATATTCCCTAAAGTGAATATTGCATATAATTGTTTGAAAACTATATTTATTTTGTTGACTTAGTGATATTATAGACTTCACATTAATTTAGACATTTCCAGTAGTAAATGTCATAATAATACTTACATGTGGATACAAAGTAAAAGGAATAACAATAAAATTATCAATTTGTCACAATTTATATTGACATTATTAGTATAAATTGAAATGCATGTTAAAGTAAACCAGAAGTTTACTGATACAAATGTATTTACTACTTTGCGTGATTAGTTAGACCATCCTGAATTATATATGATGCTAAAATTAATTGAAAATTCATATAGACATTCATTACAGAACTATTATTCATTAAAGAACTATTAAAGAACTAGAAGATTATTTAATTTAAAGAATTATCAATTGTTGTTTGTTCGCAATGAAAATTCATTGTCAGAAACTCACTAGCTAAAGTTGAGATTTAATGTCTTACATTTCTAAAATGAATATAGACTCATTCATCCACAATGTTGATGGTTTTGATATTATATGATTTTGGTAGATGCATCTACAAAATAATCACATATGTGTTATCAATTTGCAACCTATCATTTGCAAGATTGTTTATTTAAATAATTAATTTCAGATTATGAAATTAAGACAATTCATCTTGCTAATACTAATAAGTTTATATCTCAGTCTTTTATTGATTGAGTTTGAAAAACTTTTGTAAAAGTTTGTTATTTATGAGCATAATGGTTTAGAGAAAGTATTGATTGAACGCATTTGATTAATATCTAAACCATAACTTATAAGAATTAAACTTCCTATTTCAACATAAGATTATATTGATTTATGTGTTGTATGCATGAAGTCAATAAGTTATAAATACTCCCCATTACAATTGATTTTTGGTCAAGAGCTAAATATTTCTCATCTTTGAATTTTTGTATGTGCATATATGTTCCAACTGCTCCAACACAACAAAAGATGAGCGAATGCTCAAAGAAAGATGAGAATATATTAATTATGAGTCTCCTTGTATTATTATATGTTCTAAATATTTTGGAGATTCAATTATGACATGATTTGTGATTACTATTCTGATTTGATAGTTTTCCTAACATTAAGAGGATAGAAATAATAACTTGTAATGAGTTAGGGAGACAAAAATTTAAACCAGAAGTTCAACAAGGGTAACTTATTACAAGTTTTAAATATGAAAAATCTCATAAATGAAAATAATAAATCTTGATGGTCATATAGTGAAGGCGGGTGCTCCAAAAAAAACCCAAGACATAACTAATAAGTAAAACTTTAGAAGAGATTCAAGTGCTTGAAACTGAAGATTAAAATAGTGAAAATAAGATATCTCGATAAGTTATGTCAATTTGAGAAAATGTCTAACGGATAATAAAAGTGATCGACAATGATTTTGCATGCAATATTATTGTTGAAATAATGAAATAAAAGGAGGATCTTGAATCATTCTATTGAGAAATATAGATACAGAATAGATTGTTCAAAATAGAAAGACGCAACTTAAGTACAATTAAATTCATGGAGTTTTTGGACCAGTAGTCCAAATACCTAAATGTATAAAGCCAGTGAGGGTACAAATGAAGTAGTTTTGCAAAAGCAGAATAAAAATATGAAGTTTTTCGCCAAGCCCTAGCATTGATTATGAAATGATCTAAAATTCTTTTGTGGTGGGTGCAATAATCTTTAGATATATTATTAAACTAACAGTTTATAAAAGATTTAATTTGCGTCTAATTGTTGTTGTTACAACTTTTATGAATCACTATATAGTAAAGTTTATAGTAAAGTTTAACAGAAGCATATTGAAATTATTGAGAAATTGTTCATTTATATGAATTAAAATAATTGAACATATGAGATAAATTTGACTTAGTCAATAGTAATTGAAAGAGGATTATATTATGATCCAAAATACCTATTTGTATTTTTATAGAGGGACTATGATTAAAGTTTATTATGATTATTGTTGAAACTCTTGAAAAGATCAAAATATTTTTCTCTCAAATTTTTTCCTCACTCGTGACTTCCAAAAGAATATTGATATAAATGCTTAACAAATACGTTTAGATAGTCATTTGAAAAGCTAGTATTCAAGATTGAATAAATAGAATATGAGATATTATGTAATGTTTTCATGAGAGGAAGTAAATACGCGTTGTACTTTTTTCCCTTAACCAAGGTTTTGTCCCGTTGGGTTTTTCTGATAAAGTTTTTAATGAGTCAGTATATTAACAAGACACATTATCTATTAATGGACATTCAAGGGGGGGTTTTATTAAGTGGATATCCATAAAGACCAAGATAAGTTTTGATGCAATTTAAATTCTAATAGCCATTAAATAAGTTTTGTAGAAGTATTGTAAATATTCCGATTAATCAATAAAATATGCTCTCTCTTTTAGTTCTTTAGTCTCTATCTTTTATTTTATAACAAATATAATGTTGATTGTACCATTACATATTTTTAAAAATAATTTAAAATTTTTCAAAGGTTTTTTTGTAGTTTAAAGTAGATTTAATTTTTTCTATTTTAAATAAAAAGAATCAACCTTCTCTGACGAGGGTAATTACATACCCAATGAAACTCTTATGATAGTAAGGTTGAATACCTTTTTTTTTTTCGTTAAAAGAATTTTAGAAATCGTCTCAAAAAATAATTATTATTATAAAGATTAGTTTCTAAAAAAATATTAAAATTGTAGCTGTGGTGTTGATTGTACTATTTCTTTAAATAGTATTAAAAAATATATTTACATATTAAAATTTAATAAATTATTTGTTTAAAAAAAATATGCTTTACTTGCTCAAAATTTGATTTTAATTATATATTAAAAAAAAGAAAACTTAGACACGTACAAACAAAAGAAAAGAAATTTTACCTTCAGGTTTGTTTGCTTGGCTTGAGTGTGCAAAATTGATTGTGTTTTACTTGAAATGCTTTGGGGTTAAGTTTTTTAGTTAAAATTTTAAATTTTACAATAACCTATATCCATCCTCTTGTAGATCAGTATTTTAAATTAATATTTAAAATTAATTTAATGTAAAAAAAGAAAAAAAAAGATGTGCATGTTTATTATTATTATTATTATTATTATTATTATTATTATTATTAATTGAGATTTTAATTAAAACAGGACATTAGTGTGTTAAGATTTTATTAGAATTATATTAAGATAGTTATAGTTGATTTTATTAAGGATTTTTAAGAATTTTTATTATAATGATAAGTTAGTATTATTAGATAAAAATAAAAAGTTAAATGTAAATATAAGGTATGTGTCTTATTATATTAAATATATATGTGATTAAATACTAAAGTATTATTATTCAAATAATTACTGTTCTTTTTCTTAATTTATGAATCGAAAATAATAACTCTGATAATGTGATGGTAAAATCCAAAACTGAAATCATTCTTTTGGGTGGGATAATCATGTAGTGATTTAGTCTGCTATCTGGTTTCTTTATTTAACCAAAATTGCCATCCTAAAATCGTTATCATGATTGCATTCAGATGACAGGCATCATTAGTAGTTTTAGAAAAAGAAAAATGTAATGAAGTTGTCCGCTGAGTGTATTGATCCTTTGGATCATGAAAATAAACCAAAAAGTTTGACAGTCATCAGTCATCAACAAGGGTTTTATTAGTATTGCAACAAAACGAGTCTGGTTACTAAGACATCTTTTTTGGGGTAAGCAAATGGTAGTGCCTGCCAATGTCCAATAATGCTAATTTACATCTCTCATGCAATCATTTGCTTTTGAACACAATTTCATCATCATCCACATCAAAGGCTGGGTTGCAGAGGCATCTGAACAGTCTCCCAATGCCCTATCACAACAATTCACAACAACTCATAAATATCATACTGCATTTGATAACACACAAAAAATTTTGATCTTCAATTTCGGAGTAATCAGTAAAGTGAACAATTCTGAGCTCCAAACAATCAATGACAGTAATGTTTCAATAGCATTTGATAGATTTTTGTTTGTCAGTTCTAGGATACCCCTCAAGAACCATGCCAATACCAGCAGCTCATATGCTATATTCATGCATGCATATATATGTGTGCGTGTGTGTCTGTGTCTGTGTGTGTATTATATCGTGTGCTATTATCATGTATCTGTGTCACAGTTTGACAAAATCTCATATGCGTTTTACGTATGTTAGGCCTGAAGGATTTCTAACATGCCTGAGTGAGAAAAGGAGTTCGATACGAAAGTGCTCCTGGCGACTCCTCTTCACTGCTGCTGTCAGAACTGCTTCCATCGTCATCATCATCCATTTCAGCAACATTTTTCCTCGATGTTCCACCGTTTCGAGCTTCTTGTTCCTGGTGAAATAATGTTCCAAAGCGTAAATCTCTTTTGATTTCTTACAAATGATTACACGTGATAGAATATACGAAGACTTTCCTGTTATGCATTCTTAGTATGTAAAGCTAAAGAATGCAGCAAATTACAAGGTAGCCAATTCAATGAATTTTGTACCTGAAATGTCTTCCCAAGAATTTTTAGAGCCAGAGCTCTAGCTTTGAGCTCCTCCTTCTTGACATTATTTTCCCGCAGCACCTGCAAAACCAATCATCATTCGTCAGAAATGATACGAAAATCCGTAAATTTTAAAACTACTATTGAAACAAGAATCATTTCCTAGCCTATAATTTCGCTAGACAAACTACAGGTGGCAAAGATATCCAGCTATATGAATTACTATAATATAAACCAAGTACCAAAGTCACTAAGATACAAAGAAACTCACCATTTGGCACACATGTACAAGAGTTACTTCAATATCCACGACATTCAATTTCCATAAGGAGCTCATCAGAGTTTCTTTATTTAAGCGTAAATGTGCTTCAACATCATTTTCAGCGCCACTACCATCCATTTTAAATTGCTTGCGCATATCTTCTTGAAGTTGCAGTAACTGAAAAGCACCTGGAGTTATATTTCTAACTGTATCAGTGGCAGATAGAACTTCCTGAAACTACTGCTTGGAGGAGGAAACTCGGAAAGGGTGCTTATAGATTTACTATAACTTGCCTTTTGCTGCAGTGATCTGTGACTTCCAGAAATGTCCCTTGTGCCGGACCCATTCAGCCAAAAATGGTACACCAAGATAAATTGCCTTCTTTCCAAGCTCTTGGGATGCCTGTCTCGAGTATATGTAGCCAATGGAGTGTAATATATCAACCCCAAAAGCTGCAAATTCAAGCCAGTAGGGGTTACTAGCATCAAAGTTTACTGCAGAGAAGTACCAAAAGGCTAGTGCAATAATCTGCTGGTTTTAAATTCATTGAACCATACTGCCAGAGGATCATGACTTACAGCCTATACTTATTGCTACCTCTGTAAACGATGCTAAGAGCAGAGTATAATTTCATCCACTACCATTTAAAGATGCATATTTTGCAAAATTCTTAACATAGAAAGACAACAGTATTTAAGATTCTGCAGGACAGACAGACCCAAATAAGTAGTTTAACACCTAATTGGCACAGAAAAAGCCTCTAATTAACAGAACATGTCTATACGAGTAGAAAAGGGAAAAAAAAAAAAAACTGGAAATGCTTAGATAACTCAATTTACCAGTATCAGACAGCCGTCTGGCTTCGGATTCTGCATGCTGTATGAATCCATCTTTGTCACCTCGGACATATTGATTAAGGAAATCTCTTAATGATTTTGCTAACTTTTCTTCTCTTTCTTTCTGAACAGCCTGCATGCAAGGTCGCACAAAAAAACTACTCTTATAAATTATAGAAAATTTGCTTTAAGAACTAAAAATAACCTGCTTATCTATAACACTGAGGAGTTTAATCAGTTTTGGTCATGTCAACCACCAAGCATGATTCACAAAATCTCAGTTCAGATGTATGGAAGCAATTGAGTCATTACAATTTTTCTCTTTGTGGCATAAAACTTATGTTTTCAGAATCTTAAAGTAGCCCTCTCTGTAAATATTTTTGATTGTTAAGTTGAAGTTTAAGAAACCAAAGTTTATCCCAATGGAGTTCTCTATAATATTTCATCCAACCTTTTCCTTGTAAGAATATGAGGTAAGTCCCTAACTTAGAATAAAGGCCATTATTTAATAGCTGAGTACTACCATTATTACAGACTAGGGCTACCACTATTGACGAATGATGAAAATTCATGTTGCAGTTGCCACACATTCATCTGATTTGATGTATGATAAGAATTGACCTTTCACTTCTACAGAATGAAAAGTTCAGGCATTAGTTTAACATGGGAGCACACTTGCCTTTAACTTATCGTTCAGTTTTTCAGGATTGTCTGTTTCATTGGCTAGTTCTGAAGAAGCCATTGATGCAACAGCAGCATGTCCTATGTAGTCCTCAAATAATTCACTTCCAAAGAGAAGAGCAAAGACTGCTGTTGGATCAAGCATGGTGTCCCTGAAAACCAAAATGGTGTCCTCAAATAATTAGGAGACTTGGACTTTCTTTAGAAAGAATAGAATTTGTTTGGATGCTCAACAAAATATTGCAAAACTTAACATAGTTACATGGTTAAAATAGTAAACTTAGTCATAGATTAAGCATTTTCTGGTGTCCAGGATTTAATTGGTTGACTGATCACATAACACTGGCTTTCTAAGAAAAGAATACAAAATAAAGCTATCTAAGAGCTTTGTAATTAAGCATCTGGAGCTTAAAACCAATTATCAATTTGCATACCATGTCATCCTAAACGTGTATGATCAACACTGAATGTGAATGTCGTACCTAGATATGCTGTATTTTCCATTTCTGTCATAAGCATCTCTTTGAACAGGATCACTCAGAATTTGATAAGCTTCACCTAGTACCTGGAAAAATGAAGATTGTCAATGTATTAATTATCCCATTCATTAACTAGATGGACATGTAGGATAAAATAACTTCTGTGGAAAAGAAACCAAATCAGCAACAAAATTAGTATACATACCTGAAATCTCTCAGCAGCATGAGGGTCATTGGGATTTTTGTCCGGATGAACTTGCCTTGCCTGTACCGGGCATAGCATCTATCTATAAAATTCTTGACTACTATATAGTTAAAGAAAAGTTTGTGTTTATATTAAGAAGGCATGAAGCAGTTTACTCAAATCTCTCTGGTCCAGTCATCATCTAACAATGAAAATTTCATTCACCTTTCAACATTCAATCCTCCCTTAACAATCTTTACCTCTCCCATATGGCACATGTTCTATTAGTCCATCAAAATCTAGCTTCAAAATATATTGAAAAGACAAAAGGAAAATGAAGAAAGGAGAAAAAGAGAACAGAATATGCATGATCATCAAAGAGGATCAGGATTCCATAAATACATAAGAAAGTACAACAGTAGATAATTAAGTATAAACAAATGAAATTTCCTATTTGATCATGCCATAGAAACTGAAGCTTATTCTGGTGAGAATTGAGATATATAAGAGAAATAAATTATTCAACCATTAAAAATATAAACCAATTACCAACAAACGAAAAAAAAATCCCAAAAGTCCAAACCTTAAGGTAATAAGCTTTTCTAATCTCTTCTACGGAAGCTGATGGACTAACACCTAGAACATCATAGTACTCAGTTTCCTTCACCATTTTTCTTAATCTTAGTCTCAATGGTGAGTACAAGGCCCCCAGCTTCTTGGAGGACAGAGTTGCAAACCTTGGGATATTACTGTTAAAGAGAAGAGGAAAAAGAATAAGAAAGAAGAAAGGAAAGGGGGGGGGGGAATGTGAATGAAAGAGGTGGGCAAAGTTCTTGATGGCCACGAGCTTATCTTGCCTTTCCAGTTCTTCACAGTAATAAACAAATACTAAAAACTGCTTTTAGCGGGAGCAAAGCAGTATTTTAACTGTCAGTGTAGTGATGCTTATCATATGAAAAATGCTTACTGGATTGCTTTTTGAGTAATCAGAGCTGTTAGTGGGCTCGGGTTTAATCTTTGCTGGACCATTCCAAACCAAAAATAGTGACATGTGATGCTTATCTTGCGGAAAGGCACGGGCCTTGTTTACTCATTTGGGTCAATGAAGAGCATTGCAGAGACATGCGATTGCCAGCCTCACCAATCTTCACCATACATGCCCTTTTCTTAAAAAAAAAAAAAAAATCCCAGAAGATTGATTCCCTGGAAGGGGGATTATTGGTGTGTTTTGTAATGGAGCAAGATTTGGTTGAAACAGAGAAAAGAAGGAAGAGAGAAATAAATATAGACCCTAGTTTGCAGTGGAGCCAATGGCAACTTCTGGATTCGATTCTTCCTACAGGTGGGTTTGCTCATTCCTTTGGTCTTGAGGCAGCAATTCAGGCACGTTTAGTCTCAGGCCCTGATGATCTCCAAACTTTTGTCATACATTTGTTAGAGAATACTGGGAGTTTACTCCTCCCTTTTGTTTACTCCGCAACTATGAACCCTACTTTAGACAACTGGCAGAAACTTGACAGAATCTTGGATGCAACTTTAAGCAATGAAGTGGGTCGAAAGGCATCAGTTTCACAAGGGTCTTCTCTCATGCGAGTGGCTGCCTCTGTTTTCACGGAACTTCCATCACTTAAATCTATGAGAGAGGTTTGTATTGGTTCTGGCGTTGTGTCTTTCCACCATGCTCCTGTCTTTGGGATCATATGTGGACTTCTAGGGATGGACAGTGGAACCAGTCAAAGAGCTTATATTTTTATGACTATGAGAGATGTGATTTCAGCTGCTACAAGGTTGAATTTAGTTGGACCTTTGGGTGCTGCGGTGTTGCAGCATCGGGTTGCTTCTGTTGCTGAATCTATGGTCAAGAAATGGATGGACCGTTCGGTTGAGGATGCTTGCCAAACGGCTCCTCTACTTGATACCATTCAAGGTTGCCATACCTACTTGTTTTCCAGGTTGTTCTGTTCTTAACCTTGTACCTTTGGGTGTAAACTTTTGAATTTCTGCATGAAATTGAGTGTTATTTTGATACAGGAAAACGATTACAGCATATTGTTAATTGAATCCCTGGAATTTTTGTGGCCAGTGTACAATTCTGTGAAAAAAAGAAGACAGATGAGTCAACTCTACATAAGAAACTGAACATCACAAATAATTTGCCTGATATTGACCCTGAATGAAACTAATGCTTACACATCGGTCCACCATTGTCAATGTTGAAAGTTATTAGGATCTTCTTAATTCTTTTCCATTAGAACTGATGGAGAAATAAAAATTGTACAGATTATCCCATAATCCATACCCATTAGCTGTAGGTTGTGGGAGGCCACAAAGAAAGGTAATTATACTTCCTTGCATAAAAGTCAAAGAAAGATGGCCCATCATCATGGCTCGAAGTGAATATAAAACATGATCGGAACCTGCTTTTAGCATCAAAATTGTAGCCCTTTAGGCGCTTTAGAATTGAATAATACACTTTATCAGCTTGCTTTCTGCCTTAGTTGCATGGGATATATCTTTCTATTGGAGTGGTGCATGATGACTAGTTTGATACATCAAACTTCTACTGCCTTTCCACAAATAAATAAAATAAATCAGCAGTTTGGTACTAAATGCATGCTCATTGAGTGATAAAATGCCCCTACAAAACAGGAATCAACCTTCATAATGGTCTTCTTGCAACAAGTTAGATGATGATTTGTCATTCTCAAAGCACTTATTATAGCCGTGCAAGCTCAACTCTGTCTCTGCTATATCAGCAACAATATATACAACTAATATTTGCCTAAAATGTCTTGGATGCATGGAGAATACATGCAGCATAGAGCTCTCACAGGGATTTGCAAACATTTGGGAGCAAAATGGGTTAAGAACAATGCAATAACTTGCACAAGTGGATGCACATTCGGTTCTAGAGTTATATCTTCAAAATTCCGAAACAGCTGCCCCCCAATGCCCCCTATCTCATCTGATGCAATCATTAGAACACCATTATTCGTCTTAAACTTTGCCGTCCTGTTTCACTTATGTTGATCTTCATCCTGATAATAATATTTGACAATTCCATGGTACGCAAGCACAACCTGCAGTGTTGTGGGAGATGCTAGTTGTTTGTCTGCATTGAGCACCTTATATGGAATGGAATATGGATTTACAACTTGTAGATTGATTCTAAAGCAAAAGAAAACAATTAAAATTTACTTCAGGCAGGTATAGCGGGTTCCTTTGGTGGGGTACCAAGAAGTTCCATCACCAGGGAGAGCAATACTAAAAAAGCGTTGTCATACACACAGACACACATATATATAATTAATCTTTAATATAAATAATTTAAAAAAATATTTTTTATTTTAAAAGGCAAAATATGTGGGGGAAAAGGGTTTTCTTTATTGGGTCCTGAGTTGTTAGATAGACCTTGAACAGTATAGTCCAATTTACAAGACAAATGGGCTTCTTTTGTTTTCATTTCTTAACGAAGTCGACTCAAAATTTGAGCGGGGAAAGTCCCCAGTCTTAACGAACTGACTGCAAACTTCAGTCAGTTACTGGCAAACCCCATAAGAGTACAAGTAGAAGATTTCTTCAGCTTTCTCATACTCTACAGAAGAAGGAGGAGGAGGAGAAACGAAAGACCCCCCAAAGGCATTGCTTCATTCAACAATGTCGATCCCAATCCTAGAGACGTGCAGGAAAAGAAAGAGAAGGCCAAAGTTATTTGGGTTACATTCATTTGCAGAACCTGGTTGCCCAATAAACCCCACCGGTCCCTTCCGAGATAACATCCGTATTTTCCTTAAACAATGTGCTGAGCCCGAAGATTACTGTGTCAAAGGAATGCCCCTTTGGTGCACCCTTCTTGTTCGTGACAAGAGCTGCGTCGTCCCTCTTTACACCATTGAAGAGGGTGTTAACCACTCTTTAAACCCTTTCTGTGATCACTGCAGGTGTACAGGTTTGCCCCTTTCTTTCAGGTTTTTAATGTTTCTTCCCTAAATGGGGTTTTCTTGTTTCTTTATATGATTCAGGTTTTTTGGTTTTTACTTATTGAATTTTCGATTTCTTGTTTATCTTTCAGTTGGATAGTTTGCAATTTTGTTTATCTAAAGATAGCTTGAAACTTGTAGTAAACAAGAAGTTTTAACCAAGAATGGAACTTCTAGATAAAATAGAAAAAGACTAGCTTTTCTAAAATCTATTCCATGACAGCAAAAGGTGAGTTTTATAACTTGTTATTTGCTTTTGATAGATCAATGCATGAAAAGATAAATCTCTTGATTCCTCACCTTTTCTGATTATTCAAGTGTAGTTAGTATGAGAAACCAACTTTATGCCAATCAACCCCACCAACGTTTCGATTTTGCTTTTGGAATTTCCTAGTGTCTGCAAAATTTCCCCGTCATCTGTGTCTCTAATTTGATTAAATTATTCTTAGTTTGAGGCCAATGCCGTGCTCTTCTAGTAAGGAACTGATATTTATTGTTCCTGCTGTTCGTTTTCTTTAAGGTTGGGGCAACCATTTAGTTTCCAAGAGGAAGTATCATGTGGTAATACCAAATGATCGAGACTGGAATAAGCCTTTAGAGGATAATGTATTAAACATCCATTCCCATCTCTTACATGGGTTGATTCACTGTAATGGATTTGGTCATCTACTCTGCATCAACGGAATTGAAGGTGGTTCTAAGTATCTCTATGGCAGAGAAATCATGGATCTCTGGGATCGTATTTGTGAAATTCTTAAAGCTCGGTAAAACTTCAAAAGTGTTAGCTTCAAATTAGCCTAGTAAACATTTAAGAATGCTACTTCATGACCATTTCATGCTTTTCAGGAAAATCTCGGTGGAGGATGCATCGAAGAAGCATGGTATGGATCTACGTTTGCTTCATGGAGTCGCATATGGACATACATGGTTTGGTCGTTGGGGTTACAAGTTCTGCCGTGGAAGCTATGGTGTTTCAGAGGAAAATTATGATAGAGCAATTGAAATACTCAGCTCCCAGAAACTTGACAAAATCATTCAAGATTTCAGTGACAGGGAGCAAAGCAGACAAATCAAGTGCATGGTTCAGCATTATAGAGATCTTAGTGAGAGCCAGTTGGTCACAATCCGAGATCTTTTCAAGTTTATGCTCACTATCAAATCTCGTAGCGCATTGCAGAAGAAATTAGTAGCAGCTACTGCTGCTCCTTCAGCTTCTGTACAGAAAAATTCCATCAGAATATCGTTCCATAAGAAGGACAATTCGAAGGAAAAATATTTGAGATGCAAGAGGTTTACTAGTGTCATAGCTCATATGGATAGCAGATGGCCCGCAAAAAGGCTAGAATTTGCAGCAGAGGTGATTGTAGATGCTTTGAAGCAACATAAATCTGAGGTCGGTCATGGTGGGATGACAAGGCAGGATCTAAGAGATGCAGCTCGAATGCATATCGGTGATACGGGTTTGCTGGATTACGTATTGAAATCAATGAACAATGTAATCGTTGGATGTCACATTGTGCGTCGTGGAATTAACTCAGCTCGGGTTTTAGAATACACAATTGACGACGTAGACAATCCAGTTAAGGACCTTAAGTTGTTAGAAGCAACAGAGGAAATACATCAAAAACCTCTACCAGATCTTTTGCCTGCTCCTGCTCCTGTCCCTGGAACCGATGTTTATAATGATGTGGTGTATTTGTATAATAACACACTATTGAACTATCCAGAATCAGAATTGCTGGAACTTGCCACCCAGGCAGTTCTAGATAGCAAACACTTCGTGAAGGATCGGCCATTTAGAGATGAAGATGACCAGTTGTTGAGATTCTTTTGCCAAGTCATGCCTGGTTTGTTTGATGCAGAGAATATGGCAACTGAGACATCACCTGCTGGTGAACTTATCATGGTTCCATTACATGCCACAGTTTTTGACCTAAAACAAGCTGCTGAAAAAGCATTGAGGGATACTTATTGTATTATGGATAAGTTTGTGGTGACAGAGGTCGACAACCTAGGTGAAATGGAAGATAGGGATGTACTGTTTGGAGCACTTGAGTCAGGTGCAGAAATTCTGGTCAGAGGGAGTGGAATAGATTTGGACAGTAATCTGAAGCATGAAGGCGGTGCGGACAATTGGATTGTCAGATGTGAATGTGGGGCTCGAGATGATGATGGGGAGAGGATGATAGCATGTGACATTTGTGAGGTGTGGCAGCACACACGCTGCTGTGGCATAGAGGACTCTGAGGCTGTGCCACCATTATTTGTGTGCCCAGGGTGCTGCACTTCTTTTGGACCACCTATGACCAACTCTCCCCTAGAATTTCAGTGTTCTGATGATCTGCTATTGGACTCAGCCACTATGTATGGGATGGACTACGAGTATGACAACTGCATTGGGCTACTACAATGATCATGGAGTGTTAGCCAAGGACTAAATGATCTTTCGCAGCAGCTCGTTGTGAGTGATCTCCATAACATGGTGATTCATCAGGGTGGCATCTTATGAAGTTTCACCTTGTCATACACTAGCATAGATAGGAATAGCGCAGAGTTGAACAGTTTTGATTGATTCATCATAGTCAAAGATACTAATCTGCTTGTTGGCTTACACTGGACAGGGCGTTCAAATACTTTTCAACAACTGAAACAAGAATAAACCGGCAGAAGTCTTGGGCAACAGCTTGTTGTACCATCTCATGAGCCATGGGAAACTGCTACTGTTCATTTGCCCTTTTGGTTGGGTGGTAGAGATAAGTAAAACTCATGTAACGAATTCAATTCTTTTGACTTCTGAAGATTCTTTATAGCAAATTGTATTGTGCAAGCCTCCACCTTTATGCCCTTTATTCTTTGTTTCTATCTGGCTATGGATATTGGTCTCTTATGGCCATGTCATCCATAAACATTATTATATCCAAAAGATCGTTCAACACAAGGATCAATCCCCTATCAAAATAAAGAGTCAACTTCTATGCCGAACAGCTCCCCTGCAGGTACAGGTTCAGTCTTTTTAATATAAGCGAAAAGCATTTACATAGGCTTTTTCTGCAAATCATTGAGTTGTGCAGATGAATCAATCATTTTCATCATAAACAGTTTCTCCATTTATGAACGCTTCTTCAGTTTTATTCATACCGTCTTCTCGAAACAAAATAATGGAATTGCACACGATGTTTTGTGGAAATAGTTATATCTAAAAGTTTTTATTAATCAGAATACTAAAAATACATTTAAACTATTAAAACAAGTTTCGTTCAAGGTAACAGGGTTTGACTTCTTTCCATCTGAATATTTTTAATTTACATTATATTTCCCCTCTTAACTCAAATGAATCGGTTGTATGATATTTCCCTAGAGTGGACGATATTTTCGAACCCACGTTCTTAAGTTGTTGCTACAACAACGGTGCCAATTAAATTTAGACTCAATCGACTTTTAATCAGTAATTTTAGATATTACATGATTACATGTCATTAAAGAAAATCTTGAAATCTGAAACATTCCACCTGATGAAACCATAGTGTTTGAGCGTTGTTTATAGAAATAAAGTATGTAGAGTAAGTTCTGAATGAGTATGGTATTAAATCTAGATAAGTATAAGAAATCTATGGATGTGCCTTCGGGTGAAGTTTGTGTTAGGCGAGCTCGGTGGTTTGGCAGACTTTCTTGTAAAGTATACACCACCCCAGTGGTTAAACGAATATGTTGAATCCTTTATGTTAAGCTTTTAGAGTTAAGTCCCTAGTGTTAAGTCCTCAGTTTGGGGGAACCGATTATTATTTTATTATTTTGATTGAACGATTTAGTCAGCATGATGAAAACTAGTTAAAATGGGACAAGATGGGACAAGTTACTGTAGATGTCAGGATATACATTTAAGATGAGAGAGAAAATATTTAGTCACAAGTACTGAAGGAAGGGTAGTGGGGTAGTTTAACGTGCCCACTAGGTTTACCTTTCGTGTATTTCTGTATAAAGCGAGCCTTAACATCCTAAGCAAGTTTATGCTTTCTTTGGCCACCATATTTTTCTTCCTAGTTCTTTCTGCATTTTTCTCTCAAAAACCCTAGACTTAAGGCTTATTGGAAGATATGGGTTAGCTATACTTAGCCAACTCCATCGTTGTTAGCACCTTGTAAAAATCGATGAAACTCAAGTTATTTCACGGTTGCTTACAAAGCGTTAGGGTTTCATGTTTTAAGGTTAGTTTTAATTGTAAGGAAGGAAATATTCAGATTCTAAGTTTCCTGTTAATGTTCTTGATAACTTGCATAGTTTTCTTTAAAACGATCTAAAAAGGTTAAATTTTTATATTATAGCTCAAGATACTCACGAAGACTCTCGAGATAAGGCAAAGGTCTTGTTGTGTAACCTAGTTGCACTTTTCTGGTGGGTTCTTTCTTACTCCATGTGTCTGTATGCTTTCGTTTATATTTGGTTTAAGGTAAGTATACCTATCTCGTGAAAATGAAATGTTTGTGCAAGTGAGGCAAAAGTTGTTAATAGTCTATTTTGGTATGTCTGTGTAAAAGATGTAAGGGCCTTTCTTTGTGTTAAGTCATTATCCCCTCTTTTTTTTTTGCTTCTGAAATGAACCATATGGTCTAAAAGGAAAAAGGAAATGAAATCATGGTGATGCCTTCAATTAAACGAGCATTGAACTGGCAGATCACGATACATGAAAATGATTATGTAGCGTCTGGTAGGGCAAGTGTTATCGCAAACCAGATTGGTAAGACATGACAAAAGAAAAGAAACAAATGAATGATATGACTCTGAATATGGACTATGGTTTTTGGCTAACACAAAGAAGGTTGTGTGTATGACTATATGGGCGTAGTGTACACACCAAATGGATAGTGTTTGGTGTAATATCTGTCTGTGTTTGGTATTCGCCAACTGACGAATTGTGTGATTATGCTGAGATGGAATGATTTACTTGAATTGTATATGATTATTGAATTGTTTCCCTTTGGAACTCAATAAGTTCTTCGAACTTACTTAGTTACCTTTCCTTCTCAGGCTTGCTGACGAAGTAAAAAGATATCTTCAAAGACTACACCAGAGGATAAATCATCGCCATGAGATTTCTAAGTATTTTGTATTATGTATGGCATGGGGGTGTTGTCATGACGATGTCTTTTTGAATAATAAACTTTGTATATTTGAGCTTATGCTTTTGAAACCGTAGGTTCGATAAAAATTCAGTAAATTTATTATGTTTTATATAAAACCCAAATTTACTAAACTTCATTGATCAATGTTTCGAGTATCTTATAGTAAATAGATATATATTTATATATATGTACATGAGTAATGTTGTGTTTAAGTTGTGGTTTGCGCCCTACATGGTTTTGAAGAGATAGTGTTTTTAAAGTAGTGACGTGTCATTCCTGGATCCTCTTTAAGGATCAGGTTTGGGGTGTTACATTATTTACCAGGAAAAATTTTGGGAGAGAAACTAAGAAGGTTCGCCTCTAGGAGGAGGATCCTTCAGACGATGGTTATGTCAACATGGAAATGCCGACGAAGGATGATGGAGGTGGTGGAAGTAGGGCAATGTCAGGAAAGGATTTTGTTTCCTTTCATGACACACTTATGAATCATTCGGGTGGGGTGCAGCCAAATAAAGAGGGTATTAATGAAGAAGATATTAAATTGAAAGAAGACAATGTTGTTAAAAATGCCGAAAATGAAATCCTTTCAATAAATTTCTCAGAGTGACTTCAACAAATTGTGGTGGATAGTATGTCGAAAATGGTTATTGTCAAGTTGCTAGGATAGAACATTGGTTTTAATGCCCTGTTAAGTAAGATTTTGGTGCTTTTGAAACCAACCTAGACTATCCAACTTATGTATCTTGAAAAAGGTTATTGTATCGCTAAATTCCATTAAAAAGAAAACTATGTTTGACACAGCCTCAGGCATGAGCGTGTGCCCTGTGCGTGTGAAATTTGCACCTATTTTATGAAAAATCATAATTTTTAAATTGACCACACGGCCTAACACAAGGGCGTGTGACTTGGCCGTGTGTCTTTAATTTGTTATTGGGTGACAAACAGAGAGTTACATGGGGTAGGGACACAGGCGTGTGTGACCATACGGCTTGCCTACACGGCCATGTCCTAAGCCACACGGGCATGTGGCTCTTCAAACATGAAAAATTTTCTGAGTGTTGTGAAATTTTCTAAAGTTTTCGGTTTAGTCCCGAATCGCTTCCAAAGCATGTTTTGGGTCTTGTAGGCTCGTGTTAGGTACTTTCTGCTCAATTTCAAAAAGTTTTAATTTGGATGAAAATTTATGACTCAGGAATGTATGTTTGCTTGTGTTTAAGCCCGATAATGCCTTGTACCCTGTTCCGGCATCGAACACGGGTAAGGGGTGTTACAATGTTGAGGTGTTTCTAGGGGTCCTCGGGTGGTGTTTTATCATTACTTAATAGTGTATCCATGGACTCCAAATTCTAAGACATCGTATCATTTTCTCCATAATATCAAATCTTTAAGTCATCTTCCAAGGTTATAAGGAGCAATGTACAAGAAGAGTTTGCATGCGATTGGAGAATTGGTTGGAAAGGTCATTCGTATTGATTACAAGATGGATAGTGGTTCTAGTATCCATTTTGCTAAAATAGAAATCTATGTTGATCTGAAACACCCTCTTGTTTCTAAAATTTGGATTGATGGTCAACTCTAAATAATTGAGTATGAGTCCCTTACTAATATCTATCCTATGATTCCTAAAGATAATTTTAGAAAAGAATTCTTGAACCTTGAATAATTACCACACTCGGATATTTTTAAGAGAGTGGAGGAAGATTTTGGGTTGTGGATGGTGATGGAATGAAGGCAAATGAGTACTTAATGAGAAGGAAACAATATTGGCAATGCACATCAAGACTTTTTCTAGGGAAATTTAATTTTGGTGTTTTATCATCAACCCAAGAGAATTTTGTGGATGGAAAGTTAGGTGGAATTTCCAATAATATTGGAAGTTTCATGATTGGTGGTAATTTGGTTAATAATGAAGGGAGAGGTAAGGCTAATAAAAGGGGTAATGCTTCAACAGGTAATGGTAAGGCTAGTTTGGGCAGTCTAAGTTATTTGCTAAGAAGGTTGGGCGAAATGCTCAAATGATAGGGTCGTGCGAAATTAGCGGAGAGAAACTTTTTAAGGCGCAAGATTAGGCCCAAGCTCAATTGGTGAATAATGGATCTAGTTCAAGTCAAGCTTTAAGGTTTGTTGGGCTGACACTTGGTAATGTTATTGAGTCATCTCTTTTGAATTTTCTTTCTAGACAAGTCACATTTTCCTTAGACCAAGGTAACCATAAAGCTGTCATGGTTGATGAAAATGTAAACCTAAATATTATTAGAACAAGTGAGTGTTCTAATGATGGGGTTCTTTCTCCTGCTAGTTTACTACCATCTTCTGCTACTGTTGTCAAATGGAAAGAGGTGAAGAAAGATGCGAGAAGTCGAACAGTCTAGATAAGAGAGAAGTCAACAAGTTGTAAAAATACCTCACAAATTTGAACAACATTAAAGCATGTAAAAATACCAACCGAATTCAAGTGAACTAATGATGATTCACTTAACCGACTAAAATCACGACAAAGGCAAACGCATCTATCGAATAATAGTATAGCTGGTGAGTCAGGAATATCGCATCCATGAGGACTAAAAGTACTAGTACTTACTATCTTTCTATTATCTAGCTGGCAAATTTAAGAAGTTTGTTTTAAATCTAAAATTAAACTGATTACTAAGGACGCAACAGAGAATAAAGTAAGAAAATAATCGAATAAAACAATATGAGAGACAATACCCGAGCAAGAATCCACCTAGACTTCACTTATTATTTTAAATTTGAATTAAACGATTTATTCACGTGCCTTGATCAATAGAAATCCCTAAATTATATTAATATCTCTTTCGAGAGTAAAAATAACTAACTCTAGGTTGATTAATTGAAATCTCTTTCTAATTAAAACCCTTATTGTCGCATTAACTCGATCTATGGATTCCCCTATTAGATTTGACTCTAATCCGATAGATTTATGTCGTCCTATTTCTAGGATTGCATGAAACTCCACTCAATTATGCTAGATCTACTCTTAAATATGGACTTTTGCTCTATTGAATTAAACATATCAATCATGAATTAATATCCTGAAAGCATTAAAACATGGAATAAGTACACATAATTAAGATCAAGAAATCAAGTATTTATCATGTAATTCAGAAAATTAAATAACAAGACCCGTAATAGGTTTCATCTTCCCTAGGTATCTAGGGAATTTAGTTTATACTTTGGAAGGAAAACATCTCGAAATTAGGAAAACAACAAAATATAAAGAAACCCAAAAACTTCTAGAGAAGTTTACTGGAGATCTTCAATCTTGAAGGAGATCCTATTTTTGAGTTGATTCCGACGGCGTTCTTCGAGTAATTTCTTCGTTCTCCTCTGCGTGCTCCCCTTAGGTCCTCTTCTAGTGTGTATTTATAGACTTTAGAATGTTCAAAAACCCTAAAAATTGGCTTATTTCGTGCATTTGGGAAACCTCAATTTCTCATTTTCATAATTTAGTCCAAAATACTCAAATTCATTAAAAATCCCAATACATAACATATAATCTAACACATATCTTTCATTTTCTATCATCTAACTTCATAAAACTCACATTATCAACAATGAAACATCTTAAAATCATAATCAAATTTAGAAATTGAGGCATGGGCTTGAAAGATTACTAAGCAACGATCACAAAAACGTAGAAATTATCAAAAACGGATCAAAAACCATACCTTAATCATCAATTTCCTTAGCCGAACCCTAGGAAGATTATTTCCTTCTTTTTCTTTGAATTTTCGGCAAGGATGAACATAAATGACTAATTTCATGTTTTCTTTTATTTATTATATCATTTATACATAGTTTACTATTATGCCCTTAATGAAATAAAATTATAATTCCATTAACTATAGGCATTTTTGTCCATCCATTATTCAAATGGTCTATTAACCACATAATGACCTCTCAATTAAAAAGACACATCAATTCGCCATTATTCAAATAGAAGGACAATTTTGCATTTTCTGCTATTTAATCCTTTTTCATAATTTGACACACAAACAATAAAATTAAATCACAGAATTTTCACATATATCAATTCACATATTATAAGCATGAAAAATAATATTAAAATATTTCTCTAACTTGAATTTTTGGTCCCGAAACTACTATTCCAACTAGGGTCTAAATCGGGTGTTACACCGGATATATTTCTAGAAGAGTTACCGAGGTAACCACAGATCAGAGAGGTCAAGTTTGCCATTGAATTTGTGCCGGGAACATCACCAATATCTATAGCTCCATATAGAGTGGCTCCAACAGAGTTGAAAGAATTTAAAGCTCAGTTGCAAGAGTTAACAGATAGAGGTTTTGCACGACCTATTTTTTCGCCCTGGGGTGCGCCAGTGTTATTTGTAAAGAAGAAATATGGATCAATGAGACTTTGTATTGATTATCGTCAGCTCAACAAGGATACGATAAAGAACAAGTATCCATTTCCAAGAATCGATGATTTGTTCGCTCAGTTGAAAGGGGAAATAGTGTTTTCGTAGATTGATTTGAGACCGGGCTATTATCAGTTACGAGTTAAGGATTCAGATGTGCTGAAAACTGCATTCAGAACAAGGTACGAGCATTATGAATTTCTTGTTATGCCTTTCGGATTAACTAATGCTCTTGAAGCTTTTATGGATTTGATGAATCGAATCTTTAGACTGTATTTAGACAGATTTGTGGTTGTATTCATTAACAACATTCTGATTTATTCACAAGATGAGTCTGAGCATGTTGAACATTTGAGGATTGTGCTACAAACCTTGAGAGATAAACAACTGTTCACTAAATTAAGAAAATGTGAGTTTTGGCTTCGTGAAGTTGGATTTTTGGGACATATTGTTTTAGCTGAAGGCATACAAGTTGATCTGAATAAGATTTCTGCAGTTGTTGATTGGAAACCGTCGAAAAATGTATTCGAAGTCAGAAGCTTTCTGGGTTTAGCTGGTTATTATCGATGTTTTGTTAAAGGGTTCTCGATGATTGCTACACCGATGACTAGATTGCTACAGAAAGATGTAAAATTCAAAAATGTTAGCAAAGTTTTGAATAGTTGAAAGCATTGTTAACCGAGGCACCAGTTTTGGTTCAACCTAAGTCAGGTAAAGAGTCTGTGATTTTTAGTGATGTGTCTTTGAACGGTTTGGGTTGTGTATTGATGCAAGAGGGAAAAGTGATAGCTTATGCCTCCAGACAGTTAAAGCCACATGAAAAGAATTATCCAACGTACGATTTGGAATTGGCTGCTATTGTTTTCGCATTAAAAACTTGGTGACATCATTTATACGGTGAAAAGTGCCATATCTTTACTGATCACAAAAATTTGAAATATTTAATGACTCAGAAAGATTGGAATTTGCGACAATGAATATGGCTTGATTTGCTGAAAGATTATGAATTGGTGATTAATTATCATCCGGGGAAAGTGAATGTAGTCGCGGATGCTCTGAGTAGAAAACCGTTATTTGCTTTGCGGGCAATGAATACTCAACTAACCTTATCTGATAATGGGTCGATTCTAGCAGAGTTGAAAGCTAAACTAATATTTCTTCAGCAAATTTTTGAAGCTCAAAAGTTTGATAACGAGTTACAAGCTAAAAAAATTCAATGCAAGTCGAATAGTGATTCAGACTATCAGATTGGATCCGATGATTGTTTAATGTTCCGAGATAGGATTTGCTTACCAAAGAATTTCAAAATTATTTATAAAATTCTACATGAAGCACACAGTGGTTGCTTATTTGTTCAACCGGGGAGTACTAAGATGTACAATGATTTGAAACAGTTGTATTGGTGGTCGGGCATGAAACAAGACATTTTAGAGTTTGTATCGAAATGTTTGGTTTGTCAGCAAGTTAAAGCTAAACATCAGGTGCCTTTAGGATTGCTACAGCCTGTGATGATACCACAGTGGAAATGGGATAAAGTTACAATGGATTTCATATCGAGATTACCCCTGTCTCCAAAGAAAAAAGATGTTATCTGGGTTGTCATTGATTGACTAACGAAGTCTGCACATTTCATTCCGGTACGTATAGACTATTCACTGGATAAATTGACTGAATTGTAAATTTCAGAGATTGTTAGATCGCACAGGGTACCATTTTCTATTATTTCAGATAGAGACCTGATGTTTACACTCGATTTTGGAAGAAATTGCAAGAAGCTCTGGGTACGAGATTGAATTTTAGTACTGCGTTTCATCCACAAACTGATGGTCAATCGGAGAGAGTAATTCAGATTCTCGAAAAAATGCTTCGTTGTTATGTTCTAGAATTTGAAGGCAACTCGAAGAAATATTTTCCATTGGTTGAATTAGCGTATAACAACAGCTTTCAATCGAGCATAAAGATGGCACCATACGAAGCCTTGTGTAACATCCTTAAATAGGGCCTAGTTGGAATAGTGGTTTCGGGACCAAAACTCTGACATCAAAATATTTATTTTATGACTATTATGAGACCTAGAATATGAGATTATGCATTAAAGTTTCATGAAGAAATTCCTTGAGTAAGGTGTCCAATTGGAAATTAGGGACTAAATTGAATAAATTGCAAAACTTGGATTCTAGAAGCAATTTGTATGAAATTTCTTTAAATTATAAATTAGAAGGTCTTAAAGAGAAATTTTCCAAATTTCTAAGTTTTTGGACAAAAATGGGCTTGCATGGATGAAATTTTAAAGAAAGGGCATAAGGGCATAAGGGTATTTTGGTCATTTGGCTTTTTAATGAAATAAAATGGGAAAAATCAAGCCAAAATCAGCCATCTTCTTCCCCATAGCTGCTAAAATTATTTCTCTCCATAGCTAGGGTTTTCAAGCTTTCCAAGCTCAATAGTAAGTGCTCCCAAGCCCCGTTTTTAATGTTCTTTGTATTTTTGAAATCCCGGTAGCCTGATCTTTCCATTTCTACCCATATTTCATGCTAGGGTTCATGTTTAAAAATTTACCCATGCATGAGTTGTTTGTATTTTGGTGGATTATGGAGGGTTATGAAATTTGAAGGTGCATTAAACATCTTTTCTTAGGTGATTTTCATGAAAAACCCCTAAAGGGACCTTTTTGCAAAAGCTGTTAAATGTGTAGTAAAAATGAGAAAATAATGGAAAATGTGGGCTTCCATAAGAGAGAAAAGTGTTTGGATAGGCTTGGGCAAGATATAAATTGCATGTGTTTCATTATACGAGCCTAGGGACTAAATCATAAAAATGTGAAAGGTTAGGGGCAAAATAGTCATTTGGACCGGGGGTAGAAATTAAACTTGAAAAGTGTAATATAGTGAATTAATAATATAATTAAGTTGTTATAGACCCCGAGGAACAAATTTTAGAGGTCGATCGAGGTAAACGCAAGGTTTCAGAATAACCGAAACACAACTCCGAAACGAATACCAGGTAAGTTTGAATAACTCGAAGTAAACTCATAACATGCATAATTGTATGTTTTGTGAATGTATGATAATTGCATTGTTGATGGCATGAAAATGCATGAATTTCATCTTTAATAATGAATTGTTGAATAATGTCTCGGTTGAGGTTGGAAAGGGAATTCGATGGATAAACCATGATTTACATGAGACTTGAGATCCTGCATGTGTTGTAGAAAAGGATTTAGCCTGGACTGGTAATCCGAAGATCTCAAGTATAAAAAGGATCTAGCCTGGACTGGTGTTTCTTGAGTGATCGAGACTCCCGAAGAATATGTGTGCATTGTGGATTTAGCCCGGACGGGTAATCCGATTAGGGTCTGAATTTAGCCTGGACTGGTAATTCAGATCCAAGCTCATTAAGGGTGTTTGTCAGGTAAGGGATTTAGCCTGGACTGGTAATCCCGACATCACCTTATGAGTTTATATTACGGGGGATTTAGCCTAGACTGGTAATCCCGCCGTAAGATGTGAGGTTCGCAGGAGTGCATACTGAAACGATCATTCGTATGAATTGATGGTAAATGGATAATCTATCGAGATTTCCTAGAAACTCAACGGGACTATCACAAGGAATATGTATAGATGATATGTTAAATGATGAGCTCATCTAAGATGAATTACATGGTACACTGTTATGTAACTAACTTGATGATTGAGTATATGTGTTAGGGAAACCATTTCATGCTTGTTGGTTTCATTACCTGATATGGTTGCATGATAAATAATCGGTAAGTTTACCTTCCAGTTATACGGGCTTACTAAGCATGCAAATGCTTACCCCTCTCTTTTCACTGCTTTTCAGAGCTCGAGGACTCATAAGGATTGGAAGACAATTGGAGAGTCAACACACTATCAACTAGACAAGCTTTGGTATAAAGACATTTCTATTTCGTCCAATGACATGTATAGGATTTTTGAGTATTTTGTTATATATGTCATTTGATTTTCCTAGTGAAGGCATCTAAAATTATGTTTATCTTTTGTATATGACCATGGGAATTGGCTTACTTTGAAGTAGGTTATGCCCTACGAATATATGCATGTTTATATTCATATACGATGGCTTAGTTATAATTGGCAATGAGTTATAATAATGAGCCAATCTTAATATGTCAATTAGACATATATATCATTAAATGCAAGATAGAATTAACTTAGCATGTATGAAACCAATGATACGAGGTTCACATGCAATGAGGTTAATCAAAGTTTCATACTTACAAATGGATAAGTTGACCCAAACATGAACTATAGTAATTTATAAGTGTAATTGGCTAATAGAGGGTAAATTAAGGCTTGGAAAATAGCCTAACAAGGTCCACATGGATAGACACACGAGTGTGTGTCTAGGCCGTGTGTGACACACGGGCTACTCCTATGGGTGTGTGCTATGACCGTGTGTCCCCTGCACCTGAGATTTGAAGTCAGTATAGAGCACGGGCTAAGCACATGGACGTGTGTCTTGGTCATGTTTATTTAACAGAATGGAGAGGTTGAAGTCAGTGTAGCACACGGGCTAAGCCCACGGGCGTGTGCCTTGGCCGTGTTACATACAGAAAAAAGGACACGGGCGTATTCTAAGTGCCATGGGCATGTCGCACTTCAGCTAAGGGGAAAATTTCCTAAAGTGCCCCAAGTCTCTCGAACAATTCCGGTTTTGTTCAGTACTGCCCTTAGGAGTGTTTTTAGGCATCGGAGGCCTGTATAAGAGTCAAAGTGCACATGTTTGAAAAGTTTTAAATTATGAATGAAATTCAGTAACCCGATTGAGTAAGTTTGTAAAGATGAATTACCGGTAATGCCTCAAACCCTATCCCGGCATCGGATACGGGCTAGGGGTGTTACATTTAGTGGTATCAGAGTTACGGTTTAGTCGGTTCTAGGACTACCGTAGAGTATGTTAAAGTTCGCTATACATGGCATTATTCGAATGTTGATAGTGTGACATCTCCTAATTGTTTAAAACTATTTTGAATATAGTAAATGTCTTCCAATCAAGCACAAGATGAGTCCGAGGGAGCCGAGAGCCATGCTCTAGCTTCCGTACAACGAGTTGTATCTAGTAGTAGTAGGATACTTATGTCTGAAGGCTGGGAAGAGGCCCGAGCCGCCTTCTTTGATATGATGGATGAATGGTTTGGGGATTATCTAAGGAATCGCCCCAACATACCACGACCGTCCCCACTCCCTAACCAACTTGATGAGGATATGCCACGAGGTATGGCACCGGTAAGAATCGGTAAGGCCCCTGTAGACAAGCTTAGAAAGTATGGAGTTGAGGAATTCAGAGCGAAAGTCGATGATGACACTAAAAGAGTCGAGTTCTGGCTCGAAAATACTATACGAGTGTTAGATGATCTGTCGTGCACACCCGAGGAGTGTTTGAAGTGTGTCGTGTCCCTCTTGAAGGATACTACATACCACTGGTGGAAGACTGTATCCTCGATAGTACCGAAGGAAAATATTACTTGGGATTTCTTCCAAACAGAGTTTAGGAAGAAATTTATTAGCCAACGGTTTTTAGACTCGAAGCGAAAGGAGTTCCTGGAACTCAAACAAGGGAACAAGACTGTAGCGAAATATGAGAGAGAGTTCATACGGCTAAGTCAGTACGCAACTGAATGGGTTCAAACTGAATTAGAAATGTGTAAATGCTTCGAGGAGGGTCTGAATGAGGACATCAAATTGTTGATCGAAATTCTTGAAATACGGGAGTTCGCCGCATTGGCTGGTCGGGCCAAGAAAGTCGAAGAGCTTAATAACGATAGGAAGCAAGCAAAGAGAGAGGCTCGAGTTGTGAGCAAGAGGACCAGCGGTAAAACACTCTCATTCTCTATGAAGAAAGCTAGGAGCCAGCATGAACGCTCCACTTCATCAGTAGGATATTCGGGTAGAGCGAAGGATCCTAGACGACGAAGTCAAAAGTCTTCCTCCCCGATGATGACTAGTGTGGGGAGTGTAGATGATCAAAATTCGAAGTGTAAGAGCTACAACAAATTTCACTTTGGAGAGTGCCAAGTAAAAAGAGGTGCGTGTTTCAGATGTGGCTCTCTTGACCACTTTCTCAGAGACTGCCCAGATCTAACGAAAAAATAAGTTGAAGTAACTCCGAAGTTGAGTACTCCTATGGAACGAGGTAGACCTTCAAGATACCCTCGAAATGCTAGTGGCAGTCGAGTCGCAGTTAAAGATACTGCAAGACCAGAGGCTAGAGCCCCGGTAAGAACTTATTTAATACGCGCTCGAGAGGAAGCCTCTGCTCCTGACGTTATCATGGGTACTTTTTTCCTTTTTAATACGAGTATTATTGCTTTAATTGACCCGGGGTCAACGCATCCTTACGTTTGCATAAGATTGGTGTCTAGTATGAATATACCCGTTGAACATACGAAATTTTTTATTAAAGTGTCGAACCCATTAGGCATATCGGTTCTAGTTAATAAAGTCTGTAAGAATTGTCCTTTGATGATTCAAGGTCATTGTTTTCCGGCTAACCTTATGTTTCTACCATTTGATGAATTTGATGTAATTCTTGGTATGGATTGGTTAGCCCTGCATGATGTAACTATAAATTGTGGTAGTAAGTATATTAAGTTAAAATGTCTGGATGGTGAGACTCTACGGGTCGAATCAAGAGAATTGGGTTCGTTGCCGAATGTAATCACGACAATGGTTGCCCAAAGGTACATGAGGAAATGGTATGAGGCTTATCTTGCATTTTTACTAAACACTAAGGAAACGGAGTTGAAGATTGAGTCTATACCGATAGTATGTGAATATACAGATGTATTCCTGGAGGAATTACCAGGATTACCTCCTGAGAGAGAAATTAAGTTTGGTATTGAATTGATGCTAGGGACAACTCCTATTTCTATCGCTCCGTATAGAATGGCACCAACCGAGCTAAAAGAGTTAAAAGCACAGTTGCAAGAGTTGACGGATAAAGGATTCGTAAGGCCAAGTTTTTCACCTTGGGGTGCCCCCGTGTTGTTTGCAAAGAAGAAAGATGGTTCAATGAGATTATGTATTGATTATCGATAACTGAATAAAGTAACCATAAAAAATAAGTATCCTTTACCATGGATTGATGATTTATTCGATCAGTTGAGAGGAGCCACTGTGTTCTCTAAGATAGACTTGAGGTCTTGCTACTATTAGTTGCGTGTCAAGGAATCGGATGTGCAAAAGATAGCTTTCAGGACGAGGTATGGTCATTACGAATTCCTTGTTATGGCATTTGGGCTAAGAATGCACCGGTTGTATTTATGGATCTAATGAATAGGATCTTTCAGCCATATTTGGATAAGTTTGTTGTTGTGTTCATTGACGACATCTTGATTTATTCCAAAAATGAGATAGAACATAAGAAGCACCTGAGAATGGTATTGCAGACTTTGCGGGAAAAACAACTGTATGCTAAGTTTAGCAAGAGTAAATTTTGGCTCTAAGAAGTTGGATTTTTGGGTCATATTGTTTCGGGTGAAGGCATCTGAGTTGATCCAAATAAAATCTCTGCTATTGTTGATTGGAAATCGCCTAAAAATGTAACCGAGGTTAGAAGCTTTTTGGGCTTGGCCGGTTACTATTGAAGGTTTGTAAAAGGATTCTCTATGATAGCGACTCCGATGACGAAGTTGCTACAGAAGGATGTTAAATTTGAATGGACGGAAAAGTGTCAGCAAAGTTTTGAGAAATTAAAGACATTACTGACTGAAGCTCCTGTTTTAGTGCTACTTGAATCGGGAAAAGAATTTGTGGTTTATAGTGATGCATCCTTAAATGGACTGGGTTGTGTGCTTATGCAAGATGGCAAGGTGATAGCCTATGCTTCATGGCATTTGAAGCCTCACGAGAAGAATTATCTGACCCATGACCTAGAGCTTGCTACAATTATTTTTGCCTTAAAGATTTGGAGGCATTATTTATATGGTGAAACGTGTTGTATCTTTACGGACCACATGAGTCTGAAGTACTTGATGACTCAAAAAGAATTAAATTTGAGACAAAGGAGATGGTTAGAATTAATTAAGGATTATGATATGATCATTGACTACCATCCGGGAAAGGTGAATGTGGTCACTGACGCTCTGAGCAGAAAATCTTTATTTGCTTTGAGAGCCATGGATACTCGTTTGACATTGCTTGATGATGGTTCGGTCTTGGCAGAGCTAGAGGCTAGGCTGACATTTTTGCAGGAAATTCAAGATGCTCAGTTTAATGATAGTGACTTGCAAGCAAAAAGGGCTCAATGTGAGTCAGGGACTGAATTAGATTTCTGGATTAGTCCTGTTGGATGTTTGATGTTTAGAGAGAGAGTATGTGTACCTAAAGACGATGAACTTATTCAGAAAATATTGCAAGAAGCACATAGTAGCCGTTTGTCTATTCATCCGGGAAGTACCAAAATGTACAACGATTTGAAGAAATTGTATTGGTGGAATGGTATGAAAAGAGATATTTCTGAGTTTGTGTCAAGATGCCTGGTGTGTCAGCAAGTTAAAGCTGAACATCAAGTGCCTGCAGGTTTGTTACAACCTGTGATGGTTCCCGAATGGAAGTGGGACAGAGTTACCATGGACTTTGTAACAGGATTGCCTTTGACTCTGAAAAAGAAAAATGCCATATGGGTCATAGTGGATAAGTTGACCAATTCGACTCATTTTATTCCGGTAAGGACAGATTATTCCCTTGATAGACTGGCCAACTTATACATTTTTAAGATAGTAAGATTGCACGGAGTACCATTATCGATTATTTCAGACAGAGACCTAAGGTTCGCTTCGAGATTCTGGAAAAAGCTACAAGAAGCCTTGGGGACGAAGTTGAGTTTTAGTACAGCTTTTCACCCTCAGATCGATGGTCAGTTTGAGCGGACGATTCAGATTCTTGAAGATATGTTGTGATGTTGCATCCTCGAATTTTAGGGCAGCTGGGAAAAATATCTGCCATTGGTAGAATTTGCCTACAACAATAGTTTCCAAACAAGTTTGAAAATGGCACCTTATGAGGCCTTGTATGGCAGGAAGTGCTGAACTCCATTATACTGGACAGAACTTAAGGAAAATTAGATTCATGGAGTGGATCTGATTAGGGAAACTGAAGAAAAAGTTAAAGTAATACGAGACTGTTTAAAAGTGGCATCGGACAGGAAAAAGTCTTATGCTGATCTGAAAAGAAAAGATATTGAATTCCAAGTTGGAGATAGAGTATTCTTGAAGGTGTCTCCATGGAAAAAGGTGTTGAGATTTGGTCGAAAAGGTAAACTGAGTCCGCGATTTATCGGACCTTACGAGATTACTGAAAGGATTGGACCATTAGCCTATAGCTTGGCATTGCCACCCGAATTGGAAAAGATTCATGACGTGTTCCATGTATCCATGTTAAGACGATATCGACCAGACCCCTTTGACGTGATTTCACCAGAGGAGATTGAGATAAGACCAGACATGACTTATGGAGAGGAACCAGTCAAGATTTTGGCCTGAGAGGTTAAACAGTTGAGAAATAAAAGTATGACTTTAGTGAAAGTTCTATGGCATCGACATGGTGTGGAAGAAGCTACATGGGAACCAGAAGAAACCATGAGAAACCAATACCCGAACCTGTTTGCTGGTAAGACTTTCGGGGACGAAAGTCCCTAAGGGGGGAGAAATGTAACATCCTGAAATAGGTTCTATCAGTTAATGAAAGAGCCCAATGCAAAAAAAAAAAAAAAATGCATGTTGGGTCTTTGAAATAGGCCGAATCATTTTGATAATAATCAGTTCGATCTGTTTTACCGAGAAGGTCTACAGTTCGTGGTTTCGGGACCACAAATCTGACATCAAAATATTTATTTTATGATTATTATGAGTCCTAGAATATGAGATTATGCATGTGTTAAAGTTTCATGAAGAAATTCCTTGAGTAAGGTGTCCAATTGGAAATTAGGGACTAAATTGAATAAATTACAAAACTTGGATTCTAGAAGTAATTTGCATGAAATTGCTTTAGATTATAAATTAGAAGGTATTAAAGAGAAATTTTCCCAATTTCTAAGTTTTTGGACAAAAATGGGCTTGCATAGATGAAATTTTAAAGAAAGGGCATAAGGGCATAAGGGCATTTTGGTCATTTGACTTTTTAATGAAATAAAATGGGAAAAATCAAGCCAAAATCAGCCATCTTCTTCCCCATAGCTGCTGAAATTCTCTTTTCTCAATAGCTAGGGTTTTCAAGCTTTCCAAGCTCAATAGTAAGCGCTCCCAAGCCCTGTTTTTAATATTCATTGTATTTTTGAAATCCCGATAGCTTGATCTTTCCATTTCTACCCATATTTCATGCTAGGGTTCATGTTTAAAAATTTACCCATGCATGAGTTGTTTGTATTTTGGTGGATTATGGAGGGTTATGAAAGTTGAAGGTGTGTTAAACATCTTTTCTTAGGTGATTTTCATGAAAAACCCCTAAAGGGACCTTTTTGCAAAAGTTGTTAAATGTGTGGTAGAAATGAGAAAATAATGGAAAATATGGGCTGCCATAAGAGAGAAAAGTGTTTGGATAGGCTTGGGTAAGATAGAAATTGCATGTGTTTCATTATACGAGCCTAGGGACTAAATCGTAAAAATGTGAAAGGTTAGGGGCAAAACGGTCATTTGGACCAGAGGTAGAAATTAAACTTGAAAAGTGTAATGTAGGGAATTAAAAATATAATTTTGTTGTTATAGACCCCGAGGAAAAAATTTCGGAGGTCGATCGAGGTAAACGCAAGGTTTCAGAATAATCGAAACACAGCTCTGAAACGAATACCAGGTAAGTTCGGATAACTCGAAGTAAACTCATAAAATGCATAATTGTATGTTTTGTAAATGTATGATAATTACATTGTTGATGGCATGAAAATGCATGAATTTCATCTTTAATAATGAATTGTTGAATAATGTCTTGGTTGAGGTTGGAAAGGGAATTCGATGGATAAACCATGATTTACATGGGACTTAAGATCCTGCATGTGTTGTAGAAAAGGATTTAGCCTGGACTGGTAATCCGAAGATCTCGAGTATAAAAAGGATCTACCCTGGACTGGTGTTCCTTGAGTGATCGAGCCTCCCGAAGAATATGTGTGCATTGTGGATTTAGCCCGGACGGGTAATCCGATTAGGGTCTAAATTTAGCCTGGACTGGTAATCCCGACATCACCTTATGAGTTTATATTACGGGGGATTTAGCCTGGACTGGTGATCCCGCCGTAAGATGTGAGGTTTACGGGAGTGCATACTGAAATGATTATTCATACGAATTGATGGTAAATGGATAATCCATTGAGATTTCCTAGAAACGTAACGAAACTATCACAAGGAATATGTATAGATGATATGTTAAATGATGAGCTCATCTAAGATGAATTACATGGTACACTGTTATGTAACTAACTTGATGATTGAGTATGTGTTAGGGAAACCATTTCATGCCTTTTGGTTTCATTGCCTTATATGGTTGCATGCTAAATAATCGGTAAGTTTACCTTCCAGTTATATGGGCTTACTAAGCATGTAAATGCTGACCCCTCTCTTTTCCTTGCTTTTCAGAGCTCGAGGACTCATAAGGATTGGAAGACAATTGGAGAGTCAACACACTATCAACTAGACAAGCTTTGGTATAAAGACATTTCTATTTTGTCCAATGGCATGTATAGGATTTTTGAGTATTTTGTTATATATGTCATTTGATTTGCCTAGTGAAGGCATGTAAAATTATGTTTATCTTTTGTATATGGCCATGGGAATTGGCTCACTTTGAAGTAGGTTATGCCCTACGAATCTATGTATGTTTATATTCATATACGATGGCTTAGTTATAATTGGCAATGAGTTATAATAACAAGCCAATCTTAATATGTCAATTAGACATATATATCATTAAATGCAAGATAAGAATTAACTTAGCATGTATGAAACCAATGATACGAGGTTCACATGCAATGAGGTTAATCAAAGTTTCATACTTACAAATGGATAAGTTGACCAAAACATGCACTATAGTAATTTATAAGTGTAATTGGCTAGTAGAGGGTGACTTAAGGCTTGGAAAATAGCCTAACAAGCTCTGTATGGATAGACACAACGGCGTGTGTCTAGGCCGTGTGTGACACACGGGCTACTCCTATGGGTGTGTGCTATGACCGTGTGTCGCCTACACCTGAGATTTTAAGTCAGCATAAAGAAGGGGCTAAGCACATGGGCGTGTGTCTTGGCCGTGTTTATTTAACAAAATTGATAGGTTGAAGTCAGTGTAGCACACGGGCTATGCCCACGGCCGTGTGCCTTGGCCGTGTTGCATACTGGAAAAAGAACACGAGCGTGCTCTAAGCCCCACGGGCGTGTCGCACTTCAGCTAAGGGGAAAATTTCCTAAAGTGCCCCAAGTCTATTGAACAATTTCAGTTTTGTTCCGTACTGCCCTTAGGAGTGTTTTTAGGCCTCAGAGGCTTGTATAAGAGACAAAGTGCACACGTTTGAAAAGTTTTAAATTATGAACGAAATTCAGTAACCCGGTTGAGTAAGTTTGTAAAGATGAATTATCGGTAACGCCTCGAACCCTATCCCGGCATCAGATACGGGCGAGGGGTGTTACACCTTGTATGGTTGTAAATGCCGAACTCCATTGTACTGGACTAAATTGAGTGAGAAAAAGATTCACGGAGTTAATTTGATTAGAGAGAATGAAGAGAAAGTGAAAGTAATTCGCGATAGTTTGAAAGCAGCTTCGGATCAACAGAAATTGTACGCAGATTTGAGACGAAAAGATATTGTTTTTCAGAGCAGTGAAAAAGTATTTCTGAAAGTGTCTCCATAGAAGAAAATACTTCGCTTTGATCGCTAAGGCAAACTGAGTCCATGATTCATCGAGGCATATGAGATCATCGAAAGAATAGGACCAGTGGCATATCGGTGAGCATTATCGGTAGAGTTAGAAAAGATCAATAATGTGTTTTATGTGTCGATATTACGACGGTATCGATCAGATCCATCGCATATCATTTCTCTGACTGAGATTGAAATTCAACCTGATATGATGTACAACGAAGAACCAATCAAAATTTTAGTTCGAGAGGTTAAAGAATTGAGAAATAAATGCATAGCTTTAGTGAAATGATATGGCAACGTCACGGGGTTGAAGAAGCCACCTGGGAACCCAAGGAAACTATGAGAAAATAGTACCCTAACATCTTTTTTGGTAAGATTTTCGGGAACAAAAATCCCTAAGGGGGGAGAGTTGTAACATCCCATTTTTAGTCAAATTGGAACAATAGTTTTGAGACCACAAATATAAAGTCAAAATAATTATTTTTTATTATTTTAATATTTACAGCATGATAATATGTTTGTGTAAAAGTTTCGTTCAGAAATTTTATTGTTTGAGTGCTTAATTTGAGAAAAAGGACTAAATCCCGTAAATTGTAAAAGTGTTGTTCTAATAGTTAAAGGTATTAAATAGCCATGAAATTAAATAGTGGGGGTCCATATGTGGTAGTTAACCCCTTTTTTTTGAGTGGACAAGTATGACCATTAATTAGGTGAATTAATGGTTTATTATTAAAGTTATTTTGGTAATTGGTAAATATATGTTAATTAAATAAAACAAACAAAATTTTAATGCTTCTATCTTCTTCATTTACTGAAATTAAAGAACAAAGAAAACCATTTTAGGGTTTGAAGCATTCGGTCACTTGCTAGCTCAATTGTAAGTTCGTTTTTGTCTCATTTTTAATGATTTCTATGTTTTTGAAATCGTTACAACTAGGTCTAACTAGCCCAGGGACTAATTTGCAAAATTGTTAATGGTTTAGGATGTTTCCATTGATTAGTATGTATGAGATTTAATGATTGATGGTAGATTATTAATGTTTAATGATAGTTATACAAGTTTTGTAAAGTGATTTTTGAGAAAAATGTCAAATAAGGATTTAATTGAGAATTATGAAAATTTTGTGGGTGAATTGTGAAATAAATGAAAAATATGGGCTGATATGTGTACTAGGAAAATTTGGCTAACATTGGTTAGTATTAAATTGCATGAATTTGTGTTTTTGTGAGATAAGGACTAAATTGTAAAAATGTGAAATATTAGGGGCAAAAGTGTAAAGTGGCTTTAAAGTGTATTTTGGACTAAATTGAATAGAGTGATGATTGAATAAGCTAAATTTGATATTATATGGATAAAGAAAAATGAAGTTAGGATATGGATTGGGAGAAAAATAAAGTAATTGACTAGTTGATCCATTTTGCCAATTTTACGGTCAAGGTAAGTTTGTATGATTAATAAGCTTAATGTTATATGTGTTTATACGCTTAGATATTAAAATTGTGATATTACACCACTACAGAATCTATCAACAAAGCATTGATACAGTGAGAATCCCGGTTGGACCTTAGGAATAGATAGGATACTAGTGACATGTCATTAGGGATTAATGTGATTATGTGATTCGGGTGCTGGTTCTGTACGTCCTATCGGTGGCTGAGTCCGGCATGTGTTACGAGTACTTGATAGCTTGTGTGAGCAGCACTGTATAGTTATGACTTGACCGATAGCTTGTGTGAGCAGGCCTGTTGATAGCTCGAGAGTGAGCAAATATGTGATATGAGATTGAGATAGCTTTGGCTATGTATATGGCACTTCGGTCCGAGATTCCTGAGTATCCGATATTATTCCGAATGGTTCAACGGGAAAAGATGATGGTATGAGGATGTAAGAAGTGTTACGGATCAGTTTAGGTGCTCATGATAAGTTTGGCAAGTAAGTGATATTTGATAAGTTCATATGAAAAATGAGTTAAAATTGATGAATTTATACATGATTCATAGAATTATGGAAATGTGCAAAATGTTGAATTGAATGTATTACTTATATTTACTTATGTTATTTAAATTGTGATTGAATTGGAAAATTATACTTATTAATCATATGAGCTTACTGAGCTATAAATCTTACTCTATTTATTTTACTGTGTTTATAGTGATTTCAAAGCTAGCTCAAAATCGGGGTTCGTCGGGGATCGCTTCACACTATCTAACTATCACCTTGGTACTTTTGTAATTAAGTATTTTGAGCATATGGCATGTATAGGGATTTTAAGTCATTTTGGTTATGAGTTGAAAATGAATTTAGCCACTTGAATTGACTTGTAAAAGTCTAAAGTTTGGTTTTGTATATAGCCATGAGAGTTGGCTTAATTTGGTTGTGTATATATATATGTATATGGTTTATGTTGTGAGTTTATGGATGGATATATGATGCTTGTGGATTATAGATATTGTGGATGTCAAATGTTTGATTTTGGAGAAGTTACATATTTGTGAAATTGTTGCATAATGAAGCATGTTTGAAAGTGTTTAATTATTTGATTTGTATATGTGAATTTGGTATAATTGCAATGGCCTATTTAGTGACTTGTGTGTAATGTGGACAATGGTATAAAATTTGCATGAATTAGGCTTGATTTGGTTGGTTTGAATGATTATGTATGTTATGTTTTGGTGCAAATTGGGTTGATGTAGGTGAAAGCATGACTGGGTGGCAAAATGGCTTGGTAAGTAGCCTATTTTTGTCCACACGGGCAGAGACACGGGTGTGTGTCTCAGTCGTGTGTGACACAAAGTTATCTTACATGGCCGTGTGTCCCCTAGTGTTGCATTAAAAACCAAGTCAGTATGCTCTACGCAGCCTTACACACGAGCGTGTGACTTGGACGTATGGCATAAGTCAGTATACCCTATAGGTTTGGCATGGCCTAGCAGACGACCTGGCACACGGGCATGTGTGGCCATTTTTAGGGCACACGGGCATGTGTGTTGGTCGTGTGACCCAAGTTAAAGAGTTACACGAGGTTGGACACGGGCTAGAACACGACCATATGATTTCATTTCAAATGTCCACACGGCCTGTGACACGTGCGTGTCTTTGGCCGTGTAAGACACATGGCTGGGCCATACGGGCGTGTGTCCTCTATTTTATGGAAAAATTTTCTAAGTTTTGTAAAAGTTTCCTGAGTTATCGGTTTATTCCAGAACCTTTTCGAATGCATGTTTTGGGCCCCATAGGCTCGTGTTAGGAACGATGTGAATGATTTAGATTGATGATTAATTGAATTTGAGAAATGTATGTGAAATGTATGATTATTGTGCTATAAGTCTAGTAATGCTCTGTAACCCTATTCTAGCATTGAATACAGGTGATGGGTGTTACATTCAAGATGTCAGCTGAATCAAATTGAGCGATAGTTAATGAGGCTGAAAGTAATGTTCAAGCTTCGAATCCTTATGACTCATTCGACCCCTAAAGTTAATAAAATATTCAATTTGTACATGTTATTTACTTAATGGAAAATTAAGAAAACATAATTAAAACATAATAAAAAATCTTGTCTTCAAGCTCCTAAAGTGGGAAAACTAGTTTAATCTGCTACATTTCCGGCAAATCACTTCTCAAGCGAGTAATCAGTTCTGACCAAAATAAAATAAGCCAATTTCGTTAGTCTATCAATAACAACCCATATTGAGTCTTTCTTTCTTAGTGACATAGGCAATCTAAATATGAAATCCATCGTGACTCTCTCTCATTTCCATTCAAGAATCATAACAGGCTGCAACAACCCAGACGGTACCTGATGCTCGGCTTTCACCTACTGGCAAACTAGACATTTTAGTTACAAATTCTAAAATTTCATGTTTCATACCCGGCTACGAATACATCTATTTTAAACCACAAAACATCTTAATACTACTCAGATGAATAGAGTACATACTATTGTTAGCCATTGATAAAATGTCTCGTTTCAAATCCAGATCAGTCGGAACACATAATCTACTGTGGAAATACAACATACCATCAATACCAACTCTGAATTTCATAGATTGATCATTCTGAATCTGTTCTCATTTAGCTAATAGTTTCGGGTCATTATTTTGCAACTCCTAAATTCTCTAAAGAAAAACAGTCCAACTGTAACACCCCTAACTCGTATCCGTCGCCGGACTAGGGTTAAAAGGCATTACTGGACATATCAGAACATTTTGCATTCATTTCACAAATATTATAGCATCATAGTCAAACATCAACATAAAGCCACTTTCTTAGGTCAACGAGACCTTAAACAAGCTTTTGAAAGAGATCGGGACTAAACTGAACAGATACAAAATTTTTCAAAACTTAAACACTTTCTAAAGTTACAAAGGTCACACGCCCGTGTGAATAGGCCATGTGCCTCACACGGCATTAGACACGCCAGTGTGTCTAGGCCATGGCAAAACATGGCATACATACTGACTTGTCTATACGGCCACATGACACGCCCGTGTGCCAGGCTATGTGAAATTAGGGAGGCTACTGACTTGGGTCACACGGCCAGTCACACGCCCGTGTGTCTAGCCCGTGCTTGAAACTGACTTGGCCACACGGCTTGGCAAACGCCCGTGTGTGCGACCGTGTGGTCTACCCAGGCTCATTTTGAAATGGCCCTCGAGCAACACGGCAGTGACACACGCCCGTGTCCCTACCCGTATGGGCAAAAATAGGCCATTTACAAGGACAACTTGCCACCCTAATTTTGAGTCATTTCTACAAGATCAAAACCAAATCATTTTATACCAAATTACAACCAATATATAACCAAAATATACATCATTCATGCCATATCATTAACAACCAATTTCATACCAAAACATATGTTTCATAACCTCAATTTACTTCATTCAGTCACATGCCATAATCTTACCAATTCCTCATATAGGCACATATCAAAATCTTACCAAATTGAACATTTCTCTTGGCCATTCATTAACACATCATATTAGCAATATTGCATCACATAGATTATACCCAAAAGGCATTCATAAACACATCAAAAACCAAGCCATATCACATGGCTAGATATACACATTACCAAATATATTTAAATACTTCTAGCCTATACATACCATATTCCAATATTCACATTTTCAAAAGGTACCAAAATAGAGTTCGATAGTGTGGTGATGATCCTCGATGATCCTTGATAAATCGTAATTTATACATATTTTTATCCCATGTTTAGCACATTTATGGATGAATTCTCCTTAGAATTGGTGAATTTGATGCTCCTAATCCTTTAATTTCATGTTTTATACTTAGGTGAGCATAAAAGAGTAAAAAGAGCGAGAAACAGCCGAAAATGGAGAAAATGGGCCAACGTGGGAAATTAGTACGGCCTGGACTTCTTCACACGGGTAGACCACATGCCTGTGCCCTTCTAGTAGAATCGAGCACGACTTACACGGATAGACCACACGACCGTGTCTATCCAACAGACTCTAACACGGTTTGGAGCAATCGAACATGGGTGTGTCACACGGACGTGTCCCTGTCGAGCCCAAGTTGAGTTCTATTTGGAAAAGGCCACTCTTGAGGGTTCTAAGGCATTCTAAACATATTTAAACACCAGAGAGGAGGATGAAAGGGGACACACGGAGTGGGAAGCACGAATTTACTCGAAGAAAGCCGATTGATCCATCTCAGAAGCCGAATTCTCCTTCAAGACTGAAGATCTCCTTTCAATTTTCCTTCAGGAGTTTTGGGTTTTCTTTATGTTTTGTATTCAATGTTCTTCTGAGATGTTGTCTTTTATAATTATGAACTAAACCCCCTAAATACCTAAAGGGAATGAAACCTAAGACGAATCTTGTTATTATTTTCTGAATTGTATGATAAATATTTGACTTTTTTTAATTATGTGTTCTTAATTCTTGCTTCAATATTTTAGGATATTGATTCAAGTTGATGCTCTTATTCAGAGGAGAAAAAGTCCCTATCTAAGAGTAAATTTGTCATAATTAAGCGGAGTTGATTGCACGCCTAGAGATAGGGTGACAAGATTTTACCGGATTAGGGTGAAACCTAATAAGGGAACCAATAAATCGAGTTAATGCAACACGAGGGGTGTTAATTAGAAAGAGATTTCAATTAATCAACCTAGGGTTAGACGTTGTTAGTCTCGAGAGAGATAATAATATAATTTAGGGATTTCTACGGAACAAGTTGAATGAAAAAATCGTCAGAGTCAGAGTCAAATAACAAGTGAAGTCTAGGTGGATTTTCATTTGGGTATTGTCTTAATCAATCAAATTTCCCAAAAGTATTTTCCCCAATTTTCTTGATTTGAATTCTTAGTTAGTTAATTAGTTTGGATAAAACAAACCCCTTTATTTTTAGGCTAGATAATAAGAAAAGGGTTAATACTAGTACTTTTAGTTCCTTTGGGTTCGACATCCCGGTCTTACTAAAACTATACTACTATTCGATAGGTACACTTGCCTTCGTCGTGATAATAGTTAGTCTTCAAGAACGGTCAAATATAAATTTATTAAAACTTATCACGAATCAACACGATCAAGTTTTTAGCACTATTTCCGGGAAACTAAGATATTAGGAACACTTAATTTTTATTACTTTAGCCATTTTTACTTTTATTGCAATTTACTTCTTATTTTAGTCTAGCTTATCTTTACTAATTCTTCTTTTTCTTTATTTCTGGCAGGTTTTTATAGTTTATGACTAGAAGGAACCCGTCAGGACCATTACTTTTTAATAGTGAGATCGATCGCACAGTTCACAGAAACTGAAGAGAAATAAGGCAAAGCCTAAGATACACAGAGGAAGAGCAAGAGGACAACATTCACACCACAACCAAAGAGATGGTTGAAAATTAAGAAAATTCGCTACCTCCTGCGATTACTGCTGATCCAGTAAATTAGAATCCTACTCCACGCATTATGTATGATTATGCTAAACCTAATTTAATAGGAACTGAGTCAAGTATAGTTAGACCTGCTATTGCTGCAAATAATTTTGAACTGAAACCTAACACAATTCAAATGATACAACAGTTTGTTCAGTTTGATGGTTTGCAGGATGAGGATCCAAATAATCACTTGGAAAATTTTTTTGGAGTTTTGCAATACTTTTAAAATCAATGGCATTTCTGACGACGCCATACGCCTTCGGTTGTTTCCTTTTTCATTGAGGAACAAAGCTAAATAGTGATTGAACTCGTTACCACGAGGGCAATCACTACTTGGGAATAAATGACTGAAAAGTTTTTACTTAAATATTTTTCGCCAGATAAAATGACTAAGTTGAGGAATGACATCTCTTCTTTTGTGTAGATGGATCTAGAAACACTCTATGATGCATGGGAGAGATACAAGGATCTTTTGAGAAGGTACTCTCACCATGGGTTACCACTTTGGCTACAGGTTCAGATGTTTTACAATGGTGTGAGCCCCTCAATGAGGCAACTCATCGATGCAGTCGCCTGTGGAACTTTGAATAACAAAACACCTGAAGCAGCTTACAAATTTATTGAGGAGATGTCACTAAATAACTATCAGTGACAAGTCATGAGGACAAAGCCGACGAAAGCATCCAGTGTTTTCAACCTCGATGCGGTTACTATGCTCTCTAACCAGATAGAACTCTTAAATAAAAAGATTGATGGTTTATATGGTTCTACTCAGGTACAGCTAGTGATGAGGTGTGATTCAAGTGAAGGAGGAGTACACACAGATTATCCATCCTTTAACCCTAGCACCGAGGAGGAACAAGTTCAATATATGGGTAATAACAATTCTAGATCTCAAAAGAACCCATAAAGTAACACGTACAGTGTTGGTTGGAGGAATCACTCAAAGTTTTCATGGGGAGACCCAAGAAATCAAAGACCACCACCCCCTCCAGGCTTCCAACAACATCACTACCAGTTGGAAAAGAAGCAGAACCTTGAGGAGATGCTAACGAAATTTATCTCAGTGTCAGAAACTCATTTTCAGAATACCGAAAAAACACTTAAGAATCAGCAAGTGTCGATCCAATGACTCGAAATTTAGATAGGCCAACTCGCTAAATTGATTTCTGAAAGACTATCAGGGAGCCTACCTAGCAACACTGAACCCAATCCAGAAGAGCATGTGAAAGCAGTTACATTAAGGAGTGGGAAGGAGTTGACTGAACCCAAGAAAAAGCCACCACCAGAAGTCGACAGAAAAGAAGATAAAGAGGAAAAACCCAAGAGCGATGAAAAATCGGTGATGAGGGAATATAAACCACCAATCCCATACCCAACAAAGTTGAAGAAAGACTGCATGGATGCACAATTTGGTAAATTTCTTGAACTTTTTAAATAATTACATATTAACTTACCTTTTGTTGAAGCTATATCGTAGATGCCTACATACGCAAAATTTTTAAAAGAGCTCCTAAAAAATAAAAAGAAGTTTGAAGAATTATCTATAGTGGAACTTAACGAGGAATGCTCAGTTATACTCCAAAATAAACTGCCAACCAAACTGAAAGATCTAGGAAGTTTTACTATTCCTTGCTTAATTGGTAGTTTGAATGTTGAGAAGGCATTAGCTGATTTAGGCGCTAGCATTAATTTGATGCTTTATAAAATGTTTAAACAACTTGGTCTTGGGGAACCAAAGCCCACTAGGATGAGTATTCAACTTGATGATAGATCTGTTAAATATCCTAGGGGTATTATAGAGAACGTACTTGTAAAAGTAGATAAATTTATATTCCTGGTCGACTTTGTTGTGCTTGACATGGATGAGGATGTTGAGGTGCCTCTAATATTAGGCCATCCATTTTTAGCCACTACTAGAGCGGTTATTGATGTGGGTGATGGTAAACTTATGCTTAGAGTAGGTGATGAAGAGATTATCTTTAAAATTTATGATGCCATGAGATTCTCTAGGGAACAGGATGATTCATGATATTTTATTGACTCTATTGATCATGCTACTCAAGATTCTTTTTAGAAAATCGTGCATAAAGACACATTGAAACTGTGTCTTGCCCAAGAAGAGGGGGTGGATGATGATGATTTTGAGATAGGTAAGGTAAAAACTAAACTAGGCTCCAATGAACCCTCCTCAAGACAAGTAGAATATGAGGGTATTAAGGCAAATGATGAACTTAAGCAAAAACCCTCTATTAAAGAACCTCCCAAACTGGAACTTAAATAGTTGCCAAAACACTTGGAGTACGCATTCCTTGGAAATAATTTTACATTACCAGTGATTATTACTTCTAACCTACAACCTAAGGAGAAAGAGGAATTACTCCAAGTATTGAGAGAGCATAAAAGAGCCATAGCTTAGAAAATTTCTGACATTAAAGGGATCAGCACTTCTTTCTGTACCCACAAAATTTTAATGATATAAGCCATGCGTGAAGCTCAAAGACGTCTGAACCCCAATATGAAAGAAGTTGTTAAAGCTGAGGTAATTAAACTCCTAGATGCTAGAATTATTTATCCTATTTCTGATAGTTCTTGGGTAAGTCCAGTGCAGGTTGTCCCAAAGAAAGGAGGCATGACTATGGTGGCCAATGAGAAGAATGAGTTAATCCCAATAAGGACAGTCACAGGTTGGAGTGTTTGCATTGACTATAGGAAGCTGAATGATGCCACGAGAAAAGATCACTTCCCCTTGCCATTCATTGACCAAATGTTGAAAAGATTATCAGGGCACATGTACTACTGCTTTCTAGACGGACTCTCTGGTTATTTTCAAATCCCAATAGCTCCTGAGGACCAGGAAAAGATGACATTTACATGTCTATACGGTACGTTTGCTTATCGTAGAATGCCTTTTGGATTATGTAACGCTCCTGCTACTTTTCAGCGCTACATGAAGGCCATTTTTGACAAACTCGTGGAAGACATCATAGAGGTATTTATGGACAATTTCTCGATATTCGGTAACTCTTTCCATCTTTGCCTTAGAAATTTAAAATGAGTTTTAATAAGATGTGAGGAAACGAACCTTGTGCTTAACTGGGAAAAATGTCACTTTATGGTTCAAGAAGGTATTGTGTTAGGACATAAAATTTCTAGTAAAGGGATCGAGGTTGATAAATCTAAAATTAAAACCATTGAAAAACTACCTCCCCCTAGTTTGATTAAGGCTATTAGAAGTTTTCTAGGACATGCTGGGTTTTATAGAAGATTTATTAAAGACTTTTCTAAAATAGCTAAGCCTTTGACTAAATTTCTAGAAACAAATGTGCCCTTTAATTTTGATTAGGAATGTTTAGAAGAGTTTAATACTTTAAAGGATAAATTGATTAATGCTCCAATTATAATCGCACTTGATTGAAATTTACCTTTCGAACTAATGTGCGATGCGAGTGATTTTGTAGTAGGTGCAGTTTTGGGACAACGAAGAGACAAGCATTTTCAACCTATCTATTATGCTAGCAAAACTTTGACAGCTGCATAAGAAAACTACACCACCACGGAGAAAGAGTTGCTAGCTGTGGTTTTTTGCATTTGATAAATTTAGGCCACATCTAATATTGTCTAAAGTTGTCGTTTATACTGACCATTCTTCTCTTCACTACCTTTTAACTAAGACTGATGCAAAACCTCAACTCATTCGATGGATTTTGTTATTACAGGAATTTGACTTGGAGATTCAGGATAAGAAAGGAGCTAAAAATCTTGCGGCTGATCATCTCTCTAGGCTTGAAAATTTAAGTACCAAAGAGCTAGATGAAGTTGAAATAAATGATTCGTTCCCTAAAGAACAGTTTTTTGCTATATCTGATTCTGAGGTACCTTGGTTTGCGGACATTGTGAATTTTTTAGCCGCTAACGTTATCCCAAAAGGGTTGACACATCAACAAAAGAAGTGATTCTTTACTGATGCGAAAAACTACTTTTGGGAAGATCCTTTTCTTTTCCGTGTATGTGCAGATCAAGTCATTAGGAGATACGTTACAAGGTCAGAAGCATTGAAGATCTTGGAACATTGCCACTCAGTACCGACTGGAGGACATTACAGTGGAACTAAGACCGTACATAAAACACTTGATTTAGGTTTTTATTGGCCCACTCTATTCAAAGATGCCAACAAGTATGTTACTACTTGTGACAAATGCCAACGGATAGGTAATGTCTCCAAACGTGATGAAATGCCTCAAACATATATGCTTTCATGTGAAATATTTGACGTTTGGGGTATCGACTTCATGTGTCCATTCCCTAGTTCATTTGGGAATAAATACATCTTAGTAGTCGTTGATTATATGTCCAAATGGGTTGAAGCCCAAGCTTTACTTACTAATGATGCAAGAGTAGTAGTACGATTTCTTAAGAAACTTTTCTCTCGATTCGAAACACCTAGAGCAATTATCAGGGATAGGGGTACTCATTTTTGTAACACCCAATTTGATAAGATCCTTAAGAAATATGGAGTTCATCAAAGAACAACTACCCCTTACCATCCTTAGACTAGTGGACAAGTCGAAGTAGCAAATCGAGAACTTAAACGTATCTTAGATAAGACAGTAGAATCAAACAGGAAGGATTGGGTGATGAAAGTAGATGATGCTTTATGGGCTTATAGAACTGCTTTTAAGACCCCCATAGGGACATCTCCTTACAGACTTGTCTATAGAAAAAGTTGTCATCTACCGCTTGAGTTAGAACACAAGGCATTCTGGGCTATAAAGTTTCTAAACCTTGATCCCAAACTTGCAGGTGAAAACAGGTTGATGCAGTTAAACGAGTAAGATGAATGGCGAACCAATGCATATGAAAATTCACGCGTATACAAGAAAGCAACGAAGCACCTCCACGACGCCTGTATAAGGCATTGTAAGCAATTTGAAGTTGGAGATCTTATCTTGTTATATAACTCGAGGCTCAAATTATTTCTCAGGAAGCTTAAATCACGATGGTCAGGTCCTTTCATAGTCTAAACTATCTTTCCATAAGGCACAATAGAGGTAAGTCACCCGTCACAAGGCACTTTCAAAGTAAATGGACATCGTCTCAAACTTTATAACGGTGAGAATTTTAAAGACGATAGAAAGGAGCTACGGCTCCACGAACTTCCTTGAATATACCCACAAGGTATAGTCGGGCTTAGACTCTAAATAAGCACTTCTTGGGAGGCAACCCAAGCATTAACGGTGTTGACTTCTTTAAATTTTAGTTTTTAACATTTAATTCACTAATTGAGTCACCGAACACAGGTTTTCTAGAACCACACGGCCAGGCACACAGACGTGCCTTAGGCCGTACCCATACCACGGAAGGTAACACGGCCGTGCAAAATGACCGTGTGAAAATAAGGCAAAATTTTTCCCCAACACAGGAGTCAATAAATTGCCATGGCTGTGCGACATGGCCGTGGGAGAATCTGCCAAAACAACACGGGCGTGCGACATGCCCGTGTCTAGAGGCCGTGGTTGAAATTGAGAAATGAACACGGGCATGTGACATGCCTGTGCCATTCACCCGTGGTCGACACTATCAAAGTAACACGAGCATGGGACAAGCTAACAAAGTAGGACACGGCCATGCGATGTGGTCGTGTGACCAGGGACATGGGCGTGTCCTCAGGTCGTGTGCGACATTGACTCGAACATCAACCCATAAGCTTAAACCTGGAACACAGGCATGTCTGATGACCCGTGTGCAAACCTGACTAAGGAAACATGAAAAATACACGGGCATGGGCCACGGCCGTGTGGCCCAAAATAGAGCCCACACGACCGTGGCCCCCTTATTAAATAACCCCTAACCCTGATCCCCTCTCTATTCCCTTTAATCTTCATCTTCTTCTTCCTCCAGCCACCCTTCGTCCTCTTTTCTTTCTCACTATTGAAATCCCAACCATCACACGCCACCGGCCACTTCCTCATCCACATCGCCACCTCCATCTCGCAAACCATTTGGCGATGATGATGTTTAAAGACTTTTTGTTTATTATTTTTATTTTTTATTTTCACTTTTATCTTTATTTATATTCTTAAAGTACTTTTTATTTTATTTTCTTTAATACTATTTCATTTTTCAGTTTTATAATTTTTATTGAACAATTTATAGTTTCAGCTATTTCATTACGAGTAATTATGCTTCTTTATATTTCCTAAAAGAGTTCCTGATTTTATCACAGTTAGAAAGAGCTCCAAAGCTCACCATCACTTAGGAACCTGCAACTCCATTGGAAAATGTTCTCCATGTCTGCCATGTCCTACCCGACCACCACGATATCCTCTTCACTAGACACTATGGTTGTGGAGCCCAACCTTACCACCACCAGAGTATCCTCCTCCAATCTCATCATTGCGTTGGTCGATTATTCTCCATTCAGGAAGTTTCACCTCTCTCCCTATCTTATGATTTTATATTTTTCCGTATATCTATCATTGTATATTGAGGACAATGTACATCTTAAGTGTGTGTGGGGGGTATCTATATCATTATTAGAAAAATCCCTAAATTTTGTCTTATTCTCATATGATCTTCTCATATCATTATTAGAATGAATTTTGATTAATTTATGATTTTTATTGATATGTCTTGAATTAAAACATAGGCATTCATGCATTGATTGTTTAAACTTTAAGGAATTAGAGAATCAAGCATGATAAGTTGACTTTTGAGAATTAAAATTTTTTTAGGTTGTTTCCCCAAGTTTAGGCATTATTTTGAGTTAAAATTCACAAGGTTTAAACATAAAAAAACCATAGTTTTTGTGAGATCTTGAGCCTTTAATAGCATCTATTATTTCTTTCATGCTCACTTTTATTGTTACTTTGAGTGTGTCAGTTTTGATTTGTTATTCTAGAACTTGCTTGATTATGCATGTCAAGATGATAAGGCACTTAGGTTTAACCAACTCACTCCATAAAAGCCTACCTTCATAATTAACCCTTAGTGAACCCTCTTGAGCCTAATAACCCATTCATTGATTTACCCTCTATATTAACTCATAACCCATTATTGTTGAAATCCCCTAAATTAATTTGATCCCTATTTTTGTCGAGATTTGATTTGAATAAATTGCTTAGCTAAGTTTTATCTTTGATAGTTAGTCTATGTTATCTGACTTGTTCTTAAAAAAAAATACAATACACATATTTATATTGTAGTAATTCTTTGTTTTTGAGCTTAAGTATTTAAGTCCATATTTTGAAAAGAAGCTCACATGTATTCAATTGATGATTAGTTGTTTTTCTAGTTAGGTAATTTTTCAATTCAATCTCGATTCTAACCTTTTCTTTCAGCTTGTGACCACACCCCCTAACCAAAGCCACGTTACAACCCTTTAAAGACCTTTTGATTGATGTATCGTCTCAATATATAGTGGTGGAGATTTGATTTTCATGCAAGCCTATGGTAATAACTTTTCATATTGACTATTGAGTGCTTTAACTTATTGTCCTTAAAACACTTCGAGTGATTTGAGTGAATCTCTAGTGAGGATGTGAAACTTTTTAATATTTTGAATCAATGGTAATTACCTTGATGAGGGGAGACACCTATGTTCTCGTGATAAAATAAACAACTTGGAATGGTTGAAACTTTGATGTTATTTTAGTTGAATTCTCAATGTATGATTACTTATGGATTATTTTGAGATATCATTAATAATAATTATAAGTTGAGAAGAATTGATTTTGATTGTGAGTTGTGGATTTTGCTTTAGGACAAGCAAACGCTTAAGTGTGGGGGTATTTGATAAACCGTAATTTATACATATTTTTATCCCATGTTTAGCACATTTATGGATGAATTCTCCTTAGAATTGGTGAATTTGATGCTCTTAATCCTTTAATTTCATGTTTTATACTTATGTGAGCATAGGAGAGTAAAAAGAGCGAGAAACGGGCCAAAAATGGAGAAAATGGGCCAACGTGGAAAATCAACACGGCCTGGACTTCCTCACACGGGTAGACCACACGCCTATGCCCTTCTAGCAGAATCGAGCACGACTTACACGGGTAGACCACACGGCCGTGTCTATTCAACAGACTCTAACATGGTTTGGAGTAATCGAATAAGGGCGTGTCACACGGGCGTGTCCATGTCGAGCCCAAGTTGAGTTCTATTCAGAAAAGGCCACTCTTGAGGGTTCTAAGGCATTCTAAAGCCTATTTAAACACCAGGGAGGAGGATAAAAGGGGACACAGGGAGTGGGAAGCAGTGATTTACTCGAAGAAACCCGATTGATCCATCTTAGAAGTCGGATTCTCCTTCAAGACTGAAGATCTCCCTTCAATTTCCCTTCAGGAGTTTTGGGTTTTCTTTATGTTTTGTATTCAATATTCTTCCAAGATGTTGTCTTCTATAATTATGAACTAAACCCCCTAAATACCTAAGGGGAATGAAACCTAAGACGAATCTTGTTGTTTTTTTTCTGAATTGTATGATAAATATTTGACTTGTTCTTAATTATGTGTTCTTAATTCTTGCTTCAATATTTTAGGATATTGATTGAAGTTGATGCACTTATTCAGAGGAGAAAAAGTCCCTATCTAAGAGTAAATTTGTCATAATTAAGCAGAGTTGATTGCACGCCTAGAGATAAGGTGACAAGATTTTGCTGGATTAGGGTGAAACCTAATAAGGGAATCCATAGATCGAGTTAATGCAACACTAGGGGTGTTAATTAGAAAGAGATTTCAATTAATCAACCTAGGGTTAGACATTGTTAGTCTCGAGAGAGATAATAATATAATTTAGGGATTTCTACGGAACAAGTCGAATGAATAAATCGTCTGATTCAGAGTCAAATAACAAGTGAAGTCTAGGTGGATTTTCCTTGGGTATTGTCTTAATCAATCGAATTTCCCAAAAGTATTTTCCCCAATTTTATTTCTATGAATTCTTAGTTAGTTAATTAGTTTAGATAAAACAAACCCTTTTATTTTTAGGCTAGATAATAAGAAAAGAGTTAATACTAGTACTTTTAGTTCCTTTAGGTTCGACATCCCAGTCTTGCTAAAACTATACTACTGTTCGATAGGTACACTTGCCTTCGTCGTGATAATAGTTAGTCTTCAAGAACGGTCAAATATAAATTTATTAAAACTTATCACGAATCAACACGATTAATCCACAAGCTCCCGGTAGCTTCAATAATCTATAAAATAGTTGAACACACACACAAAGTAAGCTTTCAAAAGCTTAGTAAGCCATATACGAATAAACTTATCATATATCACAATTATAAACTATTCATTCATATGATTCATGACATAATTCAATAGCAAGTTCATATTTCTCATTTAGCTCTAATTTTCATAACCATTTGCTAGTAAATACTTTACATTTCCATGTAGTTCACATATCAATGGATCATATTCAAACTCACCTTTCATTACCAAATTCCACATACAGTTCATACGTACCTGAAGCAGATATACATTCATATATTTATCCATTTCTCGGAGTGCTCGTTGAACCGTATGGAATCAAATAGGATATGCAGAAGCTCGTACAATGCCAACTTTCGAGACGTGGTCTTACATGTAATCAAATATCGATGCCACTGTTCCAGACAGGGTCCTACACGAAATCAAATATGATGCCGATGTCCCAAACATGGTCTTACACCTAATCTCAAATCAATGCCAACGTCCCAGATGTGGTCTTACACAAAATCACATATCAGAAATCCTATGTCATGACATATGTATCCTAACTATTCCTATGGTTCGTACGGGCCTTTTCGGATGTCGTCAAATTATCAAAACTTTCTCAGATTTCTCATATTCAACTCAAGTAATCATTCATCACAATTCATTAACATATAAGCAATAATAATTCAATTCAAACACATTTATTTGTATATCGACTTACCTTGTACGGGAGTGAACGAATTTAACCGACTACTCGACCACTTTCGACTTTCCCCGATCTTATTTTGTTTTCTTTGGTTCTTGATCTATAGACATTAAAATTTAATTCTTTTACTCAAAAAATCATTCGATTCAATCCATATACACATATTTAGGGCATTTTACAAATTAGCCCTCATATTTTCACATTTTAACACTTTAGTCCCTAATTCTCAAAATCACAAAATACACATAATTTATTTATACATATACTTGGCCGAATATTCACTTAGCTCATATAAGCCCATATATTTTATTTAATTTGCATTTTAGTCCCTTAATTTCTCATTTTCACAAATTAGTCCAAAATACTCAAATTCATCAAAAATTCAAAGACACAACATATTAACCCAACACATATCTTTCATTTTCCATCAACTAACATCATAAAGCTCACAATTTCATCAATGGCATAATTCAAATTCATCATCAAAATCAGAAATTTAGACATGGGCTTGATAGAACACAAAGCAACAATCTCAAAAACACAAAAATTATCGAAAACCGATCAAAAACACATACCTAATTGATCTTCAAAGTGTCGAATGCTTAAAACCTAAAATGGTTTTCTTTCTTCTTCAATATTCGGCTGCACAAAGTGTTTTTGCATGTTTTCATTTTGTTTTCTTTAATTAATAACCATTATTAATTGTTTTACTATTTTACCCATGACATATATCATTAAAAAAGTCATTATCTAATGTTCATCTAAGTCATTTCATGAATTCAATGGTATATTTGCATCATAAGGACCTCACATTTAAAGAGACACATCAATTCGACCATTATTCAAATAGAATGACAATTTTGCATTTTACACGATCAGGTCCTTTTATCAAATTAAACACACAAACGATTAAATTTTCATACGAAATTTTTACAGATATCAATTCACATATAATAAGCACGAAAAAAAATATTAAAATATTTTTTGACTCTGATTTGTGGTCTAGAAACCACTATTCTGACTAGGGTCTAAACTAGTATATTACACTAACTTTCAATTCAGCTAAAACAGAACCATCATGACTCAAAGTCAACTGAGTGTTTAATGCTCTAAAGGAAAATAATGATTTCTGACTTAACGCGTCAGCAAATATATTAGCTTTTCTCGGATAATAATCCATTACCATATCATAATCTTTTAATAACTCGAGCCACCCTCACTATCTCAGGTTCAATTTTTTTAATCATTAAATATTTTAGGCTTTTATGATCTGTAAAAACATGACATCTCTTGTTGTGCAGGTAATGTCGCCAAATCTTCAAAGCGAAAATAATCGCGACCAGTTCTAGATCGTGAGTCAGGTAATTTCTCTCGTGTGACTTAAGCTATCGAGAATCGTATGCTACAGCTTTTCCATCTTGCATCAATATACAACCTAACCCACTGAGTGACGCATCACTGTAAACAACATATTCTTTCTCGGGTTCAGGCTGAGTCAGTACAGAAGCTTCTGTAAACAAAGCTTTTAGCTAATCAAAACTTTGTTGGCTCCTAACCAACCAAACAAACTCAACAATTTCTGTAATATCTTACTCGTCAGTAAAGCAATTATCGAGAAAATTTTAACAAATCAAAGATAATAACCAGTTAAGCCCAGAAAACTACGTACCTCTAAGACATTCTTCAGAGCTTTCCAGTTAACACTAGCAAAGGTCTTGCTTGGGTCAACATGAATCCTGTCCGTCAAAATCACATGACCAAGAAATCCAACATCTGTGAGCTAGAATTCACATTTATTAAATTTTGCATACAACTACTTCTTGTGTAAAGTTTGTAATACAATTCTTAGATGTGGTGCTTGCTCTAATTCTGTTTTAGAATATATCAGTATATTCTCTAATTCTATTTTCAAAAATAGACCTCAAATCCAATTACTATCAGTATATCATCAACTGAAAAACCCGATTCATTAAATCCATAAAAGCAGGAGCGACATTGGTTAACCTAAATGACATTACCAAGAATCTATAATGACTGTAACAAGTTCGAAAAGCAATTTTTGGCACATCAATATCTCTAAATCACAACTGATAATAACCTAATCTATGGTCTATTTTCGAAAACATTGTTGCATTTTTTAACTGGTCAGAGATGCACTCGGCTGAATAAAACCTCGGTCTAATAACTCTTGTAACTGTGCTTTAAGTTCTTGCAACTCAGTTAGTGCTATTCGATATGGTGCAATCTATACCGAAGCAATCCCAGGCATCAAATCAATCACAAATTGAAGTTCACATTCTAGTAGTAATCTTGGTAATTATTTAGGAAACATGTCTGTAAACTTGTAAACAATTGGTACTCGATCAATCTTAGATCTCGATTCTCAAGTATCAAGTATATACACCAGAAATGCTCAATCACTGTCTACTCTATCAGACTCAACTGCAACCATTTCACCCGTTTGACATTTCAGATTAATCTGTTTTAGTCTACAGTTCACCACAGCATTGTGTAACGTCAACCAGTCCATTCCCATAATGATATTGAATTTTTGAAAGGGTAACAACATCAAATCAGTAGGAAAGTCACAGTTCTGTATTCTCAGTAGAAACTTATAACATATTAAGTTAACTATCACACTCTAACCTAATGGATTAGTAACTCAAACATTAAACTCGGTTGACTCAATAGGTAAATTCTTAACCATTACTAATGTAGTTGAAATATGCGAGCGAGTTGACCCAAATTTAATTAGTGCATGCACAATAACTTTAAAATGATAGAATGTACCAACAGTAACATCAGGAGCAGTAGCTTCCTCCCTAGCTCAGATGGCATAAGCTCAAGTAGGCACTTTAGCTTTAGATCTAACAATTGTGTCTTTGGTTCCACTAAAATTAGCTCCAATATTACTGCTCTGACCAAGACGTTTACCTTTTTGAGGTGTACACAATTGTTTATCACTTCGCAGATTATTATCCCCCACTTTTCTCGGGCAATTTTGTAGGAAATGGCCTGTTAAACCACATCTGAAACAGGCACCTAAATTGGTTCTATATTCTCCAACATGTACTTTTCCACAACATTCACACATAGGTCTTAGAGCATTACAAATAGTACCCACACTATCAGTAGGTAGAGCCTGAGATCTCGAATCATGTTGTCTCAATTTGTTTCTACCTGAAAACCCAGATGGTGAAGTGAAACGACTAAATACTTCTTTTGATTTCTTTGATGGTGGGGCAGAAAATGATATAAAGGAATTTCGTTTACTAAAATCTCATGTCTTTATTTCATTCTGTTTCTTGTTGTTGAAAATTTCTCTCATCTTTTGTGTACAATCTGATAACACTATGAACTCTCGTCTAGCATTTTAATCTCATCATTTAACTCAGCTTCAAAACGAATGCACATTTCTTCCTTATTTGACACAATTTCATGAGCATACTTGTAGAGCTGCATAAACTCTCGCTTCTATTCAATTATAGATTTACTTCCTTGATTCAATTTAAAAAATTCTTTTGTTTTTCGGCCCAAGTTTCATTTGCTAACATATTTCTTTTTTAAAATCAAACCTAAAGAAATCCAAATTAACCCTGTTTCTCAATACCACAGCTGTTAATGTTGACTACAAGTTATAAGCTTCATCTTTAAGTAAAGACAAGACATATATGAGATAATCACTAGGTGAACAGGCTATTTCATTGAAAACTTGCTGAATATTCTCAAGCCTATACTCAGCCTTAGCTAGGTCGTCATCTTTCTTTACTCTAAACTCTTTGGAACTACACTTTCTGATTTTACTGATATGAGGCCGTCAACTCATTTTAGTCATTTGAGGATGCGGGGGTGCCACAAGAGACACAACAAATGGTGGAGGTTGCTGAACCGCAGGATTGGCTCTCATAAATTCTGTGAACAACTGGACCATTAGGTCGAAAAAGACACTTTTAACTTCACTGTTGGACAATTATAGAACCGGTAGACTATGACTTACTTCTTATTTGGAAGTCAGGACATTATTATTTATTTCATCAGTGTCATCTCGATCAGATTCTACCGACATTCTTTAAATCTATAAAAAATAGAGGTAAGATCATGTCAAATACATCACATTATCGTAGGTTTATGTGGCATGTAATTTCTAAACACCAAACATGGTATGTTCAGTTTAAGAATCAACTAAATTGTAGCTCTGATACCACAAAATGTAATACCTTTCGCTCTCCTCTATCACCGAATTAGGGTTATGAAATGCTAAGGTAAATAAGACAAACATTTGCTATTTCAATTCAAAATACAATTAAAAAAATTCATTAATAAACAAACATTAGTTAATCATGATATTCATACAAAAACGAAGCTTAAAATGAGCTTTAAGATACAAAGGGTTGGACTTGAGCATTAAAAAGAACCAAATTATTAACATTTCAAATCTTGAACAAAGTATTGATATCTTTATAATAAGTATTGATATTTTTATATCCGGTATCGATACCATTTTGACATTCTACCAAATCTGGAAATTTTCATTCAAAACATTTTATCGATACCTTTTTAGAGGTATTGATAATTTTTTAAAGATTTATCGATACTGAATGAAAAGTTCCGATAACAAATTGACGTTCTGTCAAATTTTAAAAGTGTTTATTTGGTCTGATATTGATACACTGATCCTTTTTATCAATACTTTCTTCAAAATGGTTAAAAATTATAAGTTTAAAGGTTCAATTTATGCTCAAGTCACCTACTACTTTTAAAGATACATACACATTTGTTATCAATACTTTCTTCATGAAGTGCTTCTTTCAGAGTTAACTTCTATTTTTCCATATTTCTAGTAAAAGCATCTCCTATTTTTCATTATCATTCCCAAAATAATTAATACTATGATTTGCATTTCGAACAGGCATGAATACAACATCTATAGGATAACTTCTGTTTGAAAGTTCTTTGTCATTTTTATACCGTATACTCTATTTCTGTTGATTTGTAATCCAATACACAAATCAATTGGTTCGGTTAGGCTAGCTACCTACTGTGTATTATCAAGGATTTCCATAAAAGGTTGTTAGATGATGTCTTGAGCACTTACATATTTGGGACCCTTGGCACAAATAAAGGCGTTACGAGTTCCATACAAATTCCTCTCTTAATACAATTTCTTTCAAATTCATTACAATTTCATGGACTGTGGAATTTTCTCAGATTTTGCACATGTAATGCATGTTCCTTCTAGTTCTCCAAGCAAAGCTCTTTGCATCGCAATGCCTATTGTGTCAGCTTGGCCTTTCATAAGTGGAGATAGAATAAAGCATCCATAATAAAGGCGCTTACTATCTATTTTTTATTCAACACACTTCTACTGTCATGTTTGAGTCGAAGTAGAGACTTTTACTTTCTCTTGAACCATAGTAATATTATTTTATTTGATCAGATTATTGAATAATTTATTTCCCTTGAAATATCTTTAATGTTTATTTCTATACACGTGTTTTTTTAGGGGGTCTACAACCATTATGTGGTATAGGGGTTACATCCTATACGAAACTTAATAGTATACCACTTCTACGAATAGCTCGTAATGTTGCATCTCTTCCAAGACTAGAACCCTTTATCATAACTTCTGCTCGTTGCATACATTGGTCTATTATTGGTCGAATAGCATTTCTCACTGCAGTTTGAGCAGCAAAAGGGGTCCCCCTTCTTGTACCATTGAATTTGTAAGTGCCGGCGGAAGACCAAGAGATTACCCAACCCCGTACATTTGTAACAATAACAACAATATTATTGAAACTTGCTTGAACATGAATAACTCCTTTTGGTATTCTACGTGTACTTTTTCATGCACTACTGCAACCATCCCTACGTGAACCAACTTTTGGTATAGGTTTTGCCATATTTTATCATTTCATAAAGATAAGTCAGAGATATATGGATATATCCATTTCATTTCGAAACAAATCTTCTATTTTTATTTGTTTATCGCTTCCTTTAAGATTAGTTTCTTTTTACTTAAAACATAAGACTTTAACCCAATTCTATTATGCAACTAGCATTCAAATATCCATTCCTTAAACTTATTTAAGCACATCTAAAACATATCAAAACATGCCACATACCTAAGTCTAACCAATATGCCATATAACACAATCTGTAACAGCCTGTTTTTGGTCAAATCGGAACAGTGGTTTTGGGATGACAAATCTGAGGCTAAAATAATTATTTTATTATTATTTTAATGTATATAGCATGATAGTATGATTTTATGAAAATTTATGATTTTATGAAAATTTCGTTAAGAAATTTTATCGTTTCAATGCTCAATTCAATAAAAAGGACTAAATCGCATAAAGTGTAAAAGTGGTGTTCTAATAGTTAAAGGTGTCTAATAGCTATGAAGCCTTAAAGTAGAGGTCCTTATATTGTAATTAGACCATTAATAGTATGAGTGGACAAAGATGGACATTAGATAGGTGAATTTTAAGTTAGTGAATAAGGTTAGTTTGGTAAATGGATAAAATAACATAAATTAAATTAAAGTAAAAGAAAGGTATCACCTTTCTTTCTTCTTCATGAATCAAAAATAACGAAAAAAAGTATGCCATTGTTGAGCTCTTGAAGGGTCGGCTATAGACTCCTTGCATGTAAGTGTATTTTTGCTCGGTTTTTAATGATTTCTATGTTTTCGAAGTCATTGTAGCTTAATCTAGCTAGCCCTGGGACTAATTTGAAAAATTGTTAGAGGTCTAGGTTTTTCCATTTGTAACGCCCCAAACCCAGCCCAAACGTTATGACCGAATCTGGCGTGTCACATCAAAGCATCGTTCAAAAATTGAGTTACCGTTAAAAGTTCATTTCTATGATTAAAACCTTTTGCTCGAGGTTAGCAAATCATCTCGTCAAAAACATTTACTTAATGTATGGCATTGATACTTTAAGTTATTTTAAATCGCAAAAGCTACTAAAGTTTGAAATATAAAAATGTCTGTTTTTAAGTGTTTTTAGAAATAGTTATTAGTTTTTGAAAATTCGTGTTTAGCAGTTTTAAATAAGGAAATCAAAAGCCCAATTAAAAATTTAATCCCTCAAAGGCCTTATTACAGAATTAAAACCCCTAAATATAAAATTCAAATAAAAAATCTACAGCAGAGCATCAGAGGTCGTGTGGCCACCTCCGAGTCTCTCGCGGCTCCAAATCGCGTAAGGCTAGGGATTACCTGTACAATTAGACAGAAGGGTGAGTTTGCAAAAACTCAGTGTGTAATCCCTTATAATACAAATAGTCAGATATATGGTATGCAGAAACAGACTAAGCCTGAGCCCATCATAGAAATAGTATCAGGTGGGCCCTAGCCCATTAACAGATCAGGTGGGCCTAAGCCCAATGCAGAATCCATATCAGATGCAGATATGCAGATAGATATCCAGCCCAGTCCAACCAACACACCATGTGGGGATAAAATCGACCTACCCAGCCAGCACACCAAGCTTAGTACCGGTTACGGCACTAAGTCAACAGAACGGCTCATCATCATAGATAGAACGACTAAAGGCCATAAATATCACAGCAACGTAGCCAGTTAATAGAATGGCTATAAGCCATAAGTATTGCAGAAAGGCTGAAAGCCTTGTATAGAACGATTACGAGCCGTACACTTCCTCCGTCAATATTAAGCCAACCCCATGCAGTATGACATGTCACAATAACATACGTGAATGCAGGATGTCATGCTCGGTATCAATCATATAACTATCATACATACATCAGTCAACCTACCACTAGGGGTGTAACGGACATCTCGTCAGTTAGGGGTAAAACAGTGATTTTACCTTAGGAGTATTTTGGTCATTTTACCAATATTGGGGTCTCAATACTTATTACAACCTCCTAGAAGGTCGATCATCACTTCGAGTGACTCAGATAACCCACATGGCCAGAACAGTGCATATGGGCCCAAAACCCGCTATTGGGCCCAAGTGGGCCCACACTCTCGTGTGGCTCATTTAGCCCAATTTCAGTTACGGCTATGCAATCTACATAGCCCAGTCCAGTGTTTTTCACTTACCATGGATTTTATTTTTGTGGGCCTCGTAAGCCCATTGGGCCCACACAACCCATTTTAGCCCATCGAGGCCCATAACGGCCCAAGTGCACGAAAACGCTCGTGGTGGCCTCTACAATTTATCGCCCAAGATTTATGGGCTCGATTTACCACATGAGCGATTGCACGCTCGTAAGGTCTCAAATGCCGAAGTTTTAGCTTTTTGACTTTTGTCGATTCACAGTAATAGGTTTCGGTGTACTGTTACACACTTGTTTGCGGAATCATGCAGTAAAAATCTCCAAGTCCTAACCTTGATTAGCGAAAGGCTTTAATCTCTTAAGACCTTTGATCAGGATTGATCACACGCGAATGTCAAATATCTTATACGATTAATGAGAGGTAGAGTTTGATGACTTGAATAATCTTGCCCTTTTTCACTCCTCAGGATTTCTTACCCCAACGCACCCCACCTTGCGGGGAGGGAAAAAATCATGATCAATAAATAATAAGAAGCATTCAGCTTTCAAAAATGATAGAAGAAGACAAATAGAGTGCATACAGAATTGACAGATAAACAAAGAAGAAACTTTGCAACCACATACCGATTGTTAAATCTTCAGCAAAACCAAACCACCATACCACAGTGCACCGAATGATCAACCAAACACTGAATAGAAGACAAGAAATCGAAAATAAATAAGAGGGGAAGGAGGGACGGTTGGCTCAGAAAAGATTGAAAGAAAGAATGAAATGTTAGGGAGAAAGGAAAACTATATTCAGTTATTTCCTAAAGAAAAGAGGAAGAGAATCGGAAATAGAGATGATCCAAGAGAGACTATTCGACCATTGTAGAGGAAAGGTGAGAGAGATAACATAAAAGACACAACAATTTCGGTAGAGAGGGGAATATGAAAGATGTCAATAAGAGGCTTGACACTTATCACATTCAGCAAAAGAAGATAGTAAAACAGAAGGAACCCGATTACAAAATAAATACCTCATTTGTGCTGTGCCACGCTCGAACCTCAGACCTTAAGGTTCCCTTACATGCCACCTTGCCACTATACCACAGGCTCCTTTTTTTTGTCACTTTTTATCCTCAATTAACTACAAGGTCTATAGGCCAAAGTCCAGGTTCTTTTAAAATAAAAAACCAAAATAAATTGCAAGAGCCAAGACTTGAACCCAAGCTCCCTTACAACCTTAATGACGCTCCAACCACTAGACCACATACTTCTTTGTGTCATTTATTTAACACAACAATTTAAAAGGTCTCCATCCAAGCATCCATGGTTTTATTCACTTAAAAGCAAATTTTTTGCTAAAGCCCAGGTTTGAACCCAGGACTTTTCCAACACTCCCAAACACTCCTAATCACTTAATTACTACAGCAGACAATCAATTGTGTTATTTCCTAGCTCATATAAACTTTTATGCACAATTTCCTAACCGTTCCCTAGCTCAAAGCCCAATACTTCTAGGCCCAAATTTTAGGACGTTACACCATTGATGAATATGTGTGTATTTTGATGTTTGATGATATAAAATGAATAATTGTTGATAGATAAACAACATTTGTTAAGTGATTTTGGTTGAAATTGTAAATTAGGGGTTTATTTATAAAATGTGATAAATTGTATTGTAAATGTGTGAAATAATGAAAAGTATCGGCTACTATGAGTATAGGAGAAATCCAGCTAGCATGGGTGTGGACTTAATTACATGAATTTGCATTTTTTATGAGTTAGGGACTAAATTGTAAATAATTTAAAATTTAAGGGGGAAAAGTGTAAAATTTCCATAATATGAAATTTGGATTAAATTGAATAGAATGATAAATAAATAAGTTAAATTTGATTATATATTGATCAAGAAAAGCGAAGTTCAAAATTAGATCGGGGGAAAAATAAAATAGTGGATTGATCACTCGTTTCTCACCGTATGAAGTTGAGGTAAGTTCTTATGTTAATAAGCATTAATATAACAAGGCTTTTAATGCTTTATAATTGTGTTCTTGATGAATAGGACCTTACGGAAATGTTCGACGAAGAACTGGCTACGTGTGAAATCTCGGTTGAACCTTAGGAATAGATAGGATACAAATGACATGTCATTACGGGTTATTGTGTTTTGGGTGCTGGTCAGTATATTCTACTAGTGGCTGAGTTTTCTGACATGTGTTATGAATTCTCATCAACTTGTGTGAGCAGCACCGTGTAGTTACATCTTGACCGTCAGCTTGTGTGAGCAGACCCGTTGATAGCTCGAGAGTTAGCATTATATGAGATATGAGATTGAGATGGCTTCGACCTTGTTTTGGCACTTAGGATGCGTGATTTTCGAGTATTTGAAATTATTCTAAATGGTTCAACAGGTATGTTGAAGTTATGAAAGGGTAAGAGATTGATACGTATCAGTGCAAGTATGCACATAAACCATATAAGCATTGAATCTATAAAGTTTGTGAGTTACATGATCTAGTATGTGAATGGACATGTATTAACCTTATGATTAAGTTAAATTGTAGTGTTTTATGATATATAACTTAATTTGTGAATGAATGGTAAGTTATATTTATTAACCATACGAGCTTACTAAGCTTTATAGCTTTATTTATTTTTCTATGTTTTATAGTGTTTTCGAAACTTGTTTAGATTTGAGAGTTGTCAGAGATCTCATCACACTATCCAGCTGTCATTTTGGTACTGTTGAACTTATGTACTTGGTTATATGGCATGTATAGGAGTTATGGTTAATATAGCCTATATGTTGGTAATATATTTAGTCAATTGATTTGGCTTGTAAATGGTGAATGTTTTGGTTATGTGTATAGCCATGTGATTTGGCTTGTTTTGATATACTTGGTCGTGTATATATATGTGCAAATGGTCTTTGATATGTGGTTTATATTTGCTTTATGAATGCCTTGTTAAGAATTGGTAATAAAGGTAGCAAATTATTGAATTTGAGAATGAATTAGAATACTAAGCATTAGACAAATAATGCAAATTTGAAAATGACCATTTAGGTGAATTGTGAATACGAAATTGGTATGTTTTGAATTGGAAAAACATGATCTTATGAGCATTATAGTTGTTGACATTAGTATAGCATGATTTAGGCTTGATTGAAATTGGTATGAATGGCTATTGATGCTATGATATATGTCATTTGTCATGTTTAGGTGGATGAGAATTTGAGTGAGAAAGATAGCTTAGTAAATAGCCTATTTTTGTCCACACGGGCAGAGACACGGGCGTGTGTCTCAGCCGTGTATGACACACAGTTAGGTGACATGGCCGTGTGTCCCCTGGTACTTATTTAGAAATCAAGTCAGTATGCTCCACAAGGCCCAACACACGGGCGTGTGACTTGGCCATGTGGCATAAGTTAGTATACCCTACAGTTTTGGCATGGCCTAGCACATGGTCTGGCACACAGGTGTGTGAGGCCATTTCGAAGGGTACACGGGCTAGCCACACAGGCGTGAGGTTGGTTGTGTGACCCAAGTCAGAGAGTTACACGGGTTAGACACGGGCTGGGACACAGCCATGTGATTGCATTTTGAATTTCCACATGGCATGTGACACGGACGTGTCTTTGGCAGTGTGAGAGACACGGCCGGGCCACACGAGTGTGTGTCCCTTGTATTTTGAAAATTTTCTATGTTTCCCAAAAAGTTTTCTAAGTTCTCGGTTTAGTCTTGAACCACTTCTAATGCATGATTTGGGCCTCGTAGGCTTGTGTTAGGGACAATATGATTAATTGTGACTTGTATTTGGTTATGAAAAATGTACGAGAATTGTATATTTGTTTAAGTAATAAGTCTAGTAATACTCCGTAACCCTATTCCAATAACTGATATGGGTTAGGGGTGTTACATTTATTGCTATCAAAGCTACGGTTTAATCGATTCTAGGACTAAAGTAGCGTGTGTTAGTCTAGCTATACATACCATATATATCCTGCGATAGTGTGATATCTCCTGACAATTTTAAATTGTGTTTTCATATAGTAATGGATCCAAATCGAGCAATTGCTGATGATGTAGAAAGTAATGCGCCAACCTCCGTTCATGGAGTAGCGCAGTCTAAATCGAGACTTGTGTCTAAGAGTTGGAGAGGAGAGGCCAAGGAAGCCTTCTTCCAAATGATGAAAAAATGGTTCACTGAGTTTGTTCGAACTAATTCGGCTGCTCAGCAACCTTCACCCCACCTATTCCCCAATCAGTTCCCGTAGCTCCTCAAGGTTTGGAAATTTTACGTTGAATAAGCCACCTGTAGATAAAATTCAAAAATATGGGGCTGAAGAGTTTAGAGCTACATTTGATGATGATCTTGAGAGAGTAGAGCTTTGGCTTTAGAATACACTCAGAGTATTTGATGAACTGTCTTGTACACCAGCGGAATGTGTAAAATGCGTTGTATCACTTTTGAGAGATACTGCATATGAGCGGTGGAACATTTTGATATCTGTGGTGCCGAGAGAAAGAGTCATGTTAGAATTCTTTCAGACTGAGTTTAGAAAAATATATATAAGCCAACGGTTTATTGATCAAAAGCGTAAAGAATTTCTGGAGTTGAAACAGGGTTGTATGTCTGTGACTGAGTACGAAAAAGAATTTGTGAGACTCAATAAATATGCTCGAGAATGTTTTTCCACTGAAAAGATTATGTGTAAGCGGTTCGAAGACGGGTTGAATGAAGATATTAAGCTTCTAGTCGAGATTCTAAAATTGAATGAATTTGTTGTGTTAGTTGGTAGAGCTTGCAAAGCCGAGGAACTTGGTAAAGAAAAAAAAACCGATTTAAAGGCTAGAGATTTGAGAAAGAGACAAATGAGTAAACCCTATCATTCTTCTTCAAAATCACGAGATTCGTATATCGTTTGAATGCTTCAGTGGGGTATTCTAATAGAGATCGTGGGAAGCAATACATGAGTCCTAAAGCTCAAGCCACTTTAGTATTGAGCGTTGGTAGTGTTAGAACCAACAAACCTGAGTGTCAACTGTGTGGAAGACGGCATTTTGGAGATTTTTGGATGAATAACGAAGCTTGTTTTAGATGCGGCTTGCAAGATGACTTTATTTGGGATTGTCTTGAGTTACCTAAGAAAGACAAGTTTCTGAATACAAGACTGAGCAATACAGCTGCCAGAGGGAGACCACTTAGAAATGCGGGAAATGTGACTAGTAGTAAAGGTACGACAAAGTATTCTGCTGTGAGATCCGAGGCTCGAGCACCAGCCAGAGCTTACGCTATTCGCACTTTCGAAGATGAGTCATCATCAGATGTTATCACCGGTACATTTTCTCTCTATGACACTGATGAAATTGCTCTAATTGATCCTGGATTGACTCATTTGTATGTTTGTAAGAATTTAGTGTCTAGTAAGAGTTTACCTGTTGAGTCAACCGAATTTGTGATTAAAGTATTGAACCTCTTAGGCAAGTATGTCCTAGTTGATAAAGTTTGCAAGAATTTTCCTTTGATGACTCGGGGTTATTGTTTTTCGGTTGCTTTGATGCTTTTATCATTTGATGAATTCGATGTGATCTTGGGTATGGATTGGTTGACTCTGCATGATGCTGTTGTGAATTGTAGACGAAAGACTATTAAGCTAAAATGTCAGAATAGTGAAATTCTTCGAATTGAATCTGATGACTTGAGTGGGTTGCCTATAGTGATATCGACAATGCTAGCACAGAAATATGTGAGAAAATATTGCGATGCTTATCTTGCTTATGTACTGGATACAAAAGTGTCTGAATCGAAGATCGAATCAGTGCCAGTGGTTTGTGAATAACCAGATGTGTTTCCAGAAGAGTTACCTGGGTTGCCACCGATCAGAGAAGTTGAGTTTTCTGTTAAATTAATACCGAGAACATGACCAATATTGATAGCTCTGTATAGAATGACTCCTACATAATTGAAAGAATTGAAAACTCAGTTGCAAGAGTTAATAGATAGAGGTTTTGCACGACCTAGTTTTTTGCCCTAGGGTGCACCAATTCTATTCGTAAAGAAGAAAGATGGATCAATGAGATTATGTATTGACTATCGTTAGTTTAACAAGGTTAAATTAAGAATAAATATCCTTTGTCAAGAATTGATGATTTGTTCGATCAGTTGAAAGCAGCAACAATATTTTCGAAGATTGATCTGAGATCTGGTTATTATTAGTTGCGAGTCAAAGATTCAGATGTGCCGAAAACTGCATTTAGAACTAGGTACGGACATTATAAATTTTTAGTTATGCCATTCGGATTAACTAATGCTCCTGCAGTATTTATGAATTTGATGAATCAAATTTTTAGATCGTATTTGGACAGATTTGTTGTTGTATTTATTGATGACATTTCGATCTATTACCGAGATGAATTTGAGCATGCTGAACATCTGAGGATTGTGTTACAAATATTGAGAGATAAGCAACTGTTTTCTAAGTTCAGTAAATGTGAATTTTGGCTCCAGGAAGTTGGATTTTTGGGACACATTGTGTCAGCGGAAGGTATCAGAGTTGATTCGAGTAAGATTTCAATAGTTGTTGACTGAAAACCACAAGAAACGTATCCAAAGTCAAAAGCTTTCTGGGATTAGCTAGCTCATATCGGTATTTTGTAAAAGGGTTCTCGATGATTGCTACACCGATGACTCGATTGTTATAGAAAGATGTGAAATTTGAGTGGTCTGAGAAATGCTAACAGAGTTTTGAACAGCTGAAAGCATTGTTAACGGAAGCCACAATTTTAGTTCAACCTGAGACGGGTAAAGAGTTTGTGATTTTCAGTGATGCATCATTGAACGATTTGGGATATGTTTTTATGCAAGAAGGAAAAGTGATAGCTTATGCTTTTAGGCAGTTAAAACCACATAAAAAGAATTATCCAACACATGACTTAGTGTTGGCTGCTATTGTTCTCGCATTGAAAATTTGGCGACATCATTTATTCGGTGAGAAATGCCATATTTTTATTGACCAGAGAAGCTTGATGTATTTAACGTCTCAGAAAGATTTGAATTTGAGACAACGAAGATGACTCGAGTTGTTGAAATACTATGAGTTAGTGATTGATTATCATCTGGGGAAAGCGAATGTAGTCGTAGATGCTCTGAGTAGAAAATCTTCATTTGCTTGGCGGGTAACCTTGTCTATTAATAGTTTTATTTTAGCTGAGATAAAAGCTAAACTGATATTTTTTCAGCAAATTTGTGAAGCTAAAAAATGTGACAATGAATTGCAAGCTAAAAGAGTACAATGTGAGTCAACTAGTGGTTCAGATTATCAGATCGGATCCAATAATTATTTACTATTCTGAGGTAAAATTTGTGTACCGAAGAATTTTGAGCTTATTCAAAAAATTCTACATGAAGCACATAGTGGTTGTTTATCTGTTCATCTGGGGAGTACTAAGATGTACAATGATTTAAAATATTTGTACTAGTGGTCGGGCATGAAATGAGACATTTCAGAATTTGTGTCGAGATGCTTAGTTAGTTAGCATGTCAAAGCTAAATATCAAGTGCCTTCGGGACTACTATAGCCAGTGATGATACCAGAGTGGAAATGGGATAGAGTTACGATGGATTTCGTATGGGGGTTACCTCTATCTCTGAAAAAGAAAGATACTATCTGGGTTGTTGTTGATCGTTTGACGAAATCCGTGCATTTTATTCCAGTACGTATAGAATTTTGACTTGAAAGATTAGCTAATTTGTACATTTTTTAGATTGTCAGACTGCACGTGGTGCCAATTTGTATTATTTCAGATAGAGGTTCGAGGTTTACGTTGCGATTTTAGAAAAAATTGCATGAAGATTTCGGTATGCGGTTGCACTTTAGTACTGCATTTCATCCTCAAACCGACGGTCAGTCTGAGAGAGTAATCCAGATTCTCGAAGATATGCTTCGTTGTTGTGTTTTAGAGTTTGAGGGCAACTGGAAAAATATTTACCATTGGTTGAATTCGCGTATAATAATAGTTTTCAATCGAGTATAAAGATGGCACCATATGAAGCTTTATATGGTCGTAAATGCTGAACTCCATTGTATTAGACCGAGCTTAGTGAGAAAAAGATTCATGGGGTTGGTTTGATTAGAGAGACTGAAGATAAAGTGAAAGTAATTCGCGACAGTTTGAAAGCACCTTCAAATCGACAGAAATCATATGCAGATTTGAAACGTAAAGACATTGAATTTCAAACCGGTGATAGAGTGTTTCTAAAAGTATCACCGTGGAAGAAGATTCTACTGTTTGGTCACAAAGGAAAATTGAATCCGCGATTTATCAGACCATACGAGTTTATCGAGAGAATAGGGTCAATGGCATATCGGCTAGCTTGTAACATCCTGAAATATGGCCTAGTCAAAATAGTTGTTTAGGGACCACAAAATCCGATGTTAAAGTAATTGTTTAATGATTATTATGAGGTCTAGAATATGAAAATATGCATGTGCTAAAGTTTCATGAAGAAATTCTGTGTAAAGTGTCCAATTGGAAATTAGGGACCAAATTGAATAAATTGTAAAACTTGGGTTCTAGAAGTAATTTGCATGAAATTGCTTTGAATTATAAATTAAAAGGACTTAAATAGCAATTTTCCCAATTTTTAAGTTTTTGGACAAAAATGGGCATGCATAGAAAAATTTGGAAGTTTTGTAAGGAGGGGCATTTTAGTCATTTGGTTAAAAACTTAATAAAAAAGGAAAAAGAAAGCCAAAATTCAGCCATCTTCTTCCCCATAGCTGCCGAAATTCCTAGAGCTCCATAAGCTAGGGTTTTCAACATTTCAAGCTCAATAGTAAGTGCTCCCTAGTCCCGTTTTTAATGTTCTTTGTAATTTTGAGATCCTCGTAACATGCTCTATCCATTTCTACCCATATCTCAAGCTAGGGTTCATGTTTGGAAATTCACCCATGCATGAGATGCTTGTGTTTTGATGATTTATGGAGGAATATGAGCGTTTAAAGAATGGTAAACAACTTTTACTAAGTGTTTTTTCATAGAAATGGCTTAAGGGACCATTTTGTAGAACTTATAAAAATGGGTAGAAAAATGAGAAATAGAGGAAAATATGGGTTGGTATGAGCTTAAGATACATTCGGCTAGGCTTGGGTAACCAAGGAATTACATGCATTTCATTGTACGAGCCTAAGGACTAAATTGTAAAAATCTAAAATGTTAGGGGCTAAATGGTTATTTTACCCGGGGGTGAAATTTAGACTTGAAATGAATAGTGTGATGTATTAATAATTTACAGTTGCTTATATAGATCCCAAGAGACCAATTCTGGAGATCGACCGTGGAAAACGAAAGGTTTCAGAATAACCAAAATACTAATCCGAAACAACTACCAGGTAAGTTCGTATAACTCGAATGTAAAATATTTTCAAATACATTAAAATGTATGTTCATGTATGAGTTATAATATTGATAATCAATGTATGACAATTCAAGAAAATTGATGTTATGAGAAAATGTCTCGGTTGAATGAAAAACGATATCTGATGGATATTCCGAAAATAAATTGACGGTAAAAAGGATCTAGCCCGGACGGGTGTTCTTATAGTGATCTAGCCTCTCGAAGAATATATGTACATTATGGATTTAGCCTGGATGGGTAATCCGATTAGGGTTTGAATTTGGCCTGGACTGGTAATTCAGATCCGAGCTCTTTAAGAGTGTTTGTCGTTACAAGGGATTTAGCCTGGACTGGTAATCCTGACATCACTCCATGAGTTTATACTACAAGGGATTTAGCCTGGATTGGTAATCCCGCCGTAAGAGCAAGGTTTACAGGAGTACGTGCTTTAAAAGAACACTTGCATGATTTGACGGTAAATGGGATATCCATCGAGATTCCGAGAAAATTCAACGGGATTAAAATGAGAATTGAAAATGGAAATGTTTGAATTGATGAGCTCATCAAAGACTAAAGTTATAATGTATTGGTATGAGACTAACTTGATGGTTGAGTGTATGTGATAGAGGAATTATGCTATGCATGGTTGGCATGAATATCTTTTATGGTTGTATGCTAAATAACCAGTAAGTTTACCTTCTCGTTATTCGGACTTACTAAGCATGTCAATGCTTACCCCCTTTCATTTCTCTTATTTTACAGAGCTCGCGAACTCGTGAAGATTGGAAGACGATAGGAGTGTTGTCAACACTATCAACTTGTCTTGCCTTGGTATATAAAACTTTTATTTTGTTATAATGGCATGTATAGGATTTTTGGGTCATTTTGTTATATGTGTCATTTGGCAAGCCAATGTAAGGGCTTGAATGATATGCTTATTCATTTTGTATATGGCCTTGTGATATGGTTCATTTGGATGTAGGTCGTAAACCTACTAATTGTAAATGTTTATGCTTGTATGTTTATTATGATATATCATGAATGGACATGAGATATGTGGCCAAATCACTTGGGAATGATTTAGGTCATAATTGGAAATTAGTTATACAATGAGCCAAGTGTGAATGAGTATTGTTGGAATGGTAACCCTAACACAAAAAGGGTAATATCAATACAGGATTAAAAGAGACATGAAGCAACATGCATGATCTTGACTAAGGAGGTTTTAAGGGTATTATTATACCATGATAGATGTCCAAGGAACATATTAGTGTGTTTGGATGAGTGAGGGTGACAAAAAGGCTTGGAAAATATCCTCCAAAAAAGTCCACACGGGTAGACACACAGGCATGTGTCTAGGCCGTGTGCGACACAAGATCAGCCCCATGGGCGTGTTGTACGGCCGTGTGTCCCCTGCACCAAAAATTTTTAAGTCAGTATGCATGGTAGTAAACACACGGGTAGAGACACGGCCGTGTGTCTCAACCATGTGGAGGGCATGACCTAGCACATGGGCGTGTGCCCCTAAATGGATGATGACATCATAAATAGAATGTCGAGGTTTTTAGACACGAGTGATGACACGGGCGTGTCTAGGCCTTGTGAAGGACACAGGCTAGGGACACGGGCATGTGCTTGGCCGTGTGAAAACCCCTATAGGTTCGAAGTGAATAATAATTCCACACGGGTAAGGGACACGGGCGTGTGCATTGCCTCCGCACGGGCGTGTGAGGCTTAACATAGAAAATTTTCTAAACTTTTCTTAATTCTTAATTTAGTCCCGGACCGCTCTTAACGCATGTTTTGGACCTCGTAGGTCCATAATAGGGACAATATGATTAAGTTTTGATTGGTTTTAATCTAGAACAAAATTTTTATATCCCGTTTTCCTGAAATGTCCTTATTTATGTCTGGTAATGCCTCGTACCTTGTCCCAATCTCGGTTATGGGTAAAGGGTGTTACATCCATAATGTATTTCATGTGTCTATGTTACGAACGTATCGATCAGATCCGTCGCATGCAATTTCTCCAGCAGAGATTGAAATTTAGTCTGATATGTCTTATAGCGAAGAACCGGTCAGAATTCTAGCTCAAGAGAGTAAAGAGTTAAGAGACAAGAGCATAGCTTTAGTAAAGGTTCTATTGCAACGTCACGGTGTTGAAGAGGCTACGTGGGAACCCGAGGAAGCTATGAGAAAACAGTACCCTAACTTATTTTTTGGTAAGATTTTCGAGGACGAAAATTCATAGGGGAGGAGAGTTATAACAGCCAGTTCTTAGTCAAATCAGAATAGTGGTTTCGGGACCATAAATCTGAGGTTAAAATAATTAATTTATTATTATTTTAATGTCTATATCATGATAGTATGGTATGGAAATTTCGTTATGAAATTTTATCGTTTGAATGCTCAATTCGATAAAAAAGACTAAATCGCATAAAGTGCAAAAGTGGTGTTCTAATAGTTAAAGGTGTCTAATAGCTATGGAACCTTAAAGTAGAGGCCCTTATGTTGTAATTAGACCATTAATAGTATGAGTGGACAAATATGGACATTAAATAGGTGAATTTTAAGTTAATGAATAAGGTTAATTTGGAAAATGGATAAAACAACATAAATTAAATTAAAGTAAAAGAAAGGTATCACCTTTCTTTCTTCTTCATGAACCAAAAATAAGGAAGAAAACAAACCATTGTTAAGCTCTTGAAGGTTCGGCTATAGACTCCTTGCATGTAAGTACATTTTTGCTCTATTTTTAGTGATTTCTATGTTTTCAGAGTCGTTGTAGCTTAATCTAGCTAGCCCAAGGACTAATTTGCAAAATTGTTAAAGGTCTAGGGTTTTACCATTGATGAATATGTGTGTGTTTTGATGTTTGATGATAGAAAATGAATAGTTATTGATAGATAAACAACATTTGTTAAGTGACTTTGGTTGAAATTGCAAATTAGGGATTTATTTGTAAAATATGATAAATTGTGTGGTAAATGTGTGAAATAATGAAAAGTATGGGCTACTATGAGTATAGGAGAAATTCGGATAGCATGGGTGTGGACTTAATTGCATGAATTTGCATTTTTTATGAGCTAGGGACTAAATTGTAAAGAATTCAAAATTTAAGGGGTAAAAGTGTAAAATTGCCATAATATGAAATTTGGATTAAATTGAATAGAATGATAATTAAATAAGTTAAATTTGATTATATATAGATCAAGAAAAGCGAAGTTCGGAATTAGATCGGGGAAAAAAATAGTAGATTGGTCGCTCGTTTCTCTACATATAAAGTCGAGGTAAGTTCGTATGTTAATATACATTAATATAACTATGTTTTAAATGCTTTATAATTGTGTTATTGATGATACGACCTTACAAAAATGTTCGATGAATAATTGGCTACGTGTGAAATCCCAGTTGTACCTCAGGAATATATAGGATACAAATGACATGTCATTAGGGGTTATTGTGTTTTGGGTGCCGGTCTGTACGTTCTACCAGTGGCCGATTTTTTCAACATCTGTTGCGGATTCTCGTCAGCTTGTGTGAGCAGCACCGTGTAGTTACACCTTGACTGTCAGCTTGTGTGAACAGATCCGTTGATAGCTCGAGAGTGAGCATTATATGAGATATGAGATTGAGATGGCTTCGGCATTGTTTTGGCACTTAGGGTACGAGATTCCCGAGTATCCAAAATTATTCAAAATGGTTCAACAGGTATGCTGAAGATATGAAAGGGTAAGAGATTGATACGTGTCAGTGCAGGTATGTACATAAACCGTATAAGCATTGAATCTATGAAGTTTGTGAGTTACATGATCTAGTATGTGAATGAACATGTATTAACCTAATGATTAAGTTAAATTATAGTGTATTATGATAGATATATTTATTTGAGAATGAATGGTAAGTTATATTTATTAACCATATGAGCTTACTAAGCTTTATAGCTTACTCTGTTTATTTTTCTGTGTTTTATAGTGTTTTCGAAGCTTGTTCAGATTTGGGAGTTGTCGGAGATCTCATCACACTATCCAGCTGTTGTTTTGGTACTTTTGAACTTATGTACTTAGTTATATGGCATGTATAGGAGTTGTGGTTAATATAGCCTATATATGTTGGTAATGTATTTAGCCAATTGATTTGGCTTGTAAATGATGAATGTTTTGGTTATGTGTATAGCCATGTGATTTGGCTTGTTTTGGTATACTTGGTTGTGTATATATATGTGCAAATGGTCTTTGATATGTGGTTTATATTTGATTTATGAATGCCTTGTTAAGAATTGGTAATGAAGGTAGCAAATGATTGAATTTGAGAATGAATTAGCATAATAAGTATTAGTGAAATAATGCAAATTTGAAAATGACCATTTAGGTGAATGTTGAATGTGAAATTGGTATGTTTTGAATTGGAAAAACATGACCTTATGAGCATTATAGTTGTTGATATTGGTATAGCATGATTTAGGCTTGTTTGAGATTGGTTTGAATGCCTATTGATACTATGATATATGCCATTTGACATGTTTAGGTGGATGCAAATTTGGGTGAGAAAGATGGCTTGGTAAATAGCTTATTTTTATCGACACGGAAAGAGACACGGGTGTGTGTCTTAGCCGTTTGTGACACATAGTTAGGTGACATGGTCGTATGTCCCCTGGTACTTATTTAGAAATAAAGTCAATATGCTCCACAAGGCCCAACACACGGGCGTGTGTGCTAGGCCATGTGATCCAATTTTGAATGTCCGCACGGCTTGTTACACGGAAGTGTCTTTGGCCGTGTGCGATACACGGCCAGATCACACGAGCGTGTGTCCCCTGTATTTTGAAAATTTTCTATATTCCCCAAAAGGTTTTCTAAGTTCTCGGTTTAGTCCCAAACCACTTCTAATGCATGACTTGGGCCTCGTAGGCTCGTATTAGGGACAATATAATTGATTGTGAATGGCTTGTATTTGGTTATGAAAAATGTACGAGAATTGTATATCTGTCTAAGTAATATGTTTGGTAATTCTCCATAACCCTATTTCAGTGACGGATATGGGTTAGGGGTGTTACACCATCACAAACAACAATCAAATCCAATATTCAAGTCATTTCTATCTAATTGAAACTTGCCTAAGCATGTTATACAAAATGACAAGTTATTACTAATTATTCATTACCATAACATTTTAATTTAACGTATAATCATAATTTTATAATTAACAAAATCAATAGCTAACATTAGCCATATCAACCACAACCATTCAATAGGTGAGTTCCGTAATACAAGTCATTTAATCACCTCATTTACATAGTATCATCCATTGTCAAGTCATGATATAATATCGGAAACCATGAAAACGTATACAAGTCTTTCACAAGGAATCATAACCAAATATCAATTAAAAGTCATCATTAAGTCATTTAACCATTAAAAATTTAGCTCGATGAATAGTATAAACAAATACAGATACACGATTATCCACCCAAGACATGCCAGAATGCTCAATCGCGCCAGTCCAACCAAGAACATGCCTAGGCACCAAGTGCCAAGCCCGTAGGCTTTACATCCGCCCCCAAAAACATGCTAGAATCACTGTACATATAACTCGGCAATTCGCAATAAATGCTGAACTCCGTTATGTTCTGTGAATAACAAGTCAAGAATCATCATATCATCACAAGTCAATCTTGTACAGCGCGCAAAATAACCTATTGGCATGCCGATTGTATCCTATCCTATGTTCATCCGAGCTCAATACACAATATCACGTAATACTTTAAAGTTCAATTACATTTCTCACCTTGAATCAAGTTATGACAAATTTAACTATATATACACATATTCAACAAATCATAAATCACAATTTAATATAGTATTACAAATTACACTAAATTAAACCATATGAACTTACCAGAGCCAAATTGTAGAGACAGTAAAATTCAAGGACTAATTAGCAGCTTTCCATTTTCCTCGATTATCTGCTGGTTCTTGATCTATAAAGTAGTTTATTTCAATTTATTAGCTTCAAACTCATGAAATATTCAATTTAATGCATATGTCTTCCAATTTACAATTTTCCACAAATACCCCAAACTTTTCCACTTTAATCAATTTGGTCTATTGTAACAGTTCGGTTTAGACCCTAGTCAAAATAGTGGTTTTGGGACCACAAATCCGAGTCTAAAAAATATTTTAATATTATTTTTTGTGTTTGTGATATATGAATTTATATCTGTGAGGTTTCTGTGATTTAAATTGTCTGTTTCTGTGCTTAATTATGAAAAAAGATTTAATCGCGTAAATGATAAAATTTGCATGCTATATGTTTAATGTATGTATTTGAAATGGCTTTGGACTAATAGGTCCTTATTTGGTTATTTGACCATGTAATGGATTAAATGACTTTGTTGGACATTAGTAAATGGTTTATTTATGTTTAAATGCAAGGGTATTTTAGTAAAAGGTTAAATAAATGTTGTTTAATAAAATGAAAACATGAAAGTGGCCATGATTAACATTGATATAGTCGATTATATCAATAAAATAGAAAGAAGAAGACCATCCTAGGGTTCAATCATTTATTTGGTTGATTAAGGTATGTATTTTTGTCTGTTTTTGATAATTTCTACGTTTCTGTGATCGTTGCTTCATGTTCTTCAAAACCCATGTCTGAATTTCTGTTTCTGTTGAAGATTATGAAATGTTCCATTTATGATTATATGAGCTTTGAAATGTTTTTATATGGATTATGAAAGATATATGTGAGATTATCATGCTTTGTTCTTGAATTTTTGATAGAATAGAGCTATTTGGGCTAATTTGTGAAAATGTGGTTTTGAAGGACTAAATTGTAAATTAAATATGTTATTTGGGCTTGTATGGAAGCTATGTAAATTCGGCCAAGCTATAGTCTTGGTGAATTTTGCATACTTGTGATTTTGTGAAAAATGGATTAAATTGTCAAAGTGTGAAAATGTAAGGGCTAAAATGCAAAGTGCCCTAAATATGTGTTCATGGATTATTTTGAATGAAATGAATGAAATGAATGAAATGAATGATTGAATGGTTGAATTTGAATTGTATTAGATCAAGAACAAAGAAAATCAAACTTAGATCGAGGGAAGTCCAAAATAGTTGAATAGTCGACTCGTTTCCGTCTAAAATCCTACGAGGTAAGTCAAAATAAAATTACGTGTTAAATCAATTGAATGTTGTATATACTAGTTATAATCTGTATTGGACGGCTGTGAGAGCCTGATGAATGAATTTCGAGTAAATTTCGATAATATGTTAGTATCTGAAAAGCTCTGTATGTTTCTAAAAGAACGTTAACATTAATCTGAGATATCGTGTAAGACTGTGTTTGGGACATAGGCTTCGATTTGAGATTTATGTGTAAGACCATGTTTGGGACATCAGCATTGTATCTGATTTCGTGTAAGACCCTGTCAGGGACAGAGGCATCGATACTGAATTACATGTAAGACCACGTCCGGGACATCGGCGTTGTACCATTCTATGAGTATCTGTATCGTTTCTGAACCGTCTGATGATAGAGTATGAGATATGGGAATGAACATATGAAATGTATAATCTATACAAGTACGTTTGTATCGTGCTAAATTTCTGAATATGAAAGACTCTGTTTCTGTTAAATAATGAATGCGAAGTATGTATGAAATCATGGAAATGAAACATGACAAATATACAAGCAAATGAGCATGGTTAGGCTCATGAGTTACTCTGTGAAATGGCTATGAATTTTTACTATTAACTTCTACTTTATATGCTTTAATAGTTAGACTAGTTGTATTTGGCTTACTAAGCTCTTTGTAGCTTACTCTGTGATTTTTCATTCTGCTTTCTGAGTTATCATAGCTACTGAAGGCTCAGGGATAGTCGAGGATTGTCAATACTATCAAACTCATTTTGATACTTTTGAAAGTGTAAAATTTATAAGTATGGCATGTATAGGCTAGAATGTTTATGCATTTAAGCTTTGATATGTAAATATGTTATGCCATAAGATTTGGCTAGCAAATGATATGTTTGTGCATAATTTTGGTAAATGGATTGTGATGCCAAATTGTATATGCTTGTAATGGTTATATAGCCTTGTATGTGGTGGTAATTTTTGAATTATGCCAAGTTGAGGAAATGATAAGTTTAAGCAAGAGTTAGAAAGTGTCATAAGTGAACTATGAAATGAGCATTTTGGCATGTTGTTGTAATAAGATTTTAATGTGTTTTGATATGGATTTGAATAGGTTATTGAATGATGATGATTTAGTTATAATGAAGCATGTTTTGAGCATGGAATTGGCTTAAAAGTTTGGTATAAATGTTGTTTAATATTGCTTGTAAGAATAACCCAAAAAAGGGTGGCAAATTGGCTTAAACCAAGCCTGCATTGTGCCACACATTCAGGGAACACGGGCGTGCCTCGTGGCCGTGTATGCAAAGTAGTAACCTCTTAAGATCACATGGTTAAGACACATGGGCGTGTCATATGGCCCTGGGCTTAAGTCAATTGCCAGCTAAGTATTACCTGGCCATGTCACACGGTCGTGTCTGTTGGCTGTGTGTAAAAGTCAGTATATATACTCTATTTTGGCACGACTGGATCACATGGGCGTGTCTAGTGCCCGTGTGAGGCACACGGCCTGGTCACACGGGCGTGTGACCTCAACAGAATTGAAAATTTTTTCTAAGTTTTGAAAATTCTGAATGTGTTTTGTTTAGTCCTGACCTTTTCTAAAAGTATGTCTTAGGTCTTGGAGACCTCCATAAGGGATGAATTGTTGATTTGCTTATGCATTAATAGTATGTGATATCTGTGATTCTGTATTGATCTGTAATGTTCTGTCTGTATTGTAATACCCCTTACCTATTCCGGTGACGGTTACGGGATAGGGGTGTTACATTTTTTTGGTATCAGAGTTATGGTTTTGTCAGTTCTAGGACTACCATAGCATATGTGAGTCTAGCTATACATGCCATATTTATGAATTGTGATAGTATGGTGAATCCTGACATTGAAATGTGCTTCTATATAGCAAATTGATCCCGATAAAGTTATAACTGACGATGTTGAAAGTAATGCGCCTGCTCCCGCACAAGGGACGGTGCAAGTTGTTTCTCGACCGGCTACGAGTAGCTGTGATGGTGATGCTAAACAAGTCTTTTATTATGTGATGAATGATTGGTTCACCCAATACATTAGAACCAATCCGGCTGTACAACAACCTCCACCCCCAGTTAGTCCGCAAATTCCTATTATGCCCTCAGTGAATCTGGTTCAGTTAAGTAGACCACCAGTTGATAAGATTAGAAAGTATGGAGCTGTAGAGTTTCGAGCTACAACGAATGATGATGCTGAATGAGCCAAATTCTGGTTAGAGAATACAATACGAGTGTTTGATGAAATGTCTCTGAATCCTGAGGAATGTGTAAAATGTGTCGTTTCACTTCTGAGAGATATGACGTACCATTGGTGGAGAACTTTAATATCTGTGGTTCCGAGTGAACGGGTTACTTGGGATTTCTTCCAAGATGAATTTTAGAAGAAATACATTAGTTAGAGATTCATCGATCAGAAACGTAAAGAGTTTCTCGAGGTTAAACAAGGTCATGTGTCTGTTACTGAATACGAACGTGAATTTGTGAGATTGAGCCAGTATGCTTGGGAATGTGTATCAAATGAAGTAATAATGTGCAAAAGGTTTGAAGATGGACTAAACGAAGATATCTGTCTATTAGTTGGGATTTTGGAGATTAAAGAAATGGTAGTGCTCGTTGAGCGAGCTTGTAAAGCTGAAGAATTAAGTAAAGAGAAAAGAAAAGCTGATTCTGAAGCTAGAGATGTTAGAAAAAGATCTTCGAGTAGATCATTTCAGTCTGTGTCAAAGAAATTTCGAGATGATCATAGCCGTTCAAAGGTTATGGTATGACATTCGAATCGAGATCGAGCTAGATCGCATTTGAATTCCAGAGCTCCTGCTACTTCTGTTGCAAGTGTTGGGAATGTCCGATCTGAGAAACCTAAATGTAAAAACTGTGGTAAAAGACATCTGGGAAATTGTAGATTGAATGACCGAGCCTGTTTCCGATGTGGATCTCTGGACCATTTTGTAAGAGTTTGTTCTGAACCTACTGAGCAAGAGAATGTAAAGAATCTGAGACCGAGCAACACCTCAGCTAGAGATAGACCTTCCAAAAATACGGGAAATGCAAGCAGTGGTCAAAGAGCTACTAGGGATACTACTGTTAGATTTGAGGCCAGAGCACCTGCTAGAGCCTATGCTATCCGAGCTCGTGAGGAAGCCTGTAATGCCCCAAAAATCCTGAAATCCCGAATTTTATTTATTTTTGATTTTGATGAAAATTGTGTTTAATATTCTTATCCAAGCGATAATTTTAGTAGGTCTTAGCTAAGGTTGAATTCGAATTAAGGGGTAGAAGAAATTATAATTTAATTATTAAAAGAATCAGGGCTGACAAGTAGGTGGGCTTTTGAATAAATGAAGAAACAATTGGACACAAAAAGAGCCTGTGGTGGAGTGGCTAAGTGACACTGCATAAGGTGTAGTGAGGTGGCGTTAGTAGCTAGCAAGAGGGTCCAAGGTTCGAATCCTAGCTTAGTATTTTTTAGAATTTAATTTTGGCCTTCTAGAAGGATGGACGTGGCGTGAAGATGGACTCCGAGGGGAGTGTTCAAAAGAGAAAATTAAGGAAAGGATCAAAGGGTTATTAGGGAGAAAAATGAGGAGATGAGAAGTGAGGAGTAAGTGAAGCTGAATTGGGAACTTGGGCTTGAAGAATTCGGCTATAGGGCTATAAATAGGTGCCGAATGGGAGGGTTGAGAAGTTAATGACGAATTTCCCTTCACTTTGTGCCAGAAACCCTTTTCTCTTCAAGATCCAAAAAGCTGAAAACCTTCTATTTTGCTTTCATTTCTTTCTGTTGATTTCTATTCTCCTCTACACAATCTTCTTTGACAATTTCTTCTACTACTCTTCTTCTTTAATCTGTACCAAATAAACCTTATTCACCATACTTAGTTTGAAAAGCCAAAAAATCGAATCTTCTAAGGGCCGAATACTTTTTGACTGAATCTAGTGTAAGTGTTGCTCTTCCAATTGATTTTTCTTTGTTTAGTATCTATTATTGTCCCTCACTCTTTCTAATCAACTTTGGTAGGGAATTAGTATCGGATCTTGGTTTTTAGCTCTCTGCCGAATTGCTCCTTAAGGTGTTGCGGTTTTGATAAGTAATCTTCTCCCATTGGCTAAGGTGGCCGAGTGGTCATAGTTATGGTAAGGAGACTTGTGTTGGATACGAGTCACCTATTATTCTGGTTTTAATAGTTAAGATTTGTGTAGATCTAGGAAATACATGATCAAGGAAAAAGCGATTAAGGATTGGGCTTAAGGTAAGGTTAAGGTGAGGTTTTGGTTTTTGAGTAAATAAGTATTAAGCATACGATTAATTAAAGGGTGATATTGATTGTAGGTTTGGGCTAAGGAGATGGCATCACGCTTGCTTACCAGGTGTGTACATACACTGCACACACATAATGAATCGGCAAAAGCCGAAAAGCCGAAAAGCCAAAAGTTGAAAAGTCAAAAGTTTGGCTACGGTAGTCTTGCGAGTGCGCGAACACTCGTAAGGGGGAAATCAATAGGTTGCCTGAGGCCCACGGGCGATTCCATGGACTTGGGTTGTGATTTGGTCATATGGGCAAAATGGGCTAAATGGGCCCGATGGGCTGTTGGGCCCATAATAGGCAAAAACTGAATATTGATGCTATGTGATAAGAATTTGTATGCGAGCATGAGTATAGATGTGACTGGGCCTAACAGGCCATATAAATGTGATTTGGGCCTAATGGGCCATATACAGGTGATTTGGGCCTAATGGGCCATATGAATATGATTGGGCTTAACTGGCCAGATCTAGGTATGTGAATTTGATTGGGCTCTGTAAGGGGTTTTGGGCCCAGTATATGATATCCACATAAGACTTAATTAATTTTTTACGACCATGGACAAGTTATAGGGTTAAGGTGTGGCAACGGGTATATGCATGTCTAGGATTGGATCTAGGGAGAGCTTGGTACTTAATCGGTCTTAATGACCCACCTCCTCTTCTCTGGAATCCTACCTAGTGCATAGTATTCATTCATCTTAGCTCACGGGACTTGTTAACAGGCCACGATAAGTGAAAACGTAATTAAGGGAAAATTATTGAAATGCCCCTAAAGGCGAAAATGTCCAAAAGACCCCTAGGTGTTGAATGTAAGTTTTATGGATGCGACATGCATACATATGATATTCTGCTTAGGTTGCATATGGGTTGGGAATTATGGAACGGAGGAAGTATATGAGGATCGCATGGTTGCTTGACAATCGTGGATCCACCAACAGCTTTTAAAGCCCAATATGTAAATGAAGGTAGTTCTGCAACCGGGCTACCATGGTGTGTGGGTTGGGTGGGTCAATATTTATATCCCCACATAGTGTGACGGGGGACGGAGTCGGTGTGTAGCGGATGGATAATTTGGATAGGATTGCATTGCATGATTGATGAATGATGTTTTTTTTGAATGCTTGTTTTTTTTTTGTCGAGGGTTGTATACACTGAGTTTGCGAAAACTCACCCCCTCTTTTATTTTATTTTCAGGTGATGCTCAGTAAAAGGTTCGATGGTTGGAAGGACTCTGGGTGGCCAACTAGCAAGATGATTTGGACTTGGGTTTTTTTTATCAAGCATTTAAATTTTTACTTCTTTTTAAGTATGTTCCAGACCAGATTGTTATAAAGTTTTCATTGTGTTATTATTACTTGAATTATTATTATTTTCAATGTAATTACAAGAAGTTGAACATGAGTTTTCTAAATTATAGTATGTTTTCTACGTTTTCGTAATTAAATTTTTAAATGATAAGTTTTCTTAAATCAGATGTTTCAACAAGGTTTTTGCAACTGAAGGTGTGTTTTTTTTAAGTTAATTAAAGTTTCTTTTATTTTAAGAAGGGTTTTCAATGAAAACACGATTTTCACTAAAACACTTCAATGTGACACACCAGATTCGACCATAATGACTGGGCTGGGTTTGGGATATTACATTTAGTGGTATCAGAGCTTAGGTTACAAAACTAGGGCTGTGAAGTGGGCCTTATTATTATTTTGCTTCTTTTTAGATTTTAAAAATATTTTGGATCGCGATGCTTTGGAAAAAGATAAATCTTGCTGAGTGGCACACCGAGTCTCCAACGTCGAACCAAGTAAGTACTTTTATTTTTAAGTTTGTTTAAATCATTATACAGTAGATAGTTAGAGGGCTACTTTAGATGATGGTTAGAATGGAACTAAAGCCCGTAGGATCTGGAAACTGTAGGGGATTTTCGAAAATGATCTTCTCTTTAAATATTTTCATAAAACATTGGTATAATTATTAAACTAACTAAAACTTCATAAAATTTCTAATTCAGATAATACGCAAATCGACGATGAGTGCTAGAAGAGGTGCAAGAGGCCGTGGCCAAGGCTGCGGAAGTGTTAGGGCTGAATCGTCGGCATCGGGCCATATGCCCGATGTTGGAGTAAAAGAGGCTCCGGCCTCACCTGTGGCTGGGAATAGACCGTATGATCAGGCTGGGAAGAAGATGCTTTGTCGCAGGCAATGTTAAGGATTTTGGAAAGGGTCGTTGGGCCCAATAATGGCAACGAAAATCAGGGGTCCATTCCAGAACAACTTCGATCGAACGGGGCTCAGATCTTTAAGGGCATGGCTGGCCTGGCTCCTAATGTGGCAGAATATTGGTTGGAGGCCACTGAAAGGATAATGGAGGATTTGGACTGCTCACCTGAGCAAAAGTTGAAAGGGGCGGTGTCATTGCTTAGGGAGGAAGCCTACCAGCGGTGGCTGATAGTGAAAGAGGGACCCCAACCGGAGCGGGTCACTTGGGAGTTTGTCAAAGCTGCATTCCAAGGGAAGTATGTGGGTGCAAGCTATGTGGATGCTAGGAGGAAGGAGTTTCTGAACTTGACCCAAGGCAATAAATCGGTGGCGGAGTATGAGGCGGAGTTTCTACGCCTTAGTAGGTATGCAAGGGTAATGGTGGCAATGGAGTATGAGCGTTATGTTAGGTTTGAGGATGAGCTTAGAGATAGCCTTAGGGTACTGATAGCTCCATAAAGGGAATGAGTTTTCTCGGAGTTGGTGGAGGAAGCAAAGATAGCGGAGGAGGTTAAGCGCACTGAACGCTTAAATCAGGAAGAAGAAAGGGGTAGGAATAAAAGGGAGGCTGAGACTCCGGGTATTAGACAGATGTCTAGGGCTAGGGCCAGAGTTAATGGGCCAGTTAGAGCAGGAGCCCCTGCTGTTAATCTGGGGGTGCCATCTTGGGTTGATTGTGGGAGAAGCCATGAAGGCGAGTGTTGGAAGAGGATGGGAGCTTGTTTAGCTTGTGGGTCTATAGAGCATAAGATCAAGGATTGCCTCCGAATGCTAGGTCGAGAGCCAGTAATAGGCCAAGCTGGTGCTCAGCCACCAAGGGCTGGTCAGCTACCGCCAAAGGAGGCTAGGGGTGGTGACGGTAATGGACGTGGACATGGAGTACTAGGCAAAAATGCAGGTCATGCTGAGGCGAGGCATCCAGCTTTGGTTTATGCTGCTCGTCGCTGAGAAGACGAAGATGCTCCAGAAGCAAATACTGGTAAGTACTTTATCCATAGTGTACGATCTATCTATTTTGAAATTAGAAATAGAGTGCGCAGCAGAAGCGTAGTGGTGTAACTCAAGCGATGCAACGTCAATATCCTCAACTGCTTAAACAAGGTAAATTTCGAGGACGAAATTTCTTTTAGGGGATAGAGTTGTAACGCCCTAAAAATTTTGAAATCCAAAAATCTCGAAATCCAAAAATCCTAAAATATCAAATTTTATTTATTTTTGATTTTGATGAAAATTGTGTTTAATATTCTTATCCAAGCGATAATTTTAGTAGGTCTTAGCTAAGGTTGAGTTCGAATTAAGGGGTAGAAGAAATTATAATTTAATTATTAAAAGAATCGTAATGACAAGTAGGTGGGCTTTTGAATAAATGAAGAAACAATTGGACACAAAAAGAGCTCTGTGGTGGAGTGGCTAAGTGACGCCACATAAGGTGTAGTGAGTCATTATTAGTAGCTAGCAAGGGGTCCAAGGTTCGAATCCTAGCTTAGTATTTTTAGAATTTAATTTTGGTCTTCTAGAAGAATGGAAGTGGCGTGAAGATGGACTCGAAGGGGAGTGTTCAAAAGAGAAAATTAAGGAAAGGATCAAGGGGTTATTAGGGAGAAAAACAAGGAGATGAGAAGTGAGGAGTAAGTAGAGCTGAATTGGGAACTTGGGCTTGAAGAATTCGGCTATAGGGCTATAAATAGGTGCCGAATAGGAGGGTTGAGAAGTTAATGACGAATTTCCCTTCACTTTGTGCCAGAAACCCTTTTCTCTTCAAGATCCAAAAAGCCGAAAACCCACTATTTTACTTTCTTTTCTTTCTGCCGATTTCTATTCTCCTCTACACAATCTTCTTTGCCGATTTCTTCTACTACTCTTCTTCTTTAATCTGTACCAAATAAACCTTATTCACCATACTTAGTTTGAAAAGCCGAAAAATTGAATCTTCTAAGGGCCGGATACTTTTTGACTGAATCTAGTGTAAGTGTTGCTCTTCCAATCGATTTTTCTTTGTTTAGTATCGATTATTGTCTCTCACTCTTTCTAATCAACTTTGGTAGGGAATTAGTATCGGATCTTGGTTTTTAGCTCTCTACCGAATTGCTCCTTAAGGTGTTGCGGTTTTGATAAGTAATCTTCTCCCATTGGCTAAGGTGGCCGAATGGTCATAGTTATGGTAAGGAGACTTGTGTTGGATACGAGTCACCTATTATTCTGGTTTTAATAGTTAAGATTTGTGCAGATCTAGGAAATACGTGATCAAGGAAAAAGCGATAAAGGATTGGGCTCAAGGTAAGGTTAAGGTGAGGTTCCGATTTTTGAGTAAATAAGTATTAAGCATGCGATTAATTGAAGGGTGATATCGATTGTAGGTTTTCGCTAAGGAGATGGCATCACGCTTGCTTACCAGGTGTGTACATACACTGCACACACATAATGAATCGGCAAAAGCCGAAAAGTCGAAAAGCTGAAAAGTTGAAATGCCGAAAAGTCAAAAGTTTGGCTTCGATAGTCTTGTGAGTGCACGAACACTCGTAAGGGAGAAACCGATAGGTTTCTTGAGGCCCACGGGCGATTCCATGGACTTGGGTTGTGATTTGGTCATATGGGCCAGATGGGCTAAATCGGCTCAATGGGCTGTTGGGCCCATAATAGGTAAAAATTGAATATTGATGCTATGTGATAGGAATTTGTATGCGAGCATGAGTATGGATGTGACTGGGCCTAACGGGCCATATAAATGTGATTTGGGCCTAATGGGCCATATACAGGTGATTTGGGCCTAATGGGCCATATGAATATGATTGGGCTTAATGTGCCAGATCTAGGTATATGAATTTGATTGGGTTCTGTAAGGGGTTTTGGGCCTAGTATATGATATCCAAATAAGACTTAATTAATTATTTGCGACCGTGGACAAGTCATAGGGTTAAGGTGTGGCAACGGGTATATACATGTCTAGGATTGGATCTAAGGAGAGCTTGGTACTTAATCAGTCTTAATGACCCACCTCCTCTTCTCTAGAATCCTACCTGGTGCATAGTATTCGTTCATTTGGGTTACTAGTTAGACTTTTACTTTATATTCTTTAATAGTTAGACTAGTTGCATTTGGCTTACTAAGCTCTTTATAGCTTATTCTATGTGATTTCTATTTGTTTTACAGTTATCGTAGCTATTGAAGGCTCAGGGATAGTCGAGGATTGTCACCATACTATCAAACTCATTTTGGTACTTTTGAAAGTGTAAAATTTTGAAGTATGACATGTATAGGCTAGAATGTTTATGTATTTAAGCTTTGATATGTAAATATGTTATGCCATGAGAGTTGGCTAGCAAATGATATGTTTGTGCATAGTTTTGGTAAATGGATTGTGATGCCAAATTGTATATGCTTGTAATGGTTATATAGCCTTGTATGTGGTGGTCATTTTTGAATTATGCCAAGTTGAGGAAATGGTAAGTTTAAGCATGAGTTAGAAAGTGTCATAAGTGAGCTATGAAATGCGCATTTTGGCATGTTGTTGTAATAAGATTTTAATGTGTTTTGATATGGATTTGAATAGGTTATTGAATGATGATGATTTAGTTATAATGAAGCATGTTTTGAGCATAGAATTGGCTGAAAAGTATGGTATAAATGTTGTTTAATATTGCTTGTAGGAATGACCAAAAAAGGGGTGGCAAATTGGCTTAAACCAAGCCTGCATTGTGCCACATGGTCAGAGAACACGGGGGTGACTCGTCACCGTGTATGCAAAGTAGTAACCTCTTAAGGTCACATGGTTAAGACACATGGGCGTGTCATTTGGCCGTGGGCTTAAGTCAGTAGCCAGCTAAGTATTACACGGCCATGGCACATGGCCGTGTCTGTTGGCTATGTGTAAAAGTCAGTATATATACTCTATTTTGGCATGGCTGGATCACATGGGCATGTCCAGTGCCCATGTAAGGCACACGGCCTGGTCACACGAGCGTGTGACCTCAACAGAATTGAAAAATTTTTCTATGTTCTGAAAATTCTTAATGTGTTCGGTTTAGTCCCGACCTTTTCTAAAAGTATGTCTTAGGTCTTGGAGACTTCCATAAAGGATGAATTGTTGATTTGCTTATGCATTAATAGTATGTGATATGTGTGATTCTGTATTTATCTGTAATGTTCTGTCTGTCTGGTAATGCCCCTTACCTATTCCAGTGACGGTTACGGGATAGGGGTGTTACATCTCTAATACCAAAACAAGGTTATTTTCAAAATTAAGCCCAACACTATTATGTCGAATTCATTATCATCCTAAAATAGCCTTCAAGCCACAAAATTTACAAGAAATTCATGCCATTTTCAACAATTTATCAATTTAGTCCTTAAACTTAAAAACTATACAAAGTCACTTTATAAAATAGTCTCATTTCAGTATTAAGCTTCAAACTAAACCACTATCATCTAAAGAGCTTCAATAATGTACATGGCAAGTTTTAAAAACTTTGTTAGTATCACAAATTAGTCCTTAGGCTAGATAGATTAAGCTAAAACTGTTTAAAAAACATAAAATTCACTAAAAACGGAATTGAAAAAGCTTACCATACATGAATTATAACTTGGTCAAACCTTAAGCATTCAAAAATAAAGTTTAAGAGCTTTCTTTCTTTCCATTTCAGTCAAGGGAGAAAGATGATAGCATTTTTACATTTGGTTTTCTTAAACCAATTATTAAATTACAAAATCAGCTTTAGTTAACAACTAAATAATATAATCATGCATGGGCAAATCATCCACTATTAATAATTATGGCTAAATTACCATATTAGACCATTTAAATATGCTTTTTCACTCAATTAGTTTCTTTAAACTAATAGTGATTGACTTTTGTTGGTTTTACGGTTTAGCCCTATTTCTTTAATTAACTAACTAAATGTCAAAATTATCAGACTAAATTTCAATATGACACTATAATGACCTCGTAAATATTAAATAAATAATATTTACGGAGTTGCACATCAAAATTATGTTCCCCGAACCACTGCTTTCGACACTACTAGAAAACGGACTATTACAAGAATGTTTTATTCATCAAATCCATGAACACCGCTGGGGCATTCATCAAACCAAAAGGCATTACTAAGAATTCATAATGCCCATAGTGAGTCAGAAAAGCAGTCTTAGGAATGTCATCCCCCTTAATCTTGACTTGGTAATACCCTGAACATAGGTCAATCTTAGAGAACAATCTGGCTCCACTCAGTTGATCAAACAAATCTTTAATAGTGGGTACTTATTCTTGATGTTCACCTTGTTCAATTGCCAATAATCTATAAAAAATTCAAGAGTCCCACCCTTCTTCATAATAAACAAGATTGGCACACCCTATGGCAAAATAATTGGCCTAAACCTATATCTAGCAATTCTTGTAGCTGAGTCTTTAACTCTGTAACACCCCTAACCAGTCTCTGTCACCAAATTAGGGTTATGGAGCATTATCATACAAAACAGAACCTTTAAATTCAAAAATAAACAAATAATTCAACTTAAATATAATTTCCAATATCTCAATCCAATCAAAGAAAACATACACGTTTGGGCCTTAAATCGAGCTTTCGGGGCCTTAAAAATAAGTTAACAGTAATTGGGGATCAATTTGAACAAATCTGAATATTTTAAGAAAAATAAGAAAAAAGGGAAAACATGGGTCACACGGCCCTGCGACATGGCCCAGACCGTGTGGACATTCAAAGTAGGGACACACGGCCCTGTCCCAGCACGTGTGTTCCCCCGTGTGTGTATTCGAAATAGGGCCACATGGTTGTGTCACAGGTCATGTGCCAAACTGGCTTGAAACTGTTTTGGGAGACACGACTGTGTGGTACTGTGTGAAACCTACACCTATAAACCATAAAGACTCATGGCCATGTGATTAGGCAGTGTGTGACACACGGCCATGTGACAGCCCATGTGCTCGGCCGTGTGACAGCCCATGTCTCGGGCCGTGTGTACCAAAATGTAACTTAAAACACAAGTTTACCAAAAAATGTTTTATTGAGCCACAAGCATACCATTTTTCAACCTTTAGACCTATTCAATACACACCTAAACAAGACCAAGACATTCCAAAATCACACATATACAACACATTTTCATTAATCAACCAATATACCGTCATTAGTACCACAATATACCCATCCAAATAACTCAACTATATATCATGATTTTATAACTTCAATCTACACCAAACACTTCAAATTCATCCATAATAACCTCATATAAACATATTTTAACTATAACCTTAATTTACAAATAAAAGTAACCAAAATGATCCATACTTGCTAAACATCATAAATCTAAACAACTATTTACACAAAGACATGAACACACCATGATAACCAAGTAACATACACAAAAGCCCCATACATGCCACTTTATACCATAACCAAAATAACTTAAAATTTACCAAAATTATTGTTGGGTAGTGTGATAGGTCTCCGACAAATTTCCAACCAATCGAGTTTTCGATCATCTACAAAATAAGAAAAAAAACAAATACGTAAGCAAATGATGCTTAGTAAGTTCGTTTAAGAGAACTCAATCGTACCAAATACATAATTCCATGATTAACCATTCAAGCATTTTAATCCCTATATGCACAATTCTTACTATACACACCATATCACAAGTTAGTGCCTAAATACATAACCAATTTAAAATCACATACAAACCTTTACTAAATGGTTCATACCATAATTCCTTTTCAACACATCCTTTTCATTTTTTAACCTTTTAGGGTAACAACATTTTCAACCTTTTCATTTGATATCCATTTTGGATATATCCTTTCAAACCTTTTCATTTGATATCTGTTTCAGATATATCCTTTTCAACCTTTTCTAGAATTCAAAATATCAAATGTAGTGCCATGGTGTATTTCAACCATGGTCTTTTCCTTTTCAAGTGTAATATCGTGAGGTATTTCAATCCTGATCCTTTCCTTTTCACAATTCAAGGCAATCTCATCCGTCAAAACATAATTACATATACAACAAAACTATAAAATATTCTTATCAATTCAATTATAACATTTTAAAAGGAGATACAAACTTACCTCGATAAACCAATTATAAAAACGAGGTCAATGACTAATCCACCATTTTAGCTTTTCCTCAGTTTAAGTCCGGTTGATTAGCACCTTGATCTAAATATGAATTTCTTTCAATTAAGTATTTCAAATAGCTTAAAACACCAATTCCAACTTATAACCCCTTCACTATCAATTATAATTTTACCCCTAATATTTTAACTTTTATACAATTTAATCTTTAAGACCATAACTTGCAAATTCACCACTTTCTTATCCAAAATATGCTAAGTGATTTTTTCTCTTACTTATATCAACTCACATTTTCCTCATTTCACAATATATATATACATGGAATTTATTATTTAAAAAATTAATTTCTAAACCTTAAATTTACTAAAATTCGCTTAACAAAACATATTCATATAATGACCAAATTTAATTATCTATCAAATAAATTCACTAACACATCAATTTCATTCAAGTAACATCCTTCAACCTTTAACAATTTTTCAATTTAACCCCCGAGCTACATAGTTCAAGCTAAAATGAGCTAAAAAAACATAAAAATCAACAAAAATAGGACTTCAATATATACCATGCAAGGGAAAACACCATGACTGAAAGCTTCTCACCCTTTTCTATTGGCTATTCGGTTTTGGAGAGTTTAATTGAAGAATATGACCACTTTTGGTTAGTTTATTTTAGTTTTAATTATTAACTTACCAATTTAGCCTTTTAAATTCACATAATTTACAATAAAACCTATATATGCATATCCACTAACTTTAAATGTGGCATATTTACCATATAAATCCATTAATTCACCTTTTTAAAGTTATTTAATCCACTTAACTAATAGAACTCAACTTTTGTGCCTTTTTCAATTTGGTCCTTTTTAACTAATTAACTATCCAAACCTTAATATTTCTTACAGAACTTTAATATGATCCTAATATAACCCCCATAGACTTTAAATAATTATTAAAATACTAATTCAATCATTGAAATTATGGTCCCGAAACCACTACTTTTGACACCACAGAAAATAGGCTATTACAAACTCCTTCAATTCTAATTTCGTCATTCTATAAGGTGCACTTGAAAATAGGAGCAGTTCCTAATACAATATCGATTGAGAACTCTACATATCTGTTTCCCGGTGTCCTCGGTAGTTCTTCTAGAAGGACATTTGGAAACTCATTCACAACTGGCACTTGTCTAAAATCTTCCCTTACCATTGTTGAGTCTAAAATATATGCCAAATAAGAGTCACCACCCTTCGCAATCATTTTTCGAGATGAAACAGCTGAGACTATACTATTCTCGACACCACGCTTCACCCATGAGATAAACGCGTTGTTGCCATTAGTAGATAATAGCCACACACCTTTTGATTTACACTCAACTACCACTTTATTCCTTGTTAGCCAATCCAACCCCAAAATGACATCTAACTCATGGAAACTCAACGAAATCAAGTTTGTCAGAAATACGTATTTGCCAAAACCCAAGGAACAATCCTTTACTACCCAATTAACCACAATACTCTAACTGAATGGGTTGCTAAATATCATGCTAGCCTTAGTTGGGATGACTTTAAGACTCTTACCACCCACAAACTTTTCATAGATATAAGAGTGAGTAGATCCAAGATATATCAATGCATGAATATTGTTGTCAAATATAGAAATTTAACATGTGATAACGTCAAGGGCTTCAGTGTCCTCCTTCGCTTGCATTATGTAGACTTTGGATGAGGCTTTTGTTCCTAACTTAGCTACATTCCTCATTGAAGCTCCCTACACAGACCCGAATTTCACCACTTTCTCAATCTTTACCTCTAGTTGAGACTCTCGGGCCACCTGAACAGAGTGTTTAGTGTCCCTCCTCCTCTCACTAGGTAACCTCTCTCATAATGGTCATGTTCTCCATAGTTGTAGTAGGCCCTGATGACTTTTCAACATGTTCCTGTATGATTCTTCCCACAATTATTACAAATGGGGATCTTCATTTTCTTGGATCCTTCAGTGCTAGCCATAAAAGTAGCTTGACATTCACTTCTTTCTCGGTGAAAGCCAATAGTTTGGGACTCCTCAATAGAGCAGCGAAATACCCCTTTATGTCCCTAGGCCATTTGAATCCCATATTTATAGTTGCGCTAGAGGCTCTATGCTTTTCCACACCTTATCTCTAACCTTGTTCCTCACTTGAATTGTTGAATCCATTCTTTGAGCCTTTGCAGATAGGGCAGCAAAATCCCTAATCTCTAACACAAAAAATAGCACAAAGATTTCTTATTCAACCTTCATTTGAATATAATGCACAAACCTTCCTCATTTTGAACCAAGTCCTTAGCATATTTGCTTAGCCTGATGAACTCTGTAACAGCCCGTTTTTAGTCAAATTGAAACAGTGGTTTTGAGACCAAAAATATGAAGTCAAAATATTTATTTTATTATTATTTTAATGTTTATAACATCATATGATGATTGTGTGAAAATTTCATTAAGAAATTTTATTGTTTAAAAGGTCAATTTGAGAAAAAGGACTAAATCGCGTAATGTGTAAAAGTGAAGTTCTATTAGTTAAAAGTATCTAATAGCTATAGAACCTTAAGGTAAAGGTCCTTAAGTTGTAATTAGACCATTAATAGCATGAGTGGACATATATGGACATATATTAAGATGTTTTAAAAGGGTTTATCTAAGGTTAATTTTGTAATTTGGTTATTAAACATATAATAAATAAAACAAAAAACCAAAAATTTTAATGCTTCATCTTCCTTAGCTGAATATTGAAGAGAAGAAAAGCTAAGTTTTAGGGTTTCATTTGGTTAAGATATTGATGCTCAATTAAGGTATGATTTTTATCCCGTTTTTAAATATTTCTATGCTTTTGAGATCGTTGCAACTAGGTCTAGCTAGCCCAGGGACTATTTTGCAAAACTGTTAAAGATTTTGAATGATGTCCATGTGTGTTTTGACAGTTGATGATAGATTATGAATGTTTTTTGTAAAATATACAAGTTTTGTTAGGTGATTTTTTAGTGAAAATGCAAAAATAGGCATTTATTTGTGAAAATGTGAAAATGTGTAGTTAAATGTGTGAAAACTTGATAAATATGGGCTGCTAGGGGCACTAAGGTAATTCGAATATCATGGGTATTGAAGAAATTTCATTAATTTGTGATTTTGTGCGGTAAAGACTAAATTGTAAATGTAACAACCCTTACCCGTATCCAAGGCTGGAACAGGGTACGAAACCTTACTGGACATAATTTTAAACACACATGCAAATCCGAGCCATAAAATTTCCTTCCTTTTGAAAACATTCATACATATGCAAGATGTCCTTTAAACGGGCCTACGAGGCCCTAAATGTACTTTGAGAGTGGTTAGGGACTAGACTAGGTACTTTAGAAGGATACGGGTAACCTAGGAAAATTTCCAAGAAACAGAGTCACACGCCCGTGTGGGCACAGGGACACACCCGTGTGCCCAGGACATGCTTGTGTCTTCAGGCCATGTAACTCTTTGACTATGATGTCAGCAAATAAAATTTAACCACACAGCCAAGCCACACACCCGTATGCTAGGCCGAGTCATTCATACGGCTGAGACACATGACTGTGTCTCTGCCCGTGTGGCTAACACTTAGGCTATTTTCCAAGCCTTTTGTTACCATTAATCCCTCACATCTTTACACACATCGAAGTTATAAATCATGGCATCATTTTAATGATTTAGAATACTTCACTAAGGTGTATTCTTAACTTTAACATGCTATTGTTCACAAGTTTCACATACTCATTTAATATCAAGTCTAGACACAATAATCCATATTCATTGACCTTGTCAAGTGACCTTATTTAAACGTTAAGCATTCATGTACGATCATCATCATCTTATTTCTATACAATACAATTACTTCATAGCTATGACCATTTTGATTGGTCATGAAGCATTTATCATACACACATGTCTTAACACCAATCATGCATGTCCCACAAGCATAAACACATCATCACCTCACAAGCATTAGAACCTATCATGGATAACTAGACTTACAAGCCACAATCATTATAAGTCACATCTCATAGCTATATACAATGAATCAATATAAGCCAATACATTTGGATAATCATAACAACATCTATCATAAAAACTAAGTCCCTATACATGCCACTCACTTGAAGGTGTTTAATACATATATGTCAATACTCCAAAGGGGATGGCTTGATAGCATGATGCTACCTCCGACGATCTCCAATCCCGAGCTAACCTGGCAACACTAAAGAAATGAAAAGGAGGGAGTAAGCTTTACGCTTAGTATGTCCATCTGAAATTAATAAGCAATAAGCCAACATGCTTTTCAAGGTAATACAACTATAGTTACACTTTTACTTATATTCTGGTCATGCTATTTTCTCAAGTCTTAGTTACTAAATTATTTATATCTGGAGCTACGGAAGTCCAAATTAAGATCCATTAATTTTCCCTGAAACTAGACTCACATATCTTTTTACCATAAAATTTTAAAAATTTTTTGTTCATCCAATAAGTACATTTTATTCTTTAAATTCTTCCTTGTTTTGCTACTTGATAGCTTCGACCTTTCTTCACTAAAATTTATTTGTCTCATAGTACGAGATTCGGGTTCCCGTCTACTTCCCTTAAAATTAGACTCATTAAGAATTTATTAATATAAATTATAACTTATAATTATTTTTTAAAAATTTTTAGTGATTTTCCAAAGTTAAGATAGGGGAACCCGAAATCACTCTGACCTTGTCTCACAAAAATTCAAATATCTCATAATATGAAATTCTTTTGTTTACACCGTTTCCTCTATGTGAAACTAGGCTAAATAAGATTTAATCTCATATCTTATTCAATTTCTAATTCAATTTCCACAATTTTTGGTGAATTTTCAAAGTCACACAACTGCTGCTGTCCAAGACTTTTTTAGTGCAATATCATGATAACTATCATATGATGACATAATAAACATAATCATAAACATAAACATAAGTTTATTCATCATTAAAAACCTTTGACTTAATTATCACCCACATACCTCTTTATCATGAAACATCATATATCAAGGCATTACTCGTGAGTTTAGTGTACATACCTGTACTAACTCAAATCACAATGTCATATTCCCTCTTTATTGATTTACGTGTCGATTGACTCACAAGTTTACCCGTTGAACACTCAGAATATTATTGGATACACGAAAGACTTGCACATAGTGCATCAAATGTAGCCGCATGCTACCTCATATCACAACCACATATTGCTCGCTCACGAGCTAATCACGGGCCTACTCACACAAGCTGATAGTCAGGACGTAACTACACGAGCTACTCACGCAAGCTGACAGGTGCCCGCAACACATGTCGGGCTACCCAGCCACCGGTAGGACGTACATGACTAGCACCCGGATTCACATAGTCACATATACACACATATTCATGAGCTCATATCTACATAGTTCCTAGTGACATGTCACATTGTATCCTAAACTATTCCTAAGGTTCAAATTAGATTTTTCAATACCACATCTCTATCGAACTTACTCGAAGTGTCAATCTCACAACCCATAGTACCAATTGCTCATTCATAGCATAATAAGACATAACTCAAATAGCAAATAAGCTTTTAAGAATTTACATAACATGCATCACATATTTCATATATCACTTGTCATGTATTATCATTTTCTTGCATTTCATGTAATATTCTTCCACGTCATATTTCCATATCATATACGCCATTCCATCAACTTTTCCAATATGTTAAATCATACAATATATTCAATAATAGTAAGGAATATAATTCAAACATAACATTGTGTTATTATTATCATACGAACTTACCTCAAAAGCAATTACGACCAACTATTCCAATTTAGTCCATAATCTCGAACTTTCCCGATTTAAGCCCGAATCTCAGTTTTCGTAATCTAACATTTCAAATATAGCTCATTTATTATTCACATTATTCAAATTGACCCAAAAATCATACTTTTACAAATTTACATTTTTACCCCTAAACTTTCTCTTATTTACACTTTGGCCTCTAGGCTCGTAAAATTATTTTTATTCAATTTCCTTGCATTTTAGGCCTAGCCGAATCATTTTCATAACTAAATCAGCCCCCAATTTCCACTAAATCACACTTTTATGACAATTTTATAACTTTTACAAAACTGTCATTTTAAGCATTGTCACCGAAAATCACTTAGCAAAAGTCGTTTATTTAACACCCAACATTCATTTTCTAACATTAGACATCAAAACACATGCGTATAACTCATGGGTAAATTTTTAAACATGAACCCTAGCTCAAAATAATGGTAGAAATAGGTAAATCGAGTTACTGGGACTTTAAAAATGTAAAGAACATTAAAAACGGGGCTCGGGATCACTTACAAATGAGCTTGGAAGCTTGAACCAAACCCTAGCCATGGCTTCCATGGTAGATTCGGCTGGTACATGAAGAAGATGGACAATTTGGCTTATTTTGGCTTTTTAATTCTTTTAATTATTAGATTACCAAAATGCCCCTAACTTAAAAATATTCTCTTTCACCCATTTCATGTCTATTTTTTTCCAAAAATTTACCAATGGTCTAATTACCATTTAAGGACCTCCAATTTAAAAACTCCTAATAATTGGACACCTCTAATATGTAGAACTCAACTTTTGCTCTTTTTATAATTTAGTCCTTTTGACCAAATTGAGTGCCCAAATGTCAAAATTTTCGAACGAAATTTTCACGAAATCATCCCGTGAAATTGTAGACCATAAAAATATAATAAAAATAAACTTTATTACGTCAGATTTGTGGTCCTGAAACTACTGTTCCGACTAGGCCCTAATTCGAGATGTTACAATTCTCCCTCCTTTAGGGATTTTCGTCCTCGAAAATCTTATCAGAAGAGTGGTTTGGTTTTCACATAAACTCTACTTTCTCATAATCATTGCTAAAGAACTTTTAATCAGGATATGCTTAATCCGTAGCTCTTTAATTTCTTATACTAAAGTCATGAGCAATTCCTTATTATACAACACATCAACTAAATCTTTATCTCAATCCGCTTAAAGAGAACTAGCAAACTAAGAAATCTGACAATCTCGGAGATACATGATTCTATTTATTCATTAAGCTCAACACATACCGAAATGAATTGCAGATTTCATAGAACGTTTAACAACAAGCCACAAAACATCTTTCTCTTTCAAAGACAGGAAAAATCCTGATAACAATTCATGTATCCAAACACAAGGATCAGAAATGTCGAGTTCCAAACTCGAGTACCAATACATCACTCTTGTGAGTTTTCTTGCAAACTAACTGTATAAGCTCGAGATTTTCTACCCAAGCACTTGTAACCACATTTTTCTTTTCTCAAAGACCCTACAATAACTAACTCAAGTCATCTACGTTATCACAAACTCAGATCTGGCTATAACATCAGATACGTTGAGTTATTACACTACCTTTTTGTTTTATAACGCATCATAAACCATTTAACAACATATAGGTAAAAATCCAGAAGTCTCTATCAAATGCAGACTGAACCAGGTCAAAGGCTTCGGTTAACAATGTTCTTGTCTATTGAAAGCTTTACTAACATGTAATAGACATTTTGACTTTCACAAGACGAAAATTTTATCATTCAAAACAGCTTTTAAATCATATAGAAATCTTCTAAGATATATACTCTCTTCATTCAAACTATCTATCTTTTACCCGAAAAGAAATAAAATCTTATTCTCAGACATCAATATCCCATTTAATCTTTCAAACAATAACCAATTCTAATTGAACAACCAAGTCAGTCTTAATCATCAATAAATGACATTTTAAGAAATCTTCCCTTCTAGTCGATAAAATGATTCAACAAGTAATCATTCAAAATTCATTTATCATGCTAACCAAAAGGCCACTTCAAGTACATTAACTCATAATAACAAGAATATCCTGACTGAAAGCATTAACTTGATTAACTTACTTGAGAAAAGAAATCTAGATACTGGAATCATCATGTTACTATAATCAAACCGGAAACATAATCATAGTTGACATAGTCATTAGGCTAAATAACTCACTTTAGATATAAGTCATGATTAATAATTTACGGAATAAAGATGACAAGTAAACCAAAATAAAGAAATCTGGAATAGAGAAATCCAAGATACTACATCATTTGGAAAGACCGAGAATAAAGTTCAGAAAAAAGAAGGTAGACGATTGCAATTGTCCCTCAGAGAAAAGAAGTCTAGAAAAATATCATTCAGATCCACTGGAAACGAATGCAACAAGGACAATATAGTTCCCCTATATATACATCGGATAGAGCATAAATTTTAAGGAAACAAAATCATAATATCATGTGCATTTTCTCATAAAATACCAATAAGTGGAATGTAATAGAATACCAAAGAGAAATAGAGTAATACCGATTCTAAACCAATCAAACTAATAGTATTTTCGTCTAATATCAAAATTTGAAAACATTCTCATATAACAAAATTTATCAGAAGATAGATAGCAGCAATAACATTTCCAAGATCAAATGGACTCATAGAGTACCTCAAGAGAGACAGTCATAATCTGCTCACTGTAATTATCACATTTAGATATCTTACATCTCAAAATTTATTCCCTCAACTCTTTCTGTCATCACTAGTCTCGCATTATTCCTTTCACTGAAGAGAATAAGTTCAGAAAGAATTCTAGTTACCACATTTTTTTAACATCGTGTCTGAATCAGTCGGTTTACCAAAGTTAATTTCTTCTCTCATTATGATATTTCGTAATCTGAATAATCTTTAAATCAACCTGATACCTTTCTAGTTCTGTCCTTATCAATTCATTCACAAACTCTGACCATACTTATAATCGTTCCACAGCTGAACTCTTTGGTTTCACACTTGGGAGCTTATCCCACAGATCTCGTAAAATCTTTTATAAACACCACTTTGGTAAGTGGGTAGGGTCGTAAGATCCCTAACTCGTCTCTCATACGCATATACATATGACACTATTTCATGATTATAGTCATATTATTATCAACATATCATTCACTTCAAACAAGCTAACATTAAAGTTCGCTTTACACAGACTTTTCAGTTACTCATTTAAACAAATGTACTTATACATACATTCTATAAATTTTGAATAACTTTACTTATCATTTTCATTCAATTTAAACAAGTCAAGCACATAACATCATATGAGGGCCAAAAAAACATGGATAAGTATGTCACAGTCAAAACTTTTATCTCGCACATCATCATATACCTATCGTTACAATCATGTAACTCAGTTCAATCAATTTAACAAATTTACTTAATCAAGTAAGTCAAGTGTACAACATCATATGAGCATCAAACAAGCATGGGTATTTATCGCAACATGAATTTCCATCTCACATGTTATCATGTACATATCGTGAACTTTTACTCACAAATTCTAAATTTAAACTCATCATAACTATAATTTACTCAAATACCCTTGCATCACATTTAACATGATCGGTGTAGCTCGGTTGGAGAGTACCTTTGTCCAAACAAGATGGCTCTCATTCGCGTCAGGAGACATCGCACATCACTGTTTGGGGGCATTTATAGCTAGACTCTCACGCATGCTAGGTTAGTCCGAGAACTGACTAAACCATAGCTATGATACCACTAAATGTAACACCCCTTACCCGTATCCAAGGCCAGAATAGTGTACGAGGCATTACCAGACATAATTGTAAACACACATGCAAATCCGAGCCATAAAATTTCCTTCTTTTTGAGAACATTCATACATATGCAAGATGTCCCCTAAACGGGCCTACGGGGCCCTAAATATACTTTAAGAGTGGTTAGGGACTAGACCAGGTACTTTAGAAGGATACGGGAAAACTTAGGAAAATTTCCAAGAAACAGAGTCACATGCCCCTGTGGGCACAGGGATCGTGTCCTCAGGCCATGTAACTCTCTAACTATGATGTCAACAAACAGAATTTAACCACATGGCCAAGCTACACACCCGTATGCTAGACCGTGTCATTCACACAGTTGAGACACATGATCGTGTCTCTGCCCATGTGGCTAACACTTAGACTATTTTCCAATCCTTTTGTTACCATTAATCCCTCACATCTTTACACACATCAAAGTTATACATCATGGCATCATTTTAATGATTTAGCATACTTTACTATCGTGTATTCTTAACTTTAACATGCTATCATTCACAAGTTTCACATACTCATTTAATATCAAGTCTAGACACAATAATCCATATTCATTGACCTTGTAATGCCCCAAATCTTTAAGGATTAAATTGTGTGTTGTTGCTTGTTTGTCTTGCTTGCTTTGATGGTTAAGGGCTCTAAGAAGTGTGTGAAGTCCCGGGTTCAAACTTGGACTTTAGCAAAATTTTTGGTTTTTAATGAATAAAATCTTTGTTGCTAGTTGTTGGGTTCTTAGTTAATTAGGGGAAATTATGCCAAAATCAATCCTCTTGGTACTAGGGGTAATGGCGTGTTACTAATGGTAAGGGACTAGGATTCGAGTCTTCTTGCGCGCAAAGGATGTCTCTTTTTGCTGTGATGTCGTGTAGGAGGTTGTTTGCTAGTAGGATTATGATGCTCTTGGACAGTGGAGAGTTTGAGGGGGAGTGGGGAGTGTGTAGCTAGTTTCAAGGAGGATTATGGGGAGAAAATCATGGAGTGGATTAAGGAGTGAGGGAGAGGGAGTTGGTTGCCAAAAATGAGACTCTTCTTATGCCAAAATCAATCATAGGCACTTAGTGCCAAATTTGGTTTGGTGCTTGTTCTCTTTTTCGGTAGCTGAATCTTTTTTGTTCTTTTCACTTTCTTTTGTTATGCGGGAGTAGTGGTCAAAGTTCACTTGTGACTATTTGGGTTTGTTTCGTGTAACACCCCCTACCCGTATCCGTTGTCGGAATAGAGTACGAGGCATTATCGAGAAGCACGAAACACTTACAGATAATTTAAATACATTTTCATAACAATTTGTTTCGATTTCATACTATTTCATACTTAAGCTTTTTGCACCAAAGTATTTAAGATATCATCTTTATGCAAATAGCACACATGAGGTACATAAATTCCATAATTATGAATGAACACATTTATCAAATATATTCCATGTTTTTATATATATCATAGTTTCATATTTCCATGTATCAATTACCATCACTTCCTCGTATTTCAGGACAAATACGTGTAACAATTCATAAATATGCAATTCATTAACTCTTCCTACCAATCACGATTTTAAATTGTCAAATCACTTATTGAGTGCAATTTCAATGTTCACTAAAATCTATCATATAAATTTGGATGTACGTATTCATCAATAAATTCCATGTACAGATATCATCATCTCATATTTCCACATACATTTACTTTCCACATTTATGAATTCAAATAGCATATACAAGACATACCAATGTATTTCAAGTACGTTTTCATGATATTTTGTTTCGAACTAAGATTATTTCATACTAGAAGTTTTCTCATTAACTCATTTGGAATATCAATTCATACGGATAATACACTCAAGGCATAGAAATATATAATCACAATTGAACTCATTCATCAACCAAGTTTTATGCTCACGTCTCATCAACTCGTATTTCCTTATATCACATAATTCCATGTAATACTTACCAAACTTTTTCAAATTAATGAACATCTTACGGAATTGAGTACTTCGTTTTCTCGATGCCATAGTTCAACTATGGTCTTACACATCTTCACATAATGAGCTATGGTCTTACACATATTCATATATCGATGTCATAGCCCAACTATGGTCTTACACGTAATCACATATCACATATCGATGCCATAGCCCAAATATGGTCTTACACGAATCACATATCTCACCGATGCCATATCCCGGATATGGTCATATACGAAAAATCACTTGTCACTTGTCACTTGTAGCCGAAGCTACCACTATTCATCGATCGTAGCCGAGCTACCATTTTTCATCGATCGGTGGCCGAGCTACCACTTTTCATCGATCGGTGTGAAGCTACCACTTTTCACTAATCGTAGCCAAAACTACCACTTTTCACTTTTCATTTGTCATTGATCAGATAAGTGTAGCTGAAGCTATCACTTATCACTTTCACTTGTCCTGATCGGATAAGTGTAGCCGGCTACCACTTATCACTTGTTGCCATGGTCCAACCATGGTCTTTTCCTTCAATTCATCTTGTCATCGAATCAAATGCTCAATTTGATCATTTATTCAATTTTCATGCTTTTACATTATTCACGATTTTATCATCAATACATATGAAATAACACATCATGAAATTCATAAAATTAATAAATGATCACTAAAATTTAGCCATATAAACTCAGAAATTCGGTTTTTGTATTATAACGATAATAATAATTTCATAATAAATATTCCAAATAAAATATTATATCATTTCTAATCCAACACTTGTTGATTATAATCGGGCATGTGATCAACTTATACACGAGTCATTCATATATTTTGTATATTTTCCTCCTCCTCCTCTCCATCCACATCCTTAGTATAAATAACATACTTGTAGGTAACATTATCCATAATTTTCACTATCTACTTATGTGAATATTCAAGCTGTCCATCTGTGTCATAGTCACTAAATTATTTATATCTGGAGCTATAGAACTCAAAATTAAGTTCTGCTAATTTTTCCTGAAACTAGACTCATATATCTTCTTACCATAAAATTTTCATAATTTTTGGTTAGGCCAATTAATACAGTTTATTCATTGAAGTCTCCCCTGTTTCAGAGTATGACTACTCTGACCTCTGTGCACTACGAACCAAATTTATCCCTGTAAAGAATTCCAACGACCATGCCGTTTGTTTTCATTAAAAATAGACTCAATAAGGAATCCATGCATGTAAAGTATGACTCTTAATAATTTTTTTACAATTTATGGTGAATTTATAAAGTCAGGACAGGGGATCTCGAATTCATTCTGACATTGTCTCACAAAATTTATCATATCTCATGATCTACAATTCCATTGCTTACATTATTTCTTCTATAAGAAACTAGACTCAATAAGATTTAATTTCATATTTTATTCATCCTCTAATTCCATTTCTACAATTTTTGGTGATTTTTCAAAGTTAGACTACTGCTGCTGTCCAAAACAGTTTTAGTGCAAAATGTTGATTTCCATTTTGCCCCAAATTTCACAATTCAAACAATTCAGTCCTTGCTCAATTAACCCCTAAATTAAGATAATTTTCTCAATTAATACTTTTACTAAACATTATAAGTTATTTCATAACTATTAAAATTCAGAATTTCCACATAACACTCTAACTTCAAACTCTTTTACACTTAGGTCCCAAACATTCACTATCTATTCAATTCTTTCAATAAAATCAACATATAAACAATTTAAAGCTCTAATTCCATGTCAAATCATCATATACTTCCAGCACATATTCATAGAAACTTTCAATTTCTTTCATGGAATCAAAAACTAATGAATTCAACAAGTGGACCTAGTTGTAAAAGTCACAAAAACACAAAAATTTCAAGAAATAATCAAGAATTGAACTTACTTGCAATAAAAATATGAAAAACCAGCTTGAGGGAACTCTTTCCTGGTGTTTTTGCTAATGAGAATGCAGAAAAATAAAGAGAAATCTAGATAATTCCACTTTAGTCCTAACTTTATTAAGTAAATTTTGCAATTTTCCAATTTTGCCCTTAATTCTCCTTGTTTTCTTGCTGATTTCATGCCCTTACCGTCCAGCCCAAATAGACCTTGGGTCTATTTTCCTTTTAAACCCTCTTTCTTTTATCAATTAAGCTATTTAATCATTTTCTACAATTTTGCATTTGATACAATTTAGTCCTTTTTGTTCAATTAATTATCAGAACTTTAAAATTTCTTGACGAAACTTTAATACTAACATATTAACACTCCATAAATATTTATAAAAATATTTATGGCTCGATTTAAAATTCCCGAGGCCTCGATACCTCGTTTTCGATTCTAATTATTTTAATATTTATTTTTAGTACACTATTCACTATTTCAAAATTTTTCCTAACTTCACATTTAATTTATACTCACTAAATTAATAATATTTCCTACTCATTTGTCGGATTTAGTGATCTCGAATCACTGTTCCGACATCACTGAAAATTAGGCTGTTACATTTCGTATTATTTTTACTTTGACCTTGTTCCACCGTTTAATACCTTGTTTAGGTAACATTCATTTCTTCATCATTCTTCTTCTCCTAAACTCCTTGCCATAGTCGAATCTTTTTTACCCTTCTTCTCCCTTTCTTTCAACTGACTTTGCCCTAACTGTAACAACCCTATCCTATAACCGTCACCGGAATAGGTAAGGGGCATTACCAGACAGACAGAACATTTCAGACCGATTTAGAATTACAAAGATCACATAACATTAATACATAAGCAATCATAAAAAATTCGTCCCTTATGATGGTCTATGAGACCTAAAATGTACTTTTAAGGACATTCAGGACTAAACTGAACACATTCTTAAATTTGAAAACTCAGAAATTTTTTCAATTCTATTGAGGTTACACGCCTGTGTGACCAGGCCGTGTGCCTCAAATGGGCACCAGACACGCCCATGTGATCCAACCGTGCCAAAATAAAGTATATATACTGACTTTTACACACGGCCAATAGACATGGCCATGTGCCATGGCCGTGTGATAATTAGCTGGCTACTGACTTAAACCCACGGCCATATGACACGCCCGTGTGTCATAACCATGTGATCTTAAGAGGTTACTGCTTTACATACATGGCCACAAGGCACGCCTGTTGTCCCTGTCCGTGTGGCACAATGCAGGCTTGGTTTAAGCCAACTTGCCACCCCTTTTTGGGTCATTCCTATAAGAAATATTAAAAAACATTCATAACAAAATTTACAGCCAATTCCATGCTCAAAACATGCTTCATTATAACTAAATTATCATCATTCAATAACCTATTCAAATCCATACCAAAACACATTAAAAATCTTATTACAATAATATGCTAAAATGCTCATTTCATAGCTCACTTATGGCACCTTGCATCTCATGCTTAAACTTACCATTTCCTCAACTTGGCATATTTCAAAATGACCACCACATACAAGGATATTTAACCATTACAAGCATACACAATTTAACATCACAAAACAATTACAAAAACTAATCACAAACATACCATTTGTTAGCCAACTCTCATGGCATAACATGTATACATTTCAAAGCTTAAATACATAGACATTCTAGCCTATACATCCCATACTTAAATATATTTACACTTTCAAAAGTACCAAAATGAGTTCGATAGTATGGTGACAATCCTTGACTATCCCCGAGCCTTCAGTAGCTACGATAACTGTAAAACAGATAGAAATCACACAGAGTAAGCTACAAATAGCCTATCAAGCCAAATACAATTAGTCCAACTATTAAAGCATATAAAATAAAAGTCAACAGTAAGAATTCATAGCCCTTTCACAGAGTAATTCATGAGCTTAACTATGCTCATTTGCTTGTATACCTGTCATGTTTCATTTCAATGATTTCGTACATACCTCGCATTCATTATTTCACGGAAACAGAGTCTTTCATATTCAGAAATTTAATACGATACAAACGTATTTGTATAAATTATACATTTCATATATTCATTCCCATATTTCGTACACTATCGACGGTTCAGAAACGATACAACTATTCATAAATGAGTACAATGCCGAAGTCTCGGACGTGGTCTTATATGTAATTCAGCATTGATGCCTCTATCCCAGACAGGGTCTTACACGAAATCAAATACGATGCCGATGTCCCAGACATGGTCTTACACATAAATCTCAAATCGAGGCCTATGTCCCAGACACGGTCTTACACGATATCTCAGATTAATGTCAACATTCTTTTAGAAATGTACAAGGCTTTTCGGATACTAGCATATTATCGAAGTTTACTCAAAATTTATTCATCAGGCTCTCAAGGCCGTCCAATACAGGTTACAGTTTGTATGCACAGAATTTAGTCAATTTAACGCGTAATTGTAATTTGACTTACCTCATATGGATTTCGGACGAAACGAGTTGACTATACAACTATTTTGGACTTCCCTCGATCTAAGTCTGATTTTCTTTGTTCTTGATCTAATACAATTCAAATTCAACCATTCATTTTATTCAAAATAATCCATGAACACATATTTAGGGCAGTTTGCATTTTTAGCCCTTACATTTTCACACTTTGACAATTTAGTCCATTTTTCACAAAATCACAAATATGCAAAATTCACCAAGACTATAACTTGGACGAATATACATAACTTTCATACAAGTCCAAATAACATATTTAATTCACAATTTAGTCCTTCAAAACCTCATTTTTCACAAATTAGCCCAAATAGCTCTATTCCATCAAAAATTCAAGAACAAAGCATGATAATCTCACATATATCTTTCATAATCCATATAAAACATTACAAAGCTCATATAATCATTAATGGAACATTTCATATTCTTCAAACAAAACATAAATTTAGACATGGGTTTTGAAGAACACGAAGCAACAATCACAGAAACGTAGAAATTATCAAAAACGGACCAAAGTACATACCTTAATCAACCAAATCAATGACCGAACCCTAGGATGGTATTCTTCTTTCTATTTTCTTTGATTTTCGGCAAGTATGGATGAATAATTCATCCTTTAACATGTTTTTGTTTTATTATAATATACATTAATATGCATTTTACCATTTTAACCTTATTATAATCATTAAAAATTCACCAACTACATGCCCATAATTGTCTACCATTGACATTAATGGTATATTTGACATGCAAGGAATCTTATTTTAAAAGCCAAGGCCAATTAACCCCATTAACAATTAGCATGCAACTTTTTCATTTTATGCAATTTAGTCCTTTATCAAAATTAAGCACAGAAACAGACGAATTAAATCACAGAAATTTCGCAGATATACATTCACATATCACAGACATAGAAAATAATATTAAAATATTTTTTAGACTCGGATTTATGGTCCCAAAACCACTGTTCCGACTAGGGTCTAAACCTGATTGTTACAATTCTCCCCCCTTAGGGATTTTTATCCCCGAAAATCTTATCATTAAACAGATTCATATATTGTTGTTTCATAGCATCTTCAGACTCCCAAGTGGCCTCTTCAACACCGTGTCGATGCCACATCACTTTAACTAATGGAATTTTCTTATTTCACAACTCTTTAACCTCGTGAGCTAAAATACAGATCGGCTTTTCTTCGTAAGTCATATCAGGCTGAATTTCAATCTCAGACGGTGAAATTACATGCGAGGGATCAGATTTGTATCGTCGAAGCATCGATACATGAAACACATTGTGAATCTTTTCTAACTCAAATGGTAGCCTTAATCTATAAGCAACCGACCCAACTCGCTCGATGATTTCATATGGTCCGATGAACCTCGGATTCAACTTCCCTTTTTTACCAAATCGGAACAGTTTATTCCACGAAGATACTTTTAGAAACACTTTATCACCGATCTCAAATTCGATATCTTTTCATTTTAAATTCGTATAAGATTTCTGAGGATCAGAGGCAGCTTTCAGACTATCTCGGATAACTTTCACTTTCTGTTTTGTTTCTTTTATCAGATCAATACCATAAATCTTATTCTCACTGAGCTCAGACCAGTATAACGGAGTTCTGCACTTTCTACCGTATAAGGCTTCGTACGGTGCCATTTTAATACTCGATTGAAAGCTATTATTATAAATGAATTCAATCAAAGGTAAATATTGTTCCCATGTACCTTCAAACTCAAGAATGCAACATCTCAACATATCATCGAGTATCTGAATAATTCACTCGGATTGACCATCCGTTTGGGGATGAAAAGCAGTACTAAAATGCAATTTAGTACCCAGAGCATCTTGCAATTTCTTCCAAAATCGCGATGTAAATCTCAGGTCTCTATTTGACACTATCGACAATGGCACACCATGCACTCTCACAATATCAAAAATATATAACTCAGCTAATTTATCGAGTGAGTAATCAAACTAAATCGAAATAAAATGAGTTGATTTCATCAAACGATCAACTACAACCCAAATCGCGTCCTTCTTTCTCGGAGACGGGGGCAAACCCAAAACAAAATCCATGGTTACTCGATCCCATTTCGACTCCGAAATCATAATCGATTGTAATAACCCAGATGACACCTGATGTTTAGCTTTAACTTGCTGATAGATCAAACATTTAGAAACAAAATCAGAGATATCTCTTTTCATTCTGAACCACCAATAATGTTGCTTTAGATCATTATACATTTTCGTACTACCCGGATGTACAGATAAACAACTACTGTGAGCTTCACCCAAAATCATCTGAATCAACTCTAGATTTCTTGGAATACAAATTCGATCTCTAAATCTTAAGCAATCATTTTTATCCACTCTGAAATCTGAATCAGACTTTACATCACCATGAGCTCGTTTAGCTAAAATGTCATTATCAACCTTTTGAACTTTAATAATTTGTTGTAATAACAAAGGTCTTACTTCTAATTCAGCTAAAACTGAACCATCATCAGACAGAACCATAAGCATTCATTGCATGCAAAGCAAACAACGATTTCTGACTTAAGGCATCGACAACAACATTTGCTTTTCCCGGATGATAATCAATCACAAATTCGTAGTCTTTTAGCAGTTCTAACCATCTTCTCTGTCGCAGATTCAGATCTTTTTGCATCAATAAATACTTCAAACTTTTATGATCAGAAAACATGTGACATTTCTCACCAAACAGATAGTGACGCCAGATCTTTAAGGCAAACACAATAGCATCTAAGTCGAGGTTGTGAGTCAGATAGTTCTTTTCATGCAGCTTTAGTTGTCTCGATGCATAAGATATAACTTTTCCGTCTTGCATCAGAACACAATCTAGTCCGTTCAATGAAGCATCACTATAAACAATGAATTCTTTACCTGATTCAGGTTGCACAAGTACCGGAGCTTCAGTTAATAAAGCTTTTAACCGATCAAAAATGTCTAACACTTTTTAGACCATTCAAACTTCACATTTTTCTGGAGCAATTTTGTCAATGGAGTCACAATCATTGAAAAACCTTCTACAAATCATCTGTAGTAACCGGCAAGTCCCAGAAAACTACGGACTTCAGAAACATTTCTCGGAGGCTTCCAATCCAGAATAGTAGAAATTTTGTTCAAACCAAATCGAATACCCGATGCTGACACAATGTGGCCCAGAAAACCAACTTCTCGCAACCAGAACTCACATTTACTGAACTTTGTATGTAACACCCCAAACCCGGCCCAGACGCTATGGCCGAATCTGGTGTGTCACATTGAAGTGTTTTAGCGAAAACCGTGTTTTCATTGAAAACCCTTCTTAAAAAATCTCCTTTCAAACACTTGTTTAAACATATGATTTTATGAAAACATGTCATTTTAAATTTTAGTTGCGGAAGCGTAGAAAAACATACAATAGTTTAAGAAACCCATGTTCAACTTCTCGTACCTACAATGAAAATAATAATAACCCAAATAATAATAACATAATGAAAACCTTATTACAATCTGATCTGAAACATACTTAATTGAATAAAAACTTATATGCTTAAAAAAAAACAAGTCCAAATTATCTTGCTAGCTGGCCACCTAGAGTCCCTCCAAACATCGAACTTTCTACTGAGCATCACCTGAAAATAAAATAAAAGAGGGGGTGAGTTTTCGCAAACTCAGTGTGTACAACCCTCGATGAAAACAAGCATTAAAAAAAACACCATTCATCAAACATGTAATGCAAACCCATCCAAATTATCCATCCGCTACACACCAGCTCCGTCCCCCGTCACACCATGTGGGGATATAAATATCGACCCACCCAACTAACACGTCAATGGTATCCCGATTACGAAACTACCTTCATTTACATATTGGGCTTTAAAAGTCGTCGGTGGATCCACGATTGTCAAGCAACCATGCGATCCTCATATACTTCCTCTGTTCCATAATTCCCAACCCATATGCAACCTAAGCAGAATATCATATGTATGCATGTCACATCCATAAAACTTACATTCAACGCCTAGGGGTATTTTGGTCATTTTCGTCCTTAAAGGCATTTTGGTAATTTTCCCTTAGTTACGGTTTTCACTTACCTTAGCCCGTTAACAAGTCCCGTGAGCTAAGATAAATGAATACTATGCACCAGGTAGGATTCCAGAGAAGAAGAAGTGGGTCATTAAGACCGCTTAAGTACCAAGCTCTCCCTAGATCCAATCCTAGACATGCATATACCCGTTGCCACACCTTAACCCTTTGACTTGTCCACGGTCACAATATATTAATTAAGTTTTATGTAGTTATCATATACTAGGCCCAAAACCCCTTACAGAGCCCAATCAAATTCACATACCTATATCTGGCCCATTAGGCCCAAATCACCTATATATGGCCTATTAGGCCCAAATCACATTTATATGGCCCGTTAGGTCCAGTCACATTCATATTCATGCAAACATACAAATTTCTATCACATAGCATCAATATTCAGTTTTTGCCTATTATGGGCTCAATAGCCCATCGGGCCCATTTAGCCCATTCCGGCCCATATGGCCAAATCACAACCCAAGTCCACGGAATTGCCTGTGGGCCTCAGGCAACCTATTGGTTTCCTCCTCACGATTGTTTGCACACTCGTAAGACTATCGCAACCAAACTTTTGGCTTTTCGGCATTTCGACATTTCGGCTTTTCGACTTTTACCGATCTACTTGTGTGTGCAGTGTATGTACACACCTGGTAAGCAAGCGTGCTGCGATTCCTTTAGTCACCAACCTACAAACAATATCACCCTTCCATTAATCGCATGCTTAATACATATCCTTACTAAAATCAAAACCTTACCTTAATCTTACCTTGTGCAACAAGTATAACATCCCCTTCTTTAATCACTAACCACAATCAACTCCTAGATCTGCACCAATCTTAGCCATTAAAACCCGAATACAGGTGACTCGTATCCAACACAAGTTCCCCCTTACCTTAACTATGACCATCCAGCCAACTAAGATTAATAGTACTTACCAAAGTCTCTCACCTGAAGAGCAAATCGGCAGGGATCCAAAGACCAGGATTCGATACCTATTCCAACCCAAACCGATTAGAAGAAGTAAGGGACAATAATCAATACTGAGCAAAGAAAATCGATTGTAGAACACTTACACTAGATTCGGTTAAAGAGTATTCGACCCTTGGGAGATTTGGCTTTTCGACTTTCAGACTTAGTATGGTGAATAAGGTTTATTTGGTATAGATTAAAGAAAAAGAGTAGAAGAAGAAATCGGCTAAGTGAAACAGAGAAGAATAGAAATCGGCAAAAAGAAAAGAAAGAAAGACAAAAAGGTTTTCAGCTTTTTGGATCTTGAAAAGAACAGGGTTTTCGGTAGCAAGGTGAAGAAGAATTTCGGCAGTAGCCTGGCAACCTTGTATTCAGCCCCTATATATAGCCCTTATAGCTGAATTTTCCATGCCCAATTCCCAATTTGGCTCCATCACTTCTCCCTTCTCATCTCCTTATTTTTCTCCCTAATAACCCCTTGATCTTTTTCTTAATTTTCTCTCCTGAACACTTCCCTTGGAGTCCATTTTCACGCCACTTCCAACCTTCTAAAAGGCCAAAATTAAACTCTAAAATTTACTAAGCTAGGATTCGAACCTTGGATCTCCTTGCTAGCCACTAACGCCACCTCCGTACTCCCTAAGTGGCGTCACTTAGCCACTCCTCCACAAGGCTTTTTGATGCCATTTTTCCCTTATTTTATTTAAAAGCCCAACTACTTGCCAACCCTGATTCTTTTAATAATTAAACTATAATTTCTTCTACCCCTTGATTCGAACTCAAACCTTGACTAAGACCTACCATCACGTAATTAACACTTAACCAAAATTGCTAAGCACAAAAGAAAAATTTAAGATTCTGGGATTTTTGGGTTTTGGAATTTTTGGGTTTCAGGATTTCTGAGGCGTTACATTGCATACAATTGTTTATCTCGCAGAGTTTGAAGCACTATTCTCAAATGCTCGGCATGTTCAGATTCATTACGTGAATAGATCAATATGTCATCAATGAATATCACAACAAATTGATCTAAATACAGTCTGAAAATTCTATTCATTAAATCCAAGAAGACAGCAGGTGCATTCGTTAATCCAAAAGGCATAACTAAAAATTCATAATGCCCGTACCTCATTCTAAAAGTAGTTTTTGGAATATCTGAGTCTTTTACTAGCAGCTGATAATAGCCTGATCTAAAATCTATTTTTGAAAACACAGTAGCACCTTTCAACTGATCGAATAAGTCATCAATTCTAGGCAGAGGATATTTGTTCTTTATAGTCACTTTGTTAAGCTGACGGTAATCGATACACATTCTCATTGTGCCATATTTCTTTTTCACAAACAGAACAGGAGCACACATGGTGAAAAGCTCGGTCTAGCAAATCCTCGACCGGTCAATTCTTGCAACTGAGATTTTAATTCCTTTAACTCGATCAGAGCCATTCTATACGGAGCTATCGAAATCAGAGTAGTACCAGGTACTAATTCAATGCCAAACTCGACTTCTCGAATCGGAGGCAAACCCGGTAGTTCTTCAGGAAACACATCAGAAAATTCACAGACAATAGGCACTGATTCTTTCTTATCATATACTTTCGAGTCTAACACATAAGCTAAGTAGGCTTCACAGCCTTTCTTCACATATTTTCATGCTTTCATTGTAGATATCATAGCTAGTAGTCTATTCAGATCACTAGACTCAATTTGAATTATCTCATTATTCTTACACCTTAAATCAATGACTTTTTGTTTTTAATTTACAATAGCATCGTGCAAAGTTAACCAGTCCATTCCCAGTATTATATCAAATTCATCGAAAGGCAAAAGCATCAGATCAGCAGGAAAATAGATATCTCGAATCAATAACAGGCAATTCTTGCAGACTTTATCAACCAAGACACTTTTGCCTAAGGGATTCAATACTCTAATTACGAATTTAGTAGACTCTATAGGAAAAGTCTTACTGTGCACTAAATTCATACAGATATAAGAATGCGTTGATCCAGGGTCTATCAATGCAATCACAGAAGTATCATAAAGAGTAAAAGTACCAGTAATCACGTCTGGAGGCGAGGCTTCCTCATGAGCTCGGATAGCATAGGCTCTGGCAGGTGCTCTGGCCTCAGATCTAATAGCAGTATCCCAAGTAGCTCTTTGACCAGTACTTGTATTTCTCGTATTTCTAGAAGGACTACCTCTAGCTGAAGTGTTACTCGATCTCAGATTCTGTACATTCTCTTGCTCAACAGGTTCAAAACAATCTCTTACAAAATGGTCCAGAGATCCACATCTGAAACAGGCTCAGTCATTCAATCTACAACTTCCCAGATGCCTTTTACCACAATATTTACATTCAGGTTTCTCAGATTGGACATTCCCGACACTTGCAACAGAAGTAGTAGAAGCTCTGAATTTGAATGCAATCTAGCTCGATCTCGATTTGAATGTCTTACTTTAGCCTTTGAACGGCTATGATCATCTCAGAATTTCTTTAACACAGACTGAAATGATCTACTCACAGATCTCTTTCTAACATCTCTAGCTTCAGAATCAGCTTTTCTTTTCTCTTTACTTAATTCTTCAGCTTTACAAGCTCGCTCAACGAGCACTACCATTTCTTTAATCTCTAAAATCCCAACTAACAAACGGATATCTTCATTTAGTCCATCTTCAAACCTTTTGCACATTATTGCTTTATTTGATACACATTCCCGAGCATATTGGCTCAATCTCACAAATTCACGTTCATATTCAGTAACAGATATACGGCCTTGTTTAAGCTCGAGAAACTCTTTACGTTTCTGATCGATGAATCTCTAACTAATGTATTTCTTCCAAAATTCAGCTTGAAAGAAATCCCAGGTAACCCGTTCACTCGGAACCACAAATATTAAAGTTTTCCACCAATGGTATGCCGTATCTCTCAGAAGTGAAACGACACATTTTACACATTGCTCGAGATTCAGAGATATTTCATCAAACACTCGTATTGTATTTTCTAACCAGAATTCGGCTCTTTCAGCATCATCATTCCTTGTAGCTTAGAATTCTTCAGCCCCATACTTTCTAATCTTATCAATTAGTGGTCTACTTAACTGAACTAGATTCACTGAAGGAATAACAGGAATTTGAGGAGGATTAACGGGGGTGGAGGTTGTTGTACAGCCGGATTAGTTCGAATATATTGGGTGAACCAATCACTCATCATCTAATAGAAGGCTTGTTTAGCCTCACCATCATGGCTACTCATAGCCGGTCGAGAATCAGCTTGCACCGTCCCTTGCACGGGAGCGGGCGCATTGCTTTCAACATCATCAGCTACAGCTCTATCGGGATCCATTTGCTATATAAAATCACATTTCAATGTCAGGATTCATCACACTATCTCAGTTTTAGATATATGGCATGTATAGCTAGACTTACATACACTATGGTAGTCCTAGAACTGACTAATCCATAGCTATGATACCAACAAAATGTAACACCCCTATCCTGTAACCGTCACCGGAATAGGTAAGGGGCATTACCAGACAGAAAGAACATTTTAGACTGATTTAGAATTACAGATATCATATCACATTAATACATAAGCAATCATCAACAATTTCTCCCTTATAATGGTCTATGAGACCTAAAACGTACTTTTAAGGATATTCAGGACTAAATCGAACACATTCATAAATTTTAAAACGCAGAAAATTTTTCAATTCTATTGAGGTCACACGCCCGTGTGACCAAGCCGTTCACCTCACATGGGCACCAGACACGCCCATGTGATCCAACCGTGCCAAAACAGAGTATATATACTGACTTTTACACACGGCCAATAGACATGGCCGTGTGGCTACTGACTTAAACCCACGGCCATATGACACACCCGTGTGTCATATCTATATGATCTTAAGAGGTTACTGCTTTACATACACAGCCACAAGGCACGCCCGTGGTCCCTGTCCATATGGCACAATGCAGGCTTGGTTTAAGCCAACTTGCCACCCCTTTTTGGGTCATTCCTACAAGCAATATTAAACAACATTCATAAAAAAAATTTTCAGCCAATTTCATGCTCAAAACATGCTTCATTATAACTAAATCATCATCATTCAATAACCTATTCAAATCCATACCAAAACACATTAAAAATCTTATTACAAGAACATGCCAAAATGCTCATTTCATAGCTCACTTATGGCACCTTGTATCTCATGCTTAAACTTACCATTTCCACAACTTGGCATATTTCAAAATGACCACCACATACAAGGATATATAACCATTACAAGCATACACAATTTGACATCACAAACCATTTACCAAAACTAATCACAAACACACCATTTGTTAGCCAACTCTCATGGCATAACATATATACATTTCAAAGCTTAAATATATAGACATTCTAGCCTATACATGCCATACTTAAATATATTTACACTTTCAAAAGTACCAAAATGAATTCGATAGTATGGTGACAATCCTTGACTATCCCCGAGCCTTCAGTAGCAACGATAATTGTAAAATAGACAGAAATCACACAGAGTAAGCTACAAAGAGCTTAGCAAGCCAAATACAATTGGTCTAACTATTAAAGCATATAAAATAAAAGTCAATAGTAAGAATTCATAGCCCTTTCACAGAGTAATTCATGAGCTTAACTATGCTTATTTGCTTGTATACATGTCATGTTTCATTTCTATGATTTCGTACATACCTCGCATTCATTATTTCACAGAAACAGAGTCTTTCATATTCAGAAATTTAATACGATACAAACGCACCTGTATAAATTATACATTTCTTATATTCATTCCTATATTCCTTACTCTATCATCAGACAGTTCAGAAACAATACAGCTATTCATAAATGAGTACAATGTCAACGTCCTGGACGTGGTCTTATATGTAATTCAGCATCGATCCCTCTGTCCCAAACAGGGTCTTACACGAAATCAAATACGATGCTGATGTCCCAGACATGGTCTTACACGTAAATCTCAAATCGAGGCCTGTGTCCCAGACACGGTCTTACACGATATCTCAGATTAATGTCAACATTATTTTAGAAACATAAAAAGCTTTTCAGATACTAGCATATTATCGGAGTTTACTCAAAATTTATTCATCAGGCTCTCAAGGTCGTCCAATAAAGATTACAGTTTGTTTGCACATAATTTTGTCAATTTAACACGTATTGTAATTTGACTTACCTCGTATGGATTTCGGACGGAAACGAGTTGACTATTCAACTATTTTGGACTTCCCTCGATCTAAGTCTAATTTTATTTGTTCTTGATCTTATACAATTCAAATTCAACCATTCAGTCATTCATTTCATTCAAAATAATCCATGAACACATATTTAGGGCAGTTTGCATTTTTAGCCCTTACACTTTCACACTTTGACAATTTAGTCCATTTTCCACAAAATCACAATATGCAAAATTCACCAATACTATAACTTAGCCAAACATACATAACTTCCATACAAGGCCAAATAACATATTTAATTCATAATTTAGTCCTTCAAAACCTCATTTTTCACAAATTAGCCCAAATAGCTCTATTCCATCAAAAATTCAAGAACAAAGCATGATAATCTCACATATATATTTCATAATCCATATAAAACATTTCAAAGCTCATATAATAATCAATGGCACATTTCATATTCTTCAACAAAAATAGAAATTTAGACATGGGTTTTGAAGAACACGAAGCAACGATCACAGAAACGTAGAAATTATCAAAAACGGACCAAAGTACATACCTTAATCAACCAAATCAATGACCGAACCCTAGGATGGTCTTTGTCTTTCTATTTTCTTTGATTTTCAGCAAGTATGGATGAATAATTCATCCATTAATATGTTTTTTTATTATAATATACATAAATATGCATTTTACCATTTTAACCTTATTATAATCATTAAAAATTCACCAACTACATGTCCATAATTGTCCACCATTAACATTAATGGGATATTTGACATGCAAGGACTCTTATTTTAAAAGCCAAGGCCAGTTAACCCCATTAACAATTAGCATGCAACTTTTGCATTTTACGCGATTTAGTCATTTATCAAAATTAAGCACAGAAACAAACAAATTAAATCATAGAAATTTCGCAGATATACATTCACATATCACAGACATAGAAAATAATATTAAAATATTTTTTGAACTCGAATTTGTGGTCCCAAAATCACTATTCCAACTAGGGTCTAAACCAAACTGTTACACTAATCGATCGCATCTTTTTGTCCCTCTATCTCATTCGGTTTCAGCTGTAGTGACTGATTCATTCTGTTCTTTCTCCCTTCTCTACAGGGTAATCGAATCCTTGTTGGCCGAATAGTACTCTGGCATTATCCTTCTGTGAACCGATCCTTCTGTTGTTTTTCACTGTCGATTTTGGTGGTAAGTGCTACTTTATTGGATGTGGTCTCTGTTCATTTTTCTCTCTTCTTCAGTAGCTATAGTTGTCTTTTAACCTTTTCTTTCTGATCAACGTTGTTAGGGGAGTGGTGGCATTAGTTCTGCTCGTCGTTGAGGCTATCTTGTTGGGGATTGTGTATCGGTTGTTTCCATTCTCTACGATCGATTTCACGATTCTTTTTGGTAAGTGTTATTTGTTGATTCAATTGTTTATGTGAACTTTCTAATAAAGGATAGTGGAATTCTGGTCTGAATGTAGACGATCTGTAAGAACCTATAATCAATATTCGGCAACGCCAAAGGGGTGAGGAACCGTAAGAGTTCGATCAAGGTAGGTGTCAAACTATGATTTGGATAAGTATTATTATTGGGTTTAGTTATCCATTTGTTAAAGGGTTGACATTAGTGATATGATTGAATATAGGTTGGTGCTCGTGGGAACTACACTCTTTTCGTAGACAGGTGTGTGAAACACTGCCATTGAATGTGAAACTACAAAGACTGAATAGTCGGAAAGCCGAAGAGTGCATCGTCGACTCCACACGGACATGTGACCGCCTGTGTGGCAGGCCGAGTGGTAAAACAAGGCCATGTGGTTGACGAAATGGCCATGAGCGATTTCATGGGCCAAAAAGGTATTGGGCCATTTTGGGCCGAACTGGGCCATATGGGTCGAATGGGCCCACGGGCCCCACACGGAAAAATCACACAAAGTGTGGTAAATTGTGGGCCAAGCTGTGTGAATTACACGACTAAGGCCAATTCTGGGCTTTGTGGGCCATACGAGATTACAGGCCCACATGGGCCCGCAATATAGGCATAAGCCCATGATCACTGATTGACTGTTAAGGTTGCATGGATCACCTAAGACGACTGTGGACCTACTATTGGGTCGGTATGTATACTTAGACCCTATACTGATGAAATGACCATTATACCCTCGTGAGGTAAAATTGACAAAAATACCCCTGTATTATGTATGACTATTTCTGAGCATGATATTTCTATATACACGTATGTTATTATATTGCATTGCATGGGGTGGGATATATGATTTTTGGAGGAAGTGTACTGAAAGGCTATAAGCCTATTACTGGCAGCTCTGCTGCAAATACTGTTTTAGTACCGAATTTGGTACGATTTGGTGTGTAGGGTTGGGTGGGTCGATTTTATCCCCACATGCTGTGTAGCATATGGATTGGGTAGGACTCTTTGTTTGCATACTACTGTACTGGAATGGGCTAAGGCCCAGACTACTGAAATAGGCTAAGGCCCAGGCTGCTACTGTTACTAAAAAAGGGGCTAACTGAAACTGAAAGGGGCTAGGCCCAGATTGCACTTGCTCTAATTGTTTGCTATTATGGGATTTCACACACTGAGTTATCGTAAACTCACCTATCTATTATCTGTGCAGGAAATCCCCAGGCTTAAATAGATCAAGGTGACGGAGGACTCAGTGGTGGCCACTCAACATAGTTACTTCTTTCTATACTAAAGTTAAGGTTTTATTTCGGGTTTTTATTATGTAATAAGGCCGCTTTAATTTTTATTTAATTTGGGGATTTATTTACTTGAATTTTTACCTGCTAGTAGTAGGTCTCGAGTTTTAAAATTAAAAAGTTATAAAATAATGTTTTTCTAAAACACCACATTTACGCAACGCATTATGAGAGCTTCCGAAACAACTATTGTTTAAAGAATTTAATGACAACCTAATATGATTTCCTAAAATAACTTGAGTTTTCCTTGTGAAAAGACATCCTAAGTTTTGATCAACCCAAAGGAACTTTTAAGAGGAACAGATTTTTATCAAATTTGTGTTTTAAAAAAAAAACACTCTAATGTGACATCACAGATTTGGCCATAACGTCTAGGCTGGGTTTGGGGTGTTATAGACCTTGTCAAGTTACCTTATTTAAATGTTAAGCATTCATGTTCGATCATCATCGTCTTATTTCTATACCATACAATTACTTCATGGCTATGACCATTTTGATTGGTCATGAAGCATTTATCATACAGACATGTCTTAACACCAATCATGCATGTACCACAAGCATAAACACATCATCGCCTCACAAGCATTAGAACCTATCATGGATAACTAGGCTTACAAGCCACAATCATTATAAGCCACATCTCATGACTATATACAATGAATCAATATAAGCCAAAACATTTGGCTAATCATAATAACATTTATCATAAAAATAAGTCCCTATACATCCACTCACTTGAAGGTACTTAATACATATATGTCAATATTCCAAAGATGATGGCTTGATAGTATGATGCTGCCTCCGACGATCTCCAACCCCGAGCTAACCTGACAACACTAAAGAAATGAAAAAGTCTATATGAAAATAATAAGCAATAAGCCAACATGCTTCTCAAGGTAATACAACCATAATTACATTTTTACTTATATTTTGAGTCATGTTGTTTTCTTGAGCCATAGTTACTAAATTATTTATATCTGGAGCTACAGAACTCCAAATTAAGATCCGCTAATTTTCCCTAAAACTAGACTCATATATATTCTTACCATAAAATTTTAAGAATTTTTTGTCAAGCCAATAAGTACAGTTTATTCTTTAAATTCTCCCCTGTTTCGCTGCTTGACAGCTTCGACCTTTATTCACTAAAATTTATTTATCTCATAGTACGAGATTTGGATAATGTTCTTGTTTATTTCTCTTGAAATTAGACTCATTAAGAATTTAGGCATATAAATTCTAACCCATAATTATTTTTTTAAAATTTTTAGTGATTTTCCAAGGGGAGCCTGAAATCACTCTAACCCTATCTCACAAAAATTCAAATATCTCATAATATGAAATTATTTTGATTACACCGTTTCCTCTATGTGAAACTAGGCTCAATAAGATTTAATATCATATCTTATTCAGTTTCTAATTCAATTTTCGCAATTTTTGGTGGATTTTCAAAGTAACACAACTGCTGCTATCCAAGACTATTTTAGTGCAATATCATGATAACTATCATATGATAACATAATAAACATAATCATAAATATAAACATAAGTTTATTCATCATTCAAAACCTTTGACTTACTTATCACCCACATACCTCTTTATCATGAAACATCTTATATCAAGGCATTACTCGTGAGTTTAGTGTACATACATGTACCAACTCAAATCACAATGTAATATTCCCTCTTCATTGATTTACTTGTCGATTGACTCACAAGTTTACCCGTTGAACACTCGAAATATTATTGGATATACAGAAGACTTGCACATAGTGCATCAAATGTAGCCCTATGCTACCTTATATCACAATCACATATTGCTCACTCACGAGCTAATCACGGGCCTGCTCACACAAGCTGACAGTCAGGACATAACTACACGGGCTACTCACGCAAGCTGACAGGTGCCCGCAACACATGTCGGGCTACCCAGCCACCGGTAGGACGTACATGACTAGCACCCGGATTCACATAGTCACATATACACACATATTCATAAGCTCATATCCACATAGTTCCTAGTGACATGTCACATTGTATCCTAAACTATTCCTAAGGTTCAAACGGGATTTTTCGTTACCACATCTTTGTCGAACTGACTCGAAGTGTAAATCTCACTATCCATAGTACCAATTGCCCATTCATAGCATAATAAGACATAACTCAAATAGAAAATAATCTTTTAAGAATTTACTTAACATGTATCACATATTTCATATATCACTTGTCTTGTATTATCATGTTCTTGCATTTCATATAATATTTTTCTATGTTATATTTCCACATCATATACACCATTCCATCAACTTTTCCAATATATTAAATCATACAATATATGCAATAATAGTAAGGAATATAATTCAAACATAACATTGTGTTATTATTATCATACGAACTTACCTCAAAAGTAATTACGACCAACTATTCCAATTTAGTCCATAATCTCGAACTTTCCTGATTTAAGCCCGAATCTCAGTTTTCTTGATCTAACATTTCAAATATAGCTCATTTATTATTCACATTATTCAAATTGACCCAAGAATCATACTTTTACAAATTTTTATTTTTACCCCTAAACTTTCATTTATTTACACTTTGGCCCCTAGGCTCGTAAAATGATTTTTATTCAATTTCCTTGCATTTTAAGCCTACCCAAATCATTTTCATAACTATATCAGCCCCCAATTTCCACTAAATCACACTTTATGACAGTTTTATAACTTTTACAAAACGGTCATTTTAAGCATTTTCACCGAAAATCACTTAGCAAAAGTAGTTTATTTAACACCCAACATTCATTTTCTACCATTAGACATCAAAACACATGCATATCACTCATGGGTAAATTTTTAAACATGAACCCTAGCTCAAAACAATGGTAGAAATAAGTAAATTGAGTTACCGAGACTTCAAAAATGTAAAGAACATTAAAAACGGGGCTCAGGATCACTTACAAATGAGCTTGGAAGCTTGAAACAAACCCTAGCCATGGCTTCCATGGTAGATTCGGCTGGTACGTGAAGAAGATGGACAATTTGGCTTATTTTGGCTTTTTAATTCTTTTAATTATTAAATTACCAAAATGCCCCTAACTTAAAAATATTCTCTTTCACCCATTTCATGTCTATTTTTGTCCAACAATTTACCAATGGACTAATTACTATTTAAGGACATCCAATTTAAAAGCTCATAACAATTGGACACCTCTAACATGTAGAACTCAACTTTTGCACTTTTTATAATTTAGTCCTTTTGACCAAATTGAGTGCCCAAACGTCAAAATTTTCGAATGAAATTTTCCACAAATCATCCCGAAAAATTGTAGACCATAAAAACATATTAAAAACATAATAAAAATAAACTTTCTTATGTCAGATTTATGGTCCCGAAATCACTATTTTGACTGGGCCCTAATTCGGGATGTTATAGTAAAAATGTGAAAGTTTAGGGGAAAATGTGTAAAATAGCCCTAATGTATATTTTGGATAGAATTGAATAAATAGATAATTAGATAAGTTAATTTTTAATATATTTAGATCAAGAAAAGTGGAATTCAGATCTAGATCGGGGAAAACTAAAGTTATCGACTAATCGACTTATTTCGTCGTTTCCACATTCGAGGTAAGTTTGTATGTGATAAATTTCAATAAAAATGTATTTCATATGCTTTGATATTACATAAATTACAAATATGAGACTGTGGATATGAACGATAGTGATTCGACGACGATTCGACATTCAAAATTCCAATTGAACCTTAGGAATAGTTTAGGATGCTAGTGACATGGCATTAGGGAATACATTGAGTTGGCTTTACGCCATGATATAGCACTTCGGGTGTGAGTTATATCGATTTGGCTTCAGTTCATGCATATCGGTTGATTTGGCTTTGGGCCATGATATCAGTACTTTGGAGATAAGTTGCCTTGATTTGGCTTCGAGCCATGGTATAGGTACTTATCGTGTGAAAACCTTGAGTATCCGACTTCTATTCTGAATGGTTCAATGGGTAAAATAAATAAGATAATGTGTATGAGATTGGTACGAGATGGTACAGTGAATTCAAGGCTAGCTAGGATTCGAGAATCGTCGGAGATCGCTTCACACTATCTACCTATCACTTGGTACCTATGAACTTTGGTATTTTAAGTATATGGCATGTATAGGTATTTTAAGTTATTATGATTATAGGTTGATAATGATTTTGGTTATTTGTAATGGCTTGTAAAGGTATATGTTTTGGTTTGTAAATATAGCCATGAGAGTTGGCTTAATTTGGTAGATTTAGTTATGTACATATATCTGCATATATGGTTGTCATGGTGAGTTATGGATGAATATGTGATTGGCTTATATTATGAGGTTTGTGCATATTAATATGGAAAATGATGAATAGTTAATATTAGTCATGAATTATGCTTGTGATTTGGTGTAAAATGATGTATGTTTGAGAAAAGTTTAGTAAGTTGAATTGTATATGAATTTTAGTACAAAAGGTATGGTATAGTTTAAGATTTGTGTATTGATAAAAGTGGTTTAGATTATGCATGAACTAGGCTTGAATTGATTGTTTCAAAATGCCTATTGATGTTATATATATTGGTATAATTGAGTTGATGTAGGTGAGCACAAGTTTGGGTGGTAAATTGGCTTGGTAAATAGCCTATTTTTGTTTACACGGGCAGAGACACAGGCGTGTGTTTCAACCGTGTGTGACACATGGTTAAGTACACAACCGCGTGTCCCCTAGTGTTGAATCTGAATTCAAGTCAGTATGCTCCAGATGGCCTCACACACGGGCGTGTGACTTGGCCATGTGGCATAAGTCAATATACCTTACAGGTTTGGCACGGCCTGGCACATAGCCTAGCACTCGGGCGTGTATGGCCATTTTTAGGGCACACGGGCTAGCCACAGGGGCGTGTGTGTTGGCTGTGTGACCCAAGTCTGAGAGTTACACGGGGTTGGACATGGGCTAGGACACTGCCATGTGTTTCTATTTCGATTGCCCACACAGCTTGTGACATGGGTGTGTCTGGTGGCCGTGTGAGACACACGTCGGGCCACACGGGCCTGTGTCCCCTATTTTAAAGAAAATTTTCAAAGTTTCATGAAAGTTTTTTAAGTTATCGGTTTAGTCCCGAACCACTCCCAAAGCATGTTTTTGGCCTCATAGGCTCATATCAGGGACAAATTGATTGATATTGATTGATGAATGTATGAATTGATTAAATGCATGTGAAAAGTATGTATAATTCTGTTGTAAGTCTGGTAATGCTTCGTAACCCTATTCCGATGTTAAATATGGGTGAGGGGTGTTACAAACTCTCACACATACTCAAACACTGCCATTCTCCCCTGTTTAAGCTAAGAATTTCCTTCTTCATTTATTTGAAGAAGATCCTATTGATGAACTTCTCCCTAAACTTCTTTAGGAAGAACTCCTAGTTCACCTATGCTCTAGGTATCATACTAGTCACTATAGTCTACCATTGGTACGCTTCATTTTCTAGCAGAGAAATAAAACACTTTAGACTCTCGGTTTGGGAGCATTGAGGCTCTTTTATTACTTGATGAACTTGGGAGAGCTAATTCTTCGCCACCACAGGATCATCCTTCTTGTTTCCTTTGAATTCTTTCATGCCATGCTTACAAATATCCTCCACTGGGTCCCCACGTGACATTGTTATAGAGGTGTAGGATTTATCAGCAGTGCAAATTTTGCTAATCTCATGGTCTATTCTAGCCTTATTGTTTCATCGTGTCGTCCATGCCCCATGACATGGCCCACCATCTCTATGAGAGCTTCTCTAGCTTCAAATCCCAAAGCTCCCTGGCTTGTTGAAGGCCTTAGGCTACTAGTTTGTGGAGGAGCATTGCTCTCGATCTCTTCTCCTTTAGTATTCCTTGATTTTACTGACATTTTATTGTCTTTGCTACAAAAAATAAGCATAGCAACACTAGTAGGGATTAAATTAGTCTTATGTAACATATATCGCGACATTGCTTACTAATGTCAGTTTTCGAGAATCGGCTAAACTGAAGCTGTGATACCAATAAAACTGTAGTACCATGCCTGACTCACTCATCAAATCCATGTAACGAACATCGTAACTTAAAACCAACTTACATAATGAAATCATTTTAAATCCAAACACATTAGTTTGGTGGATAGACCACAAACTGAGGTGATACCCCAAAATAATGAACAATATACAATATATATTTTTTAAAGCAATTTAAAACAGTATTGCGCCACTTATAAATGGGCTATGAGGAAACAACATTTGGCAGAAGCCTTATAAACAATCATCGGTTCGAATACAATTTCAAACAAGTTAACACTTAAGCGAAAGTTCAAAGTTCATTTCTATTTGACTGGTATCATTTGAAATAGTTTACGTGTAGCCTGGCAAGATTGCTCACGAGAATTCACAAAATACAAATCAATTTTTAAAAATACAAGTTTTAAAAATCAAACTGGCAAAGACTAACAGACATCCTATTCCCTAGTGATTTCATCTTATACCCAAGACAAAAGATGGCTCACAAATAGGTCACAAATTTGGCTGAATCCTTGCTACGAATATGTCCAACCTAAAAGCCTAGAATAAGAAGAAAAGAGACTAAATAAGTTTATTGGAATTAAGGAAAGCACAACCTTACAATAAAATTCAACTAACACTGTACAACCAAACATAATCGGTCTAAAAGACATGCCATTATCGGCAGTTATAATTTCTTACACGAAGTATCCGCTGATGGATACTTCCTATAAGTAGACATAACCAACTGGTAGACATTATCTGCGGACAGAAACCTACGTATGATGAACTCAAGTCATTTCTACTCTATTTGTACATAGCATTATGGAATACCCCTTTATGACCATTTCTCGGAATTTTTACACTTCATGCAATGTCCATACATTGTCAAACACATATGCTCCTTTTATTTGTTTACTCCTTTCCTTATGCTAGCTTCTAATCCTAGTTCTGAATAACTAATATTCTTGTATCTTCATACTGCTCCATAGAACACATGAGTGTTCCTCCAAAAGGTTGGGTATTCACTAGTCGCAGTTTGCACCAAAGTGTCATACTAGAGGCAAAACATCATATATTATATCTTCTTTTCATCATCATATATATCAACCCTTCAATACCTCCTTACACCATTTTAGATATGGAGCTTGTGCACCAAAGAAGAAGTATTTATATCAATCCACATGCAACACATCTGTCTATGAATTACTAACTTTAACTATACATGCATTGACTCCTTACTGTATCTATTTTTTACATATGTACCAAGACCAATGATTAAGGTTACTTACCTGGGTATATAACATGTAAGTTTAAACATTTTACTAAAGAAAACAGACTCAAAGTACGAAGGAATTCTCTCAAAAACCTTTACTCACAGTTTTTTACTCAATTGGTTCTTTCGCTTTAGCACTGGGACCTTCTCCCGTATCTTTGGTAGCAAATAGCTTAAATAAAGAAGCTTCTACAAGCTTAACAGACAGCTCTTCTGTTAACGATGAAGAACACTTTTAGGTTTTCTTCAATGGTAATGAAGGCAAGCAGAGAAGATGAAATGAAAATCTTCTCTCTGCTACCAAGTTGTCCTATTTATAGCTATCTCTAGCCCAAATCACACTCAAGGTTAATCTCTAATCAGTAATCATGTACACATGCTTCCATTAATTAATCAAATCCTACGAGGCTCTCCAGGTGTGCCCTGGTTATTGACACGATACCTCCACTAGGATGCTAGATGACTTAAATGTGTCCCACTAACCATGATTCCTAAAACTCAAATTTGTTATAGTAACAGAAAAATGAGTGGAGAACTTATTAGCGGGAGGGCCCACCAAATAAAGAACCCGCCAACCCGAAATAAGATTCTGTAGACTTTGCGAGCTCAATGAAATGCTTCACTAGGAAGTTTGCCAACATTAACCCATCTAAGGCTCACGACTTAGACGGTCTCACAAGTGAAATCTCCAAAGAAGTACCAGCATACCAAAGGAAGGTGTAACACCAGTAGAAACTAGGTTGATATAATTCTCCCTTATAAGAAATTTTGTTTTCAAAATTTACCTAAAATGATACAGGGATACTGGGATCACATTATCTTTTTTGGTTCCTAGGTCACTTGTTTCGCTCTATGGCTACGCCAAAGAACTTTCACCAATTGCACATGCTTATATAGTAACTCTTTTACTTCTCAAGCTAAGATCTCTATCGGCTCTTCTTCATAAGATAAATCAAACTAAAGTTCAATTGATTCCATCGAAATGATATGGGAAAGACCGGGTCGTAGATGAATAGAACATATCATGAATCTTTTGCTACCCCGATGGTAGATCTAGGTGGTAGGAAATTGGTCCAGCCCTTTCAATGATCTCATAAGGCTCGATTCACTTGGGACTCCTTTCCCTTGTGACCAACAAGCAAGATCCCTTTCTATGGAGAGACCTTTAGGAATACCTTATCGCCTACAACATATTCAATATCTTCCTGTTTCAAATCAACATAAGATTTCTACCTTTCTGAGGCTACTATCAATTTGCCTCTAATCATCTTTACCATACCTTCTTCTTCCTAAATTAATTCTAGCCCAATTACCTTTTTCTCGCTTAAATTTAACCAGCATAAGGGCATTTTACATTGCCAACCATATAATGCTTCATATGGAGCCATCTGAATACTCGACTAGAATTTATTATTAAACACAAATTTAGCTAGTAGTAAATAACATTTCTAGCTAGATTTGAATTCATAACACAGGTTCACAGCATATCTTCTAGTACATGAATAACTCGCTCTAATTGGCCTTCAGACTAAGGATGGGAAGTTGTGCTAAAATTCAACCTCTTGCCCAATGATTCTTGCAATTGCTTCCAGAATCTTGAGGTGAAATGAGGGTCTCGATCAGAGATGATAAACACAAACATACCATGAAGTCTAACTATCTCACAAATATAAACTTCAACTAGCTTCGGAAGTGATCAATCAACTCTCATGGCCAAGAAATGAGCAGACTTTATTAATTGATCCACTGACACCAAAATAGTATTTCTTTATTTTGGTGAATTCAACAGAATAACTACAAAATCCATCGTAATCCGTTCCTATTTCTATTTTGTAATTGAAATGGGTTGAAGCAACCCAATGGAAACTTGGTGCTCGTGTAACATCCCGAATTAGGGTCTAGTCGGAACAGTGGTTTTGAGACCACAAAATTAGAAATACAAATAGTTATTTTATGATTGTTATAAGGTATATGATATGTGTGTATGATTGTGTGAAAATTTCATGAAGAAATTCTATGTAAAAAGTGCTTAATTTGACTTTAAGGACTAAATTGAATAAATTGTGAAACTTGAGTTCTAGAAGTTTTAAGCATGAAATTGAATTGAATTATTAATTAGAGGTCCTTAAAGAGTAATTTGACCAAGTCCTAAAAATTTGGACAAAAATGGACATGGTTAGGTAAAATTTCAAAGAAAGGCATTAAAGGTATTTTGGTTATTTCGTAAATAAATGAATTAAAAAGGGAAATAAGCCAAAAATTTTCATCTTCTTCCATATTCAGCCGAAATTTAGAAGAATCCATGGCTCAGGTTTGTGTTCATGCTTCCAAGCTCATTAGTAACTGATCCCGAGCCCCGTTTTTAATGTTCTATGCATTTTTTAAGTCCTGACAACATGATCTACTCGTTTCTACCCATATTTTGAGCTAGGGTTCATGTTTAAAAATTTAACCATGCATGACATGTTAGTATTTTGTAGATTAATGGAAGAATATGAAAGATTGATGTATGTGTAACAACTTTTACTAAGTGATTTTGCATGAAAATGCTTTAAAAGGACTAAAATGTAAAAGTTATAAAATGGGTAGTAAATATGTGAAATAAAAGAGAAATGTCAGCTCCTATAAGAGTAATAAAGGTCCGGCTAGGCTTAAAATACAAGAAAAATAAACATATTTCATTTTATGAGCCTAGGGGCAAAAGTGTAAATATGATAAAGTTTAGGGGCAAAAATGTAATTTTGCCATAATATAATTTTTGGGTCATAATGAATAATGTGACTAATAAGTGAGCTAAATGTGATATTTTAGATCAAAGAAAACGAGATTCGGGCCTAGAACGGGGGAAAAACAAATATTTGACGGTTAGGTCTTTTTCACCATTTTTGGTATCGAGGTAAGTTTGTATGAAAATAATGCAACATGTCATTTTTATTATAGATTTAATGCTTAAATAAACATGGAAATGTGTTGATTTGAATGTTAGGTTACATTGATTATGTTTGTAAATTATATGGACATTGCAATGAATGAAATGATATATGTTGGAAATTATTAAGAAGGATTATATTCCGTTTGAATATTGAATTCCGATGGGTGAAAGGTGATTTCCCTATTGAAACTGTATGTGTTACAGAATGGATTTAGCCCGGACGGGTAATCCGAAATGAGACTCTTAAGCATATGTTTCAATAGCCTGGACTGGTAATCCTGACTGATTGGATTTAGCCTAGACTGGTAATCCAGAATAAACTCTATAGAGAATTCTTTGTCACAGAAGGATTTAAACTGGATTGGTAATCCGACAAAGCTCCTAGAGTATATGTTACAGACAAATTCTAGCCTGGATTGGTGTTTTTACTGTATGATATGTGGCTCGAGAGTGTACCTTAATAGGTACTACAGGATATGAATTGACGGAAAATGAAATTGTACACTTCGAGTGTGCTACATGAAATGTCCATCGGAAATTCAATGATTCAATGGATAACATGTTAAATGACATGACAAATAAAAGATGAAACATGTACATGGCATGATGAGCTCATCTATGCATATTGATATACAAGTGACTAACTTGTTGATTGAGTGTAGGTATTTAGTAAAAATTACCTTGATCGATGGAATGTATGGTTAAGTATGCCCATGAGAAATAACGACTTCTAGATTGAGCTATATTGTGTAAATGAGTATGGGGTCCATGAAATGGTGAGTTCATGATTAGTTGGAAACGATTTTATGATAGTTATCATTGTATTGCACTAAAATAGTTTTAGATAGTAGCAGTAGTCTGACTTTGAAAATCCATCAAAAATTGTGGAAGTCGAATTAGAGGCTGAATAATATGAAATTAAAGCTTATTGAGTCTAGTCTTACATTAAAGAAATGGCATAAGCAAAATAATTTCATATTATGAGATATTTGAACTTTCATGAGACTGATTTCAGATTCCCCTATTATGACTTTGGAAAATTATTAAAAATTGTATGAAAATAATTATGTATTAGAATTCATACGACTAAATCCTTAATGAGTCTAATTTCAAGAGAGATAGACAAGAACAATATCTAAATCTCGTACTATGAGATGATTAATTTTTAGTAAAGAAAGATTGAAGCTGTGAAACTGCAGAACAGGGGTAACTTTAAAGAATAAACTGTAATTATTGGCTAAACCAAAAATTCTAAAAATTCTATGGTAATAATATATGCGAGTCTAGTTTCTGTAAAAATTACCGGATCTTAATTTGGAGTTCTGTAGCTCTAGATATAAATAATTTAGTAACTATGACTTGAGAAAATAACTTGACCAGAACATAAGTAAAAGTGTAATTATGGTTGTATTACCTTGAGAAGCATGTTAACATATTGCTTATTATTTTTATATGAACTTACTAAGCTATAAGCTTACTCCCTCATTTCCATTTCTTTAGTGCTGTCAGGTTAGCTTGGGGTTGGAGATCATCGGAGGCAGCATCACACTATCAAATTATCAATTTAGGGTATTAATAAACCTTAAGCGTTTTCAGTGAGTGGCATGTATAGAGACTTAGTCTTTTGATTTATGTGTTTCATGATTTGGCCAAATGTATTGGCTTATAATGATTCAATTGTATATAGCCATGAGATGTGGCTTATATTGATTATTGGGTTGTAACCCTATTATATGTGCATGCACAAGCTTAAAAGTTTCATGTGATGTGAGTATGTGACTTGATATGGTGTGCAATGTCTTAAACAAGCATGTTATTCTACACATGTGAAATATGTTGGTATGTTATAAAGTTATGAGTTAGCCTTGAATAAGAATGTTTGATGATTAAGTTAAAATCTTTTGGTATGATGGTAAACATGGCATAAAAGTATAAGTGATATCATAATAGACAAGGCCAAATGAGTTTTAATTGGTGTGTTTAACTTAGTATAAAATGAGTATGTAAAACACATGTATCATGACATGCAAATGCTATGTTTATGCCATAATTGAAGATGTTTAATCATTAAATGGATGCCATGTTATATGTCCTTGATGTTGTATAAATGTGTTAGGGTTTATGGTTGACCAAGGCTTGGAAAATAGCCTAAGTGTTGGCCATACGAGCAAAGACATGACCTTGTGTTTCAGCCGTGTGAGGGACACAGCCTTAGCAGACGGGCGTGTGAAATTTCATTGCTGATGTCATAAATAGAGAGTTAAACGGGCTGAGGACACGGGCAAATCCCAAGCTACACGGACATGCGTGATCACACAGCCTAACCCACACGGGCTTGTGACTCTCTAAACATGGAAAATTCCCTAAGTGTTGTAAAATTTTCAGAAGTTCTTGATTTTGTCCCGAACCAGCCTTAATGTATGTTTTGGGCCTCATAGGCCCGTAAAAGGGACGATATGCATGTGTTGAATGCTTTTGAATTGGTTGAAATTTTATGGCCCGGTTTTACATGTATGTTTATGTTTAAGTCCGATAATGCCTCGTATCCTTTCCCGACGTCGAACACAGGTAAGGGGTGTTAAAGCTCTGCTTTTAGCCTCTATCAAATCAAACATTTAATGACATATTCAAAAATTTATAACATTTAATGACATATTTAAAAATTTATCTTTTCATTCTGGGCCACCAATATGATTCTCACAAGTCACAATACATTTTCACACCACTAAGGTGCATAGTAAATGAACCATCGTGAGCCTCATTCAAAATCAATTTCTTTAGTATAGCATGATTAGGAGCACAGATTCAATCATAGAATCAAAGGCAATCACCCACATCAATGCTGAAACTTTCCATAGCACCTTACCGAGCAAGCTTTATTTTCTATGCTAACTTAGCATCGGCAAATTGTGCCTCTTTTATTTGCTCAAACACGAGCTTAATTTTCAACTCAGCTAATAGGCTACCATCATCGCAAATACTTAGCTAAGCTAACATTGCAGTCAATTTGAATACTAACTTTTGGCTCAAATCATCTGCCACAACATTTGTTTTCCCTAGCTGGTAAACAATTATGTAATCATAATCTTTTAGCAATTTGATCCAACGACTTTTCCTTATATTTAGCTCTTTTTGGGAGAAAAGATATTTAATACTTTTTTTATCTGTATAAATAAGGAACTTTTCACCATACAAGTAGTTCCTCTAGATTTTTAGAGCAAACACCACAGCAGCCAGCTTTAAATCATGCATTGAGTAATTACATTCATGTGATTTTAACTATCAAGACACGTACACAATTACTGTACCACCCTACATCAAGACACAACATAAGCCATTTAGCAAAGCAACACTGAGTGCTACAAATTCCTTCCCTGATTCGGGTAAGGTCAAGATGGACACTTATGTTAACATGACACGAATCTCTAACACATTTCTCAGTGATTTCCATTGAAGAATAACTTCAATTTTTAGGGATCAACCTAAATTCCCTTAGCTGAAATAACATACCCTAAAAAAACAACTTTTGATAACCAGAATTCACATTTACTGAGCTTCCCATAAGGTTGCTTTTCGCGCAACATTTGCAATACGATTCTCAAATGATTATCATGCTTAGCTCTAATTTCGAGTATATTAGGATATCATCAATGAATACTATCACAAAATGATCTAAATAAGGTTGGAATATATAGTTCATGAGATCCATGAACATTGCAGGTACATTTGTTAGCCCGAATGGCATCACAAGAAATTCATAGTGACCATACCATGTATGGAATGTTGTTTTTGGTACATCACTATCTTTCACCTTTAATTGATAATATATCAATCTCAAATCGATTTTGGAGAAAACCAATGCACCTTTTCACTAATCAAACAAGTCACCGCTACGCGACAATAGATATCAATTTTTTATCGTCACCTTGTTCAACTGTTGATATTCAATGCATAGTTGCATCGACTATCTGAATCTTTCTTAGCTAGCCTTCATCTTAGTTTGAGTTAATAATATAGGCTAAATATGCTTAAAAATTTTGATTTAAAAGTTAATTAGCTCGAATCGATGAAACAATATGATTAGAACCACTCGATCTGATGCCTTTAATTTCAACAATCTCACCTTTCAGACTTTGGAAAAAAAAACTTATTTTTGTATTAGTCCAAAATCACACCATGATAGGTTAACCAATCCATTCCTATATCACATTGAAGCTGCCAAATGGCATAACCAACAAATCAACAAGGAATGATCTATTCTAGATTTCTAATGGACACCGCCTACAAACTTGGTCAACGAGCGCAGTTTGTCTCAAATGACTTGAAACAACATAGACATTTTTGAAATTTTAGATTTCAAATTCCTCAATTTCATAAAAGCTAGAATTTATATAGGAATGCATAGAGCTAGGGTCAATTAAAGCATGCACAACTGCTAAATATAAAAAAAAACCTATTATGACATTAGTAGCATTACCTTCTTCTCGGATTCAGACCATATAAGCTCGCACAGATGCTCTAGCCACAGATTGTTCAATTTCTTATCCGGTCTCTCTTCTCAGACTAATTCTCGATACAAAATTGCCATGAGGATTTCCCTAACCTTTGATCGTAGGAGTGGACCTCTGAGTGGTAATAGGAGAATCATTTTTGTTCTTTAGAAACTCATGAGCAAAATTCTCTAAAGATCCACATCTAAACAACACACCGATCTTTTACTAACAATTTCCTCTATGCTTTCTCCCACAAGAATCACAATTCAAAACATCCGAGTCTCTGGCAAGATATCCAACACTGCCCACAGATATTGACGGCTGTTTTTCCCAACCTCTCTTTGACCTGACAGTCCTCAAAGTCAACCTCCAGGGTTCTTGGGACTCTTTAGCTCACTTTGGAATAGGATGAAAACTAGATGTCTTGACTCTTTTTTCGAAAGCTTGGGACGGCTCGGTCTTCTTATCTAGACCCATGGCCTACTAAACCATTTTGGCTCGTCCAATTAGATTGGCTAATTCTTCAAATTTGTGTGATACTAACTGAACTCTTATTCTATCATGCAATCCTTGGAGGAATCACCTACGACTCTCTTCCTCAAATGATATTAATTCAAGAGCGTAGTTGTTTAGTTGCAAGAATTCTTGCTCATAGTTGACCACAAACACCTCGCCCTGCTTTAACATCATGAATTCTTATTTTTTATCTTCAATATACAACTCATCGACATATTTCTTCTGAAACTCAAACTAAAAGAATGTTCAAGTAATCTTATCTACTAGCACGTGTCAGGAAGCTATTAACCACCATTGATATGTCTCCTCTTTCAGGAGGGATACAACACACATGACACACTAATGTGGAGAATACTCTAACTATTTTAGTACTCGATCCGTTGATTATAACCAAGCTTCAACTGATGAAGTGTCCACATCTTTCAACCCTTTTAATTTAGTTTCCCTGTATTTTCGCAACTCATTTGCTGGAGCTAGTCGAGTTGTAGCTACCTAAGCAACCTGTGTAACAGCTTCCGCTGCACATTGAAGAACTTTCGCTATAGTGCGAGCCACATTTTCATCCTTTCGACCATCCCAATGAGGTCTACCGACTCTATTTTGACAAGCACCGACTGGATCTACGCCAAGTTTTTCAATTCAATTCTTTTTTCACCCTCAACAGAGTGATCACTGCTGTAATTATCATAATCAACAGCATCTCTCAATTCCCCAGGCATTTTGGCTATAAAATAGAGGAATTTATAATTAGCATCCAGATATAAACTTATACTTGACTCAATTTTGGCATGTACCTCTAGACTCAATTTCGAGATCAATTTAGTCTAAGCATTGGCTAAACCTATAGCTTTGATACCACTAAATGTAAAACCCTATACCCGACCCAATCTCCAAGTCTAAGCTACAAGTGCAACATTCATTGTTAAAGCAATTATAATCAATTATATTCAAATTCCATCATTAAACATTTAATTACGAGCATTACATGCACAAAACACAATATATACTTATTTTTGGGCCATATACAAGCTTATGAAAACTTAATACTATCTCGGGGTCGAATAAGGACTAAACTGCAACATTTTCAAAACTTCTTAGGCTGGCGTCACTACTTCTAGTGTTTAGGCATCTATAACACCCCTAACCTGTATCCGTCACTGAAATAGGGTTGCAGAGCATTACCAGAGTTTATAGCATAATTTCATATAATTCATGTCATTTACTTTTCATATCCGAAATTAATCATATTGTCCCTTGAATGGACTCTCGATAGCCTAATTTAAATATTAGAATCAAGTCGGAACTAAATTGAAAACTCAAAAAAGTTTTCACAAAATTCCAAAATTTTTCTTATATACAAGGGCCACACACCCGTATTGGTAGGCCGTGTGGCTCACACGGCCATGTGACATGTCCATGTCTCAGGTTGTGTGGACATTCAATGTGGGGCACATGGTCGTATCCTAGCTCGTGTTCTTACCCGTGTAACTCCCTGACTTATGCCACATGGCCTACCACACGCCAATGTGCTAGGCCGTGTGGTCAATTTAATTTTTACAAATTAGGTGTAGGTTTCACACGGCCAAGACACACGCCCATGGTCTGGGCCTTGTAGCACACACGGATGAGACAGACGCCCGTGTCTCTGCCCGAGTGCCCAATTCTGAGTATTTTGTTTCTAAATTTTAAGATGCAAGGGACACACAGCCAAATCACATGCCCATGTGCCAGGCCATATGTCACACACGGTCAAGACACACGCCCATGTGTCTACCCGTGTGGACAAAATAAGGCAATTTCCTAGCCCTATTTCTTACCTAAATTTAACCTTCAACCTACAACAACATCTGCATATATTTTCCAACCAATTCAAGTCATATATAAATCAAGGAAAAATCATTAATATATATAAAATAGTATCACATATTTATATGATCAAGCTTACCTTCTTGCGATGATTTATATTTTAATCTAATTCAATTTAACCAAACATTATACATGTATGTATTAAACGTGATATAACTTTATATTATTATTCCAAAATATATCATTACTAGCCATTCCAATGGCTAGATTACAAACAACCATTTACATATCATCATTGGTAAAATTAGCTTATACATGCCATTATGTCAAAGTAAGTTTTAGATTTATACTAAAACAAGCTAGAGGATAAGTGATGATACTCCGACTGATCTCTAACCTTTACGAGTTTTCGAGCACTATAAAATAGAGAAAATAAAACCTAATAAGCATTTAATGCTTCGTAAGTTCGTATAATAGGAATTTAACATACCATATATTTACATTTAAGATAAGTATATAATAATGTATCCAAATAATTTGACTTATAGCCTAAAACAAAACTTCACGAATCATGTTAGCCAAGTAATTCATATAATACCAAGAATATTGATGAGCTCATCATTTAATATCTTTCATATAAATATGTTTTCCATAATATTATTCCATATTACATGCACACAGTAACATCCTAAAATAAGGCCTAGTCGGAATAGTGGTTTTGAGACCACAAAATCTGACGTTAAAGTAATTATCTAATGATTATTATGAGGTCTAGAATATGAAAATATGCATGTGCTAAAGTTTCATGAAGAAATTCTATGTGCAAAGTGTCCAATTGGAAATTAGGGACCAAATTGAATAAATTGCAAAACTTAGATTCTAGAAGCAATTTGTATGAAATTGCTTTGGAATATTAATTAGAGGTCCTTAAAGAGTAATTTGCCCAATTTCTAAGTTTTTGGAAAAAAATGGGCATGCATGGAAAAATTGGATTGGTTAGTAAGGAAGGGCATTTTGGTCATTTGGATAATTAATGAAGTAAAAAGGAAAAATCAAGCAAAAATTCACTCATTTTCTTCTCTATACTGTCGAATTTGAAGGGGTCTCCATAGCTAGGGTTTTCCAACATTTCAAGCTTGATAGTAAGTCAATCCTAACCCCGTTTTAAATGTTCTTCGTATTTTTAAGATCCTCGTAACATGTTCTCTCTATTTCTACCCATATTTCAAGCTAGGGTTCATATTTAGAAATTTACCCATGCATGAGTTGCTTGTGTTTTGATGATTTATAGAGGAATATGAGAGTTTAGAGGATAGTAAACAACTTTTACTAAGTGATTTTTCATGGAAATGGCTTAAGGGACCATTCTGTAAAGCTTATAAAAATGGGTACAAAAATGAGAAATAGTGGAAAATATGGGCTGGTATGAGCTTAAGATACATTCATCTAGGCTTAGGTAACCAAGGAATTACATGCATTTCATTATACGAGCCTAGGGACTAATTTGTAAAAATGTGAAATGTTAGGGGCTAAATGGTCATTTTGCCTGAGGGTGAAAATTTAGACTTGAAATGAATAGTGTGATGTATTAATAATTTACTGTTCCTTATACAAACCACGAGAGACCAATTTCGGTGGTCGACCGTGGAAAACAAAAGGTTTTGGAGTAACCGAAATTTGAACCTGAAACATCTTCCAGGTAAGTTTGTATAACTCGAATGTAAACTATTTTCAAATACATTAAAATGTATGTTCATGTATGAGTTATAATATTGATAATCAATGTATGTTAATTCATGATATTTGATGTTATGAAAAAATGTCCCGTTTGAATAAAAAAGGATATCTGAAGGATATTCCGAAAATAAATTTACGGTAAAAAGGATCTATCCCATACGGGTGTTCCTATAGTGATCTAGCTTCTTGAAGAATATGTGTACATTATGGATTTAGCCCGAACGGGTAATCCGGTTAGGGTCTAAATTTAGCCTGGCCTGGTAATTCAGACCCGAGCTCCTTAAGAGTGTTTGTCATTACAAGAGATTTAGCCAGGACTGGTAATCCCGACATCACTTCATGAGTTTATACTATGGGAGATTTAGCCTGGACTATCAATCCTGCCATAAGAGTGAGGTTTGCGGGAGTGCGTGCTTTAAAATGATCACTTACATGATTTGACAGTAAATGGGATATCCATCGATATTCTGAGAAAATTCAATGGGATTAAAATGAGAATTGAAAATGGAAATATTTGAATTGATGAGCTCATGAAAGACTAAAGTTATAAGGTATTGATATGAGACTAACTTGATGGTTGAGTGTATATGATAGAGGAATTATGCTATGCATGTTTGGCATGAATATCTTTTATGGTTTTGTGCTAAATAATCGGTAAGTTTACCTTCCCGTTATCCGGACATACTAAGCATGTCAATGCTTACCCCCTTTCACTTCACTTAGTTTATAGAGCTCGCGGACTCATGAAGATTGGAAGACGATAGGAGCGTTGTAAACACTATCAACTTATCTTGCCTTTGTATATAGAAACTTTTATTTTGTTATGATGGCTTGTATAGGATTTTTGGGTCATTTTGTTATATGTGTCTTTTGGCAAGCCAACGTAAGGCCTTGAATAATATGCTTATTCAATTTGTATATGGCCATGTGATATAGTTCATTTGGATGTAGGTTGTAAACCTACTAATTGTGCATGTTTATCCTTGTATGTTTATTGTGACATATCATGAATGGACATGAGATATGTGGCTAAATCACTTGGGAATGATTTAGGTCATAATTGGCAATGAGTTATAAAATGAGCCAAATATGAATGAGTATTGTTGGAATGGTAACCCTAACACAAAAAGGGTAATATCAATACAGGGTTAAAAGAGACATGAAGCAACATGCATGATCTTAACTAAGGAGGTTTTAAGGGTATTATTATACCATGACAGATATCCAAGGAACATATTAGTGTATTTGGATGAGTGAGGGTGACAAGAGGCTTAGAAAATATCCTCCAAAAAGGTCTACACGGGTAGACACACAGGCATGTGTCTAGGCCGTGTGTGACACATGGTCAGCCCCATGGGCGTGTTGTATGGCCATGTGTCCCCTGCACCTATAATTTTTAAGTTAGTATGCATGGTATTAAACACACGGGTAGAGACATGGCCGTGTGTCTCAACTGTGTGGAGGGCATGGCCTAGCATACGGGCGTGTGTCTTGGCCGTATGCCTCTAAATGGATGATGATGTCATAAATAGAATGTCGAGGTTTTTAGACACAAATGTGTCTAGGCCGTGTGAAAGACGGGGGCCAGGGACATGGGCGTGTGCTCGGCCGTATGGAAACCCCTGTAGGTTCGTAGTGAATAATAAATTTACATGGGTAAAGGACACGGGCATGTCCAAATCTCACGAGTGTGTGCATTGCCTCCACACGGGAGTGTAAGGCTTAAACATGAAATTTTTTTTGAAATTTTCTTGAGTTTTCGGTTTAGTCCCGGACCGCTTTTAATGCATGTTTTGGACCTCGTAGGTTAATAGAGACAATATGATTAAGTTTTGATTGGTTTTAAAATAGAACAAAATTTTATATCTCATTTTCCCAGGATGTCGTTGTTTATGTTTGGTAACGCCTTATTCCTTGTCCCGATCTTGGGTACGGGTAAGGGGTGTTACATTTAATGGTATCAGAACTACGATTTAGTCGATCGTTGGACTAACGTAGCATGTATCGGATCTAGCTATACATGCCATTATACTAGTTATGACAGTGTGACATCTCCTAATCTTTTAATTGTATTTGAATATAGTAAATGTCTTCCAATCAAGCCCAAGATGAGTCCGAGGGAGCCGAGATCCATGTTCCAGCTTCCGTTCAGCGAGCTATTCCTAGTAGTAGTAGAGGGCCTATGTCTGAAGGCAGGGAAGAGGCGAAAGCTGCCTTTTTCGATATGATGGATGAATGGTTCAGGGAATACCTGAGAAACCGCCCTGAAATACCACGTCCACCTCCACCCGCTAACCGACCTGATGAAGTACCAAGGGTTGTTGAACCAGTGAGAATTGTTAAATCCCCAGTGAATAAACTTAGGAAATACGGGGCTAAAGAGTTTAGGGCTAAGGTTGAGGATGATGCTGAACGAGCTGAGTTCTGGCTCGAGAATATTATGCGAGTTTTGGATGAATTGTCATGTACACCCGAGGAGTGTTTGAAGTATGTTGTATCTCTTCTGAAAGATACTGCATACCACTAGTGGAAGACTATATCCTCGGTGGCACCAAGAGAGAACATTACATGAGAATTTTTCCAAGCTGAGTTTAGGAAAAAAGCATATAAGTCAAAGGTTCTTAGACTTGAAGAGAAAGGAGTCCTTAGAACTCAAACAAGGAAATAAGACCGTGCCAGAATATGAAAGAGAGTTCGTAAGGTTAAGTCAGTATGCGACAGAATAGGTCCAACCAGAGACAAAAATGTGTAAGTGCTCCGAGGAAAGCTTGAATGAGGAAATTAAATTGCTGATCAGGATCCTTGAGATACGATAATTTTCCACATTAGCTGATCGGGCCAAGAAGGCCGAAGAGCTAAATAATGAAAGAAAGCAAGCTAAGTGAGAAGCTCGAGTTTCGAGTAAGAGGCCTAGCAATAGAGCACACTCCTTCCCCACAATGAAATCGAGAAGTCATCAAGAATGCTCCACTTTATTGGTAGGATATTCGGGTAGAGCAAGAAGCTCCAAGTGACATAACCCGAAGTCTTCTTTTCCTATGGTAACTAGTGTGGGAAGCGTTGATGATCAAAAGCCGAAGTGTAAAAGCTGCAACAAATTTCACTTCGGAGAGTGTCGAATGAAGAGTGGTGCGTGCTATAGATGTGGGTCTCTTGACCACTTTATCAGAGACTGCCCGGAGCGAACTAATAAAGAGGTTGAGTTAGCCCCATAGCCAAATGCTCCTATTTCTCGAGGTAGACCTTCGAGACATACCGGAAGTGCAAGTGGCAGTCGAACTATTGCTAAAGATGCTACTGCAAAATCAGAGGCTCGAGTCCTGGCGAGAACTTATGTTATATGCGCCAAAGAAGAAGCCTCAGCTCCTAATGTCATTACGGGTACATTTTCTCTTCATAATGTCCATGTTATTGCCTTGATTGATCCGGGATCGACCCATTCATACATTTGCATGAAATTGGTGTCTAGCCTAAATATGTTTGTGGAACCTACAGAATATTTGATTGAGGTTTCAAACCCTCTAGGCAAGTCTATTTTAGTCGATAAAGTTTGTAAGAATTGTCCCTTGACGATTCAAGGTCATTGTTTTTTGGCTAACCTTATGCTTTTACCCCTCGATGAGTTTGATGTAATACTTGGCATGGATTGGTTGGCCATTCATGATGTGATTGTAAATTATGGTAACAAGTATATTGAATTGAAATGTTCAGATGGCGAAATTCTCCGAGTTGATTCACGTGAGTTGGATACTCCGTCGGTCTTTATTACGTCAATGATGGCTCAAAGGTATTTGAGAAAAAGATACGAAGCTTACCTTGCTTTTGTACTGAATTCTAAAGAATCTGAGTTAAAGATGGAGTCGGTACTAATAGTATGCGAGTATCCAGATGTATTTCTGGAAGAGTTGTTCAAATTACCACCTGTTAGAGCGGTAGAGTTTGGTATCGAGCTAACGCCTGGAACAACGCCTATTTCTATTGCCCCATATAGGATGGCACCGACTGAGCTGAAAGAACTAAAGGCATAGTTGCAATAATTGACGGATAAAGGTTTTGCAAGACTAAGCTTTTCGCATTGGGGTGCTCATGTATTATTTGTAAATAAGAAAGATGGTTCGATGAGGTTATGTATAGACTACTGACAACTTAACAAGGTAACCATCAGGAATAAGTATCCTTTGCCAAGGATCGATGACTTGTTTGATCAATTGAGGGGAGCCACCGTGTTTTCGAAGATAGATCTGAGGTTCAGCTACTACCAGTTGCGAGTTAAGGAGTCAGACGTACCTAAGATCGCTTTTAGAACGAGCTATGGCCATTACGAATTTCTTGTAATGCCTTTTGGATTGACGAATGCTCTGGTTGTGTTTATGGTTTGATGAATAGGATATTTCGGCCATACTTAGACAAGTTTGTGGTTGTATTTATTGATGATATCCTGATTTATTCAAAGGATGAAGTTGAACATGTGGGACATCTGAGAACTATTTTATAGGCTTTACGGGACAAGCAAATGTATGCTAAATTTAGCAAGAGCGAGTTTTGGCTGTGAGAGGTAGGATTCTTGGGTCACATTATTTTGGGTGAAGGCATCCGAGTTGATCCAAGTAAGATATTTGCTATTGTCAAATGAAAATCGCCGAAGAATGTAACTGAGGTTAGAAACTTTTTGGGCTTAATTGGGTATTATCGACACGTCGTGAAAGGATTTTCGATGATTGCAACTCATTTGACGAGGTTACTGCAAATAGATGTCAAGTTTGAATGGTCAGAAAAGTGTCAGCAGAGTTTCGAGAAATTAAAGACATTGCTAACTGAAGCTCCAGTGTTAGTACAACCCGAACCGAGAAAAGAATTCGTGGTCTATAATGATGCGTCCTTAAATGGACTGGGTTGCGTGCTTATGCAAGAGGGCAAAGTGATAGCCTATGCTTCCAGACAATTAAAGCCACACGAAAAGAATTATTCGACACATGACTTGGAGCTTGCCACCATCGTCTTTGCCTTAAAAATTTGGAGACACCATTAGTATGGTGAGACTTGCCGTGTATTCACTAATCACAAGAGCTTGAAGTACTTGATGACTCAAAGGGAATTGAATCTGAGACAACAAAGATGGTTAGAACTGATTAAAGATTATGAGTTGATAATTGATTATCACCCGGGAAAGGTAACTGTGGTCGCCGATGCACTTAGTAGAAAATCCTTATTTGCTTTAAGAGCTTTGAGCACACAGTTGGCGTTGTTTGAAGATGGTTCGGTCTTGGCAGAGTTAAGGGCTAGGCCAACGTTTCTTCAAGAAATTTGTGATGCCCAGATTAATGATAATGACCTGTAAGCAAAGACAACTCAATGCGGGTCAGGCATTGAATCAGATTTTCGGATTAGTCCCGATGGTTATTTGATGTTCAGAGACAGGGTATGTGTACCGAGAGAGAATGAACTTATCTGAAAAATTCTACAACAGGCACATGATAGTCATTTGTCTATTCATCCAGGAAGTACTAAGATGTACAATGATTTAAAAAAATGTACTGGTGGAATGGCATGAAAAGAGACATCTCTGAATTTGTATCGAGATGTTTGATATGTCAACGAGTCAAGGCTAAAGTACCATCAGGTTTGTTACAGCTTGTGATGGTTCCTGAATGGAAATGGGACAAGATTACCACGAATTTCGTAACGGGATTACTGTTAACCTTGAAAAAGAAAGATGTTGTTTAGGTTATAGTTGATAGACTAACGAAGTTGGTTCACTTCATCCTAGTACGGACAGATTATTCTCTTGATAGATTAGCCAACTTGTACATATCCGAAATTGTTAGATTACATGGGATACCATTGTCGATTATCTCAGACAGAGACCCAAGATTTACTTCGAGATTTTGGAAGAAACTACAAGAGGCTTTGGGTATAAGGTTGAGCTTTAGCACGGCTTTCCACCTGCAGACAGACGGTCAGTCTGAGTGGACGATTCAGATTCTTGAGGACATGTTACGGTGTTGCGTTCTTGAATTTCAAGGTAGCTGGGAAAAGTACTTACCATTGATGGAATTCACCTACAATAATAGTTTCCAGATGAGTCTGAAAATGGCACCTTATGAGGCCTTGTATGGCAGAAAGTGCCGAACTCCCTATTGGACAGAACTCAAAGAACATCAGATTCACAGAGTTGACCTAATCAAAGAAACAAAAGAAAAAGGTTAAGGTGATACGTGACTTATTGAAAGCGACATCAGATAGGCAAAAGTCATATGCTAATTTGAAAAGAAAGGAAATTAAATTTAAAGTTGGAGATAAAGTGTTCGTGAAAGTGTCCCCATGGAATAAGGTATTAAGATTTGGCCGGAGAGGCAAACTGAGTCCAAGATTTATCGGACCATATAAGGTTACTGAGAAAATTGGACTATTAGCCTACCGTTTAGCACTGCCATCTGAATTGGAAAAGATTCACGACGTGTTCCATGTATCCATGTTACGAAGATATAGATCAGGCCCCTCCCACATGATTTTACCGACAGAGGTTGAGATTAGACCAGATATGACCTATGGTGAAGAACCGGTCAAGATTTTAGCTCGAGAAGTTAAACAATTGCGGAACAAGGATATTGCCTTAGTAAAAGTATTATGACATAGACATGGAGTGGAAGAGGCTTCATGGGAACTCGAAGAAACCATGAGAAGTCAATATCTGAACCTATTTATTGGTAAGACTTTCGAGGACGAAAGTCCCTAAGGAGGGAGAATTGTAACATCCTTAAATAGGGCCTAGTCAGAATAGTGGTTTCGGGACCACAAAATCTGATGTTAATGTAATTGTCTAATGATTATTATGAGGTCTAAAATATGAAAATATGCATGTGGTAAAGTTTCATGAAGAAAATCTATGTGTAAAGTGTCCGATTGGAAATTAGGGACCAAATTGAATAAATTGAAAAACTTGGATTCTAGAAGTAATTTGTATGAAATTACTTTGGAATATTAATTATAGGTCCTTAAAGAGTAATTTTTCCAATTTCTAAGTTTTTTGACAAAAATGGGCATGCATGGAAAATTTGGAAAGGTTAGTAAGGGCATTTTGGTCATTTGGTTAATTAATGAAATAAAAAGAGAAAATCAAGCAAAAATTCACTCATTTTCTTCTTCATGCTACTGAATTTGAAGGGGTCTCCATAGCTAGGGTTTTCCAACATTTAAAGCTTGATAGTAAGTTAATCCTAACCCCATTTTAATGCTCTTCGTATTTTTGAGATCCTCGTAACATGTTCTCTCTATTTCTACCCATATTTCAAGCTAGGGTTCATGTTTAGAAATTTACCCATCCATGAGGTGCTTTTTTTTGATGATTTATGGAGGAATATGAGAGTTTAGAGGATAGAAAACAACTTTTACTAAGTGGTTTTTCATGGAAATGGCTTAAGGGACCATTTTGTAAAACATATAAAAATGGGTAGAAAAATGACAAATAGAGGAAAATATGGGCTGGTATGAGCTTAAGATACATTCGTCTAGGCTTGGGTAACCAAGGATTACATGCATTTCATTATACGAGCCTAGGGACTAATTTGTAAAAATGTGAAATGTTAGGGGCTAAATGGTCATTTTTCCCGGGGTGAAAATTTAGACATGAAATGAATAGTGTGATGTATTAATAATTTACTGTTGCTTATGTAGACCCGAGAGACTAATTTCAGAGGTCGACCGCAGAAAACAAAAGGTTTCGGAGTAACCGAAATTAGAACCTGAAACATCTTCCAGGTAAGTTCGTATAACTCGAATGTCAACTATTTTCAAATACATTAAAATGTATGTTCATGTATGAGTTATAATATTAATAATCAATGTATGTTAATTCATGAAAGTTGATGTTATGAGAAAATGTCCCAATTGAATGAAAAAGGATATCTGATGGATATTCCGAAAATGAATTGACGGTAAAAGGGATATAGCCCGGATGGGTATTCCTATAGTGATCTAGCTTCCCGAAGAATATGTGTGCATTATGGATTTAGCCTGAACGGGTGATCCAATTAGGGTCTGAATTTAGCCTGGACTGGTAATTTAGATCCAAGCTCCTTAAGAGTGTTTGTCGTTACAAGGGATTTAGCCTGGACTGGTAATCCCGATGTAAGAGCGAGGTTCATGGGAGAACGTGCTTTAAACTTATCACTTGCATGATTTGACGGTAAATGGGATATCCATCGAAATTTCGAGAAAATTCAATGGGATTAAAATGAGAATTGAAAATGGAAATATTTTAATTAATGAGCTCATCAAAGACTAAAGTTATAATGTATTGGTATGAGACTAACTTGATGGTTGAGTGTATGTGGTAGGAGAACTATGCTATGCATTTTTGGCATGAATATCTTTTATGGTTGTATGCTAAATAACAGGTAAGTTTACCTTCTTGTTATCCGGACTTACTAAGCATGTCAATGCTTACCCCCTTTCACTTCTCTTGTTTTACTAAGCTCGCGGACTCATGAAGATTGGAAGACAATACGAGCATTGTCAACACTATAAATTTGTCTTGCCTTGGTATATAGAAACTTTTATTTTGTTATAATGGCATGTATAGGATTTTTGGGTCATTTTGTTATATATGTCTTTTGGCAAGCCAACGTAAGGGCTTGAATGATATGTTTATTCATTTTGTATATGGCCATGTGATATGGTTCATTTGGATGTAGGTTGTAAACCTACTAATTGTGCATGTTTATGCTTGTATTGTTTATTGTGACATATCATGAATGGACATGAGATATGTGGCCAAATCACTTGGGAATGATTTAGGTCATAATTGGCAATGAGTTATAAAATGAGCCAAGTATGAATGAGTATTGTTGGAATGGTAACCCTAACACAAAAAGGGTAATATGAATACAGGATTAAAAGAGACATGAAGCAACATGCATGATCTTGACTAAGGAGGTTTTAAGGGTATTATATACCATGATAGATGTCCAAGGAACATATTAGTGTGTTTGGATGAGAAGGGTGACAAGAGGCTTGGAAAATATCCTCCAAAAAGGTCCACACAGGTAGACACACGGGCATGTGTCTAGAACGTGTGTGACACACGGTCAGCCCCATGGGTGTGTTTTACGGCCGTGTGTCCCCGCACCTAAAATTTTTAAGTTAGTATGCATGGTAGTGAATACACGGGTAGAGACATGGCCGTATGTCTCAACCGTGTGGAGGGCACGGCCTAGCACACGGGCGTGTGTTTTGGTCGTGTGCCCCTAAATGGATGATGATGTCATAAATAGACTGTTAAGGTTTTTAGACAGGGGCGATGACACGGGCATGTCTAGGCCATGTGAAGGATACGGGCCAAGGATGTGCCAAGGTTGGTGATCGTGGACTCTGACACGTTCTCATAAACAGGTGTGTATTCGCACATTTCTTTGTTAGAAGTCGGCAAAAGCCGAAAAGCCGAAACTTCAGCATTAGAGGCCTCACGAGCATACGATCGCTCATGTGGTAAACCGAGCCCACAAACCATGGGCGATAGACTGTAGAGGCTGCCACGAGCGTTCTCGTGTGCTAGGGCTATTTTGGGCCTCAATGGGCCTGTGGGCCCGCTTGAGTAAATCTAATTGTTAGGTGGGAAGTAGTTGGGTTTGTCATGTCGTGTGCATGGCATAGGCTGTGTGGGCCCGTGGGCCTCACATAGATTAAATCCACGGTAAGTGATAAATTTTAGACTGGGCTTTGTAGGTCACATAGTTGTAACTGAATTTGGGCTAAATGGGCCACACGAGCATGTTGGCCCACTTGGGCTGAGTAATGGGCCTTAGGCCCATTTGCACTGTTAGGTCTGTTTAGGTTACTTAAGTCGCTCGAGGCGACGGTGGTCCTTTTGTTGGGTCGTTAAGACCCTCAATTTGTAAAATTACCAAAATACCCTCGATTTGTAAAATTATCGAAATACCCTCAGTTTGTAAAATTATCGAAATACCCCCGATTTGTAAAATTATCAAAATACCCTCGATTTGTAAAATTATCGAAATACCCTCGATTTGTAAAATTACCGAAATACCCTCAATTTGTAAAATTATCGAAATACCCCTGATTTGTAAAATTATCGAAATACCCCCGATTTGTAAAATTACAAAAATACCCCTAATTTGTAAAATTATCGAATACCCCCTATTTGTAAAATTATCGAAATACCCTTTATTTGTAAAATTACTGAAATACCCTCGATTTGTAAAATTACTGAAATACTCCCGATTTGTAAAATTATCGAAATACTCTTTAGTGTAAAATTACTAAAATACCTCTATAGGGTAAAATGACTGTTTTGCCCTTGTGGTTAAATGACTGACTTGGACTATGAATTTGACTGATTGACTGTGATTGTATGATTGTGTTTTAACTGACTTGACTGTGGTTGTAAAATTGATATGTTTTAATATATGTTTAAATGATTGTTACTGAGCATGGCCATTTTGCATACACGTTTGATGATTGAGCATGACATACACGACATATTGCATGGGGTTGGAATTATGGAACGGAGGAAGTATATGAGGATCGCATGGTTGTTTGACGATCGTGGATCCACCGATTGAGGATCGCATGGTTGCTTGACGACTGTGGATCCACCGGTTGAGGATCCCATGGTTGCTTGACCGTGGATCCACCGATTAAGGATCACATGGTTGCTTGACGATCATGGATCCACCAGTGGTTTTTAAGCCTAATATATGATTATTGACGACTCTGTGTCGATCATATTTACCCGAGGCTGTGTGCCGACTATATTACCGTCGCTGATGGCTATGTGCCTAACATGATACAGCTACCGATGGCTTAAAGCCAATTATTCTGATTATGGCTCTGTGCCAACCTAAATATGGCTTTGTGCCATCTTGATTATGGCTTTGTGCTAATCATATTTACCTGTGGCTATGTGCCTAACATACTTATTGATGACTCTATGTCAATCACATTTACCGAAGGCTGTGTGCCGATTATATTACCGTCTTTGATGGCTATGTGCCAAACATAAAACAGTTACCGATGGCATTGTGCCAATTATAATACTGCTACTAAAGGCTTTTTAAGCCCAATATATGATTAGCAGCTTTGTTGTAATGAAGGTAGTACCACAACTGAGCTACCATTGATGTGTATCAGATGGGTGGGTCGATATTTATATCCCCACATGATGTGTACCGGGGGATGGAGTTGATGTGTAACGGTTGGATTATTGGGATGGGATAGCATGCATCCATGCATTCACACATTCTGTTCTGTTATTGGTTTGGGCTGGGCCTAATTAATTCTGTTATGGGCTGTGACTCAAATGACATTGTAATAGGTTTTAGCCCACGTATGCTCTAAACTAGACTGTACTGTTACTGTTAATGGGCTCTAGCCCAGACTATTTCTATTTTTGTTTCTGTATACTAACTGTTACTCTAGTAAGGGGATTACACACTGAGTTTTTGTAAACTCACCCTGTTTATTAACCGTGCAGGTAATCCCCAGCGTTAGGTGGATCGGTGTCGCAGAGAGACTCGGAGACGACCACACAATTGCACATGTTTTTCTATTTCATTTATTTAGTTAAGCACTTTGGTTTTGATTTGGGTTGTAATAAGGCCTCTTTATTTCCTTAACCTTTTATTTGGAAAGTTTATTTAGTATGTCTAATAACTGTTAGAAGTAGGACACGATTTTCCAAAACAACAACTGTTTTCAAACACTACATTTCCGCAACATTTTCAAAATGCTTTCATAACTTAACTTTTAAACATCACGTTTTCATAAATCGGTTACTTTTAGAATTAGCTTCCGCAAAGTAAAAAGGAATTTTGGCAATAAAATTAAGAAGTTTTCAATGTACTATGTTTTAAATAAGAAGGGTTTCTAATGAAAACATGGTTTTCGAAAAACACTTCAATATGACACGCCAGATTCGGGTCTAACTTATGGGCCGGGTTTGGGGTGTTACAGAGATGCTCTTTTGAGCTATGGTGTGTTTGCAACATATGCTGGACTACAACCAATACGAGAAATCTTGTATCCATTGACCTTCATTTATTCAAACGAGATTTGACATTTATTAGGCATTATTGGATATTCAGTTAATTTCACATGTATGATAATTATACAAGTTACATATATAACATTTAATTCAAATATATAAATGTACGCAATTTAGTTACACAAACTTATTTCGACACTTGTTTGTTTATGAAAATCTACTAATCCAAAACTTTTTCTTTTTCTCTAATTAACTTCGAATTTGAGTTTTTCAGATCTATATAAATGAATTTAATCATCAATTTATCACATTTCATATTCAATTGATTCAATTTACATCCTAGAAAAAATTACCATTATGCCCTTATACTTTTCATAAATTCCAATTTTGTCCCTAGGCTCGTAAAATAAAATTCATACAATTTAATCCTTATTCCAAGCCTAATTGAAATTTTAATATAACTTTTACAGCACTTGTATTTCACAAAATTCAAAATTTTCCCATGGATTTTACCATTTTTCAATTTAGTCCCTAAATCATAATTTCATCAAAATTTCCTTTGTAAAAGTTATTTATCTATCAACAACCTTTCATTTTATACCATAAATTTCAACTTTTCAACATATTCATCCATGATAAAATTTCTATACTTTGATATATTTTCAAATTAATCCCCAAAATAGATAGATTAGACTATCCTGATCTCAAAAATATAAAAATTTCTAAAAACGAGACAAGAAAACATACCTAATTAAGCTTGATTAGTTTCCTTTCCCTCTTATAGGGTTTCTGTGAGATTTTTGGGGATGAAGATGATAAAAATGATATTATTTCTATTTAATCATTTATCAACCATTAATTTTTCCACTTTCCAATTTAGTCCTTGCCTTTTTCTAATTTTCCATGGATGATTCATCAAAAATATCTACTAACTTTTATTTAATGGTCTAATTACCATATAAGGATCTCAAGTTTTGAATTCCAAAGCTATTTGATCCTATTAGCTACTAGAACTCAACTTTTTCATTTTATTCAATTTGGTCCTTTCACTAATTAAACACATAATCGATAAAATTTTCTTATCAGAATTTTCATATGACATTCCTATCATAATGCAGACCATGCAATAATATTAAAATAAAGTTTCTTTCCGGATCGGATTTGTGGTTCCAAAACCACTATTCTGATTTCCCTGAAAATTGGTTGTTACAAAGTCCTGTACGGTGCCATTTTAATATTGGACTGATAACTATTATTGTATGCAAATTCAACCAAAGGAAAATACTTTTCCCAATTACCTTAAAATTCAAACATACAACACCGAAGCATATCTTCTAAAATCTATATAACACGTTCGAATTTTCCATCAATCTGAGGATGGAATGCAGTGATGAAATGTAACTGTGTACCCAGAGCTTCTTGCAACTTATTCCAGAATTGAGATGTAAACTGAGGATCTCTATCAGAAATAATAGAATCAGGCACTCCATGCAATCTAAAAATCTCAAAAACATATAATTTAGCCAATCTATCAAAGGAAAAATCCGTACGTACTGAAATAAAGTGTGCAGACTTTGTTAACCAGTCGACGATTACCTAAATGGCATCTTTCTTCTTTGGAGACAAGGGTAATCCTGATACAAAATCTATGGTGACTCTTTCCCATTTCCATTCCGATATTGTAACTGGCTGTAATAATCCAGAAGGCAACTGATGTTCAGCTTTTACTTGCTAACATATCAAACATTTAAATACAAATTCAGAAATATCTCATTTCATTCTCATCCACCAGTACATCTTTTTCAAATCATTGTACATTTTATTACTACCAGGATGAATAGACATAGTACCATTAAGAACTTCAAGTAGAATCTTCTGTACCAATTTCGAGTTCTTAGGTACACATATCCTGCCTCTGAATAATAAACAACCATCAGAACCAATCTGAAATTCTAAATCAGGATTCAATTCACACTATTCTCGTTTAGCTTGTAATTCACTATCATCTTTCTGAGTTTCACAAATCTGTTGTAAAAATGTCGGTTTAGCTTTTAACTCAGCTATAACTGAACCATCATCAGATAAAGACAACTGGGTATTCATCGCTCTCAAAGCAAATAGGGATTTTCTGTTCAAAGCATCTGCAACCACATTAGCTTTTCTCGGATGGTAGTCAATAACAAGATCATAATATTTTAATAATTCAAGCCACTTGCACTGTCTTAAGTTCAGGTCTTTCTGTGACATCAGATATTTCAAGCTTTTATGATCTATAAATATTTGACACTTTTCACCAAATAGGTAATGCCGCCAAATTTTCACTGCAAACACAATGGCTACCAATTTAAGTTCATGTATCGGGTAATTCTTCTCATGTGGTTTTAGTTGTAACACCCCTTACCCGAGTCCGAAGCCGAGATAGGGTACGAGGCGTTACTGGACTTCAACATACACAAACATGCAAAAATTAGGCTACAAAATTTCATTCGTATCAAAACGTTTCATATACATGCATAATGTATCATATACGGGCCTACTAAGCCCTAAACATGCATTGAAACTAGTTAGGGACTAAACTAAGAACCTTAGAAAGTTTTGGGAAGACTTAGAAAATTTTTCCATGACACAAAGTCACACGCCCGTGTGGACTCAGGAACATACCCGTGTGCCTTCGACACGCCCAAGTCCTCTGGCTGTGTAACTCTCTAACTATGACGTCAGCAACTAAATTAAACCACATGGCCAAGCCATACGCCCGTGTGCTAAGGCTGTGTCCCCCTCACGATTGAGACGCACGGCCATGTCCCAACCCGTGTAGCCAACACTTAGGCTATTTTCCAAGCCTTTGTTACCATTAATCCCTCACATCTTTACACACATCAAAGTCATACATCATGGCTTCATTTTAATGGTTTAGCCTACTTCACTAAGGTGTATTCTTAACTTTAACATGCTATCATTCACAAGTTTCACATACTCATATAATATCAAGTCTAGACACATTAATCCATATTCATTGACCTTGTCAAGTGACCTTATTTAAACATTAAGCATTCATGTTCAATCATCATCGTCTTATTTCCATACCATACAATTACTTCATGGTTATAACCATTTTGATTGGTCATGAAGCATTTATCATACACACATGTCTTAACACCAATCATGTATGTCCCACAAGCATAAAAACATCATCGCATTGCAACCATTAGAACTTATCATGAATAACTAGGCTTACAAGCCACAATCATTATAAGCCACATCTCATGGCTATATATAATGAATCAATATAAACCATTACATTTGGCTAATCATAACAACATCTACCATAAAAACTAAGTCCCTATACATGCCACTCACTTGAAGGTGCTTAGTACACATATGTTAATATTCCAAAGGTGATGGCTTGATAGTGTGATGCTGCCTCCGAAAATCTTCAACCCCGAGCTAACCTGACAACACTAAAGGAGTGGAAAGGAGAGGGTAAGCTTTATAGCTTAGTAAGACCTTATGAAAAATAATACGCAATTCATCAACTTTCTTCTCAAGGTAATATAACCCTATTTTCATTTTTACTTATGTTCCAGTCAAGCTGTTTTCTCGAGTCATAGTTACAAAATTATTTATATCTGGATCTATGGAACTCCAAATTAAGATCTACTAATTTTCCCCAAAACTAGACTCACATATCTTCTAACCATCAAATTTTCAGATTTTTTCGTCTAGCCACAATTTATTTCTTAGAGTTACCCCTTTTTCGCTGTTTGACATTTCCAAACTCTCTTCACTAAAAATTAACTATCTCATAATACGGGACTCAGATGATGTTCCTATATATTTATATTGGAAATAGACTCATTAATAATCCTAAGCATATAAATTATAACCCATAACTATTTTTGTAAAATTTTCAATGATTTTCTAAAATCAGAATAGTGGATTTCAAAATCATTCTGACTTTATCTCACAATAATTTAAATATCTCATAACATGAAACTCCTTTGCTTACACCATTTCTTCTATGTGAAACTAGATTCATTAAGCTTTGATTTCATATTTTATTCAGCCTCTAACTTAATTTCCACAATTTTTGGTGGATTTTCAAATTCAAACTATTATTGTTGTCCAAAACTGTTTTACTGTAAATTAATGATACTAAGTTTATCACACCTTATTAATTCATTTTCACCACATTGGTAAAAATACATGTTTATACATCATAATTATAGACCTATAATCACAAGGTCATAACAAAATCATTCTCAAAGGCATGAATTACCTATTTATATCCTCACCAAATGTATATCATAAATCGAAATCATTTCTCATGAGTTGGGCATACATACATGTGTCACTCAACATGCTCATATACTTACTCATATTCATTCCTTATTAATCATACAACATGAATTGAATTCACATCTCATCAATTTCATGTAAGTACCTGTACCACTCACAACATAGCCATAAGCTCTATCATTTCGATATAAACCATAAATCTCCCATTGAACCATTTGGAAATGACAAGATATTCACTAGCCCTAAACATGGGATAAGATGCCGATGCCATGTCCCAGACATGGTCATACACTGGCTAGTATATTAAAGCCAATGCCATGTCCTAGACAGGTCTTACACTGGCTCTCATCTATCGGTGAGGATGCCATGTCCCAAACAGGTCTTACACTGACACACAACAAGCTGATGCCATGTCCTAGACAAGTCTTAAACTAGCTTGTATATCTCAAGGCCGATGCATGTCCCAGACATTTCTTACACTAGCTCTCGTCTCAATGCCGATGCATGTCCCAGACATGTCTTATAGTGGCTTGTATATCTCAAGGCTGATGCATGTCCCAGACATGTCTTACACTGGCTCTCATAATGTGGCCTCCCAGACATGTCTTACACTAGCACAGATATCACCCAATGTCATGGCATGAATATCCAAATCTATTCCCAATGTTCAACCGGGAGTCTTTATTACATTAATCTCTCAATGTGAACCCTCATATTCACAATCAAAGTAATTTATGCAATATCAATTCAATCACACATGATAACAATGTAGTTGTATTATTAACATACAACTTACTTATTTCAATGGAATGTCATATTCCATCAACATATAATTAGATACAATCATAACAAAATAGATTTCAAGTAAATTAACAATAACATGGATAGCACATTTATTTAGTCACACGGACTTACCTCAAATGCAATTTCGGCTAATTATTCTCTGTTCGTCTTTAACCACGTACTTTCTCGATTTAAGCCCGTATCTCAATTTTTCTTGATCTAACATGATGAAATTCACTCATTTAATCACTAAATAAATTTAGACAATAAAAATTCATATTTTTGGCAGAATGACCATTTTGCCCCTAGACTTTCACAAAATGACCATTTTACCCCTAGGCTCGAAAATCATTTTTTATCGAATTTATTCATGTCTTAAGCCTATCTGAACCCTTTTTACTCATATAGCAACCCACAATTTCAATTATTTCACACATTTATAACTTATTTTACAACTTCACAAAATAGCCCTTTTAGGTGTTTTTCATGAAAATCCTTTCACAAAAGTTGTTTATTATGCATCCATGAATCATTTTCTTCCATAAAAATTCAGAAAAAAAACATGAGTATTCACATGGAAAAACCCTAGACTTTCAACCATTTTGCAAAATAGTGCCCTCATTAGCTAGCTCATGCTACAAAGGCCCTAAAAATACAAAAATCATCAAGAAAGGCTATATAAATCACTTACTTGCAAGGGATATAAGTGGCTGATATTTTTTAGCTTTCAAAACACGTTAATTTCTGGTATTTTTGGTGGAGAAGAAGATGAGAAAAAAGATGATATCATTCCCTCTTTATTTTATTTCTATTTTAATCAATTTAGCCACCAACTCACCTAACATTTGACATTTTGACTTCCCTTGTCTCCTATGGCCGGCCATGCCTCTTTAAAGGGTCTAATTTCTCTTCAAAGACCTCCAATTATGGTTCTTCAGCTATATGGTATATCTATCAAGTAAAATAAAACTTTTACCCTTTTACGCGATTTAGTCATTTTTCGCGATTAAGCTCACAAATGCTAAAATTAATTCACCAAAATTTTCATGCACTTGTATAATCATGCTATAACACATAAAATAATATTAAAAATAATTTCTCCGACCCAGGAATAGTGGTTTCGAAATCACTGTTCGGACTAGGCCCAAAATCGGGCTATTAGAATTCTCCCCCTTAGGGATTTTCGTTCCCAAAAATCTTACCGAAAAAGTGGTTTTGGTGTTCACATAAACTTTTCTTTTCCATAATTATTGATAAAGAACTTTCACTCGATTGTGTCTTTAATACTTATCTCATTATTTTTCATATTCGAATCATGAGCAATTCTTCGTTTTACAATGCTTTCACCAACCTTAACCTCTATCAGAGAGTTCATGCACTCAAAAGTCTAATCCATACCATCATGCTACGTATACACTCTTACTTGAATCTTTTCGAATTCGAAAAGTGAAACTAGCCAGTTCATCTCGGTCTCATACTCTTTATAATTCCATATATTCTGATTATTTGCCAATTCAACTTTCAGCTACCTTTCATTTCAAAGCCTCCTCTGGTTTTCCCAAGAAATCATGATATGAAACCCGAATCTCAATCTGATTAGTGGAGACTAGAATCTCAAGATGTCCAACACTCATAAAGACACGAAATTCCTCAGATCTGATGAGCGAAAATTCAGTATATACTAGCATGATTTACATATCTCGTCAAACATTTAACAATAAGTCACATAACATTTGTCCCTTTCAGAGACAGTAATAAATCAGACATGAACTCCATAATAACTTCTTCTCATTTCCATTTTGTTGCCAACATGGGCAAAGATAATTCTTATGACACTTGATATACATCCTTAAACCTTTCAACATTTCAAGTATTCATACACAAGGATCAACGATGTCGAGTTCCAAACTCGATCGTTAATACTTTACTCCTGTAAGTTTTCTTGCGAAATCTCTGTACAAGTTCTAGATTTTCTACCCAAGTGTTTGTCATTGCATTCTGCTCCTCTCAAAGATCATACAACAACTATCACTAAAAATCAAGAAGTCTTTGCCCAATGCATATTAAACCAGTTCAAAGGCTTCGGTTAACAATGTTCTCATTTGTCCAAACTTTGCTAATCATGAATTAAACTATTAACTTTCACAGGACGAAAATTTTACCCCTTAAGCCTTTGCCAATATTAAATCCTTATACGGAAATCTAAGGAATCTAATGACTAAAATCACCATATTACCATCATCAAATCAGAAACATAGTCATGCTTGATATATATATCACAAACTAAAGATCATATTTTAGATATGAGCCATAATTGACAAATTTCGTAATAGAGATGGTAAGAAAACCAAGATAAAGGAATCCAAAACGGAGAAACCCAAAATAAAAAGATCCAAAATAAAGAGATCCAAGATACAATACCGTATCGAAAGACCGAGAGCAAAACTTATAAGAAGATATGGAATATTTCAATGGTCCCTCTGATAAAAGAAATTCAAAAGAAAACATCACTCAGAACACCAAGGATAGATGCAACAAGAATAATATACCTTTCCATATACATATCGGACAAAGCAACCATTAGAAGAAACTGAATCATAGCATCATACACACTTTCTCATCAATTCCCAACAGACGAAAGGTAATAGAATACGAAAAAGAAATAGGATCATGTAGATTATGTACCAATCAGACTCACAATGCCTTTGTCTATCATTAAGATTAGATAACACTCCCATATAGCAAGAATTTAATCAAAAGATAGATAGCCACTATCATACTTCCGAGAACAATGATCTCTTAAAATATATCAAGAGAGACAGTCAACATCTGCTCACTATGATTTCCATACTCAGACATCTCATGTTTCAAATATTATTTCTCTAACTATTTCTGTCATAAAAAATCCCATATTATTCCTTTCACTAAAGAAGATCAGTTCTATGAAGGTCACAATCATTACATTCTCTCGACCTCGTACCTGAGCAATTCGATTTACCAAAGTAAATCTCTTCTCTAAATGTGACAGTGTATTATTCACATAATCTTTATGTCAACCTGATACCTTTCTAGCTTTGGCTTTACTTATCAACTCATTCTCAATCTCTAATCATGTTTATAGTTATTCCCCCACTGAACTCTTTGGTTTCACACTTGTGAGTTTATTCAGCGCAAATCTTATGAAATTCTATTACAATACGCCACTCTGGTAAGGGGGTGAGGTCGTAAGGCCTCTGACTCGACTCTCATATACATACACATGTAACACAACTTTCATCATCATAGCAACATCATCAAAATCATATCATTCATTTCAGACAAACTGATGTTCATATTCGTTTTACGCCAACTTTCCAGTTATCTCATTTAGACAAATACACTTATGCATGTACTCTATGAATTCTGAGTAACTTTACTTATCCCATTCATTTAATCAAAAAAGTCATGTACATAACATCATACGAGAGCCAAAAAACATGGATAAGTATATTCCAATCTATACTTTCATCTTGCACATCATTGTATGCATATCATTACAAACATGTAAGTCAATCCAAGCAATTTAACACTTATACTCAGACTATGTGAATTTGCCAACTATATTCATTCAAATAAGTATACATGAACATTCATTACATTGATATTTTTGATAAGTTATCTAAACACATGCTTTCGCCTGAATAAATTGGCCATATACATCATGGGATTGTCAATCAACCATAGATAGGCCCATTACACATTCTATTTCATGTTTCTCATATCACAAACATGTATATATAAATTTTAATAAATTATTATTCATAGCTTTTCGAGTTTCAATTCATCATAACTGCACTTTATTAGAATACCTTCGTATCTCTATCTACGTGATTGGGTGTAGCTCAGTTGGAGTGTACTTTTGTCTGAGCAAGATAGTTCTCATTCACGTCGGGAGACATCACACTATCATATATCTGTGGCATGTATAGCTAGACTCTCATACGTGCTAAGTTAGTCTGAGAACTGAATAAACTATAGCTCTGATACCACTAAATGTAATACCTCTTACCTGAGTCCTACTTCAGGACAGGGTACGAGGCGTTATCGGACTTCAACAAACACATACATGCAAAAACTGGGCTACAAAATTTCATTCGTATCAAAAATTTTCATACACATGCATAATGTCCCATATACGGGCCTACGAAGCCCTAAACATACATTGACAGTAGTTAGGGACTAAACTGAGAACCTTAGAAAGTTTTGGGAAGACATAGAAAAATTTTCCATGACACAAAATCACACTCCCGTGTGGACTCAGGAACATACCCCTATGGCTTTGACACGCCCGTGTCCTCTGGCCGTGTAACTCTCAGACTATAATGTCAGCAACTAAATTAAACCACACGGCCAAGCCACATGCCCGTGTACTAAGGTTGTGTCCCCCACACGGTTGAGACACACGTCCGTGTCCCAGCCTGTGTAGCCAACACTTAGGCTATTTTTCAAGCCTTTTGTTACCATTAATCCCTCACATCTTTACACACATCAAAGTCATACATCATGGCTTCTTTTTAATGGTTTAGCCTACTTCACTAATGTGTACTCTTAACTTTAACATGCTATCATTCACAAGTTTCATATACTCATATAATATCAAGTCTAGACACATTAATCTATATTCATTGACCTTGTCAAGTGACCTTATTTAAACATTAAGCATTCATGTTCAATCATCATCGTCTTATTTCCATACCATACAATTACTTCATGGCTATAACCATATTGATTAGTCATGAAGCATTTATCATACACACATGTCTTAAATCATGCATGTCCCACAAGCATAAAAACATCATCGCATCGCAAGCATTAGAACTTGTCATGAATAACTAGGCTTACAAGCCACAATCATTATAAGCCACATCTCATGGCTATATACAATGAATCAATATAAACCATTACATTTGTATAATCATAACAACATCTATCATCAAAACTAAGTCCCTAAACATGCCACTCACTTGAAGGTGCTTAGTACACATATGTCAATATTCCTAAGGTGATGGCTTGATAGTGTGATGCTGCTTCCGACGATCTCTAACCCCGAGCTAACCTGACAACACTAAAAGAGTGGAAAGGAGAGGGTAAGCTTTATAGTGTAGTAAGACCTTATGAAAAATAATAAGCAATTCATCAACTTGCTTCTCAAGGTAAGACAACCCTATTTGCATTTTTACTTATGTTCCAGTCAAGTTGTTTTCTTGAGTCATAGTTACTAAATTATTTATATCTAGATCTACGGAACTCCAAATTAAGATATGCTAATTTTCCCTGAAACTAGACTCACATATCTTATCCCCATAAAGCTTTCATAATTTTTGGTGTAGCCAATAAGTAAATTTTATTCCTTAAAGTTACCCCTTTTTCGCTATTTGACAATTCCAACCCCTCTTCACTAAAAATTAATTATCTCATAATAAGGGACTTAGATGATGTTCCCGTATATTTTTGTTGAAAATAGACTCACCCATAAATACATTTGTAAAATTTTCAATTATTTTCTCAAATCAGAACAGTGGATTTCGAAATCATTCTGACTCTGTCTCACAACAATTTAAATATCTCATAATATGAAACTCTTTTGCTTACACCGTTTCTTCTATGTGAAACTAGATTCATTAATATTTAATTTCATATTTTATTCAGCCTCTAACTCAATTTTAAAATTTTTTGGTGGATTTTCAAAGTCAGACTATTGCTACTGTCCAAAACTATTTTAGTGTAAATTAATGATACTAAGTTTATCACAACTTATTAATTCATTTTCACCACATTGGTAAAAATACATGCTTATACATCATAGGAATAAACCTATAATCACAAGGTCATCACAAAATCATTCTCAAAGGCATGACTTACTACCAACTGTACATCATAAACTGAAATCATTTCTCATGAGTTGGGCATACATACCTCTGTCACTCAACATGCTCATATACTTACTCATATTCATTCCTTATTAATCATACAACATGAATTGAATTCACATATCATCAATTTCATGTAAGTACATGTACCACTCACAACATAACCATAAGCTCTATCATTTCGATATAAACCATAAATATCCCATTGAACCATTTGGAATACGACAGGATATTCACTAGCACACATATCACCCAATGTCATGGCATGAATATCCAAATCTATTCCTAATATTCAACCAGGAGTCTTTATTACATTAATCTCTCAACGTGCAACCTCATATTCACAATCAAAGAAATTTATGCAATCACAATTCAATCACACATCATAACAATGTAGTTGTATTATTAACATACAACTTACTTGTTTCAATGCAATGTCATATTCCATCAACATATAATTAAATACAATCATAACAAAATAGATTTCAAGTAAATTAACAATAACATGGATAGCACATTTATTTTGTCACACGGACTTACCTCAAATGCAATTTTGGCTAATTATTCTCTTTTTGTCATTAACCACGTACTTTATCGATTTAAGCCCGAATCTTGATTTTTCTTGATATAACATAATGAAATTCACGCATTTAATCACTAAATAAATTTAGACAATAAAAAATTCACATTTTTGGCAAAAAATAACCATTTTGCCCCTAGACTTTCACAAAATGACCATTTTACCCCTAGGCTCGAAAATTAATTTTTATCAAATTTATTCATGTCTTAAGCCTAGCCGAACCCTTTTTACTCTTATATCAACCTACAATTTCAATTATTTCACACATTACAACTTATTTTACAACTTTATAAAAAACCCTTTTTAGGTGTTTTTCATGAAAATCCTTGCACAAAAGTTGTTTATTACACAACCATGACTCATTTTCTTCCATAAAAATTCAGAAAAAACATGAGTATTCATATGGGAAAACCCTAGACTTTCAACCATTTTGCAAAATAGTACCCTCATTAGCTAGCTCATGCTACAAGGGTCCTAAAAATGTAAAAATCATCAAGAAAGACTATCTAAATCACTTACTTGCAAGGGATATAAGTGGCTGATATTTTTGAGCTTTCAAAACCCATTATTTGCTGGTATTTTTGGTGGAGAAGAAGATGAGAAAAAAGATGATATCATTCCTTCTTTATTTTATTTCTATTTTAATCAATTTAGTCACCAACTCACCTAACATTTGACATTTTGACTTCCCTTGTCTCCTATTGCCGGCCATGCCTCTTTAAAGGGTCTAATTACTCTTTAAAGACCTCCAATTATGATTCTCTAGCTATTTGGTATATCTATCAAGTAAAATAAAACTTTTACCCTTTATGTGATTTAGTCATTTTTCACGATTAAGCTCACAAATGCTAAAATTAATTCACCAAAATTTTCATGCACTTGTATAATCATGCTATAACACATAAAATAATAATAAAAATAATATCTCCAGCCCAGGAATAGTGGTTCCGAAACCACTGTTCCAACTTGGCCCAAAATCGGGCTATTACATTAGTTGTCTTGAGGCATAGGCTATTACTTTACCTTCTTGCATCAATACACAACCTAAACCATTTAATGATGCATCACTGTAAATTATAAATTCCTTACTCAATTCAGGCTGAACTAATGCGGGTGCTTCAGTCAACAAAGCTTTCAATTTGTCAAAACTCTGCTGACATTTATCAGACTACTCGAATTTCACATCTTTTTCTAACAAGCGAGTCATCAGAGAAGCTATCATTGAAAATCCTTTAACAAATCTTCGATAATATCCAACTAGTCCTAGAAAACTTTAAAATTTAGACACATTCCTTGGTGGTTTCCAATTAAAAATAGCTAAAATTTTATTCGGATCCACCCTGATACCTTCTGTAGATACTATATGTCCAAGGAAACCGACTTCCTGTAGCCAAAATTCACATTTACTGAATTTGGCATAAAATTTTTTCTCACGTCGAGTTTGCAACACTATTCTGAAATGTTCGGTATGCTCATTTTCATCTTAGGAATATGCCAAAATATCATCAATAAATACCACCACAAACCTGTCTAAATACGATCTGAATATTCAGTTAATCAGATCCATAAATACTACAGGTGCATTTGTCAAACCAAAAGGGGTTACAAGAAATTCATGGTGCCTGTACCTGGTTCTAAAAGTTGTCCTTGGAACATCTGATTCTTTCACTCGTAGCTGATAATAACCAGAACGTAGATCAATCTTTGAAAATACAGTGGCACATTTCAACTGATCAAATAATTCATCAATTCGAGGCAGTGGATACCTGTTCATTATTGTAACTTTGTTCAAATTTTTGTAGTCTATACACAACCTCAATGATCCATCTTTTGTAATGCCCCAAATCTTAAGTGATTAAATTTGTATGTTATGTTGCATATTGGCTTACTTGCTTTAATGGTTAAGTGCTCTGGGAGTTGTCTGAGAAGTCTTGGGTTCAAGCCTGGGCATGAGCAAAAGTTTTATTTTTCTTAAGGAATTAACCCTGTCTTTAGTCAGTAGGTTTCTTATATTAATGTGGTTATTTCGTGGCATAAAAAGCCTGCTGGTTAAGGGGATGTGTAACATGTTGATGAGGCTAGAGTACAGGGGTTTGAATACAAGTGGGGGCGGTAGAGTGTTTTTATTTTGCTGCAAGCGTGATGGAGGTGTTTGAGGTTGGCCGAAACTCTGAAGAGTTTGAAAAGGGTTCAAATTGGTAGGGTGAGAGATTGTAGGAGGGATTTGGTGAGTGGATTATGGGAGAGGGGAGTAGTGGTGCCGAAATGGGATTCCTCTCAACCATTCAGTTGCCTTAGGAGTCTCTAGCCAGTCGGTCATGTTTTTCCCCCATTTATCGAATTCTTTGTGGCCTTTTGCCAAATCAATTTTGCTACTCTCTCTAATTCTCCTTTTCTGTCCACTTTTTTTCCCTTCTGTTCTCTCAATTGTTCAGCTTTTTGCTCCTGGATTAACCGATTCACTTATTTTCTCTATCTTCCCATACTTTGGCCAAATATTGCAAGGCTTATTTCGTATGGCTTTTTCCTCGAGTGTTTCTCTTCTTCTACCACCATTTTTCTTTTGGGTCTATTGTGTTGTCGAATATTAGTTCTTTCTCTCCCTCTGGTTTCAGTTTGTGGGAAATCTTGTTAACTCCCCTACTAATTTCCTTTCTCCATTATTCCTTTTTCCTCTAGTAGGCATTCGTAGGTCTGATATTATGTAGTAAGCCTTTTTCCCTTTTGGTTCTTCTCCCCTCTTCTTCTCTTTTGGCCGATTCTCACCTCCTTTCCATTTTTGGTTGTACCCTTTCGATTTTTAGAAGTTCTTAAGGAGTGAAGGTGCTTACAGGGGTTATTGGAGCAATCGTATTCCTCTCTGCACTTGAGTATAGGTAACATAACCCTTATTTAGCACATGTTGATCTTTGGTGCATGATTTGTGTTATAAGATGTTGACCGATTGCTTATTGTTCCTTATCTTTAGTTTTGGTTTTCAATAAGCCAGCATATAATGATTCAAGCTATATGTTTTTGCATTCTTCAATAATAGATTTTGCTGGTAACGCAGTCATTCGACAAAGAGGGTGTAATCAATATTCGTCAGTGGATTAACGAATTAAGTCACACTCGTTCAATCAAGGCAAGTATCTAATATTTGGGATTAAGTGTTAGACAGGAGGGTGATTAACCCTAGTATCAAGTGATTAACGGAATATTTTGATTGAATTTAGGTTTAGGGAACTATTGAGCTACACGTACGTTTCGCAACAGGTGTGTAATCACACTACGATAATTGTTAAACGACAAAAGCCGAAAAACATGTCCTTAGACGCTGTACGCGCGTGCACTTGCTTGTGTGGTGATCCGAACGCTTAAAATGTGGGTGTTTGACAGTAGAAGCCACCATGAGAGATTTTATGGGCTTAAGCCGTTCTGGGCCACGTTGGGCCGAAATGGGTTGTGTGGGCCTCACTGGATCATGGGCCTACATGGGTAAACCACACGGACGTGTGGAGATTATTAGGCCAAGCTGTGTAGTCCGCATGGCCAAGTCTATTTTTTTAGGCTTATTGGGCCACACGGGTGTGTGGGCCCACATGGGTCGGATTATGGGCTTTGGGCCCATTTTCATTGATTGACTGTTAAGGTTGCACAGGTCACCCGAGACAACTATGGGCCTACTATTGGGTTGAGTATACTTAGATCCTATACTGATGAAATGACTGTTATACCCCTATGAGGTAAAATGACTGATATGCCCCTATGACTTGTGTAACTATATTTGAGCATGACATTTTTGCATACACGTATGATATTATGACATGACATGTTGCATGGGGGTGGGTTTGATATATTTGCAGGAAGTGTACTGTATTGGCAACTCTGCTGCATATACTACTTAGTGCCGCAATCGGTGCTATATTGTGGAGTGTAGGGATGGGTGGGTCGATTTTATCCCCACATGAAGTGTAGGGCTGGACAGAGTGGAGTGTAGAGGATTGATGGGTAGGACTTCTGATTGCATTTCTGTTAATGTTACAATAATGGGCTAAGGCCCACACTGCTACTAATATTGTATTGGGCTAAGGCCGTAACTGTTACTGGACTGTTACTGAAACAGGCTTAGGCCTAGACTATATTTGCCTATTGTATGACTGATTGTTTGTTTAATAAGGGTTTACACACTGAGTTTTCATAAACTCACCCTTCTGCCTTCCTGTGCAGGTAATCCTTAGGTGGGTTGGTGCTGCGAGGGACTCGATGGAGGCCACACAACTGCTTTTGCTACTGTTTTAAACTTTTAATCTTTAAGCTATTTTATTTGGGGTATTTGCTATGTAATAAGACCTCTTTAAATTTTTACTTTAACTTGGGGTTTACTTACTTTGATTTATATCTGCTAGTTGTAGGACGCGAATTTTCAAAAAGATAAATATTTTTCATAACTTCACGCTATTACAACATATTTCAAAAAGCTTTCGCAACAAGCATTATTTTTAAAGTGTAATAACAACTTGAAATGATTAACATTTTACTAAACCTTCCTGAGTTTTTAACAACGATAAAGATACTTAAAAGTTTTGTAAAAGATCACTACGAGGGTTTTGATATAGTACAAACTTTTCAAACAGAACGATGATTTTCAAAACACACTTCAATGTGACATCACAGATTCGGCCATAACGTCTAGGTCAAGTTTGGGGTGTTACATTTAGTGGTATCAGAGCTCGGTTGTAAAACTCAACTGTGGAATTGGGTTTTTTCTTTAAAACTTTAAACTTCGAAAGAGAACTGTTTCAAATGATTTAAAAATATTTGGACGTATTTTACTAAATGTGTGGTACACCGAGTCTCCGACGTCAACCCTGTAAGTCCTCTAAAACTATTATCTGTGTACATTGAAATACTGAGATTACTGTAGGTAATAGACTGTACTAAAACACTTTGTTAGGGTAACTTATAACTGTAGTAAGACTACGATCTACGAAAATAAAAACTCTGAATTATTGATACTGTTTTTCATAAAACATCCGTTAATAAACACTGGAACCGTAAAATTGATGCATAAAACTGTTAATACAAATAGATTGTAATTTGATATAACCACCAGAGGTACTCGTGGAAGGGGTACAAGAGGCGGCAGCAGAGGCCGTGGGGGTGCTCAGGCTAGATCTTCAGCATCAGGTCATATGCCTAATAATGAAGCTAGGGAGGCACCGGCTTCACCTATAACTGAAACTGGGTCACACGATCATGCAGCTAGGGACGATGCACTGTCCCAATGTAAAACCCCTAACCTAAATCCGTTGCCAGATAAGAGTTACGAGGCATTACTGATCATATCACAGTTCAGACTATTACATATTTAAAACATAGTACAACATATATTAAAACATATTATATATTTATAAATAGAACATATAACAAATCAACAACTTCGTAAATGGAATATCAATCTAATTTTATAAAATTCATGCACACATACATGTCGTACTACGAATGGAATAAATTTCAATACCAAACTTGTCATTCATTTATGTAACATTACTGTGACAGCCCTAATTTGACCCTAATCGAAAAGTGGTTTCGGGACCATAAAACCGAGTCATAAAAATAATTAAATGCTATATTCTGTGCTTATTATATGTGAAGGTGTATGTATAAAAATTTCATGCTTTAATATTGCTATTTGTGAGTGAAATTATTTAAAAAGGGCTTATTTGAAAAATTGTGAAAATATGATAGGTTAATTTAGTAGTGGCCAATTAATTAATGATGTATATTAGTGTGTTTGCATGTCAAATTCCCCACTTTAGTAGTAGTGGCCGGCCATGAAAATGATGATGAGCAATATATATTATGAAATAATATTATAAAATGGAAATGGCTTAATTTATGGAAAAAAATGAGTAAATTAAAAACATATTAGAAAAAAAAACGAAGGATAAACAAAAAGACTTGTATCATCTTTTTCCTTAAGAGCCAAATGGTAGAGAAAGAAAAGGAGGAAATAGCATTTGGTCACTTTGAGCTTGAAATAAGGTATGTAATTCATGATAGTTTTTGAAATTGTTGCATATATTAAGCTAGTTACTAAGTCCTTAGTTAGCCCATGTCAAAATTTTGAATTTGTTGGTAACATGGGTATTCGGCTAAGGAATGTGTTCAAGGAAATGGCTGTTGTTTCATGTTATTTTGGATGAAAAATTGGTAGATAGGTGAAGTAGAGTCTAACAAATGAGCATATATGTGCATTAGTTGCTAAAGGAAAAAAAAATCGGCTAACATGTTGTGTACTATGGCCGAATATGAGCTAGGTTAATATTGAGTAATGTATGTGTTTTGAATTGATGGAATGGAGTGAATGCTTTAAATGTGTTATGAACAATTATATGTTAAATTAAGGTTTGCTAAATTAGCTATTATGGTGAAATGCAAATGTTAATATTTAGTTGCTAGTGTTTATATGTGTGTTAGTCGAATTTGAACTTGAATAATGATTTGAGCACAATGTGTTGTATTGAGATTATGCTAAAGTGAAATTATAGATATATATGATGAAATTGATTGGTGATATACATGTTTAAATAATATGTATGCAAAGAATGTGTGAAAGAGTGAATTGGTAATAATCTGCTTGAGACAGCAGCAGTAACGTGATTTTGGAAAATCACCATAAATTGTGGGAGTTGAGTTAGAAGCTGAATAAATTATATAATTAAAGCTTGATGAGTCTAGTTTCTTATAAAAGAAACTGTAAAAGCAAAAGAATTTCCAATAATGAGATATTTGAAGTATTGTGGGATAGAGTCAAAATGACTTCTAGATCCCCTGCTCTGTTTTTATAAAATCATTATAAAATTTATAAAAATGGTCATATGATAAAATTTATATGTTTAGACTCCTTAATGAGTCTAGTTTCAAATGAAACAAATGAGAAAACGTTTTGAATTCTGTACAATGAGAAATTTATTTTGTAGTGAAGAGTGGGCAGATTAGTCAAACAGTGAAATAAGGGAAAATTTAGGAAAAATCTGGTATTGATTGGCTAAACTAAAAATTATGAAAATTTTATGGATAAAATATAAATGAGTCTATTTTCAAATAAAACTTGTAGAAATTGATTTGGAGTTTCGTAGCTCCAGTGATAAATAATTTAGTGACTGTTGTTCAGGAAGTCAGCTTATAGTGAAATTGTGATTATTTTGTAAACATTGATAAAAAAAATTGCTAATGAATTGCTTATTGATTTCTTATAAGCTTACTATAATCTGTATATGTGAAATTCGAATATATATGGATTATATTCTGAGAGTAATACTTGAATAGTCGAATAATGACTAGTTTAAAATTTGTTGAATTAAGGCTCAAGAGCGTAGGGGGACAATTTCGGATAAGGGAAAAGAGAAAGCAATTGAGTAGCCATTTCGCAACCGTTCAAGTATATCCGAGGTAAGTTTTGAGTAGTCACCTTTAGTATATACTAGATGATGCCTTGATACATGTAAATTAGATGGATTGGGATCTTTTGGTTTTACTTGAATTAAGTAGTATGATAAATAACCTATTTATATGTATTATAAATGAATGGTCACTATAGGGTAAGTTTGAATGGTGAAATGGACATGTGAGATTTATCTATGATGTTTGAACCGTAATGTAAATGATAGTGTTCATATAGAGCTTAATTCTGAATGTGGAAATGACTACTAATGTGATATGTTGGATGAGGTATTATTATACAATTAAACATGCATGATATTTGAGAATTATATCCCGACTAAAAGTCCGCAGGCTATATGCGGGAATTATATCCGGACTTAAAGTCTGCAGGCTATATGCAGGAATTATATCCGGACTTAAGGTCCGTAGGCTAAGTGCTGGGAATATATCCGGGCTTAAAGTCCCGAAGGCTTTGTGTTAGTGACTGGACTCGGGTTTTAAACCTAGCAGGCTTAACGCCGGTGATTTAAGTAAACTTATGAATTTGAAGGTTCAAGTTAAACTACTAGTGATTATGTATGATATCTCATGCTAGCCAGGTACGTATCATGTACTCACATGTGAATTGATTTTTAAGGTGATTTATTAGTATCAAGGAACAATATATGCGTGTAAATGATTACTATATCTACGACTAAGAGCATGATTTATTCGGTCAATGTCTGACATTATATGAAAGTCTGTGACTAAAAAAAAAAAAGAAATTGTATGAGCTATGAAGTAAAGTAAAGTACATGCTGAAATTTCTTTGTGTATTCATGGATTTATACACATATACTCGGCCAAGTGATAATTAATTAGAATATTATTTTTGTGATACTAAATGCTCGTTTAAATGACAAGTTTTAATTGTTTGTATTTGTTTAAAGCTTACTAAGCATAAAAATGCTTACTCTGTTGCCCTTAATTCTCTGTTTTATAGATCTCGTTCGTTAGCTTCGGTCTCGGGAATCTCAAAGTTGAAGTCATCCACACTATCTTAACCCTTTCGGTACTCTAGTAGCTGAACTTTAATAATGGCATGCATAGGCTTGACTTTTTGTTGTTTAATAAGTATCTTTTTGATGATGTATACATGTATAGCCATGCGAAAATGGCTTGTTAAGTTACTATATGTGTTCTACATAATTAATGTGAATGTGTGGTTGATATTTGATTAATGTTTTCAATGTTTTGATGTGAATTAAACTTAAGAATGAATCAATGTACTTGTTAACTTGAGATGACTCTTTTGTATATGGTATTTATAAAAAATAATAATAAATAAATACAAGTTGGAATTCGGTTGGAATTCGGTTCTATAAGTATGCCAACGAGAATTATCGAAATAAAGTTAAATGAAATTTCGTGCTTGTTTGGTATTACTCCTTAACCCTCCGGCGACGGGTACGGGTTAAGGGTGTTACATTCTATTGGTATCAGAGCTATAGTTTAGTCAATTCTAGGACTAACGTAGTATATATGAGTCTAGCTATATATGCCATATAGTGTTAATACGATAGTGTGATGATTTCTGACAGTTAAAAATGTGTTTTCGTATAGTAATGGATCCCGATCCCGATCGAGCGATAGCCGATGATGTTAAGAGTGTAGCGCCTGCTCCCGTACACGGGACCGCGCCGATAGACTCTCAACCTAATGCAAACAATCAAAATGATGAGGCTAGACAAGCCTTTTATAATGTGATGAATGATTGGTTCAACCAATACATTCGGACAAATTCGACTGCTCCACAACCCCCACTTCAGACAAATACACACCCTGCACCCACGATACCTCCGGTAATTGATCATATGAGGTTGAATAAGCCCCCGGTTGACAGAATTTGAAAGCACGGGGCTACTGAATTTAAAGCTACAGATAGTGATGATGCCGAGCAAGCTGAATTTTGGTTGGACAATACTATTCGAGTACTTGATGAACTATCTTGCACACCCAATGAATGCTTAAAGTGTGCTATATCCTTGTTACGTGATTCTGCCTATTATTGGTGGAATACATTGGTTTCTGTTATGCCCAAAGAACGGGTGACGTAGGAATTCTTCCAAACTGAGTTCCGAAAAAAGTATATCAGTCAGAGGTTCATTGATCAGAAACGAAAAGAATTTCTTGAGCTTAAACAGGGTTCCATGTCAGTTACTGATTATGAACGGAAGTTTGTCAGACTTAGTAGATATGCTCGGGAATGTGTATCGTCTGAGGCTATTATGTGTAAACGTTTTGAAGATGGGCTGAATGAAGATATAAAAATGTTTGTTGGCATTCTTGAAATACGAGAGTTTGTAGTACTTGTTGAGCGAGCTTGCAAAGCCGAAGAACTTAGTAAAGAGAAAAGAAAAGCTGATGTCGAAGCTGGAGACTTTCGTAAAAGATCTTCAGGAAAGTCTTTTCAGCAATCATCGAAGAAATTTCAGGATGATTCAGGCCGATCAAAGAACACTTCGGGCTTTTTCAGACGAGACCGCGATCGACCCCCTGTGAGTACGCGAGCCACTTCAGTTGCCAGTGTTGGAAATGATCGACGGGATAGGACCGAGTGCAAGCATTGTAAAAAATGGCATTTGGGGAACTGTAGATTTCATGACCGCTCCTGTTATAGATGCGGATCAGCCGACCATTTTATCAAAGACTGCCCGAGATTATCCGAACAAAATGTGAGCCAGAGTGAGAAACCGAGTACTACTACAGCACGAGGTAGACCACCTAGGAATGCGGGGAATGCTAGCGGCGGTCAGAGAGGGTCTAGAGATGCTACAACCAGATCCGAAGCTCGTGCTCCTGCTAGAGCTTATGCTATACGGGCTCGCGAGGATGCTTCTTCGCCTGATGTTATTACCGGTACTTTCACTCTCTTTGATACTATTGTGATTGCATTGATTGACCCTGGTTCTACTCATTCATATGTATGTGAGACTTTGGCATCCAGTAAGACTCTACCTGTTGAGTCTACTGAGTTCGTGATTCGAGTGTCGAATCCCTTGGGTCGATATGTGCTAGTTGACAAAGTATGTAGGAAATGTCCCCTGATAATCCGAGGTTCCTATTTTTCGGCCGATCTGATGCTTTTACCGTTTGATGAATTTGATGTTATTCTCGGTATGGATTGGTTGACCGTGCATGATGCAGTTGTGAATTTCAAAAGAAAAACTATTGAGTTGAGATGTGCAAATGATGAGATAATACGAGTTGAGTCTACTGGCTTGAATGGGTTACCCACAGTAATATCCCCGATGTTGGCTCAGAAATATGTAAAAAAGGGGTGTGAAGCATATCTTGCATACGTATTTGATAGTAAGGAGTCAGAAAAGAAAATTGAATCAGTGCCAGTGGTTTGCGAGTATTCAAATGTTTTTCCTGAAGAGTTACCAGGATTACCACCTGTTCGAGAGGTAGAGTTTAGCATTGAACTTGTACCTGGGACTACACCAATTTCGATAGCTCCGTATCGTATGGCACCATCGGAATTGAAAGAATTGAAAACTCGATTGCAAGAGTTGACGGATAGAGGTTTCGCCCGACCAAGTTTCTCACCTTGGGGTGCACCAAAGATTGTTTGTGAAAAAGAAAGACGGAACCATGAGAATGTGCATCGACTATCGACAATTAAATAAAGTGACAATAAAGAACAAATATCCGTTACCACGTATTGATGATTTGTTTGATCACCAAAGGAGCCTCGGTGTTTTCAAAGATAGATTTGAGATCGGGTTATTATCGATTCATGAGTTCGAGACTCGGATGTGCCTAAAACGCTTTCTAACGAGATACGGTCACTACGAGTTCTTAGTGATGCCGTTTGGGCTCACTAATGCCCAAATGGTATTTATGGATTTGATGAATCGGATCTTCAGACAATTTTTGGACCGGTTTGTAGTTGTGTTTATAGACGACATTTTGATCTATTCGCGAGATGAAACCGAACATGCCGAGCACCTGAGATTAGTGTTGCAGATATTACGGGATAAGTAATTATATGCTAAGTTCAGTAAATGTGAGTTCTGGTTGAGAGAAGTTAGCTTTTTGGGACATGTGGTATCCGCATCGGGTATTCGAGTTGATCCGAACAAAATTTCGGCCATACTCGATTGGAAGCCTCCGAGAAATGTTACTGAAGTTCGGAGCTTTTTAGGACTTGTCGGTTACTACAGACGGTTTGTACAGGGTTTCTCAATGTTAGCCACACCAATGACGAAACTACTTCAGAAAGATGTTAGGTTTGAATGGTCAGAAAAATGTCAGAAAAGTTTCGATCAATTGAAAACTTATTTAACTGAAGCTCCAGTGCTAGTGCAGCCCGAATCCGGTAAAGAGTTCGTCATTTACAGTGATGCATCCTTACTTGGGCTGGGTTGTGTGTTGATGCAAGAAGGTCGAGTTGTAGCTTACGCGTCGAGGCAATTGAAGCCGCACGAGAAAAATTATCCAACCCATGATCTCGAATTAGCTGCCATCGTATTCGCTTTGAAAATATGGCGACACTACTTTTTTGGAGAGAAGTGTCATGTTTATTCGGATCACAAAAGCCTCAAATATTTGATAACTCAAAGAGATTTGAATCTAAGACAAAGACGTTGGATTGAGTTGTTGAAAGATTATGAGCTCGTCATTGACTATCACCCGGGAAAGGCTAACGTAGTTGCCGATGCTTTAAGTAGTAAATCACTGTTTACTTTGCGAGCGATGAATGTACACCTGTCCGTTTCATCTGATAATGTGTTAGTAGCAGAATTAAAGGCCAAACCATTATTGATTCATCAAATATGTGAATCTCAGAAAGTCGACGATGAATTGGTTGCTAAACGAACTGAATGTGTTTCAAACGTGGAATCAGAGTTTCAAATTGATGACAATGATTGTTTGAGGTTCAGAAGTCGATTGTGTGTTCCAAGAAATTCAGAACTTATTCCGATAATTTTGAGCGAGGCTCATAGTAGTCGAATGTCAATCCACCCGGGTAGTACGAAAATGTACAACGATCTGAAACGTTAGTTTTTGTGGCCTGGTATGAAATGAGACATTTCTGACTTTGTTTCAAAGTGTTTGATATGTCAACAAGTGAAAGCGGAACATCAAGTGCCTTCAGGGTTACTTCAGCCGATCATGATACCCGAATGGAAATGGGATCGAATCACGATGGATTTTGTATCTGGGTTACCATTGTCATCAAGCAAGAAAGATTCGATCTGGGTTGTCGTTGATAGACAGACAAAATCAGCTCATTTTATTCCCGTACGTACGGATTATTCACTTGACAAGCTAGCTGAATTGTATGTTTCTCAAATTGTAAGGTTGCACGGGGTACCTATTTCTATTGTGTCGGATAGAGATTCGAGATTCACATCGCGATTTTGGAAGAAATTACAAGAAGCATTGGGTACCAAGTTGCATTTTAGCACCGCTTTTCATCCCCAGACTGATGGTCAATCCGAGCGGATAATTCAGATACTCGAGGATATGTTGAGATGTTGCATCCTTGAGTTTAGTGGTTCATGGGAACGGTATTTACCTTTGATTGAATTTGCTTACAACAATAGTTTTCAATCAAGCATTAAGATGGCACCTTACGAGGCTTTGTATGGTCGTAAATGCCGTACACCATTGTTTTGGACCGAGCTCAGTGAAAGTAAAATCTTTAGGGTTGATTTGATTAAAGATGCTGAACAGAAAGTAAAAGTGATTCGTGAAAGTTTGAAAGCAGCTTCAGATCGTCAGAAGTCGTATGCGGATTTAAAACGAAAGGACATTGAGTATCAGGTTGGAGACAAAGTTTTTCTTAAAGTTTCACCTTGGAAAAAGGTGCTCAGATTTGGTCGTAAAGGCAAATTGAGTCCGAGGTTCATTGGGACGTATGAAATATCCGAACGAGTTGGGCCGGTAGCATACAGTTTGATTTTGCCTCATGAACTTGAAAAGATTCACAATGTCTTTCATGTTTCGATGCTTCGACGGTATAGATCTGATCCATCGCATGTAATTAATCCATCAGAGGTTGAGATTCGATCTGATTTGAGTTACGAAGAAGAACCGGTTCGTATTTTTGCTCATGAAGTAAAAGAACTACGAAATAAGAAAATCTCATTAGTGAAAGTACTATGGCTCAAACACGGGGTTGAAGAAGCGACTTGGGAGTCAGAAGACTCAATGAAAGAATGTTATCCTAATCTTTTCGCTGGTAAGATTTTCGGGGACGAAAATTCCTTATGTGGGGGAGAGTTGTGGCAGCCCTAATTTGACCCTAATCGAAAAGTGGTTTCGGGACCATAAAACCGAGTCATAAAAATAATTAAATGCTATATTCTGTGCTTATTTTATGTGAAGGTGTATGTATGAAAATTTCATGCTTTAATATTGCTATTTGTGAGTGAAATTATTTAAAAAGGACTTATTTGAAAAATTGTGAAAATATGATAGGTTAATTTAGTAGTGGCCAATTAATTAATGATGTATATTAGTGGGTTTGCATGTCAAATTCCCCACTTTAGTAGTAGTGGCCGGCCATGAAAATGATGATGAGCAATATGTATTATGAAATAATATTATAAAATGGAAATGGCTTAATTTATGGAATAAAAAAAATGAGTAAATTAAAAAGATATTAGAAAAAAAAAACAAAGGATAAACAAAAAGACTTGTATCATCTTTTTCCTTAAGAGCCGAATGGTAGAGAAAGAAAAGGAGGAAATAGCATTTGGTCACTTTGAGCTTGAAATAAGGTATGTAATTCATGATAGTTTTTGAAATTGTTGCATATATTAAGCTAGTTACTAAGTCCCTTAGTTAGACCATGTCAAAATTTTGAATTTGTTGGTAACATGGGTATTCGGCTAAGGAATGTGTTCAAGGAAATGGTTGTTGTTTCATGTTATTTTGGATGAAAAATTGGTAGATAGGTGAAGTAGAGTCTAACAAATGAGCATATATGTGCATTAGTTGCTAAAGGAAAAAAAAAATAGCTAACATGTTGTGTACTATGGCCGAATATGAGCTAGGTTAATATTGAGTAGTGTATGTGTTTTGAATTGATGGAATGGGGTGAATGCTTTAAATGTGTTATGAACAATTATATGTTAAATTAAGGTTTGCTAAATTAGCTATTATGGTGAAATGCAAATGTTAATATTTAGTTGCTAGTGTTTATATGTGTGTTAGTCGAATTTGAACTTGAATAATGATTTGAGCACAATGGGTTGTATTGAGATTATGCTTAAGTGAAATTATAGATATATATGATGAAATTGATTGGTGATATACATGTTTAAATAATATGTATGCAAAGAATGTGTGAAAGAGTGAATTGGTAATAATCTGCTTGGGACAGCAGCAGTAACTTGATTTTGGAAAATCACCATAAATTGTGGGAGTTGACTTAGAAGCTGAATAAATTATATAATTAAAGCTTGATGAGTCTAGTTTCTTATAATAGAAACTGTAAAAGCAAAAGAATTGCCAATAATGAGATATTTGAAGTATTGTGGGACAGAGTCAAAATGACTTCTAGATCCCCTGTTCTGTTTTTATAAAATCATTATAAAATGTATAAAAATGGTCATATGATAAAATTTATATGTTTAGACTCCTTAATGAGTCTAGTTTCAAATGAAATAAACGAGAAAACGTTTTGAATTCTGTACAATGAGAAATTTATTTTTTTAGTGAAGAGTGGGCAGATTAGTCAAACAGTGAAATAAGGGAAAATTTAGGAAAAATCTGGTATTGATTGGCTAAACTAAAAATTATGAAAATCTTATGGATAAAAGATAAATGAGTCTCTTTTCAAATAAAATTGACGGAAATTGATTTAGAGTTTTGTAGCTCCAGTGATAAATAATTTAGTGACTGTTGTTCAGGAAGTCAGCTTATAGTGAAATTGTGATTATTTCGTAAACATTGATAAAAAAATTTGCTAATGAATTGCTTATTGATTTCTTATAAGCTTACTATAATCTGTATATGTGAAATTCGAATATATATGTATTATATTCTGAGAGTAATACTTGAATAGTCAAATAATGACTAGTTTAAAATTTGTTGAATTAAAGCTCAAGAGCGTAGGGGGACAATTTCGGATAAGGGAAAAGAGAAAGTAATCGAGTAGCCATTTCGCAACCGTTCAAGTATATCCGAGGTAAGTTTTGAGTAGTCACCTTTAGTATATACTAGATGATGCCTTGATACATGTAAACTAGATGGATTGGGATCTTTTGGTTTTACTTGAATTAAGTAGTATGATAAATAACCTATTTATATGTATTATAAATGAATGGTCACTATAGGGTAAGTTTGAATGGTGAAATGGACATGTGAGATTTATCTATGATGTTTGAACCGTAATGTAAATGATAGTGTTCATATAGAGCTTAATTCTGAATGTGGAAATGACTACTAATGTGATATGTTGGATGAGGTATTATTATACAATTAAACATGCATGATATTTGAGAATTATATCCGGACTAAAAGTCCGCAGGCTATATGCGGGAATTATATCCGGACTTAAAGTCCGTAGGCTATATGCAGGAATTATATCCGGACTTAAGGTCCGTAGGCTAAGTGCTGGGAATATATCCGGGCTTAAAGTCCCGAAGGCTTTGTGTTAGTGACTGGACTCGGGTTTTAAACCTAGCAGGCTTAACGCCGGTGATTTAAGTAAACTTATGAATTTGAAGGTTCAAGTTAAACTACTAGTGATTATGTATGATATCTCATGCTAGCCAGGTACGTATCATGTACTCACATGTGAATTGATTTTTAAGGTGATTTATTAGTATCAAGGAACGATATATGCGTGTGAATGATTACTATATCTACGACTAAGAGCATGATTTATTCGGTCAATGTCTGACATTATATGAAAGTCTGTGACTAAAAAAAAAAGAAATTGTATGAGCTATGAAGTAAAGTAAAGTACATGCTGAAATTTCTTTGTGTATTCATGGATTTATACACATATACTCGGCCAAGTGATAACTAATTAGAATATTATTTTTGTGATACTAAATGCTCGTTTAAATGACAAGTTTTAATTGTTTGTATTTGTTTAAAGCTTACTAAGCATAGAAATGCTTACTCTGTTGCCCTTAATTCTCTGTTTTATAGATCTCGTTCGTTAGCTTCGGTCTTGGGAATCCCAAAGTTGAAGTCATCCACACTATCTTAACCCTTTCAGTACTCTAGTAGCTGAACTTTAATAATGGCATGCATAGGCTTGACTTTTTGTTGTTTAATAAGTATCTTTTTGATGATGTATATATGTATAGCCATGCGAAAATGGCTTGTTAAGTTACTATATGTGTTCTACATAATTAATGTGAATGTGTGGTTGATATTTGATTAATGTTTTCAATGTTTTGATGTGAATTAAACTTAAGAATGAATCAATGTACTTGTTAACTTGAGATGACTCTTTTGTATATGGTATTTATAAAAAAAATAATAAATAAATACAAGTTGGAATTCGATTCTATAAGTATGCCAACGGGAATTATCGGAATAAAGTTAAATGAAATTTTGTGCTTGTTTGGTATTACTCCTTAACCCTCCGGCGACGGGTACGGGTTAGGGGTGTTACAATTACTATGTTAATCAATGTGAATTTCATATCTCATAAATTAAATATAATTTAATACATCTAATCAATTACATGTATATATAAATAAAGGCATCTAAATATATATTCGAAATAAGTTTAATAATAAGTCATATTTACGGTTTAATAAACGACCAACATATAAGAGATGCATCATGTTCCATCAAGCTTAAGCACATCTTACCATTTTAACTTAAAACTATTTTCGGACACAAATAACATCTCAATACCAAATAATGCGTAATTTACTATATCCTCAATCTGACATTTATTTACAAACAACTTCTGCACAAGCTCATAATAAAACCAATTGAAAACATATTATATAATATATTAAGCAAACACATATGTAACTTTAGTACAATATAACATAGTCGAACATGCTATTAATGCATGTATGCATGGTGTGCATTTGCCCTAAAACTAAACGCCACACTTAACATTTGAATGCATACCAAAACATTTGACCAAACCAAACATGGAACGTTTTCAATACCTATTACCTTGCATGGCCGAATCATACTACTTAAACCCACGTACACACCTAAAATTTCCACCACCAAATTACCAAAACTAAACTCATTAGACATTATGACTAAGAACATATAAGACCAAGTCTAAACATAATAAGCAAAATCGCATACATACTTTATTTTAGTATAAACCGCATCGAAATTGAACAAACGTGCTTATGTATATATTATGACCAATTCATTCATACCACTTCCGAATCACCAATAAACTCCAATGCACAACAAAGCACATATCACATATATTATTCATCTATAGCATAAAATATCATAACTGAAATAAACTCAAACCATAAACAAAACATAACCGAAATCAAACATGGAAATCCAGCCATTTTCGCATGGCTCAAAATATACAAAACTAAAATCCAACCAAAAGATAATCCAGCCTATACATGCCATATTTTAACTAACTGATAGTTACAAAAGGTACCAAAAACAATCGATAGTGTGATGAACTTTGCAGACAGTCCCAAGCCCGTAGCTTGACTCCAAAATCTATAAAACAGAGTAAACATGTACACACAGAGTAAGCTATCATAGCTTAGTAAGTCATAAACAAATAAACAACTCAATGATATAGCCTACATATTTTAACTAACCGAATTACATTACCATACCATGCTTAATCTCAAACTTACAAATTCTATAAATAATACATTTTCATTGGCAGTTTCTTACATTTGCCAAATGTTCACATAATCATTTTAACATATTATTAAACAACTTCCAAAGCCAAATAATCATAATAAAACCTAGTCCACATACACTCAAATATATAAGCTCATGTATCGAATTATAACGGCATATACATATATAAGTTTTTAGACCGAATATACCTAAACATATATATACACATAATAAGAATTATTTCAATGATACACAAGTTACTCATTCTCAAAGCCGAATACACATACCTCATACATATATATTTTCATTTGCATTATATATGATCTTGTAACAAGTTACTTACCTTATCCCAAGTAGGTAACAAGTTAATTCATACGTGGCCATTTAGCTCATTTTACACATTCGAACACAACTTATCTTTGCCTGATGAACCATTCAGAATTTGATAGGACACTCAAATAATCACACATATCGTACAATGCCAACATTCCGGATGTGGTCTTACATGTAATCACAAATCGATGCCACTATCCCAGACAGGGTCTTACTCGCACACATATATCTGAATCACATATCGATGCCGTGGTCTTACTCGCACATCACATTTAAGAATCCTATGTCATGACATATGTTTCCTAGCTATTCCTAAGGTTTATACAGGGCTTTCGAACGCCGTAACCCAGTCGAAACAAATTCACGAATATAGATACCAAGCTTATATACATTCAGCATTTGCATTTATAAATTCACAAATTTCATTTCAGCATAAAAGATTTGCATTTTTTTAAAATTAAGTACGTCTATGTGCTTGTAACTTACCTCGAATGATGTAAAAACGGAACGGGACAGCAAGTCACTAACTTTCGTTTTCTCCCGATCCAAATCTGACTTCTTTGGTTTTTGATCTTGATTAAGCTTGAGAATGGCCGAACTAGGTTTTTCTTTTCTCTTTTCTCTTGTTTCTTATTTCCGGTGAATGAACATGATAATATGATAGCTTATTTTAATCTTATGTTTTATTATAAACATTTTATTACATAATTTACCTTTTTAACCTTGTTTAATATTGTTCATACTTCACCTTCCTATGGCCGAATGTGTCCATGCAAACATCTAAGGGTATAATTGCATTATAAATACCATACATTAAAAGAACAACCACTATTCAGCCTTTTCACTATTAACCACCAAATTTTCGTTTTACACCATTAAGTCCTTTTATTAAATTGGACACTCAAACGACAAAATTAAATCACAAAAATTTCACAAATATAAATTCACACATAATAAACACAAAAAATAATTTTTAAATATTTTTCTGACTCGGATTCGTGGTCTCGAAACCACCGTTCCAACTAGGGTCAAAATTGGGTTGTTACAACCAAGCTATGTTGCGAATTTTAGAAAGGGTCACTGGGCCTAATACTGGTACTGTGGGCCGTGGGTCAGTGACAGAATGACTCGAGTCTAATGGGGCTGAGATCTGTAGGGGTATCGCTGGAGTTGCCCTAATGTGGCTGAATATTGGATTGAGGCCACAGAGAGGATCATGGATGACCTCGACTGCACCCTAGAGTAGAAATTAAAAGGTGTAGTGTCGTTGCTACGAGATGAAACCTACCAGTGGTAGCTTATAATGGAAGAGGGTACTCAGCCTGACCGGTTGACTTGGGAATTTTTCAAAACTGCTTTCCAAGGGAAATATGTGGGCGCTAGTTATGTGGATACTTAGAGGAGAGAGTTTCTGAATTTGACTCAAGGGGACAAATTAGTAGTGGAATATGAGTGAGTTTTTGCGACTTAGCTGCTATGCGCGTGGGATGGTGGTAACTGAGTATGAGAGCTATGTTCATTTCGAAGACAGCTTTAGAGATAATCTACGAGTTTTGATAGCTCTACAGAGAGAGCGAGATTTTGTTGTGTTAGTGGAAAAGGAAAAGATCGCCGAGGATGTGAAGCACGCTGAGCGCTAGAATCGTGAGAAGGATAGGGGAAGGAACAAGAGGGTTTAGAAGCCCTCAAGTTCAGTTGTGTGGCCTAAGAAGAAGGCCAAATTTGATAGGCCGACCAGAGTTGGGGCTCTTATTGCTGCTACTCTACCGCAGTCTTATGCTAATTGTGGGAGACGCCATCAGGGCGAGTGCTGGAAAAGGTTAGGGGCATGTTTAAGGCACGGATCTATAGAGCACTGTATCAGAGATTATCCACGGAGGCCGGATCAGATGCAAGCCACAGGTATGGGTACTGTACAACCGTCGAGAGGTATTCAGCAGCCACCGAGAGGCCGTAGTCAGGCCCAAGGTGGAAATGGTATGGGCCGTGGTCGTCGAGCACCAGACAGAGGTGCTGGTCATACTGAGGCGAGGTAGCCAGCTCTGGTTTACGCTGCATGTCATCGAGAGGATAAAGACTCTCTAGATGTTATTACGGGTACATTCTTTATCCATAATGTACCTTATAATGCATTGATTGATGTTGGATCTACGCACTCTTATATAGCATGCACTGTATCTGAACCTTTGGGTGTGATGGTTGAGAACGCTACGAGTGAGGTTACTGTGTTGAGCCCATTAGGGTAACTAGTGAGAGTGAATAAACTATTTAATAATGTACCTTTGGAGGTTCAAGGAATGATCTTTTTGGCGAATTTAATGGAACTTTCTTTTGGAGAATTTGACTTAATATTGGGCATAGACTAGTTGGTTAAGCATCAGGTGAGTTTGGACTGTGCTGCAAAATGGGTGGTACTGAAACTACAAAGGGTGATGAGGTAGTTGTGATTGGGGAGCATTGGAATTATCTGTCAAATGTTATTTCTGTACTTAGAGCTGAGAAATTGGTTCGTAAGGGTTGTGAGGCATATCTAGCCTATATCGGAGCTTCTGATTTTGAGGTTTGGTCTGTTAAAGATATCAGAACGGTTAAGGATTTTCTATATTTTTTCCCGATGAGCTACCTAGGTTACCTCCGAACCGTAAAGTGGAGTTTGGGATTGAGCTCCTGTCGAGTACAACTCTGGTGTCCATCACTCCTTATCGAATGGCACCAAAGGAGCTTGTGGAGCTTAAAGCTCAAATTCAAGAGTTACTGGACTGAAGGTTCATTCGCCCGAGTGTGTCTTCGTGGGGAGCACCGGTATTATTTGTGAAAAATAAGGATGGAACCATGTGTATGTGTATCGATTACCGGTAACTGAACAAATTGACTATTAAGAACAACTACCCCTTACCGAGGATTGACGATCTATTTGACCAATTCTGAGAAGCTTCAGTCTTCTCTAAGATTGATCTCCAATTGGGGTATCATCAACTGAGAGTTAAGGATACTGATGTTTACAAAATAGCATTTAGGACTTGCTATGGTCATTACGAGTTCCTAGTGATGCTGTTTGGACTGACGAATGCACCAGTGACTTTTATGGATCTGATAAATCGAGTGTTCCAGCCCTACCTGGATCGGTTCGTAATGGTGTTTATAGATGACATTCTAGTGTATTCGAGAACTAAAGATGACCATAATGCACATCTCCAAGTTGTTAAGCAGATTCTGAGGGAGAAGCAACTGTATGCTAAATTCAATAAATGCGAGTTCTGGTTACGAGAGGTAACATTTTTGGGCCATGTGGTATCTGCTGAGGGGATTAGGGTTGATCCTTGGAAAATAGAAGCTGTTTTGGATTGGAAGCAGCCTAAGTCAGTATTTGAGATTTGAAGTTTTCTGGGTTTGGCAGGGTATTATAGACGTTTTGTGGAAGGGTTTTCATTGATTACTACACCTTTGACTAAGTTGTTACGTAAATGGGTGTCGTTTAACTGGACTGATAAATAGCAAGAGAGTTTTATGAAACTTAAAAAGGTTCTGACTAAGGCCCATGTCTTAATACAGCCAGAGTCTGGGAAAGAATGCACTATTTATAGCGATGCATCACATGTTGGTTTAGGATATGTGTTGATGCAAGAGAGTAAGGTAGTGGCTTATACGTCTCGTCAACTTAAGATGCATGAGGTGAACTATCCGACACATGACTTGGAGTTGGTTGCGGTGGTTTTTGCACTGAAACTTTTGAGGCATTATTTGTACGGTGAGAAGTGTATTATCTATACGGATCATAAGAGCCTCAAGTATCTCCTTACTCAGAAAGAGCTAAATCTTATGTAGCTTAGGTGGATTGAGTTGCTTAAAGATTATGATTGCTCAATTGAGTACCATTTTGGTAATGCCAACGCAGTGGCTGACGCACTGAGCCGTAGGACTGTGACTGATCTGAGGGCGATGTTTGCCCATCTCAGCTTATTCGATGATGGTAGTTTGTTGGCAGAACTTCAGGTTAGACTGACGTGGACTGAACATATTAAGGGTAAACAGTTGGAGGATAAGTCACTGGGTCCTCGTTTCCGCCAGATAGAGAGTGGGGAAACATCAGATTTTGGACTGAATAGCGAAGGGGTACTCTATTTCCGTAGGAGAGTCTGTGTACTGAAGGATACTGATCTGAGGCAGTCAATACTGCAGGAGCCGCATAGTAGTCCTTATGCTATGCATCCTGGTGGGAATAAGATGTATCGTAACCTTTATGAGCTATATTTGTGGCCTGGTCTTAAGCGAGAAGTTACTGACTTCGTGGGTAAAAGCCTTACTTGTCAGCAGGTTAAGGCTGAACACTAGTTTCCTTCAGGGTTGCTTCAGCCAGTTAAGATTCCGATTTGGAAGTGGGAGAGAATAACTATGGGCTTTATTAGTAAGCTGCCCTTAAAGCCTACTAAAAAGGATTCAATATGGGTCATCGTGGATCAATTGACCAAGTCAGCCCATTTCATACCTATTTGTAGCGATTACTCGTTATAGAAGCTGGCTAAGCTATATGTATCTTAAATAGTGAGACTGCATGGGGTACCAGTTTCCATAATATCTGATAGAGATCCTCGCTTCACATCTCGGTTCTGGAAAAAGTTACACGAGGTTTTGGGTACAAGGTTGGACTTCAGTATTGCGTTCCATCCTCAAATAGATGGTCAGTCGAAAAGGGTGATTCAGATACTGGAGGACATGTTAAGAAGTTGTGTGATTGACTTCTGAGGTAGTTGGAAGGACTATTTGTCGTTAGTAGAGTTTACGTATAACAATAGCTACCAGTCTAGCATATAGATGGCACCTTACGGGGCATTATATGGCCGTAGGTGTCGTACTCCTTCATGTTGGACTGATTTGGGTAAGCGGTGTGTTTTGGGTCCTGAATTGATTTCTGATACTAAGGATAATTTTAGACTAATTCGGGATCGACTGAAGGTAGCATCAGACAGACAGAAGTCGTACGTGGATCTGAAGCATAAGAAGATTGAGTATTCTATGGGGGACTTAGTTTTTATGAAGGTCTTGCCATGGAAGAAGATAATGAGGTTTGGACGGAAAGGCAAGTTAAGCCCTAGGTTCATTGGGCCTTACCACATATTGAAACGTGTGGGACCGATTGCCTATCAACTTGACTTACCTTTGAAGTTGGATCGGATTCATGATGTGTTCTACATCTCAATGCTGAGGTGATATCGTCTTGATCCTGCACATATCGTCTCGACTGAGGAGATTGAGGTTAAGCCAGATCTGACTTTGAAGAAGAGCCGTTTTTAATTTTGGACCATGATGTGAAGGTTCTGAGGAGAAATTCAGTTCCACTGGTTAAGGTACTATGGCGTAAACACAGTTCAGAGGAAGCCACGTGGGAGCCCGAGGAGACGATGCGACAATAATACCCTCATCTATTTTGATCAGGTAAATTTTGAGGCCGAAATTTCTTTTAGGGGGTAGAGTTGTAATGCCCTAAATCTTAAGTGATTAAATTTGTATGTTATGTTACATATTGGCTTGCTTGCTTTAATGTTTAAGTGCTTTGGGAGTTGTCTGAGAAGTCTTGGGTTCAAGCCTGGGCATGAGCAAAAGTTTTGTTTTTTTAAGGAATTAACCCTGTCTTTAGTCAGTAGGTTTCTTATATTAATGTGGTTATTTCTTGGCATAAAAAGCCTACCGGTTAAGGGGATGTGTGGCATGTTAATGAGGCTAGAGTATAGGGGTTCAAATACAAGTGGGGCAGTAGAGTGTTTTTATTTTGTTGTAAGCGTGATGGAGGCGTTCGAGTTTGGCCGAAACTCTGAAGAGTTTGAAAGGGGTTCAAATTGGTAGGGTGAGAGATTGTAGGAGGGATTTGGGGAGTGGATTGTGGGATGGAGGAGTAGTGGTGCCGAAATAGGATTCCTCTCAACCATTCGGTTGCCTTGGGAGTCTCTAGCCATTCGGTCATGCTTTTCCCCCATTTGCCAAATTCTTTGTGGTCTTTTGCCGAATCTATTTTGCTACTCTCTTGAATTCTTCTTTTCTTTCCACTTTTCTCCCATCTATTCTCTCAATTGTTTGGCTTTTTGCTCTTGAATTAACCAATTCACTTCTTTTCTCTATCTTCCCATACTTTGGCCGAATATTATAAGGCTTATTTCGTGTGGCTTTTTCCTCAAGTCTTTCTCTTCTTCCACCACCATTTTTCTTTTGGGTCTATTATGTTGCCGAATATTAGTTCTTTCTCTCCCTCTTGTTTCGGTTTGTGGGCAATCTTGTTAACTCCCCTGCTGATTTGCTTTCTCCATTCTTCCTCTTTCTTCTAGCAGGCATTTGTAGGTCTGATATTGTGTAGTAAGCCTTCTGCCCTTTTGGTTCTTCTCCCCTCTTCTTCTTTTTTGGTCGATTCTCACCTCCTCTCCATTTTTGGTAGTGCCTTTTTGGTTTTTAGAAGTTCTCGAGGAGTGAAGTTGCTTACAGGGGTTATTGAAACAATCGTATTCCTCTCTGCACTCGAGTATAGGTAACGTGACACATATTTAACACATGTTGATCTTTGGTGCATGATTTGTGTTATTGGATGTTTATCGATTGCTTACTATCCCTTATCTTTAGTTTTGGTTTTCAATAAGCCAGCATATAATGATTCAAGTTATATGTTTTTGCAATCTTCATTAATAGATTTTGCTAGTAATGCAGTCATTCGACAAAGAGGGTGTAATCAATATTCATCAGTGGATTAATGAATTAAGTCACACTCATTCAATCAAGGCAAGTATCTAATATTTGGGATTAAGTGTTAAAGAGGAGGGTGATTAACCCTAGTATCCAGTGATTAACGGAATATCTTGATTGAATATAGGTTTAAGGAACTGTTGAGCTAGATGCACGTTTCGCAATAGGTGTGTAATCACACTACGATAACTATTAAATAGAAAAAGCCAAAAACCATGTCCTTAGACACTATATGAGCGTGCGCTCGCTTGTGTGGTGATCCAAACACTTAAAACGTTGGCGTTTGACAGTAGAGGCCACCTTGAGAGATTTCATGGGCTTAGGTCGTTCTGGGCCACGTTGGGTCGAAATAGGTCGTGTGAGCCTTACGAGCTCGTGGGCCCACAGGGTAAACGACAAGGACGTATGGAGATTATTGGGCCAGGCTGTGTAGTCCGCACGGCCAAGGCCATTTTTTTAGGCTTATTGGGCCACACGGGTGTGTGGACCCACATGGGTCTGATTATGGGCTTTGGGCCTATTTTATTTGATTGACTGTTAAGGTTGCACGGGTCACCTGAGACGACTGTGGACCAACTTTTGGGTCGGTAAGTATACTTAGATCCCATATTGATGAAATGACTGTTATACCCCTATGAGGTAAAATGACTGATATGCCCCTATGACTTGTATAACTGTAATTGAGCATGACATTTTTACATACACGTATGATATTATGACATGAGATGTCGCATGGGGGTGGGTTTGATATATTTGGAGGAAGTGTACTATACTGGCAGCTCTGCTGCATATACTATTTAGTGCCACAACCAGTGCTATATTATGGAGCATAAGGATGGGTGGGTCGATTTTATCCCCACATGGGGTGTAAGGCTGGACGAAGTGGAGTGTAGAGGATGGATGGGTAGGACTTCTGATTGCATTTCTGTTACTGTTACTGTAATGGGCTATGGCCCACACTACTACTGATATTGTATTGGGCTAAGGCCCTAACTGTTACTAGACTGTTACTGAAACGGGCTCAGGCCCAGACTATTTGCCTATTGTATGACTGATTGTATGTTTAATAAGGGTTTACACACTGAGTTTTCATAAACTCACCTTTTTTCCTTCGTGTAGAGGTAATCCTTAGGCGGTTCGGTGTTGCGAGGGACTCGATGGAGGCTACACAACTGCTTTTGCTACTGTTTTAAACTTTTAATCTTTAAGCAGAACGATGATTTTCAAAACACACTTCAATGTGACATCGTAGATTCGGCCATAACGTCTAGGCCGGGTTTGGGCTGTTACATCTTTTTTCTTTACAAATAGTACCAGTGCACCCCAAGGTGAAAAACTGGGTCGAGCAAAGCCTCTGTGAATCAATTCTTGCAACTGTGCCTTCAGATCTTTTAATTCAGTAAGATCCATTCTATAGGGTGTTATGGATATCGGTGTTGTCCCCGGAACAAGGTCTATAAAAAACTCCACTTCTCTAATTGGTGGTAAACCAGGTAATTCTTCCGAATATGCATCAAAAAATTCACAAACAACCGGCATTGACTGAATCTTTAACTCAGATAGTTTAGTATCCAACACATAAGCAAGATAAGCATCATACCTTTTTCTGATATATTTTCGTGCTAAAATTGCTGAAATCACATTAGGTAACCCATCCAGTTTATCAGATTCAACATGGAGTACCTTGCTATTCTGACATTTCAACACAATGTATTTCTATTTATAATTTACCACTGCATCATGCTGAGTTAACCAATCCATTCCCAAAATCACATCAAATTAATCAAAGGGCAGTAGCATCAAATCAGCCGAGAAATAATAACCATTTACCATCAACGGATAGTTTTTACAAACTTATCAACCATAACATACTGGCCCAAGGGGTTTGAAACTTTAACCATAAATTCAGTGAATTCAACAGGTAAATTTTTAACAAACACTAAATTCATGCATATGTACGAATGTGTTGAATCAGGATCAATCAAATCAGTAATATTAGTGTCAATAAGAGAAAATGTACCAGTAATAACATCAGGTGTAGAAGCATCCTCTCTTGCACGTATAGCATATGTCCTTGTCGATGCTCTGGCTTCAGATTTGTCTGTTGAATCTTTTGTCACACCTCGGCTACCACTAAAATTACCAGGGTGTCGAGGTGGTCTGCCTTTCAAGTCAAGATTGCTCATCCTAGATGTCTGAGCAGTATCTTTTACAGGCTTTTCTAGACAGTCTCTAAGATAGTGGTCAAAAGAACCACATCTAAAAAAGCTCTACTTCTTATGTGGCATTCACCAAAATGCAATTTATTGCAATGTTTGCATCTTGGTTTAAGACTTCCAACACTCCCTACACTTGTAACGGATGGAGACGGTTATCTCGGATTAGAACATTGGGAGCCTCGTTCATTTCTAGAATACCCCACAAATGCAGTAAAATGATCATGGTACTTCTTTGATTTCTTTGAAGTAGATGATTGTGACTTGCCCATAAATCTCTTACTAGAAATTCGGCCCATAAATCTCTTACCAGAAATTCGGGCTTCTTTCTCTGCTTGCTTCTTTTCCTTACTTAATTCCTCAGCTTTGTGTGCTCTATCAACCAATACAAAAAATTCCCTTAATTCTAGAATTCCAATCAACAGCTTGATATCTTCATTTAAGCCCTCTTCAAAACGTTTACACATATCAGCCTCGGTCGGAATCCATTCTCTGGCATACTTGCTCAACCGAACAAATTGTCACTCGTATTCAGATACAGTCATGTTTCCCTATTTGAGCTCTAAAAATTTTTTCTTTTTCTAATCCAAAAATATCTAACTAATGTACTTCTTTCTGAATTCTATCTAAAAGAATTCCCAAGTAACATTTTCTCTCGGTACAATAGAAGTTATGGTATTCCTCCAATGGTAGGCTGTGTCTTTTAGTAAAGATACTGCACATTTCAAACATTCAGTCGGTGTACATGATAATTCATCGAGAACCCTGATGGTATTTTCCAACCAAAACTTATCCCTCTCCGGATCATCTTCAGCAGTAGCCGTAAATTCTTCTGCCCTATATTACAGATTTTATCGACTAGAGGCTTACCACTTCTAATAGGTTCAGCACCCTGTAGCATCTCAGGGACCGGTTGAGGAATAAGAGGGGGTAGTTGTTGTACAACAGGATTTGTTCTTATGAATTCTGTAAACCACTCATTCATCATTTGGAAGAAGGCTTCATTTGCCTCCTCACCTTAGCCATCATTTAGTACCCATGTGGCCCGGTCGTGTGTCTCACATGGCCAAAGACATGCCTGTGTCACAGGCCGTGTGGACATTCGAAATGGGATTACATGGTTGTGTCCCAGCTCGTGTCCAACCCCGTGTAACTCCTTGACTTGGGTCACACGGCCAACCACACACCCGGGTGCCCTTCAAAATGGCCACACATGCCCGTGTGCCTCGTCGTATGCTAGGCAGTGTCAAACTTATAGGGTATATTGACTTATGCCACACGGCCAGGTCACACGCCCATGTGTTGAGCCGTGTGGAGCATATTGACTTGATTACTATTAAACACCAGGGGACACACGGCCATGTTACCTAACTGTGTGCCACACACGGCTAAGACACAAGCTCGTGTGGACAAAAATAGGCTATTTGCCAAGCCATTTTTCTCACCCAATCACTCAATCACCTACACAAACCAAATGGCACATAACATGGCATAAATGGGCATTCTAACCAATCTTAATCAAGTCTAATTCATGCTATTTCCATACCAAAAACTATAAAGCTCATAACATCATAAATTGTCTGTGTAAAATATGTCAATCACATTCACAATTTAACCTAAATGATTAACTTCATACATACATTATCTTGCCATAAAACCATAAGCATATCAACTTCCAATTTCAACCATTTGACATCCATAGTGCCAATTCACAACAAGCATATAAAATGGAAATTATCTACCATACAACAAAAGGCCATTTACACAATTATATACATAAAACCACACACTTAACATTTACAAGCCAACTCAATTGGCTAAATTCATTACCAAACCATAAACCAAAATGACCATAAGTCCTATACATGCCATATAACCAAATACATAAGCTCAAAAGTACCAAAGTAGAAGCTCGATAGTGTGATGCAATCTTTGACGACTTCCAATCCGAGCCAGCTTCGAAATTCACTATAAAACATTAAAAAATAAGCAGAGTAAGCTATAAAGCTTAGTAAGCTCGTATACTAAGTAAGTAGAACTTACCAAATAACAATTCAATAACTTAAACATCATATAATGCAATTAAAATTTGAAGCATAAATTAACACATGTATTCAATCCAAAGATTAAATACAATTTCCATCAACTTCTTCGATTCGATCATTGTATAGTTCACGTACATACCTGTACAAGCTCATATCGATCTCATACTCATCCATATTTTTGATATACCCATTAAACCATTTGGAATGCTATCAGATACTCAGGAATCTCGCACCCTAAGTGCCAATACATATCTGAAGCTATCTCAATCTCATATCACATATAATGCTCACTCTCGAGCTATCAATGGGTCTGCTCACATTAGCTGACAGTCATGATGTAGCTACACGGTGCTGCTCACACAAGCTGAGAGAATTCACAACACATGCCTAATAACTCAGCCACCGGTAGGACGTACGAACCAGCACCCAAATTACATAACCCCTAATGACATGTCATTTGTATCCTTATCTATTCCTAAGGTTCAAACGGGATTTCTCGATGTCGAATCTTCGTCGAATTTATCCGCAAGATCGTATGCAAAAATAATTCAATAATAAACATTTAAAACACAATTATATTAATGCTTATTAACATACGAACTTACCTCAAATGCAAAAATGATGAAATGAGTCGATTAGTCCAACACTTTGTTTTTCCCCCGATCTAATCTGAACTTCTCTTTTCTTGATCATGCACCAAATTTAGCTTAGCCGAATTAACAAGCTCCCATGGAAGGTTTTAGCTTCAATTTTTGGTGGATAAAAAACCATTTTGGAAGATGGCAGCATCTTTTACAATATTTTACTTAGTTTAATTTATTAAATTACAATTTTAACCTTAATTAATAACATTTAAAACACTTAATAATGTGTCCAAATATGTCCACTCACATTAACCATGGTATAATTACAACATAAGGACCTCTAATTTACGATTCCATAGCTATTAGACACTTTTAGCTAATAGAACTCAAATTTTACACTTTACGCGATTTAGTCTTTTTTATTAAATTGAACACTCAAATGATAAATTTTCTTAATGAAGTTTTCACACAATTATACTATCATACTGTAGACATTAAAATAATAATAAAATAATTATTTCAACTTCGAATTTGTGGTCCTGAAACCACTGTTTTGATTTGACTAAAAAAGAGTTGTTAGATTGTCCCTTATACGAGCCCTTGAGGCCATAAAAGCACATTCGAAATGAAACGGGACTAAATTGGAAACATATAGAAATTTTAGGAAAAAGTTGAAAATTTTCATACTACAGGGGTCACATGGCCGTGTGGCCAAGCCGTGTAACTCACACGGCTGAGACACACGCCTATGTCTCAGGCCATGTGGGCATTCGAAATAGGAACACACGACCGTGTCCTAGCCCCTGTAACTCTCTGACTTGGGTCACACGACCAAGTCACATGCCCGTGTGCCAGGCTGTGTAACTCTCGAAATGAAACCTTTGAAATCCTACAGGGGACACACGATCTTGTCACGTGTCTGTGTGTCACACACGACTGAGACATACACCCGTGTCTTAGGCCATTGGACAAGAAATTGGCCAAATTCAAGCCATTCATTTCACCCAATTCAAGCACACCATTACAAGTCATTTGCACCTATATTCAAGCATTTAGAATGTACCTAACACATGCATATTCAAGCTAGATCATCATAGTATTTAATCATTTAACCAATATGCCTTTTATAACTAAGTTTAACCATAAATCAACTAACCTTTATAACTAATTTTATGCCAGCATTTACCACAATATTCACATTCAAGGATATCAAAACAACCTTTCATAGCATGCATTTTATATACCATTCCAACTCCCAACCTTTAAGTACCAACATGCCAAAATATCAACCATTATAAGACCACATATACATGCCAACATAACAACTAATGCATCATCCAAAATATCATAATTACAAGTCAAACATAATGGCTATATCATCAAGCACAAAACACCTATACATGTGCATATTTAACCACTTTTTGATTAACTTGTTTCTATGTCAAACATATCAAAAAGACCTTACCATTGGGACTACTTCTAACGTGCATCAAAACCATTTAAATGTCACCATTCTAAGCAATTCCAAATGGTTCCAATAACCAGCATATTTTCATACCAGTTTATGACCAAATGATCATAATTCAAACAAATAGACTTGACTAGTTTTCATATCAAAACATGTCCTAAATGATCATTTTGCAAACAAGCCAACTCTTACCACTCTGGCCATAAAACCATGCATCAATTTGATCTTATAAACACCAACCTTTAAACATCAGAGTGCCAAAAGTGCACCAACCTTCAAGGCACCAAATGTCATAAGTTTTACAAATTCAAAGCAACATTACATGCCGATATCATTAACTAAACATTAGACATGCGTCCACCTATACATGCCATTATAACCACGACCAAAGCATCGAAATCTACCGATAAAATCAATGGATAGTGTGATGGATCTCTGACTAGCTTCTTACCCGATCGAGCTTCTGATAATCTATAAAGTAAGAGAAAATTAACCACATAAGAAATGAATGCTTAGTAAGCTCGTATAAAATTTAAGCATAATATTTCATCTCAATAATAAACATTATTGAAAAAAACATTAACCTATACCAATTCTATAAGGTTCATAAATCTATATAATCATCAACCTTTTTATACGATTATATAACTTTCAATTTACTTACTTTCCATTTCGTTCTCAATGCTTATCATAAGCCTAAACAACATTGTCAATTTCCGATTCAGTGTATTTATCTAAGAAATAGGTAGATTCATCCATGGCATAAATACTTTTCTCACATATAAATACATCACTTAACTCGTCAATTCTTTATTATCATCATACTATATTCCAGAATTTGAACTTCCCGTTTCACTTCCTTTTCTTACCCATTCCATTTGCATATTACCAAGCATAGGCATAAAAATCAACCATGAGCACATGCTTAGTACAAGCCTAAATATCATCAATGCACGAGTTAATGCACACATACATATATCACTTGAATTAAACATATGATGATCCATTTCCATGTGCACATATTTCATTTGAATCATTTAACCTTTCCATAAACATATCCATAAGGTCAAGTGAAAGCTTACCTTTTCAATGCATAACTTTAAAATAAAACATCATACAATCCAACCAACAGCTTGGCACATCAATAACACATGTTAGTTCCTTTAAGCATAATTTATATGAATTTAACATGAATAACCATTATACTTGAGCATAATTCAATGGATTTATCATCCATCTCAAATAACATATTTTCCATGTAACTCACTATTTCAAAGTCTTTCATACATACAAGTCTTGGTTCATATAGAACACTTACCATATCCTTGTAAATTCATGCCCGTTGAACTGAATAAAATACTGTTGGATACGCGGGATAGCTCACACAAAGTATGCCAACATATAACCATAGTCCGTCAATTCCTTTACATATATGCTCATACGAGCTGTGAATAAGTATGCTCACACGAGCTGTGAAATAGGTCTACTCACACGAGCTATGGGTCGGAACGTAACTATACGATGCTGCTCACATGAGCTTTGGAGTATCTGCAACACATGTCAAATCTCAGCCACCGATATGACATTCAAGACCAGCACCCAAAACATGTAAACCCTAATGACGTTTCATTTGTATATTATGGATTCCTAAAGTTCAAATGGGGCTCGATAAACATTGTACGTCGTTGGATTTTCATCATTTCAACATGATAAATTGTATAATAACATATATATATATTGATTTATTTTCAATAAAATCATCTATTAACATTCAATTTAATCAATATTATACATAATACAATTCATAAGAACTTACCTAGCTAAATTGTAGAAATGTCAAAGTATAGGGGCATTTTGGTAATTTTTCATTCTCCTCAATTTTCTACCCGATCTTGATCTAACTCAACAATTTCACTCAATCTATTAATTTAGATGGTAAAACAATATATTTTATGCAACTTAGTCATTTTTGACATTTTTACAAAATTATCCATAAAGTTTTACTTTTATTCAATTTAGTCTTTAAGCCTAAAATATGCAAATTAACCATTTTTACACAAAATTGAGCCTAGCGGCATACTCATGGCATCCAAAACATCCCATTATTACAACAATTTCACATCAAATCCTTGTATTTTTACTCTTTCAACAATTTAATCCCTAATTGATAAATTCATCAAAAATCACTTAATAAAATACTTTCAAATATCAACCAACATTGAAAATTCATAATTTAATATCTAAAATCATAAAAATTCATCAATGGAAACATTCAATAGCTTTAACAGTTTCAAAATTGAAGGTACGAGCTATCTAGACCTAGTTGCAACAATCTCAAAAACATAAAAATTAAAATAAACAGGGCTAAAATCACATATTGTGCATGAAATTTCACCATGGCCAAAAATTAGCTTCCTGCTTCCATGGAAATTTGGTGATGAAGAAAACAAATTGAAGAAGAAAACCATCAATTTAATTAATTTATCAAATTACCATTTTAACTTTGGTTAAAAATTAAATAAAACACCAAATCCATGCGCAATATTGTCAACTAAACTCTTAAATGGTTTAATTATCATTTAAGTCCCTTTTCCTTTATTCAATAAATCATTTAATCACTCAAATTAAATAGTGATCAAATTTTACATCTTTTATTATTTAGTCCTTTTTAATTAATTAACTATCGAAATGTTAAAATTTTTCAACGAAACTTTAATACCACCTTAATGACATTCCGTAAATATTTATAAAAATATTAACAGCTCATTTTATAGAAACGAGGTCCCGATACCTCATTTTTTAAAACCACTTGACCTTAAAGTCTTACCACTTGAACTTAATAGATCGCTTATATAACATAAATTATCAAATTAAAAACTTTTTTAAAACCATATTTGACTCATAAATATTAAATAATAATATTTGTAAACTTACTCATCGGATTTGGTGGCCCTAAAACCACTATTTTCGACACCATTAAAAAATGGGCTATTACAGTATCAATACTTCCTTTAGAATATTGATACTATAAGCTTGATATCGATACTAAAATGACATTCAATGCTTTATTTTATGCCAAGGTTAATTTACCACCATAATCATTCATAATTTACCCCCTCTTAACCCCTATTTACTTGTCAACTTTAACCATATCAATGCACATACCAAATTATTTCCAAAAATCCTTTAATCCTAATTTCATGTACCAATTCGTAAGCATATAATTATCTCATATAATTTTAAGCAAATGTCAAGTTTTACTATTGTCCCTTTTTCATTTCAGCATTAAAACATATAAAAAATCATTACCCAACAACTTATTTCTTAAACATATGAAGTTTTGCAATGACCCTTATGCACACGCCAATAATTCCGAATTTATAAGTTGAACACAATTATCAACATTTTACAAATATGTCCTTTAAGGGACTTATTATAAAAATAGTTTATCCTCTCTACATGACATTAAAATTAACATTTACCAATAAACTTGTCAATTAGGGTCTCCTTAATTCATTTTATATAGCTACTTACTTAATATTTCAATAAAACATTTGCACTTCCTGTATGTATTAGCAAAACCATTATTTGTAACAATTTCTAAGTACTATAACTCTTCAATTATTTTCCTCCTCCTCCTCTCCAATTCAAATCCTCAATGCTTTTTTATATGTACATAAATCTTTAGCTCTTAACATATCATGCCTAAATGTGTCATTAACTAAGGATTCTCTAATCAAACACACATGCTCTTATCAAGGTTGTCCATTTGAGTGATAGTCATTAAAATATTTATATCTCTACCTACAGGATTCAAAATTAAGATCCACCTTTTTTATTGAAATTATACTCAATGAAATATTCACCATAAAAATTTTGGAATTTTTAATTAAGTCAATTAATATAGTTTAATCTTCAAATCTTCCCCTATTTTGCTGCTAGGCAGCTCTAACCTTTCTACACTAAAGATCTATTATCTTTTGGTACAAGTATCATATTAAGTTACTATTTTTTTCATTTGAAAATATACTTTATAAGATTTCATCCATATAAATTTCATTTCCTAAACATTCTTTTACAATTTATAATAAATTTTTAATTTAGAACAGGGGAACCCGAAATCATTTTGACATTGCCTCACAAAAATTCATATATCTCATAATCTACTACTCCTCTACTTACACCATTTCTTTTATGAAAAACTAGACTCAAAAAGATTTAATTTTATGTTTAATTAAACCTCTGATTCGGTTTCTACAATTTTTGGTGAATTTTCAAATTTAAGCTACTACTATTGTAACACCCCAAACCCGACCTAGACTTTAAGGCTGAATCTGGCGTGTTACATCAAAGTGCTTTTTGAAAAACAGGACTTATCATTAAATATCCACTTTTAAATTAAAGACCCTTTTATTACCATTATCAAATTATCTCGTCACAAATGTGTGCCAGATTATTTGCCTTTGATATATCAACTCATCTTAAACTGTGGAAACATTTTGAAAACTTTGAAGTTTAAAACACATGTTTTAGAAAATAGTAATTGTTTTAAAAACTCGCCTTTACCTAGACTAGCAGTTTAAAATAAAACATATAATCCAAAGTCCAATTAAAATTTCAAACCCACAAACGGCCTTATTACAAAATTAAAAACCCAAAACTGAAATTTAAATTAAATAAAGTCGAATGCAAGACACAACAGTCGTGTGGCCACTTCTAAGTCCCTCTCACCACCAAATCGTCTAAGGCTAAGGATTACCTAAACAGTTAAAAAGGGAAGGGGTGAATTTATGAAAACTCAGTGTGTAATCCCCTAACAGTCAACATAAAATAGAATATGCAAAACAGTCTGGGTCGTAGCCTTATTCAGTAACAGAGTAGTCTGGGCTTTAGCCCTATACAGTAGCAAAGTGGGCGCCAGCCCAAAACAGAAACAATACAGAGCAAATAAGTATCCCAACCCAATTCAACCAGCACACCACCCGTACCAGTTAACACACCATGTGGGGATTCGACCGACCCATCCAGCCAACACACCAATAACGCAGCAAAGCTGCTAATAACAGAAAACGTGGCGGAGCCACTAGAATCAGAACATGTGGCAAAACCACTAGTACAGAACTTCCTCTAAACTAGACCCCAACCCCATGCAGTATGTCATGTCATAAATATTACGTGTATGCAAAGTCATACTCAGTACACTCATATATGTAAATCATAAGCACATCAATCATACGGAGCATAAGGGCATAATTATCATTTTATCATACAGGGGTATTACGATCATTTTACCTATTTTGGGGTTTTAGCTCAGACTACGACCTATCCGAAGGTCTACAGTTGCCTCGAGCGACACAGATAACTTAAATGATCATAACAGTGTAAAATGGACCCAAGTGGGCCCACACGCTCGTGTGGCCCATTTAGCCCAAATTCAGCTACGGTTATGTGACCTACATAGCCCAGTCCAATATTTATCACTTACCGTGGATTTAATATGTGTGAGCCCACGAGCCCATTGGGCCCACATGGCCCATTTTAGCCCAACGTGGCCCATAACGGCCCAAGTCCACGAAAATGCTCGTAATGGCCTTTACAGACTATCACCTATGATTTGTGGGCTCAGTATTCCCCACGAGCGATCACACGCTCGTGAGGCCTTAAATGCTAAAGTTTCGGCACTTTAAGTTTTTAGCTTTTGCCGATCTACAGTAAGGAAGGGTGTGGTTACACACCTTTTTTGGCTTATTGATAGTAATAGATTTTGGTGCATAGTTACACACCTGATTGCAAGCACTTGTGAAAAACCCTAGAGCACCGACCTACATTCATTCCAAGTATTCAATCAGTTTCCCTAATTATTAACATTCACAAGCACTTAAACCATAATTAAGCAATCATCACCAACCACGACCAGATGATCTATGATATATCCCTCCTAGAACACCGGCTAAAATCAATCACTCGCACCTTGGTGATTAATTGCATTAATGGTAGATCTTGTTAGACAGAATAAACTAAATATGTGGCCTATATCCCAAATATTACCCTATTTAACATTAGGGTAACTAGCCTATACACTAAAATTAAGGTATTGAAATTACCTTAATCGAATACTGGGAGACAGGGTTTCAAAAACTTGAGAACTCTTGGACTTTTCACTCCTCGGCAATACCTAGAATCCAACGAACACAGATCATGGGGAAGGAGTCACCATTCGGCAATCACAAAACACTAAGAGAAGAAGTATTCGACTTTTAGAGGGAGGCAGAAGGAATGGATTTTAGCCCATATAGCAATAACAGAGAAACAACAGAGAGAACCTATGAGTACTTACCGATTCGACAGAACCCTTGCAGGCCAAAATAACAGAGAAGAATAGTAATCGGCCAAACCAAAATACAGGGTAAACTGAAAGAAGATTAAGAGAAGAAGGACAGCAAATGACTTAAAGAAGAAACCCACAACTACAAAATTTGAAATAAAGAGATGAGGAAAAGTTGAAGGTATTCGGCTAGCAATAGAAGAGAGACGCTTGAAGAAAATGAAAGAATAGAGACGGGGAGAGAAAAGAATATCAGGCTACTACTCAAAGAAGATAAAAGAAATAAGCAGGTTAAAAAGTATAAGCAAAACTAGAAAAGAATTCCAAAGTAGAAAAATATCTGAATGGTCAAAATGCAACACGGCTACTCCAAAACAGGCTTGAACCCGAAAGAGAGAAAAACAAAAGGAGAATAGCTACCGAAACAGAAACCAAAAGCCAGAAAATTTTGGCACTAAGTGCCTATGACCAAATTGGTACCCAAAGAATCCCATTTTCGGCCAACAACAACCACTTCCCCAGCCCTTAATCCACTCCCCCAATCTCTCCACGATTTCCTTCTTGATCTACTCCAAGATCCCATTCAAACTCTCTTCAAACTCTCCTTAGTTGTGTTTCAGTCCAACTCCACTACCTACACAGCTCAGGCAGCAAAATAACTACTCCATTGCACAACTCAAGACTCGAACTCAAGTCCCCCAGCGGAAGCAACAAGCCATCTTGCCACTAGACCACACGCTCTCTTTGTGTCACAATACAAGCACTATTATTTATAAGACCTACAAGCTAAAGCCAAAGTTCAACAAAGGGGAAAAACTAAAATTTTTGCAAAAGCCCATAGTTGAACCTAGGCTCCTCAAACACTCCCAAACACACCCAAATCACTTAGCCAATAAAGCAAACATGATATTTACGTCAAAGTTTACAAAAACAAAGACCCTAAATTTTTGGGGCGTTACAACTATTGTCAAAAATTGCTTTAGTAAATGCACTTATTTTTCCCATGGAAACTTGATGCATTGTATAAATTTACTTACTCTACTATTTTATTGAAATTAATATAATATGCATTCTAATAATAACACATTGAAATACAATTAAAGCTAACATGAAAAGTTACCACTTTTACCAAAGATTTTTTCCCTTTTTTGCTTTTTTTTCTTTCCTTCTTCAATTCATGACCATCCTTCTCTTTCTTTCAAAATTTTCTCTACTTCCATTTACTAATTGCTTGTTCTAAATTTATGTACATTTTCTCTACTTCTCTAGGATTTCTTCTTCATTTTTCTTCTTTAGTGCCTAGGGAAATTTCCAAGAAATTTGAGAGAAATGGTAAAATTTCATGACAAGAGACTAAGTTGCATAAAAAAAAAAACTTCCCCATATTTATACAAGTGATGGACGGTGGACTGATGAAGCGTCCAGAATTTTCTTTATGTTTCCATAAAGAAAGTCTCTTAATTAATTAATATTAAAATATTATACATGTAATAGCCCTTTTTTAGTGAAATCAGAATATTGGTTTTGAGACCTCAAATATTATATGAGAATATTTATTTTATTGTTATTTTAATGTCTACGACATGTTGTAGTATTGTATAAAATTTTGTTAAGAAATTTTATCGTTTGCATGCTTAATTTGGTAAAAAGGACTAAATTGCAAAAGGTGCAAAATTTGAGTTCTATAAGATAAAGGGATCTAATAGCTATGATATTAAATGGTTCGAGGTTTTAACCGTTTCTTTATTGAGTGGAATTTTATGGACATCATTTAAGTGATTTTAAAGGTTAGTAATTAAGGTTAATTTTGTAATTTAATAAATAAAGGTTAATAAAATTAAAGAAAACAAAGATATCATCGTTTTTGTTGTCTTCTTACACTAAAATTTGAAGGAATGAAAGCTATAACTAGGGCTTGAAGCATTCAGTCAATTATCAAGCTTGCATGTAAGTGAAATTTGTCTCGTTTTTAATGATTTCTGTGTTTTTTAAGTTGTTGTAGCTTAATCTAGCTAGCCCAGGGACTAATTTTTAAAATTGTTAAAAGCTTAAAGCTTTTACATGGATGTATTCATATTTTATTTTTTATGTTTGATAGAAGAAAATGCATTTTTGTTGATAGATAAACAACTTTTGTAAAGCGAATTTTGGTGAAATTGTCAAATAGGGATTTATTTGTCAAATGTGTTAAATACATGGTAAAATTTTGAATTAGTGAATTGCATGGGTTGCTAAGGACCTATATGAAATTTTACTAGCTTGGGTTAAGGATGAAATTGCATGAATTTCACTTTACGAGGTTAGGGACTAAATTGTAAAGAAATCAAAACATTAGGGGACAAGCGTAATTTTTCTTGAATATGATTTTTGGATTGAATTGAATAGAATGGATATTAAATAGATTCAATGTATTCATTTAGATCAAAGATAAACCTTGTACGACTTTAGATCAGGGTAAAGATAAAGCTTCGGATTAATCGACTTTATTTCTGCGCTTTTATCGTCAAGGTAAGTTTGTGTAATTGCATAATGTTTATATGCTAGAATCAAACTGTATGAATATTGTGATTTATTATGGAAGTAATTATTGCATATCCAACGATGTTACGACAACTACCGAGCCCCATTTGAACCTCAGAAATTCGTAAGATACAAATGACATGTCATTAGGGTTTACATGTTTCGGGTGTTGGTCTTGAATGTCCTACTGATGGCTGAGGTCCGGCATGTGTTTCAAATACTCCACAGCTCGTATAAGCAGCATCATGTAGCTTACATTCTATGCTCGTGTCTCTGCCCGTGTGCTCAATTCTGAGCATTCTGTTTCTTAATTTTTAAAATGCAAGCAACACAAGGAAAAATCACACGCCCTTGCGCATGGCCGTGTGTCACACATGGTTGAGACACACGCTTGTGTGTCTACCCGTGTGGACAAAATAAGGCCATTTTCCAAGCCTTATTTCTCACCCTTTTTACCTTGCACCTACGTGAACACTTCAATATATTATCAAACCAATTTGGTACATATAAACCAAGCCAAAAACAAGTATTATGTATGTTATATTAACACATATGATCAAATGTTTAAATTTCCACAATTACATTTATTCTTATTTGCAAGTTATTCAATTATACTAACTCAAAATTCATTTATCATTTGTTTTAGATATATATATCTTCTACAATTTAACCATTCCAACTCACATCAAACATGATATGGCATTATATAATTACATCAAAATATATTTTCCACTAGCCATTCCAACGGCTAGTTACAACCAAACATTTCATCATTTTACCTAGCTTAGCCTATAAATGCCATTATACTAAAATAAGTTTGCTATTTATACCAAAAACGGGCTGAAGGATAGTGTGATGATGCTCTGATCGATTTCCAACCCTAGCTAGCTTCCGAGCATTATAAAAAAGAGGAAAATTAAAACCGAGCAAGCATTTTATTCTTATAACAAGAATTTAACTTACCAATCATGCTCATTTAATTAAACATGTATAACATGCATCCAAACATTTTTGATCAATTGTCTAAACACAAGCTCTCATCAAACAAGTTACTTATATGATTTATTTGTATATCAAGATAACAGAGATGAGCTCATTGTATAATAATTTATGAGTATTTCAGGGATATTTAAAAAATAAATCATATTAATCTCATGTTTTCTTTTAATAAAATTTTTATCCGTTGAATCATTGAAATGTCGATGGATACCCAGATAGTATACTCGAGGTATACAATCAATGATCAGTCAATTCATGTTCAGGGGTACCCATAAGGGCACATAATCAGGAAGCACACTCTCGAGCTATATATCAGGATACTCATATGAGCCATGTAATAGAAAGCTTATCCGGGCTATATCAAGAAACTCATAAGAGTCTATAACAGGATGCTCATTAAGCTTAACAGGTAACTCCAAAGAGTTATTATCAGGGAGCTCCAAATAGCATAACAGGGAGTTCAAGCGAGCCATGTCAGGAAGCTCATAAGAGCTTATATCAGGACGCTCACAAAGAGCTGTGTTTGTGTCGGCAATACATGTTGGATCAGAACCGATCAAATAGTGTAACAGGATGCTCACAAAGAGCTGCGGTAGTGCACAACACATGCAGAATCACTACCGATTAGGATGCTCACAAGAACTATATAACAAGCCGCTCGAGAGGGCTTATAACAGGATTGCTCATCTGACCTATATTCTATCTGCAACATATGCATGACCACAATCAATATGGGAAATCATGTATCCATCGAATTTCGTTATTCAATCGGAACTTAACATTTTCTAGACATTATCGAACATGTGATTATTTCATACATTTACAAAATTTATATAATTCATGTAAATACATATCACACTCAATTCAATCATAAAAATAAACACAATTTAGTTACACGAACTTACCTCGACACTTGTTCGTTTATGAAAATCTACTAATCTGTCACCTTTATTTTCCTCTACCTAACTCTTTATTTAATCTTTTTGGATCTATATAAATTAATTTAACATTAATTTAATTCATTTCATACTCAATTGAACTCAATTCACTTCCTAGGCAAAATTACCATTTTGCCCCTATACTTTTCATAAATGATAATTGTCCCTAGGCTCGGAAAATAAAATTCATGCAATTTAACACCTATTCCAAGCCTAACCATTTTTTACATGTCATAATAACATCCCATGAGTTTCACAAAAATCAAAATTTTTTCATAGGTTTTACCATTTTTCAATTTAGTCCCTAAATCATAATTTCATAAAATTCTCTTTGTAAAAGTTGTTTATCTATCAACAACTTTTAATTTTCTACCATAAATTTCAAATTTTCAACATATTCATCCATGGAAAAATTTTCATACTTTGATAACTTTGCAAATTAATTCCCGAAATAGATAAATTAAGCTATTACGAACTCAAAAATATAAAAATTACTAAAAATGGGACATGATTACTTACCCAATTAAGCTTGCATGATTTTCTTTCTCTTTCCTAGGGTTTCCATGTATTTTGGGGAAGAAGATGATAATAATAATAAGATATTTTCATTTAAATTTATTATCATCCATTAAATTTTCAACATTCCAATTAAGTCCTTTTCTTTTTTCTAATTTTTCATGGATGATTCATCAAAAATATCTACTAACTCCATTTAATGGTCTAATTGCCATATAAGGACCTCAAGTTTTGAATTTCATAGCTAATTAATCATTATAGCTATTAGAATTTAACTTTTACATTTTATGCAATTTGGTCCTTTCCATAATTAAACATGAAATCGATAAAATTTTCTTATCAAAATTTTCATACGTCTTTCCTATTATAATCCAGACCATGCAATAATATTAAAATAAATTTTCTTTATAACCTAGATTTGTGGTCCCGAAACCACTATTCTAATATCACTAAAAGTGGATTGTTACAACTCTCCCCCCTTAAAAAATTTTCGTCCTCAAAAATCTTACCAGTAAAGTGGTTCGGGTATGGTTTTCTTATTATTTCCTCCAGTTCCCAGGTAGCCTCTTCTCTACCATGTTTTTGCCAAAGAACCTTTAATAGAGCCACCTTTTTATTTTTTAATTGTTTCATCTCACTTGCTAAAATTTTGATCGATTTCTCATTGTAAGTCATATCAGGCTAAATCTCAACTTCTATTGGTGAAATAACATGTAAAGGATCTGACCGATACCATCGTAACATAGACACATGGAAATCATTATGAATTTTATCAAGCTCTAGCAGTAATGCCAATCAGTATGCAACAAGTCTGATTCTTTCTGTAATCTCATACGGTCCGATGAACCGTGGACTCAATTTTCCTTAACGGCCAAACCGAAGAACTTTCTTCAAAGGTGATACTTTTAAGAATACCTTGTCATCGACCTGAAATTCTGCTTCTTTTCATTTAAGATCGACATAAGACTTTTGACGGTTAGAGGCTACTTTTAAACTATCATGAATCACCTTTACATTTTCTTCCGTTTCACGAACTATGTCAACTCCGTGTATCTTTTTCTCACTAAGCTCTATCCAATACAATGGAGATCTACATTTACGACCATACAGAGCCTCATACGGTGTCATTTTAATGTTGGAGTGATAACTATTATTGTATGCAAATTCAAACAAAGGCAAATACTTTTACCAATTACCTTCAAATTCTAACACAGAGCACTAAAGCATATCTTCTAAAATTTGTATCACACGTTCTGACTAACCATCAGTCTGAGGATGAAATACAGTATTGAAATGTAACTGTGTACCCATAGCTTCTTGCAATTTATTCCAGAATCGAGATGTAAATCGGAGATCTCTATCAGAAATAATGGAGATTGGTACTCCATGCAGTCTGAAAATCTCAAAAACATATAATTCAGCTAATCTATCAAGGGAGAAATTCATACATACCGGAATAAAATGCACAGACTTCGTTAAACGGTTGACTTTTACCCAAATGGCATCTTTTTTTTTTTTTTGAGGATAAGGGTAATCCCAATACAAAATCCATAGTAACTCTTTCCCATTTCCACTCCGATATAGTAACTGGATGTAATAATCTCGAAGGCACCTGATGTTTAGCTTTTACTTGCTGACATATCAAACATTTAGATACAAATTCAGAAATATCTCGTTTCATTCCTGGCCACCAGTATATCTTTTTCAAATCATTGTACATTTTGTTACTACCAGGATGAATAGACATTGTACCATTATGAGCTTCATACAAAATCCTCTGTACAATTTCTGAATTCTTCGATGCACATATTCTGCCTTTGAACAATAAGCAGTCATCAGACCTAATCTGAAATTCTAAATTAGAATTTGACTCACATTGTACCTGTTTAGCTTGTAATTCATCATCACTCTTTTGAGCTTCACAAATTTGTTGCAAGAATATTGGTTTAGCTTTTAACTCAGCTATGACTGAACCATCATCAGACAAAGATAATCTGGTATTCATTGCTCGCAAAGCAAATAAATATTTTCTACTTAAAGCATCAGCAACCACATTGGCTTTTCCTAGATGGTAATCAATAACCAGATCATAATCTTTTAACAATTCAAGCCACCTTCGCTGTCTCAGATTCAAATCTTTTTGTGACATTAAATACATGAAACTTTTATGATCGGTGAATATATGACACTTTTCACCAAACCAATAATGCCGCCAGATTTTCAATGCAAAAATAATGGCTGCCAATTCTAAATCATGTATTAGGTAAATCTTTTCATGTGGTTTTAGTTGTCTCGAAGCACAGGCTATTACTTTACCTTCTTGCATCAATACACAGCCTAAGCCATTCAACGATGCATCACTGTAAATTACAAATTCTTTACCTGATTCGAGCCGAACTAGTATGGGTGCTTCAGTTAACAAAGATTTCAATCTGCCAAAACTCTACTCGCATTTATCAGACTACTCAAATTTTACATCTTTTTGCAATATACGAGTCATCGGAGCAGCTATCATCGAGAATCCTTTTACAAACATCCGATAATATCCAACTAATCCTAGAAACCTTCTAACTTCACACATTTTTTAGTGGTTTCCAGCTAACAATAGTTGAAATTTTATTCGAGTCCACTCTGATGCCTTTAGTAGATACTATATGTCCAAGGAAACCAACTTCCCGAAGCTAAAATTCACATTTACTGAATTTGGCATATAATTTTTTCTCACACAGAGTTTGCAACACAATTCTCAGATGATCAGCATGTTCATTTTCATCTCGAGAGTATACTAGAATATCATCAATAAACACCACCACAAATTTGTCTAAATATGGTCTGAAAATTCTATTCATCAAATCCACAAATATTGCAGGTGCATTTGTCAAACTGAATGGCATCACAAGAAACTCATAGTGCCCGTTGTAGAAAGCCCATTTCGCCCGGGCCCTTAGAATTGGTTACAACGAATAAATAAACCCAGAAAAAAATAAATTAAAAACCAAAACAAAAAAAAACAATAAAAGATCCAAATTTAATAAAAGTCCAGAGTCCATTTACAAAGAATAGGCCCAAACCCGAGACCCAATTGCACTAAACCTAAACTAACTAACCCAAACAGCCCAAATGACCCATTAACAAAAATGAACCCAAGCCTAAGAACAAAAACATAGAAACCCTAAGCCCAATCTACCCAGCCCAACATCTTCAGAAAACAACTCAGGAACCCTAGGGTTCCCTTGCGCCGCAGCCAACAGCTTCGTACGGCTGCCAGATACCCTGGCCCTCACCTCATGTGCTGCCTTCGTACAGCCTCCGTACACTTCCACGTCAGCAGAACCTGCGAAAAGAATGAAATAACAGAATATAGCAAATAATAAAAGAAAACAATAAAAAATAATAGCAGAAAAATAAAAAGAAAATGGGGGTTGTAATTTCATTTTATTTTCGGCTATAAAAAGCTAGAGAATCAGTGTAATTTTTTTAACGCATACATGCAATACAGATTAAAAACTATCAAAAAGAAAAGCAGTTGATTCAAAGGTATATTTCCATGTTTTTCAGCCTACTCACATGAAATATAGTATATATACATATATAGTTATAGAAAAATACCATATTTTTTACCTTTTTGGGCAATCGGAAGGAAGGAAACCGAATGGTTTTATCGATTTCTTTCAACGATCGTGGCTTTTTTAGGGTGTTTGAGGCTCAGATCTGAGGTGGGGAGAGCCGAGGGATTAAAATGGGCCATTTTTGCACTTCCGACCGCCGTGCAGACGGACGGTGGCCTGATCACCGGAGTTGGATTGCCCAGAGAGCATTTCTCCCCCCCCTTTTTTAGAAAATATGAAAAAATTATGATTTTGAAAAAAAAATTGGGATTTTATAGCATGATTAAAACGGTGTCGTTTTAGGCAGTTTCAATAGCCTCAAAATGGCGTCATTTAGTGATCGATGCCCGAGATCCAACTCGAAACAGGCCAAGGATCCGCGTGTTTTGGACTGAGGGTCTATTTGCGCCCTCAGTCCTTCCACTTTTGAAGCGTTTTTCAATAGGGTCCCATTTCTCTTTTTTTTTTTAAATTTTTGCCCCAGGGATTTTGCCTTTGTTTCACTTGGATCCGCGCTTAAACGCAGCGTTTTGAAGGCTTGGGATATTTTCCCTGTCAGTCCCTCTCCTTTACATGCACATTTATTTTGATCCGGATTCATAATTTATCAAATTTTTTTTTTGCATTTTTACAATTTGTACTTCACATTTATTCTGGTTGCGATTTAATCCTTAATCTTTTAGCTTCGTTTTTTACATTATTTATTGTTCATGTATTATTTATTTTAAAATTGTTTCATTACTTGTTTTAGATTATCTTACACATTATATATTAAATAATTTTACACATTATTATGTTGTACATTATCTTTTTGTATATATTGTTGATTTTATATTATTTTATGTATTTTCTTTTAACTCTATTTATGATTATATATTTTCTTTTAAATATATATAATTTATCTCTTTTAAAGTTATTTTATGATGTGTTTTTGCTTATTTCAAACGTTTTTATATTATTATTTCTATATATATACATACTTATAATGAGTTTTTTATTGCATGTATATTGTTTATTTTCATTAATTTGCATTATTTTGTATATTATGTATTTTAATTTTCTTCTTACTTAATATTTATTTCAAAATTCACTCATGTATTACTATTTAATCTGTTATTTATTTTTTATTTCTATTTCTTATTTTTCTTATCTATTTTAATTTTCACACGTATTACTTGTTTTTAAAATTTTTACGTGTAATTTATTATTTGTATATTGAGGATTTTAATTTTTTTCCTTTCTTTACATTATATATTATTTATTTATTTTAAAACTTATCATATTTTTTTATGTTAATTTGTGTGGTCTTTTTTATAAAATTATCTTTTAATTCGTTGACCTTCAAGTATTGATGCGAATATTTGTATAGTGTAGGAAGTGTTTCCATTACATGCACTTTAATTTGGTTCCTTATGATTGTTATTCATTTGTGTAGCATATTATTATTTCATGCTTGTAAATTATGCTTTTATGTCTTGCTATTGCATCATGATTCTAATTCCCACTTTCGCCCAATATCAATTATCTTTTATCCCCAAACAAACTAAATAAAGATATTTTTTGAGTCAGTTTTATAATCGCTTAGTTAAAGGCTTTTGAAATAAGCCAATATTTCGTGTTTAGAAATTCGAGAAATCGTGCCCTAACGTGCTGGGTTTCAGTTTTTCGTTTGGCCAAATAATCGAATATCCTTTTGAAACTTTCAATGCATGATTTTCAAGTATCGCTAAGTTAAAGGCTTTCAAAATAAGGCAATATTCCGTGTTTGGAAATCTGAGAAATCGTGACCTAACGTGTTGGGTTTCGATTTTTCATTTGGCCAAATAATTGAATATCTTTTTGAAACTTTCAATGCATGAGTTTTGGGAATCATGAGATAATCTTGGATTCGAAGATTTAAATTGTCGTACCCTAATGCGTTGGATGTGATATTTTATTCCTTCGGAACAAGAGAATCTTAACATCCAATTCGAGTATATACAAACATTTTTAAATGGGATTGTATTTTTTTAAAATCATTTCAAATTTTTTGACATTAGGACGTTAATTAATCAATTAGGTACCAATTTTGGGCGTTGCAAGGGTGCTAATCCTTCTTCGTACGTAATCGACTCCAAAACCTGTTTTCTTAACTTTTGTAGGCCAGAATTAATGTTTTAATAAAATTAAAAGTTTTATTAGGTGATCTAATCACACCTAAACAAAAAGGATTGGTGGTGACTTCACACCATATTTTAAAGTCGATCCCCATTTTTCAAAATTTAAAAATGGTTTCAACACCCGTACCTGGTTCTAAAAGCTATCTTTGGCACATCTGAGTCTTTCACTCGTAACTGTTATTATCCAGAACGGAGATCTATTTTAGAAAACACAATGGCACCTTTTAACTGATCAAACAAGTCATCAATTCGAGGCAACGGATAATTGTTCTTGATTGTAACCTTATTGAGCTGCATGTAATCAATACACAGCCTCAACGATCCATCTTTCTTCTTTACAAACAGAACGGGTGCACCCCAAGGTGAATGACTAGGTTGAGTAAAGCTGCTATCTCAATTCTTGCAACTGTGCTTTCAACTCTTTTAACTCCGTTGGGGTCATTTGATAAGGTGTTATTGATATTAGAGTTGTTCCAGGAACAAGATCTATAGAAAATTTCACCTTTCTGACTGGCGGTAATCTGGGTAATTCTTCCAGAAACACATCAGGAAACTTACAAACAACTGACACTAACTTAATCTTCGATACAAATACTTTAGTATCCAACACATATGCAAGATAAGCATCATACCCTTTTTTGATATATTTTTGTGTTGATATTGCTAAAATCACATTAGACAACCCATCCAATTTTTTATATTCAACCCGGAGCAATTCGCCATTCTGACATTTTAACACAATGTATTTCTGTTTACATTTTACCACTGCATCATGTTGAGTTAGCCAGTCCATTCCCAAAATTACATCAAATTCATCAAAAGGCAGTAACATCAAATCAGCCGAGAAACAATAACCCTTTACCATCAATGGATAGTTTTTACAAACTTTATCCACTATAACATACTGGCCCAAGGGGTTTGAAACTTTAACCACAAATTCAGTGAACTCAATAGGTAAATTTTTAACAAATACTAATTTTGTGCATACCTATGAATGTGTGGAACCAGGATCAATCAAAGAAGTTATATCAATATCAAAAAGAGAAAATGTACCAGTAATGACGTCTGGTGCATAGGCATCCTCTCTTGCACGTATAGTATGTGTCCTTACCGATTCTCGTGCTTCAGACTTAACTGTTAAATCTTTTGTTGCACTTTAGCTACCACTAACATTTTCAGAGTGACGGGGGAGGTAAGGTTACTCTACTTTGAAGTCTGATCAGTATCTTTTTTCAATCATTTCTGAACAATCTTTAGGATAGTGGTCAAGAGAACCATATCTATAGCAGGCTCCGCTTCTCATACAGTACTCCTTAAAATGAAATTTGTTGCAATGTTTACACCTAGGTTTGAGGTTACCAACACTTCCAATACTCATTACAGATGGAGACGGAGATCTCAGATTAAAGCATTGAGAACCTCATTCTTTTCTAGAATACCCCGTAAATGTGGTAGAATGAGCATGGTATTTCTTTGATTTCTTTGAAGTAGATGCTTATGACTTCTCCATAAATCTCTTACTAGAAATCTGGGCTTCTCTCCCTACTTGTCTCTTCTCTTTGCTTAATTCCTCAACTTTGTGTGCTCGATCAGCTAGTACTACAAATTCCTTAATTCAAGAATTCCTATCAATAGCTTGATGCCTTCATTTAATCCTTCTTTAAAACATTTACATGTATCAGCCTCAGTCGAAACCCATTTTCTGGCATACTTTCTTAACCGAACGAATTCTCACTTGTATTCAGATACAGTCATATTTCCTTGTTTAAGCTCTAGAAATTTTTTCTTTTTTTTTGATCTAGAAATCTCTGGCTAATATACTTTTTTCTAAATTCTATTTGGAAAAACTCCTACGCAACATTTTCCCTTAGCACAACAAAAATCAAAGTATTCCACTATTGATAAGCTATGCCTTTCAATAGTGATACAAAACATTTTAGGCACTCAGCTTGTGTGCATGATAATTCATCCAAAACCCTGATTGTATTCTCTAACCAAAATTTAGCCCTTTCCGAATCATCTTCGGTAGGATCCCTAAATTCTTCAGCTCCATATTTATAGATTTCATCTACCGGAGACTTACCAGTTCTAACAAGTTCAACACCTTGTGGCATGTCAGGAACTGGTTGAGGAGTAGGAGGGGGAGGTTGTTGTATAGCAAGATTTGTTCTCAAAAATTATGTGAACCATTCATTCATCATTTAAAAGAAGGCTTCTTTTGCCTCCTCACCTTGGCCATTAGATATGGGCCTTCTACTGCTACTAGATGTAGCTCTTTGAACTTAAACTTGAGTAGTGCTCTCAGCTTCCTTAGATTTAGCTCTAACTTGGTTGGATAACATTACTATATGAAAAACATGTTTAAAATGGTCAGGACATATCACACTATCACAAATTATATAATGACATGTATAACTAAACTCGTACTTGCAACATTAGTTCGAGAATCGGCTAAATCGTAGCTCTGATACCAATAAATGTAACACCCCTAACCTATATCTCTCACCGGAACAGGGTTATGGAACATTACCAGAGTTTACAGTTCAATTACAGTTAATTTATGTCATTTTCTATTCATTTTCAGAAATCAATCACAATCAATCATAATATCCCTCGTATGGTCCTCGAGGCCCAAAATACATATTAGAATAGTGTCGAGACTAAACCGAGATCACAGAAAATTTTTCGCGAAATCTCAAAATTTTTCTTAGGTACAGGGGACACACGCACATGTGGCCAGGCCGTGTGGCTCACACGGCCAATAACACGCCTGTGTCCCAAATCGTGTGGCCATACAATGTGAGGCACACGGCCGTGTTCCAACCCATGTCCTTAGCCGTGTAACTCTCTAACTTGGGTCACACGCCCGTGTGCTAGGCCATTTAGACAATTTAATTTTCAAAAATTAAGTGCAGGGATTACACGGTCAAGACACACGCCCATGTGCTGGGCCCACTATAACACCTTTTACTCGTAACCAAGACCGGAACCTTATACGAGGCGTTACCAGACATGTACTCCAACATTTTCGGGAAATACGAGTTACAAAATTTCATTCCAATATAAAACCAATCAAATTTCATTTTAATGTCCCTATTATGGGCCTACGTGGCCCTACACACACATTGAAAACGATTTGAGACTAAACTGAAAACTTACGAAAGTTCATAAAATTTTTTCTAGGTAAAACCTCACACGTCTGTGTGACAGTAATGCACATGCCCGTGTGCTTTGTGACATGCCCGTGTCCCCTACCCGTGTGGATTTAATTGAATGTATTTCTTATTTTGAACCTACAGGGGTTTTCACACAGTCAAGCACACGCTCGTGTCCCTGGCCCGTGTCCTTCACACGGCCTAGACAAGCCCGTATGGTCACCCGTGTCCAAAAACTCGAGCATTCTATTTATGATGTCATTATACATTTAGGGGCACACGGACAAGACACACACCCGTATACTAGGCCGTGCCCTCACCACGGTTGAGACACACGACCGTGTCTCTACCCGTGTGTTTACTACCATGCATTCTAACTTCAAAATTTTAAGTGCAGGGGACAAACAGCCATACTACACGCCCATGGGGCGATTTGTGTGTCACACACGGCATGGACACACGCCCGTGCGTCTACCCGTATGGACCTTGTTAGGCTATTTTCCAAGCCTTTAGTCACCCTTTATAATCTACTCTCACTTTTAGGTTTCCACAATACATAACAAGGCCTGATTATATACTTAAATTGCCTCGATAAACCTCATTGCATGTAAACCTCATTTCATTGGTTTTACACATGCTAGGCTATTTCCCTTGTATTAATGATTTCTATACCTTATAACACTTTTAAGATTGGCTCATTAATATAACTCATTGCCAATTATGGCCAAGCCACCCCCTGTAATTTGGTCACATTACTTAAGCCTAATTGTGATATGCCACATTTAAATATTACAATAACATTTAGAAATAAACATGCGCAAATTTGTAGGTCATAACCTACATCACAATGAGCCAATTCTCATGGCCATTTACAAATGGATATGTATACCTTTACATGCCTTCATTTTGGAAAATCAAATGACACATATAACAAAATAAACAAAAGCTCTATACATGCCATTGAACAAAATAAAAGTGTCTATATACCAAAGCTGGACTAACTGATAGTGTATTGATTCTCCAACCATCTTCCAATCTTTATGAGTCCTCGAGCTCTCTAAGACAGGGAAACTAAACTTACCGATTAATTAGCATACAACCATATTAGGCAATAAAACCAACAAGAAATGAATGGTTTCCCTATCACATGCACTAAATCAACAAGTTAGTCACATAACAATCCACTATGTAATTAATCTTAAATAACCTCATCATTCAACATTTCCATTTATATATATATATCTCATATTATCCTGTTAGGTTTTCCTGGAAATCTCGATGGATTATCCATTTACCATCAAGTCATAAGAGCGATCGTTTCATGTACGCACTCCCGTGAACCTCACATCTTATGGCGGGATTACCAGTTCAGGCTAAATTCCCCATAATATAAACTCATAAGGTGATGTCGGGATTCCCAGTCCAGGCTAAATCCCTTATAGCGACAAACACCCTTAATGAGCTCGGATCTGAATTACCAGTCCAGGCTAAATTCAGACCGTAATCGGATAACCCGTCCGGGCTAAATCCACAATGCACACATATTCTTCGAGAGACTCGATCACTCAAGGAACACCCGTCTGGGCTAGATCCTTTCTATATTTGAGATCAACGGATTACCCGTCTGGGCTAAATCCTTTCTGTAACACATGCAGGATCTCCAGTCACATATAAATCATGGTTTATCCATCAAATTTCCCATTTTAACCTCGAATTTCCCATTTTAACCTTGATCGGGACATTTATCAACATGTAATTATTAAGGATACATTTCATGGATTTTCATGCCAACATCAAACGCAATTATCATACATTCATAAATCATGCAATTAGGCATATTATGAGTTTACTTTAAGTTATCCGAACTTACCTGGTACTTGTTCCGGTATCGTGTTTCTGTTATTCTGAAACCTTTCGTTTTCCTTGATCGACCTCCGAAATTTGTTCCTCGGGGTCTATAATAATAAAAATGAATCATTAACACCTCACATTATACTTTTTGAGTCTAAATTTTACCCCCGGTCCAAATGATCGTTTATCCCCTAGCCTTTCACATTTTTACGATTTAATCCCTAGGCTCGTATAATGAAATGCATGCAATTTTTACCTTACCCAAGCCTAGCTGAATGTCCTTTCCTCATATGGCAGTCCATATTTTTCTATTATTTCTCATCTTTTTACCCATTTTTACAACTTTTACAAAATTGTCCCTAAAGCCATTTCCATGAAAAATCACTTAGTAAAAGTTGTTTACCATCTTTTCAACTTTCATATTCCTCCATAAACCATCAAAATACAAGTAACTCATGCATGGGTAAATTTCTAAACGTGAACCCTAGCATGAAATATGGGGAGAAATAGAGAGAGTAAGTTACCGGGATTTCAAAAATATGAAGAACATTAAAAACGGGGCTTGAAAGCACTTACTATTGAGCTTGAGAATGTTGAAAACCCTAGCTATGGAGAGCTTGAGAATTTCGGCTGGATGAAGGAGAAGAATGGATAATTTTTGGCTTATTTTTCCCATTTTATTTCATTAATTTGTCAAATGACCAAAATGCCCTCAAGCTATTTCTTTCAAATTTCATCCTTACATGCCCATTTTTGTCCAAAAACTTAGAAATTAGGTAAATTTCTCTTTAAGACCTTCTAATTAATAATCTAAAACAATTTCATACAAATTGCTTCTAGAATCCAAGTTTTGCAATTTATTCAATTTGGTCCTTATTTTCCAATTGGACACCTTACTCATAGAATTTCTTTATGAAACTTTAACACATGCATATTCTCATATGCTAGACCTCATAATAATCACAGAATAAATTTCTCAATGTCAGATTTTTGGTCTCGAAACCACTGTTTCGACTAGGCCCTCTTTTGGGATGTTACATTTCTCCCCCTTAGAGATTTTCGTCCTCGAAAGTCTTACCAGTAAACAGGTTTGGATATTGGCTTTTCATGGTTTCTTCCGGTTCCTATGTGGCTTCTTCCACTTCGTGTCTGTGCCATAAAACTTTTATCAAAGCCACATCTTTATTCCTCAGCTGTTTAACCTCACGAGCCAAAATCTTGATCGGTTCTTCACCATAGGTCATGTTTGGTCTAATTTCAATCTCCATCGGTGAAATCACATGAGAGCGGTCTGATTGATATCGCCTTAACATAGACACATGAAACACATCATGAATCTTTTCTAATTCTAGTGGTAATGTCAAACGATAGGCTAATGGTCCAATTCTTTTGGTAATCTCGTATGGCCCGATAAATCGCAGACTCAGTTTGCCTTTCCGACCAAATCTCAATACCTTTTTCCATAGAGATACTTTCAAGAATACTCTATCCCCAACTTGAAATTCGATCTCTTTTCTTTTCAAATCAACATATGACTTTTGCCTATCCGATACTGGTTCCAAATAGTCACGTATCTCTTTAACCTTTTCTTCAGTTTCCTTGATCAGGTTAACTCCGTGAATCTGACTCTCCTTGAGTTTTGTCCAATACAATGGAGTTCGACACTTTCTGCCATACAAGGCCTCATAAGGCGCCATCTTCAAACTCGTTTGGAAACTGTTGTTGTAGGCAAACTCTACCAATGGCAAGTATTTTTCCCAACTGCCCTGAAATTCGAGGATGCAACATCGCAACATATCCTCAAGAATCTGAATCATTCGCTCAGACTGACCATCAGTATGCAAGTGAAAAGTCGTACTAAAACTCAATTTTGTACCTAAGGCTTCTTGTAACTTCTTCCAGAATCTCGAAGTGAATCTCGAGTCTCTGTCTAATATAATCGACGATGGTACCCCGTGTAATCTCACTATCTCAGATATATACAAGTTGGACAACTTATCAAGAGAGTAATCTATCCTTACTGGAATAAAATGAGTCGACTTCATCAATTTATCCACCACAACCGATATGGCATCCTTCTTTTTCGGGGTCAATGGTAATCCTGTCACAATGTCCATAGTGATTTTGTCCCACTTCCATTCGGGGATCATCACAGGCTGTAACAAACCTGAAGGTATTTGATGTTCAGCTTTGACTTGCTGGCATATCAAGCATTTCGATACAAATTCAGAGATGTCTCTTTTCATGTCATTCCACTAGTACATTTTCTTCAAATCATTATACATCTTGGCACTTCCTGGATTAATAGACAAACGACTATCATGTGCCTCTTGCAAAATTTTTTGAATAATCTCATTATCTTTGGGTACACAAACCCTATCTCTGAACATCAAATGTCCATTAGGATCGATCTGAAAATCTGATTCGATACCCAACTCACATTGAGCTCTTTTAGCTTGCAGGTGACTATCATTAGTCTGAGCATCATAAATTTCTTGAAGAAATGTCAGCCTATCCCTTAGCTCTGCCAAGACCGAACCTTCATCAAGCAATGCCAATCGAGCATCCATGGCCCTCAGTGCAAACAAACATTTTCAGCTTAACGCGTCGGCGACCACATTCGCCTTTCCCGGGTGGTAATCGATGATCAGTTCATAATCTTTAATTAATTCTAACCATCTCCTCTGTCTCAGATTCAATTCCTTTTGAGTCATCAAATACCTCAAACTCTTGTGGTCTGTGAATATACGACAAGTCTCACCATATAAATAATGCCTCCAAATTTTTAAGGCAAAAATAATGGCGACAAGTTCTAAGTCGTGTGTTGGATAATTCTTCTCGTGTGGCTTCAACTGCTGTGAAGCATAAGATATCACATTGCCATCTTGCATAAGTACACAACCCAGTCCATTTAAGGATGCATCACTGTAGACCACAAACTCTTTTCCTAACTCGGGCAATACTAAAACAGGAGCTTCAGTCAATAGTGTCTTCAACTTCTCGAAACTCTGTTGACACTTTTTCGTCCATTCAAATTTAACGTCTTTCTGTAGCAACCTAGTCATTGGAGCCGCTATCATGGAGAATCTTTTCACAAATCTTCAGTAGTAACAGGCTAAGCCCAAAAATCTTCTAACCTCGGTTACACTTTTAGGTGGTTTCCATTCAAAGATAGCAGAGATCTTACATGGATCAACTCGGATGCCTTCACCCGAAACAATATGACCCAAAAACCCAACTTCTTGGAGCCAAAACTCACTCTTGCTAAACTTAGCATACAATTGTTTTTCCCGTAAGTTCTACAACATAGTTCTCAGATGTTTCACATACTCTGTCTCATCCTTGGAATAAATCAAAATGTCATCAATAAACACAACAACGAATTGGTCCAAGTATGGCCAAAATATCCTATTCATTAGGTCCATAAATACGATTGGTGCATTTGTTAACCCAAACAGCATGACAAGAAATTCATAATGACGATACCTCGTCCTAAAAGTTGTCTTAGGCACATCCGATTCCTTAACTCGCAACTGATTGTAGCCAGACCTCAAGTTTATCTTAGAGAACACAGTGGCTCCCCTCAACTGGTCGAACAAATCACCAATCCTTGGCAAGGGATGCTTATTCTTGATAGTCACATTGTTCATTTGTCGATAATCTATACATAGCCTCATTGAACCATCTTTCTTCTTTACAAACAATATGGGAGCACCCCTAGGAGAAAAACTTGGCCTTGCAAAACCTTTATCCATCGGCTCTTGCAACTGTGTTTTTAACTCTTTCAGCTCGGTTGGTGCCATCCTATATGGAGCAATTGAAATAGGAGTCGTTCCTGTTACCAGTTCAATACCAAACTCTATTTCTCTATCAGGAGGTAATCCGAGTAATTCCTCCGGGAACACGTTCGGATTTTCACATACTATTGGTACGGACTCAATCTTTAACTCCATTTCTTTAGTGTTCAATACAAAAGCAAGATAGGCTTCGTACCCTTTTCTCATATATCTTTGAGCAACCATTGATGTAATTACAACCGGCAGTGTATCCAATTCTCTTGAATCAACCCGTAGAATCTTACCATCTAGGCACTTCAATTTAATATACTTACTACCACAGTTTACAATTACATCATGTAGGGCTAACCAATCCATACCAAGTATTATATCAAACTCATCAAATGGTAATAACATAAGGTTAGCCAGAAAGCAATGACCTTGAATTGTCAAAGAACAATTCTTACAGACTTTATCAACCAGGACTGACTTGCCTAATGGGTTCGACACTCTGATAATAAATTCCGTAGGTTCAATGGGTATATTCATACTAGACACCAATCTCATGAAAATGCATGAATGCGTCGACCCCAGATCAATTAAGGCAACAAAACAAGTATTAAAAAGAGAAAAGGTACCCGTGATGACGTCAGGAGCAGAGGCTTCCTCTCAAACGCATATTGCATACGTTCTTGGTAGGGCTCGAGCCTCTGATTTTGCAGTGTCTTTAGCCGCAACTCAACTGCCACTAGCACTTCCAAGATATCTCGGAGGTCTACCTCGTAGAATAGGAGTACTCGACTTCGGAGCTACTTCCACCTTTTTGTCAGTTCTCTCTGGGCAGTCTCTGAGGAAGTGGTCAAGAGAACCACATCTGTAGCATGCACCGCTCTTCATTCGACACTCTGCAAAGTGAAATTTATTACAGCTTTTGCACTTTGGCTTTTGATCATCTATACTCCCTACACTAGTCACCATCGGGGAAGAAGAATTTTGATTACGCCGTTTGGAACTTCTCGCTCTACCCGAATATCTTACTGATGAAGTGGAACGTTCATGTTGGCTCCTTGATTTCTTTGTAGAAAACGAGAGCATTTTACCGCTAGATCTCTTGCTCGAAACTCAGGCTTCTCTCTTAGCCTGTTTCCTTTCATTATTGAGCTCCTTGGCCTTCTTGGCCCGATCAGCTAATGCAGTGAACTCTCGTATTTCAAGGATCCCAATCAACAGATTGATTTCCTCATTTAGACCTTCCTCAAAATGTTTACACATTTCTAACTCTGTTTGAACCAACTCAGTCACATACTAACTTAGCCTTACAAACTCCCTTTCGTATTTCACTACAGTCTTATTTCTTTGTTTGAGTTCCATGAACTCATTTCACTTCGAGCCTAAGAACCTTTGACTGATGTATTTCTTTTTAAACTCTGTTTGGAAAAATTCCCAAGTGATGTTTTCTTTTGGCACCATTGAAGATACAGTCTTCCACCAGTGGTATGCAGTATTCTTTAGAAGAGATATAACACACTTTAAACACTCCTCAGGTGTACACGATAACTCATCCAATAATCGTGTAGTGTTCTCGAGCCAGAACTCGGCTCGCTCAGTATCATCATCGATCTTAGCTTTGAATTCCTTAGCCCCATACTTTCTAAGCTTGTCTACAGGGGCTTTACCAATTTTTACAAGTGCCATACCTCGTGGCACTTCCTCATCAGGTCAGTTAGGAGGTGGGAGAGGTCGTGGTATGTTGGCGCGATTTCTCAAGTAATCCCCAAACCACTCATCCATCATATTAAAGAAGGCAGCTCTGGCATCTTTTCGGCCTTCGGACATAGGCCTTCTACTACTACTAGATACAGCTCGTTGCACGAAAGCTGGAGCATGGCTCTCTGCTCCCTTGGACTAATCTTGTGCTTGATTGGAAGACATTTCCTATATTCAAAGATAATTAAACAGTTAGCAGATGTCACACTATCAACGTTCAATTAATGGCATGTATAGCGAAACTCAATACTCTCTACGGTAGTCCTAGAACCGACTAAACCGTAGCTCTGATATCACTAAATGTAACAGCCCTTACCCGTACCCAAGACCGAGAATAGATACGAGGCGTTACCAGACATGTACTCGAACATTTTCGTGAAATACAGGTTACAAAATTTCATTCCAATATAAAACCAATCAAATTTCATTTTAATGTCCCTATTATGGGCTTACGAGGCCCTACACACACATTGAAAATGATCTGAGACTAAACCGAGAACTTACGAAAGTTCATAAAAAAATTTCTAGGTAAAACCTCACATGCCCGAGTGAAAGCAATGCACACGCCCGTGTGCTTTGGGATACGCCCGTGTCCTCTACCCGTGTGGATTTAATTGAATTTATTTCTTATTTCGAACCTACAAGGGTTTTCACACGGCCAAGCACACATCCATGCCTCTGGCCCATGTCCTTTACACAGCCTAGACACATCCGTATGGTTACTCGTGTCCAAAAACCCGAGCATTCTGTTTATGACGTCAGCATACATTTAGGGGCACACGACCAAGACACACGCCCGTGTACTAGACCGTGCCCTCCACGCGATTGAGACTCACAGCCGTGTATCTACCCATGTGTTTACTACCATGCATTCTGACTTCAAAATTTTAAGTGCAAAGGACACACAGCCATACTACACACCTATGGGGTAATCCGTGTGTCACACACGGCCTGGACACATGCTCGTGCGTCTACCCGTGTGGACCTTGTTAGGCTATTTTTCAAGCCTTTAGTCACCCTCTATAATCTACTCTCACTTTTAAGTTTCCACAATACATAACAGGGCTTGATTATATACTTAAATTGCCTCGATAAACCTCATTGCATGTAAACCTCATTTCATCGGTTTTACACATTCTAGGCTATTTCCCTTGTATTAAGGATTTCTATACCTTATAACACTTTTAAGATTGGCTCATTATTATAACTCATTGCCAATTATGGCCAAGCCACCCCATGTAATTTGGTCACATTACTTAAGCCTAATTGTGATATGCCACATTTAAATACTACAAGAACATTTAGACATAAACATGCGCAAATTTGTTGGTCATAACCTACATCACTATGAGCCAATTCCCACGGCCATTTACAAATGGATATGTATACCTTTACATGCCTTCATTTTGGAAAATCAAATGACACATATAACAAAATAAACAAAAGCTCTATACATGCCATTGAACAAAATAAAAGTGTCTATATACCAAAGCTGGACTAATTGATAGTGTATTGATTCTCCAATCGTCTTCCAATCTTTACGAGTCCTCGAGCTCTGTAAGACAAGGAAAAAAGAGAGGGGTAAGCATTTACGTGCTTAGTAAGCCCGAATAACTGGAAAGTAAACTTACCGATTAATTAGCATACAACCATATTAGGCAATAAAACCAACAAGAATGGAATGGTTTCCCTATCACATGCACTAAATCAACAAGTTAGTCACATAAAAATGCACTATGTAATTAATCTTAGATGACCTCATCATTCAACATTTCCATTTATATATATCTCATATTATCTCGTTAGGTTTTCTTGGAAATCTCGATGGATTATCCATTTACCGTCAAGTCATAAGAGCAATCATTTCATTATGCACTCTCACGAACCTCACATCTTACGGCGGGATTACCAGTCTAAGCTAAATCCCCCAAAATATAAACTCATAAGGTGATGTCGGGATTACCAGTCCAGGCTAAATCCTTTATAGCGACAAACACCCTTAATGAGCTCGGATCTGAATTACCAGTCTAGGCTAAATTCAGACCCTAATCGGATTACCCGTCCGGGCTAAATCCACAATGCACACATATTCTTCGGGAGACTCGATCACTCAAGGAACTCCCGTCTGGGCTAGATCCTTTCTATATTTGAGATCAACGAATTACTATTCTGAGCTAAATCCTTTCTGCAACACATGCAGGATCTCCAGTCACATGTAAATCATGGTTTATCCATCAAATTTCCCATTTTTACCTTAACGGGGACATTTATCAACATGTCATTATTAAGGATACATTTCATGGATTTTCATGCCAACATCAAACGCAATTATCATACATTCATAAATCATGCAATTAGGCATATTATGAGTTTACTTTAAGTTATCCAAATTTACCTGGTACTTGTTCCGGTATCGTGTTTCGGTTATTCCGAAACCTTTCGTTTTCCTTGATCGACCTCTGGAATTTGTTCCTCGAGGTCTATAACAATAAAAATGAATCATTAACACCTCACATTATACTTTTCGAGTCTAAATTTCACCCTCGGTCCAAATGACCGTTTAGCCCCTAACCTTTCACATTTTTACGATTTAGTCCCTAGGCTCGTATAATGAAATGCATGCAATTTCTACCTTACGCAAGCCTAGCTGAATGTTCTTTCCTCTTATGGCAGTCCACATTTTTCTATTATTTCTCATCTTTCTACCCATTTTTACAACTTTTACAAAATGGTCCCTAAAGACATTTCCATGAAAAATCACTTAGTAAAAGTTGTTTACTATCTTTTAGACTTTCATATTCCTCCATAAACCATCAAAATACAAGTAACTCATGCATGGGTAAATTTCTAAATGTGAACCCTAACATGAAATATGGGTGGAAATAGAGAGAGTATGTTACCGGGATTTTAAAAATATGAAAAACATTAAAAATAGGGCTTGAAAGCACTTACTATTGAGCTTGAGAATGTTGAAAACCCTAGCTATGGAGAGCTTGAGAATTTCGGCTGAATGAAGGAGAAGAATGGTTGATTTTTGGCTTATTTTTCCCATTTTATTTAATTAATTTGCCAAATAACCAAAATGCCCTCAAGCCATTTCTTTCAAATTTCATCCTTACATGCCCATTTTTGTCCAAAAACTCAAAAATTGGACAAATTGCTCTTTAAGACCTTCTAATTAATAATCTAAAACAATTTCATACAAATTGCTTCTAGAATCCAAGTTTTACAATTTATTCAATTTGGTCCTTATTTTCCAATTGGACACATTACTCATAGAATTTCTTCATGAAATTTTAACACATGCATATTCTCATATTCTAGACCTCATAATAATTATAAAATAAATATTTCAACAACGGATTTGTGGTCTCGAAACCACTGTTCTAACTAGGCTCTCTTTCGGGATGTTACACACACGGACAGACCACACGCCTGTGCGCATGGCCGTGTGTCACACATGGTTGAGACAGACGCCCATGTGTCTGCCCATGTAGATAAAATAAGGCCATTTTTCAACCCTTATTTCTCACCCTTTTTACCTTGCACCTACATAAACACTTCAATATATTATCAAACCAATTTGGTACATATAAACCAAGCCAAAAACAAGTATTATGTATGTTATATTTACACATATGATCAAATGTTTAAATTTCTACAATTACATTTATGTTTATTTGCAAGTTATTCAATTATACTAACTCAAAATTCATTTATAATTTGTTTTAGATATATATATCTTCTACCATTTAACCATTCCAACTCGCATAAAAAATGATATGGCATTATATAATTACATCAAAATATACTTTCCACTAGTCATTCCAATGGCTAGTTACAACCAAACATTTCATCATTTTACCTAGCTTAGCCTATACATGCCATTATACCAAAATAAATTTGCTATTTATATCAAAAACAAACTGAAGGATATGGTCTGATGATCTCCGACAGATTTCTGACCCTAGTGAGCTTCCGAGCACTATAAAACAGAGGAAACTTAAAACCGAGTAAGCATTTTATACTTAGTAAGTTCGTATAACAATAATTTAACTTATCAATCATGCTCATTTAATTAAACATGTATAACATGCATCCAAACATTTTTTATCAATTGTCTAAACACAAGCTCTCATCAAACAAGTTACTCATATGATTCATTTGTATATCAAGATAATAGAGATGAGCTCATCGTATAATAATTTCTGAGTATTTCAGGGATATTTAAAAAATAAATCATATTAATCTCATGTTTTATTTTAACAGAAATTTTATCCGATGAATCATTGAAATGTCGATGGATACCCAGATAGTATATTTGAGGTATACAAATCAATAATCCATTAATTCATGTTCAGGGGTACCCATAAAGGCACATAATTAGGAAGCACACTTTTGAGCTATATATCAGGATACTCATATGAGCCATGTAACAGAAAGCTTATCCGGGCTATACTAGGAAACTCATAAGAGCCTATAACAGGAAACTCATTGAGCTTAACAGGTAACTCAGAAGAGTTATATTATCAGGGAGCTTTGGATAACATAATAGGGAGTTCAAGTGAGCCATGTTAGGAATCTCATAAGAGCTTATATCAAGATGCTCACGAAGAGCTGTGTTTGTGTCCGTAATAAATGCTGGATCACAATCGATCGAATAGTGTAACAGGACGCTCATAAAGAGCTGAGATAGTGCGTAACACATGCAAAATCATTACCGATCAAAATGCTCGAAGGATTTATATAATAGGATGCTCGAGAGGACTTATAATAGGATTGCTAATCTTAGATATATTCTGTCCGCAACATATGCAGGACCACAATCAATATGGGAAATCATGTATCCATCGAATTTCATTATTCAAACGGAACTTAACATTTTCCGGACATTATCGAACATGTGATTATTTCATACAATTATAACATTTATATAATTCACGTAAATACATATCACACTCAATTCAATCATAAAAATAAACACAATTTAGTTACACGAACTTACCTCGACACTTGTTCGTTTATGAAAATCTACTGACCCGTCACCTTTTCTTTTCCTCGATCTAACTCTTTATTTGATCTTTTCGGATCTATATAAATGAATTTAACGTCAAATTAATCCATTTCATACTCAATTGAACTCAATTCACTTCCTAGGAAAAATTATCATTTTGCCCCTATACTTTTCATAAATGACAATTTTGTCCCTAGGCTCGGAAAATAAAATTCTTGCAATTTAATCTTTATTCCAAGCCTAACCGATTTTTACATGTCTTAATAACATCCCATGAATTTCACAAAAATCAAAAATTTTCCATGGGTTTTACCATTTTTTAATTTAGTCTCTAAATCATAATTTCTTAAAAATTCTCTTTGTAAAAGTTGTTTATCTATCAACAACTTTTCATTTTCTACCATAAATTTCAAAATTTTCAGCATATTCATCCATGGAAAAATTTTCATTCTTTGATAACTTTGCAAATTAATCCCCAAAATAGATAAATTAAGTTATTACGAACTCAAAAATATAAAAATTACTAAAAATGAGACATGATTACTTACCCAATTAAGCTTGCTTGATTTCCTTTCTCTTTCCTAGGGTTTCCATGTATTTTGGGGAAGAAGATGATAATAATAATAAGATATTTCCATTGAAATTTATTATCATCCATTAATTTTTTAACATTCCAATTTAGTCCTTTTCTTTTTCTAATTTTCCATGGATGATTCATCAAAAATATCTAATAACTCCATTTAATGGTCTAATTGTCATATATGGACCTCAAGTTTTAAATTTCATAGCTAATTAATCCTTATAGCTAGTAGAATTTAACTTTTGCATTTTATGCAATTTGGTCCTTTCCATAATTAAACAGAAATCGATACAATTTTCTTATCAAAATTTTCATACGTATTTCCTATCATAATACTGACCATGCAATAATATTAAATTAAATTTTCTTTATAACTCGTATTTGTGGTCCCAAAATCATTATTCTGATTCTACTGAAAACTGGCTGTTACAGGGAAAATGAAACTTAATAATTATTTCATATATATATTTCATTATTCTCTATAAGTCCCTTTAGTATCACTTTAAATTTTACTCACTTCCTTATAATACTTTATTTAAGTCCTCTAATATATTATCCCATAGCATTTCTCTAGCTTCATTTAACACTTATCATTTTTAGTTTCGAGTACAGTTAATTACTAAATTTTAATTTCTTATATTCTTATGATTACTTCGATATTGAGGTATTATTACTTATGTTTAATTTCTTTATATACCTTTTTGTCGTTTACGTCATCTCACTTCATTAATTTCATTTAATTGCTAATTAAATCATTTCTAAGTTAATAATTTCTAACTCAAGAATACTTATTTACATCTTTCTTTACACTTAATTTATAAAATATTTCAATTTAATCCTTTAAAAAATATATAGAAGTCTTATAAGTACTTACTTTTTTTTAATAAATTTCATTTCTTTACTTCTCTTATTTTTCATTCTTCTTCATTAACTATTCTTAATTTCAATATCACTTTACATCGACACTCTATTATACTAATTTTCAAAATTGTCTACTAAAAATTTCAATTTTACTATTTATTCAACTTACTTTTATGTTATTTACAATTTTGTTCACTAACCACATCACTTAATTCATTATGTGCTAAATCAAAATAACTAATATTACTCGATCATATCTTTATTCATCATGTTTTTACCCTTGAAATTTTCAAGAATAATATTAAGACTTTTAATAGTTATCAAAATCTTTAACATTATTAAACTTTGTCATCATTATCATATCTTATCAATCATTCACTTTCCACATTTCACTTATACAGCCTATTGTAGACTTAAAAAGAACTCATAGGATAAGTGGAGTCATCACTTTTGAATTCACCATAGTGTCACTGGCAGTTGCACTAAAGTGCATATCAGAACAATAGGCACAGTAATGCTAAACTAAATAGTGAGCACCATAAAGCATTTCAGAATAGTGGGCTTCGAAGTACGAATCAGAACATAACAATACACTAAATGTTTACTTAATGACATGCTCTTTGCATCCTAATAGTTCTCATTTATCTACATGGATTTTTATTTATTTCATTTCTCTTACTCAAAATGAATAAAGCAATTCAAATTTACACTTCTTACAATTCAATCATTATCAATAAATAATTCAAAACACTTGTAACTTTACTATAATTCCACTTTCCTGTCACATATAAATTTTTTTTATCATACTTTACTAATCCTACCTTTATTGTAACTATATATATATATATGTATATGGTATTTTTAGTAATTCACTTTCATCATTATATCTTCCTCCATTTTCTAGTCTCATACTTATACTTTCATAAAAACTACTATTTAATTTCACGAATGTCCTCAAACTATTGCCAAAGTGAACTGCTCTTATCTTTGGCGATGAAAATCGGTAGAATGAACAATGCATACGGCAATAGACATCATCTGGTTGTGAAATCGCCCAAATTTTAATTCAGTGGATTGTGATTTCTAGCAAAATAAATATGACTGTGCGATAAAAAATAACCAAATAAACTGCCACTGGTTTCAACGAAGTTCGTGTCCAAAAAAAAAAAGAAAGATTAAATAATACTTTTATACTACAACAATATATGTGGATTAGGTACAAATAACACCGTTGATCAAAATCACAAACTATGACTTCAAAGATAAACTATTGCCATTTACAAGCATTGACCCATTATTTTAATTGATCTACTTTCAACTCAAATCAATCAAACATGATATTGCTCTAGCTGAACATCCTTTGCCGTCAAAGGAACATACTCTCCCAGATATACTTCCAGGTGATCCGACAAGGCTGATTTATCAATGTTTTCATGGTGGTAAGATTTGCAGACAAAGTAAATCACTGTCTGGATAACTAACCCCAAGAGACTCAACATGGAATGCAGAAACAAACAAATAATTGCATACGCAATCCTATTAGCCATGCCGGAGCCGCTTCCTTCCACCACCAGACTCTGGAATGCAAACTGGATGACGGCGGCGGCGATTCCGAGCGTCAGGAAAATGACCATCGCCAACCATAGATTCCCTTTTAGCAGGTTTTTACCTTTGACCATGGCGTTGAAACCGTAGGCCTTTTCTAATACAGAGACGACGCTGGCCAAGTGCCAGATTGCGGTCAAATACAGAAACCCCACTAAGTACAAAATCGCTAAAACAACGAACACCGCGAAGCCCAAATTGCTTCCTCCGATTGAAACCACGCAACCAATCAAGATAGCCAATGCTGCGACGTGGTATAAAAACATGGCGATGAAAATACATAAGAAAGTAACCATCAGCCGCTTCCAGACCTTGGGAACGACGCTGATGACTTTGTTGAAGGTGAGTTCCCGAGCTGTGTATATGCAGGCGATGGTGTAAACAACTGCGGCTGTTGAGAGGAGTGAGAAGATGAAAAACAGAGTGAAGTAGGCAGCTTTGAAAAGCCAAAAGTAAGCCCACTCATCGGAGATGAGGTCAGATAGTTTCTCGTATTTAGGAGTGCCTGATCGAGTGTGGTCGAGTTCTATTTCGTTGTGGATGATTTTCCTGAAGAAGAGATTGGATACTTCCATGTGAACAAGGTAGATGAAGGATAGAGGAAGAATTAAAGACAAAGTGATTTTGGTGAAGATTTTTCTCCATGCAAAGATGGCTTTGTAGGATTCGTTGAAGATGCCAAAGAACCCAACAAATTGCATCTCTTCTTGCTCCTTATCCATGATGTTTTTTGTTTTTTCGAGTTGTAGGGTGGGAGAGAAAGAGAACAGAGAGATGGAAGAGGGATTAGGAATGGTGATGTGAAGGATATAGAGGATTGGATTGAGACTTTTGATCTTAAACTAGCCCTGTTAATACTAAAAAATAAACAAAAAGTCAATGTCAACATATTGTTCTTAGAAATACGGCTAACATATCTCGTCAGCCATCGTTTCATCCACGCCAGGAGCCCATGCCAAGTAATTCCATGGAAAAGTCTTTGGGTTTGAATGGAATCAAGTCAAACACGCTTCCTGCTCTTGCTACGAAGTTTTCTCGATAGGAGTAGGAAGGGAAACCACCTTCAATTTTTTTATTGACTTTAAAATATAAGAATTAAGGGTTAATGTATTATTTACCCAATATTTTACCTAATTGTTATTTTGATATTTAAATATTTTTATCAGTTTAATTGCTTTGAAATTTCAATTGTGTAGCGCTTCTAACATGTCAAATTGCAATATATATATTTGAATGAATTAAAAAATTATAAAAATTTTCCTCAACTTTTTCAAAAAAATACTTTTCCTTAATAAGAAAAAAGAAAAATAATAAAAAAATGAAACTGGATGTATAGTAATTTTTTATAACCTTGAATGTTTTTCTTTTTTTTTCTTGAAATTTCTTTTTTTCAGTTAAACTCAATTTTTTTTTGAAAAAAAATTTAAAAAATAGAAAAAAAGTCAAAACAATAGTTTATGGTCATACAAACAAAATTATTTTTACTTATATATAACATATTATATTAGTGTGTATATATACACCGTACGTGTACATATATTTTTCTCTTTTTTCTTTTTTTTTTGAATTTTCGCTCTTTTTATATATTTTCCTTTTTTATTTTTTTCAGATTTTTCTGTAATATTTAATTTTTTCAAAAAATTATATATATTAAGAAAGTAATGTATATTTGTTTAATTTCTGGAAATTTTCTATATTTTTCCGATCTTTTAAATTTTTTGATTTTTTTTCCAAATTTTTTGCTATTATTTCTTTAATTTTTTTAGAAAAGGTTTAATTTTTACATTTCTGGAGATTTTCTATATATTTTATTTGTAATTTTTAAATTTTATTGATTTTTTGAATTTTTTTATGTTGCGATGTGATATGCTAGGAGAGCACTACGCCTACTTTGTATTTTTTTAGCGTCGTTAATGCTTGGATAGTGTGATACACAATTTAAAACTTCAAGCATCAAAATGACAAAATAATATTTTAAATATTAAAGTAATAATTTAATGCAATTTTGGAGGTAAATAATGCATTAACCAAGAATTAACTATAAAACCTCAATTAGAAAAAAAAAGTGTGCATGCATCAAAACTGTATATAAAATATTAACCTGATGGGTTGGAGAAAATAAATTATTAAAATTTCGAAAACTATTGGAATTAAATTATTTATTTATTAATTAAAAGTTTATTTGTTTTTTGCTTTTATAAAAGTCATAGTTTTAATATGGTAACCTCCGTCTAAGAGTTATACTTAAATGGAACCTTAAGTATCTACTATTAATAGTTTTGTTAAATAAAGTCTGGGTGTGCCTCACAAAGTTTGTGGCTGGTTTCAAAGTTATAGAACTAATGTTTATTGTTTTCCATTCTAGATTTGTATTGCTTACATGTGATATAAGAGTTTGATCTTTGAATGATGGAGATTTAACATATACATTGTTCATCTTTTAAGTTGGATGAAAATGTAATAATGTTGAAGAAAGGAGACCAAGATTGCATAAACTTTTTAATGTCCTACTTGTTTGAAATATTATAGAAATAGGATTTGTGGAACCTAAAAGCTAGAAGAATTGATTAAGACAAGAATGAACTGGATCTAGCTTGTTGCAGCCCTTTTTTCATATCCTCTTAGCAAAACTTGATTATAAAAAATTTGGGTATATCTCACAAAGTTTAAAACATAAAAATTAAAATCTAATTCTCAATTTTTTATTATTTTTATTATTCATATTCATTTTACAGTTCATGTTACATTTGTATTTTCCCTCCTAACAATCTAATATTGAAACTTATGTCTCCCATTAAAATTGTAGTGTATTTTATTACTGCACCCAACACTTGTTGATTTTAATTTTTTTAGCTTAACTTAAATTGAACTAAAAAATATTATTTTTTACACTAATATATATAAACATATTATAATTAAATGAAATTAAAACATCCCAATTAAAACAACTTAGATTATAAATGGTTAAAATCCTTGAATATAAAAGGGTCTACCCATTATCTCTCTCCTCAATATGGTAGTTACAGTTTAGTTTTCCTAGTTTTTTTCTTGGTTAAAGTAGTTTCTAGTAGTTTTTATTGGCTTTTAGTTGCTTTTTATGGTGGTAGTAGCGTATTTGGTATGGTGGAAGAATTAGTTTAAGGTTTTGTCGATTTCAAAAGACCTGAATAGAAAATTAATATACTATTATTTCTGTGTTGAAATATTTATGGAAGTTAGCTATTCTTACACAATTCTCTTCTTTGGATGATTCTCTTACTCCAATTTAGATCTATGATAGAAAAGATTTGTATTCGAATGATATACCATGGACATTTGATAATCATCTTACACTATGGGACTATGACCTTAATTATGTCCATCCTAATAAGTCTTTAATGTGGTTTCCTTTTGGATCCATATTTATGGATTACCATTAAAATGTTTTTCAAAGTCCATAGCTAAGCAACTGAGTAATTATGTTGGTTGGTCATTTCTTAGATTTTGATGGTGATCTTTGTTAGGTCGGTTAGGAGAAATTCTTGCAAATTAGGGTGGAGATTATCTATAGAGTCTCTACTTAGATTTTTATCAAAACCTGGTTGTAATGCTCCATTTCGTAGTTAGATCAAGTACCAATGACTCATTATTCCTTATTTTGATTACTTGTTTGGTTTATTGGATTTATAACATCCAAAAAATCCCAAGTCATAAATCGTATTATGTAAAAAATATTATTTCAAAAATATAGGTAGTAGATTTTATGAGTAAATGAAATGTGAATTATCATCAATAAGATAGAAGGTAGTTAGACTTTGGAGGAAGTTAAAAAGGATCAATATGTTAACAACTATTAATTCGAGATAAAAATTAGATTGTAAGGTTGTAAAATGTATAAGAGTTAAAGTGAAAATTTTAGAAAATGAAAAATTAAATTGAATTAGCGGAAAAGAGTGAAAGAATTAATTTTGTAAATTTACCAAAGGTGAATAATAGCCTAAAAGTGAATAAAAGCACCATTTCTCATATTAGATAATTATAGAATCATGGAATTAGAGAATAATATGAATATTTTGACATGGTTTTAGCCATTGGATTTGGTGAGAGTTTGACCCTCAAATGAAAATCATTATAGTTAAAAGTTTTATATTATATAATAATATTTTATTCATTTTATAATTAGTTAATTTAAAGAAGAGATGAAGAAAAATCTTCATCCTTCCTTGATTTTGTAACACTCCTTACCCGTATCTGAAGCCGGGATAGGGTTCGAGGCGTTATTGGACTTAAACATTCACAAACATGCAAAATCGGGCCATAAAATTTCATCCAACTTAAAACTTTTCAAACACATGTAAATCGTCCCTTATACAGGCCTTTGAGGCCTAAAACATACATTAGGGTGGTTCGGGACTAAACCGAGGACTTTAGAAAGCTCTGGAAAAACTTAGACAAATTTTCATGAAACAGGGTCACACGTCCGTGTGGACACAGGGACACGCTCATGTGTCTTCAACACGCCCGTGTCGACGAGCATGTCCTCAGGCTGTGTAACTCTTTGTTTATGACGTCAGTAAAACAAATTGATCCATACGACCAAGCCACACGCCCGTGTACTAGGCCGTGTCCTCCACACGGCTGAGACTCATGGTCGTGTCTTTGCCCGTGTAGTCAACACTTAGGCTATTTTCTAAGCTTTATATTGTCCTTTATTCTCTCCTATACTTATACACATTATAGACACACATTATAACATCAATTTAATGGTTAATCATCCTTTAGTAAAATTTCGTTAAAGCATTTACACGTTGTCATACATGTGTTTATTACCTATACTCATGTTACACCAAGTTAGACATTCCAATTCACATTCTACAATTGTCCATATTCAATCATTATCAACTTACTACCATGCCACACCTTCATTCCATGGCCACGACCACCTCGAATGGTCTTAGAGCATTCATCATGTACATGTGTTATACTAATTATTCATAACAACCAATTATAAACACATCACAAACATTAACACATAGCAAGAATAATTAGGCTTACAAGCCATAACCATTTAAGCCACATCTCATGGCCATATACAATAAATCAATATAAGTCGATACATTTGGCTAATCATAACAACATCTAATATAAAAACTAGTCCTTATACATGCCACTCACTTGAAAGTATTTAATACACATATGACAATACTCCGGAGTTGTTGGCTTAATAGTGTGATGCTCCATCCGACGGTCTCCAACCCCGAGCTGACTTGAGAACACTAAGGAAATGGAGAGGAGGGAGTAAGCTTAAAGCTTAGTAAGTCCATATGAAAATAATAAGAAAATTATCAACATGATTCCATGAAAATGTAATCATAATTACACTTTTGTTGATTTTCTGGTCATGCTATTTTCTCGAGTCATAGTAACTAAGTTATTTATATCTAGAGTTACGAAACTCAAAATTAAGATCCGTTAATTTTCTATGAAACTAGACACATATATCTTCTTACCATAAAATTTTCAAAATTTTTGGTCTAGCTTAATAAGTACAGTTTATTCATTAAATATTCCCCTGTTTCACTATCTAACAATTCCACCCCTCTTCACTAAAAATTATTTATCTCATGGTACGGGACTCCAAATTGAGAACTGCTAATTTTTCCAGAAACTAGACTCACATATATTCTTACCATAAAAGTTTTAGAATTTTTTGTTTAGCCAATTAGTACAGTTTCTTCATTAAATATACCCCTATTTCACTATCTGACAGTTCCAACCTCTTTTCACTAAAAATTACTTATCTCATGGTACAGCTCTCATATGTTGTCCTCATCAATTCCTCTTGGAAATAGACTCATTAATGATTTTAAACATGCAAATTATAACCCATAATTATTTTTGTACAACTTTTAATGATTTTTCCAAAATAAAATAGGGGATTCCAAAATCATTCTAATCATGTCTCACAAAAATCCAATTATCACAGAATATGAAATTCTTTTTCCTTCAACATTTCTTTTATGAGAAAATAGACTCATTAAGATTTAATTTAATATCTTATTCAACCTATAATTCAATTTCTACCATTTTTGGTGATTTTTCAAAGTCATACAACTGTTGCTGTCCAAAATTGTTTTATTACAAAATTTCACTTTTACATAATTTCACTTACTCCATTCTATCTTACCAAAAGATTCGCTCAACTATCGAGCACATTGCTCAAAACTTTTCACATAGATATACTTGCACTTATTCATCACATAGTCATGTACATATGTATTTTCACTTAGTAAATTTCCCGTTGAACTCATCGGAATAATAACAGATACCCGGTGGCCAGTGCTTATACCACCCTTGTAACCAAAGCTCTCTGGTATGCATAGTAGCCTGCACTTGGCACTACACATGTGACCTATCAATCTAGTACACGTAGTAGCCTACACTTAGTACTATACATGTGACTTAACCATTTGATACACGTTGTCACACCCCTATCCCGTAACCGTCATCGGAATAGGTAAGGGGCATTACTAGACCGACAGAACATTTCAGAACTCAAAAAATATTTCAATTCTGTTGAGGTCACACGCCCGTGTGACCAGGCCGTGTGCCTCACATGGGCACAGACATGCCTATGTGATCCAACCGTGCCAAATCAGAGTATATATACTGACTTTCACCCACGGCCAACACACAGGCCCATGTGCTATGGCCGTGTGATTCTTAGCTAGCTACTGGCTTGATCCCACGGCCAGATGACATGCCAATGTGTCAGAACCGTGTGGTCTTAAGAGGTTACTGCTTTACCTACACAGCCACAAGGCACGCCCGTGGTCCCTGACCGTGTGGCACAATGCAGGCTTGGTTTAAGCCAACTTGCCACCCCTTTTTGGGTCATTCCTAAGCAATATTAGACAACATTTATACCAACATTTTCAGCCAATTCCATGCTTAAAATGACCAAATCATATTAGATCATAAAACATTTCAAACATACACCTTTTAGCATCACCAACCAAATACCAAAACTATGCACAAACATATCATTTACTAGCCAACTCTCATGGCATAACATATATACATATCAAATCTTAAATACATAGACATTTTATCCTATACATGCCATACTTAAATATATTTACACTTTCAAAAGTACCAAAATGAGTTTGATAGTGTGGTGACAATCCTCGACTATCCTCGAGCCTTCAGTAGCTTTGATAAATGTAAAATAGATAGAAATCACATAGAGTAAGCTACAAAGAGCTTAGTAAGTCAAATACAATTGGTCAAACTATTAAAGTATATCAAATAAAAGTCAATAGCAAGAATTCATATCCATTTCAAGAAATAATTCATGAGCCTAACCATGCTCATTTGCTTGCATACATGTCATGTTTCATTTCCATGATTTCGTTCATACCTCACATTCATTATTTCACAAAAATAGAGTCTTTAATATTCAGAAATTTAATACGATACAAACGTACCTGTATAATTTATACATTTCAAGTATTCATTCTCATATTCCGTAATCTATCATCAAACGATTCAGAAACGATACAGATATTCATAAACAGGTACAAAGTCGACGTCCCAGATGTGGTCTTACATGTAATTCAGTATTGATGCCTCTATCCCAAACAAGGCCTTACACGTAAATCGCAAATCGAGGCCTGTGTCCCAGACACGGTCTTATACGATATCTCAGATTATTGTCAACGTTCTTTTAGAAACGTACAAAGCTTTTCAGATACTAGCATATTAACAAAGTTTACTTAAAATTTATTCATCAGGCTCTCAAAGCCGTCCAATACGGATTACAATATATATATGTGCAGAATTTATACAATTTAACACGTAATTGTAATTTAACTTACCTCGTATGGATTTCGGACAGAAACAAGTCGACTATTCAACTATTTTGGACTTCCCTCGATCTAAGTCCGATTTTCTTTGTTCTTGATCAAATACAATTCAAATTCAACCATTCAATCATTCATTTCATTCAAAATAATCCATGAACACATTTTTAGGGCACTTTACATTTTACCCCTTATATTTTCACACTTTGACAATTTAGTCCATTTTTCACAAAATTACAATTATGCAAAATTCACCAAGACTATAGCTTGATCGAATAAACATAGCTTCCATACAAACCCAAATAACATATTTAATTCACAATTTAGTCCTCCAAAACCTCATTTTCACAAATTAGCCCAAATAGCTCTATTCTATAAAAAATTCAAAAACAAAGCATGATAATCCTACATAATCCATATAAAAACATTACAAATATCATATAATCATCAATGGCACATTTCATAATCTTCAACAGAAACAGAAATTCAGACATGGATTTTGAAGAACACGAAGCAACGATCACAGAAATGTAAAAATCATCAAAAATCGAGAAAAATAAACTCACCTATTCACTCATACAATAGCCTAATGCTTTGAAGCTTCAATGGCTTATTTCTCTTTTAATTTTCGGCAAGAACAAGATGATAATGGCCATTTTCATGCTTTGTTTTATTTTATTGAACATTATATGCCATTTAGCAACTTTGCCCTTATTATTAACATATAAAAAATCTACCTACTGATGCCCATATTTGTCCACCATTAAAATAAATGGTAAATTTGACATGCAATGACTCTTATTTTAAAAGCCAAGGCCAATTAACCCCATTAACAATTAGCATGCAACTTTTGCATTTTACGCGATTTAGCCTTTATCATAATTAAGCACAGAAACAGACAGAAATCACACAGAAACTTCGCAGATATAAATTCACATATCACAGAAACAGAAAATAATGTTAAAATGTTTTTTTCAGAATCGGTTACGTGGTCTCAAAACCACTGTTCTAACTAGGGTCAAAACCGGACTGTTACAATTCTCCCCCTTAGGGATTTTCGTCCCCGAAAATCTTACCATTAAACAGATTCGAATATTGTTGTCTCATAGCATCTTCAGACTCCCACATGGCCTCTTCAACACCATGTCGATGCCACATCACATTAACTAATGGAATTTTCTTATTTCGTAACTCTTTAACCTCACGAGCTAAAATACGGATCGGCTTTTCTTCGTAATTCATATCAGGCTGAATTTCAATTTCACACGATGAAATTACATGCGAAGGATCAAATCTGTATCGTCGAAGCATCGATACATGAAACATATTGTGAATCTTTTCTAACTCAGATGGTAGCCTCAATCTATAAGCAACCAGCCCAACTCGCTCGATGATTTCATACGGTCCGATAAACCTCGGACTCAACTTCCACTTTTTACCAAATCGGAATAGTTTCTTCTACGAAGATACTTTCAGAAACACTTTATCACTGATCTCAAATTCGATAACTTTTCGTTTTAAATCCACATAAGATTTTTGACGATCAGAGGCAACTTTCAGACTATCTCGTATTACTTTCACTTTCTGTTTTGCTTCTTTTATTAGATCAATATCGTAAATCTTATTATCACTGAGCTCAGACCAGTATAACGGAGTTCTACACTTTCTACCGTATAAGGCTTGGTATGGTGCCAATTGAAAGCTATTATTATAAGCGAATTCAATCAAAGGTAGGTATTGTTCCCACGTACCTTCAATCTCAAGAATGCAACATCTCAACATATCCTCGAGTATCTGAATAATCCGTTCAGATTGATCGTCCGTTTGCGGATGAAAAGCAGTACTAAAATGCAATTTAGTACCCAGAGCATCTTGCAATTTCTTCCAAAATCGCGATGTAAATCTCGGGTCTCTATCTGACACTATCGACAATGGCACACCATGCAGTCTCACGATATTAGAAATGTAAAACTCAGCTAATTTATCAAGCGAATAATCAGATCGAATCAGAATAAAATGAGCTAATTTCGTCAAATGATCAACTACAACCCAAATTGACTCTTTCTTTCTCAGAGACAAGGGCAAACCCGAAACAAAATCCATGGTCACTTGATCTTATTTCCACTCCGAAATCATAATCGGTTGTAATAACCCAGATGGCACCTGATGTCCAGCTTTAACTTGCTGACAGGTTAAACATTTAGAAGCAAAATCAGAGATATCTCTTTTCATTTCGGGCCACCAATAATGCTGTTTCAGATCATTATACATTTTAGTACTGCCCGGATGTACAGATAACTTACTACTATGAGCTTCACTCAAAATCGTCTGAATTAAATCTGGATTTCTCAAAACACAAAGTCTATTTCTGAATCTCAAACAATCATCTGAGCTCGTTTTTCTATTAATTCATTATGAACCTTCTGAGCTTCGATAATTTATTGTAAGAACAAAGGTCTCGATTTTAATTCAGCTAAAAATGAAGCATCATTAGACGGAACCAAATGAGCATTCATTGTACGTAAAGTAAATAACAATTTTCGATTCAAAGCATCAGCAACAACATTTGTTTTTCCCAAGTGACAATCAATCACAAGTTCGTAGTCTTTTAGCAGTTTTAACCATCTTCTTTGTCGCAGATTCAATTCTTTTTGCGTCATTAAATACTTTAAACTTTTATGATAAAAAAACACGTGACATTTTTCACCAAACAGATAGTGACGGTAGATTTTCAAGGCAAACACGATAGCAGCTAACTCAAGGTCGTGAGTCGAATAGTTCTTTTCATGCGGCTTTAGTTGTCTCGAGGCATAAGCTATAGCCTTGCCTTCTTGCATCAGAACACAACCTAATCCGTTCAGCGAAGCATCACTATAAACAACGAATTCTTTACCTGATTCAGGTTGTACAAGTACCGGAGCTTCAGTTAATAGAGCTTTTAACTGATCAAAATTGTTCTGACACTTTTCAGACCACACAAATTTCACATCTTTCTGGAGCAATTTTGTCAACGGAGTCGCAATCATTGAGAAACCTTTTACGAATCTTCTATAGTAACCAGTAACTCCCAAAAAACTACGGACTTCAGATACATTCCTCGTAGGCTTCCAATTCAAAATAGCAAAAATTTTGTTCGGATCAACTCGAATACCCGATGCTGACACAGTGTGGCCCAGAAAACCAACTTCTCGCAACCAAAACTCACATTTACTGAACTTTGCATACAACTGTTTATCTCGCAGAGTCTGTAGTACTATTCTCAAATGCTCGGTATGTTCAGATTCATCACATGAATAAATCAATATATCATCAATGAATAAGACAACAAATTAATCTAAATACGGTCTAAAAATACAGTAATGATGGAAATTGGGAATCAGTATGATGTTGAGGTTGTCTTCATTTTAACCAAGGTATCTTTTATATCCTTGCTGATAGCGCAATCCCAATAATGGCGACAATCCGAGGGTGTTCTGTTTAATTGGTAAGATTAGTCCTTTGGGGGAAATGAAATCGCGGATTGCTTCTTTCTATGCTTACAATCTCTCTCTCTCTGGGAAGTTTTTACCCAATCCACTCACCTTGCAAAGATCCAAATAAAGGTGGTCGGTCCTCTCTCCACATATGATTCAACTTCAACACTTGTACAAAAAATTCAAGTGGAAATCTGCCTTTTCTTTCTTTGAAAAGATCCTTCTCGAGAAACACGTTGATTTGATACATTAATTGCATGTATCGTGCACTGACTTTTTAACACTTCACCTTTAATGAGATTGAGATCCAACCCTACACTGCCTAAACACTAAACTTTTATACTACTAATTTAAACAGATCAGTGAGGAAAACGTTTAATTATATCACAGAAACTGTTGCAGGAAAATGACAATTGGACAGATTTTGTGGATGTAAGAAAACGGATCATGTTTCACATGCAACCTATAATTAATTCATTCAAAACTCACATTTACTGAACTTTGCATACAACTGTTTATCTCGCAGAGTCTGTAGTACTATTCTCAAATGCTCGGTATGTTCAGATTCATCACGTGAATAAATCAATATATCATCAATGAATACGACAACAAATTAATCTAAATACGGTCTAAAAAATCTATTCATCAAATCCGAAAGGCATAACTAAAAATTCATAATGCCCGTACCTCGTTCTAAAAGCAGTTTTCAGAATGTCAGAGTCCTTTACTCGCAACTGATAGTAACTCGATCTCAGATCTATCTTTGAAAACACAGTAGCATCTTTCAAGTGATCGAATAAATCATTAATTCTGGCAGAGGATATTTGTTCTTTATAGTCACTTTGTTAAGCTGACTGTAATCAATACACATTCTCATTGTGCCATCTTTCTTTTTTACAAACAGAATAGAAGCTCCCCATGGTGAAAAGATTGGTCTAGCAAATCCTCAATCGGTCAATTCTTGCAACTGAGATTTTAATTCCATTAACTCGGTCGGAGCCATTCTATACAAAGCTATCAAAATCGGAGTAGTACCAAGTACTAATTCAATGCCAAACTCGACTACTCAAATCGGAGGCAAACCCGGTAGTTCTTCAGGAAACACATCAGAGAATTCACAGACAACATGAATAGATTCAACTTTCTTTTCAATCACTTTCGAGTCTAGCATATAAGCTAGGTAGGCTTTACAGCCTTTCTTCACATATTTCCGTGCTTTCATTGCAGATATCACAGATGGTAGTCCATTCAGATCACTAGACTCAATTCGAATTATCTCATCATTCTTACATCTTAAATCAATGACTTTTCATTTTCAATTCACAATAGCATCGTGCAAAGTTAACCAGTCCATTCCCAGAATTATATCAAATTCGTCGGAAGGTAAAAGCATCAGATCAGCAGGAAAATAGACATCTCGAATCAATAACGGGCAATTCTTGCAGACTTTATCAACCAATACATTTTTCCTGAAGGGGTTCGATACTCTAATTACGAATTCAGTAGACTCTACAAGCAAGGTCTTACTGTGCACTAAATTCATATAGATATAAGAATGCGTTGATCTAGGGTCTATCAATGCAATCACGAGCTCAGATAGCATAGGCTCTAGCAGGTGCTCTGGCCTCAGATCTAAAAGTAGTATCCCTAGTAGCTCTTTGACCACCACTTGCATTTCTCGTATTTCTAGAAGGTTTACCTCTAGCTGAGGTGTTGCTCGGTCTCAGATTCTGTACATTCTCTTGCTCAGTAGGTTTAGAACAATCTCTTACAAAATGGTCCAGAGATCCACATCGAAAATAGGCTCGGTCATTCAATCTACAATTTCTCGAATGTCTTTTGCCACAGTATTTACATTCAGGTTTCTCAGATCAGACATTCCTGACACTTGCAATAGAAGTAGCAAGAGTTCTGAAATTCAAATGCGATCTAGCTCGATCTCGATTCGAATGTCCTATATTAGCCTTTGAACGGCTATGATCATCTCAAAATTTCTTTGACACAGACTGAAATGATCTATTCAAAGATCTCTTTCTAACATCTCTAGCTTCAAAATCAGCTTTTCTTTTCTCTTTACTTAATTCTTCAGCTTTACAAGCTCGCTCAACGAGCACTACCATTTATTTAATCTCCAAAATTCCAACTAACAGACGGATATCTTCATTTAGTCCATCTTCAAACCTTTTGCACATTATTGCTTTATTTGATACACATTCCCGAGCATACTGGCTCAATCTCACAAATTCACGTTCGTATTTAGTAACAGACATACGACCTTATTTAAGCTCGAGAAACTCTTTACATTTCTTATTGATAAATCTCTGACTAATGTATTTCTTCCGAAATTCAACTTGGAAGAAATCCCAAGTAACCCGTTCACTCGGAACCACAAATATTAAAGCTCTCCACTAATGGTACGTCGTATCTCTCAGAAGTGAAACGGTACATTTTACACATTCCTTATGATTCAGAGACATTTCATCAAATACTCGTATTGTATTTTCTAACCAGAATTCGGCTCTTTCAGCATCATCATTCGTTGCAGCTCGGAACTCTTCAGCCCTATTCTTTCTAATCTTATCAACTGGTGGTCTACTTAACTGAACTGGATTCATTGAAGGCATAACAGGAATTTGAGAAGGATTAACCGGGGGTGGAGGTTGTTGTACAGTCAGATTGGTTCTAATATATTGGGTGAACCAATCATTCATCATCTGATAAAAGGCTTGTTTAGCCTCACCATCACGGCTACTCGTAGCCAGTCGAGAATCAGCTTGAACTGTCCCATGCGCCGGAGCAGGTGCATTACTTTCTACATCGTCAGGTACGGCTCTATCGGGATCCATTTGCTATATAAAAGCACATTTCAATGTCAGGATTCATCACACTACCACAATTTTAGATATATGGCTTGTACAGCTAGACTCACATACACTATGGTAGTCCTAGATCGACTAAACCATAGCTCTAATACCAACAAAATGTAACATCCCTATCCCGTGAATCACACCTAATAGGTAAGGGGCATTACTGCATGTATAGAGCATTTGTAACTCGAAAAATATTTCAGTTCGCTGAGGTCAAACGCCCGTGTGACCAGGCCGTGTGCCTCACATGGGCACCAGACACGCCCATGTGATCCAACCGTGCCAAATCCAACTATATATACTGAATTTCACCCATGGCCAATAGACACGCCCGTGTGCTATGGCCGTGTGATTCTTAGCTAGCTACTGGCTTGAGCTCACGGCCAGATGACACGCCAATGTGTCAAAACCGTGTGGTCTTAAGAGGTTACTGCTTTACCTACACATCCACAAGGCACGCCCGTGGTCCCTGACCGTGTGGCACAATGCAGGCTTGGTTTAAGCCAACTTGCCACCCCTTTTTGGGTCATTCCTAAGCAATATTAGACAACATTTATACCAACATTTTTAGCCAATTCCATGCTTAAAATGACCAAATCATACTAGATCATAAAACATTTCAAACATACACCTTTTAGCATCACCAACCAAATACCAAAACTATGCGCAAACATATCATTTACTAGCCAACTCTCATGGCATAACATATATACATATCAAATCTTAAATACATAGACATTCTAGCCTATACATGCCATACTTAAATATATTTACACTTTCAAAAGTACCAAAATGAGTTCGATAGTGTGGAGACAATCCTCGACTATCCTCGAGCCTTCAGTAGCTACGATAACTTTAAAACAGACAGAAATCACATTGAGTAAGCTACAAAGAGCTTTGTAAGCCAAATACAATTGGTCAAACTATTAAAGTATATCAAATAAAAGTCAATAGCAAGAATTCATATCCATTTCAAGAAATAATTCATGAGCCTAACCATACTCATTTGCTTGTATACATGTCATGTTTCATTTCCATGATTTCGTTCATACCTCACATTCATTATTTCAAAAAAATAGAGTCTTTCATATTCAGAAATTTAATATGATACAAACGTACCTGTATAATTTATACATTTCAAGTATTCATTCTCATATTCCGTAATCAATCATCAGACAGTTCAGAAACGATACAGATATTCATAAACAGGTACAAAGACGACGTCCCAGACGTGGTCTTACATGTAATTCAGTACCGATGCCTCTGTCATAGACAGGGTCTTACACATAAATCTCAAATCGAGGTCTGTGTCCCGGACACGGTCTTACACGATATCTCAGATTATTGTCAACGTTCTTTTAGAAACGTTCAGAGCTTTTCAGATACTAGCATATTAACAAAGTTTACTCAAAATTTATTCAAAAGGCTCTCAAGGCCATCCAATACGGATTACAATATATATATCTATATATATATATATATAGATGCACAGAATTAAGTCAATTTAACACGTAATTGTAATTTAACTTACCTCGTACGGATTTCAGACAGAAACGAGTCGACTATTCAACTATTTTTCACTTCCCTCGATCTAAGTCTGATTTTATTTGTTCTTGATCTAATACAATTTAAATTCAACCATTCAATCATTCATTTCATTCAAAATAATCCATGAACACATTTTTAGGGCACTTTCCATTTTACCCCTTACATTTTCACACTTTGACAATTTAGTCCATTTTTTACAAAATCACAATTATGAAAAAATCACCAAGACTATAGCTTGACTGAATATACATAGCTTCCATAAAAGCCCAAATAACATATTTAATTCACAATTTAGTCCTCCAAAACCTCATTTTCACAAATTAGCCCAAATAGCTCTATTCCATCAAAAATTCAAGAATAAAGCTTGATACTCTTACATAATCCATATAAAAACATTACAAAACTCATATAATCATCAATGGAACATTTCATAATCTTCAACAGAAACAGAAATTCAGACATGGGTTTTGAAGAACACGAAGCAACGATCAAAGAAACGTAAAAATCCCCAAAAATCGAGGAAAATAAACTTACCTATTCACTCATGCAATGGACTAAAGTTTTGAAGCTTCAATAGCTTCTTTCTCTTTTAATTTTCGGTAAGAAAAAGATGATAATGGCCATTTTCATGCTTTGTTTTATTTTATTCAACATTATATGCCATTTACCTACTTTGCCATTATTATTAACATATAAAAAATCTACCTACTAATGTCCATATTTGTCCACCATTAAAATAAATGGTAAATTTGACATGCAATGACTCTTATTTTAAAAGCCAAGGCCAATTAACCCCATTAACAATTAGCATGCAACTTTTTGCATTTTACGCGATTTAGTCCTTTATCATAATTAAGCACAGAAACATACAGAAATCATACAGAAACTTCGCAGATATAAATTCACTTATCACAGAAATAGAAAATAATGTTAAAATATTTTTTTCAGAATCGGTTACGTGGTCTCAAAACCACTGTTCTGACTAAGGTCAAAACCGGACTGTTACAATTCCCCCCTTAGGGATTTTCGTCCCCGAAAATCTTACCATTAAACAGATTCGGATATTGTTGTCTCATAGCATCTTCAGACTCCCACGTGGCCTCTTCAACACCATGTCGATGCCAAATCACTTTAACTAATGGAATTTTCTTATTTCGTAACTCTTTAACCTCACGAGCTAAAATACGGATCGGCTTTTCTTCATAAGTTATATCAGGCTAAATTTCAATTTCAGACGGTGAAATTACATGAGAAGGATCAGATATGTATCGTCGAAGCATCGGTACATGAAACACATTGTGAATCTTTTCTAACTCAGATGGTAGCCTCAATCTATAAGCAACCAGCCCAACTCGCTCGATGATTTCATACGGTCCGATAAACCTTAGACTCAACTTCCCCTTTTTCCCAAATAGGAACAGTTTCTTCTACGGAGATACTTTCAGAAACACTTTATCACTGATCTCAAAATCGATATCTTTTTGTTTTAAATCCACATAAGATTTCTGATTATCAAAGGCAGCTTTTAGACTATCTCGTATTACTTTCACTTTCTGTTCTGTTTCTTTTATTAGATCAATACTGTAAGTCTTATTATCAGTAAGCTCAGACCAGTATAATAGATTTCTACACTTTCTACTGTATAAGGCTTCGTATGGTGCCAAATGAAAGCTATTATTATAAGTGAATTCAATTAAAGGTAGGTATTGTTCCCACGTACCTTCAATCTCAAGAATGCAACATCTCAACATATCCTCGAGTATCTGAATAATCCGCTCAGATTGACTATCAGTTTGCGGATGAAAAGTAGTACTAAAATGCAATTTAGTACCCAGAGCATATTGCAATTTCTTCCAAAATCACGATGTAAATCTCGAGTCTCTATCTGACACTAACGACAATGGCACACCATGCAGTCTCAGAAATAGGGGCAAACTCGAAACAAAATCCATGGTCACTCGATCTTATTTCCACTCCGGAATCATAATCGGTTGTAATAACCCAGATGGCACCTGATGTTCAGCTTTAACTTGCTGACAGGTTAAACATTTAGAAACAAAATCAGAGAAATCTTTTTTCATTCTGGGCCACCAATAATGCTACTTCAGATCATTATACATTTTAGTACTACCCGGATGTACAGATAACTGACTACTATGAGCTTCACTCAAAATCGTCCGAATTAAATCTGGATTTCTCGAAACACAAAGTCTATTTTTGAATCTCAAACAATCATCAACATCGACTCAAAATTCAGGATCACACTGAGCTCGTTTTGCTATTAATTCATTATGAACCTTCTGAGCTTCGATAATTTGTTGTAAGAACAAAGGTCTCGCTTTTAATTCAGCTGAAACTGAACCATCATCAGACGGAACCAAATGAGCGTTCATTGTATGTAAAGTAAATAACAATTTTCGACTCAAAGCATCAGCAACAACATTTGCTTTTCTTGAGTGATAATCAATCACAAGTTTGTAGGTTTTTAGCAGTTTTAACCGTCTTCTTTGTCGCAGATTCAATTCTTTTTTGTGTCATTAAATACTTCAAACTGTTATGATCAGAAAACACGTGACATTTTTCGCCAAACAGATAGTGACGGCTGTTTTTCAAGGCAAACACGATAGCATCTAACTCGAGGTCGTGAGTCGGATAGTTCTTTTCATGCGGCTTTAGTTGTCTCGAGGCATAAGCTATAGCTTTGCCTTCTTGCATCAGAACACAACCTAATCCGTTCAACGAAGCATCACTGTAAACAATGAATTCTTTACCTGATTCAGGTTGTACAAGTACCGGAGCTTTAGTTAACAGAGCTTTTAACCGATCAAAACTGTTCTGAACCTTTTCAGACCACTCAAATTTTAAATTTTTCTAGAGCAATTTTGTCAACAGAGTCGCAATCATCGAGAAACCTTTTTCGAATCTTCTATAGTAGCCAGCAAGTCCCAAAAAATGACGGACTTCAGATACATTCCTCGGAGGCTTCCAATTCAGAATAGTAGAAATTTTGGTCGGATCAACTCAAATACTCGATGCTGACACAATGTGGCCCAGAAAACCAACTTCTCGCAACCAAAACTCACATTTACTGAACTTTGCGTACAATTGTTTATCTTGCAGAGTCTGTAGTACTATTCTCAAATGCTCGGTATGTTCAGATTCATCACGTGAATAAATCAATATATCATCAATGAATACCACAACAAATTGATCTAAATACGGTCTGAAAATTCTATTCATCAAATCCATAAAGATAGCAGGTGCATTAGTTAATCTGAAAGGTATAACTAAAAATTCATAATGCCTGTACCTCGTTTTAAAAGCAGTTTTCGGAATGTCAGAGTCCTTTAATCGTAACTGATAGTAACTCGATCTCAGATCTATATTTGAAAACACAGTAGCATCTTTCAAGTGATCGAATAAATCATCAATTCTGACAGAGGATATTTGTTCTTTATAGTCACTTTGTTAAGCTAACGGTAATCAATACACATTGTCATTGTGCCATATTTCTTTTTCACAAACAGAATAGGAGCACCCCATGGTGAAAAGCTTGGTCTAGTAAATCCTTGATCGGTCAATTCTTGTAACTGAGATTTTAATTCCTTTAACTCGGTCAGAGCCATTCTATACGGAGCTATGGAAATCGGAGTAGTACCAAGTACTAATTTAATGCCAAACTCGGCTTCTTGAATCGGAGGCGAACCTGGTATTTCTTTAGGAAACACATCAGAGAATTCACAAACAACAGGCATATATTCAACTTTCTTTTCAATCACTTTCGAGTCTAACACATAAGCTAAATAGGCTTCACAGCCTTTCTTCACATATTTCCGTGCTTTCATTGCAGATATCACAGATGGTAGTTCATTAAGGTCACTAGACTCAATTCGAATTATCTCATCATTCTTACACCATAAATCAATGACTTTTCATTTACAATTTACAATAACATCGTGCAAAGTTAACCAGTCCATTCCCAGAATTATATCAAATTCATCGAAAGGTAAAAGCATCAGATCAGCAGGAAAACATATATCTCGAATCAATAACGGGGAATTCTTGCAGACTTTATCAACCAATACACTTTTGCCTAAGGGGATCGATACTCTAATTACGAATTCAGTAGACTCTACAGGCAAAGTCTTACTGAGCACTAAATTCATACAGATATAAGAATGCGTTGATCCAGGGTCTATCAATGCAATCACAGAAGTATCATAAAGAGAAAAAGTATCAGTAGTTATGTCTAGAGACGAGGCTTCCTCATGAGCTCAGATAGCATAGGCTCTGGTAGGTGATTTGGCCTTAGATCTAACAGCAGTATCCCTAGTAGCTCTTTGACCACCACTTGTATTTCCCGTATTTCTAGAAGGTTTACCTCTAGCTGAGGTGTTGCTCGGTCTCAGATTCTGTACATTCTCTTGCTCAGCAGGTTTAGAACAATCTCTTACAAAATGGTCCAGAGATCCACATCGAAAATAGGCTCGGTCATTCAATCTACAATTTCCCGAATGTCTTTTGCCACAGTATTTACATTCAAGTTTCTCAGATTAGACATTCCCGACACTTGCAATAGAAGTAGCAAGAGTTCTAAAATTCAAATGCGATCTAGCTCGATCTCGATTCGAATGTCCTATATTAGCCTTTGAACGGCTATGATCATCTCAAAATTTCTTTGACACAGACTGAAATGATCTATTCAAAGATCTCTTTTTAACATCTCTAGCTCTAGAATCAGCTTTTCTTTTCTCTTTACTTAATTCTTCAGCTTTACAAGCTCGCTCAACGAGCACTACCATTTCTTTAATCTCCAAAATCCCAACTAATAGACTTCATTTAGTCCATCTTCAAACCTTTTGCACATTATTGCTTCATTTGATACACATTCCTGAGCATACTGGCTCAATCTCACAAATTCACGTTCGTATTTAGTAACAGACATACGGCCTTGTTTAAGCTCGAGAAACTCTTTACGTTTCTTATCGATAAATCTTTGACTAATGTATTTCTTCCGAAATTTATCTTGGAAGAAATCCCAAGTAACCCGTTCACTCGGAACCACAGATATTAAAGTTCTCCACCAATGGTATGTCGTATCTCTCAAAAGTGAAACGACACATTTTACACATTCCTCAGGATTCAGAAACATTTCATCAAATACTCGTATTGTATTTTCTAACCAGAATTCGGCTCTTTCAGCATCATCATTCGTTGTAGCTCGGAACTCTTCAGCCCCATTCTTTCTAATCTTATCAACTGGTGGTCTACTTAACTGAACTGGATTCATTGAAGGCATAACAGGAATTTGAGAAGGATTAACCAGGGGTAGAGGTTGTTGTACAGCCAGATTGGTTGTAATATATTAGGTGAACCAATCATTCATCATTTGATAGAATGCTTGTTTAGCCTCACCATCACGGCTACTCGTAGCCGGTCGAGAATTAGCTTGCACTGTCCCTTGCGCGGGAGCAGGTGCATTGCTTTCTACATCGTCAGCTACGGCTCTATCAGAATCCATTTGCTATATAAAAGCATATTTCAATGTCAGGATTCATCACACTATTGTAATTTCAGATATATGGCATGTATAGCTAGACTCACATACACTATGGTAGTCCTAGAACCGACTAAACCATAGCTCTGATACTAACAAAATGTAACACGCCTATCATGTAACCGTCACCGGAATAGGTAGGGGCCATTACCAGATAGACAGAACATTTCAGAACTCAAAAAATATTTCAATTCTGTTGAGGTCACACGCCCGTGTGACCAAGCCGTGTGCCTCACATGGGCACCAGACACGCCCATGTGATCCAACCATGCCAAATCAGAGTATATATACTAACTTTCACCCAAGGCCAACAGACACGTCCGTGTGTTATGGCCTTGTGATTCTTAGCTAGCTACTGGCTTGAGCCCATGGCCAGATGACACGCTCATGTGTCATAACCGTGTGGTCTTAAGAGGTTACTGCTTTACCTACACGGCCACAAGGCACGCCCGTGGTCCTTGACCGTGTGGCACAATGCAGGCTTTGTTTAAGCCAACTTGCCACCCCTTTTTGGGTCATTCCTAAGCAATATTAGACAACATTTATACCAACATTTTCAGCCAATTCCATGCTTAAAATGACAAAATCATATTAGATCATAAAATATTTCAAACATACATATTTTAGCATCACCAACCAAATACGAAAACTATGCACAAACATATCATTTACTAGCCAACTCTCATGGCATAACATATATACATATCAAATCTTAAATACATAGACATTCTAGCCTATACATGCCATACTTAAATATATTTACACTTTCAAAAGTACCAAAATGAGTTCGATAGTGTGGTGACAATCCTCGACTATCCCCGAGCCTTCATTACTACGATAACTGTAAAATAGACAGAAATCACACAGAGTAAGCTACAAAGAGCTTAGTAAGCCAAATACAATTGGTCAAACTATTAAAGCATATCAAATAAAAGTCAATAGCAAGAATTCATATCCATTTCAAGAAATAATTCATGAGCCTAACCATGCTCATTTGTTTGTATACATGTCATGTTTCATTTCCATGATTTCGTTCATACCTCACATTCATTATTTCACAAAAATAGAGTCTTTCATATTCAAAAATTTAATACAATACAAACGTACCTGTATAATTTATACATTTCAAGTATTCATTCTCATATTCCATAATCTATCATCAGACGGTTCAGAAACGATACAGATATTCATAAACAGGTACAAAGCTGACGTCTCAGACGTGGTCTTACATGTAATTCTGTATCGATGCCTCTATCCCAGACAGGGTCTTACACGTAAATCTCAAGTCGAGGCCTGTGTCCCAGACACGGTCTTACACGATATCTCAGATTATTGTCAACGTTCTTTTAGAAATGTATAGAGCTTTTCAGATACTAGCATATTAACAGAGTTTACTTAAAATTTATTCATCAGGCTCTCAAGGCCGTCCAATACGAATTACAATATATATATGCACAGAATTTAGTCAATTTAACATGTAATTGTAATTTAACTTACCTCGTATGGATTTCAGACAGAAACGAGTCGACTATTCAACTATTTTGGACTTTCCTCGATCTAAGTCCGATTTTCTTCGTTCTTGATCTAATAAAATTAAAATTCAACCATTCAATCATTCATTTCATTCAAAATAATCCATGAACACATTTTTAGGGTACTTTGCATTTTACCCCTTACATTTTCACACTTTGACAATTTAGTCCATTTTTCACAAAATCACAATTATGCAAAATTCGCCAAGACTATAGCTTGAACGAATATACATAGCTTCCACACAAGCCCAAATAACATATTTAATTCAAAATTTAGTCCTCCGAAACCTCATTTTCACAAATTATCCCAAATAGCTCTATTTCATAAAAAATTCAAGAACAAAGCTTGATAATCTTACATAATCCATATAAAAACATTACAAAGCTCATATAATCATTAATGGCACATTTCATAATCTTTAACAGAAACAGATATTCAAACATGGGTTTTGAAGAACACGAAGCAACGATCACAGAAACGTTAAAATATCAAAAACCAAGCAAAATAAACTTACCTATTCACTCATGCAATGGCCGAATGCTTTGAAGCTTCAATGGCTTATTTCTCTTTTAATTTTCGGCAAGAACAAGATGATAATGGCCATTTTCATGCTTTGTTTTATTTTATTCAACATTATATGCCATTTACCAACTTTGCCCTTATTATTAACATATAAAAAATCTACCTACTAATGTCCATATTTGTCCACCATTAAAATAAATAGTAAATTTGACATGCAAGGACTCATATTTTAAAAGCCAAGGCCAATTAACCCCATTAATAATTAGCATGCAACTTTTGCATTTTACGCGATTTAGTCCGTTATCATAATTAAGCACAGAAACAGACAGATATCACACAGAAACTTCGTAGATATAAATTCACATATCACAAACTTAGAAAATAATATTAAAATATTTTTTTAGAATCAGTTACGTGATCTCGAAACCTCTGTTTCGACTAGGGTCAAAATTAGACTGTTAAACACATAGTAGCCTGCACTTAGTACTACACATATGATCAAAGTTAACGGGTACGCATAGTAGCCTGCACTTAGTACTACACATGTGACCTATCAATTTGGTACACGTTGTAGCCTGCACTTAGTACTACACACATGACTTAACCATCATTTGTATCTCTTCTATTCCGAAGGTTCAATCGGGAAATTCTTCACTTTTCAACATTTTACTAACTCGTTCTTAGTCAATTCTGATTCGTAGTTTACATCAATTGATCATTCTATAGGTAGCCACATCTCATATAATAACAAAGATAATAACATAAAAAGAATCAAAATATTATTTACATACAAACTTACTCGTTTCAAAGAAGCATCATATTGCATCAAACTTCCAAACCTTACTAGACGTACTCGAATTGTGGCTTCATTCACATAGCAATATCTCATAAACACATGGCATTGCAACATTTTCATCATAATAGCAAAACATCAAGAACATGCTATATCATCAAAATAATCACATAATATCAAATTATTCATATATATATATATACACTTACAACTCATGTTATATCAAAGCATTAGCTTTCAAATACAATATTGTATTATTAAATTCACATGAACTTACCTCGGGTTCGAGTATGACTATATATTCTGATTTAGCCTATAATCTCATTCATTTCCAATCTATACCCGAATCTCATTTTCCTTGATCTATAATACAACATTTAGCTTACTAATTAGTCACATTATTCATATGAGTCCAAAAATCATACTTTTACAAATTTGCATTTTGACCCCTAAACTTTTACATAATTGCACTTTGGCTCCTAGGCTCGTAAAATGATTTTTATTCAATTTCCTTGCATTTTAAGCCTAGATGAATCATTTTCATAACTGTAGCAGTCCATAATTTCCACTAAATCACACTTTTATGACATTTTGTAACTTTTACAAAAAGGTCTTTTTTGATAATTTCACCGAAAATCACTTAGTAAAAGTCGTTTATTACACACCGAGCATTCATATTCTACCATTAGACATCAAAACATATGCATGTCATCCATGGGTAAATTTTTAAACACAAAACCTAGCTCAAAATATGGGTAGAAATGAGCAGATTTTGTTATGAGGATTTCAAAAATGTAAAAATCATTAAAAACGGGGCTAGAACAGACTTACAATCGAGCTTGGAAGCTTGAAAAACCCTAGATATGTCTTCTCCATGCAATTTTCGGCCATGGGGTAGAAGATGGACAAAAATTGGCTTTTAATTTTGTTTTTAATTCAATTTAATTACTAGATTACCAAAATGCCCCTAACTTAAAAATATTCTATTTCACCCATTTCATGTCCATTTTTGTCCAAAAAATTATCCAATGGTATAATTACCATTTAATGGCCTCCAATATAAAATTTCATAACAATTAGACACCTCTAACATGTAGAACTTAACTTTTGCACTTTTTACAATTTAGTCCTTTTGACCAAATTGAGTGCACAAACGTCAAAATTTTCGAACGAAATTTTCACGAAATTATCCCGTGAAATTGTAGAGCATAAAAATATAATAAAAAAATTTATTTGTCGAATTTGTGGTCCCAAAACCACTGTTCCAACTAGGCCCTAATTCGGGATGTTACAGATTCACACGTCCACAACAAAGGAAAAGAAAAAAAAATTCTTTTTCTTTTTCTCAATTTCATAATTTTTTACCTATGAGATTAAAACACAGCCAAAACCTTTGAATTTCCATAGAAATTCTTAGTAAAATCAAATTTCTTACAAGCTAGTAAGATTAGTTTCAAGTTGGGAAGTTCAAGTTAGTATGTGATACTAAGGTAACAAGGTGAGAACCAAATGATCTAGTGATGTACCATGTGTATTTAAACTAGTATTGTATGAAATTGATGTTAGACAAGTATTATTTCAACTATGTGTTATTGATATGTTAATGATGAGAAAGATGAAGAAGTTGATCAAAAGGGTCTTGAGAAAGGGAAATAAGTAGCCAAGGACTGAATGAAGGTTTAGAAATCATATTCAAGTTATTTACCAAGTAAGTAACCTTGGACTTTCTAACTTTTCCTTGATAAATATGTATTATTAAGTTCCATAATTAGTGTGATTACTGAAGTGGTTAAGTGTATTGGTATGTGATAAAATCATGGACTAAAGTGTTAGAGACTAGTACTTAGTTGTGGAATTTTACAAAGCAAATTCTTTTAAGAATATGCAAGCTCTTTTGGGAAAAATAACAGCAATGGTCCAAATTTAAAATTTTGTCAAATTTTGTATAGAGTGAATTAGAAAGATAATTTTATATAATCAAAAAGCTTAATGAGTCTAGTTTTATACTAAACAAACAAAATAAAACTCTAAATTTTGTACTAAGAGAAAATCAAAATTTAGTGAAGACTCAACCTGTTGGTAGTAGCCCTTGAGTCGACCTTAAAAAAACTAGGATTAATATACTTTGAATTAAATTTGGAACTTTTTATTATGAAAAGTCCATTTAGTTTAGTTTCAAAAACAACAAATAAATTTTAATTTCAAATTCTGTAGGTTAAGATATAAATAATTTGGTAGTTGATGTACGACCAAATAGCCTTGTTTTGAAGGGTTGGAATTTTTAAATTGCTTTGTATATATGAGTTATAATAAGAAGGGGTCATCTATTGTGAACAAGTTGAACTTATAGAACATGACCCTTATTGTTGAATATATATATTCATGGATGAATATGTGATAAAAGTATATATTTGAATGTGTGATAGCAAGTTAAATTTGTGCTTTTAATGTATTTATTTTTTCTAATTTTCAAACAAGATGCTATTAAACTTATGTTTTTCTTATCAGGGATGAAATTGAAGTGTCGAAATTCAAAATCAAACGAAATAGGCTAAATTGGAATGAAAAGCAAGAAGGAAGGCCAAATTGAAGAATTGAAGAATTAGTGGTTGACTGGTTACAATTAGATTTTTGAAATTGTCAAAATTCTATAAATAGTTTGAATTGGATTTTTAAATTTTGATTTTTTAGTTGATATTATTTTAGGAAAAATCTTGCTAAATTTAGCATGAGAAATGTATATAAATACTTAGCGTTGGTGACACTTGAATACACACTTGGTTTAGGGAATAAAATATTCATTTCTTATCTCCATTCATGTGTGAACTAAGTATTGACATTTTGTCATTTCTTTTCCATTTCAACACTTTGTCTAATTTGCCTCCCAAGTCCCTTTCTTTTTCCACTTTCCACCATTTCCATATATCAACTAGTATGATTTATTTCATGTTTAACTTAGGCCCTTTTAGCTTTAGCCCAGTTATCACTCCGAAAAAATAATCGTGAGATATGAACCCACATTAAAAACTTTTCAATACGGTATTCGCTATCTCTCCAGTGTATAGGATTGTAACACCTCATACTCGGCCTAGTCGCCAAGCCCGAATATCATGGTGCCACACCATCGTCTCATGTCAATTACAATAAGTAAAAGCTCATTCACAACAAAAAGTCTTTTGTTCAACATTTGTACTTGTTTAGAGTCTATCTTAAGCTTTAGTTATCATTGTTACGTGCTAACATACATCAAATAGCCTTAAAATAATAATTAAACATGCATATGATCTGTTTTAGCAAAATCTCAAAACATCAATATAGGTATCAATACTAAAGATATGGTATCGATATTTTGCTCAAGAGGTATCAATGCCGCTTGGAAAATCAGTACCAAAATTGCTTACTATTTAAAAACCCAACCTTCGAAAATTATCGGTACCACTGCCAAAGTATCGATATTTCTTCCCCAAGTATCAATACTCGAGATAAGGTATCAATAATGAATCTCTATTATGTTTTCCAGCACGTTTGAAAATACAGAATATCATTTTTAAAACACAAATATCGATACCTTTACTCCAGACTTGAAAAATACAATATTTTTAAGCATGTAAGTCATTCCAACTCATACCAATTCAACATATCATCATCAAATAAACACTGAAACAACTATAATAATAGTTTCAAACATTACAAGCAAATCCAAGCAATAGTCAACATATTACGAAACAAATAACAAAATCCTAAGAGTAATTAAATAATGGAGACAGCTGAAAATATCATATCCAATACTAGCACAAAGACTACCACATTGCCTTATTCCCAAAACATAACTAAATAATAACACTTACGAATAACAAAAATGGACTTACTTGGATCACCCATCGAAACGACACCACTCACACTGGCACACAATTAATCTACAAAACTTAAAAAGGGAGTGGGTGAGTGGTAGTCACAAAAATAACTAAAAATAGGACAAAGACAAGTGCAACTATCGATAAATAGTATAGCTATAATGAGTAGAGATATCGTATCCACGGGAACTAAAAGTATTAGTAATGTAACACCCCTAACCTGTAACCGTCGCCGAAAAAGGTTAAGAGGCATTACCAGACTTGTAACTCAATTCAGAACAATTATTTATCTAGGAGCATCATAATTTAGTCAATGTCATTCATTCACATTCAACATGTACTTAAATCAAGCATACAAAGCTTAAAACATACATTCGGGACTAAACCGTACCATATTAAAAATTTTAGAAAATTATAAAAATTTCAACTTTTCAAGTATCACATGCCCATGTGAACAGGCCGTGTGCCTCAAACGGCTAGTCGACACACTCGTGCCTTGGACCGTGTGAAAGCAAGGCATATATACTGACTTGTGTCACACAGCCAAGGACACGCTCGTGTGCCAAGCCATGTGAAAAATGAAGAGAATACTGACTTGGGTCACACGGCTAACCACACGTCCGTGTGTCTAGCCCGTGTGCCCTTTGAAATGGCAACACACGCTCGTGTATCAGGTCGTGACAAAATTATAGGGTATACTGACTTATGCAACACGGCCAAGTCACATGCCCGTGTGTGAGGCCGTGTGGAGCATACTGACTTCAATTTCATTTCCACACCAAGGGACACACGACCGTGCAACATGACCTTGTGTCAGACACAATTGAGACATACGCCCGTATCCCTACCGTGTGGACAAAAAATAGGCTATTTCCAAAGCCATTTTGCCACCCTATAAACACAAACATTATTGACCAGATTTATTCAACTCAATTGGCAACCCAAAATAACCATTTCAATACACATTATAAGCCATATCAAAACTTACTATTTGCATATCCAAATACCTATTTCACCACATGCATAATCTATACATCTAACATCAATATATCAAGATTTCATCTATATAATTTCATTCCATCATTCCTTGCTAAAACATACCATAATTAAACACTTCAATTCAACCCAAAACATAACATCAAAATAAGCCAAATCACATGGCTTAACTTATACACAAAAATATGCCAAAGTTATAATATCAAGTAACATAACTAATTTCTTCCAAACTAGCCTATACATGCCATATTTACTTATATCCACAAGATCAAAAGTACCGATCAAAAATTGGATAGTGTGATGTGCAACTCCGATTTATCTGAAACAAGTGAGCTAACGAACCTCTATAAAACATAGAAAAAGAAACGGAGTAAGCTTTATAGCTTAGTAAGCCCGTATAATTCAGATTTAAACTTACCATTTATACATAATCAAAGTAATACAAATATGCAACCAATTCAATTAACCAATACCTAATCACAAGTATTCATCCAATGTTAGTCATTGTAAACATACATGAAATCATCCATTAATACAATGTTTATCACCATTCCAAATTCATATGTCATGCATAACATTAATAACCTTTATAAACTGTAACTCTTCTGTATAACATTATTTAGGCTCGTTGAACCTATTAGACTTCAAAAGATAGTCGAATGAACAATGTTAGTAATCCGTCAATTCATCATTATACATGCTCTTTCGAGTCATGGTCAGTAAGCTTCTCCTAAGCTAATGAACAATAAGCTCTATTGAGCTAAAACGTTAAGCTCTATCGAGCTGAACAGTAAGCTCATACGAGCTGAAACAATAAGCTCCAATGAGCTAAAAACAATAAGCTCTTTTGAGTTGATATATCGGTAAGCTCATACGAGCTGTGGTGAGTCTGCAACAAATGCAGGAGCTCAACCAAAATAGTAATCTCAGTATCATGTCACTCGTATCCAATGAATTCATATAGTTCAAACAGGGCTCGATAACAAATACATTATATCAATAAAACAATCATACTTCAAGTATTTCAATTATACGTATTCATTTCACTAATTATAAGTATAGAAAAGTTCTTTTCTAATTATACGAACTTACCTCATATTTGCTCGTATAACCGTCGTCTACTCGCCTTCCTTTCGTTTCCCCCGATCTAATTCTGGTAATTATATATCTTAATCTATATATTATCAAATTCAATATTTTCAGTAACCATTTAATTCAATTCACATATATTTGGCAAATTACACATTTTTCCCTATACTTTGACTACTTTGCAATTTAATCCTTTTTACACAAAATGGCAAATTTATGCAATTTACCCTTAACCCATGTATAGTCAAATTTCACATAACCTCCTAGTAGCCCATATTTTCATTTTATTCATATTTTCAACCACAACATTTCTATCTTCCATAATTTAATCCCTAATTCTCATTTTTGTCAAAAATCATTTTATAAAACTTGTATATCTATTAACAACCATCAATAGTCTATCATTTAACAACAAAGAACTCAAGTATTCAATAATGGCACTTTTCAAATTCATGAACACATTCAAAATTAAGATATGAGCTAGCTAATATACGAAGCAACAATCTTAAAAACGTAAAAATCTTCAAAAACTGAGTTCAAATCGTACCTCAATCAAGCCAAATAGGTGTCGAACCCTAATATCTCTTCTTGACTTATTTTTCTTTCAATATTCAGTTATGAACCTTAATATATAAATTACTAATTTAACTATATAATAAACCTTAATATATCATGGAATTCATGCACATAAATGTCCACTAACCTTAATCATGGTCAAATAAAATTATAAGGACTTCTATATTAATAAACCATAGCTATTTATTACATTTAAACAATAGAACTCAACTTTTACGTGTTACGCGATTTAATCCTTTTTATCGAATTAACCGTTCATTCGGTAAAATTTCTTTACGAAACATTCACATAATAATTCTATCATGCTGAAGACCTTATTAAAATAATAAAATAAATATTTTTACTTCAAATTTGTGGTCCTAAAATCACTGTTTCGATTTGACCTAAAAACGGGATGTTACAAGTAATTACTGTTTCTTATTATTTAACCGACAAATTGGAGTGATGGGTTTTAAACTAAAATTTCTAAATTAATTTAACTAAGAACTCAACAGAGAATAAAATAGGAAAATAATTGAATAATAACCATTGAGAGAGACAATACCTAGGAGAGAAGAATCCACCTAGACTTCATCTATTATTATGACTCCATATTAAATGATTTATTCACTTGGTAACTTGATCCATAGAAATCCCTAAATTATGTTAATATCTCTTTTGAGAGTAAAAGCAACTGACTTTAGGTTGATTAATTGAAATTTCTTTCTAATTAAAACCCCTATTATCGTATTAAATTGATCTATGGATTTTCTTATTAAATTTGACTCTAATCCGATAGATTTATGTCATCTTATTTCTAGGATTGAACTCCACTCAATTATGCTAGATCTACTCTTAAACAAGAACTTTTTCTTCTCTAAATTAAGCACATTAAATATGAATTAATATCTTGGAAATATTAAAACAAGAAATTAGCACACACAGTCGCTTGGTAGCAACAGCAGGAGTAGTAAAAACTTCTCCAAGATTGGTGCGATTTGGTTCTTGTTTTTCCTGTTCGTGAGTCTTCCTTTATTCCTTGGTGAATAATTGGGTAGGAGGGGCGGGTGTTTTGTGTCCCTACTTTGTTTCTGTTTCTTTAACGGGGTTGGGGTTTGTTCAAGGTTTGTTTGGTCATGACAGCTTTTTCGGTGATAAGATTTGTGTCTAATCAGCGTGGGGCACGATATTGATTTCTTGTGGTTATCATTTAATGCGATGATTATTGTCCTTTTGATTGTTTAATACTTTTTGATCTTTTGCTTTTCACGTACTTTTCCCTCTTTTCTTGCATGATAATAAGCAATCTACTTGTTACTTTTGGTTTTCTTGAAATTATGTTTCATGGGCATTAATGGTTGGAAGGAATTTATTTGACTTTTCTATAAGAAATGCAAGAAAAAAGTAGGTCTTGTTTTGTTCTTTATCTATTTTTACATTCATCTTGCTTTTCATTTATTGATGCCATTATTATCTTTTACCCTAAAGGTTACGTTGGGGTGCATGTCTTCGTACGGTTGTCATGCATGTTTCTTTGAATCGATGTTGCATGGCCTGCCATTAATGGCAAATTTTCCTCTTTGACTTTTTCTCGTTTTATTAAATATGATCATCCTGTTGCTGTTGTTTATAGTTTGCATTTAATTTACATGTTTCTTATTCTCATTTTAGGTTTTCTATTTCTTCTTATTTGTTAGTGATAGATTGGGTTTGGCTGTTTTTAGCTTGTGTTTCTCTGCATCATTTTCTTGTTACATTTTCTTGTGTTCGTATGCCTAGATGTTGCGGTCTCCTTTTTTTTCTTGCCTTGTTTTTTCCCCGTCATAGTCTGTGTTCCCCTTTACTGTTTTTTGTGTTTTCTAGCTTCTATTTTCTAGTGTTGTTTTCTTGGGTTTTCAGATTCTTACTGTGTTTTGCTTCTTTTGTTTTTTTTGTTTCTTCGTTGTTTTCTTGGTTTTATGTGGTGGTTGTCGACCTGTTGGTCTGGATCATGTTTACTTTCACTATTTGGTGCTTTCATGGAGGCCATTTGTTAAAGGTTTTCAACAAACTCTTGGAGCAATTTATTTCCTCAAACGGAGAAGTGTCGAGAATTAGGGTTTCTTTATACAATGAAGTACTTATGTTGGAGCTGTCGTGGGTTGAGGAACCCTACGACTGTTTGGGAGCTTAAGCAACTCCTTATTGCTAATAAACCTAATATTATCATCCTTAGTGAAACAAAGATGAGTGCTAATGATTTCCGTAGGGTTCAAAACAAATGCAAGATGTGGAATGGTTTAATTAACACCACTAACTCGTATTCATCATCGAAATAGGGTTATAGAGTATTACCAGAGTTTACAGAATAATTAAAAATAATTCAAGTTATTTACTATTCAATTTCTAAAAATAGTCTTATTGTCCCTTGCATGGGCCCTCGAGGCCCAATATGAACGTTGGAACCGAATCGGGACTAAATCGAGATCTCAGAGAATTTTTCGCAAAATTTTTAAAATTTTCCTAGGTGCAGGGCTCACATGCCCATGTAGTCTAGGGACATGCCTGTGCTGCAGGCCGTGTTCGACTCGGTGTAACTCTCTGACTTTTGCCACACGGCCAGCCACACGCCTGTGTGAGTAGGCCGTCTGATCAATTTAATTTTAAAAATTAGGTGTAGGGTTCACACGACCAAGACACACGCCCGTATTCTAAGCCGTGTAACACACATGGCTGAGACACATGCCTGTGTCTCTGCCCATGTGCTCAATTCTGAGCATTCTATTTCTCAATTTTATAATGTAGGGGACACACGGCCTAACCACACGCCCATGTACCATGCTGGCTGTCACACACGGGCGTGTGTCTGCCCATATGGACAAAATAAAGTCATTTCCTAGCTTTATTTCTCACCCAAATTTTACTAATAACCTACACTAAAACTTACAAGTATATACTAGCCAATTCAATCATTTAATCCAAGTCAATTCTAACATTTAATATAACATTTTATCATATGCATTCATGATTATGATCTTACCATTTTTAATTTATGTATTAAGCATAATATATCTATCATATTCAATATACTTGACACATAGACATATGCCATAATATAACCTTTTTAGTATATCAAAACAAAATATTATTAGCCATACCAATGGCTAATTTACAAACCACATTCATATACCAACAATGGCCAAGTTATCTATACATGTCATTATACTAAAATGAGATTACTATTTATACCAAAACAAGCTAGTAGATAGTGTAACAGCCCAATTTCGGTGAGATCAGAGTAGTGGTTTTGAGACCACAAATTCGAGTTAAAAAATAATTTTATTTTATTTTATTTATTGGTTGGCATCATGATAAAAAGGTCACATGAAAATTTTGATATGACAGTTTTATCGATTGTGTGGTTAATTAGGTAAATGACTAAATTGCATAAAATGAAAAAGTTGGATTCTAGTAGCTATAGGTATAAAATAGCTATTGAATTCAAAACTTAAGGTCCTTATATGGTAATTAGACCATTGAAGGGTAGTTAGTAGCTATTTTAAAGACTCATTCATGGAAAAATTAGAAAAGGCAAGGGACTAATTGGAAATCACTAAAATTAAAAAATGATAATTAAATAAAAAGAAATATTCATCTAATTTCATATCATCTTCCCCAAAATTTCCATGGAAACCCTATGAGAGAGGTAGACAACTTACCAAGCTTGAAAAGGTATGAAATCAAGTCCCATTTTTAACGATTTTTATATTTTTTGAAATAGGGATAGTCTAATCTCTCTATTTAAGGGATTAATTTGAAAAGTTATCAAGGTATGAAATTTGGGTCATGGATGAATATGCTGAAAATTATAAATTTATGGTAGAAAATAAAAGTTTATTCATAGATAAAAAACTTTTACAAAGTAACTTTTGATGAAAACTTGATTTAGGGACTAAAATAAAAAATGGTAAAAACCCATGGAAAATTCTAAAATTTATGAAAAATGTGTGCTGTAAATGTTGTTTATAAATTTTGACTACGCTTGGAAAGAGGGTTAGATTTCATGAATTTTATTTTTCGAGCCTAGGGACGAAATCAAAATATTTGAAAAGGATAGGGGCAAAATGGTAATTTTGCCTAGGATGCAATAGAATGCAAATGTATATGAAATGTGATATATTAGTAGTCAAATTTATCCATATAGATCCGAAAAGACCAACTACGAAACTAGATCGAGGAAAGCAAAACCAACTAAGGAACTAGATCGAAGAAAGTAAAAGGTTTCGGATTAGTTGAAATTAAAAAACGAACCATTTTCCAGGTAAGTTCGTGTAACTTAACTATGTATGTTAAATGCTTGAATTTAATCGTATGATTGTGTTGATGTGCATGAGATAACATACATTATGAAATAATCATAAGTTGTGAAATGTGGACAAATGTCATGTTTCATTTGAACGTTGAAATTTGATGGATTTAGATGATATGCTTGAACGAGAATAATGTTTCACATGTTGTTAGAAGGATTTAGCCTGGAAGGGTAATCTTGATATAAGCCGCTCTAGCCTATGCTATAGATTGGATTTAGCCCGGACGGGCAATCCAAATTAAGCTCTTTAGAGCATATGCCCTAAAAAGAATTTAGCCTGGACTGGTAATCCTATAACATAACATGTGGCTTGAAAGTGTGTTTGTTAAGTTTGTGCCCAAAGAGGGTACTTTTGAGTATACTAACCAGAAGTCCATCGGCCTTTCAATAGTTCAACAGAAAAAGAAATTTTGAATCAAGGAAAGGTGAAAATTTTATGGAACTTGTAATGTGATGAGCTCATCTATGTTTACTTTATATTCATATGAGATTATGTGACTAACTTCTTTGAATAAGTGTATGTGTTTAGGTAACTTACCCAAAATTGATGGAATATATATTTATGTGTGCTTGTGTAATAAATAAGACTAGTAAGTTTATTTTCCCGTTATACGAATTTACTAAGCATATAATGCTTACTCTGTTTACTTTTTTCTGTCTTATAGTGCTCAAAGCTCACGAAGGTTGGAAGTTGGTTGGAGCAGTCATCACACTATCCACTATCTCATTTTAGTATAAATAGAAATTTCATTTTGGCATAATGGCATGTATAAGCTTAATTGTCCAATTATGGCTTGATAATGATGTTTGTAATCTAGCCACTGGAGTGGCTAGTAATGGTTGTTTGATATACTTGTAATGTCATGCTATGCTAGCTTTATATGTATATCAAGTGGTTGTTTTTATTAATTTTAATATATAGATTAAACCAAGGTAAAATTTTGAACATGCATGCATGCAGTGGTCTGTCTTGTAAATGATGAAATTTGCTTGAGATGAATGCTTGAAATGGTTGAATTGTATTTGGTATGTTTAGTGCAGGAACATGGTAAAATTTGGGTGACAAATGAGGCTAGGAAATGGCTTGTTTTTGTCCACACAGGCAGGCACACAGGCGTGTGTCTTGGCCGTGTGTTACACACAGCCTGTTTCATGGGCATGTGGTCTGACCATGTGTCCCTTGCATCTAAAAAAAAAAGAAACAGAATGCTTAGAATTGTGCACACGAGTAGAGACACAGGCGTGTGTCTCAGCCATGTGGTTGACACTACCTTGAACACAGGTGTGTTACACGGCCATGTGAAAACTACACCTAAATTTCGAAAATAAAAATTTGCCACATGACCTAGTAGACGGGCATGTGATTTTGCCGTGTGACTTCAATTTCTTCATACCTTAAAAGTCAGAGAGTTACAAGGGTTAGGGACACAGGCATGCGTAGTACACGGCCTGACCACACGGGCGTGTCCCTAGACCACACGGGCGTGTGAGCCTTACACTTAGGAAAATTTTTGGAATTTCACAAAAAATTCCTTGAGTTCCTGATTTAGTCCCGATTTTACTCCAACACTTGTTTCGAGCATCGGGGCTCCATAAATGGGACAATATGTATAATCTCGGAAAATGAGTAGTAATTTACGTAAATTAATTGAAAAATGTTTTGAATGTTTCAGTAATACTCCAGAACCTTGTTTCGACGTTGGATACAGGTTAGGGGTGTTATAGATAGTGTGATGATACTCCAACCGATCTCCAACCCTCGCAAGCTTCCAAGCACTATAAAACAGAAAAATAAAACCTAGTAAGCATTATATGCTTAGTAAGTTCGTATAACGGGAATTGGAACTTATCAATCACATTTAACAACACTAAGCATACACTTAACATGCTTTCATCATTTTGACAAATTTACCTAAACACATATACTCAATCAAGCAAGTTAGTCATATAATACATGTAAATGTTAAATAACATAGATGAGCTCATCATATAATCCTTCATCAAATAATTCAAAAACATTCAGAGCATATTTCTATTTATCTCATCATTTTTCTCATATCAATAGTGTTGTCCATTGAATTATTGAAATGTCGATGGATAAATCCTCAATTCTTATTCAGGGAGTATGCTCTCGAGCCATATGTCAGGATAGTCAACCGAGCCATGTAATCATATAACAGAACACTTATCTGGGCTATTAGAAAACTCATAATAATTCTACTCAGGGAGCTCATAGAGCTTATCAGATATCTCCGAAGAGATACTATCAGGAAGCACTGAATAATGTAATAAGGAGTTCAATCAAGCTTAATAGGATGCTCATGAAGAGCTACATTTGTGTCCGCATTATATGCAGGATCACAACCGATTGTATGTCAGGACGCTCACAAAGAGCTGTGGTAATGTACAGCAAATGCAAAATCACTACCAACCAAGATGCTTGCAGGAACTATTTAACAGAATACTCAAGAAGGCTATAACAGTATTACTCGTCCAAGCTAAATCCCGTCCACAACAAATGCCGGACCTCATTAATATGGGAAATCACATATATCCATCGGAATTCAATATTCAAGCTGAAATTAACCCTTTTTCTAACATTTCTGAACATATAATCATTTCATATATTTATAATATTCATATAAACATATTCTACATTCAATCCAAATACAACATTTAATTCCAAACATATTTACATGCTCAATTAAGTTACACGAACTTACCTCGATAATAGTTTGTTTAAAAAAATTACTAACCCGAGACTTTCTCTTTTCCTCAATCTAGCTTTGAATTTGTGTTATCCAGATCTATATAAATGAATTTAATCATCAATTTCTCACATTTCACATTCTATTGAACTCAATTTACATCCTAGGAAAAATTATCGTTTTACCCCTAAACTTTTCATAAATTCCAATTTCGTCCTTAGGCTTGGAAAATGAAATTCATGCAATTCACTCCCTATTCCAAGCCTAACCAAAACTTTAAAAATAAAATTTAAAACACATATATTCTATAAAATTCAAATTTTTTCTTCAATTTACACAACTTTACAATTTAGTCCTTAAATCATGTTTTCATCAAAATTCACTTTGTAAAAGTTGTTTATATATCAACAACCTTTCATTTTATACCATAAATTCTTAATAGAAAAAAAAGATATATCCAGCCTTAGCGAAACTATGATAATTCTTATTCCTAAAATTCGGGACCCTTATGAAATCACTAACTACCGTCCTATTAGTTTATATATGTTCATCTACAGTATTATCTCAAAAGTGTTCGCCAACAGACTAAAAGTCACCCTTCCTAGTTGTATCAATGAAAATAAAAGCACCTTTGTCCCGGGGAGAATGATACATGACAATATTCTGATCACGCACGAACTTTTACACTACCTTCAAAGTTCCAAGAAAGGCCCTAATAAAGGGTTTGTCATCAAGCTTGACATGAGCAAAGCATACGATCATGTGGAATGGAATTTTATCAAGATGGTCATGAGAAAATTGGGTTTCGCAGAGAAGTGGACTGACAAAATAATGGGATGCGTTCGGTCGGTAAAATATTTGGTTAAATGTAATAATATTTTACCGGATATTATAATTCCCTAGAGATTGTTGTAATATAATCAATTACAATAGCTGCATTCAAGTATCTTTGCAATTTCATCACTATTACTCTGACTAATAATGTAACACCCCCTACCCTGTCTGACGTCGGGACAAGATACGAGGCATTACCGAACACATACACAACCATTCATGCAAAAACATAACATGATTAGCTAGACTTACAAACCATAATTAATATGAGCCACCTCTCATGGCCATATACAATAGCTCGATATAGGCTAATACATTTAGCCAAATCATAGTAACACATGTCATAGAACTAGGTCCCTATACATGTCACTCACTTGATATTTCTAACATATGTATCAAAACTCCAAAGGTATTGGCTTGATAGTGTGATGTTGCCTCTGACGATCTCCAACCCCGAGCCGACCTAACAACACTAAAAGAAATGGAAAAGAGGGAGTAAGCTTTACGCTTAGTAAGCTCGCATGAAAAATAATAAGCAATGTATTAACATGCAATTTTTCACTTCCTTTCTATTTAATCAAAGTCTAGTTAAGCTATTTTCTTGAGTCAGAGTCACTAAATTATTTATATCTGAAGCTACGGAACTCCAAATTGAGAAATGCTAATTTTCCCAGAAACTAGACTCATATTTTTTCTTACCATAAAATTTTCAGAATTTTTGGTCTTGCCAATAAGTAAATTTTATTCTTTAAAGTCACTCTTATTTTGCTGTCCTATAGTTCCGACCCCTCTGCACTAAAAGTTAATTATCTCTTTGTAAAATATTTGGATAATATTCTAGTTTGTTTCTTTAAAAAATAGACTCATATAGGATTTTAAGCATATAAATTTTAACCCATAATTATTTTTTTACAATATTTAATGATTTTCCCAAATCAGAATAGGGGATTCCAAAATCATTTTGACTCTGTCTCACAAAAATTCAAATATCTCATAATATGAAACTCTTTTGCTTACACCATTTCCTTTATATGAAAATAGACTCAATAAGATTTTATTTAATATTTTTTTCAACTTCTAATTCAATTTTCACCATTTTTGGTAATTTTTCAAAATCACAGAACTGCTGCTGTCCAAAACCGATTTATTACTAAATTTCGCTCTTTCATGTTTTCTTTGTAGTAACTTTCATTGTAACACTTACTCCATTCCATCTTACCGAAAATTCGCTCAACTATCGAGCACGTTGCTCATAAATTTCCACAAACATATACCTGCACTTATTCATCACATGGTCATGTTCACATGTATTTTCACTTAGTCGATTTCCCGTCAAACTCATCGGAATAATAACAGATACACGGTTGCCTGCATATTTTACCACCCTTGTAACCGAAGCTATCTAGTACGTATAGTAGCCTGCACTTAGTACTACACATGCAACCAACAATCCGGTACACGTAGTATCCTGCACTTAGTACTACACACGTGATCGAAGTTGTCAGGTACGCATAGTAGCCTGCACTTAGTACTACACATGCGACCTAACTATCTGGTACACGTAGTAGCCTGCACTTAGTACTACACACATGACCTAACCATCTGATACATGTAGTAGCCTGCACTTAGTACTACACACGTGATCAAAGTTGTCGGGTACGCATAGTAGCCTGTACTTACTACTACACATGCGACCGAACTATTTGGTACATGTAGTAGCTTGCACTTAGTACTACACACGTGACCTAAAACCATCTTAAACACATAGTAGCCTGCACATAGTACTACACATGTGTTCTCACAATGGATCATTCGTATCATTTCTATTCCGAAGGTTCAACTAGGAAATTCCTCACTTTTCAACATTTAACAAATTCATTCATAGTCTATTTCGATTCGTAATTTACATCAAAGGATCATTCTATAGGCAGCCACATCTCATATAATAACAAAATATAATAACATAAAAAGAATCGATATATTATTTACATACAAACTTACCTTCCTTTTCACTCTTTCTCAAGTTATCCAACTTAATAAAACATCATGTTATATCAGATTCTCAATATATTCAGCTATTATATAGCAAACCATCAATGATTGAACCATCAAACATTTCATGTGCTACTAGTCATATATCATTGTTCTCACAAATTTTATATACCATTATTTTATCACTTTTCAATATATTAAATCATGCCATTAGTGCAGTAATAATATAGAATTTTCAATTCAAATATAGCATTGCAATATTATTGACACACGAACTTACCTCGGCACCAAAATAGCAAAAAGGAACCTAACAGTCGGTTTTCTATTTTTCACCTGATCTAGGTCCAATCCTCATTTTCCTTAATCCATAATATCACATTTAGTTCAATTATTAGTCACATTATTTAATGTGATCCAAAAATCATATTTTGGAAAAATTACGTTTTGCCCCTAAACTTTATCAAAATTACACTTTTGCCCCTAGGCTCGTAAAGTGATTTTTATTCAATTTTATCACTCTATAGACCTAGAAGAACCATTTTTCTAACTATAGAAAACTACAATTCTCATCAAAACACCCTTTTATACCATTTTTACAACTTTTACAAAATGGTCCTTTCGGACGTTTTCATCGAAAATCGCTTAGTAAAAATCGTTTATTTAACACCCAACACTCATTTTCTACCATTAGACATCAAAATGCATGCATGTCACACATGGTTCAATTTTTAAACATGGACTCTAGCTCAAATTAATGGTAGAAATAGATAGATCTTGTTACGGGGTTTGCAAAAACGTAAAAATCATTAAAAACGGGACTAGAACGGATTTACAATCGAGCTTGGAAGCTTGAAAAACCCTAGACATGGTTTCCCCATGCAAGTTTCAGCCAAGAGGTTGAAGATGGACTAAAATTGACTTTTAATTTTGTTTTTAATTCATTTTAATAACTAAATGACCAAAATGCCCTTAATGAAAAACTTTGGAAACATGCCTAACCATGTCCATTTTTGTCCACCAACTTAACCAATGGTCTAATTACCATATAAGGACCTCCAATTTAAAATTTCATAACAATTGGACACCTCTAGCATGTAGAACTCAACTTTGGCACTTTTTACGATTTAATCCTTTTGACTAAATTGAGTGCCCAAACGTCAAAATTTTCGAACGAAATTTTCATGAAATCATTCTGTGAAATTGTAGACCATAAAAATATAATAAAAAAAATTTTCTTCATCGAATTTGTGGTCCCGAAACCACTGTTCCGACTAGGCCCAAAATCAGGATGTTACAAATAAAGTCATCAATAATCTTACATTATTCAGTTCACTAAAAGAGCCAATTCGAAAGAAATTTTCAACTAATCCATTTCGTAGATATCATACCTAAATAAGTCGATTACTCATAAATAACTTCTTCCTTAATAGTGACCTCACATATCTAGAATAATCTTTAGAAAAATCTTTTATCTCTTTTAATACCGTCTTTACTTACTAACCCATTTTCAATTCTGATTGCATTATTAATCATTTAGCCTTTGAACTCTTCAGTTTCATACTTATGAACTTAATCAATATAAATCTTGTGAATTTCATTGTATAAAACTGTACTGGTGAGGGGATGGAGATCGTAAAGCCTCAAAATTTAACTTTCATAAATACACACATATCACATAACATTTATCATCAACATATTCATTATAAAACATTTATTTCATACCTTTATGAGTTCCGTTTCATCATAAGTAACATTTCTACTTAGACACGTGACTATCACATTCAGTAGTATCAGAATTAGCTCAGTTGGAAAACAACTCTGCCTATTTGTAAAACAATTTCTCATCAGAGTAGGGAGATATCACACTATCACAGGTTATATAATGGCATGTATATCTAATCTCATATACGCTACGTTAGTCTAAGAATCAACTAAACCATTGTAACACCCTATACCTGTATCCTACGTCAGGATGAAATACGAGACGTTATCTAACTTAAACTCGTACTTACAACCAATTCTGAGTCTTCAAGACTTGGACAAATTTAAAACTTTCCCAACTTATCACACCTACAGGGGTTTTCACACGGCCTGGCACACGCTCGTGTCCCTGGCTCGTGTCCTTCACACGGCCATGACACGCCCGTGTGCAAAAACCTGGACATTTTATTTTTGACGTCAGCAATACTTGAAGGTCACACGGCCAAGGCACACACCCGTGTGCTAGGCCGTGTCCTTCACACGGTTGAGACACACGACCGTGTCTCTACCCATATGTTTACTACCATGCATTCTGACTTGAAATTTTTACATGCAGGGACACACGGTCGGACCACACGCCCATGGGGCAGACCGTGTGTCACACACAGCCTAGACACACGCCTGTGTGCCTACCCGTGTGGACAAAATAAGGATATTTACCAAGCCTCTTTTCCTCCCTTACTTACACAACCTGCACAATAGCAACCAAACCAATAAAGACTATTTCATACAACCAAGTCAGCCACAATAGACAACATTTTATTTGTACATTTTACTCATCCATGAAAATAACATTATTTGCATATATCAAAATGAATATTAGCCATCATTGGAGGCTTAATACAAAATGAAGGGGAATCACCCATACCAACACATTTGGCCAATTTTCAAAGATTCAAAACATTAAAGTCTAGCCTTATACATGCCATTCTCAAAAACAAATAGTCTAACTATACCGAGTGCTTTGGCTGATAGTGTGATCGTTGCCTCCGACGCCCGATGACCCTCGAGCTAGTTAGGCGGCACTATTGGAAAAAGGAAAGGAGAGGGGGTAAGCATAAAACTTAGTAAGTTGCACATAAATAAATATACAACAAAAATTTTTGCCATTCATCAACATGCTTGTAACACAAATGTGGTCGTAAGCATAACTTACTCATCATTATCCATATAAATCTCATAGCACGTATCAAACTCATATCTCATGCATTTCAATTAGGTTCCTGTACCACTCACAACTTGGTTATACCTTACTCATTAGCTTAAACTGTATCTCTCACTATTGAGCCATTTAGACTTTACTGGATATTCGATAAGCCTCAAACATAGGGTAGAGTGCCGATGCCATGTCCCAGACATGGTCTTACACTGGCTCATATCTCAAGTCGATGCCATGTCCCAAACATGGTCTTATATTGACTATCATTTTGTAACCGATGCATGTCCTAGACATGCCTTACATTGGCTTACATTTCGAGGTTGATGCATGTCTCAGACATGTCTTACACTAGCACTCATCTTGATGCTAGTGCCATATCCCAGACATGGTCTTACACTAGCCCACAATAACCCATATGTCATGGCATGAATATCTGATTTATTTCTTAGGTTCAAACGGGAATTCTACTATCTCTATTATCATCATACCTTTTCAATTCCACAATCAAGCAATTCATGATACATTAATTCAAATACAATTCAACACATACATTAGCAAGTAGTTGTATTATTTACGTATAACTTACCTCGGATTACAAAATGTGGCGGCTAGTCGATTTAGTCGATTTGCTTGGCTTTCCCCCGGTCTAGGTTCGAATTTGGTAATTCTTGATCTATAATAGCAAAATTGTACCTATTTAGTCACTGAATAGAATTAAGCAATCAACAATTCACATCTTTGGTAAAATGACCATCTTGCCCCTAGACTTTGACAAAATGACCATTTTACCCCTGGACCCAAAAATCAATTTTTATCGAATTTCTTCATATCTTAAGCCTAATTGAACCCTTTTTACTCTTATAGCAACTCTAAATTCCCACTATTTCACACATTTATCATCTATTTTACAACTTATGCAAAATAGTCCTTTTAGGTGTTTTCGTGCTAGCACCTTTCACAAAAGTTGTTTATAAGACACCCAAGACTCATTTTATTCCATAAAAACTCAGCAACCATTACAAATCCTTTCATGGCAACACCCTAGAATCATAATCATTTTGCAAAATAGTACCCTCATTTGAAATCTTATGCTTCAAGGGTTTCAAAAATGTAAAAATCTTCAAGAAAACTCATTAAAATCACTTACTTGCAAGAGGAATGAGTTGTTGAAATTTTTGAAGCTCAAAACCCCTAAAAATGGCTGAAAAATCGGTGGTAATGAAGAAAGAATGAAAGAAAAAGATGATAGCTAGGCTTAGGGTATTATTATAATATACATGATGTCATCAAATTACCTAATGTTGACTTTTCAACATTTTTATCACCCATGGCCGGCCAAGCTAAGATTTAATGGTCTTTTTGTAACAGCTCGATTTTGGGCCTAGTCGGAACAGTGGTTTCGGAACCACTATTTCAAGGCTGGAGAAAATTATTTTGATGTTATTGTATGTTTTGTAATGTGATTTTATAAGTGCATGTTAATTTTGGTATATTAATTTTAGCGATTTCTAGTCTAATTTCGAAAAAGGACTAAATCGCGTAAAAAGTAAAAGTTGTGTTTTGATGCCTAAATGTGTTAAATGGCTAGAGCACTAAAATTGGGGGCCTTTAAAGGGAAATTAGACCCATTTTAAGTGTAGTGGCCGGCCATGGGACAAGAAATTTCAAATGGTCAACTTGTTAGGTGGGTGATGTCATTTTATGTAATTAAATAATGCCTAGCCTAGCTATTTTTATTCCTTCTTTTCATTCTTCCTCTTACCACCGATATTTCCAGCCAAGAAAAGGGTTTTGAAGCTGGAAAATTTCAGCAAAGAAACTCTCATGCTAGTAAGTGATTTTTAATGTCTTTCTTGATGATTTTTACATTTTTGGAACCCCTAAAGCATGAGCTTTCAAAAGAGGGAACTATTTTGCAAAATGATTAAGAGTCTAGGGTTTTTCCATGAAAGCATATGTGTTTTTTGCTGAGTTTTATGGAAGAATATGAGTCTTGGTAGTGTTATGAACAACTTTTATGAAAGAAGTTTGCATGAAAACACCTAAAATGGGGTATTCTGCAAAGTTGTAAAAAAAGTTGTAAATGTGTGAAATAGTTGAAATTATGAGTTGCTATAGTTATGAAAATGGTTCATATCGGCTTAAGGAGTAAAGACATGTGATAAAAATCATTTTACGAGCCTAGGGGTAATTTGGTAATTTTGGAAAAGTATAAGGACAAAATTGAAAGTTTTGCCAAAATGTGTCATCTGACTAATTTGATTAGTATATTGTTTTAATAAGCTAAATGTGATGTTATAGATGATGAAAAACGAGATTCGGGCTTAGAACGAGGAAAAATGAGAAATTGATGTTTAAGCCTTTTTTACCAATTTGGTGTAGAGGTAAATTCGTATGATGATAATAATAATGAAAAATTATGTTTGAATTACATTCCCTATTAATATTGCATATATTATATGATTTAATATTTTGAAAGATTGATGGAATATGTTGTTCCTTTGAAACGAGTAAGTTTGTATGAAAGTAATTTATCAACTTCATTATCATGTGCTTAATACTTGATATTATACGAAATATGGATATATACCTTTATGGGAATTGTCTTGTGATTATTCGATGAAAATGTGATGATATTTGTGCTAGTATAAGGCCATATCTAGGACATGGCATCGGCACTGACATGAGACCTTGTATAAGACCATATCCGGGATATGGCAATGATATGTGGATCCATGTAAGACTATGTATGGGACATGGCTTTGGCATTCTATTTGGTGTATGATAATTTCGAACATCCATAAGCATCCCGAGTGTTCAACGGGTATTGTAATGGATGATGTGATGAAAGCCCTAAGGAGGGCATGTTAAAGAAGGTATAATTATATACTTTATTACGAGGTGGTACAGGTATGTACACTCAAATTATGAGTAATGCCTTGATATGTGATCATTTATGATGTATATAGTATTGGGAGAATACTATGAAAATGGCATGATTTGGACTAAGTCTTTGATAATTGATGACATTGAGATTATGGGTCCATGCTTATGATGCACCATGATAGATGAAATGAAGATGTATTAATTTGGTGAACAATAATTGTGAATAAGTAAATTAGCCTAGACAGTTTTGGGCTACTGTAGTGGTGTAACTTTGAAAATGCACTAAAAATATTGGAAAATGATTTATAGGATGAATAAAATATGGAATTAATTCTTATTGAGTCTAGTTTCTTATAAAAGAAACCGTGTAAGAAAAGAGTTTCCTATAATGAGATATTTGAAGTTGTATGAGACTGAGTCAGAATGACTTTGAAATCCCCTATTCTAATTTGAGAAAATCATTATAAATTGTAAAAAAATATTTATGAGTTATAATTTATATTTTTAGAATCTGTAATAAGTCTATTTTCAAGAGAAATAGACGAGAACATTATTCGAGTCCTGTGCTATGAGATAATTGAACTTTAGTGCAGAAGGGTTGGAACTGCCAGACAGTGAATCAGGGGTAAATTTGAGGAATAAACTATACTATTTGGCTAAACCAAAATTCTGGAAATTTTATGGTAGAAAGGCACATGAGTCTAGCTTCAAGTAAAATTAACAGCACTTAATTTGGAGTTTCGTAGCTCTTGATATAAATATTTTATTGACTATTGTACAATAAGATAACTTATCATGAACTTGAGAATATGTTGGGAACATTGATAAAACATGTTAATCAGTTGCTTATTGTTTTCATATGAACTTACTAAGCGTAAACTTTACCCATTTCCTTTCCCATGTTCTCTAGTGCTAACAGGTTAGCTCATGTTGGAGTTCGTCGGAGATATTATCATATTGTCAAGCTATCATTATTGGTGTAAGTGATTGCAAGCACTTTGAGTCTATAGCATGTGTAGGAGTTTAAATATTCGAGTATGTGATATTGCTTTAGCCAAATGTATTGGCTTATTTTGATTATGGGGTTGTAAACCCATTTTCAATATGCATGCATGTTCTATGGTCTTACGTGATGAGTTTATAATGATTATGGTATGAATGTAGTAAAGATGTGAGTAAAATCTATAATATCTATTGCATGTGAAATTGCCATGGTCATGACATGTTAGGAATGTTTAAGTGCCTAATTTTGCTACATTGTATGCTATAGTATAAGTATGTGTGCATGTGTTGTGATGGTGACAAAATGGCTTGGAAAATAGCCTTGTATTTTTCCACACAGATAGACACACGGGCTTGTGTCTAGGCCGTGTGTGACACATGGTCCGCCCCCATAGGCGTGTTATCCAGCCGTGCGTCCCCTGCACCTAAGTTTTTGAAGTCAGTATGTATGGTAGTGAGTACACGAGTAAGAGACATGACCATGTGTCTTAGCCATGTGAAAGACACGGCCATAGGACACAGGTGTGTGCCTTGGCCGTGTGTCTTCCTTTGTTCATGATCAAATTGGCAGAATGTCCAAGTTTTTGGACACGGGTTCGGGACACGGGCGTGTCCCTGTGCTCTATACCCTCACGGGCGTGTGGAGCCTTAAAGCGTGAAATTTTTCAATTTTTTCTTAAGTTCTCAGTTTAGTCTCGAATCGCCTCTAATGCATGTTTTGGGCCTCGTGATCCCATTTAAGGGACAATATGTATGTGAAACGAAAAGTTTTAAATCGATCAAAATTTTACGGCCCAGTTTTATATAGTTAATTGACTTTAAGTCCGGTAGCACCTCGAACCCTGTCCCAGCGTTTGATGCGGGCAAGGGGTGTTACATTTTTTGCCCTTTAAAGACCCCCAAATTGAGACTCATAACAATTTAACACCCTTAGCTATCAAATAAGGACTTTGGCACTTTATGCGATTTAGTCCTTTTTCGCAATTAAGCAAGCAAACGTTAAAATTATTTCACCAAATTTTTCATGCACTCATATAAACATGCTATAATCCTATAATAATAATAAAAGATTTTTTTTCCAACATTCAGATTTGTGGTCTCGAGACCACTATTCCAACTAGCCCCAAAGTTGGGTTGTTACAATTCTCCCCCCTTAGGGATTTTTGTCCCTGAAAATCTTACCGGCGAATAAATTCGGGTATTGATCTCTCATAGTCTCCTCGGGTTCCCATGTGGCTTCCTTGACTCCATGTCTATGATACAAAACTTTCATGAGTGCTATACTCTTATTCCTCAACTGTTTGACTTCTTGAGCCAAAATCTTGACCGGCTCTTCGCCATAAGTCATGTCCGGATGTATCTCCATCTCTGTTGGCGCAATCACATGCGAAGGGTCTGATCTATATCGGCGTAGTATGGACACATTAAATACATCGTGAATCTTTTCCAACTCTGGTGGCAAAGCCAATCGATAGGCAACAGGCCTTACTCTCTCGATAACCTCACAGGGTCCTATGAAACGAGGACTCAACTTGCCTCTTCTACCAAATCTGAGAACTTTTCTCTACAGGGATACTTTCAAAAACACTCTATCACCGACTTGAAATTTGATATCTTTCGGTTTCAAATCTACATAGGATTTCTATCTATCCAAAGCGGTCTTCAAACAGTTGTGAATCACTTTAACTGTCTCTTCGGTCTCTTTAACTAAATCGACACCGTGAATCTAACTTTCTCTTAGCTCAGTCCAATATAAGGGCGTTCGACATTTTCACCCATACAAAACCTTATAAGGCGCCATTTTCAGACTTGTCTAATAACTATTGTTGTAGGCAAGTTCAACCAATGGTAAGTATCTTTCCCAACTTCCCTGAAACTCGAGAACACAACACTGCAACATGTCCTTTAAAATTTGAATCACTCTTTCCGACTGATTGTCGGTTTGCGGGTGAAAGGCCGTGCTAAAACTCAACTTTATTCCCAATGCCTCTTGTAATTTTTCCCAAAACCTCGAGGTAAATCTCGGGTCCCTATCAGAAATAATTGATAAGGGCACCCCGTGTAGTCTCACAATCTCAGAAACATACAAGTCAGCTAATCTCTCAAGGGACTAGTCGGTACGTACTAATACAAAATGTACCGACTTTGTTAGCCTATCGACAACAACCCAGACGACATCTCTTTTCCTCGAGGTTATTGGCAAACTTATCACAAAGTCCATCGTAATTCGATCCCACTTCCACTCGGGGACCATGATAGGCTGGAGTAGACCTAAAGGTACTTGGTGTTCAGCCTTCACTCACTGACATACAAGGCAATGAACTCTGAAATGTCTCTTTTCATCCCTGACCACCAATACATTTTCTTTAGATCGTTGTACATTTTCACACTACCCAGGTGGATGGACAAACAACCACTATGTGCCTCTCATGGAATCTTCTGAATAAGCTCATTTCCCTTGGGTACACAAACTCTATCTTTAAACCTTACACATCCATCGGTACCAATACAAAAATCTATCTCAACGCATGACTCCCACTGAGTTCTCTTGGCTTGCAAATCACTACTGTTATCCTGAGCTTCCCGAATCTCTTGTAGAAACAATGGTCTAGCTCTCAACTCTACTAGAACTAATCCATCATCAAACAAAGCCAACTTGGCTTTCAATGCTCTCAATGCAAATAACGATTTTTTACTCAATGCATTGGTGACCACGTTCACCTTTCTCGGGTGGTAGTCGATAATCAACTCATAATCCTTTATTAGCTCTAACAATCATCATTGCCTTAGGTTCAATTCCTTTTGAGTCATCAAGTACTTAAGGCTTTTGTGATCGGTGAACACCTGACACTTCTCGCCATACAGATGGTGTCTCCAAATTTTTAACGCGAATACGATGGCAATCAACTCTAAATCATGCGTCGAGTAGTTTTTCTCATGTGGCTTTAGTTGTCTCGAGGCATAGGCTATTGCCTTGCCTTCTTGCATGAGCACACACCCCAAACCATTCAAGGAGGCATCGCTATATATCACAAACTCCTTGCCCGACTCCGGTTGCACTAAAACTGAGGCTTTAGTCAACAAAGTCTTTAATTTCTCAAAACTCTGTTGGCACTTTTCTGTCTATTCGAACTTGACATCTTTTTGCAGTAGCCTTATCATCGGCGTAGCTATAATAGAGAATTAATTTACAAAACGTCTATAATATCTGGCCAAACCCAAAAGGCTTCGAACCTCAGTCACATTCCTCGGCGGTTTCCATTCAACAATAGCTGAGATCTTGCTTGGGTCAACTCTAATCCCATCACCCGACACAATGTGTCCTAGAAATTCGACCTCTTTAAGCCATAATTCACTCTTACTGAACTTGGTGTAAAGCTGTTTATCTCTCAAAGTTTGTAGAACCGTTCTCAAATGCTCTGCGTGCTCACCCTCATCCCGCTAGTAAATCAGTATGTCGTCAATAAAGACCACTACAAACTTATCCAAATACGACTGAAAAATGCAGTTCATCAAATCCATAAACATCGCCGAGGCATTAGTCAAACCAAAAGACATAATGAGGAACTCATAATGCCCATATCTCGTCCAAAATATAGTCTTCGGTACATCTTGCTCCTTAACCTTTAACTGGTAATATCCTAACCTTAGGTCAATCTTGGAAAACACAGTGGCTCCCTTTAACTGATCAAACAGGTCATCGATCCTTGGCAAAGGATACTTGTTCTTTATGGTTATCTTGTTGAGTTGTCTATAGTCGATACGTAACCTCATTGACCCGTCTTTCTTTTTCACAAAAAGTACCAGAGCACCCCTCGGTGAATACCTCGGTCTCGTAAAGCCCTTATCCATTAACTCTTGCAACTGTACTTTAAACTCTTTCAATTCTGTCGAAGCCATCCTATATGGAGTGATCGAGATAGGTGCCGTACCAAGGACCAACTCGATACCAAATTCAACTTCCCTAACTGAGGTAATCCGGGTAACTCTTCTGGAAACACATCCATGAACTCACAAACCATTGGTACCGATTCTATCTTCAACTCAGGCACTTGAGTATTCAACACAAAAGCGAGATAAGCTTCATATCCTTTTCTCAAATATTTCACTGCCAACATAGATGATATCACCACAGGCGATTTATTCGGTTCATCTGGTTCAACCCGAAGAACATTCCCATCTTCACATTTCAACTCAATAACTTCTCTCCCACAGTCCACTACAACACTATGAAAAGTCAACCAATCTAACCCGAAAATTGATTTTTATCAAATTTCTTCATATTTTAAGCATAAACGAACCCTTTTTACTCTTATTTCACACATTTATCATCTATTTTACAACTTATGCAAAATAGTCCTTTTAGGTGTTTTCATGCTAACACGTTTCACAAAAGTTGTTTATAAGACACCCAAGACTCATTTTCTTCCATAAAAAATCAGCAACCATTACAAATCCTTTCATGGCAACACCCTAGAATCATAATCATTTTGCAAAATAGTACCATCATTTGAAAGCTTATGCTTCAAGGGTCTCAAAAATGTAAAAATCTTCAAGAAAACTCATCAAAATCACTTACTTGCAAGGGGAATGAGTTGCTGAAATTTTTGAAGCTCAAAACCCCTAAAAATGGCTGAAAATCGGTGGTAATGAAGAAAGAATGAAAGAAAAAGATGATAGCTAGGGTTAAGGCATTATTATAATATACATGATGTCATCAAATTACCTAATTTGGACTTTTCAACATTTTTATCTCCCATGGCCGGCCAAGCTAAGATCTAAGGGTCCTTTTGCCTTTTAAAGACCCCTAAATTAAGACTCATAACAATTTAACACCCTTAGCTATCAAATTAGGACTTTGGCATTTTATGCGATTTAGTTCTTTTTTGCAATTAAGCAAGCAAACGCTAAAATTATTTCACCAAATTTTTCATGCACTCATATAAATATGCTATAATCCCATAATAATAACAAAATAATTTTTTACCAACATTCAAATTTGTGGTCCCGAGACCATTGTTCTGACTAGCCCAAAAGTCGAGCTGTTACAACCGTAACTCTGATACCAATAAAAGTAACACCCCTAACCCGTACCCGTCGCTGGAACAGGGTTACAGAGTATTACCGAAGTTTACAAAATAATAATAGATAATTCATGTTAAATACTGTTCATTTTCAAAACTAGTCATATTGTCCCTTGAATGGACCCTTGAGGTCCATTATAAATGTTGGAATCAAGTCAGGACTAAATCAGGAACACAAGAAATTTTTCACAAAATTTTACAATTTTTCTCATATACAAGGGTCACACGCCCGTGTGGATAGGCTGTGTGGCTTACACGGTCAAGCGACACACCCATGTCCTAGGCCATGTGGTGTATAAAATAGGTCACAAGGCCGTGTTCCCTGCCCATGTAACCTTCTGACTTGCAAAACATTAAGGTGCTGGTTTTACACGGCCAAGAAACACGCACGTGTTCTAGGCCGTGTAGCACACACGGTTGAGACACACGCCCGTGTCTCTGCTTGTGTGCCAAATTCTGAGCATTCTATTTCTAAATTTTAGGATGTAAGGGACACACGGCCAAACCAGATACCCATGTGTTAGGCCGTGTGTCACACACAGTCAAGACACACGCCCGTGTGTCTACTCGTGTGTACAAAATAAGGTCATTTCCTAGCCTTATTTCTCACCTAAACTTTTCCATCAACCTGCTAAATCACTTACACACATATATCAACCAATTCAAGTATGATAACCAAGCCAATTTATTATTTAACATGTTATATTATTACATGCATTCAATCTTTTAATCTTACATTTTATAAGCATACTCGTTTAACCTATATCAATCAATCAATAATAAACACTTATGTTATCATCATGAAATAATCTTAATATATATACCAAAACATAATCATTACTAGCCATTCCAAATGCTAGATTACAATAACCATTTACATTTACATGCCAATATGGCCAATTAACCTATAGATGCTATTATAACCATAATTGATTTACCATATGTACCGAAATGGGCCAATGGATAGAGTGAGTGATCTCCACCAAGCTTGCAATTCAACAAGCTTCCGATTTACTATAAAACAGGGAAATGAAACTAAGTAAGCATATAATGCTTAGTAAGTTCGTATAATATGGTACTTAAATTACCATTTATTCTATTTCAAGATAAACATGTAAGGCACATTTAATCAATTTGATCTCAAACCCTACACATATCCTCATTGCCCTTATTAGTCATACATTTTATAATATCATCAAGAAACATATATGGGCTTCACAACAATCAGATTTCCAACATATATGTTTTCCACATCACATATTCATTTAACATGTATAAATTATATCTTTATATTACAAGTATATTTTCATAATAATTCATCTCGAGTTCAGATTATTTCATATCAGAACTTTACTCATATCATTCAAAATATCAATGTCACACAAGTAGTACACTCAAGGTGTATAAATCTATAATCAATGATGAACATATTCACCAAATAAATTTCATTTACAAATATCATCATCTCATATTTCCATAAATCAATTATCATGTACCATTATTTTCATGTATTTCAAGCAAATATGTGCAATGACTCATTTCTTATTCATATATTCTCATGTCAGGATTTTTCTCGTTGAATTTATCTGAAATATCGATGGATACATAGGTAGTACGTTCGAGATGTACAAATCAAGATCCGTCAATTCGTATTCAGGGGTACCCAATAGGGCACATAACTAGGGAGCACACTCTCGACCACATATCAGGATGCTCAGATGAGCCATGTAACAGGACACTTATCTGGGCTAAACAGGAAACTCATAAGAGTTTTACTTAGAAAGCTCACAGAGCCTTTCAGATATCTCCGAAGAGATAATATCAGGGAGCACCGAATAAGGTAATAAGGAGTTCAAGCGAGCCATGTCGAGAAGCTCATGAGAGGCTCTATCAGGACGCTCACGTAGAGTTGTGTTGGTGTCTGCATTATATGTTGGATCACAATCGATCGAATCATGTAATAGGACACTCACAAAGAGTTGTAGTAGTGCACAACACATGCTAAATCACTACCAATCAGGATGCTCGCAGGAACTATACATCAGGATGGTCGAGAGGGCTTTTATCAGGATTACTTGTTCGAGCTAAATCCCGTTCGCAAAATATGCAGGACCTTAATATTAATACAGGAAAATACTGTATCCATCGACTTTCATTTATTCAAACGGGATTTAACATTTTTCAGGAATTTTCAGGCATGTGATTATTTCATACATTTATAATATTCACATAATTCAAATAAATACATTCCACATTCATTTCAAGCATAAAAATAACATTTTTATATCATTTATCATTTATCAGGCATTATCACTTATTGGGCTTTGTCGGATATGTTTTCACTGTCATATATATATATGATATTTATAGAATTCACAATCACAACATTTAATTCAAGCATATAAATATACATAATTTAGTTACATGAACTTACCTCGACAAATGTTCGTGTACGTAAAATCTACTAATCCGACATTTTCCTTTTTTCCTTGTTTTAACTTCAAATTTGGTCTATCTAGATCTATATGAGTAAATTTAACATCAATTTAATACAATTTAAACTCAATTAGTCCAATTCACATCTTAGGCAAAATTACCATTTTGCCCCTAATCTTTTAATTAATGACGATTTCGTCCCTAGGCTCGAAAAATGAAATTCATGTAATTTAATCCTTGTTCCAAGCCTAGCAAATTTTTACATGTAACATTTACAGCCAATGTACTTCATAAAATTTAGAATTTTTCCATGAATTTTACAACTTTTCAATTTAGTCCCTAAATCATGTTTTCATCAAAATTCACTTTGTAAAAGTTGTTTATCTATCAACAAACATTCATATTCTACTATAAATTTCAAAATTTCATCATATTCAACCATGGAAAAATTTTCATACTTTGATAACTTTACAAATTGATCCCAAAAATTGCTAGATTAGGTTATTCCGATCTAAAGAATATAAAAATTACTAAAACTGGGACTTGAATACTTACCTAATTAGCCAAGAAAGCTTTATTTCTCTTTCCTAGGGTTTCCATATATTTTTTGGGAAGAAGATGACATAAAATGATGATATTTTCTTATTTAATTAATTTATCACCTTTTTTTTTCATCTTTCCAATTTCATCCTTTTCTTTATTTTATTTTCCATGGATGAATCATCATCCTTAACAACTAATCACTGTTAATGGTCTAATTACCATATAAGGACCTCCACTTTAAATTTCTATAGCTATTTAATCCTTTTAGCTATTAGAACTCAACTTTTGCACTTTGCGCAATTTGGTCCTTTATCAAATTAGACATGTAATCGATAAAATTTCTTTACGAAATTTTCACACAATATTATTATCATACTGTAAATCATAAAATAGTATTAAAATAATTTTTTTTCTTTTCAAACTAGGATTTGTGGTCCCGAAACCACTGTTTCGGTTTTATCAAAAATAGGCTGTTACAAGTGTTGTCTTCTAAGTACTTTTCCAATGGTAATATTTTTCATTTCAAAAGAGTTGACAAAGCTTTTTTTTTACTTTTTCTAGCATTGCGGCTGCGACGGAATCCTTTAAAGATGGTTTCGAGTGGTAAGTTGGAAGTGGTGACAAGATTAACATTTTGGTTGACAACTAGGGGGTGGAAGGTTTAAATGGTGGTGCCCTTAATGTTAATATGCTCAAACCTAATGAAAGTAGTGTGAGAGATCTTTCGCTTGGGGATTATAGATGCTGGAACATGGATAAAGTTTATAAGCTTTACTAGCGGGATTGGGAGGAAAAATTTTGCAACTTACCTATTGGGGATGAGAGCCATGGCGATAAAACCGTGTGGTTTTGCAACCCTCATGGTTCTTTCACTTCGAAATATGCTTATTCCTAGTTACTGTTGAAGGAGATAGGGTTTGGCCCTCATAGGTTCTTTTAGAAAGCCCTTTGGAAACTTGATATTATTCCTAGGTTTAGGGTGTTTACTTGGCGTGCAGGGCACGAGATTCTCCCCATGAATGTAAGGATTGCTTTCATTAGTCATGGCTTTGAGTAGAGGTGTCCTGGATGTGAGGCTGAAGATGATACCCTTATATATGTGCTAAAAGACTGCCCTACATATCGGGTAGTCCTCTTTATAGGAGGGTGGGATGCGAGTATGTTTTCGAAGAAGTATAGTCGCTGCGTTGACTGGCTGCAAGATATGATGAGAGTTCTTGACAAAAAAGCTATGGTCAATCTTATGATAACATTATGGAACTACTAGAATATTAGAAACAATTATATCTTCAGGGGTTAATAAGAGGATGCGCAGATCATATGGGAGAGGGCCAATACCCTTAGCAAAGACTTTTGGATTTATTATATGATGAATGAACATTGCTTTCCCCAAACATTGCTGTTAAGAATCGGGTTAAACCTCTAAAGGGTGTTGTAAAAATTAATTTTGACACTACAGTGGGTGCTAACAGAATTGGGTATGGGACGACCGTTAGGGATGATGAAGGATTTGTGTTAGGAGTGGTGAGGGCTTTATAGAAACGATGATAATGGTAGAAGAAGCTGAATGTTATGCTTTTAGAGCAAGATTAAGTTGGCGTGTCAGATGCATATTAAAAGGGATGTCCTTTTTAAGATGGATCATGCTAGCCTTATTAACAATCTAAGGAACCAAAGTACAGATGCGAATTAAGGCGTGCAAAGATGCTTCTAACAAATTCAATTCTACTGATTTAATTTGGACCAGGCGATCGTGTAATACTGTTGCTAATTTAATATGTACGAAAATGTGTAATGAGGCTAAAACTTGGTTTTTTTTATATAGAGTACCTATTGGAAATCCATAATGTTGTAATTTGAAATGCTACTTAATAAATGAGTTGGCCCTTGTGGTCTTCTGTTATTCAAAAAAAAGAGAAATTAGCATACATAATTGAGAACAAGTATCAAGTATTTATCGAGTAAAGCAGAAATCAAATAGTAGAATTCATCATAGGTTTCATCTTCTCTAAGTATCTAAGGAATTAGTTTATAATTATGAATAAAAACATCTCAAAGCCAGAAAAACTGCAAGAAACAAAAAAACTCATAAAAACTTCAAAAGAAATTAAAAAGAGGTCTTCGATCTTAATGGAAATCTGCTTCAGAGTTGGCTACAATAGTGTTCTTCGAGTTTTTTTCTTCAAAATTCTCTGATGGTTTCCATATCTCCTCTTTTATTTGGTCTTTATAGACATTAGAATGCCTAGAAAGCCTAAAACTTGCATTTTTTCGATTATTTTGGAAGCAAGTTGTGAAATTGACATGGTTTGGCACATGGCTGTGTGTTCAGCCCGTGTAGGAAGGCCCAACCCGTATGGCTCCTAAAATTTGCTTTTTTTTTTGTCTGATTTTCACTCCTTTTGCTCCCAAATGCTCACCTAAGTATAGGAACATCAATTCAAAGGATTAGAACCATAAAATTCACTAATTTGCATAAATAATCATCTAAAAATGCATTAAGAATGAGATTAGAATATGTTACTTTTATCGCTTATCAAATATCCCCACACTTAAACGTTAACTTGTCCTCAAGCAAATTCCTCAACTCACATTAAATTTAATCTTTCTTGACTTATAATTCTCATCAATTATGTCTCAAAATAATTCGCAAATTATCATGTATTGGCAGTTTGACTAAAAGGGCACTAAAGATTCAAACAATCTAGGTAGAAGTTTTTAAAGCATGAAAACATATGTATCTCCCTTTATTTAAGTAATTATATTTAACTCAAAATCAATAAGAATTGATATCCTCACTAAAGATTCACTCAAAGCATTCAAAGTGTTTAAGATTTAATAAAAATGCACTCAATAGTCAAATAAGAAATGTCATTACCATAGGCTTGCTTGAAAATCAAATATTTACCACTATAAAATGATATGACACACCAATCAAAAGGTCTTTAAGAGGTTGTAATGAGCTTTAGGTTAAGGGTGCAAAAAAAAGGCCAAAAAAGTTGATTATAATCGAGATCGATTTGATAAATTACCAAACTAGAAAAAAATAAACAAATCCTGAATCAAAATAAAGTACATCAATCAAAACAATTCAAGAACGAAAATGAGTTTCTTCTCAAAATATGAATTTAACTGTTCAAGCTCAACCAACAAATAACTAATTAATAATCAATATTTTTTTTTTGATTTTTTTCTTTTTTTTTATCAAGAACAATAAGAAATAATTCAACAAATCAACCAAATGAGCATAGTTAGGCAACTAACCAAATCAAATCTCGACAAAAAGAGAGTCAATACAATGGGAAAGAGTCACAATGAAAAAAAAGGGTCATGGGTTAAAATTCACGGGTTAATAAAGAAAAGGTGTGTTAGGCTCAACAGGGTTCACTAAGGGTTAATTCAAAAGGTAGGCTTTTTATCGGTCAAGTGGGTTAAACCTAAGTGTCTTTATCATCTCAGTATATCAAATCAAATGAGTGGTCTCGACATGCATAATCGAAGCAAGTTTTAGAATAACAAATCAAGTTGACATACTCATAACCAATTATAGAATAAGCACGAAAAAAGTATACTCTAAAGCCTTAAAATCTCACAAAAAAATTTATGGTTTTAATGCCAAACTTGCAAATCTAAAACTTCAAGATAATACCTCAATTCAGTGAAACAACCTAAAAAATTTTAATTGCTGAGAAAAAACTTATCATGCATGACTCTCTCATGTCTTAAATTTTAAATAAACTAATGCACAAATATCTACAAATTAATCTAAAACACATCAATAAAAATATCAAATAAAAAAATAATTCACTCTAATAGAAGTATCAGAATAGTACTTAAACACAAGAAATAATTCATGGATTTTCTAATAATTATATAAATAACCTCCCCACACTTAAGATGTACATTATCCTCAATGTACAAATAGAGATAAGCATATATAAGTAGAATATCATAAGAGAATGAGAAAATTAAAACTGTCATGAATATGGATGAATTTGCCAGAATAGTGAAAATCAAAATTGTAGGCAAATCTAAATGTAGTGCATGATTCCGAGCAAACTAATAAGAAAATAAATACAAATAATGAAAAAGATTAAGAGGTTAGAAACTCGATTAGAAACAACCATAAAAAATAGAAACATAGTTCAAAAGATAATAAACAAAAAAAGTCTAAAAAAATAAAAATAAAATTGTAACATCAAGATTTTCGGGTTTTTTTCGCGATTCTCGATATTTTGGTAAAGTGTATAACATTTGGTATTTGGTTGTGAAATTCATAATTTGAGTATGTAAATGGGCTTATGGAAGGCCCATGTGTTGGCCAAAACCCGGTAGAATTTTTGAATTTTGGACTTAAGAAGTTAGGGGCCTTGGATAGGTGGTCTTATTAAAATTTGTGGGTAAAATGTATCACAAAAGAGCCTCTAGTAAAGTGGCTAAGTGACGCCACTAGGGAGCTATAAAGGTGGCGTGTAAGTGGATAAGGGAAGACTTGGGATCGATTCCCTGTGATGGCAAATATGATGCTAATTTTTATGCTTTGAGCATGCAAGAGTTGTAGCCGAATGGAACTCTTTGGGGGAGAGTTTAAATCAGTCAAATGCATGGATTAAGGAGGGATAAAGGGAGAGATTTTAGGGATTTGAGAGGTAGATAGAGTTGGCCGAATAATGGGGATTAGAGAGGGGATTTCGACAGAGGGGTTTAGTTAGGGATTTTCGGCACTTGGGTACTTGTGTGCCGTTTTCTTCCTTTTGTTTAGTCTTTTCTCTCTTTTCTTTTTGTAGCCGAATCTATCATCTCTCCTCTCATATTTTCTTCCTTTTTCTTTTCCAAAACCAGCCCACTACTTCCCTCCATTCATCGATCGTTTCTTTTTCCTTACCCTCCACTTCACCAAAATACAAAAAAAAAGCGAAATCAGAAACTAGGTGGTGCTGATTCTTTTTTGACCAGCAACCCTCTTTTTCTTTTTTTTTAGTGGTCAATTCTCTTATCTTCTAGGCATAGATGGTTTCAAGAAGAGAAGACTGTGGTGAGTGTTCAAACTTTAAACGATTCCTATAATAACTGTTGACAAAAGCCGAAACCCCTATAGTTTACGAGATGGCCGAATGTGGGTATAGGCTCTATTGGGTTCTTCTTTTAATCTTTTTATGGTTTGTATAGTGGAGGAGCAGCAAGGCGTAGGGTCGACTTGGATTAGCTTGGATCATCGGAGTGACTAGATCTAGTCATCAACTTCGGCAAAGGTATGGATTCTAAGGCCATTATGGATGGTGGCCGAATGTGTAAGTGTTGATAATAGATGGTTCTCGTTTTGGTTTAATTATTGTGAGCTGATCTATAAGTGGTTGATTATAGGAGAAATCGAGTAGGGGATCTCGTCAAGGAATATCGCAAATTAGGTGTGTAACGAACCCTCTTTCGTAGCTTGTTTCGATAAATGCCGAAAAGCCGAAATGCTGAAATTCTGGCATTTCGAGGACTTGTGAGCAAGCGAACGCTCATTCGTTAGTTAGATTTGCTAAGTTGATGATTGGGAACGTTGGAAAAGGTAAGAGCATGATTTTTGGCATTCACGGTAAGTTGGGCCTCGAGGGGCTAAAATCGGGCACCCAATGGGCTTTTGGGCCCATTTGGGTAAAAATTGGTAGCAAATGAAAACCTGTTAAATTGCGCGTTAAGACTGGTAACACCATTATGGAATATAAGCTAAATGGGCCTAGATGACTAAATCGGCTATGTAGGGCCCATTAGGGGTTTTTAGCCCAATAACTCAGTTTCGCTAAAAATGGGCCAGAATCGTGGTTTAAACAAATGAATAGTTAGTAACTGATAATGAACATGGAAAATCTTTAATATTTGGTAAGATTACGAAATTACCCTTATAATATGAAAATGACTGTTTTGCCCCTAGGTAAAAATGACCATTATACCCCTAGGGTTTAATTATGAATTTGATACATGGGATTTTGATATACATGATATGTATGATATGCACATGATATGTATGATATACACACGATGAATTCATAATGCATTGGGTTGGCTTTTATATGGATGGAGGAAGTGCAAAAAGGGCTATGCCCTGCCACTGGAAAGGGCTTTGCCCCGATTATTAAAAGGGCTTTTTCCCTAATTTATCAAAAGGGCTTTGCCCCAGTTATTAAAAGAGGCTAGGCCTCCAGTTATATGATAAAGCAGCTCTGCTGCCAGTGGAGAGTATTGGTTGGGTGGGTTGAGTTATTCCCCACATGGAGAGCTTGGTTGGTACGGGTGGAGAGTAGCGGATGGTGGGTTGAATAGTCTCCCCAAATAGGTTGCATTCTTTCATTGACTTTGCATATGATATTGAAATGGGCCTATGGGCCATACCGTTTACAGTAAAGGCTTCGGTCTAGTGTTATGAAATATGAAAAGGCTTCGGCCCAGTGTTATGAAATATGAAAAGGCTTCGGCCCAGTGTTATGAAATATGAAATATGAAAAGGCTTCGGCCCAGTATATGCTGAGATGGAGTTTGGGCTTAGGCCCAGTAGGCTGATATCGTTTTGGGCTCTGAAAGGGGCTTGTTGCACATTGAGTTTCCAAACTCACCCCCTTTCCTTAACCTTGCAGGTGAGCCTTGATTTGGGGACTTGGAGCTAGAGGGGATTCAGAGTGGCCACGGTGATCGCTTTTGGGCCTTTGAATAAGCGTTTGGTTTTCTTTAAGTTTACTTTATTTATTATTTATTTTTGGGTTGTAATAAGGCCATTTTAACTTTTTTTCTTTTTTTCTTTTCTGAGATTATTTTATTATTAATAACTTCAAATTGGTTGATATTAATTCAAATGGGCTAGACTTAGGACGTGTTTTCAAACGATACTTGTTTTCAAAATAACACAACGCCACGGTTATCCGATTTATCAAAGTTATTCACTTAAATAAATTTCTACTCGATGTAACCAAGTGTTGCAATGGTTGTGGGCATGTCTAGGATTGGATCCAATCGAAGAGCTTGGTATTTAAGCAGCCTTCATGGCTCACCTCCTCTGTTACGGATTCCTACCTGGTGCCCAGCTTCCATTCACTTTGTTAGCTTAACAAAAGTCGATTTTTAAACACTAAAACGAAACATGGATTTTTAAACTTTTATGTGGCACGTCAGATTTGGCCATAACGTCTGGGCCGAGTTTGGGGTGTTACATTTAGTGGTATCAGAGCCAAGTTGCAACAACTCGGCTGTGGATCAGGTCTAAAAATCTTTTCGAAAACTTAGGCCTAAGAGGGGTATTTTTAGGAAATGGTTTTTGAAAAGTTCTTTTCAAAGATGTTTTACAGAGTATATATGTTAAAATGGTTCAAGTTTTTCTGTTTTCAAACGGGGTGAAAAATCAAGAGTTTCAAAACAAGGGTATTTTAAATCGAAATTTTAAATTCTTATTTTTGTGATCAAATGGTTCTTGAGTTTTAAATGGATTGAGAAAGAAGTGGCGCACTGAATCCCCGGCACCAAGTCTGTAAGTATACTCTCTTTACGTTTTGTGATAATGATATGATGCTATGAATAGAACTGAGACCCTACTATGATACTTTAGATAGGGTAAGGCTGTGAAAACGGTAGAAATGAGACTGTAGCTAGGCTACGACGATACGAAAACAATCCTTGAACTGCTATATTTCCATAAGACATCTCGTAATAAATAGTTGAACATTATACTAATATCATAAAATTCGTAATCATATAAATTGATATGAGTACAAGAGGAACTCGTGGACGAGGCCGCGGACATGGTCGCGGAAGGGTGCAAGCTGAATCTTTATCCTCGGGGCATAAGCCAGCTGAGGAGGCATTCGTACCACAGGCAACTGAGACAGGGTCATCTGATCGGGCTGCGGGGGATGATGCTTTGTCCCAAGCAATGTTAAGGGTTTTGAAAAGGGTTGCTGGAGCAAGCACCGGGACAGTGAATAGGGGATCCATCTTTGAGCGACTCCGAGCTAACGGAGCAGAGGTTTTTAGGGGCGTATCTAGAGTAGCCCCAAATGTGGTTGAATATTGGCTTGAGGCAACAGAGCGGATTATGGATGACTTAGATTGCTCTGTGGAGCAAAAGTTGAAGGGGGCTGTGTCGTTAATATGGGACGAGGCATATTGGTGGTGGATCACTGTAAGGGAGAGTACCCCGATCGAACGAGTAACCTGGGAACTGTTCAAGACTGCTTTTAAGGGGAGGTATGTTGGAGCTAGTTATGTGGATGCTTGTTGAAAGGAATTTTTGAATCTAGCACAGGGAAATAAGACTGTTGCGGAGTATGAGGCGGAATTCTTGGGTTTGAGTCGATATGCTAGCGGGATAGTTGCGACCGAATATGAGCGCAGCGTTCGATTCAAGAATGGCCTTCGCGATGAGCTTAGGGTGCTGATAGCTCCACAGAGGGAGCGTGATTTCGCTGCATTGGTAAAGAAGGCTAAGATAGCCGAGGAAGTGAAACCGACTGAACGACAGAATCGTGAGAAGGATCGACCCAGATTTAGGAGAGATTCCGGACCCTTGGGTGCTGTAAACAGAAATGTTAAAAGAGCTAGAGTGGAGGAACCAGTTCGACCAGCTCCGGTTAATACTTTTAGACCTCAGGTTTGCAAGGACTGTGGCGGAGCGCATATGGGGGAGTGCTGGAAACGGACTGGGGCATGTTTTCGATGTGGGGCAAAGGAACATAAGTTTAGGGAGTGTCCTCGGAAAGCAGCTCAGGATCAAGCTACGGAGGAAAGAGGTGTCCTACCGCAACGAGGAGGACCACCACCACAGGGAGGTCGTGGGCAAGGTAGAGGTGGCAACGGAAATGGACAAGGACGTGGGGCACTTGGCAGGGGTGCTGGACATGCTGAAGCTCGACAGCCGGCGTTGGTTTATGCTGCACGATGTCGTGAGGAGGGTGACGCTCCTGATGTTATAACCGGTACGTTCTTCATTCATAGTACGCCTTACACTGCTTTGATAGATGTGGGTTCCACTCACTCGTATGTTGCTTGTGATGTATCTGGGGTATTGGGTGTGCTTCCTGAGGAGACTGTGAGTGGGGTATCGGTGATAAGCCCTTTAAGACACTCGGTCAAGGTAGATAAACTCTTTAGGGGGGTGCCTTTAGAGACACAAGATAAGATTTTTGAAGGAGATTTGGTGGAGCTGCCATTTGGGGATTTTGATCTTATTTTGGGTATGGACTGGCTAACTAAGCATAGGGCAACATTGGATTGTGCTGCTAAGAGAATGGTGCTAAGAACTGTCAAGGATTAGGAGGTAATGGTCTTAGGGGAGTGAAGGAACTATTTGTCCAATGTTGTCTCGTCTTTGAGGGCTGAGAAGTTGATTCGGAAAGGTTGTGAGGCGTTCTTAGCATTTGTGAGTCAAGCTGAACCCGAGAGGATAACTGTGGAGTCGGTGAGGACCATCAAAGAATTTCAAGATGTATTTTCGGAGGAACTTCCTAGACTACCTCCGAATAGAGAAGTTGAGTTTGGAATCGACTTGTTGCCTGGAACAGCTCCAGTGTCCATTGCGCCTTATAGGATGGCACCAAAAGAGTTGGTGGAACTGAAAGCTCAGATTCAGGAACTATTGGATAGAGGGTTTATACGACCAAGTATTTCTCCGTGGGGCGCACCAGTACTGTTCGTAAAGAAGAAAGTTGGGACCATGCGGATGTGTATTGATTATCGGAAGTTGAACAAACTGGCGATTAGGAACAAGTATCCTTTGCCAAGAATCGACGATCTGTTCGACCAACTGAAAGGAGCGTCGGTATTTTTTAAAATTGACTTTCGGTCAGGATATCATCAGTTGAGAGTCAAAGAAGAGGATATCCATAAGACGGCATTCAGAACTCGATATGGTCATTACGAGTTTCTAGTTATGCCCTTTGGTTTGACTAACGCACCGGCAACATTCATGATTTAATGAATCAGGTGTTTCAGCCATACTTGGATCAGTTCGTAGTCGTTTTTATCGATGATATCTTAGTATACTTGAAAACAGAAGAGAAGCATGATGAACATCTTTGTATTGTGCTGCAAGTACTAAGGGAAAAGCAACTTTATGCAAAGTTTAGTAAGTGTGAGTTTTGGCTGAAGGAAGTAACTTTCTTGGGGCATGTTGTGTCTGCTGAGGGAATCAAGGTAGACCCTCGAAAGATTGAGGCAATTCTGGAATGGAAGCCACCGAGGTCAGTAATAGAAATTCGAAGTTTTCTAGGGTTGGCAGGTTATTATCAAAGGTTTGTGGAAGGATTTTCTGTGTTGGCAGCACCGTTAACGAAACTTATAAGGAAGGGAGCACCGTTTGTTTGGACAAATAAGCAGCAAGAGGCTTTTGAGAAGTTAAAGAAGGTTCTAACAGAAGCACCAATGTTGATTCAGCCAGAGTCTGGTAAGGATTTCACTGTGTACAGTGACGCGTCACATGTAGGTTTGGGCTGTGTGTTGATGCAAGAGGGTAAAGTGGTCGCTTATGCTTCACGACAGCTTAAGCCTCATGAGGTAAACTATCCTATTCATGACTTGGAGTTGGAAGTGGTCATTTTTGCGCTTAAGATCTGGAGGCACTACTTGTATGGGGAGAGATGCATTATCTATACGGATCATAAGAGTCTTAAGTACTTGCTGACTCAAAAGGAACTAAATCTTAGGCAGCGAAGGTGGATAGAGCTGCTAAAGGACTATGACTATTCGATTGAGTACCATCCAGGTAGGGCAAATGTCGTGGCTGATGCGTTAAGTTGAAGGACTATGGCGAAATTAAAGGCAATGTTTGCTCGCTTAAGCTTGTATGACGATGGAAGCTTATTGGCAGAATTACAGGTGAGACCGACTTGGGTGGAGCAAATTAAGAAACAGCAGTTGGTGGATGAGTCGTTAGTTTCTCGGTTTCAGCAAGTTGAGAAGGGGGAAAATCTAGACTTTGGGTTAAATAATGATGGGGTTCTTTGTTTTCCAGGAAGAATTTATGTGCCGAAGGACTCTGACTTGAGAATGATGATTGTAAGGGAGGCACATGGTGGACCTTGTGCTATGCATCCAGGAGGGAGTAAGTTGTATCGAGACTTGCGAGAGCTATATTGGTGGCCTAGGCTTAAGCGAGAAGTGACAGAATTCGTGGGGAAATGTTTGACGTGTCAACAAGTAAAGGCCGAGCATCAACTGCCTTCAAGATTGTTACAGTCAATAAAGATACCACTGTGGAAATGGGAAAGGATAACCATGGATTTTGTAAGTGGTCTGCCATTGACACCTTCTAAGAAGGACTCAGTTTGGGTAATTGTGGATAGGCTGACGAAATCTGCCCATTTCCTACCTGTCCGAACCGATTACTCACTTCAGAAGTTAGCCAAGTTGTATGTGGCGGAGATAGTGCGATCGCATGGGGTGCCAGTATCGATAATTTCTGACCGAGACCCAAGGTTTACATCTCGGTTTTGGCAAAAGTTGCATGGGGCATTGGGAACGCGATTGGATTTTAGTAACGGCTTTTCACCCTCAGTCGGATGGGCAGTCAGAGAGGGTCATTCAGATTCTAGAAGACATGTTGAGAGGTTGCGTTATTGAATTTAGGGGCAGTTGGGAGGACTACTTGCCTTTGGCGGAGTTCGCATATAACAACAGTTACAAAGCAAGTGTTTAGATGGCTCCTTACTAGGCACTGTATGGGCGAAGGTGTCGTTCGCCTACTTGTTGAGAAGAGTTAGGGGAAAAGCAAGTACTTGGTCCAGAGTTGGTAGCAGATACTGAACACAAGGTTAAGGTGATCAGGAATCAGTTAAAGGAGGTAGCGGATCGACAAAAGTCTTATGCTGATCTGAAGCGTAAGGATATTGAATATGCTGTAGGGGACATGGTCTTTTTGAAGGTATCGCCTTGGAAGAAGATATTGAGGTTTGGTAAGAAGGGCAAGTTGAGTCCACGGTTCATTGGGCCTTATCGGATCCGTAAGCGGATAAGACCGGTGGCTTATCAGCTAGAGTTACCTCCAGAGCTGGATCGTATTCACGACGTTTTTCATGTGTCCATGCTAAGGTGATATCGTTCTGACCCAACTCATATTGTGCCAGTTGCAAAAATCGAAGTACAGTCAGATTTGACTTTTGAAGAGGAACCTGTGCAGATACTTAATCGCGACGTCAAGGTGTTGAGAAGGAAATCAGTCCCATTAGTGAAGGTACTTTGGAGGAACCATGGCAAGGAAGAAGCTACTTGGGAGACCGAAGAGGCGATGCGTCAGCAGTACCCTCAACTATTTGGATCAGGTAAATTTCGAGGCCAAAATTTCTTTAAGGAGGGTAGAGTTGTAACATCCTGATTTTCGGGTTTTTTTTGCGATTCTCGATATTTTGGTAAAGTGTATAAAATTTGGTATTTGGTTGTGAAATTCATAATTTGAGTATGTAAATGGGCTTATAGAAGGCCCATGTGTTGGCCAAAACCCGGTAGAATTTTTGAATTTTGGACTTAAGAAGTTACGGGCCTTGGATAGGTGGTCTTATTAAAATTTGTGGGTAAAATGTATCACAAAAGAGCCTCTAGTAAAGTGGCTAAGTGACGCCACTAGGGAGCTATAAAGGTGGCGTGTAAGTGGATAAGGGAAGACTTGGGATCGATTCCCTGTGATGGCAAATATGATGCTAATTTTTATGCTTTGAGCATGCAAGAGTTGTAGCCGAATGGAACTCTTTGGGAGAGAGTTTGAATTAGTCAAATGCATGGATTAAGGAGGGATAAGGGGAGAGATTTTAGGGATTTGAGAGGGAGATAGAGTTGGCCGAATAATGGGGATTAGAGAGGGGATTTCGGCAGAGGGGTTTAGTTAGGGATTTTCGGCACTTGGGTACTTGTGTGCCTTTTTCTTCCTTTTGTTTAGTCTTTTCTCTCTTTTCCTTTTGCAGCCGGATCTATCATCTCTCCTGTCATATTTTCTTCCTTTTTCTTTTCCAAAACCAGCCCACTACTTTCCTCCATTCATTGATCATTTCTTTCCCTTACCTCCACTTCTGCCGAAATACCGCAAAAAGCTGAAATCTGTGAACTATGTGGTGCTGATTCTTTGTTGACCAGCAACCCTCTTTTTCTTTTTTTTAGTGGTCAATTCTCCTATCTTCTAGGCATAGACGATTTCAAGAAGAGAAGACTGTGGTGAGTGCTCAAACTTTAAACGATTCCTATAATAACTGTTGACAAAAGCCGAAACCCCTATAGTTTAGGAGATGGCCGAATGTGGGTATAGGCTCTATTGGGTTCTTCTTTTAATCTTTTTATGGTTTGTATAGTGGAGGAGCAGCAAGGCGTAGGGTCGACTTGGATTAGCTTGGATCATCGGAGTGACTAGATCTAGTCATCAACTTTGGCAAATGTATGGATTCTAAGGCCATTATGGATGGTGGCCGAATGTGTAAGTGTTGATAATAGATGGTTCTCGTTTTGGTTTAATTATTGTGAGCTGATCTATAAGTGGTTGATTATAGGAGAAATCGAGTAGGGGATCTCGTCAAGGAATATCGCAAATTAGGTGTGTAACGAACCCTCTTTCGTAGCTTGTTTCGATAAATACCGAAAAGCCGAAATGCTGAAATTCTGGCATTTCGAGGACTTGTGAGCAAGCGAACGCTCATTGGATAGTTATATTCGGTAAGTTGACGATTGGGAACGTTGGAAAAGGTAAGAGCATGATTTTTGGCATTCACGGTAAGTTGGGCCTCGAGGGGCTAAAATCGGGCCCAATGGGCTTTCGGGCCCATTTGGGTAAAAATTGGTAGAAAATGAAAACCTGTTAAATTGCGCGTTAAGACTGGTAACACCATTATGGAATATAGGCTAAATGGGCCTAGATGACTAAATCGGCTATGTAGGGCCCATTAGGGGTTTTTAGCCCAATAATTCGGTTTCGCTAAAAATAGGCCAGAATCGCGGTTTAAACAAATGAATAGTTAGTAATTGATAATGAACATGGAAAATCCCTAATATTTGGTAAGATTACGAAATTACCCTTATAATATGAAAATGACTATTTTGCCCCTAGGTAAAAATGACCATTATAACCCTAGGGTTTAATTATGAATTTGATACATGGGATTTTGATATACATGATATGTATGATATGCACATGATATGTATGATATACACTTGATGAATTCAGAATGCATTGGGTTGGGTTTTATATGGATGGAGGAAGTGCAAAAAGGGCTATGCCCCAGTTTACCGAAAAGGGCTTTTGCCCCAGTTATTAAAAGGGCTTTTGCCCCAGTTTATCAAAAGGGTTTTGCCCCAGTTATTAAAATAGGCTAGGACTCCAGTTATATGATAAACCAGCTATGCTGCCAGTGGAGAGTATTGGTTGGGTGGGTTAAGTTATTCCCCACATGGAGAGCTTGGTTGGTACGGGTGGAGAGTAGCGGATGGTGGGTTGAGTAGTCTCCCCAAATGGGTTGCATTCTTTCATTGACTTTGCATATGATATTGTAATGGGCCTATGGGCCATACCATTTACAGTAAAGGCTTCGGCCCAGTGTTTTGGAATATGAAAAGGCTTCGGCCCAGTGTTATGAAATATGAAATATGAAAAGGCTTCGGCCCAGTATATGCTGAGATGGAGTTTGGGCTTAGGCCCAGTAGGCTGATATCGTTTTGGGCTCTGAAAGGGGCTTGTTGCACATTGAGTTTCCAAACTCACCCCCTTTCCTTAACCTTGCAGGTGAGCCTTGATTTGGGGACTTGGAGCTAGAGGGGATTCAGAGTGGCCACGGTGATCGCTTTTGGGCCTTTGAATAAGCGTTTGGTTTTCTTTAAGTTTACTTTATTTATTATTTATTTTTGGGTTGTAATAAGGCCATTTTAACTTTTTTTCTTTTTTTCTTTTCTGAGATTATTTTATTATTAATAACTTCAAATTGGTTGATATTAATACAAATGGGCTAGACTTAGGACGTGGTTTCAAACGATACTTGTTTTCAAAATAACACAACGCCACGATTATCTGATTTATCAAAGTTATTCACTTAAATAAATTTCTACTCGATGTAACCAAGTGTGGCAATGGTTGTGGGCATGTCTAGGATTGGATCCAAACGAAGAGCTTGGTATTTAAGCAGCCTTCATGGCTCACCTCCTCTGTTACGGATTCCTACCTGGTGCCCAGCTTCCATTCACTTTGTTAGCTTAACAAAAGTCAGTTTTTAAACACTAAAACGAAACATGGATTTTTAAACTTTTATGTGGCATGTCAGATTCGGCCATAACGTCTGGGCCGGGTTTGGGGTGTTACAAAAATAACTAAAAACAAAATTAAAAAGAAAAATGAAAAATAAAACTGAAAATAAAAGAAATAAAATCAGTGATATTCATCATCAAAGGCATCGGGATCATGAGGCACCGGTACTAAAAAAGAGATGTGGAGGTGCTAGTAGATCTGTTGCAAAGTTGTATCAATACTGTCGAACTGCTCAAAAAAGTGTCGCTCGAAATGAATGAATCACTCGGAGAGGTCCGCAAGGGTAGCAGCAAAAGTAATAGTACGGTGACTCTAAGGTGGATCCTCGTTGGGGAAATGGACATTATCAGTGAAGTCCTCATTCTCATTTTGAGGGTCAAAATGAGATAATCGATATCGAGGAGAATCCATGCCATGCAGTCGCTCGATTATCCTTATGTGACTTATACTCGATAACCTCTGTGGGGTCATCTGTCCAACTAGTGTGAAGGAGGAGGACTACTTCAGAGTATCACGGAGGTTGAAGTGTCCTGTGAGGTGAGTCACGTAAAGGCTTAAGCAGATAAGACATTCCTACTACATTCTATTTGATGGCGGCAAGCAAGGGCGATGAAGTAGGCAAGATCGAAAGTGAACTCCATCGCCATGCTCCACATGAAGTAAGCATGAAATCTACCGACGACTCTGGTGCTCTTTCTTCGACTGGTCAACGTGTGAGCCAAGATGGTGTGAATATAGCGTAACGCTGAAGGAGGTGAAGTCGCCTTTAACCAACTCGGATTATAGGGCGTCGTACTAGCCATAAACTCTATTCAGCACAGAAACGGTAAATAGTTGATATGCTAGTATAAAGTGAGGAATCCCTCAGCACTCATGAACTCCTCAATATGGAGTCTTAATGCAACTCTAAACTCTGGGATTTTTAGATGACGCGTCGTACCGCTGAGTCTGAAAGTCATAGTGACCGGCTTATCGTGATTCGACATCACGTGTTAAAGGATGAATGTTCAACAAAACTCTAAGGTCAGCTCCGAATAGGTGGGCTCGACGATAGAAAAGAAATGGTCCCAAGGAGCTATAATAACCAATGCACAGACTCGATCAGTTAACTGAATTTGCTTCAAGGCAACCCAATCAACACATCGGTCTAATCCCAGTAGTCGCTATCGGAGATGCTGATAGAGGTCCTCTTGAGGACCCTGTGAGAATCGGAGACATGGATGACATACCTAATACTAAGTTTATACGGGTAGATCCCTAATACTAACTCTAACTTTCTCTCATTACCCAAGCAAATCCTAAGTTTTTGGGTGAAGAAAAATGATAATGTAAATCAAGAAAAATGATAATGTAATTCAGATTTCCCAAGGTTTTTGAGAGGTGGACAATGGTTTTGGAGGGAGTGTGGAGAGAGAAGTCAAGCGGGTTATAAGTAGAGATCCTAGGTTATATTAGGGTTAAATTTGGAAGGCAATACTAGTACCATGGATAGTTAGGAAATGTGGGTGAAAATTGGATCTGGTAAGGATCAAAAGGAACATAACTTGGAGGATAGTCCCTTTGAGGTCTGTGAAGGGAAAAAGAGGCCAAAGGATGCTAAACATGCTCCTAACGTTTCGAGATTGGTAGATGTGATGAGAAATAATGACTAGCAAAACCAAAAAAATTATTAAAAGATATCGGCAAACGCTAGAAGGCAGGCTGACCGGACGTAATGAAAATTTTGAGCTGGAATATCTATGGATTAGGGAGTTCACAGGCTACAATGGGACTTCAACATGTGTTGAAAACTTACCATCCCCAAATCATTTTCTTTATGGAGACAAAACTAAATTCTAGCCGATTGGAGAAAGTACAAAGGAGGTTTAGATTTTATCGTGGTATTAATGTTCTAGCAGAATGAACAATAGGTGGACTAAGTATAGGTTATTGGAAAATCGAGTTTGGAATACGTAGCGGAAAATAGATTTGAGGAAAAATCATAGTTTTAAAAATTTTCTAGAAATAAGAACTTGGTTATGATATCTAAAATAATAAACACTTAATCAAAATTGTACATTTTCGACTTGTCTGGGATGAATGCTTCAATCAAGTAGTCTTCTCCACGATCCTCAAGCTCACGTTTGCCCATTGTGAGCTCGTTTTGAATTAGAAAACTTTCCATAAAATTACCAGTGGGGTAATTTCATAGTTTCTCTAAACTTTTAGGTCAGGTTGTAAGAAAGAAAAATATTTCTAGAAGTCTTCTAAAATAATTTCTTTAGAGAATTTTATCTCTATAACTCTATCTTGAATTCAACTTGTGTGTTAATTTGGAAGATAAAAACTGCAAGACTCGAAGATTTCAAGATATCAATGGATTCAGGTACGCTACTACATCTAGTTTTGCTCTTGATGATTTGACATTAAAAATCTTGGTTTATTAAGTTTTATATCCATTTTTTTTATTCTAACAAGTGGTATCCGAGCCTTGTTATGTCGAATCATTGAGAATGAATCTCTTCTCTATTATCTTTGGGTTGATTTATTTATTAGATTTTATAGATTTAATATTTCAGTTCTATATATGTTGATGTTTGAATATATCTATATTAAAATTTTTTAGATCTTGATTATTTTGAATTTTTAGCATTTTGATCTTTAATTTTTAATTTTGATGGATTTTGAATATATATGTGCTTTAATTTCCACTGGCAATCAAATACTAGTGATGCTGATTGAATTTTATTACTCCATTGATTATTTAGCAATTGAGAATTCAAGATTGACAAGTCTTAGTTTTATTTGGTAATTGTAAATGCATTAGAATTTTAGTTTTACTAAAAGTATAATTAAAGCATATTGTGGTATATTTATATGTAAATTTATTGTGTGTAGCACCCCTTACAAGTACACGGGATCAGGATAAGGTACGAGGCATTACCGGATGGACATACAAACATCCAACTAAAAATACATGTATGAAGTTTCTATTCTTATCATTTTGTCCCTTATATGGGTTTACGAGGCCCAAACATACCTTTGAAGTGGTCCGAGACTGAACTGAGAACATATAAAAGACTTAAGAAAATTTGTGCATTTTGGCCTCACACGCCCGTGTGAAGGCATATCACACTCCCGTGGGCTTGGGACACAGTCGTGTCCCTAGCCCGTGTGGAATTTTGAATATTATTATTTTTCCGATCAAGGTGCAGTGGTTTTCACATAGGCTAGACACACGCCTGTGTCCTTGGCCCGTGTCCTGCCACACGGCCTAGACACGCCCATTTTGTCACCAGTGTCTGAAAAACCTAGACATTCTGTTTATGATGTCATCATTCATTTAGGGGCACACAGCCAAGACACACGCCTATGTGATTAGGCCGTGTACTCCACACGGTTGAGACACAAGGCCGTGTCTCCAACCCGTGTAGACACTACAAAGCATGCAACGTGAAAATTTTGGAAAGCAGGGGATACACAGCTGAACAACAAGCTCGTGTGTCACACATAGACTCGGCAGCTACTAGTGTGTCCATCCATGTGGACCATTTGGAGGCTATTTTGCAAGCCATATGTCACCCAAGGTATCTCATGCACTCCAACATAAATATCATTCTACCATTTAACCCATATCACAAGCACATATACAATTTAACATACATATAATAGAAACATCATAGGAAGACATCTAAAAAGGATATATGGACCAACTCACTTGGCCATATACAAGAATGATCATTCCAAATATAGCACCAATACTTTGGACTAGACACATGACACATATACAAAATAATAATCACCTATACATGCCATGATTCAAATAATCAAATGTATTATACCCAAAGTTTAGTTGATAGTGTGACCTGAACTCCGACGTTCCCGATTCTTCGAGCTAGCTTGACGAATCTAAAAAGGATGGAAAAGGGGAAGGGTAAGCTATAAGCTTAGTAAGTACACATACAAATAAAGTAAATCTTATTTAGTCTTTTAGAATATCATTATATCTTTGTCACTATTTCAAAGCTTTCATCAAAACGTATGATCTATATTTTCAAGATGTTACATAAGTACATGCATTGCCATTAACCATTGCGGTCATAAGCGTACACAAGTTTAAGCACGTACCTATTTACTTCCATCCATACATATAAACTTTACCTAGCTCACATACAAACTACATGCGCATTACCCGTTGAACGTTTGGAATAATGAACAGGATTCTCGGATACATATGCACCAAAGTGCCATAACATAATATAGCACGCCTCTCAACAGGGCAACCTAAGAGCACCCGGACCTAGCATGCATCACATAATCACGCCTCTCAATGGGGCTGCATAAGCTCTAGGATCGAGCGTGTGCCACATAATTACATGCCTCTCAACGGGGCTACACAAGCTCCCGGACCTAGCATGTATCATGCCATCAAATGAGCTCATACATACATAGTTATCCTAGTGACATGTCACTTGTATCCTTACCTATTCCTAAGTTCAAACGGGATTCTCGGACTTTCATCTCTTTGTCGAATATTCTCGGAATATTGTCCTCATAACATATGACATTATCATGTACAAATGCTAGCATGGCAACACTCGTAACATAAGTATAAAACATCAAAACATATTATAACAACAAGGTAACCAAATAACATATTAATTAACTAAATATTGTTTAAACATCCAAAACATCAATTAAGGTATTTATTTGCACGTGTACTTACCTCAGTACAAAATATTCGATATAGTCCCTAAGCCTCGAACGCTTTGTTCTTGCCTTTATCAAGATTCAGTTCTCATCTTTCTTGATCTATAATAATAAATTTAGCTCAATAACTTCCTACATTACTCAAATCGACCCTAAATTCATGCTTTGATAAAATTTCCATTTTACCCCTAAACTTTCACTTATTCACAATTTAGTCCCTAAGCTCGTATGTTGGAATGCAAGTGATTTCTTGGTTACCCAAGCCTAGCCAAATGCTTCTTGCACTTATAGCAGCCCACACTTTCCTTCATTTCACACTTTTCTACCCATTTTATCAACTTTTACAAGTAAGTCCTTTTTAGGGTTTCCATGCAAAATCACTTAACAAAAGTTGTTCTCCATACTTTAAACTATCATATTCTTCCATAATCCATCAAAATACATCTAACTCATGCATCGGTAATTTTCTAAAAATAAACCCTAGCATGATATATGGGTAGAAATGAAGAGAGCAAGTTGCAAGGATGTAAAAAATACAAAGAGCATTAAAAACGGGGCTAGGATTGACTTACTATCAAGCTTGAAAGTTGAAGAAACCCTAGCTATGGTACCCTTAAAGTTTCGGCAGCAACATGAGGAAGATGAGCTAATTTTAGCTCTTTTTTCCTTTTTAATTCATTTAATAACCAAATAACCAAAATGCCCTTACTCACTAAACTTACAAAAATTTCCATGGGTGTCCATATTTGTCCAAAAATTTAGAATTTGGGAAAATTATTCTTTAAGACCTTCTAATTCAAATCCCAAAACAATTTCATACAAATTACACCTAAAACCTAAATTTTGCATCTTATTCAATTTAGTCCTTATTTTCTAATTGGACACTTAATTCTTAAAATTTCTTCATGAAACTTTACCACATGCATATTCTTATATTCTAAATCTCAAAATGGTCATAATCTAAATATTTTAACGTCAAATTTATAGTCTCGAAACCATTATTCCGACTAGGTCATATTTCGGGGTGTTATAATTCTCCCCCCTTAAGGGACTTTCGTCCTCGAAAGTCTTACTTGGAAACAAATTTGGATACTAACTTCTCATAATCTCCTCTGGTTCCCAAGTGGCCTCTTCGACTCCATGTCGATGCCAAGGTACTTTCATAAGAGCCATACTCTTATTCCTCAATTGCTTAAGTTCTCTTGCCAAAATCTTAACTGATTCCTCACCATACATCATGTTCGGTTGGATCTCAACCTCAGTTGGAGTAATTACATGCAAGGGGTTTGATCGATATCCATGTAGCATTTGGACACATAAAATACATCATGGATTCTCTCCAACTCCAATGGCAAAGCTAAGCGATAGGCAACCGGCCCAATTCTCTCAGTGATCTCGTAAGGTCCCATAAAACGAGGGCTTAGCTTGCCTTTCCTACCAAATCTTAGAACCTTCTTCCATGGTGACATTTTCAAAAATACTTTGTCGCCCACTTGATACTCGATCTCTTTTCTTTTTAAATCCACATACGATTTTTTTCTATTCGATACCACTTTCAAACATTCTCGAGTCACTTTAACCTTATCCTCGGTTTCTCTAATCAAATCGACTCCATAAATCTTGCTTTCCCTGAGCTTTGTCCAATACAAGGGAGTTCGGCATTTTCGTCCATACAATGCTTTGTAAGGAGCCATCTTCAAACTAGTCTGATAGTTGATATTGTAAGCAAACTCGACCAAAGGCAAATAAGCTTCCCAACTACCTTTAAACTCAAGAACACAGCATCGAAGCATATCCTCAAGTGTCTAAATTATTCTCTCGAATTGTCCATCGGTTTGCGGGTGGAAAGTAGTACTAAAATTTAGTTTCGTACCCAAGGCCGCTTGTAACTTTTTCCAAAATCGAGATGTGAACCTCGGGTCTCTATCCGAAATGATCGACAAAGGTAGACTGTAAAGTCTAATAATCTCTGAGATGTACAATTCAGCCAACTTGTCAAGAGAAAAGTCAGAGCGTACCGGTATAAAATGAGCCAACTTAGTCAATCTGTTGACTATTACCCAAATAATGTCCTTTTTCTTCAGAGTCACTGGTAGTCCAGTCACAAAATTCATTGTAACTCGATCCCATTTCCACTCTGGAATCATAATGGGCTGAAGCAATCCAGATGGCACTTGATGTTCAGCTTTGAATTGTTGACAGATCAAACATCTTGATACAAATTTGAATATGTCTCTTTTCATGCCATTCCACCAATACGTTTCCTTCAAGTCGTGGTACATCTTTGTACTCCCTGGGTGAATTGACGTACGACTATCATGTGCTTCTTGCAAAATGTTCCGAATCAGTTTGGCATCTTTAGGAACACAAATTCTACCTCTGAATCTCAAACATCCATCGGGGTCAACCTGAAAATTAGATTCACTGGAGGACTCGCACTGGATTTTCTTAGCTTGTAATTCTTTATCGACTTCCTGAGCTTCACAGATCTGTTGAAGAAGAGTTGGCCTAGCTCTCAATTCAGCCAATATAGAGCCATTATTGCATAAAGTCATCACAGTGTTCATGGCCCTCAAAGCGAGCAAAGACTTCCTGCTCAAAGCGTTGGCGACCATATTCGCCTTTCTCGGGTGGTAATCAATCACAAGTTCGTAATCCTTCAACAATTCTAGCCATCTCCGCTGTCTTAAATTCAAGTCCTTTTGAGTTATCAAATATTTAAGACTTTTGTGGTCAGTGTAAACATGTCATTTCTCACTGACGCCAAATCTTCAAAGCAAACACAATCGCAGCTAGCTCTAAATCGTGCGTCGGATAATTCTTCTCGTGAGGCTTTAACTGTCTTGAAGCATAGCCACAACTTTGCCTTCTTGCATAAGCACACAACCTAGTCCATTCAGAGACGCATCACTAAAAATTATAAATTCTTTTCTTGATTCAGGTTGTACTAGCACTGGTGCCTCCGTCAGTAACATCTTCAACCTTTCAAAGCTTCGTTGACACTCTTTCGTCCACTCAAACTTAGCATCTTTACCATCGCCTGAAACAATGTGACCTAGGAATCTAACTTCCCGAAGCCAAAACTCACTCTTACTAAACTTAGCATACAATTGCTTGTCCCTTAAAATCTGCAAAACGATCTTCAAGTGTTCGACGTGCTCTACCTCATCTCTCGAATAGATTAAAATATCATCAATAAACACTACGACAAATTTGTCCAAATAGGGCTGAAAGATTCTATTCATCAAATCCAAAAATACGGCTGAGGTATTTGTTAATCCAAACGGCATAACTAAAAATTCATAGTGACCATACCTAGTTCTGAAAGCAGTCTTAGACACATCTGTCTCTTTAACTCAAAGTTGATAATAGCTGGACCTCAGATTGATCTTGGAAAACCATGTTGCTCCTTTTAACTGATCAAACAAATCGTCGATTCTTAGAGGATACTTGTTCTTGATTGTTACCTTATTTAGTTGTCAGTAATCAATACATAATCTCATGTAACCATCCTTCTTCTTCACGAACAATACAGGAGCACCCCACGGCAAAAAGCCTGGTCTTACAAATCCTTTGTCCACTAGTTCTTGTAGTTGAGACTTTAGCTCTTTTAGTTCTGTTGGAGTCATTCTGTACGGAGCAATCAAAATAGGTGCAGTACCCGACATCAACTCAATACCGAACTCAACCTCTCTGACCAGGGGCAAACCTAGAAATTCCTCTGGAAACACATCCACAAAATCACGTACGATAGGTACTGATTCAACCTTCAATCAGATCCCTTTGAATTCATTACATAAGCCAAATAAGCTTCATACCCTTTCCTTAAACATTTCTGGGCATTCATTGAAGAAATTACAACCGGTGACCCATTAGACTCCTCGGACTCTACCCGAAGGATCTTACCACTCTCATGTCTCAATTCAATAACTTTTCGTTTACAGTCCACTATAGCACCGTGGAGTGTCAACCAGTCCATACCCAAAATAACATCAAATCCGTCAAACAGCAACAACATCAAATCGACTGGAAAGCAAAGACCTCTAATCATCAAAGGACATTTCTTGCATATCTTATTTACTAAGACATGTTTGCCTAATGGATTTGATACCCTAATCACAAATTCTGTAGACTCTATAGGTAAATTCATGTTAGATGCCAATGTCATGCATATATAAGAATGGGTAGAGCCTGGATCTATTAAAGCAATAACATCTTTATCATAGAAAGAAAATGTACTGGTGATCACATTTGGTGAAGATGCTTCCTCTCGAGCACGTATGGCATAGGCTCTAGTTGGGGTCCTAGCCTCAGATCGCACAACAGTCTCCCCAGTCATATTCTTGCTACTAGTTTTACCACCGGTATTCTTCAATAGCCTCCTTCTAGGAGCTGAACCACTCTGTCTCATAGTCTGAGTTTTCTCACGCAGCTCAGGGCAATCCTTAACAAAATGATCCAGAGAACCACATCCAAAACACGTCCCCTCATTTCTCCTACACGGACCCGGATGATGCTTCTTGCAGTATTGGCACTCGAATTGACTAGGCTTAGTGTCACCTACGCTAGCTATAGATGTAGCTTGAGTCTTAAAACTCGAGCCTTGCTTCTTACAATTTCCATAAGAGTGTCCTGTCGATGCATAAGAATGAGAAGGTGTATCTCTTGATTTCTTGGATTGTGTCGGAGCTGATCTACTCATCATTCTCTTCCTAATGTCTCTAACCTCTAACTCGTCTTTCTTCTTTTCTTTTGTTATTTCTTCAGCCTTACATGCCCGTTCAACAAGTACAATGAACTCTTTAAGTTCGAGGATGCCAACCAACACTTTAATGTCCTCATTAAGTCCATCTTCGAACCTTCGGCACATTTTGGCCTCAGTGGGAACAAACTCTCGAGCATACTAACTTAATCGAACAAATTCCCGCTCGTACTCTGTCACTGACATACGTCCCTACTTGAGCTCAAGAAATTCCTTTAGTTTCTGATCAATAAACCTTTCGCTAATATACTTCTTTCAGAATTCCTCCTGAAAGAACTCCCAAGTGACAGCCTCCTTAGGTACTACCGAGATCAAAGTCTTCCACCAATGATAAGCATCGTCCCTCAATAAAGAAATGGCACACTTAAGGCACTCCTCAGGTGTGCAAGATAGCTCCTCAAATACTCGGATCGAATTCTCGATCCAAAACTCGGCTCTCTCAGCATTGTCATCAGTATTTGCTCTAAATTCCTCGGCTCCCTATTTTCTAATCTTATCTACGGGGGTTCTAGCAAATCTCATAAAGTCCATATTTCGAGGCATCATCGGCACAGGTTGAGGGTTCAAGGGGGTAGAGGAGGTGGGGCTTGAGCATTAGGGTTCGCTCTCATAAACTCGGTATACTAGTTATTCATCATTTGGAGGAAAGCCTCTCTCGCCTCCCCTCTTTGGCTAACTGTATCAGGTTTATCCCCTTCTAGCATCGTCCTTGTGTGGGGGCTGGTGCATTACTCTCAACATCGTCGGCCGCAGCTCGATCGAGATCTATACTATATGAAAAATAAAATTTATATCGTCAGGAGTTGTCACACTATCATAATTTTATTCATGGCATGTATAGCTAGACTCACACACATGCTAATAGTCCGAGAATCGACTAAATCGTATCTCTGATACCAATAAATGTAACACCTCTTACTCGTACCCAAGATCGGGATAAGGTACGAGGCATTACCGGATGGACATACAAACATCCAACTAAAAATACATTTATGAAGTTTCTATTCTTATCATTTTGTCCCTTATATGGGTTTACGAGGCCAAAACATACCTTTGAAGTGGTCCGGGACTGAACCGAGAACATACAAAAGACTTAAGAAAATTTGTGCATTTTGGCCTCACACGCCCGTGTGAAGGCGTATCACACGCCCGTGGACTTTGGAACACGGTCGTGTCCCTAGCCCTTTGTGGAATTTTGAATTTTATTATTTTTCCGATCAAGGTGATGTGGTTTTCACATGGGCTAGACACACGCCCATGTCTTGCCACACGGCCTAAACACGCCAATGTAGTCACCCGTGTCCGGAAACCTGGACATTTTGTTTATGATGTTATCATTCATTTAGGGGCACACGGTCAAGACACACGCCTGTGTCTCCAACCCGTGTAGACACTATAAAGCATGCAACGTGAAAATTTTGGAAAGCAGGGGACACACGGCTAAACAACACGACCGTACGGGCTGCTTGTGTGTCACACACAAACTAGACACCTACTAGTGTGTGCATCCATGTGGACCATTTGGAGGCTATTTTCCAAGCCATAGGTCACCCAAGGTCTCTCATGCACTCCAACATAAATATCATTCTACCATTTAACCCATATCACAAGCACATATACAATTTAACATGCATATAATAGAAACATCATAGGAAGACATCTAAAAAAGTTATATGGACCAACTTACTTGGCCATATACAAAAATGATCATTCCAAATATAGCATCAATACTTTGGACTAGACACATGACACATATACAAAATAATAATCACCTATACATGCCATGATTCAAATAATCAAATGTATTATACCCAAAGTTTAGTTGACAGTGTGACCCGAACTCCGACGTTCCTAACTCTTCGAGCTAGCTTGACAAATTTAAAAAGGATGGAAAAAGGGAGGGGTAAGCTATAAGCTTAGTAAGTACACATACAAATAAAGTAAATCTTATTTAGTCTTTTAGAATATCATTTATATCTTTGTCACTATTTCAAAGCTCTCATCAAAATGTATGATCTATATTTTTAAGATGTTACATAAGGACATGCATTGCCATTAACCATTGCAGTCATAAGGGTACACAAGTTTAAGCACGTACCTTTTTACTTTCATGCTTACATATATACTTTACCTAGCTCACATACAAACTACATGCGCATTACCCGTTGAACGTTTGGAATAATGAATAGGATACTCGGATACATATGCACCGAAGCGCCATAACATAACATAGCACGCCTCTCAACAGGGCTACATAAGAGCACCCGGACCTAGCATGCATCACATAATCACGCCTCCCAATAGGGCTACATAAACTCTCGGACCTAGCGTGTACCACATAATTACATGCCTCTCAACGAGGCTACACAAGCTCCCAGACCTAGCATGTATCATGCCATCAAATAAGCTTATATATACATAGCTATCCTAGTGACATGTCACTTGTATCCTTACCTATTCTTAAGTTCAAACGGAATTCTCGGACTTTCATCTCTTTGTCGAATATTCTCGGAATATTGTCCTCATAACATATGACATTATCATGTACAAATGCTAGCATGGCAACACTCGTAACATAAGCATAAAACATCAAAATATATTATAACAACAAGGTAACAAAATAACATATTAATTAACTAAATATTGTTTAAACATCCAAAACATCAATTAAGGTATCTATTTGCACATGTACTTACCTCGGTATAAAATATTCGGTATAGTGCCTAAGCCTCGAACGCTTTGTTCTTGCCTTTATCAAGATTCGATTCTCATCTTTCTTGATCTATAATAATAAATTTAGCTCAATAACTTCCTACATTACTCAAATCGACCCTAAATTCATGCTTTGATAAAATTACCATTTTACCCCTAAACTTTCACTTATTCACAATTTAGTCCCTAAGCTCGTATGTTGGAATGCAAGTGATTTCTTTATTACCCAAGTCTAGCCGAATGCTTCTTGTACTTATAGTAGCCCATACTTTCCTTCATTTCACACTTTTCTACCCATTTTATCAACTTTTACAAATAAGTCCTTTTTAGGGTTTCCATACAAAATCACTTAACAAAAGTTGTTCTCCATACTTTAAACTATCATATTCTTCCATAATCCATCAAAATGTATCTAATTCATGCATGGGTAATTTTCTAAAAATAAACCCTAGCATGATATATGGGTAGAAATGAAGAGAGCAAGTTGCAAGGATGTAAAAAATACAAAGAGCATTAAAAACGAGGCTATGATTGACTTACTATCAAGCTTGAAAGTTGAAGAAACCCTAGCTATGGTACCCTTGAAGTTTTGGCAGCAACATGAGGAAGATGAGCTGATTTTTAGCTCTTTTTCCCTTTTTAATTCATTTAATAACCAAATGACCAAAATGCCCTTACTCACTAAACTTACAAAAATTTCCATGGGTGTCCATATTTGTCCAAAAATTTAGAATTTGGGAAAATTGCTCTTTAAGACCTTCTAATTCAAATCCCAAAACAATTTCATACAAATTACACCTAAAACCCAAATTTTGCATCTTATTCAATTTAGTCCTTATTTTCTAATTGGACACTTAATTCTTAAAATTTCCTCATGAAACTTTACCACATGCATATTCTTATATTCTAAATCTCATAATGGTCATAATCTAAATATTTTAACATCGAATTTATGGTCTCGAAACCATTATTCCGACTAGGCCATATTTCGGGGTGTTACATTGTGCATTAAAAAAAATGTTTTGGGGCATCTCAAGTTGATTGATAAGAATTGCTTTGATACATTATTGGATTATTTGCTTGATTCAAAATTTAATTGATTTATATGATCATATTTAATGTTTTCATGACTTGATACTGAATTGATGCAAATAAATGATTCTTGAATTTCTGCATAACTCAGGGAAAATTTACCGATTCATATTTTTTTAGTTTTGTAAAGTGATTATTTTTAAATTGATTGCATGCTTCTAGTTTAGTTTTAGTCGGCTATTAAAATTTTTTTTAAAGAAATATCAAGCACATATATTTATATATATATATATATAGAATTTTCCTCTATAGAGATTTGTCACTTTATGTTTCGATAATTTTGTTATATGTTTAGGTTGAATGCAAGTTGAACCCTTATTCAATTGAAGTTGTTATCTTCTTTATATGAATATATATTCAATTTTTTGGTATTTCGACAATACGTGTTTAAAGAATTTTGTTTTACAAAATTTGGTTTTGAATTTTAATCGTAAAAATTTTGATGGCTGCTTGTTTAAGTATTAAAAAAATCAGTCAAAGATTAAGGTTTTCAGTTTTTTTATTGCGCTATTTACACAACCTTATTTTGGGTTATTTCGGAAACTATAGTGCAATAAAAAATTTTAGTTTTGACCTTTGACTATTGGATAATTTTTAAATTTGAATATTGGCATGTTAATATGTATTTTAAAATAACTTAATCAAAGCAATAAGTCGTCAAAATGACTTCTGTTGTGAAAAATTATTTTATTCTAAAATATAAAAGGTTGTATGCATATAACTTATGTTGAGTTAATATTGATTGGTCTAAAGGAAGGTTAATATTTAGCAAAATTACATGTACAATTGTGGTAATAAACATGCGACTGTTATTTGGTTTTGCATGTAAGTAATAAATCGACTCAAAGGAGGATTTATTGTTCAACATGTTCTTATTGTCAGTGTTTGATTACTACACTAGGATATCATGATGTGTCACGTGACTAACTAAAAATACAATAAAGACAAGTGCACCTATAGATAAATAGTATAGCTATGGTGAGTAGATATATCGTATCCACGAGGACTAAAAGTACTAGTAATTATCGTTTCCCTATTATTTAGCTGACAAATTGGAGTGATCATTTTAAACTAAGATTTACTAAATTAATCTAACTAAAGAACTTAACAAAGAATGAATCAGGAAAATAATCGAATAATAACCAATGAGAGAAACAATACCCAAGAAAGAATCCACCTAGACCTCATCTATTATTATGACTTTGAGTTAAATGATTTATTCACTTGGCATCTTCATCCATAGAAATCCCTAAATTATGCTAATATCTCCTGCGAGAAAAAGAGCAACTAACTCTAGGTTAATTAATTGAAATTTCTTTCTAATAAAATCCCCTATTATCGCATTAACTCGATCTATGGATTCCCCTATTAGATTTGACTCTAATTCGGTAGATTTATGTCATCCTATTTCTAGGATTGCATGCAACTCCACTCAATTATGCTAGATCTACTCTTAAATAGGGATTTTTCCTCCTCTGATTTAAGTACATTAAACATGAATTAATATCCTAAAAATATTAAAGCAAGAGATAAACACACATAACTGATAACAAGAATCAAGTATTTATCGCATAAAACAGAAATCAAATAATAGAATTCATCATAGAGTTCATCTTCCCTAGGTATCTAAGGAATTATAATTACGAATAAAAACATATCAAAGTTAGAATAACCACAAGAAATAAAGAAACTCATAAAAAACTTCAAAAGAAATTAAAAGGAGGTCTTAAATCTTGATGGAAATTTGCTTCAGAGTTGGCTCCAATGGTGTTCTTCGAGTTGTTTTCTTCAATATTATCTTATGGCCCCATACTCTCTTATTCTATTTGGTACTTATAGACTTTAGAATGTTCAGAAAGACTAAAAATTGTGTTTTTCTGTGTGTTTGAGATGTAAGTCGCTAAATCAACACAGTTTGGCACATGACCGTGTGTCCAGACTGTGTGGCTCCTAAAATCAACTCTTTTTGTTTGATTTTCACTCTTTTTTCACTCATTTTTCTCCAAATACTCTCCTAAGTATAGAAACATGAATTACAAGGATTAGGAGCATAAAATTCACCAATTTGCATAAATAACCTTCCAAAAACGCATTAAGAACGAGATTAAAATATGTTACTTTTATCACTTATCATATCACTTACAAGTTAATATTTTGTCCAAAAATGAAATATTAATAAAGTGCCTAATATTTTGAGATGTGTTTACCTTTAATTCAAATTATTTTAGTTTAAATTTAAAGTATTATGTGATCTTGTTTTGTTTTATTTAGCTATTATTATACCTACCAACATTATTGCTTGCATTGAAACATTCAAAGGCATTATATCTAATAAGATTATCACAGCAAAGAATTCATGGAAGACATTGAAAAGAGGTTTCTCAAGAACAAAAAAGTTAAAATTGGTACGTTCATAACAAAGCTAACTTCAATGGGGGTATATAAAAAGGAAAAAGAAAACTACGCATAAGAAACTTCAAAGGAAATAACAAAATGAATTAACTACGGATGATTGTTTCTCTTATGGTGCGACAAGTGCATTTATGAATTTTTTGTTTATTTTAAGGTAATTTGACTTCGGTATTTAGACACACTTGGTGAATAGATTTCAATACAACAACTTACATTAGTGTGTCTAAGAAAGGTTGTTAGAATTATTGAAAGCCGAATGATGGTGAAATATACATCTATGAAGGTGACGATAATTCGATAGAAGTTGAAGCAATAAGAACTTTTAGATTATTACTAAGAACTGAATTTTATTTGAATTCGAATGAGACTTTTTTTTGTACCGTCTTTTAGGCAAAACTTGATTTCTATTTCAACGTTGGACAAATTTGGTTATTTTTGTTCATTTGGAAATGAAAATTTTAGCCTCTTTCATAATTCAAATTTGGTTGGTTCCGGTTCTTTATCAAGTTATGATAATCTATTTTTATTTGATACTATTGCTTTATTTAATGAATCTTGCATACTACTGTAATAGGTAAGAAATGCAAATTAACTATTAAGAATGCGGCTTCGTTGTGGCACAAGAGATTAGGTTATGTCTTTAAAAAAAAGAGAATTGAGAACTTGTGTCCAACATTATTTTTAATCCCTTTGATTTTTTCGGATACTTTGAAAGATCTAAGGGTTACAAATTTTATGATCCCACTACTAAAGTTATTTTTAAGATGTATAATGCTTATTTTTTTAGGATGTTGAGTTTGTTGGAGGGGGGGAGGGAGAGAGAATTAAGGACATTGTCTTTGGAGAACAATATGTTTATATTTTTTAACAAATTCCTTTAATTGCTATTGAATATGATTAGGAAAAGTATATTATACTTGAAATTGATCAAGTAGCAACTCCAGATCAAGACAATGTCGTTGAACCTCCAGGTTAAGTAACAAACTCTACAACCTCAAGAACTAATGACATTAAGAAGGCCCACTAGAGAAATAACTATAATAAATTTAGCTATATATTTTGACCTTGAGCTACATTATATGGATATTAAGACTGTGTTTCTCAACGATGACATTGATGAGATGATTTATATGGTGTAACTAGAAAACTTTGTGTTCAAAGATGTAAAGTTAATTGTTTGCAAATTAAAGAAATTCATATATGGGCTTAAGTAGGCCTTTTGTCAGTGGTATTACAATATTCAACAAGTGGTTATCTCATTCAATTACGAGATAGTTTTGGTTAATGATTGTATATATCACAAGTTTAGTAGGAGTAAGAATAGTCTTAATCAATTCTCCAAGAATGATTTTGAGATTACGAAAATGCATAAGATTCCCCTCATTTCAGCAGTAAAAAGTCTAATATTTTTTTCAAGTTTAACGTGTTTAGGCATTGTGTAGATTGTTTGAATGTTGAGCAGATATTTGATCAATTCAGGTATGGATAGTCGAAAAGCAACCAAATGATTCATAAATTATCTTAAAAAAATATTACATGCTTACATATTAGAGGTTTGATGAGTTAGAGATCATCAAGTATATAAACTCCGATTTTAATGAAATATGGAGGCAAAATTTTGTCACTAAGGTGCAAATTATGACAACAAATTGTAGTAATTTATTCCAATAACAATTAGAGCACATTAAAGTCAAAGCACATAAGCTTTAAATTATTGGTTGTTAAAGTAATAGTTCAAAGTGACTAAGTGTCTATCGAGTATAATTGTACAAACTCCATGATTGTGGATCGCTTACTAAAGGACTATCACCCAAGGTTTTTATGAGCACACTGCTTATATGAGCGTAATGTCTTTTCATGATATTCGATTTTAGTGGGAGTTTGTAATTTTAAATGCTTTTATATTATAGACACATTTTTCAGTTATTTCAGTTTACGAATATTAAAGATATTTTCTATAGAAATAAAGTTTATATAGTTTATTCACACTTTGGTTTTAGTAAAATTTGATCTCACTAAGGCTAAGGATGACCAATTGGAAATGGACATGTTTAGATCACATTGCTTGTAATTTCCATGCTATACATCCATACTTGATCTATGTCATTTGATTGTGTTAATATACGTGATCAATGATGGATTTAGTTAAGATATATGTAACGAAAGTCGTCTTGGTTTTATGTTAACATAATTAATGGAGGACCTTATTTGGAATACCATTTGGATATAATAGTAAGGTTTTGAGCTCATAAGGTTATATAATGACATGAGCTCATAAGGGAATCAATATATATATGTGGTCAAAGTTGGAGATTGTTAGAAAAATATGGACACCACATATAGAATAAGCATAATTGCATGTTATTATTTACTATCATAAAATATTCGTCCAAATTAAAAGTGATCTAATTTTGTTAAAGTTTATTGAGCTTTAGCAGGGGCGAATCTAGGGAGTTGGTAGGCCCCCCCCCAAAAAAAAATGGAAAATTTTCCATTTTGACTTTAAATTAGTAAAGGTAGAATTGCACTTTGACCTTTTAAAATAATAAAATTTTGATTTAGTCCTTTAAAAAATTACAATTTAAATTTGGCCTCCCTAAAAAAAATTTCTGACTTCACCCCTGTGCTTCAGTTAATAAATAAAGTATGGGTCAAATATGTCTAGATAAATAAAGTATGGGTTAAATATGTCTAGATACTCTCGTAACTAATTTCTAATTGATGATGGGTTGATTAGACATTAAGGTTAATGTGCAAAAGTTATATATTAGGATTATGGTCCCCAAGGTACACATACGTAACTTTTTTGACATCCCATCTCCATAAAAGAGAGAGCCACATTCTCTAAATTATTTATTAATTTGAAAGATCAAAACTGTAAGACTCGAAGATCTCTAGATATCAACGGATTCAGGTACGCTTCTGCATCTAATTTTGTTCTTGATGATTTAATATGACAGATCCTGATTTATTAAGTTTTATATCTAATTTTTTTTATTCTAACAATTACAACCATTGTTTTCACATTATATCATCGTATGGTCATTATCATCAAATATAATTTTAATAAAATTAGGAGAATTTTTTAGGATTTTTTGTGGTTCGGAAAAAGATTAGTGGTAAATCTTTACTCACCCATTGTTAATTTTATAGAGATTTTTCTTTTTATTTTCCTAAATTATATTATTAATAACACAAAGGTGTATATGAACTATATTGGTTTTATTGAAGAATAGAAACACATTTAAGGTTTTATGGCTTAAATCTAAAAAAAGTTGAAGGCGTGCCTCTTAAGTCATTGAAGAGCAAATTCAACTTGAAGAATGGTGAAAATCGATGGTGCTGAAGAGCATAATATATAGAGTGAACTCCTAACCTTTACGATATAGAGGTTATATGGACATCTTAATTTTACTAATTTAAAATTTTAAAAATTTTAAAAGGCCTAAATAAAAAAATTTCTATTTTAGGGGGGCTGGGGCCCCTGCCAGCCCCCTGGTTTCACCCTTGGACATGGTAGCTCAAAGTATCCTGGAGGTCTTGAGTCTGAATTTCCTTGTGCTTTTTGACACCACACATGTGCTCTTGTTCTTTACCATTCATTTTTTTTTCTTTTTAATGGCTTTAAGAAGTGTTTTTAAGCTCTCTCTTTTTCAATGTAGAATACAAAACGTTGAAGGCGTATCGGTTATTCAATATCACAACAAAACACATAATTTATAGGATACTAGAAATTCTATCATATATATATGCATAGGGAAACAATGTATAGAGGTGTGTTTAAAAATAACATTCAATAAATAATGAAACGCATAGTTTGAAACTAATTAATAATAACACATAAAAAATGTATGATATTAAAATTGAAAAAATGTTTTAAATTATGAGTAAAACGAAATTTAAACACATCAATACATCAAAATGAAATGTATAAAAAATATTAAAATAAAACTTTGGTTAAGTGATAAATTAAAATTTTTATTGATACAATTGGCATGGTTCAAATCTCACCCTATTCATATTGTTATTATTATTCTTAATTAAAAAGATTAAAATACCATTGAATAATATAATTTATTTTAAATACGAAAGTATATTTTAATAATTTCTCCAATCGAATTAGTGTCTATTTGACTTGTAACAACAACTCAACCAAATGCTTAAATAATAGTATAGATTCTACCCAACAATTTTGTTATTTCTCTTTGGAAAAGAATAAAAATAAGTTTGGATAAAGAATTTCAAAAAATTATAAAATTTTAAAATGCTAACATTTTAAAATTGTTTGACTTAGAAAAAAATTAATTTAATTATCTTGTTGAACGAAAATTAATTAAGCAACAATGAAACCCAAGGAAACTCCCAATTATACCTTGTGAAAAGTAATATTATGCAATCATATGTAGAAAGCCAAGAATTATTGTAGGCTTTCATTAATTTAAGCAAATTTTCTATGTCTAGGGTTCAGTTACCTTCCCATTTCTTGAATATATATATGGATGGTTTTAATTAGGTTTTGTAGTTTCAGGCAGCAAGTGTTCTTAGTTAGCAGCAAGATACACTTAACGTAATTAATGCTTAATCTGTTATTCAACAATTACATGGGAATTCATTAAATTTGAAGAAGAGTTATTTTCTGTATTTATAAAACTCAAACTCAATACTTTACTCAATACTTTAAGACATTAAATTTTTTATTATTTAATTCAATAAATTATGATTAATACATACTTTTTTTTTTTCGATTCTAACGTTTGCATCCTTCTTTTAAATATACAAACTAGGGTCATATTTATAAACACAAATAATAACCCACATTTCTAATATATACATCATCTAATTAATGTATCCAAATGCTTCATCAAACCCTTTCTACGTGTAATGTTGTAAACATTCTTCAGATATGTCTACGGACGTATATTTTCTATAGTAAATACTACTATAATTCTAATTATATTTTTCTACCAACCTATGAAAATTGTATGCTGATGAGACTCGGTTGCTCCAAAGGGATTGTAAGAGACTTTTGTTGAATGAGGGAAGAAAACCCTATAATTATAAACATTTTAGATATTGTTTCTTAATATATAGTATCCGGTGGCTATTTTAATATTGATGCATGTCTCCTCCTGTTCTGTGCCCGCCCCCATCTACATGCAAATAATAATAATAAAAGCTTGCGCTATTAGCTTCTTTTTTTTTTTTTTTTTTGGTTCCTCATTTTCCTAGCTACTATCTTAAACGAATTAGCAGTTTAGTACGTAGGGTGTTTTCGATAATCTGTGTTTATAGACCTTGGATAGAATTTAATTACTATTTTTTTCATTTTCTATTTGGTTTACGATGCAATATTTCTACTAAATCTAAGAGAAAACCATTCATTAATTCAATTTTTTATATTTAAGTAATTAAAAGGAAATTCCGAACAAGAATGGTTTTTGACCTTTGTCAAAAGCTTGTACATGACCTACCCATAGTTCCCTGAGAAAGCTTTAGCTCTAACAACATTGAAAAGATGATTTTCCTCTTTTAGTTTTCATTGATGTAGAGATGGGGGTGCGACCAGCTGTTTAGGGGAGAATTTAGAAAACTACTTTAAGCCGAAAAGATACGTTTTATATACAGACAGCTGGAGATTCATGTATATATATTGACATATTCCCACCACCACCTTTCCACTTTAAGGAAAATATATGCTACTGCAAGTCATTTTTTCCTGAAATACTTGATAAAAAAGCTACTGAAAAAAATCCTTGTTGTTTAGCGCTTTTATGCACTAGACTTGAATGCTACAACAAGAGATACTGAATCTGAGAAGGATTCACATGGACCAAAAAATTGGGTTTCTTGAGAACACTAGCCTGGAGAACTAAAATTATTTCATACAAACTAAGAGCACTCATCATAAATTGGCTGGATTATATGAAAATATTTAAATAAAACTGGCTATTGAAGGGTTTTTTCTTCCTGCTTAACTTACGCATGTTAATTATGAACATGTACGATCAAAATTAATGATGCAGTGGAAAAGCGAAGCTAAAACTGCTATGTATGATAGGCAAAATAGTTCAATAAAGACGATTTGTTCATGATCAAGAAGAAATACCAACACCAAGAAAATCTATGAAAGGAACATCCTTTGTTTTGATGGAGTCATCATCTTGCTCCTGATGGGAATTGCTCGCTACTCTAATGTCTGTTAACTTTGATGCGTTATCGGTAAAGCTCGAGGACTCCTCCTTCACCACATCATTGTTATTTTCAAGTCCAAGGTACCCAAAAGGACTTGAAACAACCCTCCTGTAGTTTGGGAGACCAAATGCACTGAAATTTCTGAAGCTGCTACAATATGCTGAAGCATTTGAATGATACTTGTAAAGAGATTGGTCTAACAAATTTGAGCCCCCCATAGCCAATCCATGATCCCTTCTTGATAATTCGATGAAAGATGTATTGTTTGAAGCCATGAATGTAGATGAAGCGAAAGTCCATGATGGAGAAGAAGTTGAAGATGAGGATGTGACTGAGAAAATCTTATCTTTACTGGGGTTCTGGAATTCAAAAATCCTACTGTCTTCAAACCCAAATCTTGAGCTAAAACCCTCTTGAAATCTTGATTTCCTTGGAGCAAAACATAGCTTGGAATCAATAAGACCATCTTGAAAGCTTCTCTTCCCACATAACTTGGATTGTTCTCTTTGTTTTCTAGCCATTATAACATGCCAATGATTCTTCACTGCATTATCAGTTCTACCAGGGAACAGTCTAGCAATAAGTGCCCATTTATTACCATGAATACGGTGAGCAGCAAGGAGCCTTTCTTCTTCTTCTTCTGTAAATGGCCTTCTGTTGATTCTAGGGTCAAGTTGATTAAACCACCTCAATCTGCAGCTCTTCCCTATGAAATACATATACAAATAATATCAGATCATCCCCTTTGTTTAGAATCAGTTTACATGATTGATGATAAAGCAAATCCATAAATCAAGTAGGGTTAATTTTATGTTTCTCCTGTGCTATTAAAACTTTAAGATGTTGATGAATTAGGTAGAAGGGAGATATCTGATAAACGACATCATCGGTGTAGAAAAATAAATCTAAAATAGTAATCAAAAACTCAATCATAGAGGAAAAGACATGATGTTTTCTGATCTTTGCTTGAACAAGATGCAAAAGATTATGAAAAGTAAAGAAAAAACAAGAGAGTAAATAATAATAATTAGTTTAGTACCTGATCTTCCTTGGAGCTTTTCTGCAATAGAGTTCCAGTTTTGAGCACCATACTGTTGAACAAGTTGCCTGAGTTTTTCATCTTCAGCTGGCCTCCAGTGACCTCTAGGGCAACTAGTAGTCTTTACATCATCACTAGAATCCTCCATGGATAAATGATGGAACAAGGATAATTCTGTCATCAAGCAACACCAAAAGAGAAGTGGCCAACAAGATATATATATATATATATATATATATATATATATAAAGAGGAAGAAAAGGAAAATGAAAGGGAGAATAAGAAAGTGCGGTTGGTTTAGGGTTATGGATGGGAAGTCACTTTTGTTGGTTTTACACGACACATTAAGCCAATGTATCTCTATGTAGAACCACTGATTGACCCTTTCCTTGTTCTGCTATTGGCCCATGAACCACTCTATCAATATATTTTCCCAACTATATATTTCCTTCAATATTGCTACTGCTACTAGCTACGCCCCCCTCTCTCTCTCTATTTATATATATATATAGATGTATACATATCACTGTTTCTTACCATTTCAAGCCATGGTATTACGTTAAATCAAGCCTGGTGATTAGGGCACCTAGTCGTTTTTGTTAAAGGGACAGCTAGCTAGCTAGATAGCTCTCCTGGTGCAAGCAAAGACTACTTTCTAATTACTTTGATTAACAAAGGGATCGATCTTGAATTATCACCTTTAATTAACTTACAATTCCTTTTCCAACGTTGCTTTTGTCATGCTACTAATGCATGGATGCCTTCACAACATTTTTATAAATGAACATTTTAATAACACTAGCACCAATTTTTTGTTCATATATTTAAGTCCATAAATCTAAAATAAATAAATAAAATTAGTTAAGCAATTACTAATGCTCAGATATAGCATAAAATTAAAAATTGAAATTCAATTAAAACCTAAATCATGCTTCTTATTTGAAGCATTTTGATGTGTATTGCATTTGGAACACATAACTTGGAAGCAATGGCAAAAAGGAAAAAAGGGTAAAATTCAAAGTTGTCATACATATATATATATACCAGAATTGCGAACAAGATAATATTACGATTAGCTAGCATTTTAAAGCATGCACATGGACCATCTAAATCAGATGATTCCTAAATTAGGGATTTAATTTGTTTGTCTTGACATGATTAATTCTGATTTCCAGTAAAAGATATTATACTCTCTGGTACCCAACTTTAAATCACCCATTTTCATTACTCAAAATAAGCCATATCATGTTAACTTAGCTGTCAAAGTAATTCAAAATTTTGTTGTTGTTGTTGTATGAACTAATGTTCCAAAATTAGAGTTTGGGTCTTTGTTGAACATTCTTTAAAACTTTAATGATAAATAAACAAAAGTGAATAAAAGAAAAACAACAGTGTTGATATGTAATGACAAGAGAAGGCTAACTTCCAGGTTTGTTCAAGAAAAGCTTCCATTTGAAAATTAATGATGGCTGCCATTGCACGCTTGTGTTTCTTGTTATAGCAAAATGGCAGAGATGAGTAAAGCAAGGGCATTTGGAATAAGCTGCTTCAGTCCCTCCAATGGTGCATAAGGGATGAAAGCAGTAATTAAACAGGGTAGGTGTAAAATATTTGACTAAAATGACACTTGAACTTAATAGTGTTTTACAAGTGATAGCAGATAAATTTTTAAACATTTGATGGGGATTCCAATTAACCACCACCTCTTAAATATGGATCTGCAATTATTTTAAACAAATGTGATTTGTAAGGGTTCATGTAAATACCGTGCAAGGACAGCATCAAAGAAAAGTAAGGCTAAGCCGTCTGCCTTTTCCTATACTTGCATGCAGATGGCAAGTCAAATACAAACGTTGAAACAAAAATTAACTTAATTATTATATTAATTGCTTTTTCTTAACTGAATGAGATATCATACATTTGAAATCCCATTCCCATCTACCCTGAATCAACAATTTGGAAGGTGTCTAATTTTCATTTTTATTAATTTATGTGAATCCGTTGATTGAACGAATTGGTCGTCCCGGGTCTTTTGGCTTTCATTTTTCTCTGATGACTGTTGTTTAGGTAGGGCAGGTTGGTCGATCAGGTTTCATGTACAAATCAGTGTAATAAACAGAGAACGAGTTTTGGAGTAGATTGCAATTTTAGAAATTTCATATTAATTAACAACCACCTGAATCACAGCATGTATAAACTCTAATGGTGGACTTCAAGATGCTTTCTTTAATTTACGAAAATGATCCTCCAAAATTTATAATTTATTCTCACCCTTCATTTGTTTCAAGACAAGTGGAGTAAGTTGTGAAATCTGAGAGAATATAGGTATGGGTATGTAATGAGGATCTGTACAATCTTTTGCTTCAAAAAATCCGCAAGAGTTTTAGCTAATAGTGATGTCAAGCGACAAGGTATAATGTAAAAAACATGATAAATAAACTCAAGATTACCTCCACTGATAAGAAATAGATGATTGAGGACCACTTCCTCCACTCGCTGTGTGTGTGAGCAGATCATAAATAAGAAATTCGAAATATTGTTTAAGATCTCAAGTGTCCTAATTAATAGATGTGATGAGAAACTTATTTCTAATCACAATTTCCCACAACAGATTTCTGAATTTCTTACTCTTTGGTAGTTGAAAAACTTAAACCAGTCCTAGGGATCAGAATTCAGATATCTTTTTTTGTTGTTTACAAAGCAAACCTAGAATCTCTTAGAATTATATTATCTGTTAAATGAGGAACAACCTAGAGATTAAGAGGCTTGAGATATGCTAACTGAGCAGTGAATCTCAAAGCAATTTTAAGACGGAATTACTTATAATAGTACTAATTGCAAAATGATGCATGCTCTCTCTCACTTATTAATCACATTTAAAGCCACCTAATTAGAAATTAATTAAAATATGCCTATACTCTCTCTGTATTTTGTATTTTTAGGAATTTACTTCTTATATTTTTTTAGATTTCAAAATTGAAATCCAAGTTAATACTCTTAAATTGATTTTTTTTTTTATAAAATGTAAGTATATTTTAACCTAGGAAATATTTTTTTTAGAATAATATTAGAAATATTATAGCTAGGAAATTACCGTGTAAGATAAATGAGAATATAAAAATACCTCAAATATTACCATTTTAATTTCAAATTGTGCTCTCTTCCGGCTTCAAGTTTAAATGCCAAATGTGTTTGGTAAATATAAAATTGTAAACTTTTTTAAATTTATTTTCGGTCAAGTACCACCGTTTATATTTATTCTTGCTCTATTTAGTAATGACTGATTTTTCTTATAATTGTTTAATTATATTGTAATTAATCGATAACCCTCTTAAATATATAAATAAATAAATAAATAAATAAATAAATAAATAAATAAAAACTCAACAATGCCCTTTCACAACACATCCATAATTTCAATTGAAATCTTACTAATAATATACTTTCAAAAAAAATTCTTAAATCAAATATTTACAATATATAAATAAATTAAAATATATTCAAATTTATATCAAAATAATTTTAAACAGAGCTCGTACATTATAAAAAATTTTAAGGTCTTAGCCTCTCAAATCAATGCCTCATTCACATACTATCATTATTTAATCTAATAAATTGGAACAAACTTCAAATGGAAATATACATATATATAAATTCAACGAATTTAATTTAATCTAAGTTTATTAATTATGATATTACAACTTCGAAATATTTAAAAAGATAAAAGAGTTGAAATAACTAATAATTTTTTATATGTGAGTCCCATATAAAAATGTTTATGGATTAGGTTGGGTGTAAACATGACATTAACATATTTTATTTTTGTCTAAGCATAACTTGATCCGTAATATAGGTTTAAAATTTTGTCAAAGTTTGTCTATATTTGCAAAACACTAACCAATCCCATTTTAAGCTCACACATATTATTTTTTAATTTTCTTAAAAAATATCTATATATTATTTTAATTTATTATTTAATAATTTTAAATATGTTTATTTATTAAAATTTTGTATAGTCATCTTAACATTGTTTTGATGTTTACATTAAAGTAGAGTTATATATTTAGTATAGGTGTAACTTTTTATGTATTATAACTTACATAATATATTAAAGTAATATAATATAAAGTATTATAAACTTAAAAAAGAGTCGTAACGGGCTCGGGCTTGGCTCGAACCTTGAATGTTCAAACCCGAGTCCAGTTCATATTTTAAACGAGTCTAATTTTTTTTTACTTAAACTCATTTTTCGAACTCCTCTAATATTTTAAGCGAACTTTTGAACCTGGACGGACGGACTGCGGGAATTTGTGCACAAAATAGAAGGGTTTGAAATAGATATCAAACTGTAAATGCGATGCAGTTAATTGCACTGCCAAAATATCCATTTTAATTTCTTCCAACGTCATTTGTATTGAAAATTCACCCCCCTCCCAGCTTTAGTTAACAAGCAAACCCTCTTTCATATTCTTCCCAACCACACCCTGTTTTAGCTTTTAAAGAGAAGACATCATGTTGATGAAGAACAGCAAATTCCATAACAAACTTACTTTGACTCCTCGTATTTTTGGATAAATTACTAACAGGGGAAATTAAAAAAAATTAATTTTAAAAATCCTAAAATTTTGAAGAAATCAAAATATACACCAATTATCGGACCGACGGAGAATACGAACAATCCCAAAACTAGCTTTTGTATTTAACCATTGGATAGCAATTTGTAGGTTTTCGAATATTGTTACCTTTCTTGTCACTCTCAATAAATGCTTATTGTTACATGGTAGTTGGTGGTGATGCTACCATCATTTAATCTTCTTTCTTCAAATGTTACTTTGAAATATAACGGGAATATGGAATATTTGCTCTTATTCATGGGGTAAATGAAGTAAGCCCATTATTTCTTTCCCTTTATCCCCACCTACCTTGGAAATATAAATGACTCAGTTGAATTATGCATATATAATTTGTCTAGGTTCAACTTATGACTTGCTAATTTTTACATAAATTCAATTACGAAAACAACACCAGTTTTCCATATAAACATGTATACTTTTACTTTGTTCAGGATCTTGTTTTTCAGTAAAAGGGGCGTTGCATTAGAAAAATCAATTGAAGGTACTGAAATTTATGAATAATTATTTACGAGGTCCTTATGCTATAAGATCAAAAACAATTTAATCTTTTACAAAATAAATAAAGTTAATCTCAGTATTATTTGAAAGTGAGTGAATAAAGAAAATTGAAATGCTATTGACTATTTTCATTAATAAATTGTAAGTTAAGGAGCAATTTAGTTATTATAAGAATATATGAATCAATTTAGTACTTTTCAAAATAAATAGAGAAGTTTAGTCCTTATATTATCGTAAAGTGAGTAAATAAAGGTAATTGATGATAACATTATTTATTATTGTTAGTAAACTTACCTTAAATTAGTCCCTTTCAAAATAAGGAATTTAGTCTCTATAATATTTGAAATTAAGCAAATAAAGCGATGTTAATAAAAATTAACTGGTTAGAGAATTTCTTCCGAAAGGTTGAAAAATGGTTGTTGCTGATGGTGGTGTTCTTGCTAGGGAGAATGGCTTCCCAGGGTTGAGGAGTGTTGGTGGACATGTGACTAAAAAGGTGAGGCTACGAGAGGATGAGTCGCCTGATGAGGGTGGTACGAACATGGATTTCTTTCAAGGATAGTTTTATCAATTCTATTAATGGCATGGAAGGAGAGAATTTTGGATCCTTTGATGAGGATATAAAGTTACAAGAGGCTAATGTGTTGAAAGAAACTGTAAGAGGCTTGCCTACCATTAAATTTTCTAATAGGTTGTATGAACTAGTGCATCAAAGTATGATGAGAACAGTCATTTTGAAGCTCTTAGGAAGGAGAATCGGGTTTAATATTTTATCGAATAAACTTTACTTGATTGGGAAGCCTGAAGGTTAATTTTTAACTTATGTATCTTGAAAATGACTATTTTTTGGTTAAATTCAAATGTGACGAAGATTTCACTTCTACTCTCTTTAAGGCACCATGGATAGATTTTGGGTATTACTTGATTGTTCAACCTTGGAGTTCATCTTTTTCTACATTACAATCATATCCTTTGAATGTTGTTACTTGGGTTAGGGTTTTTATTTGTCTGGATCCTTGTACAAGAAGAGTCTATTGAATGAGATTGGGATGATTGGTAATGTTACCAATATTGATTATAACATTGACAATGGTACTCGAGGTTGGTTTGCTAGGATGGTGGTGTGTGTTAATCTAAGTAAGCCACTTGTGTTGAAATTTGAGATTGAGGATAAAATTCAGAAGATCGAATATGAGTCTCTTTCTACAATATGTTTCAATTGTGGACATTATGGTTACTAGACTGACAATTGTCTCGTGAGTAGAAAATAAATAGACGATGTAGAGGAGGTAGCCAAGGTCCCTATCAAGGAACCATCAGTGGAGTACAAGGTGGTAACGAAAGACTACGACTCATGGATGGTTGTCTAGAGGAGGATGAGAAAGCCAACTATGGAAGAATATGTGTTTGGAAATAACACTGAAAATTAGGGATCTATGGGACTTGGATCACTTTTCTAATTCATAGCTAATTTAGAGGAGGAATTAAAGGCACTAGGCTTTAATATGCTAATGGGTGGTAATGAAGTGGGCCTTAGTTTGTCTTTTAATGTTAGGTTGGTCAAGGGACTCAATGAGGTTCAAAGTGGTAAGCTCAAAAACAAAGGTAAGAGGGTTATAGGTTAAGGAGGTAATAATTGATTTTTACGTGCTACTAGATTAGGTACATATGAGGCTTTAGGCCCGATTAATTGTTCTAGGCTAGAGTTCAGGGTTCAATATGGGCCAACGACTTTAAACATGGATAAACACTTGATGGTCATAATTTTTGAAAATTATAATCTAAATATTACTATGGATGGGGATTTTTGTAGTTTGGTTAGGAGGGAAGGAGAATCCTCAAATCTCCCTTCAACAAAATAGATGATTATAGTTAACTGTAATCAGGTACGGAGAGAAATTAAAGGTCGTGGAGGGGGGACTAAAATCAACCACAAAAAAGAGAGCCAAAAGAAAAATCAAGATGCTATGGAATCTATAGTAGTCAATCATGAGGATGTGTTGGGGGAGGGTAATGATGCGACGTAGATGGAGAACTTAGTAGGTTCTGTTGCTAAGATGGAGGCTAAAAGTTTGGAATTGTTGCAAGTTTGTTGCTTTAGCTTGTTGGGAAATGTGCCCATATTGTAGTAAACATGTAATTGTTTTTTGTGTATTTGAATGATGAATAAATAAATTTACCATTTCATTGTTATGTCTTTTATATTTCTGTCTTTCATATTTTCCATGCATAGCGAAATTGTGACAAACAAATATTAGCTTATTGATTGTCTAAGTTCAAACTGATGATAAGTGACATTGTAAGAGCGTTCACATTGAGAGAAAGACAACTTACTTTAGTAGATCATCTAAACAAGTCTGTTATTCCGTAAAAGAATCAAAGTAAGCATTTGATTCAAATATTGAGAAGGATTATTATGTCATCTACAATTCCAATTGAGGAGATGACTAGTCTTGGCTATCAGAGTAGTTGACTCCACGGGTAGAGACATAGGTGTATTCATTGGCAGAATGATACATTGGACTGGACCCAAGATGAATTAATTTTGAATCCATTTATGAATTAATTCAACTGTGACATTCATGGTGTGATTTACCTAAATCCTGAGTTAGTCACTGACCATGCACATGTAACTCATGTGCTTTGATATAAGTGGAGGCTTATGCTCTAAAGATGATCGAGTCGATAGCTGGTATGTTGGGTACATGACTTGTGTATGGCATGAATTTAGTAGAAATAGTGGAATTAAAAGCTCAATTAAGGAGTTAACGATATCCTCTCATTGGCATTGTGTAGATTAATAAATATGGAACATGGCCACAAGTTGCTTGTTCTCAAATGAGCAATTTATCACAGTCATTTGTTGACAGTGGTCATATTAATCATTAAGAAGACACAATGATGACAATAAGAAAAAATATGATTGTATTGAGTGAACAAATTTAACTTAAAGAAATCAAAGATATCATATGAGGGTAACATACACATGACAGGGTCATTGGACAAAACAATTGGATAAATTGTTTTCGTAAAGAGTATACAATAATGAGTTTTCAATCATGGTACTTCTTGTGGACTGACTCCATAATTAAGTAACTGCGAATTATCAGAATAATGTTTTTGAACATAATTGCAATTATTAGAGCCTAATTGTATATGTCCAATTGGTTCATTCGCTAGCTCAACAAAAGCTCGATCAGACAACATTTGAATTAGAAGTAAATTCTACGACTTCAGAAATAATTTAATTGAGTTAATTTATTCGATGTGGAATTACATTGGGCAATCGTAAGAATTGTTCAATTAAAGAATTTGATTAAAGAATTTTCTTGAAAAAATAATTTGGGAAATCTAAGTAATTTTTGGAAAAAAATAGTTTTGATTAAGTAAAATTAAATTAATTGAAATTAATATGATATTGTTGGAAATTAATTTTCAAGTCAACAATTGGCCAAATAGGTAATTGAACTTGAAAATTCGACCTGAGATCATAAATTGGGCTTGAGAGACCAAAACCGAGACTAAGACCCAAAAGTTGTCAAATCGGGCCTAGTATGTGAAACTGAATCGATGGTCCAACCGTTGGCTGCACCAAACCAGCTCGGGATGTGCTGTGGCTACGACGATGGCTGGCAAATGGTCATCGGCGATAGTTCTTCGGTGGTTGAGCAGTGGAAGAATTATACTTTTATTTGAACTCTACTAGAGAATTTAATTTCAGATTAACTATTCCAAAAATAATATTAATTTAATATATTTAATATTAAATTTAGTTTAATACTTATCTTAATAGTATTTTATTAATTTAATATTAAAGTGATTATCTTAATATTAAATTTATTTTAATGTTTATATTGTAGATAAATATTCTATTAATTTCATAAGATTTAATATTAAATTTAATCTAATATTTATCTTGATTAATATTATACTAATTTAATATTAAAGTGATTAAGTTTAATCATAGTTGAACTCTCTAAACTCTCCTTATATCATTATTTACGCACACTTGAATTCAAGAGAAAGTTGTAGTGAGAAAATTCTCTGAAGAAATTATTATAAAAAATTTCTAGAGATATTTTTCTTATTTATAACTTCGCCCAAAAGTTTAGAGAAATTGCGAAATTACCTCACTGGTAATTTTGTGAAAATATTTCTGATTCGAAGTGAGCCCTCACTAGGCAGACGTAAGCATGAGGATAATAGAGAAGAATACTCAGTTTAAGTTTTCATCCTAGACGAATTGAAAAGGTACAATTTTGACAACTAAGTTCTTGTTTTAAATTTTCTTTCAAAACTCTTATTTTTACGTAAATTTATTTTTCGATGCGTTTTCCAAACTTGATTTTCCAACATAGCCTTCTTTTATTATTGATTTATGACTGTGAATTTTCTGATTTGGAATACACAGGGATGCACACATCCCAAATTTGTAAACTTTATTAAGGAATATTGTAGAGAGTTTAATCCCAATATTTTTATACTTATTAAAACTCGGGTGAGTGGTGAAAAGGTGGAAAATATTGTTTTGGGCTTTGTGTTTTCTAATTGCATTAAAGGTAGGGTTTTTTTTGGGGGGGTATTTGGCTTTGCTAGAAGAATTCTGTTAAAATTGAGGTTATTTATAATTATTGACAATTTGTGCATGTTAAGGTTAGTGAATATATTTTCCAAAGGCATTTTTTTTATCTCTAATGTTTATGCTAGTCCTCAAAGTAGTAAATGACGGAGTCTATGGGAATGTTTAAGTTTGATTGCGAGTAATTTGAAAGATCCTTGGTTACTTTCTAGGGATTTTCATGTAATTCTTAGTAGGGATGTGAGGAAATACGATTCTAGGTCGAGGAATTGAGTGTTTTCTAAATTTCAAGCTTTTTAGTCTTCTAATTATTTATGTGATATAGGGTTTCATGGAGCCAATTTTACTTGGTGTCGTGGCAACTTATTTGAATGGTTAGACAGGACATTAGGTAATATCTCTTGGTTGGATGCCTTTGTTAAGACGGTTGTGAATCATTTGCACCAGTTGAAGTTAACTGGGTAATATTTAATAGAGTAAAGTGTGTTGTTCATTTCAGTTATTTGTTGGATGATTGTATCATGAAAGTTTCAAAGGTCTTGTTAAAGAAAATTGGTCTATTGTTCGGAATATGTCGGATACTATTATTCAAATCATGGATGTTGTTAAGTGCTAGAATAAGGTGGTTTTTGGACAAATTATCGAGAAAAAGCATAAGTTGATTGCTAGATTAAAAGGGGTCTAGAAGGCTTTTGAAATGTATAGTTCCAAAAAGTTGAGGGACTTGAAAGGTTCATTGAAGACTAAGTTAGATATGGTGTTTGATAATGAAGAGCTTTTGTGGAAACAAGAGTCTTGGGTTGATTGGTTATTCCACGGGGATAGGAATACCAATATTTTCATACAGGAATAGTTGCAAAGAGACACAATCTTACTTTGACTTTTAAGATAGATGGAGTTGTATGGTGTTTTGACAAGGATAGACTTAAGGAATAAGTTGTTCCATTCTTTAAGAATATTTATACTGAGGAAGGTTTAATTTTGGGTAAATTTCTGTTCTTTGGTTATTTTCCTATCTTATTGGTGAATCATAGGAACTTGCTATTAGTGGATGTGACAAATGAAGACGTTTGGATAGTCATGTTTGGTATGTCTCTACTTAAGGTGTCGGGTGTATAGATTGCACAAGAAATTCTTTCAAAGTTAGTAGGATATTGTTGGAGAATCTGTTTGTGCAATGATAAAAGGTATTTTTCACGGACATTAAATTGATTATTTGTTGAATAAAAGTTTGTTTATCCTTATTCCCAAAGTTGAGCTTCCAAAATGCATGAGTCATTTTGGGCCAATTTCATTATGTACTATAGCAAAAGACTGATTGCAGATAATCAAGTCTTCTTCATTATGTTGTATAAGTTACTTACTAAAGTCATTGCAATATATTAAAAAAAAAGATGCCAAGATTGATTACAGATAATCAAGTATGCTTTATTGAAGGGCTCAATATCCTAGTTGCCTATGAAGTGATTTATTTTATGAGGGTGTGTAAAGGTAGGAAAGTTTGGATGGTGATTAAGGTTGATTTGGAGAAGGCATATGATAGAGTGAGATGAGACATTTTGTAGGAATCACTCTTTGAAGTTGATTTTAACTCCCATCTTGTCAAATTTATTATGCATTACATGTCATCATCATTGATTCAAATTCTATGGAATAGGGGTATGACTGATAAGTTTAAGCCATTTTAAGGCTTTTTACTAGGTGATCCAATTTCACCTTATTTATTTGTAATTTGTATGGAAAGGTTGGGCCATAGCATCTATAATGCGGTCATTGATGGTAGTTTGGAAACCTTTCTTAGTTATGAAGGAGGGGCCCCAAATTTCTTACACACTTTTTATAGACAACATTGTGTTATTCTGCAAAATGAGTATGGAGCAAGCAAACTTTTTGTGGGGGGTATTCTAAACCAGTTTTGTTATTTTTTAGTCACAAAATTATTGACCAGAAAATGCATGTATCCTTTTTGCTAATGTTGGTGACAAAAGCAAATGGTATTAAGAGCCGACTTGGGTTTAAGTAGATTAACAATTTGGGGAAATACCTTGGCATTCCTCTATTCCATAAAAGAGTTATAGACAATACTTATCGATTTATCATTGATAAAGTAAGATCTCAACTAAATGGTAGGGAGGCACGTGCTTTGTCAATTGTAGGAAGAGTCACTCTTACAAAATTGGTTATTCTTAATGTTAATACCTCATACCCGACCCAATCATCAGGTCTGAGTTACAAGATGCCACATTTGTTGCTAGAGCAACTACAATCAATTATATCTGACATTTGACAATAAACATCCAATACGAGGATTTATTTGCATAAAACATGTTATAAATATTTCCCAGTCAAATACGAGCTTACATAAGCTCATACCATCCTAGGACCAAACACGAACTAAATTATAGCATTTTCAAAACTTTTTAGGCTGATGTCCTGACTTCTATGGTTTGGTGTTATGACATTGAGGACAGTATACAAGCTTCTTAACCTGAGAACGAAATTGTAAAGTTTTTGAAATAAAACAAAGTTGACGTCGCGACCTCAAATAGGGGATGTGACTACCTCCAAACATGTGAACATTTAGAATAAAAAACATACAAATAAAGTATATAATTAAAGTGCAGTATCTGTAAGCGAACATGTCAAATTGTAATATAGAAGTGTTACAATGAAACGCTGGTAAGTATTTCAAGGATTATACACAAGAGATGTTTGATTAAATTTAAGATTATTTTTATATTAATATGTAACACCCCTCACCCGTATTCAACGTCGGAATAGGGTTACGCAGCATTACCGAATATATTATACAATTACATATACAATTCACATAAAATTTCAATTTCATGCAATTATCAATCAACAATATTCATATCGTCCCTAATACGAGCCAATGAGGCCCAAAACATGCATTCGGGGTGGTTCGGGACTAAACTAATAACTTTAGAAACTTCTTGAGCACTTAAATTTTTTTCTCAAAAACAAGGGACACAAGCCCATGTGTCTCACATGGCTAAAGACACGCCCGTGTTATAGGCCGTGTGGACATTCGAAATGGGAGCACATGGCTGTATCCCAGCTCGTGCCCGACCTCGTGTAACTCTCTAACTTGGGTCACACAGCCAATACACACGCTCGTGTGCCCTAAAAATGGTCACATACGCCCATGTACTAGGCCGTGCCAAACCTGCACTGTATACAGACTTATGCCACACGGCCAAGTCACACGCCCGTGTGTGAGGCTGTGTGGAGCATACTAACTTGTTTTCAATTTCAACACCAGGGGATACACGATCGTGCAACCTAACCGTGTGTCACACATAGCTAAGACACGCACCCGTGTAGACAAAAATAGGCTATTTACTATGCCATTTTGCCACCCAAACTTGCACAAACCTACACCAAACAAATTTGCACAATTCATAGCATATATAGGCATTCAAACCAACTAAATCAAGACTAATTCATGATAACTCAATATCATTACCCACAGTGCACACAAGTCACAAAATAGACCAATTTATTTATACCAAATTCACATATACATTTCAACTAATTAGACATTTCCAAAAATGCATCATTATGCTCAAATTCACAAGCATACATCTTCTTAAATATCAACCATTTGACATCCATAATTCTTACTATCAATAAGCATCACAAAGTCAACCTTAATCACATAACATAGGCCATATGCATATATTTATATACAACCAAACTAACCAAATTAAGCTAACTCACATGGCTATATATACAAACCAAACCTTAGGCATTTACAAGCCAATTCAAATGGCTAAATTCATCATCAACTTATATACCAAAATGACTAAGGTTCCTATACATGCCATATACTCGAAACATAGATTCAAAAGTTCCAAAATGATAGCTTGATAGTGTGATGAAGTCTCCGACTATCCACGAATCTGAGCTAGCTTTGAAATCACTATAAAACATGGAAAAATAAACAGAGTAAGCTTTATAGCTTAGTAAGCTCGTATGAAAATAATAAGCAAAACTCACCATTTAGTTAACATTCAAAATAAGCATTTAACATACTAAAAAATATGTATAACAATAATGTTAACATATATTCAATCATCTATTTAGCCATGAACTAAATTCGTTCATATACTCAAAACATATTAAGTTTCTGTACATACCTGTACCAATACGTATCTGTTCTCACCAATTCATATCCTCGATAAACCCGTTGAACCATTTGGAATAAAATCAGATACCCGGGAATCTCACACAATAAGTGCCAATAATAATATAGCCAAAGCTATCTCAATAATCTTGCACCCAAAGTGCCAATATACATAGCCGTAGCCATTTCGATAACGCACACGAAGTGCCAATACATAGCCGAAGCTATCTCGATAACTATCCCTAATGACATGTTATTTGTATCTAATCTATTTCTAAGGTTCAACCGGGAATTCCAATGCCGAGTCGTCGCCAAATATATTCGCAATGTCGTATTCACAGTTTATGCAATACCAAACATTTAAAATACAATTATACCAAAACTTATTACATACGGACTTACCTCGATCCACTAAAATGATGAAATAGGTCGATTAGTCGAGTACTTTGTTTTTCCCCCGATCTAGATTCGAACTTCGTTTCTCTTGATCTAAATGAAGGAGAAAAGCTTGCCGAATTTCAAGCCCTAAAAATGGTTTTTTTTTTGTTAAAATCGTTTGGATGAAGAAGATTATGAGTTTGATGGCTTTTGTTTTATTTATTTTAAGTTTAATTACCAATTTACAAATATAACCTTAATTAATCATACTAATTTCAACAATACCAATCTCATAAATGTCGATTAACATACTAATGATCTAATTACCACTTAAGGACCTTAACTTTAAGGTCCTATAGCTATTAAACACCTTTAGCTAATAGAACTCAAGTTCTACACTTTACGGGATTTAGTCCTTTTTATCAAATTAAACATTCAAACAATAAAATTTTTGAACAAAACTTTCACACAAACATACTATGATGCTGTAAATATTAAAATAATAATAAAATAATTATTTTGACTTCGAATTTGTGGTTTTGAAACCACTATTCCCATTTAACTAAAAATGAGCTGTTACATAATAGGTCTAAAAAGTAATCACCAAAAATCATATTACGATAAACAATAATATTAAAATTAATATTATGAAATAAAATAAAATAAATAGGAAAAAATAAATCAACGAAGAAAATCTCAATTAACATACAAAAGATTAACTCACTTCTGTGGTTGTAATTAACATCAGAACTCAGGTTTGTTTTAATGAATTATTTATTAACTAACCAATATTACCTTCCAGCCTCTACTAATTAATTAATTGATCAATAATTACTTATATTCTAACCACACTTTCTTGACCGAGGTAAATTACTATTTACTCAGTAAACCTATCTTCCAACCTCGTTTATCCTAGATTACTTCCTAGGGTTATCAATCCTAGGGTTTAAGCATACATAATTTATATCAACAAATTTGTATGGAAAACCCTTATTCTTCTATTAATGACTCTAACATTTGCTAATTAATCTCCCTAAAGGACTTAGCAACACATCGATTCAATTACCATCTTCATCAAAATTAAATTAAAACGAGAGAATGGTATAAATTAATCCATTTGATAAATTGGATGTTCTCAGATCCGTGAAATCCTTTAACATTTATTGAGATATCATCGTTTGCAAGAGAAACATAAAAGAAAACTATGAAAATATTTAACAATGAAGACTTGGACTCAAATCTAATCCAAGTTGAAGAATAAGAAAATAAAACTATTTTTAGAAGAAAATAAAACTATTTTTTCGAAGAAAATAAAACTAAATTAAAATCTTAAATTTACTAACTAAACCTTCAAACGACTTGGTCAAAAGCTCTCGAGCTTAACCTATGCTTACTATATATAGGAAAAGTTAGTAGTCCATGTCACAACCCAAATCTGGAGGATCTGACTAGAAGACGTGTACATGCCAAGTTATCTGTTTGGCGTAGTGTAGTCTACCTATTAGCAATCTTTTGGTGGATTAGAGTTTGATGTACAGTATCTGTTGTAGAAGTAATTAAACATTTTATCTCAGGGTATTATGCTACTTAAGAAAAGAATATGACAAGCGAAGAGTAAGCCTGGTGAGAGTTACCGCGAAAAGTATAGTATGCCTAGTTTGCTTGAGCACTGTGCTAATTAGGTTTGTAATGTGATATAGTTAGGAGTCAACTGAATTGACTGGTCAAATAATAGTTATACTGTATTTTTGTTTATATTTCTATCAGATTTTGTAAGCCATTTATTAGGACAAATTTTGAATACAATCGACAGTTGTCAATTTCTATTAGGGGGAACTGGATATATATATGATGAGAAAATTTTGTTTGGTGGATGGTTTTTCTTCCTTCAATATTACTTTTTGGCTCTTCTTCTTAAACTTATATGTTTTTTTTCTCTTTTATTAAATTAGAAGAAAATATTTTTGAATTAATCAGTAGATGTTCCACTTCCCGGTAATCTGATAGCTCTGCATGTTAAGTTTTTTTAAAGAATAAGCATAGTAAGAAGATGTGAGTTGTGAATAATAGACCCTAAATGGGTGTCTTCTGTAATTGAGATACTAGCCATTTATTTGTAAACGGGTTTTAATGGTGGTTCTATGTTCTTTAAGCTGTTGTTGTTAGTTCGAAAGGGATGTTTAAGTTTGGAACTCCAAGATGCAGTCTAGGTGAGTATCAGGTGAGTCTTTATCTTGGCTCTTGCATATGGACTATTCAATTAAAAGTACATATGAAGAAAATATCTAGGACAACTGATAAGTGTATATGCAAAGTAATGTAAAGACTCTGCATGAGTAAGGTATTGTTTGAGTAAGAAGTTAAATTGTAAGTTTGCTTGTGATTATCTGATATGAAAAAGTAAGCATCGATCAAGTATGTCAACAAATCTGGGTAAGTAATTTCTATGTAAAACATTCCTTGTGATGCCTATGGTAGGGCAATGATCTGCCATGAAATACACTATTATTTACATCCTTTTTACAAATAACTTTAGCTTGTTTAATAGTTAAATCAAATCATCTTAGTATATATTTAGGTTTTCATACTTAAAGTAGTAATTTATGCTTTTTAGTATTTTTATTACATTTTATATATCTAAATAAGGTTGCATGAGCTTGTAGGTCAAGTTGGGAGCTAAAGATGCTTATACGGCCAAAACTGATGCCTATGTCGTGACACCAAGATACTAAAGTCTTAACATCGAAAATAGAAGTTAAAAACAAGTTCTGGAGTGAAACTGCTCTCGATGTCGCGATATAGCCCTCTTATATTGCGACATACCCCCTGTGGTTGGTTGCAACATCCTAGGCCTATGTTCCAACCAAGCCCTTGAGCACCCCAAAATTCTTGTACATTTTAATTACATTTTTTAGGGAAATTAGGAGTATCTATTCTAGTCAAACTCTAAGGACTTCAAGAATATTTTAGGCATTTTAATATTTCGAGTTTAGCCTATATAAAAGCCATGGTAATCAGTTTAAACACACAATTTTAGGGAGGCAGAAAATATACTTAGGGTTTTTATTTCATTCTTTGTTTTTACTTAGGATATTTATGTTCTTGTAAGCGGAAGATCCTATTTCGAAGTAAGACTCTCACGAGTCGAGATTACTTAGAAGCCACGCTTTCATCGATAAATCCATGAGCATCTCTTTTCTTTTATTCTATTCTTTAACATTGTTTAATTGAATGTTTGTGTAAAGATAATCAATTTATGCTTCATACATACCTCGCATGGTTTGGACTATTCTAATCTTATTATTTGATTGAAGGATAGAGTTTCTTAGCCTATCAATTATTTGGGAGATGAAGAACTTAAACCCTAGGCTTAATGACCCTAGGAAGTATTTTAGGTGGGAATTAACCCAAAATTGGTATGGCTTATCCGTGAACACCTGAACCCCGAACTGGTCTGGATTGTGAGGTCAGAAGATAAGTAGTCCTTGTCGACTCATTATTTTACTGAAAGATCGAAAGATCGGAGCATCCTGCTAGAGTATCAACTAGTTGATTGATTAAAACCCTACATCAATAATTAATTAGGTAAAATAATTGGATCTAGGCTAAAGGAACTCGCATAGTAAAAAAAATGAATAAGAGAAGTTGATACATGAACTGAGGAGTATATTTAGACTTAATTCAATTTATTTAGTTTATTATTATCATCATCTTACTTCTTAATTAACACTACTAATACATGACTCGAGTAGATTAATAATTATTTTTTATAATTAACTTAATAACAGTTTTTCCTAAACTACAATCCTTTAGGTACGATCCTCGGAATACTTATCAAGTGTTTTATTGTAAACAAACTATATTACAACATAACCCGTATACTTGCGGACATTGCCTCAAATCTATATCTTTAGTTGTAGTATTCACACTCTGGATGTTGGTACGTTCGGAGGTGGTCAAGTTGTTGGCGCCGTTGTCGGGGATTGCGACAGTGATAATTGTTATTTCATTTATTACTTGTAAATAGTATTAGTCAAAAGAAGAATGAGCTAGATAGTATGTTAATTTTTATATTCATTAATTATGTTATTTTTATTCCCAATTTTTTTTATTTACCTTATTGACTAAACGATTTAATTATGGAAAATTTTGATTTTAGGTGGTTTAATGATGAAAGGACCTCTTGGGATGACGAATGGAACTACATAATAGGTTGGTCAAATGGAGCCACGATGAACTAATAGAGTGATGATAATGGGTGTGAGGACAATGAGTACTCAAACGAACCACTTTATGAGTCATATAACAAATGCAATGATATACCTAAACACTCAAATGAATCTCTTCGTGATCTGCATAAGATTGATCAAGTGAAACTGTTGAGTCGTCCAATTCCAAAGATTATCAAACATGTCAGACATGATTGAACAGATGAGGAAAATGCTCCAACAGATATCCGAGGTGCTAACTCTTAGGGAAGAGGTTGTGACAGCCCTAATTTGACCCTAGTCGAAAAGTGATTTCGGGACCACAAAACCGAGTCATTAAATAATTAACCGTTATATTTTATGCTTACTATATGAGTAAATGCATGTGTGAAAGTTTCGTGCTTTGATTTTGTCAAATGTATGTGAAATTTAGTAAATAGGATTTATGTGAGACACTTTTGAAATGTGATAGGTTAATTTAAAATGGTCTACTAATGCATGTTGTAAAAAAAAAATGGACTTGCATGTCAAATTATCCAATTTTGATAGTGGCCGGCCATGTTGTTGATTAATATATATTATATGTATTTTCTATTAACATTATTTTCAACTAAATGAATTAATGGATGAATAAAAGAATAAAGGGTAATAAAATAATGGGTTAGTGGGAGGAGAAACCAAAGTTGGTTCATCTTTGTTCCTCCATTGTCGTAGCTAGAAAGGAAGAAGAAAATTCTTGTTAAAATTTCGGCTAAGAAGATTGCTAGAATAAGGTATGAACAATGCCACTCTTGGAAATTTATGCATAATTTGGATAGTTAGTTTGAATTCTACCTATTTCATGGTTCGAATTTTTGTTATTTGGGAGGATTGAAATTCGGCCAAGGAGCTTGAAATTCTTAGTAGATGTTTTGATGTCATTAGTATGTTTGAAGTGTTTTGAAAGAAATTACTTGTGTATTTTAGGATAGCTTCTTAGTTCCTCCATAACCCATGTGCGAATTTTCATTTTGGTAGCTATAGGAGCAATCGGTCCCGAGAGGATTTTTCATTTAGAAATGATACTTTGATGTTTTGTTTTGAATTAATAAAAGTACTCCATTCGGTTGAAATTATAAAAGTATGTTAAGTTTAAAAAAAGTTTGAATTTGTAAATGTAAAAATTAAGTGTGCTTGTGTTATAGCCGAATATACTTTGAAAATTATAATGGAGAAATTCTTATGATATAAGCTTGTAAATTGAAGTTATAATTTGTGCTTTGTAGTTTTAAATGGTTAAAGACTATTCGGTTATAGTCTTTATTTTTCATGAAGAAATCAAGTTAAATGTATATGTGCCTATGTTATGGCCGAATGTACTAAGGGTGGATTAATATGGAGTTTAATGTTATATTGATTCGGGTTTGATAGTTTTTGAAAAATAAAAATAAAATTTTGTGTATCTAATTTGAAATGGCCGAATGGATTATATAAAGTGATTTGAGATTTTGGGATGCCTTGTTTTGTGGCATTCGGCTGTGATAAAAAAAATGATTGTATCGAGGATTTTAGAGATGTGAATTGGTAGGTGATATGTATTTAAATTGTTTATTAAGGTGTTGGCTATATGGTTAAAAATGTGCACATGAAAGTATAATAGGTCAAATGAATTTTATGTTTCTATATGTATGATTTAGTTGATGGTGTGATATATTAGCATACTTGGATATTGATGTTTGTGTGTCTCGTGTTAATTTGATAATCGGCCATAAGCATGATTAAATGGTTCGGTCATTGTTTGGCATAGGTGAAACCTATATGAATTTGTTACATTCGGTCATAAAATGGAATTAAATATGAAGGCTAAGTTTGAGTAGTTAAGGACGAATGGGTTATAGATTAAACATAAACGGATTTTATGCATATGAGTATGTACGTATTTGTGTGTGCGGCATTGATGATAAATGGCAATTGGTAATGTAGTAAATGTTTAATAAGTTGACATTCGGAGTTAGCTATATGTCTTGGAACTATAGTGTAGTTTGAAAAATAAATAAAAGTATATGATATTAAAGCATGCATTATATATATGCATGTGTATACACGGTTGTGCATAAATATGAGTAAATGTTTAAATTGTGATAGTCATATATAGGTGTATATATATATATATGCCTTATGTATGTACCTTGTGCTTATAGAGACATTCGGGAATATGGTTAAATTCATGTATAAGGAAGCATGATAAGTTAGGTGAATCTTTGCTTGTGTATGCGAATTAGATATAGATTAAATAAGCATGAAATCGAGTCATGGCATATTTTATAAACTATAATACAAATTGAAGTTATATATGATTGTCAAATGTGACTATTAAGAAATAAAGTTGAATAAGTAATTAAACAAATCTATTTGTTTTAATTAAGCTCAAGAGCAGAGAGGGTCGAAGTTGGATAGGGGAAAAGAGAAAGTAATTGAGTAGCCTTTCCGCCACTGTTCGAGTATATCCGAGGTAAGTTTTGAGTAGTCACCTTTAGTATATAATTGATGATGCCTTGATATGTGTATATTAGATGAATTGTGACCTTTTTGGTTCTACTTGAATTAAGTTGTGTGATAAATAATCTATGTATATGACTTATAGTCGAATGGTCACTATGGGTTAAGCTTGAATGGTGAAATGGATATGTGATATTTATGTATGACTTTTGAACCGAAATGTAAATGATGGTGTTCATATGGAGCTTATATCCGAATGTAGCAAATGACTACTAATGTGATATGTTGAATGAGATGTGTTAATATATGATTAAATACGCATGATATTAGAATTGTATCCGGGCTTAAAGACCCGCAGGCTTCGTGCTGGAATTGTATCCGGACTTAAGATCCGCAGGCTTCGTGCTGGAATTGTATCCGGGCTTAAAGACCCGCAGGCTTCATGCTGGAATTGTATCCGGACTTAAGATTCGCAGGCTTCGTGCTGGTACTGTATCTGGACTTAAGGTCCGCATGCTTCGTACTTGTACTATATCTGGACTTAAAGTCCCGTAGGCTTTGTGTTGGTGATTGAATTCGGGGTTTTAAACCTAGTAGGCTTAACGCCGGTGATTCGAGTACGATTATGAATTCGAAAGTTCGAGGTAAACTACTATTGATTTTGTATGATACACTATAATAGTTAGGTACGTATTATGTACTCATATGTGAATTGATTTTTTTTAAGAGAATTATTGGTATCAAAGAATGATATATGTGTGTGAATGATTACTATATCTGCGAATAAGTGAATGACCTATTCGGTCGATGTTTGTCATTATATAAAAGTATGTGACTTAAATAAATTGTATGAGCTATAAAGTAAAGTAAAGTATGTGTTGAATTTTTTTTTGTATTCATATATTTATATACATATATATTCGACCAATAGGCTTTTTAATTGGTGTACTTGTGTATATTCAGCCAAGTGATTTGTAATTAGAATATTAGTGTTGTGATACTAAATGCTCGATTTAAATGACAAGTTTTAATTGTTTGTATTGCTTAAAACTTACTAAGCTTTGAAAGCTTACTCTGTTCTTTATTTCTCTGTTTGTTAGATTTTTAATTTTTGCCACCGACTCGGGGATCGTCAGCAGTTCATCACACTATCGATCTTTTTAGGTACAGTAATATTTTGGACTCGATATGGCATGTATAGGTTAGGCTGTTGATAACGATGTTTGGAAATTGTAAATATTTTGGCCATACGAAAATGGCGTATAATTTAAATATCAGTATGTATTTCAGCTTGATATCTGTTTATGTTTATTGACAATGTGAATGAGATAATTAAATGTTTAGTTCGGTAATACCTCTTAGCCTTAATCCGGCGATCAGATTCGGGCTAGGGGTGTTACAGAGGTCATGCATATGATCCTGAGGATCCCCCTATTTTTGTTGATCACCTTGAATTAGACAATAACAATAAAAATAGTTTGGAATTGAAGATCATAGGGATGAATCGAATAGGACCGAAGTGGTCTCAGATCCAATTGACATAGAATCAGACATAATAGTTGATGTAGCCGCTGACGTAAAAGTAAAAGTAACCACTAACATGGAGCTTAAACCGATTCTAAATGGAGGTGTAGAAGAGCCAATACGCCTTCTTGCCATAGTAGAAAAGGTATAAGCTAAAGAGATCGATAAGTTTGACTTATTCTCATCTGACAAGGGCAAAAGAGCTTGAATGACCAAAACTTCACACGACATGGAGATAAGGAAACTTGAGGCAATAATACCCCAAAAAATGATTTAGGGTTGGCTCGGATTTGATACTAAGTGGCTTGTAATGTGGATATCGCATCGATAAAAAATAAGGCAACATCATTGGAAGCGACCAAAGGGTCTGGTTCGTATATATCGACAGCAAAACAAACATCAAATCAATGTGTCAAGAACTAGCTGGAAGTTCTTCTATGGTGGCGACACAGATTGTCTTGGTTTTTAAAGAACATTTATTTTCTATTTTAAGTTTTGTTTTGTTTTTGTTTTTGTTTTTATTCATTTATTTTATTAATCTTTGTTGTGTTTAGTTTTCCTAGAGTAGGTGTAGATACCATGGAGGGACAGAAGCAAAAAAAACAAATCGAATAAGCCTGAAATTGGGCTCGAGGTCATGACATCACACCTCAATGTCGCGACATCCTAGACAAAAAGTACTTTGCAACATTTAAGGCCCAAATTCATCTAAATATTTTTAGATGTTTTGTCATCCATTATCGACACTTCTCATTCTTATTTCTATTTTTATTTTCTTTATATCATATTTCTTGTTGTAGTATATTTTTAGGTACTCTTTTTGTCCGTTTGAAGCACACAAGTCCCAAGATTATCATAACAACAATGATCCAACCTACTTAGGGAAGATTTCTTGTTTGCACTTTAATTATTTTTTGTTAAGGGCAATGTATGTTCTAAAGTGTGGGGGGAAGAACATAGGGTTAGTTTGTGTGTTTTTATTTTGTTTTTGTTAATTATTTATTTGCTTTTGAAAAAATATTACTGTTGCATGGTGTTTGGATTATATTAATACTATGAATAGCGGTTGAAGATTATAAAGCATGTAATGGTTCTAGTCAAGCATGAAATTGTTGATTCATATAAGATAAATTGATTATTTTTTAGGGAAATTGATTAGGTTACTTAGTCAAATTGCATAATAGATTAGAATTACCTAAGTAAGAATGTTTGATGATGCCATATGAGATATAGGTCTTTTAGATAGTCATAGAGACATGGATGCTTGAATTGATTGTTATTCATTCGGTTTGATTCGAAGCATGAAAGAAATTGTGTATGGTGGGATGCTTAGGGATGACATAAGGCATTGTTTTAATAGCCAGTTCTCAAATGACTATACCTTAATGCTATGAATCCCTAGTCTCCTTATTTGAGCTTGATAACTCCTCTTTGATGAACGTACAAAAAATTAAAACCTAAAGACCACACATAAATTGAAAACTTGAACTCTTCCCTATCCTTGGTCCTTTAATACATTACGAAATAGATGTCATGCCATAAATATTGAGGGTTTAAGTAGATACATTACGATGGTTTCAAAAAAAAAAGAGCGAAAAAGGAAGAAACAATGTGATATAGTGATTCTAGGTTGGGCAAAAATGTGCTAAAAAAATTCCAAAAAAAGTCAAAAGTGAGAGAGAACTTAGTCATCAATGCACCAAAACTCGTTAAGCTAATCGTAGTTGCTAGTATTAGATTGTATCTTCCTACATGGAGAAATAAGGTAGATGAGAGAGGGAGAAAAAAGCCAAGATGAGCTTGGATGAAACATTAAGGGGGAAGAGAGGGAACAATGTCATATGCCTAACTATTTCTAGTGTTTCAACCGTTTTGAGCCATATTTTTCTTTGAACTCATATTGTCCTAAACCTCAGAACATTACAAGCCTAGAATACCAATATGACTTAAGCATTCTAGATGCATAATCTTCCGAAATTGCTAACAATTTTATTTAATGAATTTTTTTATTCACATGATTGTGTCTGCTGCATGTCTGCTTAATTTATGTTAATAGTGATATTGTTAAACATTTGGTCATGGGAATTATTTCTAATTTGTTAGTAATGTAACTTTGTAAACAAATCCTAATATACTTTAAAAAATTTCAAGGCATTAAACTATCAAGATTAAGTTACATGTGCGATAAGAATTATTATAACTTTAGTATTTGACAATCATGTTCTTAGTAGTAATAAAATATAAGGGACGTCTTCTTATTGCATGTTATGTGTCTAAACTTGGTTTGCTTGAGGACAAGCAGACAGGTTAAGTGTGGGAGAGTTTAGGTGTGAAGTTCTTAGTTATATCTATCTTCACTAACTTTCGCTTGTTTAAAGAAAGAAATTAAGTCATATTGGTATTTTTTTTTTATTTTTCCAATATATGTGCTTTGGTTGCTTAAGGACAAGCAACAAGTTAAGTGTGGGGGAGTGATCTGCCATGAAATAAACTATTATGTACATCCTTTTTACACATAACTTTAGCTTTTTTAATAGTGAAATCAAAGCATCTTAGTAAATATTTAGGTTTTCATACTTAAAGTAGTAATTTATGCTTTCTAGTAGTTTTTATTACATTTTATATATCTAAATAAGGTTACATGAGCTTGTAGGTCAAGTCAGGAGCTAAAGATGCTTATACGGGCCAAAACTGATGCCTATGTCGTGACACCAAGATATTGAAGTCTCAACATCGAAAACAGAAGCTAAAAACAAGTTCTGGAGTGAAACTGCTCTTGATGTCGTGACACAACCCTCTTATATCACGACATACCCCCTGTGGTTGGTTGCAACATCACAGGCCTATGTTGTAACCAAGCCCCCACGCAGCCCAAAAATTTCTCCATATTCTAATTGGAAGATCCTATTCTAAAGTGAGACTCTCATGAGTGGAGATTGTTTCGGAGCCACACTTTCATCGATAAATCCATGAGCATCTCTTTTCCTTTATTCTTTTTTTTATATCTCTTTTTTTAACATTGTTTAACTGAATGTTTGTGTAAATATTATAACCAATTTATGCTTCATACTTACCTCGCATGGTTTCAACTATTTTAATCTTATTAATTTATTGAATGATAGAGTTTCTTAGTGGATTAGCTATTTGGGAGATGAAGAACTTAAACCCTAAGCTTGACGACCATAGGAAGTCATTTAGGTGAGATTTAACCTAAAATTTGTATGGCTTATCCGTGAACATCTTAACCCTGAATCAGTCTGGATTGTGAGGTCGGAAGATAAGTAGTCATTGCTGACTCGTTATTTTAGCGGAAGATTAGAAGATCCTACTAGGGTATCGACTAGTTGATTGATTAGAACCCTACATCAATAATTAATTAGGTAAAACAAATGTATCTAGGCTAAAGCAACTCGCGTAGTCAAAATAAGGGATACGAGAAGCCGATGCATGAACTTAGAAGTAGATTTAGATTTAATTCAATTTATTTAGTTTATTATTATCATCTTGCTTCTTGATTAACACTACTAATTCGTGACTCGTGTAGATTAGTAATTATTTTTTGTAATTGGCTTAATAACAGTTTTCCCCAAACTGCAATCCCTTGGGTACGATCCTTAGGTACAAGTAAGTCCATGTGGTAGAGACCCATGACATTATATGATAAGTAAAACATTCATGGTGACGCCTCTAGTGAAATGAAGACTGGACTAGTAGATCACGACATGATGATATGAATAAGTCTATGAGGGAGAAACCTATGATCCCTTCTGTGAAAGTCTATCGGGACAGCAAACACGTGGTTCTTTGTGTTGCCTATTTGGTGTGATCTTGTAAGCTTTAATGGTGTATTCTATGTACCTTTGTGGAAAATTATGAAACGCCTATCTAGTGTATTAGGGGATGCCTACGTGGTAGAATCTGGTTATCTACCTTTATGAGAAGATTTGGGTAAGTTATGAGATTTCTTCGAAGTATAAATCTATGATGTTGATTTGATACACTTTTAGTTAACTTGGTTTGGTTAGTCTTGTGAGGAAATTAAATGAGTCATAAGGGATGGTTCCTGAAAGAAACAATGTATCTATATTTTCAAATAGGGAATTCGCCGTAGTAGTCTGTCAGTATATGATATGGGTGTATTCCTAGTGATGAAAGGTATAAGTGGTCATTAGTTTGAGTTTGTCTATGCTGTGTAGGGTTGAAATATGAGTTTTCTGGTAACCACCATATATGAGTAGTATCATGTCTCATTTTAAGGTTATTTGGAATCTGAATTTTTTGTCAATCTAGGTGTTCTTGTGTTAGGTAACATGGACATATCGAATTCTTCTGAATGATCTGAAACGTTTCATCATTAGTATGAGGTGGTTATGGGTTTGATTCAGAATACAATCTGATTGGTGGTTTGACAACTATTAAGACCAGTATGAGAATTTTCCTAATGTAAGTTTAGTTAGTAACTATTCGCCAAAGAATAGTATCTGTGGATAACCATTCTTGAAAAATGTGAAGCTTTTGTTTGAAGAGGAAATTCGTTGAACGTGGGTTTGGTATAAAGATTCCTCTAAGAAGTATCTTGTATTCTAAGAATGATTAAGATCTATATCGATTGGTAAGATCTGAAATCGGTCAATGAGTGAAGTGAGTGTGATGCATTAAGTATGGAAGTTGGTGTATAGGCATATATTCATTATTATGGAAGAGTCCACCAAAGACAGAGTGGTAATCAAAACTTTTAAGATGAGGAATTCAACTAGAAAAACTCCGAGGTATTCTGTATTAAAACTCACTAAGTTTGCAAAAACTTACAAATTATTTGGTCATGTTTCAAGACTTGTTGTGTGAATGAGCACGCCAGGAGGGACCAGGCCAGGAATGCACTAGAGAAAATCGGTAAGTTGGAATATTATCATACAAAGGGCCTCTTAGAAGTATGTCTATAGTTCTTTACGCCAAAAAGAGTCCGTCTTTATCGAACTTATGTGTTGTAATATCTTATATTATTTTTTTAAGAGTTTGCTAAATACTTGGATGTTTTCCTTATTTCTTTGTTCAGAAAGATTTAAATAAATAATAAGGAATATGTTGAAAAGGATTACTTGCAGATTGTTTAAAAATTATACTGGGTGCTTGTATGTTGTAACATCTAATACCCGGACTCTATGGTTTGAGTCAGGTAAAGGGTGTTACAGCCCAATTTAGGTCAAATACAAGCCTTAATCACACTAAATATGAGACGTGTGGACAAAAACACCCTTAATGAATTTTTGCCCTCCATTAGATCTATGTCGTGACACACAACTTCGAATGTTAATTATGGAATTGGCTCGATTGTGTTGCGACCCTGAAAGCTTATGTTGCAACTCGGCTGTCATTCCTAATGCTTTTGGGCCTAAAAATAGGTGTCCTGCACACTCAATAAAGCTCATTAAAACCACTTTAAGGTCGGTATTGGCCCAATGGGTCAACTAACTTGATATATTGCATAAAAACACTTATTTTGCAATAATTTAACTCCAAGTTAAGAAAACTAACAATGCAATAAAAAATACTAAAATGGATAGAAAAGAAGCTCCTTAATTACCGAAAAGTACCTAAATTGCCACTACAATTTGTGGTAAGTTAGGACATCGCGACGAGGAGGCTAATGTTGCGACATTCAGGTCATGAAGTCGTGACTTTAGTAGTAGACCACTAGGTCCCCGAATTCCATACATTTCCAACAAACCTAAAGTAACCATGCTTGCCCTTATGGCCTCAATTTCTTAATCAACATATATGTATATATATATATAAAAAACTTCTTTTACAACAATTTCCAAAACATCAACACTATTCAAATGTATAATTATTGACCATTTCATTCATTTACAATACCATTACTCAAAATGAACATTTTCAAATTTGAACAAAGTAAACTAGGTGCATGCCATTAGAAAAATGAAATGAGCCATTGGAAAGATTGTTTATTCTTAGGTTAAATTTACAGTTTAAGCAAACAACATCTGTACACGCTCCTAACCAATCACTTTTATTTCTACAAGCTCAAGAACAAACAAGACATAAAAAAATTTAACTAAAAAAATATTACGAAAATTTAAAAAAATAACAATGAAATATTTAAAAATTAAAAATTCTATGACACCCCCACACTTTATTTAGCATTCTCCCTACTGTGCTCAAAATAAAAATAAGGATAGAAATTACCCATTTTGGCATGACAGTGCCTCGATTGTTGTTGGGTTGTCTCATCCTTTCTGATTTTGCTCCAAAAATTTTTTCCATCTAAAATATGGATTTTCTACAAAGGAAAACACATTTTTTTCATTAACTAAAACAATTAAAAATAAAATCTAACTAAAGTAGAAAAATGAAAACCATCCAAGTTAAAAATTAAATAAGTCCCAAAAATAAAATAATAAAAAAAGTTCAGTTTAATCAAAGTTGTGCCTCGACTTCTCAATCATTGGCTCCTTCCCCTTGCCTTGATCTCGGCTAGCAAATGTCTTGGTAGCCCTCCTACCCAAAGATTAGGTTGGCTTTGTCAGCTTAGACTGTGGATGTGGAGATCCTTCGTCGAGGGATGTTTAGGCTGAAATGTCACCTTGTAGTCGTAGGTTGGGAAAGGGTTATTATTATTATCATCATCATCATGATAATCATCATCATCTCCCTTGTCGTCATAATCGACATCGACCTCCTTTTCTCCCCTATTCGTCTCGTTAGATGGTAGGAAGGGCGCATACTTATTGGGTGGTGGATTTCACACTCATGTACAAAATTAGTGTGCATAGTCGATGCCTAACAGGGTTATCTCTTGTATCCATCAGATCGCCCACTCCATATCCGAAATTTTTTTTTAATCTCGTCAATAGGGGCTCCTTAGCATTGCTCTTCCTTTTCAAGGCCAGTAGGACATCCATCTTTTCCTCTCACTGTTGGTTCCACTCCTTCACCTATTTTCTTTGGAGGTCAACAAATTGACCGTACATATTGTTGCCAGGCACACTCTTAAACGACATGAGTAATTGCTCAATTGGTGACATAGAAACCTTTTCTTGTTTGCATAATGCCATCACTAAGTGAGGGAAATACATTCCCCACTTCTGGCCGCTATTGCACGTTAACATTGATTGGTATATCCACTAGCCCACACCAAGCTGCTTTTTTTTTTTTTTACAAAACAAAATCAAGTAAAACCACTGTAAAGGCTGTGACGTGAAAGGCATTTAGAGTAGGAGAGATGTAGGTGCAAATGAATTTCATCCACATCTTGGCCGTCAGAAATAGTATGGCCTGATTAAACTTGATAGGGTGTTGGTACCAGCTTGGCAAGTCCACTAGCCACGCCCCTGTGTCAGATATCTCAAAATGGCATCCATATCGATACCCCTATACTAAGTTAAATCTATAAAATCTAAGAAATCAGAGGCATAATATAGAGCATCATAATATAAACAAATTTCTTCGGGTGTTACCAGTACATGTTTACCCCGAACGATTACATAACTAAAGTTATCACCTGGGAGGGTTATCATTCGAGAGGTTTCAAATTTCTGATCCTTTAGTGAAGCGTAAAATTTGTAAACTATTTCGTCAACCATCTATTTGTTTAGGGTAGAGAATAATTTACGCCAATGGTAGAAATCCACCAAGTCCCTAATAGTGTCATAATTGGTTAATGAAGGATCAAACCTTTGTTCTTAAATGATCGTGCGCCCACTGATTTGCAAGTAAAATCATTCGACTTTTAGGTTGTCAAAACAGTTGGTATCAAAATTCACTCACGCCTTTTGGGTATGTCTTGCTTTGTGAGGTGCCATGTAACCAAATTTAATCAAGAAAAAATGAAAGAACAATGACCAAACAAATAAAAAAGAATGAGATTAGAACGTCTAACCTTGATTTACGAAGTTGTTTGCGTTGGGTTGTTTTTCGATGTGTTGTACTTGTAAAAAGAAAATACAAAACAAATTATACAAATTGACAAGTAAGGGGAAGAGAAGTGACCAAGAAAGAATAGAGACGTGGATGTGAAAACTCGAAGTATAATGATAGTAGGAGAGGTGTGGTGACTCTAGGGTTGTTAGGTGCTTTTTTGTATATTTTGAAAGTGATTATTTAGGGTTGAAATCATCTAGTATATAAAGGAAACTTGACGGGCCGCACATAGAGGTGGGCCAGAAATTGCAGAAAATTAATATTATGTCATAACACGAGGATACGTGTGTCGCAACATGTAGCCCTAATATCCTAAATTTTTTGTTCAAAGTTACGTGTCACCACATAGGGACCCTTTGTCATAACACAGCCTGGAATTTTCTTATTCTAGGGTTTTGAAGTTCCTTGCATGACACATAGAGTCTTGTGTCGCGAAACGTATAGGAGTTATAAAAAAATAGTTTTGAATTTCTGTGTCGTGACACAAAGGACGTATTGGCCAGTTCAAAATCAGTATTTTTGGATGTGTCGAACTCATTTAGTTGTGCCTAATCACTTCAAAACACTTCTATGGTCACCTTAGCTCTTAACTAACCTAATTCCTGCCTTAGTTAAAATTAAATATCCATAATTACAATACAAAAAATCCAAAATACACAAAGATACAATATTTACAGGAATAATGAAATTCGACGATAAAAATTTAAGTATGCCTATTAGACTCGTCTGGTAATTAGTTACTATCCATCAACCATTTTCTTTATCTCTATTTATCATCGTAATTCATCCAATGAGGGTCTATTAATTCTAGATCTTCCCACTTGTCTCGTTCTCTTGAACCATGCTTTCCTGTACACATCAAACTAAAAAAATACCTTCAATCAAGGATGTTAGGAGTTGTGTAAAATAATGCAAAAAATTCAATCCTTAATTGCTTTTCTAATCCCTCATATTGGGAATCATGACCGCATTTGAATACTTCTATTTCACCATCAATTTTCATGGTTGACTCATTTCTTTCAGGGTTGATGGTTGATCTAGACGTGACAAAAAATGACTTACTCAATAGTATGGGGATCTCTTGACCTTCCTCGAAGTCAAGCACAAAAAAATCGATCGGGAATATGAAATTCCATGTCCTCAAGTACACCCTTTGGGTGTACCAAGAACCTGACGGCTAATGGCAGTGTTATTGACGTGTTTTTCAACTCCCCTAATCTGATTTCCACATAGATCAATAGGGGCATTAAATTGATGTTGGCCCCTAAATCACAAAGGGCCTTGCTAAACTATCTATCCCTTATCTCTAATATTTTACTAAGTTCACATGCGCAACAATTTTACATATATTCATTATCATACTTGTAATCAATCTTATTTGCATATTCATACCCTACGTTAGGTCACATATGCATTTTCGTACCCCGTACAATACTCTATTGCATAACAATCATTTATCACATTTCATTTTGCAATTTAGTAAATGTATCATTTCTCGATCATATTCACAATCACAATCCCATTTCATCATCAAACACATATATTTCATATTATATGACATATTTCATTTCAATTTACATATCACATATCATAATTTAAGTTTTCATGTTGTTTTCCATTTTATTCATTTTAGTCCTTTGTCCCGATAATCCATACCAAAACTCAATCAAAACAATTCATATCACCATATACTCACCTTAATGATCAATAATGCAATAAACATGCAAATACAAACAAATATTTCTATACCAAACCATAAAAGTACAAACTGGGATTCCCAAATTACTTGTCGATAACTTTCACTTTTGCTTTCCCTCTTGTCGATTCTACGTCAACGTTACCTAAGTACAATCACAAAACATATATCACTATCAGTTTCCAACCAATTCACAATTAATTACTAAATCATGCATATTTTGTAATTTGTTCAATTTAATCCTTAAACCCAAGACAAACATAACTTTCAATTTAAAGCTTTGGATTAAAATTTGATTTCACATTTATTAATTAGGGGGCTTATATTTTCTATTCCCACCACAATTTCATAACAGCTTTGAATTTTATTCAATTTGGTCCCTAATATAACAAAGCTTACAATAAAGCTTACTAACCTTTACAATTTAGTCATTTTCATAAGCTAAGCTTAATTTCTATCAATTTCACACCTAATTCATTCAATTACCAACAATAGGAACTTATCAAAGTCTCATCAATTGAATAAATTGATACATGAGCTAGCTTAGTTAAGCTCATATGATTTAAAATCTATAAAAATCAAAGAAAAATGGCTAAGGACTTACTTGAAAATAATGGTTGATTTCTTTAAGCTCCAAAAATGGAGTTTTGGCTTCTTAACTTGGACAAACAATCGAGAAGATGATAAAATTCATCCTTCTATCCACTAAAACTAGCTTATATATGATAATTAGTTTAATTTAATCTAAGTTTAACTTACTTGAATCATCAATTAATTAAATCTAATGATGCCTTACATCAACATCCACTGTCTATAACGATTCGGTTTTCAATGGTGCCAAAAATGCAATTTTGGAACCCTGTTTCCATAAACTGAGCCTGTAAATATTAAATAGGGATATTTATAGATTTATTATATTAATATAATTAAAATCTAGTTAAGTAATTTAGCTGAAAATGTGATTAATTAAGGCTTAAGGACTAAATTGTAAAAGTTTAATCACTATAAAGTTTTAATCAGGAAAAGGATTGGGGACTTAGATAACAATTATCCAAAGAACTAATTTAATAGCCCGATTTAGGGCCAAAATGGAATAGTGGTCTCGAAACCACGAATCTGAGGTTAAAATAATAATAATAATATTTTGATTAAGTTTTAGTATTTATATTATGATTGCATAATTGTGTAAAAATTTCGTTGCGAAATTTTATCGATTGGGTGTTTAATTTGATGTTTAGGACTAAATTGAAATAGGTGAAAAATGTGTGTGTTCTAGTTCATAAGTACTTGATTGAAATGAGAGTTTTAAGTAGAGGTCCTTAAATGGCAATTAGACCATTATACCTTATATGAACAAAATTTGGACATGGATGGAATTTTTAGAAAGTTTAGTAGTTTGTGTATTAAATGAAATAAAATGGGAAAAATAACACAAAAATGTGTTCATCTTCATTAAGCTTGGCTGAAACTTGCATGTTCTCCATAGCTGGGGTTTTTCCCAAGCTTTCAAGCTCAATAGTAAGTGCATTCAAGCCCCGTTTTTAATGTTCTTTACATTTTTAAAATCCTCGTAGCTCGGTCTACCTGTTTCTACTATTATTTTGAGTTAGGGTTTATGTTTAAAAATTTACCCATGAATGATATGCATATATTTTGATGTTTGATGGTAGAATATGAATGTTTGAAGTTAGGAGAACGATCTTTTCTAAGCGATTTTTAGCGAAAACGAGCAAAACAACATAATCGGTAAAAATACCTATTGTTCATAACTATGTGTTATGTTCCGGTAATACCTCGTACCCTGTTTCGGTGTTGAACACGGGTAAGGGGCGTTACAACTAAAATGGAAATAAAACAAATTAAAATATATGTTAGTGGGATTTGATGGTGAATGTCATTAGCTGAAGTTAATTAAAGATTAATGTAAATCAAACTTGATTAATGTGATTAATTAAGCTTAATTAAGGATTATCTAGCAATTTAATATTTTATATTATGTTTCTGGTATTTCAAATAGGATTAAATATTAGTAAAATAAGTGTTTTTAACATGTTTTATCAGTTTTGTAACCCATTAGGCCGACACGGGTCTTAGGTTGTGCTAATATGTTTAATTGAGTGTGTAGGATGAAGGATTATAGGTTCAATTGACGTGGAAGCAATGAATGAGTGACGTACAAGCTTCTTGAGATGTCAAAGCACAAAAAGAATAACACAAGGACGAATTTGCATGTCGTGTCTCGCTATATGAGGGCTATGCTGGGGTTATTTTTGTCCGCACAATCAATCTTCTACGAAGACATAGGATGTGCCGAAGACCTAATTTAGGCTACCAACACTTCTATAAATAAGACATTAGATATTTGATGTAAATAAGTGATCCTAGTTGCACTTAAACGCCCTAGTAGTTTAGGAGTAGGATTAGATTGGTTTTCTTTAGGCTTTTCGTAACTTATTTGTTTTTTATCTTGGAATCGACTTCGATTTAAGAGCTATTTTATATTATTAAAATATTTCAGTTTATTTTCTCTTTGCATTCGATCTATTTCTTTATTCCAATCAATCCATTTGCTACTCTTTTTCCATTCGATACCAAATCCACGATTATTCAAATCTCGTTTCTCTTTCAATTCAATTGTGTTATTTACATGATTTGTTCAATTGGGGTTGAGATTATAAATAACATGAGTGACTAAATCCCTTAGGCGAGATTAACGAGTGGATGGGGATGTGATTAACGGAGGATTTATGGTTTTTCCGGGAGAGTTAGTTGGTATAGATTATGTGTTCTTAAACCCTAGGCCTGACAACCCTAGGAAGTTATCATAGGCTAGACGAGGTTAAGAGATAAGTCAAACTGAGTAAATCGTAATTTATTTTGGCTGAGAAAGTGAGATCAGGAGATAAGCGAGTATTTATTAATCAATTTGTTAGTTAAAGGCCGGGAGGTAATAATAGATGGTTAATCGATAGCTAATCCATCCTAAACACTAATTTGAAGTTAATTATAAACCTTGAAGCAAGTTAACCTTCCTGATTGGTTTATTGATTTAAGTTTTTTTTTCTTATTTATTTATTTTAGTCATTTAAATTCCCTTATTAATCTATTTTACGGTTTGTCATAATATAAGAATTAATTTGTACTATTTAGACTTATTATTGTAAAAAGGTTTTTATAGATCTATTCCATCCTCCATTGGGTACGATCTATGGAATACTTCTAAGTGTTTCATTGTACTAACTCTATTACAACTTGACCTGTGCACTTGTGGACACCGTTGTTCTAAATTCTTATATATTTTTGGTGTTATATTTTACTATAAATGAGGCGGTCAAATTCTTGGCACTGTTTCTGGGGAGGTGTAGGTAATAAATCTTGAAAATATTTTTTTTACAAGTAGTAAGATAAGTAGGAACGTTAAAACCTATAGATACAATATTTAATTTTTGTTTATTTATTGTTATTTTTTATTTTCATTTTTTTCAAGTCGTTTATGACTCGAAGCTTTAGCACTCCAACTGAACCGTACGCAGATCTGGTGTAATTATTCAGGCACAATTGTCAAGGGACGAATACTGATCCACACGCAGTAATTAACTTACCCCGGGGAAGTATGTTATTTGAGGATCCAAGAGAGCAACAAGGAAATAATTGGGAAGAAATCCTAACGGCTCAGTGGACATTGTGCGAGTGTGCCTTACCTTTATTAGACGCAGTGCGAGGAAGCATAGAAAGGCCGATGATTAACACCAATAATTTTGAGATAAATGCAGCCACGATTCAAATGATCCAAAACATGATGCAATTCAAGGGAAACATGGTGGAAGAACCGAACTAGCACTTGAAGTGGTTCTTGTAATTATGCAACACCTCAAAAAATGGGGTATTTGATAATGTCATGCATCTTCAGTTATTCCTGTTCTCATTATGTGATAACACAGTTGATTGGTTAGACTCGCTAGAACCAGGTTCCATTAAAACATGGAATGATATAGAAGAAAAAATTCTCTATAAAATTTTCCCAATTAGTTTAACCATTCAGATAAGGCGAGAAATCGCAAATTTTAAACAATACGAAGGTGAATCCTTGTATGAGGCGTGGGAGCGTTTCAAGAAAATGCTAAGAAAATGCCCACACCATGGACTACAGATGTGGCTCTAGATCCAATTATTTTATAATGGTGTTTATAGACATATCAAACCTAGCCTAGAGAGAGCATCTGAAGGATCTCTCATGTTCCATACATATGAACGAGCCTTCAAAATCATAAAAGACATGGTCATGAACTCGTACATGTGGCCCACTAAGAGATTTATGTACAAACCTAAGCCTCTAGCGGTGAAAGTGGTAAACGAAGAAAACGGCGATGATAGATTTCAGTGAATTTTATAGAAGCTTAATCGTTTGGAGAAGCCAGTCAAGCCGAAAAGAGTAGAGGCACATTATGAGATCCAACTAGAGGATGCAAGCTACATAAATAATAGGGGTTGAGATGCCTATTCAAATACTTACAATCTCAGTTGGAGGGATCATCTAAACCACAAGTGGGGAGGTAACCAAGGAGGTGCAAATAAAGCCTAAACCCAAAAAAGACCCTCTTTACCAACCTCCACCATTGCAACAATGGTCAGTGGTGAATGACCATGCTGCATGTGGTCAAAGATTCGACCAATCAGAGGGGGAGATGCAAACTATGAAGACGAACATTCGACAAGTCCAAGCTATATGTGGACGATTCAAATCTTGAATGGATAGCCTTTAGGACCAAATGAGCCAGTTAATGACTATGTTTCAAAAGTAAAATGGCCAGAGCCTCCCTAGTAACACAGAGAACAATCCTTAGAGAGATGGAAAGGAGCACGTAAAGGTGATTGCATCGCGATCGGGCATGGAATTGAAGTCGCCAAGCCAAACAATCCATGAAGAGGAGGAAATTCTAGAAGATGTCGACGAACCCATGGCGGAGGAAGAAGAAACTATGCTCTATGAGTTTGATTGAGGAAGTAGCTGAACTGGTGCTTGATCTGGTAATATCAATTCTAAGCACAATGAAGGTACCGTTCTCGACACGACTAGAGGACAAGAAAAAGAGGAACAAGGTAGATTTTATAAATTTTTTTAATTTATTTAAATCACTCAATGTCAATTTGTCACTATTAGATTAATTTTACATATTGATTCTTGGCATTCTCTTGGAATATAAAAATATTTCCCACAAATAAAATGATTAAAAAAGTGAAAAAATAGAGAAATACGAAGAAGAAAGAAAAAATGAAAAAAAATATTATGTGGGATGAATTTTGTGCCAAAACTTTCCAGATCAAATATAGTATACTTGAGGAGGCTCTAGTTTAAATTTCATGATTTTTGGAAATCAGAAACACCTCGAACGAAGTTAATCAAATTGCTTCGCATTTTTCGGGTATTTGGGTTTTGATGATTTTTATTGACTATTAGCTTTAGGTAGTCATATGTTTTTTTCTTTTTTATTATTCTGTTACATATTCTAACACTTTCTTGTTTCTTGTGTTAGTATGTTAAAGTACGTTACACATACCTTCCTTCAGACAACATAATTTTAAAGTGTCTACCCGATTTTGGACTCCTAGTGCCACTAGATTTGCTTTGTTAGATCGGTTCTAATACATTCTAATTAATTGATACTAAACACTTTTAAAAGACTCACAGTATTAATTTTTACCTCATTGAGAATTTAATTTTATTTCCAAGTATATAATGGTGATGTCTGCTTAATATTTTTTTTTTAAATGTTGTATAGTTTTCAATCTTTCACAATGACTCGTGATACTCATAGTAACAAAGGGAGTGATAATCCAAGTCAAAAGCCACTGGTTACCATGAAAAACCTTACTGGTTTAACGACGAAGTTGCAACAAGATCTCTTCAAGGTCAATAATACGTTCGAGAACATGATTCGCAAGTTGATGCTCGAGAGAGGCAACAAAATACTATACTTCAAAAGATGAGCAATACTTTGGATCGTTTGACTGCCCAAATCGAACACGATGGTGATACTGTTGAGGGTGAATAAATTTGCAATCCTGTTTCGCATGCGTTGTTATCATAACATTAATTAAATATTGATTATAGACTCATAATCAAACCTAAAACCATACATTATCGAGAAGAATGGTTTTAGTAATGATCAAATCAACTTACTATCAAATGTATATAATTATATTCTAGGCAAAAGGAATGCTTCGGAAAAGTATGGTAATTAATATATAATCCTCACTTAATATTTTTAAAAATAAAAATTATAGCAGCCGTAGATGAGAAACAAACGAATACTGAAGAAAAAAAATAGAATAGGAATGACGTGCTATCCAACACAATGGTGAAGTGAAGTAAAGTTTTTGTTTGTTGAAATAATTTTCTTGTTTTCCTACTCATTAAAACTAACTCCATTATTTTAGTATGATTAAAATAATGGAAACTTTAATATCTGGTCCAAGTACAAATTACTAGTTTTTTTCATTTATCCTATTTTTTATTTGGAAAGTCTCATTTATTTTATTTTCAAAAGTAAATAATGACTTTTCGAATCTTTAATTTTGTGTGGCTAACTATGATATGATTGATAATGATAGCTTAGCTACTTTTATGGTTTTTTTGAAAGGGTCATCATCTGTATTAGAACATTGTTGATCTCCCTCAATTTCTTATCATATAATATAATTGAGTTACTTAAAAATGACAATTTTTTTTTATATGGAGAGTGTAATTTTTTAAGGCTTAAATGAAAAAAAACTCTTGGGTAAATTTTTTATTATTAAGTACCTAAACTTCTAATCTATTAATATTTTTTTTTAAAAATTCAATCAGTCAAGTGACGTGTGGTAAAAATTTAATTAGAATTGCTTTTATTTCCTATTCTCTCCTCTCCCCATCTCTTCTTTTTCTAAAAAGAAGAAAAATCAAGGAGCAGTTGATACGATTCAACGAAATTTTGTTACCAGATCATCAATCAAATTAAGTAGGGAATGAAAAGAAATAAAGAGAGACAAAAATGAACCCCCACCATTAACAACAGCCTACACTTTTAGCTACTTTCAAGTTTTATACATTTTTTTTTTCTCATTTTGATTATTTCTTGTAATGCGGGAGCAAGCTTCCTAACTAGCAAAAGTAACCTAATGCCATGCTCGTTAATTAAATAACATTTTAGTTGTAACTACGTTTTTATGAGTTTATATATCTTGATACAAAGTAATTTAAAATAATAAAATGGTTATCTTTCAATTGTTGTTGTCTTGCTTATGATCACTTTGTGACATAGACGGACAAGGCTTCACAACTTGACGAGTAATCTTACATGCTAAGTGCCTGAAAGGACAAACCACCATGATAGCAGAAACGAGTCCTGTGTCGACTGAAATTTATGAGCTAATAGTAGATACATCGGAAGAAGATGGTAAGTTTGAGATCAAAACTTCACTTTACTGTGAAGATAAAATCGACCTTTTGCCTGAGCTAATCCAGACACTGAAAGCTTTACCTTAAAGACACTAAAAGCTGATATTACAACAGTTGGTGGGCGAGAAACAATGTTTTTGTTTATTACCAAAGAGGAAGACTCGACTAGTATAGCAGTGATGAGCATGAACAACAACTGCAGTTCTGTATTAATCCAATACAAAAAGCATTGAAAGCGACTACAGAGAAGACTTCCATGGACGAATCCGCTTCAAGGACTATGAAGAAATAGAACCAACATAAGCATTCTTGAACATAGCTCTCTTTAACCTACAAAAGGGCTTGAATACGTATTTTTTTTTTTAATTTACCAGCATTCATGTTGAGGGGTGTTCTCTTCTTTTCTTTTCTGAGAGTGTTCTTGAATTTGTATATTTATGTCGATGGACAAAATATATAATGATTGTCGAAACCATCCCTCGATTTAACAAAATTTTAATTTTAAAAAGAAGGGGGAATCGACTTTTGAAAAACAGAAATATGGAGCCGCCACCGATTCTTTTGTTTTGGTGTGATCGGGTCACCTAAGAAATTGGTTATTTTGATAAAACATTTTTGGTTTACTAAAACAACGATTCTGGTCTACAAAAATATGAGAAAACGGGCTCGGAAGTCGGTTACGTATGAGGAAGGATTAGCACCCTCACTACGCCCAAAATTGGTACCAAATCGATTAAATATTGTCCTTATGTCTAAAATTAAAAATGTTTTTGAAATGTGGTTCTTGTTAATAACGTTTGAATAACCCGAGTTGGTTGCCAAAAATTTCCTTGTTTCGACGTCCGAAGGTTTATAATTAGAAAATCACAAAAGAATGCACAACTATTTAGTCCAACGAAAAATCGAAACCCAGCACAGTAGGGCACGATTCCTCGAATTTCTAAGCATTGACCATTGCCTCACCTTAGAAAATACGAGTGAAATTTCGAAGAGATATTCGATTATTTTCGAGAAATGAAAAAAGCGCAGCCCGACACGATAGGACTCGATTCTCAAATCGCCAAACATCGGACATCGCCTTCGTTTTGAAAGGTTTTTAATAAACATGAGTGAAAACCTAAAGGAATAATCGATTGTTTTGAACAAACGAGAAATCACAACCCAGCACGATAGGGCATGATTCCCGAATTGTCAAACACTGAGTATTGCCTTTGTTTTAAAGGATTTTTAGAAGACATGGGTGGAATTCTAAAGGGACATTCGATTACTTTGAACAAACAAGCAATTGTAACCCAACACGTTAGGGCACTATTCCATGAATTACCAAGTATCGAATGTCGCCTTCGTTTCAAAGAATCTTTAAATGAATAATCGTAAAACCAACTTAAAACGCATTAATTTGACTTGAAATAAAATGGAATAATTATTTTTAAAGAATTAGAACTTGTAAAACAATGTTTCGTAAACCAAAGGCAAAAATAAAAGCATAGGGTAATATGTATGCATAAAATACAATGATGGATGAATGAAAATAATATATCTTATTTAATCGGCTAACAAAATACATAATTAAATGATTAATCTCAAAGTATAACCCAATTTCAATAATGCACAGAGAATTACTAATATAACAATACAAAATAACGAATGAATAATATAACAATACATTATAATAAAACAAGACAAAACAATACACACGATAGTATGCCATAATAATATACAAAGCCTAATATGATATAATTAATACAAGACATGAAATGATAATTAAAAGAGACTATGGTATAAGACAAATTTACATATAATGATGAACATGATATATGCATTGTCGAATTGATCAATTAGAAACCATTTGTAAAGATAAACTAGAAATATACATGCCATTATTAGAAAACGTATTATAGAACGAGTATTTTTAAAGTCGAGGAATACACAAAGGGTGGAAAGTGTTTATTGAAATATACACATGAAAATTTAAATAGTGTATAGGATATTCAAGAAATAAATAAAAAATACATATTGTAAAATATAATCTTTAGAAATGCATGCGATGGGTTTATAAAAAAACATATATATGTATAAATAGATTTAAAAGTAATTATTTGTGAAGAATACGCACTTTTAGTAATGTATCTAGGGTTAAATTAACTTCGTTATAAACTATATATGAAAAGGGACCGAACATGAGGATAAAATATAAATATGTATATATAAAAATATATGAAAATTTTTAAATGAATGATAAAACGATTTTAAGGATACATCAAGTTTTAAAATGAAAAATATGTAATAACACAAAACAAGTAGTATATATCTAAAATAAATAATATATGGAAACCTTAGATTAATAATAAAATAATTTAAAAGTGAAGGATACAACAAATTTTAAATTAATATGGAAAAATCATATAGTGAAAGACAATTTAAATAATATGTAAAACGTGAAAGGTTCTAAATATATATATATATATATAATAATATGTGTTCTTGAGAAATAAATTCTATACATAATGGGCTAAAAAAACACAAACACAAATATATAAGTAGGTTTAAAAGGAATTATGTATGTAAAAATAAGGTAGAATTAATAAAAAAAAACTAGTCTTGCCATGAACTATATATGCACAGTATTATATATGAATATTTAAATGAAGTAATATACAAAATTTTTAAAACAATATGATAAAAAAAAACTTTAAAATAGAGACTTTATATAAAAAGGGGTAATATTATCATGATAATTCAAAAAAGGTATGTATATACATATATAAAATAAATAAATATTTAGTCGATTTAAAAAATAATAAACTATACAAATCAAATGGAATCAATTAAAATAAAATTAAACTAAAAGGATATTTAATAAATAAAATGCACTGCTGAAATTAAAGGGAGGACTAAAGAGCAATACGTGCAAACGTGCGGGGACCAAAACTGGCAATATACCAGATCCCAAAACACTGTGTTTAGGCACGGATTAAATTGAAAATAAGCACAAATTACAGGGAAAAAAATTAAAAAAAATAAAGGAAACGTAAATCTGGGTTGATTTAAACGCGGCGCGAAAGGGGAGGGTTCTAGTGCGCAATTTTCCCACTTGACGTGCAGGGGCACGGATCCAGGTCTGGAAATGGATTGACGCGCGGATCCTCTTGTCCCTATACGCCACCGTTTCTTAAATCAGCCCCTATAAACCCATTTTTTAACTCATTAACCCTAAAACTAATATACTTAGCCATTTAGGAACCCAGAACAAGAAATCGAGCCCCACTCATCTTTCTTTACTCAGCCAAACCCTGATCCCCATTTCCTTGAATGCCGATCTACCACCACCATTGACGACCAGTGTATTCGGGTTTCGGGAGAGGTGGTTTTTAGCCTCGAGATCCCTTTCTGACTCCGATTTCAACGAAGTGAAAATGGAAATCGGTGGCTTGTCCGCAAGGTAAGGCTCCTATCCTCTTTCACTTTATTTGTTTTCGAAATAAAATAAAATAAAATAAAATACAAAGCAAGAGAATAATAAAAAAGAAAGCCTAGAAATTTAGATCGAAAAAATCACCTTCCGATATTGGTTGCCTTTTTGTATTGCCTATTGTGTATTCATAACCTTACAACTGATTGAAAGCTTGGCTTTTATAGCCGAAAAGAAAGAGAAAAATGGTAGAAAAAAATAAAAAATACAATATTCTCCGTTGTTTTTTTTTTTTGTCTGTTTTGCTGTGTGTTTGTATTTGTTCTTTGTGTTCGCCCTTTTGCAGTGCACGAGACGTCTTTGGCGTTTGGGTACGGAGTCGGCGTGACGGCGCGCGCGGATCTTGAGATGCTTTGAGCGTCATCGGGAGGTGTGGAGGCTGAATGGTTGCAGTGCATCTACTGATAGGGCTAGGGTTTGGCGAAATTTGTTTAGCATTTAGGCCGTTTGGGCTTAATTCGAGTATTGGGTCAATCTTTGGGCCGTGGGGTTTTAGTTATTGGATCTAGGGTCATGTATTAATTTTAGGGTTTGGACTGTAAAAAGGACTTTTAATTAATGGATCGTTTTATTTATTGTATTTTTTGTATTTTGGTTTCTTCTTCGGGCCCGGGCAAATTGGCCTATTTACAGCTGCCCCTCTTTGCTCATTGTCGTGTAACGAGAATAGAGCAAAGACTTCAAAGAGGGCCAATTTTGCCCGGTTTCACTGAATCATAACTTTTTCGGTGCTTCTTTTCTTCGAGTAACTTCAATATGCCCCACTGCAACTTCAGGGAGACATGGTTCTTGTGTTTTTGTCCTGCTCTACTGCAACTTCAGAGAGATAAGGATCGTGACTCTGATTTTGCTCCACTGCAATTTCAGGGAGACAAAATTCTGCAATCTTCAGCCTGTTGCCCTACTACTTAGGGGGGTTTAAGGCTCGTTTTCTCCGATCTGCTCCATTGGAGACGAGATCTGCAATCATCAGCCTACTCCACTACAACTTTAGGGAGCTAGGTGAGTGACTTAAATCTGCTTCACTGCAACTTTAGGAAGTCAAGATTCGTTGTCTTTGATCTGCTCCACTGCAACTTCAGGGAAACAAGATCTAAAAATTCAACCTACTCCACTACAACTTTAGGGAGCTAGGTTAGTGACTTAAATCTGCTTCACTGCAACTTCAAGAAGTCAAGATTCGTCGTCTTCGATCTGCTCCACTGCAACTTCAAGGAAGCAGAATCTGTAGGATTCGCCAATGTCACTCCACTGTCTTCCAAAGACATGATTTGTAGAATTGGTTTCCTGTATCAAGTAATTAGGATGCTATGATCGAGATGAATCAAATGTCTCTAACTAGATGTGGTGTTTATGTCAGATAATTAGAATGCTATGATCAAAATGAATCAAGTGCTCCTAACTAAATGAATGATTATGAATGTAGAAGTGCTATGAGAATAATTCCTCTTCAAACGCTTAAGGTATCATTGCTCATGATTCGTCCGGGTTCCATCATTGATGTGGTATTGCGTTTTCTTACTTAGCCATTATCTCTGCCAGAAAATTTGAAGAAATAGTCTTAATTTGGATTTCTCTTTTTCCAATATTTTCCAACTTTGAACCTGGTTAGTTCTGACTAGCGGCCCTGTTTCAGGTCCTTGTACTATTTAGAGACTTTCTAGAGTAATATGCATAACACCTTTTGTGTAGATATTACATGTTCAAAAATTGCGATTTCAACAAACCTGCTCAAAAGAGATTATCGTAATGGACAAATGGCATTTTATTAAGCAAAGTTTGATGTGAATACATAGGATAACGAATCTGGTAAGGCGCAAAAAATAAGAAAAAGATGCCCCAGATATCGCAGCACGAGTTTCACTATTCTAATTTCTCAAAGGTTCATTCGAACCAAATGTGTGTTCAGGAGATCCCGCATATTTTGTTGATGCTCCAAGGTGTAATGTTCTTCTGTCTTATTGATTTTGGAAGGACAAGATTGCCATATGCCCCATATTCAAAATTTGAGCTGCCCGTTTTTGGGTTTTCAACTCAAGAGCCCTTTTGGTTCCAAAGCGCCCTTTGCGGGTTTTCACCTTGGCCTCTCCATGTTTTTTTTAGAGCGCCCTTTTGTGGGTTTTCACTCTAGCCTCTCTTTTTCAGGTAAAATACCTCTTGACCGAATCCGAGTTTACAGGGTTGGGCAAGTTTCTACCGTCCATCTCGGCTAGAATCAATGCTCCTCCAGAGAAAGCTTTCTTCACTACATAAGGTCCCTCCCAATTAGGCATCCATTTCCCTCGAAAATCCTTCTATATGGGAAGAATCTTTTTCAAAACTAGATCTCCCTTGTGAAATTCTCTACGGCGAACCTTTTTGCCATAAGCCCGCATCATTCGCTTTTGGTACATCTGACCATGACGGATAGCTCTTAACCTCTTTTCCTCAATTAGGTTCAATTGATCATATCGAGACTGGATCTCGACTTCTTCTAACTTTAATTCTGACAACACTTAAAGAGACGGGATCTCGACTTCGATTGGCAATACCGCTTCCATTCCGTAGACCAAAGAGAAAGGGGTTGCCCCAGTTGAGGTTCTGATCGATGTTCGATAAGCAAAGAGGGCAAATGGTAACTTCTCATGCCAGTCTCTGTAGGTTTCGGTCATCTTCCCCACAATTTTCTTAATGTTTTTATTAGCCGTTTCCACTGCCCCATTCATCTTTGGGCGATATGGTGACGAGTTATGATGTCTGATCTTGAATTGACTGCAGACTTCTACTATCGTACTATTGTTCAAGTTTAATGCATTGTCAGATATGATCCTCTCCGGCATTCCATATCGACATATGATCTCTTTTTTCAGAAACTTACTTACTGCCGACTTGGTCACACTAGCATACGAAGCGGCTTCTACCCATTTGGTGAAGTAGTCGATAACCACGAAGATGAAACGATGCCCATTGGAAGCTTTCGGCGATATTGGTCCAATCACATCCATGCCCCACATAGAAAATGGCCATGGAGAAACCATGACATGCAGCGGTGAAGGAGGCACATGAATTTTATCCCCGTAGATTTGGCACTTATGGCATCTCTTGGCGTAATTGACACAGTCTCCTTCCATAGAGGACTAATAATACCCGAATCTCATAATCTGCCTGGCCATTGTAAAGCTATTAGCGTATGTCCCATAGACGCCTTCATGGACTTCTTCTTTCTTAGCCTCTACAGCGTCTATGCATCTTAGTAGCACTTGATCCTTTCTTCTTTTGTACAATCTATCCCCATCTAAGACATAGTCGACGGCCAATCTTCTCAGCGTCCTTTTGTCATTCTCGCTTGCCTGGTCCGGGTACTCACGATTCTTCACATATTGCAATATATCGTGATACCAAGGGTGACCATCTTTTTCTTCATTTTCTTCAATATTGTAACAGTGGGCTGGAACTTCATAAATACTCATCCGGATGGGTTCGACATCTTCTTGTTTGTTCACCTTGATCATGGAGGCTAAGGTAGCCAAAGCATCAGCCATCTGATTTTCGTCTCGTAGAAGGTAGTGGAAGGTAATGTCATCAAACTCTTTAACCAATTCAAGGACCAGTTTTCGATAGTCGATCAACTTGGGGTCTCGGGTCTTCCATTCTCCCTTGAGTTGATAAATCACTAGTCCAGAGTCTCCATATACCTCTAACACTTTAATCTTGCGTTCTATGGCTACACGGACTCCCAAAATGCACGCCTCGTATTCCACCATGTTATTTGTACCATCAAAATCCAATTTACTAGTGAATGGATAATGATCTCCGTTTGGGGATACTAAGACGGCCCCGATTCCATTGTCGATAGCATTTGATGCCCCATCGAAGTTTAATTTCCAAGGAAGTTCTTCCAGGGCACCTTCTTTAGTGCTATCAACACACATTAGGTCTTCATTCGGGAAGTCGAAGTTTAAAGGCTCGTAGTCTTCCAAAGCTCTACTGGCCAGAAAATTTGCTATTGCACTTCCTTTCACTGCTTTCTGGTTCACATAAACTATGTCAAATTCGAAAAGCAGAATCTGCCATCGGGCCATCATTCCATTCAAAGCTGTTGACTCCATCATGTACTTTAAGGGGTCCAATTTTGATATGAGCCAAGTAGTGTGATACAACATATACTGCCTCAACCTTCGAGTTGTCCAAATTAGGGCAAAACACAACTTCTCTATCGGCGGGTACCTTGTCTCACATTCTGTGAACTTTTTACTAAGATAGTAAATGGCCTTCTCTTTCCTTCCTGACTCGTCATGCTGACCTAGTACGCACCCCATGGAGTTCTCGAATACTGCCAAATACAGTATCAACGGCTTATCGGGGTTAGGTGGCATCAGCACTGGGGCGTTGGATAAGTACTGTTTGACCTTGTCGAAAGCCCTTTGGCATTCTTCATCCCATTCACCCGGGTTATGTTTCTTGAGGAGGCGAAAGACAGGGTCACATTTCTCGGTCAATTGTGAAATGAACCGAGCAATGTAATTTAATCTTCCTAGACGCGGCGGAGATAGCTCTTGTATGGCTTTGACTTTGTCTGGATCAATCTCAATCCCTTTCTCGCTAACCACGAATCTGAGCAACTTTTCAGACTTGGCTCCGAAGGTACTTTTGGCTGGATTGAGTTTTAGCTGAAACTTTCTCAATCTCAAGAACAATTTCCTCAGGACTTGTATGTGCTCTTCCTCCGTCCGAGACTTTGCGATCATATCATCGACATAAACCTAGATTTATTTATGCATCATGTCGTGGAATAGGGTTACCATGGCTCTTTGGTAAGTTGCCCCCGCATTCTTTAGTCCGAACGGTATCACTTTGTAGCAGAATGCCCCCCACATGGTTACAAATGTGGTCTTCTCCATATCTTCAGGATGCATCTTGATTTGGTTATATCCGGAAAAATCGTCCATGAATGAAAACAGTGAGTGTCCTGCCGTGTTGTCCACTAGGGTGTCAATATGAGGCAGTGGGAAATTGTCTTTCGGGCTGGCTTTATTCAAATCTCTGTAATCCACACACATTCGCACTTTTCCATCTTTCTTAGGGACGGGGACGATGTTGGCTATCGACTCTGAGTATTTTACCACCTTCAGGAATCCGGCGTCGAACTGCTTTCGAACCTCCTCTTTTATTTTTAGCAAGACATCGGGCCTCATTCTTCAAAGTTTTTGTTGAACTAGCTTACATTCTTCCTTTATGGGGAGTCGGTGTACCACGATGTCAGTGTCCAACCCAGGCATATCCTGGTATGACCAGGCGAAGACGTCTTTGAATTCTTGAAGTAATTCAATGAGGTCTCGCTTCATTTCCGTAGTGATACACGTTTCGATCTTCACCTCTTGTCCTTCTCCTAAGCTCACAATTCCAACTGATTCTTTATGAGGTAGGATTTGTTTCTCATCTTGTTCTACCATCCTCAGCAAATCAGGAGATAGGTTACAGCCTTGGTCATCTTCAAAATCCTAAAAATCATCCACACACACATCTCGCTCGAAAGGAAATTCTGAGTCACTAGCAGTGTCACTCGTATCATTAATATCTGGGGACCTGTTATGAGGATAAAGGCAAATACAAAGAATCAAAAGAATTCGAAACATTTATTTGCATGGTATGATTATGAATGACGAATGAAAGAATATTTAGAAGAATGTTTCAAGAATAAAAGAATCCAAAAGTAATCATTTGTATGGTTATGAATGAAATTGAAAGGACAAGAGAACATTTGCTCAAAGTGATAATAACCGTGCATTTTATTGAAACAACATTTTTAAACATCAGCCTATTTCACCAAAGATTCTTATCACTCCTAGGCCTAGAGCAATAAGTGTGTTTTGGACATTACTCTGAATCCGTTCTAAAAACTACAGGAATCTCTTTCACAGTCCAGTTGTCCAGAACACTTCCAGGCGTGTAGGGGCAAATACCCGACAAATTTCTTTCTCCAGTTTTTTCTTCGAATGTGGCATTGATGTCCAAGCTTTCCAGCCTTTCTTCTATAGCTCCCGTTATTGGTGTGTCTCTTTCGGGATAAATGACTCCTCCAGACACAAAGGTTTTCGATATGTGGGGGAATACCATTGGTTCCCAATAATTTCCTTCCCCGTTAACCGTGCTTTCCTTCTTTCTTGTTTCTTCTCCAACTCTCTCCTTCGTTGTTTGACATCCGGCTTGAATCCTAGGCCGAAGCGGTCTCTCTTCTCTTTCAATACCAGCGTTTTGACTCTTCCTTGAAGATGTCTCCCAAGTCCTCTTCCGGGTAGGGCCCCTTTTCCAATCGTCAACTGGAGGCTCATCCTCGTAGTCTTGGACAATTTCGGCATCGAAATCCTGCTTCCCTCGACGATAAACGTCGTATTAACGAATTCTAAAGATCAGAATGAGCATTCGATTACTTCGTCATCCGTCTCCAAATAGGGCGCATTATTGCTCACAGTTACAATAATATCCTCTTCAGCCTTGATTGTTATCAACCTCCCCTCCGATATTAGCTTCAATTTTTGATGCAACGAGGAAGGCACTGCCCCTGCTGAATGTATCTAGGGCCTCCCCAACAAGCAATTGTATGAGGGCTTGATATCCATCACAAGGAAATCCACCTCGTACGTGTTTGGCCCGATCTGAAGAGGTACATCGATTCTACCCATCACTTTCCTCTCCGTGCCGTCGAATGCCTTCACGATGTTCTGACACTCCTTCATGTGAGAGCTGTCTATAGGCAATCTATTGAGTGTAGTCAAGGGCAGGACATTCAAGGCTGAACCATTGTCGATCAGTACGCCTGGCAGCGTATACCCTTTACAACGCGTGGTGATATGTAAAGCTTTAGTCGACCCCATGCCCTCGGGTGGTATCTCGTCGTCATTAAAGAAGATATAATTGTCGGCACTTATGTTGCTCACCAAACGGTCCAGCTTGTTAACGGAGATATCATTGGCAACATATGTCTCGTTTAAGACCTTCATTAGTGCGCTACGATGAACTTCCGAGCTTAGAAGCAAAGCCAACACTGAAATACGGGCTAGTTGTTTACGTAGCTATTCCACCATGCTGTATTCGCTATGCTTTAGGAATTTTAAAAACTCCTTGGCCTCCTCTTCGTTAACTAGCTCATTAACAGGTTTGGTTGCTTTTCCTTTCATTTCCTCAACCACCTGGGCTTTTCCTTTTGTGGGTTGTACCTCTTCATTCACCGCATCGTAACGCCTCCCGCTACGTGTATAGGAACCTCTGTCCTGATCCCCTCTTAAAGCGCCAACCGGGCTCTCTTTTCCTGGCATCGTCACACTGCAATCATAATTCCATGGGACCTTTTTGCTGTCTTTGTAAGGGAAGACTGCAGGTCTTTGGATTATGACCCTTGGTGACATTTGTACTCCAGCTTCATTATTTTTGGGTCTCGAAATGATCACCACGGGATAGTTATGTGTTTGATTCTGTGCTGTCGGTTCTCCCTCCGATGCGCATATATCTTCCTCTACGGGGTTTTTAGCTTCTTCATAAAACTCAATTTCCCTATTGTCCATCATGTTTTGCATTAGGGCCCTGAATTCCACGCAATCTTGGATTTCATGCCCCACCTCGTCGTGAAACTCGCAGTAGTTTCTCTCTTCTTCGGACTTTTCTCTCGAATCCAACGCTATCAATCCTCTCTTGGCCATCTCCTTCCATACCCGCTTCAACGGGGTCCTGACTTCTGCCACCTCGTTTTTTGTTTTCTTGTTCAAGCCTTCACTTATCGATTCACTCCTTGGTTGGTATGATCGGAGAGTGGGTTTCCTGCTACATTGGGCATGGCTGGGTCATCAAATCTCACTATCCCTACCTTAATGAGTCTTTCGACTACTTTCTTGAACGCAGTACAGTTTTCGATTGAGTGCCCAGTAATCCCCGCATGGTATTCACATCGGGCATTTGTGTCATACCATTTGGGATACGGGGGCTGCAGTAGCTCCAGGTAGAAAGGGGATACCACATGAGCGTTTAACAAGTTCTGGTATAATTCCCTATACGTCATGGGTATAGGGGTGAATTGTGGCCTTTCTGTGTTCTTCCTCGCATTGAATTCTTGTCTTACAGAGCTTTGTTGATTGGTAGTCACCGTTTTGGGTTGATTTACAGTAATTGACTTGGATTGCCCCTTGTTGAATGTGCTCGTGTTGTTTACTTCATTGTCTCTCTTCCTCGGGGCCGACTTCTTAGCACTCTCTCTTGATTCTATCTTGCCGCTCCTTACAGCATTCTCAATCATTTCCCCCATCATCACTATGTTAGAGAAGCTCTTGGTGGCGCTTCCTAACATATACGTGATAAAAGGGGCTTTCAAGGTGTTAATAAAGAGCATTGTTGTCTCTTTTCTAGAAGTGGTGGCTGAACTTGTATGGCCACCTCTCTCCACCTTTGTGCATACTGTCTGAAGCTTTCATTTGACTTTTTCTCCTTGTTCTGGAGAGTGATTCTGTCAGGGGTCATGTCCGTCACATGGCTGTATTGCTTCATGAAGGCCTATGTCAGGTCCTTCCATGAGTTAATTTTAGAGCGGCTTAATTGGTTATACCACTTAGCCGCCGCCCCGACCAGACTATCTTGAAAGCAATGGATTAATAGCTGGTCATTGTTAACATATCCCATCATTCGCCTGCAGAACACGGTGATGTGGGCTTCAGGGCAGCTTGTTCCATTGTATTTCTCGAATTCAGGCATTTTGAATTTAGCGGGGAGGACTAAATCTGGGACCAAACTCAGGTCCTTGGCATCAATCCCTTGATGATGATCCGCGCTCTCCATGGCTTTGAATTTCTCCTCAAGCCATCTACACTGTTCTTCTAATTGTTTTTGTGAATCCATCCTCGCCTTTTCTTCTTCAACAGCTTCATCTAAATCGGGAACGGGTGGATAGTTCGGGTTGTTGACAAAGTTAGAGCCTGAGCCAGCTTGGAAGTTCATCGGTGTTGAAGCTCCAGCCTGAACCTGCTGGGGCATGATCGTGACAGATGGTTTCGGTAAATTAATCTCGGGCTTCATCGGCACATGTGTTAGAGTAAAGCTAGGGGGTATTGGAGATCCTCATTAGTTTCTTCAATCTTATCTATGGGGCCTTTTCCCTTATCCGTTCCTCCCAATAGTAATTGAGATAACTGACTCATCATCTCCCTCTGGGATTCCATCATTTATTCCTTCATCTCTCGCTGAATTTTGGTTAGCTGTTCTTGCATCTGAGACTACATTTGTTCCTGCATGTCCTTTTGCATTTGCTCCAATTTCTCGAGTCTCTTATCCATTGATTTTTTTCAGGTACCGTAGGGGTGCGTGGTTGGTTGGTTTTCGTTGGTTTCCAGGTTACTGAAATAATTTTTAATTAATTAATTAGAAAACTCTTATGGCCTTTAATGCATAATGATATGATGTAATGCAGATGCATGAATGCAAAGGAGGCATCAATTTTGATTCAATTGCCCTTAGAAAATTTCACTTAAAAATAAAATCTTTTACATAAAGTCGAGTTACAAATAAAATTTCGCTCTAACGCTTAAAGTCTTAATTTTTCTGAGCAACGAGGCCAGCTCTTGTCCGCGATCTGATTCCGACTCATACTTCACGCTCAGTGTGTCTGCCTAAACTGCTAAAGTTTGCAAGTAATCAGCTACCTCCCGAATCTGGGTTATGGCTTCCCCCATAAGGTAATCTCTGTTTCTGACTTGGCCTTGCACATGGTGGAGCTGCTCTTTCCAACGGATCTTGTTTTCCTCAAAAAACTGGATCCGTATCTCCCAGTTTTGCAGTGATGCCTCTAACTCCTCTAATTTTCCTTTCATTTCCTCTATCTTGCTCAAGCTTGCCCTCAACTCTATCGCGGTGTTGCGGTTTCGGTACTGATGCAGGGACTTCTCGAGTTCCGCCACTCTAGCCCTCAATTCCCCTCGCTCACTTCTGCTCTCCAACAGACTCTTCTCCAAATCTTCAATTCGTGCTTGAGATTCTCGGAATTTTCTTTCCCACCGGTCGGTATTGGCCTTTTCTTCTCGAATTTCATGGCGCCATTGTTCGGAAGTCTTTCCTAACCCCGCAGTCCTCATAGATAGGCGCAACTTTTTATAGTCAATCTTTAAGCTATCTAGATCTTCTTCGGCCTTGGTTTTTCCTTTCCTCCACTTCTCGGTCTCTAACCTCTGAACATCAGCGTCTAACCTTAAGTGCATCTTCTCTTCCTCCAGTTGTTCAATCTTCTTCCCAAGCTCCAAACTCTTCTTCTCGAAATCTTGTCTTATAATCTCCAATTCTGACGGGGCGATTTGTAATTGTTCCCCGATAGGTCGTGCATTCTCCAAGCTTGACCTAGGAATATTATCATTAATCCTCTTCTTAAACCACTCGCTATACTCGGGTGTTGCCATGGAACCGACAGCTAACCTCTTCATCCAACAAGTTTGCTTCCAAGCATCCGATAGCTCCCGGACTTTCTTCTTATAGTGAGCACCGCTAAAAGAGAAATCACTTTGAGCAAGTCCGTGGGTCGCAGTGCACTGACCGCCTCGACTTATATTGCCTCAATGCGAGTAATGGAGTATACCCGGTAGCTCCCCAAATTCCTAACAACGGTACCCAATCAAAGTTACCGCATCGGTACATGATCTCATCAGGAACCATCCAGTAAGCTCTCCACTCGATATCCTCCTCTTTAAGGTTCTGAAGAATGTCCATCCACTTTTCTTCCAAGATATCCTCTATCCTTTGTATAGCTGCCTCTTCTTTTAACGGGGAATAACTCTCGGAAAAGACTCGATAAGAAACCTTGTCTACCTTCCAAAAGTGGCCATGAAACCATACCAACAATAGTTGAGCACATCCAATGAATCGCCCCTCACCTGTCTTTCGACATGAGCTAAAAGATCTGAACGTTTCTGCCAATATTGCCGGTACCGGTGTGATTCCCTTTTCAAGGCGATCGAACAAGTCAATGACCGCCTCGTCCACGTGCCTCAAAGCCTTAGGAAAGATGACTAATCTGTAGATACTTAAGGCAAATATATCGACCCTCTTTCTTTCATCTGGATGCATCAAGATCAAATCTCGTAAATTCTCCCAAGGGATACATTTGCTATCTCCTTTTTGCTGAATCCGAGCGGTGACCCAAGGCTCGCTCATCCCAAAAATGCTCATCAGTTTCTTCACAAAAGTCTGACCACTAAAAACTCGGGCATAAGTCTTTCGGACCTGAATTTTTGGGCACCTGAGTAGAGTAGTGTATTCCTCCATGGTAGGTACTAAATCCACTTCTCCAAAAGTGAAACATCTGTACGTAGAATTCCAAAACTACACCAAGGCTTGGAACAAATGCTTATCCACTCTAATGTCTAGCAGGTAGGATATGTCACCATAGCTTTGGTAGAACAACTGCTTGGTCCCTTCATCCCAACTAGCCCAAATGTCTCTCAACTCTTGCAGCTCATTCTGTACCACATTGACGCGAGTGAAATCCTGTAACTCGGAGATATATCCTTCCGCCAAGCTATCCCTCTCTCGGATTGTAGCTTTTCCGACCATGCACGAACAGCTGCATTATCCTCGACTTTACTAAGAAATTCATTCTCCATGTCAAACTTTCTAACTTAGTAATTGAACACGAGTTAACACCTCCTTTAGTATGCAATGTCATGCAAAAAGACAATCAAAACGAAACATAGGTTAGTATCAAATAATAGCGATAAAATGCAAGAACATAAACAATAATTTCAACACAATATACGGGTAAATACTAAGGCTTGATGCGGCTTCACCCCAGGATAGCTCCTAAGGTTGACTGTATGTAGTTCGGTTCTAAAGTAAGGGTACCCGAACCAGTAGATTCCTCAATCCTCACCCATTATAGGCTCATATAGATCGAGTTCGGTTCAGGGGGATACATTTCCCTATGACCATGCGGAGATGAAAATCTCACGAAATCATAGGTATGGATGTACCCCGGAAGCAATCCACTAGCCCATGCGGAGGTGAAAACCTCACGAATGCGTAGTTTCTTGCTCCCACTTAGAAGGTGTGACCACAGTGGCCATGCAATGAAATGCAGCATTATTCTACAAGACTCGCACTGAAACAATCATACAATCAAATGCAGTTGAAAGGTACATGATTTTGAAAAATATATTTTCGATTTTTTTTATAAAAGGACAGTAAATAATCGATTTTTTATGGCTCGACTCTCAAATCCCCAGTGGAGTCGCCAAGCTGTCGAAACCATCCCTCGATTTAACAAAATTTTAATTTTAAAAATAAGGGGGAATCGACTTTTGAAAAACAGAAATATGGAGCTGCCACCGATCCTTTTGTTTTGGTGTGATCGGGTCACCTAAGAAATTGGTTATTTTGATAAAACATTTTTGGTTTACTAAAACAACGATTCTGGTCTACAAAAATATGAGAAAAAGGGCTCGGAAGTCGGTTACGTATGAGGAAGGATTAGCACCCTCACTACGCCCAAAATTGGTACCAAATCGATTAAATATTGTCCTTATGTCTAAAATTAAAAATGTTTTTGAAATGTGGTTCTTGTGAATAACGTTTGAATAACCCGAGTTGGTTGCCAAAAATTTCCTTGTTTCGACGTCCGAAGGTTTATAATTAGAAAATCACAAAAGAATGCTCAACTATTTAGTCCAATGAAAAATCGAAACCCAGCACAGTAGGGCATGATTCCTCGAATTTCTAAGCATTGACCATTGCCTCACCTTAGAAAATACGAGTGAAATTCCGAAGAGATATTCGATTATTTTTGAGAAATGAAAAAAGCACAGCCCGACACGATAGGACTCGATTCTCAAATCGCCAAACATTGGACATCGCCTTCGTTTTGAAAGGTTTTTAATAAACATGAGTGAAAACCTAAAGGAATATTTGATTGTTTTGAACAAACGAGAAATCACAACCCAGCACGATAGGGCATGATTCCCGAATTGTCAAACACCGAGTATTGCCTTTGTTTTAAAGGATTTTTAGAAGACATGGGTGGAATTCTAAAGGGACATTTGATTACTTTGAACAAACAAGAAATTGCAACCCAACACGTTAGGGCACTATTCCATGAATTACCAAGTATCGAATGCCGCCTTCGTTTCAAACAATCTTTAAATGAATAATCGTAAAACCAACTTAAAACGCATTAATTTGACTTGAAATAAAATGGAATAATTATTTTTAAAGAATTAGAACTTGTAAAACAATGTTTCGTAAACCAAAGGCAAAAATAAAAGCATAGGGTAATATGTATGCATAAAATACAATGATGGATGAATGAAAATAATATATCTTATTTAATCGGCTAACAAAATACATAATTAAATGATTAATCTCAAAGTATAACCCAATTTCAATACTGCACGGAGAATTACTAATATAACAATACAAAATAACGAATGAATAATATAACAATACATTACAATAAAACAAGACAAAACAATACACACGATAGTATGCCATAATAATATACAAAGCATAATATGATATAATTAATACAAGACATGAAATAATAATTAAAAGAGACTATGGTATAAGACAAATTTACAAATAATGATGAACATGATATATGCATTGTCGAATTGATCAATTAGAAACCATTTGTAAAGATAAACTAGAAATATACATGCCATTATTAGAAAACGTATTATAGAACGAGTATTTTTAAAGTCGAGGAATACACAAAGGATGGAAAGTGTTTATTGAAATATACACATGAAAATTTAAATAGTGTATAGGATATTCAAGAAATAAATAAAAAATACATATTGTAAAATATAATCTTTAGAAATGCATGCGATGGGTTTATAAAAAAACATATATATGTATAAATAGATTTAAAAGTAATTATTTGTGAAGAATACGCACTTTTAGTAATGTATCTAGGGTTAAATTAACTTCGTTATAAACTATATATGAAAAGGGACCGAACATGAGGATAAAATATAAATATGTATATATAAAAATATATGAAAATTTTTAAATGAATGATAAAACTATTTTAAGGATACATCAAGTTTTAAAATGGAAAATATGTAATAACACAAAACAAGTAGTATATATCTAAAATAAATAATATATGGAAACCTTAGATTAATAATAAAATAATTTAAAAGTGAAGGATACAACAAATTTTAAATTAATATGGAAAAATCATATAGTAAAAGATAATTTAAATAATATGTAAAACGTGAAAGGTTCTAAATATATATATATATAATAATATGTGTTCTTGAGAAATAAATTATATACATAATGGGCTAAAAAAAACACAAACACAAATATATAAGTAGGTTTAAAAGGAATTATGTATGTAAAAATAAGGTAGAATTAATAAAAAAAACTAGTCTTGGCATGAACTATATATGCACAGTATTATATATGAATATTTAAATGAAGTAATATACAAAATTTTTAAAACAATATGATAAAAAAACTTTAAAATAGAGACTTTATATAAAAAGGGGTAATATTATCATGATAATTCAAAAAAGGCATGTATATACATATATAAAATAAATAAATATTAAGTCGATTTAAAAAATAATAAACTATATAAATCAAATGGACTCAATTAAAATAAATTAAACTAAAAGGATATTTAATAAATAAAATGCACTGCTGAAATTAAAGGGAGGACTAAAGAGCAATACGTGCAAACGTGCGGTGACCAAAACTGGCAATATACCAGATCCCAAAACACTGCGTTTAGGCATGGATTAAATTGAAAATAAGCACAAATTACAGGGAAAAAAATTAAAAAAAAACAAAGGAAACCCAAATCTGGGTTGATTTAAACGCGTCGCGAAAGGGGAGGGTTCTAGTGCGCAATTTTCCCACTTGACGCGCAGGGGCACGGATCCTGGTCTGAAATGGATTGACGCGCGGATCCTCTTGCCCCTATACGCCACTGTTTCTTAAATCAGCCCCTATAAACCCTTTTTTTAACTCATTAACCCTAAAACTAATATACTTAGCCATTTAGGAACCTAGAACAAGAAATCGAGCCCCACTCCTCTTTCTTTACTCAGCCAAACCCTGATCCCCATTTCCTCGAATGTCGATCTGCCACCACCATTGACGACCAGTGTATTCGGGTTTCGGGGGAGGTGGTTTTCAGCCTCGAGATCCCTTTCTGACTCCGATTTCAACGAAGTGAAAATGGAAATCGGTGGCTTGTCCGCAAGGTAAGGCTCCTATCCTCTTTCACTTTATTTGTTTTCGAAATAAAATAAAATAAAATAAAATACAAAGCAAGAGAATAATAAAAAAGAAAGCCTAGAAATTTAGATCGAAAAAATCACCTTCCGATATTGGTTGCCTTTTTGTATTGCCTATTGTGTATTCGTAACCTTACAACTGATTGAAAGCTTGGCTTTTATAGCTGGAAAAAAAGAGGAAAATGGTACAAAAAAAATCAAAAATACAATATTCTCCGTTGTTTTTTTGTCTGTTTTGCTGTGTGTTTGTATTTGCTGCTGTGTTCGTCCCTTTTGCAGGTACGAGACGTGCTGGCATTTGGGTACGGAGTCGGCGTGCGGTTGCGCCACACGTGATCACTCTTTGAGATGCTAGAGCGTCATCGGGAGGTGGAGGCTGAATGGTTACGGTGCATCTACTGATAGGGTTAGGGTTTGGCGAAATTTGTTTAGCATTTGGGCCGTTTGGGCTTAATTCGAGTATTGGGTCAATCTTTGGGCCGTGGGGTTTTAGTTACTGGATCTAGGGTCATGTATTAATTTTAGGGTTTGGACTGTAAAAAGGGATTTTAATTAATGGATCGTTTTATTTATTGTATTTTTTTGTATTTTGGTTTCTTGTTCGGGCCCGGGCAAATTGGCCTATTTACAATGATGATGTGGTTGGTTTGTATTGAAACTGGTGATTAAATGAGAGGAGGAAGAAGAAGATGAAAGGAAAAACGAGGGAAGAGAGGGGAGATGGAAGAAAAAGAAAATTAATTTTTGTTAATTTTTTCCACCTATCCTAATTTAATTGGCTGATAGAAATTCTTTTAACAAAAGTAGACGGTTGGATTAAAACTTTTGACAAAAAATAATATTTAAATAAAGAAAAATTATAATTAAAGGGCTAATTTTTCATTTAAACTTTTTTTTTAATATTACAAACAAGAGTACTTATTTTCTTTTACCTTTTATAAATATAATTCAAACATATATTTGTGAAACAGTCGAAGAAACTTCTGAACCACATGTAACCTAGAAAAAGAAAATCGGTAGCTCACCATAATGGAAGGTAAACCACAAGTGATTTCTGAGAACAAAACTATGGTGGTACCTAAACCTGAGAAGAGAAAGGCAGTCGTAATAACTACTGATGGTGGTCCATCCAAGAGTAGATCAGGATATAATGAAGATATTGGAGTAATAGGAGAAGAACAAGGCAACGGTAGTAACTACTGATGGTGGTCCATCCAAGAGAAGATCAGGATATAATGAAGATATTGGAGTAATAGGAGATGGGTCGAGGCCTACGTGAGTTATCCAATCCTCAGATAGGGGCAAATGATTCGTTCTTGGAATGTTGGGGTCTAAATCAGCCTCGCAGACGATTAGATATTGAAGTTGTTTCTATGTGTTTTGAGGAAGTGTTTACTTTTTTCCCCCATAGTGACAATACAACAATTTGCTATATTTGGAATATTGGTAATTTATTGAAACATATTTTGGGGCTTAGTTGAGATTGTGGACTATATTAACCCAATCAATGAAAATAAAATTACTTCCAGAAACTTATTTAGAAAATCAGATTGGATCTAATCGATAAAGATCAAATTTATCAAATCCCTTTGATAAAAAAAGTTGGTGTTGGAAAAATCCAGTTTAAAAAATGACTTTAAGTCACAGTGAAAATTAAAATTTTGAAAATTGAGTTGGTTTCTACTATTTATAAAAATAAACTTTTTCCCGAAAAATTTCTATTCTTTTTGCGAGACATATAACACCCCTTACTCGGTCTAGTTACCAAACCCGAATAAAAGGATACTACATGTAATAATCACAATCATATAAAAAATTTTATACAATATAAGTCAAACACATTCTAACAAAATATATTGAAGTATACAAGGACTTAATGGTCAAATTCAAGTAATATGTAAGATTGATTTGCAAAATTTTCAAAGTTTTAAAGTTTAAAATTTTGTATCAATATTTATTTCATGGTACCGATACCATGTCTACAGAACGATACCAAAATTCAATTTTGTTTATTAGGCAAAATAAGGGTATCGATATTCATTACATGGTGTTAATATTTTAAGAAAAGTATCGATACTCTTATAAAAATCGATACCATTTTAGAATTCTGATTCTTTTAAAAACAGTTCATATGATCAAGTATCAATACCAATATAAAAATATCGATACTTAAGTTTAGAAATGGTAAAATTCCATCTTTAAAATGTCTAATTCATGCCCAAACCATCTAAAACTCAAATGATACTCTTTAGAAACAAATAAGGACCTGAAATCATCATTCATAAACATACATACTAATAATCAAGATTTCATGTATTCAACTAATTGTCATTAAAGCATACTCAAAACTAATATACCAAAGTTTATCACATTCAATTATACCAATATGCCCTCAATGGCACCTCAAAGAATAAATAAAAAATGCATCCATTCAACCAATCAAACAATCTCCCATTAGACTCCATATCATCCATATAACTTATGCACTAAACTTTACCAAGTTCATACATTTAAACAACTCAAAACGCATCAAAATTTGCATATATAACACAAGTTCCTAGTTCTAGCCAATATTCCATAAGGCACTATTACATCCAATCTAATTGTAACACCCCTAACCCGGGTTTGACACCGACACCGGGTACGAGGCATTACAGTTCACAAATTATATATATACGCACAAGTCAGATTATACGAGCCCGTTAAAACTTAAAACTTTTTCAAACTTTCTCTAAACTCCTTAATATGGGCCTACAAGACCCCAAACATCCATTGGAAACTATTCGGGACCAACCCGGGTCCCTTAAATAACTCTAGAAAAATATCTCTAGAAATAGGGCCCACGCCCGTGTGGAAAGGCAACAGGCCCGTGTGGTCATTATAACATGCTCGTGCTAATGGCCCGTATGACACACACGACCTAAGCATCTAAGGACACGCCTGTGTCCCATGCCCGTGTGAATTAAATTCTAAATTCGAACCTATAGGGGTTTTCACACAGCCTGACACATGCCCATGTCTATGGCCCGTGTTCCTCACACGGACATGTCACGCCTGTGTCCTAGCTTGTGTCTAAAAACCTTGACATTCTGTTTCTGACGTTAGCAATCCTTAAGGGTCACACGGCCAAGGTACATGCCCGTGTGCTAGGTCGTGTCCTTCACACGGTTGAGACACACGGCCATGTCTCTGGCCGTGTATTTACAACCATGCATACTTGTAACACCTTGAAAATTTCTACAGTAAGATATTATCCTTAATATAGTAAAATAAGGAAATAAAGTAACAAGAAAAGGAAAAATTGAGTTATGTCACTGGGAAGTATATTATGACATATTGATTCAAGAAATGATTAAATTGTAAAAGTGAGAAAAGTTTTGTGGCCCAAGAGTAAAGACTCAAAATTTGAGGGATTAAAGGTAAATATCAAAAAGTTGAAGGACTAATAGTGTAAACATTTTAAGGGTGGAATGATCTAGAAACCAAGGAAAATTGATAAATTAGGACCAAATTGAATAGGTGAAGAATTATGAGGGACTAAATTACAATTTTACCAAATTAAGTGATGACTCAAGAATGGAACTTTAAAAGATCACAAAGGGCAAAATGGTCAATTGGAAGATAACAGGAGCCATTTCTAAACAGAACCAGAGGAAGAAGAAAAAGGAAAAAGAGAAAATAGGGTTTTTGAAGCTTGCAGTTAATTTGTTAACAAAGAACAAGAGGTATCAGCTCAAAAGGGAAAGGAGAGGATTACCGAGGAGTAAATCAAGAATTTTAGGTTTGTATTACTATAATTAAAATTATTTATTTATTCATTAAATGTTAAATTAATTTATGTATATGGTAAGTAAATTATAAGGTAAGTGTTATTGTTGAATTGAATGAAAATTGAGTTGAATGATGAATATGTACTGAAATTAAATTGTATGTGGATTGAAATGGAAAAGTATATTGACTTGAGTTGTAATTAAATTGAGAATGACATTGAAATTGAAAAGTAATATGGAAAACCCTATTAACTAGTCGAGCTGAGTCAGATATAATTGGCATGCCATAGGATTGGAAGTGTTCAGGGATGCTTCGACTTCAAGTCGAAGAGACACTAGGTGTCACTATTTTACTTTGGATAGATTCAATAAGGTACTGGGTACCACTTTACTTCGGCTAGGCCGATGAGACACTGGGTGTCAACTTTGCTTCGAACTATCCGATGAGGCACTAGGTGCCAAATTGGTGTGTTTGGTTGGATCCGTGTATCCGCCAAAGTCCGAGTCTGTTAATAGGGGTAATTAAAAGAATAGTTAAGTTGAATAAAATGAATCGATTGAGCCACTGTAAGAAATGTAAAAATGGAACATGAATTGAAAATGTGAGTATGAGAATGGAAAACATGAACTAATGGTTCATGAATTAGACAATGGCTCAACATGAATGTTTATGATTTCAATTGACGAATAGCTAAATTAAAATTGTATGAATATATTGAGAATGGAAAATTTATGTTTGAATTGGTTTAGTAAGTATTAAAGTTAGATGATTTAATTTACATGATTATTATGTTTATAATTTGAATTATGGTAATACCACTGAGTATAAAATACTCAGCGTACGGTTGTTTCCGTGAGCAGGTTAGTAGGTATTCAGAGTCTCACTTCAGCATCCAGGCGATCCCGATTCCAGCACAAAACTCGGTGATGTACTCTCCTTTTTGCAAAGTGGCATGTACATAAGTGTTAATTTAGTCACTTTAAAATGTTATATAATTTTTGTTGTAAAGAATGGTATTTGGTATTTTGGTGTTTAAACTAATGAAATAGTATGAAAATTTACATGATATGCATGGTATAATTGATGCTAAATTTAGAATGGATGAATGAAATTCTAATTAAAGTTTTAATGGTAACATAAATGTTCATTAAGTAAATTATCAAATTATTGTTATAGGTATGATTTTAATACGATTAAACATGAAATTGCATTGATTGAAATATTTATTTTGGATTGGTTCTGGTTTGAAAATGCAGGGAAGGTTAAATATTTATAAAAGGGGTTATATTGAAAAGAAATTTTAAAAAAAGAAGACAATTAGTAAAAGTTTATATGAATTTATAATTATATTATAATATGTTCGATAATTATTTGAATATTATTCATAAATTGTTTGATTGTCCAGTAATGCCTCGTAATCCTGTTCCGGCGACAATTTAGAGTTAGGGGGTGTTACAATACTGACTTGCAATATTTACGTGCAGGGGACACACAGCTTATCAACACGCCCATGGGGCAGACCGTGTGTCACACACGCCCGTGTGTCTACTCGTGTGGACAAAAATAAGGCTATCAACCAAGCCTTTTGCTACCCTGAAACACAATCTAATGCCAACCAACATATCAAAGTGTAACTAAATATGATTTCTCAACCAAACAAACATAGCTAACACCTATATACATTTCTCATATTTAACCATGCCAACAATTTCACGTTCATGAAAGACAATCTCACATTCATATATAAACTTTCAATAATAGCCATTTCCATAGCCTTATACAAAATGAATCAAATGCTAAAGTAAGCCAACACATTTGGCCAATTAACAATGACACAAAATTCAAAAGTCAGGGTCCTATACATGCCATAACCTAAATAAAAGATCTAACTATACCAAATGCTTCGGATGATAGTGTGATCGATGCCTCCGACGTTTGATGATCCTCGAGCTAGTTAGGCCATACTAAAGAAAATGGAAAGGAAATAGGGTAAGCATAAATCTTAGTAAGTTGCATGAAAATAAACAACAACCATTTATCATAAGGCAATATGCTTATAACCTTTCACAGCTTATTCATGAAACCATAAATAAACGTAAGTACAACTTACTCATCACCATCCAATACAACTCATATTGCATACATTGAGCCCATATCTCATACATTTCAATTAGGTACCTATACCACTCATCACATGATCATAGCTTTTCTCATTTCGATATAAATCATAAACTTTTTATTGAACCATTTGGAATACCACTAGAAACTCAATAGCCCCAAACATTGGATAAGGTGCTGACGCCATGTCCCAGACATGGTCTTACAATGGCTAGCACATCAAAGTCGATGCCATGTCCCAGATAGGTCTTACACTGATTTTCATATATCGAGGCCGATGCCGTATCCTAGACAGGTCTTACACTAGCTCTCATCTATCGGTGTCGATGCCATGTCCCAGACAGGTCTTACACTGACACGCAACAAGCTGACGCCATGTCCTAGACAGGTCTTACACTAACTTGTCTATCGCGAGGCTGATGCATGTCCCAGACATGTCTTACACTAGCTCTCGTCTCAATGCCGATGCATGTCCCAGACATGTCTTACACTGGCTTAAATATCTTGAGGCCAATGCATGTCCCAGACATGTCTTACACTAGCACACAATCACCCAATATCAAGGTCCCAATATCCAAGTTTATTCCAAATGTTCAACGAAAGTCTCTACTATGTTAATTTCACAACATGTATTCTCGTATTCAAAATCAAAACAATTTATGCAATATCAATTCAATTGCACATCATAAAGATATAGTTGCATTATTAACATACAACATACCTCGGTACACAAAATGTGGCGACTAGTTGGTTTAATCTACTTGCTTTGCTTTTCCCCGGTCTAAGCCCAAATTTTGTAATTCTTGATCTATAATGATGAAAATTCACACATTTAATCATGTTATTAATCTAAGTACTCAACAATTTAAAAATTGGGCAAAATAACCATTTTTCCCCTAGACTTTTGCAAAATGACCATTTTACCCTTAAGTCCAAAAATCGATTTTTATCTTATTTTCTCATTACCAAGCCTAGCAGAATACTTTTTATACTAGGAGCAGCCCAAAATTCTTATTATTTCACACATTTAAGACCTATTTTACAACTTATGCAAAATGGTCCTTAGTCAGGGTTTCCATGAAAACTACTTCACAAAAGTTGTTTATTACACCACCATAACTCATTTTCTTCCATAAAATTTTAGAAAACAACATGAACACACTCATGGTAAAACCCTAGACTTTCAACCATTTTGTAAAGTAGTCCCCTCATTTGAAAGCTCATGCTATAAGGGTTCTAAAAGTACAAAAATTAACAAGAAAGACCATCAAAATCACTTACTTGTAGAGAGACTAATTGGCTGAAATTTCAAGCTTCAAAAACTCCTCTAATGGCTGCTATTTTTGGTGGAAAAAAATGGAGAAGAAAGATGACCCCTTTGATTTTATTTTAATATTTAATTTGCTAATGTCATCATTTACCAACTCTAGTCATCTTTTGACTTTTTGACCCTCTTTGTCTCCTATGGCCGACCATGCCTCTCTCTAAGGGTCTAATTGCCCTTTAAAGACATCCAATTTAAGTTCTCTATCTATTTGACACCCTTAGCTATCAAAATAGGACTTTTGCACTTCATTCGATTCAGTCCTATTTCGCAATTAAGCTCTCAAATGTTAAAATTAAATCACCAAAATTTTCATGCACCTTTATAAACATGCTATCACACATAAAATAATATTAAAAATAATTTCTCTAACCTCGGGTTAGTAGTTTTGAAACCATTATTCTAACTGGGCCCAAAAGCGGGGCGTTACACTAATTCAACAATTCATATCATCAACTAAAGCATAAACCAAACATTACATTCCAATTTTAGACACATTACAATTCCAACTAGAACATCAACTTCATCAACTCAAAATGCCATATATTCATGCCACAAAACCAAAATAATGAGTTAAAATCTACCAAGACAGAAGTTGGTAGTGTGAGCTTTAAAGTTGATTCGTTCGACTAGTTCTGCAAAACGTCAACTATAGAAAATAGAAAAATAAACAAACTAAGCTTATATAACTTAGTAAGTCCATAGCTAAACTAAATCAACTTACCTCAATCAATTAATTGAATTTAACAACTTAACTTAAAGTAACTTGACATTCAATTCACAAAATAGGTGAGATTTGTATAAGATCAAATCATCATATTAATCATACTCACTGTAAATTCAATTAGTACCATGTCATTTATCTATTCTTATTTACATTCTATCAAGATATATCATGTTTACACAATCAGAAAATCATTTATATATATTAATTTAGTTCCATTCATCTTTTTTATATTTAACCTCATTTCTATCTAGCCTGATGAACTATAGTAACATAACTCGGATACTTGGGTAACTACACCACACCAAAGAGCATCGTAACGGTATTTAGAGGCACCATAGTGCAAATAGAGGCATCGAAGTGCAATACCGTACAAGCGCGCATTCTATCCCTATTAATATGTCAATCGTATCCTAATCGTTTACTATGTTCAAACGGGCATTTAAAAGATTTCATAACATTTATAATTTAGAGGCACTTTTAGAATGTCCATACATGTGCTGAAAATCAATTAGGTTCTTTTCGAAAACACATATAACTCATGTTTTGTATATATTCATTACTTTACAAATAAGTCTTACTCTTCTTTCACCTAATTGGAACAAATAACAATCTTAAGCCGATATTAACATTTCAACCACAATTCAATTAACAAAATCATGACAGTACCAAACATAAGTATATATATCTATATTATGAACTTACTTATTAATTCGGCTAACGGTTGACCTGTAAAGACTTATATGCAGTTTTCCCTTTCTCTCAATTATCCACTGTATGGTTCAATTCTTGATCTATACGATAGTTAAATTCAATTTATCAATTCCAAATACATTAATATGCTTATTTTTATTCATAGGACCTTTTATTTTCATTTTACAAAATTTCCCTTAACTTTTACACTTTGTTTAATTTAATCCCTAAAACTAAAACTATTGTAATTTTCATATTTAAACCCTAATATACAAAACTGATTATAACCTCATCCAAAATCAGCCTTTTAATATTGAAAATTTATAGAATATTCATGCTAAACTTGACATATTTTCAAATTAGTCCCTAAGCTCAAAACTAACTAAAATTTCTTTACAAAATAGTCCCATTTAGCAACCAAGTTCATAAATTCATCAAACAACCTCATGAACTACTAAGATTCATTAATGGTAAGTTTCATAATCAACAATTTCTTTACAAAATAGTCCCCGGGTTAGTTAGATTAAGCTACAACGATCTCAAAAACATAAAATTTACGAGAAATGGACAAATTGTTTAGCCGAACTTCAAAACTCTTCAATGGTGTTTTTAAGTTTTAGTTTTCGATGGAAACAAATAAAAAAGATGATAACTTAATTTTTTTTTTTACGTTTTACTTTATTATATTTGTTTTAACTTTAAATTAATGTATAAAATGCATAAAATACATCTACTAACCGTCCAACTTAACAAAAACGATATATTTTCCTTTTAAAACCTCCCACATTTACTAAACAATTCATTCAATCAATAAAATTTAATAGTGATTAAATTTTATATCTTTTATGATTTAGTTCTTTTTTATTAATTAACTATTCAATTGCTAAAATTATCGGACCGAAATTTAATTTAACTCTATATTAGAATTGTAAATATTATAAATTTATAAAATTTACTGACTTGATCATTGAAATCGGTGTTCCGAAACCACCGTTTCTGGTACAACTAAAAGTGAGATGTTACAATTCTCCCATCCTTAAAAATTTCGTCCTCGAAATTTCTTACTTGAAAATAGGTTCGGGAATTGTGATCTCATAGACTATTCCGTTTCCCACATAGCTTCCCCAGCTTCATGTCAATGCCATAATACTGTACACGTTTATTCCGTAATTCTTATACTTCTTGAGCCAAAATTGTAATTGGTTCTTCATCATAGATCAGATCAGGCTATAGCTCAATTTCATCCGGAGATAACACATGTGAAGGATCAGAACGATAGCGATGAAGCATTGAAATGTGGAAAACATTGTGAATTCTATCAAGTTATAGAGGAAATGCCAAACAATACCTTTACATTTTAGATCAACATAAGATTTCTGACGATCGGATGCAACTTTCAGATTATTACAACAATTCTAACTTTATCTTCAATTTCTCGAACACGATCAACCCTAGCTAACTTTCTTTCACTTAATTCAGACCAGTATAACGGACTTTTACATTTACGCCTGTATAAAGCCTCGTATGATGCCATTTTTATACTTGACTAATAGTTGTTATTGTAAGCAACAAATAATTTTATGAACTACCTTCAAACTTAATAACACAACACTATAACATATCTTCCAAAATATGAATCACTCGTTGATAATGACCATCTATTTGTGAATGAAAAGTGGTGCTAAAATTCAATTTGGATCCCAAAGCCTTATGCAACTTACCCCAAAATCTAGAGGTAAACCTCGGATCATGATCAAAGATAATTGATAATGGCACATCGTGTAGTCTAACAATTTCTGAATCATACAATTTAGCTAATTTCTCAAGTGAATAACCAGTTCTAATAGGTATAAAATGAGAGGATTTTGTCAATCTGTTTACTATAAACTAGATCGAGTCTTTTCTTTTCGGTGTCATCGGCAACCCTGAAACAAAATCCATGGTGACATGCTCCCATTTCCACTCGGGAATTGTCACAGGTTGTAACAAACTTGATGGAACTTGATGTTCGACTTTCACTTACTGGCATATCAAGCATCTGGATACGAACTCTGATGTTTCACGTTTCATTCCTGGTCACTGGTAACGTTGTTTTAAATTGTTATACATGTTATTACTCCAGGATGAATTGAATTAACGCTATTGTGAGCTTCATTTAACAATTCTTGTTTCAAACCTGAATCATTCGACACACACAATCGATCTTGGAAGTACAGACAATCATTGATTCCGTTAGAGAAATCAGTCGTCTGACCACTTTTCACTAGATCCCACTTCAGCAATAATTCTAGATCATTTTATTGAAGTTCTTGAATTTTCAAGAAGAATATCGACTTCACTTTCAAGTCGACGAGAATAGAACCATCACTTTTTATCATCAAGCTAGCATTTATAGCTCTCAAAGAAAACATAAATTTACGACTTAAAGTATTGACTACAACATTAGCTTTCCTGCGATGGTAACCAAACACTAAGTCATCATCTTTTAGTAATTCAAGCCATCTACGTTGTCATAAGTTCAAATCTTTCTGAGTCTTCAAATATTTCAGGCTTTTGTGGTCAGTGAAACATGACATCTCTCACCATATAAATAGTGTCACCATATTTTCAAAGCAAGAACAACTGCGACCAACTTTAAACTATGTGTCAAGTAATTTCTCTCATAAGGCTTTAACTATCACAGAATATAGGCAATTACTTTCCCATTCTGCATCAAAACACAACCTAGACCATAAAGCGACATATAACTAAAAACAATAAACTCTTTCCTCGTTTTAGGTTGAGTTAGAACTAGAGCTTCAATTAACATGTTCTTCAATTGTTCGAAGCTTTTCTAAAACTTATCGGACCAAACAAAGCTAACATATTTCTGCAATAACTTCATCATTAGAGATGCCATGATCAAAAAGTTTTTAACAAATCATCGATAATACCCGGCTAAGCCTAGAAAGCTAAGTAACTCAGAAACATTCTTTAGAACTTATATTGCTCTGTCTTGGTCAATCTCTACCAGCAAATCTTGAAGGAGAGATGAATTGACTAACATCATTTTTAAATCTCTTTGCTAGAGAAGTCAGAATCGGTCTAGCTGGTCCTCGCTTACTAAAATATCAAGATCTCATATCTATTACCTTTAATCTTTACAACTTCAATTTTCTGTGCACGCTCAAACAATTCCATAAAATCCCGTAATTTCAAAGTTCTGACTAACATTCGGATTTCATCGTTCAACCCATCTTCAAATCAAATACACATTTCCTTTTTAGTTGAAACAATATTTTGAGCATATTTACTTAAACGAACAAATTCCAGTTCGTACTCTGCTAGTGATCGGTTTCCTTGTTTCAACTTAAGAAGCTCTTTTTTTCGTCTCTAAATGTAAGCGACTAACATATTTCTTCATGAATTCCATTTGAAAGAAATCCCAATTAATTCAATCATTCAGAACCATAGCTATCAATGTACACCACCACGAGTATGATTCATCTTTCAGTAACAGAATCACACAACACACTAATTTTGCAAAAAACTCTCTGTGTATTTTCAAGCTAGTATTCAGTTCTGGAAGGGTCTTCATCAACTTTACCTCTAAATTCTTTAACCCCACATTTATGAATTATATCAATAGGAGGGCGATGAACTATTGTAGTTAAAGGGTTTTAAGGACACGAAGGTGTCGACCTGAGGAGGCACAATTTTGGGTGGAGGTTGCAAAACCGTAAAGTTTGCTCTCATAAAATCGCTAAACCATTTATTCATCATTCTGTAGAAAACATTTTTCATTTCACTATCAAAAAATTGCAAAACTAACATACTTTGACTTGTTTCCTGGTTAGAAGCTTGAACATTACTTTCAGCCTCATTCATTGTGACACGATTTGATTTGGCTAACATCTTGTATCTATAAGAAAAACATAATCAGAACAGATCAAAAGCATCACACTATCACAGGTATATGTGTCATTTATATTCTAAACTCAATATGTGCTACGTTAGTCCTAAAATTGATTAAACTGAAGCTATGATAATATTAAATGTAACACCCCTAACCCATCTCTTCCGCCGAATTGAGGTTACAGAGTATTTCAACACATATCAAATCAAATAATAACATAAAACCATTCAATTATTAAATTTAATACCACATATTCAAAACCAATAATCATTCATAACAAATACATGGTTACGGGCTTTATATCGAGCTTACAAAACCTAAAAGTCAATTCAGGAACAATTAGGGACTTATTTGAAAAAAAATAGAAAAATGTAGAAAAACTTGATAATAGGTGTCACACGACCATGTGGCTCAGGGACATGGTGTAAAACCCATCACCTGTAATCGACGCTGGAATAGGGTTACGAGATATTATCGAACTTACATTGCAAACAATCATACAATTCCAAGTCATAAATTTCAACCAAATTTAAAACCATTTGCTTTCAGTCATAAAGTCCCTAATACGAGCCTATGAGTCCCAAATCATGCTTTGGAAGTGGTTTAGGAATAAACTGAGAACTTAGGAAATTTTTTACAAAACTTTGAAGATTTTTGCCATGTATAGGGATCACACGCACGTGTAGTTTGGGACACACGCCCGCGTCCCTAACCCGTGTAACTCTCTGTTTTGCAAGGCATAAACAAATTGAAGTCACGCGACTAAGCCACACGCTCGTGTGCTAGGCCGTGTGATTAATTAATTTTCATAAAATAGGTGCAGACTTCACACGGCCAGGACACAAACCCATGTCCGGGGCCGTGTCCCTCACATAGTTGAGACACATGCCCGTGTCTCTGCCTGTGTGCTCAATTATGAGCATTTTGTTTCTTAAAATTAAGGTGCAGGGGACACACAGCTGAAACACATGCCCATGGGGCAGGCCATGGGTCATAGACGGTCTAGACACACGCCCGTGTGTTTACCAGTGTGGACAAAAATAAAGGCTATCTACCAAGCCAATTTGCCACCCTTATTGCACACACATACACAACAACAAATGACATAGTTCATAGCATACTTAGACAACCAAAACATCCACAATCAAGGCTAAAACATGTCATTTCAATACCTAACATAATTACGGCATCATATTTTACCAAACCAAATCATACAAAACTCACATTCTTCAAGCTTCAATATGACTACCATTAATATGCATTGTATCATATAGATCTTTTAGCATACCAATGAACCAAACTCAATCATTTAACAGTAAAACTATATAGTCGTAGATAAGCATATAGCGAACCATGACAAAAAACATAAACAAAAGGCATTGGCACATATACTTATATAAATAGGCTTACAACCATTTTAGTCAAAATAAGCCAATTACATGGCTAAATACCAAATTACCTTAAAAAAATATAAGCCAACACATTTGGCCAAATTTATAATGACACATACACCCTAAATGACCAAGTCTTTATACATGCCACATACTCAAAATGTTTAAAATCATCGATACCCAAAATAACAGTTTGATAGTGTGATGCGATCTCCGACAATCTCCAATCCGAGCTAGCTTGGTAACACTATAAAATATGGGAAAATAAAATGGAGTAAGCTATATAGCTTAGTAAGCTCGTATGAAAGAAGTAAACAAATCTTACATACATTTAACATTCAAGTAATATAATATAAGATAATGTAATTTACCATAATCTCATGACCATAATTCATTCCATCACAAACCCACTTTGAAATCATCATTTCACGAATTTAATAATCATAAGCTTTATGTCCACACCTGTACCATCTCATAATAATTTCATACTTGTTCTTATCGTTGGCATACTCAATAAACCACTCAGAATAATAATATCAGATACTCAGGAAACCTTGCACACAAGGTGTTACATATGTAGCCATTGCTACCTTTATCTCATAACACATATATGCTCGCTCTCAAGCCATCAACGGGCCTGCTCACACAAGTTGTCAGTCAAGACGTAGCTACACGATTCTGTTCACACAAGATGTCAAGTAACCATAACATATGCCAGTATACTCAGGCATCGTTAGAACGTATAGGACTAGCACCCAGATCACATAACATAATACCCTAGTGACATGTCACTTGTATCCTAATCTATTCCTAAGGTTCGATTGGGATTTCTCGCTTGCCAAAACGTCTTCGAACGTGTCCGTAGAGGCTTTTACACAATTCATACAAAATTAAAGCATTTAAAACACAATTTTAACAAAGCTTATTTACATACAAACTTACCTCGAATGCAAAAACAGCAAAAGGGATCTATCCGTCAATTATTTTGTTTTTCCCCCAATCTAGATCCGAACTTCATTTTTCTTGATCTATAATGTCAAATTTAGCTTTAATCATCACATTATTCAATATAGTCCAAAAACACATTATGGAAAAAATTGCATTTTTCCCTTAATATTTCAACATTTTACAATTTAGTCCCTAAGCTCGTAAAATGAATATTGCTTGTACACATAACAACCCACAATTTTCATTTATTCACACTTTTCTACACATTTTATAACATTTTACAAATAAGTCCCTATTTGACTTTTTTATCGAAAATCACTTTACAAATGTTGTTTATCCAACAACAAACATGCATTTTCTATCATCAAACATCAAAATACAAGCACATCCAACATGGGTAAAATTTTAGACTTTAACTTTCTTTCAAATTAGTCCTTGAAATAGTTAGATTGAGTTACCACGATCTCAAAAGTGTAGAAATCATTAAAAACAAGACAAGAACAGACTTACAATTGAGCTTGAAAGTTGGCCAATCCCTAGCTATGTCTTCTCCTCAAAAATTAATGATAGGGGGACTAAATTGAAGAAGATGGACATCTTTTATTTAGTTAATTTGTCTTTATTTACCAAATTACCCTTCACTTAAACTTTATAAATTCACTTACTCTATGCCCATTTTTGTCCACCCTAAATTATAATGGTCTAATTGCCATTTAATGACCTCTAATTGAAAATTCATAACAATTTACTACCTTTAACTTATAGAACTCAAATTTTGTCCTATTGCAATTTAACCCTTCTAGTCAAATTGAGCACTCAATCGATAAAATTTATTAACAAAATTTTCACACAATTATTCTATCATGATATAGACCTTAAAGAAATAATAAAAGAAATATTTCTACTTCAGATTTGTAGTCTCAAAACCACTATTTTGATTTAGCCCTAAAATGAGCTGTTACACATGGTTGTGTGGCCAAACTGCGTACAGTTCAAAAATAGGGTCACACGACCATGTCGCTAGACCATGTGTGACTCAAAATAAGGTCACATGGTTATGTCTCCAGGCCGTGTAACAACCTGAGTCTATGTGGGACAAATTTGCACAACAATTAAATAATCTACATGGCTGTGTGGTGTGCCTGTGTGTGGCACATGACCGTGTGATAGTTCGTGTCCCAAGTCGTGTGCACTTAAAATGACCCCTAAAACAAGTCCAAACAATACCAATTCTTTATGTGCCAAGCCAAACCAAAATCAACCACTAACATGCCTTCAAAACACATCCAAACAAGCTTAAACATACAAAAACATTCAACTTAAGTGCCTAACTAATATGCCCTCATTGGCACCACAATTTGTATGTATAAACAAGAAGCAATTTAAATAAAAATGCAATCATTATATGAATCTTAATCCATCATAAAAAAAGGATTACTAAAATCATTCGATTATGCTACTTAAAAGACAAATATATTCAATTCTAAAACTATAAGATACCAATGCTAAATTGACTATTTCCATATCTAATCACAAGTATGATACCAACACCAATATATGCCTACCATTCTAATGGCACAACATAACTTCATATCAAGCAAGACCAACATGATAATTCAACTATTTGCTCCACATCCATCACAAGATAAAAAAGAAACAAAAACTTAACATCATATACCAATATTCATTTTATTACAAATTCAACTACAACTTTAAGTTTGACAAATTCAAAACCTTATATACATGCCACAAACCAGAAAAACCAAATAAAAAACAACTGAACAAGGCTAGATAGTGTGAGCTCTGAAGTTAATCCATTCGACCAGTTCTGCAATATGTTAACTACAGAAAATAAGAACAGAACGAGTAAGCTTAAGAAGCTCAGTAAGTCCATAGCTAACATTTAACTCAGCTTACCTCAATTAAAATTTGAATACAAAAGAACTTAAATTATTTAACCTTGACAACCGTTTACAAAATCACATAACATTAGTGCTGAAACATTTCATTATATAATTGATATCCCACAATAGTTCAAACCAATTCAATTCATATATATAAATATCTCTATATTTTTCATCCTATCAATTCTATAATTTCACATACTAATATGTTCGTTCTTGATATAACATAACAATAAATATAATCCAGACTTATCAAATAGCTTAAACCTTAGTCCCATAATTTCATGGCCAGATGAACTATAGCAACATCATAATACATCTAATAAATTTATCAACCGACTTATCCATTTCTTGATCTAAATATAATAAATTTATTCAATTAACCAATTCAATATCAAAATACATCTAAATTTACATTTTTTCTGTTTTATAACAATTTATACTTTTACCCTAAACTTTTACATTTTATTCAATCTAATCCTTAAAACTGAAAATATTTAAAATTTCTCATTTAATCCCTAATACTCAAAACCAAATCTAACAACATTTCTATACAAACCTTAAACATTAGAAAAATTACAATTTAAAATGTTAAATTTTTACATAATTTCAAATTAGTCCCTAAATACAAAACTATAAAAAATTCCTTTACAAAATAGCCCTACTTAAAAATAAAGTTCACAAATTCATCATTTAATCTCAAGAACACCTTGAATTCATCAATGGCAAGTTTCAAAACCGTTAACTATTTTACAAAATAGTCCTTGGGTTAGCTAGATTAAGCTACAACAATCTCAAAAACAAAATAGTTACGAGAAAAGGATGAGAAAATCACTTACATGCACAATTTTCAGCTTGGTTGAATGTTGAACTAAGCTAGGGTGTTCTTCCTTTAAATTTCACTAGTAGGAAGCACTAAGGAAGATGATGATGAATTTTTCTTTCTTTTGTTTAAGATTTAATTAATTATTTAAAATTTTACCCTTTGTATTAAAACATCCATTTCACTAAACACAACCACTCAATCGTCCATCTTAACTTATTATGGTCCAAATACCTTCTAGATCCTCCCACATTTAATAATTAAGCCATTTATTCAATAAAATTCAATAGTCTTTAGATTTTACAACTTTTATGATTTAATCCTTTTTCATTAATTAACTAATCAAATCACAAAATTTTTAAACCAATCCCTCACATACCTATATAACCAACACTACGGTTAGGTTGTCAACGGCGTTGTAAGGTAACAGCCCGTTTTCAGTGAAATCAAAACAATGGTTTTAGGACTACAAATCCAAAGTAAAAGATTTTATTTTATTATTATTTTTATTTCCTACAACATAATAGTAATATCGTATAAAATTTTTTGGAACACTCCTAACTCGTATAAAAATCTAAAGTCACCAGAACAAAGTTACGAAACATTACCGAAACTTTCAGAACATTTACAGATAAATCATGTCAATCACTGTTCATTTTCTGAGATTATTCAAAACGTCCCTTAAATGGACCCTCGAGCCCCAATATAAGCATTAGAATCAAGTTGGAACTTAAATCGGAAACTCTAAGAATTTTTCGTAACTTTTCAAAAATTTTCTAAGTTACAGGGCTTAGACGCCCATGAGGTCCAAGGTACACGCCCGTGCTGTGGGCTGTGTTCAACCCTGTGTAACTCTCTGACTTGTGCACACGGCCATGCCACACGCCTGTCTGCTAGGCTGTGTGGTTAATTAATTTTCTTTAAAATTAAATGCAGGTTTCACATGGCCAAGACACACGCCCGTGTCTTTGCCTGTGTACTCAATTTTGAGCATTCTGTTTCTCAAATTTAATGTGCAAGGGACACACGGCCTAACCACACGCCCATGTACTAGGCTGTGTGTCACACACGGTCTAGACACACACCCGTGTGGACAAAATGAAGCCGCTTCTAGCTTCATTTCTCACCCAAAATCACACCAATGACCTACACTCAAACTCACATCCAAATACCAATCATTTCAAGCATTCAAATTAAGCAAACTCTATCATTCAACATCGCATGTCTTTATATGCATACATGTTTAAAATCATACCTTGGTATATTCCATATGTAACACCATTAACCCATATCCATTGTTGGAGCAGGGATTCAGAGTATTACCGGAACATTCAAAACATTTTTCAATTAATTTACGTAAATTACTATTCATTTACTGAGATTATACATATCATCCCTTGTATGGATCGTCGAGGCCCAACACGAGTCTTGGAATCAAATTGGGACAAAATCAGGAACTAACAAAATTTTTCGTGAAATTCTAAATTTTTTCCCTGGTGCAAGGCTCACACGCCCATATGGTCAGGCCATGTACTACACACGTCTGTATCCCTAACCCGTGTAACTCTTTGACTTTTAAAGCATGAAGAAATTGAAGTCACACGGCCAAGTCACACGCTCGTGTGCTAGGCCGTATGGAAAATTATTATTTTTGAAATTTAGGTGCAGTTTTCACACGGCCGTGTAACACGCTCGTGCCTAAGGCCGTGCCAACCACACGGTTGAGAAACATGCCCGTATCTCAGCCCGCGTGCCCAATTCTGAGCATTCTGTTTCTCATTTTTATGATGTAGGGGACACACGGCCGGACCACATGCCCATGGGACAAGCTGTGTGTCACACACAGCCAAGACACACACCCGTGTGTCTGCTTATGTAGACAAAATAATGCCATTTCCTAGCCTCTTTTGTCACCCAAAACTTACCATTTTCCTACACTAAAACTCACAAGCATATATCCACCGATCCAATATCGTATTCACAAGAAATTTGACATCAATCATATAGTATTATCTCATGCATCAATAGATATAAACTTACTTATGTCATAAATTCATATGCTAACACAATTTCATCAAACCAACTCATAATAAACACTTAATCACTGTAAAATAGCCAAACTTAGACCATCATTAGCCACTCCAATGGCTAGGTTACAAAACAACCATTACAAGCCATCATTGGTCAACTAAGCTTATACATGCCATTAAACCAAAATGAGATTTCTAGTTATACCAAAATGAGATAGTGGATAGTGTGATGACTGTTCCAACCGACTTTCAACCTTCGCGAGTTTTGAGCACTATAAAATAGGGGAAAATAAATGGGGTAAGCATTTTATGCTCAGTAAGTCTGTCTAAGAAGAAATAAACTTACCGATCTTATTTATTAACACAAGCACACATAAATACATATTCCATCAATTTTGGGTAAGTTACCTAATCTCATATGAATATCAAGTAAACATAGATGAGCTCATCATATTACAAGCTTCCATTAATTTCATTTTTCCACTCTTCAAGAGTCTTCTCTATTCAACTATTGAAATCTCGATGGATGTTCGAGTAATATACACATGTGCAAAAGTACCCATTAGGTACATAATGAAAAGGCACACTCTTGATTCGTACATTTTACCATAGGATTACCAGTCCAGGCTAAATCCTATCCGTAGCATATGCTCTAGAGAGCTTAATATGGATTACCCGTTCGGGCTAAATCCAATTTATAACCTAACTCAAGAGTGCCTACATTAGAATTACCCACCCGGGCTAAATTCTATTTGCAACATATGCACTATTATTTCAACCCATCAAATTCAACATTTGACCGGAACACGATAATTTGTCCATATTACACGAATTAAAACTATTCCGTTATGTATATATATCATCTCTCACATAACAACACAATCATACAATTCAATTCAAGCATATTAACATACATTTTTAAGTTACACGAACTTACCTTGAAAATGGTTCGTTTTTGAATTTCAACTAATCCAAAACCTTTTGCTTTCCTTGATCTAGTTTCGTAGTTGGCCTTCCCAAATCTATATGGATAAATTTAACTATTAATCTATCACATTTCATATACATTTGCATTCTATTGCTTCCTAGGCAAAATTACCATTTTGCCCCTATCCTTTTTAAAAATTTCGATTTCATCCCTAGGCTCGAAAAATGAAATTCATGAAATTTAATCCTTCTTTCCAAGCCTAGCTGAAATTTGTGAACAACATTTATAGCACAAAATTTTCATAAAATTTTGAATTTTCCATGGGTTTTTACCATTTTTCATTTTAGTCCCTAAATCAAGTTTTCATAAAAAAATTGCTTTGTAAAACTTATTTATCTATCAATAACTTTTCCTTTTCTACCATAAATTTCTAATTTTTAGCATATTCATCCATGAACCAAATGTCATACCTTGATAACTTTTCAAATTAATCCCCTAAATATAGAGAGATTAGACTAACACGATTTCAAAAATATAAAAATCATTAAAAATGGGACTTCATTCCATACCTTTTCAAGCTTGGTAAGTTGTCTTCCTCTCTCTTAGGGTTTCTATAGAAATTTTGGGGAAGATGATATGAAATTAGATGAATATTTCTTTTTATTTAATTTCCATCTTTTAATTTTAGTGATTTCTAATTTAATCCCTTGCCTTTTCTAATTTTTCAATGGATGAGTCATTAAAATATCTACTAACTACCGTTCATTGGTCTAATTACCATATAAGGACCTTATGTTTTGAATTCCATAGCTATTTGATATCTATAGCTACTAGAATCCAACTTTTGCATTTTATGTAGTTTAGTCCTTTACCTAATTAACCACACAATCGATAAAATTTTCATTTCAAAATTTTCATGTGACCTTCCTACCATGATGCCAATCATAAAGTAAAATAAAATAATTTTTATTTTTAACTCGAATTTGTGGTCTCGAAACCACTGTTCCAAACTCACCGAAATTGGGCTGTTACAACTCTCCCCCTTGGAAATTTTCTTCCTCGAAAATTCTTACCAGAAAAGAGGTTAGGGTAGTGCTTCCTCATGGTATCCTCAGGCTCCCTGGTATCTTCCTCTAATCCATGCCATTTCAAAAGGACTTTTACCAAAGCCACCTTTTTATTTCTTAGCTCTTTCGTCTCATATGCCGGTATCTTAATTGCCTCCTCATTGTAAGTTATATCAGGCTAAATCTCAACTTCTATTGGAGAAAAAACGTGCGAAGGATTCGATCGATATCGTCGTAGCATGGACACATGAAACTCATTATGAAATTTATCAAGCTCTTGAGGTAACGCTAACCGATATGTAATATACCCAAATCTTTCAATAATCTCATATTGCCTGATGAACTATTGACTCAGTTTTCCTTTACGTCCAAACCAGAGAACTTTCTTCCAAGGTGACACTTTCAAGAATACTTTGTCACCAAATTGAAATTCTATTTCTTTTCGTTTCAAATCAGTGTAGGACTTTTGACGATCAGAGGCTACTTTCGAACTATCTCAAATTATCTTCACCTTTTTTCGGTCTCTCGGATCAAGTCAACTCCATGTATCTTTTCTCACTTAACTCTGTCCGATACAATGGAGTTCTACACTTTTGACCATATAAAGCCTCATACGGCGCCATTTTAATACTGGACTGATAACTGTTTTTGTAAGCAAATTCAATCAAAGGCAAATATTTTTCCCAGTTACCTCCGAATTCAAGTACACAACACCGAAGCATGTCTTCTAGAATCTGTATCACACGTTTAGACTGTCCATCTGTTTGAGGATGGAATGCAGTACTAAAGTGTAAATGAGTGCCTAGAGCTTCATGCAACTTATTCCAAAATCGAGATGTAAACCGAAGGTCTCTATCTGAGATAATAGAGATTGGCACTTTGTGTAGCCTTACAATCTCAGAGACATGTAATTTAGCCAACCTTTCCAATGAAGAATTCATACGTACTAGGATAAAGTGTGTTGACTTCATTAAACGGTCGACAACTACCCAAACAACATCTTTCTTTTTCGCTAATAAAGGTAATCCCGTTACAAAGTCCATGGTAACTCTTTTCCATTTCCACTCCGGTATTGTAATTGGCTGCAATAATCCCGAAGGTACTTGATGTTCGATCTTTACTTGTTGACATATCAAGCATTTTGATACAAATTTAAAAATATCCCGTTTCATTCTCGGCCACCAGTACATCTTTTTCATGTCACTATACATCTTATTAGTACCAGGATGTATAGACATGTTACCATTATGAGCATAATTCAAAATCTTCTGTACCAATTCTGAACTTTTTGGTACACATACTCTATCTCTGAATAATAAAAAACCATCAGTCCCGATCTGAAATTCTAAGTCAGGAGTCGATTCACTTTGCATCCATTTCGCTTGCAACTTATCATCACTTTTTTGAGCTTCAGAGATCTATTGCATAAACATTAATCTAAATTTTAACTCAGCTATGAGTGAACCGTCATCAAATAAACGTTGATCTGCTGCATAAATTGGGTGTTCAATGCCCATAAGGCAAACAAGGATTTTTGGCTCAATGCATCTGTCACTACATTAGCTTTCCTCGGATGGTAATCAATTTTGAGATCATAATCTTTCAATAATTTCAACCATCTACGGTGTCTCAAATTCAATTATTTCTATGTCATTAAATACTTTAGACTTTTGTGATCTGTAAAGATGTGACATTTATCAACAAAAAGATAATGCCGCCATATTTTTAATGCAAAAATAATAGCTGCTAAATCAAGATCGTGTACCGGGTAATTTCTTTCATGCGATTTTAGTCGCCTAGATGCATAAGCCACTACTTTACCATCTTGCATCAATACATATCCAAAACCATTCAATGAGGCATTGTTGTAAACTGTAAATTCCTTAACCGATTCATGTTGGACTAATATGAGCGCTTTCGTTAATAAAGCTTTCAATCTATCAAAACTCTGCTGGCTTTTATCAGTCCACTTGAAATTCACTTCTTTTTGCAACAATCGAGTCATCGGAGAAGCTATCATTGAGAACTCTTTAACAAATCTCCGATAGTATCCTGCTAGTCCCAAAATACTTCTAACTTTGGAAACATTCTTTGGCGGCTTCCAACTTACAATAGCTGAAATTTTGTTCGTGTCCACCCGAATACCCTCTACCGATGCAATATGTCCAAGGAAACTAATGTCCAAGGAAACTAACTTCCTGTAGCTAGAATTCACATTTACTAAATTTAGCATACAATTGTTTCTCATGCAGAGTTTGCAAAACAATTCTCAGATGTTCAGCATGCTCATTCATATCCCAAGAGTAAACCAAAATATAATAAATAAAAACAACTACAAACCTGTTCAGGTATGATTTAAAAATTCTGTTCATTAAATCCATAAATACTGCCGGGGCATTTGTTAATCCAAATTGCATCACCAAAAACTAATAATGCCCATATCTGGTTCTGAAAGTTGTCTTCAGCACATCTAAATCTTTTACTCATAGCTGATAGCAACCAGATCGTAAATCAATTTTTGAAAATACAGTGACACCTCTTAATTGATCAAACAAGTCATCTATACGAGGCAATGAGTATTTATTCTTAGCTGTGACTTTATTAATCTATCTGTAATCGATGCATAATCTCAATGATCCATCTTTCTTCTTTACAAATAATCTCAGTGCACCCCACGATGAAAAGCTGGGTCGGGCAAATCCTCTATCAATCAACTCTTGCAACTGTACCTTCAACTCTTTCAATTCAGCAGGAGCCATTCTATGAGGTCCTATAGATATCGACGTCATCCTTAACACAAGGTCTATGGAAAATTCCACCTCTCTAGCTGGAGGTAAACCAGGTAATTCTTTTGGAAATACCTCAAGAAACTCACAAACAACCGGCATTGACTGGATTTTCAACTCTGACATTTTGCTGTCTAGTACAATAGCAAGATAAGCCTCATACCCTTTTTAAATACATCTCTGTGCTGATATTGCTGAAATCACATTAGACAATCCACCCAGTTTCTCAGATTCAACCCGAAGTAACTCACCATTCTGACACTTCAATACAATATATTTATGCTTACAATTTACCACTGCATCATGTTGGGTTAACCAATCCATTCCCAATATTACATCAAATTCATCAAAGGGTAACAATATCAAATTAGCTAGAAAAAAATAACCCTCTATCATCAATGGGCAATTTTTTACAAACTTTATCCACCATAACATGCTGACCCAAGGGTTTTGAAACTTTAACCACAAATTTGGTGAATTCAACAATCATATTTTTATCAGATGAAAATTTTGTACATATATATGAGTGCGTGGAACCAAGATCAATCAAAGCAATAATATCAGTATCAAGTAGAGAGAATGTACCAGTGATAACATCTGGTGCCGAAACATCTTCCCTTGCATGTATTGCATATGTCTTGCCGGAGCTCGAGCCTCAGATTTAGCTGTTGAATCCTTTATAGCGCTACGACTACCACCGACATTTTTGAAATGCCGTGGTGGTCTATCTCTCGAGACAGGATTACTCGGCTTCGAGGTCTGTTCAATGTCTTTTTCAACCCTTTCTGGGCAATCTTTAAGAAAATGGTCGAGAGAACCACACTTGAAGCAAGCCCCACTTTTCATCCGGCACTCTCTGGAATGCAATTTATTATAGACATTGCATCGTGGTTTGGGGTTTCTAACACTCCCAACACTGGTGGTCAAGGGAGATGAAGACCTTGGTTGGTGCATTTAGAACTTCGTTCTTTTCCCAAATACTCCCTTGAGGTAGCAAAACGCTCATGATAATTCTTTGATTTCTTTGAAGTAGATGATTGCATCTTGCTTATAAATCTTTTGCTCGTAACTCGAGCTTCCCTTTCCACTTGCCCCTTTTCTTTGCTTAATTCCTCGACCTTGTGTACCCGTTCAGCCAACACCACGAATTCTCTTAATTCTAGAATTCCAATTAACAGGTTGATACCTTCGTCTAACCCTTCTTCAAATCGTTTGTACATTTCAGCTTCAGTCTGAACCCATTCACTAGCATACTTGCTCAATCTAATAAATTTCTGCTCATACTCAGACACTGTCATATTCCCCTGTTTGAGCTCTAGAAATTCCTTCTTTTTCTGGTACAGGAATCTCTGACTGATATACTTCTTTTTAAACTTTGTTTGGAAAAGTTCCCATGTAATATTTTCCCTAGGTACCACAGAAGATATGGTTTTCCACCAATGGTAGGCCGTGTCTTTCAACAAAGATACCACATATTTCAGACATTCGGTTGGTGTACATGATAACTCATCTAGAACCCGAATAGTATTTTCTAGCTAGAACTCGGCCCTCTCTGGATCGTCATCGACCGTAGCCCTAAATTCTTCAGCCTCATGTTTTCTAATTTTATCTACTAGAGCCTTACCAATTCTAACAAGTCTAGCATCCTGTGGCGTTTCATCATGTTGTGAAGAAGGTGGGGGAGGTCGTTGAACAACGAGATTTGTTATCATATATTCACTAAACCATTCATCCACCAATCCAAAGAAGATAGCTTTTGCCGACTCACTTCGGCCCTCAAATATGGGCCTTCTACTACCACTAGATACAACTCGCTGTACGGAAGCTTGAGCAACGCTTTCAACTTCTTCAGTCTCGACTCTAGCTTGGTTGGAAGACATTACTATATAGAAATACATTTAAAAGTGGTCAGGAGATATAACACTATCATAATTTATATAATGGCATGTATAGCTAGATTCATACTTGCTACGTTAGTTTGAGAATCGGCTAAATCGTAGCTCTGATACCACTAAATGTAACTCCCCTAACCCGTATCTATCATTGGAGCAAGGTTTCAGAGTATTACTGGAACATTCAGAATATTTTTCAATTAATTTATGTAAATTACTATTCATTTACCAAGATCATACATATCGTCCCTTGTATGGACCCTCGAGGCCCAATACGAGTGTTGGAATCAAATCGGGACTAAATCAGGAACTCAGGGAATTTTTCACAAAGTTCTAAAATTTTTCCTAGGTGCAGGGCTCACACGCCCATGTTGTCTAGGGACACGCCCGTGTGGTCAAGCCGTGTACTACACACGTCCGTGTCCCTAACCCGTGTAACTCTCTAACTTTTATACCATGAAGAAATTGAAGTCACACGGCAAGTCACACGCTTGTGTGCTAGGCAGTGTGGCCAGTTTTTATTTTCGAAATTTAGGTGTAGTTTTCACACGGTCGTGTAACACGCCCGTGTCCAAGGTTGTGCCAACCACGCAGCTGAGACACACGCCCGTGTCTCAGCCAGTGTGCCCAATTTTGAGTATTCTGTTTCTCATTTTTAAGATGTAGGGGACATACGGCCGGACGACAACCCGTGGGACAAGCCGTGTGTTACACAAGGCCAAGGCACATGCTCGTGTGTCTTTCCCGTGTGGACAAAATAAGTCCATTTCCTAGCCTCTTTTGTCACTAAAAACTTACCATTTTCCTGCACTAAAACTCATAAGCATATATCCACCAATCCAACATCGCATTCATAAGAATTTTGAGATCAATCATATGGTATTATCTCATTAATCAATAGATATAGTATTATCTCATGCATCAATAGATATAAACTCACTCATGTCATAAACTCATATGCTAACACAATTTCATCAAACCAACTCATAATAAACACTTATGTGATTATCAAAACATCACTTTAAAATAGCCAAACTTAGACCATCATTAGCCACTCCAATGGCTAGGTTACAAAACAACCGTTACAAGCCATCATTGGCCAACTAAGCTTATACATGCCATTAAACCAAAATGAGATTTCTATTTATACCAAAATGAGATAGTGGATAGTGTGATGACTGTTCCAACTGACTTCCAACCTTCGCGAGCTTTGAGCACTATAAAATAGGGAAAAATAAACGGGGTAAGCATTTTATGTATACTAAGTCCGTATAACGAGAAATAAACTTACATGTCTTATTTATTAACACAAGCACACATAAATACATATTCCATCAATTTTGGGTAAGTTACCTAAACACATACACTTATCCAAACAAGTTAGTCACATAATCTCATATGAATATCAAGTAAACATAGATGAGCTCATCATATTACAAGCTTCCATTAATTTCACCTTTCCACTCTTCAAGAGTCTTTTCCGTCGAACTATTGAAATCTCAATGGATGTTTGAGTAATATACACATGTGCAAAAGTACCCATTGGGTGCATAATGAAAAGGCACACCCTTGAGTCATACATTTTATTATAGGATTACTAGTCCAGGCTAAATCCTATCCATAGCATATACTCTAAGAAGCTTAATATGGATTACCCGTCAGGGCTAAATCCAATTTATAACCTAACTCAAGAAGGCTTACATTAGAATTACCCGTCCGGGCTAAACTTTATTTGCAACATATGCATTATTATTTCCAACCCATCAAAATTCAACATTCGACCAGAACACGATAATTTATCCATATTACACGACTTAAAACTATTTCGTTATGTATATATATCATCTCACACATAACAACACAATCACACAATTCAATTCAAGCATATTAACATACATTTTTAAGTTACACGAACATACCTTGAAAATGGTTCGTTTTTGAATTTCAACTAATCCAAAATCTTTTGCTTTCCTCAATCTAGTTCCGTAGTTAGTCTCTTCGGATCTATATGGATAAATTTAATTATTAATCTATCACATTTCATATACATTTGCATTCTATTGCTTCTTGGGCAAAATTACTATTTTGCCCCTATCCTTTTCAAAAGTTCTGATTTCGTCCCTAGGCTCAAAAAATGAAATTCATGAAATTTAATCCCTCTTTCCAAGCCTAGAAAGAATTTAAAAACAACATTTGCAGTACACATTTTTCACAAATTTCAGAATTTTCCATGGGTTTTTACCATTTTTCATTTTAGTCCCTAAATCAAGTTTTCATAAAAAATTACTTTGTAAAAGTTGTTTATCTATGGATAACTTTTCATTTTCTACCATAAATTCCTAATTTTTAGCATATTCATCCATGACCCAAATTTCATACCTTGATAACTTTTCAAATTAATCCCCTAAATAGAGAGACTAGACTATCCCGATTTCAATAATATAAAAATTATTCAAAACGAGACTTGATTTTGATACCATTTCAAGCTTGGTAAGTTGTCTTTCTCTCTTCTAGGGTTTCTATAGAAATTTGGGGAAGATGATATGAAATTAGATGAATATTTCTTTTTATTTAATTTCCATCTTTTAATTTTAGTGATTTCCAATTTAGTCCCTTGCCTTTTCTAATTTTTCCATGGATGAGTCATTAAAATATCTTCTAACTACCCTTTAATGGTCTAATTACCATATAAGGACTTTAAGTTTTGAATTCCATAGCTATTTGATATCTATAGCTATTAGAATCCAACTTTTGCATTTTATGCAATTTAGTCCTTTACCTAATTAACCACACAATCGATAACATTTTCGTACCAAAATTTTCATGTGACCTTCCTATCATGATGCCAATCATAAAATAAAATAAAATAATTTTTATTTTTCTTAGATTTGTGGTCTCGAAACTACAGTTCCGACCTCATTGAAATTGGGCTGTTACACCATATGTTCAGAAAAATTTGAACAACCATTTAACTTGTATATCACTACCATAGTATGACATTACAAGTATATCAAAAACAACCACTACTAGCCATTCCAATGGCTAGATTACAAATCGCACATTTAAGCCATCTATGGCCAAATTAGCCCATGCATTCCATCATACCAAAATGATTTTACTATATATACCCAAAAAAAGCTAGTGGATAGTGTGATGATGCTCCAATGATCTCTAACCTTCGCGAGCTTCCAAGCACTATAAAATAGGAAAAAATATAATAGAGTAAGCATTACGTGCTTAGTAAGTTCGTATAACGAAAACTACACTTACCAATCCTATTTATTAAATCTAAGCATACAATATCATGTTTTCCATCCATTTGGCAAAATTGCCTAAACACATGCATTCAATTAAACATGTTAGTCACAAAATCTTCACATCAATCAAGTAAACATAGATAAGCTCATCATGCAATATTCTTTCAAGACATTATCATTTCATCTCATAATTCTTTCATCATGCGAAGAGATTTGACCGTTGAATCATTGAAATTTTGATGGATCCTCGAGTAGTACACTCAAGGTTTACAATTCAATAACCCATCAATTCTTATTCAAGAGTACCCATAGGACACTTAATCAATGACCACACTCTCAAGCCACATATCGTATTACAGGATTACCAGTCCAAGCTAAATCCATTATGTAACGTATGCTCAGAAGAGCTCAATTAGGATTATCGGCCCAGGCTAAACCCTAATCATAACGTATACTCGAGAGGTATTATATCAGGATTACCCGTCCGAGCTAAATCCTTTCCACAACGAGGTCAATAGGATTACTCGTCCGAGCTAAATCCCGTCAGCAACAAATGCAAGACCTCATTCATTTTGGGAAAGCACATATATTCATCGGAATTCAATAGTCAAATGGAGCTTAACCCTTTTTTTTTAACCGTTACAAACATGTATTCAATTCTTCATTTTAGCAATCAAAAAATTCACATCAATTTAAGTCACATTTCATACAAACAAAACTTTCAATTTAACATATTTATATGCTCGATTAAGTTACACGAAATTCCAATTTCGTCCTTAGGCTCGAAAAATAAAATTTGTGCAATTTACTCCCTATTCCAAGCCTAACTAAAATCCCATCACAAAATTTATAACACATGTATTCATAAAAAATTAGAATTTTTCATCAAATTTCACAACTTTACATTTTAGTCCCAAAATCATGTTTTCATAAAAAATCACTCTGTAAAAGTTGTTTATCTATCAACAACCTTTCATTTTGTACCAGCCCGATTTTGGGCTTAGTCAAAACAGTGGTTTTGGAACCACTAACTCGAGGTTGGGGAAATTATTTTTTATATTATTTTATGTGTTATAGCATGTTTATATGAATGCATGAAAATTTTGGTGAAATAATTTTTGCGATTGCATGCTCAATTGCGAAAAAGGACTAAATCGTATAAAGGGAAAAAGTTTTGTTCTTCTAACAAATGGTGTTGAAAGCTAAAGAATCATAATTAGGGGTCTTTAAAGGGTAAATAGACCCATTTCAATAGGATGGCCGGCCGTAGAGACAAATAGGAGTAGAAAAGTAAAAAATTAGGTGAAGTTAGTAGCTTAATTTTGACTAGAAATAAAACAAAAAGAAAATGGTTGTCATCTTTTTCATCTCTTATCTATACCACTAAAAATATTAGCTATTTTAGGGGTCTTGTGTGTTATTTTTTTGTGTTTTATAGTGAATCAAAAGCTTGTTCGGGTTGGAAGCTTGTCGGAGCTATATCACACTATCCATCAGCTCTTTTGGTACTTTCGGATGTTTAATTTCGGTTATAATGGCATGTATAAGTATTTTGGATAATGTTGGCCATGTGTCTTATTTCTTGAAATTGAATTTTGGTTTGGCTTGAATTATGGTATTTTGGTGTTTTAAAGAATTTAGTTTTGGCATGTAAATATTAGCCTTAATATAGTTGATGTTTTAGCTTGATATGTTTGAATTATGGAAGATGAAATTATGGTTTGAATATGCATATTATATATATGGTTTGTAACTTGATGAAAATGTTGTGCATTGGTACTATGTGGTTGAATGGCATGTTTGGTACCATTTGATGAGTTTTGGTATGTTTCAGTATGTAGGCTAAATGGCATGTGTTAGTGCAAATATGCCGATAAGCTAGTTGATTATTTTGTTCAAATTGAGTACATGGCTAGACATGTTTATGTATTATTATTTGAGGTGCCTAAAGGCATATTGGTTGTATGAGATTATGCCATAAGTATATAGCTAGAATTTGCACGATTTTGGTGTCTTGTTATGGCCTGTATATATGTGCCATTTTTTTTGTAGGTACATGCCTAGTTAGGTGAGAAAATGGCTTGTAAAATGGCCGATTTTCATCTATACGATTAGAGACACGGGCATGTGTCTCAGCCGTGTGTGACACACAACCAGGCGGTACGACCGTGTGTCCCATATAGCTTTCAAAGGGTTTCAAATTAGGTTGTTACACGGCTTGGCACACAACCTAGGACACGGGCGTGTGACTTGGCCGTGTGACCCAAGTCAGTGAGTTATACGGGTATGGACACGGGCTGGGACATGACTTGTAACGCCTCAAAAATCTAAGTATTTATTTTTGTGTGTTGTGGTGCACGATTGTATGTCTGCTTCAGTGGTCGAGTGTCTTGAGGAGTATTAGAGAAGACCTGAGTTCAAGTTTTGGCTTGTGCTAAATTTTGTTCTTTGCTGGAACTAAATCTATCTCTGGTCAATAGGGCTCTTAATAAAATTTGGTAAAGTATGTCATAAAAAGCCTGCTGGTTTAGGGGAATGTGGCGTGTTGATGAGGCTAGAGGGCAGAGGTTTGAATCCATGTAGGGTGGTAGAGTGTTTTTATTTTGCTGCTAGTGTGGTAGAGGTCTTCTAGGTTGGTCGAAACTCTGAGGAGTTTGAAATAGATTCAAATCGGTAGGTTGGGAGATTGTAGGAGAGGATTAGGGGAGGTTGAGGGGAGTAGTAGTGGTTGGCTGCAAGTGGGACTCCTCATTGTGCAAATTTAGTCATAGGACCTCTTTTCCTTTAGTGCTGAAATTGTGTTCTTGTTGCTCTCCATTTCGGTAACTTTTACTCCTTTTTGTTTTTTTCTTCCTTTTGAATTTTTTGTTTCGCAGCTGAATAGTACTTGTGACCATTCGGATATTTTTTTTTGGGTTAGCCTATTTTGGTTTTGCTCTGCAAAAGTGTGCTTGGATTGATCGATTTTCTTCTCCTTCTTAATTCTTTCTCCTCTTCTTTTGTTTAGGCCGAATACCTCATTCCCCGTGTAGCTAAACTTTTCTTTGTTTCCATCGATCTCTTTCCCTCCTTCAATTGTCGACTCTCATCTCTCTCTCGATTCTATCCTCTCTTCCCTTTCATTCAATCGATTTTCGTTGGCTAAATATCAGTTGGTAAGTCTTTGTGTCTCTGCTTTTTCTGCTTTGCTCCTCTTTTTCTCTAATGCCCATTCTTATCTTCTTCTTTTTCTTGGTTATGGCATTCTTTCAAGTTTAAGTAATCCTCTAGGAGTGAAAGAGTTCTCTAGCACTGTAGATATGATTGGAACCTTTTTACTCGATCTTGACCAAAGGTAATGTTGTTTGTTATGATTGATCCGAACTAGAATATGTTGGCTTGGGTTGGTATTGGCTGAACATCCCTTTTTCTTGATTTGGGGTTTGCATTTCTATAGTCCAATATGTGTGGAGTCAACCCATATGTGTAAGCAACATGAGTAATGAATTCGCTTTACGTGCAGATAACCATCAAGGAGGTTGCTAGCAATCTTTGTCAGCATTTTGGGTGGGCTGAAACCACATTCATTCAGTCAAGGCAAGTATCAGTATGTTTTAGAGATGGGTGTTTAAAAAATGGTGTTTAATCTTGTTGATTACAAGACTAATCAAGAGTCTTGATTGAATATAGGTTGGTGGTTGTGGTTTTGGTGCGTTCTCGTAAACAAGTGTGTGAAACACTGCCATTGGATGTGAAACTGCAAAGGATGAAAAGTGAAAAAGCCAAAAGGCTGAAAAGTCAAAAAATCGAAGAGTGCATCATCGACTCCAAACGGGCATGTGACTGCCCGTGTGGCAAGCCGAGTGGTAAAATGAGGCAGTGTTGTCGATGAGATGGCCATGACCGATTTCATGAGCCGAAACGGTATTGGGCCAATTTGGGCCGAACTGGCCGTGTAGGCCCAATAAGCCTATGGGCCTCACACGGAAGAATCGTACAAAGTGTGGTAGATGGTGGGTCAGGCTGTGTAAACTACATGGCTAAGGCCATTTCTGGGCTATTTGGGCTATACGAGAGTATGGGCCCATATGAGCCCACAATATGGGCTGTAGGCCCATTGTCAATGATTGATTGTTACAGTTGCACGGGTTGCCTAAGACAACTGTGGACCTACTGTTGGGTCGGTAAGTATACTTAGACCCCATACTGATGAAATGACCATTATACCCCTGTGAGGTAATTTGACTGAAATACCCCTGTATTATCTATGATTGTTTATAAGCATGATATTTCTGCATGCACGTATGTTATTATGCTGCATCACATGGGGTTGGACACATGATTTTGGAGGAAGTATACTGAAAGACTATAAACCTATTACTGGTAGCTCTGTTCAAATACTGTTTAGTACCGAATTCTGTACGATTTGGTGTCTAGGGTTGGGTGGGTCAATTTTATCCCCACATGGTGTGTAGGGCTGGTACGGAATTGGTGTGTAGCGGATGGATTGGGTAGGACTCTTTGTTGCATACTATACTGAAATGGGCTAAGGCCTAGATTGCTACTGTTACTGAAAAAAGGGTTAAGGCCCCTAACAGGAATAAAAGGTAGGCCCAGATTGCGTTTTCTCTGATTGTTTGCAATTATGGGATTTCACACACTGAGTTTTCGTAAACTCACCCATGTGTTATCTGTGCAGGAAATCCCCAGGCTTAGACGAATCAAGGCGACAGAAGACTTGAAGGTGGCCACTCAACGTAGTTAATTTATTAAAAATAATTTAGATTTTATTTGATATTTGGTTTTCATTATGTAATAAGGCCTTTGAAAGTTTATTTTAATTTAGGGGTTTAATTACTTTAATTTTACCTGTTAGTAATAGGACTCGTATTTTCAAGAAAGCACAAACCGATGTTTTCCTGAAAACATCTCGCTTACGCAATACGTTTTAAAAGCTTCTGCAACAAACACCGTTTTGAAATTTGATAAACTAGTATAATTAATATTTTGCTTAAATAACTTTAGTTTTGACAAGGAAGTGGACATCTTAACCTTTTATTAAGAATCTAAAGTAGCTTTTATGAAGAATGGATTTGTTGTCAATTTGTGTTTTGGAAAGACACTCCAACGTGACATCATAGATTAGGCCATAACGTCTAGGCTGGGTTTGGGGTGTTACACGATCGAGTGTCCCTACTTCAAATGCCTACACGACCGTATGACCCCTGCAATTTTGAACATTTTCACTATTTTCTGAAAAATTCTTTAAGTTTTCGATTCAGTCCCGACTTATTTCTAATGTCATTTTAGGGCCTCGAAGGCTCGTATAAGGGACAATATGCATGTTTTAGATTGGTTTTAAAATGTTTATTGATATGATTTGAAATGTTTGAAATTGATGTTCATTTGATTTGAAAACTCTGGTAATGCTTTGAAACCTTGTTCTGGCGATGAATACGATTTATGTAACACTCCGATTTTTGAGGTTAGAAGTCTTGATATTTGTAGGTAGGGTTAGTGGTTAGACTAGGCATGTAAGTTTGTTTTCACGTTTTAGTGTCAGAATGGCCTGTTGGTCTAGTGGTTGGTTGTTTGTTAGTTTAGTTTGGGGTTCTAGGTTCGAGCCTCAGGTGTGCTTTAAGGGATTATTTTGATTAAGTTTTGATTTGTTGAAAAAGTTTGATATTTATTTGTTAAATTTTTATTTATTAAATATGTATTTAGTTTGGATTTTTTTATTTTTTATTTTTTTCTTCTTCTATTTTTATTTGTTTGCACGCTCTCTCTTCTCCCTCACAATGGTTTGCTTTCTCCTTCTTTTCTTCTTGGTTTTCATTGTGCCTTTGAGCAAAAACAAAAGAAGAATGGTTTTGTTTTGGAAAGCTTTGGTTCTTTGTCGTCAAGCCGACATTTGAAAGTTTTGGTTGCAAGTCAGGTGTGAGATTCAAACCTTCCTTTTTCATTATTGAAATTATGAATTGGATATGTGAAATTTGACAGTTATTAGTGTTTTTCGAATCGTTACGTGTCGATGTTGGAGTTTTTCTTTCTTGTATGTTTTTGGATTAAAGCGGATGAGATTTGTTTTGTTGATGGTTGAGGGATTGTTAAACAGTTTCAGGGTGGATTTTAGGCCTACAGATGTTAGGATTGCGATTCTAGGATGAAAGCTATAGATTGCAGCCAATTTTTGTGTGGTTTCATGACCACACGGGTGGCCACTGGGTGTGTGCCCCCAAATGGACTGTTCACATGGTCATGTACTATTGGGAATTAGGGTTCTTGGCAAAAATTTGGGTGCCACATGGCCTGGCCACACGGCCATGTGGCTGATTTGGGGAGATTAGTAAATTTTCACTCGACTGTGTCCCCTAGGCATACGGGCGTATGTGTTTGGAAATTATGGTTGTAGTGATACAGTGCCCCATGGCCGTATGGATAATTTGGGGATTTAGGGATCTCACACGGGTGTGTGTTTTGGACACACAGCCATGTCTAGTGTGCACACGGGCATATGAGACCCTTACACGGTCGTGTCTGCCCTGTACTCTATTTTAGCACAAATGGACAGAGAGTTACACAGCCATGTCCCTGGCTCACACGGGTGTGTGCCTCCTTCCACACGAGCATGTTGACCCCCACACGGCCTAGGCTTTTCCACACAGCCAGAGCACACGGATGTATGGCTCTAAGTCACCAATTTTAGTTATGTGCATGTTTTTGATTTGAAAATGTGTTTGTGTGTTCCGACCCTTGGCTAGGCTTTAGTGAGGGTAGTTAAGAATCTAATCTAGGCTTCGACTTATGTGTTATTTGTGACGATTGTGTGAGATATCTGATTCTGAACCTGGTTAGCTGGGTGTGTGCATGTCTATTTCTGTCTTACTATCTGTCGATGTGTTCATTATTTTTGTGAGGTTGTAAGCATACATGTACTTGCATAAAGTAATTTTTGGGTTGGTTGTGAAGAAAAGGAAGACTGATTCTGATTTGATCTGGCAGTTTAACTACAACTTATCGGTACAACAGTTTACTGCACTATACTGCTTGTACGTCAGCTTTGCTGCGTACTATTATCTGATATGGCAGTTTAACTGCAACTTATCGGTACAGCAGTTTACCATACTGTACCACATGTACGTCAACTTTGCTGCGTACTATTATTTGATCTGGTAGTTTAAACTACAATATGTCTGTACAGCGGTTTACCACAATGCGCTGTATTGCATATACACCAGCCTTACTGCATATTATTATCTGAGTAGCTTAGTCCACATACATGGTGTGTAGGGTTGGATGGGTCTTTCGGGGTCCTATGTGGTGTGTTTGGTTGGATGAGCTTAAACAACTCTTTTGGGGTGTGATCAAGGGGCGGAGAGGTGTTTTGGCTGGATGGGTGGGTTTTTAATACTTGACTACATTCATATGCATCTGGATGGTAGCTACTTGTCTGTAATCTATCTGTTCGTCATAACATTTATGGGTGATTCTACGCACATTGAGGTGTTAGCGTAGTGACATTTTGGATTGTGATGATAAGTATTATTGTATTGACCCGTTGAAGGGTTTACCTGTCGAGTATTCTACGTGTGATTTGGTGTGATTTGACTGTTACGTACTTTTGGGATGTTGGTTTCGAGTTTGCTTTCTGTTTTTGAATATCTCTGTCAGTATTTTCCGTCATCAAACTATTGTTGGGTTTTGATCTGTAATTTTGTTGATAGATACATTTTGAACTCACACTGAGCTCGTGTAACAGACCTCCTTAGTGTTTTCCCTTGCAAGTATGCTCGATTTCTGTAGCTTGGACAGGCATGCCAGAGGTCTCGGACAGTCACGATATTCTTTTGGATTGCTATTTTGGAAAATGGTTTTGAAATGTAAATAGTTATAAGCACCGTGGTACAGTTTTAATTTGGGTTTTTGTAAATGGTTTTCTTTGGGCTGAAATTTTTGTAATAACGGGACTTTATATTTGAGAGTTTTTACAGACTTAAATACTGTAATGTTTTATCGATTTGTTAAACTGAAATTTCCTACGATCATTTTGGTGATCAATTTGACATCCAAAATTTGGTCTAAACTCCTAGGCTAGGTTTTAGGGTGTTACAAGTTTGGAGTGTTACATTTATTGGTATCAGATCTACGGTTTAGTCGATTCTTAGACTGAACATAGCGTGTGCAAGTCTAGCTATACATGCCATTATATAACCTGTGATAGTGTGATATCTCCTAACCATTTTAAAACATGTTTTCATATAGCAATGATATCCAACTGAGCTAACTTCGATGAAGTAGAGAGTAACGCTCAAGCCTCTGTTCACGGAGTAGCATCAAGCTATACAAGGCCCGTATCTGAAGGCCGAGGAAGAGAGGCAAAGGAAGCCTTCTTCCAAATGATGAGTGAATGGTTCACCGAGTTCGTACAGACGAAACCGGCAGTTCAACAACCTCTACCCCCTCTTGGTCCCTAATTAGTTCCCGTTATTCCTCAAGGTTTTGAACCTATATGAGTTAGTAAGCCACCTATTGATAGAATTCGTAAGTATGGGGTTGAGGAATTCATAGCTATTGCTGATGATGATCCTGAGATAGTAGAATTCTGGTTAGAGAATACTATCAGAGTTTTTGATGAATTGTCTTGTTCATCGGCCTAGTGTCAAGTGTGCAGTATCGTTATTGAAAGATTCGGCTTACCAGTGGTGGAACATGTTGATTTCTGTAGTGCTGAGAGAGTAGATCACTTGGGAATTTTTTCAAATTGAGTTTTGAAAGAAATATATTAGTCAAAGATTTCTGGATCAGAAACATAATGAATTTCTTGAGCTCAAACAGGGTCGTATGACTGTGTCAGAGTATGAGCAGGAATTTGTCAGACTAAGTAAATACGTCCGTGAATGTATTCCGACTAAGACTGCTATGTGTAAGAGGTTTGAAGAAGGGTTGAACAAAGACATAAAGCTTCTAGTCAGAATTTTTGAGCTGAAAGAATTTGTTGTCCTAGTTGATCTAGTACACAAACCTAAAAGTTGATTAAAGAGAAAAGACATGCTGATTTTAAAGCTTGAGACCCGAGAAAGGGATTGACTGGGAAGTCATATTAGTCGGAATCAAAGAGATCAAAATAACATCATAACTGTTCTACTTCGTCAGTAGGGTACTCTAGTAGAGATAGAGGTAATCGACACTCTAGTCCAAAACCTCAGGTTACGTCTATAGCTAGTGTGGGTAGTGTTAGAGATGCCAGACCCGAGTGTAACCATCATAAAAGACCACATTATGGTGAGTGTCAACTGAAGAACGGAGCATGCTTCAAGTGTGGTTCCTTCGATCACTGTCTTAGAGATTGCCTAGAGAGATCCGAGATAGAGGCAGTTCAGACTACGAGGTTGAGTGATATAGCTGCGAGAGGTAGACCATCTCGTAATCCCAAAAAAGTGAGTGGTAGTCGTGGTGTAACAAAAGACTTTGCTATGAGATTCGAAGCACGAGCGCCAGCTAGGGCTTATGCTATTCACAGACGAGAGGATGCTTCTGCGCCAGATGTTATTACCTGTACTTTCTCTATTTTTGATACTGATGTTATTCCTTTAATTGACCTGGGATCAAATCATTCTTATGTATGCACATGTTTAGTATCTAGCAAAAATTTACCTGTTGAGTCAACTAAATTTGTGGTTAAAATATCAAACCCCTAGGTCCGTATGTGCTAGTTCATAAAGTTTGCAAGAATTGTCCTTTGATGACTCAGGATTGTAGTTTTCTGGCTGATTTGATGTTATTATTGTTTGATGAATTTGACGTGATTTTGGACATGGATTGGCTAACTTTACATGACGCTACTGTAAACTGTAGATGAAAGCTTATTGTATTGAAATGATAGAACGGTGAGATGCTTCAGATTAAATCAGATAATTTGAGTGGTTTGCCTATTATTATATCAGCTTTGTCAGCGTAGAAATATGTGAGAAAAGGTTGCAATGCTTACGTTGCATAAGTACTGGATTCTAAATTATCTGAATTGAAGCTTGAATCAGTGCTTGTAATTTGTAAGTATCCTGATGTATTTCTAGAGGAGTTACTTAGATTACCGTTGATTAGAGAGGTTGAATTTGCTATTGAACTAGTACCGGGGACATCACCGGTATCAATAGCACCTTACAAAATGGCTCTTACCGAGTTGAAAGAGTTGAAAGCACAGATACAAGAATTAACAAATAAGGGTTTTACTCGACCTATTTTTTCACCTTGGGGTGCACCGATTCTGTTTGTTAAGAAAAATGATAGATCAATGAGATTGTGTATCGATTACCGTCAACTTAACAAGGTTACAATCAAGAATAAATATTCACTGCCTCGAATTGACGATCTATTCAATTAGTTGATAGGTGTCATAGTATTTTCAAAGACTGATCTTTGTTCTAGCTATTATCAATTACGAGTGAAAGATTCAGATGTGCCGAAAACTGCATTTAGAACTAGGTACGGACACTATGAATTTCTTGTGATGCCGTTTGGTTTAACTAATGCACCAACAATATTTATGGATTTGATGAACAAAATCTTTATACCATACTTAGACAGATTTGTTATAGTACTTATTGACGACATTTTAATATATTCACAAGACGAGTTCGAGCATGCTGAACTTTGAGAATTGTGTTGCAAACCCTGCAAGATAAATAACTTTGTAACATCCCAAATTAGGGTCTAGTTGGAACAGTGGTTTTGAGACCACAAATTCGAAATAGAAATAATTATTTTATGATTATTTGATGATCCATGATAAGATTGCATGTTTATGTGAAATTTTCATGAAGAAATTCTACGCGTAAAGTGTCCAATTTGACTTTAGAGACTAAATGAAATAAGTTGTAAAACTTGTGTTCTAGAAGCTTCAAGCATGAAATTGCATTAGATTATTAATTAGAGGTCCTTAAATAGCAATTTGACCAAGTTCTAAAATTTTGGACAAAAATGGGCATGAATAGGAAAAATTTGAAAGAAAGGCCTTAAGGGCATTTTGGTCATTTGGTTAATAAAAGAATAAAAAGGGAAAAATAAAGAAAAAATGATGTCCATCTTCTCTAAGGGTGCCAAAATTTGGGGAGTGTCCATAGTTAGGGTTTTCAACTTTTCAAGCTTGATTGTAAGTGCTCCCAAGCCCCGTTTTTAATGTTCTTTACAATTTTGAAGTTGTCATCAATCGATCTAGCTATTTCTACCATTATTTTGGGCTAGGGTTCATGTTCAAAAACTTGCCCATGTGTGACATACATGTATTTTGATGTTTAATGGAGGAATATGAATGTTTGATGTGTGATAAACATCTTTTACTAAATTATTTTTAGTGAAAACACCTAAAAAGGACTTATTTGTAAAAGATGAAGAAATGGGTAGTAGAGATGTGATTTAATGAGAAATATGGGCTGATATGAGTTAGAATATGAATCGGCTAGGCTTGGGTAACAAATAAAATGCATGCATTTCATTTTACGAGCCTAATGACTAAAGTGTAAATAAGTGAAAAGTGAGGGGTAAAAAGGTAATTTTCCAAAGTATGTGTTATGGGTCGATATGAGCAATGTGTGTATTGAACAAGTTAAATTTGGCATTATAGATCAAGAAAAATGCGATTTGGGTCTTGATCGGGGGAAAAACAAGGTTTATGAAGATTAAGCTCGTTTCTATAATTTTGTACCGAGTTAAGTTCATTTGCAAATATTGCAACATGTATCATACTTTAAATGCTTTAATATTGCATGTATGGTAAGTACATACATATTTAATATGATGTTGTATCATGTGTTTATTGCCTAACTTTTATCATGAATTATGCTTTGATCATTCAATGAATATGTGATTGGTGCTATGAGCATTGAAATCGACATTACGAGAAAGTTCTACAGAAATGTGGTATCGAAGAATCCTGTTTGAACCTTAGGAATAGTTTAAGATACAAGTAACATGTCACTAGGAATTATTGTGATATGAAGTCATTGAGTTGTAGTCTGAGTTCCTGATATTTGTGACACCTGAACTTATTGAGTTGTGGTCTGAGTTCATGATGTATGTGACACATGTTTTGGCTTTCTGAGTAATGGTCTCGTATACATTACTGATGGTGGGATAGTCCAGCATGTGTTGTTGATACTTGACAGCCCGTGTGAATAGATCAGTGAGTAGCTCGACAGAGAGCAACATGTGATATGTGATATGGGGTAGTGTTGGCTACATATGAGACACTTAGGTGCAAGATTCTGATGTACCCGATAATATTCCAAGAGTTCAACGGGTAGTTCTAAAGGAAGTTCAATGAGTAATCTTGATGAATACGTCAAAGACAAGAAAGTAAGTTATTATGTGCAAGTGGGCACAGGTATGTACATCGAACTCATAAAAATGACATGAGATATGACGAACTTGTGGTGAGAAAATGTATATATATAAAGAATGAGTTTAAGAGATTTGATAAAATGCAAGATTATGTTCATTATGTTTAATGTGTGATTAATGCTTGTTTAAGTTGCATTTTATTTGTATGTGAACTTACTAAGCTTTAATGCTTACCCCCTTCCTTTCTTTTTCTTATAGTGTCGCCAAGCTAGCTTGGGGATCGAAGGACGTCAGAGTTTTCAATCACACTATCAATTGAATATTTGGGTATAGTTAGTCTCATCATTTTGAGTATGGCATGTGTAGGGACTTTGTCTTTTTGTTATGTGTCATATTGATTAGCCAAATGAGTTGGCTCATGAAAGTATTGTGATTATTTTGTATATGGCCATGTGAGGTGGCTCATAATGATTATTTGGGTTGTAACCCTAATTATTTGTGCATGCATGTAAATGTGCTTATGCTTTAATGTGGTTATGGTTGCTGATGGTTAATGAGTGTGATGGATGACATGTATGTTTGGTGTATGAAATATGATTAGTGTGTATGTCAATAAATGTGGTGCAAATGTGTAACTTGAAAGTAGGTTAGCAAAGATGATAGACAAATTTGAAATTGGTGTGGAATGCTGTAACACCCCTTACTCGAGACCGTCGTCGGAGTCGAGCAGGAGGCGTTACCTGACTTAACTTACTAATTCGGGGCATAAAATTTGCTTTTAAAATTAATTTATTCACATTCATTCAATATGTCCCTAAAAAGGACCCTCGAGACCCTAAAACGTGCAATTGAAAAGGTTCGGGACTAAACCGGGAACATTATAAATTTTCCGAATACTTAGACAAATCAAAACAATTGATTTCATTATTCCTTATAAAACTACCCACCTGCGTCATAGTCACTAAATAAATCATAACTAGAGCCACAAAACTCAAAATTTAAATTTGTAAATTTTTCCTGAAACTAGACTCATATATCTTCTTACTAATTTTTTTCCAGAATTTTTGGTCTAGCCAATTAGTACATTTTATTAGTTAAAATTTCCCCTGTTGCACTGTTTGACTACTCTGACATCTCCTCACTACAAATAAATTTTATCCTTGTACAGAATTCAAATAACCATTCTGTTTGTTTCTATTGAAAGTAGATTCACTAAGGAATCTGTGAATATAAACTATAACTCCTAATTATTTTTGTACAATTTTTAGTGAATTTATAAAGTCAGAATAGGGGATTCAGAAATCGCTCTAACCCTATCTCACTAAAATTCAAATATCTCTTAATATACACTTCTTTTACTTACTATGTTTCTTTTATATGAAAATAGACTCAATAATATTTAATTCTATATCTCAATCATCACCTAATTCCATTTCTACTATTCTTGGTGATTTTTTAAGATCATGTCACTACTGCTATTCAATATTGTTTTAATGCTAATTTCACTTTTTCATGATTTCTTTGTATTAACTACCATTTAGGCATACATAACACCAAAATATGTTCTTCATTAGCCATTTCAATAGCTAATCATTATAAAATATTTACATACCATTCTTTAGCCATATCATAAGGACATACACACAAAATGGCTAAGTCCCTATACATGCCATAAACTAGAACGTTTGTAAACGAAGATACCCATTTGGTAACTTGATAGTCGATAGTGTGAAGTGATCTCCGACGACCTCCAAACCGAGCTTGCTTTTAAGTACTATGAAACATGGGAAAGTGAAAGAAGTAAGCTTATAAAGCTTAGTAAGTTCACATGTAAAATAATAAGCATTAGCAATCAATTTAGCTTACTACTATGCTGTCATAATTTTCTTAAATAATGTTTAGTTCTTACTTTCCCATCTTACTCATCGGTAACCTTACCAAAGGCTTAGAGTACAAAAGGCACCTTACTTAATAGCTTGCTTACATACCTGCAACATCTCACTTAACACATGAGTACTCTTTTATAATAAAGGCATATTGCCAATCATGTCATAAAGTGTCACAAGCATAACTGAAAACTCATCACTTACTTAATACTTGATAATCTCAATTACTTACAATCTCAATATTAAATAAGCCTTAAATGCATACCTGTACTCTTTCTTCATGTTCTCACCTTGTCGTTTCTTTAACTTACTCTTTGGATTACTTGGGAACCTTTTTCTTTTTGAACTTACCATTGCCATGTCTTGACATGGTCATACGTGGTATCCTTGCCTTATGAACTCACCAATGCCATGCCTTGGCATGGTCTTACATGGGACCTTTGCCTTATAGTAACTCATCAATGCCATGTCTTGACGTGGTTTTACATGATTTCCTTGCCTTATAGAACTTATCAATGCCATGCCTTGGCATGGTCTTACATGATTTCCTTGCCTTATAGAACTTATCAATGCCATGCCTTGGCATGGTCTTACATGATATCATTATCTTACCAAATGCCATGTTCCAAACATAGTCTTACATGGTATCCTTGTCTTACCAAATGCCATGTTTCAAACATGGTCTTACATGGTATGCTTATCTTAGTGCCAATGCCACATCTTGATGTGGTCTTACATGGAGTCTTTAATCAATGCCGATGCCATGTCTTGACGTGGTTTTACATGGGATCCTTGCCTTACCAATGCCATGTCTTGACATGGTCTTACATGGTATCCTTAACCGTCAATTCCTCCTTAAATGCCATGTTATAAACATGGAATTTTCCATCAATTCTTCCTTAATTGCCATGGTACAACCATGGACTTTGACATATCAATGCCTTGTCAAGTCATAGCTGAAACATACTTGCTCAAATTCTCATGGTTAGTCGCATAACTCAATAATAACAATACTAATAACAATAATTGCATAATAATAAAATGCTACTCAACTTACATACTTACATTCTCAATCTCATCATATCATCAACTTAACTTATTCTCATCAAACTATGCTAGTCAATACTTTCTTGTTATCATACAAAGCCATAATACAAAATATGGTCTTACATATAAATTATACAAGTTCTCTTTCCAATATCGAATTATTATCGAACATTAATCATTATATTTGAAACTCAATACTAAAGTATTTATGGCCAAAATATCAATTTATCATTCAAATATGCATAATTAAATGCTTATTAAACATATGAACTTACCTTGATACCAAAACGACCATTTTACCAACTTTCCCGATTTTCAGTTTCTCTCCCGTTCTAGGTCCAAATCTCACTTTTCGGGATATAGAACATCATATTTCACTTATTTAATTAATGTACTATTCAAAGCATTCTCTAACTCAAACTTTGGAAAAATTACAATTTTGCCCCTAAACCTTTGCAGAATTACGATTTTGCCCCTAGGCTCAGAAATTAAAATTTATCCATTTTATTATGTTTTATGACATGCTGATCATTTTTCCATTCTATGGAAACATCAAATTCTCACTCTAACATATACTTATGATCATTAGGTATTTTTACTGATTGTGTCGTTTTACTCGTTTTCACGTAAAATCGCTTAGCAAAAGTTGTTTAACACAATTTCAAGCTTCATATTCTACCATAAAACATCAAAATAAACATATTTCACCTATGGTTATTTTTCCAAATATGAACCCTAGCATTAATTATTGCTAGAATAAGCTTAATCAAGTTACTAAGACTCCAAAAACGTAAAGAACATTAAAAACGGGGATTGGAATCACTTACTATGGAGCTTGGAAAGCTTGGAAATCCTAACCATGGATTCCCCCATGCTATATTCAGCCTCTATGAAGAAGATGGACCAAATTTGGTTTTATTTTCCCTTTTTAATTCTTTTAAATGACCAAAATTCCCTTAAAGGCTTTTCTTTCAAATTTGTCCTATTCTTGCCCATTTTTGTCCAAACTTAAATATAATGGTCTAATTAATAAATAAGGACCTCCACTTTAAGAACCCATTTCAATTAAATTCCCTTCACTATCTAGAATACACATTTTGCTAATTTTACAATTTAGTCCTAATTATCAAATTAGGCATTTATACATAAAATTTCTTCACCAAATTTTCACACAATTATTCAATCAATGAATAAACCTTAAACCTTAATTGCAATATTTTTTTTATTTTTAATTTATATTTTTGACCTCGAATTCGTGGTTTTGCAACCACTATTCTGTTTAGGCCCTATTTCAGGATGTTACAAATGCCATATGAAAGCATGATAGTTTGAATAGGTGATATGTTGACATTACCAAGTCATAATTTTAACCATGAACATGAATGCTTGAGTAGCCAAATGTGCCATGTTGCATGCCATGAAATGAGTGTAGGTATGTATGTGTTTAAGTGTGGCAAATGGCTTGGAAAATAGCCTAGAAATTGTCAACACGGTTAGACACACGAGTATGTGCCTTGGCCGTGTGTGACACACGGTCTACTCCATGGGCTTGTAATCTGGCTGTGTGTCCCCTGCACCTTAATAATGCAAAACAAATTGCCCAATAGTAAACACACGGGCAGAGACAAGGCCATGTGTCTCAGCCGTGTGAAGGACACGGCCTTAGGACATGGGCGTGTGCCCAGGCCGTGTGAAGTTTGCACCTAATTTTTGGAATTTAATTCGCCACACGACCTAATCACACAGGTGTGTGACTTGGACATGTGACCTTATTTAGTTGATGATGTCATAAATAGAGAGTTACACGGGTTTAGGACACGGGCGTGTCCCAAGCAATACGAGCGTGTGTGACCATATGGCCTACCCACACGGGCGTGTGATTCTCCAAAGTATGAAAATTTTCTAAGTTTTCCTATTATTTTCAAAGTTCTCGGTTTAGTCTCGAGCCATCCTCGATGTATGTTTTGGGTCTCGTAGGCCTATATAAGGGACAGTTTGCACATGTATGAATAAATTTGATTGAATAAAAATTTGTGGCCCGATTTTGTATGATTGGTTAGAGTTAAGTCCGGTAACGCCTCAAACCCTGTCTCGGCTTTGGATACGGGTAAGGGGTGTTACAAAATTTTTGCTAAATTTAGCAAATATTAGTTTTGGCTCTGAGAATTCGATTTTCTAGACTTATAGTATTGGCTGAAGGCATCAGAGTAAATCCGAGTAAAATTTTAGCAGTTATTGATTGGAAACCACCGAGAAATGTATCCGAATTTAGAAGTTTTCTAGGATTAGCTAGTTATTACCGAAGATTTGTCAAAGGGTTCTTGATGATAGCTACATCGATGATGTGATTATTATAGAAAGATGTGAAACTTGAATGGTTTGAAAAATGTCAGCAAAGTTTCAATCAGTTGAAAGCATTATTGACCGAGGCACCAATTTTGGTTCAGCCTGAATTGGGTAAAGAATTTGTAATTTGAAGCGATGCATCTTTAAATGGTTTAGGTTGTGTTTTAATACAGGAAGGCAAAGTGATAGCTTATGCTTCTAAACAGTTAGAGCCGCACAAAAAGAATTATCCGACGAATGATTTGGAGTTGTCAACTGTTGTGTTTGCATTGAAAATTTTGCTACACCATTAGTTCGGTGAAAAATGTCAAATATTTACCAATCACAAGAGTTTGAAGTATTTAATGTCGCAGAAAGATTTGAATCTAAGACAACACCGATGGCTCAAACTGTTAAAAGATTATGAGTTGATAATTGATTATCATCCGGGAAAAGCGAATGTAGTTGCTGATGCTCTGAGTAGAAAGTCTTTATTTGCTCTACGAGCAATGAATAAATGATTGAAATTATCTAATGATAGTTCAATATTAGCTACGTTAAAAGCTAGGCCGATATTTTTATAATAGATCTGCGAAGCTCAGAAATGTGATGTTGAGTTGCTAGCTAAACTGACACAATGTGGATCGGCTATCGATTCAGAATTTCAGATAGGACTGATGGCTACTTATTATTCAAAGGTAGAATTTGTTTACCGAAGAATCCAGAGCTCATTCAGAGAATCTTGCACGAAGATACTAGTGGTAGCTTATCTGTTCAACTAGGAAGTAGTAAAATGTATAGTGATTTTGAAACAGATGTATTGATGGCCGGGAATGAAATGTGAGATTTCTAACTTTGTATTAAGATGTTTAGTATGTAAACAAGTTAAAGCTAAACATCAGGTACCTTTTGGATTATTACAACCAGTGATGATATCGGAGTAGAAATGAGATTGTGTTACTATGGACGTCAAATCAAATTTACCCCTATCTTTGAGAAAGAAAGATGCCATTTGGGTTATCGTTGATCGTTTAACAAAGTTAGCATATTTTATTCCGGTACATACATATTTCTCCTTTGAGAGATTAGCTAAATTAAATGTTTCTGAGATTGTCAGATTACATGGGGTGCCAGTTTCTATCATCTCAGATAGAGATCCACAGTTTACATCAGGATTCTGAAAAAAATTACAGGAAACCCTACTACGCTATTGCATTTTAGCATGACATTTCATCCTCAGATAGATGGTCAGTCCGAATGAGTAATTCAAATACTCAAGGATATGCTTTGTTGTTACGTATTAGAGTTTGAAGGCAATTGAGAAAAATATTTGCCACTGGTTGAATTTGCTTACAACAACAGTTTTCAATCGAGCATAAAGATGGCCCCGTATGAAGCTTTGTATGGTCGTAAATGCCAAACTCCGTTATACTAGACTGAGCTCAGTGAGAGAAAGACAGACGGGGTTGATTTGATTCGTGAGACTGAAGAAAAAGTAAAAGTGATCCAAGATAGTTTGAAAAAAGCTTCAGATTTTCAAAAATCATATGCAGATCTTAAACGTAAAAATATAGAATTTCAATTCATCGACAAACTATTCTTGAAAGTATTGAAAGCTAAGTTTGCGATTTATCGGGCCATATGAGATTACTGAAAGAAGTGGTCCTGTTGCATATCGATTAGCTTTACCATCAGAATTAGAAAGGATTCATAATGTTTTTCACATGTCTATGTCACGACAGTACCGATTTGACCCTTCGCATGTTATCTCCCCAATGGATGTTGAGATCCATCCTGATATGTCATACAATGAGGAATCGATCAGAATTCTAGCACAAATGGTGAAAGAATTAAGAAACAAGAACATAGCTTTAGTAAAAGTTCTCTGGAAATGACACGGAATAGAAGAAGCTACCTGGAAACCCAAAGAAGCTATGAGAAAGCATTATCTGAACCTTTTTTCTGGTAAGATTTTCGGGGACAAAAATCCTTTTAGGAGGGAGAGTTGTAACAACTCATTTTCAGTGAAATCAAAACAGTGGTTTCGGGACCACAAATCCAAAGTTAAAAAAATTATTTTATTATTATTTCTATTGCCTACAACATGAGAATAATACCTTATAAAAATTTCGTTAAGAAATTTTACTCTTTACATGCTCAATTTGATAAAAAGGACTAAATCGCGTAAAGTGCAAAAGTTGAGTTGTAGTAGCTAAAGGTATTAAATAGCTATAGAACCTTAAAGTAAGAGTCCTTATGTGGTAATTAGACCATAGTTAGTGATAGCGAATGTACATGGCTTGGTATAAGTGTAATTAGTAATGTTTTTAAAGGTTAAATTAGTAAATTAGTAAATAAGTAAATAAAGGTTATTCCTTCATGCATTCATCTTCTTCAACTAAATCATTGGGAAAGAAAAACCATTGGAGAGCTTTTACATTCGGCAAACATTTCCTAGCTTGTGTGGTATGTATTTTTGACCGTTTTTAATGATTTCAATTTTTTTGGGATCGTTGTAGCTTAATCTAGCTAGGTTGGGGACTAACTTGAAATTTTTTTAAAATTTTAGAGTTTTTCCATGAATGAATATAGGTTATTTTTTATGTTTGATGATAGAAAATGGATAGTTGTTGATAGATAAACAACTTTTGTTAAGTGATTTTTAGTGAAACTGTCAAATAAGGATTAAATTGAAAAATAAAAAATTTCACTTAGTGAAATTGTGAAATAAATGAAATATAGGGCTTGCTAGGGACCTAATTGATATTCAGCCATTGTGGGTTGTGGTGAAATTGCATAAATTTCCATTTTTATGAGCTAAGGACTAAATTGTGAAGAAATTAAAAGTATACGTGCAAAATGGTAATTTTGCCAAAATATGATTTTGGGCTAAATTGAATGAAATATATATATTGAATTGAGTTAAATTTATCTATATAGATCAAGACAGACCTTGTATGACTTTAGATCGGGGCAAAGAGAAATTCTCGGATTAATCGTATCCGTACCTACTTATACTCATCGATGTAAGTTCATGTAATTAAATTGTATATATATGCTTTTGATTGAAATATAATTGTGTTGTGAATTGTTATACGTATATACCGGTTGTATATCTAATGACGTATAACTACTACCGACCCCTATTTGGACCTTAGGAATTCATAGGATACAAATGACATGTCATTACGGTTTATATGATTCAAGTGCTGGTCATGAACGTCCTACCGGTGGCTGAGATCTGACATGTGTTGCAGATACTCCATAGCTCGTGTGAATGGCATCGTGTAGCTACGTTCTGACCCACAACTCATGTGAGTAGGCCCATTTTCACAGCTCGTGTGAGCATACCAATTTACAGCTCATGTGAGCATACATGTATAGGATTTGATATATTATAGTTATATGAGTTAGCACACTATGTGTGAGATATCCCGGGTATCCAATGATATTCTAATGGTTTAATGGTCAATATTCTGATACGAAATGGTAAGATTTCGATACAGATAATTAGAGGGATACATATTAATTATATGGAAATTTTGTTACATGGTATATGGAAAATTGGATTGGATGATACATGTATATGAAATTTAATCAATTGTTGTGCTCATCCATGATTATTGGTTTATATATGTATTTACATGGCTAACATGGTTGGTGTATATATGCATAGGCTTTGGCCAAATTACGGTTGGAATATGCTATGTTACTTACCTATTATATGATTAAATGGTAAGTTATGTTTTTTGATATACGAACTTACTAAGCTTAAATGCTTACTCTATGTTATTTTTCCGTATTTTATAATGAATTGAAAGGTCGTTCGGGTTGGAAGCTTGTCGAAGCTATATCACATTATCCATCGGCTCTTTCGATACTTGCAAATGTTTAATTTTGATTATAATGGCATGTTTAGGTATTTTGGATAATGTTGGCCATGTGTCTTATTTGTTGAAATGGCCTTTTGGTTTGGCTTGAATTATGGTATTTTGGTGTTCTAAAGAAAATTGTTTTGGCATGTAAATATTAGCCTTAATATAGTTGTAACACCCCTTACTCGTATCCCACGCCGGGATAGGGTACGAGGCATTACTAGACTTAAACACATGCATACAAACATTTTCGGGTCATAAAATTTCGCTCAAATTTTAAAACTTTCAAACTTCCTTTCAACATCCCTAATATGGATGTATGAAGCCCAAATCACGCTTTGGAAACAGTTTAGGAATAAATTAAATACTTTAGAAAACTTTAAAAAAAATTCAATGTAAACAGGGGCACATGCTCGAGTGGAAGGGCGACACACCCGTGTGTCCTCTTAACATGGCCATGTTGAAGGCCCGTGTGGCTCACACGGCCTGAACATATCAGGACTGTAACAACCCGATTTTGGGACTAGTCAGAATAGTGGTTTTGAGACCACAAATTTGAAGTCAGGAAAATTATTTTATTATTATTTTAGAGTCATAGCATGTTTACAGTAGTGTATGAAAAGTTTGGTGAATTAATTTTGACGTTTATGAGACCAATTGCGAAAAAAGACTAAATCACATAAAGTGTAAAAGTCTTAAATTGATAGCTAAGGGTGTTAAATTGTTATGAACCATAATTTGGGGGTCTTTAAAGGGCAAAAAGACCCTTAAATCTTAGCTGGCTGGCCATGAGAGATAAAAAAGTTGAAAAGTCAACATTAGGTAATTTGATAAAATAATGTATAATAAAATAATGCCCTAAGCCTAGCTATCATCTTTTTCTTTCATTCTTTCTTCATTACCACTGATTTTTCAGCCATTGTTAGGGGTTTTGACCTTCAAAAATTTTAGAAACTCATTCCTCTTGCAAGTAAGTGATTTTCATGACTTTTCTTAATGATTTTTACATTTTTGGACCCTTTGAAGCATGAGCTCTCAAATGAGGGTACTATTTTGTAAAATGATTAAGAGTTTAGAGTTTTTCCATGAAAGGATTTGTAATGTTTGCTGAGTTTTTATGGAAGAAAATGAATCTTGGATGTATTATAAACAACTTTTGTGAAAGATGTTAGCATGAAAACACCTAAAAGGATTATTTTGAATAAGTTATAAAATAGATGATAAATGTGTGAAATAGTGGGAATTGGGGTTGCTATAAGAGTAAAAGGGGTTTGGCTAGGATATGAAGAAATTCGATAAAAATTTATTTTCGGGCCTAGGGGTAAAATGGTTATTTTGTCAAAAGTCTAAGGGCAAAAAATGGTCATTTTACCAAAGATGTGAATTGTCGATTGCTTAATTCTATGTAGAGACTAAATAAGTACATTTTGCTATTATAGATCAAGAATTACTAAACCCAGACCTTGACCGGGGGAAAGCCAAGCAAATCGACTAAATCGACTAGTCGCCATATTTTGTAATCTGAGGTAAGTTGTATGTAAATAATACAACTACATTGCTAATGTATATGTTGAATTGTATTTGAATTAATGTAGCATGAATTGCTTGATTGTGGAATTGAGAAAGTATGATGATAATAAAGATGGTAGAGTTCCCATTCGAACCTAGGAAATAAATCGGATATTCATGCCGTGACATATGGGTTATTGTTGGCTAGTGTAAGACATGTCTGGGACATGACATTAGCATCGAGACGAGTCCTAGTGTAAGACATGTCTGGGACATGCATCGGGTACGAAGTGATAGTTAGTATAAGATCATGTCTGGGACATGGCATCGACTTGTGGTATGAGCCAGTGTAAGACCATGTCTGGGACATGAGATCGGCGCCCTACCCCTTGTTTGAGGCTTATCGAATACCCGGTGAAGTTCCGAACGGTTCAACGGTGAGAGATACAGTTTAAGCTATTGAGTAAGGTATAACCATGTTGTGAGTGGTACAGGTAACAATTTGAAATGTATGAGATATGAGCTCAATATATGCTATGAGATTTATATGGATAGTGATGAGTAAGTTATGCTTATGCCCACTTTTGTGTTACGAGCATGTTGTTGAATCATAAAATTGTTGCTGTATATTTATTTATGTGCAACTTACTAAGCTTTATGTGCAACTTACTAAGCTTTATGCTTACTCCCTCTCCTTTCCTTTTTCTTATAGTGCCGTCTAACTAGCTCGAGGATCATCGGACATTGGAGGCAACGATTACACTATCAGCCGAAGCACTCGGTATAGTTAGATTATTTGTTTTTGAGAATGGCATGTATAAGGCTAGACTTTGATGTTCTAAGTCTTTAAAAAATTGGCCAAATGTGTTGACATGGTTGATTCCGCTTCATTTTGTATAAAGCCTCAAATGATGGCTAATATTCATTTTCTTATATGCAAATGATGTTATTTTCATGGATGAGTAAAATGCACAAATGAAATGTTGCCTATTGTGGCTGATTTGGTTGCATGAAATAGTTTTTTATTAGTTTTTGTTGCTATTGTGTAGGTTGTGTAAGAAAGGGTGGTAAGGAGGCTTGGTAAATAGCCCTATATTGTCCACATGGGTAGACACACGGACGTGTGTCTAGGCCGTATGTGACACACGGTCTGCCCTATAGGTGTGTGGTTCGGCCGTGTGTGCCTTACACATAAATTTTTAAGTCTGTATGCATGGTAGTAAACACACAGGCAGTGACATGGCCGTGTGTCTCAGCCGTGAGAAGGACATGACCTAGCACACGGGCGTGTGCCTTGGCTGTATGACCATTAAGAATTGCTAACATCAGAAACTAATGTCCAGGTTTTTGCACACGGGCAAGGACACAGGCGTGTCGTGGCAGTGTGAAGGACACGGGCGTGTGCCAGGCCGTGTTAAAACCCCTGTAGGTGTGACTTAGAATTAATTCAATATGGGCGTGTTGCCCCTCCCACACGGGCGTGTGCCCTTGTGTTAAGTGTTATTTTTCTAAAGTTGGCTAAAGAACCCGAGTTGGTCCCAAACGATTTTTGAGGTGTGTTTTAGGCCTCGTAGGCCCATACTAAGGCTGTGTTGATAAGCTTGTGGATGTTTTAAATTTGTCCAAGTCTTGGGAACTCGAAAATGGTCATAAGCACGAGTTTAATTTAGGTAACGCCTCGTACTCCATCCTGGCGTAGGATACGGGTATGGGGTGTTACATTTAGTGGTGTCAGAGCTATGGTTTAGTCGGTTCTAGGACTAACCTAGCATGAGTACGAGTCTAACTATACATGCCATAACTGTATGTCGATAGTGTGATGACTCCTAACTTTTTTAAATTGTATTTTCATATAGTAAATGGATCCTGAAAGAGCTACGGCGGATGATGTGGAGAGTAATACGCCGGCTCCCGCTGAAGCGACCGCGCCAGTTGAGAGTGAGCCCATGACTATGGGCCAAGGCAGAGGTGTTAGAGAAGCCTACCTCCAAATGATGGATACTTAGTACACGAAGTTTGTTCGTGCAAATCTGAACACTCCACCTCCCCTATCTCCTTCAATTCCTCAGTATGCTCCTGTAGCTCCGTAAGGAGCGAACATTTTTAGTAGGGAGGAGCCTCCAGTAGATAAGATACGGAAGCAAGGGGCAGAGGAATTCTGGGCTAACATAGATGACGACCCGGAGAGAGCAGAGTTTTGGTTGGAAAATACCATCAAGGTATTTGATGAACTGTCGTGCACACATGAAGAGTGTATGAAGTGTGCGGTGTCGCTCCTATGAGACTCAGCCTTCCAATGGTGGAATACTTTCGTGTCCGTTGTACCGAGAGAAAGAGTAACTTGGGAATTCTTCCAGGGAGAGTTTCGAAAGAAGTACATTAGCCAGAGGTTCATAGACCAGAAAAGGAAGGAATTTCTAGAGTTAAAGCAAGGCAGTAAGAAAGTGACAAAATATGAACGTGAGTTTGTAAGACTCAGCAAGTATGCGCGAGAGTGCGTGTCCTTAGAAGCCACCATGTGTAAGAGGTTTGAGGATGGTCTTAATGAAGATATCCAAGTATTTGTGGGCATTTTAGAGTAAAGAGAATTTATAGTGCTCGTTGAGAGAGCATACAAGGCAGAGGAGTTGGTGAAAGAAAGGAGGAAAATAACTTTTGAGTCATGGGATTCAAAGAAGAGACAGATGGGGAAATCACACCAGTCATCATATAAAAGATTAAGAGAGTTCACGATCCGATTGAATGCTTCAGTAGGGTTCTTAAATAGAAACAAAAAGAAGCAGAACACGACATCTAGAGCCCATACCGCTTTTGTCGCGAGTGTCGGTAGTGCTCGGCCAAATAGGCCAGAATGTTCACAATGTGGTAGGCGTCATTTCGGCGAGTGTCGAGGGAATGAAAGGGGCTGTTTCAAGTGTGGATCATTAGAACATTTCATCCGAGACTATCCCAAAATGGAAGAGAAAGAGAAAAAGCAATAAGTGAAGGTAAGTAGTGCTCCTTTGAAGGGTAGACCACAAAAGAACCCTAAAAGTAGGACTAGCGGTAGAGGCACGCTAAGAGATGTTGCGATGAGGTCTGAGGGTAGAGCGCTTGCAAGGACTTATGCTATACGTGCCCGAGAAGAGGCAGAGTCTCCTGATGTGATCACGGGTACTTTTTTTATCCATGATATGTCTGTTGTTGCTTTAATTGACCCAAGGTCTACCCACTTTTATATTTGCATGGAATTGATATCCCGTATGAACATGCTAGTAGAGTCCACTGAATTTGTGATAGAAGTGTCCAACTCTTTAGGTAGACATGTGCTTGTTGACCAAGTGTGTAGAAATTGTCCTTTGACAATTAGAGGTCATTGTTTTCCGGCTAACTTGATGTTATTTCCGTTTAATGAATTTCATATAATCCTTGGGATGGATTGGTTAACCTCTCATAGTGTTGTAGTGGACTGTGGGAGGAAAGTTATTGAGTTGAAATGTGAAGATGAGAATGTTCTTCGGGTTGGACCAGATGAATCGGATAAATTTTCTGTAATGATGTCGTGTTTGACTGCTGAAAAATATTTGAGAAAGAGATATGAGGCATATCTCGATTTTGTGTTGAATACTCAAGTGTTTGAGTCAAAGATTGAATCAGTACTTGTGGTTTGTGAGTTTATAGATTTGTTTCCGGAAGAGTTGCCCAGATTACCTCCAGCTAGGGATGTTGAATTTGGTATCGAGTTGGTCCCTGGTATGGTGCCTATGTCGGTTGCTCCGTTTAGGATGGCTCCGATAGAATTGAAAGAGTTGAAAGTACAGTTGCATGAGTTAACGGATAAGGGCTTTGTGAGATCGAGCTATTCATTGTTGGGTGCTCTGGCACTTTTTGTTAAAAAGAAAGACGGGTTGATGAGGTTATGTATTGACTATAGACAACTCAACAAGGTAACTGTAAAGAACAAGTATCCTTTGCCAAGGATCGATGATTTGTTCGATCAGTTGAAGGGAGCCACTATGTTTTCTAAGATTGATTTGAGGTCTGGCTATTATCAGTTAAGGGTTAAGGAGCAAGATGTACCGAAGACTGCGTTTCAAACGAGATACGGGCATTATGAGTTCCTCGTCATGCCCTTTGGTTTGATTAATGCCCGACGGTGTTTATGGATTTGATGAACCGCAATTTTCAGGCGTATTTGGACAAGTTCATAGTGGTCTTTATTGACGACATACTGATTTACTCGCGTGATGAGGGTGAGCACGCGGAGCATTTGAGAATGGTTCTACAAAATTTGAGAGATAAATAGCTTTACGCCAAGTTCAGTAAGAGTGAATTTTGGCTTAAAGAGGTCAGATTTCTAGGACACATTGTGTCGGATGATGGGATTAGAGTTGACCCAAACAAGATCTCGGCTATTATTGAGTGGGAACTGCCAAGGAGTGTGACTGGGGTTTGAAGCTTTTTGGGTTTGGTTGGATACTATAGATGGTTTGTAAACGGATTCTCTATGATAGCTACTCCGATGACAAGGCTACTGTAAAAAGATGTCAAATTCGAATGGACAGAAAAGTGCCAACAGAGTTTAGAGAAATTAAAAGCTTTGTTGACCGAAGCCCCAGTTTTAGTGCAACCGGAGTTGAGCAAGGAGTTTGTGATATATAGTGACGCCTCCTTGAATGGTTTAGGGTGTGTGCTCATGCAAGAAGGTAAGGTAATAACCTATGCCTCGAGACAGCTAAAGCCACATGAGAAAAACTACCCGACGTATGATTTAGAGTTGGCTGCCATCGTATTCGCGTTGAAAATTTAGAGACACCATCTGTATGGTGAGAAGTGTTGAGTGTTCACCGATCACAAGAGCCTTAAGTACTTGATGACTTAAAAGGAGTTGAACCTAAGGCAATGACGATGTTTAGAGCTAATAAAGGATTATGAGTTGATTATCGATTACCACTCGAGAAAGGCAAGTGTGGTCGCCGATGCATTGAGTAGAAAATCATTATTTGCGTTGAGAGTAATTAACGCCAATTTGGCTTTGTCTGATGGTGGTTCAGTTCTAGCAGAGTTGAGAACTAGACCGACATTCCTACGAGAGATCCGTGAAGCTCAGAAAGGTGATAAGGAGTTGCAAGCCAAGAGAACTCAGTGCGAGTCGGGGATTGAATCAGACTTTCGAGTTGGCACCGATGGATGTATAATATTCAAAGGTAAAATTTGTGTACCCAAGGACAATGAGCTTATATAGAAGATTCTACGAGAGGCACATAGTGGTTGCTTGTCCATCCACCCAGGTAGTGTAAAAATGTACAATGACCTAAAGAAAATGTACTGGTGGTCGGGAATGAAAAGAGACATTTTAGAATTCGTTTCCAAATGCCTTGTGTGTCAGCAAGTGAAGGCTGAACACCAAGTACCTTTGGGTCTACTTCAGCCTATTACAGTCCCCGAGTGGAAGTGGGATCAAATTACTATGGATTTCGTGAAGGGTTTGCCATTAACCCCGAGGAAAAAAGATGATGTTTGGGTTTTTGTGGATAGGCTAACAAAGTCAGCACATTTTATACCAGTGCGTATTGACTACTCCCTTCAGTGATTTGCTGACTTGTACATTTCTGAGATTGTGATACTACACGGGGTGCCCTTGTCGATTAGTTTAGATAGGGACCTGAGATTTACCTCAAGGTTTTGGGAAAAGTTACAAGAGACATTGGGGAAAAAGTTGAGTTTTAGCACGGCTTTTCACCCGAAAATCGACGGTCAGTTGAAAAGAGTGATTCAGATTTTAGAGGACATGTTGCGGTGTTGTGTTCTCAAATTTCAAGGTAGTAGGGAAAGGTACTTACCATTGGTTGAATTCGCTTACAACAACAATTATCAGATAAGTCTGAGAACGGTGCCTTATGAGGCTTTGTATGGGTGAAAGTGTCGAACGCCCTTATGTTGGATTGAGCTAAGAGAAAGTCAGATTCACGGGGTTAATTTAGTCAAAGAGACCAAAGAAAAAGTTAAAGTGATTCTTAATTGTTTGAAGGCCACTTTAGATAGACAGAAATCCTACGCATATCTGAAATGAAAAGAGATTGAATTTCAAGTCGGTGATAGAGTGTTTTTTAAAAGTATCCCCTTGAAGGAAAGTTTTCAGATTTGGTAGAAGAGGCAGGTTGAGTCATCGTTTCATAGGACCTTATGACGTTAAAAAGAGAGTAGGACCGATTGCCTATCGATTGGATTTGGCACTAGAATTGGAAAAGATTCACGATGTGTTTCATGTGTCCATGCTACACCAATATAGATCAGATCCTTAGCATGTGATTGCGCCAACGGAAGTTGAGATTCATCCAGACATGACTTATGACGAAGAGCCGATCAAGATATTGGCTCGTGAAGTCAAACAGTTAAGGAATAAGAGTATAACACTCGTGAAAGTTTTGTGGCATAGACATGGAGTCGAGGAAGCCACGTGGGAACCCGAGGAGACTATGAGAGATCAATACCCAAATTTATTCACTGGTAAGATTTTCAGGTACGAAAATCGCTAAGGGGGAGAATTGTAACAGCCTAGTTTTGGGGCCAGTCGGAACAGTGGTTTTGAGACCACAAATCCAAAGTCGGGAAAATTATTTTATTACTATTTTAAAGTCGTAGCATGTTTATAGTAGTGTATGAAAAGTTTTGTGAGTTAATTTTGACGTTTGTGAGACCAATTGCGAAAAAGGACTAAATCGCATAAAGTGAAAAAGTCCTAAATTGATAGCTAAGGGTGTTAAATTGTTATGAATCATAATATGGGGGGTCTTTAAATGGAAAAAAGACCCTTAAATCTTAGCTGGCCGGCCATGGGAGATAAAAATGTTGAAAAGTCAACATTAGGTAATTTGATGACATAATGTATAATATAATAATTCCTTAAGCCTAGCTATCATCTTTTTCTTTCATTCTTTCTTCATTACCACCAATTTTTCTACCATTGTTAGGAGTTTTGAGCTTCAAATATTTTAGCAACTCATTTCTCTTGCAAGTAAGTGATTTTCATGACTTTTCTTAATGATTTTTACATGTTTGGACCCCCTGAAGCATGAGCTCTCAAATGAGGGTACTATTTTGCAAAATGATTAAGAGTTTAGAGTTTTTCCATGAAAGGATTTGTAATTTTTGCTGAGTTTTTATGGAAGAAAATGAATCTTGGGTGTATTATAAACAACTTTTATGAAAGGTGTTAGCATGAAAACACTTAAAATGATTATTTTGCATAAGTTGTAAAATAGATGATAAATGTGTGAAATAGTTGGAATTTAGGGTTACTATAAGAGTAAAAGGAGTTTGGCTAGGCTTAAGATATAAATAAATTTGATAAAAATTAATTTTCGGGTCTAGGGGTAAAATGGTTATTTTGTCAAAAGTCTAGGGGCAAAATGGTCATTTTACCAAAGATGTGAATTGTCGATTGCTTAATTCTATTTAGTGACTAAATAAGTGCATTTTGTTATTATAGATCGAGAACTACCAAACTTGAACCTTGACCGAGGGAAAGCCAAGCAAATCGACTAAATCGACTAGTCGCCACATTTTGTAATCCAATGTAAGTTGTATGAAAAATAATAAAACTACATTGCTAATGTATATGTTGAATTGTATTTGAATTAATATAGCATGAATTGCTTGATTGTGAAATTGAGAAAGTATGATGATAATAAAGATGGTAGAGTTCCCGTTTGAACCTAGGAAACAAATCGGATATTCATGCCGTGACATATGGGTTATTATGGGTCAGTGTAAGACATGTCTAGGACATGCATAGACCACATTATGAGAGCCAGTGTAAGACCATGTTTGGGACATGGCATCAACATTGAGACGGGTGCTAGTGTAAGACATGTTTGGGACATGCATCGGCCCCGAGACGTAAGCCAGTGCAAGACATGTCTGGGACATGCATCGACTACAAAGTGATAGTCAGTGTAAGACAATGTATGGGACATGGCATCGACTTGTGGTATGAGCCAGTGTAAGACCATGTCTGGGACATGGCATCAGCACCCTACCCCTTGTTTGAGGCTTATCGAATACTCAGTGAAGTTTCGAACGGTTCAACGGTGAGAGATACAGTTTAAGCTATTGAGTAAGGTATAACTGTGTTGTGAGTGGTACAGGTACCAATTTGAAATGTATGAGATATGAGCTCAATATATGCTATGAGATTTATATGGATAGTGATGAGTATCTTATGCTTATGCCCACTTTTGTGTTACGAGCATGTTGTTGAATGGTAAAATTGTTGTTGTATATATATTTATGTGCAACTTACTAAGCTTTATGCTTACTCCCTCTCCTTTCCTTTTTCCTATAGTGCTGCCTAACTAGCTCGAGGATCATCGGACGTCGGTGGCAATGATTACACTATCAGCCAAAGCACTCGGTATAGTTAGACTATTTGTTTTTAAGAATAACATATATAGGGCTAGACTTTGATGTTCTGAGTCTTTGAAAAATTGGCCAAATGTGTTGGCATGGGTGATTCCCCTTCATTTTGTATTAAGCCTCAAATGATGACTAATATTCATTTTGTTATATGCAAATGATGTTATTTTCATGGATGAGTAAAATGCACAAATGAAATGTTGTCTATTGTGGCTGATTTCATTGCATGAAATAGTTTTGTATTGGTTTTAGTTGCTATTGTGTAGGTTGTGTAAGAAACAGTGGCAAGGAGACTTGGTAAATAGCCTTATATTGTCCACATGGTTAGACACACGGGCATGTGTCTAAGCCCGTGTGTGACACACGGTCTACCCCATGGGCATGTGGTCCGGCCGTGTGTCCCCTGCATGTAAATTTTTAAGTCTTTGTGCATGGTAGTAAACACAAGGGCAGTGATACGACCGTGTGTCTCAACCGTGTGAAGGACACGGCCTAGCACCCCGCTTAATGGATAAGCATTTGCTACCAATGCCTTGGCCGTGTGACCCTTAAGAATTGCTGACATTAGAAACAAACTGTCTAGGTTTTTTCACACGGGCTAGGACACGAGCGTGTCGTGGCTGTGTGAAGGACACAGGCGTGTGCCAGACCATGTGAAAACCCCTGTAGGTGTGAACTTAAAATTAATTCCACACGGGCGTATTGCCCCTCCCACACGGGTGTGTGCCCTTGTGTCAAGTGTTATTTTTCTAAAGTTGGCTAAAGAACCCGAGTTGGTCCCGAACAATTTCCGAGGTGTGTTTTAGGCCTTGTAGGCCCATACTAAGGATGTGTTGAGAAGCTTAAGGAAGTTTTAAATTTGTCCAAGTCTTGGGAACTCAGAAATGGTTGTAAGCGCGAGTTTAAGTTAGGTAACGCCTCATATTCTGTCCCGGCGTAGGATACGGGTATGGGGTGTTACAGGGACACGCCCATGTCTCTAGCCCGTGCAAATTTATTTTTCAATTCGAACCTACAGGGGTTTTCACACGGCCTGGCACACACCTGTGTCCCTCACACAGCCATGGCACGCTCGTGTCTCAGGCCATGTACAAAAACCTTGACATTCTGTTTCTGGCGTCAGCAATCCATTTAAGGGCACACGGCCAAGGCACACGCCCGTGTACTAGGCCGTGTCCTCTACATGGTTGAGACACACGGTCGTGTCTCTTCCTGCGTGATTACTACTAGGCATTCTGTGTTGCCAAATTTAGGTGTAGGGGATACACGGCCTGACTACACGCCCATGGGGTAGACCGTGTGTCACACACGGTCTAGACACACGCTTGTGTGTCTACCTATGTGGACAAAACCAAGGTTATTTACCAAGCCTTTTGGTCACCCTTACTTGCACCCACCTACAAAAACATCGAACAATACCAATGCCACATAAACACATGACCATATCAGCCAATACCTAGGCATCCATACATCATTTCCAAGCTATTTCCTATCACATACAACATCTCCTACTTATACACACAAACTATGCAACAAACACATCCATGAGAATCCTCATCAAATGAATTTAATAATAATCAATATTAGCCATCATCAATAGCCTATAATAAATGAATATCAAATCCATATGAGCCAACACTTATGGCTAAACCAACAAGACACTAAACAAAAAAACCAAGTCCTTATACAAACCATGCTTAAAATATTTAAACTAACTATACCAAAAACTTTATGTAACAACCCTAATTTGACCCTAGTCAGAATGTGGTTTCGGGACCACAAAACCGAGTCATAAAATTTATTAAAAATTAATTTTCATATCTTCTATGTGTGATAGTGTATGTGTGAAAAAAATTTGATGTTTTAATTGAGTCATATGAATGTGAATTTCACTTGAAAGGACTTAGTTGAGAAACTTAGAAATTATGTTAGGTAAATGTGTGGGGACCAAATAATTTCAAAGTATGAAAGTTTGGGTTTGCATGTCAAAATGCCCAATATGCATTAAGTGGCCGGCCAAGTAATGATGTCCCTCCACTAAGTTTAATTTAATTATAATATTATATTGATAAGTGATTAAAACATCATAAATAATATGAATTAAAAATAAAAAGATGAATAAAAGAAGAAATTGAAACATAAGTGTTCATCTTCTTCTTCTTGCAAAACCGAAACAAAAGGAAAAAAAATTACACTAAGGCAATTTGGCACCTTCTTTTGCTAGTTAGAGGTAAGTTTTGAAGTGATTTTGAAATCTTTTTATATGTTTAAGTTAATTGTTAAATGCATTTCTTGGCCATGTCAAGAAAATCAAATTTCTATGGTGGTTTGGGCATCAGGCTGTGTATCAAGATGTTGAAATTAGAGGTTGTTTTCATGTTGTATTGAATAAGTAGATGTTAGAATGAGGTTAAACTTGTTGAATTGTTAGTTGGGTAATACTTTGTGCATTCAGCCATATGGGGTTTAAATGGAATGTTCATTTTTTTTATTTTTTATTTTTACTTTCTTGTATGAGAAATGGTTCAAATAAGTGTTAAGGCCGAATGAGTCATGGTATATAAGCTAAAGTGCAAAATTCATGTTTATGGGGTAATTTGAGAAATTGACCGAGATGTGGCTGAAGGAATAAGATTGATATTTTTATGTTTTAGGAGTGAAAGGCATAAAGAAAATTGAGTAAGTTTAATGTGCATATTTTAGTTTAAGTGTTACGGAGAATTTGGCTAAAATAGTTTGGTATGTGTGTTTGCCGAATTTAAATTAAGATTGTTTGAGTGATTACAATGGGTATTAAGAGGTTGAACTCATGAAATTAGAAATATATGAGCTTGATAGTATTTAAATGAATACTAGCCGAAAATAAACTTAGCTAATTAATTGACAAATTGTTAGTATGGAAAAAAATGGTTCAATAAATTTGATGATCGGTTTTAGTTATTAGGTGATAAATCATGAATATTTAAATGTTATATTGTTATGGCTTGGTTAATATTAGATGGAATGCCAAATCTGTGTGTGTGTCTGTGAGGAATGAATATAAATTGGGGCTATGATGATTGAGTTATTTTATTTGCTTAGTTGGAGAACAAGATCAAAGGGAGCCAAGTTCGGCAAAAGGGAAAGCGAAAGCGGTTGAGTAGCCGATCGGAGTTGTTCATCCGACTAAAAAGTAAGTCCTTAAGTAATTTAAGCTACGGTTAACATTGCACATAAATGACACAAAATAAGTTGGATAAGAAACCATGGCATGCATGAGTTTTTGAAAATCGAATGTGAAAAGATTGACATATCTATGATATTGTGGTAGCTATAGATAAGAAAATACAGCACTATGTGTGCAAGGCTATGCGGCACTATGTGTGCGAGATTACATGGCACTATGTGTGTGAGAAAACGTGGCACTATGTGTGCGAATAAGTAAGAGCACTATGTGTGCGGACTTTCAAATCGAGCACTAAGTGTGCGATACCGATCGTGGAGCACTACTTTTGTAAATGAAAATTCATTAAAACATTAAATTGGGAGTAATGAAATGTGCATGGATACTAGACATGGGATTTGATTCTAATATGTGTATTAATATATAATGCTTGGGAAGAGAGAAAGAAGAGAAAGGTAGTCGGCTCAATTAGTATATAATTGAACAAAGATATAAAGTAGTGATAAATGAATCTAAATGGATTGGAGATAGAATTGATAGATGGAGCGGCTTGGTTTGTGCTTTATTTATATAATTGGACATTGTATGTCATTTACATATATGCCAATGATTTGTCTATGACATTTACCATGGTATTTTCAATTTGTGATTAAATGGTGTAGGAGTACACAGTGAATTCGGGTAAGTATGTACCAAATTCATAATGTACGTATGTGACATAAGATTTCCTTGTGATATCATGGTTGAATTCGGCTAGTATTGGATTGAAATTTTATTTTGCTAAGATAATCGGGTTATTACATTCTTGAAATTTCTTAGGACTTACTGAGCTAATAACTCACTTGGTGTGTTTATTGGTTTTGTATAGATCATCTTGTTGAGGAAAGCTTGGAACCGTTACGAAGTCATCGCATCTTTTGACAACCTTTTTGGTACCTTTCTTTAAAATTCTAGGAGACATTATGGCATGTATAGGATAATATTTTGGGAGGTTTGCTATTTTGATAGTATTGTATATAAAGCCATGCGAATATGGCTAAAGTCCTATGTATGGATTTGATAATGGTTTAGATATAAATCTTGAAGTGTTAATCAACTTGACATATAAGTTCATATTTGTGATATAAGTGTGATTATGTTATGCTTGAACTAACATGTTAAGCATTTGAGATATATATTATGTATGTGTATTCGGTCAACAGGAGAAAAAAAATCACCAAATGAATAGAAAAGTTTTAGTTGTATGATGTAATTCATTAAGTCCAAGACTTTACACGTTTACCCTTTTGTATGCGCATACTATAGAAGTTACTTATGGAAGCATGCTATTATTGTTATAATTATTTAATTACATTGGATTCGAAATTATTGAAACTTAAAAGTGAAAATCTGATTCTTATGTACGCAAAGTGTTCTATAGAGGAGTTGAGCAGGTTATGTTATGTGACCCTACTCCAGCAATGGATACGGGTATTTAGGTGTTATACTTTAGATGATAGTGTGATCAATGCCTCTGACGTCCCTTGATTCTCGAGCTAGCTTGGCGGCACTATAAGAAAATGAATAAGAGAGGAACTAAGCATAAAGCTTAGTAAGTCACAAGTAAATAATTAATATCGCTTTACCAAGTAATATCATACTCATAACATTTCATACACTTACACAAGATTCTCGAATGACTATAGACATAACATACTTATTTTCATCCTTACTATTCATATACATAACCCGAGCTTATTCTTATGAGTTTCGTGTAAGTACCTGTACCACTTGCAACATAATCATAACTTTTCTCAATCGTGATATAATCTTTAAATTACCTGTTGAACCAGTTGGAAGAATAAATAGATACCCATTAAGCCTTATAAAAAGGGTAAGATGCTGATGCCATGTCCCAGACATGGTCTTACACTGGCTCTCATATATCGGTGTCGATGTCATGTTCCAAACATGGTCTTACACTAGCTCGCATGTCGAGGCCGATGGCATGTCACAGACATGGTCTTACACTAGCTCTCATGTAAATGCTGATGCCATGTTACAAACATGGTCTTACACTAGCTCATATGTCGAGGCCGATGCCATGTTTCAGATATGGTCTTACACTAGCTGTCATATAAATGACGATGCCATTTTCCAAACATGGTCTTACACTGGCCCACATAACCCTAGTATCACGGCATAGATATCTAATCTATTCCTACGGTTCAACCGGGAATTTTACCACATCAAATCTCGTCATGCATATTCATAAAAAAATCAAACATTTCGTGCAATATCAATTATTTAATGTACAATAACAATAAAATTGTGATATTTACGTGCAACTTACCTCGGTATCCAAAATATGAGCGACTAGTTTGATTTAGTCCACTAGCTTGGTTTGGTACCATTTAATGAGTTTTGGTATGTTTTGGTATGTAGGCTAAATGGCATGTGTTGGTGCAAATATGCCTATAAGCTATTTGATTATTTTGGTCAAATTGAGTACATGGTTAGACATGCTTTTATTTGTCATTAAAGGTGCCTAAGGGCATATTGGTTGTATGAGATTATGTCATATGTATATATCTAGAATATGCATGATTTTGGTGCCTTGTTATGGCTTGTATATATGTGCATTTGTTGTTGTAAGTACATGCCTAGTTGGGTAAGAAAATGGCTTGTAAAATGGCCTATTTTTGTCCACATGGGTAGAGACACGGGCTTGTGTATCAGCCATGTGTGGCATATGGCCAGGCAACATAGTTGTTTGTGACAGACGGTCCCATGTAGAGTTCAAAGGGTTGGAAGTCAGATTGTTACACGACCTAGCACATGGGACACGACTATGTGTCCCTACGTTGAATGCCCACACGGCCTAGCCACACAGCCGTGTTACCCCTGCAGTTTTGAAAATTTTCACCATTTTCTAAAAAATTCTTTGAGTTTTCTATTTAGTCCCTATTTGTTTTTAATGTCTTTTTATGGCCTTGAAGGCTTGTATAAGGGACAAGATGCATGTTTTAGTTTGGTTTTAAATGTTTATTTATATGATTTGAAATGTTTAAAATTTATGTTCATTTGATTTGAAAACTCCAATAAGGCTCTGAAACCTTGTTTTAGCGACGGATACGGGTTAGAGGTGTTACACCACACCTTTTCTGCAAAAATTACTCCTTGGGGATCAGCCCTAGCAATAATATTTGTGGGCCTATAACCATTTGGGCTCAGATTCTTAAGACAGAAATGGAAAACATTCTAGACAGTGATGAGCTTTTCCAACACCAAGGAGTAGTCCGATTTCAGATGATTAAGTTGCTCCTCTGCCGCCTCATTATCCAATGATTTTCTATGAGCATAAATAGACTCGGGAGGAATGGATCACCGCGTTGGGAACCTAAACATATTCCTTAACCAACTCCTCACCCAAATGTATTTATTTCTATAAAGATGAAGTTTAGGGGCCCATTTTCTAACTATGGGCTAGTGACCTTGGCAAGTATTGAAAAGGGTCATCTCGTCATTTTTCGTTGAGTAATAACCTATAGTTTATAAATTTGTTGGAAAATACCAAGGATGAGTGGCTCGCCTTTCAAGATGTAGTCGATGAAATAATCAACCAAGGTTCACCAAGTTAAGCTAGCAAGTTGCCCCGACATGATTTCATACTTATTGAGAATAGTACGAAAGAAAGAATAAAACGATAGATTAAAACCAACTTCGAACAAATAAAAGGGAATAATAATTTTGTCGGAGTTGTCACTCAGTCGACACTTGCCTTGAACCAGGTTGAATTCATTAGTGAAGTTGGATAGCTGGACCTTTCTGACCCTCAGATACCGGTCCATCTCCCCTTAGGCTGTCAAGCATCAGAAGAATGGGGTCTCTACTAGGGTTCTTATTGGGTCCGGCTATAACAGCCCAATTTTGGGCCTAATCAGAACAGTGGTTTCGAGACCACAAATCTTACGTAAAAAATTTCGGCTGAAAATTTTGACGTTTGGGCACTCAATTTAGTCAAAAGGACTAAATCGTAAAAAGTGCCAAAGTTGAGTTCTACATGCTAGAGGTGTCCAATTGTTATGAAATTTTAAAATTGGAGGTCCTTATATGGTAATTAGAACATTGGTTAAATTTTTGGACAAAAATGGACATGAAATAAGTGAAATAGAATATTTTTAAGTTAGGGGCATTATGGTTATTTAGTAATTAAAATAAATTAAAAACAAAATTAAAAGCCAATTTTTGTCCATATTCAAGATATGGCCGAAACATGCATGGAGAAACCATGGCTAGGGTTTTTCAAGCTTCCAAGCTCGATTGTAAGTCCGTTCTAGCCTCGTTTTTAATGATTTTTACGTTTTTGCAATCCTTGTAACAAGATCTATCTATTTCTTCCATTTATTTGAGCTAGGGTTGATGTTAAAAAATTCACCCATGTGCTAAATCTGTTTATTTTGATGTTTAAGGGATGAATATGAATTTTTGTTGTGTTAAACGACTTTTGCTAAGTAGTTTTCGGTGAAAACGCTAAAAAGGACTAATTTGTAAAAGTTATAAAATTTGTCATAAAAGTGTGATTTAGTGGAAATTGTGGGCTGCTATAGTTATGAAAATGATTCGGCTAGGCTTAAAGAATAAATAAATTGAATGAAAATCATTTTACGAGTCTAGGGGCAAAAGTGTAAATATGTGGAACTTTAGGGGCAAAAATGTAATTTTCCATAATGTGATTTTTAGATCAAATTGAATAACGTGACTAATAAATAAGCTAATTGTGATATTATAGATCAAGGAAAATGAGATTCAGACCTAGAACGAGGGAAAAACGAGTATTTGACAGTTAGGTCTCTTTTCGCCATTTTTAGTATCTAGGTAAGTTTGTATGAAAATAATGCAACATGCTATTATTATTATATGTTTAATTCTTAAATATTGCTAGAAATGTATATGTATATGTATTTGTCTTTATGAAATTGATTCATGATGTCTCAATGACGACTCGACAAAAGTTGGTGTCTCAGAAATCTTGGCTAAACCCTGGGAATAGCTAAGATATGGATATCACGAAATGTGAGTATTGAGATCCCGTATAAGACCATATCTAGGATATGGTATCAGCACCGAGATGAGATCCCGTGTAAGACCATATCTAAGATATGGCATCAGCATCAGTATGAGATCCCATGTAAGACCATATCTGAGATATGGCATTGGCATCGATATGAGGTCCCGTATAAGACCTTGTCTGTGACATGGCATGAGTACCGTTATGAGACTTCGTGTAAGACCATAGTTGGGCTGTTGGCATCGATGTGAGATCCCATGTAAGACCATGTCTGGGACATGGCATTGGCATCTTTTCATGTGTATGAGATTTTCAAGTATCCGTTAGTATTCCAAGTGGTTCAATGGGTAATTCAAATATTATATCAAAGTTGTGATAAGGAATGATTATGTCATGATGTAGTATAGGTATGTACACAAAACTTATAAGAAATGATTCGATTTAAGATGCACCTTTGGTAAGGATGCAAATAAGTAAGTCATGTTTATGAGAATGATTTTGTGATGACCTTGTGGTTATGGGTCTATGTTCATGAGGTATAAAGATATGGTAAATTTGATCGATGATCATGTGTGAAGCTTTTAAGCCAAATTAAATTGAGACATGATATGTTTATCCCTTACCTTGTGGCCTAATGAATATGAAAGGAGAAATGGATTGGCATAAATGCCTATTTAAAAATCATTATGAAAGAGTAAAATTAGCATTAAAACTTTTGGACAACAACAATAGTATAACTTTGAAAAATCACCACAAAATTGTGGAAATAAAATTAAAGATTGAATAAAATATGAAATTAAATTTTATTGATTCTAGTTTTTCACAGAAGAAATGGTGTAAGCAATGGAATTGTAAATTATGAGATATAGTAAATTTTGTGAGACAAGGTTAGAAGGATTTCGGGTTCCCCTGTTTTGACTTTGGAAAATAATTAAAAATTGTACAAAAGTAATTATTGGTTAGAATTTATATGAATAAAATTATTAATGAGTCTATTTTTAAGAGAAATAGACAGGAACATCATTCAAATCTCGTACTAAGAGATAATTATTTTTTAGTAAAGAAAGGTCGAAGCTGTCAAATAACATAATAGGGGTAACTTTGAAGAATAAACTTTGCTTATTGGCTAATCCATAAATTTTGAAAATTTTATGGTAGAAAGATATATGAGTCTAGTTTCAAATTCTTTTAACAGATCTTAATTTAGAATTCTGTATCTCAGGATATCAATAATTTAGTGACTATGATTCGAGTAAATAGCTTGACATGAACATAAGTAAAAAGTGCAATTATGATTGTTTTACCTTGAGATCATGATGTGAGAATTGGTAGAAGCATGCTAATAAATTGCTTATTATTTTCATACAGAATTACTAAGCTATATATCTTACCCCCTCCTTTTCATTTCTTTAGTGTTGCTAGGTTAGCTCGGGGTTGGAGATCGTCGGAGACAGCATCACACTATCAAATTATCAATTTTGGGGTATCGATAAACCTTAAGTGTTTTGAAGTGAGTGGCATGTATAGAGACTTTATCCTTTGTGTTATGTGTTTAATGGTTTGGTCAAATGTATTGGCTTATAATGATTCAAGTGTATATATCCATGAGATGTGGCTTATATTGGTTATGGGTTTGTAAACCTATTTATCCATGTGCAATGTGTTAACACCTTGAAATGTGATCATGTGCTTATATGTACCGAGATCTTGTGTGATGTGGTTATACTTGTGTGCTATAATTAAGTTGAAGTTATGTAGTATGATGATAACCATGGTATAAAAGTATAAGTGGTATTATAATAGACAAGGCCAAATGAGTATGAGAAACACAAGTATGATGACATGCAAATGTTATATTTGTAACTTAATTGAGAATGTTTAATCTTTAATTGGATACCATGTTCTATGCCTTTGATGTTGTATAAGTGTGTGAGGAATTAAGGTTGACCAAGGCTTGGAAAATTGTAACGCACCAATTTTCGGGAATTCTGTGAATGTTGGAAAATTTTAAATTTTTGGTGTTCTGTCTACTTGGCCACACAGATAGAGACACGGCCATGTGTCTCAGCCGTGTGGAAGACACGGCCTAGCACACAGGCGCGTGTCTTGGCCTTGTGACCTTAAAATATTGTTAACATCATAAACAGAGAATTATACGGGCCGAGGACACGAGCGTGTCTGAGCCACACGGGCATGTGTGACCACACGGCCTACCCACACGGGCGTGTGACTCTCCAAAACTAGAAAATTTTCTAAGTGTTGGAAAAAGTTTGTAAGTTCTCGGTTTAGTCCCGAACCACCCTCGATGTATGTTTTTGGCCTCGTAAGCCCGTATAAGGGACATTATGAATATGAATGTGTAACACCCCTAACCCGTATCCGTCGTTGAATTAGGGTTACGAGGCATTACCGATCATATAACTGTTCATACAAATACTTATCACATCTCACAACTCAAAATTTAATCACATCAATGCTCGTAACTTAATCAAATATCGAGTCTTAAAATCATAACATTGCGTAATTAAAATATATTTTAACATATATATTAAAACATATCATATATAGAACATATAACAAAATAACTATTCCTTTAGTTGAATATCAAACCTATTATTATAAAGCTTTTGCACATTACAAATTAAACAACAAACAAACCATATTTTGCTACTATTTTTTTTTCATTCATTTATGCGGCATTGGTGATATAAAAACATGACCAAATAGGCTTTAATTACTATTATACCATGATATTTGAACATTTAAATTAAAACTATGTATGTTTCATTTTATAAACTAAGCACATAAATAACCATACCAATCCATATTACATGGTTAGAATTTCATTAACAAACTTTATAACATAATTCTATCTACAATTAAACTTTATTGAAATATGCCCAAGTCACCATGAAAATAAACATAGCTACAATAAACTCTAATGCAAAATTATCTATAATAACATTATAAGCTAATCATCATGTCAAAGTTCATACACATTTAACAAATTCATTCCTTGCTTATTCTGCTATCAAGGTTAACCACATATATAGTACAAATTATGCCATTCAATCATAAGTTTAAATAGTCATTTTCTAATCATAACAAAGTTGATCATTTCACAACCAATGACTTCATAATTATAATATATTAATTAAACCTATTACTAGACGAATGTAAACATGCATTTAATTGACTTATTAACTAATCATATAACCAATACAACATGTTTATAACATAATCATGAAATCAAACCAATTCATCCTAATTTATAAGTACACATGCCAAATCAAATCATGTTTATTACACATATTATGCATTGTACCAAAATATCACAAAAGACCAACTTGCTTCTTATCAATTCAGCTAGCAAAATTAACCTGAAACACTTTACGCGATTGTCATTTAACAACCAAACCTATATAGTCAATTCACATTCAATATATATATTCATCATAACAACTCATGCCAATCCACATTATAAAACCATACATAATACTTCACATTTCCGAAACAAATATATATATCTAACATGAATTTATATCACAACCGAAATGCATAAACATAAGCTTCATTACAAGCCATTTTCACATGGCTCATATATATACAAATCCAAAATTAACTAACACAAAGGCTAGCCTATACATGCCATAAGTTCATAGTTTTAAACTTTTGTAATACCGAAATAAAGGTCAATAGTGTGATGGATTTCCTTGGCGATCCCCAAACTCTTAACCAACTTCCAAAATCTATAAAACAACAAACGAACACACACAATAAGCTTAAATAGCTTAGTAAGTCATACACAAATAATTTATTTGGATAACATCCTTAATTCAATTAAATTAGACCAAACCAAACAGACCTTAACCAAATGTACATGTATCATTCTTGTAAGTTCAAACATATCTCATAAACATTAACATTTTAATGTCAATGGCCGAATATACATATACTCATAAACATATATAATTCTAACTTTTATAATGCATATTTCATATATATATCACAAGTACACACTTACCTTATTTTCCCAACCATTTAACTTAGCACATACCTAACCTCTTGGCTCGATTTCACATTCGATCATTATTCAATATTTCCTGTGGAACCATTTGAAATTAATAAGGATACTCGAATAGTCGAAAAGCTCGTACAACGCGAACATCCCAGACGTGGTCTTACATGTAATCACATATCGATGCCACTGTCCCAGACAGGATTTTACACAAACTTATATACGATGCCAATGTTACACGTAAATCTCAAATTGATGCCACTGTCCTAGACGTGGTCTTACACGAAATCACATATCGGAATCCTATGTCATGTTATATGTATCCTAACTATTCCTAAGGTTCGTACGAAGCTTTCAGACATTGTAACTCGATCAATTTAGGCTCGTAAATACTTCTCCCATTCTTATACAAATTCGGTTCGAACATATATATATAAGTAATAATTCAATTCGGTACAAATAAAATATATACAATAAAATTTAACGACATTTATTTACTTATGAACTTACCTCAGTCAAAGACAAATGAACTGGGATGACTATTCGACAACTTTTGATTTCCCCCGATCCAAATTTGATTTCCTCTTTCGACGACTATTCATTCAATTTAATCCAAAAACACATAAATGGGCAAATTACACTTTTGCCCCTAACATTTCACATATTTCACAATTTAGTCCTTATTTCACAAAACACAAAATATTCAAAATTTCACCACACCCATGCTTGGCCAAAGTTCAATATGGTCCCTAGCAGCCCATTTCTTTCATTTATTTGACATTTTGACCCCTAAATTTACAATATTCACAGTTTAATCCTAAATAGGCATTTATACTAAAAATCACTTAATTAAACATATTAATTTAACAACATTTTTTTATTTTCCATCATCAAACAACAAAAAACACAAACTATCATCAATGGCAGTTCATGAATACATCATCAAATTCAAGCATGGGCTAGCTAATATTCAAAGCAACAATCTCAAAAACGTAAAAAAAAAAAAAAAAACTGAGCAAAATACATACCTGAATTAAGCTCCCAAAGTGCCAAATGTTTAAAGCTTTCAAAAGCTTTATTTTCTTCTTAGGTTCGGCCAAGAAAGATGAACACTTGCATGGCCATTTGTGTTTGTTTAATTTAATACATATTAATATATCAATTACCAAATTAGCCTTTTTATTTTCATTTAAAATCCACTAACCTTAGGTTTTTATGTCCATCCAATATATAAATGGTATAATACAAACATAAGGACTCCACATTAAAAAGAACATGGCAATTTAACACTTTAACAAATAGCTAGCCATTTTTACATTTTACACGATTAAGTCCTTTTATTAAATCGAACACCCAAACAATAAAATTAAATCACAAAATTTCATACATATAAATTAACATGCTGTAGACACCAAAAATAATATTAAAATAATTTTTTGACTCAAATTTGTGGTCCCAAAACCACTATTCTGAATAGGGTCTAAACCAGGCTGTTACAACTCTCCCCCCTTAGGGATTTTCGTCCTCAAAAATCTTACCAGCGAATAAGTTTGGGTAACGTTCTTTCATAGCATCTTCGGGCTCCCACGTAGCTTCTTCAACCCCGTGTCGGTTTCTCTAAAGTGATTTTCTTATTTCTCAATTCTTTAACCTCGTGATCTAAAATTTGGATCGGTTCTTCTTTATTTGTCATACTGGATCGAATCTCAATCTCAGACGAGGAAATCACATGCGATGGATTAGATCCATATCGTCGAAGCATCGAAACATGGAATACATTATGGATCTTTTCTAATTTAGGTGGCAATAACAGTATGTAAGCAACCGACCCAATACGCTCAATAATTTCATACGGCCTAATAAATCTAGGACTCAATTTGCCTTTACGACCGAATCAGAGTATTTTTTCCCACGGTAAGACTTTCAAACACATTTTATCCCTGATATGAAACTTAATATCTTTTCATTTCAAGTCTGCATATGATTTCTGACGATCTGACTCTGCTTTTAGACTATCACGAATCACTTTCACTTTCTGTTCAGTCTCTTTGATCAAATCGACTCCGTGTATCATATTTTCACTGAGTTCAGTCCAATATAAAAGTGTACGACATTTGTCACCATTCAAAGCCTCGTAAGGATCCATTTTGATACTCGATTGAAAGCTATTATTATATGCAAATTCAATCAGTGGTAAGTATCGTTCCAACGTACCTTGAAACTCAAGAATACAACATCTCAACATATCCTTGAGTATTTGAATAATCCGTTCGGACTGACCATCAATCTGTGGGTGAAAAGTAGTGCTAAAATGTTGTTTCGTACCTAATGCACCTTGCAGTTTCTTCCAAAATCGCGATGTAAACCTCGGATCTCTATTCGAAACAATAGAAATAGGTACTACGTGCAGTCTCATAATCTGAGAAATGTATAACTCAGCAAGCTTATCAAGTGAATAATCTATGCGAACCGGAATGAAATGAGCCTATTTAGTCAATCTATCAACAAAAACCTAGATTGCATCTTTCTTACTCGGTGACAGAGGCAAACCCAATACAAAATCCATCACGATCCTGTCCCATTTCCACTCGGGAATCATAATTGGTTGAAGTAACCCAGACAGAACTTGATGCTCAGCTTTAACTTGCTGACAAATTAAACATTTCGAGAAAAATTCTGAGATATCTCGTTTCATACCAGGCCACCAGTAAAGCTGTTTTAAATCATTGTACATTTTTTATTACCCGGATGAATAGATAACAGACTGTTATGAGCTTCATTTAAAATCATCTAAACCAACTCTAAGTTTCTCGGAACACATATTCAGCCTCTGAATCTCAAACAACCCTCAGTAGCAACTCGGAATTCTGAATCAGTATTCAAATCACAATGAGCCTGTTTTGCTAACAATTCATTATCGACCTTCTGAGCTTTGCAAATCTGCTGCATAAATAACTGTCTCGCTTTTAACTCAGCTACAATCAAGCCATCATTAGTTAGAACCATATGTACATTCATCGCACGCAGAGCAAACATAGATTTTTGACTTAAAGCATCAGCAACAACATTGGCCTTTCCCGAATGGTAGTCAATTACAAGTTCTTAATATTTTAACAACTCTAACCATCTTCGCTATCGTAGATTTAGATTTTTATGAGTCATCAAGTATTTTAAGCTTTTGTGATCAGAATAAACGTGACATTTCTCACCGAACAGATAGTGGTGTCAAATCTTCGATACAAACGCAATAGCTGCCAATTCCAAATCATGCGTCGGATAGCTCTTTTCGTGCGGCTTTAACTGTCTCGAGGCATAAGCTATGACTTTTCCTTCCTGCATCAAAGCACATCCCAGTCCATTCAATGATGCATCATTAAAAATTACAAATTCTTTACCCGATTCTGGCTGAACTAGCACTAGAGCTTCTGTCAACAAAGCTTTCAACTAATCAAAACTTTTCTGACACTTTTCTGACCACTCAAACTTAACATCTTTCTGAAGTAGTCTCGTCATCGGGGTTGCAATCATCGAGAAACCTTTTATATATCGTCTATAATATCAAACAAGTCTCAGAAAACTTCAAACTTCAGAAACATTTCTCAGAGGCTTCGAATCTAGTATCGTGGAAATCTTAATCAGATCGACTCTAATTCCCGATGCTGACACAACATGTCCCAAAAAATTGACTTCACACAACCAGAACTCACATTTATTGAACATCACAAATAACTGCTTATCACGCGAAGCCTATAGCACTATCCTCAAAGGTTCAGCATGCTCGAATTCATCACGAGAGTATATCAAAATGTCATATAAATCGATCCAAGTACGGTCTGAAGATCCGATTCATTAAATCCATAAAAGCAGCAGGTGCATTTGTTAGTCCAAAAGGCATAACTAAAAACTCATAATGTCCGTACCTTATTCAGAAAGTAATTTTCGACACATCAAAGTCTTTAACTCACAGATGATAGTAACCTGATCTCAAATCTATCTTTGAAAACACTGTAGCCCCTTTCAACTGATCGAATAAGTCATCAATTCGTGGCAAAGGATATTTATTCTTTATAGTCACCTTATTGAGCTATCGGTAGTCGATGCACATTCTCATAGTTCTATCTTTCTTTTTTACAAACAAAACCGGTGCACCCCAAGGAGAAAAACTTGGTCGTGCGAAGCCTCTATTAGTCAATTCTTGCAATTGACCTTTCAACTCTTTTAATTCAGTCGGTGCCATTCTGTATGGAGCTCGAAATCAGTGTTGTTCTCAACACTAACTCAATGCCAAACTCTACCTCTCATATCGGTGGCAAACCCGATAATTCTTCAGGAAACACATCCGGATACTCGCATACTATTGGTACTGATTCAATCTTCTTTTCGGTCACTTTAGAATCAAGTACATAGGCAAAATAAGCTTCGCAACCCTTTCTCACATATTTCTGAGCTAACATCTAAGCAATCACTACCGTCAAACCATTCAGATCATTAGACTCAATCCGAATAATTTCATCATTTTGGCATCGCAAATCAATAGTCTTCCATTTGCAGTTCACAATAGCATCATGCAACGTTAACCAATCCATACCCAGAATTATATCAAATTCATTGAATGGCAACAACATCAAACCAGCCAGAAAACATGAGTCTCAAATCATCAACGGACAATTCTTGCACATTTTATCAACCAAAACACACCAGCCTAAGGGGTTCGATACTCTAATCACAAACTCAGTAGACTCTACAGGCGAAGTCATATTGGATACTAAAGTTTCACATAAATAAGAGTGAGTTGATCCAGAATCAATCAATGCAATAACACTAGTATCATAAAGAGTGAAAGTACCGATAATCACATCTGGGGACGAAGCTTTTTCACGAGCGCGGATAGCATAAGCTCTGGTAGGTGCACGAGCCTCAGATCTAACAGTCGTGTCTTTAGTTCCCCTCTGACTGCCACTCACATTACCCGTATTTCTGGGTGGTCTACCTCGAGTTGACATGTTGCTCAGTCTCGTATTCTGCACTATGTTTTGCTCAGCTAACTCAGGGCATTCATGAATAAAGTGATCCATCGATCCACATTTAAAACAAGCCCGATCATTTAATCTACAATTACCGGAATGTCGTTTATCGCAATGTTTGTACTCAGGTTAGTTCGGTCAGATGTTAGCAACACTAGCTACTGAGGTAGCTCTCGAGCTCACAGGTGGTCTGTCTCGATCACATCTAAAATAGCCCCCAGTAGCCTTTGAACGGCTAAATTCATCTCGAAATTTCTTTGATGCCGACTGAAATGACTTACTCGATGATCTCTTTCGTGAATCTCTAGCTTCAAGATCGGCTTTTCTTTTCTCTTTCCCGAGCTCTTTGGCTTTGCACGGTCGCTCAACAAGTACAACGAAATCTTTTATTTCGAGTATCCCAACTAAAATTTTAATGTATTCATTCAACCCGTCTTCAAATCTTTTACATATTATTGCTTCAATTAAAACACATTCCTGGGCATATCTGCTGAGTCTCACAAATTCCCGTTCATTTTCTGTAACTATCATGCGACCCTATTTTAACTCGAGGAATTCATTGCATTTTTTATCAATGAATCTTTGACTGATGTATTTCTTACTGAATTCAGTCTGAAAGAACTCCCAGGTAACCCCCTCTCTCAGAACCACCGATACTAGTGTATTTCGCCAGTGATACGCAGAATCTCAAAGAAAAGATATAGAACATTTAATACACTCATCAGGAGTATAGAATAGCTCATCAAACACATGGATAGTATTATCAAGCTAGAATTCAGCTCTCTCAGCATCATCATCAACAGTGGCTTTGAATTCTTCAGCCCTGCGTTTTCTGATTTTATCAACCGGGGGCTTATTTAATCTTATTGGATTAATATCTTGAGGTATTACATGTATCTGAGGAGGATTAGGCAGGGGTGGAGGTTGTGAAGTAGCCAGATTAGTTCTAATATACTGAGTGAACCACTCATTCATCATTTGGAAGAAAGCTTGTTGAGCCTCTCCCTCGTGGCTACTAGTAACTGGTCTAGAATCAAACGGCGTTGTCCTTTGAGTGGGAGCCAGCGCATTACTTTCCATGTCATTAGCTACGGCTCGATCGGGATCCAGTTACTATACGAAAACACATTTTAATTGTTAGGAATCATAACACTATCGCAGTATATAATTATGGCATGTATAGCTAGACTCACACACGCTACATTAGTCCTAGAATCGACTAAACCGTAGTTTTGATACCAGTCAAATGTAGCACCCCTAACCCGTATCCGTCGCCGGATTAGTGTTACAAGGCATTGCCAGTCATATCACCTTTCATACAGATAATCATCATATCTCACAACTCAAAATTTAATCAAATCAATGCTCGTAACTTAATCAAATATCGAGTCTTAAAATCATAACATTGCGTAATTAAAATATATTCTAGCATATATATAAAAACATATCATAAACAGAACATATAAAAAAACAACTATTCCATTAGTTGAATATCAAACCTATTATTATAAAGCTTTTGCATTCATTTATGTGGCATTGGTGATATAAAAACATGACCAAATAGGCTTTAATTACCATTATACCATGATATTCGAACATTTAAATTAAAACTATGTATGTTTCATTTTATAAACTAAGCACATAAATAACCATATACCAATCCATATTACATGGTTATAATATCATTAACTAACTTTATAACATAATTCTATCTACATTGAAACTTTATTGAAATATGCGCAAGTCACCATAAAAATAAACATAGCTATAATAAAAACCAATGGAAAATTATCTATAATAACATTATAAGCTAATCAACATGTCAAAGTTCATACACACTTAACAAACTCATTCCTTGCTTATTCTGCTATCAAGGTTAACCACATATATAGTACAAATTATGCCATTCAATCATAAGCTTAAATATGCCATTTTCTAATCATAACAAAGTTGATCATTTCACAACCAATGACTTCATAAGCATAATTTATTAATTAATCCTATTACTAGCCAGATGTAAACATGCATTTAATTCACTTATTAACTAATCATATAACCAATACAACATGTTTATAATATAATCATGATATCAAACCAATTCAACCTAATTTATAAGTACAAATGCCGAATCAAATCATGTTTATTACACATATTATGCATTGTACCAAAATATCACACAAGACCAACTTGCTTCTTATCAATTCAGCTAGCAAAATTAACCTGAAACACTTTACTCGATTGTCATTTAACAACCAAACCTATATAGTCAATTCACATTCAATATATATATTCATCATATCAACTCATGCCAATCCGCATTATAAAACCATACATAATACTTCACATTTCCGAAAAAAATATATATAACTAACATGAATTTATATCACAACCGAAATGCATAAACATAAGCTTCATTACAAGCCATTTTCACATGGCTCATATATATACAAATCCAAAATTAACTAACACGAAGGCTAGGCTATACATGCCATAAGTTCATAGTTTTAAGCTTTTGTAATATCGAAATAACAATTGATATAGTGTGACGGATTTCCTTAACGATCCCCGAGCTCGTAACCAACTTCCAATATCTATAAAACAACAAATGAACACACACAGTAAGCTTAAATAGCTTAGTAGGTCATAAGCAAAAAATTTATTTTGATAACATCCTTAATTCAATTAAATTAGACCAAACCAAACAAAATTTAACCAAATGTACATGTATCATTCTTGTAAGTTCAAATATATCTCATAAACATTAACATTTTAATGTCAATAGCCGAATATACATATACTCATAAACATATATATTTTCAACTTTTATAATGCATATTTCATATATATATCACAAGTACACACTTACCTTATTTTTCCAACCATTTAAATTAGCACATACCTGACCTCTTGGCTCGATTTCACATTCGATCATTATTCAATATTGCCCGTGGAACCATTCGAAATTAATAAGGATACTCAGATAGTCGACAAGCTTGTACAACGCCAAAGTCCCAGACATGGTCTTACATGTAATCACATATCAATGCCACTGTCCCAGACAAGGTCTTACACGAACTTATATACGATGCCAATGTCCCAAACATGGTCTTACACGTAAATCACAAATTGATGCCAACGTTCTAGACATAGTCTTGCACAAAATCACATATAGAATACTATGTCATGACATATGTATCCTAACTATTCTTCAGGTTCGTGCGAGGTTTTCGGACGTTGTAACTCGATCAATTCAAGCTCGTAAATACTTCTCCCATACTTATACAAATTTGGTTTGAACATATATATACAAGTAATAATTCAATTTGGTACAAATAAAATATATACAATCGAATTTAATGACATTTATTTACTTATGAACTTACCTTGGCCAAAGACGAACGAACCGGGACAGCTATTCGACAACTTTAGATTTCTCCCGATCCAAATCCGATTTCCTCTTTTCTTGATCTAAATTAATACAAATTTAACTTCTTTATTAATATATTCATTCAATTTAATCCAAAAACACATAAATGGGCAAATTACACCTTTCCCCTAACATTTCACATTTTTCACAATTTAGCTCTATTTCACAAAATGCAAAATATTCAAAATTTCACCACACCCATGCTTGGCCGAATTTCACTAAGATCCCTAGCAGCCCATTTCTTTCATTTATTTCACATTTTGACCCCTAAATTTACAAAATTCACAATTTAATCCTAAATTGGAATTTATACTAAAAATCACTTAGTTAAACATATTAATCTAGCAACATATTTTTATTTTCCATCATCAAACAACAAAAACCACAAACTATCATCAATGGCAATTCATGAATACATCATCAAATTCGAGCATGCGCTAGCTAATATTCAAAGCAACGATCTCAAAAACATAAAAATCATCAAAAATCAAGCAAAATACATACCTGAAATTAAGCTCCCAAAGTGCCAAATGTTTAAAGCTTTCAAAAGCTTTATTTTCTTCTTAGGTTCGGCCAAGAAAGATGAACACTTGCATGGCCATTTGTTTTTGTTTAATTTAATACATATTAATATATCAATTACCAAATTAGCCTTTTTATTTTCATTTAAAATCCACTAACCTTAGGTTTTTATGTCCATCCAATATTTAAATGGTATAATACCAACATAAGAACTCCACATTAAAAAGAAAATAGCAATTTAGCACTTTAACAAATAGCTAGCCATTTTTACATTTTAGCAATTAAGTCCTTTTATTAAATCGAACACCCAAACGATAAAATTAAATCACGAAAATTTCACACATATAAATCAACATGTTGTAGACACCAAAAATAATATTAAAATATTTTTTTGTCTTGGATTTGTGTTCCCAAAATCACTGTTCTGAATAGGGTCTAAACCGGGTGTTACAGAATGAATGTTTTAAATTTGAACGAAATTTTTTATGCCCGGTTTTACATAGTTGTGTACGTTTAAGTCCGGTAATGCCTGGTACCCTGTCCCAGCCTCAGACTCGGGTAAGGGGTGTTACACCGGTCGTGTCACCCTCTATATCGCCCTCATGTGTAATGCCCTCGACCTGACCTGATCTACTGAATCCGTATATTGGGTGTTACGTCCTTATATATGTAACTTGAACTTCTTCTTTCTTTTCTTATTCATTTATGTAAAAGTTTATCTTATGGGCATAACAGAATATCTTATGGCGTACATGGTATGGTTACATTTACATTTCACTTATGTACAAATTACTATCTATGGCTACTATAGGGTTTCTTGTAAAAATACAATGTATGGTTATTATTTCGACTCAATAAAGTTTCAAGCTTTTCTACTTTATCTCTTAGTCAACTGGATATACATTGGGACACTACTTAATGAACTTTAGTGCAAACTCGAACATGCCATTTGACCTCCTCTGTATGCATAACAACTCAACACGTCGCTTCTTTGGCATGGCCTTGTCGTCGTCCCTTAGTACGAAATCCTTTATAACCTGAAACAAAAAATAATGTTTGTAAGTTTGTAAGAACTTAGTGAGTTAAACTTTAGAACACATTTTCCTCGGGTGGGGTAGATTAAGCCCAATACTTAACTCATAATTCACCTAGATCTTCCTTGCTTCAGAGTACCTTTTATACTTACCTTTAATACATGTTCTTGCCTCGCTACATATTCTGGAAAACACTAGCCTTACTATTCAGTCCTTATAACTATATAGAGTTCACCATTTACTTACATATAAAGCCTTTCTTTCAACGTTCCTTAGATACTTAGTTCTTTCTACATGTCCATTCATCATCTCATATACTTACCTTAAATTCAAAGTCCTCCATTTATTTTTGCCTTCACAGAGCTAGTCGTGGCTTTCTTTCCTGATTTCTTACACGTCATTCATTTGATGTCCTCCCAAAGGCATTGTCATCTCGATAATTTTTCTTCATATTATGCCACGTAGGTGTTCCTTCCCAAAGATAGCCACGGATGCCTTCCTTTCGGAGTCTCACCACAAAGGCATCCTTTTAACAAAGATAGACTCAAAGAATCCATTTAATAGAGGTAGCCATAAAGGCTCATTTTTATGGAAACTAGTGTTTTCTACTGTAACACCCCCAACCTAAAGCCGTCACCAGAATAGGGTTACAGAGTATTACTAGAGTTTCCAAATCTGATAACTGACATTTCACATTATTTAACATTTATATCAACAATCAATTATAATTATTCATAACCCTCGAGGCCCAAAATATACATTGCAAACAAGTCGGGACTAAATTAGGAACTCAGAGAATTTTTTTTGTGAAATTTTCAAAAAAATTTTCACAAGTGTAGGGGACACATGCACGCCCGTGTTTCAGGCCGTGTGGGAATTCGATGTGAGGCACACGGCCATGTCCTAGCCCATGTCCATACCCATGTAACTCTCTGGCTTATGTCACACGAGCAGCCACACGCCCGTGTGCTAGGTTTTGTGGACAATTTAATTTTTGAAAATTAGGAGCAGTGTTCATATGGCTAAGACACACGCCTATGTGTTGGGCTATGTGTTTCACACGGCTAAGGCGCACGCCCGTGTCTCTGCTCGTGTGACCAATTCTAAGCATTCTGTTTCTCAATTTTTAAGATGCAAGGGACACACAACCAGACCACACGCCCGACTGAGACACACACCCGTGTCTATGCCCGTGTGGGCGAAATTAGACCATTTTCAAAGCCATATTTATCACCCAATTTGTCATCCACCTACTATGACATTTTAACTTGTTCACAAACCAATACATAACATTCAAATCAAGCTAAATTCAAGTTTAAAACTTGGCTTAGCAACCTATATATCCAAGTATTCAATCCTACATAATTGATCATATATACATATATGCATTTTTCACCAAGCATACCAAATCAAATCATGTCTTAATATGTTTTCTAGCTAACCATTATTCAACCATGCTAAGATACATAACAATCATAACAAGGCCATTTACAAATACCAATTACAAGCCATACCAATGGATAGTTCTAACCAAATATTTACATGCCATCATTTGGTCAATTTAACCTATACATGCCATTATAAGCAAAAATTAATTTACTAGTTTTACCGAATGGACCAATGGATAGTTTGAAATATCTCTACCAAGCTTCCAACCCAAATAGCTTCCGAATTACTCTAAAATAAGGAAAAATAAAATAGAGTAAGCTTTTAAAGCTTAGTAAGTTCATATAACATGGAATTTAACTTACCACTATTATATATAAGGTAAGCATACAATTCATTGCCAAATCGTGTTGGCCAAGTGCCTAAACACATATCCTCATCAACATTTTAATCATTGTAATCCATATAATATTTCATAATCACAAATTTACATAATCATCAGGCAAATTTTATATTGATGTACCTTCCATCTCACATTTCAACATGTTTTATAATATCAATTTCATGTATTTCAGGCATATACCGGATTATAGATGAACAAATTCATTAAGCATGTTCCACAAATGTGTATCAAGCATACCATGCTTCAATATATCAAGTGATATCATTTATATGTTCAAATACTTCTCTCATCATGTGTTCATGTAGCATGTACAAAGCATGTTAGTCATATATATTTCATATGAATATCAATAAACTTGTATGAGATTAATAATAATAATCTTTTTTCCATATGCTCATACTTTCCACATCAAGTATTTGAATATCAGGTATAAATCATGTCCATGTAATTCAAGTATGTACACATAATATTTTGTCACAATTAAGATTGTTTCATATCAAAATTTTACCCGTTGAACTATTTAAAATATTGATGAAAACACGGAAAGTGTACTTATACTCGAGATGTACAAATCTATAATCATAGGTAAACATATTCATCAAACAATTTCCATATTCATATATCATCATCTCATACTTCCATATATCATGTATCATCATTTTCATGTATTTCAGGCAGATACGTGAATTAAATCATTTCATGTTCATATTTTCTCATGTCAGGATTTTACTCGTTGAATTTATTTGAAATATTGATGTATACAAAGGTAGCACACTTGAAGTGTACAAATCAGAAATCCATCAATTCATATCCAAGGGTACCCATTAGGGCACGTAATTAGGAAGCACTCTCTCGAGCCATATAACAGGATGCTTATGTGAGCCATGTAACAAGAAGCTTATCCGAGCTAAATCAGGAAACTCATAAGAGTTTAAAACATGAAGCTCATTGAGCTTAATAGATAACTTCAAAGAGTTATTATTAGGGAGCTCTAGATAGCCATATAACAGGAAGTTCAAGCGAGCCATATCAGGAAGCTCAAAAAGAGCCTATATCAAGATGCTCATAAAGAGCTACATTTATGTCCGTAATATATGCAGGATCACAACCGATCATATAACAAGACGCTCACAAAGAGCTGCGGTAGTCCACAACACATGCAGGATCACTACCGATCAATATGCTCTCTGGAACCATGTAACAGGAAGCTCTAGAGGTCTTATAACAAGATGCTTATAAGAGCTATGGCATGCTCGCAACATATGCAGGACTATATCTAATACGGGAAAATCCTATATCCATCAAATTTCTTTTATTCAAACGGGACTTAACACTTATCAGATATTTTTGGATATGTGATTTATGTTTATACATGACAATCATACATTTCACAATCATAACATTCAATTTAAACATATAAACATACATTTTAGTTACACGAACTTACCTCGACAAATGTTCGTATATGTAACTAATCTGACACTTTCTCTTTTCCTCGTTCTAACTCCAAATTTGGTCTATTTAGATATATAAGATTAAATTTAACACCAATTTACTACAATTTATATTCAATTTAGTCTAATTCATATCTTAGGCAAAATTACCATTTTGCCCTTATACTTTTAATTAGTGATGATTTCGTCCCTAGGCTCGAAAAATAAAATTCATTCAATTTAATCCTTATTTCAAGCCTAACCACAACCCATGAATTTCACAAAAATCAAAATTTTCCTTGAGTTTTACAATTTTTCAATTTAGTCCCTAAATCATAATTTTATCAAAATTCTCTTTGTAAAAGTTGTTTATCTATCAACAAACTTTCATTTTTGTACCATGAACTTAACATTTTCAGCATACTCATCCATGGAAAAACCCTAGTACTTTAATAACTTTTCAAATTAATCCCCGAGATAGGTAAATTAAGCGATTATGATCTCAAAAATATAAAAATTATTAAAAATAGGACATGAAAACATACCTAATTAAGAAAAATAAGCTTGTCCATCCTCAAGCTCCATAACTAGGGTTTCTATGTCTTTTGATTGGGAATGATGAACATAAATGATGATATTTTGTTTATTTTATTATTTACCATCTTTTTATCTTTTTCTTTCCAATTTCATCCTTTTCTTTAATTTAGTTTTCATGGATAAATCATCATCCTTATCCACTAACCCTAATAATTGATCTATTTCTATGTAAGGACCTCAAATTTTGAATTTCATAGCTTTTTGATACATATAGCTACTAGAACTCAACTTTTGCATTTGTTTGGTCCTTTCATCACATTAGATATGTAATCAATAAAATTTCTTAATGAAATTTTCACACGATATTTCTATAATTCTATACATTATAAAATAATATTAAAATAATTTTCTCTTCTAGAGTCAGATTTGTGGTCCCGAAACGACTATTCTGATTTCACTAAAAACAGGCTGTTACATTAACGATAGGGATTCACCTATACTCACTGTCGTGAGGTTTACTCCTCATGGTTGGTGCTCACCCAACCATCCTTTACATATTTCATATGATATCATAGCCTAACCATGGTCTTACACTTTATGGTCTTCAAAGTGCCATGGACTTTTCCTTTCAAAGATCCATGTTTTTAGTCCTGAAGAACCCTTTTAAATGACTCTAGAGATAGATACAGACACTTCATGCACACTCATACTTGATAGGCTCATTCACATCTAACTTACTCATAACAAACTCCTTTAAAACAACTTGTTCATGTCATCAAAACACACATAGGCACACTTTACTCATTAACCATTATCCTCAAATATCTTATCCTTATTCCATATGAATCATTCATGTAAGTTCATCAAACCTACATTTCTCATAGAATCATCACATCATGCATTCTTAGCTTATTTTCACAGAAGATTTTAACATGAATAGTACATTTGCAAGAGTTGGCATAGGGACTCACCTCATAACTTAGAAGGTTTTCAAACTTAAGATCTAGTCATTTCTTTTTTAAATCAACTACTTAAGCTCCAGATCGTTCAATTATCTAGATGCTATGGCTTCCTCTCCTTAACAAATAGAGAATTTGTTAGAATCTATTCGGGTAACCTTCATTATCACTTTAAACTTGAAACATAACACTAAGCCTTATTTTTTCAAATATACTTACAGATTTGTGTTCCCTTAACAAGTAGAGCCTCATAACGTACCTTAATGGGAGGAAAATCACTGGCAAAAATTGGGGTTTTAGACTTATCTTTTTGGTAGGCAACCTTCATCTGCTCATGGCTCTCATCCTTAAGAAGGATGATAACCCCATTAACTTAACCTGAGGGCCCTTTTAACTTAACCCAAGTTTTCATGGGAACACGGTGAATATCACGTCAAGACTAAGTGACTTATCAAAATCTGCCACATCAAGTAACATACTTGATACTTCTTTAGCCTTTAACTCTTCTAGTTCACGTTTGCTTAGCTCTCAACCAGCTTTTCTTACAAATCAACTAGTATGAGACTACATTGATCACTGGAGGTATTATTCCTTCTGGTGTGGCCTCATACTTCATAATCATCCTTTTTGTAACCATCACTTTTATTTCACTTATCATCCTAATCTAACTAGGATTACTTTTCTACTTATTTCCATCTCAGAGTTTGCCTATTCTAGACGCCAAAAATGCATTTGAGCTACTACAACTACTTAGTCAATTATTCCTCCCTATGATTCCTTAACCGTTCCTATTACAGAGGGTCGTATAAACAAAACATTCTTGGTTCACCTATTCCATACGCTAAGATGGGCCTCTTTGGGTGAACACTACTTCACTTGTCATATTTTTATATAACTATACGCCTAATTTAGAGACTTATACACTCTTCCCATAATTCTTTGAATCATCGTACTTAACTTAGCCATAAGTTTCAATCTTTCAGAATGCACCAGACTAAGGGGCGTACTTGTAAAGTAACTTATACTTAATCCAATCCTAATGTTAGACACTTAAAACTATCCTCTTAATGTAACAACCCATTTTCAGTGAAATCGAAATAGTGGTTTCGAGACCACAAATCCAAGCCGAAAAGAAATTTTATTTTAATATTATTTCATGGTCTGCATTATGATAGAAATGTCATATGAAAATCTAATAAGAAAATTTTATCGATTATGTGCTTAATTATGGAATGGGCCAAATTGCATAAAATGAAAAAGTCAAATTCTAGTAGCTAGAAGGATCATATAGCTATGGAATTCAAAACATGAGGTCATTGTATGGTAATTAGACCATTAAAGAAAAGTTAGTAGATAGTTTTGATGAATCATCCATGGAAAATTGGAAAAAGGCAAGGACTAAATTGAAAAATGGAAAAATTAATGGATGATAAATAATTAAATAGAAATATTATCATTTTATATCATCTTCATCCCCAAAATTTGCATGGAAACCCTAGGAGAGAGAAAGGAAACTAATCAAGCTTAATTAGGTATATTTTCTTCTCCCATTTTTAGTAATTTTTATATTTTTAAGATCGAGATAGTCTAATCTATCTATTTTGGGGATTAATTTGAAAAGATATCAAAGTATAAAAAATTTTCCATGGATGAATATGCTAAAATTTTAAAGTTTATGGAAGAAAATTAAAGGTTGTTGATAGATAAACAACTTTTACAAAGAGAATTTTCATGAAATTGTGATTTAGGGACTAAATTGAAAAATTGTAAAACCCATGGAAAAATTTTGATTTTTAAGAAATTCATGGGATTTTATTAGGACATGTAAAAATTGGCTAGGCTTAAATAAGGATTAAATTGCATAAATTCCATTTTCCAAGCCTAAGGATGAAATTAGAATTTATGAAAAGTTTAGGGGCAAAATGGTAATTTTTCCTAGAGTGTAAATTGAATCCAATCGAATATGAAATGTGATAAATTGATTATTCAATTCATTTATATAGATCCAGACAACTCAAATTCGAAGCTAGATCAAGGAAAAGAAAAAGTTTCAGATTAGTAGATTTTCATACACAAACAAGTGTCAAGGTAAATTCATGTAACCGAATTGTATTTATTTATATGCTTGAATTGAATGTGGCATGTAATTGTATGAATTATATAAATGTTAAAAATAAATAAAATAATCATATGTTCAATCATATTCAGAAAATTATTAAGTTTTGTTTGAATAATGAAAGTCGATGGATATATGTGATTTCCCATATTACATGTGGTCCTACATATGTTGCAGACATAATATAGCTCGGACAAGCAATCCTGTTAAAGCCCTCTCGAGCATTTTGATAAATAGTTCTTGTGAGCATCCTGATAAGTAGTGATCATGCATGTGTTGCGCACTATCGCAGCTCTGTGTGAGCGTCCTGTTACATGATTCGATTGGTTGTGATCCAGCATATAATGCAGACACAAACGCAGCTTTACGTGAACGTCCTGATATAAGCTCTTATGGGAATCCTAACGTGGCTCGCTTGAACTCTCCGTTACCTTATCCGATGCTCCCTGATATTACTCTTTGGAGTTACCTGTTAAGCTCTGTGAACTCCCTTAGTAAAACTCTTATGAGTTTCCTGTTTAACCCGGATAAGTGTCCTATTACATGGCTCATTTGAGCATCCTAATATGTGGCTTGAGAGTGTGCTCTCTGATTAAGTGCCCTAATAGGTACCCTCGATTATGAGTTGATGGTTTATAACTTTGTACACCTTGAGTGTACTACTTGAATGTCCATCGATATTTCAGTAATTCAATGGAATAAATTCTTGACATGAGAAATTGTGACACTAAGAGAACTATATCTCGAATGCTTCTGAAATACTTGAAAGTTTATAGCATGATGAGCTCATCCATGCTTACTTAATGTACATGTGAATTATGTGACCAACTTGCTTATTCGAATGTATGTGATTAGGCAAATTTGCTAATTTGTTTGAAAGCATGTTATTGTTATGCTTATTTAAATGAATATGATTAGTAAGTTTACTTTCCGTTATACGAACTTACTAAGAATTAAATGCTTAGTAGGTTTTATTTTCTTTGTTTTGTAGTATTCAGAAGCTTGTTCAGGTTGGAGAACGTTCGAAGAATCATTACTCTATCGCCCAACTTTTTTTGGTATAAAAAGTAATCTTATTTTGATAAAATGGCATGTATAGGTTAACTTGGCTTATGTTGGCATGCAAATAGTTGTTTGTAACTAAGCCATTGGAATGGCTAAAAAAGGATTATTTTGGTATATTATTATAAGGTTATATATCATATTTAGCTTATATGTATGTGATTTGGTTAAATTGAATTAGGGTAAAATATAAATCATTACAAGAAGGTAAGTTTGATCATATGAATATGTGATACAATTTCATACATGTTAATGATGACCGCTTGATTTATATGAATTGAATTAGTTGGCAAATGTATGTAAATGTTATTGTAGGTTGAAGTTTAATTTGGGTGAGAAATAAGGCTAAGAAATGGTCTTATTTTGTCCACATCGGTAGACACATGGGTGTGTGTCTTGACCGTATGTGACACATGGCCTGGCACATGGGCATATGGTTTGGCCGTATGTCCCTTGTATCATAAAATTGAGAAATAGAGTGCTCAGAATTTAGCACACGGGTAGAGACACGAGCGTGTGTCTCAGCCGTGTGTGCTACACGGCCTAGAGCACGGGCATGTGTCTTGGCCGTGTGAAACCTGTACCTAATTTGTGAAAATTAAATTGACCACATGGCCTAGCACACAGGCGTCTGGCAGGCCATGTGGCACAAGTCAAAGAGTTACACGAGTAAGGACATGAGCTAGGACACGACCTTGTACCTCACATCGAATGCCCACATGGCCTACTCACACAGGTGTGTGACCCCTGTATTAAAGAAAAAAATTTTAAATTTTGCAAAAAATTTTCTGAGATCCCGATTTAGTCCCAACTTGATTCTAATGTTTAAATTTGACCTCGAGGGTCCAATCAAGGGACAACATGGTTAGTTTCAAATATGAATAGTAAATGACATGAATTGCATGAAATTACTTTGTAAACTCTGGTAATGCTCCGTAACTTTATTCCGACGATGGATACGGGTTAAGGGTGTTACACTTAAGCCTTATTCCTATGGACTATATTTCAAAATTTTAGGACTTCGAAAAAAGGCATACTCGTAAACCTCAATTTCTTAGATAAATACATACTTTACTTATTCAGACCTTTACTTTTGAAATTCTTTACTTCCTAGAAAACACCCAAACACTAGGACTTCATTGGGCGGGATGTTACACCTCGGCTCCTACTACTACCATCGTAGTTACTTCTACCCTCGAGACGACTGTGTTTAACCCTAACCATTTGGAGTAAATGAAAAGATAAGGGGGAAGATTCAAAGATTTACCTGGATAATGTAGAAAATTGGTCGAAAGAAGAAGGAGGTAATAACCAGACAAGGAAATCAGAGAAAGCAAAGGGGAGAAAAATTAGGGATTTAGAAGAAAACTTGTTCTACAAGAAGTTAGAGAGTGATTACTAATGAAAGGCCTCTTTTCCTCATATATTATTTTAAATGATCAAGCGTCCAAGGGAAGCTTGTAGTTCAATTTGAAATAGATGATTCAAATTCTTGAATATGTATTTGACACCTATTGAAGACAGAGAGGGTTTCTTTTAAACCCCTCAACAACCAAGAATGCAGAAAGGTCTACCTAAAATAGTCGCTTATAATGTACTCGCCAAGTAATATACGTTAGTCAAAAGCTGTTTGCCAACATCACACTGAGCAGATGCCTAGTTCAAGGTATAGGACAAGGCTCCACCAAGGTAGACATGAGGTTATCCTTGTATAGCTATCCACTATAAATGAATGTGAACAGACCCGCCATTTGAGTCAAATATATTCAAAATGAATTTGTAGATGATAGGACAAATTTATCATAATTAGGAAGAGTAGAGGTGTCTACCTCTTGGTATACAAGGAATTATTAAAGGAAATGGGAAATTAGTTCAAAGTCCGTCTCTAAATTAAGGTAAGAAAGGAAATTTCAAGGATAAAATTTTCTTTAAGGATGGGGAGTTGTCACACCCAGATCTCTATAAGAACTCTAATTTAAAGGAATTTTGGGACTTAATTGAACTCATAGTAAGTTGGCGGACTCTACCAGAAATTTTGGAAAAAAAATTATGGCTATCGAGGAAATAGTTGAGTTCCAATTCTAGTTTGGTTAAGATGGAACCGACTGGTCCCATAGTTGGGAGCACAATGATTGTCGGTAATTGGTTAAGAGGATTTGGGAGACTATGTATAAAAGTTATATGTATAGGTGAAATTGGATATTCTTGTAAAATAAAAATCCTCTTAATTTCTATCTGCAAATTTCTTCTTGTTTGCATTGTCTTCTTCGATCGTTTCAAAGAAGAGGAAAACCTAGGCAGGCTTTGCATGGAACAAAATTCGCTAGAATCGGAGTCTAGAAGAAGAGAGATTGGGGAACTGGTAAGCTTTCTTAACCTTTTGTACCCTTTCAATGAACGACAATGTAAGGAATTCCTAATAAGTTTTTGGAAGGTGGGTTTTGGGTATTAAGGTTTAAATGCCTTTGATTTAACTAATATATGGTTATTATGCTTAGTTTCCAGGATGAAAGAGATTCTGGCATTTGGAAATGATAAGCTGTCAAGGATGAAAGAGCTTAAGTGAGGCTCTGCACACCACCTTAGGTGTTTGTTGTTGAGCTGAAATGTGTTTTTTGTATACCTGTTATGATTTCGATTCTAAAATTCATAGTTGTATGCGATTATGATGAATGAGTAGGCTAAGAATGCATTAAACTATAAAAAATGTGAATGCTTGTAAGTATGCTCCCAGCATGCAATATGTGCTTTATATTGTCATGATTGGTATGTGTCATGTTATATGTCATAGAAGTATGTGCATTGCTATGTGTTTAAAGTATGTTTTTATTTGATGCAGAGTATAGAGGGAATTTACCTTGACGGGGTAGATGGAGATAGGAATAATGGGTGGATTGACATGGGAATTCCAGAGAGTTAAATGGCATCATGGAATGGTTAGCTAATAACTCACTAGAATGGAATCGTGACAATGGTTATTGGCTGGCTTGTTAGGGTGACACATTGACGATGATAATTAGGTTCCACAGAGCAACACCGCGACAACGATCTGCAACCTCTATGGGATGACACCATGACGATCATATACAGGCTCTACGGAGTGACACCTCGAATGAGGTTTAAAGACTCTCGAATTTAGTAAACAAGTAAAAGTCCTCTAGGTTAATAAACATGGGATAGTCTATCAGGACAATAAACATAGGAGAGTCTGCCAGGACATTAAACATGGGGACACACTGTGTAAAACCATAGCTTGGTCATGGCAACAAGTCAAGTTTGTCAGAATGGTGAATCAAGGAAAAGATAGGAAAACAAAAAGAAAGTCACCTTAAGACTCGCGTAGAAAGTAGCATGAAAGGATAAGGTGGTGCGCCCAAGAATGCAGGTAAACAGGTTGGTAAGGGAGTCCACCAAAGTATTACGAAAAAGGAGAAATTAGTCTATGTGGCCTTTTCAAGGCTGAGTGAGTCCTCTCCGAATGCTTGGTTTGGTAAAGTTCGCTAGAGATATATAGAGAAAAAGCATGTCAGTATTGGATTATGTAGTACAGGGAAAATTCGCAAGGATATATCAAAAGAGGAAATCTGCTTAGGACTACATTGGTAGGAAATTTCGTTGAAAATTAGCGGAAGACAAGGTGAGAATACCCTAGGTAGAAATGGTTAAGTCGTACCTGAGATTGGGATACTCAGCCAGAAACTATTTATTATGGTGTTTGTTCAATTAGCCAAACTTCATCTTTAAGCCTACAAGGGAAGATACTTGAAAGAGACCTTAATAAGGAAAGGTGATCAGAAATTGGCTACGTAAAAAGGTAAGTTATCACTGGAATGGTACAATAGATCCATACGGTGTCTAGTGTGAATTAAAGGGACCAAGGTAAGAGACTAAAATTATGGTGAATATTTAGATAAACGTCAATAGTGGGCGTCTATTCGAAATAGTGAACATGGATATTAGTGAAGAGGTCTACTAGGAAGAGCATAAGTAGGGTTTAGAACAATGGTATCAAGGTCAAGACCCACGTAAGGGCATTTTTAGATGGACCCTTGTTGTAATTAAATTGGTGGTTATGTCCACAAAAAGTTGGCTCAGAGAGAAAGTAAGACATGGGCTACGCCAACAAAATTTGTGAATTCTACTACGAAATTCAGAGAGTTTTAACTCTGTGCATAGGATCTCATCTTCGTAAATTTTAAGTAGTCATTTATGAATAATTGTGTGTAGATCTCACTAAGTTCTCCTGAACTTATAAAATTTTATTGCTTGTATGTAAGTCAGAAGTTGGCTCGGGATTTGAGCAAGGGGATCAAACTAGACATTGTCAGATTCTAGTAACGGCATAGTAGCTATTCATCTATATAGAGGGGCATCCCTAAAGGCCAAGCCTCAGGGTTTAAGATGATTTTCTCTATATTCAAGTTTAAATCTAAAGGTTATAAATGACTACTGTATTATTTTAAGAATCAAAGTTGTAAGAGTTTTTAACTAATATGATGAGTTTTAATAGTAGTTAAAATTTGAAAGTTAGGTCGTCTTAGTATGAAATTAAATTAGATTTGAAATATGGTTAAGTTATTCTGGTTGTTGTAACATTCAGTGTTGTGTTTGCTGTAGATTTTGTTCAGGTAAGTTCGTATATTGACTAAACTAATTAATTGTTTTTTCTTGTGATTTAATAACTATCTATGTATGTTTGTGATTGGATTTATTTGCTTGGTAAATGTTAAGTGATGAAATGGACTAAGTTGTAGTGATATTATAGTTAAAGGTTATGACTGAAAATGGAAAACTATATAGATGAATTCATGTGATGAAGTAATGTATAAATAATTAAATGATATGGATATGAATCACGACCCGTATGAACCTTGTGAATGCTTAGGATACAAATGGCATGTCATTAGGGTTATTATCGTTTCAGGTGCTAGTCTTTGATGTCCTACCGATGGCTAAGATCCTACATTTGTCACAGATTCTTCACAGCTTTTGTGAGTAACATCGTGTAGCCTAACATCCCAGCCTACAACTCATGTGAGCAAACCTATTTCACAGCTTGTATGAGCATTTACAGTCACAACTCGTGTGAGCTTTTACCATCACAGCTTGTGTGAGTATTATTCTCGCGTATCCAATGTTATTTCACTATGGTTCATCAGGTGGAAATGGATATATATGAAATGGTTATATGAAATGGACATTTAATGGATACTTGAAATGAAAATGTGAAATGTTAATTGGATATATGAAGGTTGAGTTGTGTACCAAGTGTGTTTACTTGTATTTATTTTATGAATATGATAAAGTTACATGTTTCATATATGAAGTCACTAACCTTGTAAGATTTGTAATGTGTATAGGCAATTAATGAACTCATGACCTTGATTATGAAATTGATTGTGAAATGTTTAAGTTACATTATATACAATAAGTCGAAATTTAAGTATAGTACGAACTTACTAAGCAATGATTTGCTTATGTATATTATGTTTTTTTTTTCATAGATTATTAGAAGTTTTGGTGGGTTGGAAGTCAAGTCAAAGCTTTCACTATCCGTTCAATGACTCGGTACAAATTTTTATCATTTTGGTTTAGGTTATAAATGGCATGTAGTAGTCGGTTTAAAATTCATATGTATTTACTCAAGTTGTGATATGTTTTTGGCTATGCAAATATGGTTGTGACTTTTGGTTTAGTTGGTACGTTTGGTATATAAATATATGAATGGTTTTGATCATGTTCTGTAGTTTATTTTTGGTATGTGATAAGAATAAATGACTTAAAGGATAGGTGTAAGTTTTGTGAAATGATAAGTTTTGTGAAATGATGATTCATGAATGTGAAAGTGATTAAGGTATGAAAATGGTGACATGAATGGTATAAAGTGGTATGTTTTGATGATATTATATTTTAAGACAAGGCGCTATGTAAATGTTTTGGTTAATTTGGTTCATTTTGTATAAGCTTGTGTGGTTCTATTAGCTGATTGTACACCAACTGCATATGGATATTGAATGGTTTTTGAATGGTATTGTATGTTAGCTTGATGTCGTTCAAATTGATGTATCTTCTATGGCATATTGGTTAGGCACTTAGGATGCTTGAATATATGTTGATTTTTGGCATGTTTTGATGAGTTTTGTAGTAGGTCTGAACATTGGCAACTTGTTGCTTGTGGCTTAAGGGAAATTAGTTTGGTTAACTTGTTGGAAAAGTGACATCTAGGTGCACACGAGCTGATACACAGCCTGACACATGACCGTGTGCCATACACAGGTATATGGCACAACCATGTGGTCTATGTGATTTAAGTATCAATTTGCACACATGGTCAAAATTTGTTACACAGTCTAGAGACACGACTGTGTGCCTCCTCACGCATGACTTAAGTCCCTACGCATAGTCTGTCAACACGGCCATGTCCTATGATTTCACATGGCTTTGGGCTATCACAAGGCATGGTCACATGGCCGTGTGACCCCTGTTTAGTATTTTTATCCCATTTTTCTCAAATGTTTTAATTAAGTCCCTACTATATCTTCAGTTGTTTTATAGCTTTAATATGTTCAATTTAACACCGAAAATTATGAATGACATGATTTTAATTTAGTTTAATTTAATTAATAAATGTATGTAATGTTTGATCTGATATAGTATGTTTTGTTATGTTTTGTTTTGTATTATCCCGTAACCCTAATCTAATGATGAAGATGGATGAGGGATGTTACATTATTATAAGAGTGTTGGCTGTCCAAATTAGTTTTCAACAAGTCCTAATCTTTATAAAAAGTTAATTGTGCGAACAAAAATAACCCTAGAATGCTTGGGTGCCACATCGAGGCTATGTCGCACCATAGCCCTTGCATGGCGCGATACAACAAGTGATTTGTTCCTTCTTCGGTTTGTTTCATGCTTTCACAACTTGGGAAGCTTGTGCATCACTCGTCCCAAGTTCCTACATCCATTGGGCTTATAAATCATCATCCTACACACTCAATTACACCAATTAGTACTAGCTAAGGCCCGTCTTGGCCTAATAGGTCACAAACACTCCCAAATGTGTTAAAAAAAATATTTTACTAATATTTACTACTAACTATTAAATACAAAAAATGCAAGATTAATTACTAAAAGTGCTAGACAACAAGCTCCTTAAATGCGAAAATATACCAAAATAACTACTACATTTGACATCAAGTCAAATGCCCAAACACTTAAGTTTTTGCTTGCCCTCAATCAAACTAAACAGAACAAAAGAAAAGCAAAGCACTTGAGCAAGCAAGATACATGAGATTGGATTGAAGCATTGAAAATAGGAAGATTTGGTAAACATATAATTCTAGCTAGAGGTTTAAATAATCTATAATAATTTACATTCAAACATACTAGTTCAAGATGTTACAAAGTAAACAAGTCAAAGAAAATTAAATATATAGCTCAATTAAAATGTACATACAAATATAGTAATTATATTTGAACAATATAAGTGGTTCGAATTTTATGTACCCAGTATTTTTAATCCATGCTTTGAAATCTAATATAATATTTATAAGTACAAGCACTTTACGAGCTTTTGTGCCAATATGAGTGAGATTTTCTCAATTCTCATATTTTTATTTCACTGTTAACACACACAAACACACACTCTTGGCTTTTATCCGTTCTATGCTTTTATCACACTCGCAATGCTTTTAACCCTCACCAATGCTTTTATCCACATATTCATTTTAATTAAGTACATACAAGTGAAAGATTTGATTCTTATTATCATTTTAATTAAGTACATACAAGTGAAAGATTTCATTCTTATTATAATGTATCATTTCAATAACAATGGATTTATTTATTAGTGTTTTTAATTCAAACTTTCTAACATTCAATAGATGTAATTACCCTATTCATGTTTACCTTTATCACTTGTTCTTCTACTAGTACTCCACATCGGGGGTGGTTTAGGGAGGATGCCTATGCTTTTCACCTGACTGAGGATGTAAGTACGCATCGTATTCAATACGGTATCGGCTTCGAACCTTCCCTAAGGGGGATAACATCTTGCGTACTCTTATTGGGCCCTCTGAGAGTTTCTGAATGTGTCGCATTGGGTTACGGTTCTTTGTGGTCTGTCAATCCTAACCCGTAAGGTCTGGTTGATGGGAGCCTGTCTACTAAGCGACCCCTCTCTACTTTTGGGTAGTCAGTCTTCTTTATAAAAATTAGCTTGTAATGCTATTTTAATCTCTTATACCTTTACGAACTTATAGACTCGCTTGTATAGGTCAGCTAGGTTCTTTGGCTTGTTGTCTGTGAATGAGTACTGCACATGGTCATTTTGCACCCCCATGATGAAGGCATCTATCACCCACTGGTCTTCCAAGTTCTTCGTGTTGAGGATCACTACGTGGAACCTCTTTACATAATGTTGAAGGGATTCGCCCTCCCACTATTTCACTGACATCAGCCTCATGGGCGTGTTCATGATCGCTCGATGGGCCCTAGACCTACCCAAGAACATTTTCCCCAACTGTGAAAAGTTGTAGACTAAGCCTTGCGGGAGAGAAAGATACCAGTCCTTAGCACTTCCTTTCAGCATTGTTGAAAAGGCTTTACACTCGGCCACATCCAATGCCCCCAGCATGATCATATAATTGTTGTACTACAATAGGTGAACCCTTGATTCCCTCATTCCATCGAACATATCTTTAAGTACCTTGAAATCGCGTGGCAAACCCACTGCTACCATCTTGAAAGCCAATAGGTTGTTGGAGCAAAACAACTAGCCCATATCTTGTGACTCAGGGTGCAATGCTCGTACGTCGAGGCCCAACTTATCAATTTTGTTTAATTATTCTTTCATTTATGTACTCGAGGCTTCATCTTGGGTGTTGATGTTTCCTTGGGACCCCGAGTTGTCTGCACGTGCTTTTCTTTGCAATTCTTTATTCCATCTTAGTAACTCTTACAGAAAGGCTTGTTGTTCCACAAACCATGCCTCTTAGATAGCCATCTATTCCCTCATGAACTTCATTTGCTCTTGGAGGGCCAAAGATTGTTGTAGGGGTGCTTCTTGGTTGAGGGGATATGGTAGTCCTTGACCCAAAGAGAGGTTGAGGTCTAACGAAGGGGAAGGCCCATGATAAACCACATTTTTAAGGTTCTCAGGCCTATCGGTGAACCGTGCGGTGAACAAGTCAGCCTTATCATGCTGGGCACCAGAATACGACACTCCGACCTATCCGAAGGAGGACTTGAAGAGGAAAGCTTCATTTGGGTGAGCCATTTGCTTTTAGGGTTGAAGGAAACTGAATCAAACTAGAAAATATATGTCGATCGAAAGTAGGTCCACCCACACCGCACCAATTGTTGAAGTGTTTTTCTCATACCCTCTTAAGAGGAATGTTGGGGGTATTTATACATGGTCCTATTGTTACTGTTACAACTCATAATTGGGCCCACCATTTTGTCTCGATCTTGGGACTTGTGGTACTGGCATTCCTTGCCTTTGGTGTTGACATTCTTTGTGCGCCCCAAGCTTGCTGGATGCGTGTCTGTGTAGCACGCAGTCCTTCCTAGTCCTGGGGCTAACATTCTCAGCAAGCTCCGCACCTATTAGCCACGAGTCTAGATTACTTGAAGGGCACGCAATCCTTTCTACGAACACCGTTCGCAACCCCATCCTACGAGGTGCACCTGCAAACTCTTCTTGCTAGTTGTCTTGGTGAATACACCTCTTCCGAGTCCAGTCCATCCGGGTCAAGCGTTGGAGACCCAAATCATTATAGGACATTTGGGTTGGCTATTACAGATATATATATATATATATATATATATAACAAAGTTCATTACAACAAAGTATACTATACACACTAATTGTGATAAAGCATGAGGCCCTAGATTCGACATACGGTTAATCAAAAAATTTGTGAGAAAATTATACATTAACTCTCATTTAAGGTAGTTTTGTGGATGATCAATATATAACACCTTATATTATAACAATGTATAAAAGCATAATATTGCAAGAAGTAATTCATCTCTATTTTTTATTTAAAATTTATAATGTTTAATTATTCACCAAATTATTTTTTTCTGATACTAAAATTATATTATAGATGTCATCAAGATTTTAAATAAAAATAATTTAAAGAAATTTATCCTTAAAAAAACTCTTTAAATTTTAAAACTATTTTTATTATCACTTCTAAATATTATTATCTAAAACAAACATGATTAAAATTAATTAATAGGAAAATTTAAAAAAAACTAAAATTACCTCGTTAAAATTTATTTTGAAATTTTAAATTCTCAACTAGCATATAAATTATAAATTATTTATTGCAATTTATCCTATTTTAAAAAATTAAGCTTTTAAAATTTCTCTAAAAATCTAAACTAATATTTTTATCCCTTATAAATATTATCATCTAAAACATACATGATTAAAGCAACATAGGAGATAAAAGAAGTTGTACGTTAAAGTTCATATTAGTGTTGAGCATACAACTCAAAGAGTTTTCAAGAGGCTCCTAATGTTAGACAAATCATATTTGTTAGAGAAGTTGAATCACTCAAAGATTGTAGATTCATTTCATTGAGCTAGGCACAAAAAATATAGGGAAACCGAGTTGTGTAAATAATTTTGATGTTCCATGTCAACAATTGGTATTAGGGTTTCCAACTTAACATGGCTAGTGGAGATTCCTAGTTTTGTGACTTGAAGTCAAATGTAGTACTTATTTTGATATATTTTCGCACTTAAAAAGCTTGTTTTCTTACAGTTTTAGTATTTAATATTGTATTTTTGGTATTTAGTAGTAAATATTAGTAAAATAAATATTTTTTAACACATTTGTGAGTGTTTGTGACCTATTAGGCCAACACAGGCCTTGAGTGAATAGTTAGTGGTAAATATTAGTAAAATAAATAGTTTTAATTGGTGTAATTGAATGAATAGGATGGTAATTTATAGGCCAAATGGATGTAGGAACTTGGGATGCGACGAGTGATGCACAAGCTTCCCAAGCCGTGAAAGCCTGACACAAACCAAAGAAGGCCCAAATCACTTGTCATGTCACGCTATGCAAGGCCTATGGCATGACATGGCCTCGACATAGTGCCCAAGCATTTCGGGGTTATTTTTTCTGCACAATCAATTTTTCATGAAGACCTAGGACATCTCGAAGACCTAATTCAGGCTGCCAACACTCCTATAAATAAAACCTTAGGGGTTTGATCTAACTAATTCGTCTTAGATGCATCCAAAAACCACCATAGTTTAGAAGTAGAATTTACATTAGGTTATCTTTTTTTTTTCATAAACTCTTTGTTCTTCTCTCTTGGAATCGGTTTCGATCCAAGAGTTATTTTATTCAATCAAAGTATTTCAATTTATTTCCATTCGAAAGCGACGATTCATTTTATCCCAATTGAGAGGTTTTCTACTCCATGCTTCAATTAACATCCACAAGATTGCTTTTACATCTCTTTTCTCTTTAGATTTAATCGTTCTTATTTACATGTTTATTTCAATTGAGATTGAGATTGTGAATGCTATGAGTGGCTAAATCCCTCAGGGGAGATTAACGAATGGATAGGGACGTGATTAACGGAGGATTAAGGGTTTCTTGATTGGATTAGTTGGTATAGATTATGCATTCTTAAACCCTAGGCTTGACAACCCTAGGAAGTAATCAAGGTTAAACGAGGTCAGAAGATAAACTTGTCGAGTAAATCATAATCTATCCTGGTTGAGAAAGTGGGTTTAGGAGATAAGTGAGTATCAATCAATTAATTAATCAATCAATTAAAGATTGAAAGGTAATAATTGGTTAGTCAATAGCTAATCCACCCTAAAACCATAATCCAAAATTAATTACAATCCTTAAAACGAGTTAATCTTCTTGATTTGTTTTATAGTTTGTGTTTTATTTGTTGTTATTTATTTTAGTATTTAGTTCATCACATTAATCTCTTTTATGATCAATCGTAATATAAGATTTAATTATTACTATTTAGACCTATTATTGTAAAGATATTTTTCATAGATTTAGTCCATCCTCCTTTAGGTACGATCCTTACAATTAATAAGATAAATAAGAAAGTTGAAGACTATAGATATGATATTTTTATTTCTTTTATTTTTAAATTTTCTTTATTTTTTTAAATTCTTTCTAATTTTTAGGTTATTTATGACCTGAAGCGGAAGTAGTCGAATCAAACCATATCTAGATCTAGAATAGATAATTAGACGAAACCGTCAATTGATGCAAAAAAAATTACTTGTGGAAGTTAACTTACCATAAGAGAATCCCTTATTTGATGACCCACAAGAGCAACAAGTAAATATCCGAGAAAAAGTTCCAATGGATCAAAGGACGTTTTGTGAATATGCCTTACCAACACTAGATGCGTAGGCAAGGTAGTATTGAAAGGCTTACAATTAATTCCAATAATTTTAAGATAAAGACGACCACAATTCAGACGATCTAGAACACCTTACAATTCAAGGGGAATATCGTGGAAGACTTGAACCAACACTTGAAACAATTTTTACAATTGTGTGACACCTTCATGTAAAACAGAGTATCCAATAATGTACATGTTCAGTTATTTCCATTTTCTCTGTGCGATAACGTGGCTGATTAGTTAGATTCATTAGGACCAGGTTCCATCACCACGTGGGATGATCTAGTGCAAAAATTTCTACATATATTTTTCTCGATTAGTAGAACCATTCAACTGAGGCAAGAAATCACCAACTTTAAGCAATACAAATGTAAGTCCCTGTACGAAGCATGGGAACACTTCACGTCGATGCTAAGGAAGTGTCCACATCATGGATTGCAAGTGTGGCTCCAAATACAAATTTTCTTTAACGGTGTTGATTGCAACATCATATCAACCTAAATGGAACAACTAGAGGATCGATCATGTTCCACATGTGTGAACAAGCCTATAAATTTATAGATGACATGGTTACGAATTCGTACAGATGGCCTAATAAAAGGTTCACATATAAATCCAAGCCTTTAATGGTAAAAGCAATAAACGAAGATTATCAATATCATCATATTCTAGAAAAGCTTAACTAGTTGGAGGTGACTGTCAAACAAATGAGAATTGACCCATGTTCTAAAAACCAATTGGATGAGGCAAGCTATATAGGTAATAGGGGTCAAGATCCCTATTCAAATACCTACAACCCTGGTTGGGAGGATCATTTGAACCTTAAGTGAGGATTCAACCAAGGGGGTGGAAATCAAACACAAAACTGACCAAACCCTTATTACCAACCTCCACACGTACAACTAAGATCCATGGGTAATGACCATACTACATGTGGTCAACGATTTGACCGACTAGAAGAGGAGAAGCAAACGATGAAGATGAACATTCAACAAGTCCAAGCTACGTGTGGCCAACTCAAATACCGAATGGATATCCTTTACGACCAAATAAGCCAATTAATGAATATGTTTCAAAAGTAGAGCGATCAAAGCCTCCCCAGTAACATGAAAAACAACACTCGAAAAGATGGGAAAGAGCATGTAAAGGCGATCGCTTTGCGATCTGGAAAAGATTTATAAACATCCAATAAGCCTATCCATGAAGAGGAGGAGGTTCTTGAAGTTGTCGATGAACCCATGGTGGAGGATGAGCCAAATGAACCAATCGAGTAGATAGACAAACCAATTCCTAATTCGGTAATCTCAAAGCCGAGAACCACAAAGGTACCCTTCCCGACAGAATTAGAAGACAAGAAAAAGTGGGACAATGTAGATTTTATAAATTTTCTCAATCTATTTAAATCCCTCAATGTCAATCTACCGCTCTAAGAACTAATTGATAAAATCTTGAAATATGCTAAGTACCTAAAGAAAATAATGACACATCATAAAAATTTGAAAAAGGGTGAGCAAATTGATGTTGATGTGTGATATCCCGAATTAGGGTCTAATAGGAATAGTGGTTTTGGGACCACAAATTTGAGATAGAAATAATTATTTTATAATTATTTTTAGATCTATGATATGATTTCATGATCGTGTGAAAATTTCATGAAGAAATTTTATGCATAAAGTGCTTAATTTGAAATTAGGGACTAAATTGAATAAGTTGCAAAACTTGCATTCTAGAAGCTTTTAGTATGAAATTTCTTCGGAATATTAATTAGGAGGTCTTAAATAGCAATTTAACCAATTTCTAAAATTTTGGACAAAAATGGGCTTGTACATGAAAAATTACAAAGAAAGGCATTAAGGGCATTTTTGTCATTTGGTAAATATAGTCATTAAAAAGGGAAAAATAACACAAAAATGGACTCATCTTCTCCATAAGGGCTGCCAAATTTTGGTTTTCACCATAACTAGGGTTTCCAACATTTTTAAGCCTTGATTGTAAGTGATTTTCATACCCATTTTTAATGCTCTTTTCGATTTTAAAATCTAGAAAGCATGTTCTATCATTTTCTAGCAATATTTTGAGCTAAGATGCATGCATGAAAATTTACCCATGTGTGACATAATTGTATTTTGATGAATAATGAAGGAATATGATGGTTTGATGTGTGTTTAACAACTTTTGCTTAGTAGTTTTATGTGAAAACACCTAAAAAATGACTTATTTGTAAAAAAAAAAGGGTAAAATTGATGGTAAAAGTCTGATTTTTGGTGTAAAATATGGGCTGTTATGGACACTAGGAAATTCAGCTATGCCTAGATGTCATGGGTAATGCATGTAACTCATTGTACAAACTTAAGGACTCAATTGTAAATAATTAAAAAGCTAGGGGTAAAATGATAATTTTTATCCAAGCTCGTATTAGGGGCTATTTTGATGAATGTGTATATTAAATAAATTAATTTGGTATTTTAGACCAAGAGAAACGAGATTCGAGTCGTGATCGAGGGAAAAATAAAGTTTACGAGGAATAGGCTCGATTTCTAACATTTTGTACCGAGGTAAGTTCATGTGTAAATGTGGTAACATAATTTTCATTTTAAGTAATTTAATGATATTTATATGGTATGATGATTATTATCATGAAATATTATGCTTTGGGGTTATTATTGAGTAATATGCAAATTATGTGAGCTACTTGATAAATATAAAATGCTACCAAGTATCGGTTCCGACATTCCGTGGAAGATGGCAAAGATATGTGATCGAGGAAAATCCCGTTTGAACCTTGGGAATAGATTAGAATACAAGTGACATGTCACTAGGATATTTGAGTTCCGAACACGTTGAATTGAGTTCGAGTTCACTTATGTATACGAACGCTGGAGCTCGTTGAGTTGAGTCCGAGTTCGCTTATGGCCGGGTTACATGGTAGCTTGGCTACATAATTTCCGCAGGCTATTGAGTTTGTCTAGCTGCGGGTATGGCACTTATGTGCATTCAATCTGTGTATTCGAATTATATTCTGATGTGTTCAACGGGTGAATCTTAAGTGAATAAAGAGAATACCTAAAACGAAGGTGATATGTTGGTAAGTGTGGTGAATGAGAAAATTTGACAGGTATGTGCTTAAACCTTCGGGTTGAGAACTTGGTATGATGAAATCGTGGTAAGATAGTAAATGCAAATGTAACATGAATGTCTTGGTGATATTTATGCAAATGATGTTTTGTGTTGGATTGCATGATTATGTTACTTGCTATTTGCATGTGAACTTACTAAGCATTTATGCTTACTCCCTTCTTTCCATTCTTTGTAATTTTGACAAGCCAGCTCAGAAATCGGGAACGGTTGGGGGCTCGTTTACACTATTCGTGGACCATTTTAGTATAGTGGCTTGTATATTTTGAGTATGGCATGTGTAGCATTATAATTATTTTGTGTATATAATTTTATGATATAGCTGTTGAGTGGTAAGGAAATGTTTGGTAATGATTAGCCATTGGAATGGCTAATCAAAAATCATATTTGGTGTTATGTATGCTTAATGTGCTATCTAATCCATGGAAATTCATAAAAGGTGAAATTTGCTATAAAACAGTATCATACAACAGCAATGACATGAGTTTGAAAATTCACTAAAAATAATAGAGACATAATTAAATGGTGAGTAAAATATGAAGTTGAAGCTTAATAAGTCTATTTTCATAAAGAAGAAACAAAATAGGTAAATGAGTTGTATTTCATGAGATATTTGGGTTTTGGTGGAACAGGGTCAGAGTGATTTCTGAATCCCTTATTCTAACTTTAGAAATTCACTAAAAATTATACAAAAATAATTAGAGTCATACTTTATATGTACAGATTCCTTATTGAGTCTAATTTTAATAGAAACAAACAGCATAGTCATCTGAATTCTGTATAGAGAGAAAAGTGATTTGTAGTGAATAGAGGTCAGAGGAGTCAAACACTGAAATAGGAGAAACTTTAACTAATAAACTATACTAATTGGCCGGACCAAAAATTCTAGAAATTTTTTTAAAGAGATATATGAGTCTAGTTTCAGGAAAAATTTACAGATTTGAATTTTGAGTTTTGTAACTTGAGATATGAAATTTTTTTAACGACTGTGACACAGATGGGCAGTTTAATACGAAAGGTGAAATAATTTGATTGAAATTGTTTAAGTGATAATTTAAGTCTGTTAACGCCTCGTGCTCGACTACGGTGACGGTCTCGGGTAAGGGGGTGTTACAGATGCCTCATGTAGCACGCTAATTGTTAAAAAGATACCCCAAAGTTAAAAAATTCGGGTAGTTTTATGATTTAAAAAGAGATAGGGGATCGGCATTTCAGCAAAATCCTTTGTGATTTAGGGGCCAGCATAAATTTAATGCCCCTGTCAATCTATAGGAAACTCAAACTCGGGGATCTTAAAAATACATCTATAACACTTCAATTTGTCTATAGATCTTTAGTACATCTGAAAGGTGTACTCGAGGATGTATTGGTTAAGGTACGGGAATTTATAATCCTTTTTGACTTTGTAGTCCTTGATTTCGAAGAAGATCGAGAAATCCTCATTCTGTTTGGTAGGCCATTTCTAGACACTTCTAAATTTACCATCGATCTCGAAAGAAATGAGCTAATTATGACAATCAATGGTGAGATAGAAGTGTTCAAGTGTGGTCACGATTCCCAAATTGAGGGACTAGTTAGGGAGGAATGTTATGTCTTATTCGATTTAATCCCTAACGAACACGATCAAAGATATTTTCTGAGTTCTTGGGAAATCTAAGATTGTCGAGAATGTTGAGATAAAGTCAATGGTGAAATTCAAGGAATTACTGGACAAGTCTGGTAGCATGACATAATTTTTAAAACAATTTAACTTCAATTAATTTATAAATATTGTAAATTAGTTTTAATTTCTTGTTTGTAGTTAGATTTTAGGATAAGTATTGTGTAATTGCATGTTAGAATTAGAAGAAAATAGGTTTCTAGACGCAATTAGACAAGTAGAAGCAAACCTGGGACAAGAATGGATGACCGGAGGACTTCGACACATCCCGAAGGCATAGAAGCAAGGTTGTGTCACAACACGCCAAGGCTATGGCATGACACGACCCTTGTGTGATGGGGGCATGAAATTTTCATGTCGTGTCACACCATCATAGGCTACGGTGCGACACGATCACTTCGAACCTAAAAAAGGGGAAACTAGGGTATTGTGTCATGCCACGCACAAGCTATGGCGCGACACGCCTGTATTTTTCGGCAGAAATCGGGCAATTTCAAGCTTAAATCTCGTTGGAATTCTATTTAGACTACTAATTCTATACCTAACAACATACCTTTCAAACATCCAAGAGCAAAAACTCTCCTCCACCTGTCGTACCTTAGTCTCGGGTTCTAGCTTCGATCTTTCGCATCTCCGATCTTCAAATTCTACAAGTAATCTCTTCTTTTTTTTCTCCTTTTATTTGTTAGTTGTCTATTTTTCTTCTCCTATTTTAGAGTTAGATTCCACATCGATTGAGGAATGACTTTTATTTAGATTCCACATCGATTGGGGAATGACTTTTATCGGTAAGAACTCGAGGTTTTGCATTTTATACCCAAGCTTATCTAGAGAATTTAGATTTGTTTACATTCAAAGAATAGATATGAAAGGAATAATTGATTATTTGACGGAGGGTCATGGTGAGTGGACTCACCATGCCAACACTGAGGTGCCCCTCAAATTAACATTGCTATCATGTTTCCGATGGCAAAGATATGGATGCAATTCTTTGCACTCTCTTGGCACCCACACATAATACCTTTGACATTACCACATATCGAGCAATTATGCTTTATTGTATTTTATAGAGAGGTTAGATTTGCATCAACCATTGGATTTATGAAGAAATGCTAAACTACATACGGATTTACAAGTAACGTATGTACTTTTTGTACTTGATCATAACTCTATGCCAACAATTGGATGTTCCAATGTCTCTCATTGAACCAGCTACACGACCGACAAGGAACGTGATTGGAGATAATTTGTATGGACAATTTGGAGAGCTCCAATTCAAACAAAATAGGGAGAAGGAACAATGAACTAAACACATGAGCGATCTCTAAGGGCTGATCAAGAGAAAGAGTAAAGCTTCTAAATTACAAAAGACGGGACTAATGGACATGCCCATTTTCGAATGGAAAACGCGTTGGATGCAAGATATAGGCGATATACTGATTCATCTTGAGTAACAAAATGGATGGCCAACACCAACGCCATTTCCAGACATGTTAAGAGATTCCCACCATTGGGCGAGGAGGACAATGACAAGGGAGGAGAGGAGGATGGTGATGATAACGAGGAGGAGACCCCTATCGCACCATTGGATTATGAGTTGACATTTCTACCAGATCACCCATCAACCAAGGGCATAGTGATCTGCGACTCGACCCATCACAATCTAGCCCAAACTTTAGGAAGGCGAGCTACTAAAGTGTTAATGTGGCGTGAGAGGGGCAAGGAAAAGATGATGAAGGAGTCGGAATTTGATTCTGACTAGTTCTGAACATTTGTTTAATTTGGACTTTGTACTTTATTTTTATTTGGGATGATTTTTATTTTTGTTTCGATTTTTATTTTGTTAGGATTTTATTTTATTATATATATTTTTGTGTGTTTAGTTTTTCTTTGTAAGAATCCCATTTTTTTACTACACTACAATCTTGAGCCAAAACCGCAAGGAAGAGTAGTCTCACCAAATGAGTTGAACATATCATGCCAACCGGGTAACCTCTTTCCTTTATAGTTTATTGCACATTAGTTACAATGTGTCGAATAAAGTGTAGGGGTGACTTTGAATTTTTTTAAATTTTCTATTATTTTTTAATAGATTTTTAGTCATTTTTAAAATTTTTATTTTTATGTGTTTTCTATGTGCTTGAGCTTGTAGAAATACAAGTGAGTGGTTAGGAGCATGTAAATAGGGTGTTTGTTTAAACTATAAATTTAGCCTGAGAATAAATGATTAATTTTTTTGCATTTACACTAAGTAGTTAAATTTTTTAAACTGTAAATAGGAAAAAAGGGACCAATGTGCCTTCCACGATAACATGGAGCACAAACGGAAGACTACTTCACACTAAAACATGCCATAGAAGAAACGGCACGGAATGGCGAACTCATTGAATTAGTAAACCAAGGAAGCCCACAAAGAGGCCAGAGCTCACAAGGTTCAGATCCCGAAGGCAAGCGGAAGGTGCGAGGCACCATTCATATGATCAAAGGCACTGACACCGACTGGGTGCATTCTAACACAAAAAAGCGAGCACACATGTGGGACATAATGTCGCTTAGTTTTCCAAAAAAGCCGCAACATCAAGAAAATTGAAATGTTAAATTCAAAAGTGACGACGAAGAGCTAATTCATGATGAAGAGGGAAATGAATCAATGGTAGTCTTAGCAATGGTCGCTGGCTTTGAAGTCAAAAGAATATTAGTCGATAGTGGAAGCGCAATGGAAGTCCTATAATGGGAAGCGTATAAAAAAATAGGTTTAAAATAATAGACATCATCCAAAGTGTAACACCCCAAACCCGACCTATACGTTATGGCTGAATCTGGCGTGTCACATCAAAGTATTTTTCGAAAATTAATCTTTTCGATAAAAATCCATTACTGAATTTAAATCTTTTTATTATTATTGTTTAACAAAAGTTCTCGTTAAAACATTTACCTTATTAACCATCACTATTACATTAAATTGATTTAAAGACGCGAAAGCTTTTTAAGTCGATAAAGTTTAAAACACATGTTTTAGAAAACAATAATTGTTTTAAAAACTCGTCTTTACCTAGTCTAGCAGTTTAAGGTAAGAAATCAAAGCCCAAATAAAAGTTAAAACCACAAATGGCCTTATTACATAACCAAATACCCAATATGAGATTTAAATAAATGAAGTCAAAATTAGAACATCAGCAATCGTGTGGCCACCTCCGAGTCCCTCGCAGCACCAAATCGTCTAAGGTTGGGGATTACCTGTACAGTTAAAAAGAAAGGGTGAGTTTACAAAAACTCAGTGTGTAATCCCCTAACAGTCAACAGAGATCAAAATGTGCAAAAAAGTCTGGGCTTTAGCCCTATACAGTATCAGTACAGACTAGGCCTTAGCCCCATGCAAAACAGTGTGGGCCTAAGCCCAATACAGTATCAGTACAGTGTAATGCAATTTATGCATCCTACCCAAATCCAACCAGCACACCACCCGCAGCAACCAACACACTATCTGGGGATATAAATCGACGCACCCACCTAGCACACCAATATCGCAGCAAAGTTGCTAGTAATAATAATCCAGCATAGCTGCCAGGAACAGTAAATGTGGCAAAGCCACCAGTAATAGTGAATGTGACATAGTCACCAGTACAGTACTTCCTCCGTATCAAAATCCCAACCCCATACAGTATGTCATGTCATAAATATTACGTGTATGCAAAGTCATACTCAGTACAATCATATATGTAAATCATAAGCACATCAGTCATACGAAACATAAAGGCATAATCGTCATTTTACCATACAGGGGTATTACAATCATTTTACCCTACAAGGGCATTATGGTCATTTTATAAATCAGGGGTCTTAACGACCCAACTGAAGGTCTATTGTGGCCTCGAGTAATCTAAATAACCTAAATAGACATAACGGTGCAAGTGCGCGTAAGGCCTAATACTTGGCCCAAGTGGGCCCACACACTCGTGTGGCCCTTTTAGCCTAAATTTAGATATGACTATGTGTACACCATATCCCGGTTCATTAATAATCACTTACCATAGATTTTATCTGTGTGGGGCCTACAAGCCTATGGGCCCACACGGCCCATTTCGACCCATCGAGACCCAAAACAACCTAAGTCATGTGCGCAACATGACAAGTCCATCTACTTCTCGGTTAACAGCGAAATTTACCCACGCGGGCCCATAGGCCTATTGGGCCCATATGGCCCATTTAACCCAAAACTATTCACGGTTGTACGAACGACATAGCCCAGTCCAAAACTTACCACATAACATAGGCCCACAAGCCCATTGGGCCAACACATCCCAGTCCGGCCCAACGTTGCCCAAAATAGCATATGCCATGCACGCGACATGACAAGCCCAACCATATTCTACGTAGTAGCTGATTTGACACAAGCGGGCCCACGGGCCCATTAAGCCCATGGATTCGCTCATGGTGGCCTTCCTCGTCGTACGCCCACGTTCCGTGAGCTCGGTTCACCACACGCGCAATCACACGCTCATGTGGCATCGTATGCCATATTTTCAGCCTTTCGGCATTTTTTCGATCTACAATCATAGTAGAGTAAACAATACACACATTTTCAGTTTTTCAGCCAATTATCAAAACAAGGCATATGGTTACACACCTTATTATGAAACCATTCCAAGTTCCTTAAGTGCCCAACCTTGACCGGAAGTAGTGTGGCTAAATACACATAGATCGTTGACTAAATCGATCACACGCTTATCGTCGGATAATTTGCATAAACCATAGATCTTATTAAACAAGACCACTCATAGGTGTGGCTTAAATCCATTATCATCATCTCCAAAACAAGGTATCGTATTACCTTTAAAGAATAGTGAGGAGAAAGGGTTTTGATCACCTCCAAAATACTTGCACTCCACCACTCCTCGTGAGAACCTAGAAACCCAATGATCCATATAAGAAACCAACAATCGGTTGTCAAAGCACAAGGAGAAAGAAGGTATTCGGCTTTAAGAAACAAAATGAGGGAAAACAGGCTGAACTAACAGAAGACAATAAAACACATACCTTTTGTTAAGAACTCTAGTAGAAATTGAATAAATCAAACCTCACCATAGGGCCCAATAATAATCGACCAAGAATACCCAATAGCAGGGAAAATTGAAGAAAATAGAGAAAGACAGGTGGATAATCGGCTATTAAAGAAAACCCAAAAAGAAAGAATAGAATCGGGAGGAAGGAGAGAGACCAGCTTAGGAAAAATCGGCCAAGATGCAGTGGAAATAACAAGAGGGGGAAAAAGTAAGAAAATGGAGAACAGAAAGGGAGCAATCTCGATAGTGTTTGAGGGATGTATTCGGCCAGTGTCAGAAGAGAAGGAAAATGCAGAGATTCGGCCAATAAGAGTAAAGAGGAGTGAAAAACTGAAACAACCTCACAGTAAAACACGTTAAAATGAAAAGTTAATTTCAGCTTTAGAGAGAAAAAATACCAAAGCAAGGAAAAACCCAACAACCAGCGGCTACCAAAAGCGCAGAAAAGAACCCCTGATAGCCGAATGTACGAGTGCCGAAGGCCCCCATATAGTACAACTATTCTTTCTAACCCAAATTCCTTGATTTTCTCCTAATATCTCTCTATGATTTTTTCCACAAATCACTCCAACATCCCATTCAAACTCTATTCAAACTCTCATGACCAATTCAACGACAGAGTCTCAGTCCAACTCCACCACCTTCACAGCTCAAACAGTAAAATAAATACTTCTTTTATGCTGCTCCAGCACTCGAACCTCAGACCTCAAGGTTACTTTACACGCCACCTTGCCACAAGATCACAAGCTCCTCTTATGATAAAAATCGTCCATAATTAATAATAAGACCTATGTGCTAGAGTCTAGATTCACTTAAGAGGAAAAACAAAAATTTTGCTAGAGCCTAAATTTGAACCCAAGACTTCTCCAACACTCCTCAAGACACTTAGCCACTGAAGCAGGCATTTATTTGTGTCATTTTTTGCTTAACTAAAATATCTATGAGCAGTCTCCTAACCACACCCATGCTCAAGGCCCAAAACTTCTAGGCCCAATTTTAGGGAGTTACAATTCACCCATGCTTAAAGAAATTTGGTCCTCGAATTTCCAACTATCAAAACAGTAGCACCATTCAGGCTACACCACTACGCTCTTGCTGCGCACACTGATCCCAATAACACTAGCACACTTTAACTTGAACTTGGAACCTCTTACACACACCCAAAACACTTAACTACTAAAGCAGATAGACATCACACGTATACAATTTCTATGTCCCAATCATCACACTTAAACAGAACATACTTAACTTAAAGGTGACTTGGCAATCCCGAGCCCGGTGCTCCTTAGACCCACATCTGAGACATGCTTCTGACTTCCTCCAACATTCGTCTGGATGACGCCTTCTGCAATGCTCGCAAGTCGGAAAGCTCAGACACGTTTTAACATGCTTCATAGAACGAGGCTCTAACCCTAGAGAACTGCTGTCTCTCTTTTTCTTACAGTCCACACACCTAGCCCGGAGAGTTTCACCAATCTTCTCAACTTCTTCCAGCACTTCCCTTACTAACCGGGCTAGCACCTCAATACCAAGCTCTGGTTTTTCATTACTCAAAGTTGGCGGACTCACCCTGACTTCCTTCTCCTGAACCATCTCATGTTTTGGTGAAGTTGGTGCCTCTGCATCAGTTACTGGTGCAGCCGATGCCTCCCTAGCCTCATCGTTAGACATGTGGCCCGACGCTGAAGACATAGACCTAGCACTTCCTCGGCCTCTATCGCGGCCTTGTGTACCCCTTCCGTGAGTACCTCTTGTGCTCATATCGATAACGAATTATCTGCTTAAAATTCTTATGTATCAGTTTGTAATTTAAGTAATTGTTAACGAATATGTTATAAAAGACAGTAATTAGGGTTTGTTTTCGCAGAACAAGATCTTACTATAATTTCTGTCTTCTATAGTCTCAGACTACTCTATCTAAAGAGTTTCAATATAGCCCTACAACCTATAGTATAACATTTTAGTCTATAATAGTAAATAGTGTCAAAGAACTTACAGATTTGGCGCCGGAGACTCGTTGTGCAACGCTTCTAGTCACAACGTTTCAAAACATCTTAAATTCTTTAAAATCATTTTTTACAAAATTAAATTTTCAAAAACCCATTCCACAGTCGAGTTTTACAACTTGGCTTTGATAACACTAAATGTAACACCCCAAACCTGGCCTAGACGTTATGGCCGAATCTAGCGTGTCACATCAAAGTATTTTTTGAAAATTGATCATTTCTATAAAAATCTGTTACTGAATTTAAATCCTTTTATTATTATTGTTTAACAAAAGTTCTCGTCAAAACGTTTACCTTATTAACCATCACTGTTACATTCAATTGATTTAAAGAGGCGGAAGCTTTTTAAGGTGATGAATTTTAAAACACGTGTTTTAGGAAATAGTAATTGTTTTAAAAACTCCTCTTTACCTAGTCTAGCAGTTTAAGGTAAGAAATCAAAGCCCAAATAAAAGTTAAAACTACTAATGGCGTTATTACATAACCAAAAACCTAATATGAGATTTAAATAAATAAAGTCAAAAGTAGAACATCAGCAATCATGTGGCCACCTTCGAGTCCCTCACAGCACCAAATCATCTAAGGCTGGGGATTTCCTGTACAATTAAAAAGAAAGGGTGAGTTTACGAAAACTCAATGTCTAATCCCCTAACAGTCAACAGAGATCAGAATATGCAAAATATTCTGGGCTTTAGCCCTATACAGCATCAGTATAGACTGGGCCTTAGCCCTATACAGTAACAGTGTGGGCCTAAGCCCAATACAGTATCAGTACAGTGTAATGTAATTTATGCACCCCACCCAAATCCAACCAGCACGCCACTCGTACCAACCAACACACCATGTGGGGATATAAATCGACCCACCCAACCAGCACACTAATATCGGAGCAAAGCTAGCAGTAATAATAACGCAGCATAGCTACCAGAAATAGTAAATGTGGCAAAGCCACCAATGAATGATGAATGTGACATAGTCACCAATCATAATATTTCCTCCATATCAAAATCCCAACCCCATGCAGTATGTCATGTCATAAATATTACGTGTATGCAAAGTCATACTCAGTACAATCATATATGTAAATCAAAAGCACATGAGTCATACAAAACATAAGGGCATAATCGTCATTTTACCATATAGGGGTATTACGTTAATTTTACCCTACAGGGGCATTACAGTTATTTTACAAATCAAAGGTCTTAACGACCCAACCGAGGGCCTATTGTCACCTCGAGCGACCTAAATAATCCAAACAGACATAATAGTGCAAGTGGGCTTAAGGCCCAATACTCGGCCCAAGTGGGCCTACACTCTCGTGTGCCCATTTACCCTAAATTTAGATACGGCTATGTGCATAACATATCCCAGTTCATTAATAGTCACTTACCACAAATTTTATCCATGTGGGGCACACGAGCCTATTGGGCCCACACGGCCTATTTCGGCCCATCGAGGCCCAAAACAACCTGAATCATGTACGCAACATGACAAGTCCATCTACTTCCCACTTAATAACAAAATTTACCCATGCGGATCCACAGGCCCATTAGGCCAATATAGCCCATTTAATCCAGAACTATTCACGGTTGTACGAAAGACGTAGCCCAGCCCAAAACTTACCACATAACATACATTTTATCCGTGTGGACCAACAAGCCCATTGGGCCCACACGGCCTAGTCCGGCCCAACGTGGCCCAGAACAGCCTATGCCATGTACGCGACATGACAAGCCCAACCATATTCCACCTAGCAACTGATTTGACACAAAACGGGCCCACGAGCCCATTGGGCCTATTCGGCCCATTTCGTGGCCCAAGTGGCCCACTACGGCCTAAGCCCATCCATTCGCTCATGGTGGCCTTCTTCGGCGTACGCCCGCTTTTCGTGAGCTCGATTCACCACACCTGTAATCGCACGCTCGTGTGGCTTCATACGCCATATTTCCAGCTTTTTGGCATTTTGCTGATCTATAATCATAGCAGAGTAAACTACACACATTTTCGGTTTTTCAGCCAATTATCAAAACAAGGCATACGATTACACACTTGATTATGCAACTGTTCCAAGTTCCTCAAGCGCCCACCCTTAACGGAAAGTAGTATGGCTAAATACACATAGATCGTTGACTAAATCGATCACAAGCTTCTCGCTGGATAACTGCATAAACCATAGATCTTTTTAAATAGGACCGCTCATAGGTGTGGCTTACATCCATGATCAACGCCTCCCAAACAAGGTATCGTATTACCTTTAAAGAATAGTGAGGAGAAAGGGTTTTGATCACCTCTAAAATACTTGCACTCCACCACTCATCGTGAGAACCTAGAAACCCAATGATCCACATAAGAAACCAACAATCGGTCGTCAAAGCACAAGGAGAAATGGGGTATTCGGCTTTAAGAAACAAAATGAGGGAAAATAGGCTGAACTAATAGAAGACAATAAAACACATACATTTTGTCAAGAACTCTAGTAGAAATTGAATTAATCAACCCTCACCATAGGGCCTAATAATAATCGACCAAGAATATCCAATAGCAGAGAAAACCAAAGAAAATAGAGAAAGGCAGGGGGACAATCGACTATTGAAGAAAAGCCGAAAAGAAAGAATAGAATTGCGAGGAGGGAGAGAGAGTAGCCTAGGAAAAATCGGCCAAGATGCAGTGGAAATAACGAGAGGGGGAAAAAGGAAGAAAATAGAGAACAGAAGGGGAGCAATCTCAATAGTGTTTGAGGGATGTATTCGGCCAGTATTGGAAGAGAAGGAAAATACAAAGATTCGACCAATCAGAGTAAAGAAGAGTGAAAAACCGAAACAACCTCACAGTAAAACACCTTAAAACAAAAAGCTAATTCCGACTTTAGAGAGAAAAAACACCAAAGCAAGGAAAAACTAAAGCCAAGGTCCCCAGCAACCAACGGCTACCAAAAGCGCAGAAAAGAACCCCTGATAGCCGAATGTACGAGTGCCCAAGGCCCCCATACAGTACAACTCTTCTTCCCAACCCAAATTCATTGATTTTCTCCTAATATCTCTCCATGATTCTTTCCACAAATCACTCCAACATCCCATTCAATCTCTATTCAAACTCTTATGACCAATTCAACCATAGAGTCTCAGTCCAACTCCACCACCTTCACCGCTCAAACAGCAAAATAAATACTTCTTTTATGCTGCGCCAGCACTCGAACCTCAGACCTCAAGGTTACTCTACACGCCACCTTGCCACAAGATCACAAGCTTCTTCTGTGATAAAAATCGTCCATAATTAATAATAAGACCTATGTGCTAGAGTCTAGATTCATTTAAAAGGAAAAACAAAAATTTTGATAGGGCCTAGATTTGAACCCAAGACTTCTCCAACACTCCTTAAGACACTTAGCCACTGAAGCAGGCATTTATTTGTGTCATTTTTTGCTTAACTAAAATATCTATGAGCAGTCTCCTAACCACTCCCATGCTCAAGGCCCAAAACTTCTAGGCCCAATTTTAGGGTGTTACAATTCACCCATGCTTAAAGAAATTTTGTCCTCGAATTTTCAACTATCAAAACAATAGCACCATCCAGGCTACACCACTACGCTCTTGCTGCGCACACTGATCCCAATAACACTAACACACTTTAACTTGAACTTGGAACCTCTTACACACACCCAAAACACTTAACTACTAAAGCAGATAGACATCACACGTATACAATTTCTATGTCCCAATCATCACACTTAAACAGAACATACTTAACTTAAAGGTGACTTGGCAATCCTGAGCCCGGTGCTCCTTAGACCCGCATCTGAGACATGCTTCTGACTTTCTCCAGCATTCGTCTGGATGACACCTTCTGCAATGCTCGCAAGTTGGAAAGCTCAGACATGTTTCAACATGCTTCATAGAACGAGGCTCCAACCCTAGAGAACTGCAATCTCTCTTTTTCTTACAGTCCACACACCTAGCCCGGAGAGTTTTACCAATCTTCTTAACTTCTTCCAGCTCTTCCCTTACTAAACGGGCTAGCACCTCAATACTGATCTCCGGGTTATTGTTACTCAAAGTTGACGGACTCACCCTGACTTCCTTCTCCTGAACCATCTCATGTTTTGGTGAAGTTGGTGCCTCCGCATCAGTTACTGGTCCAGCCGATGCCTCCCTAGCCTCATCGTTAGACATGCGGCCCGACGCTGAAGACACAGACCTAGCGCTTCCTCGGCTTCTACCGCGGCCTTTTGTACCCCTTCCGTGAATACCTCTTGTGCTCATATCGATAACAAATTATCTGCTTAAAAGTCTTATGTATCATTTTGTAATTTCAGTAATTGTTAACGAATGTGTTATGAACGACAGTAATTAGGGTTTGTTTTCTCAGAACAAGATCTTACTACAATTTTCTGTCTTCTATAGTCTCAAACTACTCTATCTAAAGAGTTTCAATATAGCCCTACACCTATAGTATAACATTTTAGTCTATAATAGTAAATAGTGTCAAAGAACTTACAGATTTGGTGCCGGAGACTCGTTGTGCCACGCTTTCAGTCACAACGTTTCAAAACATCTTAAATTCTTTAAAATCTTTTTTTTACAAAATTAAATTTTCAAAAACCCGTTCCACAGTCGAGTTTTACAACTTGGCTTTGATAACACTAAATGTAACACCCCAAACCTGGCCTAGACGTTATGGCCGAATCCGGCGTGTCACATCAAAGTATTTTTTGAAAATTGATCATTTCTGTAAAAATCTGTTGCTAAATTTAAATCATTTTATTATTATTGTTTAACAAAATTTCTCGTCAAAACATTTACCTTATTAACCATCACTATTACATTCAATTGATTTAAAGACGCAGAAACTTTTTAAGGTGATGAATTTTAAAACACGTGTTTTAGAAAACAGTAATTGTTTTAAAAACTCCTCTTTACCTAGTCTAGCAGTTTAAGGTAAGAAATCAAAGCCCAAATAAAAGTTAAAACCACTAATGGCGTTATTACATAACCAAAAACCTAATATGAGATTTAAATAAATAAAGTCAAAAGTAGAACATCAGAAATCTTGTGGCCACCTTCGAGTCCCTCGCAGCACCAAAACATCTAAGGCTGGGGATTTCCTGTACAATTAAAAAGAAAGGGTGAGTTTACGAAAACTCAATGTGTAATCCCCTAACAGTCAACAAAGATCAGAATATGCAAAACAATCTGGGCTTTAGCCCTATACAAAGATCGAGACAGATCGGGCCTTAGCCCTATCTGATATGATGTGGGGGCCTAAGCCCAATACAATATCAGTACAGTGTAATGCAATTTATGCATCCCACTCAAATCCAACCAGCACACCACTCGTACCAACCAACACACCATGTGGGGATATAAATCGACCCACCCAAACAAAGACACTAATATCGAGCAAAGCTAGCAAGATAATAATGCAAAGATAGCCGCCAGAATAATAAATGTGGCAAAGCCACGAGAATAGATGAATGTGACATAGTCACCGATCATGATACTTCCTCCATATCGAAATCCCAACCCCATGCAGTATGTCATGTCATAAATATTACGTGTATGCAAATTCATACTCAGTACAATCATATATGTAAGTCATAGGCATATCAGTCATACAAAATATAGGGGCATAATCGTCATTTTACCATATAGGGGTATTACAGTCATTTTACCCCTACAGGGGCATTACAGTCATTTTACAAATCAAAGGTCTTAACGACCCAACCGAGCGTCTATTATCGCCTCGAGCGACCTAAATAACCCAAACAGACATAACAGTACAAGTGGGCTTAAGGCCCAATACTCGGCCCAAGTGGGCCTACACGCTCGTGTGGCCCATTTACCCTAAATTTAGATACGGCTATGTGCACACCATATCCTAGTTCATTAATAGTCACTTACCACAGATTTTATCCATGTGGGGCTCACGAGCCTATTGGGCCCACACGGCCTATTTCGGCCCATCGAGCCCAAAACAACCTGAATCATGTACGTAATATGACAATCCATCTACTTCCCACTTAACAACAAAATTTACCCACGCGGATCCACAGGCCCATTAGGGCCATATAGCCCATTTAACCCAGAACTATTCACGGCTGTACGAATGACGTAGCCCAGTCCAAAACTTACCACATAACATACATTTTATCCGTGTTGACTAACAAGCCCATTGGGCCTACACGGCCCAGTCCGGCCCAACGTGGCCCGGAACGGCCTATGCCGTGTACGCGACATGACAAACCCAACCATATTCCACCTAGCAACTGATTTGACACAAAACAGGCCCACGTGCCCATTGGGCCTATTTGGCCTATTTCGTGGCCCAAGTGGCCCACTACGGCCTAAGCCCATGGATTCGCTCATGGTGGCCTTCTTCGGCGTACGCCCACGTTTCGTGAGCTCGATTCACCACAATTGCAATCGCACGCTCGTGTGGCTTCATACGTTATATTTCCAGCTTTTTGGCATTTTGCTTATCTATAATCATAGCAGAGTAAACAACACACATTTTCAGTTTTTCAGGCAATTATCAAAACAAGGCATACGATTACACACTTGATTATGCAACTGTTCCAAGTTCCTCAAGCGCCCACCCTTGACCGAAAGTAGTATGGCTAAATACACATAGATCGTTGACTAAATCGATCACATGCTTCTCGCTGGATAACTGCATAAATCATAGATCTTTTTAAATAGGACCGCTCATAGGTGTGGCTTAAATCCATGATCAAAATCTCCAAAGCAAGGTATCGTATTACCTTTAAAGAATAGTGACGAGAAAGGGTTTTGATCACCTCTAAAATACTTGCACTCCACCACTCATCGTGAGAACCTAGAAACCCAATGATCCACATAAGAAACCAAAAATCGGTCGTCAAAGCACAAGGAGAAATGGGGTATTCGGCTTTAAGAAACAAAATGAGGGAAAACAGGCTGAACTAATAGAAGACAATAAAACACATACATTTTGTCAAGAACTCTAGTAGAAATTGAATTAATCAACCCTCACCATAGGGCCCAATAATAATCGACCAAGAATATCCAATAGCAGAGAAAACCAAAGAAAATAGAGAAAGACAGGGGGACAATCGGCTATTGAATAAAAGCCAAAAAGAAATAATAGAATTGCGAGGAGGGAGAGAGAGTAGCCTAGGAAAAATCAGCCAAGATGCAGTGGAAATAACGAGAGAGGGAAAAAGGAAGAAAATGGAGAACAGAAGGGGAGCAATCTCGACAATGTTTGAGGGATGTATTCGGCCAGTATTGGAAGAGAAGGAAAATACAGAGATTCGGCCAATCAGAGTAAAGAAGAGTGAAAAACCGAAACAACCTCACAGTAAAACACCTTAAAATGAAAAGCTAATTTCGGCTTTAGAGAGAAAAAATACCAAAGCAAGGAAGAACTGAAGCCAAGGTTCCCAACAACCAACAGCTACCAAAAAATGCAGAAAAGAACCCTTGATAGCCGAATGTATGAGTGCCCAAAGCCCCCATACGGCACAACTCTTCTTTCTAACCCAAATTCTTTGATTTTCTCCTAATATCTCTCAATGATTTTTTTCCATAAATCACTCCAACATCCCATTCAAACTCTATTCAAACTCTCATGACCAATTCAACGACAGAGTCTCAGTCCAACTCTACCACCTTCACAGCTCAAACAGCAAAATAAATACTTCTTTTATGCTGTGCCAGCACTCGAACCTCAGACCTTAGGGTTACTCTACATGTCACCTTGCCACTAGACCACAAGCTACTTTTGTGATAAAAATCATCCATAATTAATCATAAGACCTATGTGCTAGAGTCCAAATTCACTTAGAGGAAAAACTAAAATTTTGCTAGAGCTTAGATTTGAACCCAAGACTTCTCCAACACTCCTCAAGACACTTAGTCAATGAAGTAGGCATTTATTTGTGTCATTTCTTGCTTAACTAAAATATCTATGAGCAGTCTCCTAACTACTCCCATGCTCATGGCCCAACACTTCTAGGCCCAATTTTGGGCATTATACAAAGCCAACCCACTATATGGTTTTGCAACCACCCTATCTAGCTGAAAGGTTTAATCACACTACTGGTCACCTTAGGGGACGACGAGCATACAACTACGAAGTATGTCCAATTTTACATGGTGGACCATCTAATGGCATACAAAACTATTTTTGGGGGACCAATAATGAGAATGGCAAGAATGGTGGTGGCGACCTACTGCATGAAGATCAAATTCCTAATAACTTTTGGTGTCGTTGTCTTGCGATCTGACTAGCAAATGGTGAGGTAGGGCCACATGTTATATGTCAGATAAGTGAGGGAACTTGTGGCTGAGGGGCAAAGTTTACAAGAGGAAAAGTTAACGAGCTAAGCCCTCGACCTTAACAATTTGGATATTAGATAAGAACATTGAAGCAAAAATCCTGAAGCAGCAAAGCACATTGAAACCTTACAGCTATTTTGTGACAACAAGGAAAGAACAATAAAGATCTCGTCAACATTGAGTGAGAAAGAAAAAATTATATTGGTCAAATGTCTGAGGAGGAATTTAGATATTTTTGCATGGTTCACAATAGACATGACGGGGGTAGACATACGAGTAATTGGGCACAGGCTAAATGTGCTGCCAGAGGTGAAGCCTGTAAAGTAGAAAAAAAAAGTTCGCACCACAAGTGATAAAAGTAGTGAGGTAAGAAGTCACCAAATTATTGTCCGTTGGGTTTATTAGGGAAGTAGAGTACTTAGATTGGATCTTGAATAAGGTGATGGTAAAGAAGGCAGCTGGTAAGTGGAAGATGTGCATCGACTTCACCAATTTCAATAAGGCATGCCTCAAGGACAGCTATCCCTTACTGCCAATCGATCGCCTGGTAGACACCTTCGCAAGGCACAAATTTATGAGCTTCATGGACGCCTTCTCGGGCTACAATCATATCCTACTAGACCAGGATGACCAAGAAAAGCAACATTCATCACTGAAGAAGGTCTCTTCTGTTATCGGGTCATGTCATTTGGTCTCAAGAACGCGGGTGCGACCTATCAAACGCTAGTGAATAGGATATTCAGGGACCAAATAGGCCACGGTCTGGAGGTTTATGTAGATGACATGCTGGTAAAAAGTGAATCTATGAGGGAACATGTACGGAACCTATTCGAGACATTCGTAGTATTGAGAGCTCATAGCATGAAGCTTTATCCAGAAAATGTACCTTTGGTGTGAGAGCTGATAAATTTCTAGGCTTTATGATCTCAGAAAGAGGGATAAAGGTGAACCTAGAGAACATCCAAGCCATCGCAGAGATTCCTCCCCCGCAAACCATAAAAGAAATTCAATGCATCACGGGCAGGGTGGTGGCACTGAACATAATCATCTCTAGGATGGCGGACAAGTGCCTCCCATTTCTCAAGGCTCTAAGGACATCTTTTTCATGGACTAAAGAATGCCAAACAACCTTCGAATAGCTAAAACAATATCTCACCTCCCCTCCGTTGCTAAATTTGCCTCGAATGGGAGAAATGCTCTACTTATACCTAGTTGCCTTGGAAGAAATGATCGCAGTGGTCCTGGTTAATTCAGAAGGTACCCTTCAGTTCCCTATATACTATGTCAGTAAAGTGCTCCAATACAGCGAGCTCATGTACACGAAAATAGAAAAATGCATCTATGCTTTAATAATTGTAGCTCGCAAGCTACGACCATACTTCTAGGTCTATCCAATTATCGTAGTTACCGATGCACCAATGAAGAAGGTGCTTGGCTAAGAAGACACCCTGGGAAGTATAACAAAATAAAGAATCGAGCTCACAAATTTTGGGGTGGACTATGCCCCACGAACTGCGATAAAAGGACAGGTGTTGGTAGACTTCATGGTGGAATGCTCGTTTGAAAGAAATAGTGACGCAATAGGTAATACAGGTTGTACCTTGATGCATCAAATAGTAGAATATCTTACGAAAATGATGCAATGCATGAAAATTAATGAAACTTAGCAATTTAATGATAGCACATTCGGTAATGGGGCGTGACACTCTAACAATTCTTGGGTTCTATGGAAGAATGTTACATATCTCACATTTTATACTAAAATTTGATTTTCGTTGTTGAACATCATTGATAGTAAACCTACTCTAAGAAATTGCATGCACAGTTGACAACCTGAAAGGTTGGTCAGTCTATATTGATGGCTCTGCAGCCAAAATAGGATCTGGCGCAGGTGTGCTCGTAGTAGAGCCTGATGACAACAAATGGCAATATAGATTATCATTTGGGTTTCAAACATCGAACAATACCGCTGAATAGAAAAGTACTAATTTTGAGACTACAATTAGATTACCAGCTAGAAGCTGCACACAGATTCCCAGTTAGTGGCGAAGCAAATAAATGGCGAGTACAATATGAAAGAAACACCATTAAAAAATACAATATGGTAGAGACCCAATTGCTTGTGGGATTTGACAAAGCTGAGGTTAGAAAACTCCCAAGGGACAACAACACACGTGCAAATACTGTCTAAATTAGCATCCTCCATCACCATGAAACAAAGGGGAAAAATCTTACTCAAGCACAGGGAGATGCCAAGCTATGACACCCCCCTAAATATTCTACATAACCTAAGAGGAATCATGGATGGCCCCTATAATCCACACGTTGCAAGGTAAACAAGAAAGCTAAGACCGAAAAGAGCTTGCAAAACTACAACGTAAGGCGGCAAGGTATGTCCTCATTACGAACTATGAATATTTACTAGAGTCCTAATACAAGAATTAAATACTTGCCTATTGTGAGCTTATTACATGATAAGTTCAAACAATGTGTTTCATTCATCATTCAATAGATATGCCCTTTTAGAGGGTGTGTTGTATAGAAAAGGGTTTACACAAACACACTATTGCGATGTCTTTTTATAACTCTTGAAAAGAGTTATATTTAAGGCCTCTAAATAGAATTAATTGGTTGTAATTAAGTGAATACATTTGAATTTTTTAGGATATTTTTAGAACATTACATAACAAAGCCTGGATTGCGTTATAATCGTCATTATTTGTTACTTTTATCACTTGGGGAGGAAATGTGTGGTTTTGTGTGAGCACAGGTGTAGGAAGAAGAAGAAGAAGATAAAGAATAAAAATAAGAGAAGTGAACATTACCGTGGTAAATGGTGAGATTGATTGCCAACAGAATTGTCATGACAATTTTAGGAAGATGACTCAGCATTTTATCCACGTCATTCTTAGCCAACTGTGCATGTACCAAAAAAACCAACCTAAAAAGAGGAATGATAAATGTACCCAATAAAATAAGGAGAGAGAAGAAGAAAAAAGGGGAGAATCAGTATGGGAAAGAGACTGGTGACAGTAATCTTCTCTCTACACAGAGAAAAACTCCATTGGAGAATCTCAGAGAAAGAAAGGGTAGTAGCTACAGAGAGTAGAATATAGATGTGAAGAAGGGGAAGAGACATCTGACCTGGGTTCACGTACAATTGGAAGATAAAAAAGAAGCTAGAGCGTGGTGAGAAATCCTATAGTTCTGTCTTTGATTTTTCTGATTTCTGTGATTCAAACTTGTTTTAATATTGATGAATGATTTTAATTTGGCGTTTACTTTTCCACCCATGAATTAAATCTTTTTTGGTTTGGAGTTATTTAGGTGAATATTTTATAATCTTTAATGCTCATGATTTGAGATTGCCTATATCACTGTTTCATTCGATTTATGCTTTTTTTAAATACATGCATGCAAGCTCTAGGCATAGTTGATTGTGTGTTGTGTTCTTAGATGTATTTTTAATTTTGAAAAGGTTAAAAATATTGGATCTTGAATCATTTGATGTAAGCAAATACTCGAAAGAATATTCATTGCTCTCTAGACATAGATGTTGCGAGTTGTGCAGAGAAGAATGTTCATTGCAGTTATTAATCCAATGTTTTGTAAACATACAATAACTTAGATTTCTAGCTTAAGATCTAGCTATCGAAATAGGCAGGTTATAGTAGTGACTCTCTGAGTAGTTGATTAGACAATATCTTGCCATGACATTTTTTTGATATGAGCATTTCACCTGAATAATTCCAGCCCTATTCATTCAACAATAGAATTACTCTTGCTTTTCTCTGTAATTTGCCACTGCATTTTATTTACCGTATCAATTCTTTGTTTTTAGCATTTAATTTCATTAATTCATTATACAAACATTCTATTCAAGTTAAGAGTATTTACTGCTATTTAGTATAGTTATTACGTTTATAATAACTTACACAATTTCTTACCAATTTCTGGTCCCTGGGGAGATGATACTTACTTATCACTTTATTACTTGAATGACGTGTACAATTGCACAATTGCATTAGTTATTTACACGCAACACTTTCCTCATCGGAAGCTAAATATATCATGAGAGAAAACCACGAGGACATTTGCAGTGACCACTTGGGAGGAAGATTGCTCTCACAAAAAATACTCAGATAAGGGTACTATTGGCCTACCATCTATGAAGACATCCATCAATTGGTTCGTAAGTGTGACTCCTACCAAAGAAAAGCTAGAATACAATGATAACCAGCGAAACCCTTCCAAGTCATGTTCGGTCCTTGGTCTTTTGTGACCAGGGGTCAACATCCTTGACCCATTCCCCATGGCCATAGTGTAGAAGAAGTTTGTAACAGCCCATTTTTCAGTGGTGTTGGAAATAGTGGTTTTGGGGAAACCAAATTCGACGAGTAAGTTTTTAAATCTTATTATTTAATATTTACAAGTCAAACATGATTTTAGAAAGGTTTTTGATATAGTGATTTTTTTATATAAGCGATTTATTAAATTCAAGTGGTAAGACCCTATGTTCAAGTGGTTTTAGAAAATGAGGTATCGGGACCTCGTTTCTATAAACCGAATCTTAAATATTTTTATAAATATTTACAGAGTGTCATTAAGGGCTAAATCATAAAAGATGTAAAATTTGATCACTATTTGATTTGAGTGATTAAATGGTTATTTGAATAAAGGAAAAGGGACTTAAATGGTAATTAGACCATTCAAGGTGTTAGTGGACAATAATGGACATGAATATGATGTTTAATTTAATTATTAACTAAGGTTAATATGGTAATTTGATAATTATATTAAAATAAAATAAAACCAAAATGTCTTATCATCATCTTAATGTCTTCTTCATTGATTTTGAATGGAGAAAAACTCCATGGAAGACTTTGAAGCTTCAACTTACCTTGTGATGATGCATGTAAGCCCGTTTTAACCCCATTTTCAATAATTTTTATGTTTTTTAGATCGTTGCAACTAAGTCCAGCTAGCCCGTACCTTCAATTTTGAAACTGCTAAACATTGTGAATGTTTTCATTGATGAATCTAGTGATTTTTTTTGTTAAATGATGAATTTGAAAAATTAGTTGTAATTTAAAATTATTTTGTTAAGTGATTTTTGATGAATTTTTCGATTAGGGACTAAATTATAAAATAGTAAAACTACAAGGATTTGATATGAAATTAATACAAATATGGGCTGATATGGGTGCCATGAATATTCAGCTGTTATAATTTGGCATAAGAAATGGTTAATTTGCATGTTTTGGGCTTAGGGACTAAATTGAATAAAAGTAAAACTTTAGGGGTAATTTTGTAAAAATGTCAAAAATGACCAAATTGCATGAAATACATTGTTTTATTGTCTAAATTGATAAATTGAATGAAATTATTAATTTAGATCAAGATCGAGTGGAAAATCAGGAAAAATGGAAAATTTCCAAAATGCCCCTAAACTTTGGTATTTCTGCAATTTAGCCAGGTAAGTTTGTATGAACTGTATTCTGTATAATTTTGATTAAATTAAATGTTAATATAATATTATATTGTGATTAAATCAATATATTTATGTTAGTATGCAATTTACCATGTTATGAAACAACACAAATCCAACGACATACGACGACTACCAAGCCTTGTTTTCACCTTAGGAATTCATAGGATACAAATGACATGTCATCAGGGTTTACATGATTCGAGTGCTGGTCTTGAACATCCTACCGATGGCTGAGGTCCGGCATGTGTTACGAATACTCCACAACTCGTGTGAGCAGGCCCATTTTCATAGCTTGTGTGAGCATTGATTCCCAGCTCGTGTGAGCATTCTGATTTATAGCTCGTGAGAGCATATATGTACAAGAATTGACGGATTATAGTTATATAAGTTAGCACACTATGTATGAGCTATCCAGGGTATCCAACAGTATTCTGAATGGTTCAATAAGAATTATTCAGATAAGAAATGATAAGAAAATGATATGTATTATGACATGTACATATATGAACATCCTTGATATGATGATTCATGGAAATTATGTAAGTTGAGATGGGTAATAAACTCAAGTGTTACATGATGAGAATAAATAGTTATCCATATTGAATGTTTATGATATTGAATTTTTATGAAATATGTTCAAGTATACTAACATGTGTTGTTGTTTGATGCTTAGGCATGTGCCAAGCTATTGGTTGAATGGTATTATGTTTACTTATAAGTTGCATTGAAATGGTAAGTGCTCAAATGGAAATATGCTTGTGTTCATGAAAGAGTGGTAAGGTTTAAATTATGCAATTGCTTATGAAATGGTTATTTAAGTGATTATTTCAAAAAGAGTTATGTTTAAATGCAGTAGCTTGTGGTTATGGTTGAATGATATGCTTATGTCTTGTGTGTTATGCATATGAAACAAGTGTGGAAAGGTAATGAAATAGTAAGTTCATACTTGAAGTGTAAAATGATGAAAACAGGAATAATGTGTTGAATTGATATTGTTATTTAAGTTAAAGAAAGTAATTCCAATAGAAAGTAATGAAATGAAAATGAAAATAAGAAAATTTGAAAGGGTATAAAGTTATTTAAAATCCTACTATGCTAGGGATGATATGTATATGTGATGCTATGAATTTAATCACTTTGTGAGTAGTTGATTATGGATTCATGAATCTTGTGGTATCGGTATAGGATTATTCTTGATATGTATAAATTTCATATTTGAAATGGATTGATATGACTAAAGTTTATACGAGCTTACTAAGCATTCATTGCTTACGTAGTTGTTTTTCCTTACTTTTCAGACTATTAAAAGCTCGATCGGGTTGGAAGCTAGTCAGAGATCCATCACACTACCCAACAACTATATCGATAGATTTTGATATATTGGTTAAGGTTATAATGGCATGTATAGGTAAACTTATGGATGATGATTAGTTGAATGTTAGTTGATGTGTTTTGCATGTATATCTCATTTTGGGTGATATAGCCTTGGTATTTGGTGCCTTGGTACATTTGGTGCCTTGTTGATATGTGTTAATTTGATAATGTGCTAAAACATGTTTGAATGGCCAAAGTGATATATGATGAATTGACCTCAACATGGTCAAGATATGGTATGCTTTGGAAAGGTTTTGAACTAGATATGGCATGAATCTAATATGGTGTGGTGATTATGTTATGTTTTGGCATGGAAACAAGTTAATTGATAATGGTATAAATATGCACATGTATAGGTTTTTTGGTTGATGTTTCAGCTATTATGTTTTGGCTTGTAAATTTGGTATTTTGAATGATTAAAATGGTTGATATGTTGATATATGTATGTAGCCTTTTGATGGATGACTTTATAGTCTTTAAGATGCTTAAATGATGGAAGTTAAACATGGTTATTTTGGTATTAAAAATGTAACACCCCAAACTCGGCCCGGATGTTATGGCCGAATCTGGCTCATCACATTGTAGTGTTTTAGCGAAAACCGTGTTTTCATTAAAAACCCATCTTAAAATAAAATAAACCTTAATTAACTTATAAAAACTCTTTTTATTTTTCAATCACGAAAACTTGTTTAAAACATATGATTTTATGAAAACTCGTCATTTTAAAATTCTGTTGTGGAAGCGTAGAAAAACATACTATGATTTAGCAAACCCATGTTCAACATTTCGTAATTACAACGTATGAAAAAAAAACCCAAATAATTACAAAGTGGAAGCCTTATTACAATCTGGCATGAAAAGTACTTAATAAAATAGACACTTGTATACTTTTAAGAAAAAAAAACACGTCCATGTTGCCTTGCTAGCTGGCCACCCAGAGTCCCTCCAAACATCGAACCTTCAACTGAGCATCACCTGAAAATAAAATAAAAGAGGGGGTGAGTTTTTGCAAACTCAGTGTGTACAACCCTCGATGAGCAACAAGCATTCAATAAACACCATACATCACATGTAATGCAATCCCATCCCAATAATCCATCCGCTACACACTAGCTCCGTGCCCTGTTACACCATGTGGGGATATAAATATCGACCCACCCATCTGACACATCTGTGGTAGCCCGATTGTGGAACTACCTGGACTTACACGTTACGCTTATAAGCCATCGGTGGATCCACGATTGTCAAGCAACCATGCGATCCTCATATACTTCCTTCGTTCCATGATTCCTAACCCCTATGCAACCAAAGAAGAATATCATATGTATGCATGTCACATCCATAAAACTTACATTCAACACCTAGGGGTATTTTGGTCATTTCTGCCTTTAGGGGCATTTCGATAATTTTTCCTTTCTTTACGGTTTTCACTTACCTTGGCCCATTAACAAATCTCGTAAGATAAGATGAACGAATACTATGCACCAGGTAGGATTCCAGAGAAGTGGAGTTGAGTCATTAAGACCGCTTAAGTACCAAGCTCTCCCTAGATCCAATCCTAGACATGCATATACCCGTTGCCACACCTTAACCCTTTGACTTGTCCACGATTGCAATTAATTAATTAAGTTTTATGTAGTCATCATATACTAGGCCCAAAACCCCTTACAAAGCCCAGTCAAATCCACATACTTGCATATGGCCAACTAGGCCCAATCACATTCATATGGCCCATTAGGCCCAAATCACCTATATATGGCTCATTAGGTCCAAATCACATTTATGTGGCCCATTAGGCCCAAATCACATAATACACATGCTCACATATGAATTTCAATCACATAACACCAATTATCAATTTTTGGCTATTATGGGCCCAACAGCCCGTCAGGCCCATTAAGCCTATTCTGGCACGGTTGGCCAATTCACAGCCCAAGTCCATGGAATTGCCCATGGGCCTCAGACAACCTATCATTTTCCTCCTCACGAGTGTTCACGCACTCGCAAGACTACCATAGCCCAACTTTTGGCTTTTCGGTATTTCGACTTTTTGTGCTTTTCGAAATTTTAGCTTTTGTCGATTCATTGTGTGTGTGCAGTGTATGTACACACCTGGTAAGTAAGTGTACTGTGATTCCCTTAGTTACCAACCTACAAACGATATCACCTTTCAATTAATCGCATGCTTAATAGATATCCTTACTAAAACTGAAACCTCGCCTTAACCTTACCTTGCGCGATCAGCCCCCTTTTTAAATCACTAACCACAATCAACTCCTAGATATGCACCAGTCTTAACTATTAAAACCAGAATAATAGATGACTCATATCCAACACAAGTCCCCTTACCTTAATTATGAACATTAGGCCACCTTAGCCAATGGGAGAGGAATACTTACCAAAATCGCAAACACCTAAAGAGTAATTCGGCAGAGAGCTAAGATCCGAGACCCGATACTAATTTCCTACCAAAGTTGATTAGAAAGAGTGAGGGAAGAACAGCGTAATAGATTCATAGCAAAATCGATTGGAAGAGCAAACACTTACATTAGATTCGGTCAAAGAGTATTCGGCCCTTAGGAGATTTGGCTTTTCAGCTTTCAAACTTAGTATGGTGAATAAGATTTATTTGGTACAGACTAAAGAAGAAGAGTAGAAGAAGGAATTGGCTAAAGAAAATTGTGTAGAGAAGAATAGAAATCGGCAGAAAGAAAATGAAGAAAACAAAAGGGTTTTCGGCTTTTAGGGAAGAGGGTTTTTGGCAACAAGGTGAGGGGAAATTCGGCATTAGCCTGGCAAACTCCAACTCGGCACCTATTTATAGCCCTATAGCCGAATTCCTCAAGCCCAAATTCCCAATTCGTCTCCATCACTTTCCCCTTCTCATCTCCTTGTTTTTCTCCTTGATAACCCCTTGATCCTTTCCTCAAATTTCTCTTCTGAACACTCCCCTTGGAGTCCATTTTCACGCCACTTCCAACCTTCTAGAAGGCAAAAATTAAACTTCTAAAAATACTAAGCTAGGATTAAAACCTTGGATCTCCTTGCTAGCCACTAACGCCACCTCCCTACACCCTAAGTGGTGTCACTTAGCCACTCCTCCATAAGGCTTTTTGATGCTATTTTCCCCTATATTTACTTGCCATAAGGGTTCTTTTAATAATTAAACTATAATTTCTTTTACCCCTAGATTCGAAGTCAAACCTTGACCAAGACCTACCATCATGTAATTAACACTTAACCGAAATTGCTAAGCCCAAAAAAAAATTAAAATTTTGGGATTTTCGGGTTTCGGGATTTTTGGGCCGTTACAAAAAATGTAGTTGGTATTTATGGCTTATAATGCTAAATGTTAAATGGTAACTTAGGTACATATCAGTGTGGATTTGATATGTGTAAAAAATGGCAAGTTTTGGCTAAACTAAGCATTTAGTTATACATATTTAATTGTTGTGATTGAGGTGCCTTTTAGGCAAATTGGTTATATGAATATGTATCTATTTGGATATCTTATTGTTGTATGGTTTGGTGTACTTTGGGATGCTTGATTACATGTGGTAAATTGGCACCGTGCATGAATGGGTGAGAAAAATGGCTTGGAAATGACCTATTTTTCGTCCACACAATCAGATATACGGGCGTGTATCTCAGTTGTGTGTGACACACGGCCAGGTGACACGGCTGTGTGTCCCCTATAGGTTTCTAAAGGTTGCATTTTGAGAGTTACGTGACTTGGCACACGTGTGTGTGGCTTGGCCGTGTGACCCAAGTTAGAGAGTTACACGGGCACAGACATGGGTTGGGACATGGCCGTGTGTCCCTACTTCGAATGTCCACATGGCTTGAGACACGGACGTGCCTCTTAGCCGTATGAGTCACACAGCCTGGCCACACGGCCGTGTGACCCTCGCAGTTTGAAAATTTTCATCTTTTTCTAAAAAGTTCTATATGTTTTTTATTTAGTCCCGATTTTGTTCTAATGTGTTTTTAGGGCCTCGAGGGCTCGTATAAGGGACAATATGTATGTTATTGATGGAATTTGTTTTGATTGATGTTGTGAAGTAAATGATTTATATTTTTGATAGTTTTGAAATGTAAACTTCTGTAATGCTTCGTAACCCTATTCTCATGATGGATACAGGTTAGAGGTGTTACGAAGTTCATTGTAGTGGCTGTAGATTATTTCACCAAGTGGATCAAGGCCGAAGCCTTGGCAACCATCATAGAAAAACAAATGGAGTTTTTCATGTAGAATTCGATTGTTTTTAGGTTCACAATACCTCGCATAATCATCACAGACAATGGTACACAGTTTCAACGGAAATTCAAGCAGTTTTGCATAGACACACAGATAACCTTGGCCCAAAGCTCGGTGAAAATGCCACAGACTAATCAGCAGGTGGAAGCCATAAACAAGAAAATCCTAACAGCCTTCAAGAAGAAAGTGGGCAAACTTAAAGAGGCTTGGTTGAAGGAGTTGCTAGGAATCCTGTGGGCTCTGCAAACTGCACCTCACACTACAACAGGGGAAACGACTTTCTCTCTCGTTTATGGTGTAAAAGTCGTCATCCCAACAGAGATTGGTTTAAGATCTTATAGGACACAGCACTTCAATGAAGAAACTAACCAAGAGGCCCTATGACTCAACTGGGACCTAATTGATGAGCTCAAGGAAACATCTGTAGTGAGAAATGCGGCTCATGCCCAACAAGTAGTCTGCTACTATAATTCCAAGGTCCGAGGAAAATCATTTCAAAAAGGTAACCTTGTACTGAGGAACATCGAGGCTAGTCTACCAACTTCCCAATGCGAGAAAATGGCCCAAACTGGGAAGGGTCGTACAGAGTGATAGAAAAATAGGTTATGGAGCATATAGATTAGCAATGATGGAGAGCACGGTGGTACCACGGACCTGGAATGTCCAGAACCTCAAAAAGTACTATGTATGATTCCCAACTCTATGAATAAAATTTTACTCTAATGATACTATCACCTGTCACTACAAGGCTTGCAAGTGAAGAGTCATAGCCTCCAAAATAGTAAGCAAAAGCAAAGCTCCCAACTATAATATCAAGGCTCGCAGGCGAAGAGCCGCAGCCTCCAAAACAGTTAGTTAGAGCAAAGCTCCCAATTGTAATATCAAGGCTCGAAAGCGAAGAGCTAGAGCCTTAAAAATAGTTAGTGGGAGCAAAGCTCCCAGTTGTAAGATCGAGGCTCGCAGGCGAAGAGTCACAGCCTCTAAAATAGTTAGTGAGAACAAAGCTTCTAGCTCTAATATTAAGGCTCACAGGCGAAGAGCCGCGACCTCCAAAACAGTTAGCACGAGCAAACCTCCCAGGTGAAATATTAAGAGCAAAGCTCCTAGTTGTTGTATCAGTATAGAACAGATCGCGAATTCATATTCCCAACTTATAATTTTGAGAAAAATCTCTAAGTATAAAATAGATAGTGAATTCATATTCCCAACTTATAATTTTGATAAAGTCTCTAGTATAAAATAGATTGAGAATTCATATTCCCAACTTATAATTTTGAGAAAAATCTCTAAGTATAAAATAGATTGCGAATTCATATTCCTAGCTTATAACTTCAAGAAAAATCTCCATTTATCAAATGGCTCGCAATCCCTACTCTACATATGAAACAGTTTGCAGGTCTGCATCCCCAATACATTATTAGAAACATGCTAAGTATAAAACAAACAGTGAATACAAGAAGTAAACAAACAAAAAAATAGAAATGAACACTTATTTTATTAAAAAAAATTACAAACATAATTACATCACATCATCATTCCCCCTATCAACATTTGGATTTGCATCATTAGCAATAGGAGCAGCATCCTCGCCAACAGAAGGAACCATGTTCACATTGTAACATCCCATTTTCAGTGAAATCGAAATAGTGGTTTTGGGACCACAAATCTGAGCCAGAAAGAAATTTTATTTGAATATTATTTCATGGTCCATATTATGATAGGAATGTTATATGAAAATTTTGATAAGAAAATTTTACCGATTATGTGATTGATTATGGAAAGGACCAAATTGCATAAAATGCAAAAGTTGAATTCTAGTAGCTATAAGTATCAAATAGCTATGGAATTCAAAATTTGAGGTCCTTATAAGGTAATTAGACCATTTTAGAAAATTTAGTAGATATTTTTTATGATTCATCCATGGAAAAATTAGAAAAGGACAATGACTAAATTGGAAATGAAAATAATTAAAAGATGATAAATTAATTAAATGTTTAATATTATCATTTTATATCATCTTCATCCCCAAATACATGGAAACCCTAGAAAAGAGAAAGCAAGTTTTCTTAGTTTAATTGGGTAAGTATTCTTGTCCTGTTTTTAGTAATTTTTATATTTTTGAGACCGGGATAGCTTAATCTATCTATTTTGGGGATTATGTAACACCCCTAACCCATATTCGTCGTCGGATTAGGGTTACGAGGCATTACCAGATAACATACCTCATTCACATACACTTAAGCATTCATAATCAAAATTCATTCAAAAACATTCAGAATGTCCCTTCTAAGGCTCTACGAGACCTTAAAACATGTTTAGAAGGGAATTCAGGACTAAACCGATAACATTCAAAAACTTTGGGAAATATAGAAAATTTTCAAAGACATAAGGGTCACACGCTTGTGTGAACAGGCCATGTACCTCACACGGCTACAAGACACGCCTGTGTCATAGGCTGTGTGAAAACAGGGCAAACATACTAACTTGCACCACACAGCTGAGGACACGTCCGTGTGCCATGGCCGTGGGAAAATTAGGGAGGTTACTAACTTGGGTCAGACGGCTGACTACACGCTCATGTGCCAGCCCGTGTTCCACACACGACCAATAGATATGCCTGTGTGTCTAGGTCATGTCAAAAATGTAGGGTATACTGGCTTTAAATTGTAGGGAACCCCAGGAGACATACGGTCGTGTACAAAGGCTATGTGTCACACACGGTCGAGCCACACACTCGTGTGCTCAGCCGTGTGGAGTGAAAATAGATTTGGTTTAAGTCACATTTCTCACCCTCCTCAAACATACCTAAACCACATCAAATTGCATCATTTCTAAACATATATATATGTAGCCAAAACATGCCAATTCACCACATATTATACCATCTAATATCAACCATTTCAATTACTCAATTCCACAACCAAAACATACCATTTCACTATGCCAAAAACATCAAACATACATAACTACTAAATGTATTTATCCATCAACTTATTACCTATTTTATAATTCAACATATATCATATGGTCATCTCAAATCAAACCACAATATGCTAGCTTCCAAGCATAAGCACATCAATTAGCAACTAACTAAACTAATCAACATATCATTACACCAAATAAGCAAATATATAAGGCATTATATACATCATATATTTAACTTATCAAACACATAACTTAAGCCAAATTAAATGGCCAAATTCACATCAACATTTACAAGACAAATCACATGGCTAAAACCACAACTCAAAACATATCAAGATGACACTAGCCTATACATTCCATATACCATATATACAAAACTTCCAAAAATACCAATGAAGTGATCTATAGTGCGATGACGTTTCCCGGTGATCCCAAAGTCTGAGCTAGGTTCACTAATCTATAAACATGGAAAGAACACACAAAGTAAGCTTTAAAAGCTTAGTAAGTCATAAGCAAATAAATTATCAAATGAACATTAGCATGATTATTTCAACATGGCTGAATATGAACAATCTCATGTACATAATGATCACACCTTTAACATGCATGTTCATATCATCATCTCAAGTACTATACTTACCTTGTTTTCATGAACATTTAACTTTGCACGTACCTGAACCCTTTAGCTCGATTTCACATTTCGATCTTAACTCAACATTGCTTGTTAAACCATTTGGAAACAATAAGGATACTCGTATAGCTAAAAAAGATCATACAATGCCAACGTCGCAGACGAGGTCTTACATGTAATCAAATATCGATGCCACTGTCCCAAATAGGGTCTTACACAAAATTATATATGATGCCAATGTCCCAGACATGGTCTTACACGTAAATCTCAAATCAATGCCAACGTCCCATACGAGGTCTTACATGAAATCACGTATCAGAATCCTATGTCATGACATATGTAAGCTAACTATTCCTATGGTTCGTATGAGACTTTCGAACGCCGTAATTCGATCGTTTCAAGCTCGTAGTTACTTCTACCATACTTATATCAATTCGACATACATATATATATTTACTAAAATTCAATTCGGCACAATTAAATACATCTTTATATGAATTTAACAACAATTATTTACTTATGAACTTACCTCGTACGGAGATAAACGGACCGGAACGACTATTCGACAACTTTTGATTTCCTCCAGTCCAAACCCGATTTCCTCTTTTCTTGATCTAAATTAATATAAATTAACTTATTTAATCACATATGTACTCAAATTCATCCAAAAACACATATAAGGGCAATTTGCACTTTAGGCCCCAACATTTTACATTTTCTCAATTTAGTCACTATTTCATAAAAACACAAAATTCACAAAATTAAATAAAACCCATGCCTAGCCAAATTTCATATAGGTCCCTAGCAGCCCATATTTCACATTTATTTCGTAATTAAATCCCTCAATTTACACTTTTCTCAATTTAATTCTATGTAGACATTTTCATAAAAAAATCACTTTACAAAACTTTAATATCTATCATTAGGCTTTCATATTTCATCATCAAACATCGTAAAACTCAAGCTACCAATAATGGCAAATCACAAAATTCACAACCAATTCAAAAATTCAAGCATGGGCTAGCTAAAACACGAAACAATGATCACAAAAACATAAAAATCATTAAAAATTGAGCTCAAAACATACCTTAATCAAGCTAGAGAAGTGTCGAACCCTAAAATGAATTTTATGTTTTCTTCTTCCACCATATTCGGCCAAGATGAATGAAAATGAAGCTTAATTTAACTTTTATTTTAATTATTTAAGCTTAAACAATCAAATACCAAATTTACCCTGAATGAACATACATTAAAAATCCACTAACTAAGGACATATTTGCCCATCCATTAATCTAATGGTCAATTCACAATATAAGGACCTCACAATTAATGCCTCATAGCAAATAGACACTTTTAACATATTGAAAGTAACTTTTTTTATTTTACGCGAGTAAGTCCTTTTATAAAATCGAGCATACTAACGATAAAATTTTCACACGAAATTTTTACACATATCACATATCATGTTGTAAACATAGAAAATGATATTAAAATATTTTTTTACTCAGATTTGTGATCCCAAAACCACTGTTCCGACTAGGGTCTAAACTGGGTTGTTATAGATTAATTTGAAAAGATATCAAAGTATAGAAATTTTTCTATGGATGAAAAGGTTGTTAATAGATAAACAACTTTTACACAGAGAATTTTCATGAAGTTGTGATTTAGGGACGAAATTAAAAAATTGTAAAACTGATGGAAAAATTCTGATTTTAAGAAATTCATGGGCTATTATTAAGACATGTAAAAATCAGTTAGGCTTAGAATAAGGATTAAATTGCATGAATTTCATTTTCTGAGCCTAGGGACGAAATTAGAATTTATGAAAAGTATAAGGGCAAAATGGTAATTTTGCATAGGATGTGAATTGAATGTAATTGAATATGAACTGTGATAAATTGATGATTAAATTCATTTATATAGATCTGGATAACTTAAATTCGAAGCTAGATCGAGGAAAAGAAAAAGTTTCAGATTAGTAGATATTCACACACAAACAAGTGTCGAGGTAAGTTCGTGTAACCAAATTGTGTTTATTTTCATGCTTGAATTGAATGTGATATGTGATTGTATGAATTATATAGATGTTATAAATAAATGAAATAATCACATATCCAATAAAGTCCGGAAAATGTTAAGTTCCGTTTGAATAATGAAATTTGATGGATTTACGATTTCCAGTATTGAATGTGGTCCTGCATATGTTGCAGATAGAATATAGCTCAAATGAGCATCCTGATAAAAGCCCTCTCGAGCGTACTATTATATAGTTCCTACGAGCATCCTGATCGGTAGTGATCTTGCATGTGTTGCGTACTACCGCAGCTCTGTATGAGCGTCATGTTACATGATTCGAATGTGATCTAAGATATAGCGCGGACACAAACTTAGCTCTACGTAAGCGTCCTGATATGGGCTCTTATAGGCTTCCTGACATGGCTCACTTGAACTCCCTGTTACCTTATTCGGTGCTCCCTGATATTAACTCTTTGGAGTTATCTGTTAAGCTCTATGAGCTCCCTGATTAAAACTCTTATGAGTTTCCTGTTTAGCCGGGATAAGTGTCCTGTTACGTGGCTCATCTGAGCAATCCTGATATATGTGGCTAGAGAATGTGCTCCTTAATTATGTGCCCTATCAGGTACCCCTAAATATGAATTGACAAATCACCGATTTGTATACCTCGTGTATACTACCTGAGTATCCATCAAAATCTCAATAATTCAACGGATAAAAATCCTGATATGAGAAATTTACGAGATTAAAAGAATTATGTTTTAAATGCTTCTGAAATACGTGAAAGTTTGTAGCATGATGAGCTCATCCATGTTTATTTGATGTATATGTGAATTATGTGACTAACTTGCTTAATTGAGTGTATGTGATTAGGCAAATTGCCAAACTGTTGAGAAGCATGTTATTGTATGCTTATTGCAATGAATGTGATTGGTAAGTTTATTTCCTGTTATACGAGCTTACTAAGCATTAATTGCTTACAAGGTATTATTTTCCCTATTTTATAGTGCTCAGGAAGCTCATAAAGGTTGGAGATCGGTCAGAGTATCATCACACTATCCACCAGTTCGTTTTGGTATAAAAAGCAATCTTATTTTGGTATAATGGCATGTATAGGTTTACTTGGCCAATGTTGGCAAGTGCATGGTTGTTTGTAATTTAGCCATTGGAATGGCTAATAATGGTTTGTTTTATTATATTAATATAAGGTTATATATCATGTTTAACATATATGTATGTGGTTGGTTAGATGGAATTAGGATAAAATATAAGTATTTACTAAAAGGTAAGTTTGATCATATAAATGTATGTGATGTTATTTCATACATGTTATTGATGTTTGCTTAATTTATATGACTTGAATTGGTTGGAAAATATTTGCAAATGTTATTGTAGGTTGAAGACTAAATTTGAGTAAGAAATAAGGCTAGGAAATGGTCTTATATTGTCCACATGGGTAAACACACGGGCGTGTCTTGACCGTGTGTGACACACGACCTGGCACATGGGCATGTGGTTTGGCCGTGTGTCCCTTTCATCTTAACAATTGAGAAACAAAATGCTCAGAATTGGACACACGGGCAGAGATACAGGCGTGCATCTCAACCGTGTGTGATACATGGCCTAGAACACAGGCGTGTGTCTTGTTCATGTGAATCTTGCATTTAATTTTCAAAAATTAAATTGACCACACGGCCTAGCACACAGGCGTGTGGCTAGCCGTGTGACACAAGTTAGAGAGTTACATGAGTAAGGACATGGGCTGGGACACGGCTATGTGCCTCATATCGAATGCCCACACGATCTACTCACACGGGCATGTGATCTTTGTATGTGAGAAAAATTTTGAAATTTTCTGAAAAATTCTCTGAGTTCCTGACTTAGTCCCAACTTGTTTCTAATGCTTAAATTGGACCTCGAGGGTCCATTCACGGGATAATATGATTAGTTTTGGATATGAACAGTAAATTATATGAATTATCTGTAATTATTCTGTAAACTTTAGTAATGTTCTATAACCTTGTACCAGCGTCGTATACGAGTTAGGGGTGTTACATTTATTGGTATTAGAGCTACAGTTTAGCCGATTTTAAGATTAACGTTATAAGTACGAGTTTAGCTATACATGCCATTATATAATTTGTGATAGTGTGATATATCTTGACCATTTTAAATGTGTTTTTCATATAGTAATGTCATCCAACCAGGCTAGAGCTGAATTTCAGGAAGTTGAGAGCACTGCTCAAGCTTCCGTTCAACGAGTTGTATCTACTAGTAGTAGAAGGCATGTATTTGAAGGCCGAAGTGAGGAGGCAAAAGAAGCCTTCTTTCAAATTATGAATGAGTGGTTCACTAAATATTTGAGAACAAATCCTGTTGTACAACAACCTCCCTCACATGCTCCTCAACCAGTTCCTAAGATGCCACATGGTGCTGAACCTGTTAGAATTGGTAAGCATCCTGTAGATAAAATCCTTAAGTATGAGGCAGAGGAATTTAGGGCTCCTGCCGATGATGATCCAGAGGGAGCTGAATCTTGGTTGGAAAATACCATTAGGGTTTTAGATGAATTATCATGTACACCAGCTGAGTGTTTAAAATGTGCAGTATCTTTACTGAAAGACACAACTTATCATTGGTGGAATACTGTAACTTCTATGGTATTGAGAGAAAAATGTTACTTGGGAATTCTGCTAGACTGAATTTAGAAAGAAGTATATTAGTTAAAAATTTCTAGATTAGAAAAAGAAAGATTTTTTAAAGATTAAACAGAAAAACATGACTGTATCTGAATTTGTTCGGCTAAGCAAGTAAGCCAGAGAATGGGTCCCGATTGAGGCAATATGTGTAAACATTTTGAAGAGGGCTTGAATGAATATATCAAGCTATTGATTGGAATTTTTGAACTAAGAGAATTTGTGGTTTTGGCTAATCAAGCACACAAAGCCGATGAATTAAGTAAAGAAAATAAGCAAGTAGAGAGAGAAGCTCGGATTTCTAGTAAATGATTTATGGGCAAATCACAATCATCTGCTTCAAAGAAATCAAAGAAGTACCATGATCATTCTATCACCTTTACGAGATATTCTGGAAAAGAGCGAGGCTCTCAACGTTCTAAGCCAAGATCTTCATCTCCATCAGTAACAAGTGTGAGAAGTGTCGGTAACCCTAAATCGAGGTGTAAACACTATAATAAATTTCATTTTAGGGAGTGTCATTTAAGAAGTAGAGCCTGTTATCGATGTGGTTCTCTTGATCATTTCCTCAAAGGTTTCCTGGAAAGGATTGAAAAAGATACTAATCAAACTTCGAAGCTGTAACACCCCTAACCCATATCTTTTGCCGAAACAGGGTTTCGAAACATTACTGAAACATTCAGAAACATTTTCAGATAATTCTTATAAATTACTATTCATTTATCGAGACCATCCATAACTTCCCTAGATTTGGCCCTCAAGGCCCAATACGAGCATTAGAATTGAATCGGGACTTAATCGGGACCTCTAAGAATTTTTTGCAAAATTAAAATTTTTTTCCAAGGTGCAAGGCTCACACGCCTGTGGGCTCCAAGGGACATGCCTGTGTGACCCTGGGATATGCCCGTGTTGGAGGCCGTGTTCAACCCCGTGTAACTCTCTGACTTGCACACATGGCCATGCCACATGCCCGTGTGCTAGGCTATATGGTTAATTAATTTAATTTGACATTAGGTGCAAGTTCTACAAGGCCAAGACACACGCCTATGTCTCTGCCCGTGTGTCCAATTTTGAGCATTCTATTTCTCAAAATTAAGGTGCAGAGGACACACAGCCTAACCACTTGCCCATGTTACCGACACACGTCCGTGTGTCTACCCGTGTGGACAAAACAAAGCCATTTCTACCTCTATTTCTCACCCAAATTTTCACCCAAGACCTACATTTGAAACACACATCCAAAACCAACCAATTCAAGCATTCAAATTGGGCAATCCTCATCATTCAACAAGGCATATCACTACATGCATATGTGTTTATAAACTTACCTTGGAATAACATAGACATTAGCATCCTTTGATCATATATACATAACATATCACATATGAATTTAACATTATAACCTACTTACTCATGCCAAAATAACCATTACTCTATTGGCCAAGTTATCCTATACATGCCATTATACTAAAATGATTTGACTGAGTATACCCAAAATGACTAGTTGATAGTGTGACGATGCTCCAGTGATCTCCAACCCTCGCGAGCTTTCGAGCACTATAAAAAAGGGGAAAAATAAACGAAGTAAGCATTACATGCTTAGTAAGCTCGTATAACAAGAACTAAACTTACTAATCCCGTTTATCAAATTTAAGCATACAATAACAAGTTTTCCATCCATTTGGCTAAATTTTCTAAACACATACATCCAATCAAACATGTTAGTCACAAAGTTTACATATACATCAAGTAAGAATAGATGAGCTCATGATGCCATACTCTTTCAAGACATTATCAATTCATTTCAAGTTCACATGCCATGTTAAGAGTTATATGCCCATTGAATCATTGAATTCTGATGGATGCTCAAGTAGTACACTCGAAGTGTACGATTCTATAATCCGTCAATTCTTATTTGATGGTACCCATTAGGGTACTTAATCAAGGAACACACTCTCGAGCCACATACTAGTCCAGGCTAAATCTTTATATAACGTATGCTCAAAAAGTTCAATTAGGATTACCAGTCCAGGCTAAACCCTAATTGTAACTTATACTCGAGAGGTATTATATCAGGATTACCCGTCCTAGCTAAATCCTTTCTAAAACAAGGTTAATAGGACTACTCATCTGAGCTAAATCCCGTCTGCCAACAAATGTAGGACCTTATTAGTTTCGAAAAGCGTATATAATCATCAGAATTCAATATTCAATTAGAACTTAACCCCTTTTTCATCATTTCAAGCACGTATTAGATTTCTCATGATACCATTCAAGCAATGTACATCAATATAAATCACATTCTATACAACACAACATTTAATTAAACATATTTACATGCTGGATTAAGTTACACGATCTTACCTTGACACTTGTTCGCGTTAGAAATCTACTAATCCGAAACCTTTTCTTTTCCTCGATCTAACCTCGAGTTAGTGTTTTCTGAATCCATACAAATGAATTTAACCACCAATTTCACACATTTCATATTTAAATGGACTCAATTTATGTCTTAGGAAAAATTACCATTTTGCCCTTAAATTTTCCATAAATTTTGATTTTGTCCCTTGGCCCGGAAAATAAAACTTGTGCAAATTAACCCCTATTCCAAACCTAACCAAAGCCCCATTACAAATTTTCCAGCACATGTTTTCATAAAATTCCAGAATTTTTCATCAAATTTTACAACTTTTCATTTTAGTCCCTAAATCATGTTTTCATCAAAATTTACTTTGTAAAAGTTGTTTACCTATGAACAAACTTTCATTTTCTACCATAAATTTCTAATTTTCAGCACATTCATCCATGACCCAAAATTCATACATTGATAACTTTTCAAATTAATCCCCTAAATAGAGAGATTAGACTATTCTGATTTTAAAAATATAAAAATCATTAAAAATGGGACTTGATTTCATACCTTTTCAAGCTTGGTAAGTTTTCTTCCTCTCTCCTATGGTTTCCATGGAAATTTTTGGGAAGATGATATGAAATTAGATGATTATTTCTTTTTATTTAATTACCATATTTTAATTACTACCCTTGTCTCTTCTAATTTTTCGTGGATGAGTCATTAAAATATCTACAACTACTCTTCAATGGTCTAATTACCATATAAGGACCTTAAATTTTGAATTCCATAGCTATTTGATAACTATGGCTACTAGAATCCAACTTTCACATTTTATGCGATTTAGTCCTTCTCGTAATTAAGCACTTAATCAATAAAATTTTCGTGTCAAAATTTTCACACAACACACCTATTATATTACGGACCATATAATGAAAAAAATAAATCATATTTTTGGGTCGAATTTGTGGTCCCGAAACCACTGTTCCGATTTCACTGAAAATGGGCTGTTACAACTTTCCTCTCCTTTAGGAATTTTCGTCCTTGAAAATCTTACCAGTAAAAAGATTTGAGTATTGCTTTCTCATAGTATCCTCTGGCTCCCAGGTAGCCTCTTCAATACCGTGTAGTTGCCAAAGAACTTTTACTAATGCTACTTTTTTATTTCTTAACTATTTTGTTTCCCGATCTAAGATTTTGATCGGTTCTTCACTTCATGTCATATCAAGCTAAATCTCTACATCTGTCGGAGAGATAACATGTGAAGGATTGGATCGATACAGCCATAGCATAGACACATGAAAGACATTATGAATCCGATCAAGCTCTGGCGGTAAAGCTAATCGATATGCAACCGGTCCAATTCTTTCAGCAATCTCATATGGTCAAATGAACCGTGGACTCATTTTTCCTTTACATCTAAACCAAAGAACTTCTTCCAAGGTGACACCTTCAAGAATACTTTGTCACCGACTTAAGATTCTATTCTTTTGGTTCAAATCAGCATAAGACTTTTGACGATCAGAGGCTGCTGTCAAGCTGTCTCCAATTACTTTCACTTTTGCCTCGATCTCTTAGACCATGTCAACTCCGTGTAACTTTTTCTCACTGATTTCTGTCTAATACAATGGAGTTCTACATTTTCATCCATACAAGGCTTCATACAGTGCCATTTTAATACTAGACTGATAACTATTACTATAAGCAACTTCAACCAAAGGCAAATACCTTTCCCAGTTACCTTCAAACTCAAGTATACAACACCGAAGCATATCTTCCAAGATTTGTATTACCCATTCATATTGACCATCTGTCTGAGGATGAAATACAATACTAAAGTGTAATTGAGTACCCAAAGCTTCTTGCAATTTACTCCAGAATTGAGATGTAAATCGAGGATCTCTATCTAAAATAATGGAGACAGGCAGTTCATGCAATCTAACAGTATCAGAAACACATAATTCAGCCAATCTATCCAACGAATAATCCATACGTACCGGAATAAAGTGTGCAGACTTTCTAAACTGATCAACGATTACCCAAATGGCATCTTTCTTCCTTACAGATAGGGGTAATCCCATTACAAAGTCCATGGTAATTCTTTCCCATTTCCATTCCGGTATTGTAACTGGTTGTAATAGTCCAGAAGGCAACTGATGTTCAGCTTTTACTTGTTGACATATCAAACACATAGATATGAATTCAGAGATATCTCATTTCATCCCCAGCCACCAGTACATCTTTTTCAGATCATTGTACATTTTATTACTACCAGGATGTATAGACATGTTACCATTGTGAGCTTCATTCAAAATCTTCTGTTCTAGTTCTGAACCTTTCGGTACACATACTCTATCTTTGAATAACAAACAGTCATTGGTTTTGGTCTGAAATTCTGAGTCAGGAGTCGATTCACTTTGTATTCGCCTTGCTTGAAGCTTACTATCATTTTTCTGAGCTTTATAGATTTGTTGCAAAAACACTAGTCTAACTTTTAACTCGGCTATAATTGAACCATCATTAGACAGTGACAATCAAGTATTCATAGCCCACAAGGAAAACAGGGATTTTCTGCTCAGAGCATCCACCACTACGTTGGCCTTTCCCGGATGGTAGTCAATAATAAGATCATAATCTTTCAATAACTTAAGCCATCTACGCTGTCTCAAATTCAAATCTTTCTTTGACATCAAATATTTCAGACTTTTATGATCAGTGAATATGTGACATTTTTCACCAAACAAGTAATGTCGCCAGATTTTCAATGCAAACACTATGGCCGCCAATTCAAGATCATGTGTCGAGTAGTTCTTTTCATGTGGCTTTAGCTGTCGTGAAGCATAGACTACTACCTTACCATCTTGCATCACAATACAGCCTAAACCATTCAATGACGCATCACTGTAAACTGTAAATTCCTTACCCGATTCTGACTAGACTAACAGAGGTGCTTCTATCAATAAAGCCTTTAATCTATAAAAAATCTACTGACACTTATCAGTCTACTCGAACTTTACATCTTTTTGCAGCAAACGAGTCATCGGGGAAGCTATCATTGAAAAACTTTTTACAAATCTCTGATAATAACCAGCTAGTCCTAGAAAACTTCAGACTTCAAACACATTCTTCGGTGGCTTCCAATTAACAATGGATGAAATTTTATTTGGGTCTACTCTGACACCTTCAGAAGATACTATATGCCCAAGAAAACTAACTTCTCATAACCAAAATTCACATTTACTGAATTTGGCTTACAATTGTTTCTCTTGCAAAGTTTGCAACACTATTCTCAAGTACTCCGCATGCTCATTTTCGTTCCGAGAGTAAAACCAAAATATTATCTATAAATACCACCACAAACCTGTCTAAATATGCGCTAAAAATTCTATTCATCAAATCTATAAACACTACAAGTGCATTTGTCAAGCCGAATGGCATCACAAGGAACTCATAGTGTCCATACCTGGTTCTAAAAGCTATCTTTGGCACATTCGATTCCTTTACCCGTAATTGATAATAACCAGAATGGAGATCAATCTTCGAAAATACAGTGGCATATTTTAACTGGTCAAACAAGTCATCCATACGAGGCAATGGATACTTGTTCTTTATTGTAACTTTGGTGAGTTGTCTATAATCAATTCACAGCCTCAACAATCCATCCTTCTTCTTTACAAATAGTACCGGTGCACCCCAAGGTGAGAAACTAGGTCGAGCAAAACCTTTGTTAATCAATTCTTGCAACTGTATTTTCAGCTCTTTCAATTCAATAGGAGCCATTCTGTAAGGTGCTATAGATATCGATGTCGTTCCCGGAACAAGATCTATAGAGAATTCCACTTCTCTATCCTGTGGTAAACCAAGTAATTGCTCTGGGAATACATCAAGAAATTCACATACAACCGGTACTGACTGAATCTTTGACTCAGATACTTTAGTATCCAACACATATGCGAGATAAGCATCATAGCCCTTTTTAACATATTTCTGTGTTGATATTGCTTAAATCACATTAGGTAATCCATCTAGTTTATTATATTCAACATGAAGCAACTCACCATTCTCACATGTCAATACAATATATTTCTACTTACAGTTTACCACTGCATCATATCGGGTTAACTAATCCATTCCCAAGAGCACATCAAACTCATTAAATGGAAATAACATCAAGTAAGCCAAAAAGCAATAACCTTTTACCATTAACAGACAGTTCTTACAGACTTTATCCACCATAACACACTGGTCCACGGGGTTTGAAACTTTAACCACAAATTCAGTGAATTCAACAGGTAAATTTTTAACAGACACTAGGTTCGTGCATATGTATGAATGTGTGGAACCAGGATCAATCAATGCAGTAATATCAGTATCAAGTAGAGAAAATGTACCAGTAATGACGTCTGGTGCAGAGGCATCTTCTCTAGCTGTAACACCCCTAACCCGTATCCGTTGTCGAATTAGGGTTAAGAGACATTATCGGACATATCAAAACATTTAACATTCATTCCAAAATCATCATAGCATTATAGGTCATATGTAACATCCCGATTTTGGGCCTAATCAGAACAGTGGTTTCGGGACCACAAATTCGATGAGAAAAATTTTATTTTAATTATATTTTTATGGTTTACAATATCACAAAATGATTTTTTGAAAATTTTGTTCAAAAATTTTGGCGTTTGGGCACTCAATTTAGTCAAAAGGACTAAATCGTAAAAAGTGTAAAAGTTGAGTTCTACATGCTAGAGGTGTCCAATTGTTATGAAATTTTAAATTGGAGGTCCTTATATGGTAATTAGACCATTGGTTAAGTTGTTGGACAAAAATGGATATGGTTAGGCATGTTTCCAAAGTTTTTCATTAAGGGCATTTTGGTCATTTAGTTATTAAAATGAATTAAAAACAAAATTAAAAGCCAATTTTTGTCCATCTTTAACCTCTTGGCCAAAACTTGCATGGAGAAACCATGGATAGGGTTTTTCAAGCTTCCAAGCTCGATTGTAAGTCCGTTCTAGCCCTGTTTTTAATGATTTTTACATTTTTGCAAACCCCGTAACAAGATCTATCTATTTCTGCCATTAGTTTGAGCTAAGGTTCATGTTTAAAAATTTACCAATGTGTTATATGCATGCATTTTGATGTCTAATGGTAGAAAATGAGTGTTGGGTGTTAAATAAATGACTTTTACTAAGCGATTTTCGATGAAAACGTCCGAAGGACCATTTTGTAAAAGTTGTAAAAGTAGTATAAAAGGGTGTTTTGATGTGAATTGTAGTTTTATATAGTTATATAAATGGTTCAGCTAGGCCTATAGAGTGACAAAAGTGAATAAAAATCACTTTACGAGCCTAGGGGTAAAAGTGTAATTTTCACAAAGTTTAGGGGAAAAAACATAATTTTTCCAAAATATGATTTTTGGATCACATTAAATAATTTGACTAATATTTGGTCTAAATGTAATATTATAGATAAAGGAAAATGAGGATTGGACCTAGATCGGGTGAAGAATGGAAAATCGACAATTAGGTTCCTTTTTGCTATTTTGGTGTCGAGGTAAGTTCGTGTGTCAATAATATTGCAATGCTATATTTGAATTGAGAATTCTATATAATTTTTGCACGAATGGAATGATTTAATATATTGAAAAGTGATGAAAGAATGGTATATAAAATTTGTGAGAACAATGATATATGAAATGTTTGATGGTTCAATCATTAATGGCTTGCTATATAATAGCTGAATATATTGAGAATTTGATATAACATTATGTTTTATTAATTTGGATAACTTGTGAAAGAGTGAAAAGGAAGGTAAGTTTGTATGTAAATAATATATCAATTCTTTTTATGTTATTATATTTTCTTATTATATGAGATGTGGTTGCCTATAGAATGGTCATTGATGTAAATTACGAATCGAAATAGACTATGAATGAATTTGTTAAATGTTGAAAAGTGAGGAATTTCTCAGTTGAACCTTCGGAATAGAAATGATACAAATGATCCATTGTGAGAACACATGTGTAGTACTATGTGCAGGCTACTATGTGTTTAAGATGGTTTTAGGTCACGTGCGCAGTACTAAGAGAAGTGATACGAATGATCCATTGTGAGAACACATGTGTAGTAGGCTACTATGTGTTTAAGATGGTTTTAGGTCATGTGTGTAGTACTAAGTGCAGGCTACTATGTGTACCCGACAACTTCGATCACGTGTATAGTACTAAGTGTAGGCTACTACGTGTATCAGATGGTTAGGTCACGTGTGTAGTCCTAAGTGCAAGCTACTACGTGTACTGGATTTTTTGTCGCATGTGTAGTACTAAGTACAGGCTACTATGCGTACCAGATAGCTTCGGTTATAAGGGTGGTAAAATGTGCAGGCAACTATGTATTTGTTATTATTCCGATGAGTTCAACAGGAAATCGACTAATTGAAAATACATGTGAACATGACCATGTGATGAATAAGTGAAAGTATATATATGTGGAAATTTACAAGTAATGTGCTCGATAGGTGAGCGAACTTTTGGTCAGATGGAATGGAGTAAGTGTTACAATAAAAGTTACTACAAAGAAAACATGAATGAGTGAAATTTAGTAATAAATCAGTTTTGGACAGTAGCAGTTGTGTGACTTTGAAAAAACGCCAAAAATGGTGGAAATTGAATTAGAAGTTGAATAAGATATGAAATAAAATCTTATTAAGTCTATTTTCATATAAAGGAAACGGTGTAAGCAAAAGAATTTCATATTATGAGATATTTGAATTTTTGTGAGATAGAGTCAGAATGATTTTGGAATCTCCTATTCTGATTTGGGAAAATCATTAAAAATTGTAAAAAAAATAATTATAGGTTATAATTTATAAGCTTAAAATACTTGATGAGTCTATTTTCGAAAGAAACAAATAGAAACATTATTCAAATCTTGTACGAAGAGATAATTAATTTTTAGTGCAGTGGGGTCAGAACTGTCTGACAGCGAAACAGGGGTGACTTTAAAGAATAAAATGTACTTATTGGCTAGACCAAAAATTATGAAAATTTTATGGTAAGAATATATGTGAGTCTAGTTTCTGAGAAAATTAGAATTTCTCAATTTGGAGTCTCGTATCTTTGGATATAAATAATTTTGTTACCATGACTCAAGAAAACAGCTTAACTAGACTTTGAATAAATAGAGAAGAATTGAAAAATTGCATGTTAATACATAGCTTATTATTTTTCATGCGAGCTTACTAAGCGTAAAGATTACTCCCTCATTTCCATTTCTTTTAGTGTTGTCAGGTCGGCTCGGGGTTAGAGATCGTCGGAGACAGCATCACACTATCAAGCCAATACCTTTGGAGTATTGATACATATGTTAGAAATATCAAGTGAGTGGCATGTCTAGGGACCTAGTTCTGTGACATGTGTTATTATGATTTGGCTAAATGTATTCGCCTATATCAAGCTATTGTATATGGCCATGAGAGGTGGCCCATATTGATTATGGTTTGTAAGTCTAGCTAATCATGTTACGTTTTTGCATGAATGGTTGTGTATGTGTTCGGTAATGCCTCGTATCCTGTCCCGGCGTCGAACATGAGTAAGGGGTGTTACATCATACATCAATACAGAGTCCCTTACATAGGTCAAAAAGACCTTAAACATTCTTTAAAAAGGGTCGAGACTAAATTAAACACATACAAAATTTTTTGAAACTTAAACATTTTTCAAAGTTATAAAGGTCACACGCCTGTGTGAACAGGCCGTGTGCCTCACACGTTAATAGATACGTCTGTGGTCTAGACCGTGGCAAAATAGGGCATACATGCTGACTTAACCACACAGCCATAAGACAAGCCCGTGTGCCTTGGCTGTGGTTGAAACTGACTTGGATCACACAGCCAACCACACGCCCATGTGTCTAGCCCATGTACCCTTTGAAATGGCCACACATGCCCATGTGACAAGGCTGTATGCCTCACACAACCATCAGACATGCCCATGTGTCTAGGTCGTGCTCAGGACTAACTTGAATAATTAAGTTACAGTAGACACACGGTTGAGACACATGCCCATGTGCTCAACTGTGTAGGGTGAAATTCGGCTTGGTTTAAGCCACATTTCCCACCTATTTCAAGCACACCAAATCCACAACATTTTTGCATCATTTGCATACATTTATTGGTAACCAAATCAACCAATTCATACATATTCCGTGCCATTCAAATACCATCCAATTTACTACTCAAATCCACAACCAAAATATACCAAAATCATTAAAATTCACATAAGTTCCAAAGTATAATCTCATCATTTATCACCTATTTCATACCACAAATTTACCATTTCAACATTTCACAATTAAACCATCATATAAGTAATATATACATCATACAACATACTTAGCAAACACACCATTTAGGCCAACTTAAGAGGCCATACATATCAACAGCTGCAAGCCAAAACTCATGGTTAATATTCACAACACAAAACATACCAAAATGACACTAGCCTATACATATCATATACCATATATACAACTCTCAAAATGGTACCAAAATAGATGTCCGATATGTGAATGAGTCGCTAACAATTACATTAATTCATTCGAAAGTCTTTTCATGCTTCAAGAATTCGCAAACTTAGTGCTTTAATGGTTAGTCGAAGCTATAACGATCCTGCACACTTAGTGCCATCTCAATTAATCAAAGCTATCTCGATATCGCACACTTAGTGTCTCATATAGCCAAAGTTATTCCAATTCGCACACTTAGTGCTATTTATAGCCAAAGCTGTTTGAATCGCACACCTAGTGCTGAACATAGTTGATTTATCATCGTTTTCAAACCATATTCATATATATACAATTTATACATTATCAAAGCATTAAAACATAAATTTTAACATCATTTATCACGTACGAACTTACCTCGTACTTAGAATTGACGATTCAGATCGTTTACTCGATAATCTTCGATTTTCCTCGATCTAAATTTGAATTCCTCTTTTCTTGATCTATATGTATTCAAAATTAACCCTTTTGTTCAACAAATCATTCAATTCAATCCATATACACATATTTAAGGAATTTTACAAATTAGCCCTTATATTTTCACATTTTAACACTTTAGTCTCTATTTCATAAAATAAAAAAATACACATAATTTCAACAAACCCATATATGGCCGAATATCATAGGGACCTCTAGCGGCCCAAAAATTTCATTTATTTCACATTTCAACCCCTCAATTTTATACTTTTCTCAATTTAATCCCTAATATGCATTCTTACTCAAAATCACTTTACAAAACATGTATATTAAGCATCAAGCTTTCATAATTCATCATTAAACATCATAAAACACATGAATTCATCAATGGCATCTTTCAAAATCATCAACAAATTCAAAAATCAAGACATGGGCTAGCTAGAACACAAAGCAATGATTACAAAAACATAGAAATTATCAAAAACTGAACAAAAATGGAGCTTTAATCAAGCCTAGTAGTAGCTGAACCCTAAAAGCTCTCCCTTGGTTTCTTTTTTTCTAGTTTCGGTTGACATTAAACAAAGATGAACATGTTTTCATATTTTGGATTTATTTAATATACATTATTTATTTAATTACTAAATTAACCTTGATTAATAACATTAAAATTCCACTATCCCATGTCCATCTATGTATATTCATGAATTCAATGGTCCATTTACAACATAAGGACCTCACATTTAAAAAGACACAACAAGTCAGCACTTAATCAAATAGAATGCCCCTATTGCATTATCTGCGAATAGGTTCTTTTTATCAAATTAAACACGCAAATGATCAAATTTTCATATGAAACCTTCACACATGCTTAACCACATACTGTAAATACGAAAAATAATATTAAAATATTTTTTTGACTCAGATGTGGTCTCGAAACCACTATTTTGACTAGGGTCTAAATCGGGCTGTTACAACTCTCCCCCTTAAGGATTTTCATCCCCGAAAATCTTACCAATGAATAGGTTTGGATATTGTTTTCTCATACCATCCTCGGGTTCCCACGTGGCTTCTTCAACCCCGTGTTGATGCCACAATACTTTCACTAAGACAAATTTTTTGTTTCTTAACTCTTTGATCTCACAAGAAAAAATCTGTATCGGTTCTTCATCATAAGACATATCAGAATGAATTTCAACCTCAGTCGGGGAAATGGCATGCGAAGGATCTGATCTGTATCATCGTAGCATCGATACATGAAATACATTATGTATCTTTTCTAACTCAGAAGGTAATGTTAGCCGATAAGCTACTGGTCCAATTTGCTCGATAATCTCATATGGCCCTATGAATTTCGGGCTCAATTTGCCTTTTCTGTCGAACTAAATTACTTTCTTCCACGGGGATACTTTCAGAAACACTTTGTCACCGATCTCAAATTCAATGTTTTTCTTTTCAAATCTGCTTACGATTTCTGACAATCCGTGGCTGCTTTCAGACTCTTACGTATTACTTTCAGTTTTTCTTTTGTTTCTCTAATCAAATCAACCCCGTGAATCTTATTCTCACTAAGCTTTGTCCAGTACAATGGTGTTCGACGTTTTTGACCATATAAAGCCTAGTAAGGAGTCATTTCAATGCTCGATTGAAAACTATTATTATAGGCGAATTCAATCAGTGGTAAATATCGTTCCCACAAACTTTCAAACTCAAGAATACAACATCTCAACATATCCTCGAGTATCTGAATAATTCGCTCGGATTGACCATCCGTGTGTGGGTGAAAAGTAGTGCTAAAGTGTAGTTTCATACCTAATGCATCTTGCAGTTTCGTCCAAAATCGTGATGTGAACCTTGGATATCTATTCGAAATAACAGAAATAGGTACTCCGTGCAATCTCACAATCTGAGAAATGTACAACTCAGGAAGCTTATCAAGTGAATAATCTATGCAAACCGAAATGAAATGAGCCGATTTAGTAAATCTATCAACAACAACCCAGATTGCATCTTTCTTACTCGGTGTCAGAGGTAAACTCGATACAAAATCCATCGTGATTTTGTCCCATTTCCACTCAGGAATCATAATCAGTTGAAGTAACCCAGACGGAACCTGATACTCAGCTTTAACTTGCTGACAACTTAAGCATTTTGAAACAAATTCTGAGATATCTCGTTTCATACCATGCCACCAATAAAGTTGTTTTAGATCATTATACATTTTAGTATTTCTCGAATAAACAGATAGACGACTGCTATGAGCTTCATTTAAAATCATCTGAATTAACTCTGGATTTCTCGGAAGACAAATCTAACCTTAGAATCTCAAACAATCATTATCATCAACTCAGAAATCTGAGTCAGTATTCAAATCATATTGAGCTCGTTTTGCTAATAATTCATTATCAACCTTCTGAGCTTCTTAAATCTACTGAATAAATAATAGTCTCGCTTTTAACTCAACTAAAACCGAACCATCATCAGACAAAGTTAACTGAGTATTCATCGTGTGCAATGCAAACAATGATTTCTGACTTAGAGCATCTGCAACAACATTGGCCTTTCCCGAACGGTAGTCAATTACAAGCTCGTAATCTTTTAACAACTCTAACCATCTTCGTTGTCGTAGATTCAGATCTTTCTAAGTCATCAAATATTTTAAGCTTTTGTGATCGAAATAAACGTGACATTTCTCACCAAACAGATAGTGGCGCCAAATCTTCAAAGCAAATACAATTGAAGCTAACTCAAGGTCGTGCGTTGGATAGTTCATTTCATGTGGCTTTAACTGTCTCGAGGCATAAGCTATGACTTTGCCTTCCTGTATCAAAACACAGCCTAAACCATTCAAAGATGCATCGCTATAGATCACAAATTCTTTACCTGATTCTAGTTGTACTAACACCAGAGCTTCTATCAATAGAGCTTTCAACTGATCAAAGCTTTTCTGACACTTTTCTGACCATTCAAATTTCGCATCTTTTTGAAGCAATTTCGTCAACGGAGTCACAATCATAGAAAAGCTTTTTATGAACTGTCAGTAATAATTAACAAGTTCAAGAAAACTACAAACTTCAGAAACATTTCTTGAAGACTTCCAATCCAAGATAGCGAAAATCTTACTCAGATCAACTCGTATACCAAATGCTGATACAATATGGCCCAGAAAACCAACTCCGCGTAACCAGAACTCACATTTACTAAACTTCGTAAATAACTGCTTATCACGCAAAGTCTGTAGCACTATTCTCAAATGTTCGGCATGTTTGGTTTAATCATATGAATATATCAAAATGTCATCAATGAATACAACAACAAATCAATCTAAATACGATCAAAAAATTTTGTTCATCGAATCCATAAAAACAGTAGGTGCATTTGTTAATCTGAAAGGCATAACTAAAAACTCAAATCCTGATTTGAGATCTATCTTTGAAAACACGGTAGCTCCTTTCAACTGATCAAACAAATCATCAATTCGGGGTAGTGGATATTTGTTCTTGATAGTCACTTTGTTCAACTGACGATAATCAATGCATATTCTCATCGTGTCGTCTTTCTTTTTCGCAAACAGAACAGGAGCACCCCAAGGTGAGAAATTCGATCGTACAAATCCTCTATCGGTTAACTCTTGCAACTGAGACTTTAATTCTTTTAATTCGGTTGGAGTCATTCTATACGGAGCTATCGAAATTGGAGTAGTTCCTGGCATTAACTCAATACTAAACTCAACTTCTCAGATCGGAGGTAAACCCAGTAACTCATCAGGAAACACATTTGGATATTCACAAACAACTGGCACTGATTCAATCTTCTTTTTAGTCACTTTCGTGTCAAGCACATAAGCTAAATAAGCTTCGCAACCCTTTCTCACATATTTCTAAGCTAACATCATTGAAATCACTACTGGCAATCCATTCAAATCCTCTAATTCAATTCGGATAATCTCGTTACTCTGACATCTCAAATTAATCATCTTCCATTTGCAATTCACAACAGCATCATGTAACGTTAACCAATCTATACCCAGGATTATATCAGGCTCGCCAAATGGCAACAACATCGAATCGGCCGAAAAATAATTTCACTAAATCATTAATGGACAATTCTTGCACACTTTATCTACCAATACACACTTGCCTAAGGGGTTCGATACTCTAATTAGAATTTCAGTAGGCTCTACAGGTAAAGTCTTACTAGATACTAAATTCACACATATATACGAATAAGTAGACCCTGGATCTATCAATGCAATAACTTCAGTATCATAAAGAGTAAAAGTACCGGTAATAACATCTGGAGATGACACTTCTTCGCGTGCTTGAATAGCATAGGCTCGTGCAGGTGCTCTAGCATCAGATCTTGCTATAGTGTCTCGCGTCACACCTCTACCACCACTCACATTTCTCATGTTTCTCGATGGTCTACCTCTAGCTACAGTGTTACTCAGCCTCATGTTCTGAGCATTATCTTTTTCAGCTAACTCTGGGCAATCTTTTATAAATTGATCTCATGAACTACAACTGTAACAAGCTCTGTTATTACTTTTCCCCCAGCGATATCCAAAATGTCATCTTCCACATTGTTTACACTCAGGCTTTACATCATTTGCGTTACCAACACTAGATTCTAAGGTAGTTTGAGCTTTAGGGTTGGTGTATGGTTTTCCACGATCTCTATTATGATATCCTACTGAAGCTATCGATTGATCAACAAAATCTCTAGATTTCTTTAACAAGGAATGATAAGATTTATTCATTGATCTTTTTCTCAAATCTCTAGCCTCTGAATTAGCTTTTCTCTTTTCTTTACTGAGACCCTCGGCTTTACAGGCCCTCTCAACCAATACTACGAATTCTTTCAATTTAAGTATCCCGACTAACAGTTTTATGTCTTCGTTCAATCCATCAACAAATCTTTTACACATGATCTCTTCAGTAGACATATATTCCCAGGCATATTTGGATAAATGTACGAATTCTCTTTCATACTCAGTACCAGTCATCCGACCTTGTTTCAATTCTATAAATTCTTTATTTTTCTGATCGAGAATCTCTGGCTTATGTACTTTTTTCGAAACTCAGTCTAAAAGAATTCCCAGGTAACCCGTTCTCTAAGAACCACCAATGTCAATGTTTTCCACTAGTGATATGCATTATCCCTAAGCAAAGATACCACACATTTGATACATTCTTCTGGAGTACAAGACAATTCATCAAATACTCTAGTGGTGTTCTCGAGCCAGAACTCAGCTCTCTCAGCATTATCATCAACTGTCACCCGAAACTCTTCAGCTCTATGTTTACGAATCTTATCAATAGGTGGCTCACTAGTTGAATCGGATCTATTACTTGTGACACAACCGGGACTTGTTGAGGAATATGTGGGGGTAGAGGTTGTTGAGCAGCTAGATTCATTCGTACGAATTCTGTGAACCACTCAACAATCATTTGGAAGAAGGTTTGCTTAGCCTCTCCTCTCTAACTACTAGATATCGACCTAGATTCGGCCGGCGCTGCCCCTTGAGCAGGAGCGGGCGTGTAACACCCCTCACCCGTATCTAACGTCAGGACAAGGCTCGAGGCGTTACCGGACTTAAACGTTCACAAACATATAAAATCGGGTCACCAAATTTTTCCCAAAATTAAAAATTTTCTAACACATGCATATTGTCCCTTATACAGGCCTTCGAGACCTGAAACATACATTAGGGCGGTTCGGGACAAAACCGAAAACATTCGATAGACTTGGGCAACTTAACAATTTTTTTAGCTTTAGAGAGTCAGACGCCCGTGTGGGTGGGGCTGTATGGTCACACACACCTTTGTGGCTTGGGACATGCCCATGTCCTCAGCCCGTGTAACCCTCTGTTTATGATGTCAGCAACTATTTAAGGGCACAAGGCCAAGGCACACGCCCGTGGCCAAAGGTCGTGTCCTCCGCACAGCTGAGACACACGGCTGTGTCTCTACCCGTGTGGTCAAGACTTAGGCTAATTTCTAAGCCTTTTTGTCATCTTTACATGCACACACATACATGATTTCAGTGGCATTCATTATGTACAGATGTCATATACTTCTCATACATAGTGAACAAGCACAATCACATAACCACATCACAAGACATTAACACATATCATGGATACATAGGCTTACAAGCCAAAATCATTATAAGCCACATCTCATGGCTGTAAACAACAAATCAATATAAGCCAATACATTTTGCTAATCACAGCAACTGTCATCATAGAAAAACTAAGTCCCTATGCATGCCACTCACATGAAAACATTTAACATGCACATGCAAATACTCCAAAGATAATTGCTCGATAGTGTGAAGTTGCCTCCGACGATCTCCAACCCCGAGCTAACCTGACAAAACTAAAAGAAATGGAAAAGAAGGAGTAAGCTTTAATCTTAGTAAGCTCGCATGAAAATAATAAACAATGCGATGACATGCTATTTTCATATTCATTCTATTTATTCAAATTCCAGCTAAGTTTTTTTCCCAAGTCATAGTCATTAAATTATTTATATCTAGAGTTACGAGACTCAAAATTAAGATCCGTTAATTTTCCCTAAATCTAGACTCATATCCCTTCTTACCATAAAATTTTCAAAATTTTTGGTTTGGCCAATAAGTAAAGTTTAGTATTGAAAGATTCCCCTATTTTGCTGTTTGACAGCTTTGACCTTTCTTCACTAAAATTTAATTATCTCATATTACGACACTTAGATAATGTTCCCGTCTCCTTCTCCTAAAATTAGACTCATTAAGGATTTCATTAATATGATTCCTAACTTATAATTATTTTTTTAAAATTTCTAGTGATTTTTCAAAGTTGAGATAGGGGAGTCTGGATTCGCTCTCACTCTGTCTCCCAAGAATTCAAATATCTCATAATACAAAATTCGTTTGCTTACACTGTTTCCTTTTTGTGAAACTAGACTCATTAAAATTTAATTTAATATATTATTAAGCCTCTAACTCAATTTCCACTATTTTTAGTGGATTTTCAAAGTCAGATCAATGCTGCTAACCAAATCTGTTTTGGTACAATATAATGATCACTATCATACTATCATTTCCAACTATTATGAACTTACCATTTCATGGATCCCTTACTCATTTTTCATAATGGAGCACAATATAAAAGTCATTATTTCTCATGGGCACACTTAATCATACATTCCAAGTATAGTATAATTCCCTATCACATGCACTCAATCATCAAATTAGTCTCATGACAATGCACCATGTAAATTTGTCTTAGATGAGCCCATTATTCATCATTTCATCTACATACAACATATTAATCCTGTTGATTTTCTAGGAAATCTTGATGGATTATCCATTTACCGTTAATTCATAAGAATGATCATTTCAGGTGTGCACTCCGGTGAACCTCACGTTTTACGACGGGATTACCAGTCTTGGCTAAATCCCCCGTATCGTAGACTCATATGGTGATTTTGGGATTACCAGTCTAGGCTAAATCCTTTTTAGCGACAAACACCCTTACCGAGTTCAGATCTAAATTGCCAGTCCAAGCTAAATTCAGATCCTAATCGGATTACCTGTTTGGGCTAAATCCATAATGTACTAATATTCTTCAGGAGGCTAGATCACTCAAGGAACACCCGTCCGAGCTAGATCCTTTCTATATTTGAGATCAACGGATTACCCGTCCGGGCTAAATCCTTTCTGCAACACATACAGGATCTCAAAATCACATGCAACATGGTTCATCCATCGAACTTCCTTTCCAACCTCAACCGGGACATTTTTCAACATGTCATTGTTAAGTATGCATTTCATGTATTTTCATGCAATCATCAAATGAAATTATCTTACGTTCTTAAATCATGCAATTAGGCATATTATGAGTTTACTTTAAGTTATCCGAACTTACTTGTCAAAACATGTCAAGTACAACTGTGTAGCAACTCATACAACCCATGTAATATTAATTTAACATTCAATTCATGTAACAATAATTTGCCATTCAATTTCTCATGACACAACAAACATCACATTTTCCATATCATACACACCATCCATCAACTGCTACTAAACATATTAAATCATACAATTCATGCCATATCAATAGAGAATTACAATTCAAGCATGATATTGCATTATTATTAACACACGAACTTACCTCGATCCAGAAACGGTAATTTACCATTTTAGTCCATAACCTTGTACTTTCCCAATTTAAGCCCGGATCTCGATTTCCTTGACCTAACATTACAAATATAGCTAATTTTTTACTCACATTATTCAAATGGGTCCATAAATCATACTTTTACAAACTTGCATTTTGACCCCTAAACTTTTGCATATTTGTACTTTTTCCCCAATGCTCGTAAAAGGATTTTTATTCAATTTCCTTGCATTACAAGCCTAGCTGAATCATTTTCATAACTATGGCAGCCCCTAATTTCCACTAAATCACCCTTTTATGACTAATTTTACTATTTTTACAAAACGATCCTTTCGAACGTTTCATCAAAAACCGCTTAGTAAAAGTCATTTATTACAAATCGAGCCTTCATATTCTACCATTAAACATCAAAATACATGAATATCATTCATGGGTAAATTTTTAAAGATAAACCCTAGCTCAAAATAATGGTAGAAATAGCTAGAACATGTTACCGAGATTTCAAAAATGTAAAGAACATTAAAAATGGGGTCGGGATCACTTACAAATGAGCTTGGAAGCTTGAACCAAACCCTAGCCATGGCTTCCATGGGGGTTTCGGCTGGTACATGGAGAAGATGACCAAATTTTGGCTATTTTGGCTTTTTAATTCTTTTAATTATGAGTTTACCAAAATGCCCCTAACTTAAAAATATTTTATTACACCCATTTCATGTTTATTTTTGTCCACCAATTAACTAATGGTCTAATTACCATTTAAAGGCCTCAAATTTAAAATTTCATAACAATTTAACACCTCTAACATGTAGAACTCAACTTTTGCACTTTTTACAATTTAGTCCTTTTGACCAAATTGAGTGCCCAAACGTCGAAATTTTTGAACGAAATTTTCACGAAATCATTTCGTGAAACTGTAGACCATAAAAATATAATAAAAATAAATTTTCTTACGTCAGATTTGTGGTCCCAAAACCACTGTTCCGACTAGGCCCTAATTTGGGATGTTACATTTCTCCCCCCTTTAGGGATTTTTGTCCCTGAAAATCTTACCAGAAGAGTGGTTTAGTTCCTCATAATCTTTACCATCTCATAATTAGTGCTAAAGAACTTTTACTTTAGCCTTCATTAAAATCCAGGGTCTTATTTAGCTTTCCCAATAACTCATGATATATAAAAGTCCGGATCTCAATCCAATTAACCAGGACTAGCTTCCCAAGAAATATGAGAATCTCATAAATACATGATTCCATTAACCCCTTGGGCAGATTTAACATTTACCAAAACGATTTGCGAATTTCATCATATGTCAACCAAAAATCCATATATCCTTTTTCTCTTTCAAATATAAGAATAATCTTGACAAGAAATCCATAATCATCATTTATGGATACAAAAATGCCAAAGTCCATTTCAATTGCATTAGCTCAAGATAACAAAAATGCCTCAATTGAATACATTAAATTTGATTAACTTACTCGAGGAAAGGAATCCACCATACAAACTGAAACTGCAATTTCATCATTTATGCCTTTATTGATATTAGTTCTTTACACGAAGATTTAGAGAAATCCAGATACAGGGGTCACCACGTTACTATAATCAAGCTAGAAGCATGTTCATAATCGACATAGTCATCATAAGTTGAAGAACATACCTTGGATACAAGTGACCATTGGTAATTTACGAGATGAAGATAACAAGAAAACCAGAATAAAGAAATCCAAGACAGAGGAATCCAAGATAAAGATATCCAAGGTACAGAAATCCAAGATACCATATCATAATGAAAGACCCAGAAAAATGTTCATAAGAAAAATATAAAGGATCTTGATAATTCTTCAGAGAAAAGAAGTCCAGAAGAATACATCAATCCAACCAACTGAGATTAAATGCAATAAGGATAATATACCTTCTCATATATGTACATTGAATAGAGCATCAATTAGGAGAAACAGATTCATATCATCATGCGTATTATTTCATAAAGTCCCATTAGATGGAATGTAATGGAATACCGGAGAGACATAGAGCAATACAGATTATGTACCAGTCGGGCTATCAATACTTTCATCGATACATCGTGATTGGAAAGCACTCCCATAAAATAAGGATTTTATCAGTAGGGCAGTAACTGTAAAAATATTTTCGAGAACAGTTAAACATACAGAATTCCTCAGAAAAGACTGCAATAATTTGGTATCTTACCTTTAAACATTATTCCTTCCATCATTTCTGCCATCATAAATCTCACATTATACTTTTCATTAAAGAAGTTCAGTTCTGAAGAAATTTCTAGTTAATCCATTTCCCAACATCTTACCTTACTAGTCCTGCTGTTACTTATCAATCCAATTTAATCTCTGATCATGTTCATAATTATTCTATAGCTGAACCCTTTGGTATCATACTTGTGAACTTATTCAATACGAATCTCGTGAAATTCCTTCACAAAACACCACTCTGGTAAGGGGGTGGGGTTGTAAGATCCCTAACTCGTTTCTCATACTCATATACATATATCACTAGTTCATTATCACAGTAACATTTTCATAAGCATATCATTCACTTTAGGCAAGCTTTTATTCACGTTCGTATGAAAAAAAACTTTTCAGTTATCTTATTTAAACAAGTATATTTATGTATGCATTCTATGGATTTTGGACAGCTTACTAATCTCATTCATTCAATCAAACAAATCAGGCATATAACTTTTTATAAAGGCCAAACAAACATGGACAAATACATCACAGTTTAAACTTGCAACTCATATGTTATCGTGTACATATCATAACTTTTATTCATACTTTTCAAATTTTAAGCTCATCATAACTGTACTTTACCTGAATACCTTAGCTTCTCATTGAACATGGTCGGTATAGCTCGGTTGGAGGGCACCATTGTCCAAACAAAATGGCTCTCATGCGCGTCAGGAGACATCACACTATCACAAATCGGTGGCATGTATAGCTGAACTCTCATACATATGCTAGGTTAGTTTGAGAACTGACTAAACCATAGCTCTGATACCACTAAATGTAACACCCCTCACTCGTATCTAACGTGGGGACAGGGATCGAGGCGTTACTGGACTTAAACATTCACAAACATATAAAATCTGGTCACCAAATTTCGCCCAAAATTAAAAATTTTCAAACACATTCATATTGTCCCTTATACAGGCCTTCGAGGCCTAAAACATACATTGGTGCCGTTCGGGACAAAACTGAAAACATTCGATAGACTTTGGGCAACTTAACAATTTTTTTAGCTTTAGAGAGTTACACGCCCGTGTGGCTTGGGACACAACCATGTCCTCAGCCTGTGTAACCCTCTATTTATGATGTCAGCAACCGTTTAAGGGCACACAGCCAAGGCACACACCCGTGGCCAGAGGCCGTGTCCTCTGTACGACTGACACACACGGTCGTCTCTCTACACATGTGGGCAAGACTTAGGCTAATTTCTAAGCCTTTTTGTCATCTTTACATGCACACATATACACGATTTCAATGGCATTCGTTATGTACAGATGACATATACTTTTGATACATAGTAAACAAGCACAATCACATAACCACATCGCAAGACATTAACACATATCATGGATAAATAGGCTTACAAGCCAAAATCATTATAAGCCACATCTCATGGCTATAAAAAAACAAATCAATATAAGCCAATACCTTTGGCTAATCATAACAATAGTCATCATAGAAAAACTAAGTCCCTATACATACCACTCACATGAAAACATTTAACATGCACATGCCAATACTCCAAAGATAATAGCTCGAAAGTGTGATGCTGCCTCCAATGATCTCCAACCTCGAGCTGACCTGAAAAGACTAAAAGAAATGGAAAGGAGGGAGTAAGCTTTACGCTTAGTAAGCTCGCATGAAAATAATAAACAATGCGATGACATGCTATTTTCATATTCATTCTATTTATTCAAATTCCAGCTAAGCTGTTTTCCCGAGTCACAGTCATTAAATTATTTATATCTATAGTTACGAGACTCAAAATTAAGATCCATTAATTTTCCTAGAAACTAGACTCATATCCCTTATTACCAGAAAATTTTCAAAATTTTTGGTCTAGCTAAGAAGTATAGTTTATTATTCAAATTTTCCCCTGTTCTGTTGTTTGACAGCTTCAACCTTTCTTCACTTAAATTTAATTATCTCATACTACAAGACTCGGATAATGTTACCGTCTCTTTCTCCTAAAAGTATACTCTTTAAGGATTTCATTAATATGATTCCTAACTCATAATTATTTTTTAAAATTTCTAGTGATTTTCCAAAGTTGAGACAGGGGAGTCTGGAATCAATCCGATTCTGTCTCACAAGAATTCAAATATCTCATAATAAAAAATTTGTTTGCTTACACCATTTCCTTTATGTGAAACTATACTCATTAAGCTTTAATTTAACATATTATTAAGCCTCTAACTCAATTTCCACTATTTTTAGTGGATTTTCAAAGTCGGATCAATGCTACTAACCAAATCTGTTTTGGTACAATATAATGATCATTATCATACTATCATTTCCAATTATCATGAACTTACCATTTCATGGATCCCTTACTCATTTTTCATAATGGAGCACAATATAAAAGTCATCATTTCTCATGGGAAACTTAATCATACATTCCAAGTATAGGATAATTCCCTATCACATGCACTCAATCATCAAATTAGTCTCATGACAATGCACCATGTAAATTTGTCTTAGATGGCCCATTATTCATCATTTCATCTACACACATCATATTAATACCATTGAGTTTCTATGAAATCTTGATGGATTATCCAATTATCGTCAATTCATAAGAATGATCATTTTAGGTGTGCACTCCCGCGAACCTCATGTTTTACGGTGAGATTATCGGTCCTAGCTAAATCTCTCGTATCGTAGACTTATATGGTGATGTCGAGATTACCAGTCCAGGCTAAATTCCTTTTAGCGACAAACACCCTTATTGAGTTCGGATCTGAATTGTCTGTCCAGGCTAAATTCAGACCCTAATCGGAATAACCGTCTGAGCTAAATCCATAAATGTACAAATATTCTTCGGGAGGCTAGATCACTCAATGAACACCTGTCCGGGCTAGATCCTTTCTATATTTGAGATCAACGGATTACCCGTCCGGGCTAAATCCTTTTCGTAACACATGCAGGATCTCAAAATCACATGCAACATGGTTCATCCATCGAACTTCCTTTCCAACCTCAACCGGGACATTTTTCAACATGTCATTGTTAAGTATGCATTTCATGTATTTTCATGCCATTATCAAATGCAATTATCTTACATTCTTAAATCATGCAATTAGGCATATTATGAGTTTACTTTAAGTTATCCGAACTTACTTGTCGAAATCTCGTCAAGTACAACTGTGTAGCAACTCATACAACCCATGTAATATTAATTTAACATTCAATTCATGTAACAATAATTTACCATTCAATTTCACATGACACAACAAACATCACATTTTCCATATCATACACACCATCTATCAACTTCTACTAAACATATTAAATCATACAATTCATGCCATATCAATAAAGAATTACAATTCAAGTATGGTATTGCATTATTATTAACACACGAACTTACCTCGATGTAATAGTCTGATTTAGGGCCTAGTTAGAATAGTGGTCTCGAGACCACAATCCTAAGTTAAAAAGATTTTTTTATTTTTTTATTTTTTATTTTGATGTTCTAGCATGAATATATTAGTGCATGAAAAATTTGGTAAGTTAATTTTGATATTTGTGAGCCCAATTGCAAAAAAGGACTAAATCGCATAAAGTGTAAAAGTCCTAAATTGATAGCTAAGGGTGTTATTTTGTTAGAGAATCAAAATTAGGGTATTTTAGAGGGCAATTAGACCCTATTATAAGAGATTGGTCAGCCATGAGATAAGAATGGGTAATTGGTCAAAGGGTTAGGTTGGTTGATGTCATAATATGTATTTTAATAATACCCTAAAGCCTAGTATTCACCTTCTTCATCCATTTTCTCCTCTTTGACCGAAAATTAGCCATTGTTGGGGTTTGAAAGCTTCAAAAAATTCAGCAACTTTATGCCCTCTCAAGTAAGTGATTCTCATACCCTTTGTTGATGATTTTTGCATTTTTGAGACCTTTGACGCATGAGCTTTCAAATTAAGGGCCTTTTTTGCTAAATTATTAAGAGTTTAGGGTTTTTCCATGATAAAAATTAGGGTGTTTTCTGAAGTTTTATGAAAGAATATGAGTCTTGGGTATGTTAGAAACAATTGTTGTGAAAGGTGTTAACTTGAAAACACCTAAAAGGACCATTTTGCATAAGTTGTACAATAAATGATAAATGAGTGAAATAATGAGAATTTGGGTTACTTCTAGTTATAAAATTTATTCTGCTATGCTTAAGATATGAGGAAATTCGATAAAACTCGAATTTCGTACCTAGGGGTAAAATGGTCATTTTATGAAATTCTAGGGGCGAAATGGGTATTTTTCCCAATTATACGTTGTTGAGTGTTTAGATTGCTGTGCAAATAGAATGAATGAATTTTGTTAATATAGATCCAGAGAAACGTGACTCGGGTCTTGATCAGGGCAAGAACAAAGTATACGAAGATTGAACTCGTTTTCATCATTTTGTATCGAGGTAAGTACATATGTAGATAATGTGTTATTAGATTTTATTTTGAAATATATGGAATGATATATATGTGTGTGTGTGTGTGTGTGTGTAAATGCCCTATAGCATTCATGTGATCGAATGGCATCTATTACCATGATAGTGTAAATGGTTCGTTATGAGAATAAAGTACATTGTGAGCAAGTGAAATGCTACCCAGTTATGTAAGAAACCCCATTGAATCCTAGATTTAGTATCAGATACAAAAAGGGGTCACCATGTAACACCCCTCACTTGTATCCGATGCCGGGATAAGTTTCAAGGTGTTACCGGTAATTCCCTTTTTACACACTTGCTAAATCTGGTCACCAAAATTCGCCCAAAATTAAAACCTTTCAAACATGTACCTCTCATCCCTTATACAGGCCTTCGAGGCCTAAAACACATATAGGGGTAATACGAGGCAAAATTGAAAACATTCGATAGACTTTGGGCACTTTAGAAAATTTTTCCTCACTTGAAGTGTAACACGCCCGTGTGATGGGGCCATGTGGTCACACACGCCCGTGTGACTTGGGACATGCCCGTGTCCACAGCCCGTGTGCAACACTGACTTCAACCTCATTATATTGTTAAATTCACACGGCCAAGGCACACGTGTGTCTACCCGTGCGGACCTTATTAGGCTATTTTCCAAGCCTTTGATCACCCTCTATCAATAAAATATTCTTATGAGTTACTTTAGTGCATGTTAAGACCAAATTATACACTTATGCATATATATAAAACTTTGATTAACTTCATTGCATGTAAACCTCATGTCATTGGTTTCATACATGCTAAGTTAATTCTCGTCTTGCATTTTAAGGATTTCCATGTCTACTTAACATATTTAAAATTGGCTCATTTTTATAACTCATTTCCAATTATAACCAAGCTAGCTTATGTGAACATAAACATGCATAGATTCGTAGGTTATAGCCTACTTCAAAATAAGCCAATTTCCATGGCCATATACAAAAAGATAAGTATAACTTTACATGCCTTCATATTGGTAAACCAAATAACATATATAAGCAAAAATACAAAGTTCTATACATGCCATTGAACAAAACATAAGTATCTATATACCAAAGCTGAGTTAGTTGATAGTGTGTTGATTCTCCAATCGTCTTCCAATCTCTACGAGTCCTCGAGCTCTGAAAACGGGGAAAAAGAGAGGGGTAAGCATATATATGCTTAGTAAGCTCGAATAACTGGAAAGTACACTTACTGATTATTTAGCATACATCCTTATTAGATAATAAAACCAACAATATGAAAATGGTTTCCCTATCACATGCACTCAATTAATAAGTTAGTCACAGAACAAAACACCATGTAACTTATCTTAGATGAGCTCATTATTCAACATGTCATTTATACATATACTTCATTTTAGTCTCTTTGAGTTTCTAGGAAATCTCGATGGATTATCCTATCACCGTCAACTCATATGGATGACCATTTCAGTATGCACTCCCGCGAACCTCACATCTTACGGTGGGAATACCAGTCTAGGCTAAATCCGCCGTAATATAAACTCATATGGTGATGTCGGGATTACCAGTCCAGGCTAAATCCCTTATAACGAAAAACACCCTTAATGAGTTTGGATTTGAATTACCAGTCCAGGCTAAATTTAGACCCTAATCGAATTACCTGTCCGGGCTAGATCCATAATGCACACATATTCTTCGAGAGGCTCGATCATCCAAGGAACACCCGTCCGGGCTAGATCCTTTCTATATTTGAGATCAACAGATTACCCGCCCGAGCTAAATCCTTTCTACAACACATGCAGGATCTCAATTCACATTTCAATCATGGTATATCCATCGAATTCCCTTTTTAACCTCAACCGAGACATTATCCATCGAATCATTATCAAAGATGCATTCCATGCATTTTCATGCCATCAACAATGCAACTATCATTCATTCACACATCATACAATTATGAATATTATGAGTTTACTTTAAGTTTTCCAAACTTACCTAGTACTCGTTTCAGTATTGTGTTTCGGTTATTCCGAAACCTTTCGTTTTCCTCGGTCGAACTCTAAAATTTGTTCCTTGAGGTCTATAACAATAAAATTAAACCATTAACACCTCACATTGTACTATATGAGCTTAAATTTCACCCCCAGTCCAAATGACCATTTTGCCCTTAACCTTTTATATTTTTATGATTTAGTCCCTAGGCTCGTATAATGAAACACATGCCATTTCTATCTTACCCAAGCCTAGCTGAACACTTTTCCCCTCTTAAGGCAGCCTACATTTTCCATTATTTTCACATTTCTACCACATATTTATTAACTTTTGCAAAAAGGTCCCTTTAGGGGTTTTTCATGAAAATCACCTAGGAAAAGATGTTTAACACACCTTCAACTTACATATTCCTTCATAAACCATCAAAATAAAAGTAACTCATGCATGGGTAAATTTTTAAACATGAACCCTAGCATGAAATATGGGTAGAAATGGAGAGAGTAAGCTACCGGGATCTCAAAAACACAAAGAACATTAAAAACGGGGCTTGGGAGTACTTACTATTGAGCTTGAAAAGCTTGGAAACCCTAGCTATAGAGACTCCTCAATTTTTGGCTGAATGAGGGAGATGGATGGCTGATTTTTGCCATCTTTTTCCCATTTTATTTCATTAAAATGCTAAATGACCAAAATGCCCTTAAGCCCTTTCTTTAAAATTCCATCCATGCAAGCCCATTTTTGTCCAAAAACTTAGAAATTGGGCAAATTTCTCTCTAAGACCTTCTAATTTAATATCTAAAGCAATTTCATACAAATTGCTTCTAGAATCCATGTTTTGCAATTTATTCAATTTAGTCCCTAATTTCCAATTGGACACCTTACTCAAAGAATTTCTTCATGAATTCTTAACACATGCATATCTCATATTCTAGACCTCATAATAATCATAAAATGAATATTTTGATGTCATATTTGTGGTCCCAAAACCACTATTCTGACTAGGCCCTATTTCGAGATGTTACACACCATGAGAATAGAAATGGTCTGAACTCAAGAGAAATGTCTGAGTTCATGAGATGAATGAAATATGTAGCATGGGTCCAGGTGCTGACCTAATGTACAGACCCGTGAGTAGCTCAATGAGAGTACATTACATGACGACACTATGGGGTCCGGGCACTGACTCAATAAAAAGGCCTGTAAGTAGCACGAAATGAGAGCACCTCATAGTGCATGGAAATTTTGACTACTAGACTTATAAGGCACTTGGGTATAAACTCCACGTGTATCCGTAAGTATCCCGAGCGTTCCACGGTTAACTTGAAAACTTAATTAATAAGACCTCGATAAGGTATGTATATTGTAATTTAGGATTTGAACTGAGCATGTGATGGGACATAACGATCATTTGTGAATAAAGTGAAGAATAGGATAAAGAACTTTAAGTGAATTACATTTTTATTTTGAAGTATGATATGTCATCATTATTATATGATTTACTCACACTTTATTTGCCTATATGAACTTACTAAGCTTCCAAGCTTACCCTCTTTCTTTTCCTTTCTTATAGTGCCACCAAAGTAGATAGAGGATTACCAATCACATCGAGAAAGCCAGTCACACTAATATTTTGAAGCCTCTCGGTATAGTTGAAATCCTCTATTTTGATTATGGCATGTATATGACTTAAATTTTTGAGTCTTGTGTTATGGTTGATTGGCTAAACATGTTGGCTTAATCTAATACTTGATTTATTTTATATAAGGTCTTGTGATTAAATGAAATATGGTTTATTGAGGCTGATTTTGTTGTTGATATAGTCTAGTATAGGTTTTGGGTATTATTGTGTAGGTTGTGTAGGTAAGGGCGGCAAATAGGCTTGGTATATAGCCTTATTTTGCCCACACGGGTAGGCACACGGGCGTGTGCCTTTGGCCGTGTGACATTTTGGGTATTCTGACGTCAGAAACAGAATACCAAGTTTTTGCACATGGGCTTTGAACACGGGCATGTTGAGGCCATGTGAGAGACACAGGCCATGGACACGGGCGTGTGTCCAGGCCGTGTGTAGTCTGCACTTGAATTATGAAAAATTTTGGAAATAAATTGGCCACACGGGTAAGGGACCCAGGCGTATCCCAAGCCACACGGGCGTGTGCCCTATATTCACACGGGTGTGTGTAGCCTTAAAGCATGAATTATTTTGATTTTTATTAAGTCCTCGGTTTGGTTTCGAAATACCCCGATTGTATGTTCGAGGCCTCTAAAGTTCGTATAAGGGTCAGTATGCATGTGAAATAAAAAGTTTTAAATTGATCAAAATTTTACGGCTTGATTTTATATAATTGGTTGATTTTAAGTTCAGTAACACCTCAAACCCTGTTCTGGTGCTGGATATGGGCAAGGGGTGTTACACTCGATCCAGAAGCGGTAATTTACCATTTTAGTCCATAACCTTGTATTTTCCCAATTTAAGCCCAGATCTCGATTTCTTTGATCTAAAATTACAAATATAGCTTATTTATTACTCACATTATTCAAATGGGTCCATAAATCATCATTTTAAAAATTTTTATTTTAACCCCTAAACTTTTGCATATTTGCACTTTTGCCCCAATGCTCGTAAAATTATTTTTATTTAATTTCCTTACATTACAAGCCTAACTGAATCATTTAAATAGCTATGGCAGCCCCTAATTTCCACTAAATCACCCTTTTATGACTAAGTTTATAATTTTTACAAAACGATCCTTTCGGACGTTTTCATCAAAAACCGTTTAGTAAAAGTCATTTATTACACACCGAGCCTTCATATTCTACCATTAAACATCAAAATACATGCATTCATGGGTAAATTTTTAAACATAAACCCTAGCTCAAAATTATGGTAGAAATAGCTAGAACATGTTACCAGGATTTCAAAAATGTAAAGAACATTAAAAACGAGACTCGGGATCACTTGCAAATGAGCTTGGAAGCTTTAAAAAAACCCTAGCCATGGCTTCCATGGGGGTTTCAGCTGGTACATGGAGAAGATGACCAAATTTTGGCTATTTTGGTTGTTTAATTCTTTTAATTATTAGTTTACCAAAATGCCCCTAACTTAAAAATATTTTATTACACCCATTTCATGTCTATTTTTGTCCAACAATTAACTAATGGTATAATTACCATTTAAAGGCCTCCAATTTAAAATTTCATAACAATTTGACACCTCTAACATGTAGAACTCAACTTTTTCACTTTTTACAATTTAGTCCTTTTGACCAAATTGAGTGCCTAAACGTCGAAATTTTTGAACAAAATTTTCATGAAATCATTCCGTGAAATCGTAGACCATAAAAATATAATAAAAATAAATTTTATTAAATTGAATTTGTGGTCCCAAAACCATTATTCCGACTAGGCCCTAATTCGGGATGTTACAGGGTGCATTGCTCTCAACATCATCAGCTATCGCTCGTTCGGGATCCGTTAACTATATGAAAAACAAATTTTAACTGTCAGGAATCATCACACTATCGCAATTCATATATATGGCATATATAGCTAGACTCTCACGCGCTACGTTAGTCCTAGAATCGACTAAACTATAGCTCTGATACCAATCAAATGTAACACCCCTAACCCGTATCCGTTGCCGAATTAGGGTTAAGAGGCATTATCGGACATATCAAAACATTTAACATTCTTTCCACAATCATCATAGCACCATAGGTCATACATCAATACAGAGTCCTTTACATAGGTCATCTGTAACAGCCCGATTTAAACCCTATTCAGAACAGTGGTTTTGAAACCACTAATCCGAGTTAGAAAAGTATTTTAAAAAGTATTTTTTGTGTTTATTATGTGTGAATTTATATGTGTGAAATTTTCATGTTTTAATTTTGTCATTTGAGTGTCGATTTAATAAAAAGGGCTTAATCGCGTAAAATGTAAAAGTGACTAGATAATTGTGTAAGTGTGATATCCCAAATTAGGGCCTAATCAGAATAGTGGTTTTGGGACCACAAATCCGAGAGAGAAATAATAATTTTATGATTATTTTGAGGTCTTTGATATTATTGCATGATTGTGTGAAAATTTTGTGAAAAAATTCTATGCATAAAGTGATTAATTTGAAATTAAGGACTAAATTGAATAAGTTGCAAAACTTGCATTCTAGAAGTTTTTAGTATGAAATTGCTTTGGAATATTAATTAAGAGGTCTTAAATAGCAATTTGGTCAATTTCTAAGTTTTGGACAAAAATTGGACATGGATGGAAATTTTGAAAGTTTAGTAATGAAGGGTATTTTAGTCATTTGGTAATTAAAAGATTAAAAAAAGGAAAAAGATGGCAAAATATGTTCATCTTCTTCATTAGGACGAAAATTAAAGGGTTCTCCATAGCTAGGGTTTGTTCCAAGCTTCCAAGCTCCATAGTAAGTGATTCCAAGCCCCGTTTTTAATGTTCTTTACGTTTTTGAGTCCCTAAATTTGATTTAGCTTATGCTAGCAATAATTTAACCTAGGGTTCATATTTGGAAAAATACCCATAGCTGAAATTTGTGTCTTTTGGTGTTTTATGATAGAATATGAGGTTTTAAATTATGCTAGACAACTTGTGCTACTCGGTTTTAAGTGAAAACGAGTAAAAGGGCTTAATCGGTAAAAATACCTAATATTCATAAGTACATGTTAGAATGAGAATTTGATGTTTCCATAGAAGGGAAAAATAATCAGCATGTCATAAAACATAAGAAAATGGGATGAAGTTTAATTCCCGAGCCTAGGGGCAAAAGTGTAATTTTGCAAAAGTTTAGGGGCAAAATGGTAATTTTGCCAAAGTTTGTATTTGGGGCTGTTTTGATGGATGTGTGTATTAAATAAGATTAATTTGGCATTATAGATCAAGAGAAACGAGATTCAAGTCGTGATCGAGGAAAAAACAAAGTTTACGAGGAATAGGCTTGATTGCTAATATTTTGTATCGAGGTAAGTTCATGTGTAAATGTAGTAACATAATTTTCATTTTAAGTAATTTGATGTTATTTATGTGATATGATGATTAATATCATGAAATATTATGCTTTATGGTTATTATTAAATAATATATAAATTATGATTTGCTACCGAGTATCGGTTTTGATGTTCCGTGGAAGACGGAAAGGATGTGTAATCGAGGAAAAATCCCGTTTGAACCTTGGGAATATATTAGAATACAAGTGACATGTCACTAGGATGGTTGGGCATCCGAACTCATTGAGTTGAGTCCGAGTTCACTTATGGATGCAAATGTCTGAACTCGTTGAGTTGAGTCCAAGTTCGTGAGATGTAACTAGGCATCTGAGCTCGTTCAGTTGAGTCCAAGTTCACTTATGGATGCGAACGCCCAAGCTCGTTGAGTTGAGTTCGTGTTCGCTTATGGGCGGGTTACATGGTAGCTTGGCTACATATGTGGCACTTATGTGCAAACTTTCTACGTATCCGAATTATATTCTGATGTGTTCAACGGGTAAAATTCTAGTAATATGGAAGAATACTCAAGATGTAAGTGACGTATTGGAAAGTTTTATGGAATGGGCACTTTGGACAGGTATGTACTTAACCCTCGAGTTGAGTCTTGATACGACAACAATAATATGGTAAGATGCTGAATGATGAATATAAATGTGATATATGTTTTGGTGATATTATGCTAATGTTGGTTGGTATAGTTGCTTTGTTAAGTTATTTGTTATTTGCGTATGGACTTACTAAGCATCTATGCTTACTCCCTCCTTTTTATCCTTTGTAGTTTTGACAAGTCAATTTGGAGATCAGGATGGTCGAAGGCACGCTCACACTATCAGTAGACAATTGCGGTATAATGACTTGTAATTTTTGGAAATATGGCATGTATAGCATTCCAATCATTTTGTGTGTATAATATTACGATATGGCCCACGGATGGAATGGAAATGTTTGAGAAAGATTAGCTATTGGAATGGCTAATAAAGTTTATATATGATAACATGTATGCTTTATGTCTTAACTAAACCATGAAAATCCTTGGAAAGGTAAAATTGGCCACAAAATAGAATCAGTCAGCAACAGTGACGTGAATTTGAAAAATCACTAAAAATAGTAGAAATAGAATTAAATGATGAATAAATTGTGTAATCGAAGCTTGATGAGTATATTTTCATATGGAAGAAACAAAACAGGTAAATGAGTTATATTCTATGAGATATTTAAGTTTTGGTGGAATAGGGTCAGAGCAATCTGTGAATCCCCTGTTCTGACTTTAGAAATTAACCATAAATTGTACAAAAACAATTAGAAGTTTTACTTTACATGTATGAAATCCTAATTGAGTCTAGTTTTATGAGAAACAAACATCATAGTCATTGAAACTCTTTACAAGGAGATATCTGATTCGTAATGCACAGGGGTTAGAGTAGCTAAACCCTGAAACAGGGGAGACTTTAACTAACAAACTGTACTAATTGGCCCAGCCAAAAATTCTAGAAAAGAATTAGTAAGTAGATTTATGAGTCTAGTTTTAGGAAAATTTACAGAATTTGATTTCGAGTTTTGTAACTCGAGATATGATTTTTTGAGCGACTGTAACACAGATGGATAGTTTACTATGAGAATTGTTTGAACTTGTTTAAATGCTAAAATAAGTTTAGTAATGTCTCATACTCGACTCCGGCGATGGTCTCGGGTAAGAGGGCATTACATTTGGTGGTATCAGAGCAGGTTTAGTCGGTTCTCTGACTAACGTGGCGTAAGTACGAATTTTGCTATACATGCCATATTTATATATTGTGATAATGTGACGCAGTTAGCCAGCTTGTCTGGAAATTTTAAAAATAAATTGTTTGAGCTGTTTAATTGATGAAATTAAGTTTAGTAACACCTCGTGCTCGACTCCGGCGACGGTCTCGGGTACGGGGCGTTACAGTAAGTGCCAAATTATTATTGTTCTTTTATTATGGAGGCCTTAAAATGAAATTATAACATTTAATTATAGCATGGACGGCTATGGACACCCATTATAAAGTTATGATATTAAATTATAAAGGTTAATATGGTAAATTATGACATAATATATGTTATAATAAAACATAATTAAAAGCCATGAATTTGTGTTCATATTTTTTTGACCAAAACATGAAAAAGAAAGAAAATAAATAAATCTTAGGGTATTTGGCCATTTTTGAGCTTGATTAAGGTATGTAACTAGATTGGTTTTTCATATTTTTTACATTTTTGAGATCGTTGCAGTGTAATGTACAAAGCCCATGCTTGAATTTCTGATTTTGATGAATATTTTGAGTTATGCCATTGATGAATAATTGAGCTTTGTGGTGTTAGGTGATGAATTATGAAAGATATGTTTTGTATTGGAATTTTTTATGATTTTAAGTAATTAGGACTAAATTGCAAAAATAATAAATTAAGGGACTAAAATGAGAAATAAATGAAATATATGGACTTGTATGAACATGGGTAGCATTCGGCCTAAGCATGGTGTGTGCAAATTTTGCACGTTTTTTGTTTTGTGCAATTTGGATTAACTTGTAAATAGTGTGAAATGTTAGCGATAAAATAGTAATTTGCCCATTTATGTGTTTTTGGACTAAATTGAATGAAATTATGTTTGAATGAGTTTAATTTGAATATGTTTAGATCAAGAACCAAAGAAATCGGATTTGGATCAAGGGAAAACCAAAGTTGTCGATTAGTCGTGTCGTTCCGATTATCATTGTCCGAGGTAAGTTTATAAGCAAATAGATGTTATTTATTTGATTAAATATGAACTATATATGCTGAAATCAATAATTTGATAGTATATATGTGGAAGCTGAATATGTATAAGTTTAAAAGCTATGTGTACGAGTTCGATTCGATCGAGTTATGACGTCTGAAAGCCCTGTACGAACCTTAGGAATAGCTAGGATACATATGTCATGACATAGGATTTTCGATATGTGTTCTCATGTAAGACCCTGTCTTGGATAGTGGCATCGATATGTGATTACGGGTAAGACCATGTCTAGGACATCGACATTGTATTTGATTCGTGTAAGACCCTGTTTGGGACAGTGGCGTCGATATGTGATTACATGTAAGACCACGTCTGGGACGTTGGTATTGTACGATATGTGTGATCATCCGAGTATCCTATTCAATTTCGAATGGTTCAATGGGCAATGATAAGTTGTGATCGAATGTATAAATCGAGCTAAAGTAATTCGGAATGAGATAGTTATTACCTATTTGAAAATAAGGTAAGTTGGTTATTTGATATGTGATGCAAAATATATATGATGTAAATGAAAATATTTGTGTATATGAAAAGTACATTCGGCCAAAGGTTATGTATAGTAGTATCATACTTGTGATTTATGTGCAAACATATATGAATGATTATATTCGGCCTTATGAATATAAAATGTTAATATTTATGAAATGATTCATGAATATATGTATATGAGTTTATGTATATTCGGTTAAATAATGATATTATGGCTTTGAAATTAAATGATATTTTGATATTAGATATATGTATATTCGGCTAAACGAAAGTATATGATGTATATGAAATTGTAAGTTTGAAATTAAACGTGATTATGATAGTATGAATTGGTTTGGTTAAATTGAGTTGATATTGTCATTGAGTTATTTATTTGCTTACGACTTACTAAGCTATGATAGCTTACTCTGTGTGTATGTTTGCCTCTATTTTATAGATTTTGGAGTCAAGTTATGAGCTCAGGGTTCGTCAGTGAAGTTTATCACAGTATCAAATGTTTTCGGTACTTTTTAAGCTAAATTTTGAACTTATGGCATGTATAGGCTAGATAATATTTGGAAACGTTAGATTTTGATTTGTGTATATATATAAGCCATGCGAAAATGACTTGTTTATTTTGTTAGGTTCAATTTTAAGGTTTGATCAAATTATGATTATATTTGACATGGTTGGAGTTTATTTTGGTATGCATGTTATATGATAGGTATGATTTGTGTTTTAGTGATATGTTTGTGATGTTGATTATATGATACGAAAATGAGATGTGTTAATGATGAAATATAATCAGTTAAGGAAGTAGCTCATTTTGGAAGTATGATTTGTGGTATATTTTGTGGTGGTTGATTATAAAATTTGGCTTAAGTGAGGTAAATTGGTAAATGATGTGTTTATGATATAATACATATGCTTTCATAAGCTACGTTATGTATATGTGATAGCTTGCATGTTGTTTGTTAAGGTAAGGTTGGAAATGTTAAAGTATGAATATGTTTTGTAAATTATTTGATGTTCATTTAGGTACAGTTATAAATGGTACAATTAGTTTTGATTTAAATTGTGAAATTGGTTGAATTATTCAGAAATAAATTTTATGACCGAATATATGGTTAAAAGGTTGGCCATTATATGTTTTGTTTGTGATTCAGTAATTAATGGTTAAGTTGTTAAGTTAAATGCTTGAGTTTAAAATGTGCCTTATATGTGGTTTATGAATTTGGTAAATGACAGATTGATATTATGGATATTTCATTAGTCAAGTGATATTGTCATTATGGTATGATTTGGTTTGGCACTTATGTGTAAATTGGTAGTTATTATTTTGGTAAAATGTGCATAATTTGGTAAGACCAAATTTTATACTTGACCTTAAGTGAAGTTGTTAATGCTGTATATATATATATTAATGATTAATAAATCATGTGGTTTGGCTTGACTTAGTAAATAGTGAAGAAGTCATATTTATAAATAGTGTTATTGAAAGGTAGTTAATGAATTATATTTATATGATTGGATGTCTTAATATATGATTAGTTTATGAAATGAAATATACTTGGTTATAAGTTAAGCAATCGATTGTCATGATTCATTGGTTATAATGATTGAATATTAATTTGGAAATTGTATGAATTATAGAACCGAAGCATGTTAGATTGGTTTAAAATTTTACTAGATGATTAGTATTGAAATAATTATATTATTTGGCGCATAAATTGAAATGAATGTCTGTTCTGAGTTGTATTTTGATTGGTAACACCTCGTAAACCCATTTCAGCGACGGATACATGTTAGGGGTGTTACATTTGATTAGTATCAGAGCTACGATTTAGTCCATTCTAGGACTATCGTAGCACGTGTGAGTCTAGCTATACATGTCATATTTTATACCGTGATAGTGTGATGACTCTTAACATTCGAAAATGTGTTTTCATATAGTAAATGGATCCCGATCAAGACGTATCTAATGATGTCGAGAGTATAGCGCCTGCTCCCACGTAAGGGACAATGTAACACCCCAAAACCCGGCCCAGACGTTACGGCCGAATCCGGCGTGTCACACTGAAGCGTCACTGTAAAAGTCATGTTTTATCAAAAATCTGTCTTAGTGTTTAAAGAGTATCTTCATTATAGATTAAAGTGAATAGAAGCTGTGCATTAGGTAGGATGCCAGTAAAAGAGGAGGTGAGTCTATTAGACTGCTTAAGTACCAAGCTCTCCACGGATCCACTCCTAGACATGCACACAACCATTGCCACACTTTAACTGAGTGGTTTGTTCAGGAAAACCATTTCGTTTTAAACCATTTGAAAACACTTATTAATTTTGAGAACGTTTTTGTTTAGGAAGCTTTGTCTTGTTATGTGATATTTTGAAATCAGGTAATTTCTTTTTATTTTTATTTTTTTCTTTTTTTTAAAATGCGCCCTAGAGCTATTTGAGTTCAAACGTTAAAAACAATATCACGCCTAAGCTAATAATCCTACTAAAATAATTAAAAATAATTTAAGCAGCCTTATTACAACTTAAACCCAAAATAATTAAAGTAAATAATAACTAATCAAGTCATAAGAAGAAAATCGAGCTCGCAAAACATGTGGCCACTCCGAATCCCTCACAGCACCAAGTCCACTATGGTTGGGGGTTACCTGCATGGATAAAATTAAGGGGTGAGTTTGGAAAACTCAGTGTGTAAAATAACCCAACCATAGTCTAGATTAGTACAAACCACAGAAACAGATTAAGTTGGGCCTTAGCCCTATACAAAATTCAGAATAAAGCCCATAGGCTCATAACAGATGCAGAATAGAAATATCATGTATGTAGAAAACCCAACCCATATCCATCCGTATACACCCCAGTACCAACCTTACACCATGTGGGGAGACAACTCGACCCACCCATCCGCTACACACCACGTAATTTGCAAAGATGGCTGCTGAGCAGATATTGTGACAGAGTCACCAGATACAGATATCGTGGCAGAGCCACCAGAACAGATATTTGTGGTAGTGCCACCAGAAACAGATAATTGTGGCCAAGCCACCAGAACGCTTCCTCCATCAAAATAACCCTTATCCCATGCAACAGATATACATGTCATGGCATATCGCAAACAGAATTAGAATATCATGCAATTCAGTCAAAATCAACCCTAGGGCTATAACGGTCATTTTGCACCTAGGGATATAATGGTAATTTTCATACTTAGGGGTATTTAGTGAATATACTATTTTGGGATTTTCATGCATATTACAACCATCAACATATTAACAGAAACACTTACCGAGCGTTTTTATCGAATTGGGCCCATTAGCCCATTAACTTGTTTTCGACCCATTAAGCCCAAATATACCGAAGTGCACGAAATTGCGCACTCTGCAATCTTAATGCTTGAGACTACCAGGATTAAAAAACAAACTATCTCATGAGCACTTGTACGCTCGCAAGTTCACAAAATGCCAGCTTTTCGACATTTTGGCTTTTCGGCTTTTGCCGATCTAGTCTATGAGTGGTTGTCGTTTACACACCTGATTTGCGACAACTGCTACCCAAATCTCCCACGATATCCTACAATCGGTCACTAGACATATCAGATCCAAAATACAATGGCAACCATCATAAACTTACTTACCATAATCGGCCATCAATACCTATGGCCCTTGAGATCCTACCTTTGCCAAAACTAGTGACTAGATTTAGATTTAGTCGTTCCAGTTGTCCAAGCCTTCGATCAGCAGCCTTTAGATCACTACACCAAACAAATCAATTGTTACAACCCTTAGAGCCTTAAGCTCCAATCGACAGCCTCCCTAGGCCTTTAGGGATTTTTGCTTTTCTAAATCCCGAAATAAAGAATAGATCTGAGTACCTACCACATGTTCTTTCAACCAAAACGATTCCACTTCACTTTCCACTCAGATCTGATGCAGATCTAGCCCTTAAGCACTAGTAGAAATCGAACCTTAGAGATCTAAAGATTCGGCTATATGTCCCTAAAACTATGGTGTTTCCAGCTTTTGGACTGTGAAGAGGAATGGTGGTTTTGCAGTGATATTGCCAATAGGGATTGGGGTTTAGAGGATGTGAAAATTGGTCAAAAGAGATGAAGAAAATAGAAGGATTTTGACTAGAAGAAATCAGCACAAGAAACAACTTTCGGGATTTCGGCTTTTATGGCAATCGACTATAGAGGTTTAGAAAAGAATGGGAATGAAAGAGGAGATGAGTGGAATGGTAGGAATGTTTTGGCTAGAGAAGAAAAGAAGGAGAAAAGAAAATAGAAGAAGAGAGGAGAAGAGAAGGAGGAATTCGGCACTCAGGAGATCTAACTTTGCATTTTCAGTTTTTTGCGACCCTGATAAAAGAATAGACTGAAAGTGAAGGCTCTTGGTGGCTAACCCTAATTCGGCAAAACAAAAAGAAAATAAAGCTTTCCCTAATGGCCATTCAGACCCACGGCCCAACCTTCCTAAAGCCCTAGCTGAACTTCCACTTAAGTTCTATCACATGCCCGGCAAATGCACACAAAAATAAAAGTAACCACACGCTTACCTTATGACTTGAACTCTGGCTTCCCCCCTAAACATCCACACGTCACTCCCCAAACACCTAGGTGGCGTCACCTGCCACTTTACCACAGATCTTTTTGTGTCCTATTTTACCACCTCAATCTTAAAAGCCCATAACGCCAGAACCCTCTCTCTCAAAAATTAAAAATTTCAGAAATTACCTCGAATTAACTTTACTCTTGGGCCTTTTAAAGGCCACTAACATACTCAAACCCACATCAGACAGTCAAAACATAGTATTTCTAAAATTCATTGGAAATTACAGAAATCTCGAAAATCCCAAAAAATTAGGGCATTACAGAAAACGCCAATTGATTGTCTACTGACTTCGAGTAGTCATGAGGGAGAGGCTAAACAAACCTTTTACCAAATGATGAATGACAGGTTTACTCAATATATCTGGACAAATCTGGCTACACAACAACCTCCGCCCCCGACTAATCCTTCTCCGCTACCTGCTATACCTTAAGTGATTGATCCGTTGAGATTACATAAGCCCCCTATAACACTTCTAACCCATATCCGTCACCGAATTAGGGCTATGAGGCATTATTGACTATTTTATGACTCAAATAAATTTGCGTTATAAATTACAACACAAAGTTTTTATCACGTCAATGCTTATACCATAATCAAATACCAAATCTTAAATAATCATATCAATCATAACACAGCTTAATTTAACATAATCCAAAATATATAAAACAATTTATACAAAACATAACATATATACAATAATAATTTCATTATTGGATTATTAGATTTATTTTGTATTGACCATGCACATACTTATCAACCATAATATAATATATATATATAACATATCATGACCGAATGTTAGGTACACATGTTCTTTTTCATCAATTCAATTCTCTCATATGAATCTATTACCAAATTTAATTAAATTACAATGACAACCAAGTCAAATGTCATTCATATCATTAATTTGGTTCATAAGTGAATACTGAATACTCACTATGCATATGTTTTGTTTCTTACCTAATTAATACAAGATCTACATAAGCATATTTAAAAACTATCATTTATCATAAGGCCAAAACACATAGCAACTATACATACATCATATATTTGGGTTACATTCTTAACATATGCTCAAGCCAAACACACACATGCACACCCAACCATAAATCTCATGAACATGTATATAAATGCTGAACCATTGATCAACCATATTCTTTGTCTCATTCTAATAAATAACCAAAAATATTTATCAATTAAAAAATATTATATCTATCATTACAAGACATTAACCACCTATAGACATATTTAAAACGTAAATCTCTCATTCCATGTAACAAACATTTCAAAATAAATTTAAGACATAACAAAATCAATTATATGCATATAATCGAAATCACCAACCAACTTATACTCACAAAATAACATCTCAAACATCATTCATCCATGTCATATATCATAGTAACTAAAGTGGACTTATGCCATAATCAAACCAAAAATGAATTCTAACATTTAAATAAGCCATTTTCGTATGGCTTTTATACAAAACCAAGATTCATCACATCAAAACACAAATCAAGCTATACATGCCATAATTTAAGTTCGATGACTTAAATACCAAAGCTGTGGATAGTGTGGTGAACTTTTCTGACGATCCCTGAGCTTGTAACTTACTTCAAAATCTATAAAACAGAGTAAACAAATACACACAGAATAAGCTAACTTAGCTTAGTAAGCCTTAAGCAAATAACATCTCAATAATATAGTTAACTCCTTAAATTTAAACTAAACCAATTTAATATATCAATGCCATATTTAGTCTCAACTTATATATATCCCATAACCACACATGTTCAACATAACTATCATTTTGGCCGAATACTTATAAGGTTAAATTTTACAAATTTTCATTCAACTTTCAAAGTCAAATATCATTACACATTCACATATACTTCCACTCATTTACACAAACTCACAAAACAAGATTTAACTTCATATTCAAACATCATTTATATGGTCGAATACACAAGATCATATATAACATCACATATGCACATTAACCACATGGCCGAATATACATAGTCACACATATACATATGGTGAAGAGTCATTTCATTGATGTTCAAATTATTCAATCACAAGGCCGAATACATATACTAATCTCACATATATTTTTCCTTTCTATCGTACATGATTTAACACAAATATTCAAAGTACTTACTTACCTTATCTCACATAAGTAACAAGTTAATTCATACCTGGCCATTCAAATACCATATCAACGTGAAGTCTTTTTAATTATAAACTTATAAGTAATCACCGGCATAAAGCCTGCTAGGCCGAAGCCTGTATCACACACCGGCACAAGGCCTGCTAGACTCAAAGTCTGATTTTATACACCGGCAATAAGCCTGCTAAGCATAAAGCCCGATTTAATTCACCCGTACAAGGCTTGCCAGGCTCAAACCCTGAATGTCACTATTATAAAGATGTCACATAAAGAATTCTTATATCAAAAAATTCCAGATATTCCATATAGTTCATACTGACTTTCAAATGTTATAACTCAGTCGTAACAATTTCGTTAACATAGCTCCCAAGCTTATTTACATTCGGCTTACATAAATATATATTCAAATAATTTATTTCAGCACATAGAACTCATATTAATTTAAAAATAACGATGTTTAATTGCTTAAAGACTTACCTCGGATATCGACGAACGATGTGAATTGACTATTCAACTATTTTTACTTTTCCCTAATCCAAGTCCGATTTCTTCTGTTCTTGATCTGTACAGTTTCAAATTAATCTCATTCAAACACAATTTCATTCAATTTAATCCAACAACACATAAATGGGAAAATTACCATTTTACCCCTGATATTTCATATTTTTTACAAATTAGTCTTAATTGCATAAAACACAAAACAAGCATAATTTGCTCATGCTATACTTAGGCCAAGTACTCCTCATACCCAAAAAAGTCCTCACATTTCATTTATTTTGCATTTTAATCCTTCAATTTATTATTTTTTTCAATTTAGTCTTAATAACTCAAAATCATCAAAAACTCCAATACAAAACATGTTAATCCAAAACATATCTTTCATAATTTATCATCAAACGTCACAAAACAAAAATATTCATCAATGGCATAACTCAAAATATTCATCAGAGTCAGAAATTCTAGCATGGGTCGGATAGTATTCGAAGTAACGATCTCAAAAATGTAAAAATTATCAAAAAAACCAAAACCAAACTAACCTTGAATCAAGCTTGAGAAATGGCCGAATATCACTAAGCTTTAGTTTCTTTTCTTTCTTTTTATTTTCGGTCAAAGCATGCATATATGAACATCATTTTATTATTTATGTTATATTATAACATTTATATTATTTACCTAATTACATATTTAACCTTTTAAAATTAATAACAAAAACATACATAATAAGGATTCATTCAGCAATCACATAGTCTAAAGGTTTATTTACAACATAAATACTTCAATTTACAAAGCCATTAACAAATTGGTCCTTATAAAATAAACTATCAATTTTTTAATTTACGCGATTAAACCATTTTATTAAATTAAGCACACAAACGATCAAATTTCCATACGAAACTTTCACACATGCAAATTCACATATAATAAACAAGAAAATGATATTTAAATATTTTTCTGACTCAAATTCATGGTCCTAAAACCACCGTTCTGATTAGGGTCTAAATCAGGCTGTTACACCCCTTGTTGATAAAATCAGAAAACACGGTGCTAAAGAATTCAGAGCCACTGATGATGATGATGCTGAACGAGCTGAATTCTGGCTTGATAATTCTACCCGTGTGTTTGATGAGCTATCTTGAACCCCTGATGAGTGTCTAAAATGTTCCATATCCTTGCTACAAGACACCGCATATCACTAGTGGAATACACTAGTAATGGTGGTTCCGAAAGAACGGGTGACCTAGAAGTTCTTTCAGACCGAGTTTCGTAAGAAATACGTCAGCTAGAGATTTATCGACCAGAAGCGTAAAGAATTTCTAGAGTTGAAACAAGGTCGTATGATCGTGACAGAATATGAGCGAAAATTTGTGAGACTCAGTCGATATGCCCGAGAGTGTGTTTCGAGCGAAGCCATAATGTGTAAAAGATTCGAAGATGGGTTGAACGAATACATTAAACTACTAGTTGGCATTTTTGAAATAAAAGAGTTCGTAGTACTGGTTGAGCGAGCATGCAAAGCCGAAGAGCTCAGAAAAAAGAAAAGAAAAGTTTACTTTGAAGCTAGAGATTTTCTTAAGAGATCATCGAATAAGTCATTTCAGTCGGCATCAAAGAGATTTCGAGATGATTCTAGCTGATCAAAGGCTACTGTAGGTTATTCTAGACATGATCGGGATAGACCACCTGCTAATTCGAAAGCTACCTCAGTAGCTAGTGTTGCTAATGTTAAATCAAATCAACCGGAGTACAAACATTATTGTAAACGACATCCCGACAGCTATTAATTGAATGATCAGGCCTGTTTTAAATGTGAATCGATGGATAATTTCATTCGTGAATACCCTGAGTTAGCTGAACAAAACATAGTATAGAATGCGAGACCGAGTAACATGTCAGCTCGAGGTAGACTACCCAGAAATATGAGTAATATGAGTAGTAGTTAGAAAGGAACTAAAAATACAGTAGTTCGATCTGAGACTTGTGCACCTACAAGAGCTTATGCCATTCGCACTCGCGAGGAGGCTTCATCTCCTGATGTTATTACTGGTACATTCACTCTTTGTGATACTAATGTAATTGCATTCGTTGATCCTAGTTCGACTCATTCTTTTGTGTGTATTAGTATTCAGTAAGACTTTACCTGTTGAGTCTACTGAGTTTGTGATTAGAGTATCGAACCCCTTGGGCCGGTGTGTTGTGGTTGACAAAGTGTGTAAGAATTGTCCTTTGATGATTCGAGATTTTTGTTTTTCAGCTGATTTGATGTTGTTGCTATTTGACGAGTTCAATATAATTCTGGGTATAGACTGGCTGACTTTGCATGACGTTGTCGTAAACTGCAAAAGAAAGACTATTGATTTAAGGTGCCATAATGATGAGATTATTCAGATTGAATCTAACTATCTGAATGGTTTACCGACAGTGATATCTTCGATGTTAGCTTAGAAGTATGTGAGAAAGGGTTGTGAAGCTTACTTTACGTATGTGCTTGATAGTAAATTGACCGTAAGAAAGATCGAATTAGTACCAATTGTGTGTGAGTATCCGGATGTGTTTCCTGAAGAATTGTCGGGTTTGCCACCTATCCGAGAAGTAGAGTTTGGTATTGAGTTAGTGCTGGGGACGACTCTGATATCGATAGCTCTGTACAGAATGGCACCTACTGAATTAAAAGAATTAAAAGCTCAGTTGCAAGAGTTAACAAATAGAAGTTTTGCTCGACCGAGTTTCTCTCCCTGGGGTGCACCTGTTTTATTTGTGAAAAAGAAAGACGGAACTATGAGAATGTGTATCGATTGTAGACAGCTCAATAAGGTGACTATAAAGAATAAATATTCGTTGCCACGGATTGACGACCTGTTCAATCAATTGAAAGGGGCTACAGTGTTATCAAACATAAATTTGAGATCAAGTTACTATCAGTTGCGAGTTAAAGACTCCGATGTGCCAAAGACTGCTTTCTGAACGAGGTATGGACAGTATGAGTTTTTGGTTATGCTTTTCGAACTCACTAATGCACCTGTTGTTTTTATGGACTTACTGAATCAGATCTTCAGACAGTATCTGGATCGATTTGTGGTTGTGTTCATAGATGACATTTTGATCTATTCCCATGATGAAACCGAGCATGCCAAACATCTGAGACTTGTGTTACAGACTTTGCGAGATAAATAGTTGTATACAAAGTTCAGTAAATGTAAGTTCTAGTTACGTGAAGTCAATTTTCTAGGATATGTTATATCAACATCGGGTATTCAGGTTGATCTGAGTAAAATTTCAGCTATACTTGATTGGAAACCTCCGAGAACTGTTTCTAAAGTCAGAAGTTTTCTGGGACTTTCTGGTTACTATAAACGGTTCGTGAAAGGTTTTTCTATGATTGCAACCCCGATGACAAAGATATTACAGAAAGATGTTAAGTTAGAGTGGTCAGAAAAGTGCCAGAAAAGTTTTGATCAGTTGAAAGCCCTTTTGACCGAAGCTCTAGTACTAATTCAGCCAAAATCAGGTAAAGAATTTTTTATCGATAGTGATGCATCTTTAAATGGTTTGGGCTGTGTGTTAATGCAGGAAGGCAAAGTCATAGCTTATGCCTCGAGATAGTTAAAGCCACACAAAAAGAACTATCCGACACATGACCTGGAATTGGCAGTTATTGTGTTTGCATTGAAAATATGGTGTCACTATCTGTTTGATGAAAAATTTCATGTTTATTCTGATCACAAAAGCCTGAAATATTTGATGAATTAGAAAGATCTAAATTTGAGATAGCATCGATGGTTAGAGCTGTTAAAAGACTACGAGCTTGTGGTTGATTACCTTCCGGGAAAGGCTAATGTTGTTGCTGATGCTCTAAGCCGAAAATCACTATTGGCTTTGCGTGCAATGAATGCGCATATGGCTATGTCTGATGATGCTTCGATTATAGCAGAGTTAAAAGCAAGACTATTATATATTCAATAGATTTGTGATGCTTAGAAAGTTGATAATGATTTTTTAGCAAAGAAGGACCAATGTGATTCGAATGTTGATTTAGAGTTTCGAGTTGATGCTGAGGGTTGTCTGAGGTTGAGAAACTGAATATGTGTTTCGAGAAATCTAGAGTTAATTCAGATGATTTTGAACGAAGCTCACAGCAGTTGATTATCTATTCACCCGGGTAGTACGAAAATGTATAATGATCTAAAACAGCTTTACTGGTGGCATGGTATGAAACGCGACATTTCTGACTTTGTTTCGAAATGTTTAGTCTGTCAGCAAGTAAAAGTCGAGCATCAAGTACCTTCTGGATTCCTTCAATCGATCATGATACCTGAGTGGAAATGGGACAGAGTCACAATGGATTTTGTATTCGGTTTACCATTGACACTGAGCAAGAAAGATGCAATTTAGTTTATTGTGGATAGATTGACTAAATCGGCTCATTTTGTTCCGGTTCACATTGATTACTCACTTGATAAGTTAGTTGAATTGTATATTTCTCAGATTGTGAAATTACATTAAGTACCTATTTCTATTGTTTCAGATAGAAATCCAAGGTTTACATCGCAATTTTGGAAGAAACTGCAAGATGCTCTACGTACGAAATTATATTTCAGCACTGCTTTCCATCTGCAAATAGATGGTCAGTCTGAATGAATGATTCAGATACTTGAGGATATGTTGAGATGTTGCATTCTCGAGTTTGAAGGTACGTGGGAATGATACTTACCTCTGATTGAACTTGCGTACAATAATAGTTTTTAATCGAGTATCAAAACGCAACCCTACGAAGCTTTGTACTGCAGTAAATGTCGAACACCATTATGTTGGACTGAGCTCAGTAAAAACAAGATACACGGGGTCGATTTGATCAAAGAGACTGAACAGAAAGTAAAAGTGATTCGCAAAAGTCTGAAAACAGCGTCTGATCGTTAGAAATCGTATGCGGACTTGAAATGAAAAGATATAGAGTTTCAGATAGGGGACAAAGTCTTTTTGAAAGTTTCACCGTGGAAGAAAATACTTAGATTTGGTCGTAAAGGCAAATTTAGTCCGAGATTTATTGGACCGTATGGGATTATAGAGCGTATTGGGCCGGTTGCTTATAGATTGTTGTTGCCACCTGAGTTAGAAAAGATCCATAATGTATTCCATGTTTCTATGCTTTGTAGATATCGATATGATCCCTCACATGTGATTAATCCGTCAGAGATTGAGATTAAGTCTGATATGGCATATGAGGAAGAACCGATTCGTATTCTGGCTCGCGAAGTTAAAGAATTGCTAAATAAGAAAATTTCGATAGTGAAAGTACTATGGCATAGACACGGAGTTGAAGAGGCAACATGGGAGCCAGAGGATGCAATGAAAGAACATTATCTGAACCTATTCACCGGTAAGATTTTCAGGGACGAAAATCCCTCAGGGGGAGAGTTGTAACAGCCCGACTTAGACCCTATTCGGAACTGTGGTTTTGGGACCACGAATTCGAGACAGAAAAAAAATTTTAAAAATTATTTTGTGTTTCTTATGTCTGAATTTATATGTGTGAAATTTTTGTGTTTCAATTTTTTCACTTGAGTGCCAATTTAATAAAAAAAGGGGCTTAATCGCGTAAAATGTAAAAGTGACTAGATAATTGTGTAAGTGGTGAATTGTTATTGTTCTTTTATTATGAAGGCCTTAAAATGAAATTAGGCCATTAATTATAGCATGGACGATTTTGGACAACCATTATAAAGTTATGATATTAAATTTTAGAGGTTAATATGGAAAATTATGAAATAATATATGTTATAACAAAACATAATTAAAAGCCATGTATTTTTGTTCATATTTTTTTGACCGAAACTTGAAAAAGAAAGAATAGAAATAAATCTTAGGGTATTCGGCCATTTTTTAGCTTGATTATGGTATGTAACTAACTCGATTTTTGATAATTTTTATGTTTTTGAGATCGTTGCAGTGTAATGTACAAAGCTCATGCTTGAATTTTTTATTTTGATGAATATTTTGAGTTATGCCATTGATGAATAATTGAGCTTTATGATGTTAGTTGATGAATTATGAAAGATATGTTTTGGATTAATATGTTTGGTATTGGAATTTTTTTATGATTTTAAGTAATTAGGACTAAATTGCAAAAATAATAAGTTGAGGGACTAAAATGTGAAATAAATGAATGTATGGACTTGTATGAACATGGGTAGCATTCGACCTAAGCATGGTGTGTGCAAATTTTGCATGTTTTGTGTTTTGTGCAATTTGGACTAAATTGTAAAAAGTGTGAAATATTAGTGATAAAATAGTAATTTGGACATTTATGTGTTTTTGGACTAAATTGAATGAAATTATGTTTGAATGAGTTTAATTTGAATATCTTCAGATCAAGGACCAAAGAAATTGGATTTGGATCGGGGGAAAACCAAAGTTGTCGATTAGTCATCCCGTTTCGATTATCATTGTTCGTGGTAAGTTTATAATCAAATAGATGTTATTTATTTGATTAAATACGAACTATATATGCTGAAATAAATAATGTGATAGTATATATGTGGAAGATGAATATGTATAAGTTTAAAAGATATGCGTATGAGTTCGATTCGATCGAGTTATGATGTCCGAAAGCCCCGCACGAACCTTAGGAATAGCTAGGATACATATGTCATGACATAGGATTTCCGATATGTGTTCTCATGTAAGACCCTGTCTGGAACAGTGGCATCGATATGTGATTACATGTAAGACCATGTTTGGGACATCTCGTATTTGATTTGTGTAAGATCCTGTCTAGAACAGTGGCGTCAATATGTGGTTACATGTAAGACCACGTCAGGGACGTTGGCATTGTACGATATGTGTGATCATCTGAGTATCCTATTCAGTTCCAAATGGTTCAACAGGCAATGATAAGTTGTGATCGAATGTATAAATCGAGCTAAAATGCTCAGGTATGAGATAGTTATTACCTATTTGGAAATAAGGTAAGCTGGTTATGTGATATGTGATGCAAAATATATATGATGTAATACCTCTCACCCGTATCCGACGCCGGGATAGTGTTCGAGGCATTACCAGTATTTCACCTTTACAAACATACTAAATCAGGTCACCAAATTTCGTCCAAAATTAAAACTTTTCAAACATGTACCTCTCGTCCCTTATACAGGCCTTCGAGGCCTAAAACACACCTAGAGGCAGTACGGGACAAAACCGAAAACATTCGATAAGCTTTGGGCACCTTAGAAAATTTTCCCTTACTTTGAAATGTGGCACGCCCGTGTGGTGGGGCCGTGTGGTCACACACGCCCGTGCGGCTTGGGAAACGCCCGAACCCTCAGCCGTGTGCAACACTGACTTCAACCTCATCATACAATTAGGGACACACGGCCAAGACACACGCTAGTGTGCCTAGCCCGTGCACAACACTGACTTAAAAATTTAGGTGCTGGGGGACGCACGGCCATACCAAACACCCATAGAGGTGAGCTGTGTGTCACTCACGGCCTAGACACACGCTCGTGTGTCTATCCGTGTGGACCTTATTAGGCTATTTCCCAAGCTATTGATCACCCTCCATCAACCAAACATACTTATGGGTTACTTTTACACATGATAAGGCCAAATTACACACTTGTATAAGACCATGATAAATCTTATCGCATGACAACCTCATATCATCGGTTTTATACATGCTAGGTTAATTCCCACGTTGTATTTAAGGGGATTCCATGTCTCATTGACGCATTCAATATTGGCTCATTTTTATAACTCATTGCCAATTACAACCAAGCCATCACATATGAACATAAACATGCATGGATTTGTAGGTCATAGCCTACTTCAAAATAAGCCAATTTTCATGGCCATATTGTAATGCCCCCACGCCCGAGACCATCGCCGGAGTCGAGTATGAGGTGTTACTAAGCTTAATTTAACATTTTTAGAACTTTGAATTATTTATTTCTACATTCACAGCTTTCAAGCTACTTGCATCACAGTCACAAGAAAAATCATATCTCGAGTTACGAAACTCGAAATCAAGATCCGTAAATTTTCCCTGAATCTAGACTCATGTACCTATCTACTAATTTTTTTCTAGAATTTTTTGTTGGGCCAATTAGTACAGTTTATTAGCTAAAGTTACCCCTGTTTCAGGACTTGACTGAACTGACCTCTGTTTACTACGAACCATATTTCTCTCTGTAAAAAATTCATATGATTATGAGGTTTGTTTCTCCTGAAACTATACTCAATAAGGATTCTGAGGATATAAAATACACCACTTAATTATATCTGTACAATTTATGGTGAATTTCTAAAGTTGGAACAGGGGATCCAGAAATCACTCTGACCCTGTTTCACTAAAATTCAAATATCTTCTAACATATAATTCCTTTACCTGTTTAGTTTGTTTCATGTGAAACTAGACATAATAAGCTTTAATTTGATATTTAATCCATCACTAATTCAATTTCTATGATTTTTAGTAAATTTTCAAACTCACGTCAGTGTTGCTGCAATATTCTGTTTATGGCAAATTTCATCCCTTTTTATGAGTTTTCATGATTAAAGTATCCTATTAACCTTCCATGACATCAAACATAATCTAAACTAACCATTTCCATAACTTATCATTATCAAGCATTTTCTCAACTATTCCATCACCATATCATAAGATCATTTACACAAGATAGGTATATTGCTATACATGCCATACTTAAATTTACAAGCCATTTACCGAAAAGTTCTTCCGGATAGTGTGACTGATCCTTCGACCTATCCCGACTCCTGAGCTGGCTTGTCCAAAACTACAATGAGTAAGAAGAAGGGAGTAAGCATAAATGCTTAGTAAGTTCATATGCAAATAATAAGTAACATAACAAACAATCAAACCAATCAACATTAGCATATATCACCAAAATACATATCACATTTCTAATCATTTTTCATCATCTCATTACCTTATCGTGGTTGTATCAATACTCAATCCGAGGGTTAAATACATACCTGTCCAAAATATCCATTTCACATCACTTACCAATATGTCTCTTTACATCTCAAGTTTTCCTCCATTTGAGTAGAACTTTACCCGTTGAACACATCGGAATATAACTCGGATACATGGATAACTTGCACATAAGTGCCATATATGCAATCAAGCAATCATGTAACCCGCCCATGCGAAACTCCTGACTCAACTCAACGAGCTCGGGCGTTCGCATCCATAAGTGAACTCGGACTCAACTCAACGAGTTCGGATGCTCAACCATCCTAGTGACATGTCACTTGTATCCTAATCTATTCCTAAGGTTCAAACGGGATTTTTCTCGAACACATATCCTTGCCGTCTTCCGTAGAATGCCTAACCAATACTCAGTAACAATTATGTTTAACAAGTAATTCACATAATTTGCGTTTTATTCAAAATTAACCACAAAGCATATATTTCATGATAAAAATCAGCATATCACATAATTGACATCAATGACTTAAAAATAACAATTATGCTACATTATTTACACATGAACTTACCTTGGTACCAAAATACAAAGATTTTGCAATTTAGTCCACAATCTATTATTTTCCTCGATCAAAATCGTTTCCACGTCTTTCTTGATCTAAAATAACACATTTAGCTTATTTAATACTCACACTATCAAATTAATCCTTAATTCAAATTTTGGCAAAATTACAATTTTACCCCTAAACTTTTGCATATTTACACTTTTGCCCCTAGGCTTGGGATTAAACTTTATTCCTTATTCTTATGTTTTACAACATGCTGATCACTTTTCCCTTCTATGGCAACATCAAATTCTCACTCTAACATGTACTTGTGACTATTAGGTATTTTTACCGATTAAGCCCTTTTACTCGTTTTTGCTTAAAATCGAGTAGTACAAGTTGTCTAACATAATTTAAAACCTCATATTCTATCATAAAACATCAAAATACACAAATTTCACCTATGGGTATTTTTCCAAATATAAACCCTAGGTTAAATTATTGCTAACATAAGCTTTATCGAGTTACATGGATTTCAAAAACGTAAAAATCATTAAAAACGGGCTTAGAATCACTTACTATGAAGCTTGAAAGTTGAAGAAACCCTAGCTATAGTGAGAGTGAAGTTTCAGCAGCAACTAAATGGGGAAGATGACCATTTTGTGTTATTTTTCCTATTTTATTTCATTTAATATCCAAATGACCAAAATGCCCTTAATACCTTTTTTTGAAAATTTTCATGTACAAGCCCATTTTTGTCCAAAATTTTAGAAATTGGTCAAATTGCTATTTAAGACCTCCTAATTAATATTTCAAAGCAATTTCATACTAAAAACTTCTAGAATGCAAGTTTTGCAACTTTTTCGATTTAATCCCTAACTTCAAATTAAGCATTTTATGCATAGAATTTCTTCACAAAATTTTCACACAATCATGCAATCATATCATAAACCTCAAAATAATTATAAAATAATTATTTCTATCTCGGATTTGTGGTCACGAAACCACTATTTCGATTAGGCCCTAATTCGGGATATTACACATATACAAAAAGAATAATATAACTTTACATGCCTTCATTTTGGAAAATCAAATGACACATATAACAAAATACTTAAAAGTTCTATACATGCCATTGAACAAAACATAAGTGTCTATATACCAAAGCTGAATTAGTTGATAGTGTGTAGACTCTCTAACTGTCTTCCAATCTTTATGAGTCCTCGAGCTCTGAAAACGGGAAAAAAGAGAGGGGTAAGCACTTACATGCTTAGTAAGCTTGAATAACTGGAAAGTAAACTTATCAATTATTTAGTATACATCCTTATTAGATAATGAAATCAACTAATATGAAAATGGTTTCCCTATCACATGCACTCAATCAATGAGTCAGTCACATAACAAAACACCATGTAATTTATCTTAGATGAGCTCATCATTCAACATGTCATTTATGCATATACCTCGTTTTAGTCCCGTTGAGTTTCTAGAAAATCTCGATGGATTATCCAATCATCGTCAATTCATTCGAATGATCATATCAAGTATGCACTCCCGCAAACCTCACATCTTACGGCAGGATTACCAGTCTAGGCTAAATCCTCCATAATATAAACTCATAGGGTGATGTCGGGATTACCAGTCCAGGCTAAATCCCTTACAACAACAAACACCCTTAATGAGCTCGGATCTAAATTACCAGTCCAGGCTAAATTCAGACCCTAATCAGATTACCCGTCTGGGCTAAACCCACATTGCACACATATTCTTCGGGAGGCTCGATCACTCAAGGAACACCCATCCGAGCTAGATCCTTTTCATACTTGAGATCATCAGATTACCCATCCAGGCTAAATCCTTTCTGCAACACATGCAGGATCTCAATTCACATGTCAATCATGGTTTATCCATCGAATTCTCTTTTTAACCTCAACCGAGACATTTTCCAACAAATCATTGTCAAAGATTTATTTCATATGATTTCATGCCATTAATAAATGCAATCACCATGCATTCATGAATCATATAATTAGACACAATTTGAGTTTACTTTAAGTTATCCGAACTTACCTGGTACTCGCTCCGGTGTTGTGTTTCGGTTATTCCGAAATCTTTCGCTTTCCTCAGTCGACCTCCGGAATTTGTTCCTCGGGGTCTATCACAATAAAATTAAATCATTAACATATCACATTATACTTTTTGAGCCTAAATTTCACCCCCGATCCAAATGACCATTTTGCCCCTAACCTTTTATATTTTTACGATTTAGTCCCTAGGCTCATATAATGAAACACAGGCAATTTCTATTTTACCCAAGCCTAGCCGAACACTTTTCCCTCCTATGGCAGCCCACATTTTCCATTATTTTCACATTTCCACCACATATTTAACAACTTTTGCAAAAATGTCCCATTAAGGGTTTTTCATGAAAATCACCTAGGAAAAGATGATTAACACACCTCCAACTTTCATTCCCCTCCATAAACCATCAAAGTACAAGTAAATCATGCATGGGTAAATTTTTAAACATGAACCCTAGCATGAAATATGGGTAGAAATGGAGAGAGTAAGCTACCGGGATTTCAAAAATACAAAAAAATTAAAAACGGGGCTTGGGTGCACTTCCTATTGAGCTTGAAAATGTTAAAAACCCTAGCTATGGAGTCCCTTGAAGTTTTGGCAGCATGGAGAAGAACATGAGCTGATTTTGGTTCATTTTTCTCATTTTATTTCATTAAAATGCCAAATGACCAAAATGCCCTTAAGCCCTTTCTTTAAAATTTCATCCATGCAAGCCCATTTTTGTCGAAAAACTTAGAAATTGGGAAAATTGCTCTCTAAGACCTTCTAATTTATATTCCAAAGCAATTTCATATAAATTACTTCTAGAATCCTAGTTTTGCAATTTATTCAATTTACTCCTTAATTTCCAATTGGACACCTTACTCAAAGAATTTCTTCATGAAATCTTAACACATGAATATTCTCATATTCTAGACCTCATAACAATCATAAAATAAATATTTTGATGTCGGATTTGTGGTCTCAAAACCACTATTCCGACTAGGCCCTATTTCGGGTTGTTACATTTCTCCCCCTTAGGGACTTTCGTCCTCGAAAGTCTTACCAGTAAACAGGTTCAGATATTGGTTTCTCATGGTTTCTTCTGGCTCCCATGTAGCCTCTTCTACACCATGTCGATGCCGTAGAACCTTTACTAAAGCCACATTTTTATTTCTCAACTATTTAACGTCACGAGCCAAAATCTTGAACGGTTCCTCTCCATAGTCATGTCTGGTCTAATCTCAATCTCAATCTCAATCTTGACCGGTTCCTCTCCATAGATCGATACCGCCTTAACATGGATATATGAAACACATCGTGAATCTTTTCCAATTCGGGTGGAAATGCCAAACGATAGGTTAATGGTCTAACTCTTTCAGTGATCTCGTACGGTCTGATAAATCGCAGACTCAATTTGCCTTTCTGACCAAATCTCAACACCTTTTTCTATGGAGAAACTTTTAAGAATACTCTATCTCCAACTTGGAACTCGATCTCTTTTCTTTTTAGGTTAGCATATGACTTTTGCCTATCTGATGCCGCTTTTAAACAATCTCGTATCACTTTAACCTTTTCTTCAGTTTCCTTGATCAGATCAACCCCATGAATTTGACTTTCCTTGAGTTCTGTCCAGTACAATGGAGTTCAACACTTTCTTCCATACAAGGCTTCATAAGGTGCCATCTTCAAACTCATTTGAAAACTGTTGTTGTAGGCAAATTCTACCAATGGCAAGTATTTTTCCCAGCTACCCTGAAATTCGAGGATGCAACATCGCAACATATCCTCAAGAATCTGAATCATCCGTTCAGACTGGCCATCGGTTTAAGGGTGAAAAGCCATACTAAAACTCAAATTTGTACCCAGGGCTTCTTGTAACTTCTTCCAGAATCTTAAAGTGAACCTTGAGTCTCTGTTCGAAATAATCGATAGCGATACCCCATATAATCTTACAATCTCAGATATGTACAAGCCGGCCAATCTATCAAGAGAGTAATTTGTTCTTACCGGAATGAAATGAGCCGACTTTGTCAACTTATCCACCATAACCCATATAGCATCTTTCTTTTTCAGAGTCAATGGCAGTCCTATCACAAAATCCATAGTAACTTTGTCCCACTTCCATCCGGAGACCATTACAGGCTGTAACAAACCTGAAGACACTTGATGTTCAACTTTAACTTGCTGACATATCAGGCATTTCGATTCAAATTAGGAAATGTTTCCTTTCATACCGTTCCACCAGTATATTTTCTTCAAATCATTGTACATCTTGGTACTCCTTGGATGAATAGACAAACGGCTATTATACACTTCTTGCAAGATTTTTCGAATAAGTTCATCATCTCTGGGTACACAAACCCTATCCCTGAACATCAAACATCCATCAGGACCAATCTGAAAATCTGATTCATTACCTAACTTGCATTGAGCTCTTTTGGTTTGCAGGTCTTTATCATTAGTTTGAGCATCATAGATTTCCTGAAGAAATGTCGGCCTAGCCTCTAGCTCTGCCAAGACCGAACCATCATCACGCAATGCTAACCAAGCATCCATGGCCCTCAATACAAACAAAGATTTCCTACTTAACGCGTCGGCGACCACATTCGCCTTTCCCGGGTGATAGTCAATGGTCAGCTCATAATCTTTAATTAATTCTAACCACCTCCGCTATCTTAGATTCAATTCTTTTTGAGTCATTAAATACTTCAAACTCTTGTGGTCAGTAAATACACGACAAGTCTCACCATATAAATAATGCATCCAGATTTTCAAGGCAAAAACAATGGCGGTGAGCTCTAAATCATGTGTCGGATAGTTCTTCTCGTGTGGCTTCAACTGTCGTCAAGCGTAGGCTATCACCTTGCCATCTTGCATAAGTACACAACTCAGTCCGTTCAAGGATGCATCACTATAGATCACAAACTCTTTTCCCGGCTAAAGTAATACTAAAATAGGAGCTTCTATCAACAATGTCTTTAACTTCTCAAAACTCTGCTGACACTTTTCTATCCATTCAAACTTAACGTCTTTCTGTAGCAACCTCATCATTGGAGTCGCTATCATAGAGAATCCTTTCACAAATTTTTGGTAGTAACTGGCTAAGCCCAAAGAGCTTCTAACCTCGGTTACTTTTTTAGGCTGTTTTCATTCAACAATAGCAGAGATTTTACTTGGATCAACTCGGATGCCTTCACCTGAAACAATATGACCCAAAAACCCAACTTCTTAGAGCCAAAATTCACTCTTGCTAAACTTAGCATACAGTTGTTTTTCCCGTAAAGACTACAACATAGTTCTCAGGTGCTTCGCATGCTCTTCCTCATCTTTAGAATAAATCAAGATGTCATCGATGAACACAACGACAAACTTATCCAAGTATGGCCGAAAGATTCTATTCATTAAATCCATGAATACGGCTGGTGCATTCGTCAATCCGAATGGCATAACAAGAAATTCATAATGGTTGTATCTTGTTTTAAAAGTTGTCTTTGGCATATCCGATTCCTTAACACGTAACTGATAGTAGCCAGACCTCAAGTCTATCTTAGAGAACACAGTGGCTCCTCTTAACTGGTCAAATAGATCATCGATCCTTGGCAAAGGATACTTATTCTTAATAGTTACCTTGTTCAGTTGTTGATAATCTATACATAATCTCATTGAACCACCTTTCTTCTTGACAAACAATACGGGGGCACCCTAAGGTGAAAAGCTTGGCCTTGCAAAACCCTTATCCGTCAACTCTTGCAACTGTGCTTTTAATTCTTTCAGCTCAGTTGGTTCCATTCTGTACGGGGCAATAGAGATGAGAGTTGTTGTTGGCACCAATTCAATACCAAACTCTATCTCTCTCCCAGGAGGTAATCCGGGTAATTTTTTTGGGAATACGTCTAGATATTCACATATTATTGGCACAGTCTCAATCTTTAACTCTGTTTCATTCGTATTCAATACAAATGTAAGGTAGGCTTTATACCCTTTTCTCATATATCTCAGAGCAACCATTGTCGTGATTACAGCTGGCGACGTGCCCAAATATCTTGAATCGACCCGTAAAATCTTGCCATCTAGGCATTTCAATTTAATATACTTGCTACCACAATTTAAAAATACATCATGCAAGGCTAACCAATCCATACCGAGTATTACATCAAACTCATCAAAAGGTAAAAACATAAGGTTAGCCGAAAAACATTGACCATGAATCGTCAAAGGACAATTCTTACAGACTTTATCAACCAGAACTGATTTGCCTAGTGGGTTCAACACTCTAACAACAAATTCCGTAGGTTCAACGGGTATGTTCATACTAGACACCAATCTCATGCAAATGTATGAATGTGTCGATCCCGGGTCAATTAAGGAAATAACACATGTATTGAAAAGAGAAAAAGTACCCGTAATAACGTCAGAAGCAGAGGCTTCCTCTCGAGCGCTTATTGCATATGTTCTTGCTCGGTCTCGAGCCTCTGATTTTGAAGTGTCTTTGGCTGCAACTCGACTGCCACTAGCACTTCGAGGGTATCTTAGAGGTCTACCTCGTGCCATGGGAGCACTCGACTTCAGGGTTACTTCCACTTCTTTTTCAATTCGCTCTGGGCAGTCCTTGAAAAAAAGGTCAAGAGAACCACATCTGAAAAATGCACCACTCTTTATTCGGCATTCTCTGAAGTGAAATTTGTTGCAACTCTTACACTTCGGCTTTTGGTCATCTACACTCCCCACACTAGTCACCATCAGGGAGGAAAACCTTTGATTTCGTTGTTTAGAGCCTCTTGTTCTACCCGAATATCCTACAGATGAAGTGGAGTGTTCATGTTGGCTCCTTAATTTCTTTGCAGAAAATGAGAGCGTCTTATCACTGGATCTCTTGCTCGCAACTCGAGCTTCTCTCTTTGCTTGCTTTATTTCATTATTGAGTTCCTCGTCCTTCTTGGCCCAATCAGCTATTGCAGCGAACTCTCGTATTTCAAGGATCCCAATAAACAACTTGATGTCCTCATTCAAACCTTCCTCGAAGCGTTTAAACATTTCTGACTCAGTTTGAACCCACTCAGTTGCATACTGACTTAACCTTACAAACTCCCTTTTGTATTCTGCCACAGTCTTATTCCCTTGTTTGAGTTCCCGGAATTCATTTTGCTTCAAGTCTAAGAACCTTTGACTGATATACTTCTTCCTAAACTCTGCTTGGAAGAATTCCCAAGTGATATTTTCCTTTGGTGCCACCGAAGATACGGTCTTCCACCGATGGTATGCAGTGTCCTTCAAGAAAGACACGACACACTTTAAGTACTCCTCAGGTGTGTACGATAATTCATCTAATACCCTTGTGGTATTCTCAAGCCAGAACTCGGCTCTCTCAGCATCATCCTCAATTTTAGCTCTAAATTTCTCGGCCCTATATTTTCTAAGCTTATCTACGGGGGCTTTACCAATTCTTACCGGTGCCATTCCTCGTGGGAAATCTTCATCAGATTGGTTAGGGGGTGGGGGAGGTCGTGGTATGTTGGGACGATTCCTCAAATAATCCCCAAACCATTCATCCATCATGTTAAATAAAGTGGCTCGGGCCTCTTCCCAGCATTCAGACATAACCCTTCTACTACTACTAGATATGACTCGTTGCACAGAAGCTGGAGCATGGCTCTCGGCTCCCTCGGACTCATGTTGTACTCGATTGGAAGACATTTACTATATTCAGAAACAAATTAAACAGTTAAGAGATATCAAACTATCAACGTTCATATAATGGCATGTATAGCGAACATCAATACCCTCTATTGTAGTCCTAGAACCGACTAAGCCATAACTTTGATACCACTAAATGTAACACCTCTCACCCATATTTGAGGTCGGGATAGGGTTTGAGGCATTACTGGTATTTCACCTTTACTAACTTACTAAATTGGGTCACCGAATTTAGTCCAAAATTAAAACTTTTCAAACATGTACCTCTCGTCCCTTATACAGGCCTTTGAGGCCTAAAACACACCTAGGGGCAGTACAGGACAAAACCAAAAACATTCGGTAAGCTTTAGGCACCTTAGAAAATTTTCCCTTACTTTAAAGTGTGACACGCCCGTGTGGTGGGGATGTGTGGTCACACACGCCCGTGCAGCTTCGGACATGCCCGAGCCCTCAGCTCGTGTGCAACAATGACTTCAACCTCATCATACAATTAGAGACACACGGCCAAGACACACGCCCGTGTGCCTAGCCCGTACACAACACTGACATAAAAATTTAGGTGCAGGGGACGTACGGCCATACCACACACCCATGGAGGTGAGCCGTGTGTCACACATGGCCTAGACACATGCTCGTGTTCTATTCGTGTGGACCTTATTAGGCTATTTTCCAAGCCGTTGATCACCCTCCATCAAACAAACATACTTATGGGTTACTTTTACACATGATAAGGCCAAATTACACACTTGTATAAGACCATGATAAATCTTATCGCATGACAACCTCATATCATCGGTTTTATACGTGCTAGGTTAATTCCCACCATGTATTTAAAGGGATTCCATGTCTCATTGACACATTCAATATTGGCTTATTTTTATAATTCATTTCCAATTACAACCAAGCCATAACATATGAACATAAACATGCATGGATTTGTAGGTCATAGCCTACTTCAAAATAAGCCAATTTTCATGGTCATATACAAAAAGAATAATATAACTTTACATGCCTTTATTTTGGCAAATCAAATGACACATATAACAAAATACTTAAAAGTTCTATACATGCCATTGAACAAAACATAAGTGTCTATATACCAAAGCTGAATTAGTTGATAGTGTGTAGACTCTCTATCCATCTTCCAATCTTTACGAGTCCTCGAGCTCTGAAAACAGGGAAAAAAAGAGGGGTAAGCATTTACATGCTTAGTAAGCTCGAATAACTGGAAAGTAAACTTACCGATTATTTAGCATACATCCTTATTAGATAATGAAATCAACGAATATGAAAATGGTTTCCCTATCACATGCACTCAATCAATGAGTTAGTCACATAACAAAACACCATGTAATTTATCTTAGATGAGCTCATCATTCAACATGTCATTTACACATATACCTCGTTTTAGTCCCGTTGAGTTTCTCAAAAATCTCGATGGATTATCCAATCACCGTCAATTCATACGAATGATCATTTCAAGAATGCACTCCCGCGAACCTCACATCTTACGACAGGATTACTAGTCCAGGCTAAATCTCTCGTAATACAAAATCATAGGGTGATGTCGGGATTACCAGTCCAGGCTAAATCCCTTATAATGACAAACACCCTTAATGAGCTCGGATCTGAATTACCAGTCCAGGCTAAATTCAGTCCCTAATCAGATTACCCGTTCGGGCTAAATACACAATGCACACATATCCTTCGGGAGGCTCGATCGCTCAAGGAACACGCATCCGGGCTAGATCCTTTTCATACTTGAGATCAACAGATTATCCTACTGGGCTAAATCCTTTCTGCAATACATGAAGGATCTCAATTCACATGTCAATCATTGTTTATCCATCGAATTCACTTTTTAACCTCAACCGAGACATTTTCCAAAAAATCATTGTCAAAGATGTATTTCATATGATTTCATGCCATTAATAAATGTAATCACCATGCATTCATGAATCATATGATTAGACACAATTTGAGTTTACTTTAAGTTATCCGAACTTACCTGGTACTCATTCCGGTGTTGTGTTTTAGTTATTCCAAAACCTTTTCGCTTTCCTCGGTCGACCTCTGAAATTTGTTCCTCGGGGTTTATCACAATAAAATTAAATCATTAACATATCATATTGTACTTTTTGAGCCTAAGTTTAACCCCCAGTCCAAATGACCATTTTGCCCCTGACCTTTCACATTTTTAAGATTTAGTCCCTAGGCTCGTATAATGAAACACATGCAATTTCTATTTTACCCAAGCCTAGACGAACACTTTTCTCTCCTATTGCAGCCCACATTTTCCATTATTTTCACATTTCTACCACATATTTAACAACTTTTGCTAAAAGGTCCCATTAGGGGTTTTTCATGAAAATCACCTAGGAAAAGATGATTAACACACCTCCAACTTTCATACCCCTCCATAAACCATCAAAATATAAGTAACTCATGCATGGTTAAATTTTTAAACATGATCCCTAGCATGAAATATGGGTAGAAATGGAGAAAGTAAGCTATCGGGATTTCAAAAATACAAAGAGCATTAAAAACAGAGCTTAGGTGCACTTACTATTGAGCTTGAAAATGTTGAAAACCCTAGCTATGGAGTCCCTTGAAGTTTCGACAGCATCAAAAGAAAATGAGCTGATTTTGATTCATTTTTCCCATTTTATTTCATTAAAATGCCAAATGACCAAAATGCCCTTAAGCCCTTTCTTTAAAATTTCATCCATGTAAGCTCATTTTTGTCCAAAAACTTAGAAATTGGAAAAATTGTTCTCTCAAACATTCTAATTTATAATCTAAAGCAATGTCATATAAATTACATCTAGAATCCAAGTTTTGCAATTTATTCAATTTAGTCCCTAATTTCTAATTGGACACCTTACTCAAAGAATTTCTTCATGAAATATTAACACATGCATATTCTCATATTCTAGACCTCATAATAATCATAAAATAAATATTTTGATGTCGAATTTGTGGACCCGAAACCACTATTTTGACTAGGCCCTATTTTGGAATGTTACATATGATGTAAATGAAACTATATGTGTATATGAAAAGTACATTCGGCCAAAGGTTATGTATAGTAGTATCATATTTGTGATTTATGTGAAAACATATATGAATGATTATATTCAGCCTTATGAATATAAAATGTGAATATTTATGAAATGATTCATGAATATATGTATATGAGTTTATGTATATTTGGTTAAATAATGATATTATGGCTTTGAAATTAAATGATATTTTGATATTAGATATATGTATATTCGGCTAAATGAAAGTATATGATGTATATAAAATTGTAAGTTTGAAATTAAATGTGATTATGATAGTATGAATTGGTCTGGTTAAATTGAGTTGATATTTTCATTGAGTTATTTATTTTCTTATGACTTACTAAGCTATGATAGCTTATTGTGTGTGTATGCTTGCCTCTGTTTTATAGATTTTGGAGTCAAGATACGAGCTGGGGGTTTGTCAGCGAAGTTTATCACACTATCGACTATTTTCGATACTTTTTAAGCTAAATTTCGAACTTATGGCATGTATAGGCTAGATAATATTTGGAAATGTTAGATTTTGGTTTGTGTATATATATAAGCCATGCGAAAATGACTTGTTTATTTTGTTAGGTTCAATTTTAAGGTTTGATCAAATTATGATTATATTTGACATGGTTGGAGTTTATTTTGGTATGCATGTTATATGATAGGTATGATTTGTGTTTTAGTGATAAGTTTGTGATGTTGATTATATGATTCAAAAATGAGATGTGTTAATGATGAAATATAATCGGTCAAGGAAGTAGCTCATTTTGGAAGTATGATTTGTGGTATATTTTGTGCTGGTTGATTATAAAATTCAGCTTAAGTGAGGTAAATTGGTAAATGATGTGTTTACGATATAATACATATGCTTTCATAAGCTAAGTTATGTATATGTGATAGCTTGCATATTGTTTGTTAAGGTAAGGTTCGAGATGTTAAAGTATGAATATGTTTTGTAAATTCTTTGATGTTCATTTAGGCACGGTTATAAATGGTACAATTAGTTTTGATTTAAATTGTGAAATTGGTTGAATTATTCAAAAATAAATTTTATGACCGAATATATGGTTAAAAGGTTGGCCATGATATGTTTTGTTTGTGATTCGGTAATTAATGATTAAGTTGTTAAGTTAAAGCTTGAGTTTAAAATGTGCCTTATATGTGGTTTATGAATTTGGTAAATGACAGATTGATATTTTGGATATTTCATTAGTCAAGTGATATTGTAATTATGGTATGATTTGGTTTGGCACTTATGTGTAAATTGGTAGTTATTATTTTGGTAAAATGTGCATAATTTGGTAAGACCAAATTTCATACTTGACCTTAAGTGAAGTTGTTAATGTTGTATATATATATTAACGATTAATAAATCATGTGGTTTGGCTTGACTTAGTAAATAGTGAAAAAGTGCATATTTCTAAATAGTGTTTTTGAAAGGTAGTTAATGAATTATATTTATATGATTGGATATCTTAATTTATGACTAGTATATGAAATGAAATATACTTGGTTATAAGTTAAGCGATCGATTTTCATGATTCATTGGTTATAATGATTGAATATTAATTTGGAAATTGTATGAATTATAGAACCGAAGCATGTTAGATTGGTTTAAAATTTTACTAGATGATTAGTATTGAAATGATTATATTATTTGGCGCATGAATTGAAATGAATGTCTGTTCTGAGTTGTATTTTGATCGGTAATACCTCGTAAACCCATTCCGGTGACAGATACGGGTTAGGGGTGTTACATCAACAAGACCTTAAACATGCTTTAGAAAGGGTCAGGACTAAATCAAACACTTACAAGATTTTTTGAAACTTAAACATTTTTCAAGGTTATAAAGGTCACAAACCCGTGTGAACAGGCCGTGTGCCTCACATGGTAATAGACACGCCTGTGTGTCTAGGCCGTGGCAAAATAGGGTATACATACTGACTTAACCACATGGCCACAAGACACTCTTGTGTGTCTTGGTCTTGGTTGAAACTGACATGGGTCACACGGCCGACCACACGCTCATGTATCTAGCCCGTGTACCACACGACCGACCACACGCCCATATGCCAAGGCTGTGTGCCTCACACGGCCACCAGACACGCCCATGTGTCTAGGCTGTGCTCAAGATTGACTTGAATAATTAAGTTACAGTATACACACGGTCGAGACACACGCCTGTGTGCTCAACCGTGTGGGGTGAAATTAGGGTTGGTTTAAGCCACATTTCCCACTTATTTCAAGCACACCAAATCCACAACATTTTTGCATCATTTGCATACATTTATTGGCAACCAAATCAACCAGTTCATACATATTCCATGCCATTCAAATACCATCTAATTTACTAGTCAAATCCACAACCAAAATATACCAAAATCATTAAAACTCACATAAGTTCCAAAGTAAAATCTCATCATTTTATCACCTATTTCATACCACAAATTTACCATTTCAACACTTCACAATTAAACCATCATATAAGTAATATATACATCATATAACTTACTTAGCAAACACACCATTTAGGCCAACTTAAGAGGCCATACATATCAACATCTTCAAGCTAAAACTCATGGCTAATATTCACAACACAAAACATACCAAAATGACACAAGCCTATACATGCCATATACCATATATACAACTCTCAAAATGGTACCAAAATAGATGTTCAATAGTGTGAATGAGTCGCTGACGATTCCTGGATCTGAGCTAGCTTTATAACACTGTAAAATAGAGAACATGTCACACAGTAAGCTTTAAAGCTTAGTAAGTTCATACCAAAAATAATCAACAGTTTATATAATACGAAACATCAACTACTAAACACTTAGTAGTTCACAATCCATCTATCAATTCTATTCCATATCATTTAATATATTCATAAAATTTCATCAAGCTTCATACACATAGTAACATTTACCACATAGATATCGTACATACCTGAATTTTTCCATATTTATTCATTTCATTCTCACCTCTTGTTCAATTACGTTAATTCATTAAGAAGTCTTTTCATGCTTCAAGAATTCGCACACCTAGTGCTTTAATGGTTAGCCGAAGCTATAACAATCTCGCAAACTTATTGCCATCTCAATTAATTGAAGTTATCTCGGTATCACACACTTAGTGCCTTATATAGCCAAAGCTATTCCAATTCACACACTTAGTGCTATTTATAGCTGAAGCTGTTTGAATCTCACACTTAGTGCCGAACATAGTTGATTTATACTCATTTTCAAACCATAATCATATATATACAATTTATACATTATCAAAGCATTAAAATTTAAATTTTAACATCATTTATCACATACGAACTTACCTTGTACTCGGAATTGACGATTTGGATTGTTTACTCGATAATCTTTGATTTTCCTCAATCTAAATCTGAATTCCTCTTTTCTTGATCTATATGTATTCAAAATTAACCCTTTTATTCAAAAAATCATTCAATTCAATCAATATACACATATTTAGGGCATTTTACGAATTAGCCCTCTCATTTTCACATTTTAACACTTTAGTCCTTATTTCATAAAATCACAAAATACACATAATTTCAGCAAACCCATATATGGCTGAATATCATAGGGACCTCTAGCAGCCTAAAACTTTCATTTATTTCATATTTCAACCCCTCAATTTTACACTTTTCTCAATTTAAACCCTAATACTCATTCTTACTCAAAATCACTTTACAAAACATGTATATTAAGCACCAAGCTTTCATAATTCATCATTAAACATCATAAAACACATGAATTCATCAATGGAATCTTTCAAAATCATCAACAAATTTAAAAATCAAGACATGGGCTTGCTAGAACTTAAAGCAACGATTACAAAAACATAGAAATTACTAAAAACTGAACAGAGAGGATCTTTAATCAAGCTTAGTAGTAGCCAAACCCTAAAAGCTCTCCCTTGGTTTCTTTTCTTCTAGTTTCGGTTGACATTAAACAAAGATGAACATGTTTTCATCTTTTGGTTTTATTTAATATACATTATTTATTTAATTACTAAATTAACCTTGATTAATAACATTAAAATTCCACTATCCCATGTCCATCTATGTCTATTCATGAATTCAATGGTCCATTTACAACATAAAGACCTCACATTTAAAAAGACACAACAATTCGACACTAAACCAAATAGAATGCCACTTTTACCTTTTCTACAATTAGGTCCTTTTTATCAAATTAAACACACAAACGATCAAACTTTCATACGAAACTTTCACACATATTAACCACATACTGTAAATACAGAAAATAATATTAAAATATTTTTTGACTCAAATTTGTCATTTTGAAACCACTATTCTAACTAGGGTCTAAATCGGGCTGTTACACTAGCATGAATAGCATATGTCCTTGTAGGTGCTCATGCCTCAGATCTAATAGTAGTATCCTTGGTAATACCTTGACTACCCCCAACATTACCGGGATGGCGGGGTGGTCTGCCCCTCGAGACAGGATTACTCGACTTTAGAGCTGGTTCTATCTCTTTTTCAATTCTTTCTAGACCATATCTGAGGAAATGCTCAAGTGAACCACATCCAAAACAAGCTCCACTTTTGGACCGACATTCCCCATGATGAAATTTGTTATAATGTTTACATTTTGGTTTGAGATTATTGACACTACCCACAATGGTCACAGATAGAGATAAAGACCTTAGGTTAGAACATTGAGAGCCCCTCTCTCTTCTAGAATATCCTGTAGAGGTGGTTACCTGATCATAATACTTCTTTAATTTCTTAGGAGAAAATGATTGTGATCTTAATCATAGTTATTTTTTTAGAAACTCGATCCTCTCTTTCAGCCTGCTTCTTTTCTTTACTCAGTTCCTCAGCTTTGTGTGCTCGGTCAGCTAGCGCCATAAATTCCCTTATTTCGAGAATCCCAATCAATAACTTGATATCTTCATTTAGGCCCTCTTCAAAGTGTTTACACATTTCAGCCTCATTTAGAACCCATTCCTTAGCATACTTGCTCAATCGAACAAATTACCGTTCATATTCAGATACGGTCATGTTTCCTTGTTTAAGTTATAGAAATTCTTTCTTTTTCTGATCCATGAATCTCTAACTAACATACTTCTTCCTAAATTCAACTTGGAAGAATTCCCATGTAACATTCTCTCTCGGTACCACTGAAGTTATGGTATTCCACCAATGATAAGCTATATCTTTCAATAGGGATACTTTACATTTCAGACATTCAGTAGGTGTACAAGATAATTCATCAAAAATTCGGATAGTATTCTCTAGCCAAAACTCAGCCCTTTCCGGATCATCTTCTGTGGTAGCTCTATATTCTTCGCCCCATGCTTGCAGATTTCATCTATCGGAGGCTTACCAATTCTAACAGGTTCGACCCCTTGTGGTACCTTAGGAATCGATTGGGGAGTAGGTGAAGGAGGTCATTGTACAGCAGGGTTTGTTCTCATGTACTGAGTAAACCATTCATTCATCATTTGAAAGAAGGCTTGCTTTGCCTCCTCACTTCGGCCCTCAAACACGAGCTTTTCACTACCAAACGCAGATGCAACTCTTTGAACCGAAGCTGAAGCATTGCTCTCAGCTTCCTCAGATTCAGCTCTAGCTCAGTTGGATGACATTACTATATGAAAAACACATTTAAAATAATCAAAAGTCATCACACTATCATAATTTACATAATGGCATATATAGCTAAACTCATGTTCGCTATGTCAAATTCGAGAATCGACTAAATCATAGCTCTAATACCACTAAATGTAACACCCCTAACTAGTATCCATTGCTGAAATAGAGTTTCAGAGCATTACCAAAACATTCAAAAACATTTTCAGATAATTCTTGTAAATTACTATTCATTTACCGAAACAATCCATAACATCCCTTGATCGGGCCCTCAAGACCCAATACGAGCATTAGAATTGAATCGGGACTTAATCGGGACCTCTAAGAATTTTTTACAAAATTACAATTTTTTCCAAGGTGCAGGGCTCACACGCCCGTGTGGTCCAAGAGAGACGCCCGTGTGACCCTTGGGACACGCCCTTGTTGGAACCTGTGTTTGACCCCGTGTAACTTTCTGACTTACACACATGGTCATGCTACACGCCCGTGTGCTAGGCCGTGTGGTTCATTAATTTAATTTGAAATTAGGTGCAGGTTTCACACGACCAAGACACAAGCCCGTATCTCTACCCGTCTACCCAATTTTGAGCATTCTGTTTCTCAAAATTAAAGTGCAGGGGACAAACGACCTAACCACATGCCTATGTTACCAGCCAGTGTACACACCCGTGTGGACAAAATAAAACAATTTCTACCTCCACTACTCACCCAAATTTTCACCCACGACCTGCATTTGAAACACACATCCAAAACCAACCAATTCAAGCATTCAAATTGGGCAATCCTCATCATTCAACAAGGCATATCACTACATGCTTATGTGTTTATAAACTTACCTTGGAATAACTTAGGCATTAGCATCTTTTTATCACATATACATAACATATCACATATGAATATAACATCATAACCTACTTAATCATGCCAAAATAACAATTACTAGCGATTGGAATGGCTAGATTACAAAATAATATTTCTAGCCACTATTGGCCAAGTTATCTTATACATACCATTATACCAAAATGATTTGACTAAGTATACCCAAAATGACTAGTTGATCGTGACGATGCTCCAGTGATCTCCAACCCTCGCGAGCATCCGAGCACTAGGGGAAAAATTAACGAAGTAAGCATTACATGCTTAGTAAGCTCATATAACGAAAACTAAACTTGTCAATAAACTTGTCAATCCCATTTATTAAATCTAAGCATACAATAACAAGTTTTCCATCCATTTCGCTAAATTGCCTAAACACATACATCCAATCAAACATGTTAGTCACAAAGTTTACATATACATCAAGTAAGAATAGATGAGCTCATAATGACATAATCTTTCAAGACATTATCAATTCATCTCAAGTTCACATGCCATGTTAAGAGTTATATGTCCATTGGATCATTGAAATCCGATGGATGCTCAAGTAGTACACTCGAAGTGTACGATTCCAAAATCTATCAATTCTTATGTGATGGTACCCATTAGGGTACTTAATCAAGGAACACACTCTCGAGCCACATATCGTATAACAGGATTACCAATCCAGGCTAAATCCTTTATATAACATATGCTCAAAGAGTTCAATTAGGATTACCAGTCCAAGCTAAACCCTAATTGTAACTTATACTCAAAAGGTATTATATCAGGATTACTCGTCTGGGCTAAATCCTTTCTAAAACGAGGTTAATGGGACTACTCATTCGAGCTAAATCTCGTCCACCAACAAATGTAGGACCTTATTAGTTTCAAAAAACGTATATAATCATCAGAATTCAATATTCAATTAGGACTTAACCCCTTTTTCATCATTTCAAGCACGTATTAGATTTCTCATGATAGCATTCAAGCAATGTACATCAATATAAATCACATACCATACAATACTACATTTAATTAAACATATTTACATGCCAGATTAAGTTACACGAACTTAATTCGACACTTGTTCGCGTTAGAAATCTACTAATTCGAAACCTTTTCTTTTCCTCGATCTAACCTCGAGTTAGTGTTGTCTGAATCCATATAAATGAATTTAACCACCAATTTCACACATTTCATATTTAAATGTACTCAATTTATGTATTAAGAAAAATTACCATTTTACCCTTAAATTTTCCATAAATTTTGATTTTGTCCCTAGGCCCGGAAAATGAAACTTGTGCAAATTAATCCTATTCCAAACCTAACCAAAGCCCCATTACAAAATTTCCAGCACATGTTTTCATAAAATTTCAGAATTTTTCATCAAATTTTACAACTTTCATTTTAGTCCCTAAATCATGTTTTCATCAAAATTTTCTTTGTAAAAGTTGTTTATCTATGAACAAACTTTCATTTTATACCATAAATTTATAATTTTTAGCATATTCATCCATGACCCAAATTTCATACCTTGATAACTTTTCAAATTAATCCCCTAAATAGAGAGATTAGACTATCCTGATTTCAAAAATATAAAAATTATTAAAAACGGGACTTGATTTCATACCTTTCCAAGCTTGGTAAGTCGTCTTCCTCTCTGCTAAGGTTTCCATGGAAATTTTGGGGAAGATGATATGAAATTAGATGATTATTTCTTTTTATTTAATTACCATCTTTTAATTTTAGTGTTTTCCAATTTAGTCCCTTGTCTTTTCTAATTTTTTCATGGATAAGTCATTAAAATATCTGTTAACTACTCTTCAATGGTCTAATTACCATATAAGGATCTTAAATTTTGAATTCCATAGCTATTTGATACCTATAGCTACTAGAATCCAACTTTCGCATTTTATGCGATTTAGTCCTTCTCGTAATTAAGCACTTAATCGATAAAATTTTCGTGTCAAAATTTTCATGCGACACGCATATTATATTATGGACCATATAATGGAATAAAAAAATCATATTTTTGGGTCGAATTTGTGGTACCGAAATCACTATTTCGATTTCACTAAAAATGGGCTGTTATAGAAGTCGAGTAATCCCGCCTCGAGAGGCAAACCACCCCATCACCCTGGTAATGTCAGTGGTAGCTGAGGTACTACAACGGATTCAACAGTTAAATCTAAAGCACGAGCACCGGCAAGGACATATGCTATTCGTGCTAAAGAAGATACTTCTACACCAGACGCCAATACTGGTACATTTTCTCTTCTTGATACTGATATTACTGCTTTGATTGATCCTGGTTCCACACATTCATACATATGCACAAATTTAGTGTTTGTTAAAAATTTACTTGTTGAATTTACTGAATATGTGGTTAAAGTTTCAAACCCCCTAGGCCAATATGTTATGGTGGATAAAATTTGTAAAGATTTTTCATTGATGGTAAAGGTTTATTGCTTTTCGACTGATCTACTATTGTTTCCCTTTGATGAATTTGATGTGATTTTGGGAATGGATTGTCTAACTCAGCATGATGCAGTGGTAAATTGTAAACAGAAATACATCGTGTTAAAATGTCAGAATGGTGAGTTACTTCACTTTGAATCTAATACACTGATGGGTTATCTACTATAATTTCAGCAATATCAACACAGAAATATGTCAGAAAGGGTTATAATGCTTATCTTTCATATGTGTTGGATACTAAAGTATCTGAGTCGAAGATTCAGTCAGTGCCGCTTGTTTGTGAATTTCTTGATGTATTTCCAGAGGAATTACCTGGTTTACCACCAGTTAGAGAAGTGGAGTTCTCTATAGACCTTGTTCCCGGGACAATACTGATATCCATAGCACCTTACAGAATGGCTCCTACCGAATTGAAATAGTTGAAAGCATAGTTGCAAGAATTGATTGACAGAGGCTTTGCTCGACCTAGGTTCTCACATTGGGGTGCACCAATTTTGTTTGTAAAGAAAAAAGATGAATCATTGAGGTTGTATATTGATTACAGACAATTTAACATAGTTACAATTAATAACAAGTATCCATTACCTCGAATTGATGATCTATTTGACCAGTTGAAATGTGTAACTGTATTTTTGAAGATTGATCTTCATTCTGATTACTATCAGTTACAGGTAAAAGAATCAGATGTTCCAAAGACAGCTTTCAGAACCAAGTATGGGCACTATGAGTTTCTTGTAATGTCGTTTGTCTTGACAATGGCACTTGCAGTATTCATGGCTTTGATAAGCAGAATTTTTAAACCGTATCTAAACAAGTTGGTAGTGGTATTTATTGATAATATTCTAGTATATTCCTGAGATGAAAATGAACATGCTGATCATTTGAGAACAGTGCTGCAAACACTTCGTGAGAAATAATTATATTCCAAATTCAGTAAATGTGAATTTTGGCTACGGGAAGTTGGTTTTCTCGGACACATAGTATCTACTGAAGCTATCAGGGTGGATCCGAATAAAATTTCAACAATCATTAATTGGAAACCACCGAAGAATGTGTCAAAAGTCAAAAGTTTTCTAGGATTAATTGGATATTATCAGAGATTTGTTAAAATGTTCTCAATGATAGCTTCTTCGATGACTCGTCTGTTACAAAAAGATGTGAAGTTCGAGTGGTCTGATAAGTGTCAACAGAGTTTTGACAGACTGAAAGCTTTATTAACAGAAGCACCTGTGTTAGTTCAACCTGAATTGGGTAAAGAATTTATAATTTACAGTGATGCATCATTAAATGGTTTAAGTTGCGTCTTGATGCAAGAAGGTAAAGTAATAGCCTATGTTTTTCGACAGCTAAAACCACATGAAAGAAATTACCCGATACATGATCTTGAGTTGGCAACCATTGTTTTTGCACTAAAAATCTGGCGGCATTACCTATTTGGTGAAAAATGTCACATATTCACTGACCATAAAAGTTTGAAGTATTTAATGTTACAGAAAGACTTAAACTTGAGACGGTGTAGGTTGCTTGAATTATTGAAAGATTATGATTTGGTTATTGATTATCATCCGGGAAAAGCCAACATGGTTACATATGCTTTGAGTAGAAAATCCTTATATGCTTTACGTGCGATGAATACCCAATTATCATTATATGATGATGGTTCAATTATAGTTGAGTTAAAAGCTAAATCGACATTCCTGCAATAGATCTGTAAAGCTCAGAAAGATGATAGTGAGTTACAAGCAAAACAGATACAATGTGAATCGACTTCTAATTCAGAATTTTAGATTGGGTCTGATGATTGTCTGTTATTCAGAGACAGAATATGCATACCGAGGAATTCAGAACTGGTACAGAAGATTTTACATGAAGCTCATAATGGTAATATGTCTATTCATCCTAACAGTAATAAAATGTATAATAATTTGAAAAAGATGTATTAGTGGTCGGGAATGAAATGGGATATTTCTAAATTTGTATCTAAATGTTTGATATGTTAGCAAGTAAAAGCTAAACATAAGGTGCCTTCGGGATTATTACAGCCAGTTACGATACCGGAATGGAAATGAGAAAGAATAACTATGGAATTTGTATCAGGATTACCTTTGTCTCTGAAGAAGAAGGATGCCATATGGGTAATCTTCGGTATGTTAACAAAATCTACACACTTTATCTCGGTACGTATGGATTTTTCCTTGGATAGATTGGCTGAATTATATATTTTTTAGATTGTTAGATTGCATGGAGTGCCGATCTCCATTATTTCAAACAGAGATCCTCGATTTACATCTCGATTTTGGAAAAAGCTACAAGAAGCTCTGGGCACTCAATTGTATTTTAGCACTGCATTCCATCCTCAGACTGATGGACAATTTGAACATGTTATACAGATTTTGGAAGATATGCTTCGGTGTTGTGTGCTAGAATTTTAAGGTAACTGGGAAAAGTATCTGCCTTTAGTTGAATTTGCATATAATAACAGTTATCAGTCCAGTACTAAAATGGTAACGTATGAGGCTTTGTATGGTTGCAAATGTAAAACTCCATTATATTGGACAGAGCTTAGTAAGAAAAAGATACACAAAGTTGACTTAATTCGAGAAATTGAAGAAAAGGTAAAGGTGATTTAGGATAGTTTGAAAGCAGCCTCTAATCGTCAAAAGTCTTATGCTGGTCTTAAACGAAAACAAATAGAATTTTAGATCGGCTACAAAATATTCTTGAAAGTATCACCTTGGAAGAAAATTCTCTGGTTTGGCCGAAAAGGAAAACTAAGTCCATGATTCATCGGGCCATATGAGATTACTGAAAGAATCGAACCTGTTGCATATCAGTTAGCATTACAACTAGAACTTGATCGGATTCATAATGTTTTTCATGTGTCCAAGCTGCGATGGTATCGATCAGATCCTTCACATGTGATTTTTCTGACAGAAGTTAAGATTCAGTCTGATATGACTTATAGTGAAAAACCGATCAAAATCCTGGCACGTGAGACAAAAGAGTTAAGAAGTAAAAAGGTAGCTTTCGTAAAGGTTCTTTGGTAGCAACATGGAATAGAAGAAGCTACTTGAGAACCGGAGGATACCATGAGAAAGTAATACCGAAACCTCTTTACTGGTAAGATTTTTGGGATGAATATTCTTAAGGGGAAGAGTTGTAACAACCCATTTTCAATGAAATCGGAATAGTGGTTTTGGGACCACAAATCCGAGCCAGGAAGAATATTTATTTGAATTTTATTTCATGGTCCATATTACGATAGGAATATTAAATGAAAATTTGATAAGAAAATTTTACCAATTATGTGATTAATTATGGAAAGGACCAAATTGCATAAAATGCAAAATTTGAATTCTAGTAGCTATAAGTATCAAATAGCTATGGAATTCAAAACTTGATGTCTTTATATGGTAATTAGACCATTAAAGGAAAGTTAGTAGATATTTTTTATGATTCATCCATTGAAAAATTAGAAAAGAACAAGGACTAAATTGAAAATGAAAATAATTAAAAGATGATAAATTAATTAAATGTTTAATATTATCATTTTATATCATCTTCATCCCCAAATACATGGAAATCCTAGGAAAGAGAAAGCAAGCTTTCTTAGTTTAATTGGGTAAGTATTATTGTCCCGTTTTTAGTAATTTTTATATTTTTGAGATTAAGATAGCTTAATCTATCTATTTTGGGGATTAATTTAAAAAGATATCAAAGTATAGAAATTTTCCCATCGATTAATATAATGAAATTTTGAAATTTATGGTAGAAAATGAAAGGTTGTTAATAGATACACAATTTTTACAAAGAGAATTTTCATGAAATTGTGATTTAGGGACTAAATTGAAAAATTGTAAAACCCATGAAAAAAATTCTAATTTTTAAGAAATTCTTGGGCTGTTATCAAGACATGTAAAAATCAGTTAGGCTTGGAATAAGGATTAAATTGTATGAATTTCATTTTCTGAGCCTAGGGACGAAATTGGAGTTTATGAAAAGTATAGGGGCAAAATGGTAATTTTGCATAGGATGTGAATTGAATGTAATTGAATATGAAATGTAATAAATTGATGATCAAATTCATTTATATAGATTCGGCTAACTCAAATTCAAAGCTAGATCGAGGAAAAGAAAAAGTTTTAGATTAGTGGATATTCATACACAAACAAGTGTCGAGGTAAGTCTGTGTAACCAAATTGTGTTTATTTTCATGCTTGAATTGAATGTGGTATGTGATTGTATGAATTATATAAATGTTATAAATAAATGAAATAATCACATATTCAATCAAGTCCGGAAAATGTTAAGTTCCATTTAAATATTGAAATTCGATAGATATATGATTTCCAGTATTGGATGTGGTCCTGCATATGTTGCGGACAGAATATAGCTCAAACGAGCATCCTAATAAAAGCCCTATCGAGCATCCTATTATATATTTCCTACGAGCATCCTGATTGGTAGTGATCTTACATGTGTTGCGCACTACCGCAGCTCTATGTGAGTGTCTTGTTACATGATTAGATAGGTTGTGATCTAGCATATAACGCGGACACAAGCTCAGCTCTACTTGAGCGTCCTGAATGGGCTCTTATGAGCTTCCTAACATGGCTCACTTGAACTCCCTGTTACCTTATCCGGTGCTCCCTGATATTAACTCTTCGGAGTTATCTGTTAAGATATATGAGCTCCCTAATTAAAACTCTTATGAGTTTCCTGTTTTGCCCGAATAAGTGTCCTGTTACATGGCTCATCTGAGCAATCCTGATATATGTGGCTCGAAAATGTGCTCCCTGATTATGTGCCCTATCGAGCACCTTTGAACATGAATTGACGGATCACTAATTTGTATACCTCTTATATACTACATGAGTATCCATCGAAATTTCAATGATTCAACGGATAAAACTCCTGACATGAGAAAATTATGAGACTAAAAGAATTATGTTTTAATGCTTCTGAAATACCTGAAATTTTGTAGCATGATGAGCTCATCCATGTTTACTTGATGTACATGTGAATTATGTGACTAACTTGCTTAATTGAGTGTATGTGATTAGGCAAATTGTCAAATTGTTGGGAAGCATGTTATTATATGCTTATTGTAATGAATGTGATTGGTAAGTTTAATTCCTGTTATACGAGCTTACTAAGCATTAATTGCTTACTAGGCTTTATTTTCTCTATTTTATAGTGCTTGAGAAGCTCATAAAGGTTGGAGATCGGTCTGAGTATCATCACACTATCCACCAGTTCTTTTTGGTATAAAAAGCAATCTTATTTTGGTGTAATGGCATGTATAAGTTTACTTGGCCAATGTTGGCAAGTACATGGTTGTTTGTAATTTAGCCATTGGAATGGCTAATAATGGTTTGTTTTAGTATATTAATATGAGGTTATATATATCATGTTTAACATATATATGTGGTTGGTTGATTGAATTAGGATAAAATATAAGCCTTTACTAAAAGGTAAGTTTGATCATATGAATGTATGTGATGTTATTTCATACATGTTATTGATGTTTGCTTGATTTATATGACTTGAATTGGTTAGCAAATATATGCAAATGTTTGTAACATCCCGATTTTTGGCCTAGTTGGAATAGTGGTTTGGAGACCACAAATCCGAAGCAGAAATATTTGTTTTATGATTATTTGAGGTCTATGGTATGATTTCATGATTGTGTGAAAGTTTCATGAAGAAATTTCATGAATAAGTGTCCAATTTGAATTTTAGGACTAAATTGCAAAAGTTGCAAAATTAGAGATTCTAGAAGCTTTAAGTATGAAATGGCTTTAGATTATTAATTAGAGGTCCTTAAATAGCAATTTGCCCAATTTCTATTTTTATGGACAAAAATGGGCATGCATGGGTAAAATTTTAAAAAATAGTCTTAAGGGCATTTTTGTCATTTGGAAAATAAAAGAATTAAAATGGAAAATGAAGTGAAAATCTTGTCCATATTCTTCAAGTGGGTGCCGAAATTTCTAAGGACCATAGCTAGGGTTTTTCTTCAACTTTTCAAGCTTGAAAGTAAGTACATCTTAGCCCCATTTTTGATGTTCTTTATGTTTTTGAGATCCTTGAAGCATGATCTAGCTATTTCTACCATTATTTTGAGCTAGGGTTCATGTTTAAAAACTTACCCATGTGTGTCATGCATGTATTTTGGTGTTTAATGGAGGAATATGAAAGTTTGATGTATGATAAACATATTTTACTAATTGATTTTTCATGAAAACCCCTAAAAGGACCTTTTTTGTGAAAGTTGTAAAAATGAGTAGTAAAAATCTGAATTGAAGGAAAATGTGGGCTGTTATGAGTGTGTGTTAGGTTTGGCTAGGTTTGGGTAACAAAGAAAAAGAGTACATTTCATTTTACGAGCCTAAGGACTAATTTGTAATTATGTGAAAGTTTAGGGGCAAAATTGTAATTTTTCCAAAGTATGATTTATGGACCATTTTGAACAATGTGAAAATTAAATAAGTGAAATTTGCTATTATAGATCAAGGAAAATGGAGTCCTGGCCTAGACCGAGGAAAGAGCAAGATCTTGGACTAAATTGAATTAATTATCCATATTTTGTACCGAGGTAAGTTTGTGTGCAAATAATTCAACATTATGTTATTATGTATTAAATGCTTTAATATTGCATGGATTCTATGATTGTTTTTGTGGATTGATTAATAATGATTCGATGACGATTCTGTGAAGAATTAGTACCATGATATCACGGTTGAACCTTAGGAATGTTGGGATACAAATGTCATAACATTAGGGTTATATGTGATCCCATGTAAGACCATGTCTGGGACATGGCATTGGCATCAAAATGTGATCCCATGTAAGACCATGTCTAGGACTTGGCATTGGCATCAATATGAGACATCTGTAAGACTATAGCTGGGCTATCGGCTTCGAGATACATGATCCCATGTAAGACCATGTCTAGGACATGGAATTGGCATCGATATGTGATCCCATGTAAGACCATACATGGGATATGGCATTGGCATCCAACTATGTGAATGTGATTTCTCGAGTATCTTTTAGTATTCCAAGTGGTTCAACGGGGAATCCCAAGATTAAGTTAACGAGATGACAAAGTAAGATTATGTTGAAAGGGTACAGGTATGTACACCAAGCTTATAAACATTGAGATTATTAAACGATGAAACTTCGATAAGAAGTGGATGAATGAATTATGTTAATGGGTTTTACTGTACACTATGTAAATGACATGTTTTAAAATGCATTTATGATACTTGATGACATTGTGATGAGCTATATTATGTTTATGTGTATAATAATGCTTGGTTAATGTTGTTAATTATTTACATGCAACTTACTAAGCTTTATGCTTACTCCCCTTTCTTTTCCATTTTTCTTATAGTATCGCCAAGTTAGCTCGGGGATCGAAGGACGTCGGAGCTCGATTCATACTATCAAACTAATATTTTGGGTATTGTAAATTTAAGTATTTTGAGTATGACATGTATAGGGACTTGGTCTTTTTGTTATATGTCATATTGATTTAGCCAAATGTGTTGGCTTATGATAATATTTGATTCATTTTGTATAAGGCTATGTGATATGGCTCATAATGAATGATGGGTTGTAAACCAATTCATTTATGCATGTATATGCCAATGCCATTATGATATGGCTCTTGGTTATTGATGGTTGAATGATGATGGAAGTTTGGTATGTGAATAAGTTAATATGATAATGCATGCATGCAATCTAGGAGATATTGTTTATTTGTATACGTGTGTGTTGGTAAAATTGGCTTTTCCATGAGAAGTTGTCATGCATGAGCTATGTTTATAAAGTTTTAAGTACATGAAGTTATGTTATGTGAGATGCCATTGAAGTCATGTTTGTGTATGTGCAATTAAGGGTGGCAATTGGCTTGAAAAGTAACCTCAAAAATTGTCCACACGGGTAGACACACGAGCATGTGTCTAGGCCATGTGTGACACACGGTCTACCCCATGGGCATGTGGTCTGGCCGTGTGTCCCCTGCACCCTAATTAATGAAAAACAGAATGCCCAATAGTAAACACACGGGCAGAGACACGGCTGTATGTCTCAGCCGTGTGGAGGACACAGCCTTAGGACATGAGTGTATGCCCTGGCCATGTGAAGTCTGCACTTAATTTTGAGAATTTAATTTACCACACTACCTAAGCACACGGGCATGTGCTGTGGCCGTGTGATCTCATTTTGCTGATGACGTCATAAACAGAGAGTTACACGGGCTGAGGACATGGGCGTGTCCCAAGCCACACGGGCGTGTGTAATCACACGGCCTACCCACATGGGTGTGTGACTCTCCAAAACATGAAAATTTTCTAAGTGTTGTAAAAGTTCTGAAGGTTTCTGGCTTAGCCCCAAATCACTTCCAATGTATGTTTTGGACCTCGTAGGCCCATAATAGGGACGAAATGACTGTAAATGTAAAGTTTTAAATTTGGACAAAAATTCATGTCTCAATTTTGTATGAGTGCATGTGTTTAAGTCTGGTAATGCCTCGTACCCTATTCCAGCATAGATTACGAGTAAAGGGTGTTACAATGTTATTGTAGGTTGAAGGTTAAATTTAGGTGAGAAATAAGGCTAGAAAATGGCCTTATTTTGTCCACACGGGTAGACACACGGGCGTGTGTCTTGACCGGGTGTTACACACGGCCAGGAACATGGGCATGTGGTTTGGCCGTATGTCCCCTACATCTTAAAAATTGAGAAACAGAATGCTCAGAATTGGTCACACGGGCAGAGACACGGGCGTGTGTCTCAGCCATGTGTGGCACATGGCCTAGAACACGGGCATGTGTTTTGGCCGTGTGAATCTTGCACTTAATTTTTGAAAATTAAATTGACCACACGGCCTAATACACGGGCGTGTGGCTGGCCGTATGACACAAGTCAGAGAGTTACAAGGACATGAATTGGGACACGACCGTGTGCCTCATATCGAATGCCCACACGGCCTGATACATGGGCATGTCATCTAGCCGTGTGAACAACACGGCTTACTCACAAGGGAGTGTGATCTCTTTATATGAGAAAAATTTTAAAATTTTGCGAAAAACTCTTTGAGTTCCCGATTTAGTCCCGACTTGTTTCTAATGCTTAAATTGGACCTCGAGGGTTCATTCAAAGGATGATATGATTAGTCTCGGATATGAACAGTAAATGATATGAATTATCTGTAATTGTTCTGTAAACTTCAATAATGCTCTATAACCCTGTACCGGCAACGGATACGGGTTAGGGGTGTTACACACATCCCTACCCGTAGTAGAAGGAATTGTGATTGCATCATTATCAGTGACAGAGGGGACTACGTCTGCAACAAACGAGTCCTCCTCCAAATAAAGGTTATCTTTCTAGGTGGTTATAAAAGAGTTCTACGAGACTCCAGAAGGGTTGTACACATTAAAACCCAGCCTACTCATGTCCATACCATCAAGAACATCAAATTCCACCTTGCGAGCATCAAAAGGACCACAAGCAACCTAGGCATGAAGCAATATATTCTCCTTAAACCTCTGTAGAGAGCTCAGGATATTTTTGGACGTTTCCTTCTTAAAGGTCTCCAAAGCATCAGCCTGCTTTTGTAAGGTGCTATCCACCTGCTCCTGGCACTCCCTGATAATCCTATGCACTTCAACAGTGTGCTCCGCAATAGTCCTTCTCAACTTTGTCTCCACAATTATTCACCTTTCCCTCTCAATAATAAGCTCAGCGGCTTACCCCTTTGCTTTTATTTCCATTGCGATGAGACATTCGGTAAGATCCTCATGTTTCTCGTTTATTACTTCATTTTATTCTCTCATCTTGTGATACAACTCGTGCACCCTATTCAACTCAACCTTCTTGTTCGCGAGCTCCTTATGACAGGCTTCCGCGTACCTTAACCCGATGACGCTAACCTTAGATAATGAAAAACGTAAAGATGAGAAAGTTCTTGCTTATCTAAATCTCCGCGCCACGAAAAGGGACCCCTAACAATCTCAGTAGGCACTTCTTCAGCAGCAGGGACAAGAGAACTCCGAGGAACAAAAGAGGGAGTTTCTTCATCAATCACGATTGGCGAGCTCCCCTAGGTAATAGGTGGCAAGCTCACCATAGGGGGACAGTGAGCCTGAGTGACCACAACATCAGGACTAGTAGTGCCTCATTTTCTCTTTTGACGATGACCAACTAAGTACTACTCTCCTTCTCCTCGTTAGGAAGGTTAATACGCACAGCACCAGTAGAAGTCTTATGCTTCTTGTGGCTACTTCTTATCAAAACATCGATGTCTATGGCCTTGTTAAGCTTGCAAGAGGCTGTCAGTCTCATTTGAATTATCGTCGCAACCTTAATTACTCCCTGCACCAGCAACAACTCTATGGTCAGTAGGAGTAGTTAACAAGCTAGTACTTTCCCTACCTCTCTTCTCTTGAATGAATTCAGGAAGAGCAAAAGGACGGAGGTTCATCTCGCAATAATGATAGAAGAAGCTCGCAGTCTCCTCCTCACATCCCAACAGTATCCGGCCCAATTGATCACAAGAGCTATGAGGCCAAGTAGCCCCTACAGGCAGCCCACAAATTGACTGGGCGACCACCTCATTATCACCTGTTCTCCAGCCATTGGGGTTAAGATCCTCTAGACAGAATTATCGCAGTGAGAATAGTCTCTCAACGACCCATATACAAAAAATAATTCATCTCTCAACGATTAAATGCTTAAAGAGACCCAACGAACCAGATGCAAGCAAGAAAAAAACGATCCATCTTTTGACGGTCAGATGCATGCACTCAACACTCGGCCTTACACGTGACAAGAGTGTGCCGAACAAGCTGCACTAAAATCTAACACAATGGACCTAAGGCCTGCCACTTTGTAACACCCCTTAAGCCCACTAAAGGGGGACTGGTTTGTTATATATATCTGTAATTGCCAACCTAAATGTCCTAAAAGGATTCGGGTCTTTGAACCTTAACCTGAATGGACCCGATTCGGAAGAGGCATATTCACCAAGAGGTATATTCACCAAGACAGCTCGCAAGAAGAGTTCGCGAGCACACCTCACAGGATGGGGTTACGAACACTGTTCACAGAAACGATTGCGAGCCCTACAAGTAATCCAAACTCGTAACCAACGGGTATGGAGTTCGCTGAGGATGCTAGCCCTTGGATCAGAAAGGACCGCGTCCTACGTTTGACACCTATCCAGTAAGCCAGAGAGCGTGCAGAGAATGTCAACACCAGAGGCAAAGAATGTCAGTATTGGAGGTCCTAAGACTGGGACAAAATGGTGGGCCCAATTACGAGCTGTAATAGTAACAATAAAAGCATGTATAAATACCCCAAATATTCCTCTCAAAAGGATATGAGAAAAACACTTCAACAAACCTACTTTTTTATGCACATTTATCTCGAGATTCTCTGAAAGAAAGAAGCAACAATGACAACATATAGAAAATATCAAAATGATGTAAAATTTGGTTTTTGATATTATAATATAAAATATTGGTTTTTGATACTATAATATACAAAATTTTATTTTTAGTTAAAAGGTTAATATATCAAAAAGTCCTTAAACTATAATCCTTTATTTAAGTAAACCTTTATACTATTTTTCTAGCCTATATTTTAATATTAAAATAATTTTTTAAAATTTTAAACTAATTTGGATTTAATATTGATATGAATTTAATGAGAATATTTTATTAAATAAAAAATCAACATATGATTTTTTATTTTTTTTAAATCTTTAATGATTTTTATAATTATCTACAATTTATGATTTTTAAAATTTTAATTATTTTTAATAATTCTTCTTATAATTTTTAATAAATTTTATTTAAAAATAATAGATTAAATCCGAGACTAACACATTTTGCCATTTCTTTATTCCATCAATTAATTTTAATGCTTAACATGATCAAAGATAAAATTGTCAACCTATAAAAGTTTAATTGATTTCTTAAATTAACAATAAATACTTAATTAAATATAAATTAAATCCAAAAAATTAATTAATTTTTTAATTTTTTTCTTTTAAGAGTTGATTACATCTTTAAGCCAACAATAAATAAACCAATCTTTGTGGGAGGTAGTGGCGAAAGCCACATAAATGACCCCCACAAAATTGGCTTTTTTACTAAAATAAATTAAAAAAATTATTTATGAAAATAGGTTGTCAGCCCGATTATATACGAAAATGGGGTTTTTTTTTATTCGCGCCTATCTGACAGGCGCGATTCATTATTTTATATTAATTTTTTTAAATAAAATATTATTTTTTTTATTTTCGGGTCAGTATGACCCGTGTATAAATACGAATACAGGTTGCGGCTACCTGAGAGGTGCAACTAATCCAGCCTTTCTCTGAGGCACAAATGGTTGTGCCTATCTCAGAGGCGCAAATGGTTGTGCCTATCCTAGAAGCGCAAATGGTGGGGCCCACACGTGCTTACCTTTTCCCCTATATATACCCCCGAAAATTAAATGAACACATACACAAAATTTAGCATAGCAAGTTGAACGAAAATAAGAAGATAGGGAGAAGAAAAAAAAGAAAGGAGAAGAAAACAATATGGAGGATAAGGTATTTTAATATTTTTTTTGTAAATAGAATGTAAAGTTTTGTTAGTAATTTTATTATTTGAAAGCTATTTTTTTAGGTTATTAATTTTGTTAGCTTATGAATGAAAATTTTTGCATTAAAAATTTTATGTATTTTTTTTGCTATTCGAAACTGTTTTGAAAATTTTGAAAAATTTTTAACAGATCTAAGATGGAGAATCAGTTTTTCGTATGTGTTTTTTTCGATGGAGAAATTTTGACAACAACCGTGGGATGTATATTTGAATGTCGCAAACAAGTAGCAATGAGATTTAATAAAAATATCTCGTTTGATGATATGAAGGAAAAAATTAGTGAAAAAAATTATAGACGTTGTGGGAGAAGGATGTCGAAACTTTTCTACAAGTTTCCAGTTTCGACGGATCCCATAAAATTCACTGAAATGGAACTCGTAGACGATGAAGACATGGAGACAATGGTCGCTCTTTATTTTGGGACTCGAAGCAACCAAAATGCACTGATTCAGTTATTTGCTGAGTTAGCTAATACAGAGGCAACTGAAGATCCCACTCCATTAGGTGAAGAAGATGGAGCTCAAGAGCCGTGTATGGTGGTTCCGATATCGTACGTTGATAGTCAATCAACTATACACGGGATCGACATTGATCTTAATGCTGCACCCGAGACTGATGTGGTTGGTGATGATGTATACTATAGTAGTGATCCTTCTGATCACAAAGTCAATAGTGAGAGTGATCCCGACGTAGACGAGGTCCCGGATGATATTGACAATGAAGGCGTGAATGATGATGGAAATGTTAACGCGTCTTCAGTTGGGAACCACATTCGTCATATTGTGATACACAATAATCCTGGGGTACCCATGTCTCGGATAGACCGATCACGGCGCACACCGAAGTTTTTCGAGTACCACAAATACTATCTCGCTACTGGGATGGTCTGTATATTCTAATCTTGAGGAGTTGTTCGTGGGCCAGAGATTCGAAAGTAAGGAAGAATGTGTTTTTTTCATTAAGCGGTATAACATGAATATATCAGTAGACTATAAAGTTGTAACGTCTAAACTGACATTATATATTGGAGAGTGTTGGAGGTCGGCGAAAGGCTGCAATTGGTGGATACGAGCTGCATTTATCCAGAAGTCGCAAATGTGGGAGATACGAAAATTTGTTGGGCCTCACGCATGCACTTCAACACGTATGACAGAAGATCATCGAAAACTTGATTCCAAAACTATCTGTACGTGCATCATGCCAATGGTGAAAGACATGCCTACCATTAAAGTTTCTCTATTGATTGCCGAAATGCAGGAACGATTCCAGTATCGAGTATCATACTGAAAGGCATGGATAGATAAACAAATGGCAATGGAACAATTGTACGAAGATTTTGATGTATCGTACAATGAGTTACAAGGATGGATAGTCGCTATGAGGGAGTACGTGCCGGGGACTGTCATTGAGTTGCAGACACGACCTTATTACGGGCCGGATGACCAACTACAATCAGGAAAAAGAATTTTTCATCAAATGTTCTGGACGTTTAATCCATGTGTGTGCCCATTTCCCCACTGTAAGCCGTTTGTGCAAGTAGATGAGACCTGGCTATATAGAAAATATACACAGATCCTACTTCTTTCAGTTGCTCAATACGGCAACAGGAACGTGCTCCCGATAGTATTTGCCATCGTCGATAAGAAGAACATGGAATCTTGGGAATTCTTCCTTACCAACCTACGGAGGTATGTTATTAGCAACGATAATATTTGCATCATCTCCGATAGAGGGAAAGGATTAATTACCGCCATTAGGCGTTCCGGTGTGCCATGGAGATCCGTTTACTGCATCCAGCACATCGTAGCTAACTTCCAGCGAGATTATAAGAATGCAGACTGGAAAAGACAAGTTGTGAGAATGCGTAAAGGATTACCTTATATTTTCAATATAAGTTTTAATGTTTTAGGGCAGTGTTGTAACTTATCTTTTCTTAATACATATGCAGCGCACGAGTTAGAGCCACACATTTTTCGCCAAAGAATGACTCGACTTGAGAGCGATATGGAGGGTCAAACAAACACATCTTTCCGATAGTGGTTGGATACTATGGAGCCGTGGCAATGGGCTCAAAGTTTTGACGAGGGTTTCGTTATGGTCAAATGACCACAAACTTGGTAGAGGGGATCAACGCTATGTTGTTAAAAACACGACATCTTCCAATTTCATCTGTCTTCTCTCTACATTCTACAAGTTGGCTACCTTGATGCCAAGAATGGGTCAACAACAAGTTAACCAAATGGAGGCAGGACACGTGTTTGTAGAAGATGTTAGGGATGCAATTGCTGCAAACCATTGGATGGCAAGGTCAATGACTGTAGAAGTATATTCATGACGTAATGAAATGTTTCGAGTTACTGAGACTATCAGTCGTCGACCCGGTATACCACCTAGATCCTGCGGAGTTGATCTTCGAAATAGATGATGCGATTGTAGGAGGTTTCAAACACTTCATTATCCATGTGCACATGTTGTGGCAGCTTGTGCTAAAGTCTCACTCAATGTAGAACAATTTATCGATGAAGTGTACATCCTCGAACGCACGTTGCGTGTATGGGAGAACAAGTTCCCCGTGCTTCTTTACCTATCTACTTGGGAGGTACCTCCGACGACCTTCGAGCTTGTTCCAGATAAATGGTTACGTAGGAACTCGAAAGGTCGTCCGCAATCATCCAGAATCCATAACGAAATGGACATTAGGGAGAAATCCGACGGGAAGCTGTGTGGCGTATGCAGATTAGCCAGTCATAATCGAAGTAAATGCCCGCTCCGAAACTACCATGTTGGACAATTGTCGCAATTGGGTAGAAATTGAGATGTAGTTCATTACATGTTAAAAGGATTGAATTATAAATTTGTCAACAATTTGTTGCACTTAATCTAATTTGACTTACATAGTTAGTATAAAGTTTATTTATTTAAATAATAAATAAAAAAACCATAAAATTGATAAATAAAATGGCAAAAAAGTCATTATATAAATACAAAGTTAACTATTTAAATTGCAAAAAAAAATTAAATTGTTAATTAAAATGCCAAAAAATTCATTACATAAATAAATATGAAGTTATTTATATTACAAAACCCCCTAAAATTGATGGTTTGATGGTGTCGTTTTAGGGGTATATTTTTGTGGAGCTCGACGTTCACGTTGCGGGCGATTACGGCGATCAACATTCTCTTCATCCGTATGTGGGGGTGTGCAAAACATAGATGAAAAATCATGTCTCAAACGCCATCGATGAACTTGAGCCGGGAGGAGTGGAGTACGGCGGTGGATACAGGCCAGAAGGAGCGGAGTACTGAGGTGGATACGAGCCAGGATGACTGGAGTACTGATGTGGTAGTGGGCTGAAGATATCAAACTCTAAATGATATCCGTGGCCTGACGAGCCTGGGAAATAGTCATTGCCCCCCAAATCTGGATGATAAGAACTATCTCTAGAGTGTAGTTCCGGCTCTAGCTCTGGTGCATGATGCGAATCTGAAAACGGTTGCCCAATTCGAGTCGTATGCGAAGGGACTACCATCAACCGCCCACCAAATAAAAATGGTTTCCCTATCTCACAGTACCACTGTATTTACTCTAACGAGGGCTGCAAATCCAAAGCACGATCCATCTGAGGTACCCTCCCTAATCGGTTATTCCACATCGTAATATATTCTTCATGCACTTCTCCCCAATTATTTCCATACGCCCCCCTCCTGCTCATCCCATGGATATCCCCCAATTGTACTGGCAGTGTCGGGATATACTGTATGCAACCGAACTGCCGAAGTACTCGATCGCCATGATACCACTCCACTATATGAAAATTGATAACAGGTGCACTAATGCACCATAGGTTTGAGTGGACGTGGGTAGATGAGGGAATAACCGCCATAATTTCTGGAACGGAATACGACATCCAAACAAACTGCACAGTTAATAACATTTTTATATTAATGCGGGTCGAGTGAGATAAAATAATAAAATTAAGTTTATATTGGAAAAACTTACCCCCTCTCCAGCATGATTCTCAATCATCAGACGGTATATCGAAACCGTGTATGACCTCCCGATACCTGGATTAGTGCTCTATCTAAGGAAAACAAATTGTTAGAACAATTTAATTCGAAAAAAAATCAACTAATTCTTATAACGAGTAAAAATTCATCACCTATTAACGAGTGAAAATATATATGATTGGTGACTAATGGATGCCAAGAATGGCATCCGGTAAAGTGCCCACGACTGCAGCAGTATGAGGCATCCGCTTATGTCCATCGCAGAAGGATCTGTCGTCCGAAAAAGTTCGCGATACAGCATGGCTAACACTGCGGACCCCCAACTGTATGAACGGGTGTTATGCAAATTGGATAATAGGGGTAAGTACATCAAGTGAACCATACTGTCGTTTGCATCCGGCATGAGTACACCCCCTATAAGGTGCATAATGTAAGCTCGAGCGACCAGCATCACCTCCCATTCATTGGCCTTTAGCCATGAAAACCTCAAACTGGTAAATTTCCCCTCACTTGGCGAGCGTCCAAGTAATTCATAGCAAAGGGTAGCCGGCCTAGAGATCAAACTTACGCCCGTGACCACATTCCCGTCGATGGGAAGCCTGCGCTGTAGTGCAACATCCTCTAGAGTGATGGTACACTCCCCGCATAGCAAATGAAATGTATGGGTCTCCGGACGCCATCGCTCGATTAAAGCGGAAATCAAGTCATATCGCAGATCAAAAGTTCGGATCAATGCCGTTGATCCGAACCCGGCTAATTCCAAGTATGGTGTTAGGCGTTCATTTGGCAGAAACCCTACACTACTAACACGGCCCCTCAATACGCGGTACTGGCCCTGACATTATTAAATTAGCAAAATAGTTAATACAATATAATTTAATTTCACAAATAACATGGGTATCAAATAAAAATTTTATTACCATATCATTAATAGTACTTGATATGTGATTATTATTATTAATAAAAGAACCCATTTGCTGCAAATCTGCAATTAAAAAAATAAATTCATTTAATTTGTTTCAAAAAATATAATAAATTATTTTAAATTTCAGAAACAAAACACGGTGAATATCTAATAATTTCCCATAATTTACCTACAATAAAAAAATTTATGTTAGATTACAATAATAATATAATTAAAATTAATATAAACTATGTAAACATAAAAACATACGAATTAAAAAATAGAAATAGAAATAGAAACATTCCTGATTAGTTTCTTTCAAACAAACAACCTATAAAAATAACAACAAATTTAATCAATATTTTAATAAATCAATAAAAATTGTCAAATAAATGAAAAATAAAATAAAATCACACAGCATAACAAATACTTTATAAAATTTTCAAATATTGTATTGAAAAATCAAACACATAAAAATTAATTATATATAATAGTGATTTGAATTAAGATTTTACAACTTTTTCTAATGCCAGTAATTCTCAAATCCTTAAATCAAATGATAATTTTATAAATTTAGAGGTTTTTAATTAGACAGCATATAAATGAAGTATTTGTTATGCTCCTATAATTGGTTAATACAATATCAATATTCTAGATTTTGTAGCAGGTGAAAGTTACCAATCGTATTGTTTCTTTTATGGTCTCAATCATATTGTATGTATATGCTAAAGTTTAAAAAAAATGGGTTTGTATAATTTTTAACTTGATTTTCAAATAAATAAAAATAATAATCATTCTTTATGGGCTCAATCCCCTATAAATGAAGCTATTGAGAGGACAGCAAGCAAAAAAGAAAGATCGGTGTGTGTTTAGTGTAAGCAGGTAAGAGAGAGAGAGATAGGCTATGATAATTAGTCTATCTTTTTTATATGTAATTTTTTGGTAAATTCTTAAACCATTCTACGAAAATCAATAGAGGATGTGAACGAAAATGGTAGATAGCAGTGGTGGGTGTCTTTGGTCTCCACCTCATAAATTGATATTACCTATAATGCTGAAACTATCATACAGAGGCAATGCCATGATTTAACATCAATATAATATATATGTTCATAACTAAATGCGATTATTGGTTTAATTTGTTTAAATATGTGAGTCGATATTATGTTTCTTCAATAATCAGACTTAGTTACATTTTATATGATATCTTAATAGAGTATTTTTAAATAATATTTGCAAGATAGAGTAAGCAAACATCCACATTTGCTTAGGCTAAATATGAATTTTCATTGTTTGGCCTAAAATCAAATAATAACATACCAATACTTAACAATAACTTAAAAAATTTAAATGACCTTAAACATCATTTGTCCAAATTCATTTTCAAAATGAAATGAGTTTTAATTTTTTTATAAACTTATATGTTAAACTCACCAAATACTAAACTAAACACAACAATTTATAACTTAATCCTAAATTACTAATAAATTAATTTTAAAATAATTACAAACACAAAATTTTTTAACATAATCCTAAATTACTAACAAATTATTTTTAAAATAATTATAAAAAAAATACATTCATACAAAATATTAATCCAAAACTATAAACACTAAACATAAATATTTTATAATTAATAATTAATAACAAAAAAATCACAATATCTTAATTAAACTCTTTAAATTATAAACAAAATTATTTACTAAAAAATACATTACCGTTTTTTTTTCTTTCTTCTTCTTTTTCTTCTCTTCTTCTCCTTTCTCTCTTTCGTTGTGTGGATGGGGTTTGGGGGACCATACTTATAAGGTTCCCCATTTGCTTTTTCCATTGAAGGGACTAACGCAGTATAGCAAAGAATAAATTACAGTCCATGGAGCGAGAAAGGGGGCATGCATGCAGTCGCAGGGAGAGACTGTTTCGGCAAAGAAAGCCACCACGTGGGCAGCATACAGGGCAGCCCATTTGTGCCTATTTGCCAGGTGCGATTAATAACGCCTATCCGACAGGCGCGACCCGTTTTTATCCGTATTTTGACCCGTTAAATCGTATTTTTACATGTATATATATTTAAATATTTTTAATAAAAATAAAAAAATAATGTTTTTTTAAAAAATTTAATATAAAAATAATGAATCGTGCCAGTCAGATAGGCGCGAATGAAAAAAAACCTCATTTTCGTATATAATCAAGCTGACAATCTATTTTGATAAATAAATTTTTTTAAATTTATTTTAATAAAAAAGCCCACAAAATTGATCGTAAGAATAAGTCAATTAATTCAAAAAAGAAAGAACACAGTGATGGTGCGATTGGACCACACCACGGCAGCATGACATCATTCTGTCAAAATAAAGTTTCTCCGAGTCAGACAAGTTGGTATAGGTCCAAGACAAATGCAAATGGAAGCAAAACAAAACAAATTTCCAACTCTTAAGAAATTAAGAAGTCTCAGGAAGCTTCTTTCTGTCTTAAACCAAGAAAAAACGTTTGAGAGGTGAGTGAGGCCTGTTTCTCACTATTTAAAAAAAAAAATTATGCTTGTTAATTATATATTCCAGAATATATATATATATATTAGCTAAAAACCCATTGCAACCTAACATTATAAATTTATAATTAATATTACCTTATCTGAGTGTTTCTTTATTTTATTTAGGTTTAATTGAACAAAAGGTAATTAAAGTTAGTTTGAATTAGATATTTAAATTATTTTTTAATGATCTAGGTGCTTGAATTTTAATTTCGTTAATAAAAAGTTGATATTTGCGTTATACGCCAACAAATCAAATTTTGTCATTAAAATATAATTAAATAAATTTACTTTAATATTTCTATTAATATTAAATAAAAAATCCCTCCCCGTCCCTCTCTATCCCCCTCGCTGCTGCTGCTGCAGATGGGAATCCATCTCTGCAATAACCTTCGTTGCCATGGAGTTTCTTCAGCTTCTTCTTCAGATGAGTGTTCCAGTAGTTTTTAATGTCATTGTCTGTCCTTTGCGGCAACTAAGATGATTTTGCAGCCTATCTGCAGCAATATTAAAACTCCCCATTTATTCATTTCCATCTAGGATTAAACATATACAGCATTTATTTGGTTTAATGAAATCAGAGAAAAAAAAAGGATAGATAAATTAATTACCTGTTTGGCTAAAAGAGCTTGAAGGTGGATTATCATTTTCTCTTCATGTTCTATAAAGTTACCCCTTCGAATCCCCGGCCTCAAGTAATTAGGCCATCTAAGCCTGCAACTCTTGCTACATCTGAGCAACCCTGGTAAATAAAAAATTCATAAACTTGTTGAGTGTTGATTTCAATTGTTTAATGATTTAATCCAAAAGATGAAAAACCTGTATTGGTAGGAAAAGCTCTCCAATTCCCAGGACCATGTTCTTGAATATAAGACGCCAAGACGATATCTTCTTCAGGAGTCCATGATCCCTTATTCACACCGACTTTGTAACAGCAAGATGGTCTCCCCATTATCAGTTACCTTCTGAAAACCTCAAGCAGCAGAGAGGGAGAGGGACAGCGAGGGGGGAGGTAACTTTTTATTTTATTTTACTTTAATATATATAAATATTAAAATAAATTTTTAATTATATTTTAGGGAGATAATGACATGGCAAAATTTGTTTGATTGGCTAACATGTTTTTTTTTTTTTTTAACAGTACTAACTGCGGCTATCAATTTCAAAATCAAGTTTAGATATCCGGATGAATAAAAAAATAGTTCAAGGTTCATGTCTAATTAAGCCTTTTGTTTATTTCAGTCATACCTAACCTTATAATCTAAAATTGTTCCTCTTTGTTGGTTTTTTTTTTTAAAGAGTATATAATTAACGAATAACAAAAAAGGGAGGTATATTTGATTTTGGGTTGGTATTTATTATCTTGAATACAAAGTCAAAGCCTCTGTTACACAATTCCGAGACTCATCTTTATCTAGGTCCAGGGTTATCCACTGAATTGCAGGATTTGGCTGTTGAATAATGATCTTTGCTGCATCCGTTTGAGGTCTTTCTCATGTATCTGGTACAGGGGCTTAAACCCTTGTAGTTTTGATCTTCTTCCTTTTTGTTTCCTTTTTCACTTATAGTTGATTTTTAAGCCTTGAAATGATATATGTTGTCAGTGGCTTGTTTTAAAATTAATGGTCTTACGATACCTGGATGTGTTTGTATGTTGAAAATCCCAGAATTTGATTGTTTATCTGTCCCCTGTATGTTCCCTATTTGATTTCAGTTTTGGTCATGTTCCTTCTCGGGTTTATGATTTTACTGAGTCTTCTTTTCTGCACTGTCAACCGTAATCTGTGCTTCCGCCCTCATAGATTAACGACCTTCTCTGTTATTATACGTTAATGACGATAACAAATCATGGGAAAATTGTTCTGTTACTACTGATTAGTTACCTCGGTCTTTGGCCTCCTTGTTAAGATGAAAATCCCTAAAATAAGTTACATTTCTGAGGTTTTCCACCATTTCCGGCTACCAATGTCCTAGACTTTATAACTAGGAAAAAGCCGAAGGTTTCCGTTTCCGTCATAATTGGTTTGGTACTAAATTGCTTTACCTTACACCATCCCCACATGTGATTGATCGAGCACCAAATATCTGATGGTCAGCTAAACACTGAACTTTTCCCATCTTTCAACGGCAAATAGGTGATGTGGTCCATGACTTACTAAGGGAAACTTGTTCATGCTTATTTGCGTTACCTTGCTGTCGATGATCAGTCATACAGTGCAAATTTTCTCATTTTTACTTATAAGCTATTCTCTGGTCTTGTGTCTTAAGTAACATCTGTGTGCCATTAAACGTTCCTCACTAAGAATCTCTGAGAAATAACTGTCCAACTTCTACTTGGAATTTGTTTCGCAGGATTCATTTTATAATACTACGATCCAGAGAGTTGAAACCATGTCTTTAGTAATGTCTGCAGATCCAGCTACTGCAGCATATAGAAATACGAAGCTTTATTCAATACAGGGTATCAGTGACAGTTCTGGCTTGTTCGCTCAAATGTTCGGATCGGATAAGCATAATCCTGTATACATCAATGATTCTTACAGCAGTGAGAGCTACAAGAAGTGCTTCCTTGACTCTCCAACGGAAGAGCTTATTCATTCATCTAGTTCTGGGGTATCGGGAAGTTCGTTTCGCCCACAGGATGTCTCTACTTACAAGCTAAGAGGTAGTTCATGCCATCTCCAATAATTGCTCAATAACCTTCAAACTATTCTGTTTAATTAATTTGATCCCTTGATATCTTTCATTTTTTTTTTTTAAATTAGATTACTTGGAAATCCAAAGCCTAGATACGTTAGACTCTGATACAGATGAGATGAAACTGAAACTTCAAGAACTGGAGAGAGCACTGCTGGCTGATAATGATGTTTATGAAGATGTTGACATGTTTGGTGCTGGTCTAAGCATGGAAATAGATGGTGAATGGTCTGATCCTATCAGGACAGATCAGTCGCTCCATGACTCACCCAAGGAGTCGTCATCCTCAGGTTCATGTCACAGTAGCATCAGCAGCAACAAAGAGGTATCACATGCTTCATCTAAAATTCCCAAGCAGATGCTTATTCACTGTGCTGCTGTACTATCAGAAGGAAACATTGAAGAAGCTTCATCCATAATAAATGAGCTTCACCAGATGGTGTCAATTCAAGGAGATCCTCCTCAGAGAATTGCGGCCTACATGGTTGAGGGTCTTGCAGCTCGCATGGCTGCATCTGGAAAATATCTTTATAAAGCTTTAAGATGCAAAGAACCCCCTTCTTCTGATAGGCTTGCTGCAATGCAAATCCTCTTCGAAGTGTTTGGGTTTATGGCAGCAAATGGTGCAATTATAGAGGCGTTTAAAGATGAAAAGAGAGTACATATCATAGATTTTGATATAAATCAAGGTAGTCAATATATTGCTCTGATTCAAACAATTGCTAAGTTCCCTGGTAAGCAGCCTCAGTTAAGGTTTACAGGGGTTGATGACCCCTAATCAGTTCAACGTCTTAACGGAGGTCTCAAAATTGTTGGACTAAGACTTGAGAAACTAGCAGAAGCACTTGGTGTGCCATTCGAGTTTCAAGCCATTCCCTCACGCACTTCACTTGTGACTACGTCTATGCTGGATTGCCGACCAGGCGAAGCACTTGTAGTGAACTTTGCATTTCAACTCCACCACATGCCTATGAGAGTGTTTCAACTATAAATCAGCGGGACCAGCTTCTTAGGATGGTAAAGGGCTTGAATCCAAAACTTGTTACTGTTGTTGAGCAAGATGTAAATACGAACACATCACCTTTTTTCCCTCGGTTTATTGAAGCATATAGTTACTACTCTGCCGTCTTCGAGTCTCTCGATGCAACTCTTCCACGAGAGAGTCAGGACAGGATGAACGTTGAGAAGCAGTGCCTGGCAAGGGACATAGTCAACATTGTTGCTTGTGAGGGAGAGGAAAGAATAGAGCGATACGAGGTTGCAGGAAAGTGGAGGGCAAGAATGATGATGGCTGGATTCACACTCATCCGATGAGTCAGAATGTGATCGATATGATCTGGAAGCATATCAAGGAGTACTGTGACAGGTACAAGCTGAAGGAGGACTTGGGGGCGCTTCATTTTGGTTGGGAAGACAAAAGCCTGATTGTTGCTTCGGCATGGAGGTAGGATTGTCCGGTATCTGGTTTAGTTTAGTTTCTCTAGGGTTATCGTAACTTTTTTTCTTTTTTTTTCTTTAATTTCTGGGAAAAGACTTGGTTTTTGGTGGTGATGTAAAATCTCAGGGATGAGTAGGGATTGCTAATTATCTAATTTTTTTTTTTTTTGAATAATATATGTTTCAATTTGAAATATTTCTTTTGGAGCTTAGTAAAATGTTAATTAGCAAGGTTTTATTCTTTTCTATCAATCATTGGTATGCATGTAAATTTTTTTTACCTGGTTATAAACCTCTTAGATATTATAAAATTCAATCTTGGTAGCATTTCGTATTAACAAAATCAATCAATTATTAAAAGTTTGAAACTTTAGAGGTTCTACTTGCAAAAGAAAAAAGAACTATATATAAACATAATTATTTAAATGTATATTTGTTTGGATTCTCAGAAAGACTTTAATAAACAACTGAGAGCAACAGCTCATGCTTATAATTAAGAAATTTTAATTATTGAAGATTCAACCTTTCAATTATATGAAATTTATCCGACATTATTTTTAAAAAAATGTTCTAACAATAGTTTAGTCCCTTTTAAGCTAGTTTACCCAATCATGTTAAAAAACTCGAGCTCTATTTCTTGTAGGAACATTGATCCATATCCTTTTGTTGGTTATCAGATGCTCAACAAGAAATTATCAGAAAAGACAAGCATGAAAGAATCCCATAACCCTTGCAAACAATCTGAAGGTTCTGAAGATTCTATGTTGATCACCGCTTCTGTTTAACATGTCCCACAATTAGTTGATCAACTAGCGAATGTTGGTGAACCAGTTGCAGTTGACGACATTCTTCACATCCTCAATGGCTCGCGGCCATATTATGATTTCGATGTCACCGCCATTCAAGCTGTTGGAATGTTGCACAATAATTTTCCGAATAGAAATATAAGATCAATTTGCTGTTACCCAATTATTACAGTTTTTATACTTAAAATAAGATAACAAAGCTCGAGGTGGGGATCATGTTGCTTTTTTGAGTTGATATATGCTCTGTTGGTAATAATAATCCGTGCAAACAAGTTTTATTATACGTCATCCTTAAGGCACGACAAGTTCAATCATCATCCACTGCAAATATTGTTAATCTGCACAAATTAGAAGATAGGAGCTCCATCAAAATGATACTTTCTTTACACAAATAATTAAAACTTTTAAAAAATTAAAAATAACTTCAAAGGTAATAAAAACAATTTAAGAAAAATTTCCGCCTAAAGCATAAGAAACTTTAACTGTGAAATAACTTTACTATTTATACTTCAAGATCAAAGTAACTTTCAAATGGAGGCATCTGAAATTAGAATAGAGCTTTTTTTTCTTCCCTTTAGTAAAATATTTCAACAATTTCTCACTTATTTTACTAATAATATGTAAGTATTAATTTTTCAAGTGAGGATAAAAAATTATGCACCACCAAGTGTTTAATAATTTTTACTCTTAAATCAACAGTGAATTAAATCTTGAATTCAAACTACTTTGGGGAAACAAAAGAGTACAATCAACTGAAAACAATGAATAATGAAAATAAATTGAAATTTATTTTTTATTACAGGCAAAAGAATAGAGTTGTAATGAAATAGAGCTGTAATGGAATAAAGCTGTAATGAAATTGAACTGTAATCAGTAATTTAATTGTTTAGTTGAATACAATAGAATAGAAATGTAATAATATTATTGTGTTTGGTTGAATGAATTAAATATGAAATAGCATAAGGAAAAAAAACTAAAATAACCATAATATCCTTAGCAATTTTTTTTTTAGATATGGTTATTGTTATTAAATTTTAATAAGATTATTATTAAATATAATTTAATAAAAATAAAAATAAATAATTTAATCATACTTTAATATAATTATTATTAAATATAATTTAATAACATTCTTAATATAATTATTTTTATATTTATTTATATTAATTAATTTATTTTTATATTTAACTATATTAAAATATTTAAAATATTTTATTTACTACATTTTAAAATAGTACACTATTATTTGAATCCATTGCTTCTCAAGTTATCTCAATTTTATGATTTCAACTGAAGTTTCATTTGTTATTTACATAATTTTTATATAAAACCTTTTACCTGTGTTATAATCTAAAATTAATTAATTGTATTAAACATGAAATTTTTATTAAAAAAGAAAAAGAAAAAGTCACAAAGCATAAAAAAGAAAAAAAAACATCTTTTTATTTTTCTTTTTTCAACTAAAAGAAACAAAAATATTTGTTTATCTACATCATAGAATTGGAAAATGTGATATTAATGAAAAACTTTGCATTAATGATTGCTTTAAAGGAAAGGATTAAACAAATTATACCAAATGATATAACCCCAAAAGGCTCAAGATTTGGCTTCTCTTCATTTCTTATAACAAATGAATTTTTTTTCAAAATAATATATCACAAACAAATAAACAAAGGTCCATTAGAACATAAAAACCCTATTCTCAGTCTCATGGCTCTCACTTTCTGAAGATCAAACCCTATCTTTATCTCTATTACTCCAATCCATTCATTACTCCAACCCTAAACACTCAAATCCACATACCACTGTGAAAACTGTTAAAGAATAAAAAAGAAAAATTACTCATTAGAAGCTTCAATGATGAATTCAAACCTCTGGAAACAATTTTAGATCCCAATTGTAGAGCATTAGATGCCTGTGATCCACTGTTGGCTCTAGCAATAGAGTTTTGAGATTTTGCAAAAGATGCCTATTTGAAATGTATGTAACATACTTAGTCAAAAGTTCTAAGAGCAAAAGGGATTCACATAACTTTTAACAGAGGACAATCAATTCATCATTGAAAATTTGCATAAAAGATTAAAAATTACAACCATGAGCAATTTGTAGCTAGTTATATAAATATGTTGGATAGAGATGTAAGATAATATATATTGGATACAATACGAAAAAGAAAATTCTAATACTAAATTAATCTTCTCAATGATTAGTTAAGTCTGATAGATTGATATCCACAAGCCAAAAACAAGACACATAAACCAACTTAACTCAAGTAATCAGTAAATGATGTTTAAACATTAACCCTCTAGTAAAAATGAGAAGCAAAATAACATTCAAAACAATGTCCTACATCCAAATATTCCAGCTACTTTTTCTGTACAGTTTTTCCAGCACATCTAGGGCTTCCCAAGTCTTACCAAACTATACATCCATCCATACATACATACATACATATGTTACCTGACTTGTTCCCCATGACCCGATAAATTAATGATATCAGTGAAGATAACAATCTTCAAGGCAACAAGATAAATACCAACTGGATGCAATAATTTAAATATGATACATACAACATGAGGCAAGCGATAGGCCATGGCTATAATCAATCCATCAGATGAAACAAATGAAGAAGAAGGGCATTTTTGTCTGGAAGGCAAGCAAAGAATCCTTATTAATGCAAGTAAAAAGGGAAAGGAAATGTGATTATATGTTATGAAAAATGTAGAATATAGAAAGAGAATACATGTACTATGTGATCAGAAATAAACCAAAATGCCTATAGACTAAAAATTAGATTTTTTCTGTATAAAAATATAAGGAAAACTTAGGCAAAAAAATGCAAAAATAGAAGTTCCCTCCCTCTTTTTGTCCATAAGTACTTCATGACAAACTTGGTGAGAAGGTAATCATTTTTTATTCAACATGATATTGGATCTCTGCTTCCATGTTATGGACATTACCAAAAATATAACACATAACATGTAACACCCCAAACCCGGCCTAGATGTTACGGCCGAATCTGGTGTGTCACATCTGAGTGTTTTTCAAAACCCTTGTTTTCCTTGAAAACCCTTCTTATTTGAAAACTTGGGTGACATCTCAGTTACGCTAGTTTATTTTCAATACGTGGTTCATTGAAAAATACATAATACTATTCCCAAAATCTCTTTTAGTTGCAGAAGCTAATTTTAAATTAATTACTAAAACTTGATGTAAACAAAATTAAGTTGCGAAAGCATTTTGAAAATGTTGCGAAAACGTAGTGTTTGAAAACAGCTATTATTTTGAAAATTCGATGTTCCTACTCTAGCAGTTTAGAATATGAAATCAAAAGCCTATGAAAAGTTAAAAACCCCTAAATGGCCTTATTACATAATTAAAACTCGAATATGAAAGCTTAAATAAATTGAATCATTAACAACCAATCTGCGAACGTGTGGCCATCATTGAGTCCCTCGCGGCTCCAAATCATCTAAGGCTGGGGATTACCTGCGCAGTTAGACAGAAAGGGTGAGTTTGTGAAAACTTAGTGTGTAATCCGTTAAAAATACAACAGTCAAAGATACAGTATGCAGAAACAGACTAGGCCTGAGCCCATCATAGAAAAATATCAGGTGGGCTTTAGCCCATTAACAGAATCAGGTGGGCCTAAGCCTAGTACGAAATCGATGATCGGTGCGAGATATGCGCACGGATACCCAGCCACCCAACCAACACACCACCCGTACCAACCAACACACCATGTGGGGATGAAATCGACCCACCCAGCCAACACACCAAGCTTAGCACTAGTTGCGGCACTAAGTCAACAGAAAGGCTCAACGCCATAGATAGAACGACTAAAGGCCGTAAATATCGTAGTAACGCTGCCAATTAACAGAACGGCTATAAGCCATAAGTATCACAGAAAGGTTGAAAGCCTTGTTCAGAACGACTACAAGCCGTACACTTCCTCCGTCAATAATAACCCAACCCCATGCAGTATATCATGTCATAACATCATATGTGAATGCAGAATATCATGCTCAATCATAGTCATATATAAATCATATAGCAAACCAGTCATACATAATATAAGAGCATAACAGACATTTTACCCTACAGGGGTATTATGGTTATTTTACCCTACAAGGGTATTACGGTAATTTTACAAACTAGGGGTCTTAACGACCTAACAGAAGGTCCACCGTTGCCTCGAGTAACTTAAGTAACCTAAACAGACCTAACAGTGTTAATGGGCCTAAGACCCATACTCAGCCCAAGTGGGCCCGCACACCGCATCACATACATTTTATCCGTGTGGGCCTACAAGCCCGCTAGGCCCACATGGCCCATTTTGGCCCAGAATAGCCTAAGACCACGAAAGCGCTCGTGGTGGCCTCTACAGTCTAACGCCCATGTTTGTGGGCTCGATTTACCACACGAACGACCGGATGCTCGTGAAGCCTCAAATGTCAAAGTTTCAATTTTTCGGCTTTTGCCGACTTTCAACAAAGAAGGGCGTGAACACACACCTGTTTATGAGAACGCGCCGAAGTCCATGATTACCAACCTTGGCATATCCTGCATTGAGTCTTCCTCACCAACTCATCTGGTTCACTCTATTTAAAGCCAGCTTCTCACCAATTCTCATATTAGCTTCCCGATGTGGGATTACTTTCAACCATTAGAAAAATTCCTCACTTTTATGACCACTTCAACCACAGAGTTCCAGTCCAACTCCACCTCCTACAAAGCTCTAGAAAAATAAATACTCCACTACGCATCTCAAGACTTGAACCTCAGACCATACAGTTATACAACGCGCCACCTTACCACTCCGCCACAGGCTCTTTCTATGTCATATTTTATTCTCAATTAACTATAAGGTCTATAGGCTAAAGTCCAGGTTCTTTTAAAAGAAAAACCAAAATAAATTGTAAGAGCCAAGACTTGAACCCAGGCTACCTTTCTACCTTAATGACGCCACAACCACTAAACTACATGCTTCCTTGTGTCATTTATTTAACACAATAATTTAAAAGGCCTTCATCCAAGCATCTAGGGTTTTATTCATTTAAAACCAAAATTTTTGCTAAAGCCCAGGTTTGAACCCAAGATTTCTCCAACACTTGTCAGGGCCATTAACCACCAAAGCATACATTTAATTGTGTCATTTCCTTGCACAATTAAATACTTATATGCAACCTCCTTACGGACCCATACTCAAGGCCCAATACTTCTAGGCCTAAATTTGGTGTGTTACATAACAAGTTACAAAATTGTTTGTCAACATGTTTAGGTTCCAAGATAACATCATTAAGAACATGGTTTGGCAGTGCAACAATGGCAACATGATGCATGTGTTGGGTGCATATTTATAGTGTTAAATCTATAGCCACATACAAATTTGTCAAGCTCTAAAACTGTTGTTGATTCGAGGTCCCATCACCAAAATATTATCGCTTAACAGCTGAAAAAAGTCGTGCTTCAAAGAAAAGTCAATGTCCAAAATAGCTAACACATTAAAAGTGAATTTTATATGTTCAAGACTACTACAGGTACACAAATTCATGGAGTACAGATGTAAAGGCAAAAACATAACAAATGGCTCATATGTAAACCAAAATAAAGAAGATTACACATTTTCTAGTAGCATGTAGGTTTAACCAGATTCTAAAACATTATATTAAACATTTATGACAAATTATACCTTAAGTATCGAATCCTCTGGCCATGAACCTCAAAAACTCTAAGTGCACCTGTGACAGCCCTAATTTGACCCTAGTCGGAAAGTGGTTTCGGGACCACACAAAAATCGAGTCACAAAAATTTTTTAAATGCTCTTTTCTATGTTTATTATATGTGAAGTTTCATGTGTGAAAGTATCGTGTCTTAATTTTGTCATTTGAATGTGGAATTATTAAAGAGGACTTATGTGAGAAACTTGAAAAATGTGATAGGTTAATTTGTAGCGGCCAAATATTGTATGGTTTAAAATATGGGGACTTGCATGTCAAATACCCCTTCCTTAAGTTAGTGGACGGCAAGGTTAGTGGATGATTGACATTTTATGTCTTTTATATTAATTAATTAAATGTTTAATGGATTAATATGAAATATGAATTTTTATTAAAAGAAAAGGGTGATAAAAACAAAGTTGGTTCATCTTTTTCTTCTTCCATTGCCGTACCTAAAGAAAGAAAAGAAGAAATTGAAGTTAAGGCATTCGTTCACCTTTAAGTTGATTAAGGTATGTTTAATGCTCTTTCATTGAAAATCTTTGTATATTTGGAGTGGTCATCAAGTATAGAAGCTAGCTCATGGCAATTTTTTTTTTTTTTTATAAATTGATGAAGATGACATTCGGTCATGGATGTTTGTATTTCTTTGATGTAGTTTTTGATGCTTTTGTGTATTGAGGGTTGATAATAGATGAGTTGAGCTTGGTAAAATTGAATAATTGTGGCTTAATTGTTTAATATCAATTGGCTATTATGGTGAATTTCAAAGTTAATATTTAGTTGCTAGTATTTATATGTGTGTTAGCCGAATTTGAACTTGAATAATGATTTGAGTAAATGTTGAGTATTAAAATGTTAGAAAAAGATTATTTTCCATTTGAGTGATTGAGAAAAGGATGTTTGGATGTCTAAAGGTTCGGCTTTATGCATTAATGATATGATTTTGAATAATGTAAGTTTAATGGAATGTGAGTTATGTTTATGCATAGGTGAAATTGTATATTCGGCCAACCTAGGTTTCTATGATATTGAAAATGGAAATTAATCATGTTAAGTGACAAATGGTAGTTGACTAAGGATTAATATGTATCTTACATATACATGTTCGGATGATGATTGAAAGGTGGGAAATAAGTATAGTTATGAGGTATAAATATGTTAAGATGAATGAATTATGCATTTGGTCTTAAGGGTGTGTACAAAGGAAATGTTAAATTGTTTGTATTTTAAGGTCGAATGTGTTTAAGGTTAAAGGATGAATTAATTAATTGTATTTGGGATGAATAGACATAAAAAAAAATGCCGAATGTAATATTTGGACAAGGAATGGTTTAAATTGATGAAAATAGAAAGGTCAAAGATGACCTATAATGTATATGACTTTTGTTTACTAGGATCTATATATGTGAAAGTTGAATATATATATACATTATATTTTTTGAAGTAATGCTTGAATAGTCGAATAATGACTAGTTTAAAATTGTTGAATTTAAGCTCAAGAGCATAGAGGGGCAAATTCGGATAAGGGGAAAGCTACAGTAGTTGAATAGCTGACCTGTAGTTGTTTGGAAATACTCGAGGTAAGTTTTAAGTATTTAAACATAAGTTATTTGTGAATGAATCATGATATGTCATAAGAATTTAGCCATACGTTTAGTATATATATATGCATAAAGCCGAATGGTATACATGAAAGTGAAATAAGGAAATTGTTATGATCATATTGCTGTAAGTTATATTTATGAGATGGAAGATATGTAATGGTAAATTAAGAAGCAATAGTGTGACAGTTATTAAGTGATTATACGTGAATGAAGTCTAAGTGGACTAATGTGATTAACTTGTGTGAAATGCATAAATACAAGAAGTGCATATGTTATGATTTTGTGAAATTTATATTCGAATTATTATTCGGGCCTATGGCTCAGCAAGCTTTTAGCTGGTGAAATTGTTTTGGGCCATGAGCCTAGCAGGCATAATGCTGGTGAATGAGTTTTAGACTTAATGTCTAGCAGGCTTCATGCCGGTGATAAATTCATGTTTATACCTAGCAGGCCTCGTGCCGGTGATAAGTTCAGGTTTATACCTAGCAGGCTAATTGCCGGTGAAATAATAAAAGTCTATGAATATGAGATTTATGCTATACAGCATCTAGATTCGTTTGATAGATTAAATTGTCCAGGTACGTATAAATTGTTTATGCATATGAGGATAATGTGAATTAAATTACGAAGTGAAACGAGAAGTATATGAAATGTGGTTGTGTATATTTATATTCAACCATTTTGAATTTAGTACATGAAAGTATATGTTATATATGTGATTATGATCATTGAAATTATATGTGAATACAGTGCTCTGAATTAACTCTATAAAGTCGAATCAAAGAATTACTTCGAGTCATTTAGATGGTGTGATTATGTAATTTGAACTTTGAAGAAATGATAAGTCAATGAAAATGGATTTATTGTGGCTATGCATATTCGGCTAATTAGTGTTGCATTTCGAATATGTTATATGTGAATAATGTGCATAAATAAGTTTTGTTGTTTAAAATACTTAAGACTTACTAAGCTTAATTGCTTACCGTGAATTTTTTTTTTTGTGTTTGTCCTATTCTATAGATCTTGTTTGAAAGCTACGAGCTCGGGGATTCAAGTCCAAAGTCATCCACACTATCGTCACTGTTTTGGTACTTTTGTTAGTTTATGTTTTGAAAGATGGCATGTTTAGGCTTAGCTCTCTTTTAAAACAAGTTATATTTTGAATTTGTAAATATTCTAGCCATGCAAAAATGGTTTGCCTAATTCCTAAACATGAGTATATGGTTCAATAGACTTATGTGTTGATTATTTTGAAATTTATTAGTTATTTTAATTTGGTTAAAATTCGTTCATGGTTGAAAGATCAAAGAACTATATTTTATGCATGATTGATTATGAATGGCTAGTCTGATCTGTCTTCTGATAGGTAATACCTTGTGAATCTATTCCGGCGACGGATGAGGGTCATAGGGTGTTACATTTTATTGGTATCAGAGCTACATTTTAGTCGATTCTAGGACTAACGTAGTGTGTGTGAGTCTATCTATACATGCCATAAAGTGTTAATACGATAGTGCGATGATTTTTGACAGTTGAAATGTGTTTTTCGTATAGTAATGGATTCTGATCCCATTCGAGCGGTAGCTGATGATGTCGAGAGTGTAGCCCCTGTTCCCGCGCACAAGACAGCGTCGATTGACTCTCAACTGAATGCAAGTAATCAAAATGATGAGGCTAAATAAACCTTCTATGCTATGATGAACGATTGGTTTACCCAATATGTTCGAACTAATCCGACTGTTTCACAACCCCTACCCCCAACTATTACAACCCCTGCACCTGTGGTACCTCCGGTAGTCGACTCGTTGAGATTGAGCAAGCCCCCAGTTGATAGAATTCGAAAGCACAGGGCTACTGAGTTCAAGGCTACTGACAGTGATGATGCCGAGCAGGCTGAGTTTTGGCTCGATAATACCATTCGTGTGTTTGATGAATTATCGTGCACACCCGATGAGTGCTTAAAATGTACTATATCTCTGTTACGTGATTCTGCCTACTATTGGTGGAATAACTTGATTTCAGTTGTGCCGAGAGAGCAGGTTACTTGGGAATTTTTTCAAACTGAGTACCGCAAGAAATAGATTAGTCAAAGATTCATCGATCAGAAACGGAAGGAATTTCTCGAGCTCAAACAGGGCTCTATGATAGTTACCGATTATGAGCGAAAGTTTGTTAGAATTAGTAGATATGCTCAGGAATGTGTTTCGTGTGAGGCTATCATGTGTAAACGCTTCGAGGATGGGTTGAATGAAGACATCAAACTGTTGGTGGGTATTCTGGAAATCAAAGAGTTTGTAGTGCTTGTCGAGCGAGCTTGTAAAGCCAAAGAGCTCGGTAGAGAGAAAAAAAAAGTTGATGATGGAACTAGAGAGTTTCATAAGAGATCTTCGGGAAAATCATTTCATCAGTCATCGAAGAAATTTCGAGATGATTCAGGTCGATCCAAGAATATTTTGGGTTTTTCCATACGAGACTGTGATCGACCTCCTGTGAGTACACGAGCCACCTCTGTTGCTAGTGTTGGCAATGATCGTCAGGACAGATCTGAGTGCAAGCATTGTGGCAAATGACATTCAGGAAGCTGTAGATTTCGTGACCGCTCCTGTTTCAAGTGTGGATCAGCTGATCATTTTATCCGAGACTGTCCAAAATTAGCTGAACAGAATACTGATCCGAGTGGGAGACCTAGTAACACTGCAACACGAGGTAGACCACCTAGACATGCGGGTAATGCTGGTGGAAATCAGAGAGGGACCAAAGATATTGCTGTACGTTCTGAGGCTCTTGCTCCTGCCAGAGCCTATGCTATACGAGCGCGCGAGGACGCTTTTTCGCCAGATATTATTACCGGTACTTTCACTCTTTTTGATACTGGTGTTATTGCTTTGATTGACCCCGGTTCTACTCATTCGTATGTGTGTGAAACTTTGGCATCCAGTAAGACTCTACCTGTTGAGTCTACTGAGTTTGTGATTCGAGTGTCGAATCCTTTGGGCCGTTATGTGCTAATTGATGTCCCCTGATGATCCGAGATTCTGGCTTTCCGGCTGATCTAATGCTATTACCGTTTGATGAATTTAATATTATTCTCAGTATGGATTGGTTAATTGTGCATAATGCAGTAGTGAATTGCAAGTGAAATATTATTGACTTGAGATGTTCGAATGATGAGATAATCCGAGTTGAGTCTACAGATTTAAATGGATTACCGACAGTAATATCTTCAATGTTAGCTCAGAAATATGTAAAAAAAAGGGGTGTGAAGCTTATCTTGCGTATGTACTGGATAGTAAAGAGTTAGAAAAGAAACTTGAGACAGTGCCTGTAACGCCCCGTACCCGAGACCTTTGCCGGAGTCGAACACGAGGTGTTAACAGACTTAATTCATTGCTTAAACAGCTCAAACAATTTAATTTTAGAAATTCCAGACAAGCTGGCTAACTGCGTCACAGTCGCTTAAAAATTCATATCTCGAGTTCTGAACCTCAAAATCAAATTCCGTAAATTTTCCATAAAACTAGACTCATATATCTATTTACTAATTTTTTTCTAGAATTTTTGGCTAGGCCAATTAGTACAGTTTATTAGTTAAAATCTCCCCTGTTTCAGGGTTTGACTTCTCTGACCTCTGTGTATTACGAATCAGATATCTCTCTGTAAAGAATTTCAATGACTATGAAGTTTGTTTCTACTAAAAATAGACTCAATAAGAAATCTGTAAATATAAATTATGACTTCTAATTAGTTTTATACAATTTATGGTGAATTTCCAAAGTCAGAACAGGGGATCCAGAAATCGCTTTGGCCCTATTTTACAAAAATTTAAACATCTCATAAAATATAACTGATATACCTGTTTCGTTTCTTCCATATGAAAATAGACTCATAAATCTTCAATTTCATAACTTACCCATCATTTAATTCCATTTCTACTATTTTTAGTGATTTTTCAAATTTATATCACTGCTGCTGTCTCAATCTATTTTATGGTAAATTTTACCTATTCATGGTTTCCATGGATTAACTAGCAATTTGACATACATAACACCAAAAATGATCATAATTAGCCATTCCAATGGCTAATCATTACCAATCATTTTTATACTACTCAATAACCATATCATAAGACCATATATACAAAATGATTATAATGCTATACATGCCATACTCAAAATTTACAAGCCATTATGCCAAGATAGTATACGGATAGTGTGAGCGTGCCTCCGACCGTTCCCGATTTCCGAGCTGGCTTGTCAACACTACAAGGAATGAAAAGGAGGGAGTAAGCATAAATGCTTAGTAAGTTCACATGCAAATAGCAAGTAACATAACCATATAAGCAAACATAAAACATCATTTGCATAATCATCACCAAGACATTCATATCATATTTTCATTTATCATCTTACCATATTGTTGTTATATCGATTTTTCAACCCGAGGGTTAAGTACATACCTGTTCAAAGTATCCATTTCACAACACTTACCAATACGTCCCTTTCATCTTGAGTATTCCTCCATTTGAGTAGAACTTTACCCGTTGAACACATCGGAATATAATTCGGATACATGGAAAGTTTGCACATAAGTGCCACATATGTAGCCAAGCTACTATGTAACCCGCCCATAAGCGAACTCGGACTCAAATCAACGAGCTCGGGCATTCGCATCCATAAGTGAACTCGGACTCAACTCAACGAGCTCGGATGCCTAGTTACATCTCACGAACTCGGACTCAACTCAACGAGTTCTGACATTCGCATCCATAAGTGAACTCGGACTCAACTCAACGAGTTCGGATGCTCAACCATCCTAGTGACATGTCACTTGTATCCTAATCTATTCCTAAAGTTCAAACGGGATTTTCCTCGAACATATATCCTTGCCGTCTTCCGTAGAATACCGAAACCAATACTCGGTAACAATTTATATTTAACAAGTAGCTCACATAATTTACATTTTATTCGAAAATAACCACAAAGCATATATTTCATGATAAAAATCAGCATATCATATAATTAACATCAATAACTTAAAAATAACAATTATGCTACATTATTTACACATGAACTTACCTCGTATGCGAAAATGGCTACTTTTACCATTTCGTCCACAACTTGGTATTTTCCCCATTTTAGCCCGAATTTCAGTTTTCCTTGCTCTATCATTTAAAATATAGTCTAATCAGGACTCACATTATTCAAATTGACCCAAAATCATATTTTGGAAAAATTACAATTTTGCCCCTAAACTTTTGCATATTTACACTTTTGCCCCAAAGCTCGTGAATTAAACTTCAGCATATTTTCTTATGTTTTATGACATGCTGATCATTTTTCCCTTCTATGGCAACATCAAATTCTCACTCTAACATGTACTTATGACTATTAGGTATTTTTACTGATTAAGCCCTTTTGCTCGTTTTCACTTAAAACCGAGTAGCACAAGTTGTCTAACATAATTTAAAACCTCATATTCTATCATAAAACACCAAAATACACAAATTTCACCTATGGGTATTTTTCCAAATATGAACCCTAGGTTGAATTATTGCTAGCATAAGCTTAATCGAGCTACCGGGACTCCAAAAACGTAAAGAACTTGAAAAACGGGGCTAGAATGGACTTATAATCGAGCTTGGAAGCTTGAAAAACCCTAGCCATGGTTTATCCTTGCTATATTCGGCCATGGGGTTGAAGATGAGCAAAATTGGCTTTTAATTTTGTATTTTAATTCATTTTACCCATAAATGACCAAAATGCCCTTACTACTAAACTTTCCAAAAATTTCATCCATGTCCAATTTTTGTCCATAAACTTAGAAATTGGTAAAATTCTATTTAAGACCACCTAATTAATATTTCAAAACAATTTCATACTAGAAACTTCTAGAATGCAAGTTTTGCAAATTATTCGATTTAGTCCCTAATTTCAATTTAAGCACTTTGGGCATAGGATTTCATCACGAAATTTTCACACAATCATGCAATCATATGATAAACATCAAAATAATTATAAAAATAATTATTTCTATCTCGACTTTTGTGGTCACGAAACCACTATTCCGATTAGGCCCTAATTCGGGATATTACAACTCTCCCCCCTTTAGGGATTTTCGTCATCGAAAATCTTACCAGAAAAGTGGTCTTCACTTTTAATCTCATATTCGGTGCCAAAGAAATTTCACTTAGACTGCACCTCAATACATCTCTTTAATTTCTCATATGATCTAAAAGCTTACGATCTCAACTCTCAACTGTTCTTAAATTTTCAACCCTTCTCGCTTTCCCATGATATCATGACATAAAACCCGGATCTTAACTTGATTAATGGAGACCGAATTCCAAGAAATCTAACAATCAAAGAGACTGAAATTCCATGAATCGATGAGTAGGAATTCATTCAATACTGAGATATGATTTATAGATCTTGCCAAACATTTAACAATAGGATACATCACATTTTCCTCTTTCCGCCACGGAAATAATTCTGATATGGCATCAAGAATAATCCTTCTCATTTCCATCCCAATATCAACACTGACAAGGATAATTTTGATAGATCCCAATGCTCGGCTTTAACCCCTTTAACAACTCCGATTTTATGTAACATCGAATGCTCTAAACTATCACATTACCTCACCGTCTGAAACACATCACAATTCATACAACAAGATATTATTTGAAAGTCGTGAAGTCTTTACTCAATGTAGACTAGTCTAGTTCAGACTCTTCGGTTACCAATATTCTCATCTATCCGAACTTTGTCAACATGTAATAAACTTTTCAGCTTTCACAAAATGAAAACCTTATCATTCGTAGTGACTTTAACTAATATCAAATTTTTTTTATTAAATATACACTTCTCGTTCAGACTATTTACTCTTTTATCCGTACAAAATAAAATTCTATTATCAGACTTGGGAAAAATAATCCTCGAAATAATTGTCGCATGAAATCTTTCAAATAGATAATTCACCATACCGATCAAAACTCGCGCTTTTATCACTTATGCCTTTATCGATGTCAAATCCTTACATAGAAATTAGAAAAAAAAACCCCAATACTAAAATCACCACATTACCAACATCAAATTAGAAGTATAGTCATATTTGACATGATTATCACGAGCTGAAGAACGCACTTCGAACACGAATCATAATTGACAAATTATGGAACAAAGATAATAAGAAAACCGAATAAAGAAATCCAAAATAGAGAAATCCGAATAAAGAAACCCAAGATACGATACTATGCTTTGGAGAATCGAAAACCAAGCCGAGAATCGAAAACCAAACTCATAGAGAAAATACTAATACCCCGATAATTCTTCAAAGAAAGAAAGTCCAAAAGAAAACATCATTTAATCCCACTGGAATCAAATATAACAAGAACAATATATCTTCCCATACATATATATCGGATGAAGCATCAAGTAGAAGAAACAGAATCATAATATCATATGTATTCTCTCATCAATTCTTATCGAGATTAAATGAAATAGAATACCACCCGATGAAATAGAGCAATATAAATTATAAACCAATTAGACTACCAATGCTTTCATCCAACACCAGATTAAAAGACATTCCCATATAACAAGAATTTCTTCGTAAGATCAATAGCCATAGAAATATTTACGAGAACGGGTAAACACATAGAACATCTCAAAAGAGATCACTAAATCTGTCCATCATAACTATCACACTCGGATAGTTCACATTTCAAATATCATTTCCCCAACTAGTTCTGTCACAAATTTCATATTAAACCATTCACTAAAGAAGGCGATTCTGAATAAATTTCGATTTACACTTTTCTCGACCTTGCACTGAGTAATTCGGTTTACCAAGGAGAATTCCTTTTCTAACTGGAATAAAGATGCATAATTCCAATAATCTTTACGTCAATCCGATACTTTACTCATCGCTCGACTTTACTTATCAGCACATTTTCAATCTTTGATCATACTTATAATTATTCTATCACTGAACTCTTTGGGTTCTCAACCGGAAACTTATTCAATACAAATCTAATGAAATTCCATTATAAGTACCATTTCGGTAAGGGGGAGGGGTTGTAGGACCTCTGACTCGACTTTCTTATACATACACATATGACACAACTTCCATTATCATAGCAACATCATCAAAATCATGTCATTCATTCATGTTGGCTTACACCAATTTTCCTATTGTCCCATTTAGACAATATACTTATGCATACATTCTATGTTTTCTAGATAGCTTTACTTATCCATCCATTTAATTAAATTAAGTCATGCTCATGACATCATATAAGGCCAAACAAATATAGATATTTGCACCACAATCATAACTTTCAATTCGTGCATCATCATGTACATATCATTACAATCATATAATTCAGTCCAACAATTTAACATAGATAAGTTCATTTCATTATAATCCTCTCATAAAAATTATATATCATTAGCATTCATTAACATTCGACGTCCAAATCAAGACAAGGACATTTTCATTCGTATCATAATATTATGACTTTTATTCATACCTCTACTACTTTCTATTTATTCTGTTCATCTTATCAAGTAAGCCATATACACTACATCATATGAGCATTAAGCAAATATGAATATTTATCACATATGTATCATAAACCTTTATTCATACTTTTCTGAACCGAGACTTATCATGATCATAATTTTACCCAAATACCTTCACATAACATTGAACATGGTTAGCGCAGCTTGGTTGGAGAGTACCCTGTCTAAATAAGACGGTACTTATACGCATCGGAAGACATCACACTATCACAGATCAGTGGCATGTATAGCTAAACTTTTACACATGCTAGGTTAGTCCGAGAACCGACTAATCCTACTCTGATACCACCAAATGTAACACCCCATACCCGAGACCTTTGCCGGAGTCGAACACGAGGTGCTAACAGACTTAATTCATTGCTTAAACAGCTCAAACAATTTAATTTTAGAAATTCCAGACAAGCTGGCTAACTGCGTCATAGTCGCTTAAAAATTCATATCTCGAGTTATGAAACTCAAAATAAAATTCCGTAAATTTTCCATAAAACTAGACTCATATATCTATTTGCTAATTTTTTTCTAGAATTTTTGGCTAGGCCAATTAGTATAGTTTATTAGTTAAAATCTCCCCTGTTTCAGGGTTCAACTGCTCTGACCTCTGTGTATTACAAATCAGATATCTCTCTGTAAAGAATTTCAATGACTATGAAGTTTGTTTTTATTAAAACTAGACTAAATAAGAAATCTGTACATATAAATTATGACTTCTAATTAGTTTTATACAATTTATGGTGAATTTCTAAAGTCAGAACAGGGGATCCAAAAATCGCTCTGGCCCTATTTCACAAAAATTTAAACATCTCATAAAATATAACTGATATACCTGTTTCGTTTCTTCCATATGAAAATAGACTCATAAAGCTTCAATTTCATAACTTACCCATCATTTAATTTCATTTCTACTATTTTTAGTGATTTTTCAAATTTACATCACTGCTGCTGTCTCAATCTATTTTATGGTAAATTTTACCTATTCATGGTTTTCATGGATTAACTAGCAATTTGACATACATAACACCAAAAATGGTCATAATTAGCCATTCCAATGGCTAATCATTACCAAGCATTTTTATACTACTCAATAACCATATCATAAGACCATATATACAAAATGATTATAATGCTATACATGCCATACTCAAAATTTACAAGCCATTATGCCAAGATAGTATACGGATAGTGTGAGCGTGCCTCCGACCGTTCCCGATTTCCGAGCTGGCTTGTCAACACTACAAGGAATGAAAAGGAGGGAGTAAGCATAAATGCTTAGTAAGTTCACATGCAAATAGCAAGTAACATAACCATATAAGCAAACATAAAACATCATTTGAATAATCATCACCAAGACATTCATATCATATTTTCATTTATCATCTTACCATATTGTTGTTATATCGATTTTTCAACCCGAGGGTTAAGTACATACCTGTTCAAAGTATCCATTTCACAACACTTACCAATACGTCCCTTTCATCTTGAGTATTCCTCCATTTGAGTAGAACTTTACCCGTTGAACACATCGGAATATAATTCGGATACATGGAAAGTTTGCACATAAGTGCCACATATGTAGCCAAGCTACTATGTAACCCGCCCATAAGCGAAACTCGGACTCAACTCAACGAGCTCGGGCGTTCGTATCCATAAGTGAACTCGGACTCAACTCAACGAGCTCGGATGCCTAGTTACATCTCACGAACTCGGACTCAACTCAACGAGTTCGGACATTCGCATCCATAAGTGAACTCGGACTCAACTCAACGATTTCGGATGCTCAACCATCCTAGTGACATGTCACTTGTATCCTAATCTATTCCTAAAGTTCAAAAGGGATTTTCCTCGAACATATATCCTTGCCGTCTTAGTAGAATACCAAACCAATACTCGGTAACAATTTATATTTAACAAGTAGCTCACATAATTTACATTTTATTCGAAAATAACCACAAAGCATATATTTCATGATAAAAATCAGCATATCATATAATTAACATCAATAACTTAAAAATAACAATTATGCTACATTATTTACACATGAACTTACCTCGTATGCGAAAATGGCTACTTTTACCATTTCGTCCACAACTTGGTATTTTCCCCATTTTAGCCCGAATTTCAATTTTCCTTGCTCTATCATTTAAAATATAGTCTAATTAGGACTCACATTATTCAAATTGACCCAAAATCATATTTTTGAAAAATTATAATTTTGCCCCTAAACTTTTGCATATTTACACTTTTGCCCCAAAGCTCGTGAATTAAACTTCAGCATATTTTCTTATGTTTTATGACATGCTGATCATTTTTCCCTTCTATGGGAACATCAAATTCTCACTCTAACATGTACTTATGACTATTAGGTATTTTTACTGATTAAGCCCTTTTGCTCGTTTTCACTTAAAACCGAGTAGCACAAGTTGTCTAACATAATTTAAAACCTCATATTCTATCATAAAACACCAAAATACACAAATTTCACCTATGGGTATTTTTCCAAATATGAACCCTAGGTTGAATTATTGCTAGCATAAGCTTAATCGAGCTACCGGGACTCCAAAAACGTAAAGAACTTGAAAAACGGGGCTAGAATGGACTTATAATCGAGCTTGGAAGCTTGAAAAACCCTAGCCATGGTTTCTCCTTGCTATATTCGGCCATAGGGTTGAAGATGAGCAAAATTGGCTTTTAATTTTGTATTTTAATTCATTTTACCCATAAATGACCTAAATGCCCTTACTACTAAACTTTCCAAAAATTTCATCCATGTCCAATTTTTGTCCATAAACTTAGAAATTGGTAAAATTCTATTTAAGACCTCCTAATTAATATTTCAAAACAATTTCATACTAGAAACTTCTAGAATGCAAGTTTTGCAAATTATTCGATTTAGTCCCTAATTTCAATTTAAGCACTTTAGGCATAGGATTTCATCACGAAATTTTCACACAATCATGCAATCATATGATAAACATCAAAATAATTATAAAAATAATTATTTCTATCTCAGATTTTGTGGTCACGAAACCACTATTCCGATTAGGCCCTAATTCGGGATATTACAACTCTCCCCCCTTTAGGGATTTTCGTCCTCGAAAATCTTACCAGAAAAGTGGTCTTCACTTTTAATCTCATATTCGGTGCCAAAGAAATTTCACTTAGACTGTACCTCCAATACATCTCTTTAATTTCTCATATGATCTAAAAGCTTACAGTCTCAACTCTCAACTGTTCTTAAATTTTCAACCCTTCTCAGTTTCCCATGATATCATGACATAAAACCCGGATCTTAACTTGATTAATGGAGACCGGAATTCCAAGAAATCTAACAATCAAAGAGACCTGAAATTCCATGAATCTGATGAGTAGGAATTCATTCAATACAGATATGATTTATAGATCTTGCCAAACATTTAACAATAGGATACATCACATTTTCCTCTTTCCGCCACGGAAATAATTCTGATATGGCATCAAGAATAATCCTTCTCATTTCCATCCCAATATCAACACTGACAAGGATAATTTTGATAGATCCCAATGCTCGGCTTTAACCCCTTTAACAACTCCGATTTTATGTAACATCGAATGCTCTAAACTATCACATTACCTCACTGTCCTGAAACACATCACAATTCATACAACAGTATATTACTGAAAGTCAGGAAGTCTTTACTCAATGTAGACTAGTCTAGTTCAGAGTCTTCGGTTACCAATATTCTCATCTATCCGAACTTTGTCAACATGTAATAAACTTTTCAGCTTTCACAAAATGAAAACCTTATCATTCGTAGTGACTTTAACTAATATCAAATTTTTTTTATTAAATATACACTTCTCGTTCAGACTATTTACTCTTTTATCCGTACAAAATAAAATTCTATTATCAGACTTGGGAAAAATAATCCTGAAATAATTGTCGCATGAAATCTTTCAAATAGATAATTCACCATACCGACTAAAACTCGCGCTTTTATCACTTATGCCTTTACTGATGTCAAATCCTTACATAGAAATTAGAAAAAAAAACCCCAATACTAAAATCACCATATTACCAAGATCAAATTAGAAGTATAGTCATATTTGACATGATTATCACGAGCTGAAGAACGCACTTCGAACACGAATCATAATTGACAAATTATGGAACAAAGATAATAAGAAAACCGAATAAAGAAATCCAAAATAGAGAAATCCAGAATAAAGAAACCCAAGATACGATACTATGCTGGAGAATCGAAAACCAAGCCAGAGAATCAAAAACCAAACTCATAGAGAAAATACGGAATACCCCGATAATTCTTCAAAGAAAGAAAGTCCAAAAGAAAACATCATTTAATCCCACTGGAATCAAATATAACAAGAACAATATATCTTCCCATACATATATATCAGATGAAGCATCAAGTAGAAGAAACAGAATCATAATATCATATGTATTCTCTCATCAATTCTTATCGAATTTAAATGAAATAGAATACCCGATGAAATAGAGCAATATAAATTATAAACCAATTAGACTACCAATGCTTTCATCCAACACCGAGATTAAAAGACATTCCCATATAACAAGAATTTCTTCGAAAGATCAATAGCCATAGAAATATTTCGAGAACGGGTAAACACATAGAACATCTCAAAAGAGATCGCTAAATCTGTCAGTCATAACTATCACACTCGAGATAGTTCACATTTCAAATATCATTTCCCCAACTAGTTCTCACAGTCACAAATTTCATATTAAACCATTCACTAAAGAAGGCCATTCAATAAATTTCGATTTACACTTTTCTCGACCTTGCACTGAGTAATTCGGTTTACCAAGGAGAATTCCTTTTCTAACTGAGCGATTGCATAATTCCAATAATCTTTACGTCAATCCGATACTTTATCGCTCGACTTTACTTATCAGCACATTTTCAATCTTTGATCATACTTATAATTATTCTATCACTGAACTCTTTGGGTTCTCAACCGGAAACTTATTCAATACAAATCTAATGAAATTCCATTATAAGTACCATTTCGGTAAGGGGAGGGGTTGTAGGACCTCCGACTCGACTTTCTTATACATACACATATGACACAACTTCCATTATCATAGCAACATCATCAAAATCATGTCATTCATTCATGTTGGCTTACACCAATTTTCCTATTGTCCCATTTAGACAATATACTTATGCATACATTCTATGTTTTCTAGATAGCTTTACTTATCCATCCATTTAATTAAATTAAGTCATGCTCATGACATCATATAAGGCCAAACAAATATAGATATTTGCACCACAATCATAACTTTCAATTCGTGCATCATCATGTACATATCATTACAATCATATAATTCATCCAACAATTTAACATAGATAAGTTCATTTCATTATAATCCTCTCATAAAAATTATATATCATTAGCATTCATTAACATTCGACGTCCAAATCAAGACAAGGACATTTTCATTCGTATCATAATATTATGACTTTTATTCATACCTCTACTACTTTCTATTTATTCTTTCATCTTATCAAGTAAGCCATATACACTACATCATATGAGCATTAAGCAAATATGAATATTTATCACATATGTATCATAAACCTTTATTCATACTTTTCTGAACCGAGACTTATCATGATCATAATTTTACCCAAATACCTTTACATAACATTGAACATGGTTAGCGCAGCTTGGTTGGAGAGTACCCTGTCTAAATAAGACGGTACTTATACGCATCGGAAGACATCACACTATCACAGATCAGTGGCATGTATAGCTAAACTTTTACACATGCTAGGTTAGTCCGAGAACCGACTAATCCTACTCTGATACCACCAAATGTAACACGCCGTACCCGAGACCTTTGCCGGAGTCGAACACGAGGTGTTAACAGACTTAATTCATTGCTTAAACAGCTCAAACAATTTAATTTTAGAAATTCCAGACAAGCTGGCTAACTGCGTCACAGTCGATTAAAAATTAATATCTCGAGTTATGAAACTCAAAATAAAATTCCGTAAATTTTCTATAAAATTAGACTCATATATCTATTTGCTAATTTTTTTCTAGAATTTTTAGCGAGGCCAATTAGTATAGTTTATTAGTTAAAATCTCCCCTGTTTTAGGGTTCGACTGCTCTGACCTCTGTGTATTACAAATCAGATATCTCTCTGTAAAGAATTTCAATGACTATGAAGTTTGTTTTTATTAAAACTAGACTAAATAAGAAATCTGTACATATAAATTATGACTTCTAATTAGTTTTATACAATTTATGGTGAATTTCCAAAGTCAGAACAGGGGATCCAAAAATCGCTCTGGCCCTATTTCACAAAAATTTAAACATCTCATAAAATATAACTGATATACCTGTTTCGTTTCTTCCATATGAAAATAGACTCATAAAGCTTCAATTTCATAACTTACCCATCATTTAATTTCATTTCTACTATTTTTAGTGATTTTTCAAATTTACATCACTGCTGCTGTCTCAATCTATTTTATGGTAAATTTTACCTATTCATGGTTTTCATGGATTAACTAGCAATTTGACATACATAACACCAAAAATGATCATAATTAGCCATTCCAATGGCTAATCATTACCAAGCATTTTTATACTACTCAATAACCATATCATAAGACCATATATACAAAATGATTATAATGCTATACATGCCATACTCAAAATTTACAAGCCATTATGCCAAGATAGTATACGGATAGTGTGAGCGTGCCTCCGACCGTTCCCGATTTCCGAGCTGGCTTGTCAACACTACAAGGAATGAAAAGGAGGGAGTAAGCATAAATGCTTAGTAAGTTCACATGCAAATAGCAAGTAACATAACCATATAAGCAAACATAAAACATCATTTGAATAATCATCACCAAGACATTCATATCATATTTTCATTTATCATCTTACCATATTGTTGTTATATCGATTTTTCAACCCGAGGGTTAAGTACATACCTGTTCAAAGTATCCATTTCACAACACTTACCAATACGTCCCTTTCATCTTGAGTATTCCTCCATTTGAGTAGAACTTTACCCGTTGAACACATCGGAATATAATTCGGATACATGGAAAGTTTGCACATAAGTGCCACATATGTAGCCAAGCTACTATGTAACCCGCCCATAAGCGAACTCGGACTCAACTCAACGAGCTCGGGCGTTCGTATCCATAAGTGAACTCGGACTCAACTCAACGAGCTCGGATGCCTAGTTACATCTCACGAACTCGGACTCAACTCAACGAGTTCGGACATTCGCATCCATAAGTGAACTCGGACTCAACTCAACGATTTCGGATGCTCAACCATCCTAGTGACATGTCACTTGTATCCTAATCTATTCCTAAGGTTCAAAAGGGATTTTCCTCGAACATATATCCTTGCCGTCTTCCGTAGAATACCGAAACCAATACTCGGTAATAATTTATATTTAACAAGTAGCTCACATAATTTACATTTTATTCGAAAATAACCACAAAGCATATATTTCATGATAAAAATCAGCATATCATATAATTAACATCAATAACTTAAAAATAACAATTATGCTACATTATTTACACATGAACTTACCTCGTATGCGAAAATGGCTACTTTTACCATTTCGTCCACAACTTGGTATTTTCCCCATTTTAGCCCGAATTTCAATTTTCCTTGCTCTATCATTTAAAATATAGTCTAATTAGGACTCACATTATTCAAATTGACCCAAAATCATATTTTTGAAAAATTATAATTTTGCCCCTAAACTTTTGCATATTTACACTTTTGCCCCAAAGCTCGTGAATTAAACTTCAGCATATTTTCTTATGTTTTATGACATGCTGATCATTTTTCCCTTCTATTGGAACATCAAATTCTCACTCTAACACGTACTTATGACTATTAGGTATTTTTACTGATTAAGCCCTTTTGCTCGTTTTCACTTAAAACCGAGTAGCACAAGTTGTCTAACATAATTTAAAACCTCATATTCTATCATAAAACACCAAAATACACAAATTTCACCTATGGGTATTTTTCCAAATATGAACCCTAGGTTGAATTATTGCTAGCATAAGCTTAATCGAGCTACCGGGACTCCAAAAACGTAAAGAACTTGAAAAACGGGGCTAGAATGGACTTATAATCGAGCTTGGAAGCTTGAAAAACCATAGCCATGGTTTCTCCTTGCTATATTCGGCCATGGGGTTGAAGATGAGCAAAATTGGCTTTTAATTTTGTATTTTAATTCATTTTACCCATAAATGACCTAAATGCCCTTACTACTAAACTTTCCAAAAATTTCATCCATGTCCAATTTTTGTCCATAAACTTAGAAATTGGTAAAATTCTATTTAAGACCTCCTAATTAATATTTCAAAACAATTTCATACTAGAAACTTCTAGAATGCAAGTTTTGCAAATTATTCGATTTAGTCCCTAATTTCAATTTAAGCACTTTAGGCATAGGATTTCATCACGAAATTTTCACACAATCATGCAATCATATGATAAACATCAAAATAATTATAAAAATAATTATTTCTATCTCAGATTTTGTGGTCACGAAACCACTATTCCGATTAGGCCCTAATTCGGGATATTACAACTCTCCCCCCTTTAGGGATTTTCGTCCTCGAAAATCTTACCAGAAAAGTGGTCTTCACTTTTAATCTCATATTCGGTGCCAAAGAAATTTCACTTAGACTGTACCTCCAATACATCTCTTTAATTTCTCATATGATCTAAAAGCTTACAGTCTCAACTCTCAACTGTTCTTAAATTTTCAACCCTTCTCAGTTTCCCATGATATCATGACATAAAACCCGGATCTTAACTTGATTAATGGAGACCAGAATTCCAAGAAATCTAACAATCAAAGAGACTCAAAAATTCCATGAATCTGATGAGTAGGAATTCATTCAATACAGATATGATTTATAGATCTTGCCAAACATTTAACAATAGGATACATCACATTTTCCTCTTTCCGCCATGGAAATAATTCTGATATGGCATCAAGAATAATCCTTCTCATTTCCATCCCAATATCAACACTGACAAGGATAATTTTGATAGATCCCAATGCTCTCGCTTTAACCCCTTTAACAACTCCGATTTTATGTAACATCGAATGCTCTAAACTATCACATTACCTCACCGTCTGAAACACATCACAATTCATACAACAAGATATTACTTTGAAAGTCGTGAAGTCTTTACTCAATGTAGACTAGTCTAGTTCAGACTCTTCGGTTACCAATATTCTCATCTATCCGAACTTTGTCAACATGTAATAAACTTTTCAGCTTTCACAAAATGAAAACCTTATCATTCGTAGTGACTTTAACTAATATCAAACTTTTTCTATTAAATATACACTTCTCGTTCAGACTATTTACTCTTTCATCCAACACCAGGATTAAAAGACATTCCCATATAACAAGAATTTCTTCAGAAGATCAATCGCCATAGAAATATTTCTGAGAACGGGTAAACACATAGAACATCTCAAAAGAGACTGCTAAATCTGTCAAGTCATAACCATCACACTCAGATAGTTCACATTTCAAATATCATTTCCCCAACTAGTTCTGCCGTCACAAATTTCATATTAAACCATTCACTAAAGAAGGCCAGATTCAAATAAATTTCGATTTACACTTTTCTCGACCTTGCACTGAGTAATTCGGTTTAATAAGGAGAATTCCTTTTCTAACCGGAGCAAAGGCATAATTCCAATACTCTTTACGTCAATCCGATACTTTATCGGCTCGACTTTACTTATCAGCACATTTTCAATCTCTCGATCATACTTATAGTTATTCTATCATCGAACTCTTTGGGTTCTCAATCGAAACTTATTCAATACAAATCTCATGAAATTCCATTATAAGTACCATTTCGGTAAGGGGAGGGTTGTAGGACCTCGACTCGAATTTCTTATACATACACATATGACACAACTTCCATTATCATAGCAACATCATCAAAATCATGTCATTCATTCATGTTGGCTTACACCAATTTTCCTATTGTCCCATTTAGACAATATACTTATGCATACATTCTATGTTTTCTAGATAGCTTTACTTATCCATTCATTTAATTAGATTAAGTCATGCTCATGACATCATATAAGGCCAAACAAACATAGATATTTGCACCACAATCATAACTTTCAATTCGTGCATCATCATGTACATATCATTACAATCATATAATTCAGTCCAACAATTTAACATAGATAAGTTCATTTCATTATAATCCTCTCATAAAAATTATATATCATTAGCATTCATCAACATTCGACGTCCAAATCAAGACAAGGACATTTTCATTCGTATCATAATATTATGACTTTTATTCATACCTCTACTACTTTCTATTTATTCCGTTCATCTTATCAAGTAAGCCATATACACTACATCATATGAGCATTAAGCAAATATGAATATTTATCACATATGTATCATAAACCTTTATTCATACTTTTCTGAACCGAGACTTATCATTATCATAATTTTACTCAAATACCTTCACATAACATTGAACAAGGTTAGCGCAGCTCGGTTGGAGAGTACCCTGTCTAAATAAGACGGTACTTATACGTGTCGGAAGACATCACACTATCACAGATCAGTGGCATGTATAGCTAAACTTTTACACACGCTAGGTTAGTCCGAGAACCGACTAATCCTACTCTGATACCACCAAATGTAACGCCCCGTACCCGAGACCTTTGCCGGAGTCGAACACGAGGTGTTAACAGACTTAATTCATTGCTTAAACAGCTCAAACAATTTAATTTTAGAAATTCCAGACAAGCTGGCTAACTGCGTCACAGTCGCTTAAAAATTTATATCTCGAGTTCTGAAACTCAAAATCAAATTCTGTAAATTTTCCATAAAACTAGACTCATATATCTATTTACTAATTTTTTTCTAGAATTTTTGGATAGGCCAATTAGTATAGTTTATTAGTTAAAATCTCCCCTGTTTCAGGGTTCGACTGCTCTAACCTCTGTGTATTACGAATCAGATATCTCTCTGTAAAGAATTTAAATGACTATGAAGTTTGTTTTTATTAAAACTAGACTCAATAAGAAATCTGTACATATAAATTATGACTTATAATTAGTTTTATACAATTTATGGTGAATTTCCAAAATCAGAACAGGGGATCCAGAAATTGCTCTGGCCCTATTTCACAAAAATTTAAACATCTCATAAAATATAACTCATATACATGTTTCGTTTCTTCCATATGAAAATAGACTCATAAAGCTTCAATTTCATAACTTACCCATCATTTAATTCCATTTCTACTATTTTTAGTGATTTTTCAAATTTACATCACTGCTGCTGTCTCAATCTATTTTATGGTAAATTTTACCTATTCATGGTTTCCATGGATTAACTAGCAATTTGACATACATAACACCAAAAATGATCATAATTAGCCATTCCAATGGCTAATCATTACCAAGCATTTTTATACTACTCAATAACCATATCATAAGACCATATATACAAAATGATTATAATGCTATACATGCCATACTCAAAATTTACAAGCCATTATGCCAAGATAGTATACTTGATAGTGTGTGAGCGTGCCTCCGACGCTCCTCGATTTCCGAGCTGGCTTGTCAACACTACAAGGAATGAAAAGGAGGGAGTAAGCATAAATGCTTAGTAAGTTCACATGCAAATAGCAAGTAACATAACCATATAAGCAAACATAAAACATCATTTGCATAATCATCACCAAGACATTCATATCATATTTTCATTTATCATCTTACCATATTGTTGTTATATCGATTTTTCAACCCGAGGGTTAAGTACATACCTGTTCAAAGTATCCATTTCACAACACTTACCAATACGTCCCTTTCATCTTGAGTATTCCTCCATTTGAGTAGAACTTTACCCGTTGAACACATCGGAATATAATTCGGATACATGGAAAGTTTGCACATAAGTGCCACATATGTAGCCAAGCTACTATGTAACCCGCCCATAAGCGAACTCGGACTCAACTCAACGAGCTCGGGCGTTCGTATCCATAAGTGAACTCGGACTCAACTCAACGAGCTCGGATGCCTAGTTACATCTCACGAACTCGGACTCAACTCAACGAGTTCGGATGCTCAACCATCCTAGTGACATGTCACTTGTATCCTAATCTATTCCTAAGGTTCAAAAGGGATTCTCCTCGAACATATATCCTTTCCGTCTTCCGTAGAATACCGAAACCAATACTCGGTAACAATTTATATTTAACAAGTAGCTCACATAATTTACATTTTATTCGAAAATAACCACAAAGCATATATTTCATGATAAAAATCAGCATATCATATAATTAACATCAATAACTTAAAAATAACAATTATGCTACATTATTTACACATGAACTTACCTCGTATGCGAAAATGGCTACTTTTACCATTTCGTCCACAACGTGGTATTTTCCCCATTTTAGCCCGAATTTCAGTTTTCCTTGCTCTATCATTTAAAATATAGTCTAATTAGGACTCACATTATTCAAATTGACCCAAAATCATATTTTTGAAAAATTACAATTTCGCCCCTAAACTTTTGCATATTTACACTTTTGCCCCAAAGCTCGTGAATTAAACTTCAGCCTATTTTCTTATGTTTTATGACATGCTGATCATTTTTCGCTTCTATGGCAACATCAAATTCTCACTCTAACATGTACTTATGACTATTAGGTATTTTTACTGATTAAGCCCTTTTGCTCGTTTTCACTTAAAACTGAGTAGCACAAGTTGTCTAACATAATTTAAAACCTCATAGTCTATCATAAAACACCAAAATACACAAATTTCACCTATGGGTATTTTTCCAAATATGAACCCTAGGTTGAATTATTGCTAGCATAAGCTTAATCGAGCTACCGGGACTCCAAAAACGTAAAGAACTTGAAAAACGGGGCTAGAATGGACGTATAATCGAGCTTGGAAGCTTGAAAAACCCTAGCCATGGTTTCTCCTTGCTATATTCGGCCATGGGGTTGAAGATGAGCAAAATTGGCTTTTAATTTTGTATTTTAATTAATTTTACCCCTAAATGACCAAAATGCCCTTACTACTAAACTTTCCAAAAATTTCATCCATATCCAATTTTTGTCCATAAACTTAGAAATTGGTAAAATTCTATTTAAGACCTCCTAATTAATATTTCAAAACAATTTCATACTAGAAACTTCTAGAATGCAAGTTTTGCAAATTATTCGATTTAGTCCCTAATTTCAATTTAAGCACTTTAGGCGTAGGATTTCATCACGAAATTTTTACACAATCATGCAATCATATGATAAACATCAAAATAATTATAAAAATAATTATTTCTATCTCGAATTTTGTGGTCACGAAACCACTATTCCAATTAGGCCCTAATTTGGGATATTACAGTGCCAGTGGTTTTTGAGTTTCCAGATGTATTCCCCGAGGAATTACCTGGATTACCACCTGTTCGGGAGGTAGAGTTTGGTATTGAACTAGTACCAGGGACTACATCTATTTCGATAGCTCCGTATCGTATGGCACCAACCGAACTAAAAGAATTGAAATCTCAGTTGCAAGAGTTGACCGATAGAGGTTTTGCTCGATCGATTTTTTCTCCCTGGGGTGCACTAGTGCTGTTTGTGAGAAAGAAAGACAGAACCATGAGAATGTGCATTGATTATCGTCAGCTCAATAAGGTAACGATAAAGAATAAATATCCGTTGCCGCGAATCGACGATTTGTTTGATCAACTGAAAGGAGCCTCAGTATTTTCAAAGATAGACTTGAGATCGGGTTATTATTAGTTGCGATTTAGAGACTCTGACGTGCCTAAAACTGCTTTCAAAACAAGGTACGAACATTATGAGTTCCTAGTGATGCCGTTTGGGCTCACTAATGCCCCAACAGTTTTTATGGATCTAATGAATCAGATTTTTAGACAGTACTTGGATCGATTTGTAGTCGTGTTTATAGATGACATTTTGATCTATTCACGCGACAAAACTGAGCATGCCGAACACTTGAAGTTAGTATTGCAGATTTTGTGAGACAAACAGTTATATGCGAAATTCAGTAAATGTTAGTATTGCAGATTTTGTGAGACAAGCAGTTATATGCGAAATTCAGTAAATGTGAATTTTGGTTGAGAGAAGTCAACTTATTGGGGCATGTTGTATCCGCATCGGGTATCCGAGTCGATCTGAGTAAAATTTCAGCTATACTTGATTGGAAGCCTCCGAGAAATATCTCGGAAGTACGAAGCTTTTTGCGACTTGTCGGATATTACAGACGTTTGTGAAAGGCTTCTCGATGATAGCAACACCGATGACTAAGTTGTTACAGAAAAAAGTCAAATTTGAATGGTCAGAAAAGTGCCAGAAAAGTTTTGATCAATTGAAAGCCCTTTTGACCGAAGCTCCAGTGTTAGTTCAGCCATAATCCGATAAAGAATTTGTGATCTACAGTGATGCGTCTCTAAATGGTTTGGGCTGTGTGTTGATGCAAGAGGGTAGAGTAGTAGCATACGCTTCGAGACACTTGAAGCCACACGAGAAAAACTATCTGACTCATGATCTTGAGTTAGCTGCTATCATTTTCGCTTTGAAAATTTGGCGCCATTACTTATTCGGAGAAAAATGTCACGTTTATTCCGATCACAAAAGTCTCAAGCACTTGATGACTCAGAGAAATTTGAATTTGAGACAAAGACGTTGGCTAGAATTATTGAAAGATTACGAGCTTGTCATTGATTACCATCCGGGAAAGGCGAACGTGGTTGCTGATGCTTTAAGCCGCAAATCACTGTTTGTTTTGCGAGCAATGAATGTGCACCTGTCTATGTCCGCTGATGATGTGTTAGTAGCGGAGTTAAAAGCAAAACCGTTATTGATGCAACAAATCTGTGAAGCTCAAAAAGTTGATGATGAATTAGTTGCAAAACGAGCACTATGTGTTTCGAAAGAGGATTCAGAATTTTTGATTGATAGCAATGATTGTTTGAGGTTTAGAAATCGATTATGTGTTCCGAGAAATTCAGAGCTTATTCCGATGATTTTGAGCGAGGCTCATAGCAGCCGAATGTCAGTTCACCCGGTAGTACGAAAATGTATAACGATTTGAAACAACAATACTGGTGGCACGGTATGAAACGAGACATTTCTGACTTTTTTTCGAAGTGTTTGATATGTCAACAAGTGAAATCAAAACATCAAGTGCCTTCGGGATTACTTCAGCAGATCATGATACCTGAATGGAAGTGGGATCGAGTCACGATGGATTTTGTATCTGGGTTGCCATTGTCACCGAGCAAGAAAGATGCGATCTGGGTTGTGGTTGATAGATTGACAAAGTCAGCTCATTTTATTCCCGTTCGTATGGATTATTCACTTGATAAGTTAGCCGAATTGTATGTCACTCAGATTGTAAGATTACACGAGGTACCTACTTCTATTGGGTCGGATAGAGATCCGAGATTCACATCGCAGTTTTGGAAGAAATTAAAAGATGCGTTGGGTACCAAGTTGCATTTTAGCACCGCTTTTCATCCCCAGACTGATGGTCAATCGGAGCGGGTAATTCAAATACTCGAGGATATGTTAAGATGTTGCATCCTTAAGTTTAGCAGTTCGTGGGAAAAGTTCTTACCTTTGATTGAATTCGCATACAACAATAGTTTTCAATCGAGTATCAAGATGGCACCTTACGAGGCTTTGTATGGTCGTAAATGTCGCACACCGTTGTTTTGGACTGAGCTTTGTGAAAGTAAGATTTACGGAGTTGATTTGATTAAAGAAGTTGAACAAAAAGTTAAAGTGATTTGCGAAAGTTTGAAAGCAGCGTCAGACCGTCAGAAATCGTTTGCGGATTTGAAACGTAAAAATATTGAGTATCAGGTTGGAGATAAAGTGTTTTTAAAAGTATCACTGTGGAAAAAGGTACTCAGATTCGGTCGTAAGGGCAAGTTGAGCCCGAGGTTTATCGGACCGTATGAAGTTTCGGAATGAATTGGGCCGGTAGCATACAGATTGATTTTGCCCCCTGAACTTGAAAAGATTCATAATGTTTTTCATGTTTCGATGCTTCGACGATATAGATCTGATCCCTCACATGTGATTAACCCGTCAGAAGTGGAAATCCAATCTGACTTGAGTTACGAAGAGGAACCGATTCGTATTGTGGCTCACAAGGTAAAAGAACTGCGAAAAAAGAAAATTTCGTTAGTAAAAGTACTGTGGGTCAAACACGGGGTTGAAGAAGCCACTTGGGAGCTAGAAGACTCCATGAAAGAACAATACCCTAATTTATTCACTGGTAAGATTTTTGGGGACAAAAATTCCTAAGGGGGGGAGAGCTGTGACAGCCCTAATTTGACCCTAGTCGGAAAGTGGTTTCGGGACCACACAAAAATCGAGTCACAAATTTTTTTTAAATGCTCTTTTCTATGTTTATTATATGTGAAGTTTCATTTGTGAAAGTATCGTGTCTTAATTTTGTCAATTGAATGTGGAATTATTAAAAAGGACTTATGTGAGAAACTTGAAAAATGTGATAGGTTAATTTGTAGTGGCCAAATATTGTATGGTTTAAAATATGGGGACTTGCATGTCAAATACCCCTTCCTTACGTTAGTGGACGGCAAGGTTGGTGGATGATTGACATTTTATGTCTTTTATATTAATTAATTAAATGTTTAATGGATTAATAATATGAAATATGAATTTTTATTAAAAGAAAAGGGTGATAAAAACAAAGTTGGTTCATCTTTTTCTTCTTCCATTGCCGTACCTAAAGAAAGAAAAGAAGAAATTGAAGTTAAGGCATTCGGTCACCTTTAAGTTGATTAAGGTATGTTTAATGCTCTTTCATTGAAAATCTTTGTATATTTGGAGTGATCATCAAGTATAGAAGCTAGCTCATGGAATTTTTTTTTTTTTTTGTAAATTGATGAAGATGACATTCGGTCATGGATGTTTGTATTTCTTTGATGTTGTTTTTGATGCTTTTGTGTATTGAGGGTTGATAATAGATGAGTTGAGCTTGGTAAAATTGAATAATTGTGGCTTAATTATTTAATAGCAATTGGCTATTATGGTGAATTTCAAAGTTAATATTTAGTTGCTAGTATTTATATGTGTGTTAGCCAAATTTGAACTTGAATAATGATTTGAGCAAATGTTGAGTATTAAAATGTTAGAAAAAGAGTATTTTCCATTTGAGTAATTGAGAAAAGGATGTTTGAATGTCTAAAGGTTCGGCTTTATGCATTAATGATATGATTTTGAGTAATGTAAGTTTAGTGGAATGTGAGTTATGTTTATGCATAGGTGAAATTGTATATTCGACCAACCTAGGTTTCTATGATATTGAAAATGGAAATTAATCATGTTAAGTGACAAATGGTAGTTGACTAAGGATTAATATGTATCTTACATATACATGTTCGGATGATGATTGAAAGGTGGGAAATAAGCATAGTTATGAGGTATAAATATGTTAAGATGAATGAATTATGCATTTGGTCTTAGGGTGTGTACAAAGGAAATCTTAAATTGTTTGTATTTTAAGGCCGAATGTGTTTAAGGTTAAAGGATGAATTAATTAATTGTATTTGGGATGAATAGACATAAAAAAAAATGCCGAATGTAATATTTGGACAAGGAATGGTTTAAATTGATGAAAATAGGAAGGTCAGAGATTACCTATAATGTATATGACTTTTGTTTACTAGGATCTATATGTGTGAAAGTCGAATATATATATACATTATATTTTTTGAAGTAATGCTTGAATAGTCGAATAATGACTAGTTTAAAATTGTTGAATTTAAGCTCAAGAGCATAGAGGGCAAATCTTGATAAGGGGAAAGCTAAAGTAGTTGAATAGCCGACCCGTAGTTGTTTGGAAATACTCGAGGTAAGTTTTAAGTATTTAAACATAAGTTATTTGTGAATGAATCATGATATGTCATGAGAATTTAGCCATACCTTTAGTGTATATATATATGCATAAAGCCAAATGGTATGCATAAAAGTGAAATAAGGAAATTGTTATGATCATATTGTCGTAAGTTATATTCATGAGATGGAAGATATGTAATGGTAAATTAAGAAGCAATAGTGTGATAGTTATTAAGTGATTATACGTGAATGAAGTCTAAGTGGACTAATGTGATTAACTTGTGTGAAATGCATAAATACAAGAAGTGCATATGTTATGATTTTGTGAAAGTTATATTCGAATTATTATTCGGGCCTATGGCTCAGCAAGCTTTTAGCTGGTGAAATTGTTTCGGGCCATGAGCCTAGTAGGCATAATGCCGGTGAATGAGTTTCGGACTTAATGTCTAGTAGGCTTCGTGCCAGTGATAAATTCAGGTTTATACCTAGCAGGCCTTGTGCCGGTGATAAGTTCAGGTTTATACCTAGCAGGCTAATTACCGGTGAAATAATAAAAGTCTATGAATATGAGATTTATGTTATACGGCATCTAGATTCGTTCGATAGATTAAATTATCCAGGTACGTATAAATTGTTTATGCATATGAGGATAATGTGAATTAAATTACGAAGTGAAACGAGAAGTATATGAAATATGGTTGTGTATATTTATATTCGGCCATTTTGAATTTAGTACATGAAAGTATATATTATATATGTGATTATGATCATTGAAATTATATGTGAATGCAGTGCTCTGAATTAACTCTATAAAGTCGAATCAAAGGGTTACTTCGAGTCATTAGGTAGTGTGATTATGTAGTTCGAACTTTGAAGAAATGATAAGTCAATGAAAATGGATTTAATGTGGCTATACATATTCGGCTAATTAGTGTTGCATTTCGAATATGTTATATGTGAATAATGTGCATAAATAAGTTTTGTTGTTTAAAATACTTAAGACTTACTAAGCTTAATTGCTTACTATAAATGTTTTTTTTTTGTGTTTGTCCTATTTTATAGATCTTGTTTGAAAGCTACGAGCTCGGGGATTCAAGTCCAAAGTCATCCACACTATCGTCACTGTTTTGGTACTTTTGTTAGTTTATGTTTTGAAAGATGGCTTGTATAGGCTTAGCTCTCTTTTAAAACAAGTTATATTTTGAATTTGTAAATATTCTAGCCATGCGAAAATGGCTTGCTTAATTCCTAAACATGAGTATATGGTTCAATAGACTTATGTGTCGATTATTTTGAAATTTATTAGTTATTTTAATTTGGTTAAAATTCGTTCATGGTTGAAAGATCAAAGAACTATATTTTATGCATGATTGATTATGAATGGCTAGTCTGATCTATCTTCTGATAGGTAATACCTTGTGAATCTATTCCGGCGACGGATGAGGGTCATAGGGTGTTACAGCACCATTAACTAAAGCAAATGCAAAACTCTCGGAAGTCTCATCTTGCAAACTGTCAAAATTCCTTGCTTCTGCATTTAGAAGTTATAGTTATTTTAAGATAACCATTTGGGCAAGACAGAGGTCTTTGTAATAAGTGATGCCAAGTATAATATCCCACTTGAATCCAATGAAGATGTAATTATGGATGAGGTTGCCACTTCTAGTGCCACAGGTTTATTATCTTTATGGGATAATGACGATTCCCTTGAAGGACCTTTTTCAACTGGTCTAGGAACTGTAGGAAGAGTCCATTCCATTACCGTGAATGGAAAAGCTAATGATCTAAGATACATGGAAGTATAGAGCATAATAATTATCTAAATTAAAATATTAGATAGTAAATCAAGAAGAAATTTAGGACAAATGTCATATTGATTTATACAAGTTTTAGAGTAGAACTTAGAATAAAAACAAAATCAATGATAGAGAAACAAGCGTTGAATTTGCCTAATATAAATATATATTATATCAAGCAAAGTGAAATATGAAGACAAAATAATTCAGCATGAAACCTTTCTTAATGAAAACTCAACGGGAAAAATCAGTAGTGGACCATGAAACTCAAAAGTAAAAGGAACTAACAATATACCCAAGATATTATTTCGAAAATTATAAACTAAAATGAACCAATAATCAATCAAAAAGAAAAAGAAAAGTAAACCTACTAAAGCTAAATTGGCGAGTTTTTCACAGTTCTTCCTTGTCGTCCTTTATTGCTAATAACAGTTTTAGCTAAAACAAAAATAGATAAAAATATTTAGTAGATAACAAAACGAAACTGAGATTTAAATGATTTTTCAAATAAAATTAAGAATTAGAACCTTTGATTTAATTTTTCTCTCTTAATCTTTCCAACAATTGATGGTATTTTATAAATCAAGAAAAAGAAATGGAAGATAGGAATAGAAAAACTCTATTAAGAGAAAGAAAAAGAAAGCAGAAAAAGAGGGCAGAAAAATTGGAAGAGAGGAAAATGGAAGGAACGAGGGAGAAAATGTTTTACCTGATGTTGCGATAAAGGTGATTGTCCATCCCTTTTTTGAGGTGAGAAAGTGAGAGAGGGCAAAGTGGGGAGCATTTTTGTGGTGATGGTCTCCTTAAACACCGAATCAATAATTGGTGGTGAGGAAATGGATTAGAAATTATACAATTTCATTGCATAGGATCGTAATGGAATAAGCCCGTAATAGGGCATTCCATTGAACCACACACTTATTTATGATTGGCTCATGGAATAGAGTTGTAATGGTTTTGCCATTACATTCAACCAAACATGGCCTAAGTGTTTAATAATCTTTACTCTTAAATTAAGAGTGAACTAAATCTTGAATTCAAACTACTTTGGGGAAACAAAAGAGTAAAATCAACTGAAAAGAATGAATAAATAAGATAAATTGATTTTTTTTTATTTTAGGCAAAAGAAAGTATGGGTGGATTCTGAAATCAAGTTGGACTCCAAATAAATAAATAGATAGAAAGTGACTTATGAAATCCTTAGAAGACTTCAAAAACACCAATTATCAAATGATATTTTCTTAAGAAATCCTAAGAGAAGAACTTTTAGAAACGATGATGATCGAACTTTGATGACTGAAAACTTGACAACTTTGGAAAACTTGAAAAATAACAAACTTCAAAAGAAAACCAAAGCTGAATCTCTCAAAACTCTCAAAAATTATTCATATTTCATAAATTAAAAAAATAGAATAACCACAAAATAATAATTCCATCCAATGCTTAATGATGGGTGTACTGGCCTTATAGGCTAAAAGTACAAGTGATTTAAATGAAAAGTAAGTCCTAATTAAATATCTAAATTATCCCCTAAATAAATCTTTTAATCATGTAGGACCAATAAAAATGAACTAAAATCACAAATGACTTTGTTAGGATCAAACCGATTAAACAACAAGTAAAAAAAAGCGAAATAAATTGAGAAATTGAACACACAAATTTAACATGGAAAAACCCCTCCAAAGAGGATAAAAAACCACGGGCAAAGATAATTTTACTATAATGGCAAAAAAACGAAGAGTACAAAATATGGAGATAAAAACTAAACCCCGAAAACCCAAAAACAAAGAACCCTCAAAACGTAAACACAAAATTCTCTAAATGTGTTATGAGTTCTAATATCTAATGGGTGTATTTTCTAAGATTGTAAAAAAATCTATTTATAGGCTAAATTAGTAGGTCAAATAAACTATGCTAATAAATAATAAATATATTATACTAATAAATACTAAATCTTCTAGAAAGAAAATATATTTTGTTTAACTTGACTTACAAGTAATCTCTTAGAATTTGGGTCACACAACTTTAACAATATCCCCCTTAACACGAATTCTTACAACGCCATCTTTGCCAAAGCACACCATGAGTCTATCTTGAACTATGTAGGGAATTAACTAAGTTGAATCTGTGTTTAGAAGCTGGAAGACTTCTAGCCTTCGACTTGTGCACTGTCAAATCAAAACTAACTCGAGTCTCATTTTCACAAACACAGTGCCCTAACTTTTCAAAACCTGCATCCAAAAGAGAACCTCTCTTCAACGAAACGGTCATACCTTTTTCCCTCCTATGACCAAGTTGCCTTCACTCCAAACAAGTTGACTTCGACTTCGAATGGACGAGGGACATCCGATTTCATCGGTCACTATAAAACCTTCCAGAATATAAAGACTGTCGGTTCTTTTACCTTTTTACAAAATGAGAGCTCTATGAGATACTTTATTGTCGCTCGACTCGATGTTGATTCTACATCTTTTCAAGTCTAAAATACTCAAGGAGATGAGATTCTTTCGTAAATCAGGTACATACCTGACATCTAAGAGTATCCTAATCGTCCCATCGTGTATCCTAATTTTAACAGTACCAATACCAATTACCTTACTAGATGAAACATTTCCCATGTGCACAAATCCACCTTCTATAACACCCCTAACCCGTATCTGCCGTCAGAACAGGGTTTGAAATTTCAGAACAATTTTTAGATAATTCTCATAAATTACTATTCATTAACTGAGATCATTCAAAACATCCCTTGACTGGACCTTCGATGCCCAATATGAACATTAGAATCGAGTCGGGACTTAATCGGGAGCTCCAAGAATTTTTCGCGAAATTTCAAAAATTTTCCAAGGTGCAAGGCTCATATGCCTGTGTGACCCTGGGACACGCCCGTGCTGCAAGTCGTGTTCAACCCTGTACAACTCTCTGACTTGTGCACACGGCCATGCCACATGCCCGTGTGCTAGGCCATATGGTTAATTAATTTAATTCAAAATTAGGTGCAGGTTTCACATGACCAAGACTCACACCCGTGTTCTAGGTCGTGTAACACACATGGCTGAGACACACGCTAGTGTCTCTACCCGTATGCTCAATTCTGAGCATTCTATTTCTCAAAATTAAGGTGCAAGGGACACATGGCCTAACCACATGCCCATGTTACTAGGTCGTGTGTCACACACGGTCTAGACACACGCTCTTGTGGATAAAATGAGACCATTTCTAGCTTCATTTCTCACCTAAAACCTGCACTTGAAACACACATCCAATACTAACCAATCAAAGCATTCAAATTAAACAGTTCCATCATTCATTATCGCATACCATTACATGTATATGTGTTTATAAACTTACCTTGGATTAACTTAGGCATTAACATCATTTGATCACATATACTTAACATATCACATATGAATATATCATAATAGCCTACTTAGTCATATCAAAATAAGCCATTACTAGCCATCCCAATAACTAGGTTACAAAACATCATTTTCATGCCACTAATGGTCAAGTTGTCCTATACATGTCATTATACCAAAATGATTTTACTATGTATACCCAAAATAAGCTAGTTGATAGTGTGACGATGCTCCAATGGTCTTCCAACCTTCGTGAGCTTTTGAACACTTTAAAACAGGGAAAATAAAACGGAGTAAGCATTACATGCTTAGTAAGTTCGTATAATGGAAACTAAACTTACTAATCCCGTTATTTAAATCTAAGCATACAATATCATGTTTTCCATCCATTAGCAACATTGCCTAAACACATGCATTTAATCAAACATGTTAGTCACAAAAAATCCTCATAACAATCAAGTAAACATAGATGAGCTCATCATACAATATTTATTTTCAAGTCATTATCATTTCATCTCATAATTCTCATACCATGTCAAGAGTTGTGTCGTTGAATCATTGAAATTCTGATGGATGCTCAAGCAGTACACTTGAGGTGTACGATTTAATAATCCGTTAATTTCTTATTCAAGAATATCATTAGGGCACTTAACCAAGAAACACACTCTCAAGCCACATGTCGTATAATAGGATCACTAGTCCAAGCTAAATCCTTTATATAATGTATGCTCAGAGGATCTCAATTAGGATTACCAGTCCAGGCTAAACCCTAATCATAATGTATACTCGAGAGGTATTATATCAAGATTACTTGTTCGAGCTAAATCCTTTCCATAATGAGGTCAACAGGATTACTCGTCCGAGCTAAATCCTGTTCGCAACAAATGCATGACCTCATCCATTTCAGGAAAGCACATATATTCATCGGAATTCAATATTCAATCGGGACTTAACCCATTTTCGCCATTTCAAGCATGTATTTAATTGTCCATTATAGCATTCAAGTAATGCATTTCAATATAAGTCACATTACATACAAACACAACATTCAATTAACATAATTACATACTTGATTAAGTTACACGAACTTACCTCGACACTTGTTCGCGCATAAAATCTACTAATCCGAAACATTTTTTTTCCTTGGTCTAACCTCAAATTTATATTGTCTGGATCTATATAAATAACTTTAATCATCAATTTTAGATATTTAATATTTATTTGGACTCAATTTACGTCCTAGGAAAAATTACCATTTTGCCCCTAACTTTTCCACAAATTCTAATTTCGTCCCTAGGCTCGAAAAATGAAACTTGTGAAATTTACTCCCTATTCCAAGCCTAGCCAAAATCCCATTACAAATTTTACTGCACATGTATTCATAAAAGTTCAGAATTTTTCCTCAATTTCACAAGTTTACATTTTAGTCCTTAAATCATGTTTTCATCAAAAAATCACTTAGTAAAGTTATTTATCTATCAACAACCTTTCATTTTCTACCATAAAATTCTAATTTTCAACATATACATACATGATCCATTTTCCATACTTTGATAACTTTTCAAATTAATCCCCCAGATAAATTGTTTAAGCTATCCCGGTTTCAAAAATATCAAAATTACTAAAAACGAGACAAGAAAACTTACCCAATTAAGCCTTGAAAGTTTTTTCTCTCTCTCTCTCCTAGGGTTTCTATATAATTTTGGGGTTGAAGATGGAAAAATAAGATGATATTTTCATTTTATCATCTTTTAATTAATTAATTATTTTAATTTCCAATTTAGTCCCTACTCTTTTCTAATTTTTCCATGGATGAGTCACCAAAAATCTACATACTTTTCTTTAATGGTCTAATTACCATTAAGGACCTCTATATTTGAATTCCATAGCTATTTAATCCTTATAGCTACTAGAATTCAACTTTCGCATTTTATGCGATTTAGTCCTTCTCGTAATTAAGCACTTAATCGATAAAATTTTCATATCGGATTTTTCAAACGACATGTCTATCATAATATAGACCATATAATAAAATAAAAATAAATTTTATTTTTGGGTCGAATTTGTGGTCTCAAAACCACTATTTTGATTTCACTAAAAAAATGGGTTGTTATAACTCTCTCCCCCTTTAAGGATTTTTGTCCTTGAAAATCTTACCAGTAAAAAGATTCAGGTATTGCTTCTTCATAGTATCCTTCGGTTCCCAGATAGCCTCTTCAATACCGTGTCATTGCCAAAGAACTTTTTCTAAAGCTACCTTTTTATTCCTTAACTCTTTTGTTTCCCAAGCTAAGATTTTGATTGGTTCTTCACTATATGTCATATCAGGCTAAATCTCTTCCTCTGTCGGAGAAATAACATGTGAAGGATCGGATCAATACCGCCATAGCATTGGCACATGGAAAACATTATGAATCCAATCAAGTTCTGGTGGTAAAGCTAATCGATATGCAACCGTTCAGATTATTTCTGTAATCTCATATGGTCCAATGAACCGTGGACTCAATTTTCCTTTACGACCAAATCGGAGAACATTCTTTCAATATGATACTTTCAAGAATACCTTGTCACCGACTTGAAATTCTATTTCCTTTCGTTTAAGATTAACATAGGACTTTTGACGATTAGAGGCTGCTTTCAAACTGTCTCAAATTACTTTCACTTTTTCCTCGGTCTCTCAGACCATGTCAACTCCGTGTAACTTTTCCTCACTGAGTTCTGTCCAATATAATGGAGTTCTACATTTGTGACCATACAAGGCTTTATACGGTGCCATTTTAATACTAGATTGATAACTGTTATTAAAATGGCACCGTATAAAGCCTTGTATGGTCACAAATGTAGAACTCCATTGTATTGGACAGAACTCAGTGAGGAAAAGTTACACAGAGTTGACATGGTCTGAGAGACCGAGGAAAAAGTGAAAGTAATTCGAGACAGTTTGAAAGCAGCCTCTAATCGTCAAAAGTCCTATGTTGATCTTAAACGAAAGGAAATAGAATTTCAAGTCGGTGACAAGGTATTCTTGAAAGTATCATATTGGAAGAAAGTTCTTCGATTTGGTCGTAAAGGAAAACTGAGTCCACGGTTCATTGGACCATATGAGATTACAGAAAGAATCTGAACGGTTGCATGTCGATTAGCTTTACCACCAGAACTTGATTGGATTCATAATGTTTTCTATGTGTCAATGCTACGGCAGTACCGATCCGATCCTTCACATGTTATTTCTCTGATAGAGGAAGTGATTTAGCCTGATATGACATATAGTGAAGAACCAATCAAAATCTTAGCTTGGGAAACAAAAGAGTTAAGGAATAAAAAGTTCTTTATACGGTGCCATTTTATTATAACTGCAAATACTTTTCCCAGTTGCCTTCAAACTCAAGTATACAACATTGAAGCATATCTTCCAAGATTTGTATTACCCATTCAGATTGACCATCTGTCTGGGGATGAAATACAGTACTAAAGTGTAACTGAGTACCCAGAGCTTCTTGCAATTTGCTCTAGAATCGAGATGTAAACTGAGGGTCTCTATCTGAAATTATGGAGACAGGCACTCCATACAATCTGACAATCTCAGAAACATATAATTCAACCATCTGCGCTGTCTCAAGCTCAAATCTGTCTGTGGCATCAAATATTTTAGACTTTTATGATCAGTGAATATGTGACATTTTTCACCAAACAAGTAATGCCGCCAGATTTTTAATGCGAACACAATGGCTGCTAATTCAAGATCATGTCTCGGATAGTTCTTTTCATGTGGCTTTAGCTGTCGTGAAGCATAAGCTACTACTTTACCATCTTGCATCAAAACACAGCCTAAACCATTTAACGATGCATCATTGTAAATTATGGATTCCTTACCCAATTCAGGCTGAACTAACACTGGTGCTTCTGTTAATAAAGCTTTTAATCGGTCAAAACTCTACTAGCATTTATTAGTCCACTCAAAATTTACATCTTTCTGCAGTGAACGAGTCATCGGAGAAGCTATCATTGAAAAACTTTTTTACAAATCTCTGATAGTAACCAGCTAGTCCCAGAAAACTTCAAACTTCAGACACATTCTTCGGTGGCTTCCAATTAACAACGGTTGAAATTTTATTCGGGTCTACTCTTGTAACACCCCTAACCCATAACTTTCGCCGGAATAAGTTAAGAGGCATTATCAGACTTATAACTCAGTTCAGAATGATAATTTATCAAATAACATTACATTTCAATAAATAACACTTATTTACATTCATTATATACTTAAATCAAGCATACAAAGCTTTAATCAAGCATTCGGGACTAAATTGATAACATATACAAATTTCAAAAACTTATAAAATTTTCAACATTTCAAATATCACACGTCCGTGTCTTAGATAGTGTGGAAACATGGCATACATACTAACTTGTGTTACACGGTCGAGGACACGCCCGTGTGCCAGGTCGCATGAAAACTGGAGAGGTTACAAACTTGGGTCACACAGCCAACCACATGCCCGTGTGTCTATCCCGTGTGCCCTTCAAAATGGCCTCACATGCCCGTGTGCTAGGCCATGTGCCATTTAGGGGGTATTCTGACTTATGTCACATGGTCAATCACACGCCTGTGTGTGAATCCGTGTGACACACACGGCCAATAGACACGCCTATGTGTCTAAGCCGTGTCAAACCTGTAGGGTATACTAACTTAATTTGTAGGGTACCTCAGGGGACGCATGACCGTGTAACTTAACCGTGTGTCGCACACGGCTGAGACACACACCCGTGTGGACAAAAATAGGCAATTTACAAAGCCATTTTGCCACCCTATAACACAAGCATTTACAACCATTTTAGACCACATTTCATAATCCAATTGGCAAACATTTCATAACCATTTCATATACAATATGTACCAATTTAACTTGTTATGCAATTACCTATTTTATACCATTCAATATCCATTCATCTAACAAATGCATATCAATAACTTACTTACATATTTTCATTCAAACATTTCCATACCAAAACTTAACATATTCAAACACACATATATACAACCAAAACATGATACCAAATAAGCCAAATCACATGACTTAGCTTATACACAAAAACATACAAAAAATCAAGTTGTCAGGTATCATAACTAATATCATTTAAACTAGCCTATACATATACATATATTCACAAGTTCAAAATAACAATCAGAAATTAGATAGTGTGACGTGCAACTCTGACTTGTCCGGAACGAGCGAGGTAACGAACCTCTATAAAACATAGAAAAAGAAACAGAGTAAGCTTATAGCTTAGTAAGCCTGTGTAATTCAGAATTAAACTTACCATTTATACATAATCAAAACAATATAAATATGCAACCAATTCAATTAACCAACACCTAATCACAAGTATTCATCAAATGTTAGTCATTGTAAACATACATGAAATCATCCATTAATACAATGCTTCTCATCTTTCTAGATTCATATATCATGTATAACATTAATAACATTTATAAACTGTAACTTATCTATATAACATTATTTAGGCTCGTTGAACTTAATAAAACTTCAAAGGATAGTCGAGTGAACAATAACAGTAATCCGTCAATTCATCATCATCCATTCTCTTTCGAGTCATGGTCAGTAAGCTCCTCTTGAACTGATAAACAATAAGCTCTATTGAGTCAGAAACGGTAAGCTCTATTGAGCTGAACAGTAAGGAATTTCATGGTGAATCGATAAGCTCCAATTAGCTAAAATAGTAAGCTCTTACGAGTTGAATCAGTAAGCTCATACGAGCTGTGGTGAGTCCGTAACAAATGCAGGAGGTCGACCAATACGGTAATTCCAGTAACATGTCACTCGTATCCAATGAATTCATATAGTTCAAACGGGGCTCGGTAACGAATACAATATATCATCAATGCATTCATATTTTAAGTATTTCAATTATATACATTCATTTCAACAAATACAATAGAAAAGTTTGATTCTAATTATACGAACTTATCCCGTATTAACTTGTATAACCGTCGTCTACTCGTCAACCTTTCGTTTCCCCCGATTTAATTTCGATAATTGTTTATCTTGATCTAAATATTTTATCAAATTCAATATTTTCAGAAACCATTTAATACAATTCACACATATACTTGGCAAATTACACATTTGCCCTTTACTTTTGACTACTATGCAATTTAGTCCTTTTTACACAAAATAGAAAATTTATACAATTTATCCTTAACCCATGTATAGCCGAATTTCACTTAACCTCATAGCAGCCTATATTTTCATTTTATTCACATTTTTAACCACAACATTTCTATCTTTCACAATTTAATCCCTAATTCTCATTTTTGTCAAAAATCACTTTATAAAACTTGTATATCTAATAACTACCATCAATAATCTAACAAGAAACTTCAAAATACCTATGTATTCAATAATGGCATATCTCAAAATATTTAGACATTTCAAAATCTAAGGTATGGGTTGGCTAGATTGAGCTGCAATAAGCTCGAAAACGTAGAAATCATTAAAAGCTAAGCAAAAACGATACCTAGATGAGCACATATAGCTTGGACGAACCTTAAGCTCTACAATGACTATTTTCTTTCTCTAGTTTCAGTGATGAAGAGATAATGGAAAAAGATGATACATTTTGTTTAATTAAAAATTAACCTTATTTAATAATTTACTATATTAACCTTTAATAAAACATTAGAAAACCAACTATAACATGTCCAAGATTGTCCACATACATTATAAATGGAATAATTACATAATAAGGACTTCCATATTAATAGACCATAGCTATTTAATACTTTTACACAATAGAACTCAACTTTTACGCGTTACGTAATTTAGTCCTTTTTACCGAATTAAGCATTTAAATAGTAAAATTTCTTTACAAAACTTTCACATAATTAATCTATCATGCTGTAAACCTTATTAAAATAATAAAATAAATATTTTGGCTTCAGATTTTTGGTCTCAAAACCATTGTTCTGATTTGACCTAAAAACGGACTGTTACAACTCTCCCCCTTATGGATTTTTCGTCTCCGAAAATCTTACCGTGAAAAGGTTAGGGTACTATTTTTCCATAGCTTCCTCGGGTTCCCACATAGATTTCACAATTTTGTGTTTATGCCAAAGAACCTTCACTAAAGCTATACGTTTAATTCTCAACTCTTTGATCTCATAAGACAGAATTCTGATCAGTTCTTCGTTATACGACATATCGGGTTGAATTTCAACATCTATCGGAGAGATTACCTGTGACGAATCGGATCTTTAATGACGTAGCATAGAATCATGAAAAACATTATGGATATTTTCAAGTTCAGACGTAAAGCTAGTCGATATGCTACAGGCCCTATTTTCTCGATAATTTCATATGGCCCGATGAATCGCGAGCTCAACTTTCCTTTACGGTCGAATCGAAGAACCTTTTTCCATGGTGACACTTTTAAAAACTCTTTGTCTCTGACTTGAAATTCAATCTCTTTATGTTTCAAATCTACATAGGATTTCTGTCAATCTGAAGCTGCTTTTAAATTGTCGCGAATCGTTTTCACTATTTCTTCAGTTTCTCTAATCAATTCAACCCCGTCAATCTTTTTCTCACTCAATTTAGTCCAGTATAGTGGAGTTCAAAATTTGCAACCATATAAAGCTTCATACGGTGTCATCTTTATACTCATTTGATAGCTGTTGTTATACTCAAATTCAATCAACAGTAAGTATTTTTCCCAACTACCTTCAAACTCTAAAATACAACATCTCAAAATGTATTTGAGAATCTGAATAATTCTTTCAGCCTGACTGTCAATCTGAGGATGAAAAACAGTACTGAAATTTAACTTTGTTCCTAGAGCCTCTTGCAATTTCTTCCAGAATCGCGATGTAAATCTCGGATCTATAACAGCCCGATTTAGACCCTAATCAGAATAGTGGTTTTGAGACCACAAATCTGAGTTAGAAAAATACTTAAATATTATTTTTTTGTGTTTATTATATGTGAATTTGCATGTGTGAAAGTCTCGTATGAAAATTTGATTGTTTGTGTGCTTAATTTAAGAAAAAGGGCTTAATCGCGTAAATTGAAAACTTGATAGTTAAAAGCATAAGGGCCAAATTGTTAATGGCTTTGTAAGTTGAAGCATTCAAGTGGAAATTTGACCATATTTAAATGTTATGGATGGTATTGGCCTTGTGTACAATAGTTTCATAATTTTATTTTAAAGGTTAAAAATGTAAACTTATTAAAATGTTAATATATTAATAAAACATAAAATAAAAGAAAGTGTTCATACTTTTATTTTGCATGACTGAAACTTAAAAAAAAAAAAGGTTTAGAAAGCTTTGAATATTCGACAATTTGGAAGCTAAATCAAGATATGTTTTTGTTTCAGTTTTTGATAATTTTTACGTTTTTGAGATCGTTGCTTTGAATACTATCCGACCCATGCACGAATTTCTAATTTTTGTGAATATTTTGAGTTATGACATTGATTAATATATGTGTTTTGTTATGTTTGATGATAAATTATGAAAGATATGCTTTGGATTAATATAATTTGTATTGGAGTTTTTGATGATTTTGAGTAATTAGGACTAAATTGTAAAAATAATAAATTAAGGGACTAAAATGTAAAATAGATGAAATATATGGACTAGTATGAGTATATGGAAGAGTCGACCCAACTATGTTGTGAGATTTTGTGTATTTTGTGTTTTATGCAATTAGGACTAATTTGTAAAAGTATGAAATATTAGAGGTAAATTGGTAATTTGCCCATTTATGTGCTGTTGGAGTAAATTGAATGAAATTGTGTTTGAATGAGATTAATTTGAAATTGTATAGATTAAGAACAAAAGAAATCAGACTTGAATCGGGGAAAAGCAAAAATAGTTGAATAGTCGATTTACATTGTTCGTCGATATCCGAGGTAAGTATTTAAGGAATTAAACATCATTGATTTTGAATGTAATATAGGTTAGTATGCTGATTTGAAATTCGTCAATTTATGGTATAGTTAGCCAAATGTGATAAAGCATAGAGATAATGTATTTGAGTTTAACTCGATTGAGTTATAACATTTGGAAGACAGTATGAATTATGTGGAATATTTGAAATGTTCGATATATGAATTGGTTATGAGATAGCTTTATAATAATGATATTTGGGCTATGAACCTAACAAGCCTTGTGCTGGTGAATTTAATCAGCCTTTATGCCTAGCAGGTTTATTGCCGGTGAATAAAATCAGACTTTGAGTCTAGCAGGCCCTGTGCCGGTGTGTGATTCAGGCTTATGCCTAGCAGGTTTATGCCGGTGATTTATTTTAAGCCTATGCCTACAAGACTTCATGTTGATGTGGTAATTGAGTGAGTAAACTAAGCTAAATGATCATGTATATTCGGCCACATAGGTATGTACATATGTGATGTTATATTTGATCTTGTATATTCAGTCACATAGGTATGTACATATGTGATGTTATATTTGATCTTGTGTATTCGGTTTAATGAGTGATGTTGGTATATGATGTTAAATGTTGTTTTGTGAGCTTGTATACACTTGTGGAAGTATATTTGAAAGTATAATATAATTGGCTTTGAAAGTTGAATGAAAATTTGTAAAAATGTTAATCTTATAGGTATTTGGCCAAAGTGATAGTTATGTTAAACATGTGTGGTTATGAATTGATTAAGTTGAAATTTAAATATGACATTAACATAGTGAATTAGCTTAGTTTAAATTTTAAGGAGTTGGATATATTACTGAGTTGATATTTGCTTAAAACTTACTAAGCTATAAAAGCTTACTCTATGTGTATTTATATACTCTATTTTATAGATTTTGAAGCAAGCTACGTGTAACGCCCCGTATTTGGGCCTAGAAGTATTGGGCCTTGAGTTTGGGTTTGTAAGGAGGTTGTATATAAGTATTTAATTGTGTAAGGAAATGACACAATTAAATGTCTACTTTGGTGGTTAATGGCTCTGAGAAGTGTTGGAGAAATCTTGGGTTCAAACCTGGGCTTTAGCAAAAATTTTGGTATTAAGTGAATAAAACCCTAGATGCTTGGAGGATGGCCTTTTAAATTATTGTGTTAAATAAATGACACAAGGAAACATGTGGTCTAGTGGTTGTGGCGTCATTAAGGTTGTAAGGGAGCCTAGGTTCAAGTCTTAGGATGCGTAGTGGAGTATTTATTTTGCTATTTGAGCTGTTTAATACTTTTACACAATAGAACTCAACTTTTATGCGTTATGTGATTTAGTTCTTTTTACCAAATTAAGCATTTAAATAGTAAAATTTCATTACGAAAATTTCACGTAATTAATCTATCATGCTGTAAACCTTATTAAAATAATAAAATAAATATTCTGACTTTGAATTTCTGGCCCCAAAACCATTGTTCTGATTTGACCTAAAAACGGGCTGTTACAACTCTGACACCTTCAACATATACAATATGCCCAAGAAAACTAACTTCCCGTAGCCAAAATTCACATTTACTAAATTTAGTGTACAATTGTTTCTCTCACAGGGTTTGCAACACTATTCTCAAATGTTCAACATGTTCATTTTCATCTCGGGAGTAAACCAAAATGTCATCTATAAATACCACCACAAACCTATCCAAATACGGGCTGAAAATTCTATTCATCAGATCCATAAACACTGCAAGTGCATTTGTCAAGCCAAATGGCATAACAAGAAACTCATAGTGTCCATTCCTGGTTCTAAAAGCTATCTTTGGCACATCTGATTCTTTTACCCGTAATTGATAGTAACCAGAACGGAGATCAATATTTAAAAATACAGTGGCACATGTTAACTGATCAAACAAGTCATCGATTTGAGGCAATGGATACTTGTTCTTTATTGTAACTTTGTTGATCTGCCTATAATTAATGCACAGCCTCAACGATCCATTTTTCTTCTTTACAAATAGAACCGGCGCACCTCAAGGTGAGAAACTAGGTGGAGCAAAACCTCTGTCAATCAACTCTTGCAACTATACTTTCAACTCTTTCAATTCAGTAGGAGCCATTCTGTAAGGTGCTATGAATATAGGTGTTGTTCTCGGAATAAGATCTATAGAGAATTCCACTTCTCTATCCAGTGGTAAACCAGGTAATTCTTCTGGGAATACATTAGGAAATTCACATACAACCGAAACAATCGTTTGAATCTTTGACTCGAGATACTTTAGTATCCAAAGACATATGCAAGGTAAGCATCATAACCCTTTCGGACATATTTCTGTGCTGATATTGCTGAAATCACATTAGGTAATCCATCCAGTTTATCAGATTCAACATGAAGTAATTCACCACTCTTACATTTCAATGCAATATATTTCTATTTACAATTCACCACTACATCATATTGGGTTAACCAATCCATTCCCAAGATCACATCAAATTCATCAAATGGTAATAACATCAAGTTAGCCAGAAATCAATAACCTTTTACCATCAACAGATAGTTCTTACAAACTTTATCCACCATAACACACTGGCCTAGGGGGTTTGAAACTTTAACCACAAATTTAGTAAATTCAACAGGTAAATTTTTAACAGTCACTAAGCTCGTGCATATGTATGAATGTGTGCAACTAGGATTAATCAAAGTAGTAATATCAGTATCAAGTAAAGAAATAGTACCAGTAATGACGTCTGGTATAGAGGCATCTTCTCTAGCACGAATAGCATATGTTCTTGCAGGTGCTCATGCCTCAGATCTAACTATTGTATCCCTGGTAGTGCCTCGACTACCACTAACATTGCCAGGATGACAGGGTGGTTTGCCCTTCAAAATAGGATTACTAGGCTTTGGAGCTAGTTTTATCTCTTTTTCAACCCTTTCTGGACAATCTCTAAGAAAATGGTCAAGTGAACCACATCCAAAACAAGCTCCACTTCTAGACTGACATTTCCTATGATGAAATTTGTTACAATGTTTACATTTCGGTTTGGGATTATTCACACTACCAAACTGGTCACAGATGGAGATGAAGACCCCGAGTTAGAACGTTGAGAGCCCCGCTCTCTTCCAAAATATCCTATAGATGTGGTAACGCGATCATAATACCTCTTTAATTTATTAAAAGCAAATGATTGTGACTTACTCATAGTTCTTTTTCCAGAAACCCGAACCTCTCTTTTAGCGTACTTCTTTTCCTCACTCAATTCCTTAGCTTTGTGTGCTCGACCTGCTAACACCGCAAATTCCCTTATTTCAAAAATTCCAATCAATAACTTGATATCCTCATTTAAACCCTCTTCAAAGCATTTACACATTTCAGCCTGGTTAGAACCCATTCTTTGGCATATTTACTCAGCCAAACAAATTCTCATTTATATTCGAATACAGTCATGTTTCCCTGTTTGAGTTCTAAAAATTATCTCTTTTTCTGATCCATGAATCTCTGACTAATATATTTCTTTCTGAATTCAGCCTGGAAGAATTCCCATGTAACATTCTCTCTCGGTACAACCGAAGTTATGGTATTCCACTAATGATAAGTTGTATCTTTCAGTAGAGATATTGCACATTTCAGACATTCGGCAGGTGTACAGGATATTTGCTAGCCAAAACTCAACCGTTTCCGGATCATCATCTGTGGTAGCTTTAAATTCTTTCGCCCAATGCTTGCGGATTTCATCTATTAGAGGCTTACCAATTCTAATAGGTTCAGCACCCTGTGGTACCTCAGGAACCAATTGAGGAGCAGCTGGGGGAGGTCGTTGTACAACAGGATTTGTTCTCAAATACTGGGTAAACCACTCATTCATCATTTGAAAGAAGGCTTGTTTTGCCTCCTCACTTCAGCCCTCAGACAGGGCCTCATTACCAGATGCAGATGCAACTCTTTGAACTGAAGCTGAAGCATTGCTCTCAAATTCCTCGGATTCAGCTCTAGCTCGGTTGGATGACATTACTATATAAAAAACACATTTAAAATGATCAGGAGTCATCACACTATCACAATTTATATAATGGCATGTATAGCTAAACTCGTGTTTGCTACGTTAAATCCGAGAATCGGCTAAACCATAGCTCTAATACCACTAAATGTACCCCTAACCTGTATTCGCCGTTAGAACAGGGTTTCAGAGCATTACCAAAACTTTTAGAATAATTTTTAGATAATTCTCATAAATTACTATTCACTAACTGAGATCATTCAAAACATCCCTTGATTGGACCCTCGAGGCCCAATACGAACATTAGAATCGAGTCAGGACTTAATCGGGAGCTCTAAGAATTTTTCATGAAATTTCAAAAATTTTCTAAACATCTGTGTGACCTTAGGACATGCTCGTGCTACAGGCCGTGTCGACCCCATGTAACTCTCTGACTTGTGATGTAACATCCTGAATTATGGTCTAGTTGGAATAGTGGTTTCGAGACCACAAATCCAAAATGAAAATAATTGTTTTATGATTATTTTGAGGTTTATGAAGTGTTTGCATGATTGTGTGAAAAAATTCATGAAGAAACTTTTTGTGTAAGGTGTCCAATTTGGTTTTTAGTACTAAATTGAATAAGATGCAATATAGGAGTTCTAGAAGCTTTAAGCATGAAATTTGCCATGGATTATTAATTGAAGATCTTAAATAAAAATTTGACCAATTTCTATATTTTTGGACAAAAATGGGCATGTAGGGGTAAAATTTTAAAGAAAGGCCTTAAGGGCATTTTGGTCATTTTGTAAATAAATGAAATAAAAGGGAAAATAAAGCCAAAATCTATTCATCTTTTCCATGCTTGTGCCAAATTTGAAGGGTCACCGTAGGTAGGGTTTCTTCAACTTCTCAAGCTTGAAGGTAAGTCAATCCTAGCCCCGTTTTTAATGTTTTTCGCATTTTTCAAATCCTTGAAGCATGATTTAGTCATTTCTACCCTTTATTTGAACTAGGGTTTATGTTAAAAAATTTATCTATTTGTGTCATGCATGTATTTTGATGGTTAATGGAGGAATATGGAAGTTTGGTATTAGATGAACATCTTTTTCTAAGTGATTTTCATAAAAACACCGAAAAGGACTTTTTTGCAACACATGTAAAAATAGGTGTTAAAAATATGATTTGATGAAAAATATGGGCTGTTATAAGAGGGAATATGAATCAGCCAGGCTTGGGTAACATATAAATTGGAAACATTTCATTTTACAAGCTTAAGGGAAAAAAGTAAATATGTAAAAGTTTAGGGGTAAAATTGTAATTTTACCAAATTATGATTTATGGACTAATCTGAATAATGTGATAATTAAATAAGTGAAATTGCTATTATAGATCAAGAAAAATAGAGTCCGGGCCTAGATCGGGGCAAGAGCAAGATCTTGGACTAAATCAAATTAATTGTCCATATTTTGTACTGAGGTAAGTTTGTGTGTAATTGGTACAACATTTTATTATGTATTTAACATTTTAGATTGCATGAATTGTATATTTGTATTGGTGAATGTTATTGATGTTGTCCGACAAGGATTTGAGATGACGAAAGCCGGTTGAACCTTAGGAATACTTAGGGTACAAATATCTTTGCATTTGGGTTGATGAGATCCCGTATAAGACCATATTTGGGATATGGTATTGGGATCGGTATGTGTTATCATGAAAGACCATATTTGAGATATGGCATTATTATGAGATTTCATGTAAGACCACGTCTGGGACAGGGCATCGAAATGAGATTTCGTATAAGACCATATCTAGGATATGGCATCGATGTGAGACCCCATGTAAGACCACGTCTGGGACATGGCATTGGTATCTTATCGTGTGTATGAAAATCCCAAGTATCCATAGTATTCCAAGTGGTTCAACAAGTAGTCTTAAGATTGGTCAAAGAAACGACGAGGTATGATCATGTTGAAAGGGTACAAGTATGTACACCAACCTCGTAGTTATTGAGATTAAGAAATGATAAAACTTCGATAAGAAGTGAATGAATGAATTATGATCATGAGTTTATTGTTCACTAAGTAAATAACATGAGTTAAAGTATATCTATGATACTTGATGGCATTGTGATAGATTATATTAAGTTATATGTATAATGATGCATGGTTAATGTTGTTAATATTTACATGCAAACTTACTAAGTTTTATGCTTACTCCCTTTCTTTTCCATTTTCTTATAGTGTCGCTAAGCTAGCTCGAGGATCGAATAACGTTGAAGCTCGATTCACACTATCAACTTAATCTTTTGGGTATAGTGAATTTAAGTATTTTGAGTATGGCATGTATATGGGCTTAGTCTTTTTGTTATATGTCATATTGATTTAGCCAAATGTGTTGGCTTATGATGATATTTGATTCATTTTGTATAAGGCCATGTGATGTGGCTCATAATGAATATTGGGTTGTAAACCAATTCATTTATGCATGTATGTGTCAATGCCATTACGATATGGCTCATGGTTATTGATGGTTGAATGATGATGGTAGTTTGGTGTGTGAATAAGTTAGTATGATGATGCATGCATGCAATTTAGGAAATATTGATTATTTGTATATGTGGGAGTTGGTAAAATTAGTTTTTCCATGATATGGAGTCTTAATCAAGTACATTGTGATGAGAAGTTTTCATGCATGAGTTATGTTTATGAAGGTTTAAGTACATGAAATTATGTCATATGAAGTGTCATTGAAGATATGTTTGTGTATGAGTAATTAAATGTGGCAATTGGCTTGGAAAATAGCCTCAATAATCGTCCACACGGGTAGACACATTGGCATGTGTCTAGACCGTGTGTGACACACGGTCTGCCACATGGGCTAGTGGTCCAACCGTGTGTCCCTTACACCCTAATTAATGCAAAACGGAATGCCTAGTAGTAAACAAACGGGCAGAGACATGACTGTGTGTCTTAGCCGTGTGGAGGAAATGTCCTTAGAATATGGGCATGTGCCCAGGCCGTGTGAAGTCTGCACTTAATTTCGAGAATTTAATTCACCACACGGCCTAGGCACACAGGCGTCTGACTTGGCTGTGTGTAATAACTCGATTTAGGGCCTAGTCAGAATAGTGGTCTCGGGACCACAAATCTGATGATAAAAAAATTATTTTTATTATTTTTATGAGATTATGGTACTATTATATTAGTGCATGAAAAATTTGGTGAGTTAATTTTAATGTTTTCAAGCCTGATTGCGATAAAGGACTAAATCGTATAAAAGGCAAAAGTTGCATTTTAGTACCCAAATGTGTTAAATAGCTAGAGAATCAAAATTTGGAGTACTTAAAGGGCAATTAGACCTTTTTTAGAGTGCTTGGCTGGCCATGGGAGACAAATTGGTCAAAAAGTCCAAATTTGGTGGCTAATTTGACTAAAATAGGAATAAAATAAGAAAAAGATGATATCACCTTCTCATTTTCTTCTCTATCACCGAAAATATCAGCCAAAATAGAGGTTTGGAAGCTCAAAAATCTGCAGCAACTTAAAGCACTCATAAGTAAGCGATTTTAATGAGTTTTCTTCAAGATTTTTATATTTTTGAGACCCTTAAAGCATAAGCATTCAAATGAGGGTGATATCTTACAAAATGGTGAAGAGTTTAGGAATTTTACATGGATGTATTAGTGATATATGCTGAGTTTTTATGGAAGAATATGAGTCCTAGTTGTGTTATAAACAACTTTTGTGAAAGGTGTTAGCATGGAAACACCTAAAAGGACTATTTTGCATAAGTTGCAAAATAGGTGGTTAGTGTGTGATATAGTGAGAATTTTGGATTTCCATAGTAGTAAAAAGAGTTTATCTAGGCTTGAAATACGAGGAAATTCGATAAAAATTGATTTTTGGGCATAGGGGTAAAATGGTCATTTTGCTAAAGCCTAGGGGCAAAATGGTCATTTTACCAAAGTTGTGAATTTATGAATGCCTAATTGTGTTTAGTGACTAAATGATGTATATTATTATTATAGATCAAGATTTTCCAAAACCAAGCCTAGACCGGGGAAAAGCCAAGCAATCTGAATAAGCCGACTAGTCAATTACTTTTTGTAAACCGAGATAAGTTGTATGTAAATAATACAACTACACTGTTAATACTTGTATTCATATTGTCATTGAATTGATATTGTACGAGTTGTTAAGTTATAAATTGAGAATGCTTGGTAATATTGAGATAGTAGAAATATCTCGTTGAAACCTCAGGATATGAACTGGATATTTGTGCCAAGACATTGGGAGATTTGTGCGCCAGTGTAAGACATGTCTGGGACATGCTTCGGCCACAGTATGAGAGCAAGTTTAAGACCATGTCTGGACATGGCATCAACACAGAGATGAGCGCTAGAGTAAGACATGTCTGGGACATGCATCGGCCTCGGCAGAGATAGCCAGTGTAAGATGTGTCTGGGACACGCATCGGCTAGGAGTTGTGCTAGTGTAAGACATGTCTGGGACATGCATCAGCATGCATATATGAGAGCCAGTGTAAAACCATGTCTGGGACATGGCATCGACAATATATCCCATGTTGAAGGTTCATGGAATATCCATTAGTATTCCAACGGTTCAATGGTGAAAGTTATAGTTCAATTTTGATAAAGAAATGATGATCATGTTGTGAGTGTTACAGGTACCTATATGATAAGCATGAGTAACGGGCTTAAATTTAGCAAATGAGACTCGAGTAGATGATAATAAGTAAGTTAAGTTATGTTTACTTTTGAGCTATAAACATGATGGTAAATGGTGAGATTGTTGTATAGTTATTTATATGCAACTTACTAAGCTTTATGATTACTCCTTTTTCTTTCCTTTTTCTTTCAGTGTCACCAAGCTAGCTTAAGGATCCCTTAAAGTTAGAGATGTCAAGCACACTAGCAGCCGCAATACTCAGTATAGCTTGATTGATATTTTTGAAGGTGGCATGTATAGGGCTAGACTAGGATGTTGGATTAAGAGAATTATTTATGTATTTTAGCTCAAGTCAAAAGCCCTTCATTTTATATCAAGCCTGGAATAATGGCTATTATTCACTTCGATGAATATATTCTTTCCATGGATGAATTTGTGTCCATTATGATGAAATTTGTATATTGAAATGATCTTGTGTAGGTTGTGTAAAATGGGTGACAAAATGGCTTGGAAGATCGCCTAGTTTGTCCACACGAGTAAGACACACGGGTGTGTGTCTAGGCCTTGTGTGACACACGGCTCACGCCCATGGGTGTGTGTTGTGGCCGTGCGTCCCCTGCACTTAAAACTTTAAAGCCATTTTAGTACACGGACAAGCCATACGGGTTTGTACCCAGGCTGTACCATAAAGTCAGTATGCATGCTAGTAGTACACGGGCAAGAGACACGGCCGTGTGTCTCGATCGTGAGAAGGACACGTTTATAGGGCACGGGTGTGTGCTTGGGCTGTGTGGTTTTGACAGAATGTCCAGGTTTTTAGACACGGGTTTGGGATATGGGCGTGTCCCTAGCACACGGCCGTGTGTTCTATATCCACACGGGCGTGTGGAGTCTTGATGCATGAACATTTCTAAGTTTTCCATGAATTCTCGGTTGGGTTCTGAACCACCCCAGATGTATGATTTGGGCCTCGTAAGTCCGTATATGAGATAAATTGCATGTGAAAAGAGAGGTTTTTAAATTGTTTGAAAGTTTTTTATGGCCCAGTTTTGTATAGTTGGTTGAGTCAAGAAAGGTAACACCTTGAACCCTGTCCTGGCGTTGGATATGGGTGAGGGGTGTTACATTTAGTGGTATCAGAGCATGGTTTAGTTGATAATAGGACTGAACTAGCCAGAGTACGAGTCTAGATATACATGCCACGTATATGCATATTGATAGTGTGACGATTCCTGACGATTATAAATTGTGTTTATTATAGTAATGGATCCTGATAGAACCACGGCGGATGACATGGAAAGTAATGCGCCGGCTCCCGCAGAAGGGACTGCGCCGATAGAGGGTGAGCCCGTAAGTATGGGCTAAGGCGGAGGGGCTAGGGAAGCCTACCTCCGAATGATGGATGCTTGGTATATAGAGTTTGTTCGTGCGAACCCGAGCACCCTACCACCCCTACCTTCTCCGATTCCTCAATATTCCCCGATGGCTCCGCAAGGTGCAGATGTGTTCAGATGAGAGAAGCCTCTGGTAGACAAGATCCGGAAGCAAGAGGCCGAGCAATTTCTGGCTAGTGTAGATGATGACTCGTAGAGAGCGGAGTTTTGGCTAGAAAATACCATGAGGGTATTCGATGAGCTGTCATGCATGCCTAAAGAGTGCATAAAGTGTTTTGTGTCACTTCTACGAGACTCGGCTTATTAGTGGTGGAACACTCTCGTGCCTGTAGTACTGAGAGAAAGAGTGCCTTGGGAATTCTTCCAATAAGAGTTTCGAAAGAAGTATATTAGCCAAAGGTTTATGGTAAAAAAAAAGGACTTTCTAAAGTTGAAGCAAGGTGATAAGACTGTGACAGAGTATGAGTGGGAGTTTGTAAAACTCAGCAAGTATGCGCGAGAATGCGTATCCACTGAAGCTACTATGTGTAAGAGGTTTGAGGATGGCCTCAATGAAGACATTCGAGTGTTTTTGGGCATCCTAGAGCTAAGAGAATTTGTGATGCTTTTTGAGAGAGCATGTAAAGTAGAAGAGCTGGTGAAGGAGAGAAGGAAGACGGCCATTGAGTCACGAGGTTTAAAGAGAAGACAGATGGGGAAGACGCATTAGTCCTCCTCCAAGAGGTCAAAAGAGTTTACTACCCAATCGAATACTTTGGTTGGGTACTCGAAGAGAAACAAGAATCAACAGAACATGGCATCTAAAGCCCAAACTACCTCAGTGGCAAGTGTTGGTAGTGCTCGGTCAAATAGGCCGGAGTGTTTGCAATGTGGAAGACGTCACTTGGGCGAATGCCAAATAAGCGAGTGGGGCTATTTCAAGTGTGGGTCACTTGACCACTTTATCCGCGAATTCCCTGAGATGGACAAGAGAGAGAGAAAATAAGAGGTGAAAGCAAGCAGTGCTCCCTTGAGGGGTATGCCTCAAAGGAACCCCGGGAGTGGGAATAGTAGTAGAGGTGCACTAAGAGAGGTCGCGATAAGATCTGAAGGCAAAGTGCCAGCGAGGACCTATGCTATACGAGCCTTAGAAGAGGCAGAGTCTCCAGACGTGATCACGTGTACCTTTTCTATTCACAATATAACTGTTGTCTCTTTAATTGACTCGGGATCTACCCACTCTTACATATGTATGGAATTAATACCTCATATAAACATGCTAGTAGAGTCCACTAAGTTTGTAATAAAAGTGTCCAACCCGTTAGGCAATCATGTATTAGTGGACCGAGTATGTACAAATTGTCCTTTGGCGATTAGAGGCCATTGTTTTCCGACCAACTTGATATTGTTTCCATTTAATGAATTTGATGGAATTCTTGGGATGGATTGGTTGACCTCCCATGGTGTTGTAGTAGACTGTGGGAGAAAAGTAATTCAGTTAAGATGTGAGGATGGAAATGTTCTTCGAGTTGGGCCAGATAAGTCGGATAACTTGTCTGTGATAGTATCATCTTTAGCAGCCAAAAGATATTTGAGAAAATGTTATGAAGCTTATCTAGCTTTTGTGCTGAATACCCAAGTGTCCGAGTCAAAGATTGAGTCATTATCAGTGTTTGTGAGTTTATAGACGTCTTTCCGAAGGAGTTACCAGGGTTACCCCCAGAGAGGGAGGTTGAGTTTGGTATCGAGTTGGCTCCTGGTACGACGCCAATCTCGATTACACCTTATAGGATGGCCCCCACCGAGTTAAAGGAGTTGAAAGTGCAATTACAAGAGTTAACAGACAAAGGTTTTGCTAGACCGAGTTATTCACCATGGGGTGCTCCAGTGCTTTTTATTTAAAAAAAGGACGGGTCGATGAGGTTATGTATCGACTACAGATAGCTTAACAAGGTGACAGTGAAGAACAAGTATCCCTTGCCGAGGATCGATGATCTCTTCGATCAATTGAGAGGAGCCACTGTGTTCTCTAAGATATACTTAAGATCAGGCTACTACCAGTTAAGAGTCAAGGAACATGATGTACCGAAGACTATTTTTCGGACAAGATATGGGCATTATGAGTTTCTTGTTATGCCTTTTGGATTGACAAATGCCCCAGCACTATTTATGGACTTGATGAACCATATCTTTCGACCGTATTTGGATAGATTCGTCGTCGCTTTTATTGATGACATCTTGGTTTATTCACGTAACGAGAATGAGCACGCGGAGCATTTGAGAATTGTGTTGCAGATCTTAAGGGATAAGCAACTTGATGCCAAGTTTAATAAGAGCAAGTTTTGGCTCAAAGAGGTCGGGTTTCTAGGACATATTGTGTTGGGTGACGGGATCAGAGTTGACCCAAGTAAGATCTCAACTATTGTGGAATGGAAACCGCCAAGGAGTGTAACAGAGATTCATAGTTTTCTGGAGCTAGTAGGATACTATAGACGATTTTTAAATGGATTCCCCATGATAGCTACACTGATAACGAGGCTACTGCAGAAAGATGTAAATTTCGAATGGACAGAAGAGTGCCAACAGAGCTTCGAGAAGTTAAAGGCTTTGTTGATCAAAGCCCCAATTTTAGTGCAACCAGAGTCGGGTAAAGAATTTGTAATTTGTAGTGACGCCTCCCTAAATAGTTTGGGGTGTGTACTCATGCAAGAAGGCAAGATTATAGCCTATGCCTCGAGACAGCTAAAACCTCACGAGAGAAATTATCCGACCCATAACTTAAAGCTAGCAGCTGTAGTGTTCGCCCTGAAGATTTGGCGACACCATTTGTATGGGGAGAAATGTAGAGTATTTACTGATCACAAGAGTCTAAAGTATTTAATGACTCAGAAAGAATTGAATTTGAGGCAACGACGATGGTTAGAGCTAATAAAAGATTATGAGTTGATCATTAACTACCATCCAGGAAAAGCGAACGTAGTCACCGACGCTTTGAGTAGAAAGTCATTGTTTGATATGAAAGTCTATAACACTCAGTTGATTATATCTAGTGATGGATCGGTCTTAGCAGAGTTAAGAGCCAGGCTGACTTTTCTTCATGAAATTTGTGAAGCTCAGAAAGATGACGAAAAACTACAAGCTAAGAGAACTCAATGTGAGTTTGAAATTGAGTCATATTTTCGTGTTAGTACTGATGGGTGTATAATGTTCAAAGATAGAGTTTGTGTACCCAAAGATAGTGAGCTTATTCAGAAGATTTTGCGAAAGGAACATAGTGGTTATTCGTCAATTCACCCGGGTAGCGTGAAAATGTACAACGACCTTAAGAAAATGTATTGGTTGTCGGGTATGAAAAGAGACATTTCTAAGTTCGTATCCAAGTGCCTAGTGTGTCAACAAGTAAAGGCTGAACCTCAAGTACCTTCAGGTTTACTTCAGCCTATTATGATTCCCGAGTGGAAATGGGATCATATCACCATGGACTTCGTGACCAGTTTGCCTCTAACCCCAAAAAGGAAAGATGTAGTATGGGCTATTGTTGATAGACTCACTAAGTCAGCACACTTCATACTAGTACGTGCCGACTACTCCCTTGAAAAGTTGGCCGACCAGTATGTTTCTGAGATTGTAACATCTCGAAATAGGGCCTAAATGGAATAGTGGTTGTGAAACCACAAATCTGAGATAGAAAAGTTTATTTCGATTAAATTTTATGATTTACTGAGTGATTAGATGCATGTGCTAGTATTGATAAGAAATTTTATAGATTGCATGTTTAATCTGCCTATTAGGGCTTATTTGCAGAAGTTGTTGTAACAGCCCGATTTAGGGCCTAAACGGAATGATGGTTTTAGAACCACGAATTCGAAGTCGAAAAATTTATTTCGATTAAGTTTTAAGGTTTATTTATTGATTAAAATATTATGTAAAAATATCGTTAAGAAATTTTACTAATAAAGTGCTTAATTGGACTTTTAGGACTAAATTGCAAAAGTTGCAAAATATGTGTTCTAATTCATAAGTACTTGATTAAAATGGGGTTTTAAATAGGGGGTCCTTAAATGGTAATTAGACCATTATATTTCGTTTGGACAAAAATGGGCATGAATAGGACAAAATTTTAAAGAAAGTCCTTAAGGGCATTTTAGTTATTTGGTAATTAAAAGAAATAAAAAGAGAAAATAAAGCCAAAATTGACTCATCTTTTTCATGGAGGCCGAAATTAGCATGGGGGAAGCCATGGCTAGGGTTTTCAAGTTTTCCAAGCTCAATAGTAAGTCCGTTCTAGCCCCCGTTTTTCAAGTTCTTTACGTTTTTGAAACCCCGGTAACTTGATCAAGCTTATTCTAGCAATAATTTAAGCTAGGATTCATATTTGGAAAAATACCCATAGGTGAAATATGTTTATTTTGATGTTTTATGGTAGAATATGAAGGCTGAAATTATGTTAAACAACTTTTGCTAAGCGGTTTTAAGCAAAAATGAGTAAAACGGCTTAATCGGTAAAAGTTGTTATTGTTCATAACTGTGTTAGAGTGAGAATTTGATGTTTCCATAGAAGGGAAAAATGATCAGCATGTCATAAAACATAAGAATAAGGGATGAAGTTTAATTTTTGAGCCTAGGGGCAAAAGTGTAAATATGCAAAGATTTAGGGGCAAAATTGTAATTTTTCCAAAGTTTGAGTTAAGGACAGTTTTGAATAGTACATTAATTAAACAAGTAAAATATGATGTTTTAGATCCCGGAAAACGAGATTTGAACCTAGAATGGGAGAAAAATTGAAAATCGGGAAAGTTGGTAAAATGACCGTTTTAGTATCGAGGTAAGTTCATATGTATAATAAGCATTAATTTATGCATGTTTCAATGTAAAATTGATATATTTACTATGATTGCCGAGGTGTTGAAAGTAAGTATAATTATGACGATTTAAATGTTCAATATTAATTCGACATGGAAATGAGAAAGTATGTAAGTTTGTATGTAAATAATACATTATCTTTATTATGTTTTTATATTTCAGTATATTTTATGTATTGAATCTAGTTTTTGAATCATAATTGACTATTGGAAGTATGGAATCAAGTATTAGAAAGAGAGAGAAATCCCGGTTGAACCTTCGGAAAGATTGGATGATACAGATGGTATGTAGCTAGGTCACATGTATGATGCTGAGTGCACATCATGTGTACAAGAGAGCTACGAGACATTATGATGTAGCTAGGTCGCATGGGTGATACTATGTGTACACCATGTAGACAATAGAGCTACGGGATATATGTAGCTAGGTCGCATGCGTGGTTCCAGGTGAAGGACACCATGTAGACAAGAGAGCTACAAGATAAACAGGCTAGGTCACATGGGTGGTACTAAGTGTTCACCATGTGAACAAGAGAGCCAAAATTATGTGTACAGTCAAGCTAGGTCACATGAGTGGTGCTAAGTGAAGGTCACTATGTGTACAAGAGAGCTTCGATTTTAAAGGTGGGCTGTGTGCGATACCATTGCGTATCTGTTATTATTCCGAAGCGTTCAACTGGGAAATTGATTAAATGAAATTGTGTATGAATTTGTGATGATAAGTGTAAGTATATACGTGTGTAACTTATGAGCAATATGCTCGATATGTGACTGGAAATTGGAAAGATTGTTATGGGTAAGTGATGAATACAATTGAAGTGTGAAAGATCAAAATTGACAAATAAACTGTTCTAGATAGTTGCAGTGACGTGAATTTAAAAATTTACCAAAAATAGTAGAAATTGAATCATAGACTGAATGAGATATCAAATTAGAGCTTAATGAGCCTATTTTCATATAACAAAAACAGAGTAAGCAAAGGAATTCTATATAATGAGATATTTAAGTTTTTGAGAGACTGGTTCAGAATGACTACGTGATCCCCTGTTCTGACTTGGAAAAATCATTAAAAATTGTAGAAAAATAATTATGGGATATAATTTATATGATTGAAATTCTTAATGAGTCTAGTTTCAAATTAAATTAATTAGAACATTCTTTGAATTCTGTACGAGGAGAAAATTGATTTGTAGTGAAGAAAGGTCGAAGCTGTCAAACAGTGAAATAGGGGAGACTTTGAATAATAAACTGTACTTATTGGCTGGACAAAAAATTCTGAAAATTTTATGGTGGAAATATATATGAGTCTAGTTTCTAGGAAAATTTACGGATATTAATTTTGAGTTCCATAACTCCAGTAATAAATTATTTAGTGACTGTGGCTCAAGAAAGCAGCTTAACCAGAACATGTGTAAATGTACAATTGGATTAGTTTTACTATGGAAAGCATGTTAGTAAATTGCTTATTATTATTTCATGTGAACTTACTAAGCGTAAATCTTACCCCTTCCTTTCCATTTCTTTTAGTGTTGCCAGGTTAGCTTAGGGTTGAAGATCGTCGGAGGCAGCATCAAACTATCAAGCCAACACCTTGACAGTATAAACACATATGCTAGAATTATCAAGTGAGTGGCATGTATAGGGACCTAGTTTTATAACATGTGTTATTATAATTTGGCCAAATATATTGGTCTTTAGTGAGCTAATGATTCTGACTTATAAATCTAGCTATTTATGTTATGTTTGCTATTGATGATGTGTATATGCTTGTTTGCCATGCATGGTTGGTAATATGTTATGTGTTGTTGTGAATGTTTAAGTCTGTTAACGCCTCGAACCCTGTCCCGATGTTGGATATGGGTGAGGGGTGTTACAGAGATTGCAAGGCTTCATGGTGTGCCGTTATTGATTGTATCTGATTGAGACCTGAGGTTCACCTCAAGGTTTTGGAAGAAGTTACAAGAAGCTTTAGGAACCAAGTTGAGTTTCAGTACGTCATTTCATCCGCAAACTGACGGACAGTCTGAAAGAGTAATACAAATCTTAGAGGACATCTTGAGGTGTTGTGTTCTCGAGTTCCAATAAAGTTGGGAAAAACACTTACCATTGGTTAAATTCACCTGCAACAACAGCTATCAGTCGAGTCTAAAAATGGCGCCTTATGAGGCTTTGTACGGGCGAAAGTACCAAACGCCCCTATTCTGGGCTGAGTTGAGAGAGAGTCAGATTCACGGGGTTGATTTGATTAAAGAGGCTGAGGAAAAAGTTACTCGTGACTGTTTGAAAGCCACCTCGGATTGACAAAAATCCTAAGCGGATTTGAAATGAAGGGAGATTGAGTTTGAAGTTGGGGATAAGGTATTTTTGAAAGTTTCCCCGTGGAGGAAAGTCCTCAGAATTGGTAGAAAAGGCAAGTTGAGTCCTCGTTTTATGGGACCTTATGAGGTTACCGAGAGAGTAGGGTCCGTTGCCTACCGTTTGAGGTTGCTGCCAGAGTTAGAAAAGATTCATGACGTATTTCACGTATCCATGCTACGCCGATATAGATCAGACCCTTCGCATATAATTGCACCAACTGAAGTTGAGATTCTCCCAGATATGACGTATGGGGAGGAACCGATCAAGATATTAGCTCGAGAGGTCAAATAGTTAAGAAACAAGAGTATACCGCTTGTGAAGGTTTTGTGGTATAGACATGGGGTCGAGGAAGCCACATGGGAACTCGAGGGGTCTCTGAGAGAGCAGTACCCAAACTTATTCATCGGTAAGATTTTCGAGGACGAAAATCCCTTAGGGGGGAGAAATGTAATAACCCAATTTAGGGCCTAGTCGAAACAGTGGTATCGGGACCACAAATCTGATGATAGGAAAATTATTTTTATTATTTTTATGAGATTATGGTACTATTACATTAGTGCATGAAAAATTTGGTGAGTTAATTTTAATGTTTTCAAGCCCGATTGCGATAAAGGACTAAATCGCATAAAAGGCAAAAGTTGCATTTTAGTACCCAAATGTGTTAAATAGCTAGAGAATCAAAATTTGGAGTATTTAAAGGGAAATTATACCCTTTTTAGAGTGCTTGGCCGGCCATGGGAGACAAATTGGTCAAAAAGTCCAAGTTTGGTTGGGTTTGGTGGCTAATTTGACTAAAATAGTAATAAAATAAGAAAAAGATGATATCACCTTCTCATTTTCTTCTCTATCACCAAAAATATCAGCCAAAATAGAGGTTTGGAAGCTCAAAAATCTGCAGAAACTTAAAGCACTCATAAGTAAGTGATTTTAATGAGTTTTCTTCAAGAATTTTATATTTTTGAGACCCTTGAAGCATAAGCTTTCAAATGAGGGTGATATCTTACAAAATGGTCAAGAGTTTAGGATTTTGCCATGGATGTATTTGTGATATATGCTGATTTTTTATGGAAGAATATGAGTCCTACTTGTGTTATAAACAACTTTTGTGAAAGGTGTTAGCATGAAAACACCTAAAAGGACTATTTTGCATAAGTTGCAAAATAGGTGGTTAATGTGTGAAATAGTGAGAATTTGGGATTTATATAGTAGTAAAAAGAGTTTACCTAGGCTTGAAATACGAGGAAATTCGATAAAAATTGATTTTTGGGCATAAGGGTAAAATAGTCATTTTGCTAAAGCCTAGGGGCAAAATGGTCATTTTACCAAAGTTGTGAATTTATGAATGCCTAATTGTGTTTAGTGACTAAGTGATGTATATTATTATTATAGATTAAGATTTTCCAAAACCGAGCTTAGACTGGAGAAAAGCCAAGCAATCCGAATAAGCCGACTAGTCAAGTACTTTTTGTAAACCGAGGTAAGTTGTATGTAAATAATACAACTACACTGTTAATATTTGTATTCATATTTCCATTGAATTGATATTGTACGAGTTGTTAAGTTATAAATTGAGAATGCTTGGTAATATTGAGATAGTCGAATATCCCGTTGAAACCTTAGGATATGAACTGGATATTTGTGCCAAGACATTGGGTGATTTGTACGCCAGTGTAAGACATGTCTGGGACATGCTTCGACCACATTATGAGAGCCAGTGTAAGACCATATCTGGGGCATGGCATCGACATAGAGATGAGAGCTAGAGTAAGACATGTCTGGGACATGCATCGGCCTCAACAGAGATAGCCAGTGTAAGACGTGTCTGGGACACGCATCGGCTAGGAGTTGTGCTAGTGTAAGACATGTCTGGGACATGCATCAGCATGCATATATGAGAGCCAGTGTAAGACCATGTTTGGGACATGGCTTCGAGAATATATCCCTTGTTGAAGGTTCATGGAATATCCATTAGAATTTCAACGGTTCAATGGTGAAAGTTATAGTTCAATTTTGATAAAGAAAGGATGATCATGTTGTGAGTGTTACAGGTACCTATATGATAAGCATGAGTAACGAGCTTAAATTTAGAAAATGAGACTCGAGTAGATGATAATGAGTAAGTTAAGTTATGTTTACCTTTGAGCTATAACCATGATGGTAAATGGTGAGATTGTTGTATAGTTATTTATATGCAACTTACTAAGCTTTATGCTTACTCCCTTTTCTTTCCTTTTTCTTTCAGCGTCACCAAGCTAGCTTAAGGATCCCTTAAAGTCAGAGATATCAATCACACTATCAGCCGCAATACTCAGTATAGCATGATTTATATTTTTGAAGGTGGCATGTTTAGGGCTAGACTAGGATATTGGATTAAGAGAATTATTTATGTATTTTGGCTCAAGTCAAAAGCCCTTCATTTTGTATCAAGCCTGGAATAATGGCTATTATTCACTTTGATGAATATATTCTTTCCATGGATGAATTGGTGTCCATTATGATGAAATTTGTATATTGAAATGATCTTGTGTAGGTTGTGTAAAATGGGTGACAAAATGGCTTGGAAGATCGCCTAGTTTGTCCACACGGGTAAGACACACGGGTGTGTGTCTAGGCCGTGTGTGACACACAGCTCACGCCCATGGGTGTGTGTTGTGGCCATACGTCCCCTGCACTTAAAACTTTGAAGTCATTTTAGTACACGGGCAATCCACACGGGCGTGTGCCCAGGCCGTGCCATAAAGTCAGTATGCACGCTAGTAGTACACGGGCAAGAGACACGGCCATGTGTCTCGAACGTGTGAAGTACACAATTATAGGGCACGGATGTGCTCTTGGGACGTGTGGTTTTGGCAAAATGCCCAGGTTTTTAGACATGGGTTCGGGATATGGGCATGTCTCTAGCACACGGTCGTGTGTTCTATATCCATACGGGTGTGTGGAGTCTTAATGCTTGAACTTTTCTAAGTTTTCCATGAGTTCTCGGTTGGGTTCTGAACCACCCCAGATGTATGATTTGGGCCTCGTAAGTCCATATATGAGATAGATTGCATGTAAAAAGAGAGGTTTTTAAATTGTTTGAAATTTTTTTATGGCCCAGTTTTGTATAGTTGGTTGAGTCAAGAAAGGTAACACCTTGAACCCTGTCCCGACGTCAGATACGGGCGAGGGGTGTTACATTGTGTGACTCTAATTGTATGATGATGTCATAGTTAGAGAGTTACACAGGCTAAGGACATGGGCGTGTCCCAAGCCATACCGGCCTATCTGACTACACAGCCTACCCATACGGGCGTGCGACTTTCCAAAACAAGAAAATTTTTAAAGTGTCGAAAAGATTCTGAAAGTTCTTGGTTTAGTTCTGAACTGCTTCCAATGTATGTTTTGGGCACCGTAGGCCCTTATAAGGGACAATTTGTATATGATTGAAAAGTTTTAAATTTGAACAAAATTTTATGGCTCGATTTTGTATGTTTGTTTACGTTTAAGTCCGGTAATAGCTCGTATCCCATTTCGACGTTAGATACGTGTAAGAAGTGTTACATTTAGTGGTAACAGAGATATAATTTAGTTGATTCTCAGACTACGTAGCATGTGTTTGAGTCTAGCTATACATGCCATACGTATATTATGATAGTGTGACTACTCCTGATGATTTTAAATTGTGTTTTCATATAGTAAATGGATCCTGATCGAGCTATGACAGATGACGTAGAAAGTAGCGCGTCGGCTCCTATCGAAGGGGCGGTGCCAACTAATAATTGACCTCTCACGGTCAGCCAAGGAGGAGGAGAAAGGGCTCGAAAAGCCTTTCTTCACATGATGGATGCCTGGTACACGGAGTTTGTTCGAGCGAACGCAAATGCTCAACCCCCTCCACCCCCACCTATTCCCCAGCCTATCCCAGTTGCACCCCATGGTATGGATTTTATGAGACTGAATAGACCTTCGGTGGATAAAATTTGAAATTAAGGAGCTTAAGAGTTCCGAGCTAGCATTCATGAGGCACAACTGATTGCAGATAATGCCTTTTCATCAAGCTCTTGCCATTCTTTTTGATTTAGATTCTCAAGCTTTTTCCCGGTAACAACCTTTCTCAACTCGGTTTGAACTAGAATTGCCATCATTCGAACTTGCCACAGATTGAAATTTGTCTCACCATCAAACTTTTTAATTTCAAACCTTGTTGCTGCTATCTCTAAACGGGTTGATCTATGAAAATTAAACCTAGCTTTGGTACCATTTTTTAAGATTGACCCGATTAAGCAACAAGTGAAAAAATAGCGGAATAAATTGAAAAATTGAACACACAAATTTAACGTAGAAAAACCCCTCCAAAGAGGATAAAAGACCACGGTTAAAGATAATTTTACTATAATGGCAAAAGAATGAAGAGTACAAAAGATGAAGATAAAAATTAAACCCCGAAAACTCGATAACAAAGAATCCTCAAAACGTAAACACAAAATTCTCTAAATGTGTTATGAGTTCTAATCTCTAATGGGTGTATTTTCCAAGGTTGTAAAAGAACCTATTTATAGGCTAAATTAGTAGGTCAAATAAACTATGATAATAAATGCTAAATATATTATACTAATACATACTAAATCTTCTAGAAAGAAAATATATTTTGTTTAACTTGACTTGCAAGCAATGTCTTAGAATTTGGGTCACACAACTCTAACAGACTTGTTATAATCAATCATGTATAAGATAAATAGGAAAATTTCATCATAAACGTGAATTAAAAAAAGATAAAAATTGAATAAATCTAACCGGGCTTGAAGAGATTGAGTTCTATGATGAGTTGTTAGGCTATTCGAGACCTACTAAAATAAAGATCTATTTAAAAATATAAATTAGTAGAAAACAAAAAATAGGGTTGTATCCGTAAAGGGTAGGTGGTAACTCTATTCCTTAAGTAGAAACAAACGAAGTAGATGTAAGGTGTTTTTTTTTTTAACAAAATCTAAAACTAGATATAAAATAAAACTTAACGAAGAAAACAATAATTAGAAGTTTTGGAATATGAATGGGGAAAACTCTAGCCAAAGGTAAAATCTCCGTTTGATTTATAAGTTCAATCATCAACTTCAGGATATCTTTAATGCCTTTAATAAGTTAGTCCTATTTATTGACTCAACGACGAAAAACCAATCTCCTTGTCCAGTAATCAAGAGACAACTTGTAACGGCCCGATTTTAGCTAAATCAGAAGAATGGTTTTGGAACCACAAATTCGAGGTCATAAAATTTTAATATTATTTTTGGTGTTTTAATATATATGTGTGAAACTTTTGTAAGCTAATTTTATCGTTTAATAGCTCAACTTAATCACGTAAAATGCAAAAGTGACGTGCTATAAGTTAAATGTGTCTATTTGATATGGTTTATTAAATGAAAGGCCCTTATGTTGATATTAGACCATGGATAGTGGGAATGGACATAAATGGACATTTATTAAGGTGTTTAAATGGTTTAATAAGAAGGTTAGATTTGTAAAATTGGTTATTAAGGTATATTAAATAAAACCAAAATAAAAATTACGTGTTATCATCATCATCTAGTCAAAAATACAATGAAGAAAAGAAGCTAAAGTAGGTTTTAAACTTTCGGCACTTGCAAGCTTGATTTGGTAAGTGTTTCAACTCAGTTTTTGATGATTTCTATGATTTTGTGATCGTTGCTTCGAGTACTAGCTAGACCGTGCCTTAATTTTTGAACTTGTTGATGATTTTGTGAAATGCCACTGTTGAATGCTTAAGCTTTGTGATAGTTGATGATGAATTATGGAAGTTAAATGATAAATTATCAAGTTTTGTTAAGTGATTTTGAGTGAAAATGACTAAATAGGATTAAATTGTGAAAAGTGTAAATTGAAAGGTTAAATTGTGAAATAAATGTGAAATATGGGCTGCTAGGGACCCATACAGAATTTTGCCAAGCATGGGTTTTATTGAATTTTGATTAATTTGTGTTTTTATGAAATAGGGACTAAATTGTTAAAATGTGAAAGTTTAGGGCCAAAGAGTAAAGTAGCTTAAATATGTGTTTGTGGATGAAATCGATTGAGTTGGTGATTAAATGGATTGATTTTGAATATATATAGATCAAGTACGAAAGAAATCAGACTTAGATTGAGGCAAGAACAAAGTACTCGATTAATTAGCTAGTTTCGTTGTTTTTATGTCCGAGGTAAGTTCGTACATGATAAACATTGTTACAATTATGTTCTTAATGCTTCAATATTGCATAAATTGTATATATACGACTACAATTGCGTACGATGACAAATCGACTATGTTTGGCACTTAGTGTGCGTTTTGAGATAGCTTCGGCTATATATAACACTTAGTGTGCGAATTAGAATAGCTTTGGCTATATATATACATGGCACTTAGTGTGTGAGACTGAGATAGCTTCAGTTATGAAAGGCACTTAGTGTGCGAGATTATAATAGTTTCAGTTATGCTTTGGCACTTAGTGTGCAAGATATCGAGTATTAGACAGTATCACATAAAGGTATGAGTTCGATATGAATTTGTATAGGTATGTACATATAAGGCATGAGATCCAAATAGAAGAAGTTATAAACTTGTTCATAAACACTTGAGTAAGTACGTGGAATGTAACATCTCGAATTAGGGTCTAGTTAGAATAGTTGTTTTGGGACCACAAATATGAAGTAGAAATAATTATTTTATGATTATTTGATGGTACATGATATGATTACATGTTTGTATGAAATTTTCATAAAGAAATTCTATGCTTAAAGTGTCCAATTTGACTTTAGGGATTAAATTCAATAAGTTGTAAAACTTGGGTTCTAGAAGCTTCAAGCATGAAATTGTGTTGGATCATTAATTAGAGGTCCTTAAATAGCAATTTGACCAAGTTCTAAAATTTTGGACAAAAATGAGCATGGATAGGAAAAATTGGAAAGAAAGGCCTTAAGGGCATTTTTGTCTTTTAGTGAATAAAAGAATAAAAAGGGAAAAATCAAGTCAAAATGGTGTCCATCTTCCTCTTTGTGTGCTGAAATTTGCAACAGTTCCATAGCTAGGGTTTTCAAATTTTCAAGCTTGATTATAAGTGCCCTAGCCCTATTTTTTATGTTCTTTACATTATCCTTGAAGCATGATCTATCCATTTCTAGCCATATTTTTAGTATGGTTTATGTTCAAAAACTCACCCATGTGTGAATGCATGTATTTTGATGTTTAATGGAGGAATATGAGTGGTTGATGTGTGATAAACGTCTTTTACCAAGTAATTTCTAATGAAAATGGTTAAAAAGGACTTATTTATAAAGTTTGTAAAATGGGTAGTAAGATGTATGATTTAATGAGAAATGTGAGCTTCTATGAGTAAGTTATAAGTTTCGCTAGGCTTGGGTAACAAAGAAAATGAACACATTTCATATTAGTAGCCTAGGGATTAATTTGTAAATATGTGAAAGTTTAGGGGCAAAACTATAATTTTTCCTAAATATAGTTTTTGGACTGATTTGAATAAGGTGATGATTAAATGAGTTGAATTTGCAATTATAGATAAAGAAAAACGGAGTCCAGGCCTAGACTGAGGAAAGAACAAGATTTTGGACTAAATCGAATTAATTGTCCATATTTTGTACCGAGGTAATTCATGTGTAAATAATGCAATGTGGTATCATGTTTTAATGCTTAATTAATGTATGAATTTCTATGTTTAATTGTTACAATGAGTGTATGAATGATACTATGGTCAATGAGAATGATATTCTGAACGAGTTCGACAAAGATGAGACGGCGAGAAAATCCCGTTTGAGCCTGTGGAATAGTTTAGGATACAAGTGACATGTCACTAGGAACTATGTGATTATGAGCTCATGAGATTATGTGTATATGTGACTATGTGAATTCGGGTGTTTTTCTTGTACGTTCTACCGGTGCCTGGGTAGCCCGACATGTGTTGCGAGTACCTGTCAGCTTGTGTGAGTAGCTCGTGTAGTTACGTCCTGACTGTTAGCTTGTGTGAGCTGGCCCGTGATTAGCTCGAGAGTGAGCAATGTGTGATTTTGATATGAGGTAGCATGTGGCTACGTTTGAAGCACTATGTACAAGTCTTCCGTGTATCCGATAGTATTTTGAGTGTTCAACGGGTAAACTTGTGAGTTTTTTGACAAGTCAATGATGAGGAAATATAACAATGTGTTACGTGTTGGTACAGGTATGTACGGAAAACTCATATAAATGAGCTCAGTATGTGATGAACTTTTGGTAAGATTGAAAATGTGTAAGTTATGCTTACAAATTTAAGTTATGCCTATGAATCCATGATGACACATATGTAAACTATGTTATGTCAATGGCATTTATACATATATGATTATGTTGCTATTTATTTTCATATGAACTTACTAAGCTTTATGCTTACTCCCCTTTCTTTTCCATTTTCTCATAGTATCGCTAAGCTAGCTCGGGGATCGAAGGACGTAGGAGACTCGATTCACATTATCAACTGGACATTTGGGTATAGTTAGTCTCAGCATTTTTAGTATGGTATGTATAGGGGCTTGGTCTTTTTGTTAGTTGTCATATTGGTCTTGTTAAATGTGTTGGCTTATGGTAATATTTGATTTATTTTGTATATGGCCATGTGATATGGTTCATATTGATTATTTGGGTTGTAACCCTAATTAATTATGCATGCATGCAATGTGTTATGCTTGATGTGGTGGCTTGTGAATGATATGTGTGACGAATGGCGTATATGCTAAATGAAAGAATCGTGACTAATAAGTATGACCAAAGCTATGGTATAATTGAGTAAATTGGAAGTAGGTTTACCATGATGAACAAACATGAAATTAGTGTGGAATGCTCTGTGAAAGCTTGATGGTTTGGATAGGTGATATGTTGATATTACAAAGTTATGGATTAATCAAGTTTTTGAGTATTTGAGTGAGTAAATATACTATGTTGCATGCCATAAAAAATGTATGAATGAATGAGCTTTTAAGGGTGACAAATGGCTTGGAAAATAGCCTCAAAGTTGTCCACATGAGTAGACACAAGGGCGTGTGTCTAGGCCGTGTGTGACCCAAGGTTTGCCCCATGGGCGTGTGATTCGACTATGTGTCCCCTGCACCCTAATTAATGCAAAATAGAATGCCTAGTAGTAAACACAAAGGCAGAGACACGACCGTGTGTTTCAGCCGTGTAAAGGGCACAACTTCGGGACATAGGCGTGTGCCTAGGCCGTGTCAAGTCTGCACTTAATTATTGGAATTTAATTTGCCACACGGCCTAAGCACACGGGCGTGTGTGATCACACGACCTACCCACACAAGCGTGTGACCCTGTTTCATGAAACTTTTCTAAGTTTTTTTAATGTTCTTGGATTAGTCCCGAACTATTCCCGATGTATGTTTTGGTCTCGTAGGCCCATATAAGGGACAATTTGCATGTGTATGAATGGTTTTGAATTGAACGAAATTTTATGGCCAGTTGTGTATGTTTGTTGGCGTTTAATTCCGATAAAGCCTCGTATCCTGTCCCGGTGTCAGACAAGGGTAAAGGGTGTTACATTTAGTGGTATCAGAGCTACAGTTTAGTTAATTCTCAGACTAACGTAGCATATGTACGAGTCTAGCTATACTTGCCATAGATATATTATGATAGCGTGACGACTCCTGACGATTTTTAAATTTGTATTCATTTAGTAAATGGATCCCAACAGGGCAGTAGCGGATCATGTTTAAAGTAACGCGCCTGCACCAGCTGAAGGGGGAGTGCTATCTGATAGTAGACCCCTTACAGTTAGTCCAGGAGAAGGAGGCAGGAAGCCTTACTCCATATGATGGATGCCCAATACACAGAGTTCATTCGAATGAACCCAAACGTTTAACCCCCTCCACCCCCACCTATTCCTCAACCTAACCCCGTAGCACCCCAAGGTATGGACTTCGTGAGACTGAATAGACCTCCAATTGATAAGATTTGATAACAAGGAGCCAAAGAGTTCCGAGCTAGTAAAGATGATGACCCTGATAGGGCAGAGTTCTGGATCGAGAATACCATTAGGGTGTTTGATGAGTTATCATCCACACCTGGGGAATGCATGAAGTGTGTTGTGTCCCTTCTGGGAGACTCAGCTTATCAGTGGTGGAACACCTTTGTGTCGGTGGTACTAAGGGAGAGAGTTAATTGGGAATTCTTCCAAGAAGAATTCCGTAAGAAATACATTAGCCAGAGATTTATTAATCAGAAAAGAAAGGAATTCCTTGATTAAAACAAGGCCGAATGACGGTAACGGAATATGAGCGTAAATTCATGAGGTTGAGCAAATACGTTTGAGAATGTGTATCGACTAAGGCCATCATGTGCAAAAGATTTGAAGATGGATTAAACGAAGACATCCGATTGTTAGTGGGTGTTCTTGAACTGAGAAAATTTGTTGTGCTCATAGAGAGAGCTTGTAAAGCCGAGGAATTGGATAAAGAGAAGAGAAAAGCTGAGTTAGAGTCACGAGATTCGAAGAAGAGATAGATGGGTAAATCATTTTAGTCCTTAACTAAGAAACTGAGAGAGTTTAATACTTGATCGAGTGTTTCAGCTGGGTTTTCGAACAGGAACCATAGGAAACAATATTCGACTTCGATAGTGAGTGTGGGTTACGCTCGACCTAATAGATCTGAGTGTCAACATTATGGCAGATGTCACCCCGGTGAATGCTGGATGAATAGCTGGGCATGTTTCAAGTGTGGTTCACATGATCATTTTATCAAGGATTGTCTTGAGACGGTTGAAAAGGAAAAATTTCAGAGTGCAAGATCGGGCAATGCTACTTCTAGAGGGAGACCACAGAAGAATCCGAGAAATGGAATGAGTAGTAGGAGTGCACCTAGGGATCCAGCTGTGAGACCCGAGGGTAGAGCACCTGCGAGGACTTATGCCATTCGAGCTCACGAAGAGGTTTCATCCCCTGATGTGATTACGGGTATTTTTTCTCTCTATAATACTTTTGTTGTTGCTTTGATTAATCCAGGATCTACCCATTCTATGTATGTGTAAAATTGGTGTCTAGCATGAATATGCCTGTTGAGTCTACAGAATTTGTGATAAAAGTGTCAAACCCTCTAGCCAAGCATGTGATAGTTGACAAAGTATGTAAGAACTACCCTTTAATGATTAGAGGCCATTATTTTCCAGCTAATCTCATGCTTTTGTCGTTCGATGAATTTGATATAATACTTGGTATGGATTGGTTGACCATGCATGATGTAGTAGTAAACTGTGGAAGGAAAATCATTGAATTGAAATGTGAAAGTGGTGATATTCTTCGTGTTGAATCAGATGAATCGGATAGCTTTCCTATAGTGATTTCTTTTATGACTACTCAAATGTAACGCCCCAATTTTTGGGACTTCTGTGAATTTTGGTGAATTTTTGAATTTTTGTGTTTTGACTGCTGGGCGTAGGTCTAAGTATGTTAATGGGCCTCTAGAAGCCCAAGTTTGAGATGAAATCCGAAAGTTTTAACTAATTTTAATTCTTAGGGAAAAAGGGGTTCTGGTAAGTTGGGCTTTTAAGATTTAATGGGTAAAATAAGCCACAAAAAGGCAGGTGGCAAAGTGGCATGTGACACCACTAGGGTGCTAAAAAGGTGGCGTGTGGATGGATAGGGAGAGCTAAGGTTCAAGTTACAAGGTGAGCAAATATTAGTATTAATATTTATGTTCAGAAAGGGGATGTGATGGACCTCAGGTGGAACTCTGTAGGAAGAGTTTGAGCTGCTCAGGAGATCGAGTAAAGAGGGGATAAAGGAGAAGATTTAGGATCTGATTAGGGAGTGTAGTATTGGCCGAATGGTGGACTCTTGAGGAGCAAGAGTTGGCCAGCCAAGGGTTTCTGTAGAGGGGAAAATTCGGCTAGTAGGTGGAGGGAAAATTCGACATTTGGGTTCTGACCATTCTCTTCTCTTTTTCTTTTCTCCTCTCATCTCCTATTCTCTTTTCTTCTTCTTTGCTTCTTCTTCTATGGCCGAACCTTTCCTACCATTATACTCTTCCATTCCATTCATTTTTAAGCCTTTGAAGCTGATTACCATAAAAGCCAAAATCCCGAAAGGCTTAGGGAGGCTTAGGGTTTTAGAAAAGCTGAAACCCCTAAAGGCTTAGGGAGGCTGTCGATTGGGCCCTATGGCTCTAAGGGTTGTGACAATTGTTTTATTATGATGTTAGTGTGATCTAGAGGCTGCTGATCGAAGGCTTGGACAGATGGAACGACTGGATCTAAACCTAGTCGCTAGTTTCAGAAAAAGGTAAGAACTCCAGGGCCTGAGGCTTGGTTGGCCGAATATGGTAGGGGGATAGGTCTGTAGTTTGTTTTCGATATTTAGATTGACATGTTGGTAATCCAATTGTAGGCAACTCGTGTGTGGAACTCACCATCGAACCACTACAAATCAGGTGTGTAATTGACACCCTTTCATAGACTAGATCGGCAAAAGCCGAAAAGCCGAAATGCCAAAATGCCGAAAAATCGGTATTTTGTGGACTTGCGAGTGTGCGAATGCTCATGAGGTAGATCGATTAACGTATTTGGTAAACTATAGTGTTTAGACTGCAGAGTGCATGATTTTTGTGCCTTTCAATATTTTTGGGCTTAATGGGCCAAATATGGGATAATGGGCCAACGGGCCCAATTCGATAAGAACACTCGGTAAGTGTTTCTATTAGTATGTAAATGGTGAAAATATGCATGAAAACCCTAAAATAGATAAATTACTAGAATACCCTTAAGTATGAAAATTACCGTTATACCCCTAAGTGTGAAATGACCATTATACCCCTAGGGTTAATTTGACTGAAAAGCATGATGATCTGATTTTGTATGATGTATGCCATGATTTGTATATCTGTTGCATGGGGACATGGGTTATATTTATGGAGGAAGCGTCCTGGTGGCTATGCCACAAATATTTGTCCTGGTGGCTATTCCATAAATATCTGTTCTAGTGGCTCTGCCACAAATATCTGTATCTGGTGACTATGTCACATTATTTGTTCTGGCAGCCATGCCACAAATTCTGTGGCGTGTAGCGGTTGGGTGGGTCGAGTAGTCTCTCCACATGGTGTAAGGATGGTATGGGGGTGTATACGGTTGGATATGGTTGGGTTTCTACATAAACATGTAATTTCTATGGCGTGTAGCGGTTGGGTGGGTCGAGTAGTCTCCCAACATGGTGTAAGGATGGTACGGGGGTGTATTTGGTAAACTACAGTGTTTAGACTACAGAGTGCATGATTTTTGTGCCTTTCAATATTTTTGGGCTTAATGGGCCAAATATGGGATAATGGGCCAACGGGCCCAATTCGATAAGAACACTCGGTAAGTGTTTCTATTAGTATGTAAATGGTGAAAATATGCATGAAAACCCTAAAATAGATAAATTACTAGAATACCCATAAGTATGAAAATTATCGTTATACCCCTAGGTGTAAAATGACCATTATACCCCTAGGGTTAATTTGATTGAAAAGCATGATGATCTGATTCTGTATGATGTATGCCATGATTTGTATATCTGTTGCATGGGGACATGGGTTATATTTATGGAGGACGCGTCCTGGTGGCTATGCCACAAATATCTGTCCTAGTGGCTATGTTACAAATATTTGTTCTGGTGGCTCTGCCACAAATATCTGTATTTGGTGACTCTGTCACACTATCTGTTATGGCAGCCATGCTGCAAATTCTATGGTGTGTAGCGGTTGGGTGGGTCGAGTAGTCTCCCAACATGGTGTAAGGATGGTACGGAGGTGTATACGGTTGGATATGGTTGGGTTTCTGCATAAACATGTAATTTCTGTTCTGTTCTGTTATGGGCCTATGGGCTTCATTCTGAAATATGTTCTGGGCTAAGGCCAACTTGATCTGTTTCTGTGGGTTGAACTGGTTTAGACTATGGTTGGGTTATTTTACACACTGAGTTTCCCAAACTCACCCCTTATTTTCATCCATGCAGGTAATCGCCAACCATAGTGGGCTTGGAGGTGTGAGGGATTCGGAGTGGCCACGCGTTCCGCAAATTTGGTTTTCTCCTGGTGAATTGGACATCTTTTTATTTACTTTTCTGATTTGGGTTTTTAGTTGTAATAAGGCCGCTTTAATGATTTTTAATTGTTTTCAATATGATTTACTAGAATATGTATAATATTATCTTAATCATTGAAACTAATTAGTCTTAGGACGCGTTTTCAAAAATGGTAATTGATTTTAAAATATCACACAACAAAGCAAAACTTCCGCAATGAAAACGCTTTTCAAAGTTAATCACCTTTTCTTAAACTGGACTTAAATAAACTGGTTTCCTAAGAACATACACTAAGTTAAGGTGTGGCAATGGTGGTGTGCATGTCTAGGATTGGATCCGAAGGGAGCTTGGTACTTAAGCAGTCCGATGGACTCACCTCCTCTTTTCTGGTCTCCTACCTGGTGCACAGCTTCCATTCACTTTAACCTATAATAAAATCATCTTTTGAACACTAAGTACGATTTTCTAGACTAAGAATAGAAAAATGTTTTTAACGTTCCGATGTGGCACGTCGGATCCGGTCATAACGTCTAGGTCAGGTTTGGGGTATTACATTTAGTGGTATCAGAACTAAGTTGCAACAAATCGGTTGTGGAGTGTGTTTATAAAATAAAGATTTTCAAAAATGAAATTTTTACAAAAATTATGAAACTCAGTTTTACAATTATTGGATCCTTAAAAAGGTGGCACCCGAATCTATGGCCCAAGTCTGCAAGTATTATTCTGAACTTTTCTGAGATATTTTTTTGAATTATCTGTCTGTATTTAAACCCTATTATGATAATCTAGTGGGTTGGTACTGAGACTTTAGGAATTTTGGTAATAGACTGAGACTGTAGCTAGGCTTCGATTCTGTGGAAAACAAACTCTGAATTACTGTCTGTTCATAAAACAACTGTAATAAACATTGGAATATTTAATTGATGCATAAAATTCGTAATCTGATAATACGATATGAGTACGAGAGCAGCACATGGAAGAGGCCGTGGACTTGGCCGAGGTAGTGCTCGAGTAGGAATTATGTCTTCAGGGCATATGCCGACGGCAGAAGCACCGGTACCATCGACAACGGAAGTGGAGTCTAAGAAGTGGAGTCTCTAGAAAGGGTTGCTGGGGCAAGTTCGGGTAACAGAATTCGAGGATCTATTTCTGAAAGAAATTTTGGGCTAATAGAGTGGAGATCTTTAGGGGTGTATCTGGTGTAGCCCGAATGTGGCAGAATATTGGTTGGAGGCCACGGAACGAATTATGGATGACTTGGACTGCTCTGTGGAGCAGAAGCTGAAGGGAGCCGTATTGTTGCTACGAGACGAGGCTTATCAGTAGTGGCTCACTGTGAGAGATGGGACCCCAGCTGACAGGGTAACCTGGGAGCTGTTTAAGGTAGTCTTCAAAGGGAAATATGTTGGGGTGACTTATGTGGACGCCAGTAGGAAGGAATTCTTGAATCTGGTGCAAGGAGGTAAAATAGTTACTGAATACGAGGTTGAGTTTCTGAGGTTGAGCCGGTATGCTGTGGGAATAGTCGCTATGGAATATGAGCATAGTGTGCGCTTCGAGAATGGTCTTAGAGATGAACTTAGGGTGTTGATTGCTCCGCAGAGGGAGCGTGACTTTACGGTCTTGGTGGAGAAAGCTAAGATAGCTGAGGAAGTGAAGCGTACTGGAAAGTAGAATCGTGAGAAGGATCGGAACCGTTTCCAGAAGGATTCAGGACCTTCTGGTGGTGCAAATAGGAATGTCAAAAGAGCAAGAGTGGAGGAGCCAATGCGGGCAGTTCTGATGAACGTGGTTAGACCACCAATCTGTGGAGACTGTGGTAAGGTACATCTGGACGAGTGTAGGAAACGTGTCGGTGCCTGTTTCCGATGTGGATCTATAGAGCATAGAGTCAAAGACTGTCCTTAGAAAATAGATCAGGTATAAGTTGCTGAGCAGAGGGTTGCTCAACCAGTGAGAGGTGGACCACAACCACCAAGAGGACGTGGACAAGGTAGGGGCAGAAATGGTAATGGTCGAGGTCGAGGAGCACTTGGTAGGGGTGCCGAAAATGCTGAGGCTCGACAGCCAGCGTTGGTGTAAGCAGCTCGTCGTCGAGAGGAGGGTGATGCACCTGACGTCATAACTGGTATGTTCTTGGTTTTTAGCATGCCGTATACTGCTTTGGTAGATATAGGATCTACTCATTCCTATGTTGCATGTGCCATATCTGGGTCGTTGGGTGTGCACTCTGAGGAGATAGTGAGTGGGATAACTGTACTAAGTCCTTTGGGTCACTTGGTTAAGGTAGACAAACTGTATAGGGATGTGCCTTTAGAAACCCAAGGTAATATCTTCTCTGGAGACTTGATGGAGTTACCGTTCGAAGAATTCGACCTCATTCTGGGAATGGACTGGCTTGTTAAGCATGGGGCGACTCTGGATTGTGCTGCTAAATGAATGGTATTAAGGACCACGAAGGGTGAAGAGGTTATGGTGATAGGTGAGCGAAGGGATTATTTGTCCAATGTGGTGTCAGCATTAAGAGCCGAAAAATGGATTCGTAAAGGTTGTGAGGCCTATTTGGCATTTGTAAGTCAGGCGGAAGATGAGGGACTAACAGTGGATAAGGTTAGAACCGTTAAGGAGTTCCAAGATGTTTTTCCGGAGGAGCTTTCGGGACTGCCTCCGAACCGAGAAGTCGAGTTTGGAATCGACTTGCTGGCTGGAATGGCACCAGTGTCCATCGCACCGTATAGGATGGCAGCAAAGGAGTTGGTGGAGTTAAAAGCACAAATTCAAGAGTTGCTGGATAAGGGTTTATTAGGCCAAGTGTGTCTCCGTGGGGAGCACCAGTGCTATTCGTAAAAAAGAAAGATGGGATGATGCGGATGTGTATTGATTATCGGCAGTTGAACAAACTGACGATTAAGAATAAGTATCCACTGCCAAGGATTGACGATCTGTTTGACCAACTTAGAGGATCTTCTGTATTTTCCAAGATCGACCTTCGATCTGGTTATCATCAGTTAAGGGTCAAAGAGGTAGATATCCATAAGACGGCATTCAGAATTCGGTATGGTCATTACGAGTTTCTGATGATGCCATTTGGGCTGACAAACGCTCCTACAGCGTTTATGGATCTGATGAATCGTGTATTCCAACCATTTTTGGATCGGTTTGTAGTCGTCTTTATTGATGATATTCTGGTATATTCTGAAACTGAAGTAAAACATGATGAGCATCTCCGCATAGTACTGCAAGTGTTAATGGAGAAGGAACTATATGCGAAATTCAGCAAATGTGAATTCTGGTTGAAGGAGGTAACCTTCCTAGGACATGTTGTCTCAGCTGAGGGGATTAAGGTGGACCCTCGAAAGATTGAAACAATTTTGGAATGGAAGCCACCTAGGTCGGTGTCGGAAATTCAGAGTTTCCTAGTGTTGGCAGGATATTACAGGAGGTTTATGGAAGGCTTTTCTGTGATGGCAGCGCCTTTGAAAAAACTCATAAGGAAAGAAATACTGTTTGTTTGGACAGAGAAGCAGCAGTAAGCTTTTGAGAAGTTGAAGAAAGTTCTGACTGAAGCACCTGTGTTGATTCAGCCGGAGTCTAGGAAGGATTTTACTGTGTACAGTAACGCATCACATGTGGGTTTGGGCTACGTGTTGATGCAAGAGGGTAAGGTGGTTGCTTATGCATCACGACAGCTTAAGCCTCACGAAGGAAACTATCCTACTCATGATTTGGAATTGGCAGCAGTAATCTTTGCCCTTAAGATTTGGAGACACTACTTGTTCGAAAAGAAGTGTATTATATACACCGATCATAAGAGTCTCAAGTACTTGCTGACTCAGAAGGAGCTGAACCTTAGGCAAAAGATATGGATAGAGTTGCTTAAAGATTATGATTGTATGATTGAGTACCACCCAGGCAAGGCTAACATGGTAGCCGATGCTCTAAGTCGAAGAGCTGTATCTGATCTGAGAGCAATGTTTGCTCGTCTGAGTCTGTATGATAATTGTAGTCTGTTGGCTGAGTTGCAAGTAAGGCCAACCTGGGTGGATCAGATTAAAGAGAAGTAGTTGAGAGATGAGTCTTTGGTTGCTCGTTTCCAGCAGGTTAAGGATGGGGAAACTTCTGAGTTTGGGTTGAATAGTGAAGGAGTTTTGTGTTTTCGAGGGAGAATATGTGTTCCGAAGGACTCTGACTTGAGGCAGTCAATATTGAAAGAAGCTTATGGGGGACTTTGTGCCATGCATCCCGGAGGGAATAAGTTGTATCATGACTTGCGAAAATTGTATTGGTGGCCTGGGCTTAAGCGGGAAGTAACGGAGGTTCTGGGGAAATGTTTGACATGCCAGCAAGAGAAAGCTGAGCATCAACTACCTTCTATGCTTTTGCAACCAGTGAAGATACCACTTTGGAAGTGGGAGAGGGTAACCATGGACTTTGTGAGTGGGTTACCCTTGACACCAACAAGGAAAGACTCGATTTGGGTGATCATGGATAGGTTGACCAAATCGGCTCATTTCATACCTGTCTGCATCGACTGTTCACTTTAAAGGTTAGCCAAGTTGTATGTGGCAGAGATTGTGCGACTTCATGGTGTCCCAGTTTCAATTATTTCTGACCGGGATCCTATATTTACATCTCGATTTTGGTAAAAGTTGTATGAGACGTTGGGGACACGATTGAATTTTAGTATGACCTTCCATCCCCAGACTAATGGTCAGTCGGAAAGGGTTATTCAAATTCTGGAGGACATGTTGAGGGGATGCGTTATTGACTTTCGAGGTAGTTGGGAGGACTACTTGTCGTTGGCGGAGTTTGCGTACAAAAATAGTTATCAAGCGAGTATTCGAATGGCACCGTATGAAGCGTTGTATGGACGAAGGTGTCGTACCCCTAGTTGTTGGATCGAATTGGGAGAGCGGCAGGTTCTTGGACCCGAGTTGGTAGCTGACACTGAAGATAAGGTCAGAGTAATCAGAGATCGGTTAAAAGAAGTTGCGGTAGGCAAAAGTCGTATGCAGATTTGAAGCGCAAGGAGATTGAGTATTCAGTAGGTGATATGGTCTTCTTAAAGGTTTCTCCTTGGAAGAAGATATTAAGGTTTGGTAAGAAAGGCAAGTTGAGTCTGCGATTCATTGGGACTTATCGGGTTTTGAAGCGAGTAGGACCAGTGGCATATCAATTAGAATTACCTCCAGAGTTAGACAGGATTCACGATGTTTTTCACGTCTCCATGTTAAGGCGTTATCGCTCTAACCCTACTCATGTCGTGCCGGTTGCAGAAATTGAGGTGCAACCTGATTTAACTTTCAAGGAAGAGCCTGTGCAGATATTAGACCGAGATGTCAAGGTGTTAAGTAGGAAATCTATTCCTTTAGTAAAGGTGCTTTGGCGTAATCATGGCATGGAGGAAGCTACTTGGGAGACAGAAGAGGTGATGCGTCAACAATACCCTCATCTGTTTGGATCAGGTAAATTTCGAGGATGAAATTTCTTTAAGGAGGGTAGAGTTGTAATGCCCCAATTTTCGGGACTTCTGTGAATTTTGGTGAATTTTTGAATTTCTATGTTTTGACTCTTGGGCGTAGGTGTAAGTATGTTAGTGGGCCTCTAAAAGCCCAAGTTTGAGATGAAATCCGGAAGTTTTAACTAATTTTAATTCTTAGGGAAAAAGGGGTTCTGGTAAGTTGGGCTTTTAAGATTTAATGAGTAAAATAAGCCACAATAAGGCAGGTGGCAAAGTGGCATGTGACACCACTAGGGTGCTAAAAAGGTTGCGTGTGGATGGCTAGGGAGAGCTAAGGTTCGAGTCACAAGGTGAGCAAATATTAGTATTAATTTTTATGTTAAGAAAGGGGATGTGATGGAACTCAGGTGGAACTCTGTAGGAAGAGTTTGAGCTGCTCAGGAGATCGAGTAAGGAGGGGATAAGGGAGAACATTTAGGAGCTGATTAGGGAGTGTAGTATTGGCCGAATGGTGGACTCTTGAGGAGCAAGAGTTGGCCGGCCAAGGGTTTCTGTAGAGGGCAAAATTCGACTAGTAGGTGGGGGGAAAATTCGGCATTTGGGTTCTGACCATTCTCTTCTCTTTTTCTTTTCTCCTCTCATCTCATATTCTCTTTTCTTCTTCTTCTATAGCCGAACCCTTCCTACCATTCTACTCTTCCATTCCATTCGTTTGTAAGCCTTTGAAGCCGATTACCATAAAAGCCAAAATCTCGAAAGCCTGTTTTTCTTCTGTGCCGATTTCTCCTAGCCAAACCCTCTGATTCTTCTCCATCTTTTTGGCCGATTCTCTCATCCTCTGAACCCCAAAGTCTTGTTGACAAAACCACCGCAAAACCCTCATATTTCATCTTTCTCTTCACTATTTCAAAAAGCTAAAAACCCCATAGTCTTAGGGGCATAGCCGAATCTTTAGACCTTTAAAGATTTGATTTCTGCTAACATTTAAGGGTTTAGATCTGCATCAGAATCATATAGGAAATAAAGTGGAATCGTTGACTAAAGGAACCGGTGGTAAGTTTTCGAATCTATTCTTTATTTTGGGTTTTATAAAAGTCGAAACCCCTAAAGGCTTAGGGAGGCTGTCAATTGGGCCCTATGGATCTAAGGGTTGTGACAATTGTTTTATTATGATGTTAGTGTGATCTAGAGGCTGCTGATCGAAAGCTTGGACAATTGGAACGACTAGATCTAAACCTAGTCGCTAGTTTCGGAAAAAGGTAAGAACTCTAAGGCCTGAGGCTTGGTTGGCCGAATATGGTAGGGGGATAGGTCTGTAGTTTGTTTTCGATATTTAGATTGACGTGTTGGTAATCCAATTGTAGGCAACTCGTGTGTGGAACTCACCATCGAACCACTACAAATTAGGTGTGTATTTGACACCCTTTCATAGACTAGATCGGCAAAAGCCAAAAAGCCGAAATGTCGAAATGCTGAAAAATCAGTATTTTATGGACTTGCGAGTGTGCGAATGCTCGTGAGGTAGTTCGATTAACGTATTTGGTAAACTACAGTGTTTAGACTGCAGAGTGCATGATTTTTGTGCCTTTCAATATTTTTGGGCTTAATGGGCCAAAATTGGGATAATGGGCCAACGGGCCCAATTCGGTAAGAACACTCGGTAAGTGTTTCTGTTAGTACGTAAATGGTGAAAATATGCATCAAAATCCTAAAATAAATAAATTACTAGAATACCCTTAAGTATGAAAATTACCGTTATACTCCTAGGTGTAAAATGACCATTATACCCCTAGGGTTAATTTGACTGAAAAGCATGATGATCTGATTCTGTATGATGTATGCCATGATTTGTATATCTATTGCATGGGGACATGGGTTATATTTATAGAGGAAGCGTCCTGGTGGCTATGCCACAAATATCTGTCCTAGTGGCTATGTTACAAATATTTGTTCTGGTGGCTCTGCCACAAATATCTGTATCTGGTGACTCTGTCACACTATCTGTTCTGGCAGCCATGCTGCAAATTCTATGGCGTGTAGCAGTTGGGTGGGTCGAGTAGTCTCCCAACATGGTGTAAGGATGGTACGGGGGTGTATACGGTTGGATATGGTTGGGTTTCTGCATAAACATGTAATTTCTGTTCTGTTCTGTTATGGGCCTATGGGCTTCATTCTGAAATATGTTCTGGGCTAAGGCCAACTTGATCTGTTTCTGTGGGTTGAACTGGTTTAGACTATGGTTGGGTTATTTTACACACTGAGTTTCCCAAACTCACCCCTTATTTTCATCCACGCAGGTAATCCCCAACCATAGTGGGCTTGGAGGTGTGAGGGATTCGGAGTGGCCACGCGTTCCGCAAATTTGGTTTTCCCCTGGTGAATTGGACATCTTTTTATTTACTTTTCTGATTTGGGTTTTTAGTTGTAATAAGGCCGCTTTAATGATTTTTAATTGTTTTCAATATGATTTACTAGAATATGTATAATATTATCTTAATCACTGAAACTATTTAGTCTTAGGACGCGTTTTCAAAAACAGTAATTGATTTTAAAATATCAAGACAACAAAGCAAAACTTCTGCAACGAAAACGCTTTCCAAAGTTAATCACCTTTTCTTAAACTGGACTTGAATGAACTGGTTTCCTAAGAACATACTCTAAGTTAAGGTGTGACAATGGTGGTGTGCATGTCTAGGATTGGATCCGAAGGGAGCTTGGTACTTAAGCAGTCCGATGGACTCACCTCCTCTTTTTCAGTTTCTTACCTGGTGCACAACTTCCATTCACTTTAACCTATAATGAAATCATCTTTTGAACACTAAGTACGATTTTCTAGACTAAGAATAGAAAAATGTTTTTAACGTTCCGATGTGGCACGTCCGATCGGGTCATAACGTCTAGGCCGGTTTGGGGTGTTACATCAAAGATGTCTGAGAAAGGGTTATGAAGCTTATCTTGCCTTTGTGTTGAATACGAAGGAGTCTGAGTTGAAAATTGAGTCAGTGTTGGTAGTATGCGAATATCCAGATGTGTTCCTAGAAGAGTTGCCCAAATTGCCTCCAATTAGGGAAGTTAAGTTTGGCATCGACTTAGTTCCAGGCACTGCACCTATTTCGATTACTTCGTATAGGATGGCTTCGATAGTGTTAAAGGAGTTAAAAGTCCAGTTAGAAGAGTTAATTGATAATGGTTTCGCGAGGCCCAGTTATTTTTCGTGGGGCACACCGGTGCTATTTGTGAAAAAGAAAGATAGTTCGATGAGATTGTGCATTGACTATCAACAGCTCAATAAGGTAACCGTAAAGAACAAGTACCCCTTACAAAGAATCGATGACTTGTTTGACCAATTGAAGGGAGCCACAGTATTTTCAAAGATAGACTTAAGGTCCAGTTACTACCAGTTGAGAGTTAAAGATTCGGACATACTGAAGACTGCATTTCAGATGAGGTATGGTCACTATAAATTTTTGGTTATGCCTTTTGGTTTAGCGAATGCTCCCACAATGTTTATGGATTTAATGAACTGTGTTTTCTAACCATACTTAGATAAATTTGTGGTTGTTTTTATTGACGATATATGATTTATTCTCGTGATGAGGCTGAGCATGCCGAACATTTGAGAATGGTTTTGCAAACCTTGAGATACAAGCATTTGTATGCTAATATTCGTAAAAGTGAGTTTTGGCTTCGAGAATTCAGATTATTGGGGCACATTGTTTCGGGTGATGGGATCCAAGTAGATCCGAGTAAAATTTTTGTTATTGTTGAATGGAAATCGTCGAAGAATGTGTTGAAAGTTAGAAGCTTTTTAGGCTTAGTCGGTTATTACAAATGATTTGTTAAAGGTTTTTCCATGATTGCTACTCTGATAACGAGACTGTTACAGAAAGATGTTAAGTTTGAATGGATGAAAATATGGCAACAGAGTTTTTAGAAACTAAAGCCGTTGTTGACTGAGGCTCCAATTTTAGTACAACCTGGACCGAGAAAAGAATTTGTGGTTTATATTGATGCATCCTTGAATGGATTGGGTTGTGTGCTTATGCAAGAAGGCAAGGTGATCGCTTATGCCTCAAGGCAGCTAAAACCGTATGAGAAGAATTATCCAACACACGATTTGTAATTGGCTGCCATTGTGTTTGCGTTAAAGATTTGGAGACATCATTTGTATGGTGAGAAATGTCATGTGTATACTGATCATAAAAGTCTGAAGTACTTGATGACTCAAAAGGACTTGAACCTACGACAATGAAGATGGCTAGAGTTGATAAAAGATTATGAGCTAGTGATTGATTATCTCTCGGGAAAGGCGAACGTGGTCACTGATGCTTTGAGTAGGAAATCCTTGTTTGCATTGAAGGCTATGAAAACCCAGTTGGCCTTAGCAAATGATAGTTCGATTCTAGTCGAGTTAAGAGCTAGATCAATGTTTCTCCAAGAGATTTATGAAGCCCAACAAAGTGATGATGATTTACAAGCCAAAAGAATTCAATGTGAATCGGGTATGGAATCAGATTTTAGGATTAGTTTCGATGGTTGCTTAATGTTTCGAGATAGGATTTGTATTCCTAAGAATATCGAGTTGATTTAGAAGATTTTGCTTAAGGCCCATAGTAGTCGTTTGTCTATGCATCCAGGTAGTACGAAAATGTACCATGACTTGAAGAAATTTTATTGGTGGCCGAGTGGAAAAAGAGATATTTTTGAGTTTGTTTCGAGATGCCTGATTTGTCAACAAGTGAAAGCTGAACACCAAGTACCTTCAGGCTTACTTCAGCCTGTGATGGTTCCCGAATGGAAATGGGACCGTGTTACTATGGATTTCGTGATGGGTTTACCTTTGACACTGAGAAAGAAAGATGCTGTATGGGTTTTTGTTTATCAATTAACCAAGTCGGCTCATTTTATACTGGTGCGTATCGACTACTCACTTGACAAGCTAGCTGAGTTATATATTTCTGAAATAGTGAGGTTGCACGGAGTGTCTTTAACGATTATATTGGATAGAGATCTGAGGTTCACTTCGCGATTTTGGAAGAAGTTGTAGGAGGCTTTAGGTACAAAATTGAATTTTAGTACCGCTTTCCATCCTCAGACCGACGGTCAGTCTGAGCGAGTAATTCAGATTATTGAATATATGTTGTGATGTTGTGTCTTTAAGTTCCAATGTAATTGGGAAAAGTATTTACCGTTGGTAGAATTTGCCTACAACAATAGTTTTTAGATAAGTTTGAAAATGGCGCCTTACAAGGCATTGTATAGGCGTAAGTGCCGAACGCCTTTGTATTGGACCGAACTCAGACAGAATCAGATTCATGGAGTTGAGTTAGTCAGAGAAACCAAAGAAAAAATAGATTGTTTGAAAGCCGCTTTGGATAGACAAAAATCGTACGCAGATTTGAAACGAAAACAAATTGAGTTTCAGGTCGATGATAAGGTATTTTTGAAAGTGTCTCCATGGAAAAAGGTTTTGAGATTTGGTAGGAAAGGCAAACTAAGTCCACGCTTTATTAGACTGTATGAGATCACCGAGAGAGTAAGGCCAGTTGCCTATCGGTTAGCCTTACCATCTGAATTCGAAAAGATTCATTATGTGTTCCATGTGTCTATGTTGCATCGATACCGATCTGATCCTTGACACGTGATTTCACAGAAGGAGGTCAAGATCTGACCAGATATGACTTATGTTGAAGAGCCGATTAAGATTTTGGCCCAAAAAGTAAAACAATTGAGGAACAAAAGTACTGCTCTTGTAAAGGTTTTATGGCAAAGACATGGGGTTGAAGAGGCTACATGGGAGGCCGAGGAAAACATGAGAAACCAATATCTGAACTTTTTCACCGGTAAGATTTTCGGGGATGAAAATCCCTAAGGTGGGAGAATTGTAACATCTCGAATTAGGGTCTAGTCAGAATAGTGGTTTTTAAACCACAAATCTGAAATAGAAATAATTATTTTATGATTATTTGATGGTACATGGTACGATTGCATGTTTGTGTGAAATTTTCATGAAGAAATTCTATGCCTAATGTGTCCAATTTGACTTTAGGGACTAAATTGAATAAGTTCTAAAACTTGTGTTCTAGAAGCTTCAAGCATGAAATTGCATTGGACCATTAATTGGAGGTCCTTAAATAGCAATTTGACCAAGTTCTAAAATTTTGGACAAAAATAGGCATGAATAGGAAAAATTGGAAAGAAAGACCTTAAGGGCATTTTTGTCTTTTGGTAAATAAAAGAATAAAAAAGGAAAAGTCAAGTCAAAATGGTGTCCATCTTCCTCCTTGTGTGCCGGAATTTGCAAGGGTTCCATAGCTAGGGTTTTCAACTTTTCAAGCTTGATTGTAAGTGCTTCCTAGCCCCTTTTTTATGTTCTTTGCATTTTTGAAATCCTTGAAGCATGATCTATCCATTTCTAGCCATATTTTGAGCTAGGGTTCATGTTCAAAAACTTACCCATGTGTGACATGCATGTATTTTGATGTTTAATGGAGGAATATGAATGTTTGATGTGTGATAAACATCTTTTACCAAGTGATTTCGAGTGAAAATGATTAAAAAGGACTTATTTGTAGAGTTTGTAAAATGGGTAGTAAGATGTATGATTTAATGAGAAATGTGGGCTTCTATGAGTAAGTTATAATTTTGACTAGGCTTGGGTAACAAAGAAAATGAACACATTTCATATTACGAGGCTAGGGACTAATTTGTAAATATGTGAAAGTTTAGGGGTAAAATTGTAATTTTTCCTACACATAGTTTTTGGACTGATTTGAATAATGTGATGATTAAATGAGCTGAATTTGCTATTATAGATCAAGAAAAACCGAGTTCGGACCTAGACTGGGGAAAGAACAAGATTTTGGACTAAATCGAATTAAACAAGATTTTGGACTAAATCGAATTAATTGTCCATATTTTGTACCGGGGTAAGTTCATGTGTAAATAATACAATGTTGTATCATGTTTTAATGCTTAATTAATGTATGAATTTCTATGTTTAATTGTTACAATGAGTGTATGAATGATACTATGGTCAATGAGAATGATATTATGAACAAGTTCGACAAAGATGAGACGTCGAGAAAATCCTGTTTGAACCTGTGGAATAGTTTAGGATACAAGTGACATGTCATTAGGAACTATGTGATGATGAGCTCATGAGATTATGTGTATATGTGACTATGTGAATCCGGGTGTTTGTCTTGTACGTTCTACCGATGGCTGGGTAGCCCAACATGTGTTGCAGGTACCTGTCAACTTGTGTGAGCATCCTGTGTAGTTATGTCCTAACTATCAGCTTGTGTGTGCAGGTCCGTGATTAGCTCGAAAGCGAGCAATGTGTGATTGTGATATGAGGTAGCATGTGGCTACGTTTGAAGCACTATGTGCATGTCTTCCGTGCATCCGATAGTATTTTGAGTGTTCAACAGGTAAACCTGTGAGTTATTTGACAAGTAAGTCAATGGTGAGGAAATATAACAATGTGTTACGAGTTGGTACAGGTATGTATGAAAAAATCATATGAATGAGCTTGGTATGTGATGAACTTTTGGTAAGATTGAAAATGTGGTTGTTATGCTTACAAATTTAAGTTATGCCTATGAATCCATGATGACATATATGTAAACTATGTTATGTTAATGGCATTTATACATATATGATTATGTTGCTATTTATTTGCATGTGAACCTACTAAGCTTTATGCTTACTCCCCTCTCTTTTCCATTTTCTTATAGTATCGCCAAGCTAGCTCGAGGATCGAAGGACGTAGGAGACTCGATTCACATTATCAACTGGACATTTGGGTATAGTTAGTCTCAGCATTTTGAGTATGGCATGTATAGAGACTTGGTCTTTTTATTATATGTCATATTGGTCTAGTCAAATGTGTTGGCTTATGGTAATATTTGATTTATTTTGTATATGGCCATGTGATATGGTTCATATTGATTATTTGGGTTGTAACCCTAATTAATTATGCATACATGCAATGTGTTATACTTGATGTGGTGGCTTGTGAATGATATGTGTGATGAATGGCATATGTGCTAAATGAATGATCATGACAAATAAGTATGACCAAAGCTATGGTATAATTGAGTAAATTGGAAGTAGGTTTACCATGATGAACAGACATGAAATTAGTATGAAATGCTATGTGAAAGCTTGATGGTTTGGATAGGAGATATGTTATTACAAAGTTATGGATTAATCAAGTTTATGAGTATTTGAGTGAGTAAATATACTATGTTGCATGCCATAAAAAATGTATGAATGAATGAGATTTTAAAAGTGACAAATAGCTTGGAAAATAGCCTCAAAGTTGTCCACATGGGTAGACACACGGGCGTGTGTCTAGACCGTGTGTGTCCCACGGTCTGCCCCATGGGCGTGTGATTCGACCGTGTGTCCCTTAGACCCTAATTAATGCAAAATAAAATGCCCTGTAGTAAACACATAGGAAAAGACACAGCCATGTGAAGGGCATGGCCTTGGGACATGGGCGTGTGCCCAGGCCGTGTGAGGTCTGCACTTAATTATTGGAATTTAATTCGCCACACAGCCTAAGCACACGGGCGTGTGCCTTGGCCGTGTGATCCTAATTGTGTTGATGACATCATAAACAGTGAGTTACACGGGTTGAGGACACAGGCGTGTCCCAAGCCACACGGGCGTGTGTGATCACACGGGCTACCCACACGGGTGTGTGACCCTGTTTCATGAAATGTTTTTAAGTTTTTCTAAAGTTCTCGAATTAGTCCCGAACTACTCCTGATGTATGTTTTGGGTCTCGTAGGCCCATATAAGGGATAATTTACATGTGTATGACTGCTTTTAAATTGAACAAAATTTTATGGCCAGTTGTGTATGTTTGTTGGTGTTTAAGCCCAGTAATGCCTCGTATCCTATCCAGGTGTCGGACAACGGTAAGGGGTGTTACAAGGAAAGTTTATTGGTTAACATGATATAGATATTCATTAGTTTGAATTGATGGTTTGAATATTACGAACTGTTGAGTATATTTAGTACGAACTTACTAAGCTATGAAGCTTACTGTGTGTTATTTGTCTGTGTTGTATAGAGAATCAAAGCTAGCTTGGAGTCGGGGATCATTGGGAACATCATCGCACTATCAAACACCTAAGTTGGTACTCTTGGGATAAGTATATATGGTATATGTCATGTATAGGCTAGTTAAGGTACTTTGGTTGTGAATATGGCCATGAGATTTGGCTTATAAATGTTTAAGTTTGGAATGGTATGTATAGTCATGAATGATGGCTTATTTTGGTATCTTTTGGTATAAATGTGGCCAAAGTTTCATAGTTGATAAATGGTTATGTTTTGAGTTCGATGAATGATCTTTATGGTATAATTGAGTAAATAAATTCAATAGTATTGTGCTTTTGAATAGATGTTTATGATATAATTTTTGGATAGTTATTTGGTGTTGGTCGAGTATTGAATTTGGTTGAATTGCATATTGTATAAATGATGCAATGAATGATGATTTTGGGCTGCCTATTATATGATGAAATGGTATCATTTGGTTGTTAGGTGTGTATGAGAAAAAGGGTGGCAAATTGGCCTTTCAAATGGCTTATTTTTGTCCACATGGACAGAGACACGGGCATGTGTCTCAGTCGTGTGTGACACATGGTCATATTGCACGGCCGTGAGTCCCCTATGGCACCCTTTTGAATTAAGTCAGTATACCCTACAGTTTGACACGAACTAGACACACGGGCGTGTCTATTGGCTGTGTGTGACACATGGACTGGCACATGGGCGTGTGGCCAAGTCAGTAACCTTCTTAATTTTCCCACAGCCATGGCAAACAGGTGTGTCTCCGACCATGTGGTGCAAGTCAGTAGTATGCCCTATTTTCACACGATTTGTGACACGGACGTGTCTGGTAGCCGTGTGAGGCACACAGCCTGTTCACACGGGCATGTGACCCTTAAATGTTTGAAAATTTTCATGTTTCCCAAAGTTTGTAAATGTTATCGGTTTAGTCCTGAACCTCTTCTAAGCATGTTTTAAGGTCTCGTAGATCTTATAAGGGACAATGTGAATGATTTGAATGAGTTTTATATATGAATACATAAATGAATACATTATGTATGTGAATGATGTGTATTGTTCGGTAATGCCTTGTAACCCTATTTTGGCGACGGATACGGGTTAGGGGTGTTACACAACTCGTTTGAAATTATTTCTCTAACCAAAAAATAATCTTATAACTCAACCCCCAATATTTGATTAACTGACAACATTAAAAACAAGAGAGACCTAATTCTAACCAACAAACTAACTTCAACAGGGTTTACTTAAGCCAGATCACACATTCATACAACATAATCATAAACTATGACATGAAAAATTATGTGCGTTGCCATAAGTATTAGAATGAATTAAGCAATAACAGATTTAATTATTTTATTTAACAAGGAAATCATTCTAAGCTATCAAATACCAATCGAATATTTAATAAACTTGAACAATTGTAATTAAAACAAATGATGCGTGAATGATAAAGAACAAAAAAAAAAAACACAAATTAAGTCTCATGATTTTTTTGAATCAAACTTTAATAAACCTTTGGCAAGAAAAGAAAAGGAGGTTTAGGAACCTATAAAATAAAGAAAACATAAAAATAAAATAATACTAAGAGCGTCATTGTCTAGGTTTGTCTTGATAATAACCTAAAAATGTCAATTTATAGGACAAAAATAATGTAGTGGATAAAATACAAAAGTCCCATTAATTAAATAAAGTACAATTTTTCGAGGTTTCATGGAAATTTTCGCTTCAAAATTCTAGACCATTTTTGGACACCTTGACATTTTCTGGGCTTCAGTCAGGAAACAACATCAGTTAGAGCTTTCAATTCCTTTCAAATCAATATATTATGGGCTGAAATGGAGTCCTATAGCTTAAGTTATGACAAAAATATTGATGTTGTGCTGTGTTGAAAGTTCAATCTGCAAAAACTTGCCAAAATTAAACTTTGAACTCCTTTTTATCCAATTATTCCCTAAACCAATGATTAATAAAATATAAGTATAAATAATATATTTAAGAACATAAATAGCATAAGTAAAAAGGAGAAATATAAATAGCATAAGTCAAAAGGAGAAATATCACAAATAAGTTGAGAAATTACACACTTATCAAATTTCCCCACACTTGAACCATGCTTGTCCTCAAGCATGATACTATTGCAAATAAAAATGCACTATAAATGTAATCTAAAGAAATACTTAACTCAAATCAACAATTGAAAATATAATTAAATTCTAATGGAACAAACAAACAAGTTTTGTTTTCATGGATACAATTGAAATTCTACATGCTAAGCAAAACATAATAGCAATAGTTTGCACCATTAAGAAAAAAAATAATAGTTCTTTGCTCTCACATGCAATCATCCTCTCTAATAATACGCAATGTATAAGAAGTACTAGAATAACCAAGAGAACATAATCAAGTTTTAGCATGCTTTTAAGGTTACTTAGAGCATTAAGGGCTAAGGTCAAATTTAATGATAAGGAAAAATTAGGATCATACCCTAAGCAGCTAGTTACCATTGGATTCAATTGAGCATAAAGTATTATTTTTTTAAATAACTTATTCCACCAATACCCTTAAACAAGCATGAGATACAAAGTGAAGCTTGAAATATTTTACACAATTAAGCATTTATATTTTTCTTTCTTTCTTTTTTTTGTTTTTGTTTCGACACTTAACGTGTTTTCACTTCTTTGAATTTAGGATGATTACCTTTAAATGTGAGTGTAGATGACAACCCAAGTACCTACCCCGAATTACTTGATTAATCATACCTAAATAAACTTTTGGCTTTACTTGTAACTATAGAAAAACATACTAGAAAACACAAAACCTTTTGACGGAAAGACTGATAATAACCTAAGCACTTGCTTTTGGTTACTTAGTTGGGCCACTAGTTCTTTTCGAAGCTCATGATATGGCTAGAAGAGTAATCATACTCATGCTTTATTATCAAGGATATTCAATTAATCACAAATTTCAATTTTACAATTCATTAACCTTAAAAATAAATACTAAATAAGGATAGAAATTTCAAGTGTAAAAGGTAAAATATAGGTAATTAGGCACATGAATTAAAGAAAAAATTTGGCTCAACAAATAGGCTCAATAGTTCAAGTAAATTTAAAGGAACTATATACCCTTCCCAAATCATGGTCATTAGGGAAATTTATAGATATCTCATAACATACCTTCCTTCAATTCTCCTTATACCACTTATTTTGTAAGTGACCACATTTGAAAGTGTAATAGCCCTTTTTTAGTGGTGTCGAAAACAATGGTTTTGGAGACCACGATTCTGATGAGTAAACTATTATTTTAATGTTTATTTAATGTCTATGAGATTGTATTAAGGTCGTATTAAAATTTCATTAATAAATTTTGATATTTAAATGGTTAATTAGGTGAAAAGGATTAAATCGTAAAAAGTGTAAAAATTAAATTCTATTAGTTAAAATGACTAAATAGCTATGGAAAGGAAAGCTAATGGAATTATATGGTAATTATACCATATTTTAAGATAGTGGATTGTGATGGATAAGTTTTATGGAAGTTTAAATGATTTACTAAGGTTAATATGGTAATTTAATAATTAAATGAAAAAAATTAAATAAAGAAAAGATGAAACAAGTATCATCTTTCCCATTCTTTTCTTCATAAACCTAAAACACCATTAAAATAGCTTGAAGCATTCGGTTAGCCTTGTTCTTGTGCATGGTATGTATAATTGTCCCGTTTTTAATGATTTTTATGTTTTTGAGATTGTTTTGAGATTATTTTAACTTAATCTAGTTAGCCCAGGGGTCAATTTGTAAAATTTTTAAAGGTTGAGGGACTTGCCATGAATCTTTTTGAATGAGTTTTGATGTTATTTGATAGATTATGAATCCTTGTTGTATAATAAACAAGTTTTGTTAAATGATTTTTGATGAATTTTGGAATTAGGGATTAAATTGTTAAAAGTGTAAATATATAGGTTTTTTTGTGAAATGTTGGTGTTGTTGGGTTAATTCAAGGTCCATTATAACATTGATTAACATAGATTTTGGTTAAAATGGTTAGATTCTAAGTTATGAGCCTAAGGACTAAATTGTGAAACGTTAAAATGTTAGGGGCAAATTTATAATTTTGTATAATTATGAATTATGGATTAAATTGAATCCTAGAAGTATTTAATTGAATTAAATTATTTATTTAGATCATGATAAATCAAAATCGGACCTAAATCGAGGAAAAGCTAAAGTTTTGGACTAGTTCGACTTTACTTCTACGCCCTGATTATCTAGGTAATTGTTGTAATTATTGTAATGATGTTTAAATTGAATGTTTACTATGTTTTTCTAATGTAAATGAATCAAAATAAAAATGTATCAATTCTATGATGAATTGACCTAAAACAAGTCCTAGTTTAACCTTAAGAATTCTTAGGATACAAATGGCATGTCATTAGGGTTTTCATGTTCAGGTGTTGGTCTTGAATGTCCTACTAATGGCTAACGTCCTGCATTTTTTGTGGATTCTCCACAGCTCGTGTGAGCAATATCGTGTAGCTAACATTTTGACCTACAACTCGTGTGAGCATACCCATTTCACAGCTCGTGTGAGCATTGATGTAAAGGAAAGGTTATATGTAAACGCACACTATGTGTGAGCTTTCCCAAGTATCCGATGTAATTCTAGATGGTTCAACGAGTAAGAAAAGAAAATGAGATGATAAGTATGTAAATGGATTGAACCATGACTTATGAAAAGGATTTATGAGCTAAATGATGCATTTACCTATGAAATTTATTCATTTTATGGTTGATTTCAATTGTATCATGGAAAAGTATGCTAACTTGTGAATGTGATGATGTTGTATAGACTTTTACTAAGTTTATGGCATCGGTAATTATTTATGCTTAATCTATGAATTGTATAAGTGAAATGGTAAGTTATGTTTAAAGTTTATATGAGCCTACTAAGCACTCGTTGCTTACGTAGTTATTTTCCTTTGTTTTATAGATTATCAGAAGCTCAATTGGTTGGAAGCTCGTCGAAGATTTATCACACTATCCAACAATCTTTTCGGTAGATTTTGTGTATTTTTGGCGAAGGTTAATAATGGCATGTATAAGTTGTTTAGTGATGGTATTTAATGGATGTGTTAATGTAATTTTTCGTATGTATATGATTTTGAGGTTATGTTGATTTGGTGCACTTCAATGCTTACCAAGTTATGTCATTTTGGTCACTTTCATGTGCTTGTGTATAAGAATTCTTTTTGGTTTGTTTATGATGGCTTGGAAATGATCAATTGTTATTTATATGTTTTGGTACTTATTCGGACTAGGTCTTAATGCATGAAATGAGGCATTATTAACTTGATTTGTTAAAGGATGTTTGGATGCAATTGTGGTGCCCTTGAATGACATATTGGTTAAGTGAATTAGGTTGTTTGAAATGACATGATTATGTGTATTTGAATGATGCTTAAGTCCCTTGAAAGTGTGCACAAGTAAATTGATTGGTTATGCATGAATTGGGAATGAAATGACTTGATTTTGGCTAAATTTTGGGTTCACACGGCCTTGGATTTAAAAACTATCATTTAAATGGTTTGAGAAAATAATAATTTATGATGGATTTTCATAAATTATGACAAAACTTAAGGACGATTTTTAATACTCAATATTATGTTTTCAAAATTCGACACATTTATTTACGATACTACTATTTTTATGAGTTGTATGATTAATTTATGTTTTCAAAATAAATAATGAATTTTTTATTTAGAAATTTTTCCATTGCGATGTCTTAGATAAATTACGACGTTTTCAATAAACAATCACAATACCTAAGTTTTTTCGAAGATAAGATATTAACTAAATTTGGTTTTACTTAAAACAAGTATTAAAAAAATGATTTTACACGGAAATTTTGAAGAGAAATCTTCTAAACGATTTACAGTGCCATTTTTATGGCCAATGTAATCTTTGAGATTCGACCATAATGTCTAGGTCAGGTCTAGGGGTTTACATGTAGGGGGCATTAAGTTGCTACTGGCTCCTGGGTCGCATAAGGCCATGCTAAAATGTATGTCCCCTATCTCTATCGGTATTGTGAAACTCCTCAGGTCTTTTAATTTTGAGGGTATTTTTTTAGTGATGATTGCACTATAGGATGCATCTAAGTTAATTTGGTCTCTTTGTTTAATTTTCCAATGGCTAGCCATTATCACTTTTAGGTACTTTGCATATTTAGGAATTTTTTATATTAATTCAATGAGAGAAAAATTAACATTAAGCAATTTAAATAAGTTAAGAAAACTTACAAACTCCGCTTTATCCCTTTAGCATTTGTGTAACCGTAAGGGGAATGGTATCTTTATGAGGACAGGTTCTGTGTTTTGCTCATCTTTTGACTTAGTTATCGGCTCAACTACCTTATCTGACTGTGTTTTAGCATCATCTAATTGACAGATCCCTTTTTGATGATCATTGGCATCTTCTTCATCCTCTTCTTATGTAGAGTTATTCGGGCTACTTAGTATTTTACCCGAACGGAATGCTATTGCTTTCTCTTGCTCCTTCTCTCCGAGGATTATTTTTAGTGTTGCACGGGATGCTTGTGCCAATTTGAGTTTTGATGTCTCCCATCATGCTCATCAATTGACTCATTTGATCTTTAAGCTTAGTCAATGTGGTTCGCGAATGAGTGCATTCAGACTGCACTTGTTTTGCTTCTGTCCATATTGACTGCATCTCTCTCTCAATTTGATCCAGTCTTTGACCATATACAATATGGTTATTGGGGTTGGCCCTTTTTTGAGTTTTCTGCAAATAAGGAGGTTGGTAAGTAATATTTTGTCTATTCTGATTAGAACTGTTACCTTTTCCTTGATTGCCACCCCATCTTAAGTTTGAGTGGTCTCTCCCTCTAGGATTATAAGTGTTTGAATAGAGATTTCCACCCCTATTCATAATGTAGTTCACATCCTCAACTGAATTCTTAGGGTACTGGTATATTGGTCTAGTTGTCTCATGTATTAGGGGCATATTGGATGTCGACTCCAATCGGTTAAACTTGTCTAAAAATTGATCATACTTATCTTCCTCGTGGATTACTTTAGTCATTGATGGTCTCGAACTGTAGGTGAATCACTCATTCAGCCACTGGAAAGAATTCATTTCCATATTCTCTATCAATTGATAGGCATCTTCATACATTCGATTCATCAAGCCTCCTCTTGTGACTCCATCTAGTCCTGATCTTGAGTGTGCATCCAACCCGTTGTAGAACATTTGTAACCTCAACCATTAAGGTATACAATGGTGAGGCCATTTTCGAACCAATGACTTAAATTGTTCCCAAGCTTCTTGAAAACTTTCTCCTTCCATTTGTTTAAATGTTGTTATCTCTCTCTTCAGTTGAACTGTCTTGCTGACAGGGAAGAACTTGTACATGAATTTTTCCACAAGTTCATTCCATGTTGTGATAGATGCTGGTGCTTGAAAATATAATCAAGAGAAAGCGTTATCTATTAAGGAGAAGGGGAACAACTGAAGACGAATGATGTCATCAGTGACCCTATTAAATTTAAAAGTATCACAAAGTTGGATAAACCGTTTTAAGTGCTAATTTGGGTCCTCCGTCATAGTTCCTCTGAACTGTAGGTTACTTCGAATAATCAGGACCATGGCCTGCTTTATTTCAAAATTATTGGCTGTAATAGTCGCCCTTGTGATATTGCCTTATATCGCATCAAGAGTTGGTAGAGCATAGTCTCTCAGAGTGTTTTTCTTTCAAGCCATTGGTGGCTCTATTGATAACTGTTGTGGTGGTGGTTGTAGATTTGGTAAGTTAAGATCATGGAAAAGCGAATTATCTCATGGTGGATCAATTACAGTTGGTGGGTTATTTTGCATATGCTATTCTTGTTACTGTCGATGATTTTTGTGTATTAGTCTTTTTAGATCAGTGGTTGGCTCTAAAGGTGTGCCCTTACTTTGAGTCATAAATTGAAATCCACATAGTAAAAGAAAAATTTAGAAAATTAAATGAATAAAAAAATACAAATCATATGTATAATTAAAAATTTCCACTATCCTATTAAGCATAAAAATTAAAATTAACTCAGTGACGTTGCCTCCCCAGCAACAGTGTTAACAACTTGACCGCCTGCTGACGTACCAATGTCGAAAGTGAGAATGCTGCTACTAAATATATGCATGAAGGCAATGTCTGCAAGTATACAGGTTAGGTTGTAATATAGATTTTCCAATGTAGTATGGAAGTAATTCGAGGTTTGTACCCAAAACAGGAGAGACTAAACTAAGATTAATTCCTACATTAATGGGTCTAGTTACTAATTTAATTAAATTATATTATGATTAATTCCAGGGTGATGAGGAAATATAATTTATATAAAGGTTAATAACAATAATAATAGAGACAGATTGCAAATTCTAATAGTTTTAATGATGGAAGACTAACTCAGTCACACCCTGATTAGGCAAACTGAATTGAGTTGAGACTCTACGCCAGTGGAGGCCGCCTAAGTTGCAAAACTTAGAATGGTTAAGGGGATAACTTCGTGGAGGAAAGTTACTAAGAACATTTTCAATTATGCAAAGTGCCAGTCTTAATGTTAGGAAAGCTATAGTAGGGTGAGTGTAACACCCCTTACCCATGTCCGACGTAGGGAAAGGATATGAGGTATTACCAGACTTAAACACAAGCAAACAAACAAAACCGGGCCATAAAATTTTGTTCAAATTAAATTCATTTATACATATGCAAATTGTCAATTACATGGGCCTACGAGGCCCAAAACATACATCGGGGTAGTTCGGGACTAAACCGAGAACTTTAGAAAACTTTGGGAAAGCTTTAAAAATTTTCATGAAAAGGGTCACATGCCTGTGTGGGTAGGCTGTGTGGTCACACACATCCGTGTGGCTTGGGACTCGCCCGTTTCCTCAGTCCGCGTAACTCTCTGTTTATGACATCATCAAAACAATTAGGGTCACACGGCCAAGTCACACACCCGTGTGCTTAGGTCGTGTGGCGAATTAAATTCCAAAAAATAAGTGCAGACTTCACACGACCTGGGAACACACCCATGTCCTGAGGCCGTGTCCTTCATACGGCTGAAACACACGGCCATGTCTCTGCCTGTGTGTTTACTACTAGGCATTCTGTTTTGCCTAATTAGGGTGCACGGGACACACGGCTAGATCACACGCCCATAGGGCAGACCGTGTGTCACACGCGGCCTAGACACATGCCCGTGTGTCTACCCGTGTGGACAACTTTGAGGCTATTTTCCAAGCCACTTGCTACCCTTAAAAGCTCACTCACTTATACATTTTTGATGGCATGCAACATAACATATTTAGTCACTCAAATACTCACAATCATGATTAATCCATGACTTTGTAATGTCAATATATCACATGCTCAAACCATCATGCTTTCATATGGCTTTCCACACCAATTTCATATTTATTCATCCTGATAAACCTACCTTCAACCTACTCAATTTTACCACGAACATGGTTTTACCTTTTAGTCCCAATTCATTCATTAAGCATATGTGCCATTTATCACATCCAATACCAACAAGCAACCACCAACCACATCACAAAGCATAAACACATTGCATGCAAGCATAATTAATTAGGGTTACAACCCGAGAAGCAAATATAAGCCACATCTCATGGCCTTATACAAAATGAATCATAATACCATCATGAGCTAACTCATTTGGCTAATCAATATAACAAACAACAAAATGACCAAGTCCCCTATACATGCCATACTCAAAATGTTGAGGCTAGAGGTGCTCATGGGCCGGGCCGGGCTGGGTTCGAGCTAGGCTCAACTAAAAATTGAGGTCCATTGTCGAGCCAAAAAAAAAGGCCTAAAATTTCGCCAAGCCCAACCCAAATAAAAATGCTAAAACCCGAGCTCTGCCCGACCAGCCCGTATTAATTTTTTATATTATTTTATATAATTTTTAAATATATATAATACATCAAAAATACTAAAAAAATTAAAAAATATTTTCCAACAAATTGAAAATAAATTTTAAAAAATATGTAGACTTAAATAGCACCAAGATAGATGCAACTTAACAAGCAAATACCTCTAAAATAATAACAAAATTAACAAATGCCTTTAAAATAAAAAAAATTAATAATAAAATAAGTTTTATACAATATCCAAACAATAACAACAAAATAGTAGCAACATAATAGTAATATGGTAGCAAAATAGGGAGAAAACAACAAGAAAATAACATTCAAAAACAAAAAAAAATAGCAATTTTTTTTATTTAGTGAATTCGGGCTGGGCCCAGGCCAAAAATACCTTACCCGAGGCCTGGCCCATTTTTTAAACGGGCCTTATTTTTTTGTCCAAGCCCATTTTTTGGGCCTATATTTTTGCCCAAACCCTCCCACATTTCGGGCAGGCCTTCAGACAGGGCCGGGTAGCCCGAACCATGAGCAACTCTCGTTGAGACTGACTATACCAAATGTCCAATTGATAGTTTGATCGAGTCTCTGACATCTTTCGATCCTCGAGATAGCTTGGCGACACTATAAAAGATGGAAAGGATGGGGAGGTAAGCATTAAAGCTTAGTAAGTTCATATGCAAATAACATGCTATCTAAACAAGTATTTAACATACATTTAACATAATGAACATAATTTGTATTTCATCAAATCATTTAAACTTACTCATCACATAAACACCCTTGTCATAAGTTCATCACATACCAAGGCATTTCCCATGATCAGTATAAATACCTGTATCAACTCATAACATAATCTCTTACTCATTCATCTCATTGGCTTAACCCTTGGGTCTTCTGTCAAGTTACTCGATAATTTACCCATTGAACACTCAGAATCTAATAATACTATTAGATACACGGAAAGCTCGCACATAAGTGTCACATACGTAGTAAAAGCTACCTCATATCACATAATACATAAAAGCTCATTCTCGAGCTACTAACGGGTCTGCTCACACAAGCTGTCGGTCAGGACGTAGCTACACGGGCTGCTCACACAAGCTGTCAGGTATCCACAACACATGCCGGACTACCCAGCCATCGGTAGGACGTACAAGACCAGCACCTGAAACCACATAAACATATATCACATATCTCAGGAGCTCATGAATCACATGATTCCTAGTGACATGTCACTTGTATCCTAAACTATTCCTAAGGTTCAAACAAGATTTTTTGATGTCACATCTTTGTCAAGCTTGCTCGTAATGTCGATCTTATTGTCCATAATACCAATCACTTACTCATGGAGCAACCAAAGCATAACTCATAATAGCATTAAAGAATTTGAATTCACATAATACTCAAGCATCGAAAATATAACATAACATCACATTATTTGTATATGAACTTACCACGGTCCAAAATGATGAAAACGAACCTATTCTTCGTAAACCTTATTTTTCCCCCGATCAAGACCCGAATCACATTTTTCTTGATCTATAATGCCAAATTTAACTTGCTTAATACATACATTGTTCGAATCGACCCATAACACATACTTTGTTAAAATTACCTTTTTACCTCTAACTTTTCACTTATTTACAAATTGGTCTTTAGGCTCGTAAAACAAAATGGATGCATTTCATTTGTTACCCAAGCCTAACCAATTCATATTCCTACTCCTAGTAGCCCACATTTTTCTTTATTTCACATATTTACTACCCAGTTTACAACTTTTACAAATATGTCCTTTTTAGGTGTTTTCATGTAAAATCACTTCGTAGAAGATGTTTATCACACATCAAACTTTCATATTCTTCCATTAAACATCAAAATACATGCATGCCATACATGGGTAAATTTTTGAACATAAACCCTACTTCAAAATAAGGGTAGAAATGTATAGATCACGCTTCAAGGATCTCAAAAATGTAAAGAACATTAAAAATAGGGCTATGGTGTACTTACTATTAAGCTTGAAAACTTGAAAAACCCTAGCTACGGAACCCTTAGGAATTTCGGCTTTGGTATGGAGAAGATGAGAAAATTTTGCTTTATTTTTCCCTTTTTATTCTTTTAATTACTAAATGACCAAAATGCCTTTAAGGCTTTTCTTCAAATTTTTCCTATTCATGCCCATTTTTGTTTAAAATTTTAGAACTTGGTCAAGTTACTATTTAAGGACCTCTAATTAATAATCCATAGTAATTTCATGCTTAAAGCTTCTAGAACTCAAGTTTTGCAACTTATTCAATTTAGTCCTTAACTTCAAATTGGACACTTTAGACATAAAATTTCTTCATGAAATTTTCACACAAACATGCATTCATATCATAGATCATCAAATAATCATAAAATAATTATTTTCTGCTTCAAATTTGTGGTCTCAAAACTACTGTTCTGACTAAACCCTAATTTGGGATGTTACAGTGAGGAACTTATTGGGCAAGCTTTTCCCACTAATAAGATCATCACCCACGTTTTAGTATCGTTACTTAAGTAGTTATGATGGCTTGTAGGAAATATTTATGTCACCTGGCATCTGTGTAGAGGCAACGTGTTGTAATTAGGACACTTGTAAAGCCTTGTAGGATGTGATTAATTAGTGGAAGCACGTGAGAACAAATAATGATTCGAGATAAACATGATTGAGATTCGGATGTAGGTTAGCTAAAACTAGGATAGTGTGGTATTGGAGAGAAGATTTTTTATTCATCTTCTCCACCAGAATTTGTTATCATTGAAGAAACTAAGAGAGTTCTTTCACTGCTAGCAAGGGTATTAACCATAAAAGTTAGGAGAACTTTAGTGCGAATTGTCTACTGGTAAATTCTTAAAACCTTTCTTTAAGTTTTATCAGATAGTAGAGACTAATTTAAGAGAGGTTTGATAGGATTTCCTTAACTACTGGGTAGGAAGGAAACTCCTAACTAGAAATCATTTGCATGTTTATAGATTCTTGTTGTATCTTAAGTATTTGGTTTTTTTTTTGTGACTAAAGGAATTTTTTTACTATTTAGCTAAAGAAATGGGAGAGGGTCTCAGTGACAAAGGAAAAGAACCAGTAGTAGAGTAGATAGAGCTCTAAGTAAAGTATTCTGGTGAGTTCTTTTGTACCCCGTGTCTAGTATATGTGCTAGTTCATTTATTTCTAAACTCTATATAGCTAGATAAAGGGCTAGTCATTTTCGTCTAACGTTGTGTTTGAGAAGTCTCATGCAAAGAGTCAGTGCATGTGGCTGGCTAGGCGTCTGTGCATTAAAACAACTAATTTATGAAACAATTTTTAAAGCCTAATTTTAATGCAAGCGTACATGTCAATTGTAATATTTATAGTGTTATAACGAAACACCAAAGTATTCTAAGGATTGAACCCAGAGGAAGAAACGATTGAGCAATAACTAGCATGCAAAATAGAGGCTAAATGGCTACTAATACGATTTTATATTACGGCGATTCATAAAACGTAAGTTTGCAAGAAAGTTAAATATTCTACTCTAGGAACTAAATTTCAAGAAATGTAAACTAGAGGGACTATCTAGAAAAGGACTAATGGGAGTTGGTTGATTTCGATGTGCTTCACCAAATCTCGAATTAGGGATATAAATTGCGTAAATTACCAAGTAGCTCAATTTTATCTTCCGATCTCAATTTTACCGACGTAAACGGATTAGGTTCAATTTATCTTCCAATCTCGCTGATTAATCCAGGACTAAAAAATGAATGTGTGACAAGATTTTAGCACCCCTTACCCATATCCGAGACCGGGATAAAGTATGAGGCATTACCGGACACATACTCAGACATTTCAAAAAATGCAGGTTATGAAATTTCATTCTAATTGAAAACCAATCAAACAATATCATAGTGTCCCTATTATGGACCTACTATAACACCCCTAACCCATATCCGTCGCCGGAATAGGGTCATAATGCATTACTGAATAAAACACATTCCGAACAATTTAATATAAGTATTTATATATTCATTTAAATACGTCTCGAAAGTTTATGTCATAAATTATTACAACTCTTGAATTTGAATGTATATATAGCCACATCACTCACAAGAAACAAAACAAAATATAATATATCAATGTACCCATACGCAAACTTACACAAGTTTAGCAAATTCATGTAGTCACATACATGGGTACATAGCATTCATTAATATGAACACCTTTACATACGTATAAGGCATATAAAAATTTAGCTAAAATAAATGGACTCAATATTATATTCACATGTCTTAACTTAGTCCATAAATAACACCAAATTTGTATCATGCATATGTCTTTCTCTTTACCTAATTTCTTAAATTACCGAAACTCAATAATATTCATCATGAATCATACGGCCTAATATATGTACTTAACCTCTTTACAAATGATCTGAATTATGGTTACACTCTCAATATAGGCTCATTAAAAAATCGATTATTTATATGTAACCTAATCAACATTTATATATGTATACTTCGCATTTACCCAAAAGCCAAGGCCATACTTAACAATTGAGCATTAAATACTTACCAAATAGTCAACTAGATTATTCATGATTTACATGCATTGTTTACCATTTAACAGCCCAACTAGTCAGACTAGAACATAATCACTCACCACTTAAATTATGCCGCATTTCATTTTACCCATCACAACTAATTAACATAAAAAATACTTATTATGGCATTACTCTTTCATAGCCGAATCTTGCTACATAGAAATACATACGCATCCAAAACTTCCATCATCAATTATCAATAAACAAGCTCACTAAATATTTTGACTAAGATCTCACTAGGCCAAATTTAAACACAAAAAGCAAGTCATTTTCGTAACATATAATATTTATCACATATTTTATGCATTCATGGCACACAACATAATAACCAAAATTAATATAAACCTTATCTAACGTAACCGAATTCTAATATAATAATTTAGCCATTTTCGCATGGCTTAGATTACACATAACCGAAAATTCAACTTTAACAAAAACACATTTCAGCCTATACATGCCATAATTCGAGTTCGAATATTTAAGTACCGAAGTTGTAGCTGAACTTGTAACTTGAATCCAAAATCTATAAAATAAGATACACATAAAAACACAGAGTAAGCTTTTGAAGTTTTGTAAGTCATAAGCAATTTAACATCCCAATAATATTATCAACTCAGATCCAAATATTTATAATTCACTATAAATATATATTTTCACACTCAAGTATCACACTGGCCGAACACACATGAAGCCAAATTATCATTATTATCATTTATTTCCCACAACCAATTAATCATTGTAACTTACTTCACATATCCAGAAGCATATAAACTCATGTGTAGTTGCATAGTTTCATATATATATGCTAATTATGAAGCCGAACACTTATAGTCATGCATATCTAATACTAAGTTTCATTTCAATAATAATTACAAGGCCGATTACACTTGCATACTTAAGCCCCTGTATCAATATAATTCATCATATTCATATATTAAATATGTAACCGAAATTACCTAATCAAATATGCACATGATTAAAGATTATTCATGATAAATAAGTTACTGACTCACAAAGTCTAGTACACATATCACATTCGCATATATCCTTTATTTGCACCATACAGGATTTAAAATATATAGTCACGGTTTTATGTAACTTACCTCAAGTAAGTAATATATTAAATCATACCTGGCATATAGCTCAATTAACACATTCGAATTTGATTTGCCTTTGCCCGATGAACCATTCGGAATTGGATAGGACACTAGGATAATCACATAAATCGTACAATGCAAACGTCCCAGACGTGGTCATACATGTAGCCACATATCGATGTCACTATTCCAGACAGGGTCTTACTCGTAAACACATATCAGAATAAAAAATTGATGCCATGGTCTTACTCACACACATATATTGGAATCCTATGTCATAACATATGTATCCTAGCTATTCCTAAGGTTCATACAGGGCTTTCGGATGTCGTATCTCTATGGAATCGTATTCGTAAACATAGTTCCCAACCATTTTCACATTCGTCTATTATTTATACAAACTCATAAAATTCAAATCAGCATTATACATTTTCATATATTTAAAATTTACGACATTTATTTGCTTATAAACTTACGTCGGACGTTATAAAATGGAACAGAGTAGTTAATGGATGACTTTCGTTTTCCCCGATCCAAATCTGATTTCTTTGGTTCTTGATCTAAACATATTCAAATTAAGCTCATTCAAATATATTTTTATTAAATTTGTTCCAAAACACATAAATGGGCAAATTACTATTTTACCCCTGATATTTACAATTTTTACAATTTAGTCTCTATTGCACAAAACACAAAATATGCAAAATTTCTCTATGCCCATGTTGATCTGAATTTTACCCATGCTTATACAAGCCCATATATTTCATTTTAGCCCCTCAAATTGTTATTTTTGTAATTTAGTCCTAAATACTCAAAATCATCAAAAACTCTAATACAAAACATGTTAATCTAAAACATATATTCCATATTTTATCATCAAACAACAAAAATCACAAGCTCTCAACAATGCCACAACTAAAAATATTCATAAAAATAAAAAAATTCAAGCATGGGTTTTGTAGTACTCGAAGCAACGATCTCAAAAACGTAAAAATCATCAAAAACCGAGTTAAACTCTTACCTTGACTGAGCTTGAAAAGCAACCGAAACTAGGTTTTATTTTCTTTTTATTTCTTGTTTTAGTTTCGGGCAATGATAAAAATAAAATGGACATGGCTTTCTTTTTTTTATTATTATTTATGTTTTATGTTATAATATATTTTATTAACTTATGATTTAATTTACTTATTTATCCATACTAAATTTATAACAAAACCATATAATATATGCCCACTACCGTCCATTTAATAAGTCAATGGGCTATTTATACATTAAACTAACAATTTTTAATTTACGCGATTAAGTCCTTTTATTAAATCGGATACCTAAACAACAAAATTAAATCACGAAAATTTCACAGATATAAATTGACACAAAATAAACACAGAAAATAATTTTAAAATATTTTTCTGACTCGAATTCGTGGTCCTGAAACCATTGTTCCGATTAGGGCCTAAATCGGGTTGTTACAACTATCCCCCCTTAGGGGTTTTCATCCCTGAAAATCTTACCGGTCAATAGATTCAGATAGCGTTCCCTCATTGCATCTTCTGACTCCCACGTTGCTTCTTCAACCCCATGTTTACACCATAGTACTTTAACTAACAAAATCTTCTTATTTCGCAACAATTTAATCTCACGAGCCAGATTACGAATAGGTTTTTCCTTGTACGTCATATCGGACTTAATCTCAATCTCAGATGGACTAATCACATGTGAAGGTTCAGATCGATATCTACGAAGCATCGAAACATGGAATACATTGTGAATCTTTTCTAACTTAGGTTGCAATAATAGTCTGTAAGCAATTGGCTCGATACGCTCTATTACTTCATACGGCCCAATAAACCTCGGACTCAATTTGCCTTTGCGACCAAATTTGAGTATTTTCTTCCATGGTGAGACTTTCAAGGAAAAATTATCTCCGATCTGAAATTCTATTTCTTTACCTTTTAAGTCCGCATATGATTTCTGATGATCTGATGCTACTTTTAGACTTTCACGGATCACTTTCACTTTCTGTTTGGTTTCTCTGATCAAATCGACCCCGTGTATCTTATTTTCACTGAGCTTAGTCCAGTACAATGGCGTACAACATTTATGACCACACAAAGCCTCATAAGATGCCATTTTGATACTCGATTGAAAGCTGTTATTGTATGCAAACTCAATCAGAGGTAGGTATTTTTCTTACGTAACTTCGAACTCGAGAATGCAACATCTTAACATATCCTCAAGTATCCGAATGATTCGCTCAGACTGGCCATTTGTTTGTGGATGGAAAGCAGTACTGAAATGTAATTTTGTACCTAGTGCATTCTGCAGTTTCTTCCAAAACCGTGATGTAAATCTCAGATCTCTATCAGAAACAATAGATATAGGTACACCATGTAATCTCACAATCTGAGAAACATACAATTCAGCCAACTTATCCAGCGAGTAGTCTGTACATTTTGGAACAAAATGAGCCGATTTAGTCAATCTATCCACAATAACCCAGATTGCATCCTATAAATAATAAATTCTTTACCCGATTCTGGCTGAACTAGTACTAGAACTTCAGTCAAAAGGACTTTCAACTGATCAAAGCTTTTCTGGCACTTCTCTGACCACTTGAACTTAACATCTTTCTGCAATAGCTTTGTCATCGGAGCTGCAATCATAGAGAAACCTTTCACGAACCGTCTATAATAACTAGCAAGTCCCAGAAAACTTTAGAAACATTCTTCGGAGGTTTCCAATCAAGTATAGCTAAAATTTTACTCGGATCAACCTGAATACCAGATGCTGATACCACATGACCCAGAAAACTGACTTCACTTAACTAGAACTCACATTTACTAAATTTTGCATACAACTGCTAATCTCGCAAGGTCTGTAATACAAGTCTCAAATGTTTGGCATGTTCAGTTTCATCACGAGAGTAAATCAAAATGTCATCTATAAACACAAACTGGTCCAGATACGGTCTGAAGATCTGATTCATCAAATCCATGAAAACAACAGGTGCATTAGTGAGTCCGTAAGGCATAACCAAAAACTCATAGTGTCCATACCTTGTTCAAAAAGCAGTCTTCGGTACGTCTAAATCTTTAACTCTCAACTGATAGTAGCCTAATCTCAAATCTATCTTTGAAAATATTGTAGCCCCTTTCAGTTGATCAAACAGATCATCAATCCGTGGCAACGGATACTTATTCTTTATAGTCATCTTATTAAGCTGTCTATAATCAATGCACATTCTCATAGTTTCATCTTTCTTTTTCATAAAAAACACAAGTGCACCCCACGGAGAGAAACTCGATCGCGCAAAACCTCTATCTGTCAACTCTTGCAACTAAGCTTTCAATTCTTTTATTTCTATAGGTGCCATTCTGTATGGAGCTATGTATATCGGAGTCGTCCCAGGCATTAACTCAATACCAAACTCTACCTCCCGAATAGGTGGAAAACCCGGTAATTCTTTAGGAAACACATCTGGGTACTCACATACAACTGGCACTGACTTAATGTTCCTTTCAGCCACTTTACTGTCAAGCACATATACAAAGTAAGCCTCGCAGCCTTTTCTCACATATTTCTGAGCTAACATTGAAGAAATCACTGTTGGTAACCCTTTCAAATCACTAGATTCAATCCGAACAGTCTCATTATTTTGGCCCCGTAAATTAATAGTCTTTCTTTTGTAGTTCACAACAGCATCATGTAATGTCAACCAGTCCATACTTAGAATTATGTCGAACTCATCAAATGGCAACAGCATCAGATTAGCCAGAAAGCACAAATCTCGAACCATCAAGGGACAATTTTTACATACTTTATCAACCATAACACACGGACCTAAGGGGTTTGACACTCTAATTAGAAACTCAGTAGACTCAACAGGTAGAGTCTTGCTGAATACTAAAGTCTCACACACATAAGAATGAGTAGAACCAAGATCAATCGATGCAATTACATTAGTATCATAAAGAGTGAATGTACCAGTAATAACATCTGGGGATGAAGCCTTCTCTCGTGCGCGAATAACATAGGCTCTGGCAGGTGCACGAGCCTCAGATTTAACTCTTGTATCTTTAGTCCCTCTTTGACTGCCACTCACATTACCAGAATTTCTGGGTGGTCTACCTCGAGTTGCAGTATTGCCTGATCTTGTATTCGGCACTGGATTTTCCTCAGCTAACACTAGGCAATCACGAATATAATGATCTGTCGATCTGCATTTAAAACATGCCTGATCATGCAATCTGCAACTGCCGGGATGTCGTTTACCATAGTGTTTACACTCGGGTTGATTTGATCTGATATTACCCATACTCGCTACTGAAGTAGCTCTTGAGCTCACTGGTGGCCTATTCTGATCCCGTCTAGAGTAACCTGAAGTGGCTTTAGAATGGCTAAAATCATCTTGAAACTTCTTTGATGCCGACTGGAATGACTTATCGAATGTTCTTTTTCGTGCATCTCTAGCTTCAAAGTCAGCTTTTCTTTTCTCTTTCCCAAGCTCTTCAGCTTTGTAGGCTCGCTCAACAAATACCACAAACTCTTTTATCTCAAGTATGCCAACTAACAATTTAATGTCTTCATTCAGCCCATCTTTAAATCTTTTACACATTATGGCTTCAGTAGAAACACACTCTCGGGCATACCGACTGAGTCTCATGAATTTTCGCTCGTTCTTTGTCACGGTCATCTGACCCTGTTTCAGCTCTAGAAACTCTTTATGCTTCTGATCAATAAATCTCTAGTTGATATATTTCTTATGAAGCTCAGTCTGAAAGAATTCCCAGGTCACCTACTCTCTCAGAACCATTGATACTAGGGTATTCCACCAGTGGTGTGATGCGTCTCAAAGCAATGATATGGCACACTTCAAACATTCATCTGAGGTATAGGATAGCTCATCAAACACACGGATGGTATTATTAAGCCAGAACTCAGCCCACTCAGCATCATCCTCATTGGTAGCTTTAAACTCTTCGGCCCCATGTTTTCCGATTTTATCAACAGGTGGCTTATATAATCTCAACGGATCACTTACTTGAGGTACAACAGGCATTGAAGATGGATTAATTGGGGGTAGAGGTTGTTGTGCAGCCGGGTTAGTCCGAATATAGTGGGTAAACCAGTCATTCATCATTTGATAGAACACTTGTTTAGCTTCACTTTCTTGATTACTCGAAGTCAGTCGAGAATCAACCGACGCTGTCCCTTACGCAGGAGCAGGCACTACACTCTTGACATCATCAGCTACAGCTCTTTCGGGATCCATTTACTATATGAAAACACATTTTCAGATGTCAGAAGTCATCACGCTATCGCAACATATAATATGGCATGTATAGTTAGACTCACACACACTACGTTAGTCCTAAAATCGACTAAATAAGAGCTCTGATACCAATCAAATGTAACACCCCTAACCCATATCTGTCACCGAAATAGGGTCATAATGCATTACTGAATAAAACACAATTCCGAACAATTTAATATAAGTATTTATATATTCATTTAAATACATCTCAAAAGTTAATAAAAAATTTATGTCATAAATTATTACAACTCTTGAATTTGAACATTACATATCATATGTATATATAGCCACATCACTCACAAGAAAAAAAAACAAAATATAATATATCAATGTACCCATACGCAAACTTACACAAGTTTCGCAAATTCATGTAGTCACATACATGGGTACATAGCATCCATTAATATGAACATCTTTACATACGTATAAGGCATATAAAAACTTAGATAAAAAAATGGACTCAATATTATATTCGCATGTCTTAACTTAGTACATAAATAACACCAAATTTGTATCATGCATAAGTCTTTCTCTTTACCTAATTTCTTAAATTACCAAAACTCAATAATATTCATCATGAATCATATGGCCGAATATATGTATTTAACCTCTTCACAAATGATCTGAATTATGGTTACACTCTCAATATAGGCTCATTACAAAACCGATTATTTATATGTAACCTAATCAACATTTATATATGTATAGTGCGCATTTACCCTAAAGCCAAGGCCATACTTAACAATTGAGCATTAAATACTTAGAAAACAGTCAACTAGATTATTCATGATTCACATGCATTGTTTACAATTTAACAACCCAACTAGTCAGACTAGAACATAATCACTCACCACTTAAATTATGTCGCATTTCATTTTACCCATCACAACTAATTAACATACCAAATACTTATTATGGCATGACTCTTTCATAGCAGAATCTTGCTACATAGAAATACATACGCATCCAAAACTTCCATCATCAATTACCAATAAACAAGCTCACTAAATATTTTGACTAAGAACCCACCAGGCCAAATTTAAACACAATAAGCAAGTCATTTTCGTAGCATATAATATTTATCACATACTTTATGCATTCATGGCACACAACTTAATAACCAAAATTAATATAATCCTTATCTAACGTAATCGAATTCTAATATAATAATTTAGCCATTTTTGGATGGCTTAGATTACACATAACCGAAAATCCAACTTTACAAAACACATTCCAGCCTATACATGCCATAATTCGAGTTCTAATATTTAAGTACCGAAGTTGTAGATAGTGTGATAGACTTTGCTGACGATCCCCGAGCTTGTAACTTGAATCCAAAATCTATAAAATAAGATATACATAAAAACACAGAGTAAGCTTTTGAAGCTTTGTAAGTCATAAGCAATTTAACATCCCAATAATATTATCAACTTATTCAAATCAAACTAAATTATAAAATCATAACCTTTCAGATCCAAATATTTATAATTCGTTATAAATATATATAATTTCACACTCAAATATCACACTGGCCGAACACACATGAAGCCAAATTATCATTATTATCATTTATTTCCCACAACCAATTAATCATGGTAACTTACTTCACATATCCAGAAGCATATAAACTCATGTGTAGTTGCATAGTTTCATATATATATGCTAATTATGAAGCCGAACACTTATAGTCATGCATATCTAATACTAAGTTTCATTTCAATAATAATTACAAGGCCGATTACACTTGCATACTTAAACCCCTGTATCAATATAATTCATCATATTCATATATTAAATATGTAACCGGAATAACCTAATCAAATATACACATGATTAAATATTATTCATGATAAATAAGCTACTGACTCACAAAGTCTAGTACACATATCACATTCGCATATATCCTTTATTTGCACCATACAAGATTTATAATATATAGTCACGGTGTTTACGTAACTTACCTCAAGTAAGTAATATATTAAATCATACCTGGCATATAGCTCAATTAAAACATTCGAATTCGATTTACCTTTGCCCGATGAACCATTCAAAATTGGATAGGACACTAGGATAATCACATAAATCGTACAATGCCAACATCTCAGACATGGTCTTACATGTAGCCACATATCGAAGCAATTGTCCCAGACAGGGTCTTACTCGTAAACACATATCGAAATCACAAATCGATGCCATGGTCTTACTCGCACACATATACCGAAATCCTATGGCATGACATATGTATCCTAGCTATTCCTAAGGTTCATACGAGGCTTTCGGACGTCGTATCTCTGTCGAATTGTATTCGTAAACATAGTTACCAACCATTTTCACATTCGTCTATTGTTTATACAAACTCATAAAATTCAAATCAGCATTATACATTTTCATATATTTAAAATTTACGACATTTATTTTCTTATAAACTTACCTCGGATGTTATAAAACGAAACAGAGCAGTTAATCGATGACTTTCATTTTCCCCCGATCCAAATCTGATTTCTTTGGTTCTTGATCTAAACATATTCAAATTAAGCTCATTCAAATATATTTTCATTCAATTTGGTCCAAAACACATAAATGGGAAAATTACTATTTCACCCCTGATATTTACAATTTTTACAATTTAGTCCCTATTGCACAAAACACAAAATATTCAAAATTTCTCTATGCCCATGTTGAGCCAAATTTTACCCATGCCTATACAAGTCCATATATTTCATTTATTTCACATTTTAGCCCCTCAAATTGTTTTTTTTGCAATTTAGTCCTAAATACTCAAAATCATCAAAAACTCCAATACAAAACATGTTAATCTAAAACATATATTCCATATTTTATCATCAAACAACAAAAATCACAAGCTCTCAACAATGGCACAACTAAAAATATTCATCAAAATGAAAAATTCAAGCATGGACAAAACTCGAAGCAACGATCTCAAAAACGTAAAAATTATCAAAAATAGAGTTAAACTCTTACCTTGATTGAGCTTGAAAAGCAACCGAACCTAGGTTTTATTTTCTTTTTCTTTCTTGTTTTAGTTTCGGCAATGATAAAAATAAATTGGACATGGCTTTCTTTTATTATTATTATTTATGTTTTATGTTATAATATATTTTATTACCTTATGATTTAATTTACTTATTTATCCATACTAAAGTTATAACAAAACCATATAATATATGCCCACTACCGTCCATTTAATAAGTCAATGGGCTATTTACCAATTAAGGGCTTCCTTTTATAAAGCCAATAACAATTCGACCCTTTATACATTAAACTACCAATTTTTAATTTACGCGATTAAGTCCTTTTATTAAATCGGATACCTAAACGATAAAATTAAATCATGAAAATTTTACAGATATAAATTCACACAAAATAAACATAGAAAATAATTTTAAAATATTTTTCTAACTCGGATTCATTGTAACGCCCCAAAAATCCTGAAATTTTGAATTTTTTTTTTCGGTTCTGATAAAAAAATGTGCTAGGTATTTTCAGTTAAGTAGGTGATAGTAGGTCTTGGCTAAGGTTTAAGTTCGAACTTAGGGGAAAATAAAGTTATGCGTTAATAGTTAAAAGGACCTTGTTGGCAAGTAGTTGGGCTTTTAAATAAAGATAGGGGAAAATCGCATCAAAAAGCCTTGTGGAGGAGTGGTTAAATGACTCCACTTAGAGTGTAGGGAGGTGGCATTAGTGGCTAGCAAGGAGATCCAAGGTTCGAATCTTAGCTTAGTATTTTTAGAAGTTTAATTTTGGCCTTCTAGAAGATTGGAAGTGGCGTGAAGATGGACTCCAAGGGGAGCGTTCAGAAAAGAAAATTGAGGAAAGGATCAAGGGGTTATTAGGGATAAAAATGTGGAGATGAGAAGCGGGAAGTGATGAAGCCGAATGGAGAATTGATGGTCAGGCAATTTGGCTATAGGGGCTATAAATAGGTGCCAAATGCAAGGTTGCTAGGCTAATGCCGAAATCTCTCTCACTTTGATATCGAAAACCTTTTTCTCTTCAAGATCCAAAAAGTCAAAAACCTTTGCTTCTTTCTTTCTTTTCTTGTGCCGATTTTCTATTCATCTTCTACTCTTATTCTTCAATCTGTGCCAAATAAACCTTATTCACCATACTAAGCTTGAAAGTTGAATCTCCCAAGAGCCGAATACTCTTTGCTCAATACCCTTGGTGCAATTACTACTCCTTCTACTTCGGTTAAATCTAGTGTAAGTGTTGTTCTCCTAATCGGTTTTGCTAAGAATCTATTACGTTGTTCTTTCTTCACTCTTTCTAATAAACTGTGGTAGGGAATTAGTATCGAATCTCGGTTCTTAGCTATCTGCCAAAATTACTCCTAAGGTATTTTGCGATTTTGGTAAAGTATTCGATAAGTATGTGAGATTAATTCTTGAGTGATATTGATTTTAGGTTTGTGGCTAGGAAGATACAGACACACACACACAATGAATCGGTAAAAGCTGAAAAGTCAAAATGCCAAAAAATCGAAGTTGGGCTATGGTAGTCTTGCGAATGCGCGAACACTCGTGAGGAGGAAACCGATATGTTGTCTGAGGCCCATGGGCGATTCCATGGACTTAGGCTGTGAATTGGCCAACCGGGCCAGAATAAGCTTAATGGGCCTGACGGGCTGTTGGGCCCATAATAGGCAAAAATTGATAATTGATGCTATGTGATAGAAATTCGTATGTGGGCATATGTATAATGTTATTTGGGCCTAATGGGCCATATAAATTTGATTTGGGCTTAATGGGCCATATACAAGTGATTTGGGCCTAATGGGCCATATAAATGTGATTTGGGTCTAATAAGCCATATATAGGTGATTTGGGCCAAATGGGCCAAATGAATGTGATTGGGCCTAGTGGGCCATATGCAGGTATGTGAATTTGACTGGGCTTTGTAAAGGGGTTTTGGGCCTAGTACATGATGAATACATAAAACTTAATTAATTTATTGCGACCGTGGACAAGTCAAAGGGTTAAGGTGTGGCAATGGGTATATGCATGTCTAGGATTGGATCTAAGGAGAGCTTGGTACTTAAGCGGTCTTAATGACTCACCTCCTCTTCTCTGGAATCCTACCTGGTGCATAATGCTCGTTCATCTTAGCTCACGAGATTTGTTAACGGGCCACGATAAGTAAAAACCCATATTAAAGGAAATTTATCGAAATGCCCCTAAGGGCGAAAATGACCAAAATACCCCTATGTGATGAAGGAAGATTTATGTATGTTTCGAGTATAATTGATGCCTACATACTGCATAAACACGATATTCTGCTTAGGACGCATCTGGGTTGGGAATTATGGAACGGAGGAAGTATATAAGGATCGCATGGTTGCTTGACAATCGTGGATCCACCAACGGCTTTTAAGCCCAATATATGAATGAAGGTAGTTCCGCAATCGGGCTACCATTGATGTTTATCGGTTGGGTGGGTCGATATTTATATCCCCACATGATGTGTATCGGGGTGACGGAGTTGATGTGTAGCGGTTGGATTATTGAGGTGAGATTGCACTGCATTGCATTGCATGTATGATTTTACGGTGGTTGATGTTTGCTTTATGTTTGTTGAGGGTAGTACACCCTGAGTTTGCGAAAACTCACCCCTTCTTCTATTTTTCTCAGGTAATGCTCAATAGGAGGTTCGATGTCTGGAGGGACTCTGGGTGGCCAGCTAGCAAGACAACTTGGACTTGGTTATTTTAAAAGCATTTAGTTCCTGATTTATTAAGTGATTTTAGACTGGATTGTAATAAGGCCTCCCTTTTTTTTATTTGGATTATTATTCTTATGCATTGTAATTGCGAGAAGTTGAACAGGGATTTTTAAACCACAGTTTTCATATACTACGTTTCCGTAACCAAACTTTTAATTGATAAACTTTCTTAAATCAAATGTTTCAAACAAAGCTTTCACAACTGAAAAGAGTGTTTTCATAAGTTAACTAAGGTTTCATATATTAAGGAAGGGTTTTCAATGAAAACAAGGTTTTCGCTAAAACACTTCAATGTGATACGCCAGATTCGGCCATAACGTCTGGGCCAGGTTTAGGGTGTTACATTCATGGTCCCGAAGCACCGTTTCAATTAGGGTCTAAATCGGGTTGTTACACCTACAAGGTCCAAAGCATACATTAAATCGATCCAGGACCAAACCGAAAACTATAGAAAATTTTTAGTAAAGTTCCTAGGGTTATGCCTCACACACCCTTGTCCCCCGCCCGTATCCCACACCCGTGTTGAATTATTTGGATTTAATTTTCATTTTGACCCTATAGGGGTTTTCACACGGCCAAGCACACGTCCGTGTCTCTGGCTCATGTCCTTCGCATGGCCTAGACACGCCCGTGTCATTGCCCGTGTCCAGAAACTCGGACATTCTATTTATGACGACATCATTCATTTTGAGGCACAAGGCCAAGTTACACGCCCGTGTGCTAGGCCATGTCCTCGACATGGTTGAGACACACGCCATGTCTCTGTCCATGTATTTACTACAATGTAAATTGACCTAAAATTTTAGGTGTAGGGGACACACGACCAGACAACACGCCCATGGGGGCTGACCTTATGTCACACATGGCCTAGACACATGCCTGTGTGTCTATCTGTGTGGACCTTTGAGGGCTAGTTTCCAAGCCTTTGGTCACCCTCTAACATCCATACACATTTATAGACTTCAATGGTATATAACATGGCCTAATTTTACTCTTAAACAACCTTGGCATAACTCATTGCATTTTAGCCTCATCTCATCGGCATAGTTCATGCTAAATTATCCTTTTCGTATGAGGGATCAACATAGTACGTTTTACATTTAGGCCATATTATAACCATATACCATTATAGGCTATGTCTACTCTCAAATTATTAGGTCCTATTCCAAGCATCCACCCATGATAAACCTCATCATCATATCTCATGAAATATTTAAACATATGCATGCATCATTAGTAGGTTTACAACCTACATCAATATGAGCCATATCTCATGGTCATATACAAAAGAATAGGTATACCATTTAAGCCCTTACATTGGCTAGCCAATTAACACATAGAACAAAATAACCAAAAACCCTATACATGCCATTAAACAAAATAAAAGTATCTATATACCAAAACGGAACAAGTCGATAGTGTGTTGATTCTCCAACCGTCTTACAATCTTCACGAGTCTACAAGCTCTGAAAGATAGGGAAAAAGAAGGGGTAAGCATTTATATGCTTAGTAAGTTCGAATAACGGGAAGGTAAACTTACCGGTTATTTAATATACAACCATATTAGTCATACATCCCAACAAGTATAGGATAGTTTCCTATCACATGCACTCAAATCATCAAGTTAGTCTCATGTCAAAATATTATAATGTTAATCTAGATGAGCTCATCAATTCAAGAATTTCCATTCTTATTTCTTATTTTAATCCCATTGAATTTCTTAGAAACCTCGATGGATAGCCCATTTACCGTCAAATCATACAAGTGATCATTTTTAAGCATGCACTCCCACGAACCTCACATCTTACGGCAGGATTACCAATCCAGGCTAAATCCCCCGTAGTATAAATCCATAGAGTGATGTCGGGATTAGAATCTAGGCTAAATCCCTTGTAACGACAAACACTCTTAATGAGCTCGGATCTAAATTACCGCTCCAGGCTAAATTCAGACCCTAATTGGATTACCCATCCAAGCTAAATCCATAATGCACAAATATTCTTCGGGAGGCTAGATCACTTTAGGAACACCTATCCGGGCTAGATCCTTTCTATACCGAGATCAACGAATTACCTGTCCCGGTTAAATCATTTTCTGTAACACATGCAGGATCCATGTAAGAATGGCGTATCCATCAGATATCCCTTTTTATTCAACCGAGACATTTTACCATATTATCAAATTTGATGAATTATTTACATTGTAAATCACCATTTAAAATCATACAGGAATATACACTATTAATGTATTTAAATAGTCTACATTCGAGCTACACGAACTTACCTGATAGTCGTTTCGGATTTGTATTTCGATTATTTCGAAACCTTTCATTTTCCTCGGTTGACCTCAGAAATTGGTTCCTCAGGGTCTATATCAGTAAAAATAAATCAATAATACCTTACATTATTCAATTTCGACTAAAACTCACCCTAGGGCAAAATGACCATTTTGCCCTTAACCTTTCACATTTTTACAAATTAATCTTTAGGCTCGTATGATGAAATGCATGAAATTTCTAGGTTACCCAAGACTAGCCGAATATTTTTCATGCCTATAGCAGCCCACAATTTTCTTTCATTTCACATTTTTCTACCCATTTTTACAACTTTTACAAAATGGTCCTTTAGGCCTTTTCGATGAAAACTACTTAGTGAAAGTTGTTTACCATCCTTTAAACTTTCATATTCCTCCATAAATCATCAAAACACAAGCATCTCATGCATGGGTAATTTTCTAAACATGAACCCTAGCTTGAGATATGGGTAGAAATAGACAGAGTATTCTTCAACGATCTCAAAAACATAAAGCACATAAAAAAGGGGCTAGAATTGACTTACTATCAAGCTTGAAATGTTGAAAACCCTAGCTATGGAGAACATGCAAATTTCACCAGCTATAGAGAAGAAAATAGCTAATTTTTGCTTGTTTTTCCCTTTTTATTACATTAATTAACTAAATGACCAAAATGCCATTCCTTACTAACCTTCCCAAATTTTCCATGCATGTCCATTTTTGTCCAAAAACTTAGAAATTGGGCAACTTGCTCTTTAAGGACCTCTAATTAATAATCCAAAGAAATTTCATACAAATTGCTTCTAGAACCCAAGTTTTGCAATTTATTCAATTTGGTCCCTAATTTCTAATTGGGAACTCTATTTCAGGATGTTACATTTCTCCCCCTTAAGGACTTTCATCCTCGAAAGTCTTACCAGTAAACAAGTTCGGATATTGGCTCTTCATGGTTTTTTCAGGTTCCCATGTAGCCTCTTCCGCTCCATGTTTATGCCATAATACTTTTACCAAGGCAATATTCTTGTTTCTCAATTGTTTGACTTCTCAAGCCAAAATCTTGACTGGTTCCTCACCATAGGTCATATTCGGTCTAATCTCAACTTCTGTCGGTGAAACCACATGAGAGGGGTCTGATCGATATCGTCGCAACATGGATACATGGAATACATCATGAATCTTTTCCAAATCGGGTGGCACTGCTAAACGATAGGCTAATGGTCCAAGTATTTCAGTGATCTCATATGGTCCGATAAATCGTGGACTCAGTTTGCCTTTCCGAAAAAATCTCAATACCTTTTTCCATGGAGACACTTTCAAGAGCACTTTATCTCCGACTTGAAACTCGATCTCTTTCCTTTTCAAATCAGCATACGACTTCTGCCTATTCGATGCCGCTTTCAAGCAATCTCTTATCACTTTAAACTTTTCCTCAGTTTCCTTAACTAGGTCAACTCCATGAATCTGGTTTTCTTTGAGTTCTGTCTAATACAATGGAGTTCGGCACTTCTTGCCATACAAGGCCTCATAGGGTGCCATTTTCAAACTCATTTGGAAACTATTGTTGTAGGCGAATTCCACCAATGGTAAGTAATTTTTCCTAACTACCCTCAAATTCAAAGACGCAACACCGTAACATGTCCTCAAGAATCTGAATCGTCCGTTTAGACTGACCATCAGTTTGCGGGTGAAAGGTTGTGCTAAAACTCAACTTTGTACCCAAGGCCTCTTGTAGTTTTTTTCAAATTCTGGAAGCAAATCTCAGGTCTCTGTTTGAGATAATCGACAATGGTACCCCGTGTAATCTCACAATCTCGAATATGTACAAGTCGACCAATCTATCGAGAGAATAACCGGTCCGCACTGGGATGAAGTGAGCCAACTTCGTGAGTCTATCAACTATAACCCAAACAACATCTTTCTTTTTCAGGGTTAACGATATTCCCGTCACGAAATCGATAGTAATCCTATCCCACTTCCACTCGGGGACCATCATAGGCTGTAACAAACCTAAAGGTACTTGGTGTTCAGCCTTGACTTGCTGACATATCAAGCATTTCGATACAAATTTAGAGATGTCTCTTTTCATGCCATTCACCAGTACATTTTCTTCAAGTCATTGTACATCTTGGTACTTCCTAGGTGAATAGACAAACAACAATCATGTGCCTCTTGCAAAAATTTTTGAATAAGCTCATCGTCTCTCAGTACACAGATCCTGTCTCTGAACATCAGACAACCATCGGGACTGATCCGAAAATCTGATTTAATGCCTAACTCGCATTGAGTTCTCTTAGCTGGCAGGTCATTATCATTGATCTGGGCATCACAACTTTCCTAAAGAAATGTCAGCGTAGCCTTTAACTCTTCCAAGACCGAACCATCTTCAGACAACGCCAACTATGTGTTCAAAGCTCTCAAAGTAAATAATGATTTTCTGCTCAGTGCATCGGCGACCATATTCGCCTTTCCTGGGTGATAATCAATTATCAGCTCATAATCTTTAATCAACTCTAACCATCTCTGTTGTCTCAAATTCAATTCCCTTTGAGTCATCAAGTACTTCAAGCTCTTGTGATCAGTGAATACACAGCATGTCTCACCATACAAATGGTGTCTCTAGATTTTCAGGGCAAATACAATGGCTACTAGCTCCAAGTCATGTGTTGGATAATTTCTCTCGTGTGGTTTCAATTGCCTCAAAGCATAGCCTATCACTTTACCTTCTTGTATCAGTACATAGCCCAGTCCATTCAAGGAAGCATCACTATAAACCACAAATTCCTTTCCAGGCTCAGGTTGTACTAGTACTAAAGCTTCGGTCAGCAATGTCTTCAATCTCTCGAAACTCTGCTGACACTTCTCTGACCATTCAAACTTAATGTCTTTTTGTAGCAACCTTGTCAAAGGAGTTGCAATCATCGAAAATCCTTTCATGAAGCGTCGATAGTACCCGGCTAAGGCCAAAAAGCTTCTAACCTCAGTTACATTCTTCGGCGGCTTCCACTTGACAATAGCAGATATTTTGTTTGGATTTAATCGGAGGCCATCACCCGACACAATGTGACCCAAAAATCCTACCTCTTGAAGCCAGAACTCGCTTTTCCTGAACTTAGCATACAATTTCTTGTCTCGCAAGGTCTATAAAACAGTCTTCAGATGTTCAGCATGCTCGGACTCATTATGGGAATAGATCAAAATATCGTCAATGAATACCGTAACAAACTTGTCCAAGTATGGTTGGAAAACACGATTCATTAAGTCCATAAATACGGCTGGGGCGTTCATTAGACCAAAAGGCATGACCAGGAACTCGAAATGACCATACCTTATCCTGTAAGCAGTCTTAGGCACGCCCGACTCTTTAACTCGCAACTGGTAGTAACCGGATCTCAGATCTATTTTTGAAAATACAGTGGCTCCTCTCAATCGATCAAACAGATCATCAATCCTCTGCAACGTATACTTGTTCTTGATAGTTACCTTGTTAAGTTGTCGGTAGTCTATACATAGCATCATTGAGCCATCTTTCTTCTTTACAAATAATATTGGAGCACGCCAATGCGAAAAGCTCGATCTTGCAAAACCTTTATCCGTCAGTTCTTGTAGCTATGCTTTTAACTCTTTCAGTTCGGTTGGCGTCATCCTATACGGAGCAATAGAGATAGGAGCTATCCCAAGCACCAGCTCAATACCAAACTCTACTTCTCTAACAGGAGATAATTCGGGTAGCTCTTTCAGAAACACATCCGGATGCTCGCATACTATCGGTGTCGATTCTAACTTCAACTCAGATTCTCTAGTACTCAACACGAAAGCAAGGTAGGCTTCATATCCTTTTCTCATATACCTTTGAGCCATCATTGAAGTAATCACAACTGGTGGAGTATCCAACTCACTTGAATCAATCCGGAGAATCTCACCATCTGAGCATGTCAATTCGATATACTTGCTACCACAATTTACAATTACATAATGCACAGCTAACCAATCCATGCCAAGTATTACATCAAACTCATCAAATGGAAATAACATAAGGTTAGCAGAAAAACAATGACCTTGAATCATTAAGGGACAATTCTTACAGACTTTATCAACTAAGATTGACTTGCCTAGAGGGTTTGACACCTTAATCACAAATTCCGTAGGCTCTACAGACATATCCATGCTAGACACCAATTTCATGCAAATGTACGAATGGGTTGATCTTGGATCAATTAAGGCAATGACACGAATATTATAGATAGAAAATGTACCCGTGATGACACCGGGAGCAGAGGCTTCCTCTCGAGCGCGTATTGCATAAGTTCTTGTAGGGGCTCGAGCCTCTGATTTTGCAGTAGCACTTTAGCAACAGCTCGACTGCCACTTGCACTTCCGAGATGTCTTGGGGATCTACCTCGAGAAATAGGAGCATTCGACTGCGGGGCTAACTCAACCTCTTTATTAGTTCACTCTGGGTAGTCTTTGAGAAAGTCGTCAAGAAACCCATATCTAAAACACGCACCACTCTTCATTCGGCACTCTCCGAAGTGAATTTTTTTGCAGCTTTTACACTTCGGCTTTTGATCATCTACGCTTCCCACACTAGTTACCATAGGGGAAGAAGACTTCGGGTTATGTTGCTTGGAGCTTCTTGCTCTACCCGAATTTCCTACCGATGAAGTGGAGCGTTCTTGATGACTTCTCGATTTCTTTGTGGGGAAAGAGTGTGCTGTACCGCTAGACCTCTTACTCGAAACTCGAGTTTCTCTCTTAGCTTGTTTTCTTTCATTATTTAGCTCTTCGGCCTTCTTGGCCCGATCAGCCAATGCGGCAAATTCTCGTATCTCAAGGATCCTGATCAGTAATTTAATTTCCTTATTCAAGCCTTCCTTGAAGTGCTTACATATTTCTACCTCTGATTGGACCCATTCCGTCACATACTGACTTAACCTTACAAACTCTCTATCATATTTTGACACGATCTTATTTCCTTGTTTGAGTTCTAAGAACTTCTCTCACTTCGAGTCTAAGAACAATTAACTGATGTATTTCTTTTTAAACTTAGCTTGGAAGAACTCCCATGTAACGTCTTCCTTTGGTACCACTAAGGACACCATCTTCCACCAGTGGTATGTAGTATCTTTCAAAAGAGATACAACACGCTTCAAACACTCCTCGGGTGTACATGACAATTCATCCAAAACTCACACAGTATTCTCAAGCCAGAACTCAGCTCGTTCAACATCATCCTCAACCTTAGCCCTAAACTCTTCAACACCGTATTTCCTAAGTTTATCCACTGGGGCCTCACCAGTTCTCACTGGTTCAACAACCCTTGGTATTTCATCAGGTCGTTTAGCAAGTGGAGGTGGACGTGGTATTTTAGGGCGGTTTCTCAGGTATTCCCTAAACCACTCATCCATCATATCGAAAAAGGCTACTCTCGCATCTTCCCGGCCTTCAGACATAGGCCTTCTACTACTACTAAAAACAGTTCACTGTACAGAAGCTGGAGCATGGCTCTCGACTCCCTCGGACTCAACTTGGGCTTGCTTGGAAGACATTTACTATATTCAAATTCAATTAAAAGTTAGGAGATATCACACTATCAAAATTTGTATAATGGCATGTATGGCTAAACTCGTTACATGCTACGTTAGTCCGAGAATTGACTAAACTGTGGCTCTAATACCACTAAATGTAACACCCCTTACTCGTACCTAAGACCAGGACAAAGTATGAGGCGTTACCAGACACATATTCAGACATTTCAGAAAATACGAGTTATAAAATTTCATTCTAATTTAAAACCAATCAAACAACATCATAGTGTCCCTATTATGGACCTACAAGGTCCAAAACATACATTAAATCGATCCAGGACTAAACTGAAAACTATAGAAAACTTTTAGTAAAGTTCATAGGGTTATGCCTCACACGCTCGTGTCCCACACCCGTGTTAAATTATTTGGATTTATTTTTCATTTCGAACCTATAGGGGTTTTCACACGGCCAAGCATACGCCCGTGTCCCTCACAGTCCTAGACACGGTCGTGTCATTGCCCGTGTCCAAAAAACTCGACCATTCTGTTTATGACGTTATCATTTATTTTGAGGCACACGGCCAAGGCATACGCCCGTGTGCTAGGCCATGTCCTCCACACGGTTGAGACACACAGCCATGTCTATGCCCGTGCATTTACTACCATGCAAATTGACCTAAAATTTTAGGTGCAGGGGACACACGGCCAGGCAATACGCCCATGGGGACTGACTGTATGTCACAGACGGCCTAGACACATGCCCGTGTGTCTATCCGTGTGGACCTTTTAGGGCTATTTTCCAAGCCTTTGGTCACCCTCTAACATCCACACACACTTATAGACTTCAATGGTATATAATATGGCCTAATTATACTCTTAAACAACCTTGGCATAACTCATTACATGTTAGCCTCATCTCATCGGCTTAGTACATGCTAAATTATCCTTTTCATATGAGGGATTAACATAGTACATTTTACATTTAGGCCATATTATAACCATATACCATTATAGGCTACATCCACTCTCAAATTATTAGGTCCCATTCCAAGCATCCATCCATGATAAACCTCATCATCATATCTCATATCATACCAAGATCAACGGATTACCTGTCCGGGCTAAATCCTTTTCTGCAACAAATGTAGGATCTCGTATCATGTAAGAATGGCGTATCCGTTAGATATCCCTTTTTATTCAAACGAGACATTTTACCATATCATCAATTTTGATGGATTATTTACATTGTAAATCACCATTTAAAATCATACAGGAATATACACTTTTAATGTATTTAAATAGTCCACATTCAAGTTACACGAACTTACTTGGTAGTCATTTCGGATTTGTAATTCAATTATTCTGAAACCTTTCATTTTCCTCGGTCGACCTCTAAAATTGGTTCCTCGGGGTCTATATCAGTAAAAATAAATCATTAATACCTTGCATTATTCAATTTCGGCTAAAACTCACCCTAGGGTAAAATGACCATTTTGCCCCTAACCTTTCACATTTTTACAAAATAATCCTTAGGCTTGTTGATGAAATGCATGAAATTTCTAGGTTACCCAAGCCTAGCCGAATATTTTTCATGCTTATATCAGCCCACAATTGTCCTTCATTTCACATTTTTCTACCCATTTTTACAACTTTTACAAAATGGTCCTTTAGGCCATTTCGATGAAAACTACTTAGTAAAAGTTTATTACCATCCTTTAAACTTTCATATTCCTCCAGAAATCATCAAAACACAAGCATCTCATGCATGGGTAATTTTCTAAACATGAACCCTAGCTTGAGATATGGGTAGAAATAGAAAGAGCATGCTTCAATGATCTCAAAAACATAAAAAACATCAAAAACGGTGCTAGGATTGACTTACTATCAAGCCTGAAATGTTGAAAACCCTAGCTATGGAGAACATGCAAATTTCACCAGCTATAGAGAAGAAAATGGCAGATTTTTGTTTGATTTTCCCTTTTTATTACATTAATTAACTAAATGACCAAAATGCCCTTTCTTACTAACCTTTCCAAATTTTCCATACATGCCCATTTTTGTCAAAAAACTTAGAAATTGGGAAAATTGCTCTTTAAGGACCTCTAATTAATAATCCAAAACAATTTCATACAAATTTCTTCTAGAACCCAAGTTTTGCAATTTATTCACCATAATTTCCAATTGGGAACTTTATACTTAGAATTTCTTCATGAAACTTTAGCACATGCATATTTTCGTATTCTAGACCTCATAATAATCATAAGACAAATATTTTAACATTAAATTTGTGGTCCCGAAACCACTATTCTGACTAGGCCCTATTTCGGGATGTTACAAAGATTACCTTCCGGTCTCACTTTATTTTAATATTCCATCGGGGAGGTCACTACCTAAGTTCTTAGTTCGATGCAAACTAGTCCAATTTGTTATGATTTAGTCCTTTATCCAAAGGTTTTAGTTTATCCATGTCTCCATAAACAAACCTCCTTAAGGATTTATCTACACATGCCCAAAGTCAAGAAAATAAACATAACAATGGAAAACAAAGCAAGCATAAAAGTAAAACTTAAGAAAAATGTGAAAGTTGAGATTTTTACACAAGAAAACTTAAATAGCATGAAACCAAAAGCATTTAGCAAAGAAATATAAAGTAAGAAACATAAAAGAAACAAGTTTTAATAGATTTGAAGTGAATTAAACTTAAATACATTAAACTAAAGCTTAAAGAGTCTTGAAAGCAAGATACTTGGACTGAAATGTAAATAAACCTTAGCTATAGTGTTAACTAATTTAACTAACATAAAGAACATCAAGAAAAAGAAGTAAATGCAGAAAAATAAACTTTAATCGAAGGTTGAAGAAGAGAAAAATAAAAACCCTAGAAAAGTGCAGAGAAAAACTAAAGAAAACTATACCTAAAACTAAGCTAAAATGTCTCTCACATCCTTAATAATTTTTGGCTATTTTGAAGGGTGTTCTATTGACTTTTTCAAGAAAAAATTGCCCCTACATGTGCCTTGTGTGATTGGTGGGTCGGTTAGACAAAGGTTGCCTTTTTTGTCCAAGTTTGTCCCTCTAATGAAGGCTATATCGCGATACCTAGAAGAGGATATCATGATATCTCGAGGAGTGTTGAACTCGGGGGTCTTCCTTGGCAGGTGGATATTGTGATACCCAAAGAGGATGTCACGATACCACTGAAGGGTCTCCTTGGTGTTCTATACTGCCGGAGGTGTTGCAATTCCAGGGGTTAGATATCATGATACCTTTGCCCTAGATGTCATTCTCACTCATTTTTTACCTCTGACACGTCCCTCCATCACTTAACACATGTTAAACCTCCCAATTACACTATTAGCCAATTTAGGTAAAAAAATAGACAAAAATGAGAGATTTTCACTTATTATTCAAAAAATATTAAAATACGAAAATAAGAAAAAACTAAGCTAAAAACTTTATTTTTCTCGAGAAAAAGCTTCTTAAGTGTGTCGGAAAAGCCTAATTTGCCACATTGATTTGTGACAGATCATATTCCCCTACACTCAAGTCTTTGCTTGTCCTCAAGCAAACACACAAAACATGTAAAAAGACGATCCTTTGAACTAAATAAAAAAATAAGTTATATAGGTATACAACATCAAATTTGTACAAGAATTACTTCACATGCAATTTAAGATGATATCTAGCTAATTTACTTACTTCTAATGAAAATATTATTAGTTCAAAAAGTTAAAGTGTCAATAGAGATAGAGGAAATGTAAATGAGTATATGTACAAATGTGGTCCGTCAAAATAAATTATACAAATCGCTCATAGATATTTAAATTATTCACGCTCATTTTAACAAATGCAAGCTATATACAAATTGATGTGTCGGTGACTTATTTGGGTCCCAAAGGTCTTTTAGGCTTGTAATGTTCTGAGGCAGAGGTTGGTACAAATTCAAAGAAAGTTCATCTCAAAACGGTTCAAGCATTATGAATAGTATAGCACATGACATTGTTCCCAATTCCCCTCAAAATGTGATTGTTACATCTCATTGTCTTATTTCTCCTTCTCTCAATTTCCTTATCTCACCAATAATATGGAAGAGGAAATTTGATATTAGCTTCTTTTTGTGCACTATGATTTCAAGGATATTTTATGCTCCTTTCTTTTTTCTTGTTTTTGAGCATTTTTACACTATGTTTGTTCTTTTCACTCACAATGCTTTTGATAATCACTTTCTTTGTTTCACATTTTTTTTATTTTCTTTAAGCACTATTTATAGCAAGAATCAATTACGAGCTAACTCAATCCCTCTTCACTAATCGCTCGAGTACAATTTATGAGAAACCTCCGGAATGCTCCTACCTAACCTTCAATGTCCATGGCCTGACACCTATTTAATAGTACATTACAAAGTTTAGGGATAGTGAAGGGTCGAGTTTTGAACTCAATTTAGGCTCAAGGTTTCAAACAAAGAGGTTCGTTAAGAAGGGCAATGTAAGGCTCAAATTCGAGAACTAGGGATAATGTAATGTTTAATGTTTGTCCTTTAGGCTCAAGGCTATACAAATAATGCCTAAGGTCATTCCTGGATTAGTCACTTAGCAATAATTTTATAAAGCATACATCTATCCAAATGAACAATTAGTAATTCAAATTATTTATCAATAATGATTTGTATCTTTTAATCATCCTAGGACACATTTTATACATTTTCATTTTGGTTATTGCCTCTAGTCTATTATACCTATTAACTAAGTGAAGTAATTAATCTACAGTTAAGAGCAAGAAACTATCTAGCATCATTCAAAATTTACAAGTTTAACAATCCTATATACTCATTTGATATGTACAACTACTAACTTATTTGTCGATCCAAGTCTAAGAACCATGCAATAACAAAAATTAAAAACAAAGAAGAAAGATAATTTTGGAATTTTGAAAAATTTAAAATAAAAATGGAAAATATTTTTGGGATTTTTTAATTTTTTTGAAAAATGTATAAAAGCTAAAATAAACACACATAAAACTTATGTGTACCCCCCACACTTAGATTACACATTTTCCCTTATGTTTTAAAAATAAAGGTTAGGAGGTTACCTGACTTCCCTAGAATAGAGCATTAGACTAGCTCGAGAGTCAATCTCCTCATTGAAGCTCTAAATGTTATGTAGTCCTTTAGGGTGACTCGCTACGCATAAGAAAAATAAAGAAAGAAAAACAAACAAAAACACATCAATAGCAACATAAAATAAAAGTATCCAAAATAGAAAAAAAAATCAGAAGTGCTTAATAGTTTACATGCCACATAAAAATAAAAAAAAATGCGAAGACATGTAACTAAGCATTAGATGTGTCATCCCATGAATCAGTCTCGTCAACTCTTGGTACATCTCTTCCTTTTGGTGAAGTCTTCTTCACTTTCATTCAACTAAGAGTCGTGCTTTACTCACCTGTATCTACATCCTCAGACATAAGACCCCTAGATATAGCGGCATCCTCCATAGTCTCAACTCGAGGTGATGCTTCACAACCTTCTAGCACCTTGTATTTGGCCTCACCTGTAACACCCCTAACCCCAAATCCGTCGCTGGATTAGGGTTATGAGGCATTACCGATCAAAAGCACAATTTTAAACATTAATATATAATCATCCAAGATATCACATACAAATTCTTATAATTTAATAGGCCATAATACTCATAAATAAAACTACCAACATATGCAGCTTAGGTCAAGATAAATTTTAAACTTTCATGCTTAATGCTTAAATATAGGTTGAAATATCCACTTGACAATAACCATGCATTTCCATACAATTTATTTTGAGTATTAATCATCAAGGACTATACATACCTATTCTTAGTCATTAATCATGTGCATTTAGCCTTAGTAAAGTTTAATCAAATTGAGAACACACCACCAAAAGTACACCTATTACATTTATCAATTAATATGTCAAAAAATTTCATATACAATGACTAAATCACGGTCAATATTCGGACATCTTAATCTATAGCTCACTTATTGCCATACATGACTCAACTTTAAAAATAAAATCATGGTGACCAAGTTTATGGATGCAATCATAATCCAATGAAGTTTGACAAAAAATACTTATCAACTAAAGGAGATTATTTTTATCATTACAAGGCGTTAACCAAAATAAACATATTCAAAACATAAATCTTAAATACTATATATCAAACAAATCAAGTCAAATTATCATATGCATGAATATTTATATAAGCAATATCGAATCATGACTTAAACATAACCATCTTATTCAATTCCATCCTATGTCCGAATGTACCAATACATTATTGAAATAAGATTCAAACCAATTCATAAAAGCAAAACCTTAGTCGAATCAATTAATCATGCTATGAAATTGTATACATACAATTATCATTACATCAACCATTTCCAAATTCACCAACATCATTAAGCCATTTCCACACATATAACATTTATAACATAGACCATTCATGCATAATATATAGCATTATAATCAAAAGTGAACTCAAACCAAAACCAAAGCATAACCGAAATTAACATGGAGATTAAGCCATTTTCGCATGGCTCAAGTTATACAAGAAAAAATCCATTGATTCAAAACATATTCCAGCCTATACATGCCATAATTCGAGTTGATTATTTAAACACCAAAGACGGTCGATAGTGTGAAAGATTTTGCTGACGATCCCCGAGCTTGTAACTTGAATCCAAAATCTATAAAACAAAATAAACATAACACACAGAGTAAGCTAACTTAGCTTAGTAAGTCATAAGCAAATGAACATTCCAATGATATTATTAACTTAATTTAATCAAGCTAAATTATAGTATCATAACACATTAAGTCCAAACGTATGAAGTTCGCGTTATATACATTGGTATATACATTCATTCTCAAATAATCACTTTGGTCGAATGCACATGTAGTCAAATTGTCATTATTATCATTTAACTTCCATAACAAAGTAATCATTGTAACCTAATTCACATACTCATAAACATATAAGCACATGTGTTACAGCATAGTTTCACATTCATATATTAGATATGAAACCGAATACTTATAATCATGCATGCATATAATTAAGTTTCATTTCAATGATAATCTCAAGGCCGAATACACTTACCTTGTTTTAAGTAAACAACAACCAAATTGGTACCTGACATTTAGCTCATTTAACGTATTCATTTACCACACCCGTATAAAGTCTTTTAGGCATGAAATTATAATAATTCACCGGCATAAAGCCTGCTAGGCATAAAGCCCGTATCACACACTGGCACGAGGCCAGCTAGACTAAAAGTCAGATTTTGTACACCGGCAATAAGCCTGCTAGGCATAAAGCCTGATTTAATTCACCAGCACAAGGCTTGCTAGGCTCAAGGCCCGAATATCACCATTATAAATTTGTCTCATAAACAATTCATATATCGAACATTTCAGATATTCAATATAGTTCATATGGACTTTCAAATGTTATAACTCAATCGAGTTAAACTCAAAAACGTTATTTCTATACTTTATCAAATTCAGCTAACTATACCATAAATCCATTAATTCCAAATCAGCATACTAAACTAAGTTACACTCAAAATTAACGATGTTTAATTGCTTAAAGACTTACCTCAGACGATGAAAAACTGGTACAGATCGGCTAGTCGACAACTTTACTTTTCCCTCAATCAAAGTTCGATTTTCCCTTTTCTTGATCTAAATTAATATAAATTAAACTTATTAAATCAAATATTCAACCAAATTCATCCAAAAACACACAAATGGGCAAATTACACTTTTACCCCTGGTATTTAACATTTTTCACAATTTAGTCCATATTGCATAAAACACAAAATATGCACATCTCACAACAACATAGTTAGGCCCAATATTCCTTATACTCATACTTGACCATACATTTCATTTATTTCACATTTTAATCCCTCAAATTATTATTTTTACAATTCAGTCCTAATTACTCAAAATCATCAAAAACTCCAATACAAAACATGTTAATCTAAAACATATATTTAATATTTCATTATCAAACATCACAAGAAACAAATACTCATCAATGGCACAACTCAAAACATTCATCAAGTTTAGAAATTCTAGCATGGGTTGGATAGTATTCGGAGCAACGATCTCAAAAACGTAAAAATTATCAAAAATCGAGCAAAGTCCATATCTTAATTAAGCTTCAATGTTGCCGAATACCTAAGCTTTCTTTATTTCTTTTCTTTTTAATGTTTTGATCACCAAGAAATAAAATGAACACTTATGTTTATTTTATGTTTTATGATAACATGTATATTATTTATTATTTTACATTTTTAACGTTTAAAATAAAATATAAAACCATTATGTTTAATGGATATAACCGTCCACTTTAAGCTAACATGGTAATATTGCATTATAAACGCCTCTATTTTGAAAGACATCAACAATTCTGCCCTTTCACAATTAACCACCAAATTTTTATTTTACGCGATTAAGTCCTTTTATTAAATCGAGCACCTAAACGACAAAATTAAATCACGAAAATTTCACACATACTAATTCACACATGATAAATACTAAAAATAACTTTTAAATATTTTTTTAACTCGGATTCGTGGTTCCGAAACCACCGTTCTGATTAGGGTCTAAATCGGGCTACTACAACTCTCCCCCTTTAGGGATTTTCGTCCCCGAAAATCTTACCGGTGAATAGATTCAGATAATGCTCTTTCATTGCATCCTCTGGCTCCCACGTTGTAACACTGGCTCCCACGTTGTAACACCCCTAACCCGTGTCCATCGCCGGAATAGGTCCTGAGGTATTACTGAGCAAAAGCATGACTCTGAACATTCACACAAGTCAAATTCATATATGTAAACAAATGTCTAATTAATTGTTAATCATGAAATTATTAATACATAAAACATAAAAAAATTTATAAATCAAATAATGAACATATTAATGATATTCAAATATCTAATAAACATCAATAATTTTTATGTCATATTTCTATACATGTATAAATTTAAATCAAATAAAATCTAACACAAGGCATTTTAGAAATTAACTTATACGGCATTAATAATCCATAAATGGTCAAATAAATTTCAATGAATAAATAAAACTTATACACATTTTAATCATAATGAAATGAAACTATTGCCGAACATCAATAATGATGCTAATCAAGCTTAGTTCACATACTAAAAGTATACTTAATCAATTATTTATAGTTAACCATTTTATAACACAGTAGCGACTTGAATTGCACTCATTTTACATGCCAAAATGTAGATACACCACTAGTCTTTTTACCACCAATTCGGACATTTAAACATTACATAAAACACATATACTCTTGAATATCACTTGTCTAATACATGTTATACCTTAATTAACAAAATAACCATTATTTACCTTGTGGCCGACGCATATAAACCAAACTCCTTAACATTACATAAATTGAACATACCTTCTATATAAGTCCAAACCAAGGTCAATTGTATACATAACCATGAGCATTATAATTAACCATATTCATTGTCTCATTTTAACAAAGCATATTAACCAACTTCACGCATATTTATATATAAATGCCATAGCTGAATCAACCAATATACTTACGAACAGGTATATATATTTGCACCATGACAGGTGCATCAAATACTTAGATACATAAATGCAAAAGCTGAATCATTTTAACGAAGAGTGACACATCAACATGATTCATACTATAAGTATATCATATCCGACTCTTTCAAACCACATCCAAATCATTAAGCACTTCAATCACATATCACATATACTTCTATCCATGAATAACCTTAGTCGAACCATTCACATGCATATCCTAAGTCGTCAACCATTTGTAAAGCTTGTAGTACCTATCACAAAAAAAATTATACATTCATAGCACATAACCTTATGACTAAAATGAATTTAAACCATACTTAATATAACCGAATTCAAACATAAAAAGGTTAGCCATTTTCGCATGGATTAGATTATACAAAACCAAAATCCAACATTTTAAATTACAATCTAGCCTATACATGCCATAGGTTCGAAAACTCAGCTTTTAAAATACCGAAGACAGTCAATAGTGTGATAAGCTTCTCTGACGATTCCCGAGCTAGAAACTTGAATCGAAAATCTATAACACAGAGGTAAACATGAACACATACAGAGTAAGCTATTATAGCTTAGTAAGTCATAAGCAAATAAACAATGTAATTACATAATCAAATCATTTAAACTAAACCAAATTATACTATCATAGTAACTTTAAATCTTAAGCTTACAAATTCATGTATTTTATATGTACTTCCACATGTATATTATTCATGGCCGAATGAACATATATATATTTCATCAAACTATCATTCAATTTCCAAACCAAAATATCTTTATCATAACTAGTACATATACTCTTATATGCATAAATTCATAGGTCAAGGATAATAATCACATACATATTTATATTATATGGCTGAATACACATACATATTTATAAGCAAAATATCCTTCAATTTCAAAGCTATACATCAATATGTGAGCACATATATGTATACTCATAAGTCAAAATAGAGCATATTATGCATAAACATGGTAATGACCAAATGAACACTTTTATATATAAAGATACATTACTAACTATCTTTCAATGGCCAAGCCAAAACACATTTTTCATACCAAATACATATACATTTATATGTATACACTCGTAAGTCGAAGTATAACAATCACACAAATATTTATATCAATGGCTGAATATACTACCAATTGCATATATTCAAAAATAATTTCAGTAATATTCATATTAAATATTTACAAGGCCGAATACTTTTTTTCACATTCACATATAATTTTTACTTTACTTCAAATATGTTTTGCATCAAAGATTAAGTAACTTACTCACTTTATTTCAAATAGGTAATAAACCAATTCATACCTGATCATTTTAACTCACTTTTGCACATTTGATCACAGCTTATCGATGCCCGATGAACCATTCAGAATTGGATAGGACACTTGGATAATCACACATATAAAGTACAATGCCAACGTCCCAGACGTGGTCTTACATGTATCCACATATCGATGCTACTGTCCTAGACAGGGTCTTACTCGTACATATATATAGGAGTCACATATCGATGCCATAGTCTTACTCGCACATCACATATCGAAATCTTATGTCATGAAATATGTATCCTAGCTATTCCTATGGTTCATACGGGGCTTTCGAACGTCGAAACTCGGTCGAAACGAATGCTTGAACATGGTTACCAAGCTTATTCACATTCGGCATAAGCATATATAAATTCATATTTTTCATACCAGCATATATATAGCATTTATCTACAATTAAACATGTCTATTTGCTTATAAACTTACCTCGGACGATGTAAAATAGAACGGAACGACTAGTTGACAGCTTTCGTTTTTCCCCGATCCAAATCCAATTTCTTTGGTTCTTGATCTAAACATATTCAAATTAAGCTCATTCAAACATATTTTCATACAATTTAGTCCAAAAACACATAAATGGGAAAATTACCATTTTACCCCTAACATTTACAATTTTTACAATTTAGTATATGCAAAATTTCAAGATACCCATGTTTGGTCGAATATTCCTAGTGTTCATACAAGTCCATATATTTCATTTATTTCACATTTTAGTCCCTCAAACTATTATTTTTGCAATTAAGTCCTAATTACTCAAAATCACCAAAAACTCCAATACAAAACATGTTAATCTAAAATATATCTTTCATTTTTCATCATCAAACAACAAAAATCACAAGCTATCAACAATGGCACAATTCAAAATATTCATCAAAATAAAAAATTAAAGCTTGGGTTTTGTAGTACTCGAAGCAACGATCTCAAAAACGTAGAAATTATCAAAAACCGAACAAAAATGAACCTGGATTGAGCTTGAGTAAGTGCCGAACCTTTAAAAGCTTTCCTTTTCTTTCTTATTTTGATATTCGGTCATGGAAGAAAATATAAGCTATGGCTTTTAAATTTTATGTTTTATATTAATATGATTTATTAACCAAATTACATATATAACCTTTATATTAAAATATAAAACCATTATAACTCATGGTTTCTACCGTCCATCACTTATACAATGGCATAATTGCAACATAAATGCTCCAAATTATAAAGACACATCCAATTTGGTCATCACACTTTAAACTATCAAATTTTCATTTTACGCAACTAGGCCCTTTTTATTAAATTGGACACTCAAACAACAAAATTAAATCACAAAAATTTCGCAGATATAAATTCATACAAAATAAACACAGAAAATAATTTTTAAATATTTTCTGTCACGGGTTCGTGGTCTCGAAACCACCATTCCAATTAGGGTCTAAATCGGGCTGTTACACATGTTGCTTCCTCAACTCCATGTTTATGCCACAATACTTTAACCAACGAAATTTTCTTATTTTACAACTCTTTAATCTCATGAACCAAAAAACAAATCGGTTCTTCCTCGTACTACATATCGGACTTAATCTCAACTTCGATCGGACTAATCACGTATGAAGGATCGGATTGATATCTACGAAGCATCGAAACATGGAATACATTGTGGATATTTTCTAATTCAGGTGGCAAGAGCAATCTATAAGCAACCGGCCCAATAAATCTTGGGCTTAGTTTGCCTTTACGGCCGAACCTGAGTATTTTCTTCCACGGTGAAACTTCAAAAAGACTTTATCTCTGATTTGAAACTCTATATCTTTACGTTTCAAATCCGCATATGATTTTTAACGATCTGATGCCACTTTTAGACTTTCACGGATCACTTTTACCTTCTGTTCTTTTTCTTTGATTAAATCGACCCCGTGTATCTTATTTTCATTGAGCTCAGTCCGATACAATGGTGTACAACATTTACGGCCATATAAAGCCTCGTAAGGTGCCATTTTAATACTCGATTGAAAGCTATTATTATACGCAAATTCAATCAAAGGTAGGTATAATTCCCTCGTACCTTCAAACTCGAGAATACAACATCTCAACAGATCCTCAAGTATCTGAATGATTTGTTCGGACCGGCCATCTGTCTGGAGATGAAAAGCAGTGCTAAAATACAGTTTAGTACCTAGTGCATCTTGTAGTTTCTTCCAAAACCGCTATGTAAATCTCGGATCTCTATCTGAAACAATAGATATAGGCACACCATGTAACCTCACGATCTGAGAAACATACAATTTAGCCAGTTTATCAAGCGAGTAATCTATACGAACTAGAACAAAGTGAGAAGATTTAGTCAATTTATCTACAATATCCCAAATTGCATCTTTCTTGCTCAATGTCATCGGTAAATCGGATACAAAATCCATCGTGACTCTGTCCCATTTCCATTCAGGTATCATAGTCGGCTGTAGCAATCCAGAAGGTACCTGATGCTCAGCTTTTACTTGCTGACAGACTAAACATTTCAATACAAATTCAGAAATGTCTCGCTTCATACCTTGCCACCAATAGTGCTGCTTCGGATCATTATACTTTTTTGTACTACCCGGGTGAACAGATAGTCGACTATTATGAGCTTCGTTCAAAATCATCTAAATCAACTCTGTATTTCTCGGAACACATATTCGGTTTCTGAATCTCAAGCAGTCATCAGCATCAACTCGAAACTCTGAATCAACATTTGAATCACATTGAACTCGTTTTGCTATCAACTCATTATCAACCTTTTAGGCATCGCATATTTGTTGAACAAATAACGGTCTTGATTTCAATTCAGCTACTATCAAACCATCATCAGACATAGCCATATGCACATTCATTGCACGTAAAGCAAGCAGTGATTTTTGGCTTAAAGCATCAACAACAACATTAGCCTTTCCCGAGTGATAGTCAATCATAAGTTTGTAGTCTTTTAACAATTCTAACCATTGATGTTGTCTCAAATTCAAATCTTTTTGAGTCATCAAACATTTCAAACTTTTTTTATTAAAATAAACATGACATTTCTCACTGAACAGATAGTGGCACCATATCTTCAATGCAAACAAAATAGCTGCCAATTCTAAATCGTGTGTCGGGTAGTTCCTTTCATGTGGCTTCAACTATCTCAAGGCATAAGCTATAACTTGGCCTTCCTGAATCAAAACACAACCCAAACCATTTAAATATGTGTCACTAAAGATAACAAATTGTTTACCCGATTCTGGCTACACTAGTATTGGAGCTTCGGTTAAAAGGGCTTTCAACTGATCAAAGCTTTTCTGGAACTTTTCTGACCATTCAAACTTAACATCTTTCTATAATAGTTTTGTCATCGGGATTGCAATCATAGAGAAACCTTTCACGAACCGTCTATAGCAACCAGCAAGTCCCAGAAAGCTTCGGACTTCAGAAACATTTCTCGGAGGTTTCTAGTCAAGTATAGCTGAAATCTTGCTCGGTTCCACCTGAATACCCGATGTTGATACAACATGGCCCAGAAAACTGACTTCGCTTAACCAGAACTCATATTTACTGAACTTCGTATGCAGCTTTTTATCTCTCAAAGTTTGTAGCACAAGTCTCAAATGTTCGGCATGTTCAGTTTCGTCACGGGAGCAAATCAAAATGTCATCTATAAACACGACTACAAATTGATCTAGATATTGTCTAAAGATCCGATTCATCAAATCCATAAAAACAGCAGGTGCATTAGTAAGTCCAAAAGGCATAACCAAAAACTCATAATGTCCGTACCTCGTTCGGAAGGCAGTCTTTGGCACAACAGAGTTTTTAACTCACAACTAATAGTAGCCAGATCTCAAATCTATCTTCGAAAACACTGTAGTCCCTTTCAGTTGATCAAACAAATCATCAATCCATGGCAACGGATACTTATTCTTTAAAGTCACCTTTTTGAGCTGTCTATAATCGATGCACATTCCCATAGTTCCATCTTTCCTTTTCACAAATAACACAGGAGCACCCTAGGGGGAGAAACCCGATCGCGCGAAACCTCTATCTATCAATTCTTGCAACTGTGCTTTCAACTCTTTTAATTCAGTAGGTTCCACTCTGTATGGAGTTATCGAAATTAGAGCGGTCCTAGGTACTAACTCAATACCAAACTCTACCTTTCGAATAGGTGGCAAACCCAGTAATACTTTAGGAAACACATCCGGATACTTGTAAACAACTGGTACGGATTCAATATTCTTTTTAGTCACGTTACTATCAAGCACATAAGCAAAGTAGGCTTTACAATCTTTTCTCACATACTTTCGAGCTAACATCGAAGATATTAGTACTGGTAAACCATTCAGATCATTAGATTCAATCCGAATAATCTCGTTGTTCTGACATCTCAAATCAATGGTCTTTCTTTTGCAATTAACAATGGCATTGTGCAAAGTTAGCCAGTCCATACCCAAAATTATATCGAACTCGTCAAAGGGTAACCACATCAAATCGGCCAGAAACATGAATCTTGAATCATCAAACAGTAATTTTTACACACTTTATCAACCAGAACACACCGGCCCAAGGGGTTTGATACTCAAATCATAAACTCAATAGACTCAACAGGCAAAGTCTTACTGGATACTAATGTTTCACACACATATGAATGAGTCGAACCAAGATCAATCAATGCAATAAAACTAATATCATAAAGAGTGAAAGTACCGGTAATAACTTTTGGGGAAGAAGCTTCCTCACGAGCATGTATAGCATATGCTCTGGCAGGTGCACTAGCCTCAAATCGTACTGCTGTATCTTTCATCCCTCTCTGACTACCACTCACATTACCCGAATGCTTGGGTGGTCTGCCTCACACTGACATATTACTCGATTTCACATTCTGAACAGGGTTTTTCTCGGCTAACATCGGGCAATCTCAAATAAAATGATCCATTGATCTACATTTAAAACAAGACCAATCATACAATCTGCACTTTCCGGAATGCCATTTACCATAATGCTTACACTCGAGTCTATTCTGCCGAACATTACCAATACTATCAATCGAAATGGCTCGTGAACTCACAGGAGGTCGGTCTCGATCTCATCTAGTAAAGTCTGAAGTAGTTTTAGATCGACCAAAATCATCTCTGAAATTCTTCGATGTGGACTGAAAAGTTTTACTTGATGATCTTTTACGGTAATCTCTAGCTTCAAAATCAGCTTTTCTTTTCTCTTTCCCGAGCTCTTCAACTTTGCAAGCTTATTCAATAAGTACAACGAACTCTTTAATTTCAAGTATGCCAACCAACAATTTAATGTCTTCGTTCAAACCGTCTTCGAATCTTTTACACATGATAGCTTCGGTTGAAACACATTCACGAGCATTTCGACTGGGTCTCACAAATTTTCGCTCATACTCAGTTACGGTCATACGACCTTGTTTCAATTTTAGAAATTCTTTGCATTTTTGGTTGATAAATCTCTGGCTGATATATTTCTTATGGAACTCAGTTTGAAAGAATTCCTAGGTCACTCGCTCTTTCGGAACCATCGATACTAGTGTATTCCACCAGTGATATGCAGTGTCTCATAATAAAGATATAGCACACTATAAACATTCATCCTGAGTACAAGATAGCTCATCGAACACACGAATAGTATTATCAAGCCACAACTCAGCCCTCTCAGCATCATCATCATCAGTAGCCTTAAACTCTCCGGCCCCGTGTTTTTTGATTTTTTCAATAGGTGGTTTAAGCAATCTCAATGGATCACTCATTTAAGGTATAGCAGGTATCGAAGATAGATTAATCGGGGGTGGAGGTTGTTGTGCAGCCGGATTAGTCCGGATATATTGAGTAAACCAATCGCTCATCATTTGGTAGAAGGCTTGCTTAGCCTCTCCCTCTTGGTTACTCGAGGTCGATCGAGAATCAACCGGCGCTGTCCCTTGCACGGGAGTAGGCGCTATGCTCTCAACATCATCAGCTACAGCTCTGTCAGGATCCATATACTATACGAAAACACATTTTCAAATGTCAGAAGTCATCACACTATCGTAGTATATATTATGGCTTGTATAGCTAGACTCACACACGCTACGTTAGTCCTAGAATCAACTAAACCGTAAATCTAATACCAATCAAATGTAACACCCCTAACCCCAAATCTGTCACCGGATTAGGGTTATGAGGCATTACCGATCAAAAGCACAATTTTAAACATTAATATATAATCACCTAAGATATCACATACATATTCTTATAATTTAATAGGCCAAAATACTCATAAATAAAACTACCAAAATATGCGGCTTAGGTCAAGATAAATTTTAAACTTTCGTGCTTAACGCTTAAATATAATATCCACTTGACAATAACCATGCATTTCCATACAATTTATTTCGAGTATTAATCATCAAGGACTATACATACGTATTCTTAGTCATTAATCATGCACATTTAGCCTTTGTAAAATTTAATCAAATTAAGAACGCACCACCAAAAGTACACCTATTACATATATCAATTAATATGTCCAAAAATTTCATATACAATGACTCAATCACGGTCAATATTCGGACATCTTAATCTATAGCTCATTTATTGCCATACATGACTCAACTTTAATAACAAAATCATGGTGACCAAGTTTAAGCATGCAATCATAATCCAATGAAGTTTGACAAAAAATAATTGTCAACTAAAGGAGATTATTTTTATCATTACAAGGCGTTAACCAAAATAAACATATTCAAAACATAAATATTAAATACTATATATCAAACAAATCAAGTCAAATTATCATATGCATGAATATTTATATAAGAAATATCGAATCATGACTTAAACATAACCATCTTATTCAATTCCATCCTATGTCCGAATGTACCAATACATTATTGAAATAAGATTCAAACCAATTCATATATGTTTTACCTAAGCAAAACTTTAGCCGAATTATCTAATCATGCTATGAAATTGTATACATGCAATGATCATTACATCAACCATTTCCAAATTCACCAACATCATTAAGCCATTTCCACACATATAAAATTTATCACATAGACCATTCATGCATAATATATAGCATTATAATCAAAAGTGAACTCAAACTATAACCAAAGCATAACTGAAATTAACATGGAGATTAAGCCATTTTCGCATGGCTCAAGTTATACAAGCAAAAATCCATTGATTGAAAACATATTCCAGCCTATACATGCCATAATTCGAGTTGATTATTTAAATACCAAATATGGTCGATAGTGTGAAAGACTTTGCTAACAATCCCCGAGCTTGTAACTTGAATCCAAAATCTATAAAACAGAATAAACATAAAACATAGAGTAAGCTAACTTAGCTTAGTAAGTCATAAGCAAATGAACATTCTAATGATATTATTAATTTAATTTAATCAAGCTAAATTATAGTATCATAACACATTAAGTCCAAATGTATGAAGTTCACGTTATATACATTGGTATATACATTCATTCTCAAATAATCACTTTGGTCGAATGCACATGTAGTCAAATTGTCATTATTATCATTTAACTTCCACAACCAAGTAACTATTGTAACCTAATTCACATACTCATAAACATATAAGCTCATGTGTTACAGCATAGTTTCACATTCATATATTAGATATGAAACCGAATACTTATAATCATGCATGCATATAACTAAGTTTCATTTCAATGATAATCTCAAGGCCAGATACACTTACCTTGTTTTAAGTAAACAACAAGAAAATTCGTACCTGACATTTAGCTCATTTAACGTATTCATTTACCACACTTGTATAAAGTCTTTTAGGCATAAAATTATAATAATTCACCGGCATAAAGCCTGCTAGGCATAAAGCCCGTATCACACACCGGCACGAGGCCTGCTAGACTCAAAGTCTGATTTTATACACTGACAATAAGCCTGCTAGGCATAAAGCCCGATTTAATTCACCAGCACAAGGCTTGCTAGGCTCAAAGCCCGAATATCACCATTATAAAGCTGTCTCATAAACAATTCATATGTCAAACATTTCAGATATTCAATATAGTTTATACGGACTTTCAAATGTTATAACTCAATCGAGTTAAACTTAAATACGTTATTTCTATACTTTATCAAATTCGGCTAAATATACCATAAATCCATTAATTCCAAATCAGAATATTAAACTAAGTTACACTCAAAATTAACGATGTTTAATTACTTAAAGACTTACCTTGGACAATGAAAAACCGGTACGAATCGGCTAGTCTACAACTTTACTTTTCCCCCGATCTGAATCTGATTTTCCCTTTTCTTAATTTAAATTAATATAAATTAAACTTATTAAATCAAATATTCAACCAAATTCATCCAAAAACACACAAATGAGCAAATTACACTTTTACCCCTGATATTTCACATTTTTCACAATTTAGTCCATATTACATAAAACACAAAATATGCACAATCTCACAACAACATTGTTAGGCCGAATATTCCTTATAATCTTACTAGTCCATACATTTCATTTATTTCAGATTTTAGTCCCTCAAATTATTACTTTTACAATTTAGTCCTAATTACTCAAAATCATTAAAAACTCTAATACAAAACATGTTAATCTAAAACGTATCTTTAATATTTCATCATGAAACATCACAAAACACAAATATTCATCAATGGCACAACTCAATACATTCATCAAAATCAGTGATTCTAGCATGGGTCGGATAGTATTTGAAGAAACGATCTCAAAAACGTAAAAATTATCAAAAACCGAGCAAAGTCCATACCTTAATCAAGCTTCGATGTTTCCGAATACCTAAGCTTTCTTTCTTTCTTTCCTTTTTAATGTTTTGGTCACCAAGAAATAAAATGAACACTTATGTTTATTTTATGTTTTATGATAACATGTATATTATTTATTATTTTACATTTTTAACCTTTAAAATAAAATAGAAAACCATTATGTTTAATGGCTATAACCATCCACTTTAAGCTCACATGGTAATATTTCATTATAAATGCCTCCATTTTTAAGAAAACAACAATTTGACCCTTTCACAATTAACCACTAAATTTTTATTTTACGTGATTAAGTCTTTTTATTAAATCGAGCACCTAAACAACAAAATTAAATCACGAAAATTTCACACATACTAATTCACACATAATAAACACTAAAAATAATTTTTAAATATTTTTTTTACTCGAATTCATCGTCTCGAAACCACCGTTTCGATTAGGGTCTAAATTGAGCTGTTACATCAGCCTCGGATGAGTCATTCGGTCGAGTGGGCCATTGTATTGCTTTTTCTCCCTGACTTGCCATGAATGTGCTTATAAAAGGGTTCATCATCTCGAGCATCCAATTATTGTTGCATATATCATGCCCTAACCTACGCTGCCATCGTGTGGGTTCAACCTTGATTTTTCTTTCGGAGCTCGATTTCTTCAAGGGTCGAGGTGCTTCCCTTTTTTCGTGACCTTGTTTATGATGCTCTTGGAGTTGATGGAGCCAAGGAATAATCGATGATGCTTCACATGGGATGTTGAGTTTGCTCAGTGGATGTAATGTTGACATGATCGTGTTATTTTGTGATAGGTTTTAAATATTTATAATTAATCGTTCTTGAAACTAACTATTATCACGATGTAGGCAAGTGTACCTATCGAACAGTAGTATATTTTTAGCAAGACCGGATTGCCAAACCCAAAGGAACTAAAAGTACTAGTAATGACTGTCTTTTTATCATCTAGCCTAAGAATAAATGGGTTTGTTTTAACTAACTAATTAACTAAACTAAGGATTCACAGAAAATAGAATTGGGGAATTACTTTTGGAAAAATGATTGAATTCAGACAATACCTAAGAAAGAATCCACCTAGACTTTACTTGTTATTCTGACTCGGAATCGGATGATTTATTCATTTAACTTGTTCCGCAGAGATCCCTAAGTTATATTATAATCTCTCTCGAGACTAACAACGTCTAACCTTAGGTTGAATAATTGAAATCTCTTTCTAATTAACTTCCTAGGGTTGCATTGACTCAATGTATGGATCTCCTTATTAGGTTTCACCCTAATTCAGCAAAATCTTGTCACCCTATCTCTAGGATCGCAATCAACTCCGCTTAATTATGACAAATGTTCTCTTAGACAGGGTCTATTCCTCCTCTTCATAAGAGCTTAACTTGAATCAATATCCTGGAATATCAAAACAAGAATTAAGAACACATAATTAACAACAAGTCAAATATTTATCATACGAGTGGACTTTGTAAACTGATAAACTAATACCTAGATAGAGTCTTTCTTAGATGGCATCAAAGGTAGCCCACTAACAAAACTCATGGCGATACGCTCCCATTTCCACTAAGGGACTTGAATAGGCTAAAGCAAACCAAAAGGAAATTGGTGTTAAGCCTTGACTTGTTGGCACGTCAAGCATCTTGTCACAAAGTCCATCACATCATGCTTAAGTCCCGACCACCAATACTGCTCACAAGGATCCCAATACGTCTTACTACCTCCAGGATTCATAGCATAGGGGATGCTATGTGCTTCCCAAAGTATGGTATGGACTGCCTCAACTCAGAATTAGAAGGTACACATAATCTCTCACGATAACACAAGACTCCATTAGAGTTAAAAGCGAAATCTAAAGTTTTACCCTCTTCAGCAAGTTTCAAATGAGGCTCTAAAGACAAATCTGAAGCTGTTTCAACTTAATCTCCTCAATCAAGGTTGGTTGCACCTATAATTCCGCAAGTCAGACCCATCACCAAATAAACTAAATCTAGCAACCAATGCCCTCAACTCAGACATGGACTTCCTACTCAATGCATCTACCACTACATTGGCCTTACCTGGATGGTACTCGATGGTATAGTCATAGTCTTTCAGAAGTTCGATCCAATGTCTGTCTTAAGTTTGACTCCTTCTAGGTGAAGAGATACTTAAGACTCTGATGATCTGTATAGATGACACATTTCTCCCTATAAATATAATGTCTTTATATCTTTAGAGCAAAAACTATAGCAGTCAACTCCAGATCATGTGTCGGATAATTGCATTCATGTGGTTTGAGTCGTCTCAAAGAATAGGCCACAACTTTCCAATCATGCACCAACACACAACCAAGACTGAAATGAGAAGCATCACTATAGACCACATAATTTTTCCTAGACTCGGGTTGTATCAACATAGGTGCTTCAGTCAAAACTACCTTAAGCTTCTTGAAACTAGCATGCTGCTTATCAGCCCACTTAAACGGTGCAGTCTTTCTCAATAACTTACTTATTAGAGCCATAATCAATGAGAATCCCTCAACAAACCTCCAATAATAGCCAATACGTTCGAAAAAACTTCAAATATCACTAACATTCTTAGGTTGCTTCCAATCCAAGATAGCCTCAATTTTTTTCGAATCCACGTGAATATCCTCAGCGAATACCACATGTCTCAAAAAAATCACCTCTTGGAGCCAAAACTCGCACTTACTGAGCTTCACATACAGTTGTTTCTCACGTAAGGTTTGAAGAACTAACCTTAAATGTTCCTCATACTCCAACTCAAACTTGGAGTAAATCAGGATGTCATCAAATGAAGACTACAAAAAATTGATTGAGATAGGGCTAAAAGACTCTAGTCATTAGGCCCATGAAAGCGGTAAGAGAATTCGTAATACCAAAGGGCATAAATAAAAACTCGTAGTGCTCATATCGAGTCCTGAAAGTAGTTTCGGCACATCAATTTCCTTCACTTGCAACTTGTAACACCCCTAACCCGTATCAGTCACCGAAATAGGGTTATGAGGCATTACTGATCAATTACAGCATACATCATACATTTCTCACATGAAAATCCATTAACACATAATCATCCATCAAACATAATCGCATTTTCCCTTATAAGGCTCTACGAGACCTTAAATCATGCTTAGAAGAGGTTCGAGACTAAACTAATAACATTTGAAAACTTTGGGAAACTTAGAAAATTTTCATGCATACAAGTTCCACACGGCCACCAGACACGCCCGTGTCACAAGTCATGTGAAAACAGCGCATACATACTGACTTGTACCACACAGCCTAAGACACGCCCGTGTCCCATCCCGTGTGTCACACACGGCCAGTAGACACGCCATGTGTCTAAGCCGTGTAACCCACTGACTTGATTAATTAAGTTATAGTAGACACACGGTCGAGTCACACGCTCATGTGCTCAACCGTGTGGGGTGAAATTAGGCTTGGTTTAAGCTACACTTCTCACCCTCCTCAAGCATACCTAAACCACATGATTTCATACCATTTCAATGCACTTATAGGCAACCAAAACATGCCAATTCATATACAAATCATAACATTTCATCTTCAATCATTTTACTACTCAAATCAATACCATTTGTACATTCAAACACATACTAACTAGCATGATTCATTCCTCACTTACCTATTCAATCATATACTAAAGTACATATCATACTCATCAATACAACCTATTTCAATATGTGTTTTTACTACCATCAGTCGCAAACAAAGCTTGACTCATAAATCATCTATTAACCATTCATTTATTAAGTCCAAATTCATGTTTTTCATAAGTAAATAATCAGTATATACCAAATAGCCAATGATCATCTTGAACCATCACCAACCATACCAAATTATGCCATTACAAAAGGCAAATTACACATCAAACATAAGTCATTAATAAGCCATATAAAATGGTCAACTACATCACCAAAACCTTTATCAAAAAGTCTCAAGCCTATACATGCCATATAACCAAGTCACAAGATCTCCGCCGACTTCCAACCTGAGCGAACATCCGAATCACTATAAAACATAGAAAACTAGCACAAAGTAAGCTATAAAGCTTATTAAGCTCGTATGGTAATAAACTCAAATTATTAAATAACTGCATTTAAAACCATTATTCAAAACATGATATAATTCATATGATTGCACCATTCTATCTCGAATTCATGCACATAGTTAATCAAGATTTTCATGAGATTATTCATTCAAAACACATGTGGTTTGAATACTTCTTATCAATTCATTTACATATTCATATGCATAAGCAATTATATATTTAAACTTTTTCAATTCAATTACCATCACCTTTTCTTTATCCAAGTGAATTATGTGAAATATCATCAAATAACAGTATTTTGCACACTATGTGCCATATGTATTTTAACACCCCTTACCAGAGACCGTCGCCGGAGTCGAGCACAAGGCGTTACCTGACTTAACTTACTAATTCGGGGCATAAAATTTTCTTTTAAAATTAATTTATTTACATTCATTCAATATTTCCCTAAAAAGGGCCCTCAAGACCCTAAAACATGCAATTGAAACGGTTCGGGACCAAACGAGGAACATTAAAAAATTTTCGAATACTTAGACAAATCAAAACAATTTATTTCATTATTCCTTATAAAACTACCCACTTGCATCATAGTCACTAAATAAATCATAACTCAAGTCACAAAACTCAAAATTTAAATTCATGAATTTTTCCTAAAACTAGACTCATATATCTTCTTACTAAATTTTTTCCAGAATTTTTGGTCAAGCCAATTAGTACATTTTATTAGTTAAAGTTTCTCCTGTTGCACTGTTTGACTACTCTAATCTCTCCTCACTGTGAATTAATTTTATCCCTGTACAAAATTCAAATAACCATGTTGTTTATTTCTTTTGAAAGTAGATTCACAAAGGAATCTATAAATATAAACTACAACTCCTAATTCTTTTTGTACAATTTTTAGTGAATTTATAAAGTTAGAATAGGGGATTCAAAAATCGCTCTGACCCTGTTTCACTAAAATTCAAATATCTCTTAATATACACTTCTTTTGTTTACTCTGTTTCTTTCATATGAAAATAGACTCGATAATATTTAATTTTATATCTCATTCATCACTAATTCGATTTCTACTATTCTTGGTGATATTTCAAGATCACATCACTGCTGCTGTTTAATACTGTTTTAATGCTAATTTCACTTTTTCATGATTTCTTTGTATTAACTACCATTTAGGCATACATAACACCGAAACATGTTCTTCATTAGCCATTTCAATAGCTAATCATTATAAAATATTTACATACCATTCTTTAGCCATATCATAAGGAAATACACACAAAATAGCTAAGTCTCTATACATGCCATAAACTAGAACGTTTGTAAACGAAGATACCCATTTGGTAACTTGATAGTCGATAGTATGAAGTGTTCTCCGACGACCTCAAACTCGAGCTCGCTTTTAAGTACTCTGAAACATAGGAAAGTGAAAAAATTAAGCTTATAAAGCTTAGTAAGTTCACATGTAAAATAATAAGCATTAGCAATCAATTTAGCTTACTACTATGCTGTCATAATTTGCTTAAATAATGTTTAGTTCTTACTTTCCCATCTTACTCATCGGTAACCTTACCAAAGGCTCAGAATACAAAAGGCACAGTACTTAATAGCTTCCTTACATACCTACAACATCTCACTTAACACATGTGTACTCTTTCATAATATAGGCATATTGCTAATCATGTCATAAAGTGTCACAAGCATAGCTGAAAACTCATCACTTACTTAATACTTGATAATCTCAATTACTAACAATCTCAATATTAAATAAGCCTTAAATGCATACTTGTACTCTTTCTTCATGTTCTCACCTTGTCGTTTCTGTGACTTACTCTTTGGATTACTCGGGAACCTTTTCCTTTTTGAACTTACCATTGCCATGTCTTGACATGGTCTTACATGGTATCCTTACCTTATGAAATCACCAATGTCATGCCTTGGCATGGTCTTACATGGGACCTTTGCCTTATAGTAACTTATCAATGCCATGTCTTGACATGATCTTACATGATTTTCTTGCCTTATATAACTTATCAATGCCATGCCTTGGCATGGTCTTACATGATATCCTTATCTTACCAAATGCCATGTTCCAAACACGGTCTTACATGGTATCCTTATCTAAGTTCCAATGCCACATCTTGATGTGGTCTTACATGGAGTCCTTAATCAATGCTAATATCATGTCTTGACATGGTCTTACACGAGATCCTTGCCTTACCAATGCCATGTCTTGACATGGTCTTACATGGTATCCTTAACCGTCAATTCCTCCTTAAATGTCATGTTATGAACATGGAATTTTTCGTCAATTCTTCCTTAATTGCCATGGTACAACCATGGACTTTGAGATATCAATGCCTTGTCAAGTCATAGCTGAAACATACTTGCTCAAATTCTCAAGGTTAGTCGCATAACTCAATAATAACAATACTAATAACAATAATTGCATAATAATAAAATGCTACTCAACTTACATACTTACATTCTCAATCTCATCATATCATCAACTTAACTTATTCTCATCAAACTATGCTAGTCAATATTTTCTTTTTATCATACAAATCCATAATACAAAATATGGTCTTAAGCCATAATACAAAATATGGTCTTACATATAAATTATACAAGTTCTATTTCCAATATCGAATTATTATCGAACATTAATCATTATATCTGAAACTCAATACTAAAGTATTTATGGCCAAAATATCAATTTATCATCCAAATATGCATAATTAAATTCTTATTAAACATATGAACTTACCACGATACCAGAACGACCATTTTACCAACTTTCCCGATTTTTAGTTTTTCTCCAGTTCTAGGTCCAAATCTCACTTTCCGGGATCTAAAACATCATATTTCACTTATTTAATTAATGTACTATTCAAAACATTCCCTAACTCAAACTTTGGCAAAATTACAATTTTGCTCCTAAATCTTTGCAGAACTACGATTTTGCCCCTAGGCTCGAAAATTAAAATTTATCCCTTTTCCTTATGTTTTATGACACTCTGAACATTTTTCCCTTCTATGGCAACATCAAATTCCCACTCTATCATGTACTTATGAACATTAGGTATTTTTACCGATTATGTCGTTTTACTCGTTTTCACCTAAAATCGTTTAGCAAAAGTTGTTTAACATAATTTCAAGCTTCATATTCTACCATAAAACATCAAAATAAACACATTTAACCTATGGGTATTTTTTCCAAATATTAACCCTAGCATGAATTATTGCTAGAATAAGCTAAATCAAGTTACCAGGACTCCAAAAACATAAAGAATATTAAAAACAAGGCTAGAACGGACTTACTATTGAGCTTGGAAAGCTTGGAAACCCTAACCATGGCTTCCCCCATGCTATATTCGGCCTCCATGAAGAAGATGGACCAATTTTGGCTTTATTTTCCCTTTTTAATTCTTTTAATTACTAAATGACCAAAATGCCCTTAAAGGCTTTTCTTTCAAATTTGTCCTATTCTTGCCCATTTTTGTCCAAACTTAAATATAATGGTCTAATTACTAAATAAGGACCTCCACTTTAAGAACCTATTTTGAATTAAATCCCCTTTATTATCTAGAACACACATGTTGCTAATTTTGCAATTTAGTCCTAATTATCAAATTAGGCACTTATACATAAAATTTCTTCACGAAATTTTCACACAATTATTCAATCGATGAATAAACCTTAAAACTTAATCGGAATAAATTTTTTTGACCTCAAATTCATGGTTTCGCAACCACTATTCCATTTAGGCCCTATTTCGTGATGTTACATGTATATTTAGTTAAAACAACTATAACTCATATATCACATATCATTCAATTCATACCTTATTATAGCCAAATAAACACATTTTGGCATGGAACATACTTATACATAAATCTTACTCATTTCATATACATGATAACTAAAAACTACCAAATTACCTTTATTTGATTCTCATATAAGTTCTGTACGAACCTGTATCACTTAATTCAATTGCACTTTCCTTCTCATCTTAACTATGCCTTTTGAACTATTCGAAATCGTTAAGGATACTCGAAAATCACATAAAGCTCATACAATGCCATATCCCAGATATGGTCTTACATGTTATCACATATCAATGCCACTGTCCCAGACAGGGTCTTACATGAAATCATATAATGATACCGATGTCCCAGACTTGGTCTTACACATAATCAAAATACAATGCCAATGTTCCAAACATTTTCTTTCATGTAATCACATCTCGATAATCCTAATTTCAAGACATTTGTATCCTATATTATTCCTAAGGTTTGTATGGGACTTTCGGATGTCGTAACTTCGTCGATTCTTGCTCGTATTTGCTCATTTGACATTCATAGTAATTCAATGACAAATAAATGTATATAATTCAATTCAATTCAATAATAAATCAGCATTTATAACACAATTTAAATATGTTTATTAGCATACGAACTTACCTTGTTCGCTGTAACGAAGAATTAGGTCGACTAACCCAATACTTTGTTTTCCCCTGTTCTAGATCCAAATTTCATTTTTCTCAATCTATATAATAAAAAAGTTTACTTATTTAATCATTAATTCATTCAATTTAACACAATTTACACTTTTTGGAAAAATTGCACTTTGCCCCTATTATTTCACATTTTTGCAATTTAGTCTTTATCACATAAAATCAAAATTCCATGCAATTTCATCCTACCCATGCTTAGCTGAATTCTTCTTACTTCCTTAGCAGCCCATATTTTCCAAATAATCACACTTTCAACCATATAATTTCAATAATTCACAATTTAGTCTAAATTGACATTTTTACCAAAATTCACTTTACAAAACATGTATATTCAACAATAATAATTTATTTTCCATCATCAAATATCAAAATACTCATGCATTCAATAATGGCAACATTCAAATACTTTAACAGTTTTGAAATCGAAGGTGGCTAGCTAGATTACAAAGTAACGATCTCAAAAACATAGAAATTATCAAAAAAATGAAGCTAAAATCGTACCTAATCAAGCATTTAAAGCTTGGCCAAACCAAAAGCTTCTCCCATGGCTAATTTTAGGTTGAAATTTTGGTGGGGAAGATGATGGGAATAAAAATATAGCTTTTGGTTTTATTAATTTTTAACTTTAATTACTTATTCACCTATTAAACCATTAAAAACATTTGAAATTACACCAAATGTCACTCCACTATCATCCACTAACTCAAAAATGTGTTATTTGACACATAAGGACCTTCACTTTAAAGTTCTATAGCTATTTGACACCTTTTGTTTATAGAACACAATTTTTGCACTTTACGCGATTTAGTCCTTTTTACCGAATTAACCACTCAAACAGTAAAATTTCTTCACGAAAATTTCACACAATCCTAATATCATGTTGAAAATATTAAAATAATAATAAATTAAATTTTTCAACATCAAATTTGTGGTCCCAAAACCAATGTTCCGGTTAACCCTGAAAACGGGCTGTTACACAATTGATAGTATCCTAACCTCAGAATTGATCGAATAGGTCATCAATCCTCGACAATGGATGTTTATTTTTCACAGTCCGCTTATTTAGCTGATGATAATCAATGCACAGCCTCATAGACCCATCCTTCCTTTTCAAAAAAGTACTGGAGCTCCCCATGATGACACACTTGGCCTTATGAAGCCACAATCTAGTAACTCTTGTAACTGTGCCTTGAGCTCCTTAAGTGCCATACAGTAGGGTGCAATGGGCACTGGTTCTATCCCTAACAACAACTCAATTCCGAACTCAACCTTACGCTCTGGAGATAAATCGGGCATCTCCTCAGGTAAGAGGTTGGGAAATTATTTCACCACACGAATATTCTAAAATGCCACACTATCTACATTCGTACCCAAAATGTATGCGAGATAAGTGTCACAATTATGAACCAATTTCTCCACTACAAAGGTAGAGATCACATTAGATAGATAATTTTGATGTTCTCTAACCAAGATTGTAACACCCCCTTACCATCGCCAGAGTCGAGCACGAGGCATTAACAGAATTAAAATATCACTTAAACAATTTCAAACAATTTATTTCACCTTTTGTAATAAATTGTTCATCTGCATCACAGTCGCTAAAAAATTCATATCTCAAGTTACAAAACTCAAAATTCAAAACTGTAAATTTTCCCTGAAACTAGACTCATGTATCTATTTTTTAATTTTTTTCTAGAATCTTTTGTCAGGCCAATTAGTACAGTTTATTAGTTAAAACTTTCCCCTGTTTCAGTATTCAACTGCTCTGACCTCTGTTCACTATGAATCACTTTTCTCTCTATACAGAATTCAAATGACTATGTTGTTTGTTTTTCTTAAAATTAGACTTAATAAGGAATCTGTACATATAAAGTATGACTCCTAATAATTTTTGTATAATTTTTAGTGAATTTCTAAATTCATAACAGTGGATTCAGAAATCACTCTGACCCTGTTCAATCAAAACCCAAATATCTCATGAAATACAACTCATTTACCTATTTTGTTTCTTCCTTATGAAATAGACATAATAAGCTTCAACTTAATATTTTACTCACCATCTAATTCTATCTCTACTATTTTTAGTGATTTTTCAAACTCACATTATTACTGATGTATGATACTGTTTTATAGTAAATTTCACCTTTTTATGAATTTCCATGGATTAGATAGCACATTAAGCATACATAACACCAAATATGATCATTGATTAGCCATTCCAATGGCTAATCATTACCAAACATTTCCTTACCACTCAATGGCCATATCATAAAATTATATACACAAAATGATTGTAATGCTATACATGCCATACTCAAAATATACAAGCTACTATACCAAAATGGTCCACGGATAGTGTGAACGAGCCTCCGACCGTTCCCGATTTCTGAGCTGCCTTGTCAAAACTACAAAGAATGGAAAGAAGGGAGTAATCATAAATTCTTAGTCAGTTCACATGCAAATAGCAAGTAACATAACCATGCAATCCAACATGAAACATCATTTGCATAAATATCACCAAAACATTCATGTTACATTTGCATTTAATATCTTACCACAATTTCATCATACCAAGTTCTCAACCTGAGGGTTTAAGCATGTACCTGTCAAATTTTCTCATTCACCACACTTACCAACATGCCACCTTCATTTTAGGTATTCTCCTTATTCACTTAAGATTCACCCGTTGAACACATCGAAATATAATTCGAATACACGGATTGAATGCACATAAGTGTCATACCTGCAGCTAGACAAACTCAATAGCCTGCGAAAATTATGTAGCCAAGCTACCATGTAACCCGCCCATAAATGAACTCGGACTCAACTCAACGAGCTCGGGCGTTCGCATCCATAAGTGAACTCGAACTCAACTCAACAAGTTTGGAACTCTAATATCCTAGTGACATGTCACTTGTATTCTAATCTATTCCCAAGGTTCAAATGGGCTTTTCCTCGATTACACATCTTTGCCGTCTTTCACGGAATATCAAAACCATTACTCGGTAGCAATTCATATTTACCAAGTAGCATACATAATTTGAATATTACTCAATAATAACCACAAAGCATAATATTTCATGATAATCATCATATCATATAAATATTATTAAATTACTTAATATGACAATTATGTTTCTACATTTACGCATGAACTTACCTCGGTACAAGATGTTAGAAATCGAGTCTATTCCTCGAAAACTTTATTTTTCCCTCGATCACGACTTGAATCTCATTTCTCTTGATCTAAAATACCAAATTAATTTATTCAATATACACATTCATCAAAACAGCCCTTGACTCAAACTTTGGCAAAATTATATTTTTGCCCCTAAACTTTTACATATTTACACTTTTGCCCCAAGGCTCAAAAATCAAACTTCATCCTATTTTCTTATGTTTTATGACATGCTGATCATTTTTCCCTTGTATGGCAACATCAAGTTCTCACTCTAACATATACTTATGAACATTAGGTATTTTTACTGATTATGTCGTTTTACTCGTTTTCACGTAAAATAGCTTAGCAAAACTCGTTTAACACAATCTCAAACTTCATATTCTACCATAAAACATAGAAATAAACACATTTCACCTATGATTATTTTTCCAAATATAAACCCTAGGTTAAATTATTGCTAGAATAAGCTTAATCAAGTTACCGGGACTCGAAAAACGTAAAGAACATTAAAAACGGGACTTGAAATCGCTTACAATCAAGGTTTAAAAATGTTGGAAACCCTAGCTATAGTGACAAGCAAATTTCAGCAGCCTATGGAGAAGATGGGTCTATTTTTGTGTTATTTTTCACTTTTTAATGACTATATTTACCAAATGACAAAAATACCCTTAATGCCTTTCTTTGAAATTTTTCATATACAAGCCCATTTTTGTCCAAAATTTTAGAAATTGGTTAAATTGCTATTTAAGACCTCCTAATTAATATTCCAAAGCAATTTCATACTAAAAACTTCTAGAATGCAAGTTTTGCAAGTTATTTAATTTAATCCCTAATTTCAAATTAAGCACTTTATGCATAGAATTTCTTCACGAAATTTTCACACAATCATGCAGTCATATCATAGACCTAAAACTAATTATAAAATAATTATTTTTATCTTGGATTTGTGGTCCCAAAACCACTATTCCGATTAGGCCCTAATTCGGGATATCACAAAGATTATCTCATTCCTAGCAAAAGTCCTCAAAGTAACATGTTTAGTGTCACAATCAAGGATAACCTGATGCTTTCTCAGCTAGTCCATTTCCAAAATGCGATCAAATTCTCTAAAGGGTAGTTCCATTAGGTCGGCAGTAAATACCTCACCTTGGACTTGCAACGGACATGCTTATAGATCTTATTCACATGTACAGGTTGTCCTAAAGGGCTCAGAACGGTCACATTACTAATAGCTTCCTCTACTTGAACACCCACTTTTTTTAGCAATCACACAAGATACATATGAATACGTAGAGCCATTATTTATCAATGCAAAGTAAGGAATAGTATTAACAATAAAGGTACCTACTATGGCATTGGCCACATCACGATCCTCTCGACGTCTAGCCGCATACACAAGTGCTGGTTGCCTCGCATCAACGTGGTTAGCACCTTGGCCTGGTGATCGTTGCCTCTACCCAGCATTACCGGCTTTGTTTTGACCCTGAGCTTGGTGTCGTTGTTGACTAGCTCTCTGATTTGATGCACGATTCTGAGCTTGTGCTTGCGTCTACTCATTTAATTGAGGATAATCTCGAATCTTATGATTCAATTATCCATATTTTAGGTGTGTACCTATGCCCCGCCAACACTCACCCGGATCTCTCTTGCCACAAGTGGCACAATTCTTGTTTCTACCTCCCACTGCGACAAAGTTCTGGTAGGGTCGATCATCTCTAGCTCATTTAACTAGGTGCTGAGTCTTCCCACTAGGGCCGAAATCTCTCTTTGCATGAACTTTTGCTTGCTCCTTTCGTTTACACTCAATGTGCCTAACCTCCTCACATATCATAGTCTTCTCCACCAAAGCTTTGAAGACCCTCTTTTGAAGTAAAGCTACTTGCATCATCAAGTCAGATCTTACCCCAAACTCAAATCGGGTGCACTTATTTTGCTCATTTGCTACCATACCTAGAGCATAACAGCTAAGCCTCAGGAACTTAGCTTCGTAATCAGCCACGGACATATCCCCTTGTCTGAGCTCAGTAAATTCTAGCCTTCTGGCCTCTACGTACCTCACGTCTACATATTTCATCTGGAAGGCCTCCAAAAAATATTCCCACGTCAGTCGATCGGCGTGGGTACCTCTCACAATGGCCTACCACTAACGATAGGCCTCATCTCGTAACAATGACACAGTCCCCTTAAGATTTTATTCAGGGACGCACTCTATATCGTATAAAATCCTCTCTTTAGCCTCCAATCAGTATTCGGCTACAGATGGGGTCATCCCAGCAATGCCCCTAAACAAATCGACCCTATTCGAATGGAGCTTCTCAGTAATAGTGCCACGACTTTTATCTCTAGTTTGGGCACCCACCACTTGCTCCAATACTCGTAACATAGCCTGCGATACAGCCTCGTTTGTAGGCTCTTGTTGACTCTCCTTAACAGTGAGTGCGTATTCCACATTTTCTACTGCAGGCTCAGGGGTTCGTACTTAGGATGCGGATGAGTTGACTTGGGTTCCTAGCCCGACTCTTCGTGAGCTCTGATTCCTCTAGTTCTAACTCCACAAGTACTCATTTTAAGTTTTATGAATGCTGTCAATAGAGGTAATTTTTTATCATGATCACTTCATTTTCAATCAAAGTTTCATTTTATTGGTTTACGCGAGTTTCAGTTTTTATTATTTTTCACGATCTAAAGTTTGTCTCAATCTATAGTTTCTTATAGTTTTCATAATCTATAGTTTCACATCTAAAGAACACTTACCTCTGATCGACTTTGGGAGTCTCGAATTTTATAATATGTGACATGTTTTTCCCAAAATACTTTTTTTATAATGCATGAATTTTTTTCAAAAATATTTTTCCCATGGTCCGAGTTTTGAACCGGGCTCTGATACCACTAAATGTAACCCCTCAAACTGGGCTTAAACATTACAACCTAATCTGAGCAATTAAATCAGCCATGAAGATGGCCAAAAAAAATTTATAAGAAAAGTCCATTTGTCCTTAAAACATGTCATTTTGAAAATATCATGTTATTTTTCAATAAAATTTATTTGTTCTTTTTTATTAAAATACTTGTATTATAACTTAGTTTTGAAAACACATTTGCAGCGGATACTAATTCTTAAAAATGTTTAATGATCATTTAAAATTGAAATCCAACATAAGCAATCCATGCAATAATTCCAAAATATCAGAAAGAAAAATCCCCATGCCATAGTACACAATTTAAAATAACATCCAAAAAATTTATTAAAACAACCCCAAATCAAAATCCATAAAAATCCATAAAATGATATCAAGTCCATAACTTATTTTTAAAAAAAAAAACTTTCACATCCGGCAGCATCACCGAAAATCTACATCCAAGTCCTATTTACGAGGATTACCTAAAACATACACATAGGATAGGTGAGCTTACAAACCCAATGTGAAATCATCAAAATATTGTAACATACATAACAAAACATCAAATAAACACATCCATTTCAATATATATATCATATTCGTAAAAATCTCAGATCATCACATATACACATATATGAATATATCGAGGCATGCTTATGTAACAATGCACATTTTGAAGAATTTTCTACCCATCTTCGCTACACACCAATATCGAGTTCCCCAGAATTCCTTCATCCAATAACAACATTTGTGGACAAGCCACCACATTAATGCTGATAAACAACCACATAAAACATTGTGGACAAGCTACCACATAATTGCCAAAAATAGCCACATAATCGTAGATGAACTACCACATAACTGATACGGCCAAGCCCCGAGACTCATCAAGGGCTGGCAAGGAACCTTTGGAGCTGCCCTTAGGACTGATAACTCGAGCTTGAGCCAAAAGATTCAAAGAGGTTGTTTCAACTTTAGCTAATCCAGTATGGGGAGGGAATGTTGCTGGGCTCATTGAACGAATGTGGACAAGTCACCCGAGCAAGCCTTGTAACCTTCTACAAACCCATCTTGTTCATTCATAGCCCATTGAGCTCAACTCCAACTCGTTTTTAACTTAGCAATATTTTGTTGCTGGAAATAAAGATTTCAATCCATTTTAGTTATTTTAGTTTGTGTCTTTAATTATGTCATAGTTTGAACATCATTAACATGAGTCTTTAATTATGTCATAGTTTGAATATCATTAATATGTGTTTTGCATTTAATAAAGTCATGCATTATGTAACTTTCATGTTAGTTAAGTTTGTATCATTAAATTAAGTCATGCATTAAGTAACTCATTTGTTCATTTAGTTTACATCTTAATTGAATTATGCATTTAAACATCTTATTTGTTTGTATTAGAGTGTTATTTAATTTGGCTGTTACTTTTTAATGCATAAGTTATAATGTGTTTAATTTTTCTTAAATAAAATTAATTGTGTGGTCAATTTTTGTTGTATGAAAGTTCAAAAGGCTGGACACATATTTTAAAGCTACAATAGGGCTGTTCATTTTCCAAGAAGAATCAAATGCTGTCACATTCAAATGGCTATTCAGTTTTGGCATAAAAGAGTGTTCATTTGGTCACTTAATTACTGGTGCATAAAGGGAACCTTTTTGTTAGATATTGAAGCACTCAAAGCTCATTATGGTGGCTTTTCAAATGGACCAAGAGTGTCTCTTCAAGTCTGATATTTTTTGGAATCTTTTTCCTTCATTATGACGCCATTAAAAGAGGAAGTTACACAAGCTTTATAATTCGATTACAAGGGAGTTGAAGGGACATCAACTAAGTACAATAAGAACACATTAAGTCTTCATTAATAGATAGAGTCATGCCTTTTCATCTACACTAGGATCAAATGAAGAGACATGACCATTGGATTTCCTACAGGAGTTAAAAACGAAATTAAAGCTTGTAATAACCTTAGTTAATTGCTGAAGGTGAAAGGTCACAAATAGGCATTCGAATAGTTATAATAGTGCCTATAAATAGATTGTAAGAAGACATTATTTTGGTTAAGAAATTTGATACTCTTATGAATTTGCACATCTTTGTGAGTTTAATTCAACTCTCATTATTCTTCTAAGACTCAAGTTGACTTCTCTAGCATTGCTAGTGGCGTCCAACTTGTTTTTTTTGTAAAATTATCACTCTTTGAGTGTGACGTTCAACCCCCATACCTTTGGTTCCTATCTCCTCATAGATAGTGGGTCAAGGTCCTTTTTAACTATCAACCTTTCCACATTAATAGTTAATATAAGATTCGGGTCAATACTCCTTATAGTATTGGTTCTTTTTTGGACCTTAAGCCTTTTTCCATCCATTCGAATTATTCCTTTCAAAGTTATCTTATTTTTCTTTATTAAACTGAAATATTCACTTAGACTATTCCAAAGCGCTTAAAAATTATCTTTTCTTTAGCCTACACTTAGCCAAATTCACTCAACTCCAAATTGAATGAAACTTCTCTATTTTACGATCGGGCAACACTACGATTTGAAATCAACTCATGAGATGATATCGTATCAATGACTTCCACCTTTCACAAGACCCACACCATGCATATGATATAACAATTTTAACACATATAATCATTTTTCCCATTTTTCATATAATCATGCTCATAATCTCACATAACACATATTTCTCAATTTTACACATTTTCATGTAAACATGCTTACGTTTCATTATATCACGTATTATTCACTTTTTATACACTTTAGCATGCTTTAATATATTTTTCATATTAAATCATGTATCTCATGACACACATATATATAACACATATTTAAATCATCAACATATCAATTAAGTCATGTATCATATAACATAGAAATGAGATTTGCACACATGTCATCATCACATACACCAACACATCACAAATCATGTTTTTCATGAAACTAAAGGATTAAGATCACTTACTTGGATTTCCTTTCGATGAGTTTTTCAATAGTACTTTGTGTACTTTCAAATAATTATTTAATAGCATTATTAAAAATGAAGTGACATATTATACTCAAATTAAAGATTAGATCCCACACCTTATGTTGTAGATCCGATTGTCACAATCCTATTAGAAGAGATTTCCCTTGGATTTAAACCCAGTAGATGATTCTAATGCACCAAATAAGTATTTTAGTTTTAGATCTATCGGATATGATTTATTACTTAAAGATTTTTTATTGAAATAAATCCCACCAACTACTTACCATTAGATCAACACTTGGATTTGATGTCTTCGTTATCACACTAAGGATTTGTTGGGTTGGCTTTGTTTGGTCCTTCAAAAACATAGGGGCAAAATGTTAACACATGAAAGATATAAATATTCCATTACTATTTGGTTATAGGAAGAAAATATAAAGAGAAGAGAAGAGAATTATCTCAATTCTCGTCCTGTACTTACACTACTAAATAACACAACAAAATCAATGATGAATCTTGACGAATGAGTAGAGAGGTTTAACGATCTACAAAGATTATATGATCGATGAGTTTGAACAAAAAATAAATAAGATAGGATGATTAAATCCTTAGAAGAGATGAAAAATATCAAAAGAGGAAGAAAAATGGAAAAATGGAATCCCGACAAAAAACGGCATCAGCAGCGACAATGGTTTAGTGGTGGACGAAAGAAAATAGGATGAGAAAAGAACCTTGGACGGTGGTGTGGAGGTGGTGAAGCTATAGCTCGTAGTGGAGGAATTTTAGGTGGAGGTTGTTTTGTCAAAAAGGAGAGAAAATAGAGTAGAGAAGAGAGAAAAAAAGAAAAGAAAAGAGAGGGAATGAGAGGGGTGGATGGCAATGGGTGTTTTGGGGTGGTCAACACTTGATTTTTAGCAAGGATGAGGTGAAAGGAAGGAGAGGGAACATAAGATCATAAAGGGGGATCATGCTCCTCAACTTATGGCAAGTTTGACTAATAGAAGGGGAAAATAATCAAACCAATTAAGGCAACAAATGGGGGGTTGGACGACAATGCTTTAATTCAATTGGGAAAAGTGTGTAAAAATTTAATAAAAATAAGGGAGCAGAGGGATTCAAACTAAAAACCTCCTAGATGGCTTAGGGGCTTGTTACCACTAGACTGCACATTTACTTTTTTTTTTTTGCACTACAATTTAAAAAAAATATTGGATATGATAGTGCGTAATGCGAGACAGGAGGTGAAAGTGGAAAATAATTACGCCTTTTAATAAGAAAATTGGGCTATAGATGATAAAGAAGTATTCAAGTCCATATACATGTGTTGCAGCAAGTGCAATTTAGGACCATCTGAGGCTAGACTTGGACATGATTTTCAAAATATTCTACCAATGTGAAGGCGAGTCCCAGGATTCTAATCACGATGTTGGTTGCAAATATCCGTTGCCAGTACAAGTACACTCCAACGTACTACAAAGCGTGGGTTGTAAAATAGAAGGCTATGGATAAGTTGCATCACGGGTGGGATGATTCGTACAACTATTTATGGCAATGGAATCAGGTATTGGATTGGTACATACCAGGTTCTATAACAGATTAAGAAATGCACCCAGCGTACTTCGGCGTTTAATTAGTCCTTGGGAAAAAAGTATTCCATCAAACCTTTTGGACCCTTAAGTAATACAGAAAGGCTTTTCGGCACTACAAGCCGTTGGTTCAAATTGACGACACCTGGCTGTGTGGAAGGTATCAACATCATTTGTTGATTTTCGTTGCTTAGGACAGTAAGCGAAGGATTCTACCGATAGCGTTTGTAATAACTCCTAAAGAAATGACAGATGACTGGATTTCCTCCAAAGCCATTGTATGCTGCGTTTGTTAACAGCCCGACATATGTGTCATATCCAACAGGACAACGGAAATACTGTTTGCGATTCAGCATCATGGTAGCCTCTGGGATCACACCCATCACCGGTACTACTTACGACAAGTGAGATCTAACTACCACCAAAAACATCCTTTGAAAACTAAACAAAATCTAGTCATTGACATGGGTTTGTAGTTTCAACTATTTAATCACAGTACATTGAATAACCATATTGGGTTTGTAACGCCCCAAAAATCCCGAACTCAAAAATCTCGAAATCCTAAATTTTCTTTATTTTCGATTTTGATAAAAATTGTGTTTAATATTCCTATCCAAGCGATAATTTTAGTAGATCTTAGCTAAGGTTGAGTTCGAATTAAGGGGTAGAAGAAATTATAATTTAATTATTAAAAGAATCAGGGTTGGCTAGTAGTTGGGCTTTTGAATAAATGGAGAAACAATTGGACACAAAAAGAACCTGTGGTGGAGTGGCTAAGTGATGCCACATTAGGTGTAGTGAGGTGGCGTTAGTAGTTAACAAGGGGGTCCAAGGTTCGAATCCTGGCTTAGTATTTTTAAAATTTAATTTTGGCCTTCTAGAAGGGTGGAAGTGGCTTGAAGATGGACTCCAAGGGGAGTGTTCAGAAGAGAAAATTAAGGAAAGGATCAAGGGGTTATCAGGGAGAAAAACGAGGAGATGAGAAGTGAGGAGTAAGTGGAGCCGAATTGGGAACTTGGGCTTGAAGAATTTGGCTATAGGGCTATAAATAGGTTCCGAATGAGAGGGTTGAAAAGCTAATAACGAATTTCCCTTCACTTTGTGGCAGAAACCCTTTTCTCTTCAAGATCCAAAAAGCCGAAAACCCTCTATTTTACTTTCTTTTCTTTCTGCCGATTTCTATTCTCCCCTACACAATCTTCTTTGTCGATTTCTTCTACTACTCTTCTTCTTTAATCTGTACCAAATAAACCTTATTCACCATACTTAGTTTGAAAAGCCGAAAAACTGAATCTTCCAAGTGCCGAATACTCTTTGACCCAATCTAGTGTAAGTGTTACTCTTCCAATCGGTTTTCTTTGCTAAGTATCGATTATTATCCCTCACTCTTTCTAATCAAATTTGGTAGGGAATTAGTATCGGATCTTGGTTTTTAGCTCTCTGCCAAATTGCTCCTTAAGGTGTTGCGGTTTTGGTAAGTATTCTTCTCCCATTGGCTAAGGTGGCCGAATGGTCATAGTTATGGTAAGGAGACTTGTGTTGGATACGAGTCACCTATTATTTGAGTTTTAATAGTTAAGATTTGTACAGATCTAGGAAATACGTGATCAAGGAAAAAGTGATTAAGGATTGGGCTAAAGGTAAGGTTAAGGTGAGGTTTCAGTTTTTGAGTAAATAAGTATTAAGCATGCGATTAATTGAAAGGGTGATATCGATTGTAGGTTTGGGCTAAGGAGATCGCATCACGCTTGCTTACCAGGTGTGTACTTCTACCCTACAATAACTTTATATAAAGCCGAAGGTGTGTACATACACTGCACACACACTATGAATCAGCAAAAGTCGAAATGCCGAAAAGTCGAAATGTCGAAAAGCCAAAAGTTTGGCTACGGTAGTCTAACGAGTGCGCGAACACTCATAAGGAGGAGACCGATAGGTTTCCTGAGGCCCACGGGTGATTCCGTGGACTTGGGTTGTGATTTGGCCACATGGGCCAGAATGGGCTAAATGGGCCCGATGGGCTGTTGGCCCCATAATAGGCAAAAACTGAATATTGATGCTATGTGATAAAAATTTGTATGTGAGCATGTATATGCATATGACTAGGCCTAACGGACCATATAAATGTGATTTGGGCCTAATGGGCCATATACAGGTGATTTAGGCCTAATGGGTCATATGAATATGATTGGGCTTAATGGGCTAGATGCAGGTATGTGAAATTGTTAGGCTTTGTAAGGGTTTTTCGGCCTAGTATATGTTATCCACATAAGACTTAATTAATATATTGCGACCGTGGACAAGTCAAGGGTTAAGGTGTGGCAACGGGTATATGCATGTCTAGGATTGGATTTAGGAAGAGCTTGGTACTTAAGCGGTCTTAATGACCCACCTCCTCTTCTCTAGAATCCTACCTGGTGCATAGTATTCGTTCATCTTAGCTCACGGGACTTATTAACGGGCCAAGATAAGTGAAAACCGTAATTAAGGGAAATTTACCGAAATACCCCTAAGGGCGAAAATGACAAAAATACCCCTAGGTGTTGAATGTAGGTTTTATGGAAGTGACATGCATACATATGATATTCTGCTTAGGTTGCATATGGGTTGGGAATTATGGAATGGAGGAAGTATATGAGGATCGCATGTTTGCTTGACAATCGTGGATCCACCGACGGCTTTTAAAGCCCAATATGTAAATGAAGGTAGTTCTGCAATCGAGCTACCATGGTGTGTGGGTCGGGTGGGTCAATATTTATATCCCCACATGGTGTGACGTAGGACAGAGCCAGTGTGTAGCGGATGGATAATTTGGATGGGATTGCATTGCATGATTGATGAATGATGTTTTTTTGAATGCTTGTTTTTGCCGAAGGTTGTACACACTGAGTTTGCAAAAACTCACCCCCTCTTTTATTTTATTTTCAGGTGATGCTCAGTAGAAGGTTCGATGTTTGGAAGGACTCTGGGTGGCCAGCTAGCAAGATGATTTAGACTTGGGTTTTTTTTTTCAAGCATTTAGGTTTTTAGTTCTTTTTAAGTATGTTCCAGACCAGATTGTAATAAGGTTTTCATTGTGTTATTATTATTTGAATTATTATTATTTTCAATGTAATTACAAGAAATTGAACATGGGTTTTCTAAATTATAGTATGTTTTCTACGTTTTCGCAATTAAATTTTTAAATGATAAGTTTTTTTAAATTAAATGTTTCAACAAGGTTTTTGCAACTGAAAGGTGTGTTTTTTTAAAGTTAATTAAGGTTTCTTTTATTTCAAGAAGGGTTTTCAATGAAAACACAGTTTTCGCTAAAACACTTTAATGTGACACACCAGATTCGGCCATAACGTCTGGGCGGGGTTTAGGGTGTTACAGGGTTTGTTCCTTGTACTAATGGGTAGGCATTTCTCGACAGGTTACAAGCTCGTCCAACATCAATTCCATGAAATGTTGAACAAACTGAGCACCATCAACACTTATGGTGCGGCGTACCTAACAAATATACCATTCGAATAGTGGACACAATTGTACGATGGAGGTCTACGATACGGGTACATGACATCAAACTTAGCCGAGTGCATCAATTTCATACTGAAGGGGACACATCATTTTTCGGTAACCTCAGTTGTCCTAGATACATACTTTCATCTGGCACCCTTGTTTCTAAATAGGGCGACAATGTATGCTGGACAGATAGCAGGCGGTGCTACTTGGTGCAATGACATCCTAAAAGAGATTCAATGAAATACAGAGAGGGTGAACACGATATATATAGTGTGCCACTCATGTTAGAGCCTCAATTTTTGAGTCAATAAGCAAGCTAGACTCGACCACGACATGTCAGTGGCATCCTATCGTGTGAACCTAATAGTTGGGACTTAGATTGTGGGAGATTCCAAGCACTTTAGTTCCCATGTGCATATGCAATTACCGTATATGAGAAAGTACGAATTGAGTACGTGCCTTACATCAATGACGTCTACTAACTAGAACACATTCATAGTGTGTGGAATCCTGAATTCCCACCTGTCCTAGATGAGAGTACGGGGCCACAGGTGTCCAGCGCATTGTACGAGTTGGCACTGAACAAGGACCTGCGTCATGTCCTGAAAGGTCGTTTGAATTCCACCCAGATAAGGAAAAATATGGATATTCGGAAAAGGGACAATCAACAGAAATTATGCGGGTACTGTAGAAACCCAGGGCATACAGAGGCAACATGTTCTCTGTGCAGGGGTACATTGGGGCCTCAGCGTCGATAGCATTATTTTCTTCCAAATAATATATTCATTACAATGCTTCCATTATTCAGGTGTTCCAAATTTGTTAATTCTTATTAACTTATGCATAACTCACATTAGACAATAATGAAGACAAATGTGATGCTCGAATGAAAAACCACGGCTCATTTATTTATGTCATATATATATTTACATTGCACTATTTAGAGAAAAATACATCAATCGTGTTGTCGAGGAGAATGTGTGCCGCTGCAAAATGGTGGATGATAGTCGCGTGGAGGATTTCTACGTACAACTGAAGGTGCGGACCTATAGACTTCCTCATCAATGTTATCATCACCTTCATCCCCACCTAGCACATCCTTATGGGTTTTGTCTTCGGCTTCGCCAGCTTCATCATCAAACTCCGCAGTCGACTGTTGTGTCATCTTAGCCTCCCATCGTGTACCCTCCACTATCGCGACCAGTGGTTGCACCGATGAGCCACCCTGATAAAACAATAATACGAGCGGTGTCTTTGTCACTATCGGCGTGTAACCATAAGATGCCCCAAATCCCAACTACATCGGTATTATCCCAGGCATCGACACTGACATCGATTGCTGTATGGGCATTTGTATCAGTGTCGTTATCGTGGTGGTGCATGCACCGGCATCTAACCTGACATTTGGGTCGGCTTCAACGTTAGCATGGGGGTGAAGAATGAAGGAGACATTAATGCCTCAAAATAGTACCTACAGAAACAAATGAACCAGCCATGTGAGGCAGTGGTGCGTAGGGCGGTGCTTTGTGAAAAAAACATGGGGTTAATGAAATAAAGAGGAATAAGTAAAGTGAACTAACCGATTTTTACATAAACATAGGCGACGCTTCTTTTGCTAGAGTCGATGATGAACTCGTCGTGCGATCACGTCCCCTCCTATGCTACTGCTGTGCAGGTCATTGTTACCTCTTCTGTCGAATTTGCCTACTCCTCGCCTCCAGCAATAGCAGATACGGCTTGCTGGCAACTTTGAACCACGTCAAGTAATCAATATCTATCGCCACATCTATTAAGAAAAATGGTTCGCAGAATAGTAAGAGTTCCATCCTACGATCCCAAGCCTAGATGTGCTCCTTACGCTTCTCTGCTCAGTTCTTATCGTTCTTACCACGTATGTCCACCTTGTGCAGCTCCTTCATGTCTCGCGGTGGCAGCGAAATTCATTGCCTCTACCCAAACTGCCACAGCACTCGGTCCAATTCGTGCATTTCCACTGTCGTATGCACTATCGGCGACACATTCGCGTCCCATATCTCCTGATTGACAAACACTTCCAATGGGATGCAAAATATGACTTCGGTGTCAACGTACGACATCCATTCAAACTAAAAAGCAAAATTGTATATATCGTTATGTACAATTTTTTTTTTTACAAATCATTGCATAATTAATATAGGTTCGAAAGAATAAGTAACTAACCTCAGCTTCGAAATGTTGATCTAATAGCAGCCTAAAATCTTTCAACTCCTCAGGCAGTCCCACATGACTCGGCCCATGTTCCCACCTGTATAAGTGATATATTAGTCAAAACATATAATAAATAAAAATATTTACTGTACAAACTATGTATTTATTAATAAATGATGTTTACCTTGTCACCAATGAGAACATGTATGGATCGGTCACTCTAGGATGTAGAAACGGTAGTCGCCATTGGGCCTACGACTACAACAAGAGCAGGCCACTACTGATTGACATCATATTCGGTACTGTGGCCCAACACAGCTCCCAGTATAAAGTGGACACGGCAAATCCCCAACTTAGTTTTTCGCATTGATTGAAATCCACTAGATGTAGTAGCTACCTTATGTGCACCAAATTTCAAGATTTATCAGGCACTAAAATGCCTCAGATTAACCTCATGATAAATGCTCGGGCGTATTGTTCTATAACCTCCTCTGTTAGGTCTTAAAAAAGCTCATTGAAATTATCTTCCAACTAGTTGATCGATATCCAACCACCATCAAACCTGTTTGGGACCTTCCCCAATATTGCTCTGCAGAGGTCCACTTTACTAGGAACGATCGTTGATCCCGTGATGACTGACCCATCCACCGACAGACTGAGTTGTAACGCTACGTCTTCGAGTGTGATTGTACACTCGCCGCATGGAAGGTGAAAAGTGTGTGTTTTGGGCCTCCATCTTTCCACCAACACGCTGATTAGTGTAGGATTGAGTTTGCAGTCCATGAGCATCTGAAACGTATGAAAGAATCCAGCCTCTTGCAAGTAGCCACGAATTTAAAGGATCAAAGGCTTTCCTATATTATGTATGAATCTCTCCAAAATACGATCATATGCCTATTTATAACATAAAAATATTTCAAATTATCAAAAAAATAATTAAATTTAACATAATTGAAAATAACGAAATTTAAAATTTCGTCATACCATTGCTAGTTGAGCGGCTAAAATATGTTTGTCGTCGAAACAAATTAGAAAGGCGGTCATTCATAAGAAATTAATCTGAACGAATAAAATACGAGATAATTAAATAATAATATTTTTAGGGTGAGAATATTGATAAATTTAGAACAAAAAAATTGAGAGAGTTGAGAGAGTTTGAAAGAGTTGAAAGAATGATGCTAATTGAAGAGTGTATTTACAGGTTAAAAAAATTGATCGTTGCCCCCTTAATTTTTTTTACCATTATAGTGCCAACGTTCAAAAAAGTCGTTGATCTTTTTCCGTTGAAGGATAGCGCGGCCAACTGGTTGCGCTATCTTGTCACCCATGCAAAAAAATTACCCAACTGGACGCGCTTTCCATTTCTCTCTCTTAAAAATGACATATTTCTTTAAATTAAAAAAAGACTAAAACCCTAATTAAAAAAATACAACAGCCTTTAAGGCTAGTTTAGCCGGGATTTACATAAAATTTTAAGTCAAAATATTAAAAATATGTAAATAGAATTTTTTTTATAAAAAATAGAATTTTATATTGTAATAAAAATTAAATCTTTTTTTTCTTCTCCATTTTCAACATTTTTATTTTTATTTTTCTCTTCCTTTCTCTCTCTCTTCTTCTTTGTTCTTCTTCTCTTCCACGATGAACCCTCTGACCATCGTGCTTCACCGTTAGATCGACATGGGGTTCCAGGCAAAGCTTCCCTTCCCTGAGATGCAACACCTAACCATTCAGATAGGCTTAAAACGTCTTGGAGCGTAGACTAAACCTTGGACCAGTGAAGAAGATTCTTCTTCTGTACTCTCTTTTTATTTTTTATTTTTGCTCTTCTTCATCTTCTTCTTCTCTCCTCTCTCTTCCCCCCTTGGTTTCGACTTCTTTTGCTGTAAATGAATGGTGTGGGTACTGGGTTTTGGCTTCTAGTTTTAGTTTTGACTTCTTTTCTTGCAGGTGTCAATAGGGATGTTGTGCGGAATTTGGGTCTGAAATAGGGATTGATTCTAGTTTCGGACCATGGAGATTGGTGTTTCTAACAGGCAGTGAGGGCTTTGGCCTCACTTGGTCTAAAATGTGACCGTAGATCTGTTAGCATCAACGATGAAGCGCTTGTTCAAATTTCGGAGTGTTGCTGGAACTTGACTCGTCTTAAGTTCTGAGCATGTCAAGACTTAACCAATGCAAGTGGTTGTAGAAGAAAAAGAAGACGATGATAATAAAGAAGCAATGGGTTATAGAAAATTTATTTGTTTAAAATGAGAAAAACAATAGGCTGCAACATTTTCCACCTGAAAAGTAGAAGATTGAAAATGAGAGAATATTGACTTGTTTCAAATGAAATAAGATGGAATCGTACTTTTATTTTAATCTAAGCATTTTAAAATATTTTTATTACTTTTTTTAATATAGTTGAGCTAAAAAGAAAAAAAATTTATTTGCATGTTGCTCTTCCCGATTGTTTACCAATTTAGACTTGACTCATTCTATCGCGTGATGGACATTCATTCGCACACGTGTTAAGATCTTATAGAAATCAACACTGTCAGTGTAAAATTTTAAAACATTATATGAAAATAAAAAGTTAAGATATTAAATTATATAAATTAAAAATACGATTACCACATTTCTATTTTTATTAAGGTACAATGAGATTTTTTTGTCATTGTCCCCAAAATATTTAGCTACACGTATCAAACACTTTAAAATAAGAGAAAATGCTCTCAAACACGAGAAAAATACTAATATTTGACTTGGTGCATTAGAAAACTAAAGACTTGAGTTTCTTATATAGACTTGCAACCCTTTAGCAATATAGGATTCTATAAGCTTGAACTTCTTTCCTTATTTTCTTACTGATTTAACTAACATTTAATTTAACCAACATTTTCAATCAATTTTAACACCTTTCGAATCTTACATTAAATTTTCTAAAAAATGTGATACAGTTATCTAAAAATTGATTAATAAATCTAAATAAGAGAATCTTTACAAAATAATATGAAAATCCTAAATTTTCTCTCTTTATAGACACCTAATCAAAATTGGTTAAATGTTAACCGATAACATTGTATCAACTAATATATATCAACTCTTATCAATTAAGTGATTTAAATAATATTTTACCAAGTTATTGAAAGGAGTGGGAAGTGGACTTGTCCCAACCCACCTCACTCCCAGCATTTGGTTATCTTAGAGTCGTCGTTGTTGGAAGAATTTTACTTGAATTTCACCTTAAACCCTAGTAGGAATGGATGAGAACAAAACAAAAATAAAAATTTTAGAACAAAGACTTATAATCTTGATTATCTTGACTTCCTTTAGTCAAACAATACTTCAAATTGAACACATAATTAGTTTTAAACTAGTTTGTACCATAGAACATGCATCATTAAGTTTATCGTTATTAAACATAGAATTTAACTGAAAAAGACACTAAAAAGAATATGTAATTAATCGCGTTATATTTACGTAATAAATGCATTTCAATTTATGTTTTTATACATTAAAGAAAAAAAAAGGCTTAACGGCCTAGGGGGTTCACCCCATTTGCACAATGGATGAGAATTTTGTGATAAATCAACGTCTCTAATACAAATGAAACTCCTGAATACTCTCAAGTGCCTTATTTCCTTTTCTCGATGTAAACTTCACTCTAATATCAAATATTATTCACATGAATTTTGCACTCTTTCCATCAACTCATAATTTTTATTTTATTAGCCAAAAGAATATCTAGGCCAGAAATTTCAAAAAGCCCCCAAGAAGGGGAAAAAATTCACTTGCTTTAACATTTTATCATCATTTTTCGAAGTCTCAGGGAAGAGCTAGAGATGGCTCTGGAACACTGTTTTCAATTGAGCTCAGTTCGCAATACCACTAGAGTAATGTGCTGCAAAGCTACCTTCATTTTTCTTCTCTTGAGAAGGTCCATTTGCCGACATTTAGAGGACCCAATAAACCCAAGTTATCATTCAAATCATCTTCATCTTTTTCACATTCATTTACTGGCAAACCCCAAAAATCCAGGCTCATCTGCAAAGATAGTGAAGCAATTGCAGGTATATGCAGCTGTTTCTTTTCGTTACTTTTAGCATCATTATTGCAACACGCATAGCCCTTGCCTAAGAGATCTTTACAATCTGCAGTTGAAGAGGTTACCGAAGCGACCTGGTCAAAGCTTGTGGTTAGCAGTGACACAGCAGTTTTGGTGGAGTTTTGGGCACCATGGTGTGGACCCTGTCGGATGATTGAGCCAGTTATCGCTGAATTAGCAAGGGAATATGTTGGAAAGATTTCTCGTAACAAGCTCAACACTGATGACAGCCAAAACATTGCAACGCAGTTCGGAATCAGGAGCATCCCGACCATGTTGTTTTTCAAGAACGGGGAGGAGTGCATCATTGGTGCGGTACCCAAGTCTTCCTTGGCTGCTTCCATTGAAAAATATATTGATAATCGAAATATATATATATATATATATATAGCAGAATACAAAACAAAACCAAAGCTGGCTTGCCTTCTTGTATAATGTAAAGAGCAAACGTGGCTTATTTATGCCATGCCATGGTTACTTGAGTACTTGGCTTGTAATGTTAAAATACAGTACAGTATCTTCATACCAAAAATAAGTGTCAACCTATTGATCCGAATTAGTATCAGAATTATTGTGTAAACGAATTAAATCTAGTTTCAGAAAAGGCTTATTCTGATAGCAAATTTCCTGAAAAAAAGTTGGGTTCAATCCTCGTCTTCATGCATATCAATCTTCCTTTACATCTTTGGCTTCAACCATGGTGCAAAAGGTTTGCATTAACCCTAAAAATAATTTAAGGTAAACAATATAATAAGAAAATGGAGCAACTTAAAGATGAGATGCTTTAAAACATTTCATTTGATAAAAACACTATGTTATATGTTTCACTTTACTGAAATTGGTACAAAGTGGAAGGGAAGCGGCCCTTTCATCTATCTCCTATCATACAGTGCTGCGCCAGAGGCCACCCGCGGGTTTTCATGGCTGCAAAACACAGCAGCTACACCCCAACATCCATCACCTTTCATTTTGGCCATCTTTCATGGAGAAGTTTTCCAATCATATTGAAGACTATTAAAACCATTAACTGCTCCTAGTCCACTCAGTAGCTGGTTCCCCAAATCCTGTTGCTGTTGGTGATTCATACCTTGATCCCGAGCCATTGATGCCATGCCATTACCTACCCTTCCATTCATCATTGAGTTATTACCCATGGCAGCTCTGATTCCATTCACTATAGCAGATTGGCCAAGCCGCCCACCACCCATCGTGCCAAACCCACCACCACCTATACCTGAACTATTGTTGACAGTTCCATTACCCACCATACTGTTGCCACCATTGACAACTGTACTGTTACCTGTTGGCAACATTCCATTTAAACTCTTCACATCATTGCCTAGAGTGCCAACACCAACCATACCTCCCGTACCATTCAGTTGGCCAGACATTATTTCATGAATGATTTTCTGAACAGAGCTTTGCGATTCACTTGGATCAGCCTCACTGGAAAGAGCTATCTGCTGCACAGGCATATTCACGGGAGAATTTGCTGGGTTCATGTGACTAGTAGCTGCTAAAGCACCATGAGGAACTTGAGTAGGATTATTAGATGAGGGCGTTTGTGACTGAAATGGAGAAGGATTCGCTTGTGATTGTGGAATTGTACTAGATGATCCAGGGGAAGCAATCTGAACAAAGTTTCCACCATAGGAACTGCTTGCATTATTCATAGAATTCTGCTGCCTGGAGTTCATGGAATTCTGGTGTAGAAGCCCAACGGTACCAGCAGATGTTGATGCAGATGCAGCACTAAAAGAGTTATTTATGTTAGCCCCACCATTGTTAGCAACAAGATGCATCCCGGAAACCTGGGTAGAACTTTGGCTACTGGTGTTCTGGGCCACTGTTTGCTGTTGTGGTGTCAGCTGCTGCTGTTGTAGTTGTTCTTCAGGCTGTTGTGCTTGAATACCAAATGAAGTACTTGTTCTTCGAGGGAACTTGGCCAAACTCTCTGATAAAAAACAAATAAATTAGATAACCACCCTGCTCACATATAGGGTGTTAATAACTAAAGCTACAAGACGACAGGTTTATTATAAGGTAAAATCAGCAAAAGACTTCTAACACTAATTTTAAAAATGCGCAAGGTGCAGTATGCCAAATCAGTAGGTAATTAGTTATATCATGCTAAACTATTTCCAATGGCACAGATAAAATGAAAAAAAATGCATTGGGCTGCTAATAGCTAGAAACAAAGAAACCTTAACCATAAAAAATTAGAAAATAATTATTACATCAAATGGTCACAAGCTAACAAAGGGCTACCACATCAACAGCTGTCATCTGGCTTATAAAATTCTCAATTGAAACTAGCTTACAGGTAAACCAACATGAGAGGACTACAAACCCTCAGGTGCTATTGTAAGATGCTTGGATCAGTACTTCCAAGCATTTCAAAAGAAACTTCCAATGAGAAAATAAAACAAATTTAGCTAGGGAAATATTGTCAAAACTTACCCATAGGTCCAGTCTTCGTCTCTCTACTGTAATCAATCAAGTCCTTCATACTATTAACGACTTCGGATATCTGTTAGACCACCCCCATCCCCCCAATCCACAAAAAAGAAAAAAAAAAAACAACAGAAACAGTGCATTAGTTCATCAAAAAACTCATTAAGGTACATCTTGCTAATTTAGTACTAGAAAGTGCAACTGTTAGAGGACTTCAAACGATACAAGAACATTCAAATCGGTCCACAAGAACTTTGGAAGAGTATGGAAATTAGCAATTTGCATTGGGGAAAGAATTGCCGGGTAACATGAAAGGAGTTAACGGACATTAATCTGCATTAGAAAGAAAAGGAAATTTTTGGAAAAGATAGTGCATCGTTCAATAAAGAACAATCTATCAAAAGGTTAGTTGATGTAGCATTTTATCTCTGATTCTGCTCTCCAAAAAGAACAAGATGCCAGCACAGATACCAAAAAATTTTCAGTACACATTTTCTTTTCAGCCTTTACCTGGCCACCACTAGGAGAAAGACCTAAGTACATGATAGCACAAATTTACTCATTAACAAATTGTACCAGAGAAACAATAAAAGAAAAGCACTGTCTCAATATAAGTTCCGAATAGAAATGAGAGCAGCAAGAAGCACAAAGCAGATTAATAACAAATATTAACTAGGTAAAGTGGAAATTTATAGCAAAAAGTTTCCAAAATATAAGAATACATCATCACATATCCAAATTATTCTAAGCAGGTGTAGGAAATTACCTGAAGACAACGTACATATCTCTTTGTGTAACCCAAATCATTTACCAACGGCACTTCCAAGGCTTTTGCCAGTTGCCGAGCTGATGCTACAAACCTAAGTTTGTCAATAGCTAATTAGAAATCCATGCACCCAGTAATGATCACAGATATAAAGAAAATACTGCAAGTTGATTTTATATGCTTGCCCAAGTAAGAGTGCATGTCCAAGTGTAACCCAAATAAGTATCTAACAAGATGGTGCATCTAACATAATTGTAACTATACTGGAGTACAAAAATCAGGCCTATGCAATAGACAATGTCAAGTAAAACCATCCACAATTTTGTACTTCCTTTTTTTACTTACGACCAATTTATAGCACTATTTAAGCTAATTGATATCAGTCATTCATATTTCTATCATCTTTAAGATGGTAGGTGATTGCATTCATTCTATATCATATTTTCTTGATCCCAAGTATCATTATTCTGGTAATTTTAAGGTTCAATAGAAGTTACAGGTTCCAATTTAAGAGCCTCATTTTAGGTTCTCTTACATTACACAATTTCATCTTCAGTTGACGAATTATTTAAGCAAGGTGGTGTCCAAATATTGATCCCATTATAGGAATAAGATTACTGAAACTCTACAAATTTGTATATAAATTTGTTCAATTAACAAAAGGACAACTGCAAAAGATTTTCACCATCTTCCAGGCTCTCTTTTGGACTGTCAGAAGCAGAACTTACAATGCTACACTAGGTCTAAAGCCTTCAAAACAGTAAGCATGTAAAGCCTCTGAAGAAACAAATTATGCATGACACCCAGATCTTTTATCTTCTTTATCAGTCTTTCAATTACAGCACAAACTTGGATTTACAACCAGCTTCAGATGGAACCCAAGCAAGTCCTTATGAGCAGAACTGAACAGTCCGACAACAATACAGAATAACTTCCCACCTTAAGCCTGGTTTATATTCATAAAATTTCTTGTAGCTCAGTGGCAGATATGGGTTATCCTATTTACTTTAATACATTAAGAGCTCAATCATTTCCATCTTAATTCAACCATTATCTATAAGAACCATATTCTCTCATTAAAATAAATCTTAAAATCATATATTCTAGCTCACCACATATCCAACATTTATTTTTCTTTTTTGGGTACAAAGAAGGCCACAACCTGGGGATAAGGAAAGAGGTTGCAAGTGCTAAGATTTGAACCCCCGACTTCATCATGCTATGCCCTTGAGGGCAACATTTACTGCAGCCTACGAAGTGTGAAAAAGTAGCATGCATCCATTGCACACCATGTATAAAAGGAACCACATCAGGTCATAACTAAAATACTCATCTAGAAAATTAAAAAAGAAAGAAAACACAGACACACATCTATAATATTCCTCTCCATGGCTTTCAGTGCGGATCATCTAAAGTATGTCCTCAAGGAAGAGTATGACAACTACCTAATATGCTGTTACTCAAACTTGGAAACTTGAGCAGGAAAAAGAAACAGGTTTCAATCTGTATATATTCTCTGCAAACTAGATGTCTATTTCTAACTGGCAAGATAACTTGTGTCAAACATAATAAATAAAAGTGGAAAAACAAAATGTTTACCCAAAGAAAGAGTTCCCAAACAAACATAACTGGCAACATCAATACACCGAGTGTAAGTGACTACAGCTGGGTATGAGCAAGAGGAAAGCATAATGCATCACACTCTAGAAAAGAAAAAATGAAAGGGAAAGAGCTACCAATCCAGCTACCATATAAAAAGGAACGATTACTCAATTCTATCAAAAAAACAAAGAGCACAATAATAAAGGACGTACAAGTTACAGTTATTCTGCAAATCTGGAGCAGATAAATTTGTTGATGCATTTTGAGTTGCTGCTTGATACTTCTGAGCAGCAGCCCCAAGCTGACTAACCTGTACAAGGCAAACTACCATCATTAAATACAACTAGTACAAGTAGCAACCATAATGTATAATAACAACCATTAGGAGAATGAGAAAAGAATCTACTCATAATTTTAGGGAAAATAAGGAGAAAAAAACTATGATGAAAATCCAGCATAAACATTCAAATGATATTTCAAGATTACAGGCATGGTGCAAAAGGAAAATCACAAGCAGCTGATCATAAAATAGAAAGCCATCCCAACATCTAGAGATAACAATATTGCAACAGCAGCATAAATAAATGGCATAGGTAGATGGAACCGATTCTTCATCATAACCTAGGATGAAAATTTTAGTTCCATCATAATCATAAACTTGCATTATATTTCTGACAATGAAAATGATGGAACTGTTATATACTACTAGAAGATTTTCACCTTGTACCACTTGAAAAGCAGCAAATGTAATAAAGAAGGCATTCAAGATTACAAATAAACTCAATCAACCAGGCTCTATAGGTTTCATTTGGTTTAGACATACAATGCACACAGGTCAATAGCATATATGTTACATTCTCAGGCTACAGAGAAAATTCATTTGATCACAACCTGAGGTATCAACAATCTTCTAGGGATAAGTTCTTCATGACGTCGAGCACAAAATTCCCAAGAACATATCTGGCAAAACGAATGAAAGAGAAAAAAACTATGTTAATACAGCGCCAATTTTCAAAGCTGGGAGAAAGCCATTACTTCAATTTATAACCTTCAGATCGGGGGAGAAAACTATCCGAAGCTGACCATCACGAACAACACGAAGTTGCTCAAAAACACTTTCCTGTATTGCTTTTGCATAGTCCAGGACAATTTGACCAGATGAATTCTGATACTCACGGGGCATATCAACATAAAGAAGTTCTTCCAGAGTACCACTCTCATATTTAATTTTGAAAAGCCTAGGGAGAACCTCAACAGTCGCCTCTGAGAGCAGTAGTAAGATATTAGATATATAGCAGTGATGGATAAATTAGATACAAGAAACCGCTATACATGCACATTTAGGCTAAAATAAGAAAACAAGCTAGTACATTGACACCTCAAAAAGGATAACTAATATATATTGAAGGTGCCAATTTAAGATGGCAATAGCTGACTGTAACCCAAAGGGAGGAACAACAGTCAAACAATTAAAAATAAAAGACTCACCAAAACCACGTCCTGGTTTGCGATTACATATTTCACAATGCCATACATCCTGGAAAATTTTTAAACAATACAATTATCAATTGCATGGGGAGGGAACACACCAAATAAATGAAGACAAAGAAGAGAAGTGCTAAAGATAATTGACCTTGGTCAATTACAAAATATGCTAACTGAGGATCACAGTTGGAAATTTCTGCAAGTTTTTCTTAGAAACAGACCTGAGGGAAAACACCAGTTGTTTGGCGGCCACTTCCATACATAGAAACACACCACTTCTTCTTCGCATTTGGAGCAAAGTACTCGGCGACAAATTTTCTCCAAAATTCAATATTGTTGTCCTACATGAAAAACAAGCATGTTACCTACCCAAAGCAACCAAATACATGTGAAAAAATAAACAGATCTTCAAACCAAAGATATCTTACTTCAGGTCTATGTTGTTGTTGATACATGTAATGTGTCAGACGCCTGGCACACATCCCAGGCTCGTACACTGGTTTCACAGGTGATCTCAAAGGCAAATTCTGCTGTTGAAATTGCTGTGGCAATTGAGACCTTTGTTGAGGCATTGCTTTTAAAAGTTGCTGTTGGTGTTGTTGTAGCTGCAACAGCCTTTGCTGATGCAAAAGATTAATTTGGGCTGGTGAGGGCTGCCTCGACATGTGGAGTAACTGCTGTTGCTGTTGCTGTTGTTGTTGTTGCTGCGGCTCCTGTTGTTGTTGGTGCAAAAACAAGGACTGATCTGAATGTGAGGGTTCCATTTTTACCTGTGCCAAAGTTCTCATGGGTGGTATTTGTTGTGGTTCCAATTTCACAGGAGCAAGCTTCCTCAGTGATTGCAACTGTTGTTGCTGTTGATGTTGCTGCTGGCCAAGCTGATCATTAGTCACTTGTGGCTCCAATTTGACCGCCCCACCAACACCAGCCAACCCTCCTCTAATAGATTGAAACTGCTGCTGCTGTTGTCCTTGCTGGGTGTTGTGAGGAGCAGAGAACTGTTGCAATGCTTGTTGACCATGTTGGAAATGTGGTGATTCGAGGTGTTGGGAGTGCTGCTGGTCTGGTAAAATATGGTTACCAGAAATGTTTGGAAATTGCTGACCTTGAACTTGACCGGATGAACCAGGGTTTGCCATGTTTGATGGAACAAACGATGATGAGGGAGCATTAAACCCCATCCCATTACCTACATTTGAAAGTGGATCAGATTCAGCCCCTGAGTCAATTCCTCCACGCTGGCTACTCCCCGGACCAGAAAGCTGAGGGTTTGGAACCCCATTTCCAAAGGACTGACTAAGAAGGGAAGACACATTTGGCACATTGCCAAGCATATTCATATTACTAAACTGAGTGCGAGGCGACACTAATGAAGGGTATCCAGTTTGAGAAGGAAGGCTACCCCCTTGGGCTCCTAGCATCCCAGAACTCGACCGCAAAAGAGAAGGCGTAACAGACTGCACACCACCTATAGGAGTAGAAGACCCCGATGGTACCATACTTAAAAGTTCACTATCTAATACTCACTCATAAAACTGCAGCCACTACCTAAAACAACATGAATATTAAGTAAACTACAATGACAAAGAAAAGCACAAATATTCAGCTGTATAGCTCAAGGCAATCAGCAGTTTATCCCCAACTTGGCTGCTTGCTTTTAGCTTCATGCTCCTCATTGTACCCAAATAAGAAAGAGTAAGTTCTGTTCCTGAACATATAGCTCTGAAAACCGAAGCCAAGCAAGGAGTTTAGATTTGCAATCTCTTCAAAGCAGAAATGGAATGGCTTTCGCATGAATCCCTATACAAAAAAAAAAAAAAACATAATTTTCAGATCCACTACAACATATATCCTAGCGAATATTTTTAAAAACATAAAAAGAAGTAAAACTTTCACCAAAGAACTCATCAATTAAACTCCAATCAAATCTAAAAAGCAAACCCAAATCTCAAGAACTCAGAAATGGTCATTAAATCCAACAAAACTTTAGTTAAAATTAAAGAAAACCCACAAAAATCCCCAAATTCTTACCCTACAGAAAAACTCAAAATTTGCAATTTTACTACACTAAACAAAACAAATTCTAACCAAATAAAACCATCTCGATCGAACCTGAACACCAAAAATCGTTGATCCTAAACATTGAACGAGCAAACCAGAAAATGGGTATTCAAGCTAAACAAGAAAATAAAAAAAAGGGTTAAGACTAGAAAAGACTTCATAGAAGACTCACCAGAGTTTTAAGAAAATCCCAACAGGTACAGAGTCAAAGGAGAAACAAAAGAAAAAGAGAGTTACTCAAATCTACAAAGCTTTGATTTCAATCAAAACAAGAACCCAAAAAACCCCAAATTTCTTAACTCTCTTTCTCTTCGATTCTTCTAGTTTTTTGCTTCGATAAACCGGACCAATAAAATATCTTTATATCCCTCACTACACAAAAAAAAAAGGGAAAAGAAAAACTTTCTTTCCTCTCCTCTACTCTTCAATCAAATATTCTTCTTATTCTCTTCTCAGCTTCTGCTTTTTTTTTTTAATATTTCACTTAATAATTTATATTTCTTGTCTCAGTATGTGCCCTGTTCTTCCTCGCTGTATCTAGAGAGAGAACTCGAAGGAAAAAAAAAAAAAGAAAGAGAAAAGTTTCTAGAGAGAGAAAGAATAAGAGATTTTGCTTTGCCCTTGCGGACGTCAAATTTGTATTCAATTTGATTGAATTCTTTTTTATTTTTGGTGAAATCAAGTCAAATGCTACTCTTTCCCTTCGCTTGTTTTTGCGGGTTCGTTTTTCTTTTTGTTTCCATGGTACGGTGATGGTAGCATATGCATGCATATATGATTACATACATCCATCATAAGGATGATGGAATGTTATTAAAGTGACACATTGATTTTGAGTTCTATTTTGTGTGTTTTAATAATAAGGTTTAATTCACACTTTAACTTTTAAATTTTCTTTTTAGTATTTATTTTTTTTATTTCAATTAGATATCTAATATATGCTAACGTTATAGATTTTAATCCACATTCATTAGATGGAAGTTTAAAAAATTTGCACTAATCAAATGATGCCAAGTTTATGGCTATTTTAAAAAAAAAAATTCTGTCGAAACCCTTTTCACCTTCAATTTCTCCATATTGGTTTACCTCAAATACTTTAATTTTGCTATTTGAATCAATTTCATATTAATAGAATCACTTCTTCAAATTCGCCCTTTTCAAGTTTTTCCAATATCTTTGGTTCTCATCTTCTACTACTACGCCCACCAAATGCTTCTCTAGTAGCTTCTATTCTTAACCAACATAACTTCATTAATGGTGATGTTAAAACACTGAAGCCTTAGTTTTTTTATAAAAATTTTCAAATGAAAAGTAATGTTGAAAATAGGCTAACCACGAAAGATGTCAAATTATCAATAATAAGAAATTCAAAAAAACAAACCGATCATAGTAAATAAGTGCTCAAATTGCAATTTGAAGGTACAAATCACCCTCTCTTTTATATTATTAATTATACCCAACTCCCTAAAAACAAAAACAAAAATTGAGAAAAAAAAATAGTTAACTCATTTGATTTTTTCCCGAGGACTGCAAAATATACCCCACTAAAAATCTAACCTAAAAACAATGTTACATCAAAGAAGAAAGAAAAGAACCTATCATGCATATTTATGAGTAGATACAAAATAGAAGAGGTGAAGGATTTTCTGGGTTTTGGAATCAAAATTGAACTATAAAAGAAGAAATGAAGATTGATTTCAATTTTAGTAATATAGATTACTAGGTTTTATCATGAGATTATTGAATAATTTGTAAGTGTATACAGTCGTCAATAAGTAATAAAGTAGTAAGTATAGAGTTATCGTCTCCATAGAGATTATATAAGTAAGGCAAAAATTGGGACACTATCAATTGACAAGTTGGTGATTGAAATAATTAAAAGCGAATTGAATTAACTAATTAACTTAATTAAGATTACTAAGTATGCAAGACAAATGAGAATGTTAACACAGAATAATGAGCAATATACACTAACACAAGTTTAATCACAATGACATGAATGAGCTAGAATAATTGTTTTCCATTTCATCTCGTTTACTATTTTTTGAATAAGTGGCAAGACTATAGCACTGTCATTACTCGTCAACATAAATCCTTTATCTGGGAGCATGGGTTGATTCTTGAAAATAGAATCAGATCTCTCACTTGCTTCATCATTATGGAATTAGGCTTGAACAACATGACTTTTCTCTTACTCTTAGAGACATGGTAAATTTAGCTTTTTTGCAAACAGTTTGTGTGCAAATCTGTACTCAAACATATGGCCATAAAAAAAAAAACAACACTAGTAAATTGTAATTTACCTCAAACAATTACACAAGCTAGTCAACGATAGGTTGAGTGAAGGTGGTAACGGCTTTGTGCGACAGAGGTAGGGTAGGACGGCTGTAATAGGGAGTTAGTGAAAGTGCGGTTGGGAAGATGGACTAATGGTTGGTGATAGGTTTTGCTTCGAGAGATGGGAGCTGTAACACCCTACACCCGGTCCAGTCGTCGAACCTGAGCTATAGGAGGCTACAACAGTTAACAACAATTATCACCTACGATTTTACCTTAAATATTCAATTTACAATGAAACATTTAATATTCTAAATATAATATAATTTACATCTAAAACCGACTCTCAAACGAGCTTACGACATCTCTCAAATCAATCAAAAATCAAATAAAGACTTAATTGAAAACATTCAATAATGCATGCTTAGGCAGTGTGTGACTAAGTCACATGATCGTGTCACCAAATCTTGCCACTAACTGAACTTGTGTAAAAGAATGTCACACAACCGTGTAACCAATTGAAGTCATGTGGACCTAAATGCAAAATTTCAACTTAAAGTCATACGTTCGTGTTCTTAGACCATGTAATAGACTAAGGCCATGTAAACTGGAGCCACACGGTCGTGTATCCAGACCATATAACTCACTGAGGCCATGTACACCAATCACTTCCCAAAACATAAAGACCACACGGTTGTGCCAAATGCCCATGTGCGGCATACGGCCGTGTGTCAAACTGTGTATACCAAAAGAACCTTTCAAAATAAGTTATAAGACCCTATGTTCACTTATGCCACAAGCATGTATTATACCATTCCTCAAACCTATTCAAATGCACAAAAAATATACCAAAAACACAACTCATAACATCACCTAAAGTGCCTAACCAATATGCCATAATTAACACGTCAATTCAACAATTCATAGTCAATCATTTACACCAAGCATTTCCTAAGATCCATACCATACTTTCATCAACAATTCATCATTCTCACATGCCAAATTCAACAAGAAAAATGCACCATAAGTACTAAAGCATACTTATACCATCACATGTCACAACCAACCAAAACAACCATTAAGGCTTACAACAAAACCTATAGTTCACATCAAAATGGCACAAAACATAATTCAACCACTTATATATATACATTGCCATTATCACCTATTTACATGCCACTTATAACTGGAGCAAAATGAAAAAAAGTCTACCAAAAGAATTGGTGGATAGTGTAAGCTTTGGGGACAATCTATGTCACGCCCTAAATTTTATTTATTTATCTGCACTAGTTTATGTCATAAAGGAATTAATGGTCTAGCGGTTAAGTGTGTTAGTTGTTTCCATAATGTCCTAAGTTCAAGCCCCCACAAGTGCATATTTTAATTCATGGAAAGATTCTTTCCTTGATTACAAGGTCAACCTTCCCAAAGTTCTCCCCTTTTCACTCTCGTGATCCACTTTTGGTGCCATTGTCCCCTTAACTTGCCAAAACCTCTCATTTACCTTACCTTGGCTGATCATTGAACCTAGACACTCCCTATTTCATTTTTATTTCCTCATTTTTTCTCTCATCCTCTCCTTTAGCCTCACCACCATTTTGCTCCTCCATTTTTCTCTCATTTTCTTCCTTTTTACCACTTTAAATGTCTCTTTTCCTCATTTCTCTTGCACTTCACCACCACGCAATTTCATCGCACCTCTACCACACCACCACCTCTCTTCTGCCACCGTTGTCGTCTTTAGTCACCACCAAAATTTTCCATTTTTTTCTTTTCTTCTCCTCTTTTTAAAACTGATCTCTATAATCCCTTAATGCTTATTTTTTATTTATTAAAATATCACTTCTCATCTTATCTTTTTAACTCGTTATTTTTTGCATTTTAGTGTCGAATCCTCCTCTTTAGTCAGCTTTTCGGGAAATATTATTGAACCTTTTCCTTCCATTATTAAGTATGGAAGAATCTTCTGGTTCATGACTTTCTTTTATACTATTATTTTGATTAGGATGTTACTAACACTTTATTTACCGCACCTTCATGAAGTGCCATTCAAAAATCCTGGAATCGTATTTCATTTGTAGAAATATGCGATTTCATGATCAATTGCGTAAGTCTCACCAAACCACAATCATTTTTAATCAAGGGTTGTTTATTTATTTATTAAATTCGTACTAACACTAGTATTTGGTCAAAACCATAGTGACTCAAGAATTGAACTCTCCCCTTTTGAAGTGGAATTGGGATTTGAGCAATCGAATTTACAAAGTGTGGGGATTTACTTTTAATAATGATGATTGATGATAATATTGATAAAAATAATTTAATAAGTAATAAATTATTATTGTTAATATTATTCTTGAATAATGAGATATTGGGTGAACACAAAAGTGTTCTTTAGAATTGATTTAAGATTCGATAAAAGAGGATACCAAGTTAGTTCCTGAAACTTTAGATCTATAACAATGATTATGATTTTGTGATTTAAGTTACTCATGACATGTGATTTATGGCTATTGGATTATGTATGTGCAAATGATGTGAAAAATATGTTACTATTCTGATCTTTTGATTAGCATGTTAAGCATGCCATATTTCTTGTTCTGATTTGCATGTTAAGCATGGCATTGTGATAAAATATGTACAAGATTTGATCCGCATGTTAACCATGCCATATTCCAATATTTTGATTCGCATGTAAAGCATGCTTACTAAAAATTTGTTCTGTATGCCATATCACATGCATAGGGTTGGGAAAACAGGTGCGGAGGAAGTATCTGGCAGTAAATATGCATTATCTGGTGGCTTATCCATAATATTTTATATCTGGCAATGAATTTGTAATATCTAGTGGTTTGACCACATTATTTTGTTTCTAGCAGCTTGACTGCACTATCTGGTGGCTAGTCCACATTATTGGTGTGTTATTGGATAGATGAGTTCTGAGGAACTCTTTATGGTGTGTAGTGAAGTTGGGTAGGATTTCTAACACCCTATACCCAACCCGGTCACCCAACCAGAATATTAGGATATCATACCATCGTCATATATAATAAGCTTTACAAATGGTCTCGTTATTAAGCAAATATCTTCCAATTTAGCTTTTGAATAATTACAAGTCACACATATTCTAATCATCATTAAAATATACTCAACATTCACCAAACAAACTTAAAAGGAGAATTAAACATGCTTTTAGACCACCAAACAAAATTTCAGAATTATTCACGTAGGTATCGATACTGAACCAAAGGTATCGATATTTCTTTCAAATTGTATTGATATTGCTTGGAAAATCGATACCAAAACTGCATTCTGTTTCTTGCTTAAAATCAAAATCTTAGAATTTATCAATACCTTTCATAAAGTATCGATTATTGTACCCTGAGTATCGATACTCATGATATGGTATCAATACCAAATTATGTTACTAACTTCTTGCACCTTCAAAAATCATGGAGGTATCATTTTTAAAGCACAAATATCGATACATCTGCTTTAAGCCACAAAAATTCAACAGTTTAAGGCATATAATTCGTTAAAATAACTACTCAACTTTCAACTTTTACCTTATCAAGTAATCACCAAAATGACCATAATAACAGTTCAATCATCGAAAACATGTCCGAGTAAGCAAATGATATAACAAGAACAATATCCATAAATCCTAAGAACAAATAAGCTATAAAAGTAATTAAAACATTATGGCAAAGTTCATGCAACAATTCTACTACATTATTCAATGCCCATTGACTATACATACCGTTCATGACACTTTAACATAACAAATATTCAACCCAAAACAATATCAATGAAATAATTATAACATTCATCAACAATGCTAGAGAACTAAACCCATAAAATATCATGAGGACCACAATAATAATCTATCAAAGTCTAACCACATTGCCTTATCCTCATAGATCAAAAAATAATATTAATACCACCTACACAAATACTAAAACCTAACTTGGATAACTTTCTTGATATCCTAGCATTGCTCACACCAAAAATGCTAAATATCTACAATGGTTAGAGAGAATGGATGGGCTTAAACAACCTCAGTGAATGTCGAAGTAACCACGAAGTATATACAATATCAAAGGTTAAACAAGAGAATACTACAACACGTTCACAACCATATTCTAACCTAGTCAAAATAACATATTCACATTTCATTAAATCATAAAACTAACATATACTCCTACATGCAATTACACTCAACTCGCTTATATATGTAATACATTTTACAATAATCATTAAGACTAAACAACATATACATGCTTCAAGATATCACAATTCTATGGCATGCCAACTATATCTAACGGTTTCAAGAGATCACAAGGCTAAAATATCCACAATTATACATTTTTAATTACTGATTTAATGCGCATCATCTCTATTCACATTCATCAATTTACATCACAACTTGTACATAATGCATGCTTATCAGATTCACATTTACTTGCACTTTAGGTGCCACAATAATACCGATTGAGCCATCACATACCTGACCACATTTGTGTGCATTAAAATCAACACATTATATATCACATACAAGTATTCTCACATATTACCTATTATAATAATATTACATTCCACAATTCAACACATATATACTTAACAAAATTTTGCTCGCTTTCACTACATATTTGCATTATTAGCATATCATTAATACTATCATTTGGCATGTATATCATGCCTCCAACTCAACGTAATTCACAATTGTCATCACACATGTCTCATATCATAATATCGTATTGTAATAATCAATCCACAATTATTCACATAATCACATAATTGCCAAAATAAAGCAAAGGAAATAGAAAGCTTACACTCGGAACTTAGGATAAGGGTTTAGGCTATTCCTAAGCTCCCAATTAACACTATGAATCGTGTCTACAAGTAGCGATTCCAAGCACTCACCATTTGCGCTTTCGCTTAGTTGCCGAAAGCTTAAACTAGGTTTTCCCTGCCTTTCGTTTTATGCGTTGAAGATTCTAATGATTTTGAAGCTTCAACAAGGTAAATCACACAATACAATCAACAATCAGCCAAAGACTCACTTCAAACAATCAAAACACAAGCCTCAACTAAATTCTCTTGTAATCGAAACTTTCGACATAGCAAACTTGAAATTCAAATATCTCGATCTATACTTAATCTTTCTACCTAAAACAATTTCCATTCATCTAATAATTCACCTATAATAGATTATCAACCTTTAAACTATGTAAAACTACCTAATTCATGGTATCAAAAATTTCGACATGTTTATGACAATTTTCACGAAAATTCATTAAAACGTTGGAAATCTTCAACGAAACTTTAGAGTAAGTTTAGAAACCTTCTAATCATGTTAAAACTAATTGAAAAACACTTTGAAACCATATTTTTACCCAAAATCCCGTAATCCAAAATTAACGACCTAATTTTCAGCTTTTATTTAAAACATACGATTTAACGGCTAAAAATTCAATTTAAAGGATCAAATAACATCAAAAACTAATAAGGAATCAAATCATTACCTTATTTGAAAAAAACCAAACATTTGATCGAAAACCCAAAAAACCCAAAAATTCAACAACAGAGAAATCTATGGTGTTATTAGATGTTTTTCTTGAAATTCTATAGAGATTTATAGCTTGGGGAATGATAGAAATTTAAGGAATTAAGTTTGGGAATCAAAATTAAATGAGATGAGTTTTGGAATGCAATGTATGGCAAAACAAAGATATGGAGAAGAGACTAACGTGGGTTTTATAAAGATGAAGGGGGAGAATAGGGTGAAAATTAGAATTTGGTTTAGTTGCCTTTTAAAAATTCATAGTTTAGACCCTTTTACAAGTCAAACTTTATTTCAAAATTGAAAGTATTTTGAACATTATTTTTAGAAATTATTCTAATTTTCAAAAACCTATAGACGAAAATAATTTCGGATTACCACAATTCAAAACTTCTGAACCTAATTCGTGACAAAATTCCTATTTTACCCTCGAAACTTATAGGCCCAATTTTAGGGTGTGATGTCACATACCAAAAACTGGGTTAGTAGAAATTAGGTTAATGAACCGAGAGAGTGGTCACCCAAATTTTATTTATTTATTTTAGATAATCTTTTGATATTAATAAATATTAAGTATAGTGGTTGAGTAGTGGTGGAGTTGTCCATGATGACTTGTGTTCGGATCCCTTCCCTCACACTATTTTCTATGTGGTGCAATTTTGCCTCAAACCTTAACAAAGGTCACACCATGGTTTTAAAATAAATGTTGTAGGAATTAAAATAAGGAGGTGAAGTGGTCAAGTGTTTTTAAGCTATCTTAGAGGTAAGTTGAAGTCCCCTTGTTCTCATCTTTTTATTTAATTTTTAACACAATTTCCATGTGCATATTGTGCTTGCCGTCCACCCTATCATTACCATGTTTAGGAGGATTTCTTTCCCTCTTTATGAGTTAAACTTACCATATGTTGAGGTAACATGATCCTCCTTTATGCTCATATGTTCCCTCTCTTTCCTTTAACTTCATTCTTGCCTATTTGCTATGATTCAATGAACCTGGTCACAGTTGACCAAGCTTACTCCACCTCCTTACCGTCCATACCACTCATTTTCTCCCATATTCTCATTTTTTTAATTATGTCTTTTTAATTTTCTCTCCTTTTTGACAAACAACCACCACATTCAACCACCACTTAAAATTCCTCCACCACAAGCTATAGCTTCACCACCTCCACACCATCACCCAAGGTTCTCTTCTCCTTCTCTTTTCTTTCAATCACCACCCTTCACCGCCACCGTCGCCTCCGTGAGCCGCCGCGAACCATCGTAAGAAAACCTTCCTCCACTATTCCTTTTCTTTTCTCTTTTCTCTTAATATTGTGACCGAACCCTCCCACTCTTTTTATATATTGTTTTAAGGTTTTAAAATGCCTATTGATATTTTATTGAATTTACATGAAATATTGATTTTTAGTAAAATATGGTTTTAGCAAAATGGTTCATTGTAATTTTCGTAAAAACATATCAATATTATATTTTTTTTGCTGCAAATTGGAGAAATAAGTTCTTAATAAAATTAGAATTAATTTTAAAATTTATAATGTTTACAAATGAAATTTCTAAAGACTTTTGATTTTATGAATTTAACATGTTCTTTTTAAATAGTGACAAATAGTCAAGTTCTCTAGTTTTGAATAAATGATTTTGAAATATGATTGAAATCACAAAAGTTTCGAACAACGATCAAACTTTTACAAATCAAAATACCGAAGTCATCGATTTCTAAAATTTCTCGATTTCAATAGTTTGAAATGATTTACACAAATAGTTTAAAAAAAAGTATGTTTGAAAACAACGAAAGATTTTCTGAGCCATTTCAGTGGCTAATGTAGCTTTTCGAATTTGGTCATAGTGTCGAGGCCGAGTTTGGGGTGTTACATGTGACAAGATCTATTTTCTAAAAATCTGTACTATTTTCTGAAAAGTATTGCATAGACATCGTCATTGTGCATTCTGCCATATCTAATTCTGTGAATAAATATTTGGCATGTTATGATCTACTTTAATTGATATTGTTATGAGTTAAGTTCTGTTATTGTTATTATGGTAACTCACACTAGGCTTTTTAATCTCACCATTTTAAATTCTAATTTTTTAGATAATCAAGATTGGATAGGCTCGACTACAGAGGCACTCTTGGTCATTTTTTTAAAAAAATTTATATTTATTGGTATTTGATATTCTGAGATTTGTTTTATTACTTTGGACTTGGACTATGGGTTTTTTTGGACTTTGAATTTTGGATTGGAATTTTTCTATATGGTTTATGTTTTAAAAATTATCATATAAATGATTTACAAAATTAATAACTTAAAATGGATTTTATACAAAATAATAAAAAGCTCAATAACAATGTTTTCAAAAATTCAATACTAAGTTTCCATTACACGACACAATCTGCTTACGAAATTGATATTTTACGAAATGTATGTTAATTAATGTTTTCAAAACAATAAATGACTTTTAGATATAGAAATTTGTTCACTGCGATGTTTTAATTGAATTACGTTGTTTTCCTAAAACACTCTCAATACTTAAGTTTTTCTAAATTAAGCGATATCAACTAAATTTTGGTTTTACTTAAAACAAGACTCAAAGACATTTTGCAAAGGCGGATTTTAAAAGAGAAAGACTTCTAAATGTTTTTACAGCACCATTGTCATGCCAATGTGATCTTTGAGATTCGGCCATAGCGTTTAGGTTGAGTTTAGGGGGTTATATTTGTAGTATCAGAGCTCAGTTCAAAAACTCAGACTATGGTTTATTTTAAAAAATACATGCATGTTAATAAAAAAGGTATTTTGGGAAAAATTCATACTTTAGTTAAAACTTTTTGTTCTGTTATGAAAATACCGAGACTTCGAAGCTGGCCAGATAAGTACTACCTTACTAAGTTTTTATATGAGATTGTAGTATACTGTAGATTCTGAAACTATAGATTTTGAAAATTACACCGTGAAACTCTAGACTCTAAAAATTATTGATACTGATACTTTAGTGACAAAACTTTAGAATTGTAACACTTTGGATTGATAATTAAAGCTAATTTCTAATTGTCAGATAAAACTACATAAAACTTAAGAATTCGATAACAAAAAGATGAGTACTCAAGGCATTCGTACTAAGGGTATGAGAGCTTACGGAAAGCAGGGTCTAGGGACCCAAATAGATTTGTCTGTGTCAAGAATGCACACACCTAAGACCATTATCGAACCAGAGTTAGTGGCTAATTAGGTCGAGAACACGCCAACTATGGAGGAGGACCATTAGGAGCCTACTCACGATGCTGTGTCATAGACCATGCTTAGGGTGCTACAGCGTGTTGCTAGGACCTAAAGTGGATTTGGAAAACGTGATGCCATTATTGAGAGACTCCAAACTAACAAAGCCAAGTTATTCAAGGGCGTTGCTGGAACGACCCCCATTGTGGTAGAGTATTGGCTAGAGGCTACGGAAAGGATTCTAGATGATATAGAGTGTACATTAGAGCAAAAACTGAAGGGTACAATCTCACTACTGAGGGATGAGGCTTATCGCTGGTTGAAAATCATTGCGAGGAGTACTGTAACAACCCATTTTTAGTGAAATCGAAACAGTGGTTTCGAGACCATAAATCCGAGTCATAAAGAAATTTATTTTAATATTATTGCATGGTTGGCATTATGATAGGAAAGACCTATGAAAATTTAATAAGAAAATTTTATCGATTTCATATTTAATTGTGGAAAGGATCAAATTGCATAAAATGCAAAAGTTGAATTCTAATAGCTATAAGTATCAAATAGCTATCGAATTCAAATTTGAGGTCCTTATATGGTAATTAGACGACTATAAAAAAGTTAGTAGATATTTTTTGGTGAATCATCAATGGAAAATTAAAAAAAAGAAATGGACTAAATTGGAAAGTGGAAAAATTAAAAGATGATAAATTAAATAAATGTTTAATATCATCATTTTATATCATCTTCTTCCCCAAAAACACATGGAAACCCTAGGAAAGAGAAAGAAAGCTTTCGTAGCATAATTGGGTAAGTAATCTTGTCCCATTTTTAATAATTTTTATATTTTCGAGTTCGAAATAGCTTAATCTATCTATTTTAGGGATCAATTTGTAAAGTTATCAAAGTATTAAAAGTTTTCCATGGATGAATATGCTAAAAAATTGAAATTTATGGTAGAAAATGAAAGGTTGTTAATAGATAAACAACTTTTACAAAGAGAATTTTGATGAAATTATGATTTATGGACTAAATTGAAAAGTGGTAAAACTCATGGAAAAATTCTAATTTTTGTGAAATTCATGGGCTGTTATTGTAACATGTAAAATTCGGTTAGGCATGAAATAAGGATTAAATTGCATGAATTTCATTTTTCGAGCTCAGGGACGAAATTGTCATTTATGAACAAAATAGTAATTTTGCCTAGGAAGTGAATTGAGTTCAGTTGAGTATGAAATGGATTAAATTGATGTTAAATTCATTTATTTAGATCTAGAAAACTCAAGTATGAAGTTAGATCGAGGAAAATAAAAAGTGCCGGATTAGTAGATTTCTGTATATGAACAAATATCGAGCTAAGTTCGTGTAACTTAATATGTGTATTAATATGTTTGAATCTAATGTTGTATTTGTGTGAATTGCATAAATGTTTAATGTATGAAATTAATCACATGCCGATATTGCTTGATAAATGATAAGTTTCATTTGAATAATGAAATGTGATGGATACAATATTTTCCCGTATTGATTATATCCTTGCATATGTTGCGGACATTATAGCTCGGACGAGCAATCCTGTTATAAGCCCTCTCGAGCGTTCTATTATATAGTTCCTGCGAGCATCTTGATCGGTAGTGATCTTGCATGTGTTACACACTGTTGCAACACTTTGTGAGCGTCCTGTAACATTATTTGATCAGTTGTGATCCGATATTTATTGCGGACACAAATGCAGCTCTTTGTGAGCATCCTGATATAAGCTCTTATAAGCTTCCTAACATGGCTCACTTGAACTTCTTGTTATGCTATCCAGAACTCCCTGTTAATAACTCTACGAAGTTACCTGTTAAGCTCAATGAGCTTCCTGATTAAAACTCTTATAAGTTTCCTGATTTAGCCTAGATAAACTTCCTGTTACATGTCTCACATGAGCATCCTGATATATGGCTCGAGAGTGTGCTTCCTAAGTATGTACCCTTATGAGTACCCCTGAACATGAGTTGATGAATCATTTATTTGTATACCTTGAGTATACTACCTGGGTATCCATCGACATTTCTATAATTCAACGGACAAAATTTTTTATGTGAGAAAAATATAAGAACTAAATGGGTTATATCTCAGAAATTCCTGAAATATTTGTAAATCTATGTTTGATGAGCTCATCTTTGTTTTCTTGAAATTCATGTGAATTACATGACTAACTTTTTTGATGAGTATATGTGATTAGGCAATTGGCCAAAATGATTAGATGCATGTTTTGTATGATAATCTTAAATGTAGATACATGGTAAGTTAAATCCTTGTTATACGAACTCACTAAGCATTAAATGCTTACTCTGTTTTATTTTCCTCTATTTTATATTACTCGGAAGCTCGTAAAGGTTGGAGATCGGTCGAAGCATCATCACATTATCCTCCAGGTTGTTTTGGTATAAATAGGAAACTTACTTTGGGATAATGGCATGTATAGGCTAATGGTGACAATTACGGGTATATAAATGTTTTGGTTTTAATTAGCCATTGGAATGGCTAGTGATAACATATTTAATATAATTATGTATGAAGTTATATCATGTTTGGTATGTGAGTATGCTTGAATTAGTAACTTAAATATAATCACACTTGGGTAAGTATATGATTAGGAAATAGTAAGAAGAATACTTGAAAGTGTGGGCAAACATGTCATGTATAAAACTTAAATATTAGTTTGATTTATATGATTTGAATTGGTTGTTGAATATATTGAAGTGTTGATATAGGTGCAAGGTAAAAAGGGTGAGAAATAAAGCTTAGAAAATGGCCTTATTTTGTCCACACTGCAGACACACGGGCATGTGTCTTAACCGTGTGTGACACACTGCCATACGTACGGGCGTGTGGTTTGGCCATGTTTCCCTTGCATCTTAAGAGTTTAGAAACAGAATGCTTAGAATTGGTGACACAGGCAGAGACACGGGCGTGTGTCTCAGTCGTGTGAGTCACACGACCTAGCACACGGGCTTGTGATATGGCCGTGTGAATCCTGCACCTATTTTTTAAAATTTAAATTGTCCACATAGCCTAGCACACGGGCCTGTAGCTGGTCGTGTGACTCAAGTCAGTGGCTACCCTAATTTGAACACGGGCTGGGACACGGTCGTGTGCCTCACATCGAATGCTCACATGGCCACACGGCCTAGCCACATGGGCGTGTGTCCCCTGCACCTAAATTTTTTTTGAGATTTTGCGAAAAATTTTATGTGATTCTAGTTTACTTCCGACTTGATTCAAATATGTATTTTGGGCATCGAGGACCCATATAAGGGTTATGAATGATTATGATTGATTTTTAGAAATGAATAGTAAATGACATAAAATTAATTGTAATTAAACTGTAAACTCTGGTAATGCTCCACAACCCTGTTCCGGTGATGGATACGGGTTAGGAGTGTTACATTTATTGGTATCAAAGCTACAGTTTAGCCGATTCTCAAACTAACGTAGCAAGTATAGGTTTAGCTATACATGCCATTATATAATTTAGTGTTATATCTCCTGACCATTTTAAACATGTTTTTCATATAGTAATATCATCCAACCAAGCTAGAGTTGAATCCGAGGAAGCTGAGAGCACTGCTTAAACTTTAGTTCAAAAAGCTGCATCTGGTAGTAGTAGAAGGCCCATATCTGAGGGCCGAGGTGAGGAGGCAAAAGAAGCCTTCTTCAAAATAATGAATGAGTGGTTCACAGAATTCATAAGAACAAATCCTACTGTACAATAACCCCCCTCTTATTCCTCAACCGGTTCCTGACATGCTATAAAGTGTTGAACCTGTTAGAACTGGTAAGCCTCCGGTAGATAAAATTCGTAAATATAGAGCAGAAGAATTTAGGACTATTGCCAAAGATGATCCAGAACGGGATGAATTTTGGCTGGAAAAAACTATCAGGGTTTTGGATGAATTATCATGCACACTAGCTGAGTGTTTAAAATGTACTGTATCATTGTTGAAAGACACAACTTACCAGTGGTGGAATACCATAACTTCTATTGTACCAAGAGAAAATGTTACATGGGAGTTTTTCCAAACAGAATTCAGAAAGAAGTATAGTAGCCAGAGATTTCTGGATCAGAAAAAGAAAGGATTTCTAGAGCTTAAATAGGGAAACATGACAGTATCTGAGTACGAACGAGAATTCGTTAGATTGAGTAAGTATGCCAAAGAATGGGTTCCGACTGAGATTGATATGTGCAAATGTTTTGAATAAGGATTAAATAAAGACATCAAACTATTGATTGGAATTCTTGAATTAAGGGAATTTGTGGTATTGGTCGATCAAACACACAAAGCCGCAGAATTAAGTAAAGAAAAGAAACAAGCAAAGAGAGAAGCCCGACTTTCTGGTAAAAGATTTATGGGCAAGTCACAATCATCTGCTTCAAAGAAATCAAAGAAATACTATGATCGTTTTACTGCATCTGTGGGATATTCCAGAAAAGAACGAGGCTCTCAACGTTCTAATCCAAGATCTTCATCTCCATCTGTAACAAGTGTTGGAAGTGTTGGTAACCCCAAACTGAGGTGTAAACATTGTAATAAATTTCCTTTTGGGGAGTCTCGTCTGAGAAGCAGAGCCTGCTATAGATGTGGTTCTCTTGACCACTATCTTAAAGATTGTCCAGAAAGGATTGAAAAAGATACTGATCGGATTCTGAAGCTGAGTAACCTCGCCTCGAGAGGTAGACCATCTTGTCACTCTGACAATATCAGTGGTAGTTGAGGCGCTACAAAAGATTCAATAGTTAAGTTTGAAGCACGAGCACCCGTAAGGACATATGCTATTCGTGCTAGAGAAAATGCCTCTACACTAGACATCATTATTGGTACATTTTCTCTTCTTGATACTGATATTACTACTTTAATTGATCCTGGTTCAACATATTTATACATATGCACAAATTTAGTGCCTGTTAAAAATTTACCTAATGTGTTCAATGAATTTGTGGTTAAAGTTCCGAATCCCCTGGGCTAGTATGTTATGGTGGATAAATTTTGTAAAAACTGTCCATTGATGGTAAAGGGTTATTGTTTCTTAGTTGATTTGGTGCTACTACCTTCTGATGAGTTTGATGTAATTTTGGGAATGGACTAGCTAACTCAACATGATGCGATGGTGAATTGCAAACAAAAATATATTGTATTGAAATGTCAGAATGGTGAATTACTTCATGTTGAATCTAATAAACTGGATGGGTTATTTAATGTAATCTTAGCTATATCAGCACAGAAACATGTCAGAAAAGGGTATGATGCTTATCTTGCATATGTGTTGGATACTAAAGTTTTAACACCCCTTACCTATATTCGACACCGGAACAAGGAACGAGGCGTTACTGGACTCAAACATAAGCAAGAATATAAAACTAAGATATAAATCTCTATCCAATTTAAAACTTTTCACATACGTTCTTATCGTCCCTGTAACGGGCCTACAAGCCCAAAACATGCAACGGGGGTGGTTTGGGGCTAAACCGTGAATTTTGAAAAAAATTTCAATAAACAAGGTCACACGCCCGTGTGGACAGAAGGACACACCTGTGTGCCATTGACATGCCCGTGTCCCCAAGCCATGTAACTCTTTGTTTAAGACGTCAGCATCAATTTAAGATCACACGGCCAAGTCACACGCCCGTGTGCTAGGCCGTGCGGCGAATTTATTTTTCGCATTTAAGGTACAAACTTCACATGGCCTGGGCATACGCACGACCATGTCTCTACCCGTGTGTTTACTACCATGCATACTGACTTGAACAATTTGGGTGCAAGGGACACATGGCCGGACAACACGCCCATGGGGCTGGCCGTGTGATACACGGCCTAGACACACGCCCCTGCGTCTACCCGTGTGAACAACTTTGAGGCTATTTTCCAAGCCCTCTTGTCACCCTAAACAACCCATACACACACTCATGTGACAATGGTGATTATCATGGCATAAATGGACTACTTAGACATCCATAACTTTAACTCATGCATGATAAATTTATTTCAAGTATACATAATTGGGACTCCATGACTTGTTAGGTTCATTCAATCCATCTCTTTGCCTTTATTCATATTATGACCATGCCAATTAACACCTTGTATCCATCAATCATAAATTCCACATTTCACCATCCATCGTTAACAACCAATTAGGCACACACCACAAGAATAATAACACATTTCATGCATGTATCAATATTTAGGGATTTCAACCCCATAATCAATATGAGCCATATTTATTGGCCATATACAAAATGGAATAATATACCAAAATGAGCCATCACTTTGGCTAAAAAATATAACACATATAACAAAATACTAACTCCCTTATACATGCCATACTTAAATGTATCAAGTCAAATATACCCCAAAAGAGTTGTTGATAGTGTGACTTGAACTCCGACGTCCATGATCCCCGAGCTAGCTTGGCGATGTTATAAGAAAGAGGAAAAGAGAGAGGGGTAAGTATATAGCTTAGTAAGTCATTTGCAAATATTAAACAACTTAGGTCATAAAACTCATGGATTACACATACTATCAATGACCACCACATTATTATATTACACATAATGAACATATTGAGAATTGATAATAAATGTATTTGAACACCATGCTTATCTTACTCTTTCATACCAGTACCAAATTTCTCAACATGAATCGAGTCTAAAACTCATGAGGTTTACGTACATACCCGTACCATGCATTATTACTCATTCTACCCCACATTCTTAATCATAATCTTGAATGGCCCATTAAATTACCCAGAATACTAAAGGGCGTTTAAAATCATCACACACTACACAAAATGCCAAAGCCATGTCCCCGACATGGTCTTACATGGGTCTACATACCGATGCCATAAACCAAATATGGTATTATACGAAGTCTCATGTCAGTGCCGATGCCATGTCCCAAACATGGTCTTATACGGGATCTCATATCGATGCCATGTCCTCGACATGGTCTTACACGAAATCTCATATCAATGCTATATCCCAGATATGGTCTTACATGAAATCACATACCGAAACCGATGCCACATCTCAGTTATGGTCTTACGCTGGCACACATATCAATACCGATGCCATCTCCTAGACATGGTCTTACACTGGCTCTCATATTAACGCTGATGCCATGTCCCAAACATGGTCTTACACGGGATCTCATAAATCGTGGTGTCATGATATCCAAATCCTAAGCATTCCTCAGGGTCACCCAGGACTTTCGAGATATAAAGCTATCACCAAACTTTCATTAAATCGTCACAAGCCAATTTCATTAAGGCATACATACATATATCATAAAATATCAATTATTAAACGCATAATAATGGAATTGTTGAATTACTTACACCTAACTTACCTCGGTGCAAAATATGACAATTTGCGATTTAATCCACAACCTTGCCTTTTCCTCGATCAATATCTATCCCTCGTCCCTCTTGGTTTATAATAGAGCATTTAGCTCATTTAATACATGCACTATTCAATTCAGTCCAAAAATCACGATATGGTGAAATTACAATTTTGCCCCTAAATTTTACAAAATTACAAAATTGCCCCTAGGCTTGTAAAATGAAAAGTACCCATTTTTCTTATTATTCAAGCCTAGCCGCACCATTTTCTCTCTTATACCAACCCACATTTTTCATTTATTCACACATTTACACAGTTGTTACAACTTTTACAATTAGGTCCTTTTTATCAATTTCACCAAAAACCACCTACTAAAAGTTGTTTATCACCCATCAAACTTTCATATTCTTCCATTAGACATCAAAGCACAAGCATGTCATTCATGGGTATATTTTTAGAACTTGAACCCTAGCTCAAATTAAGTGTAGAAATAGCTAAATCAAGCTACGAGGATTTCAAAAATATAAAGAACATTAAAAACGGGGCTAAGATACACTTACTTTGAAGCTTGAAGATGAAAGAAACCCTAGCTATGGCTTCTTTATGATATTCAACCAAGGGGGATAAAGATGAACACAAATTTTGACTATTTTTCCCTTTTAATTCTTTTAATAATCAATGGACCAAAATGCCCTTCCATTAAAACTTTGATATTTTATCCCTCCTATGTCCATTTTTGTCCATAATGACATACAATGGTCTAACTGCCAAATAAGGACTTCAAATTTCAAATCTCATCACAATTAAGCCCTTAAATAAACTAAACACATGTTTTTCACTTATTGTAATTTAGTCCTAGTAAATCAATTGGACACCTTTTCGGTAAAATTTCTTATCGATATTTTCACACAGGCATGCATTTATATCATGGACCTCATAACATCCATAAAATAATTATTTCCATCTCAGATTTGTGGTCTCAAAACCACTATTTTGACTAGGCCCTAGTTCGGGACATTACAATTCTCCCCCTTAGGGATTTTCGTCCTCGAAAATCTTACCGGTAAACAAGTGTAGGTATTGATTTCTCATGGCTTCCTCGGGCTCCCATGTAGCCTCCTCTATCCCATGCCTATGCCATAACACTTTTAATAAGGTGATATTCTTGTTTCTCAACTGTTTGACTTCCCGATACAAAATCTTGATCGACTCTTCACTATTAGTCATGTCCGGTTGAATCTCAACTTCTGTCGGTGATATCACATGTGGGGGGTTCGATCTATAACGACGCAACATAGACATGTGGAATACATCATGGATCTTTTCCAATTCTGGCGGTAATGCCAACCAAGAAGTTACCGGTCCTATCCTTTCGATGATCTCGTAAGGTCCTATGAAATGAGGACTTAGCTTGCCCTTCCTGTCGAATCTCAGAACCTTTTTCCACGGGGATACTTTCAAAAATACCTTATCATCCACTTGAAACTCAATTTCTTTCCTTTTTAAATCCGCGTAAGACTTTTGTCTATCCGTTGCCACTCTCAAATAATCTTTAATTACTTTTACTTTGTCTTCGGTTTCCTTAACCAAGTCAACCCCGTGTAATTTATTTTCTTGAGTTTTGTCCAATACAATGGAGTTCAACACTTCCAGCCATACAGTGCTTCATAAGGTGTCATTTTTAGGCTTATTTGAAAACTGTTGTTATAAGCAAACTCAACCAAAGGTAAGTACTTTTCCCAACTACCTTGGAATTTTAGGACACAACATCTCAACATGTCTTCCAAGGTTTGAATCACTCTCTCGGATTGGCCGTCGGTTTGTGGATGGAAAGCAGTACTAAAATTCAATCTTGTGCCCAAGGCTTTTTGCAAGCTTTTCCAAAATCGCGAGGTAAATCTCGGATCTTTATCCGATTGATCGATAAGGGTATTTCGTGAAGTCTCACAATTTTAGAAATATATAACTCAGCCAATTTATCAAGCGAGTAGTCGGTACGTACCGGGATAAAATGAGCCAACTTCGTCAATCGATCAACTACGACCCATACCGTATCTTTCTTACTCGGTGTCAAAGGTAAGCCCGATACAAAATCCATGGTAATTCGGTCCCATTTTCACTCGGGAGCCATGATAGGCTGTAGTAATCCTAAAGGTACTTGGTGCTGAGCTTTTACTTAGTGACAAATTAAGCATCTTTCAACAAACTCGGAAATATCTCTCTTCATACTATTCCACTAATATATTTTCTTCAAGTCGTTATACATTTTTGTACTACCGGGGTGTACTGACAGAGGACCATTGTGTGCCTCATTCAAAATCTTATGAATCAACTCGGTATCTTTAGGAACACAAATCCTATCTTGGAACATCAAACAACCATCAGAATCAACCCAAAAATCAGATTCAGAACCCGACTCACACTGAGTTCTCTTAGCTTGCAATTCATTATCGTTACTCTGGGCTTCACAAATTTCTTGAAGAAACATTGGCCTAGCTCTTAACTCTGCGACAACCGCACCATTATTTGATAAAGCAATCTGAGCATCCATGGCTCTCAAAGCAAACAAGGATTTTCTACTTAGAGCATCGGTGACCATATTCGCCTTTCCCGGATGGTAGTTGATTATTAACTCATAATATTTTATCAACTCTAACCATCTTCGTTGCCTAAGATTTAAATCCTTTTGAGTAATCAGATATTTCAAACTCTTGTGATCAGTGAATATTCGACAAGTCTCACCATACAAATGGTGTCTCCAAATCTTTAATTCAAACACAATGGCGGCTAGTTCTAAATTATGTGTCGGGTAATTTTTCTCATGCGGTTTCAGTTGTCTAGATGCATAGGCTATCACTTTGCCTTCTTGCATAAGCACACATCCCAAACCATTTAAGGATGCATCACTAAAGATCACGAACTCCTTTCCTAGCTCAGGTTGAACTAACACTGGAGCTTCAGTCAACAACGCTTTCAATTTCTCAAAACTCTGTTGGCACTTCTCTGTCTATTCGAACTTAACATCCTTCTGTAACAACCTCGTCTTTGGAGTGGCAATCATCAAAAATCCTTTAACAAACCGTCTATAATAGCCGGCCAAGCCTAAAAAGATTTTGACCCTAGTCACATTTTTCTGCAGTTTCCAGTCAATAATGGCTGAAATCTTACTCGGGTCAACTCTAATACCGTCTCTCAAAGCAATGTGTCCTAAAAACCCAACTTCACAAAGCCAAAATTTACTTTTACTAAACTTGGCATACAACTGCTTGTCCCTCAAAGTTTGCAAAACAGTTCTCAAGTGCCCGGCATGCTCTGCCTCATCTCTTGAATAAATCAAAATATCATCGATGAACACCACAACAAATTTATCCAAATAAGGCCGAAATATTCTATTCATTAAATCGATAAACACAGCAGGAGCATTTGTTAACCCAAATGGCATAACGAGGAATTTGTAGTGGCCATACCTCGTTCTAAAGGCAGTCTTAGGCACATTTGATTCTTTAACCCGTAACTGATAGTAACCGGACCTCAGGTCTAACTTTGAAAATACTGTGGCTCCCTTCAATTGGTCAAATAGATCATCAATCCTTGGAAAAGGATGTTTGTTCTTTATTGTCACCTTGTTGAGCTGTCGGTAATCTATACATAGTCTCATCGAACCATTTTTCTTTTTCACAAATAATACAGGAGCACCCCAAGGTGAAAGGCTCGGTCTTGCGAAACCCTTATTAGTCAACTCTTGTAACTAGATCTTCAACTCTTTTAATTCTATTGGGGCCATCCTATACAGAGCAATCGAAATAGGCACAGTACCATGAGTCAAATCAATGCCAAACTCTACTTCCCTAATAGGAGGTAACCTTGACAATTCTTCCGGGAACACATTCGGATATTCACATACTACCAGTATCGACTCAGTCTTTAACTTAGACTCTTTAGTGTTCAACACAAAGGCAAGGTAAGCTTCGTACCCCTTTCTTACACATTTCTGAGTAGACATGGAAGAAATAACTACAGGCATGCTATTTAATGCATTTGGTTCAACCCGAAGAACATTACCATTCTCACATTTTAGTTCAATGAACTTTCTTCCACAATTCACTACCACATCATGAGTGGTCAACCAATCCATACCAAGAATTACATCAAATTCATCAAACAGTAATAGCATGAGATTAGCCGAAAAACAATGACCTCTAATCATTAAAGGGTAATTTTTACACACTTTATCAACTAACACATAATTGCCTAACGGGTTTGACACCTTTATTATGAGCTCAGTAGATTCAACAAACAAGTTCATTTCAGACACCAACTTTATGCAAATATACGAATGGGTAGACCCTGAATCAATCAAAGTAACAACAGAAGTTTCATGGATAGAAAATGTACACGTAATTACATCAGGAGACGAGGCCTCTTCGCGAACGAGAATGGCATAGGTCCTCGCAGGTGCCCTGCCCTCAGGTCTCAGAGCAGACTCTCTAGGTGCACCCTTACTACTCATTCCACTACCCGAATTCCTTTGAGGGCTTCCCTTATTAGCAGTGCTCTCTGACCATATTACTTGGAAATTTTCTCTTTTCGTCCTCTTAGGGCAATCCTTAACAAAGTGATTAGAGGATCCACACTTAAAACAAGTCCTATCACTCCCTCGACACTCACCAAAGTAGCGTCTTTCACATTGGGGACATCCTGATCTATCGGGTCGAGCAATTGAGGTAGTCTGAGCTTTCGAAACTGAGTACTGTTTACTCCTATTCTTACTCGAATACCCAACAGAGGCATTAGATCGAGTAGTAAACTCTCTCGACTTCTTAAATGAAGATTGGAAAGATTTTCTCAGTTGCCTCTTCCTCGAGTCTCAAGATTCCATATCAGCTTTCCACTTTTCTTTAGCCAATTCTTTAGCCTTGCATGCTCTCTCGACCAACACAACAAACTCTTTCAACTCAAGGATACCAACCAACAATCGAATGTCTTCATTCAACCCGTTCTCAAGTCTTTTGTACATGATGGCTTCAGTAGATACACATTCCTAAGTGTATTTGCTAAGCCTCACAAACTCATGCTCATACTCGGTAACTGTCATTTTACCCTGTTTCAACTCGAGGAACTCCTTCCTCTTTTGATCCATAAACCTTTGACTGATATACTTCTTGCGAAATTCCTCTTGGAAAAACTCCCAAGTCACTTTCTCTCTCGGTACAACCGATACGAGGGTGTTCCACCACTGGTAGGCAGAATCTCTTAGAAGCGATACTACGCACTTCATGCACTCTTTCGGTGTGCATGACAACTCATCAAAGACTCGGATGGTGTTCTCGAGCCAAAACTCTGCTCTTTCCAAATCATCACCAATGTTAGCTCGAAACTCTTCAGCTCTTTGCTTTTTAATTTGATAAACTAGAGGCCTTTCCCTTCTCACCATCTCAACAACTTGAGGAGCTATAGGGGTAGGCTGAGGAATAGAAGGGGGTGGGGGAGGTTGAACACCTGGGTTTGTTCGAACAAACTCGGTGTACCAATTATTCATCATGTGGAGAAAGACTTCTCTACCTCCTTCTCCTCTACTAACCATCTTGGGTCTACTATCATATGGCACTACTCCTTCAGCGGGAGTAGGCGCGTTACTCTCTACATCATTAGCAACTGCTCATTCGAGATCCATTTACTATATAAAACACAATTTTAATTGTCAAGAGTTGTCACACTATCATAATATACGTATGACATGTATAGCTAGAATTCCACACTCGCTATGTAGTCCTAGAATCGACTAAACCATAGCTTTGATACCAATAAATGTAACACCCCTTACCCATATTCGACGCCGGAATAGGGTACGAGGCATTACTAGACTCAAACATAAGCAAGCATATAAAATTGAGATATAAATCTCCATCCAATTTAAAACTTTTTACATACATTCTTATCGTCCCTGTAACAGGCCTACAAGCCCAAAACATACATCGGGGGTGGTTCGAGGCTAAACCGTGAATTTTGGAAATTTTTTCATTAAACAGGGTCACACGCCTTTGTGGACACAAGGACATGCTCGTGTGCCCTTGACACGCCTATGTCCCAAGGCCGTGTAACTCTCTATTTATAACGTCAACATCAATTTAAGAACACACGGCCAATTCACACGCCCGTGTGCTAGGCCGTGTGGCGACTTTAATTTTCGTATTTAAGGTGCAGACTTCACACAGCCTAGGCCCATGCCCATGTCCTAAGTCCGTGTCCTTTGTACGGCTAAGACACACGGCCGTGTCTCTACCCGTGTGTTTACTACCATGCATACTGACTTGAAAAATTTGGGTGCAGGGGACACACAGCCGGACAACACGCCCATGGGGATGGCCGTGTGATACACGGCCTAGACACACGCCCCTGCGTCTACCCGTATAGACAACTTTGATGCTATTTTCCAAGCCCTCTTGTCACCCTCAACAACCCATACATGCACTCATGTGACAATAGTGATTATCATGGCATAAATGGACTACTTAGACATCTATAACTTTAACTCATGCATGATAAATTTATGTCAAGTATACATAATTGGGACTCCATGACTTGTTAGGTTCATTCAATCCATCACTTTGCCTTAGTCATATTATGACCATGCCAATTAACACCCTTTATCCATCAAGCATAAATTCCACATTTCACCATCCATTGTTAACAACCAATTAGGCACACACCACAAGAATAATAACACATTTCATGCATGTATCAATACTTAGGGATTTCAATCCCATAATCAATATGAGCCATATTTATTGGCCATATACAAAATGGAATAATATACCAAAATGAGCCATCACTTTGGCTAACAAATATGACACATATAACAAAATACTAAGTTCCCTATACATGCCATACCTTAAATGTATCAAGTCAAATATACCCCAAAAGAGTCGTTGATAGTGTGACTTGAACTCCGACGTCCACGATCCCCGAGCTAGCTTGGCGATGCTATAAGAAAGAGGAAAAAAGAGAGGGGTAAGCATATAGCTTCGTAAGTCGTTAGCAAATAATAAACAACTTAGGTCATAAAACTCATGGATTACACATACTATAACTTACCACCACATTATTATATTACACATAATGAACATATTGAGAATTGATAACAAATGTATTTGAACATCATACTTATCTTACTCTTTCATACTCGTACCAAATTTCCTAACATGAATCGAGTCCAAAACTCATGAGGTTTACGTACATACCTGTACCATATATTATTACTCATTCTACCCCACATTCTTAATCATAATCTTGAATGGCCCGTTGAATTACCTAGAATACTAAAGGATGTTCAGAATCATTACACACCACATAAAATGCCAAAGCCATGTCCCCGACATGGTCTTACATGGGTCTACATACTGATGCCATATCCCAGATATGGTCTTATACGAATTCTCATGTCGATGTTATGCCATGTCCCAGACATGGTGTAACACCCCTTACCCGTACCCGAGATCGGGATAAGGTACGAGGCATTACCGTACATAAACAGGGCATCTCTGAAAAATACGGGTCATAAAATTTCACACCAAATTAAAACCCAATCAAACAAATTCATATTGTCCTTATCATGGACCTATGAGGCCCAAAACATACATTAAAAGTAGTCCAGGACTAAACCTAGAGCTTAAGAAAATTCTAAGAAAATTTTTAGGTTTAAGCCTCACACGCCCGTGTGGAGGTAATGCACATGCCCATGTGCTTTGGGACATGTTCGTGTCCCATACTCGTATGGAATTTCTAGAATTTATTTTTCATTTCAAACCTACAGGGGTTTTCACACTGCCTAGCACACGCCCATGTCCCTCACACGGTCTGGACACGCCCGTGTCATCGCCCGTGTCCAAAAACCTGGACATTCTATTTATGACATCATCATTCATTTAGGGGCACACGGCCAAGGCACATGCACGTGTGCTAGGCCGTGTCCTTCACACGGTTGAGACACATGGCCATGTCTCTGCCCGTGTGTTTACTATCATGCATACTGACTTGGAAATTTTCAGTGCAAGGGACATACGACTTTTCAACACACCCATGGGGTAGACCGTTTGTCACACATGGCCTAGACACATGCCCGTGTGTATACTCGTGTGGACCTTTTTGGAAGCTATTTTCCAAGCAATGGTCACCCTCAATCACTCATACATTCAAACACAATTTATAACATGCAACATGACATATTTATGCACTCAAATACCCCACACCATAGCAGTCTCACATCTTCATAATGTCATCTTATTGCACACTCATTTATTACACCATTTAGAGGCATTCCACACCAATTTCATGCATTATTAAACTTATTACCATAATTCAAATTGTGTATTCATACACAGTCATTTTTAGTCATTAGGTCATCCTTTAACCTCTAGCACTTAATCCACACTTTACCATACATTCATCAATCAACAACATATCACATCATTATCATGCACTCACAAAGCAATAACATATCCTACCATTAAAACACTAACACATGCATGCATGGGCAATTAGATTACAACCCAAATGATCAAATATGAGCCATATCACATGGCCATTACAAAAAGAATCATCATCATCATAGGCCTTCACAATTTAGCCAAATAGCATGACACATATCACAAAATGACCAAGTTCCTATACATGCCATACTCAAAATAATAATTTCACTATACCCAAAAGTCTTTTGATAATATGATCGAATACTCCAACAACTTCCGATCCCCGAGCTAGCTTGGCGGAACTACAAAGGATGGAAAAAAGAGATGAGTAAGCATTAAAGCTTAGTAAGTCCACATGCAAATAATATGCGATAGTGGTAAACAATTAACATGCAAAAACATGATAACATATACATAAAGATTATTCTTCATTCAAACCTCTTTGTTTACTCATCATATGCACATACATACTTGCTCATCTTAAATCGATCTTTATCAAAGCATTACTCATAGGTTTAGCATACGTACCTGTACTCATAGTAGAGTATCGATAACCATACCTCTTTTATATGCCCTACTCGGGACTTCATTACAATCATTACATTACCCATTGAACACATCAGAATACTATTGGATACGTAGAAAACTTGCACATAAGTGCCTCATATACAAACGTAGCTGAAAATACCACATAAGATGTAACACATCCATAATGAACTCAGACCTTTCAACGAGCTCGGATGTTACATGAAATGCATTCATTATGAACTCGGACCACTCAACGAGCTCGGATGCTCACATCCATAATGAACTCGGATGCTCGCATCCATAATGAACTCGGACCTCTCAACGAGCTCAGATGCCACATATCTCACGAACCTGGACCATTCAATGAGTTCAGACTTCTTAGTTCCTAGTGACATGTCACTTGTATCTTAAACTATTCCTAAGGTTTAAACGAGATTTTCCACACTTGTATATAGCATCTCCATCATACTTGCTTATAACGTCGAGGATAACAACCATAATAACATTCAAGCTTTCATAGCAATCAATAAGCATAAAGCTCAAAATTAAAATAAAACAATTATCAAAATTTATTAAAGCATTAAAACATACTACAACACCACATTATTTACATATGTACTTACCTCGGTACAAAACGATGATAATCGAGCCTAATCATCGTATACTTTATTCTTTCCTCGATCAAGTCCCGATTCACATTTTTCTTGATCTAAAATGTCAAATTTAACTTGTTTATTATTCACATTATTCAAATGGGTCCATTAATCATACCGTTGCAAATTTTACATTTTGACCCCTAATCTTTCACATATTTACAATTTAGCCCTTAGGCTCATAAAATGAAATGTATGCATTTTCTTGACTACCCAAGCTTAGCTGAACCTTTACTATGCTCATATTAGCCCATATTTTCTTTTATTTCACATTATTACTACTTACTTTTACACTTTTGCAAACAAGTCCCTTGTTTAGGTGTTTTCACTAAAAATCACCTAATAAAAGATGTTTATCATGCATCAAACATTCATATTCCTCCATTAATCATCAAAATACAAGCATGTCATGCATGGGTCAATTTTCATACATGAACCCTAGCTCAAAATATAGCTAGAAATGGGTAGACCATGTTACTAGGACTTCAAAAATACAAAGAACATTAAAAACGGGGCTAGGGAACACTTACTATTGAGCTTGGAAATGTTGAACAAAAGCCTAGCTATGGTGTTGTGTGATTTTCGGCAGCCAAGGAAGAAGATGGACACATTTTTGGTTTGATTTTCCCTTTTTATTCTTTTAATTACCTAATGACCAAAATGCCCTTAGGGTTTCTCTTTCCAATTTTTCCTATGCATGTCCATTTTTGTCCAAAATTTTAAAAATTGGTCAAATTGCTAATTAGGACCCTCTAATTCGTAACCTAATGCAATTTCATGCTTAAAGCTTCTAGAATGCAAGTTTTTCACTTTATTCAATTTGGTTCCTAAAATGCAATTAGACATTTTATGCATAGAATTTCTTCATGAAACTTTCACACAAGCATGCATTCATAACATAAGCCTCATAAGAATCATAAAATAATTATTTCTATCTCGAATTTGTGTTCTCGACTAGGTCCTAATTCAGGATGTGTAACATGGTCTTATACGGGACCTCATATCGATGCCATGTCCCCGACATGGTCTTACATGAAATATCATATCAACGCCATATTCCTAATATGGTCTTACATGAAATCGCATACCGAGGCTGATGCCATATCCCAGATATGATCTTACACCGGCACACATATCAATGCCAATGCCATGTCCCAGACATGGTCTTACACTGGCTCTCATATCAATGCTGATGCCATGTCCCACACATGGTCTTACACGGGATCTCATAAATTGTGGTGTCATGATATCTGAATCCTAAGCATTCCTCAAGGTCACCCGAGACTTCCTAGATATAAAGCTATCACTAAACTTTCATTAAATCGTCACAAGCCAATTTCATTAAGGCATACATACATATATCGTAGAATATAAATTATTAAACGCATAATAATGGAATTGTTAAATTACTTACACCCAACTTACCTCAGTGTAAAATATGATAATTTACGATTTAATCCACAACCTTGCCTTTTCCTCGGTTAAGGTCTATCCCTCATCCCTCTTGGTTTATAATAGCACATTTAGCTCATTTAATACACATGCTATTCAATTCAGTCCAAAAATCGCGATATGGTAAAATTACAATTTTGCCTCTAAAATTTTACAAAATTATGAAATTACCCCTAGGCTCGTAAAATGAAAAGTACCCATTTTTCTCATTATTCAAGCCTAGGCGCATCATTTTCTCTCTTATACCAACCTAAAATTTTCATTTATTCACATATTTACATAATTTTTACAACTTTTACAATTAGGTCCTTTTTTATCAATTTCACCAAAAACCACATAGTAAAAGTTGTTTATCACCTATTAGACTTTCATATTCTTCCATTAGACATCAAAGCACAAGCAAGTCATTCATGGGTGTATTTTTGAACATGAACCCTAGCTCAAATTAAGGGTAGAAATAGCTAAATCAAGCTACGAAGATTTCAAAAATATAAAGAATGTTGAAAATAGGGCTAGGATGCACTTACTTTGAAAGTTGAAGATGAAAGAAACCCTAGCTATGGCTTTCTTATGATATTCGGCCAAGGGGGATGAAGATGAACACAAATTTTGACTATTTTTCCCTTTTAATTCTTTTAATAATTAATGGACCAAAATGCCCTTCCATTAAAACTTTGATATTTTATCCCTCCTATGTCCATTTTTGTCTATAATGACATATAATGGTCTAACTGCAAAACAAGGACTTCAAATTTCAAATCTCATCACAATTAAGCCCTTAAATCAACTAGAACACATGTTTTTCACTTATTGCAATTTAGTCCTAATAACTCAATTGGACACCTTATCGGTAAAATTTCTCATTAATATTTTCACACAAGCAGGCATATATATCATGGAACTCATAACATCCATAAAGTAATTATTTCCATCTTGGATTTGTGGTCTCGAAGCCACTATTCTGACTATGTCCTAGTTCAAGATGTTACAAAAGTATCAGAATCAAAGATTAAATCAGTACTGATTGTTTCTGAGTTTTTTTATGTGTTTTCGGAGGAATTACCTGGTTTACCACCGGTTAGAGAGGTAGAATTTTCTATAGATCTTGTTCTAGGAACAACACCGATATCTATAACACGCTATGGAATGGCTCCTACTGAATTGAAAGAGTTAAAAGTACACCTGCAAGAACTTACTGACAGAGGATTTGCTCGACCCAGTTTTTCACCATGGGGTGCACCATTTTTGTTTGTAAAGAAGAAAGATGGATCTCTAAGGTGATGCATTGATTACAGACAACTCAACAAAGTCACGATAAAGAACAAGTATCCATTGCCTCGAATTGATGACCTATTTGATCAGCTAAAGGTGCCATTATGTTCTCTAAAATAGATCTCCGTTCTGGATACTATCAGTTGCGAGTGAAAGACTTAGATGTATAGAAGACAGCTTTCAAAACCAGGTATGGACATTATGAGTTCCTTACGATGCCATTTGGTTTGACGAATGCACTTGCAGTAGTCATGGATTTAATGAATAGAATTTTCAGACCGTATTTAGACAGGTTTTGTGGTGGTGTTTATAGATGATATTTTGGTATATTCTCGAGATGAAAATAATCATGCTGATCATCTAAGAATTGTACTGCAAACTTTGCGTGAGAAACAACTGTATGCCAAATTTAGTAAGTGTGAATTTTGGCTTTGAGAAGTTAGTTTCCTTGGGCATATAGTATCTGTTGAAGGCATCAGAGTGGACCCGAATAAAATTTCAGCTATTGTTAACTGGAAACCTCAAAAAAATGTGTCTGAAGTCAGAAGTTTTCTGAGACTAGTAAGATATTATCGGAGATTTGTTCAAGAGTTTTCATTGATAGCTTCTCCAATGACTAATTTATTGTAGAAAGATGTGAAATTCGAGTGGTCTAATAAATGCCAGTAGAGTTTTGACAGGTTAAAAGCCTTGTTGACTAAAGCACCCGTATTAGTTCAACTTGAATTGGGTAAGGAATTTGTAATTTATAGTGATGCATCCTTGAATGGTTTAGGTTGTGTATTGATGCAAGAAGGTAAAGTAATAGCCTATGCTTCTAGATAGCTAAAAATACATGAAAGAAATTACCCGATACATGATTTGGAGCTAGCAGCTATTGTATTTGCATTGAAATTCTGGCGGCATTACTTGTTTGGTGAAAAATGTCACAAATTCACCGATCATAAAAGTTTGAAGTATTTGGTATCGTAGAAAGATTTGAATCTGAGACAGTAAAGATGGCTTGAATTGTTGAAAGATTATGATTTGGTTATTGATTACCATCCGGGAAAAGCCAATGTGGTTGCTGATGCTTTAAGCAGAAAGTCTTTGTTTGCTTTGCGAGCAATGAATACCCAGTTGTCATTGTTAAACGATGGTTCAATCATAGCTGAGTTAAAAGCTAGACCAATATTCTTGTAACAAATTTATGAAGCTCAGAATAGTGACGATGAATTATAAGCTAGATGGGTACAGTGTGACTTGGATTCTGATTCAGAATTTCAAATTGGGTCTGATGGTTGTCTATTATTCAGAGGTAGGATATGTGTACCGAAGAATTCACAACTTGTACAGAAGATTTTGCATGAAGCTTATAATGGTACTATGTCTTTTCATTCGGGAAGTAATAAAATGTATAATAATTTGAAAAATATGTACTAGTGGCCGAGAATAAAACGAGATAATTCTGAACTTGTATCTAAATATTTAATATGTCAACAAGTCAAGGCTGAACATTAGGTGCCTTCGGGATTACTACAACTAGTAACGATACTAGAATGAAAATGAGAAAGAGTTATAATGGATTTTGTGTCGGGATTACCCTTATCTTCAAAAAAGAAAGATGCCATTTGGGTAATCATTGACTGTTTAACAAAGTCTGCACACTTTATTCTAGTACGTATGGATTTCTCTTTGGATAAATTGGTTGAATTATATGTTTTCGAGATTATTAGACTACATGGAGAGTCAGTTTCCATTGTTTCAAATAGAGATCCTCGGTTTACATATCGATTCTAGAGCAAATTGCAAGAAGCTCTGAGTACGCAGTTATATTTCAGTACTGCATTTCATCCTCAGACTGATGATCAATCAGAATGTGGGATATAGATTTTAGAAGACATGCTTCAGTGCTGTGTGTTAGAATTTGAAGGTAACTAGGAAAAGTATCTACCTTTGGTTGAATTTGCATATAATAATAGTTATTCGTCGAGCATTAAAATGACACCGTATGAGGCTTTGTATGGTCATAAATGTAGAACTCTGTTGTACTGGACAAAACTTAGTGAGAAAAAGATACACAGGGTTGATTTAGCCCGTGAGACTAAAGAAAAGATGAAAGTAATTCGGGATAGTCTGATCGTCAAAAGTCTTATGCTGATCTTAAATGAAAAGAGATAGAATTCCAGGTTGGTGATAAGGTATTCTTGAAAGTAACATTGGAAGAAAGTTCTTCAGTTTGGCTGTAAAGGAAAATTGAATCCACAGTTCATCGGATCGTATGAGATTATAGAAAGAATTGGACCTGTTGTGTACTGATTGGCATTACCATCAAAACTTGAAAGAATTCATAATGTATTTCATGTGTCCATTTTATGACGGTATCGATCAGATCCTTCACATGTTATTTCTCTGACAGAAGTTGAGATTCAACCTGATATGACTTACAGTAAATAATTGATCAAAATCCTAGCACGTGAAACAAAAGAGTTAAGAAATAAAAAGGTAGCTTTAGCAAAAGTTCTCTGGCAATGACATGGTATAGAAGAGGCTACTTGGGAACCAGAGGATACCATGAGAAAGCAATATCGAAACCTTTTTACTGGTAAGATTTTCGAGGACGAAAATTTTAATGGGGGAGAGTTTTAACAATCCATTTTCAGTGAAATCGGAGCAGTGGTTTCGGGACCACAAATCTGAGTCAGAAAGAAATTTATTTTAATATTATTGCATGGTTGACATTATGATAGGAAAGACATATGAAAATTTTGATAAGAAAATTTTATCGATTTCATGTTTAATTATGGAAAGGATCAAATTGCATAAAATGCAAAAGATGAATTCTAGTAGCTATAAGTATCAAATAAATATGAAATTCAAAATTTGAGGTCCTTATATGGTAATTAGATGATTATAAAAAAGTTAGTAGATATTTTTTTGTGAATCATCCATGGAAAATTAGAAAAAAGAAATGGACTAAATTGAAAAGTGGAAAAATTAAAAGATGATAAATTAAATAAATGTTTAATATCATCATTTTATATCATCTTATTCCCTAAAAATACATGGAAACCCTAAGAAAGAGAAAACAAGCTTTCTTGGCTTAATTGGGTAAGTAATCTTGTCCCGTTTTTAGTAATTTTTATATTTTTGAGTTCAGAATAACTTAATCTATCTATTTTAGGGATCAATTTATAAAGTTATCAAAGTACTAAAAATTTTCCATGGATGAATATGCTGAAAATTTGAAATTTATGGTAGAAAATGAAAGGTTGTTAATAGATAAACAACTTTTACAAAGAGAATTTTGATGAAATTATGATTTAGGGACTAAATCGAAAAGTGGTAAAACTCATGGAAAAATTTTGATTTTTATGAAATTCATGGGCTGTTATTGTAACATCTAAAATTCGGTTAGGCATGAAATAAGAATTAAATTGCATGAATTTCATTTTCCGAGCTTAGGGATGAAATCGTCATTTATGAAAAGTATAGGGGCAAAATAATAATTTTGCCTAGGAAGTGAATTGAGTTTAATTATGTAACATCCCAAAATAGGGCCTAGTCGGGACAGTGGTTTCGGGACCACAAATCCGACATCAAAATATTTATTTTATGATTATTATGAGACCTAGAATATGAGATTATGCGTGTGTTAAAGTTTCATGAAGAAATTCCTTGAGTAAGGTGTCTAATTGGAGATTAGGGACTAAATTGAATAAATTGCAAAACTTGGATTCTAGAAGCAATTTGTATGAAATTTCTTTAGATTATAAATTAGAAGGTCTGGGGGAGCAATTTGCCCAATTTTTAAGTTTTTGGACAAAAATGGGCTTGTATGGATGAAATTTTAAATAAAGGAAGGACTTAAGGGCATTTTGGTCAATAGGCTTTCTAATGAAATAGAATGGGAAAAATAAGCCAAAATCAGCCATCTACTTCTCCATAGCTGTCGAAAATTTCATGCTCTTCATAGTTAGGGTTTTCAAGCTTTCCAAGCTCAATAGTAAGTGCTCCCAAGCCCCGTTTTTAATGTTCTTTGTATTTTTGGAATCCCGGTAGCTTACTCTCTCCATTTCTACCCATATTTCATGCTAGGGTTCATGTTTAAAAATTTACCCATGCATGAGTTGCTTGTATTTTGGTGGATTATGGAGGGGTATGAAAGTTGAAGGTGTGATAAACATATTTTCCTAAGTGATTTTCATGAAAAGCCCTTCTAGGGACCACTTTGCAAATGTTTTAAAATGTGTGGTAGAAATGAGAAAATAATGGAAAGTGTGGTCTGCCATAAGAGAGAAAAATGTTCGATCAGGCTTGGGTAAGATAGAAATTCCATGTGTTTCATTACATGAGCTTAAGGACTAAATGGTAAAAATGTCAAAGGTTAGGGGCAAAACGGTCATTTGGACTGGGGGTAGAAATTAAACTTGAAAAGTGTAATGTAGTGAATTAATGATATGATTTTGTTGTTATAGACCCCGAGAAACAAATTTTGGAGGTCAATCGAGGTAAACGCAAGGTTTCGGAATAACCGAAACACAACTCCAAAACGGATACCAGGTAAGTTTGGATAACTCGAAGTAAGCCTATAACATGCATAATTTTATGTTTTGTGAATACATGATAATTGCATTGTTGATGGCATGAAAATGTATGAATTGCATCTTTAATAATGAATTGTTAGATAATGTCTCGGTTGAGGTTGGAAAAGGAATTCGATGGATAAACCATGATTTACATGAGACTTGAGATCCTGCATGTGTTGCAAAAAAGGATTTAGCCTGGACTGGTAATCCGAAGATCTCAAGTATAAAAAGGATCTAGCCTGGACTGGTGTTCCTTGAGTGATCGAGCCTCTCGAAGAATATGTGTGCATTGTGGATTTAGCTCGGACGGGTAATCCGATTAGGGTCTGAATTTAGCATGGACTGGTAATTCATATCCGAGCTCATTAAGGGTGTTTGTCGTTATAAGGGATTTAGCCTGGACTGGTAATCCCGACATCACCTTATGAGTTTATATTACGGGGAATTTAGCCTGGACTGGTAATTCCGCCGTAAGATGTGTGGTTCGCGGGAGTGCATACTGAAACGATCATTCGTATAAATTGATGGTAAATGGATGATCCATCGAGATTTCCTAAAAACTCAATGGGACTATCACAAGGAATTTGTTTAGATGATATGTTAAATGATGAGCTTATCTAGGATGAATTACATGGTGCATTGATATGTAACTAACTCGATGGCTGAGTGCATGTGATAGGGAAACTATCCTATACTTGTTAGTTTCATTGCCTAATATGGCTGTATGCTAAATAATCAGTAAGTTTACTTTCCAATTATACGGACTTACTAAGCATGTAAATGCTTACCCCTCTTTTTTCTCTACTTTTCAGAGCTCAAGGACTCATAAGGATTGGAAGACAATTGGAGAGTCAACACACTATCAACTAGATAAACTTTGGTATAAAGACATTTCTATTTTGTTCAATGGCATGTATAGGATTTTTGAGTATTTTGTTATATATGTCATTTGATTTGCCTAATGAAGGCATGTAAAAATATGTTTATCTTTTTTTGTATATGGCCATGGGAATTGGCTCATTTTGAAGTAGGCTATGCCCTACAAATCTATGCATGTTTATATTTATATGCGATGACTTAGTTATAATTGGCAATGAGTTATAATAACGAGCCAATATTAATATGTCAAGCAGACATATAAATCATTAAATGCAAGATAAGAATTAACTTAGCATGTATGAAACCAATGACATGAGGTTCACATGTAATGAGGTTGATCAAAATTTCATATTTACAAATGGATAATTTGGCCCAAATATGCACTATAGTAATCTATAAGTGTAATTGGCTAGTAGAGGGTGACTTAAGGCTTGGAAAATAGCCTAATAAGGTCCACATGGGTAGACACACGGGCGTGTGTCTAGACAGTGTGTGACACACGGCTACTCCCATGGGTGTGTGCTTTGACTGTGTGTCCCCTGCACCTAAAATTTTAAGTCAGCATAGAACACGGGCTAAGCATACGGGCGTGTGCCTTGGCCATGTATATTTAACAGAATGGTGAGGTTGAAGTCAGTGTAGCACGCGGGCTAAGCCCACGGGCGTGTACCTTGGCCGTGTTGCATGCTGGAAAAAGGACACGGGCGTGTTCTAAGCCCCACGGGCGTGTTACACTTCAACTAAGGGAAAATTTCCTAAACTGCCCCAAGTCTATCGAACAATTTCAGTTTTGTTTCGTACTACCCCTAGGAGTGTTTTTAAGCCTCGGAGGCCTGTATAAGAGACAAAGTGCACATGTTTGAAAAGTGTCAAATCACGAGCGAAATTCAGTAACCCGATTGGGTAAGTTTGTAAAGGTGAATTACCGGTAACGCCTTGAACCCTATCCTGGCATCGAATACGGGCGAGGGGTGTTACATTTAGTGGTATCAGAGCTATGATTTAATTGATTCTAGGACTACTGTAGAGGATGTTAAAGTTCGCTATACATGCCATATTTCGAATCTTGATAGTGTGACATCTCCTAAATTGTTTAAATTGTTTTGAATATAGTAAATGTCTTCCAATCGAGCACAAGATGAGTCCGAAGGAGCCGAGAGCCATGCTCCAGCTTCCGTACAACGACTTGTATCTAGTAGTAGTAGGAGACTTATGTCTGAAGGCTAGGAAGAGGCCCGAGCTGCCTTCTTTGATATGATGGATGAATGGTTTGAGGATTATCTAAGGAATCTCCCCAACATACCACGACCGCCCCTGCCCCCTAACCAACCTGATGAGGATGTGCCACGAGGTATGGCGCTGGTGTAGACAAGCTTAGAAAGTATGAAGCTGAGGAATTCAGAGCAAAAGTCGATGATGACGCTGAGCGAAAGTCGATGATGACACTGAAAGAGCCGAGTTCTGGCTCGAAAATACTACACGGGTGTTAGATGAATTGTCATGCACACCCGAGGAGTGTTTGAAGTATGCCGTGTCCCTCTTGAAGGATACTGCATACAACTTTTGGAAGACCGTATCCTCAGTAGTGTTGAAGGAAAATATTACTTGGAATTTCTTCCAAACAGAGTTTAGGAAGAAATTTATTTGCCAATGGTTTTTAGACTCGAAGCGAAAGAGTTCCTGGAACTCAAATAAGGGAATAAGACTATAGCGGAATATGAGAGAGAGTTCATACGGCTAAGTCAGTACACAACTGAATGGGTCCAAACTGAATCAGAAATGTGTAAACACTTCGAGGAGGGTCTGAATGAGGACGTCAAATTGTTGATCGGAATTCTTGAAATACGGGAGTTTGCCGCATTGACTGCTCGGGCCAAGAAAGTCGAGGAGCTTAATAACAAAAGAAAGCAATCAAAGAGAGAGGCTCGAGTTGCGAGCAAAAGGACCAGCTGTAAAACACTCTCATTCTCTATGAAGAAAGCTAGGAGCCACCATGAACGCTCCACTTCATCAGTAGGATATTCAGGTAGAGCGAAGGGTCCTAGACGACAAAGTCAAAAGTCTTCCTCCCCAATGATGACTAGTGTGGGGAGTGTAGATGATCAAAAGCCGAAATGTAAGAGCTGCAACAAATTAGACTTCGGAGAGTGCTGAGTAAAAAGCAGTGCGTGTTTCAGATGTGGCTCTCTTGACCACTTTCTCAAAGACTGCCCAGATCGAACGGAAAAAGAAGTGGAAGTAACCTTGAAGTCGAGTGATCCTATGGCACGAGGTAGACCTCCAAGATACCCTGGAAGTGTTAGTGGTAGTCGAGTCACAGCTAAAGATACTGCAAGACCAGAGGTTAGAGCCCCGGCAAGAACGTATGCAATACGTGCTCGAGAGGAAGCCTCTACTCCTGACGTTATCACTGGTACTTTTCCCTTTTTAATACGAATATTATTGCTTTAATTGACCCGGGGTCAATGCATTCTTACATTTGCATGAGATTGGTGTCTAGTATGAATATACCCGTTGAACCTACGGAATTTGTTATTAAAGTGTCGAACCCATTAGGCAAATCGGTTCTAGTTGATAAAGCCTGTAAGAATTGTCCTTTGATGATTCAAGGTTATTGTTTTCTGGATAACCTTTTGTTGCTACCATTTGATGAATTTGATGTAATACTTGGTATGGATTGGTTAGCCCTTCATGATGTGACTGTGAATTGTGGTAGTAAGTATATTAAGTTAAAATGTTTGGATGGTGAGACTCTACGGGTCGAATCAAGAGAATTAGGTTCGCCGCCAAATGTAATCATGACAATGGTTGCCCAGAGGTACATGAGGAAAGGGTATGAAGCTTATCTTGCATTTTTACTGAACACTAAGGAAACAGAGTTGAAGATTGAGTTTGTGCCGATAGTATGTGAGTATTCAGATGTATTCCCAGAGGAATTACCAAGATTACCTCCTGAGAGAGAAATTGAGTTTGGTATTGAATTGGTGCCAAGGACAACTCCTATTTCTATCGCTTTGTATAGAATGACACCAACTGAGCTAAAAGAGTTAAAAGCACAGTTGCAAGAGTTGACGGATAAAGGATTCGCAAGGCCAATTTTTTCACCTTAGGGTGCCCTCATGTTATTTGTAAAGAAGAAAGATGGTTCAATGAGATTATGTATTGATTATTGGCAACTGAATAAGGTAACCATAAAAAATAAGTATCCTTTACCAAGGATTGATGATTTATTCAATCAGTTGAGAGGAGCCACTGTGTTCTCTAAGATAGACTTGAGGTCTGGCTACTATCAGCTACGTGTCAAGGAATCGGATGTGCCAAAGACAGCTTTCAAGATCAGGTATGGTCATTACGAATTCCTTGTTATGCCATTTAGGCTGACGAATGCACCAACCATATTTATAGATCTAATGAATAGGATCTTTCGGCCATATTTGGATAAGTTTGTTGTTGTGTTCATTGACGACATCTTGATTTATTCCAAAAATGAGACAGAACATGCGAAGCACCTGAGAATTGTATTACAGACTTTGCGAGAAAAACAACTGTATGCTAAGTTTAGCAAGAGTGAATTTTGGCTCCAAGAAGTTGGATTTTTGGGTCATATTATTTTGGATGAAGGCATCCGAGTTGATCCAAGTAAAATCTCTGCTATTGTTGATTGGAAATCGCTTAAAAATATAATCGAGGTTAGAAGCTTTTTGGGTTTAACCGGTTACTATCGAAGGTTTGTAAAAGGATTTTCTATGATAGCGAATCCGATGACGAGGTTTCTACAGAAGGATGTTAATTTTGAATGGACAGAAAAGTGTCAGCTAAGTTTTGAGAAATTAAAGACACTACTGACTGAAGCTCCTGTTTTAGTGCTACCAGAACTGGGAAAGGAATTCGTGGTCTATAGTGATGCATCCTTAAATGGATTGGGCTGTGTGCTTATGCAAGATGGCAAGGTTATAGCCTATTCTTCACGACAATTGAAGCCTCACGAGAAGAATTATCCGATCCATGACCTAGAGCTTGCTGCGATTTTTTTTGCCTTCAAGATTTGGAGGCATTATTTATATGGTGAAATGTGTCGTATCTTTACGGACCACAAGAGTCAGAAGTACTTCATCACTCAAAAAGAATTAAATTTGAGACAAAGGAGATGGTTAGAACTAATTCAGGATTATGATCTGATCATTGACTACCATCTGGGAAAGTCGAATGTGGTCGCCGACGCTCTGAGCAGAAAATCTTTATTTTCTTTGAAAGCCATGGATACTCGTTTGACATTTCTTAATGATGGTTCAGTCTTGGCAGAGCTAGAGGCTAGGCTAACATTTCTACAGGAAATTCATGATACTCAGTTTAATGATGGTGACTTACAAACAAAAAGGGCTCAATGTGAGTCAAGGACTGAATCAAATTTCTGGATTAGTCCTGATGGGTGTTTGATGTCCAGAGAGAGTATGCGTACTTAAAGACGATGAACTTATCCGAAAAATATTGCAAGAAACACATAGTAGCCATTTGTCTATTTATCCAGGAAGTACCAAAATGTACAACGATTTGAAGAAAATGTATTGGTGGAACGGTATGAAAAGAGATATTTCTGAGTTTGTGTCAAGATACCTGGTATGTCAGCAAGTTAAAGCTGAACATCAAGTGCCTTCAGGTTTGTTACAACTTGTGATGGTTCCTGAATAGAAGTGGGATAGAGTTACCATGGACTTCTTGACAGGATTACCTTTGACTCCAAAAAAGAAAAATGCCATATGGGTCGTAGTGGATAAGTTGGCCAAGTCGGCTTATTTTATTTCAGTAAGGATAGATTATTCCCTTGATAGACTGGCTGACTTATACATTTCTGAGATAGTAAGATTGCACGGAGTACCATTATCGATTATTTCTGACAGAGACCCAAGGTTCACTTTGAGATTCTAGAAAAAGCTACAGGAAGCCTTGGGGACGAAGTTGAGTTTTAGTATAGCTTTTCACCCTCAGACCGATGGTAAGTCTGAATGGACGATTCAAATTCTTGAAAATATTTTGCGATGTTGCATCCTTGAATTTCAGGGTAGTTGGGAAAAATACCTGCCATTGGTAGAATTTGCCTACAACAATAGTTTCCAAACAAGTTTGAAAATGCCACCTTATGAGGCCTTGTATGGCAGGAAGTGCCAAACTCCATTATATTGGATAGAACTTAAGGAAAATCAGATTCATAGAGTGGATCTGACTAAGGAAACTGAAGAAAAAGTTAAAGTAATACAAGACTATTTAAAAGCGGCATCAGATAGGCAAAAGTCTTATGCTAATCTGAAAAGAAAAGAGATTGAATTCCAAGTTGGGGACAAAGTATTCTTGAAGGTGTCTCCATGGAAAAAGGTGTTGAGATTTGGTCGGAAAGGTAAACTGAGTCCGCAATTTATCGGACCTTACCAGATCACTGAAAGGATTGGACTATTAGACTATCGCTTAGCATTGCCACCCGAATTGGAAAAGTTTCACGACGTGTTCCATATATCCATGTTAAGACGATACCGATCAGACCCCTCTCATGTGATTTCACCAGAGGAGACTGAGATTAGACCAGACATGACTTACGAAGAGGAACCAGTCAAGATTTTGGCCCGAGAGGTTAAACAATTGAGAAATAAAAGTGTGACTTTAGTAAAGGTTTTATAGCACCGACATGGTGTGGAAGAAGCTACATGGGAACCAGAAGAAACCATGAGAAACCAATATCCGAACTTGTTTACTGGTAAGACTTTCAGGAACGAAAGTCCCTAAGGGGGAGAAATATTACATTCCGAAATAGGGCCTAGTCGGGATAGTGGTTTCGGGACCACAAATCTGACATCAAAATATTTATTTTATGATTATTATGAGACCTAGAATATGAGATTATGCATGTGTTAAAGTTTCATGAAGAAATTCCTTGAGTAAGGTGTCTAATTGGAAATTAGGGACTAAACTGAATAAATTTCAAAACTTGGATTCTAGAAGCAATTTGTATGAAATTTCTTTAGATTACAAATTTGAAGGTCTTGGGGAGCAATTTTCCCAATTTCTAAGTTTTTGGACAAAAATGGGCTTGCATGGATGAAATTTTAAAGAAAGGACTTAAGGGCATTTTGGTCAATTGGCTTTCTAATGAAATAAAATGAGAAAAATAAGCCAAAATCAGCCATCTTCTTCTCCATAGCTGCCGAAAAATTCATGCTCTCCATAGCTAGGGTTTTCAAGCTTTCCAAGCTCAATAGTAAGTGCTCCCAAGCCCCGTTTTTAATGTTCTTTGTATTTTTGGAATCTCGGTAGCTTACTCTCTCCATTTCTATCCATATTTCATGCTAGGGTTCATGTTTAAAAATTTACCCATGCATGAGTTGCTTGTATTTTGGTGGATTATAAAGGGGTATGAAAGTTGAAGGTGTGATAAACATTTTTTCCTAAGTGATTTTCATGAAAAACTCTTGTAGGAACCACTTTACAAATGTTTTAAAATGTGTGGTAGAAATGAGAAAATAATGGAAAATGTGGGATGCCATAAGAGAGAAAAATGTTTGGTCAGGCTTGGGTAAGATAGAAATTCCATGTGTTTCATTACACGAGCTTAAGGACTAACTGGTAAAAATGTCAAAGATTAGGGGCAAAACGGTCATTTGGACCGGGGGTAGAAATTAAACTTGAAAAGTGTAATGTAGTGAATTAATGATATAATTTTGTTGTTATAGACCCTGAGGAACAAATTCTGGAGGTCGATCGAGGTAAACGCAAGGTTTCGGAATAACCGAAACACAGCTCCGAAACGAATACCAAGTAAGTTCGGATAACTCGAAGTAAGCCTATAACATGCATAATTGTATGTTTTGTGAATGGATGATAATTGCATTATGGATGGCATGAAAATGTATGAATTGCATCTTTAATAATGAATTGTTGGATAATTTCTCGGTTGAGGTTGGAAAGGGAATTCGATGGATAAACCATGATTTACATGAGACTTGAGATACTGCATGTGTTGCAGAAAAGGATTTATCCTGGACTGGTAGTCCGAAGATCTCAATTATAAAAAGGATCTAGCCTAGACTGGTGTTCCTTAAGTGATTGAGCCTCCTGAAGAATATGTGTGCATTGTGGATTTAGCCCTGACGGGTATCCGATTAGGGTCTGAATTTAGCCTGGACTGGTAATTCATATCCGAGCTCATTAAAGGTGTTTGTCATTATAAGGGATTTAGCCTGGACTAGTAATCCTGACATCACCTTATGAGTTTATATTACGGGGGATTTAGCCTGGACTGGTAATCCAGCAGTAAGATTTGTGGTTCGCGGGAGTGCATACTGAAACGATCATTCATACAAATTGATGGTAAATGGATGATCCATCTAGATTTCCTAGAAACTCAACGGGACTATCACAAGGAATATTTATAGATGATATGCTAAATGATGAGCTTATCTAGGATGAATTACATGATGCATTGATATGTAACTAACTCGATGGCTGAGTGCATGTGATAGGGAAACTATCCTATGCTTGTTGGTTTGATTGCCTAATATGGTTGTATACTAAATAATTGGTAAGTTTACTTTCTAGTTATACGGGATTACTAAGCATGTAAATGCTTACCCCTCTCTTTTCCCTATTTTTCAGAGCTCAAGGACTCATAAGGATTGGAAGACAATTGGAGAGTCAACACACTATCAACTAGACAAACTTTTGTATAAAGACATTTCTATTTTGTCCAATGGCATGTATAGGATTTTTGAGTATTTTGTTATATATGTCATTTGATTTGCCTAATGAAGGCATGTAAAAATATGTTTATCTCTTTTTGTATATGGCCATGAGAATTGGCTCATTTTGAAGTAGGCTATGCCCTACAAATCTATGCATGTTTATATTTATATGCGATGGCTTAGTTATAATTGGCAATGAGTTATAATAACGAGCCAATCTTAATATGTCAAGCAGACATATAAATCATTAAATACAAGATAAGAATTAACTTAGCATGTATGAAACCAATGACATAAGGTTCACATGCAATGAGGTTAATCAAAATTTCATATTTACAAATGGATAATTTGGCCCAAATATGCACTATAGTAATCTATAAGTGTAATTGGCTAGTAGAGGGTGACTTAAGGCTTGGAAAATAGCCTAACAAGGTCCACATGGGTAGACACACGGACGTGTGTTTAGGAAGTGTGTGACACACGTGCTACTCCCATGGGTGTGTGCTATGACCGTGTGTCCCCTGCACCTAAAATTTTAAGTCAGCATAGAGCACGAGCTAAGCACATAGGCGTGTGCCTTGGCTGTGTATATTTAACAGAATGGTGGGGTTGAAGTCAGTGTGGCATACGAGAAAAGCCCACGGGCGTGTACCTTGGCCGTGTTGCATACTGGAAAAAGGACACGGGCGTATTCTAAGCCCCACGGGCTTGTTACACTTCAACTAAGGGAAAATTTCCTAAAGTGCCCCAAGTCTATCGAACAATTTTGATTTTGTTCCGTACTACCCCTAGGAGTGTTTTTAGGCCTCGGAGGCCTGTATAAGAGACAAAGTACACACGTTTGAAAAGTGTCAAATCAAGAGCGAAATTTAGCAACCCGATTGAGTAAGTTTGTAATGGTGAATTACCAGCAACGCCTTGAACCCTATCCCGGCGTCGGATACGGGCGAAGGGTGTTACAAATTGAGTGTGAAATGGATTAAATTGATGTTAAATTCTTTTATTTAGATCTGAAAAAATCAAATATGAAGTTAGATCGAGGAAAAGAAAAAGTGCCAGATTAGTAGATTTCTGTATACGAATAAGTATCGAGGTAAGTTCGTGTAACTTAATTATGTGTATTAATATGTCTGAATCGAATGTTGTATTCGTGTGAATTGCATAAATGTTTAATGTTTGAAATTAATCACATGCCGATATTTCTCGATAAATGATAAGTTCCGTTTGAATAATGATATGTAATGGATACAATATTTTCTTGTATTGATTATAGTCTTGCATATGTTGCAGACATTATAGCTCGAACAAGCAATCCTGTTATAAGCCCTCTCGAGCGTTCTATTCTATAGTTCCTGCGACTATCTTGATCGATAGTGATCTTGCATGTGTTACACACTGTTGTAACACTTTGTGAGCGTCCTGCTACATGATTTGATCTGTTGTGATCCAACATTTATTGTGGACACAAACGCTGCTCTTCATGAGCGTCCTGATATAAGCTCTTATAAGCTTCTTAACATAGCTCGCTTGAACTTCCTGTTATGCTATCCAGAACTCCCTGTTAATAACTCTACGAAGATACCTGTTAAGCTCAATGAGCTTTCTGATTAAAACTCTTATGAGTTTCCTGACTTAGCCCGGATAAGCTTCCTGTTATATGGCTCACATGAGCGTCCTGATATATGGCTCGAGAGTGTGCTTCCTGATTATGTGCCCTTATGGGTACCCCTGAACATGAGTTGACGGATCATTGATTTGTATACCTCGAGTATACTACCTGGGTATCCATCGACATTTTAATAATTCAATGGACACAATTTCTGATGTGAGAAAAATATAAGAACTAAATGGGTTATATCTCTGAAATTCCTGAAATATTTGCAAATCTATGTTTGATGAGTTCATTTCCGTTTTCTTGAAATTCATGTGAATTACATGACTAACTGTTTTGATGAGTATATGTGATTAGGCAATTGGCCAAAATGATTGGATGCATGTTTTGTACGATAATCTTAAATGTAGATACATGGTCAGTTAAACTCTTGTTATACGAACTTACTAAGCATTAAATACCTACTCTGTTTTATTTTCCTCTATTTTATAGTACTTAGAAGCTCGTAAAGGTTAGACATTGGTTGGAGCATCATCACACTATCCTTCAGCTTGTTTTGGTAAAAATAGGAAACTTACTTTAGGATAATGGCATGTTTGGGCTAATGGTGAAAATTGAGGGTCTATAAATGTTTTGGTTGTAATTAGCCGTTGGAATGGCTAGTGATAACATATTTAATATAATTATGCATGAAGTTATATCATGTTTGGTATGTGAGTATGCTTGAATTAGCAACTTAGATATAATCACACTTGGGTAAGTATATGATTAGGAAAGAGTAAAATGAATACTTGAAAGTGTGGGAAAACATGTCATGTATAAAACTTAAATATTAGTTTGATTTATATGCTTTGAATTGGTTGTTAAATATATTGAAGTGTTGATGTAGGTGCAAGGTAAAAAGGGTGAGAAATAAGGCTTAGAAAATGGCATTATTTTGTCCACACGGGTAGACACACGGGCGTATGTCTCAACCGTGTGTGACACACTGCCATACGCACGGGCGTGTGGTTTGGTCGTGTGTCCCTTGCATCTTAAAAATTTAGAAATAGAATTCTCAAAATTGGTCACACGGCATGTGTCTGAGCCATGTGAGTCACATGGCCTAGCACACGGGTGTGTGACATGGCCGTGTGAATTCTGCACCTATTTTTTTAAAATGTAAATTGTCTACACGACCTAGCACACGAGTGTGTAGCTGGCCGTGTGATCCAAGTCAGTAGCTACCCTAATTTGAACACGGGCTGGGACAGGCCATATGCCTCATATCGAATGCCCACACGGCCTGAGACGCGGGCGTGCCATTGGCCGTGTGAGCCACACGGCCTGGCCACACAGGCGTCTGTCCCCTCACCTAAGAAAATATTTGAGATTTTGTGAAAAAATTTATGTGATTCCAGTTTACTCCCAACTCGATTCAAATAAGTATTTTAGGTATCGAGGACCCATATAAGGGACATTATGAATGATTTTGATTGATTTTTAGAAATAAATAGTAAATTACATAAATTAATTGTAATTGAACTGTAAGCTCTGGTAATGCTCCGCAACCTTGTTCCTGCAATGGATGTGGGTTAGGGGTGTTACAGGTACCCAGGCTGAGAGATTGACTTTGGAGTATTTTTTTGAGGCTTTCTAGAATAAGTATGTGGGTAAGTGATATGTTGAGGCCCGTCGAATGAAGTATATTAAGCTCAAGCAAAGGGATAAATCTGTGGCCGAGTATGAGGCCAAATTTCTGCGATTAAGTCACTATGCCCAGGAGATGGTTACGACTGAGCAAGACAAGTGTGTCCTATTTAAGAACGGGTTGAGATTTGAGTTAATGATGCAAGTGGCCCCTCTACAAGAAAGGGTTTTCTAAACGTTAGTGGATAAAACCAAAATTATGGAGAAAGTAAAGCATTTGGAATACAAATAAAGGGATAGAGCTAGAATCCCTACCAAGAGAGATGCCGGTCCCGCTGTTCAGGCTCTGCGACCTAATAAACGGGCCTGAGACAATCGACCTAGGCAAAATGGTGCTACTGTTGCAGATGGAGGGAGAGCCCAATATTGTGCCACTTGTGGTAAGAGGCATCCGGGAGAATGCTTGAGAAGTTTGGGTGCATGCCTATGATGTGGATCTTTAGAGCATAAGATCAAGGATTGTCCACTTCGTAATAAGCAGATGCAACCACCAAATCAGATTTATGTTTAGAATCAGGATTGGGATAGTGGCCTTCGAGAGGTCAAGGTTCGGATAGAGGTGGTAATATGGGTAGAGGTAGAGAGCCCAAGGTTAAGATGCTGACTGAGCTGATGCCAAACAGCCTGCATTGTTGTATGCAGCTAGGTGTAGAGAGGACCATGGCGTTGCTGACATCATAAAGGTACCTTTACTGTTAATACTGTACCATATTTTGCTCTAATTGACATTGGATCAACCTATTCGTATGTTTCATGTTTAATGGCTGGTAAAATGGGTATTAAGGTAAAACATACTGTTAGTAACGTGACTGCCTTTAGCCTCTTAGGATAATTTGTTTCTATTAATAAAGTGTACAAGTGGTGTCCATTAGATAGTCAAGGAGAAATATTTCCAGTAGATTTGATGGAATTACCCTTCGACGAATTCAATCTTATTCTGAGAAAGAACTGGTTGGTAGAACATCAAGTCATATTGGATTATGCTACTAAGAGGGTCACTTTGAAGACTATAGATGGGAAGGAGATAGTCATGGTTGGAGAGCGTAAATATTACTTATCTAATGTGATCTCTGTCGTAATGGCTGAAAAATTGGTACGCAAGGGATGCGAGGCATATTTGGCTTACATTATGGATACGAGTGTCAATAGGCCTTTTATTGAGAACATCCGTACTGTGAAGGACTATTCTAATGTCTGTCTAGAGGAGTTACTTAGATTATCTCTAGAGCGTGAGGTAGAGTTTGGCATTAATTATTACTAGGAATAGCTCCGGTGTCCATTGCTCCATATTGCATTGCCCATAAAGAGCTAGTGGAACTAAAGGTGCAACTACAAGAACTTCTGGACCAAGGATTTATTAGATTGAGTGTGTCGTTATAGGGAGCTCTAGTTTTATTTATTAAGAAGAAGGATGGGTCCATGAGGTTATGCATCAATTACCGACTACTGAACAAGTTGAAAGTGTGCAAAAGTGTTCTCCAAGATTGACTTGAGATCCAATTACTATTAGTTGAAAGTGAAAGAGATAGACATTCCTAAGACTACTTTCAGGACGTGGTATGGTCACTACGAGTTCCTTGTGATGCCCTTTGGTCTCACGAATGCTCCGACAGCTTTTATGGACATAATGAATTGGTTTTTTCAACCCTACCTCAATCAATTTGTTATGGACTTCATCGATGACATTTTAATATTTCCAAATCTGAGTAGGAAGTCGATGGCTGATTTGAGGGAAATGTTCGCAAAGTTGAGTTTGACTGCTGATGAAGGTTTACTTGCGAATTGCAAGTGATGTAACGCCCCAATTCCTGAAAATCCCTGTTAAAATTATTTTGTGTGGTTGTGACGTGGATGTATGTCTGCCTTAATGGTTTAATGCGATAGGAGTGTCTAAAAAGTCTTGGGTTCAAGCCTTGGGTTGAGCAAAGTTTTTGCTACTACTTGAATAAACCCTTGTCTGTATCTAGTAGACTTTTAAATTATTGTGGATAAAGCATGTCATAAAAGCCTGCTAGTCTAATGGTGAGTAGCGTGTTGGGATGCCTAAGGGTTTTGAGTTTGAGCCTTCCTATGCGAAAATGTGTCCTATTTTTGCTACTCTTGTAATGTAAGAAGTTGAAGTTGACTGAAACTCTGATGATGGGAGTGGTTGAGTGGGGAGTGAATAGCCGAATGTGGGGAGAGAATGGTGGGATTAGATGGGAGAGTTATCAGTTGAGAGATATGGGGAGGCTTTTAAGGAGGAAAATGAGGGATTTGGGGTGAGTGGGATTTTGGTGCCAAAAGGGGACTCTCCTTAATCTTTTGGTTTATTTTGGATTACCTAGTCATTCGGCCATAGGATAGTTTTTCTCTTAGTGCTGAAAGTGTGATCTAGTTTGCTCTTCCATTTTTGATAATCATTATTCCTCTGTTTCTTTCCTTTGTTTTTTGCTCTTTTGGTTATTGTTTGCTATGTAGCCGGATATACTTGTGACCACTCGGGTACTCTTCGTGCTAGCCTATTGTGGTTTTGATCTCTAATTTTGTGCTTGATTAATTGACCTTCTTCTTCCCTCACTCTTCTCCCCTTAACTTTTTTCACCCTAACCGAACCTTCATCCTCTCCATCCCAATTGGTTATCAACTTTTACTTTCTTCTTGGGGCACTGACTGAATTTTCCCTTCCTCTTCTTCTACCTCCATAACCCTTGCCAAAACTCTGCTAGCTCTCTTTCATTTGGTTCTGAGCCGACGCCATCCTCTTCTGTTCTAGCCGAATGCCCTCGTCTCTCGAAGACCAAATCTCTTTGCGCTCGACAAAGGTAACTTGGGTCTCCTTAGCTTATAGCCGAATCTTGCTGTTGTCGCCACTACTGCTTTGGGTTTTCGGTTGTTGTTTTCCCTTCTTTTCTCTCTGTCGTAATAGCTTTCCCCTATAACACCATATTTCGTCTGCTGTCTCTGATAGGAGTATGATTGTTTATCTTGGGCCTCGGTTGTAGGGTGTGCTATTGTAGGCCGAATACCTCTGTCTACCTTTTTGTGCCATGTTTCAGTAAATTATTTTACTTAGTTCAAGTTATTCACGTGCATGGTATTGGTTAACAAGATTCGGTGGTAATGTAGATTTTTGCCAAGGATCCGGAAGTTCATCTTAGTTAGCGGTTTAAGGCGGATAAACCATTTTCATTCAAATCAAGGCAGGTAATGTTATCAGTTGGGAATTAAGTGTTAATAAGAGGGTATTAACCCTATCAACTGAAGGACTGGCATTGGGTTATGATTGAATCTAGGTTTGGGGTTCGTGGAGACTACGCTCTTTTTGCAAACAGGTGTGTAACCACACTGCTGTAAGCGTAGGTCGGCAAAAGCCAGAAAAGTATGATTACTGACGCCACATGGGTGTACTTGCTCGTTTGGTAAATCGAATACTAAAATATGGACATTGAGCGTAGAGGCCACCACGAGTGATTTCGTGGGCGTAGGCCGCTCTGGGCCAAAATGGGCTGAAATGGGCCGTATGGACCCCACAGGCCCGTGGGCCACACACGGGTAAACCACACGGATATGTGGAGATTTCTGGGGTAGGCTGTATAGTTAGCATGGTCGAGGTCATTTTTGGGCTCTATGGGCCCCATGGGCATGTGAGCCCACATGGGCCGTGTTATGGGCTTTAGGCCCATTTTTACTATTTGATTATTAAGGTCGCACAGGTTGTCCAAGACGATTGTGGACCTACTGTTGGGTCGGTAAGTACACTTAGACCCTATACTGATAAAATGACTGTTATACCCCCTATGATATGTTGACTGTATTTGAGCATGACATTTTACATACACGTATTATATTATGACATGACATGTTGCATGGGGGTTGGGTTTGATATATTTGGAGGAAGTGTACTGTACTGGCAGCTCGGCTGCAAATATTGATTAGTTCCGCAACCGGTGCTATATTTGGAGTGTAGGGATGGGTGGGTCGATTTTATCCCCACATGGAGTGTAGGGCTGAACGGAGTGGAGTGTTGAGAATGGATGGGTAGGACCTCTGTTTGCATTCTGTTACTGTTACTGTAATGAGCTAAGGCCCCACTGATATTATTACTGTAATAGGCTAAGGCCCACACTGATACTGGACTGTCACTGAAATAGGCTTAGTCCCAAACTATAATTGCCTACTGTTTGTCTGATTGTTGTAGAGAGAATGCACACTGAGTTTTCATAAACTCACCCTTCTGCTTTCCTGTGCAGGTAATCCTTAGGCGGGTCAGTGCTTAACAATTTTCTACACGAACCTGAGTTTTAGCAATGAACATGATACTTAAAAGTTTTGTAAAAGATGACTACAAGAGTTTAGTATTGTACGAACTTTTCGAACCAAATGATGCTTTCCAAAATACACTTCTATGTGACATCGCAGATCCGGCAGTAACGTCTAGGCCGGGTTTAGGGTGTTATAGGTGAGGTCTATCTTAGTGGATGAGATTCAGTTGAAGTAATCTACTGACGAGTCTCTTACACCTCGTTTTAGATAGGCTGAGGAAGGTAAGACTACCACCTTTAGCTTTAATTATGTTGGAATTCTTGCTTCTGTGGGAGATATTGCGTGCCCAATGATCGAGAGTTAAGGAATGTCTATACTTCGGAAAGCGTATGGTAGCACTTACACCATGCATCTTGGAAGGAATAAGATGTAATGAGACTTAAGAGAGTTGTATTAGTGGCCAGGGTTTAAGCAGGATGTGACCGAGTATGTGAGTAAGTGTTTGATGTGCCAGCAAGTTAAGGCTAAGCATTAATTTCCTTCGGGTTTGCTACAGCTTACTCAAATCCTTCAGTGGAAATGGGAGCATGTGACCATGTGTTTTGTTAGTGGGCTGCCTTTGACGCCTACTAAGAAAGATTTAGATTGGGTTATAGTGGATTGGCTAACCAAGTTAGCCCATTTTCTACCTGTCTGTACTGACTATTCTCTGCATAGGTTGGCAAGGTTGTACATTTCAAAGATTGTGGGACTTCATGGTGTACCATTATCCATTATTTTTTATCAGGACCCCGATTTACATCTCGATTTTGAAAAAAGTTAGACGAGGCTTTAGGGACTTGATTGAACTTTAGTATAGCTTTTCACCCACAAATCGATGGGCAATCGGAGTGGGTTATAAAAATTTTGGAAGACATGTTGAGGGGTTATGTGATTGACTTCAGTGGCAGTTGAGAGGAACACTTGCTGTTGGTCGAGTTTGCATACAATAACAGTTTTTAGTTAAGCATCCAAATGGCTCCTTATGAAGCATTGTATGGTCGCAAATGTCGTACACCTCTATGTTGTACAGAATTAGGTGAAAATAAGGTATTGGGTCCAGATTTGGTGCAAGAAACCAAGATTGTGGTAAAGCTGGTTTAGGATCGGTTAAGAGTAGGATCTGATCGATAGAAGTCTTACTTCGACTTGAGGTGGAGAGATATTGAGTTTAGTGTTCGGGATCAAGTCTTCCTGAAGGTTTTACCATGGAAGAAGGTGTTGAGGTTTGGACGTAAAGGCAAGTTGAGCTTAAGGTTCATTGGACCGTATAGAGTTCTTAAGAAGGTTGGACCGGTGGCTTACGAGTTATAGTTACCTCCAGAACTGGACAGCATACTTGACGTGTTCCATGTTTCTATGTTGTGAAGATATCATTTTGATCCATCCCATGTGATTTTGATCGATGAGGTCGAGGTTAGACTTGATTTAACTTATGACGAAGAGTCGGTACAGATTTTGGACTGTGAGGTCAAAAGATTGAGGAAGAAGCAGATTCCTTTTGTGAAGGTCCTATGGCAGAACCATGGTGTTAGCGAAGCCACTTGGGAACCCGAAAAATTGATGCGTCATTACTATCCTTACTTGTTCGGATCATGTAAACTTTGAGAACAAAATAATTTTATTTATTTATGTGCACTAGTTTATGTCAGAAGGAAATTAATGGTCTAGTGTTTAAGTGGGTTAGTTGTTTCCATAATGTCCCATGTTCAATCCCTCACAAGCACATCTTTTAATTAAATTTTTTTGATAATTTTGAGCTAGTGTGAACTCTTATCGTACAAGGGAACATTCTTTCTTTAATTACAAGGTTAGCCTTCCCAAAGTTCTCCCTTTTTTACTCCTATGATCCACTTTTGGTGTGTAACAACTTATACCCAGCCTAGTCGTCGAGCTTGAATACCAAGATGCCACACAACTTTCATATCATACACAGTACAAATGTAACACCCCAAAATAGAGCTTAGGAGTTTTAAGGGTATTTTAGGGATTATAGCTTTAGTGTGCTCGGGAATTTCATTAGCATGGTATTTAAAAATGTTTTTCTTTATGATATTTAGAGAATAAAATCAATTTTTACAAATAATGTTGAAAAGGTTTTCAATTTTGAAATAGGGACTGATTTGTTAAAGGGGCAAAATTCTGTGTGTTTATGAAGCAATTAAACCAAAACTTTAAAATCAACCTAATATCTTCCCCTACCTGCAAGTTTCATTTTTCTTCCCATTCAATTGTCTTGCCGTCCATTGCTCTTCCAAGTCTCTCCCATTCAATTTGCTTTTACAAACTTGATTCCTTTTTATTTCTATCATCACCCAAGCCATAAACTCCATAAAATATCAAGAAAAACACACAAAATCACCATAGATTTCTCCATTGTTAAGCTTTTGGGTTTTTGGGGTTTTTTTATCAAACGTTTGGTTTTTTGTCAACTAAGGTAACGGTTCGATTCCATGTTAGTTTTTTACGCTATTTGATCCTTTAAACTGAATTTTTATCCATCAAATCTCATGTTTTGAATAAAAGTCGAAAATTGCGTCGTTAATGGTGGATTTTGGGATTTTGAGTAAAAACATGGTTTCAAAGTGTCTTTCAATTAGTTTTGACATGATTAGAAAGTTTCTAAACTTACTTTGAAAGATTTCTTGAGTTTTAATGAATTTTCATGAAAATTACCATAAACATGTTAAATATTTCGATACCATGAACTGGGTAGTTTTGCGTAGTTTAAAGGTTGAGAATGGTGAATAATTAGATTAATGGAATTCATTTTAAGCAAAAAGAATGAGTATAGATTGAGATATTTAATTATCAAGTTTGTTATGTCGAAGGTTTCGGTTACTTGAGAACATAACTTAGGCTTGTATTTTGATCGCATGAGTTGAGTCCTCAGCTAATATTTGAATGTGTTGTTGTGTGATTTGTTGTGTAAAAGCTTCAGATTCATTAAGACCATCTACGAGTTAAGGAAATGCTAGTTTGGGCTTTCGACATTTTGAAAAGAGCGTAAATCGCTACTTGTAGACACGATTCATAGTGTTAATTGGGAGCTTATGAATAACCTAAACCCTTATCCTAAGTTCTGAGTGTAAGCTTTCTATTTCCCTTGCCTTATTTTAGAAAATTATTTGATTATGTGAATAATTATGGATTGATTATCATGATACAATATTGAGATATGAGACACGTGTGATGACTATTGTGAATTGTTGTATTGTGGGCATGATATACATGTAAAATGATAGAGATAATGATATGTTAATAATGGAAATATGTAGCGAAAGTGAGTGGAATTTCAGTAAGTATATATGCGTTGAATTGTGGAATGTAATATTATTATGATAGGTAATATGTGAGAATACTCATATGTATATATGATGTACTGATTTTAATGCACACATATGTGGTCGGATATGTGATGGCTTAATGAGCATTGTTGTGGCACTTAAAGTGCAATCAAATGTGAATCCGATAAGCATGCATTATGTACAAGTTGTGATGTAAACTGATGAATATGAATAGAGATGATGTGCATTAAATTAGTAATTAAAAATGTGTAATTGTGGAAATTTTAGCCTTGTGATCTCTTGAAACCGTTGGATATAGTTGGCATGCCATAGGATTGTGAGTACTAACCTATATATATTGTGTTTTTGGGCATTAAGGCCCTGAGGCAGGTTGGAGAGATAAGGGAATGTGAGCTAAGCTCCATTCAATGGGACATGTTTGGTGTGTTGGAGAGTTTAGCTATATGCTACACTTTTGGGATATGATCGACTCTACGCGTCATTTGGTGTGTTGGAGATATGTGTGTCTAATGTGTGATGGTAGAGCCCACTTTTATGTTTCATAGCCGTAAGTGCCAAATTATCGTTTATATGTGATCTTATTTGTTGTGATAATACGATGTGAGATGGACACATAATCATGTGAATAAAATGTTAAATGAGTTTATTTAAGTTTCATGAAGATGTTAATATGTTCTTATTGTAAATTGCGTATGTAATTGTGGTTTGAGTCGTTCTCATTTAACTTGTGAATGCATGTGAATATATAAAATAAAGTTGTGAGTTTTTGAAGCATGTATTGTAACATCTCGAAATAGGGCCTAAACAGAATAGCGGTTGTGAAAACACGAATCTGAGGTCAAAAAAATTATTCCGATTAAGTTCTAAGGTTTATTCATTGACTGAATAATTGTGTCAAAAATTCGTGAAGAATTTTTATGTATAAGTGCCTAATTTGATAATTAGGACTAAATTGTAAAATTAGCAAAATGTGTGTTCTAGATAATAAAGGGGATTTAATTGAAATGGGTTCTTAAAGTAGAGGTCCTTATTTAGTAATTAGATCATTATATTTAAGTTTGGACAAAAATGGGCAAGAATAGGACAAATTTGAAAGAAAAGCCTTTAAGGGCATTTTGGTCAGTTAGTAATTAAAATAATTAAAAAGGGAAAATACAGCAAAAATTGGTCCATCTTCTTCATGGAGGCCGAATATAGCATGGGGGAAGCCATGGTTAGGGTTTCCAGGCTTTCCAAGCTCAATAGTAAGTCCGTTCTAGCCTCGTTTTTAAAGTTCTTTACGTTCTTAGAGTCTCGGTAACTTGATTTAGCTTATTCTAGCAATAATTCATGCTAGGGTTCATATTTGGAAAAATACCCATAGGATAAATGTGTTTATTTTGATGTTTTACGGTAGAATATGAAGCTTGAAATTATGTGAAACAACTTTTGCTAAGCGATTTTAAGTGAAAACGAGTAAAATGACATAATCGGTAAAAATACCTAATGTTCATAAGTACATGATAGAGTGGGAATTTGATGTTGCCATAGAAGGGAAAAATGTTCATAGCGTCATATAACATAAGAAATATGGATAAATTTTAATTTCCGAGCCTAGAGGCAAAATTGTAATTCTATAAAGGTGTATGGGCAAAATTGTAATTTTTCCAAAGTTTGAGTTAGGGAATGTTTTGAATCGTACATTAATTAAATAAGTGAAGTATGATATTTTAGATCCTGAAAAGTGAGATTTGGACCTAGAACGGGAGAAAAATCGAAAATCGGGAAAGTTGGTAAAATGGTCATTTTGGTATCGACGTAAGTTCATATGTTTAATAAGTATTTAATTATGCATATTTGAATGATAAATTGATATTTTGGCCATAAATACTTTAGTATTGAGTTTCAGATATAATGATTAATGTTCGATAATAATTCGATATTGGAAAGAGAACTTGTATAATTTATATGTAAGACCATTTTTTGTATTATGGCTTTGTATGATAATAAAAAAGTATTGACTAGCATAGTTTGATGAGAATAATTTAAGTTGATGATATGATGAGATTGAGAATGTAAGTATGTAAGTTGAGTAGCATTTTATTATTATGCAATTATTGCTATTAGTATTGTTATTATTGAGTTATGCGACTAACCTTGAGAATTTGAGCAAGTATGTTTCAACTATGACTTGACAAGGCATTGATATCTCAAAGTCCATGGTTGTACCATGGCAATTAAGGAAGAATTGATGGAAAAGTCCATGTTCATAACATGTCATTTAAGGAGGAATTGACAATTAAGGGTACCATGTAAAACCATGTGAAGACATGGCATTTGTAAAGCAAGGATCCCATGTAAGACCATGTCAAGACATGGCACCGGCATTGATTAAGGACTCCATGTAAGACCACATCAAGATGTGGCATTGGCACTAAGATAAGTATACCATGTAAGACCATGTTTGGAACATGGCATTTGGTAAGATAAGGATATCATTTAAGACCATGCCAAGGCATGGCATTGATAAGTTCTATTAGGCAAGGAAATCATGTAAGACCATGTCAAGACATGGCTTTGATGACTTACTATAAGGCAAAGGTCCCATGTAAGATCATTCCAAGGCATGGTGTAACATCCCAAGTCCAGCCCAAACGTTATGGCCGAATATGGCGTGTCATATTGAAGTGTTTAAGCGAAAACCGTATTTTCATTGAAAACCCTTCTTAAAATAAAAGAAACCTTAATTAATTAAAAAAAACTCATTTCAATCACTTGTTTAAAACATATGATTTTACGAAAACATGTCATTTTAAAATTTAGTTGCGGAAGCGTAGAAAAACATACTATAATTTAGGAAACCTATGTTCAGCTTCTTGTAATTACAATGCATAAAATAAAAGTCCAAATAATAATAAAGTGGAAAGCCTTATTACAATCCAGTCTGAAATCACTTAATAATCAGAAACTTATATGCTTTAAAAAAAAAAAGTCTAAATTGTCTTGCTAGCTGGCCACCCAGAGTCCCTCCAAATATCGAACCTCCTACTGAGCATCACTTGAAAATAAAATAAAAGAGGGGGTGAGTTTTCACAAACTCAGTGTGTACAACCCTCGAAAAAAAAAACAAGCATTCAAAAATCATCATACATCAATCATGCAATGCAATCCCATCCCAATTATCCATCCACTACACACCAACTCCGTCCCCCGTCACACCATGTGGGGATATAAATATCGACCCACCCAACCGACACATCAATGGTAGCCCGGTTGCGGAACTACCTTCATTTACATATTGGGCTTTAAAAGCCGTCGGTGGATCCACGATTGTCAAGCAACCATGCGATCCTCATATACTTCCTCCATCCCATAATTCCCAACCCATATGCAACCTAAGCAGAATATCATATGTATGCATGTCACATTCATAAAACTTACATTCATCATCTAGGGGTATTTTGGTCAGTTTCGCCCTTAGGGCATTTCGATAATTTTCCCTTTATTACGGTTTTCACTTACCTTGTCCCGTTAACAAATACCGTGAGCTAAGATGAACGAATACTATGCACCAGGTAGGATTCTAGAGAAGAGGAGGTGGGTCATTAAGACCGCTTAAGTACCAAGCTTTCCCTAGATCCAATCCTAGACATGCATATACCCCTTGCCACACCTTAACCCTTTGATTTGTCCACGGTCGCAATATATTAATTAAGTGTTATGTGGTTATCATATACTAGGTCCAAAACCCCTTACAGAGCCCAATCAAATTCACATACCTGGATCTGGCCCATTAAGCCCAATCATATTCAATGGCCCATTAGGCCCAAATCACCTATATATGGCCCATTAGGCCCAAATCACATTTATATGGCTCGTTAGGCCCAATCACATTCATATTCATGCTCACATACAAATTCCTATCACATAGCATCAATATTCAGTTTTTGCCTATTATGGGCCCAACAGCCCATTGGGCCCAACAGCCTATCGGGCCCATTTAGCCCACTCTGGCCCATATGGCCAAATCACAACCCAAGTCCACGAAATCGCCTGTGGGCCTCAGGCAACCTATCAATTTCCTCCTCACAAGTGTTCGCGCACTCGTAAGACTACCGCAACTAAACTTTCAGCTTTTCGGCATTTCGACTTTTCGACTTTTGCCTATCTACTTGTGTGTGCAGTGTATGTACACACTTGGTAAGCAAGCGTGCTGCGATTCCCTTAGTGACCAACCTACAAATGCTATCACCCTTCAATTAATCACATGCCTAACACATATCTTTACTAAAACCGAAACCTCACATTAACCTTACCTTGTGCGATCAGCCCCTTCTTAAATCACTAACCACGATCAACTCCTAGATCTGCACCAATCTTAACTATTAAAACCAGAATAATAGGTGACTCATATCCAACACAAGTCCCCTTACCTTAACTATGAACATTCGGCCACCTTAGCCAATGGGAGAGGAATACTTACCAAAACCACAAAAACCTAAAGAGCAATTCGGCAGAGAGCTAAGATCTGAGATCCGATACTAATTCCCTACCACAGTTGATTAGAAAGAGTGAAGGACAATAATCGATACTTAACAAAGAAAAGCGATTGTAAAACACTTACACTAGATTTGTTCAAAGGGTATTCGACCCTTGGGAGATTCGGCTTTCAAACTTAGTATGGTGAATGAGGTTTATTTGGCATAGATTAAAGAAGAAGAGTAGAAGAAGAAATCGGCTAAGTGAAACAAAGAAAATTGTGTAGAGAAGAATAGAAATCGGCACAAAGAAAAGAAAGAAAAACAAAAGGGTTTTCGGCTTTTTGGATCTTGAAGAGAAAAGGGTTTCTGGCAACAAGGTGAAGAAGAATTTCGGCAGTAGCCTGGAAACCTTGTATTCGGCCCCTATTTATAGCCTTTATAGCCGAATTTTCCATGCCCAATTCCCAATTCGGCTCCATCACTTCTCCCTTCTCATCTCCTCGTTTTTCTCCCTGATAACCCCTCGATATTTTCCTTAATTTTCTCTTCTGAACACTCCCCTTATAGCCATCTTCACGCCACTTCCACCCTTCTAGAAGACATAAATTAAACTCCTAAAAATACTAAGCTAGGATTCGAACCTTGGGTCTCCTTGCTAGCCACTAACGCCACCTCCCTACTCCCTAACTGGCGTCATTTAGCCACTCCTCCACAAGGCTTTTTGATGCTATTTTCCCTATCTTTATTTAAAAGCCGAACTACTTGCCAACCCTGATTCTTCTAATAATTAAATTAAAATTCCTCCACCATAAAACTCGAACCCAGAACTTCTCCAACATACCTAGACACTTCAAATTCCTTAAACCCTTAAAGCCAACATGTCATTTGTCATTTTCTTGCTCACTTAAAAATTTTATGAGACCCAAAGCCCAAATCCCAATTCATCTAGGCCCAAAATTTAGGGTGTTACACATGGCATTGGCGAGTTCATAAGGCAAGGATACCACGTAAGACCATGTCAAGACATGACAATGGTAAGTTCAATAAAGAAAAGGTTCCCGAGTAATCCAAAGAGCAAGTCAAAGAAACAAAAAGGCGAGAACATGAAGAAAGAGTACAAGTATGCATTTAAGGCTTATTTAATATTAAGATTGTAAGTAACTGAGATTATCAAGGATTAAGTAAGTGATGAGTTTTCAGTTATGCTTGTGACACTTTATGACATGATTGGCAATATGCCTATATTATGAAAGAGTACACATGTGTTAAGTGAGATGTAGCAAGTATGTAAGCAAGCTATTAAGTAAGGTGCCTTTTGTATTCTGAGACTTTGGTAAGGTTGCCGATGAGTAAGATGGAAAAGTAAGAACTAAACATTATTTAAGCAAATTATGACAGCATAGTAGTAAGCTAAATTGATTGCTAATCCTTATTCTTTTACATGTGAACTTACTAAGCTTTATAAGCTTACTTCTTTCACTTTCCCATGTTCAGAGTACTTAAAAGCAAGCTCGGGTTGGAGGTCGTCGGAGATCACTTCACACTATCGACTATCAAGTTACCAAATGGGTATCTTCATTTACAAACGTTCTAGTTTATGGCATGTATAAGTACTTAGCCATTTTGTGTGTATGTCCTTATGATATGGCTAAAGAATGGTATGTAAATATTTGATAATTATTAGCTATTGAAATGGATAATGAAGAACATGTTTTGGTGTTATGTATGCCTAAATAGTTGTTAATACAAAGAAATCATGAAAAAGTGAAATTAGCATTAAAACAGTATTGAACAGAAGCAGTGATGTGAAGTTGAAAAATCACCAAGAATAGTAGAAATGGAGTTTGGTGATGAATGAGATATATAATTAAAGCTTCTTGAGTCTATTTTCATATGAAAGAAACAGAGTAAGCAAAAGAAGTGTATATTAAGAGATATTTGAATTTTAGTGAGATAGGGTTAGAGCAATTTCTGAATCCCCTATTCTGACTTTATAAATTCACTAAAAATTGTAAAAAAATAATTATTAGTTATAGTTTATATTTATATATTCCTTAGTGAATCTAATTTCAAGAGAGATAAACGGCATGGTTATTTGAATTCTGTACAGGGAGAAAATTGATTCGTAGTGAGAAGAGGTCAGAGTAGTCAAACAGTGCAACAGGGAAAACTTTAACTAATAAACTGTACTAATTGGCTAGACCAAAAATTCTGGAAAAACATTAGTAAGAAGATATATGAGTCTAGTTTCAGGAAAAATTTACGAATTTAAATTTTGAGTTTTATGACTCGTGTTATGATTTATTTAGTGACTATGACGTAGGTGGGTAGTTTTTTAAGGAATAATGAAATAAATTGTTTTGATTTGTCTAAGTATTCGAAAAATTTTTAATGTTCCCGGTTTGGTCCCGAACCGTTTCAACTGCATATTTTAGGGTCTCGAGGGCCCTTTTTTGGGACATATTGAATGAATGTAAATTAATTAATTTTAAAAGAAAATTTTATGCCCCAAATTAGTAAGTTAAGTCAGGTAATGCCTTGTGCTTGATTTCGGGGACGGTCTCGGGTAAGGGGTGTTACATTTATTGGTATCAGAGCAAAGATTTAGTCGGTTCTCAGAATATTTAGTATGAGTAAGAGTCTAGCTATAATGCCATATTGAACTATGATAGTGTGACGACTCCCGACCCGGATATAAAATGTTTTGTCAGACAGATGCGCACTCTAGCCGAGCTAAGTTTGATAGTACAAACAGTATGTTTATGATAAGTTAAGGCTCATAAAATGTAAGAATAATGGTTCATGATGTTTATGTGATAATGAATAAATTGTGAATAAGAATTGTTCGGGAAATATGAAAGATGAGATAAGATGAAAGGAAAGTTTATATTGAGATAAGTGTTTATGTTAAATTGACATTTGTATGATGCTATATGTATAACTAGAGAAGTTAAGTGAATGCTATGAGTAATTTTACTCGAGATTTTTGATTGCATGTATAAGTGCACTAATTTTCATAAGATGATCATGAAGTCATTGTATTATGAACGTGCATGTTAAGTTGCTTGAAGCAAATTGTATAATTGTGATAATATTTTAATATGATGAGTGCTAAGTTATATGTATGAGTATGTAAGAGGTAAGTCAGAGGTGTTACAACCTCACCCCCTTATCAGTAAGGTAATTCAGAATGAGGTTTCATGAAATTCAGATTGAATAGGCTAAAGTGGAAAACTAAAGAGTTCAGTGACAGATTTATTGACGATGTAATCAGAGTTAAGAATGATTTAGCAAATGAACACAGTTGCAGAAAGGATGCCAGGTTAATAATAAAATCATTCAGATAACTGAAATGTCATAGTAAAAGAAAGGTCAGGCTCAACTAATGCACTCATTCAAGTATGATGTGTAAGGTATATGATTGCTAGATTTTCTTCCGAATAAAATCCAACTATGAATGGGATAATGTGAATTCAGTAATGACAGAATTAGACAGAGGAATAATAATTGAGCCATATTAATAGTTGAATGTAGAGTTTATAGTTGAGACATTATAGAAAAATCTTTTCCAACTATTATGTGTGTACATTTACTTTCAGAGATATATATATAAATATATGCAAGATCATAGATGCGATTCATGCAGTATGAGAATGTTAGTTAAATTTACAGACAAATGAAAGCATTATAGTTTGTTTGAGGTGTGATTGATATTGCTTTATCTATTCTAGTTTTCTACTTCAGCGTGCAGATGGAAGGTTGACAGTAAGATCTGTATGATGTTAGTTTTCTATATTGTTAACTATTGCTTAATGAAAGTAAAGGAAAATTTTATGGCTTCTGTCATAGTTGTTCCCAATGCTTGTGAGTATTATCCTTTCCTTACGGAAAATTTCTGAGATGCTATTGAAACCTTAACTGTTCTACATGAGATGTGGTTACCAGGAATTCTGTGTAGCTCCATGTTCTAGGATTTTATTATCTCGATTTTATTAATAAATTACTATTCAAAGTATAAGCCATGAGACATTAGTAGAAAATGCTCTATTGATGAAAATGGTTTCTTCTTATTATGAGTATGTTTATGATGATTACGAGTTCAAGCCTAATAATGGAAGTACAGAGGTATAGTTATCAGAGGTATAAAGATTCTGCTTTTGCACTGGTTGTTATTGAAATTTGTGTTTAAATCTCTCAGATGATTAGGATGTTTTATTTTCACCCGGGACATTATTTACTAAAGTAATTGAGAAGTCAGTCTTATTATGGCATTATGATTTTTGAGTAGTATGAGTATTGTGGCCTCAGTGTAGTTCAGTTCAGACATGTGTATTGATTTTCATTTTTCACATAATCTTGATATATATATCAGTGAGTTAAAGACCGAATGCTATGTTCTTTCGAGTTATGCAGTAATAATGATTTGTGATTAGCTCTTTGAAGAAATCACGACAGAATGTATGTTTGAGATATCATGACAACATAGAGAAGAAAAATTTTTGAAAATTTATTGTCTTTTAGTTGAGACTGATTCAGTTGAGCAATTAATTGAGTTATATGTATGTTTGAATTATTCATGGCTTCAGAGGTAAATGTTGATTTTTCATGTATAAATAGATAAATGACCCGAGTAAATAGTACATATTCTAGAGGTTATGGTACAGAGTTGTATACGCATATCAGAATGGTTGCATCAGAGGTATATTTTTACAAATCCAAGTTGTTTGATTGTTAAAGTTATCATTGTATGAAGTTTAGTTTGGCTTGAATTCATGCTAATAAAGTATAAATAGTTGAAGATATTGACAATTGAAGTAACCATTATGATTCAGCTTGGTTTGAATAAAGAGTTTATGGTTTCTAGAAATGTGTTAATGAGAAATCAAGAGATTTTGCAACAGTTATGATGCCTAGCACAGTGGTAATTATTTGATTATTTGAGAAGTATAGAGATGGATGATAACTTGAGCTAGTTATACTAGTAAGAGTGTGAAATGTTATGTACCAGACTTTGAATCCGATACCTAAACTTTTAGAGAGATAAAGTTTATTTTCAATTATCTCAGAAGCTGTTACAATTAGTATTGATGTTTGTGTGAAAATGTGAGGGTATTTCGAAGAATTGTGCAATAGAATTAACATTATCACCGAAAGGTTAAATGAGCTATGGTTGATTGCTTGAAGAAGTTTGTGTATTCTTCTCAGTACAAATGAGTTTTTCTACTGAAGGATTATCTGATTATTCATTTTGAGGTTGACAATTCATTCAGAGTGTAAATTTTAGTTGTTATGGTTGGAAATCTAGGGTTGCACAGTGACTTCAGAAGAAAGCTACAGTAAGTTTTGACCATGAGATTGCTAAATGTTACTGCATGTCACCTTTGTACTGATAGTTGAATTGAGGAAGAGAAATTCGTAAAATTAAATTGAGCAGAAAGGATTAGAGAAAAGTGAAAATTAATTACAGAAATCAGAGACAGATTATCAAAAATTGTATACAAAATCGAAAGGTAAGAATATTGACACTCAAAAGAGAAACAAGTATTTTTTTTAAAGTACCTTAGTGGCAGAGAATTTCCATTTTGGTAAGAAAAGAAGAGTTAGTTGCATTTCATCAGAGAGTATGAGGTTAATGATAAAATAAGGTCAGTTACTATCAATAGGTATTCCAGTTCAGAGCCTTAGTTTAAGAAGTGAATTGTTGGGTATGCCAAGGCTGAATGAGAATTTGAAAGTGTTGCTAAAAATCAATTTCGAATCCATTTGTAGGTAAGATTTTCGGGGATGAAAATCCCTAAAGGGGGGAGAAATGTAACATCCAAAATAGGGCCTAAACATAATAGTGGCTGCGAAAACACGAATCTAAGGTCAAAAAAAAATTATTCCGATTATGTTTTAAGATTTATTCATTGATTGAATAATTGTGTGAAAATTTCATGATGAATTTTTATGTATAAGTGCTTAATTTAATAATTACGACTAAATTGTAAAATTAGCAAAATATGTGTTCTAGATAATAAAGGGGATTTAATTGAAATGAGTTCTTAAAGTGGAGGTACTTATTTAGTAATTAGACCATTATACTTAAGTTTGGACAAAAATGGGCAAGAATAGGACAAATTTGAAAGAAAAGCCTTTAAGGGCATTTTGGTCATTTAGTAATTAAAAGAATTAAAAAGGGAAAATACAGCCAAAATTGGTCCATCTTCATGGAGGCCGAATGTAGCATGGGGGAAGCCATGGCTAGGGTTTCAAAGCTTTCCAAGCTCAATAGTAAGTCCGTTCTAGCCTCGTTTTTAATGTTCTTTACGTTTTTGGAGTCTCGGTAACTTGATTTAGCTTATTTTAGCAATAATTCATGCTAGGGTTCATATTTGGAAAAATACCCATAGGATAAATGTGTTTATTTTGATGTTTTATGGTATAATATGAAGCTTGAAATTATGTTAAACAATTTTTGCTAAGCGATTTTAAGTGAAAATGAGTAAAACGACATAATCGGTAAAAATACCTATTGTTCATAAGTACATGATAGAGTGGGAATTTGATGTTGCCATAGAAGGGAAAAATGTTCAGAGTGTCATTGAACATAAGAAAAATGGATAAATTTTAATTTCTGAGCCTAGGGGCAAAATCGTAATTCTATAAAGGTTTAGGGGCAAAATTGTAATTTTTCCAAAGTTTGAGTTAGGGAATGTTTTGAATAGTACATTAATTAAATAAGTGAAATATGATGTTTTAGATCCTAGAGAGTGAGATTTGGACTTAGAACGGGAGAAAAACCGAAAATCAGGAAAGTTGGTAAAATGGTCATTTTGGTATCGAGGTAAGTTCATATGTTTAATAAGCATTTAATTATGCATATTTGAATGATAAATTGATATTTTGGCCGTAAATACTTTAGTATTGAGTTTAAGATATAATGATTAATGTTCGATAACAATTCGATATTGGAAAGAGAACTTGTATAATTTATATGTAAGACCATATTTTGTATTATGGCTTTGTATGATAACAAGAAAGTATTGACTAGCATATTTTGATGAGAATAATTTAAGTTGATGATATGATGAGATTGAGAATGTAAGTATGTAAGTTGAGTAGCATTTTATTATTATGCAATTATTGTTATTAGTATTGTTATTATTGAGTTATGTGACTAACCTTGAGAATTTGAGCAAGTATGTTTCAGCTATGACTTGACAAGGCATTGATATCTCAAAGTCCATGGTTGTACCATGGCAATTAAGGAAGAATTGACGAAAAATTTCATGTTCATAACATGTCATTTAAGGAGGAATTGACGGTTAAGGATACCATGTAAGACCATGTCAAGACATGGCATTGGTAAGGCAAGGATCCCATATAAGACCATGTCAAGACATGGCATCAGCATTGATTAAGGACTCCATGTAAGACCACATCAAGATGTGGCATTGACACTAAGATAAGTATACCATGTAAGACCATGTTTGGAACATGGCATTTGGTAAGATAAGGATATCATGTAAGACCATGCCAAGGAATGGCATTGATAAGTTCTATAAGACAAGAAAATCATGTAAGACCATGTCAAGACATGGCATTGATGAGTTACTATAAGGGAAAGGTCCCATGTAAGACCATGCCAAGGCATGTCATTGGTGAGTTCATAAGGCAAGGATACCACATAAGACCATGTCAAGACATGGCAATGGTAAGTTCAAAAAGGAAAAGGTTCTCGAGTAATCGAAAGAGTAAGTCAAAGAAACGATAAGGTGAAAACATGAAGAAAGAGTACATGTATGCATTTAAGGCTTATTTAATATTGAGATTGTAAGTAATTGAGATTATCAAGTATTAAATAAGTGATGAGTTTTCAGTTATGCTTGTGACACTTTATGACATGATTGACAATATGCCTATATTATGAAAGAGTACTCATGTGTTAAGTGAGATGTTGCAGGTATGTAAGCAAACTATTAAGTAAAATTCCTTTTGTATTCTGAGCCTTTGGTAAGGTTATCGATGAGTAAGATGGGAAAGTAAGAACTAAACATTATTTAAGCAAATTATGACAATATAGTAGTAAGCTAAATTGATTGCTAATGCTTATTATTTTACATGTGAACTTACTAAGCTTTATAAGATTACTTCTTTCACTTTCCCATGTTTTAGAGTACTTAAAAGCAAGCTCGAGTTGGAGGTCGTCGGAGATCACTTCACACTATCGACTATCAAGTTACCAAATGAGTATCTTCGTTTACAAACGTTCTAGTTTATGGCATGTATAGGGACTTAGCCATTTTGTGTGTATGTCCTTCTGATATGGCTAAAGAATGGTATGTAAATATTTGATAATGATTAGCTATTAAAATGGCTAATGAAGAACATGTTTTGGTGTTATGTATGCCTAAATAGTTGTTAATACAAAGAAATCATGAAAAAGTGAAATTAGCATTAAAACAGTATTGAACAGCAGCAGTGACGTGATGTTGAAAAATCACCAAGAATAGTAGAAATGGAATTAGGTGATGAATGAGATATAGAATTAAATATTATTGAGTCTATTTTCATATGAAAGAAACAAAGTAAGCAAAAGAAGTGTATATTAAGAGATATTTGAATTTTAGTCAGACAGGGTCAGAGCGATTTATGAATCCCCTATTCTGAATTTATAAATTTACTAAAAAATGTACAAAAAGAATTAGGAGTTATAGTTTATATTTATAGATTCCTTAGTGAATATACTTTCAAGAGAAACAAACGGCATGGTTATTTGAATTCTGTATAGGGAGAAAATTGATTCGTAGTGAGGAGAGGTCAGAGTAGTCAAACAGTGCAACAGGGAAAACTTTAACTAATAAACTGTACTAATTGGCTAAACCAAAAATAAAAACATTAGTAAGAAGATATATGAGTGTAGTTTCAGGGAAAATTCACGAATTTAAATTTTGAGTTTTGTGACTCGAGTTATGATTTATTTAGTGACTATGACGCAGGGTGGTAGTTTTTTAAGGAATAATGAAATAAATTGTTTTGATTTGTCTAAGTATTCAGAAAATTTTTAATGTTCCCGGTTTGGTCCTGAACCGTTTCAATTGCATGTTTTAGGGTCTCGAGGGTCTTTTTTTGGGACATATTGAATGAATGTAAATAAATTAATTTTAAAAGCAAATTTTATGCCCCGAATTAGTAAGTTAAGTTAGGTAACGCCTTGTGCTCGACTTCGGCGACGGTCTCAGGTAAGGGGTGTTACATGTATACATTGTTTAGTCTTGATGAATTATTGTAGCATGAATTAATGAAGCATGAACATGTAATTTTGACTTGATTAGAATATGGTTGTGAATGTGTTGTAGTATGCTATTGTTTAACCTTTAATATTGTGTATACACTGTGGTTACTCCGACATTCATTGAGCTTGTTAAGCTTACCCACTCCTTTTTAAACCATTGCAGATTAGTTGTGTTCCGGTGTGAGAGGCATCATTCCAAAGGAGTGACCCAAGCAAGACATTCGCTTTATTTTGTAGATGTTTTATAATTATTATGCTGAATTGTGGGAATAAGGCAATATGGTAGAAATGTTGCATTATATTGCCATGATGTTTTAGCTGATTTTGACTTGATGTCTTGAGTATTTTCATAACTTATTTGCACTCAGGATTTAAGGACTTGGATCTTGATATGTTGATTCTTTCTTGGACATAATTTGATGTTTTGAACTATTATTATAGTCATTTCGATGATTGTTTGAAGATGTGAAGGTTGCATGTTGATTGGATTTAAGATAGGTTGAGTTGATTGTTTTAAAATGCTGTATTTTTGCAGTCTTGAGTAGAGGTATCTATATTTGGGTTTTAAGAACAATACCTCCATGATTTTTTTGTAAGTGCAGGAAGTTAGTAGCGCAATTTTTTATCAATACCATATCACGAGTATTGATACTCATAGTAAAATAATCGATACTCAGAGTAAAATAATCAATACTTTATGAAAGGTATTGATAATTTTTATGGTATTGATTTTTTAACGAGAAACAAAATACTGATTTGGTATTGATTTTCCAAGTAGTATCAATACCATCTAAGGAAAATATCAATACCTTTGATTCGGTATCGATACCTACGTGATTTGTTTCAGAATTTTGCTAAGTGGTTCTAATGCATGTTTGATTCTTGTTATAAGTTCATTTGGTGTATGTTTAGCATGTTTTTAATGATGATTAGAATACGTATGACCTATCATCAATCAAAAACTAAAATAGAATATGTTGTTTAATAATGAGATTATTTATATTGCGTATGATGTATGATGGTGGTGTGGCATCCTAATATCCGAGCTCAACGACCGGGCTAGGTATAGGATGTTACAACAAATGAGCTCATTCCTAAAGAAACGCCTTCTATTTTAGCATTTACAAGAGTTTTAAGTCACATATACTCCTAATTATCATTAAGACTTGCTACACACATTTTAATTGATAATATAACAATAGTTGCACATACATGAGGGTCACCTAGAAAATATTCAAAATTGACTACGTTGGTATCGATACTGGAACATGGGTATCGATATTTCCCTTACACGGTATTGATACCAATTGGAATATCGGTACCAAAACAACATTCTATTTCTCGCCTAAAAATGAAACACCAGAAATTATCGGTACCTTCTAATAAGTATTGGTAATTTTACCCCGAGTTTTGATTCTCATGATATGGCATCGATACCAAATTACTATTCTGACTTCCTGCACATTTGAAAATCACAGAGGTATCATTTTTAAAACTCAAATATCAACACATTTGCTCTAGACAGTAAAAATTCAGCATATTTGAGCATATAAACCATTCCAACACAAGTCTATTCAACATACATCTTTTACCATATCAAGTAAACGTCACAATGACTATAGTAATAGTTTCAAGCATCAAGAATAAGTCTGAGTACATATCATGATTCAAATCCTTAAATCCTAAGATCAAATAAGCTATGGAAACATCCAAAATATCATGGCAAATACCAGTAAAAAGTCTACCAAATTGCTTTCATTTCTCAAATCATAAACAAATAATAAATCACCTGTGAAGAATTACTAGAGTCTCACTTGGATCAATCCCTTGGAACCACACCACTCACATTAGAACGCTACTAATCTGCAATGGATTAAAATGAGTGGGTGAGCTTTACAAGCTTAGTGAATCCCTAGATCAACTACCATGCAAATAATTGATCAAGCATTAACGAAACAACCATATAGCACAACCTTAATAGTTCCAATTCTAGTGTCATATTATACTCACTCATGCATTATTTACTAGTTCATTTACATGGTAATCACATTCACTTTTAAGCATATATCATATTACACATATAATCACAAAAAATTTAAGCATATATCACAATACGCATAAACATATTTATAGATAATTTGGCACTTGAGTTATGAAACATAAAAGTGGGCGTTATCACCACTCATCGGATACACGGAACTCCAACAAACCAAATAACTCATAAAGTCGAACATATCCCAAAAAGTGAAGTGTATAGATAACACTCTCCATCACACCAAACATGTCTCGTTGAATGGAGCTTAGCTCACATTACCTTATCTCTCCAACATGTCTTAGAGCCTCAATGCCCAAATCACATAACACATACATGTGAGTACTTACAGTCCTATGGCATGCCAACTATATCAAATAGTCTCAAGGTTCACAAGGCCAAAATATCTGTTATTAAACACATATTTTACTTATCATTTCTGCACTTTTTCACTACCCAATTACACTATACTTATGATATAATTGCTATCATATGACACGTATATCATGCCCACAATCAACTCTTTGTAGAAGTGTGACTCACACAGCCAAGAGACACGCTCGTGTCTTAGGCCGTGTGGGCATTCGAAATAGGGACACACGACTGTGTCCTAGCCTGTGTCCTTACCCGTTTAACTCATTGACTTGGGTCACTCGGCCAAGCCACATGCCTGTGTGGTAGGCTGTGTACCCTTTAAAGTATCCTCACACACCTGTGTGGACAAAAATAGACAATTTTACAAGCTACATTTCTCACCCAATTTGGCACCAACCTACACCCAAAAATGCACACATACAGTAGCTATAATCAAGCATCCAAAACAAGCATGAGCAAACTTTAAACATGTGGTATATTCGCATACAACCAATATGCCCTTAGGCACCTCAAATGACAATATGCAAACATGTATAATCATGTACACCATTAAACCAAATAAGCCAATAATTTACCAAGCCATTTTGCATCAATATGCATATATGCTTTCCATAACAAAGCACCAATTCACACCAAATTATAAAACATATATCATAAGCATATTCAACTACCAATTTACCTTTCATCATTCAACCATGAATCAAGCCACATCAACTATATAAGGCAATTATGCACAAACCAAAATGTTCCAAAACACAAGCAAAAAAAGTGGCCAATCTCAACAAAACACATATAGGCTAACATTAGCCAACATAACCTATACATGCCATTATAACCAAATTTTAACAACCAAAAGTACTGAGTTAGCCAATGGATAGTGTGATATAGCTCCGACAAGATTCCAACCCGAACGAGCTTCCGAACCACTATAAAACACGAAAAATAACACAGTAAGAATTTAAGCTTAGTAAGTTCGTATAACATAGAATTTAACTTACCATTTAATCACAATTTAGGTAAGTAAACATAGCATATTCCAACTCATTTTGGCCAAAAGCCTAAACACATAATCACCAACATGTTAGCTATATAAAGCACATATAATATCTAATATTCATGGATGAACTCAACAAATATTCAAATTTCATATACATGTATCATTCATTTCATATATCAATATATGTCATGTAACATCATTTCCATGTATTTCATGTAATTACATGTTGTAGTTTATATCGAACTCATATAATCTTGTAATAGAATATTGCTTGTTGAACCATTTAGAATATCGTTGGATACTCGGGTAGCACACACAAGGTGTACTAAACTGTAATCCATCAATTCTTGTATACGTATGGTCATACGAGCTCTGAATCGGTATGCTCTTATGAGTTATAAATGGTAAGCTCATACGAGCTGAATATCGATAAGCTCATGTGAGCTGAATATCAGTAAACTCTCTCGAGTTGAGAATTGGTAACCCTAATGACATGTCATTTGTATCCTATGAATTCCTAAGGTTTAAATGGGACTTGGTAATCGTCGTACGTCGTCGGATATGTGATTGGTATCCATATATGACAATAATGCAATCACATACATATAATTCAATTAAAGCATATAATTACACAATCTAATTACACGAACTTACCTCAACGAGTATACGTAGATAAGGAGGCGATTAATATGAGATTCTCTTTCCCTCCATCTAACTCCGTACGAGGTTTAACTGGATCTATACGAATAAATTTAACTCATTTCAACATAAAATTCATTCAATTTAATCCAAAACATATTTTGGAAAAGTTACCATTTTGCCCCTATACTTTTAATTTTTTTGCAATTTAGTCCTTAGGCTTGGAGAATGAAATTCATGCAATTTTTCCCCTTACCCAAGCCTAGCCGATTTCTATACATACTAATAGCAGCCCATATATTTCACAAATTCACAAATTTACTACATAATATTTTCTATTTTTCAACTTAGTCCCTATTTGACAATTTCACTAAAAATTCCTTTACAAAAGTTGTTTATCTAACAATAACCATTCATTTTCTACCATCAAACTTCAAAACTCAAGCATACTCATCAATGGAAAGATCCTAATAGTTTAACAGTTTTACAAATTAGCCCCCAGGCTAGCTAGATTAAGCTACAACAATCCTAGAAACATTAAAATCATTAAAAAAAAGGACAAAAATCATACCTAATTGGGCAATATAAGCTTGGCCGAATGTTACTCAACAAAAATGGCTTCTTTTCTTATGAAAAATCGGTGGAAGATGATGATAGAAAATGATGATATATTTGTTTTGTTTTAATTTATCATTTATTACCTATTTACTAAATTAACCTTAAAAACTAATCAAAATTTCAATAATAGCAAACCGTGCTCATTCACTAACATCCTTAATGGGCTAATTACCATATAAGGACCTCCACTTTAAATTTCTATAGCTATTTAATACCTTTAGCTAATAGAACACAACTTTTCACTTTATGCGATTTAGTCCTTTTATCAAATTAACCATGTAAACGGTAAAATTTCTTAACGAAATTTTTAGGCGGTACTTCTATCATGTTATAGATAATAATATAATAATAAAATAAAATTTTCAACCTTCGATTTGTGGTCCCAAAACTACTATTCTGATTTCGTTGAAAATGGTCTGTTACACTTTCTTGATACTGTGACACTGCTAAAGAACTGTTACTAATGCCATTGGTTTATTTCTCAACTCTTTAACTTTTCGAGCTAGAATTTTCATCAGTTCCTCACTATGTCATAATAATTCAATTTCAACTGGAGAAATCATATGGGAAGGATCAGATCTGTATCTTCGCAACATCGATATGTGAAAAACATTATGAATCCTTTTGAGTTCTAACAACAAAGACAAATGATACGCTACTAGCTCTATTCGCTTGAAAACCTTGTACGGACCAATGGACCTCAAACTGAGTTTTCTTTTTTGGCCAAAATAGAGAATTTTCTTCTAAGTTGATACTTTTAGGAATACCTTATTGCAAACTTGAAATTCAATGTATTTTGTTTTTAAGTCGACATATGGTTTTTGACGATCCAACACGACTTTCAAACAGTTACAAACTATACAAACTTTGTCATTAGTTTCTCTAATCAATTCTATTCTGACTAACTTTCTTTTGCACAATTCTGACTAGTACAATGAAGTTTTGCATTTTTGATCGTATAAAGCTTCAAATGGTTGCATTTTAATACTGGACTGACAGCTATTATTATAGGCAAACTTGACCAACAGTAGGTATTTCTCTTAACTACCTTCAAACTTAAGAACGCAACAACATAACTTATCCTCCAAGATCTGGATTACTGACTCTGACTGTTTGTCAATTTGTGGGTGAAAAGCTATACTAAAATTAAGCTTAGTGGCCAAAACCCTGTGTAGTTTATTCCAAAACCTAGAAGTAAACCTCGGGTCTCAATAAAAAATAATGAACACCATATAATTTGACAATCTCAGAGATGTACAATTTGGTTAGTTTCTTGAGTTAATAATCAGTTCGAACGGGAATAAAATGTGCTGATTTAGTCAATCTGTCTATGATTACCCAAATAAAATCTTACTTTTTTGGTGATAAAGGCACACCTAATACGAAATCCATCGTAACTTATTCCCACTTCCACTCAGGAATCATAATAGGTTGTAACAACCTTGACGAAACCTAGTGCTCAGCCTTCATCTGTTGAGACACTATGTAACCCCCTAAACCCAGCCTAGACGTTATGGCCGAATCCTGAAGGTCACATTGGCCATGATGATGGCGTGGTAAATATTTAGCTATTTTATTTCAAAAATTGTTATCTTTCATTTAAAATCAGCGTGTTGATTTGCTTGAGAAAACCAAAGTAATGTCTTTGAATTTATTTGGAAAGAAATTATTAGAAATTGAATAGCTTTGAAAGTCCAAGTTTTGAACATTTGAAGAGAACATTGTACTTTGAAAATGTTATAGTGAAAAATTTACTAAATCTTATTTGTTGATTAAAAACCATAATTTGATACATTTCATAAATTATTGAATAAGTGAATAAATAAATTAAAGTTTTGTAAAAACGTATTCTTGAGTTTGAAATAAAATCATTGGGTCAAAATTATAATTATGTTAAAAAATCCAATTTTTTGTACCAATTTGATAAACCATTTGTTTATAATTGTTTTTAAACCAAATCATGCAATAGTATCCAAAATCGAAAATCAACGACCCATGTCACAATCTGTAAATAATAATTAAACAGTCCCAAAAATACGAAATAATAAAGTATAAAAGTTTACGCAAAATGTTCAAGTACTCCTCTATAAGCCAACTCCATGTCCTAACCTCGTGGGTTACCTGAAAAGTCAAGAATTTGAAAGGTGAGCTTTTAAAACCTAATGTGAATTCAACATAAAAGAAAACAATATTTAATCCATACATTTCATAAACATAGTAATGCTTGGATTTCAACATAATTTCACATATGGCAAGGTGCATAAGAATGTCAATGTAGAGCTTTTTCAAAAATCAATGCAAGTTTTTCAAAAACATTCCTACCCATCTCTGCTACACACCAATAAAGGGTTCCCCAAAACTTGTCCATCCAATAACACTCGACGTTATGGCCAGGCCACTGTATATTGTAGTCAAGCTAAACGTTGTGGTTAAGCCACTGAATACTGCAGACAAGCTACTCGTTATGGTCAAACCATTGAATAACGTTGTGGCCAAGCAACTCAATATCGCATACAAGCTACACATTGTGGTCAAATCACTGAATAATGTTGTGACCAAGCCATTTAATATCACAAACAAGCTGTACGTTGCGGTCAAGCCACTTAATAACATTGTGGGCAAGCCATTCAGTATTGCAGTAAAACTACCTAAGTCTTCCTCCTTTTATAATCATCCCAACCCCATGCATGTGATATGGCATATGAATAGTATTTTCAGTGGGCATGCTTAAGATGTGAATCAGATTTAATCAATACAGTGAGCATGTTTAACATGTGAATCCTATCTCAATTATCATAACAGTGGCATGATTTATATATATCATGTATAATCAATATTTCCATAAAATCACATATCATGAGAATTGGTATGTACGCATAATTTCACAAAAATTATTAAATCACATCAATTATAACATACATTAAAAAAATCATCAATTCGAAGTACTTACTTGAATATTCCTCCCTTTTACGGATTTAGCATCTCTTTTTGAATACTTAATGTATTCTCAATATTTCACATTATGAAGATCTTTATCAAGTTTTCAATCTTAAATAAATATGAATATATTATTTGATGATAAGTACATATGTAAAGTTTCTAATAAGTTAAACCCACACCTTGTTTGGTAAATCCAACAACACCAATTTCGATTCCGATTCTAACTTCAAGGGAAGAAATTTAACTTTGAATCCTTTTTATAAATAAATCAATTACATGTTTTAAAATGCTAAAATGTTCCATATAAGTATCATATTGAAGATCAAGTGAGGAGACTTACTTATCGATCATATAAAAGGGTACACTTTTCTTAAAGCGGTAATACAGTTTCGAGCAGTTTGAAAGAACATTTCATGAGTGTGCAAAAACCAATTTTAGTTTTGACCTTAAGAAATGAAAAGGAAAAGATTGATATTAGAACCTTAAATACCACTTACGATTATTCCAAGGAATATGTGAGTCCTTGATCCCACAGTGGTTTGATTATTGAGAAAGATTATCTAAGGAGAATCATTATCCAAAAAATATAAAAGAATAGATTGGGATTATAAACGATCTATGAAAATATGAAAGGAGGATTAGTAATTTAGTTTTAACTAAAGAAATGAAAAGAAAATGAAAATTAATGAAAATTGGTGACTAACAGTGGTGGTGATGCAGTGGCACTACGAAGACGACATGGCTGTGGTGCGGCGGTGGTGTGATAGTGGTGAGGTGTGGAAGAGTAGGGAGGTCTTTGTGGTGTCGTGGTGGTGATTTGGTGATAATGTGGTGGCTAACGATGGTGGTATGATGGCAAAATGTCAAAGGAATGGTGGTTGAAGGATGAGGAATAGTGAGAAAAGATGAGAAGAAAGTTGAAAATGAAAACAAAATGGGAACTTAGGGTGTCTAGGTGCATGGGACAGTAAGGTCAATGGTAAGAGAGGGAAAATATGGAAATGAGTGTTTCAAGGGGAAGTAATGGAAAGTGAGGGAACATGGGGAGTAAAAGGTGGGTTATTATGGTAGGTTGACTAATTAAAAGGGAAAGAAATCCTTGCCTATAAGTGGAACGACGAAAATGTGCAAGTGTACACAATCACAACAAGTAATAAAGGGACAAGTTAATGTCGAGTTATAATACCCACAGGGACTGTGAAAGAACAATATTTATGAAATGTAAATAAAACACTTTGGTGATGGGAAAAATATGTTGTTTTGTAGAAGTGATTTAAAATGTAAAAATTCCAATGCACGATTTCAATAAGATGAGTTTTAATCAATATGACATAATTGTGTTAGATTGATTATATTCCTTAACTTAGAATTACTAAAACCATGTTCATGTTGTTACAAATATTTTCACGGCAACTTGATAATTTGTTAACTACTGTACATACATACTTACTAAATTAACCAATCTCTTGAATATTTTTCAATGCCAATTCAAAAAATTAATCAATTTTCTTAAGAACATATAAGATTAAGTAAGGTAACAATATATTTCCATATTAAAACAATTTAATCACAAAAATCTTGCAAGTTATGCAAGGCTAATGTATCGGTTAATACTGTAGCTAATTTAACCCTTAACTACCTTAGAAGATTAAACATGCACCAATTAAATATATTTTCAATTAATTAAAATTCCAATTAGTTTAATAATTAATTCATTCATTACCTTACATTTTATAATGCAAATAAACATAAGCATGATTTTATTTAATTAAACAACTTACCAAGGCCTATAACAACACAAACATGATTTTAATAATTTAAGTGGACAGGGTGGAATCAATCGAACATGAATTAAACTTAAGCCATTTTAATTAGAACAATAACAACAACACAAAAATTATTCATATTCATGATCACAACATAAACAAGAAATTTAAAGAGAAGGGAACTAGGAAGCAAATCTGGGATTTCTCTGAAGCCAGACTAGTGCGCTCCTTTTCTTATCTGATCGTTTTGTTGAATCAAGGCCTCCATGAAAAGTTGAATGTTGATATTGCAAGGTGGATGAAATCTATTTTTCAAGAGGGAAATTAGCAAGGGAATGAAACAAAAAAAAGGGAAAACAAAAAAGGGAAATAAAGATAGAAAGTGAGTGAAAGAAAAAGAGATGTGTGGGAATGAATGATGTGTTGAATGAGAAGGGAATAGAGGTATTTATAGGTGTGAATGAATACTAAAAATAGCAAATAAATTTCAGCCATTCACTCTCCCTTGGCTAGCCACACATGGTGCAAAGTTTGAATGTTTCAACTTTCCTATATTTAGCTTGGGGCAAAAAGATAAAGGCATAGAAAGTGGAGGGGTTTGAATAGCATTTAGGCAAAGCTCAAGGACTATTTTGCAAGTAGTAAAATCAACTGATTGGATCACCCATAGAGACAGTTTTGGGTTTCCAATTTGCTTGGTGGATCAGTCTTTTATACTTAGCATACTAGGCCACTTTCTCCTTCAGGCTTTATATTAATTTTTAACCTAATTAATTTTGGATAAAAATTAAATATAAAGTAAATAAAATAATAATTATTTGGACCATCCTTGGCTGGAAAATTATTTAACCATGCTCTTGATTCACTTGATGCAAAAATTACCCCAATGGTTCAAGCCTTTCGAGGTGTTTACTGAGCCAAATTTCACCTTTTGTGCAAAACTGTCAAAAATAACCCAAATTTGTGAAAATTTATTATAAAAATAATTAAAATTAAATATGTTAACTATTTTAGTGTAAATTAAATATTTTATAATTAAAGTATGAGTTTCAACAAAATTTACTATGAAACTGCATGAATTGAGCTCAAAAAGTGCTGAAAATTTCTATATTTTTGTGTTCCCAATAAGGCAATTGTGGTGGACGGCACAAGGGGGTTTGACCATGATTTTGACATGGAAAAAATTTTAAAAAAATGTCAATGTGGGGATTTGAACATGGGATCTTAGGGAGATTAATTAAGCTCCTTACCACTAAACTACGTATTTGCTTGTTCATGAATTGACAAAATTAATAATAAAAATATGGGGTGTGACCACTCTACCTTCCTTAAAATAAATTTTGTTCTTGAAGTTTACCTTATCAAAATGGGTGAGGATATTGTCATCGCATTGCGTCCTTGGGTTCCCAAGTAGCTTCATTTTCAAATGATTTTGCAATAAGACATTTACCAGAGGAATCTACTTTTTCCTTAACACCTTAACCTCACGGCCCAAAATCTAAGCTGGCTCTTACTCATATGACAAATTTGGTCTCACCAAGACCTCTTTGATTAGAACCACGTGAGATGGGTTAGAACGATATCACCTCAACAAAAAAATGTGGAACACGTCATGAATATGGTCTAGCTTTGGAAGAAGCTCTAACTAATAAGCCATTGATCTTACCCTATTTAGTATCCTGTAAAGTCTAATAAACCTCGGGCTTAACTTGCCCTTACGACCAAATCTCAGTACTTTCTTTGACGGTGATACTTTAAGAAATACTTGGTCTCCAACATTGAACTCTATATCTTTCCTCCTCAAGTAGACGTAAGATTTCTGTCGATCTGATGCCGCTCTCAATTGATCCTAAATCAGCTTAATAACATTCTCAGTCTCTTGTACCAAATCTGAACCCAAATCCTTATTTTCCCCCAACTCAGTCCAACATATAGGTGTACGAAATTTGTGACCATACAGTGTTTCATAAGGAGTCATATGAATGCTTGACTAAAAACTATTATTATACGCAGACTCTACTAATGGAAATGCTCCTCTTAGCTACAACTAAAATCGATTACGCAACCCCTCAACATGTCCTTAAGAATTTGGATAACTCTTTCTAATTTCCCATTAGAGTGTAGGCAAAAAACTATGCTAAAGTTCAACTGAGTACTAGAGCCTTATGTAACTTTTTCCAAAATCGAGATGTAAATCGAGGATCTTGATTAGAAATGATAGATACTGGTACTCCATGAAGTCTTACCATTTCAAAGATATACAACCTTGCCAACTTGTGCAGCGAATAATCAATATGGATTGGCAAAAAATGTGTTGACTTAGTCAGTCTATCCATAATTACCCAGACTGAATCCTTCTTAGTAGGTGTCATAGGCAACCTACTAACAAAGTCCATAGTCACACGTTTCTACTTCCACTGAGGAATTCGAATAGGCTGCAGTAAAAGTGGGGGGAATTGATGCTCAACTGTGATTTCCTAGAATGTCAAACATTTACCCACAAACTTGGTTACCTCATGCTTAAGACTTGACTACCAATATTGTTCCCTTAAATCTCAGTACATCTTAATCCCTCTAGGATGCATAGCGTATGGGCTACTGTGTGCTTCCCAAAGAATAGGCTATCTTAAATCTTAGTCATCAAGCACACAGTATCTCCCACGAAAATGAAAAAATCCTTCAGAATTAAGCTCAAAATATGTAGTCTTACCCTCCTCAATCTATCTAAACAGAGGTGCGAGAGACGCATTAAGAGATTACTTCGACCGAATATCATCCACTAAAGTAGGTCTCACTTGCAACTTTGTAAGCAAACTTCCATCTCTAGTCAAGCTCAACTTAGTGAACATAACTCTCAAATCAGCCATCGACTTCCTACTCAGTGCATCAGCCATAATGTTCGCCTTTCCCATATGGTACTTAATGGTACAATCATAATCCTTGAGAAATTCTATCCATCTTCTCTACCTCAAGCTTAACTCCTTTCGGGTGAGGAGATAGTTAAGAATCTTGTGATCTGTGTAAATGATACACTTCTCACCATATAGATAGTGCCTCCAAATCTTAAGGGAAAAATCAATAGTTGCTCGCTTAAGGTCCTTAGTTGGATAATTATATTTGTGTGGCTTAAGTTGTCTCAAGGCATAGGCCACAACCTTACTGTCTTACATCAAAACATAACCAAAATCGATATAAGACTCATCACTATATACCACATAGTCTTTCTTAGACTCAGGTTGGATTATAACAGGTGCGTGAGTCAACATAGGCTTAAGCTTCTCAAAACTATCTTGATGCTCCTTAGTCCACTTGAAAGGTGCACTTTTCCTCAACAGCTTGGTCATAGGAGCTGCAATCAAGGAAAAATCTTCCACAAACCTCCTATAATACCCAGCTAGTCCAAGGAAGCTCCAAATTTTGTTGATGTTCTTAGGCTATTTCCAGTCCAAAATAGGTGTAATTTTTTTTTGGATCGACATGGATACCCTCAGCTGATACCACATGACCCAAAAAACATCACTCAGTGGAGCCAGAACTCACACTCACTCAGTTTAGCATAAAGCTTTTTCTCACGAAGAATTTGTAGAACAACTCTTAAGTGCTCATCATGTTTAGCTTCTAACTTGGAGTAAATCAAGATATCGTCAATAAAGGCCAAAACAAATTGATCAAGATAAGCCTAGAAAGCTTGATTCATTAGGTCCATAAAAGCATTAAATGTAACACCCCTTATCTGGCTTGGTTGCTGGACCCGAGTAAAAAGATGCTATGACAAAAATTCAATAATTGATAAATACTTTACTAAACAAAAACTCACATGTTTATAACCTAAATCACATATAAACAAACATATTTAAATTTGAACTTTATTAAGGTCTAACTGTGAAATCCAAACATATAATAGGATCGAATTAAAAAAAATTCAAGTTTTAAAGTCAATATTGAAAATCCATAGTTGGTACCGATGAGGAATCAATACCTTGCTGAAAATTGATACCAAAATTCAATTATGTTTTCCTTGCAAAATAAGGGTATCAATAATTATTTTATGGTATTGATATTTTATGAAAAAGTATTGATACTCAAATAAAAATTGACACCATTTTTGCATTTTGTTTGTTTTAAAACTGTTCATATGGTCAAGTATCGATACCAGTAGCTAAAATATCAATACCTAACTCAAAAATGGTAAATCTCATCTTTAAAAGTTCATTTCAAGCCAAATTCACCAATCAAACAAGAGTCAATAATATCACCTATTCAAACATTTAAATGACTAGTCAATGTGCGCTTATTGACACCACAATTTTTATACAAATGCATCAAGCAATTCATCCAAGATAACACCATCATATATATATGTTACTAAATCAACAACAATACCTCCAATTACCAAATACCAACCCACATTTCCAAGGCAAATCAAACATGACCATTATCTTAAGCTATCTACCAAATTGACTATTCCATATTTTCAAACACTATTAGAGTTCTCAACCAAAACAAAGCATAAACCATTACCAATCCAAATAAGATCAACATTAAACATAACTTATCAGTTCATCAACACATAAGCTTAATTACAACTTCAAATAACATGTTAACCTTAACAACTTCAAAATCCTATATACATTTGTAAACTGAAAAATATAAAGGATTTTTCCTATATAATTCGTCACCTTTTTACTTAAATTTGTTGTTAAAACCAAGTAATTGCTTAATAAATTAATGAAATATATGAAAATATGAAATTGGGACATAGAAATTATTAAAATGTGATTTTATGCTTTATTGTATAGTTTTCATGCAGAAAATGGCTTCTTTTATATTAATTTGAGCATGTTATATTTTCAAGCTATAAAGTGGGCCATACATGATTAAATTAATAATAAAATATAAAGTTATATTTAATAATTTATTTTAATATGTTTCACTAATTGGTTTTTAATTAATTAAGTAAATTGATTAATTGAAGTTGTCAAATTATATTCTTTGGTCCTCTAAATTATCTACTATTTTTGGACAGGTCTGAGAGCTTTATGTTGATTACAAAACCATCCAAACGGAGGATCGAGTCAACCCAAAATTTGGCTACATGTGGATCTTCATAAATCAAATTTTGCTTTAATTACACAAGGTCCTTGAAGAGTTGAAGAAATCGAAGATTTACCCAGAGATTTGCAATTGACCGAGTCCTGATCCTGATGATGTTGTGGCACTTAAATCAAGAAAAAATAAGCCACATTTCCAAAAATCATGGCCGGCCACCCTTGGATGAATTTGCAAAAGATGGACACTCCTATTTTTAGCAAACTAGCTCTCTTGCCTCACCTATAAATAAGACCCCATTTCTTACTTTTCTAATCATCCCTCATCCCTCAATCGTCCCTCACTCATTCATCATTCTCTCCTCTCTCAACTCTCTTAGCCCTCACACCTATCATCATCATCTTTGCATAAATATTTTTAGCAAATTAGCCTCTTAAAGAGCCCTTGGTCAGCCACCTCAAAGAGCCATCAACAAAGGAGCGAAGCGAAGGAACGAAGGAGCCCTCGTCAGTTAGAGTCTTGGGTGACAGCCACTTTGATTTGGGTTTAATCTTTCTTTTCTTTAATTTAATTCAGGAATGTTTGCTATGTGTTTAGTGTTCTTGTTTACAATAATGATAGCTTAATTTTATTTAAGCTAAGATGATTATTTTGATTGAATAATATTTTTTTGATTCATGCTTATAATATTTGTGCCTCAATCGATCATGTTTTCAATTAAAATCAAGTTTGTATTTTGTTCATACATGATTGAAATGCACTTGAATTAGCTGAGTGATCTTAACCTGACGACAGCTAATGGACACATAATTGAAATGTGCATGCTCAATTTAGATCCTAACCCGATTAAATTGTAGGTTACATAACAACCCTAACCAGACTCTGTTATCTGCATAGTTTTTAGATTTGTGTGATTAAACTGTTTCAAACCTAACACGTCCTTGTTACCTCGCATGAGTAGTAAGAAACCCTTTGTAAATAAGGATCAGTAAAATGCGTATTTACTAAGTAAAGGATTCCGAAAGGACCTAATGTAGTTTTCAAACTCATGAAAGATCGAGTTGCCATGGAATGTTTTTCCGAATATTAATAAGCATGTTGATAATAATTTGAGTTTAATTAAAGTAATTGTCCTAGCTTATTTATGTTATAATTGTTGCTTATTGTGATAATTCTGCTAAAATCTATTTCATTCATATAGTTGCATGTTAGGATAAATCATTTCAGGGATCATTGCATTTAGTTTAATAAATTTTAATCATCACTTCTCAATTATATTGTTTTTATTTATCAAATTGTTAATATAATTTTACAAATTAATTGACTTAGCACAAATATAATCCCTGTAGAGATGATAACTCGATACTTACTTATTACTTGATAATGACTGTGTACACTTGCACAAACCCGAGCATTACAACATTCCACAAACCAAAATAGTTAAAATAAAAAATACAAAAGGATCTGGATAGTGTGAGCTCTGAAGTTGATCCGTTTGACTAGTTTTGCAAAATGTTAACCGCAGAAAACAAAATAAAACAGGTAAGCTTATGAAGCTTAGTAAGTCCATAGTTAAAATTTAATTAAACTTACCTTAACTTTTAACTAATTACTAATTGAACTTAAATTATTAAAATCCTAACAACCATTTAAAAAATCATATATCTTTAAAACCAACTCATTCAATTATTTAACTCATAATTGACAATGGCTCAAACTAAAGCAATTCATACTTTCATGTATATATACACAAACATTTCAATAAACATAAATCCAATTCCAAGAGTAATATAACCTTAAATAAATATTTTCATGGTCCGTTGAACTATCAAAACTTGACTCGGGTACTTGGGTTTCCCCCAAAACACACCAGAGAGCATCGACATGCTAATAGAGGCACCATAGTGAAAATACAAAGGCATCGAAGTGTAAATAGAGGCACTGAAGTGCAATCCCTTACAAGCATGCGTACTAACCCTATTGGCATGCCAATTGTATCCTAATAGTTTACCACGTTCAACCGAGCAATTTAACCAAATTTACAACATTAATCATTCAGAGGCACTTCCATATTTCTGTACGCATGTTGTAAATCCATTACATACCTTCAAATATCGTATTATCACAAAAATTCACCACTACCAAATATTTGTTTTCCATTTTTATTTATTTGCAACATTTAATAATTCACAAATAAATAATGAAAATTTCACATTTAGTACAATTAGTCAACAATATCATACAACTATAAAGAAACACACGTATACATATTCCTACACTATGAACTTACCTAGATTATGATTTTGGTTGACTCGTAGGGACTAATCCATGATTTTTCATTTTCCTTGGTTATTCTCTGTATGATTCAACTCTTGATATGCAAAGAAATATGGTGGTTGAACCTTCAAGCCTTTAGTGGTGCTTAATTTATTCAAATTTTCGGTAAACTAAACCATTAAGGTGGATGATAACATTTTTTTATCATTTTACTTAAGTTTAATTATTAAATTACAATTTTGTCCTTTAATAAAACATTCAATTAAACCAAAACACAAACCCATTACCGTTCTTTAGCTTATAACATGGTATAATTACATTATAAAACCTCCCACCTTTATTCAATAATACATTTAGTTGAGTAATTCAATAATAACTAAGTTTTTTCATCTATTATAATTTAATCCTTTTTAATTAATTAACTTGTCAAACATTAAAATTTCTAAACCAAACCTTCACATACTAAAATAGTAACACCGTAAATATTTAATAAAAATATTTATGAGCTCGATTTATAGAAACGAGGTCCCGATACCTTATTTTTGAAAACCGCTTAACTTTTGAAACAACTACTTATATTTAACCATTTATTCAATTAACTAAAATTCATCCAATCTAAATTCAATCTAAATTATTTTTAACTTGTCTCATTTAATTACTAATTATTATGGACTTACTCATCAGATTTGGGGTCTCGAGACCACTGTTCTCCCCCCTTAGAAAATTTTGTTCCTAAAATTTCTTAGTTGAAAATAGGTTCAGGTACAGTGATTTCATAGTGTTTTTCGTTTCCCACGTTGCTTCTTCAACACTGTGTTGACGGCATAACACTTTTAACCAACGAAACACGTCTATTTCTTAATTCTCGGTTCTTCGCTATAAGTCAAATTAGGTTGTAATTCAATCTTATGCATAGACAACACATGTGACAGATCATAACAATAGCATTAGAGCATCGAAACATGGAAAACATTGTGAATTCTATCAAGTTCTGGATGTAATTCCATATGATACGCCACAGGTTTGATTCTTTCTAGAATTTCATACCATCCAATGAATCGTGGACCGAGCTTTCTCTTTTTGTCGAAACATAACACTTTTCTCCAAGGTGAGACTTTCAGAAAACCTTTCTCTCCAATAGAGAACTCAATATATTCATGTTTCAAGTCTGTATAAGATTTCTGACAATCAGATGTGACTTTTAAGTTGTAACGAATGTTTCTGACTTTGTCCTCGATTTCCCGAACTAAATCAACCCCAACTAACTTCCTTTCATTCAATTTAGACCAATATAAATGACTGCTAGATTTATGCCCCTAAAAAGCCTCGTACGGAGCCATTTTTATGATTGACTAATAGCTATTATTGTACGCAAATTTAGCTAATAATAAATATTCTTCCCAACTACCTTCAAACTCAATAATAAAACACCACAACTTATCTTCTAAAATATGTATTGTTCATTCAGAATGACTATTCGTTTGCAGATGAAAAGCGGGATCAGAATTTAATTTGGAGCTAAAACCACATGTAACTTACCCCAAAATCTATAGGTAAACCTATGATCACGATCAATATGATCAACAACAGTACGGTGTGCAATCTCACAATTTCTGAAACATATAATTTAGCTAATTTCCCAAGTGAATAATCAGTTCGAACAAGTATAAAATAAGCTGATTTCGTTAACCTATCAGTGATAGCCTAGATCAAATCTTTTCTTTTTAGAGTCAATAGTAACCTTGAAACAAAATCCATAGTGACAGGCTCTCATTTTCACTCTGGAATCATCAAGGCTGAAGCAAACCCAACGGAACTTGATGTTCAACTTTCACCTACTGACATACCAAGAATCTGGACACAAACTCAGATATTTCGTGTTTCATACCATACCACTAGTAATGTAACACCCCCAACCTGTATCCGTCACTGGAACAGGTTATGAAGTGTTACTGGAAACTTTCAAAATATTTTTAGATATTCCATGTAAATTACTATTCATTAACCGAAATTTATTCATATCATCCCTTGAATCGACCCTTGAGGCCCAACATGACCATTGGAATCGAATCAGGACTTAATCGGATACTCTGAGAATTTTTTGTGAAATTTTAAAATTTTTCCAAGGTGCAGGGTTCACACGCCCGTATGGTCTAAAGGATACACCTGTGTGACCCTAAGACACGCCCGTGCTATAGGCCATGTTCAACCCCTTGTAACTTTCTGACTTGTGCACACGGCCATGCCATACGCTCGTGTGCTAGGCCATGTGGTCAATTAATTCATTTCGAAATTAGGTGCAGGTTTCACACGGCCAAGACACACGCCCATGTTCTAGGCTGTGTGTACACACAGTCTAGACACACGCCTGTGTGTCTGCCCGTGTGACCAAAATAAAGCCATTTTTAGCTTTTTTTCTCACCCAAAAACACACCCATGACCTATACTAAAACTCACACCCATAAACCAATCAATTCTAGTATTAAAATTAAGCAAATTCTATCATTCAACATGGCATACCATTACATGCATACATGTTCATAATCTTACCTTAGTTTTGTAATATCACGAATTAGGGCCTAATCAGAATAGTGGTTTCGTGACCACAAATCTGAATAAAAATAATTATTTTATAATTATTTTGAGGTTTATGATATGATTGCATGATTGTGTGAAAATTTCGTGACGAAATTTTATGCATAAAGTGCTTAAGTTGAAATTAGGGATTAAATCGAATAATTTGCAAAACTTGCATTCTAGAAGTTTTTAGTATATTACTTTGGAATATTAATGAGGAGGTCTTAAATAGCAATTTGAACAATTGCTAAAATTTTGGACAAAAATGGGCTTGTACATGAAAATTTTCAAAGAAAGGTATTAAGGGTATTTTGGTCATTTGGTAATTAAAAGATCAAAAAAAGAAAAAAAAAATGGCAAAATATGTCCAACTTCTTCATTAGGACGAAAATTAAAGGGTTATCCATAGCTAGGGTTTGTTTCAAGCTTCCAAGCTCCATAGTAAGTGATTCTAAACCCCGTTTTTAATGTTCTTTACGTTTTTGGTCCCGGTAACTTGATTTAGCTTATGCTAGCAATAATTCAACCTAGAGTTCATATTTGGAAAAATAACCATAGGTGAAATTTGTGTATTTTGGTGTTTTATGATAGAATATGAGGTTTTAAATTATGCTAGACAACTTGTGCTACTTGGTTTTAAGTGAAAACGAGTAAAAGGGCTTAATCGGTAAAAATACCTAATATTCATAAGTACATGTTAGAGTGTGAATTTGATGTTGCTATAGAAGGGAAAAATGATCAGCATGTCATAAAACATACGAAAATAGGATGAGGTTTAATTTACGAGCCTTGGGGCAAAAATGTAAATATGTAAAAGTTTAAGGGCAAAATAGTAATTTTGCCAAAATTCGTACTAAGGGCTGTTTTGACGAATGTATGTATTAAATAAATTAATTTGGTATTATAGATCAAGAGAAACAAGATTCAAGTCGTGATAGAGGGAAAAATAAAATTTACGAGGAATAGGCTCGATTGCTAATATTTTGTATCGAGGTAAGTTCATGTGTAAATAAGGTAACATAATTTTTATTTTAAGTGATTTATTGTTATTTATATGATATGATACTTATTATCATGAAATATTATGCTTTGTGAATTATTATTTGGTAATATGCAAATTATGTGAACAACTTGATAAGTATGAGATGCTAGCAAGTATCGGTTTCTACATTTCGAAGAAGGCGATGAAAATGTGTAATTGAGAAGAATCCCATTTGAACCTTGGGAATATATTAGGGTACAAGTGACATGTCACTAGGATGGTTGAGTTCCGAACTCGTTGAGTTGAGTCCGAGTTCGTGAGATGTAACTAGGCATCCGAGCTCGTTGAGTTGAGTCCGAGTTCACTTATGGATGCGAACACCCGAGCTCGTTGAGTTGAGTCCGAGTTTGTTTATGGGCGGGTTACATGGTAGCTTGGCTATATAGATTTCAAAAGCTATTGAGCTTGTTTAGCTATGAGTATAGCACTTACGTGCACACTATCCGCGTATCCAAAATTATATTCTGAAGTGTTCAACGGGAGAATCCTAAGAGAATAGGGATAGTACTTAAAACGAAAGTGATTGACGATGAATGTGTTGAAGAGGTGAAAATGGACAGGTATGAGTTTAATCCTTGGATTGAGAATTTGGTAAGACAAAATTGTGGTAAGATAGTAAGTATTCTTATGACATGAGTGTCTTAATGATGTTTATGTTTGATTGCATGATCATGTTACTTGTTATTTGCATGTGAACTTACTAAGAATTTATGCTTACTACCTCCTTTTCATTCATTGTAGTTTTGACAAGCCGGCTTGAGAATCGGGATAGGTTGAAGGCTCATTCACACTATCCTAAGACCTAAATTGGTAAAATGGCTTGTATATTTTGAGTGAGGCATGTATAGCACTATACTCACTTTGTGTAAATAATCTTATGATATGGTTATGGTTTGGTAAGAAAAGGTTTGAAAATGATTAGCCATTGGAATGACCAATCTAGATCATATTTGATGTCATGTATGTTTAATGTGTTACTTAGCCCATGGAAAACCATAAAATGGTGAAATTGGTTATAAAATAGAATCACACAGCAACAGTGACGTGAATTGGAAAAATCACTAAAAATAGTAGAAATAGAATTAGATGATGAATAAAATATTTAATTTAAGCCTAATGAATCTATTTTCATGTGGAAGAAACATAATAGGTAAAAGAGTTGTATTTTATAAGATATTTATATTTTTGTGAAACAGGGCCAGAGCGATTTCTGAATCCCCTGTTCTGACTTTGGAATTTCAATAAATATTGTAAAAAAATAATTAGAAGTTATGATTTATATGTACTGATTTCTGATTGAGTCTAGTTTTAATAGAAAGAAACGTCATAGTCTTTTGAGTTCTGTACAAAGAGAAAAGTGGTTCGTAGTGAACAGAGGTCAAAGCAATCAAATGCTAAAAAAGGGTAAACTTTAACTAATAAAATTTACTAATTGGCTCAACCAAAAATTCTAGAAAAAAAATTAGTAGATAGATATATGAGTCTAGTTTTATAGAAAATTTACAGATTTTAATTTTGAGTTTTTGAACTCGAGATATGAATTTTTAAGGGACTATGACACAGTTAACCAGCTTGTCTGAAAATTCTAAAATAAATTGTTTGAGCTGTTTAATTAATGAATTAAGCCCGTTAACACCTCGTGCTCGACTCTGGAGACGGTATCGGGTACGGGGGCATTACAAGTTTAGTCCATATATTAGACATAATTTTATCAATTACTTAACATATATATAGCTACCATAGTTTGGCATTACAAGTATATCAAACAAACCGTTACTAGCCATTCCAATGGCTAGATTACAAACATCATTCACATTTACATGCCAATATGACCAATATATCCTATACATGTCATTACAACCATAATTGATTTACCATATTGTACCGACATGGGCCGATGGATAGTGTGAGTGATCTCCGCCATGCTTCCAATCCAACGAGCTTTCGATTTACTATAAAATAGGGAAATAAAACAAAGTAAGCATAAAATGCTTAGTAAGTTCGTATAACATAGTACTTCACTTACCATTCATTCTATTTTGATGTAACTATGTAAGGCACATTCATTCAACTTGACCTCAAGCCCTACACATATTCTCATTGCCCTTGTTACTCATATATTCCATAATAACATCAAAAACATGTATGGGCTCAATAACAATCAAGTTTCCAAGCACATATGCTTTCCACAACATATATTCATTCAACATGCACAATTCATCTCATTATTTCAAGTATAATTTTCATAATAGTTCATTTCGAGGTCAGATCATTTCATATCAGAACTTTACTCATATTACTTGGAATATCAAGGTCACAATTAGTACACTCAAGGTGAACAAGTCCATAATCAAGAATGAACATATATTCATCAAATAGAGTCTATGTAAAAATATCATCATCTCATGTTTTTCATATATCATTTGTCAAGTATCATCATTTTCTTATATTGCAGACAGATATGTGTAATACCTCATTTTAGCATACATATCTTCTTATGTCTGGAATTGTCACCGGTTGAATTTATTCGGAACATCAATGGATACATAGGTAATACACTCAAGGTCTACGAATCAAGATCCGTCAAATCATGTCCAATGGTACCCATAAGGTACTAAATCAAAAAGTACACTCTCAAGCCACACATGTATACAACAGGATTACCAGTCCAAGTTAAATCCTTTGTATGACATATGCTCTAAGGAGCTTGATTTGGATTGGATTACCCGTCTGGGCTAAATCCAATCTATAACATGTGCTCGAGAGAAATCATATCAGGATTGCCCATCCGGGCTAAATCCTTTTCTGTAATAAGGTCAATAAGATTACTCGTCCAAGCTAAATCCTATCAGTAACAAATGCGGGACCTCATTCATTTTTGGAAATCACATATCCATCAATTTTCCATTTTATTCAACCAGGATTTAAACATTTTTCTTAAGCATTATTGGGCATGTGATTATTTCATACATCCACAACATTCATATAATTCAAAATAAACACATTCCACATTCATTTTGAAGCATATAAGTAACATTCTCATCGTTTATCTTTTATTATCTATCGGGCAGTATCATTTAATTTAAACATTTTTATTTATCGGGCTTGATCGGATATGTAATCATTTCACATATTTATGAAATTTATACAATTTACATAAACCAATTAATGCAAGCATGTAAATAGACACAATTTAGTTACACGAACTTACCTCGACAATGTTCGTGTATGTAAAATCTACTAATCCGACATTTTCCTCTTTCCTTGTTCTAGCTCCGAATTTGGTCTATCCAGATCTATACAAGTAAATTTGACATCAATTTATCACATTTCATATTTAGGTGGACTCAATTTACGTCCTAGGAAAAATTACCATTTTGCCCCTAACTTTTCCATAAATTTCGATTTCATCCTTAGGCTTGTAAAATGAAACTTGTGCAATTTACTCCTACTCCAAGCCTAACCAAAATCTCATTACTAAATTTACAGCACATGTATTCATAAAAATTTAGAATTTTTCATCAAAATTCACAACTTTACATTTTAGTCCCTAAATCATGTTTTTATCAAAAATCACTTTATAAAAGTTACTTATCTATAAACAATCTTTCATTTTCTACCATAAATTTCTAATTTTCAGCATATACTTCCATGACCCATTTTTCATCTTTGATAACTTCTCAAATTGATCCCCTAAATAGATAGATTAGACTATCTCAGTTTCAAAAATATAAAAATTACTAAAAACGGGGCTTGATTATTTACCCAAATAAGCTTGAAAAGTCTTCTTCCTCTCTCCTAGTATTTCCATGGAAATATTTGGGGAAGATGATATGAAATTGTTTTCTTTTTCATTTAATTAAATTGTCATTTAATAACTTTTCATCTTTCCAATTTAGTCCTTAGCCTTTTTTTATTTTTCCATGGATGAGTCATACCAAAATATCTACATACTTTCTTTAATGGTCTATTTACCATATAATGACCTTAAGTTTTGAATTTCATAGCTATCCTTCTAGCTAGTAGAATCCAACTTTTGCATTTTATGCGATTTGGTCCTTCCCGTAATTAAACACTTAATCGATAAAATTTTCTTATCAAAATTTTCACACGACATGTCTATCATAATATGAACCATATAATAAAATAAAAATAAATTTTATTTTTTTGCTCGGATTTTTGGCCTCGAGACCACTGTTCTGATTTCACCGAAATTGGGCTATTACAAGTAACTTTACTTCAAATCGTTATAGATTTTAGTACTTCCAGGGTAAATCAAGTAAACTCTATTGTGAGCTTCATTAAAAACTCTCATTTTAACCTAGAATCATTTAATACACATAGTCGATTTTAGAAAAATATACAATCATTAACTTCGATACAAAAATCAATCTTCTGACCACTTTTTACTAGTTCGAGCCTCAACAACAAATCTGGATTATTTTTTTGAAATTATTGAATTTTCGATAAAAAATACTAGCTTTACTATTAACTCAGCCAAAATAGAACCATCACATCCCAATGTCAAAATTGCATTCATAGCTCTCAAAGCAAATAGAGATTTTCAACTCAAAGTATCTTCGACAATATTAGCTTTCTCGAGGTGATAATCAATTACTAAATCATAATCTTTTAGTAATTCAAGCCATCTATGCTGATGCAAATTCAAATCTTTCTGAGTCATCAAATATTTTAATCTTTTATGATTAGTAAAAAAAATGACATTTCTCACCATATAGATAATGTCACCAGATCTCCAATGCACATACAACTACTACCAACTCCAAATCATATGTCAGATAGTTACATTTCTGAGGCTTCAATTGTCTCGAGGCATACACAATTACTTTCCCGCTCTGTATCAAGATGCAATCGAAACCACAAATAGATGCATCATTATAAACAATAAATTCTTTCCCGATTTCAGGTTGAGTCAGCACTGGAGCTTCAGTTAACATATTCTTCAACTGATCAAAACTTTTCTAACATTTATCAGACCAAACAAAACAAACTTTTTTTTGCAATAGTTTAGTCATCAGACACACTATAATGGAAAAGTTTTTAACAAAATGCTGATAATATCCTGCTAAGCCCAAAAAGCTACATACCTTAGAAACATTCTTTGGCACCTTCCAATCAACAACCGCCAATATTTTATTTGGATGAACACAAATACCATAAGTAGAAATTACGTGACCTAGAAATTTGACCGCCTCTGGAGGTACCGATGTCCAAAGTAGAAATCTTGCACAAAATATTTGGAAAATAATATCAGCAAGTATATGGGCCAGGTTGTAATATAGTTACAACGAAGTAGGTGAGTCTCTGAGGATCGGACCCAAGGGAGGCGAGCACTAAATTAATTCTAATTTTAACATAAATAGATCTAATTATACTCTAATCAAAAAGAGTTTTTGGATTATAATAAAATAATAATAAAAGAAATAAAGGAAAATTAAATGAAAGAAAAGCAAGAAATGAATTAAATAAATATATATCTAATCTGGGCATGGGTGACTAGCTCGCTTCGGTAATCTTAGTCAACTATCATCTCGGGTTTTCTTGTTCAATCAACTAGTCAATGTCCCTGTAGAATCTTCCGATACGTCTACTAAAATACTGAGTCGAAAAGAACTACTTATTTTTCAACCTCATAGTCCAAACCGGTTTAGGGTTAAGGTGTTCATGGATAGGCCATGCCAATTTTGGGTTAATTTCCACCTTAATGACTTCCTAGGGTTGCCAGGCCTAGGGTTTAGGTTCTATCTGTCCAGGTGATTCATTAGGAAATCCTTACAAAATAATTAATTATCCATACCTTTACTCAGTAATCCCCCATAGGAGAATTAGTTCCTCATGGATCTAATAAATAATATAAACTTGAATAAGAGAACAAACATAAAAAATAATTTCAAGAATAAAGTTTAGAAGAAGCCTGATTGTATTGAATTAAAGTGTAGAATCCTCACAGAGTTTGAGAATAGTTTCAGAATCAAATTTCTTCCCAAAAATAAATAACAAGAATGGAAATAAAGTGTAAACCCTAAAAGAAAAGAAAAATTAAAATATAAAACTAAAGAGAAATTATACAATGAAAAAAGATGTCTATAACATTTGTTAGCTGAGCTTATTTATAGATTTAGGATGACCGTCATCCTTAAACCTAGGTCAGTTGACATTCTTGAGCTTAAAGTTGGATTGTGCAGACAAAAACACCCCTGCCCTGTATTAATTTCCCATACAGAGGCGATGCCACAACACACCAGGTCCTATGTTACGATATTGAGGGCAGTATGCTCAACTTCAGGGTGTCTTCAAGGGTATGTCGTGACTTTTTCAGGCTGTATCGGGACATTGAAGGTAGTCTTGGGTTTCTTTAGCTCTTCTCCCTATGTTGCGAAATCTAATGCTTCGTGTTGCAACCTAACAACCAGTATTGAGTTATTATGCCTTCTAATGGTCTCCTGCACACTCAAAAAGTGTATTAGCTCACCGTTAGGCTTCTTTCGGCCCCTAAGGTCAATAAAAGACTCGAATAACATATTTTTTTACACTTTAACTAAACTTGCTAAAAAGTAATTAAAACATAACTAAAATGCTTATGTTCAAGCTCCCAAATTGCGAAAACTAGTTTAATCTGTTGCACCGAATTACAATAGATCAAACTCCCCCACACTTAAGTTATTTCTTGTCCTCAAGCAATAAAATAATAAATAAAAAGATGACCCTTGAAAAATTATAGTACAAGTGTTAGCTTTGGAGCACATGAATAGAAATTTCATATTCACATATAATCTTGGCATGAGATATAACTGACTTACCCACTTTTGGTATCAAACACCTAAGTTTAGTATATTACAAAGCATACAAGCATCAAGAGTCTCAAATGTAGGAATCCATCAATAAATTATACAAATAATTTTATTATCCTAGCAGAATACAAACAATTATAAATGCAATTATTTAGCATGATTTCGAATTGTGAATAAGTCTACCTAAATCACATAGGGCTTTTCAACTTGTAATGTTCTGAGGCTTAGGACATGTATGGATTTCAAGAATAGTAAGCATCAAATAATTTCAAGCACAAAAATAGTTTGGCACATAAAAGTATACCCTATTCTTCCCCTTAGTAAACCTTTCCTGCTCACCGTCTTATATCTCCTTCTCTCACCTTCCTTATTTCTCCATATAGGAAGTTACAGCACAATATAACAACCATGGTTAGCTTATGAGTTTTTGGGCACTAATGAATGAGCTTTTCTACATTTGTGACTTTGTCACATTTTTTTCTAACACAACTCACTCACAAATGCTTTTTCTTTTCAAGTACTTTGTCTATTTGTTTTGATTTTCTTTATGAAATTTTCTTTTGTTGCACATTCTAGCTAACCTATAATCCTTATTTCACATTGATCCTTCCTATTTCACTCTATTTTTACAAAATCCACGATAATGTATCTACTTAATCCTCAATACGTATGACCAAACATCTATAGTCATGCAGTTCAAGACGAACAAAAAAGGATAAGTACAAATTTATAATTTGGCTCGAGTTTTGTATAAAGATTCATCAAGAAGTGTTTTTTGGCTCAAGAATAGGTACTAAGTGTAACAGTCCATTTTTTCAGTGAAATTGGAACAGTGATTTTGGGACCACAAATTTGATCTAAAAAAAGGTTTATTTTTATTCCATTATATGGTCTATATTATAATAGGCATGTCGTGTGAAAATTTTGACACTAAAATTTTATCGATTAAGTGCTTAATTACGAGAAGGACTAAATTGCATAAAATGTGAAAGTTCAATTCTAGTAGCTATAAGGATCAAATAGCTATGGAACTCAAGACTAGAGGTCCTAATATGGTAATTAGACCATTAAGAAAAGTATGTTGATTTTTCTTGGTGACTCATTGTAACAACCCATTTTTCAATGAAATCGGAACAGTGGTTTCAGGACCACAAATCTGATCCAAAATATATTTTATTTTTATTTTACCATATGGCTCGTAATATGATAGAAATGATGTGTAAAAATTTTGATATGAAAAATTTTATCGATTTAGTGCCTAATTACGAGAAGGACTAAATCGCATAAAATGTGAAAGTGGAATTCTTGTAGCTATGAGGATCAAATAACTATGGAATTCAAAACTTAAGGTACTTATATGGTAATTAGACCATTAATAAAAGTATGTAGATTTTTATGGTGACTCATCCATGGAATTATAGAAAAAGACAAGGGACTAAATTGGAAATACCAAAATACTTAATTAATTAAAAGATGAAAAGAAATTATATCATCTTAGTTTCATCATATTCAACCTAAAAACCCATGGAAACCCTAGGAAAGAGGAAAGAAGCTTTCAAGGCCTAATTAGGTAAGTTCCCTTGTCCCATTTTCAGTAATTTTGGTATTTTTGAAACCGAGATAGCTTAATCTCTCTATTTGAGCGATTAATTTGAAAAGTTATCAAGGCATGAAAATGAGTCATGGATGTATTATGCTGGAAATTAGAAATTTATGGTAGAAAATGAAAGATTATTTATAGATAAAAAACTTTTACAAAGAAATTTTTGATGAAAACATGATTTAGGGACTAAAATAAAAAGTTATAAAATTTGATGAAAAATTCTGAAATTTTATGAATACATGTGCTGGAAAATTTGTAATAGGGCTTTGGTTAGACTTGGAATAGGGTGTAATTTGTACAAATTTCATTTTCCAGGCTTAGGGACAAAATTAGAATTTTTGGAAAAGTTAGGGGCAAAATAGTAATTTTGCCTAGGACATAAATTGAGTCTGTCTAAGTATTGAATGTATGAAATTATTGATTAAATTCATTTATATAGATCTCGAAAACACTAATTCGAGGTTAGATTGAGGAAGGGAAAAGATTTTGGATTAGTAGATTATTACGCGAACAACTATCGAGGTAAGTTCATGTAACTTAATCGACCATGTAATTATGTTAATTGATTGTTGTGTTTGTATGTAATGTGATTTATGTTGATTTGCTTATTTGTATGCTATGATGAAAAATTGGTACATGCTTGAAATGATGAAAAAGGGGTTAAGTCCCGATTGAATATTGAATTCCAACGAATGTATATGCTTCCCCAAAACTAAAGGTCCTGCATTTGTTGCAGACGAGATTTAGCTCATATGAGTAATCCCAATGACTTGTTATAAAAAAAACTTAACCCAAATCAGTAATCCCAATATAATACCTTTTGAGCACATGTTATGATTAGGGTTTAGCCTGGACTGGTAACCCTAATTGAGCTCTTGTGAGCATATGCTATATAAAGGGATTTAGCCTGGACTGGTAATCCTGTTATACGACATGTGGCTCGTGAGTTTGTTCCCTGGTTAAGTACCCTAAGGGTTACCCTCGATAAGAATTGACAGAGTAATGAATCGTACACCTCGAGTGTACTACTTGAGCTTTCATCAAAATTTCAACAACTCAACGGACATATAACTCTTGACATAGCACAAGAACTTTGATATGAAATGATAATTACTAGAAAGAATATTGCTTGATGAGCTTATCTATGTTACTTGATTTATATGAATAGTTTGGTGACTAACATGTTTGATGGAATGTATATGATTAGGCCATTTAGCCAAATGGATGGAAACATAATATTGTATGCCTAGATTTTAATAAACAAGATTGGTAGGTTTAGTTTCTATTATACGAACTTACAAGCATGTAATACTTACTCATTTTTACTTTTCCCCTATTTTATAGTGCTCGGAAGCTCGTGAAGGTTGGAAGATCGTGGAGCATCGTCACACTATCAACTAGCATCTTGGGTATATTAAATGAAATAATTTTGGTGTAATGGCATGTATAGGGAAACTTTGCCAATAGTGACTTGAAATGTCATTTTGTAACCTAGCCATTAGAATGGCTAGTGGTGGTTCATTTTGGATATGATTTAGTAAATTATCATGGTATATATATATCCACATGTGTCATGCTAAGTTCATGTGACCCAATGTTGTGAATGTCTAAGTTAAGTTATGGTGAGTTTGAAACCATGTATGCATGAAATGGTATGCCTTGATGAATGATGGATTTGTTCAATTGGAATGCTTGAATTGGTTGGTATTGGTTGTGAGTTTCAAGTGTAGGTTTTTGGGTGATTTTTTTGTGAGAAATGAAGTTAGGAAATGGCTTCATTTTCTCCACATGGGTAGACACACGGGCATGTGTCTAGACCGTGTGTGACACGTGGCTTGGTAACACGGGCATGTGGTTAGGCCGTGTGTCCCCTGCACCCTAATTTTGAGAAACAGAATGCTCAGAATTGAGCACACGGGTAGAGACACGAGTGTGTGTCCCAGCCGTGTGTGCCACACAGCCTAGAACACGGGTGTGTGTCTTGGCCGTGTGAAATTTACACCTAATTCGAAAATTAATTAACCACACGGCCTAGCACATGGGCGTCTGGCATGGCCGTGTATGTAAGTCAGACAGTTACACGGGGTCAAATATGGCCTCTAACACGGGTGTTCCCCAGGGTCACACAGGCATGTCCCTTGGACCACATGGGCGGACATGTGAGCCCTGTACCCTAGAAAAGTTTTGTAATTTCGCAAAAAATTCTTAGAGATCCCGATTAAGTCCCAATTCGATTCTAATGCTCGTATTGGACTTCGAGGGTCCAATTAAGGGATGCTATGAATAATCTCGGTTAATGAATAGTGACTAGCATGAATTTAGTGAAAAATGTTCTGAATGTTTTGGTAATGCTCTAAAACCTTATTTTGACAATAGTATGGGTTAGGGGTGTTACATTTAGTTGTATTAGAGCTACGGTTTAGCCGATTCTTGGATTTGACGTAGCCGACACCAGTTTAGCTATACATGCCATTATATAAATTGTGATAGTGTGATGACTCCTGATCATTTTAAAAGTGTTTTTTATATACTCTAGCTAGAGCTGAATCCGAGGAAGCTGAGAGCAATACTCTAGCTTAAGTTCAAAGAGTCGCCTCTGCATTTGGTGGTGAAAGGCCCGTGTCTGAGGGTCAAAATAAGGAGGCAAAACAAGCCTTCTTTCAAATAATGAATGAATGGTTTACACAATACTTGATAATAAATCCCATTGTACAATGACCTCCCCCACTTGCTCCTCAATCGGTTCTTGAGGTACCACAGGGTACTGAACATGTTAGAATTGGTAAGCTTCCGATAGATAAAATCTGCAAACATGGGGAGGAAGAATTAAGGGCTACTACAGATGATGATCCGAAAAGGGCCGAGTTCTAGATTGAAAACACTATTTAGGTTTTTGATGAACTGTCTTGCACACCTGTTGAGTGCCTGAAATGTGTAGTGTCCTTACTAAAAGATACAGCTTACCATTGGTGGAATACCATAACTTCAGTTGTACCGAGAGAGAATATTACATGGGAATTCTTCTAGACTGAATTTAGAAAGAAATATGTTAGTTAGAGGTTCATGGATCAGAAAAAGAAAGAATTTTTGGAACTTAAGCAAGGAAGCATGACTGTATCTGAATATGAACAAGAATTTGTTCGACTGAGTAAGTATGCCAGGGAATGGGTTTTAACTTAGGTTGAAATGTGTAAACGTTTTAAAGAGGGCCTGAATGAAGATCTCAAGTTATTGATTGGGATTTTGAGATAAGAGAATTTGCGGCGTTAGCTGACTGAGTACACAAAGCTGAGGAACTGAGTAAAGAAAAGGAACAAGCCGAAAGAAAGGCTCAAATTTTTGGAAAAAGAGCTATGAGTAAGTCACAATCATTTGCTTCTAAGAAATTAAAGAAGTATTATGATCGTGTAACCACTTCTATGGGATACTCTGAAAGAGAGCGGGGTTCTCAACGATCTAACCCGAGGTCTTCAACTCCATCTGTGACCAGTATGGGTAGTGTTAGAAATCCCACACCGAAATGTAAACATTGCAACAAGTTTCATCGTGGGGAATGTCGGTCTAGAAGTGGAGCTTGTTTCTGATGCGGTTCACTTGACCATTTTCTCAGGGATTGTCCTGAAAGAGTTGAAAAGGAGATAGAACCAACTCCAAAGTCGAGCAATCCTATTGCGAGAGGCAGGCCACCCCGTTATCCCGGTAATGCTAGTGGTAGTCGAGGTACTACAAAGGAGATGACGGTTAAATCTGAGGCACGAGCACTTGCAATGACATATGCTATCCGTGCTAGAGAAGATGCCTCTGCACTAGACGTCATTACTGGTACATTTTCTCTACTTGATACTGATATTATTGCATTGATTGACCCTGGTTCCACACATTCATATATATGCACGAACCTAGTGTCTGTTAAAAATTTATCTATTGAATTCACTGAATTTATGGTTAAAGTTTCAAACCCTCTGGGCAAGTGTGTTATGGTGGACAAAGTTTGTAAGAATTGTCCATTGGTGGTAAAAGGTTATTGTTTTTCGGCTGACTTGATATTATTGCCATTTGATGAATTTGATGTGATCTTGGGAATGGATTGGCTAACCAGATATGATGCAGTGGTAAACTGTAAGCAGAAATATATTGTATTGAAAAGTCAGAATGGTGAATTGCTTCATGTTGAATTTGATAAACTGGATGGATTACCTAATGTGATTTCTGCAATATTAGCATAGAAATATGTTAGAAAGGGGTATGATGCTTATCTTGCATATGTGATGGATACTAAAGTATCTGAGTCAAAGATTCAGTCAGTGCCGGTAATATGTGTATTCCCTGATGCATTCCCAGAAGAATTGTCTGGTTTACCACTAGATAGAGAAGTAGAATTCTCTATAGACCTTGTTCTGGAAACGTCACTGATATCCATAGCAGCTTACAGAATGGCTCCAACTGAGTTGAAAGAGCTAAAAGTACAGTTGCAAGAATTGATAGACAGAAGTTTTGCTCGACCTAGTTACTCACCTTGGGGTGCACCAGTTTTATTTGTAAAGAAGAAGGATGGATTGTTGAGGCTATGTATTAACTACGGACAACTCAATAAAGTTACAATAAAGAACAAGTATCTATTGCCTCGGATCGATGACTTGTTTGATCAGTTAAAGTGTGCTACTATATTTTCGAAGATTGATCTCTATTCTGGTTATTATCAACTACGGGTAAAGGAATCGATATGCCAAAAACAACTTTTAGAACCAGATATGGACATTATGAGTTTCTTGTAATGCCATTTGGCTTGACAAATGCACTTGCAGTGTTTATGAATTTGATGAACAAAATTTTCAGCCCGTATTTGGACAGGTTTATGGTGGTATTTGTAGATGATATTTTGGTTTACTCTCAAGATGAAAGTGAACATGTTGAACACTTTAGAATAGTATTGCAAACCTTTCGAGAGAAACAATTGTACGCCAAATTCAATAAATGTGAATTTTGGCTATGGAAAGTTAGTTTTCTTGGGCATGTAGTATCTGTTGAAGGTGTCCGAGTAGGCCTGAATAAAATTTCAGCCATTGTAAATTGGAAGCCACCGAAGAATGTCTTTGAAGTCTAAAGTTTTCTGGGACTAGCCGGTTATTATTGGAGATTTATAAAAAGTTTTTCAATGATAGCTTCTCCGATGACTCGTTTGCTACAGAAAGATGTAAAATTTGAGTGGACAAATAAATGTAAGTAGAGCTTTGATAGATTAAAGGCTTTATTGACAGAAGCACCTATGTTAGTCCAGCTTGTATTGGGTAAGGAATTTACAGTTTACAGTGATGCGTCATTAAATAGTTTAGGCTATGTTTTGATGCAAGATGGTAAGGTAGTAGCCTATGCTTCACGACAGCTAAAGCCACACGAAAAGAATTACCCGACACATGATCTTGAATTGGAAACCATAGTGTTTGCATTGAAAATCTGGAGGCATTACTTGTTTGGTGAAAAATGTCAGATAGACACTGATCATAAAAGCCTAAAATATTTGATGTCATAAAAATATTTGAATTTGAGACGACACAGATGGCTTGAATTGCTGAAAGATTATGATATTGTTATTGACTAACATCTGGGGAAAGCCAATGTAGTGGCAGATGCTTTGAGTAGAAAATCCCTGTATGCTCTATGAGTAATGAACACTCGATTGTCATTGTCTGATGATGGTTCAATCATAGTTGAGTTAAAAGCTAGACCAATGTTTTTACAACAAAATTTTGAAGCTCAGAAAAGTGATAGCAAGTTGCAAGCAAGAAGAAATTCAGATTAGGACTTATGGTTGTTTATTATTCAGAGGCAGAGTATGTGTACCGAACGATTCTGAACTAGTACAAAAGATCTTGAATGAAGCTCATAATGGCAACATGTCTATTCATCCTAGTAGTAATAAAATGTATAACGATCTAAAAAAGATGTACTGGTGGCCGGGAATGAAACGGGATATTTCTGAGTTTGTATCTAAATGCTTGATATGCCAGCAAGTAAAAGCTGAATATCAGTTGCCTTCTGGACTATTACAGCCAGTTACGATACCAGAATGGAAATGGGAAAGAATTACTATGGACTTTGTATCGGGGCTACCCCTGTCTCCAAAGAAGAAAGATGTCATTTGGGTAATTGTTGATCCGTTGACTAAGTCTGCACATTTTATTCCAGTACGTATGGATTTGTCCTTAGATAGATTGGCTGAGTTATATGTTTCTGAGATAGTCAAATTGCATGGAGTGCCTGTCCCTATTATTTTAAATGGAGATCCTCAGTTTACTTCTCGATTCTAGAGAAATTTGCAAGAAGCTTTGGGTACTCAGCTACACTTTAGCACTGCATTTCATCCCCAAATAAATAGTTAATCTGAACGGGTAATACAGATCGTGGAAGATATGCTTCAGTGTTGTGTACTTGAGTTTGAAGGTAACTAGGAAAGGTATTTGCCTCTAGTTGAATTTTCTTATAATAACAGTTATCAGTTGTACTCAAAAGATGAGGATGAACATGATGTACACTTAAGAATTGTGTTACAGACTTTGAGGGAGAAGCAGTTGTTTGCCAAATTCAGTAAGTGTGAATTTTGGCTAAGGGAGGTTACTTTTCTAGGACATGTGGTGTCAGCTGAGGGGATTAAGGTGGATCCTCAAAAAATTGAAACGGTGTTAGACTGGAAAACACCCAAGTCGATATCGAAAATTCGAAGTTTTTTGGGCTTGGTAGGATACTATAGGTGGTTTGTTGAGGGCTTTTCAGCCAGTGAAGATTCCACTCTGAAAGTGGGAAAGGATCACTATGGACTTTGTTAGTGGGCTACCCTTGACGCCTACTAAGAAAGACTCGATATGGGTCATAGTGGATCAGTTAACCAAGTCTGCCCATTTTGTACCAATTCGCACTGATTACTCATTGCAAAAGTCAAGCTAGTCAGTATGTGGTAGATTGTAAGATTGCATGGAGTGCCAGTTTCCATAATATCTGATAGGGACCCACGTTTCACTTCGCGATTTTGGAAGAAGCTGCATGAGGCGTTGGTACTAGGTTGAATTTTAGTACGGCTTTCCACCCTCAAATTGATGGATAGTCAGAAAGGGTGATCCAAGTGTTAGAAGATATATTGAGGGGATGCGTGATTGAGTTCCAAGGTAGTTGGGAGGACTATTTACCGTTAGCCGAATTCACATACAATAATAGCTACCAAAAAAGCATTGGGATGGCTCCGTATGAAGCACTATATGGGCGAAGGTGTCGAACTCCAATATGTTGGACGGAGTTAGGTGAACGGAGAGTTTTGGGCCCTGAGTTAGTAGCCGATACTGAGGATATGGTAAAATTGATTCGGGATTGTTTGAAGGAGGCCTTAGATAGGCAGAAATCGTATGCTGAACTTAAGCGTCGAGAAATAGAGTATGCAGTAGGAGACTTAGTTTTTCTGAAGGTCTCTTTGTGGAAGAAAGTGTTAAGGTTTGGACGAAAGGGGAAGCTAAGCCCAAGGTTTATTGGGCCATATCGAGTGCTAAGACGGATTGGGCTAGTCGCTTATCAGCTGGAGTTACCTCCTGAACTAAGCTAGATCCACGACGTGTTTCATGTTTCCATGCTAAGGCGGTATCACTCAGATCCTTCACATGTCGTGGCTGTGGAAGAAATTGAGGTTAGGCCAGACCTGACTTTCGAGGAAGAGCCCATACAAATAATTGGTCGAGATGTCAAAGTACTGAGAAGAAAGTTTGTTCTATTGGTCAAAGTACTTTGGCGGAATCACAAGGCTGAGGAGGCTACTTGAGAACCTAAAGAAGTGATGCAATGTTAATATCCTCAACTATTTGAACAAGGTAAATTTCGAGGAAGAAATTTCTTTTAGGGGGTAGATTTGTAGCACCCCAAAAATCCCAAAACCCAAAAATTTTGAAACCCAAAAATCTCAAAATCCTGAACTTTCTTTGTTTTCGGTTTTGATAAAAATTGTGTTTTATATTTCTGGCCCAGTGATAATTATAGTAGGTCTTAATTCAAACTTAGAGGTAAAAGAAATTATAGTTTAATTATTAAAAGAATCAGGGTTGGCAAGTAGTTGGGCTTTTAAATAAATTTAGGGGAAAATAGCATAAAAAAGCATTGGGGAGGAGTGGCTAAGTGACGCCACTTAGGGTGTAGGGAGGTGGTGTTAATAGCTAGCAAGGAGGTCCAAGGTTCGAATCCTAGCTTATTGTTTTTAGAAGTTTAATTTTAGCCTTCTAGAAGGATGGAAGTGGCGTGAAAGTGGACTCCAAGGGAAGTGTTTAGGAGAGAAAATTAAGGAAGGGATTAAGGGGTTATCAGGGAGAAAAACGAGGAGATGAGAAGGGAGAAGTGATGGAACCGAATGGGGAATTGGGCATGGGAAAATTCAGCTATAAGGCTTATAAATGGGTGCCAAATGCTAGGGTATGAAACTAATCGATTGTTGCCATTCAAATCTCTAAGAGCCGAATATCCTTTGGCCGAATACCCTTGGTGTCGCCACTACTCTTTCTACCCAGTCGATTCTAGTGTAAGTGTTCGCTCTCCCAATCGATTTTTGATAAGTATCGAGTATTCAGTTCCTCACTTCTTTCTAATCGACTTTGGTAGAGAATTAGTTTCAAATCTCGATTTTGGATTCCTGCCGATTTGCTCTTCAGATATGAGAGATATACGTGATTAGTGACCAAAGTAAAAGCTAGTAAAGGCTTGGCGTTCAGGTAAGGTTAAGGTGAGATTTCGGCTTTTGGCAAAGTATTCGATAAGCATGTGAGATTAATCTTTGAGTGATATGGATTGTAGGTTTGGGCTACGGAAATCGTAGCACGCTTGCTTGCCAGGTGTGTACATACACTTCACACACACTATGAATCGGCAAAAGCCGAAATGCCGAAAAGCCGAAAAGTCGAAATGACGTAAGTTTGGCTACGGTAGTCTTGCGAGTGTGTGAACACTCGTAAGAGGGAGACCGATAGGTTGTCTGAGGCCCATGGGCGATTTCGTGGACTTGTGTTGTGATTTGGCTATATGGGCCAGAATGGGCTAAATGGGCCCAATCGGCTGTTGGGCCCATAATAGGCAAAAAATTGAATATTGATTCCTTGTGATAGGAATTTGTATGTGAGCATGAATGAATGTGACTGGGCCTAACGGGCCATATAAATGTGATTTGGGTCTAATGGGCCATATATAGGTGATTTGGGCCTAATAGGCCATACGAATATGATTAGGCTTAATGGGCCAGATACAGGTATATGAAATTGTTTGGGCTTTGTAAGGGGTTTTGGGCCTAGTATATGATATCCACATAAGACTTAATTAATATATTGTGACAGTGGACAAGTCAAAGAGTTAAGGTGTGGCAACGGGTATATGCATATCTAGGATTGGATCTAGGGAGAGCTTGGTATTTAAGCGGTCTTAATGACCCACCTCCTCTTCTCTGGAATCCTACCTGGTGCATAGTATTCGTTCATCTTAGCTCACGGGCCTTGTTAAAGGGCCAAGATAAGTGAAAACCGTAATTAAGGGAAAATTACTGAAATACCCCTTAGGACAAAAATGACCAAAATACCCCTAGGTGTTGAATGTAAGTTTTATGGATGTGACATGTATACATATGATATTCTGCTTAGGTTGCATATGGGTTGGGAATTATGGAACGGAGGAAGTATATGAGGATCGTATGGTTGCTTGACAATCGTGGATCCACCGACGGCTTTTAAAGCCCAATATGTAAATGAAAGTAGTTTCGCAACCGGGCTACCATGGTGTGTGGGTTGGGTGAGTCGATATTTATATCCCCACATGGTGTGACGGGGGACGGAGCCAGTGTGTAGCGGATGGATAATTTGGATGGGATTGCATTGCATGAATGATGAATGATGTTTGCTTTTTTTTTTGAATGCTTGTTTTCTTCGAGGGTTGGACACACTGAGTTTGCGAAAACTCACCCCCTCTTTTATTTTATTTTTAGGTGATGCTCAGTAGAAGGTTCGATGTTTGAAGGGACTCTGGGTGGCCAGCTAGCAAGATGATTTGGACTTGGTTTTTTTTTTTAAGCATTTAAGTTTTTACTTCTTTTTAAGTATGTTCCAGACCAAATTGTAATAAGGTTTTCATTGTGTTATTATTATTATTATTACTAACATGATTATTATTTTCAATGTAATTGCGAGAAGTTGAACATGGATTTCTTAAATTATAGCATGTTTTCTATGTTTCCGCAACTAAGTTTTTTTTTTAATCAAATGTTTTAAACAAGGCTTTCATAACTGAAGGTGTTTTTTTTAAGTTAATTAGGGTTTCTTTTATTTTAAGAAGGGTTTTCAATGAAAACACAGTTTTCGCTAAAACACTTTAATGTGACACACCAGATTCGGCCATGGCGTCTAGGCCGGGTTTGGGGTGTTACATCAGTCTAGTATTAAAATGGCACCGTATGAAGCCTTGTACAGTCACAAATGTAGAACTCCATTATACTGGACAGAACTCGGTGAGAAAAAGTTACACGGAGTTGACTTGGTCCAAGAGACCAAAAAAAAGTGAAGGTAATTCGAGACAGCCTGAATGTAGCCTCTGATCGACAAAAGTCTTATGCTGATTTGAAAAGAAAAGAAATAGAATTTCAGGTTGGTCACAAGGTATTCTTGAAAGTGCCGCATTGGAAGAAAGTACTCTGGTTTAGTCATAAAGGAAAATTGAGTCCACAGTTCATTGGACCATATGAGAATACAGAAAGAATTGGACCGGTTGTATATTGGTTAGCTTTACCACCAGAGCTTGAACGGATTCATAATGTTTTTCATGTGTCTATCTTACGGTGGTATCGATCTTATCCTTCACAGTTATCTCTCCGAAAGAGGTAGAGATCTAGCCTGATATGATAAATGGTGAGGAACCAATCAAAATCTTAGCTCGGGAAATAAAAGAGTTAAGAAATAAAAAGGTGGCTTTGGTAAAAGTTCTTTAGCAAAGGCATGGTATTAAGGAGGCTACCTGGGAACTAGAGGATACAATGAGAAAGTGATACCCGAATATTTTCACTGGTAAGATTTTCAGGGACAAAAATCCCTAAGAGGGGAAAGTTGTAACAACCCATTTTACAGTGAAATCGAAACAGTGGTTTCGGGACCACAAATCTGATCCAAAATATATATTATTTTTATTTTACCATATGGCCCATAATATGATAGAAATGACATGTGAAAATTTTGATATGAGAATTTTATCGATTTAGTGCCTAATTACGAGAAGGACTAAACCACATAAAAGGTGAAAGTTGAATTCTAGTAGCTATGAGGATCAAATAGCTATGAAATTCAAAACTTAAGGTCCTTATGTGATAATTAGACCATTAATAAAAGTATGTAGATTTTTATGGTGACTCATCCATGGAATTCTAGAAAAAGACAAGGGACTAAATTGGAAATACCAAAATACTTAATTAATTAAAAGATGGAAAGAAATTATATCATCTTAAACCTAAAAACACATGGAAACCCTATGAGAGAGAAAAAAAGCTTTCAAGGCCTAATTGGGTAAGTTCCCTATTCTCGTTTTTAGTAATTTTGGTATTTTTGAAACCAGGATAGCTTGATTTCTCTCTTTGAGGGATTAATTTGAAAAGTTATCAAGGTATGAAAATGGTTCATGGATGTATTATGCTAAAAATTAGAAATTTATGGTAGAAAATGAAAGATTATTGATAGATAAACAACTTTTACAAAGTATTTTTTGATGAAAACATGATTTAGGGACTAAAATGAAAAGTTGTAAAATTTGATGAAAAATTCTAAAATTTTATGAATACATGTGCTAGAAAATTTGTAATGCGGCTTTGGTTAGACTTGGAATAGGGAGCAATTTGTACAAGTTTCATTTTTCGGGCCTAGGGACAAAATCGAAATTTTTCGAAAAGGTAGGGGCAAAATGGTAATTTTTCCTAGGATGTAAATTGAGTCCGTCTAAGTATGAAATGTATGAAATTAATGATTAAATTCATTTATATATATCTCGACAACACTAATTTGAGGTTAGATCGAGGAAGGGAAAAGATTTTGAATTAGTATATTATTATGCGAATAAGTGTTGAGGTAAGTTTGTGTAACTTAATCAGGCATATAATTATGTTAATTGAATGTTGTGTTTGTATGTAATGTGATTTATGTTGATGTGCTTATTTGTATGCTATGATGAAAAATTGGTACATGCTTGAAATGATGAAAAAGGGGTTAAGTCCCGATTGAATATTAAATTTCGATAAATGTATATGCTTTCCCAAAACTAAAGGTCCTGCATTTGTTGCGGACGAGATTTAGCTCGGATGAGTAATCCCAATGAATTGTTATAAAAAGGATTTAGCCCGGATGGGTAATCCTGATATAATACCTCTCAAGCACATGTTATGATTAGGGTTTAGCCTGGACTGGTAACCTTAATTGAGCTCTTGTGAGCATACACTATATAAAAGGATTTAGCCTGGATTGGTAATCCTGTTATACGACATGTGGCTCATGAGTTTGTTCCTTGGTTAAGTACCCTAAGGGTTACCCTCAATAAGAATTGATCGAGTAATGAATCGTACACCTCGAGTGTACTACTTGAGCTTTAATCGGAATTTTAACAATTCAACGGACATATAACTCTTGACATAGCACAAGAACTTTGAGATGAAATGATAACTACTAGGAAGAATATTGCTTGATGAGCTCATCTATGTTACTTGATTTATATGAATAGTTTGGTGACTAACATGTTTGATGGAATGTATATGATTAGGACATTTAGCCAAATGGATGGAAACATAACATTGTATGCTTAGATTTTAATAAACAAGATTTGTAAGTTTAGTTTCTATTATAAGAACTTACTAGCAAGTAATGATTACTCCTTTTATTTTTCCCCTATTTTATAGTGCTTGGAAGCTCGTGAAGGTTAGAAGATCATGAAGCATCGTCACACTATCAACTAGCATCTTGGGTATATTAAATGAAATCATTTTAGTGTAATGGCATGTATAGGGAAACTTGTCCAATAGTGGCTTGAAATGTCATTTTGTAACCTAGCCATTGGAATGGCTAGTGGTGGTTCATTTTGGATATGATTTAGTAAATTATCATGGTATATATATACACATGTGTTATGCTAAGTTCATGTGACCCACTATTGTGAATGCCTAAGTTAAGTTAAGGTGAGTTTGAAACCATGTATGCATGAAATGGTATGCCTTGATGAATGATGGATTTGTTCAATTGGAATGCTTGAATTGGTTGGTATTGGTTGTGAGTTTCAAGTGCAGGTTTTTGGGTGAGAAATGAAGCTAGGAAATGGTTTTATTTTGTCCACACGGGCAGGCACACGGGCGTGTGTCTAGACCTTGTGTGACACACGGCTTGGTAACACGGGCATGTGGTTAGGCTGTGTATCCCCTGCATCCTAATTTTGAGAAATAGAATGCTCATAATAGAGCACATGGGTAGAGACACGGGCGTGTGTCCCAGCTATGTGTGCTACATGGCCTAGAACACGGGCGTGTGTCTTGGCCATGTGAAACCTACAACTAATTTGAATTAAATTAATTAACCATACGGCCTAGCACACGGGCGTGTGGCATGGCCGTATGTGCAACTCAAAGAGTTACACGGGGTCAAACACGACCTCTAACACGGGCGTGACCTAGGGTCACACAGGCGTGTCCCTTTGACCACACGGGCGTGTGAGCCCTGTACCCTAGAAAAATTTTATAATTTCAGAAAAAATTCTTAGAGATCCCGATTAAGTCGTGATTCGATTCTAATGCTTGTATTAGACTTTGAGGATCTAATTAAGGGACGTTATGAATAATCTCGGTTAATGAATAGTGTCTTACATGAATTAATTGAAAAATGTTCTAAATATTCTAGTAATGCTCCAAAACCCTGTTCCGACGACAGGTACAGGTTAGGGGTGTGACACTCATCCATGGAATTATAGAAAAAGGGCAATAACTAAATTGGAAATAGAAAAATACCTAATTAATTAAAAGATGAAAAGAAATTGTATAATCTTATTTTCATCATTTTCAACCTAAAAACACATGGAAACCCTAGGTGAGAGAAAAGAAACTTTTAGGGCCTAATTAGGTAAGTTTTCTTGTCCCGTTTTTAGTAATTTTGGTATTTTGAAAATCGGGATAACTTAATCTCTCTATTTGAGGGATTAATTTGAAAAGTTTTCAAGGTATGAGAAATGGGTCATGGATGTATATGCTTGGAATTAGAAATTTAAGGTAGAAAGTGAAAGATTATTGATAGATAAAAAACTTTTACAAAGTGATTTTTGACGAAAACATGATTTAGGGACTAAAATGAAAAGTTGTAAAATTTGATGAGAAACTTTGAAATTTTATGAATACATGTGCTGTAAAGTTTGTAATGGGGCTTTGGTTAGGCTTGGAATAGGGGGTAATTTGCACAAGTTTCATTTTTTGGGCCTAGGGACAAAATCAGAATTTATGGAAAAATTAGGGGCAAAATGATAATTTTACCTAGGACGTAAATTTAGTCCATTTAAATACGAAATATGTGAAATTTATGGTTAAATTCATTTATATAGATCTGGACAAGACTAATTCGAGGTTAGATTGAGGAAAAGAAAATGTTTCGGATTAGTAAACTTTTTACGCGAACAAGGTCAAGGTAAGTTCGTGTAACTTAATCGGGCATGTAATTATTTTAATTGAATGTTGTGTTTGTATGTAATGTGATTTATGTTGATGTGCTTTACTTGTATGATATGATGAAAAATTGATACATGCTTGAAAAGGTGAAAAAGGGGTTAAGTCCCAATTGGATGTTGAATTTTCGATGATTATATGCGTTTTCCTGAAACTAATAAAGCCCTACATTTGTAGTAACGCCCCAAGAAGTTCTTTGATATTTATTTTCATGTGTTGTGTTACACAAATGCATGTCTGCTTCGGTGGTTAAGTGTCCTGGGAAGAGTCTGAGAAGTCTTGGTTTCAAGCCTTGGCTTGTGCAAAAGTTTTGTTTTAAATGAATAAACCTCTATCTCTAGTCAGTAGGTTTATAAATAAATGTGGGTATAATATGTCAGAATAGGCCTGCTGGTCTAGCGGATAAGTGGCGTGTTACTGTTACCTGAGGTCTAAAGTTCGAGTCTTGGTATGCGCTATGGAGTGTTTTATTTTGCTGCTAGGGTCGTGTGGGAGTTTTAGTCAACCTGAACTACTAAAGAGTTGTAGTGGATTTTGAATTAGGTGGTTGAGGGAGGACTGGATGGTTTTTGAGGGATTTGGGGAGGAAAATGTGGGAATTTGAAGGTAGTGGAAGAGTTAGTACCGAGTTTGAACTCTTGCATGTTAGGATTTTGGCTGTGGTTGGTATTTGCTCTTCATTTTCAGTTTCTATCTTCGTCTTTCCCTTCTTAGAGGCCAAATTTTGCTAAGGGATCATTCGGGTATCTTTCATTTTTGTTTATTTCGATTTTGCTCTTCCCTACAGTTCCCTTGCTTATCGAATTCTTTTCTTCCTTCAGGCAGACGTTCTCTCCCTATTTTCTTTGGCCGAATGCCCTTTCTCCCCCACTCTCAATTCTTTCAGTTTTTAATAATTGCCTCTCTTTTAATCTTGTTTGTTTTGGCTGAATACTCTTTTCTTGTTGCCAAACCCTGCCCTTTTCACAGACTTTTTTTGTACTTTGACCAATCGATTTTTGGTGCACAACGGTTGTTTTCGTACTCTCTCTCTACCATAGTGGTTTTTCACCAAACATCTCCCTTTTGCTACCGATTTTGCTACCTACAATTGTTACTTCCGAGTTCTTTCATTCTTGGCGATTAAGTTTCCATTTATTGTTAGGGGTGCGATTGTTCTATCTTTTGTTTCTGTGGTATCGTGTGCTTTTGGCCTTCGTTTTGGGTGTGGGCCGATAGTTTCTTTTCCCTATACTTGGATTTGCACTTTCGGTAAGTGTAATATTCGTTTAGTTCATACGGTTTGTGTAAATAATGGTTAATAGAATTCGGTTGTAATGCAAATAATCTCTAAGGAGCTAGTAATCAATCTTTTACAACAGTTTAAGTGGGCAGAGCCACAGTAGTTCAATCAAGGCAAGTGACAATCGATATTCTGGATAAGTGTTATAAGAGGGGTTGTTTTAACTTTATTGTTAAGGGATTAATGGTGTGCTATGATTGAATATAGGTTGGAGTGCTCAGGAGCGGTGTGCGCACTTTTCGTAACCAGGTGTGTGTGTGTAAACACTACCCTTAATCGTAAATCAGCAAAAAGCTGAAAAGTGTGAATAGTCGACACCACACGGGCGTGCAGTTACCCGTGTGGTAGACCATATGACTAAACATGGGCATATGATTGATGAGGCCGACCATGTGCGAATTCATGGGCTGGGCTGCATTGGGCCGTATTGGGCAGTGTGGGCCCCACACAGGTAAACCACATGAACGTGTGGAAGTTATTGGGCTAGGCTGTGTAATCCACACGGCCAAGGCTATTTTGGGCCGTGTAGGCCCACATGGGCCCGTAATATGGGTTGCGGGCCCATTTTCACTATTTGACTGCTAAGGTTGCACGAGTCACCCGAGACGACTGTGGACCTACTGTTGGGTCGGTAAGCTTACCTAGACCCCTAATTGACTGAATGACTGTTATGCCCCTGTGTGATGTATACATACATTTATGTTCATGTATGTCTATATTTTAGCAAGCTATTTTTAACTGAATTAAGTACATGTATAATATTATAATATGACATGACATGTTGCATGATGCATTGCATGGGAATGGGTTTTAATATGATTGGAGGAAGTGTATTGTACTGGCAGCTCTGCTGCGAAGCACTGATGGCTGTAAGCCTATTATACTGGCAGCTTTGCTGCAAATACTATTTAGTACCGCAACCGGTACTACTTGGAGTGTAGGGATGGGTGGGTTGATTATATCCCACATGGAGTGTAGGGTTGGATGGAGATGGAGTGTAGAGGCTGGTTGTATAGGATTTCCTGATTGCATATCTATACCGTTACTGTTACTGAGATGGGCTTAGGTCGAGACTGTTATTGATATTGTAATGGGCTAAGGTCCTAACTGAAACTGAATCATTACTGAAATGTGCTTAGGCCCAGATTGTATTTGCTCTCTGTCTGGTTGTTTTATATGGGACTACACACTGAGTTTTCATAACTCACCCTTCTGTTTTATCTGTATAGGTAATCCCCAGACATAGGTGGATCAGTGCTGCTACGGACTCAAAGATGGCCATACAACCGTATATATTTTCATATTTAATTTCTATTATAAGTAATTTTATTTGGGGTATTTTTACTGTAATAAGGCCTTTATGGATTTTTACTTTAATTTTGGGATTCGTTTTTGTTACTTATGATTCATATTCACTAGTGGTAGGAAAACATGGGTTTTCAAAAAGTTACAAATGTTTTCGTTCAAAACACTCATCACTATGTAAATCGTTTTAAAAACTTCCACTAAGTATAAAGACTTGTAAATAAATGGATTAGGTTTTGAAGACAAATAGCTTGATTTAGAAACAATAAAAGATAACAAAAATGGCTTATCAACGACTTAGTTTTTAAAAGCATTTTCATGTGGCACAGCCAAATTCGGCTATAACGTCTGGGCTGGGTTTGGGGTGTTACATTTTTTGTGGATGAGATTTAGCTCAGACGAGTAATCCCATTGACCTTGTTATGGAGAGAATTTAGCTCAAACGGGTAATCCCGATATAATACCTCTCGAGCATACGTTATGATTACGGTTTAGCCTGGACTAGTAATCCTAATCGAGCTCCTCTGAGCATATGTTATATAAAGGATTTAGCCTGGACTGGTAATCCTGTTATATGATATGTGGCTCGAGAGAGTGTTTCTTGGTTAAGTGCCCTAATAGGTACCCTTGAATAAGGAATTGACGGATTATTGAATCGTACACTTCGAGTGTACTACATAAGCATCCATCAGAATTCAATGATTCAATGGACATAAAACTCTTGACATGGCATAAGAACTTTGAAATGAATTGATTATGTCTTAAAAGAGTATTGCATCATGAGCTCATCTATGTTACTTGATTGATATGAAGATTTTGGTGACTAACATGTTTGATTGAGTGTATGTGATTAGGCAATTTAGTTAAATGGATGGAAACTTAACATTGTATACCTAGCTTTAATAAGCAGGATTGGTAAGTTTAGTTTCTGTTATATGAACTTACTAAGCATGTAATGTTTACTCCATTTAATTTTTCCTGTTTTATAATGCTCAGAAGCTCGTGAAGGCTAGAAGATCATTAGAGCATCGTCACACTATCAACTAGTCATTTTGGGTATATTTAGTAAAATCATTTTGGTATAATGGCAAGTATAGGACGACTTGACCATTAGTGGCTTGATAATGATACTTGTAATCTAGCCATTGGAATGACTAGTAATGGTTTTTTTGATATACTTGTAATGTCATGTTATGGTGGTTAAATATATGTTAAGTATATGTGATCAATTGATGTTAATGCGTAAGTTAATCCAAGGTAAGTTTATAAAACACATATGCTTGTAATGATATGCTGTGATGAATGATGAAATTGTTTAATTTGAATGCTTGGATTGGTTGGTATTGGATGTGTGTCTTAAGTGCAGGCCTTGGGTGAAATTTTGGGTGAGAAATGAAGTTAGAAATGACTTCATTTTATCCACACGGGCAAACTTAGGGGCGTGTGTCTAGACCGTATGTGACACACGACTTGGTAACATGGGCATGTGGTTAGGCCGTGTGTCCCATGTACCCTAATTTTGAGAAATAGAATGCTCATAATTGAGCATATGGGCAGAGACATGAGCGTGTGTCTTAGCCGTGTGTGCCATACGGCCTAGAACACAGGCGTGTGTCTTGGCTGTGTGAAACCTACACCTATTTTTGAATTGAATTAATTAACCACACGACATAGCACACGGGCCTGTGGCACGGCCGTGTGTGCAAGTCAGAGAGTTACATGGGGTCAAATATGGCCACCAACACGGGCGTGTCCTAGGGTCACACGGGCATGTCCCTTGGACCACACGGACTTGTGAGCCCTGCACCTTGGAAAAATTTTGAAAAGTTACGAAAAATTCTTAGAGGTCTCGATTAAGTTTCGACTCGATTCTAATGCTCGTATTGGGCCTCAAGGGTCCGATCAAGGGACGTTATGAATGATCTTGGTAAATGAATAGTAATTTACATAAATTATTTGTAAAATGTTCTGAAAGTTCTAGTAATGCTCCGAAGCCCTATTCCGATGATGAACACGAGTTAGGGGTGTTACATTAAGGATAAATAACAGGGTTAGCTATTTAGCTTAGGGTGTATCCCTAAAAATGCCTTAGGTCATCATTAGGTATCTCAATATTCAGAGCTCTAATCAACCAAACAACCACAAATTCACAATTTATCATTCATACTAGTATGCTCATTTCCTTGTATTCTCTATATCATTTGGTACATTTAATTCTTTTAATGCCTATTTATAGTGCAATATATAGAACTTAGTAGTTTAATAATAAAAAAATTAAAATCACTTGATAATACTCTAAAACGACATATTTTATGTGCTAATTGCATGCATATTTTGAGTATGATCTTACTAATTTGGGTTACTTTATGATCTTTTATCTTTTAGGGACTAAATTGGAGGAAAAAGAAAATTTAAAGGCAAAAAAGTGCAAATTTGAAGATATAATGGGCCAACATGCAACATAGGAAAAAAGGTGGGGCCAAAAATGCAAGTATGGAAGACATAAGGGAAAAAGTGCAAAAGAAGAGATTTTATAGCACAAGACTATTTAATGTTTAATTATATTAGGATAATTATTAAGGATAATTATTTAGATTTAAATTTAGGATTTATTTTTATTTATCTTTAATTATCTATTTGTATTTATCTTTTAGAATTTAATTAGGAATAGGCTAGGTTTCTTAGTACTATAAATAGGGGATAAAGTGACACAAATTTAGTCCATCTTTTACTGTAACACTCTCTCCCCCATAAATTTAGTCTTTTTTGTTCTTTTCATATTTCAATAAAAAATTCCTTTTCCATTATTTTTATTTGTTTTTCCCAAAAATCATGAGCCACTAATTCTAATCTAGCCGAGGGTTGTCAAAATTCCCCAAAAAGGTTCATGAGGCTTAGAATTCGCGCTTAGCTTTCTCAACAAGGTATTCACCACTTCTCCGCATTACGGGGCTGACGCTTTCGTCCATGTCCCTTAATAAATGATCTTTTCAACTTGTGAAAGGAACGACTGCTTTGTACGTTTTAGGAAGGTTGCACAGTCGGTTCGTTGGCTTTCTGCATTAGAGGTTGGCAAGCCCAAGAGACAAAATGGCGTGGTATTCGCCATTGGGAAGTGATGATCTAGCAGAAGACATTCTCACAAAAGCGATTGTTGGCTAGAGTCAGGTTCTGCCAAATCTTAAGTCTAATATTCTGGTGCTGGTGGTCGTAGGTGTCCTCTTTCACTATAACTAGCTTATTCCACTTGAGAAGGATCATTTAAAAGCCAAGGATTGGACCCAAGGCAAATCGAGACAACTGGAGGCTAGAATCTTGCCACATAAGAAACTCTCTCTTTTCCCAAATTCTGTTTATTTTTATATTCTCCATTTTAATTTTCACAAATTATTTAATTTCACAATTTCAATTCGAATTTCAATTCTATTTTTATTTTATTTTTCTAGATCAAAACTTTTAATTCTATTTTTTTTATTTTTTCTAGAAACACAGGTTTTCTTGGGCACGATTCTGCCCAGGATTTCAAGAAACAAGCATTCGTGCAATCCGGTCCCTGAGGATTCGACCCTACTTCCACTTTACTGTTCTTTTTCATTATTTTGTAGGAAATGGGATATATTTGGTGCTCTCAATGACTGCATCAAATTTTGGTGCCGTTGACGGGGACTGGCAACGTACTAATCTTGTTTTTTGTTTCTTATGACCAGATTTGCTCCAAGTACTCTTGCGTTTGATTCGAAGATTGAAAAGATTGCGAGAGCTTATCGCAAGGAAACAAAGCTAAGGAAGAAGTAGTCAGCAGTGGTTGAGACTCAAAGTAATCCATCGCCAGAAATTAGAATTGAGAACGAAGCAGAGTCTAGGGTTAACGAAAACCCTACTCAAATATTTGAAAGTGAAAAAGTAGAATTCGATTCACCAGAAGAATTACTTAACTCCAAGGTTAACGAAAACCCTAATTTATCACATCAACCAATGGCTCAAGCTATTTAGCAACTGGCCAAAGCTCCGGTAGAATAGTCGCCACTATGCATCGCGTATCCTACTATGGATACTGATTTTGAACTGAAGTCAGGTTTGATCCAGCTACTGCCAACTTATCGTGGGTTGCAAAATGAAAATCCCCACAAACATCTGAAAGAGTTTCATATGGTTTGCCTTAGTATGAAACTTCAGGGGGTAACTGAGGATCAAATTAAATTGTGTGTTTTCCCTTTTTCCCTAGCAGATTCTGCTAGGGAATGGTTATTTTATTTACCTCCTGGATCTATTACAACTTAGGTTGATCTTTCTTGTTTGTTTCTCAACAGGTTTTTTCCAACATCACGAGCAGCTGAGTTAAGAAGAGAATTTGTTGGAATAAGAAAAAAGAAGCAGAGTCTCTTTATGATTATTGGGAGCGATTTAAGAAGTTGTGTGCGAGCTGCCCACAGCATGGTATAATAGGGCAATCTCTCCTCCAATACTTTTACGAAGGCCTGAAACCCATGGAGATGAATATGGTAGACGTCGCTAGTAGAGGAGCATTGGTCAACATGACTCCTCAGCAAGCAAGAGACTTGATATCCACGATGGCTACAAATACTCAGCAATTCCGAGCCAATCCTAAGCCCCCTAGAAGGGTTCACCAACTAAGTAATTTGAGCTTGGAAGATAAAGTTGACAGACTTGCTAATATTCTAAATTCTCTTGTTCTAGAAAAAGCAAAACCAGCCCGACTATGTGAAATCTGTGCTACACCTGAACATACAACGGATGCATGCCCTAGTTTGTATGATGATACTATGGCTCATTTGGATGCTGTAGGAAACTTCCCTGGACCACTACAAAGGCGATATGACCCCTACTCTAATACCTACAACCCAAGATGGAGGGACCATCCTAACTTGAGTTATAGGGCCAACCCATGGTATAATCAGCCATACCAAAATCAATTTCCATAACAGCAATGAGATTCAAGAACTTCTCTAGAAACTATGGTCAATAAATTAGCAGGTAATGTCCTTGATTTCCAACAGCAAACTCTTAATTTCCAAAAAGAAACAAAGGCATCTATAAGAGAATTGACCATACCAATTGAGAAATTAAACTCTCAAGGTAAGCTGCCGTCACAAACAAAACCTAATCCAAAATAACACACAAATATAGTGACATTGTGAAGTGGAAAGGTACTGGAACCAATTTCTGACAGAAATCTTGGCCAAGATTCTGCCCAAGAAAAGCCCGAGAATGATGAACAGGTTCGAATGAAACTTTCATTGCCTAAAATTAAACCTCCATTTCCAGGACAATTAAATCAATGTCGAAAGGGCAAATAAGACAAGGAGATCCTCGAAACATTCAGAAATGTCGAGACCAATATACCATTGTTGGATGCCATAAGACAAATTCTGCGGTATGCCAAGTTCCTTAAAGAACTCTGCACCAACAAACGAAAATTAACAGGTAATGAAAAGGTAAGTGTTGGTGAGAATGTATCTGCAGTGTTGTATAAAAAAATACCAGTGAAATGCAAAGATAGGGGCATGTTTGCAATACCATGCAAAATAGGCCATTTAGGAATTAAGAAGGCTATGTGTGATTTAAGGGCCTCTATAAATGTCATGCCTTTTTCTACTTATGAATCACTTAATGCGGGTTTTTTGACAAAGACATGTGTTATCATTCAGTTGGCATATAGGTCCATTGTGCATCCCGAAGGAGTCCTCGAGGATGTATTAGTCAAATTCAATGGGCTTATCTTCCTTGTAGATTTCTATGTGATAAAAATGGAGGAGGATAACGCTCTTGGGTCTTCAGACATCTTGTTGGGGCGACCTTTCCTTAGTATTGCAAATACTGAGATTGACGTACGAAACGGAACCCTCACGATGGAGTTTGACAGGGAGATTGTGAAATTTAACGTTTATGGCACTATTAGTCACCCAAGTGAAGTCTTGGGCGTAAATCGTGTCGACATAATTGACTCATTAGTAGAAAAAAAACTTTTGAGTCATCTTATAGAGATAAAGCTAAAATGATGTTTGATGATTTTGAATCTGTTAATAAATCATTAGCTCCTATGGATACTAAACTTCTACCTTCTGTTATGCAGGCACCAGATCCGAAATTAAAACCACTTCCCGAACATCTCAAATTCACATTTTTGGAGAATGATGAGACCATTGTCGATTTAAAAGGGATCAACCCCTTGAAGAAAAATATGAAACCAAGGAAAGAGGCGCAAGGATGATTAAACCCAAATATGGTGGATGTGATAAAAAAAGAGAATTTCCAAACCCATAGGAACAAAAGAATTAACTTGGAACAGCCCTAATACTAGTTGAGGCATCAAGCTAGTGACGTTAAACAAGTGCTTATTGGGAGGCAACCCAATTTTTATTTTTCTTTATTTTTATTTTATTTTATTTTATCATTTTATTATTTTATTATTTATTCATTATTTTACTTTATTTTATTATTTATTACTTTATTTTGTTTGGGTGATAATTAATTTCTCTTCTTTTATCTAGGTACACTGACGCAAAAATAGGGAGAAAAATGAGAAAAAAAATGGCATGAAATAGCCCTTATCCTATCCCTATTCCAACCAAGAATAACACATCCCTGCTCCTGACTACCTACAACCTGCAACCAAACATCAACCCTTTAGCCAAACACTCCACCTATACACCTCCAAACCCTAAAAACTTATCCCATTTTTCACCCAAACTCCCACCAGCCGCCTCACCTTTCTTTAACCCCTCCACCGCTGATTTCTCCAACACCATGGTAAGAACCTGAAGCCGAGCCACCACCGAACTATCATTCACTGTGAATCGCTGCCAGCACCAATTCTCGGCGCTCTAACACGTCAACTTAGTTGACGAATGCCTTCCCTTCCTTCCTTTCCTCCACATTACACCAAACCTTCTCCTCCTTGCATCTTTGCATAAACGATAGTGACGACATGGGAAGTGTTTTAAACTCTTTCTTTTCATCATATTTATTAATATTATTTTTCACATCGAGGATAATATGTTTTAAGTAGGGGGAGGCATTCCTCATTATTTCTGTCATTTTATCTGTTGCTTTTACTGTTGTGTTACTGTTGCTATTGCCTTATGCTTGTTTCTGCCCATATTTATCTTTTAAGAATATTCTGCCTCTTTTCATTCCCAAGAATTTGACCATGACTTGACCACTGTTTGACCTCCATGCATGATTCTTATCTACTGAGTTAATTATGATTTTTCTTGATAGATTTCATCTCTATTGTTTTATTTCTTTTAGTTAAAATAATTATGATTAATAGAGTTAACCCTATTTTGATTTTAGTAAATTTGATTAAATCTAAATACAAGAGGACATCTAATACAAGTGCATGCTTAAAATATGTTCATGACTATTAAGGTGGCTACTGAAACTTATTTTTGACACTTGATTGTTTTTCCTAAGTCCTCCAGAATTAAAATTTTGTTTAATAATAATAATGTTTCCGTGGTTATGAGTGCAGCTTAAGACTTGACTAGCTGAGTAATCGGGGTAGGGTGCTTGGGTTGTAATCCTATTTCACATCAAAAGGTTGTGTGACGTGTTAGGTAAAACTCCGCTAACCAGAATTATTCTTTAAGAATATGTTGGGATGAGTAACCGGGGTGAGGTGCTTGGCTATCATCTCTCTTCGCGTCAAAAGGTTTGATATGTTCTTAAGAAAAATAAAAATTAGGAGTATGTTGGGCTGAGTAACTAGGGTGGGGTACTTGGCTGTCATCTCTCTTCGCGTCAAAAGGTTCAATATATTCCTAAGTAAAAATAAATTAAATTAAATTAAATTAAATTAAAAAAAGAAAAAAAAAAGAGAAAAAAGAAAAAAAAAAGACATATTAATAAAGTGTGGGGACTAAAGGTAGAAATGAATAGGGTGTCTTGATAGGTTTGGTAAATTACCAAATTTTCATGAAATTATCTAAGTCGATCTTAATTTTTGTGTGTGTTAATTGGAATACTTTTTCAATTTTACTTAAAGCAAGCTAAGAGTTCTCTTTATTTTTCATATGCATTTTGACTAATTTTTATAAAACTTTGGAGTGATATTTCTTTCATGGCAGGATTTAATTTTCACAGTGGGCACGAACCATACTTGAGGGCAAGCATGGACTATGTAGGGGGAATTTGATAATACTCTAGAACGACATATTTTATGTGCTAATTGCATGTTTATTTTGAGTATGATCCTACTAATTTGGGTTATTTTATGATCTTTTATCTTTTAGAGACTAAATTGGAGGCAAAAGGAAATTTAAAGGCAAAAAAGTGCAAATTTGAAGATATAATGGGCCAACTTTAACGCCCCAAAAATCCCAAACTTTTTTTTCCAGTTGTGATAAAAAGTGTCCTTAATATCCTTAGTCAAGTGTTATTTATGTGATAATAGGCCTTGGTTAAGTTTTGAGTTCAAACTTTGGGGTGAGGGAGACTATAGTTTAATAATTAAAAGAACCTTGATGGCAAGTAGGTTGGTTTTTAAATAAATGAAGGAGGAATTGGACACAAGGAGCCTTGTGTTGAAGTGGCAAGTAGCGTCACAGGTGGGGCTTAGAGGTGGCGTCACATGCATGGCAAGGAGGTTTGGGGTTCGAATCCCTCCTTACTCAAAAGAAGGATTTATTTTTGCTCAGTGAATGGCCAGTACTAGCATTGGATGTGGACTCTGAAGGGAGTGATCAGAGGAGAAATTTAAGGAAGGGATTAAGGAGTTATCAGGGAGAAAAGTTAGAAGATGAGGGGTGTAGAGAAGTGGAACCGAATTGGGAATTTGGGGATAGGAAATTCGGCTATAGTCTATATATAGGTGCCGATTGTGAGGATTATAAGCTAATGCTGAATTCTTCCTCTCTATGTTACTGAAAACACTATTCTCTCCAAAGATCTAAAAGTCAAAATCCCTTGTTCTTCCTCTTTTGTATTGTGCCGATTTTCCATTCTTTCTCTACTCAAATTCTCTTTTGATTTACCTTTAGTTTTAGCCGATTCCTTCTCCTCTTCTTCTTATTGGTGCTGGATAAACCCTTTCATCGTACAAATCTCAAAAGCCGAATACCTTTTTGGCTGAGGACCCTCTGTGCCGCCAATACTCCCTCTACTTCGGCCGATTCTTGTGTAAGTGCTTGCTTTTTGAGTCAGTTTTCCTAGTACCAATTTCTTCTCTCCCTCACCTTTTCTAAATTGGTTTTGGTAGGGGATTAGTATTGAATCTCGGAGTTCATATCTCTGTCGAATCGCTCCTTAGGCGTTTTGGGGTTTTGGGTAAGTGTTCCTCATTTATTGGTTAAGGTTGGCCTAATGGTCATGGATGATTTAAGAGTGACTTAAGATGATTGTGAGTCACTTGTGTTTGGGTTTGAATGATAAACATGGGTGTAGATTTAAGGAATACTCATGATTACTGCTTAAGGAAGAGCTGTTAAGGCTTGTCGTTCAAGGTAAGGCAAAAGTGAGATTTTCGGTTTGTAGTGATCATATTTGATAAGTGTGTGATTAATTGTTGAGTGACATCATTTGTAGGTTCATGGCTAAGGAGATCGCAACACGTCTTAATACTAGGTGTGTACATACACCAAACACACAGAGTAGACCGGAAAATCTTGAAATACTGGAAAGCCGAAATGCCGAAAAGCTGAAAGTTTGGCTACAATAGACTTGCGAGTGCACGAACACTCGTAAAGGGGGGACTGATACATTATTAGAAGCCCCATGAGTGATCTCATGGTCTTGGGCCGTGTTTTGGCCAACCGGGCCAGAACGGGCTAAATGGGCCGCCATAATAGGCAAAATTGGCAATTTGATACTAAGAAATGAAAAATCATATGATAGCATGACTATGAATGTGATTGGGCCTGATGGGCCATATGAATGTGATTGGGGCTGATGGGCCATATGAATGAGAGTGGGCCTAGTGGGCCATATGTAAGTATGTAGACTTGTTTGGGCTTTGTAAGGGGTTTTGGGCCTAGTATCTAATAACTGCTTAAAGAGACATAAAACTTAATTAATTAATTAATTTTGACCGTGGACAAGTCATAAGGCTAAGGTGTGGCAATGAGTATATGCATGTATCGGATTGGATCTAGGGAGAGCTTGGTACTTAAACGGTCTTAATGACCCACCTCTTCTTCTCTGGAATCCTACCTGGTGCATAGTATCTATTCACTTTAGCCAATGAGGACTTGTTAACAGGCCAAGGTAAGTAATAAACCCATAATAAAAAGAAATTATCAAAATGCCCTTAAGGGCAAAAAATGACTAAAATACCCCTATATGTTGAATGTAAGACTTATGAATGTTATTTGTACACATACTGCATTCATATGATATTCTGTTAAGTGGCATATAGGTTGGGAATTATTGTAACATCCTGATTTTCGGGTTTTTTTCATGATTCTCGAGATTTTGGTTAAGTTTTAAAATTTTGGTATTTGGTTGTGAAATTCATAATTGGAGTGTGCAAGTGGGCTAATGGAAGGCCCATGCGATGGCCAAAACCCAGTAGAATTTTTGAATTTTGGATTTAAGAAGTTATGGGCTTTGGATAGGTGGTTTTATTTAAAATCGTGGGTAAAATGTATCACAAGAGAGCCTCTGGCAGAGTGGCTAAGTGACGCCACATGGGTGCTAAGAAGGTGGCGTGTAAGTGGTTGGGGGAAACCTGGGTTCGATTCCCTGTGATGGCAAATGTGGTGTTATTTTTATGCTTTGAGCATGCAAGAGTTGTAGCCGAATGGAACTCAGTGGGAGAGAGTTTGAATCAGTCAAATGCATGGATTAAGGAGGGATAAGGGGAGAGATTTTAGGGATTTGAGAGGGAGATAGAGTTAGCCGAATAGAGGGAATTAGAGAGGGGATTTCGGCAGAGGGGTATTAGGTTAGTATTTTCGGCATTAGGGACTTAGGTTGTGTCGTTTTCTTCTTTAGGATTAGTCTTTTCTTTTATTTTTCTTTTCCAGCCGAATCTACCACCCTTCCATTCATCTTTCCTTCCTTTTCTTTTTCCAAAACCAGCCCACTACTCACTGCTCATCTACTTCTTTCTTTACCTCCACTTCATGTGTCATAAAAGCCGAACTCATGAAGCTTGGTAGTGCCGATTCTTTATTGACCAGCAACCTTCTTTTTCCCTTCACTTTTTGGGGTGGCCAATCCCTTTATCTTTTAGGCTTTAAACGGGTTCGGTCAGGTAAGTATTCGTACTCTCAAATCGATTTCAATAGTAATTGTTGATAAAAGCCAAAACCCTATAGTTTTAGGGAGGTGGCCGATTGTAGGTATAGGCCTTATTGGGCTTCTTCCTTTGATCTTTTATGGTTTGTATAGTGGAGGAGCAGCAAGGCGTGGGGTGTCGATTTGGATTAGCTGGGATCATCGGAGTGATTAAATCTAGTCAACAATTTCGGCAAAGGTATGAACCCTAGGGCCATTGTGGATGGTGGCCGAATATGTAAGAGATGATAATAGATAGTTTTCAATTTGGTTTAACTATTAACATGATCTAATCTATAGGCGGTTGATTAAAGGAGAAATCGCGTAGGAGGTCTCGTTAAGGAATATCGCAAATCAGGTGTGTAACGAACCCTCTTTCGTAGCTTAAATCGATAAATGCCGAAAAGTCGAAATGCTGAAATTTCGGCATTTTGAGGACTTGTGAGCATGCGAACGCTCATTGGTTAGTTAGATTCGCTAAGTTGATAATCGGGATCGTTGGAATAGGTAAGAGCATAATTTTCGGCATCACGGTAAGTTGGGCCTCGAGGGACTAAAATCGGGCCCAATGGGCTTACGGGCCCATTTGGGTAAATTTTGGTAGAAAGAGGAATCCTGTTAAATTTCGCGTTAAGACTGTTAATATTGCTATGGAATATAGGCTAAATGGGCCTAGATGACCAAATCGGCTAAGTAGGGCCCATTAAGGGTTTTTGGCCCAATAACTCGGTTTCGCTAAGAATGGGCTAGAATCGCTGTCAAAATGCTCGAAATTGTTAGTAACTGATAATGAACAAGGAAAACCCTAATATTTGGTAAAATTACAGAATTACCCTTATAATATGGAAATGACTGTTTTGCCCCTAGGTATAAAGGACCAATATACCCCTAGGGTTTAATTATGAATTTGATGCATGAGATTTTGATATACATGTTTTGACATGATATGCACATGATATGTATGATATGCACATGATGTATTCATTTATGCATGGGTTGGGTTTTATATGGATGGAGGAAGTGCAAAAGGGCTTTGCCCCATTTATCAAAAGGGCTTTGCCCGATTTATCAAAAAGGGCTTTGCCCGATTATTAAAAGAGGCTAGGCCTCCGGTTATAAGATAAAGCGACTATCTTTGCGCATGGAGTGGAGAGTTTGGTTGGGTGGGTTGAGTTATTCCCCACATAGAGAGCTTGGTTGGTACGGGTGGAGAGTAGCAGTTGGTGGGTTGAGTAGTCTCCCCAAATGGGCTTGCATTCATCCTTTGATATTACATGTGATATTGAAATGGGCCTTTGGGCCATACCGTTTACAGAAAAGGCTTCGGCCTAGTGATATGATTTATGAAAAGGCTTCGGCCCAGTAACTGTTAAACAAAAGGCTTCGACCCAGTATGCTGATATTAATTTGGGCTCTAAAAGGGGCTTGTTGCACACTAAGTTTCCAAACTCACCCCCTTCCTTAACCTTGCAAGTGAGCCTTGATGTGAGGACTTGGAGCCGGAGGGGATTCAGAGTGGCCACGAAGATCGCTTTTGGACATTAAAATAAGTAACTAGTTTTCTTTAGTTTATCTTATTTATTATTTATTTTTGGGTTATAATAAGGCCACTTTAACTTTATTTTCTTCTCTTTTCTGGGATTATTTTATTTTTAATAACTTTAAACTGGTTGATGATAACTCAAATGGGCTAGACTTAGGGCGCGTTTTCAAAATGATACACGTTTTCAAAATAATACAACATCACGATTAATTGGTTTATCAAAGGTGTCCACACAATAAATTTCAACTCGTTATAACCAAGTGTGGCAATGGTTGTGGGCATGTCTAGGATTGGATCCAATCGAAGAGCTTGGTACTTAAGCAGCCTTCATGGCTCACCTCCTCTATTTTGGATACCGACCTAGTGCACAGCTTCCATTCACTTGGTTAAGCCTTTTCAAAAAGACGGTTTATTAAAGCACTAAAACAAAACGTGGATTTTTAACTTCAATGTGACACATCAGATTCGGCCTTAACATCTGGGTTGGGTTTGGGGTGTTACAATTATGGAACGGAGGAAGTATATGAGGATCGCATGGTTGCTTGACAACCATGGATCCACCGATGGCTATTAAGCATAATATTTGATTAGCAGCTTGCTGCAATGAAGGTAGTACCGTAACCGGGCTACCATTGATGTGTATCGGATGGGTGGGTCAATTTTATATCCCTACATGATGTGTACCGAGGGACGGAGTCGGTGTATAGCAGTTGGATTATTGGGTTGGGTTGCACAGCATTGCATGTATGATATTATTGTGATTGATGATTGATTAATACTCTTTGAGGGTTGTACACACTGAGTTTTCGAAAACTCACCCCCTCTTTTATTTTTCTCAGGTGATCCTCAATAGGTGGTTTGACGGTTGGAGGGACTCCGAGGTGGCCAACTAGCAAGACGACATGGACTTGTTTTTTTAAGCATATAATTTTTAGTATTTTAAGTTATTTCAATTCGGATTGTAATAAGGCCTATTCGATGGATATCTTTTTCAAACTAGGATTATTATTATTTTTATGCTTTATACTTGCTAAAAGTAGAACATGGTATTCCTAAACTATAACTGTTTTTAATACTACGTTTCCACAACATAATTTAAAAATGACAAGTATTCATAGATCATCTATTTTAACTAAACCTTCTGCAACTAAAAGTTACATAATATTGTCTTTTGAAGGGTTTTCAATGAAAACAAGGTTTTCGATAAAACACTTCAATGTGACACGCTGAATCCGGCCATAACGTTCAGGCCGGGTTTGGGGTGTTACATTTGGTGGTATCATAGTCAAGTTACAAAAATCAGACTGTGAAGTAGGTCTTATTATTTCGGTTTGTCTTTAAAAAAATTTGGATCACAATATTTTGGAAAAAAAATCTTGCCGTGCGGCACACCAAGTCTTCGACGTCGAACCAAGTAAGTTCTTTTTTTATTAAACTTGTTTAATTTGATATATTGTAAATAGTTAGTGGGCTACTTTTGATGATTATACTGAGGCTTTTAGTTGGAGTGAAACTGAGCCCGTAGGACCTTGAAACTGTAGCGGATCTACGAAAATAACTTTCTTTTTAATACTTTCATAAGACATCGGCTTAATTATTGGAACTAAATAAAAATTCATAAAATTTCTAATCCAGATAATACGTGAATCAATGATGAGTACTAGAAGAGGTGCAAGAGGCCGTGGCCGAGGCCGTGGAAGTGCTAGGGCTGAATCGTCGGTATCAGGCCATATGCCCAATGTTGGAGTAAAAGAGGCTCCGACCTCACTCGTGGCTGAGACTAGACCGTATGGTCGGGCCGCGGGGGAGGATGCATTGTCGCAGGCAATGCTGAGGATTTTGGAAAGGGTCGCAAGGCCCAATAATGGCACGAAAAATTGCGGGTCAATTCTAGAGCGACTTCGATCAAATGTGGCGGAGATCTTTAAGGATGTGGCTGGTGTGGCTCCTAGCATGGCTAAATACTGGTTGGAGGCCAGTGAAAGGATAATGGAGAAGTTGGACTATTCGCTTGAGCAAAAGTTGAAAGGGGCAGTGTCATTGCTTAGGGAAGAAGCTTACCAGTGGTGGCTAACAGTGAAAGTGGGCACCCAACCTGAGCAGGTCACTTGGGAGTTCTTCAAAAATACGTTTCAGGGGAAGTACGCGGGTGCAAGTATGTGGATGCTAGAAGAAAGGAGTTCCTGAACTTGACCCAGGGAAACAAATCTGTGGCAGAGTATGAGGCGGAATTTCTACACCTTAGTAGGTATGCAAGACTTATGGTGGCAACGGACTATGAGCGTTGCGTTAGGTTTGAGGATGGTCTTAGGGGTAGCCTCAGAGTATTGATCACTCCACAAAGGGAGCGAGTTTTCTCGGAGTTGGTAGAGAAAGCAAAGATAGCAGAGGAGGTGAAGCGCATTGAACGCCTAAATCGGGAAAAAGAAAGGGGTAAGAATAAAAGGGAGGCTAAGACTTCTAGTGTTGGACAGAGGCTTAGGGCTAGGGCCAGAGTTAATGGGCCAGTTAGAGCAGGGCCCCCTGCTGTTAATCCAGGGGTACCACCTTGTGCTGATTGTGGGAAAGGTAATGTAGGCGAGTGTTGGAAGAGGACGGGAGCTTGTCTAGCTTGTGGATCTATGGAGCATAGGATCAAGAGTTGCCCTAGAATACCAAGTCAGGTGCCAGTCGTGGGCCGAGGTGGTGCTCAGCCACCAAGAGGTGGTCAGCTGCCGCCAAGTGGATAGGCCAGGGGCGATAACGGCAATGGACGTGGACGTGGAGCACCAGGCAAAAATGAAGGCCATGCTGAGGCGAGGCAGCCAACTTTGGTTTATGCTGCTCGTCGCCTAGAAGACGGGCATGCCCCAGATGTGATAACGGGTATGTTCTTTATACACGAGTTACCTTACACTACATTGATTGATATCGGATCGACGCATTCTTATGTTGCATGCAATATGACTGAACCTTTGGGTGATATGTTTGAAATTACTGTGAATGAGGTTACTGTGATAAGTCCGTTAGGTCAGTCAGTGGGAGTGAATAAGTTTTTTAGGGAGGTACCCTTAGTAGTCCAAGGGGTTACCTTTTTAGAAGATTTGATGGAACTGCCGTTTAGCGAGTTTGATTTAATCTTGGGTATGGATTGGGTGGTGAAACACCGAGCAACCTTGAATTGCACTGCAAAGAGAATGGTGTTAAGAACGGCGGAGGATAAGGAGGAGCTGCCAGGGTTGCCGCCCAACAAAGAAGTAGAATTTGAAATCGAGTTGCTACTTGGTACGGCTCCGGTGTCCATCGCTGCTTATCGAATGGCACCGAAGGAGTTGTAGAACTTAAGGCACAGATTTAGGAATTATTGGATCGAGGATTCATCTGACCAAGTGTGTCTCCGTAGGGAGCACTAGTGTTATTCGTGAAGAAGAAAGATGGAACGTTGCGAATGTGCATCGACTACCAACAATTGAACAAGTTAACTATTAAAAACAAGTACCCTTTGCCGAGAATCGATGATCTTTTTGATCAGTTTAGGAGAGTGTCCGTTTTCTCAAAGATTGATCTGCGTTCGGGGTATCACCAATTGAGGGTTAAGGAGGCGGATGTTTATAAAACAGCCTTCAGAACTCATTATGGGCACTACGAGTTCTTGGTGATGCCATTCAGGCTGATGAACGTACCTGCTGCTTTCATAGATCTCATGAATCGGGTCTTCCAACCCTACCTGGATCGATTCGTGGTGGTTTTTATAGATGACATCTTAGTGTACTCAAGAAATGAGGATGAGCATGATGCACACTTAAGGATTGTGTTGCAGGTTTTGAGGGAGAAGTAGCTGTATGCCAAATTTAGTAAGTGCGAATTTTTGCTAAGGGAAGTTACTTTTCTAGGACATGTGGTGTCAGCTGAGGGGATAAAGTTGGATCCCCGGAAAATTGAAGCAGTGTTAGACTGGAAAACGCCTAAGTCAGCATCGAAAATTTGAAGTTTTCTGGGCTTGGCAAGGTACTATAGGCAGTTTGTTGAGGGCTTTTCATTAATTGTTGCACCTTTAACTAAGTTGTTGAGGAAAGGGGTACCGTTTGAGTGGACGGACAAGCAGCAAGAGAGTTTTGGAAAGCTTAAGAGGGTTTTAACAGAGGCCCCGGTGTTGATACAGCCAGAGCTTGGAAAGGAGTTTACGGTTTATAGTAACGCATCGCATATGGGCTTGGGCTGTGTACTGATGCAGGAAGGAAAAGTGGTTGCGTATGCGTCACGTCAACTTAAGACTCACGAGGTGAATTACCCAACCTATGAATTGGAACTAGCTGCGGTGGTTTTCACGCTAAAAATATGGAGGCATTACTTATACAGAGAGAAGTGCATAATTTATTCAGACCATAAGAGTTTGAAGTACCTCCTTACCCAAAAGGAGCTAAACCTTAGGCAGCATAGGTGTAGCACCCCTTACTAGTATCGAAGGCTGGAACAGGGTACGAGGCATTACCAGACTTAACTATACACAAAGACGAAAACTAGGCCATAAATTTTTATTTAATTCAAAACTTCTTAAACACATGCATATCATCCCTTAAACATATATGTCCAAGGCAACATCACTCATCTTCGTATTACACATTTAATTCATAATCCATAGGCATGCATTTAACTTACAGGATATATTACTAATCATGCATAACAAACAAACCTAACTATATCCTCACATCACAAACATAAAACATAACATGTTTAATTAAATTTACAAACCATAATGAATAAAGGTCATATCTTATGACCATATATGATAGCTCAATGCATACCAATACGGTTGGCCAAAGTCATAATAATAATACATATCACAAACTAACTTCCTATACATCCCACTCACTTGATATTTCAAATATTGAATTAATTCTCCCAAAAGTGGTAGCTTGATAGTGTGATTCTGCCTCCGACGATCTCCAACCCCGAGCCGACCTGCCAAAATGGAAGAAGTGGAGAGGAAGGGGTAAGCTTTACGCTTAGTAAGTCCATATGAAATTAATAAGCAACTACCATCATGCTTTTCTAAGATAAAACACCAAAATTGTACAATTTACACATGTTCAGGTTAAGCTATTTTACCGAATTACAGTTACTAAATCATTTATATCTGGAGCTATGAAACTTTAAATTAAGTTCCATTAATTTTTCTTGAAACTAGACTCATATAGCTTTCTCCCATAAAATTTCCAGATTTTTTTGTTTAGTCAATTGGTACAGTTTATTCATTAAAGTTTTCCCTGTTTCAGTTTTCAGCTACTCTAACCTCTATTCACTACAAATAAATTTTCTCTTTGTACAGAATTCAAAGGGCTATGTCGTTTATTTCTCTTAAAAATAGACTCAATAAGGAATCTATACATGTATATTATAACTCCTAATTAGTTTTTTAAAATTTTTAGTGAATTTCTAAAATAGGAACAGGGGATCTCAAAGTCATTCAGACTCTGTCTCACAACAATTTAAATATCTCATAACATAAAGTTCAATTGCATGTACCATTTCCTCTATGTGAAACTAGACTTATTTAGCTTTAATCTCATATTACACTCAGTCCCTAACTCAGTTTCCACAATTTATGGTGAATTTTCAAATTTTCACCACTGTAGTAACCCAAAACTATCAAGGCTGAATTTACTCATTCACCACTATTATTCACCAAATCCATACAATATCATTTCATCCATCATGGTAAGAACACATAATTATGCTTCATAAGTATGGACTCATAATCACAAGGTCATCATAAAAGCATTCTCATGAACATTCTTACCACACAATTACAACATATCGAGTTCTCTACTCGAGAGTTTACGCACATATCTGTTCATCGTACTCATTTCACAACACTTACCAACATGTTGCTTTCATCTAGAGTATTTCACTTCGTTCACTTGAGATTTACCCGTTGAACACATTGGAATATAATTCGGATACATGAAATCAAGCTACCATAATTTCACCCATAATGAACTCGGAACGCAACTCAACGAGCTCAGGTGTTCACATCCATAATGAACTCGGAACACAAATCAACGAGTTCGGATGCTTGAATCCATAAGTGAACTCAGAGCACAACTCAATGAGCTTGGATGCCACATAATTCTCACGAACTCGGAATGCAACTCAATGAGTTCGGATATCAATTTCCTAGTGACATGTCACTTGTATCCTAATCTATTCCTAATGTTCAAACGAGATTTTCCTCGATCATATGCCTTTGCCATCTTTCTGGTGATGTCAATATCGATACTCCGGTGGCAACTCATATTTTTCAAGTATTCCACATAATTTGTATAATAATTCAACAATAATCATAGAATGCAACAATTCGTAAAGAATAATCATCATACCATTATAAAGACATCAACAACATATAGTAATGTTACATCATTTACATAATATCAAATTATTCACATATATGTATACCTACAATTCATATAATATCATAACATTAACATTAAAATACACATTGCATTATTAAAATCATATGAACTTACCTCGTATGTGAAAATGGTCATTTTTACCATTTTGTCCACAACTTGGTATTTTGCCGATTTTAGCCCAAATTTTGATTTTCCTTGCTAATCGAGCTTGGGAGTTTGAACAAACCCTAACCATGGCTGCTGCTGGTAGAAACGATTGAATGAAGAAGATGATAACTAATTTGGCTTATTTCCCTTTTTAATTCTTTTAATTATTAGTTTACCAAAATACCCCTAACTTAAAAATATTTTATTACACCCGTTTCATGTCCATATTTGTCCAACAATTAACCAATGGTCTAATTACCATTTAAGGACCTTTAATTTAAAAACTCTTAACAATTTGACACTTCTAACATGTAGAACTCAACTTTTGCACTTTTTAAGGTTTAGTCCTTTTGACTAAATCAAGTGCCCGAACGTCAAAAATTTCAAACGAAATTTTCACAAAATTATTCTGTAAACTCGTAGACCATAAAAATATAATAAAAAAAATTTTTATCGTCAGATTTGTGGTCCTGAAACCACTATTTCGACTAGGCCCAAAATCAGGGTGTTATAGTAGGTGGGTGGAATTATTGAAGGATTATGATTGTACGATTAAATACCACCCTAGCAAAGCAAATGTGGTAGCCGACGCACTAAGTCGTAGGGCTAAATCGGACTTGAGGGCTATGCTCACCCGTTTAAGCTTGTTGGATGATGGTAGCTTGTTAGCTGAGCTTCAAGTAAAGCCAGTATGGGTCGAGCAGATAAAGAGTAAGCAGTTAGTGGATGAGACTTTAGGTGCTCGTTTTAGACAAGTAGAAAATAGGGAGATGTCAGACTTTGGGATAAATAGTGAAGAAGTGTTGTGTTTCTATGGGAGAATGTGTATACCAAAGGACGATGATCTAAGACAGTCTATTCTGCAGGAAGTGCATAACAGTCTATATGCTATGCATCTTGGCGGAAACAAGATGTATCAGAATTCGCGTGAGCTTTATTGGTGGCTTGGACTTAGCGTGAGGTTATGGAGTTCGTAAATAAATTCTTGATTTGTCAAAAGTTGAAGGTGGAACATCAGTTGCCTTTAGGATTGCTTCAGCCAGTAAATATTCCACTTTGGAAGTGGGAAAGGTTTAATATGGACTTTGTTAGTGGGCTACCCTTGATGCCTACTAAGAAAGACTCGATATGGGTTATAGTGGATCGATTAACCAAGTTGCCCATTTTTTACTGGTCTGCACATATTACTCATTACAAAAGCTGGCTAGGTTGTATGTGGCAGAGATTGTAAGATTGCATGGAGTGCCAGTCTCCATAATATCTGATAGGGACTCGCGTTTCACTTCACAATTTTGGAAGAAGCTACAAGAGGCGTTAGGTACTAGGTTGAACTCCAGTACGACATTCCACCCTCAAACTGATGGACAATCAGAAAGGGTGATCCAAGTTTTGGAAGATATGTTGAGGGAAGGTGTAATTGAGTTTCGAGGTAGCGAGGAAGACTATTTGTCGTTAGCCGAATTTGAGTACAATAATAGTTATCAAGCAAGTATTGGGATGGCTCTGTATGAAGCACTTTATGGGCGAAGGTGTCAAACTCCAACATGTTGGACGGAATTGATCGAACGAAAAGTTTTGGGCCCTGAGTTAGTAGCAAATACTGAGGGTAAGGTAAAATTGATTTGGGATCGATTGAAGGAGGCCTCGGATAGGCAGAAGTCGTATGCTGACCTAATGCTTTGAGAGATAGAGTATGTAGTGGGGGACTTAGTTTTTCTTAAGGTCTCTCCATAGAAGAAGGTATGAAGGTTTGGACGGAAGGGGAAGCTAAGCCCAAGGTTCATTGGGCCATATCGGGTTGTGAGGCGGATTGGGCCTGTCGCTTATCAGCGGGAATTACCTTCTGAACTAAGCCAAATCCACGACGTGTTTCATGTTTCCATGCTAAGACGATATCGCTCGGATCCTTCACATGTCGTGTCGGTTGAGGAGATCGAGGTTAGGCCAAACCTAACTTTCGAGGAAGAACCCATACAAATAATTGGACGTGATGTTAAGGTACTGAGAAGGAAGTCCGTCCCATTAGTCAAAGTGCTTTGGCATAATCACAAGGCTGAGGAGGCTACTTGGGAACCTAATAAAGCGATATGACATCAATATCCTCAACTGTTTGGATCAGGTAAAATTTTGAGGACAAAATTTCTTTTAGGGGGTAGAGTTGTAATGCCCCAAAAATCCTGAACTTTCTTTTTTTTCGGTTGTGATAAAAAGTGTGCTTAATATCCCTAGTCAAGTGTTATTTATGTGATAATAAACCTTGGTTAAGTTTTAAGTTCGAACTTTGGGGTAAAGGAGATTATAGTTTAATAATTAAAAGAACCTTGATGGCAAGTAGGTTGGTTTTTAAATAAATGAAGCAGGAATTGGACACAAGGAGCCTTGTGTTAGAGTGGAAAGTAGCGTCACAGGTGGGGCTTAGAGGTGGCATCACATGCATGGCAAGGAGGTTTGGGGTTTGAATCCCTCCTTGCTCAAAAGAAGGATTTATTTTTGCTCAGTGAATGGCTAGTAGTGGCATTGGATGTGAACTCTGAAGGGAGTGATCAGAGGAGAAATTTAAAGAAGGGATTAAGGAGTTATTAGGGAGAAAAGTTAGGAGATGAGGGGTGTAGAGAAGTGGAGCTAAATTGGGAATTTGGGGATAGAAAATTTGGCTATAGTCTATATATAGGTGTCGATTGTGGGGATTCTAGGCTAATGCCGAATTCTTCCTCTCTATGTTACCGAAAACACTTTTCTCTCCAAAGATCTAAAAGCCGAAATCCCTTGTTCTTCCTCTTTTATTTTGTGCCAATTTTCCATTCTTTCTCTACTTAAATTCTCTTTTGATTTACCTTTGGTTTTAGCCAATTTCTTCTCCTCTTCTTCTTATTGGTGATGAATAACCCCTTTCATCATACAAATCTCAAAAGTCGAATACCTCTTTGGCTGAGGACCCTCTGTGCTGCCACTACTCCCTCTACTTTGGCCGATTCTTGTGTAAGTGCTTGCTCTTTCAATCAGTTTTCCTAGTACCAATTTCTTCTCTCCCTCACCTTTTCTAAATCTATTTTTTTAGGGGATTAGTATTAAATCTCAGAGTTCAGATCACTTCCGAATCGCTCCTTAGGCGTTTTGGGGTTTTGGGTAAGTGTTCCTCATTTATTGGTTAAGGTTGGCCGAATGGTCATGGGTTATTTAAGAGTGACTTAAGATGATTGCGAGTCACTTGTTTTTGGGTTTTAATGATAAAGATGGGTGCATATTTAAGGAATACTCGTGATTAGTGATCGAGGAAGGGCTGTTAAGGCTTGTCGTTCAAGGTAAGACAAAGGTGAGATTTTCGGTTTGTAGTAATCGTATTTGATAAGTGTGTGATTAATCATTGAGTGACATTGTTTGTAGGTTCGTGGCTAAGGAGATCGCAGAATGTCTTAGTACCAGGTGTGTACATACACTACACACATAAAGTAGACCGGCAAATCCCGAAATGCCTGAAAGCCGAAATACCGAAAAGTTAAAAGTTGGCTACGGTAGACTTGCAAGTGCTCGAACACTCGTAAGGAGGGAACCGATACGTTATCAAAAGCCCCATGAGTGATCTCATGGTTTTGGGCAGTATTTTGGCCAATCGGGCCAGAATGGGCTAAATGGGCCGATGGGCTGTAAGGCCTATAATAAGTAAAATTGACAATTTGATACTAAGAAATGAAAAATCATATGATAGCGTGACTATGAATGTGATTAGGCCTGGTGGGCCATATGAATGTGATTGGGCCCAATGGGCCATATGAATGTGATTGGGGCCGATGGGCCATATGAATGAGAGTGGGCCTAGTGGGCCATATGCAGGTATGTAGACTTGTTTGGGCTTTGTAAGGGGTTTTAGGCCTAGTATCTAATAATTGCTTAAACAGACATAAAATTTAATTAATTAATTAATTGTGACCATGGACAAGTCATAAGGTTAAGGTGTGGCAATGGGTAAATGCATGTCTAGGATTGGATCTAGGGAGAGCTTGGTACTTAAACGGTCTTAATGACCCACCTCCTATTCTTTGGAATCCTATCTAGTGCATAGTATCTGTTCACTTTAGCCAACGAGGACTTGTTAACAGGCCAAGGTAAGTAATAAACCTATAATAAAAAGAAATTACCAAAATGCCCCTAAGGGCGAAAAATGACTAAAATATCCTTATGTGTTGAATGTAAGACTTATGAATGTTATTTGTACACCTACTGCATTCATATGATATTCTGTTAAGTGGCATATGGATTGGGAATTATGGAATGGAGGAAGTATATGAGGATCGTATGGTTGCTTGACGACCGTGGATCAATCGATGGCTATTAAGCCCAATATTTGATTAGCAGCTTACTGCAATGAAGGTAGTACCGCAATCGGGCTACCATTGATGTGTATCGGATAGGTGGGTCAATATTTATATCCCCACATGATGTGTACCGGGGGACGGAGTCGGTGTTTAGCGGTTGGATTATTGGGGTGGGTTGCACAGCATTGCATGTATGATATTATGGTGATTGATGATTGCTTAATACTCTTTTAGGGTTGTACACACTGAGTTTTTGAAAACTCACCCCCTCTTTTATTTTTCTCAAGTGATCCTCAGTAGGTAGTTCAACGGTTGGAGGGACTCCGATGTGGCCAACTAGCAAGATGACTTGGACTTGTTTTTTTAAGCATATCATTTCTATTATTTTAAGTTATTTCAGTTTGGATTGTAATAAGGCCTATTCAATGGATATCTTTTTCAAACTAGGATTATTATTATTTTTATGCTTTATACTTGCTAGAAGTAGAACATGGTATTCCTAAACCATAACTATTTTTAATACTATGTTTCTGCAACTTAATTTAAAAATTACAAGTTTTCATAGATCATCTGTTTTAACTAAAGCTTCCACAACTGAAAGTTACATAATATTCTCTTTTGAAGGGTTTTCAATGAAAATAAAGTTTTCGATAAAACACTTCAATGTGACACGTTGGATCCGGCCATAACGTCCGGGTCAGGTTTTGGGTGTTACACCAACATGCAACATAGGGAAAAAGGTGGTGCCAAAAATGCAAGTATGGAAGACATAAGGGCAAAAGTGCAAAAGAAAAGATTTTATAGCACAAGACTCTATTTAATGTTTAATTATATTAGAATAATTATTAGGGATAATTATTTAGATTTAAATTTAGGATTTATTTTTATTTATCTTTATTTATCTTTTTGTATTTATCTTTTAGAATTTAATTAGGAATAGGCTAGGTTTCTTAGTACTATAAATAGGGGATAAAGTGACACAAATTTGGTCCATCTTTTATTGTAACACTCTCTCCCCCATAAATTTATTCTTTTTGTTCTTTTTCATATTTCAATAAAAAATTCCTTTTCCATTATTTTTATTTGTTTTTTCCCAAAAATCATGAGCCACTAATTCTAATCTAGCTGAGGGTTGTCGAAAGTCCTCAAAAAGGTTCATGACGCTTAGAATCCGCGCTTAGCTTTCTCAACAGGGGATTCACCGCTTCTTCGCATTACGGGGCTGACGCTTCAGTCTATGTCCCTTAATAAATGATCTTTTCAACTTGTGCAAGGAACGACCGCTTTTTACAATTTGGAAAGGTTTTACAGTTGGTTCGTTGGCTTTCTTCATCAGAGGTTGGCGAGCTCAAGAGACAAAATGGCGTGGTATTCGCCATTGGGAAGTGATGATCTAGCAAAAGACAATCTCACAAAAGCGATTGTTGGCTAGAGTCAGGTTTCGCCAAATCTTAAGTCTAATATTCTGGAGCTGGTGGTTGTAGGCATCCTCTTCCACTATAACTGGCTTATTCCACTTGAGAAGGATCATTTAAAAGCCAAGGATTGGACCCAAGGCAAATCGAGACAACCAATAACACCCCAAATTTTGGCCTAGAAGTATTAGGCCTTGAGTATGGGTCTGTAAGAAGGATGTATATAAGTATTTAATTGTGCAAGGAAATGCCACAATTAAATGTCTACTTTGGTGGTTAATGGCCCTGAGAAGTGTTGGAGAAATCTTGGGTTCAAACCTGGGCTTTAGCAAAAATTTTGGTATTAAGTGAATAAAACCCTGGATGCTTGCATGATGGCCTTTTAAAGTATTGTGTTAAATAAATGACACAATTAAGTGGTGGAGTGGCAAGGTGGCGTATTGTGCAACTGTGAGGTCTGAGGTTCAAGTCTTGGGATGTGGAGTGGAGTATTTATTTTGCTATTTGAGCTGTGTAGGAGGTGGAGTTGGACTGGAACTCTGTGATTGAAGTGGTCATAAGAATGAGAAATTTTCCTAATGGTTGAAAGAAATCCTAGATCGAGAAGCTAACATGAGAATTGGTGAGAAGCTGGCTTTAAATAGAGCGAACCAGATGAGTTGGTGAGGAAGACTCAATACAGGATGTGCCAAGGTTGGTGATCGTTGACTTCGACGCGTTCTCATAAACAGGTGTGTATTCGCGCCCTTCTTTGTTGGAAGTCGCCAAAAATCGAAAAGCCAAAACTTCGGCATTTGAGGCCTCACGAGCGTGCGATCGCTCGTGGGGTAAATCAAGCCCACAAACAATGGGCGATAAACTGTAGAGGCCGCCATGAGCGGTCTCATTTACTGGGCCTCGATGGGCCTCGATAGGCCAAATAGGCCCAATGGGCCTGTGGGCCCGCTTGTGTAAATCTAATTGTTAGGTGGGAAGTAGTTGGGCTTGTCATGTCGTGTGCATGGCATAGGCCGTTAAGGGCTTCATTGGGCCAAAATGGGCTGTGAGGGCCCAATGGGATCGTGGGCCTCACATAGATTAAATTTACGGTAAGTGATAAATTTTGGACTAGGCAATGTAGGTCACATAACCGTTGCTAAATTTGGGCTAAATGGGCCACACAAGCGTGTAGGCCCACTTGGGCCTAGTATGGGTCTTAGGCCCATTTACACCGTTATGTTTGTTTAGGTTATTTAAGTCACCCGAGGCTACGGTGGACTTTCTGTTAGGTCATTAAGAGCTCGGATTGTAAAATTACCAAAATACCCCGATTTGTAAAATTACTGAAATACCCCTGATTTGTAAAATTATCGAAACACCCCTAATTTGTAAAATTATCGAATTACCTTTGTAGTGTAAAATTATCGAAATAACCTCGATTTGTAAAATTATCAAAATACCCCTGATTTGTAAAATTACCAAAATACCCTCAATTTGTAAAATTATCGAAATACCCTCGATTTGTAAAATTATCGAAATACTCTCGATTTGTAAAATTACAAAAATACCTACAGTTTGTATAGTTATCAAAATACCCCCGATTTGTAAAATTACCGAATTACCTTTGTAGTGTAAAATTACCGAAATACCCCTGTATGGATAAATGGCTGTTTTGCCCTTGTGGGTAAATTACTGACTTGGACTATGAATTTGACTGATTTGATGGTGATTGTATGGCTATGATTTGACTAACTTGACTGTGATGGTATTATGGGCATTACATCCTGCATACATGACATATTGTACGGGGTTGGGATTTTGTACGGAGGAAGATTTGTTCCGTTAGGGTCGCACGGGTCTCTGAGACGACTGTGGATCCACCAAAGGCTTTAAGCTGAACATTCATATTGATCTGTTAAGGTCACATGGGTCAGACGAGACGACTATGGACCGAACGATGGCTGAGTGCCGATCATTTTACTGAAGGCTTTGTGCCAATTATATTACCGTGATTGATGGCTTTGTGTCAATTATAGACTCGTTATCGATGGCTTAGTGTTGTCCTTCTTACTGATGGCTTTGTGCTACGTGTATTATCGAAGGCTTAGTGCCGTTCTTATTACCGAAAGCTCGTGCCGTTGCTAAAGGCTTTGTGCCAAATTGAAGGCTTTGTGTCGTATTTATAGCTCTGTGCCATCCTGTTATGGTTTATAACTATTCTGATTATGGCTCTGTGCCGTTCTGTCTACGACTTTGAGCCATTGTGTTGACTTAGTGCCGCAACCAGTGCTAAGCTTGGTGTGTTGGATGGGTGGGTCGATTTTATCCCCACAGTAAGTGTAGGGTTGGACGGAGACAAGTGCAGGGTTGGATGGGATCGCATGTATCATTCATACATTATACATACTATACACCTGATTCCGTTACTGATTCTATAATGGGCTAGGGCCCACCTGACACTATTTATTGATATGGGCTAGGCCCAATTGGTTCCGTTATGGGCTGAGACCCAAGTGATTTGTATTAAGCTTTGGCCACCTATACTCTGAACTAAATTGTACTGTTTCTGTTAGAGGGCTCAGGACCAGACTATTTCTGTTTCTGTTTCGGTATACTGACTGTTACTCTAGTAAGGGATTACACACTGAGTTTTCGTAAACTCACCCTGTTTTTAATTGTGCAGGTAATCCCCAACGTTAGGTGGTTCGGTGCTACGAGGGACTCGGAGATGGCCACACACTGCTTATGTTTTCAGATTTGTTTATTTATTGTTGCGTATTTCTTTTCAATTGGGTTGTAATAAGGCCTCTCTTAATTCTGGTTTTTATTTTACTTTGGGATTTTATTTACTATGTTTTATAATGGTTAGAAATAGATGCGGTTTTCCAAAACGACAACTGTTTTCAAAACACTACGTTTTCGCAACTTAACTTTTAAACACCACGTTTTTGTAAATCGGTTACTTTTAGAATTAGCTTCCGCAAAGTAAAAAGGAATTTTTGGAAATAAAATTAAGAAGTTTTCAATTTACTACATTTTAAATAAGAAGGGTTTCTAATGAAAACATGGTTTTCAAAAAAGACTTCAATGTGACACGCCAGACTCGGGTCTAATTTCTGGGCCGGGTTTAGGGTGTTACACAACCGGAGGCTGGAATCTCGCCATATAAGAAACTCTCTCTTTTCCCAAATTCTGTTTATTTTTATATTCTCCATTTTAATTTTCACAATTTATTTAATTTCACAATTTCAATTCGACTTTCAATTCTGTTTTTATTTTATTTTTCCAGATCAAAACTTTTAATTCTGTTTTTTTTATTTTTTTCCAGAAACGCAGGTTTTCTTGGGCATGATTCTGCCCAAGATTTCAAGAAACAAGCATTCGTGTAATCTGGCCCCTGATGATTCGACCCTACTTCCTCTTTACTGTTCTTTTTCATTATTTTGTAGGAAATAGGATATATTTGGTGCTCTCAACGACCGCATCATCACCTATCCTCATGCCAAATTTATTGTAAATACAAGCAACCTATGTACATGCTGCTAACTAATCACTTGTATTTTTACAAGCTCAAGCACACAAATGACAAGAAAAATCAAAGAAAAGCGTAAAAGTTGAATACAAAAAATTTCTATGGTGGAAAGATAAAGAAAGAAGTTATTGGATTGATCGTGATAGTTCCAAAGGCTATTGGTGGGTGCTTCCTTCTTTGATCAAATAAAGCTTGAATTGGTTGTGCCTCCGTAATGTTGGGTTCCTTGGAACGACGAAAATGTGCAAGTGTACACAATCACAACAAGTAATAAAGTGACAAGTAAATGTCAAGTTATCGTACCCACAGGGACTGTGAAAAGAATTATTTATGAATGCAATTTAAAACACTTTAGTGAAAAAAACTATTTTGTTTTGAAAAGGGTGATTAAAAAAAGGATTTTAAACTAAATAAAAATAAAAGTTCTAATGCACAATTTCAAAATATGATTTACTCAAGATGACATAATTGTGTTGGATTAATTACATTTCTTTAAATTAGAATTATTAAACTCATGTTTATGTTGTTACAAATAAATTCACGGCAACTCGGTAATTTGCTAACATATGAACATACTTACCTACACAAATCCATTCATCTCTTAACATATCCCTCTGTTAATTCAATCGATTAAATAGACTCTAATAAGCAAACATGTTATTGCACATACATACTCATTAAATTAAACTAATCTCTTGCATATTTCTATGTCAATTCAAATGATTAATTAAATCTAATAAGCACATAAAATCCTATGTGAGGTAACAAGGTATCCTTACCTTGAAATAGTTTAATCACAATAATCTTGGAAGTTATGCAAGGCAAATGTATCGCCAGATACAATGCTAATTTAACCTTCAGCTACCTTAGAAGAATAAACATGCACTGATTAAGTATTGTGTCAATTAATTACAATTTCAATCCATTTAAATAATTAATTTATTAGTTCCCTCACAATTATAATGCAAGAATAACTTTGGCATGATTTTACTTAATCAAGCATTTTACCGAGGCCTATAATAGCATAAACACAATTTTAATAATTTAAAAGGATGAAATGCAATCAACCCAACACAAATTAAATTCAAGCTAAGCTGATTAAATTAACCATTCCAACAACATAAATATTCATAGATATGTTCATCACAAAAAACAGCAAAATTTAAAGAGATAGGGAACAAGAATCAAATCCGGTGTTTTTCCGTGGCTTGACTAGGTTGCTCCCTTCTTCATTCTTTGTTGTCCTCACTGATCAAGGCTACTATGAACACTCAATTGCTGCTCCAAAATGGCTGAAGAAGATCCCTTTATCAAGAGGAGAAATCGACAAAAGAGCAAGGAACTTTGAAATGGAAAATGAGAGAAAAAGTGAAAGAGGAGAGAAGAATTGTGAGAGAAGAGATGTGAATGAGGGATGTGTTGAATGATCAGCCAAGGGGGGTTTTTATAGCTGAATGTGGCAGCTTAAATTTTTTAAAAATAGCATAAAAAGATCCACCCCTTGGCCGGCCTCTTATGTGGCAAAATTGATGGCTTCCACATTGCTAAAAATGGCTTGGGGCAAATCTACAAAGCCACCAATTGTGGAGGGGTTTAATTGCAATTTGAAGAAGTCTTCAAGGGCTTCTTTGCAGCTTAAATAATCAGCTAATGAGCTGAATTAGGTCAGCACTTGGACGGTTTTGGGCTATCCTTTTTTTGGCCGGTTCGGTTTACTCGGTTCGGTTTAATCGGACCACTTCTTCATAATTAATTAATCATAATTTATTAACCCAAATTAAATTGGATATAAAGTAAAATTAATTATATTATGAATAAATACATATAATTTTGGACCGTCTTATGCTTAAATTTAATTCGCCTCGATACTTCAAATTGCTTCTCGTTTTTTGCTTCTAGTAGTGTCTGTCGAGCCATTTTTCGCCTTTGTGCAAATCTGTCGAAAATAACCAAAATTCATAAAAAATAATTATGAAATTAACTAAAATTTAACATGTTCATATTTTAAGTTCACTTTAATTATTTTATAAAAATTAAATATTTTTCGACAAGAATTTAACCAAATTCGCATGAATTTAAGTTAAAAAGGGTATGAAAAAGTGTGTAAAATTTTGTGTTTCCATACCCCCAAACTTAATTCATTGCGTCTCGAGTAATGCACAAATTGAAAAGAATTTCTCATAAACACCTTTGAAAGATTTCTTCAGAATAACATTCTTCCCAAAATTATGAATTTAATATACTTATGCTCAAAAACAAGAAACTTGATAGTTATGCTTACTTAAGTATACATATCGTTCAAATTAATCTCAATCATTCTTATGATAGCAAAAATTAGACTAAATGCTTCCTAATAAAGTCACGTTAAACCTTACCAATTTAATTTTATTCTCTTATTCAAGATTAAGCTGCAGTCATTAAGTTTAACTTATGCCTTCATATGTTGAACGTAGCAATTTCTCTCCACTAATGTAGGTAGGAACTTTGAATCAATAGGTCTTTAACAAGGTTGTAACGTGGCTGGGCTTAGGGGTAGGTAAAAGATAGATAAATTTAGGCTTTTAAACCCTAGACTCAGCTTCAATTGGACATTTGGAATAGTTTCCCTCAATACACCAACTTACTTTGCTTTCATATGCTCTTTTGTACATCTTATTTTAAGAACTCATGCTCTTTTTTTTAACACGAGCATTTTACTGATTGTACTACAATTTTAGAGCATTTGATATTTCTTTTCAACTCCCCCAAACTTATTTTTAAAGAATACTTTGAATAGTACTGAGTCTAGTGTTTGGGACAATTTTAAGATAGTTAAGAGAGAAGTGATGGCTAAATTTGCAAGGGTTCAAATAAAATTAGGCCATATAGTCTCAAAGTTGGGTTTCAGAGGATAAAAAATTCATCATGGTTGGCTTGAAAGGCTCAAACAGTCCAAACAAAAGTTGCCTAAATCATTTTCAATGTTCCATGCTTCCTAGGATTTTGCCTCAAGAAACTACTAAGTCAATTCTAAAGACTTAAACTTTCATGCATGCCTAACTTTCGTAAGGAACTAAAAATTTATGGTACGATTTGCATGCTTTATTAGAAATACATTCATATCATTATTAAGCTAACATAATAATTTATTGAAATAATAAAACTTTATTTATACTGAAGTTTAGCATACTTAACAAAATTTCCAATTATTGAACAAAATATATCCTAATTATAATTAAAAGAAAATTTTATTCTAAGTGGAAATAATTCAATTTTTCGGTCCCCCTACTTAAAATGAACAATGTCCTCATTGTTTAAAGTGAATAGATACCATACACCAGGTAGGATTCTAGAAAAGAGAAGGTGAGTCAAATTGACTGCTTAAGTACCAAGCTCTCTTTAGATCCAATCCTAGACATGTATATACCTATTGCCACACTCTATACTTTGTGACTTGTTCATTAATCATGATTTCCATCTCTTGCCTTATTATGCAAAAATAAAAATTCCTAATTAAACTTAATCCTAAAATGACCTAAGAACAGAAATAATATTTATTTGCAGATCCTTCCAAATTCGACTCATCTTTTGCTCCATCATTATCACCTTTGCATGAATCGCTTAGCTCCTTCTTCGATAATGGACTCCATGGTTCAAATATAAAATCTGGAAATTCAGGCACAAAAATAAATGGGTCATTGTAAATTTTCTTAAGAGCACTTCTCATCGAGTCATCCCTTATTTTTTAGTATCTCCAGTAAGCCTGTTGCTGCCATTGCATATGCTGCATTATGTCCATCAATTTTGATAGCTCATCTTAAAGATCTAGGTGAGGTGATTGAGCTTTGAACATTGAAGTTCTGGCATCAGGTTCAGCTTTTGGTTCCATTGGTCCCGCCTTATCTGGGTTTCAGCTACTTGCATTGTGGGATCTTCTTCTTCTTCTTCAGGGTCATCACTTTCTTAAACTCGTTGTTGTAGAACAAATTCTCTAGCTATTCAATAAAGGTCCCAATCTGTGATTGTGCCCTGGCTATAACCTATCTTCTTTACATTTGCAAGAATTTTAGCTTTTAAGCACAAAATTGATATTGTAAAAGGAAAGTAGGCTGGGCCAGAATGTCTAATGGCACAATTCTGCATCTCTCTCAGGATGATTTTTCACACATCAATGGTCTTTCCAATTAAAATCGAGTATAATAAGACCATTCGCTCTAATAAAATTGTAGTCCCATGTGAGCTAGGCATAAGGCTGAAATGGATGAAATAGAACCAGACCTTTTTGAGTGGTGTCAGATATTCTCTTCGACAAGTGTGGATTCCTTACTTTGACACAGTCTAGTTAGAACCTGGAACTGTAAGTTCCTCTAGAATTTCTTAAAAATTTTCAGGCTCTATATTGCTCATCAAGGAAGAATAATCATCGTTTTCAAAATCAGGTGATTCAAATAACTCATTAATAGCGTTTGAAGTTATTGATACCTTGATATCACGAACTAGAACTTCTGTCAACTCGCTTGAGTTTAAATTAGCATAGAATTCGCGCACTAACTTCTCATCCACACTAGGTCTCTTCTCACAAAATAATTCCCAATTGAGGGCTTCAGCAACTTGACGAATACGTGCCATAAAGTATTTGTATTTGCTCTCTTTCAATGTAAAGCCTTTCTCTGGATGCATCTGTTGATTTTTGAAGATACTATCGTATCTTGCTTTGGCTTCTTCACAATGGAACTTGTTTTGTGTTTCATCAATTTGGGCACAGGCACGAGTTCTTTTGCGAGAAATGATTAACCTGAACAAAAGATGGGAAAAATTACTTTCTTAAAAATTTAATTAATAAAAATTATTAATGATTCAATAAATTGAAAAATTAAATATTAGAATAAAATTAAAATTTAAGAGAAAATTCGGTCTTACCACCTTTTTTTAAGAACTCCTAAAAAAATAGTTAAAAAGCAAAAGATGTCGATTTAAGGTAGGTTGGAGGATTTAGCTAAGGATCGGTGAAGGCGTGTACCGCTCGAGTGTTGGAACACTGCTAGGTGCGTGGGTGGAAGGGCGTGGGAGCAGGTAACAGTGCGCGCAAAAGCTGGGTTGGGTGTGCGAGCACGTGCGGAGCCTCATCAAGTAGGCCTGGGGTGAGCATGTAGGGGCTAGGCGTAGGTGCGGGACACGGTCCGGGCAGCTGAGGCTAGAGCAACAGGCGCTAAGCAAGGCCAGGCACACAATGTAGCGGGCGATGGGCAGGCGTGTGTGAGGTCTGCTGGGCGTGTGTTGGCCGTCTGCTGTGTGATGTTGTGACTAGGGGCTTGCGGCACTTAAGGGATTTGGTGTTTTGGGGTTTTGAGTGATGAATGCATGAAAGGAAGTAAGGGTGGAATTTATAGTGAGAGTAGTAGGAATTAGAGTAGAATTCTTAGTATAATTTAACAATTAAAAAAAATCTAATTCTAATTCTACTCAAAGTTAACAACAATTAATAATCAAATATATACATATTAAATTATTAATGCTATTAATTTATTAAAACAAGATTAAAATTAAACTAATCCTAATTCCATGCTAAGTTGATAAAAATTAATATATATAAATTATAATAGATATAATTATGTATTAAAGATTATCATCTTATTATTATTATTTGTAATTTTTTAATTAAAAACATTTATTCTAGATGCCTTCTGAAAATATTTACAAAAAGAGGCACCTAATTTTTATTATTTACGAAAAGAGAAACCAAATTTTAAAAATAATTCAATTAAGTTCCTAGAGTTAATGAAAATTTCAAATTGAGTTGCAATTTAAAACTTGGATCAAAATTGACCCTTTTGATTGGAAAACCAAAAATTTAATTTTCTATTTAGGGAATAATTTCTCAGAAAATTATGTTAAAATCAATTCCCAAGAAAGATTGGAAGGGTCACAAGCGGTCCTGCTTAAGTTCCAATCTCCTAGATAGAATTTATTTAAACATACTAATCCCGAAAATATACCCTAAATCATTTATTAAAATAGAAAATAAGGAAATTTAAACATCTGATAAAATGAACGAAATTTGATTCTGTTCAATCTTATCTCCACAGTAATGTTTCAGACGCTGAGCATTAACTTGAAAATTACCTCCATTAACTTGAAAATTACCTCCCTTACCTTGGAGTTCAACAACTCCGTATGGATAGACGGGATGAATCGTAAATGGACCGGACCAACGTGATTTTAGTTTACCTAGAAAGAACCTTAATCTGGAATTAAATAACAAGACTTGCTAACCTGCTTCAAATTCTCGAACTCGAATGTGCTTGTCATGCCATTTCTTAAGTCTCTCTTTGAGTAATTTGGCATTTTCATGCGAGAACATTTGCAATTCCTCTTGTAACGCCCCGTACCCGAGACCGTTGCCGGAGTTGAACACGAGGTGTTAACAGACTTAATTCATTGTTTAAACAGCTCAAACAATTTAATTTTAGAAATTCTAGACAAGCTGGCTAACTGCGTCACAGTCGCTTAAAAATTCATATCTCGAGTTCTGAAACTCAAAATCCAATTCCGTAAATTTTCCCTGAAACTAGACTCATATATCTATTTACTAATTTTTTTCTACAATTTTTGGTTAGGCCAATTAGTACAGTTTATTAGTTAAAGTCTCCCCTGTTTCAGGGTTTGACTGCTCTGACCTCTGTGTATTACGAATCAGATATCTCTCTCTACAGAATTTCAATGACTATGAAGTTTATTTCTCTTAAAACTAGACTCAATAAGAAATCTGTACATTTAAATTATGACTTCTAATTATTTTTATACAATTTATGGTGAATTTCCAAAGTCAGAATAGGGGATCCAAAAATCGCTCTGGCCCTGTTTCACAAAAATTTAAACATCTCATAAAATATAACTCATATACCTGTTTCGTTTCTTCCATATGAAAATAGACTCATAATTCTTCAATTCCATATTTTATTCATCATCTAATTATATCTCTACTATTTTTAATGATTTTTTAAATTCACGTCACTACTGCTGTCTGAATCTATTTTATGGTAAATTTTACCTATTTCACGGTTTCAATGGATTAACTAGCAATTTGACATACATAACACCAAATATGATCATAATTAGCCATTCCAATGGCTAATCATTACCAAGCATTTTTATACTACTCAATAACCATATCATAAGACCATATATACAAAATGATTATAATGTTATACATGCCATACTCAAAATATACAAGCCATTATGCCAAGATGGTAAACGGATAGTGTGAGCGTGCCTCCAACCGTTCCCGATTTTCGAGCTGGCTTGTCAACACTACAAGGAATGAAAAGGAGGGAGTAAGCATAAATGCTTAGTAAGTTCACATGCAAATAGCAAGTAACATAACCATATAAGCAAACATAAAACATCATTTGCATAATCATCACCAAGACATTCATATCATATTTTCATTTATCATCTTACCATATTGTTGTTATATCGATTTTTCAACCCGATGGTTAAGTACATACCTGTTCAAAATATCCATTTCACAACACTTACCAATACGTCCCTTTCATCTTGAGTATTCCTCCATTTGAGTAGAACTTTACCCGTTGAACACATCGGAATATAATTCGGATACATGGAAAGTTTGCACATAAGTGCCACATATGTAGCCAAGCTACTATGTAACCCGCCCATAAGCGAACTCGGACTCAACTCAACGAGCTCGGACGTTCGCATCCATAAGTGAACTCGGACTCAACTCAACGAGCTCGGATGCCTAGTTACACTTCATGAACTCGGACTCAACTCAACGAGTTCGGACATTCGCATCCATGAGTGAACTTGGACTCAACTCAACGAGTTCGGATGCCTAGTTACATTTCACGAACTCGGACTCAACTCAACGAGTTCGGACATTCGCATCCATAAGTGAACTCGGACTCAACTCAACGAGTTTGGATGCCCAAATATCCCAGTGACATGTCACTTGTATCCTAATCCATTCCTAAGGTTCAACGGGACCTTTTTCCCAATCATGTGTCTCAACCATCTTCTACGGAATACCGATACCGATACTCGGTAGTATTTCACATTTTCCAAGTATATCACATAATTTGACATATTATCAAACAATTATCACGAGTATAATATTTCATAATAATTATCATATCATTTAAATAACATAAAAACATTTAAAATAATAACTATGTTACCAACATTTACATATGAACTTACCTAGTATGCGAAAATGGCTACTTTTACCATTTTATCCACAACTTGGTATTTTCCCCATTTTAGCTCGAATTTCAGTTTTCCTTGCTCTATCATTTAAAATATAGTCTAATTAGGACTCACATTATTCAAATTGACCCAAAATCATATTTTGGAAAAATTACAATTTTGCCCCTAAACTTTTGCATATTTACACTTTTGCCCCAAAGCTCGTAAATTAAACTTCAGCCTATTTTCTTATGTTTTATGACATGCTGATCATTTTTCCCTTCTATGGAAACATCAAATTCTCACTCTAACATTTACTTATGACTTAGGTATTTTTACCGATTAAGCCCTTTTGCTCGTTTTCACTTAAAACCGAGTAGCACAAGTTGTCTAACATAATTTAAAACCTCATATTCTATCATAAAACACCAAAATACACAAATTTCACCTATGGGTATTTTTCCAAATATAAACCCTAGGTTAAATTATTGCTAGCATAAGCTAAATCGAGCTACCGGGACTCCAAAAACGTAAAGAACTTGAAAAACGGGGCTAGGATGGACTTACAATCGAGCTCGGAAGCTTGAAAAACCCTAGCCATGGTTTCTCCTTGCTATATTCGGCCATGGTGAAGAAGGTGAGCAAAATTGGCTTTTAATTTTGTATTTTAATTCATTTTACCCTTAAATGACCAAAATGCCCTTACTACTAAACTTTCCAAAAATTCCATCCATGTCCAATTTTTGTCCATAAACTTAGAAATTGGTAAAATTGCTATTTAAGACCTCCTAATTAATATTTCAAAACAATTTCATACTAGAAATTTCTAGAATGCAAGTTTTGCAACTTATTCGATTTAGACCCTAACTTCAAATTAAGCATTTTATGCATAGAATTTCTTCACAAAATTTTCACATAATCATGCAATCATATCATAAACATCAAAATAATTATAAAATAATTATTTCTATCTCGGATTTTGTGGTCACAAAACCACTATTCCGACTAGGCCCAAAATCAGGATATTACAACTCTCCCCCCCTTTAGGGATTTTCGTCCCCGAAAATCTTACTAGAAAAGTGGTCTTCACTTTTAATCTCATATTCGGTGCCAAATAAATTTCACTTAGACTGTACCTCCAATACATCTCTTTAATTTCTCATATGATCTAAAGCTTACAGTCTCAACTCTCAATTGTTCTTAAATTTTCAACCCTTCTCAGTTTCCCATGATATCATGACATAAAACTCGGATCTTAACTTGATTAATGGAGACCGGAATTCCAAGAAATCCAACAATCAAAGAGACTCAAATTCCATGAATCGATGAGTAGGAATTCATTCAATACGAGATATGATTTATAGATCTCGCCAAACATTTAACAATAGGATACATCACATTTTCCTCTTTCTCGCCATGGAAATAATTCGATATGGCCTCAAGAATAATCCTTCTCATTTCCATCCCAATATCAACACCGACAAGGATAATTTTGATAGATCCCAATGCTCGGCTTTAACCCCTTTAACAACTCCGATTTTATGTAACATCGAATGCTCTAAACTATCACATTACCTTACTGTCTTGAAACACATCACAATTCATACAACAAAGATATTACTCAAAGTCGTGAAGTCTTTACTCAATGTAGACTAGTCTAGTTCGGGCGCTTGGTTACCAATATTCTCATCTATCCGGACTTTGTCAACATGTAATAAACTTTTCAGCTTTCACAAAATGAAAACCTTATCATTCGTAGTGACTTTAACTAATATCAAACTTTTTCTAATAAATATACACTTCTCGCTCGCACTATTTACTCTTTTATCCGTACAAAAATGAAACTCTATTATCGGACTTGGGAAAAATAATCCCGACATAATTGTCACATGAAATCTTTCAAATAAATAATTCACCATACCGACTGAAACTCGCGCTTTTATCACTTATGCCTTTACTGATGTCAAATCCTTACACAGAAATTAGAAAAAAAAAAACCCAATACTAAAATAACCACATTACCAAGATCAAATTAGAAGTATAGTCATATTTGACATGATTATCACGAGCTGAAGAACGCACTTCGAAAACGAGTCATAATTGACAAATTATGGAACAAAGATAACAAGAAAACCGAATAAAGAAATCCAAGATAGAGAAACCCGGAATAAAGAAATCCAGAATAAAAAGATCCAGGATAAAGAAACCCAAGATACGATACTATGCTGGAGAATCGAAAACCAAACTCATAGAGAAAATACGAAATACCCCGATAATTCTTCAAAGAAAGAAAGTCCAAAAGAAAACGTCATTTAATCCCACTGGAATCAAATATAACAAGAACAATATATCTTCCCATACTTATATATCAGATGAAGCATCAAGTAGAAGAAACAGAATCATAATATCATACGTATTCTCTCATCAATTCTTATCGATTTAAATGAAATAGAATACCCGATGAAATAGAGCAATATAAATTATAAACCAATCGACTACCAATGCTTTCATCCAACACCAAAAATTAGAAGACATTCCCATATAACAAGAATTTCTTCGTAAGATCAATAGCCATAGAAATATTTCGAGAACGGGTAAACACATAGAACATCTCAAAAGAGACTCAAAATCTGTCCCACCATAACTATCACACTCGGATAGTTCACATTTCAAATATCATTTTCCCAACTAGTTCTGCACACACAAATTTCATATTAAACCATTCACTAAAGAAGGCCAGCTTTGAATAAATTTTGATTTACACTTTTCTCGACCTTGCACTGAGTAATTCGGTTTACCAAGGAGAATTCCTTTTCTAATCGAACAAAGGCATAATTCCAATAATCTTTACGTCAATCCGATACTTTATCGCTCGACTTTACTTATCAGCTCATTTTCAATCTCTCTGATCATACTTATAATTATTCTATCATCGAACTCTTTGGGTTCTCAACCGAAACTTATTCAATACAAATCTCATGAAATTCCATTATAAGTACCATTTCAGTAAGGGGAGGGGTTGTAGGACCTCTGACTCGACTTTCTTATACATACACATATGACACAACTTCCATCATCATAGCAACATCATCAAAATCATGTCATTCATTCATGTTGGCTTACACCAATTTTCCTATTGTCCCATTTAGACAATATACTTATGCATACATTCTATGTTTTCTAGATAGCTTTACTTATTCATTCATTTAATTAAATTAAGTCATGCTCATGACATCATATAAGGCCAAACAAACATAGATATTTGCACCACAATCATAACTTTCAATTCGTGCATCATCATGTACATATCATTACAATCATATAATTCAGTCTAACAATTTAACATATATAAGTTCATTTCATTATAATCCTTTATCTCATAAAAATTATATATCATTAGCAGTCATCAACATTCGACGTCCAAATCAAAACAAGGACATTTTCATTCGTATCATAATATTATGACTTTTATTCATACCTCTACTACTTTCTATTTATTCCGTTCATCTTATCAAGTAAGCCATATACACTACATCATATGAGCATTAAGCAAATATGAATTTTTATCACATATGTATCATAAACTTTTATTCATACTTTTCTAAACCGATACTTATCATAATCATAATTTTACTCAAATACCTTCACATAACATTGAACATGGTCGGCGCAGCTCGGATGGAGAGTACCCTGTCTAAATAAGACGGTACTCATACGCGTCGGAAGACATCACACTATCACAGATCAGTGGCATGTATAGCTAAACTTTTACACATGCTAGGTTAGTCCGAGAACTGACTAAACCTACTCTGATACCACCAAATGTAATGCCCCGTACCCGAGACCGTTGCCGGAGTCGAACACGAGGTGTTAACAGACTTAATTCATTGCTTAAACAGCTCAAACAATTTAATTTTAGAAATTCCAGACAAGCTGGCTAACTGCGTCATAGTCGCTTAAAAATTCATATCTCGAGTTCTGAAACTTAAAATCTAATTCCGTAAAATTTCTCTGAAACTAGACTCATATATCTATTTACTAATTTTTTTCTAGAATTTTTGGCTAGGCCAATTAGTACAGTTTATTAGTTAAATTCTCCCCTGTTTCAGGGTTCGACTGCTCTGACCTCTGTGTATTACGAATCATATATCTCTCTGTACAGAATTTCAATGACTATGAAGTTTGTTTCTCTTAAAACTAGACTCAATAATAAATCTGTACATATAAATTATGACTTCTAATTATTTTATACAATTTATGGTGAATTTCCAAAGTCAGAACAGGGGATCCAGAAATCGCTCTGGCCCTGTTTCACAAAAATTTAAACATCTCATAAAATATAACTCATATACCTGTTTCGTTTCTTCCATATGAAAATAGACTCATAATTATTCAATTCCATATTTTATTCATCATCTAATTATATCTCTACTATTTTTAATGATTTTTCAAATTCACGTCACTACTGCTGTCTGAATCTATTTTATGGTAAATTTTACCTATTTCATGGTTTCCATGGATTAAGTAGCAATTTGACATACATAACACCAAATATGATCATAATTAGCCATTCCAATGGCTAATCATTACCAAGCATTTTTATACTACTCAATAACCATATCATAAGACCATATATACAAAATGATTATAATGCTATACATGCCATACTCAAAATATACAAGCCATTATGCCAAGATGATATACGGATAGTGTGAGTGTGCCTCCGACCGTTCCTGATTTCCGAGCTGGCTTGTCAACACTACAAGGAATGGAAAGGAGGGAGTAAGCATAAATGCTTAGTAAGTTCACATGCAAATAGCAAGTAACATAACCATATAAGCAAACATAAAACATCATTTGCATAATCATCACCAAGACATTCATATCATATTTTCATTTATCATCTTACCATATTGTTGTTATATCGATTTTTCAACCCGAGGGTTAAGTACATACATGTTCAAAGTATCCATTTCACAACACTTACCAATACGTCCCTTTCATCTTGAGTATTCCTCCATTTGAGTAGAACTTTACCCGTTGAACACATCGGAATATAATTCAGATACATGGAAAGTTTGCACATAAGTGCCACATATGTAGCCAAGCTACTATGTAACCCGCCCATAAGCGAACTCGGACTCAACTCAAGGAGCTCGGGCGTTCGCATCCATAAGTGAACTCGGACTCAACTCAACGAGCTCAGATGCCTAGTTACATTTCACGAACTCGGACTCAACTCAACGAGTTCGGACATTCGCATCCATGAGTGAACTTGGACTCAACTCAACGAGTTCGGATGCCTAGTTACATTTCACGAACTCGGACTCAACTCAACGAGTTCGGACATTCGCATCCATAAGTGAACTCGGACTCAACTCAACGAGTTCGGATGCCCAAATATCCCAGTGACATGTCACTTGTATCCTAATCCATTCCTAAGGTTCAACGGAACCTTTTTCGCAATCATGTGTCTCAACCATCTTCTACGGAATACCGATACCGATACTCGGTAGTATTTCACATTTTCCAAGTATATCACATAATTTGACATATTATCAAACAATTATCACGAGTATAATATTTCATAATAATTATCATATCATTTAAATAACATAAAAACATTTAAAATAATAACTATGTTACCAACATTTACATATGAACTTGCCTAGTATGCGAAAATGGCTACTTTTACCATTTCGTCCACAACTTGGTATTTTCCCCATTTTAGCCCGAATTTCAGTTTTCCTTGCTCTATCATTTAAAACATAGTCTAATTAGGACTCACATTATTCAAATTGACCCAAAATCATATTTTGGAAAACTTACAATTTTGTCCCTAAACTTTTGCATATTTACACTTTTTCCCCAAAGCTCGTAAATTAAACTTCAGCCTATTTTCTTATGTTTTATGACATGATGATCATTTTTCCCTTCTATGGCAACATCAAATTCTCACTCTAACATGTACTTATGACTATTAGGTATTTTTACCGATTAAGCCCTTTTGCTCGTTTTCACTTAAAACCGAGTAGCACAAGTTGTCTAACATAATTTAAAACCTCATATTCTATCATAAAACACCAAAATACACAAATTTCACCTATGGGTATTTTTCCAAATATAAACCCTAGGTTAAATTATTGCTAGCATAAGCTAAATCGAGCTCTACCGGACTCCAAAAACGTAAAGAACTTGAAAACGCAGCGCTAGAATGGACTTACAATCGAGCTTGGAAGCTTGAAAAACCCTAGCCATGGTTTCCCCTTGCTATATTCGGCCATGGTGAAGAAGATGAGCAAAATTGGCTTTTAATTTTGTATTTTAATTCATTTGACCCCTAAATAACCAAAATGCCCTTACTACTAAACTTTCCAAAAATTCCATCCATGTCCAATTTTTGTCCATAAACTTAGAAATTGGTAAAATTGCTATTTAAGACCTCCTAATTAATATTTCAAAACAATTTCATACTAGAAACTTCTAGAATGCAAGTTTTGCAACTTATTCGATTTAGTCCCTAACTTCAAATTAAGCATTTTATGTATAGAACTTCTTCACAAAATTTTCACACAATCATGCAATCATATCATAAACATCAAAATAATTATAAAATAATTATTTCTATCTCGAATTTTGTGGTCACAAAACCACTATTCCGACTAGGCCCAAAATTAGGATATTACACCTCTAGCTCATTGAGTTGGAGCATCCGTTTCTCTTTAGCAAGCTTATGATCCACGTTGAGTTGTCGAAAGGCCTAGTAAGCTTTGTGCTCTAACTCCAGGGGAAGATGACAGGCTTTCCTAAAGACCAACCTGTAGGGTGACATCCCTAAAGGTGTCTTGTATGCTGTTTTGTAAGCCCATAAAGCATCATCCAGTCTTTTGGACCAATCTCGTCAGTTCGGGCAAACTACCTTCTCATGTATGCCTTTGATCTCCTTGTTTTCCAGCTCAACTTTTCCATTCGTCTGCGGATGGTAAGCTGAAGCAACCTTGTGTTTCACTCCATGTTTATCTAATAACCATTTCAACCACTTGTTCACTAAATGGGACCTTTCATCACTGATGATGGCACTTGGGGTTTCAAACCTTGTGAACAAGTGTTTTTGCAAAAACTTTATCACAACCTTAACATCGTTTGTCAGATAGGCTTCAACCTTAATCCACTTGGACATGTAGCCTACAGCTACCAAGATGTACTTGTGACCAAAAGATGGAGGGAAAGGACCGAGAAAATCAATACCCCAAACATCGAATAATTCTACCTCAATGATGTTTGTTCTAGGCATCTCATTTCTGTTGGTAACATTTTCGACCCTTTGACATCGATCACAACTCTTTACGTAGGCATATGCATCTTTGAATAGTGTTGGCAAAAAGAATCCGACTTGCATTACCTTGGCTACAGTACGTGTACCTCCGAAGTGTCCCCCATTCGAAGCTGAGTGACAATGATATAGAATCTTATGTACTTCATCTTCTGCCATGCATCTCCTGATCATTTGATCTGCACATTTAAATAAGTACGGCTCTTCCCAGAAATAGTACTTCACATCGTGAAGAAGCTTTTTTTTTATAATACGTTTTATCAATTGGCATCAAACCACAAACTAAATAGTTAGCAATATGAGCAAACCAAGGGGTATTATGGACATGATTTAACTTCTGTATATGTTCATCTGGAAATGTCTCCTGAATGGGAATAAGTAGAGAATTCCCTTCTTTCAGCTCCAATCTGGACAATTGGTCTGCTACTTGGTTTTCTACTCCTTTTCAATCTTGAATTTCTAGATCGAACTCTTGAAGTAGACGTACCCATCATATCAACCTCGGCTTAGCGTCTTTTTTGGCAAGTAAGTACTTAACTTTCGAGTGGCTCGTATAGACAGTCACTTTGGTACCTGCAAGATAAGGTCAAAACTTTTCAAAAGCAAACACAATAGCAAGTAACTCTTTTTCTGTTACCGTATAATTCAGTTGAGTTCCTGTTAGAGTTCTACTTGCATAGTAGATGGGATGAAAAACTTTGTTCCTTTGCTGACCCATGACAGCTCCTATCGCGAAGTCACTTGCATCACACATCAATTCAAATGGAAAATACTAGTCTGGTGTGACGATTATAGGTGCCGAAACTAGTCGACTCTTCAAATCGTTGAAAGCTCTTAAGCACTTTTCATCAAATTTGAACGTCTTTGGAGAAGTCCTTGATGAATCTTTGATAAAAACCAGCGTGGCCCAAAAAGCTCCTAACACCCTTTACAGATTTTGGAGGTGGGAGTTTCTCAATAACATCTACCTTTGCTTTATCAACCTCTATTCCATGTTTTGTTATCCGATGCCCTAGAACAATCCCTTCTCGTACCATGAAATGGCACTTTTCCCAGTTGAGTACTAGGTTTGTTTCTTCGCATCGCCTTAGTACCTTGGCTAGATTGGCTAGGCAATCATCATATGTATCTCCAAATACTGAAAAATCATCCATAAAAACTTTCAAATATTTCTCAACCATGTCAGTAAAAATAGACATCATACATCTTTGAAATGTAGCAGGTGCATTACATAAACCAAATGGCATGCGTCTAAATGCAAATGTACCGTACGAGCAGGTGAATGTTGTCTTGTACTGATCTTCCGGTGCTACTGTAATCTGATTATACCTTGAGTATCCATCAATAAAATAATAATAGTCTCGCCCTGCGAGTCAATCCAGCATCTAGTCCAAAAATGGCAAAGGAAAGTGATCTTTCCTAGTCGCCTTGTTCAACTTCTGGTACTAGATGCAAATTCTCCATCTCGTAACCGTTCTAGTCGGTATCAACTCATTATTCTCATTTTCAATAACCGTAATACCTCTTTTCTTTACCACACACTGGACTGAACTTACCCATGAACTGTCTGAAATGGGGTAAATTATACCCACATCTAACCACTTGATGATTTCTTTCTTTACTACATCCTTCATAATGGGGTTCAGTCTTCGTTGTCCATCAATCTTCCCTTTTTTTCCATCTTCAAGGATAATCTTGTACATGCATAGATGGACTAATTCCGCAAATATCAGCTATGGTCCATTCGATAGCCTTCTTGAATTGTTTCAACAGTAGGATGAGTTTCTCTTATTGCTCAGTAGTTAATTCTATTGAAACAATCACAGGCAAAGTAGAAGTGTTACCTAAATAAACATATTTTAAATGTGAAGGTAGTACCTTGAGTTCTAATTTAGGTGGCTCCTCGATTGACGCTTTTGGTTAGGCATAATCCATTTTCTTTAATTCCAAAGATTCAAAACATGATTGCGGATTAAATCCCTTTTGATTAGCTTCTAACAACACTAAGTATTCATCCTCCTCTTCACCATTCGAAGGATCTAATGTCAAAATTTGTTCCAATGGATCCTCAACATAGTTGAGCTCCTTCTCTACTATTAAATCCTCTAAATTGAATACTGCAAAATATTCATCAATTATGTCAGGAAATCGCATAGACTTAAACACTTTAAATGTTACCTAATCATCCTGAACATACATCGTAAGCTTGCCCTTCTGCACATCAATAAGGATCCTTCCGGTTGCTAAGAATGGTCTTCCTAGTATAATTGACACTTCTTTATCTGCTTCAAAGTCTAGAATAACAAAATCAGCAGGGAAGATAAATTTATCTACACATACCAATACATCCTTAATTTTTCCTTCTAGATGTGCTAAGGATCGATTCGCTAATTGAAGTCTAACCGTAGTTGGTCTAACTTCACCTATCCCCAACTTCTTAAATATTGACATAGGCATCAAGTTAATACTCGCACCTAAGTCACATAATGCCTTACCAAAATATGTTGCTCCAATGTTACAAGGTATGGTAAAATATCGAAGATCCTTCAACTTTGGGGGTAATTTGTCTTGACGATATGCACTGCATTCCTTTGTCAGAGCTACCATCTCAAATTCTCTAAGTTTTTGTTTTTTGGACAGGATATCCTTCATGAATTTGACATAGTTCGGCATTTGCTCAAGTGCTTCAACTAACGGGATGATGATATGAAGTTACTTGAGTACGTCTAGGAACTTCTTGAATTGAATCTCCTACTTCTTATTTTGAAGTCTTTGAGGGTAGGGTGGTGATGGTTTCTTTATTGGAACTGGTTGATTCATCTTCTGTGGCAATTTTGCATCTAACGAAGTTATTAGTTGATTAGAATTAGCTGGTTCTGAAATTACCTTGTCGGGTTTTGCAGATTCTGGTTCTTGTGAAACTAGAATTTCAACACTCAATTGAACTTCCTCTGAATCTTGAGTGTCAGCTTGCTCCTTTTCAGCTTCGATGGTGTTGGGCTCTACTGTCTTTCCTCTCCTCAATGTCAACGCTTTGGAATGCTCATTTTTCAAATTCCTCGGATTCTCAATACCACTAGGTAAATCACATTGTTATTGGTTCCTGAGTTCAATAGCAAGCTGGCCCACTTGATTCTCCAAATTCCTTAGAGTGGTGTCGTTTTTCACCATGTATGCCTTCAATAAATTCTCTAAGCTATTGGATGATTCAGCTTGAGCTGGTTTCTGAACTTGTTGGGGAAAACTAGAGGGGTAGGTTGGTCTAGGTTGGCATACGTGTTACTGGTTCTAGCCCCTTGATTACTCTAGGAAAAATTGAGGTGATTTCGCCACGATGGGTTATAGAAATTGGATTGCAGTCCTTGCCTTCCTCGATTTTGGTTCTAGTTACCCATGTAATATATGGATTAGTTGGCCATTGATAGTTGTTGCTGGCAATCCTTTCAATAATTTTATAAACCTCGTTATAAGACTTAGAAAAGAAAGGATCGTTAGCAGAAGAGTCTATTACCATCCTCGTGTGAGCATTGAGTTCATTATAAAATGTCTCACGTTGGATGTAATGTGGGATCGTAATAACTCTTTGTACCTTTCCCATGCCTCATACAAGGACTCATCATCCATTTGTTTGAAGGCAGTGATCTCGTTCCTCAACTTAGCATTCTTGCTAGGCGGGAAATACTTCATTAGGAATCTTTCTGCTAACTCTTGCCATGTGGAAATTAAGTTTGGTGGCAATGAGTTCAACCAGGCTCGAGCTTTATCCCTTAACGAGTACGAGAACAAATTTAATCGTAATGTATCTTTGGGTACTCCGGCTAATTTGAATGAATCACTCACCTCCATAAATAGTCTTAAGTGTAGTTGAGGATCTTCGGTAGGCATTCCACTGAATTGGCCCACTGTCTGAAGCATTTGGAACATGACTGGCTTTAGCTCGAACTGTTGTGCCTCAATTTCGGGTCTCATAATACTCGGATTAAGATCATTAAACACTAGCACAACATATTGTCTTAAAGCTCTATCCCTATCATCAACAATAAGGACAGGATTTTGGGTAGGGTTTGCTTCGTTTCCTTGATTTAGATTTTTAAAGTTCATTTCTTCAGTCCTCTGATTTGCTTGTCTTTTTCGTTGTCAGAAAGTTCGTTCAATCTCAAGGTCTACAGAAAGTTGGTCAATAATTTGGTCAATACCCATAAACACTTGAAATAATCACAGAAATATTAATTAAGTTAAAAATTAAATAGAAAATTAAACTAAAATGCACAACTAACAAATTCACAAATAATGACTCTTTAAAACAGTCCCTCGCAACGGCGCGAAAAACTTGGAACTACAAAAATGTGCAAGTGTACACAATCGCAACAAGTAATAAAGTGACAAGTAAATGTCGAGTTATCGTACCCACAGGGACTATGAAAAGAATTATTTATGAATGAAATTTAAAACACTTTGGTGAAAAAAAATATTTTGTTTTGAAAAGGGTGATCAAGAAAAGATTTTAAACTAAATAAAAATAAAATTTCTAAAGCACGATTTGAAAATATGATTTAATCAAGATGACATAATTGTGTTAGATTAATTACATTTCTTTAACTTAGAATTATTAAACTCATATTTATGTTGTTACGTATAAATTCACGGCAACTCGGTAATTTGCTAACTTATGAACATACTCACATACATAAATCCATTCATCTCTTAATATATCCCTATGTTAATTCAATTGATTAAATAGATTCTAATAAGCAAACATGTTATTGCACATTCATAATCATTAAATTGAACTAATCTCTTACATATTCCTATGTCAATTCAAACGATTAATTAAATCTAATAAGCACATAAAAGACTATGTGAGGTAACAAGGTATCCTTACCTTGAAACAGTTTAATCACAATAATCTTGCAAGTTATGCAAGGGAAATGTATTGCCAAATACAATGCTAATTTAACCTTCAGCTACCTTAGAAGAATAAACATGCACTGATTAAGTATTGTGTCAATTAATTACAATTTCAATCCGTTTAAATAATTAATTCATTAGTTCCCTCACAATTATAATGCAAGAATAACTTAGGCATGATTTTACTTAATCAAGCATTTTTCTGAGGCCTATAACAGCATAAACAAAATTTTAATAATTTAAGAGAACGAAATGCAATAAATCCAACATGAATTAAATTCAACCTAAGATGATTAAATTAACCAGTCCAACAACATAAATATTCATAGATATGTTCATCACAAAAACAACAAAATTTAAAGAGATAGGGAACAAGAATCAAATCCGGTGTTTTTCCGTGGCTTGACAAGGTTGCTCCGTTCTTCCTTCTTTGTTGTCCTCGCTGATCAAGGCTGATATGATCACTAAATTGTTGCTCCAAAATGGCTGAAGAAGATCCCTTTATCAAGAGGAGAAATCAGCAAAAGAGCAAGGAACTTTGAATGGGAAAACGAGAGAAAAAGTGAAAGTGGAGAGAAGAATTGTGAGAGAAGAGATGTAAATAAGGGATGTGTTGAATGATTAGCCAATGGGGGTTTTTATAGCTGAATGTGGCAGCTGAAATTTGCTAAAAATAGCAGCCAAAGAGCCACCCCTTGGTCGGCCTCCTATGTGGCAAAGTGATGGCTTCAACTTTGCTAAAAATGGCTTGGGGCAAATCTACAAAGCCACCAATTGTTGAGGGGTTTAATTGCAATTTGAAGAAGTCTTCAAGGGCTTATTTGCAGCTTAAATAATCAGCTAATGAGCTGAATTAGGTCAGCACTTGGATGGTTTTGGGCTGTCCTTTTCTTGGCTGGTTCGGTTTACTCGGTTCAGTTTAATCGAACCACTTCTTCATAATTAATTAATCATAATTTATCAATCCAAATTAAATTGGACATAAATTAAAATTAATTATATTATGAATAAATACATATAATTTTGGACCATCTTAGGCTGAAATATAATTTGCCTTGATACTTCAAGTTGCTTCTCGGTTTTGTGCTTCTAGCAATGTCTGCCGAGCCATTTTTCTCTATTTGTGCAAATATGTCGAAAATAACCAAAATTCATAAAAAATAATTATGATATTAACTAAAATTTAACATGCTCATATTTTAAGTGCACTTTAATTATTTTATAAAAATTAAATATTTTTCGACAAGAACTTAACCAAATTCGCATGAATTTAAGTTAAAAAGGGTATGAAAAAGTGTGTAAATTTTTGTGTTTCCATTCCTACAAAGAAAATTAAAACAAAATGCAAAACAACTAATAATCTACTTATTAATCCTACTCCTAAAAATTTAAATTAAAATCATCCAAAAAAATACAAATCTTTTAAAAACAAAATTGTAACAAGGTTCAATCATCCTTCACAAAATCCATCTCTTCATCTCCTTCTTCTTCTTCATCCTCTCATTCCTCTTCGCTTTTACGCACTTCTTCCTCCTGCTTAAAATATTTCAATCTAAACATGTCTAGCGTATAATTCGGTACCCTAATATTGTTTTTCCGTGTAAACTCTTGAAAGATTGGGCCTGATTCCTACACTCAATGTATCATCCAATCCAGTTTTGGATGACTGCTCTCTCCAACTTCTTGTTGAGCAATTGATTTTGCTCTCCTTTGAGATGTTTAAAAAAATGTAATAATATGTATTTTGGTTATAAAATAGGTGTTTTAAAGGTTAAAAATTAGGTAAAGTGGGGTTTAATTTGTAGGGTTGCACGATCGAGTCAAGTCAACCTTGTAGGAAATTGTAGCAATATCGTGAGGGGTTTCGTGCCGCGGCATCCCTACCAGTTTACCATTGTCGTGACATCTAGGTTTGATGTCACGACACACTTTAGACTTTTGGGTTTTCTAGGTATACTATTTACGATGTCGTGTCATTGAAAATATTTTCTTAATTTTGTTAAATCTACCATTGGTGTTGCGACACTGGCTTTGTTTTCACCCAATATTCCAATTTCTAGAGTGTTACGATTTCTATAAAACATAAAATTAATAGAACTTAAAACCTTAACTAAACAATTAATTAATTATACAATAATTTGCAAAAAAAATCAATTCAACTAATTTAAGTTTTGTTGCCGGATGAATCTGGCAACATTATTAATTCCCAAATGGACGATTCTTCTATCAGTATTAGTCCATCGCTTGTCGTGCCACTCCACCTTTACCCGTTGTCCCTTTCTTTAAACCCATTTTTTTGAGCTGCACACATTAAAGGAAATACGCCCTTGACTTAGGATTATCAAAAATAGATAATTTATTCCAATGCTCTCTTGACTTCCTTATACTTTCTTTAATTAGTGACCACACTTAAAAGTTTCAGTCTCACCATTGATTTTCATGGTTAATTCATTTTTATCTAAATCAATAGCGAACCTAGAAGTAGCTAAGAAAGGACTACCTAGTAGGATGGGTATTTCTCAATCTTCTTCAAAGTCTAGAACCACAAAGTCTGACGGGATGATAAAGCTGCACACTTTGACCAACACATATTCTAATACTCCTTTCGGATGTACAGAAGATCTTTTAGCCAACTGTAGTGTTATCTGGGTATTTTTGAGGTCTTCTAACCAATTTTTTTCAAAAATAGATAGAGGCATTAAATTAATACTAGCTCCTAAGTTACATAGAGCTCTATTAAAATGAAGGCTCCCTACTCCATGGGAGTAGTAAAACTTCTCGGGTCTTTCAATTTTTGGGGAACCTGTCTTGAGATAATAGCACTACATGAAGCGCTTATACTAATTAGTCCACCAACCTTAGTTTTCCTATGCCTAGACATAATTTCCTTTAAAAACTTGGCATATTTAGGAACTTTCTCAATTAATTCAATCAAGGGCAGGTTAACTTTAAAGTTTTTAACAAGTTCAAAAAACTTACAAACTCATCTTCATCCCACTTTTTCTTTTCCTATAGTCTTGAAGGGAATGGTATTTTTGCAACAAAAGAATCTTTAGTTGCTCCATTCTTTGGCTCAACTGTCAGTTCAATTACTTCCTCTGGTTCAGGCTCATGATCAACTTATAGGGATCTCTCCTGAAGATTGTGAGTACTCTCCATATTTTTCTCTTGAGTTGGGTTTTCTGGGCTACTCAATACTTTACTCGATTGAAGCGCCTTCATGTGCTCCTTCCCTTCCCTACAAAGGTTATTTTTGCCTTTTTATATCCCCCACTACGCTCATCAATTGGCTAATTTGATCTAAAAGTTTAGTCAATGTTCTTGTTAAGTTGGTGCTCTCAGATTGTACCTACTTCACATTCATTCTCATTGATTGCGTCTCCCCCTCGATTCTATCCAGACATTGACCACATGTAGTATGGTCACTCGGGTTGGTCATTTACTGAGGTTTCTTCAAATAAGGAAGTTGATAGTTAGTATTTTTAATTTGGTCAGAACTATTACCCTCTCATTGGTTTCCTCCCCATCTCAGGTTCAAATGATCTCTCCATCTAGGATTGCATGTATTTGAATAGGGATTTCCAACTGTATTTTTGATGTAGTTCACATCCTCAGTAGGATTATTAATATAGTGGAATAGCAGTTTGTCTCCTCCATAGATATCTGATGTACCCTTTTCAACCTCTATTAAGTTGATTGTATCCAATAATTGATGGTATCTATCATGTTCCTGGACAACCTTCACTGTAGATGGTATTTGGTCATATATATGACGTTCAATTTGCCAGTGGCAAGAGTTCATTGCCATACTTTCTATTAGCTCGTACGTATATTCATATGTTCTATTCATCAAGGTTCCTCTTGCTGCTCTATCTAATCTGGACCTCGAATACAGATCCAACCCATTGTAAGAAGTTTACAGTCTTAACTACTTAGGTAATATGTAGTGTGGGTACTTTTGAATCAACATCTTGAAATTCTCTGATGCTTCGTGAAGGCTCCCTTCTTCTAACTGCTTCAACATCAAAATTTCCCTTCTTAGTTGGCCTTTTTGTTGACGGGGAAGGATTTTTTTAGGAATTTTCCTACGAGTTTGTCCCATGTCATGATCAATCTAGGTGCCTGCAAATCTAGCCAAGCAAAGGAATTATCAATTAATGAAAAGAGGAACAACCAAAGATGAATAGTGTCATTAGTGATCCCACTGTATTTGAAGGTATCATAAAGCTGGAAGAATCTTTTTAAATCCTGACTCGAATCCTCTGTCATTGTTTTGCGAAATTACAAATTGTTCTAGATCATTTAGATCATGGCTAGATTAATTTTGAAATTATTGGCCGTGATAGTTAGCCTCATTATAGTCCCTTGAACCATATCTAGATTTCGTAGCGCATATTCTCTTAGAGTCCTCTCATTATGTGCCATGTTTAGATTTGTGGGTAGTTGTGGTGGTGGTGGTGGATCTTCTAGATTGTTAGCCTCATCAAATAAAAAATTCTCACATGGTACGTTTCCTACAGTAGGTGGTGCATCTTGCATCTGTTGCTGTTGTTGTTGCTATTGACGATTTTTTTGGATTATTTTCTCTAGATCTATGACTCACTCTATAGGTCTTCTCCTACTACGAGTCATACACTAAACCCAAAAAGAGAAGATTAGTAGAAACAAGAAAACTGAATTCGTAAGTTTAACCTAAAAAATTCTTGATTATTCTATTAATATGCGAAAATTAAAACTAATATTGTGACGTTGCCTCCCCAGCAACAGCGCCAACAACTTGATCGCCTCTGGATGTACCAACTTCCAAAGTAGAAATCTTGCACAAAATATATGGAACACAGTATCCACAAGTATATAGGTCAAGTTGTAATATAGTTACAATGGAGTAGGTGAGTACTCTGAGGATCGTACCCACGGGAGACGAGCACTAAATTAATTCAAATTTTAACATAAACAAATCTAATTAATACTCTAATCAAATTATAGTATGAAGAATTAAAAAAAGAGTTTTTGGATTATAATAAAATAATAATAAAATAAATAAAGGAAAATTAAATGAATGAAAAACAAGAAATCAATTAAAGAAATATATATCAAATCTCGGCATGATTGATTAGCTTGATTCAATAATCTTAATCAACTGTCATCTTGGGTTCTCTTGTTCAATCAACTTGTCAATACCTATGCAGGATCTTCTGATACATCCAGTAAAATATTGAGTTGGTAAGAACTACTTATCTTCTGACCTCATAGTCCAGACCAGTTCAAGGTTAAGGTGTTGACGGATAGGCCATACAAATTTTAGGTTAATTCCCACCTTAATGACTTCCTAGGGTTGTCATACCTAGGGTTTAGGTTCTTTCTGTTCTAGACAGCTGCTTCATTAAGAAATCCCGACAAAACTGTTAATTATTCATACCTCCACTCATTAATCCCCCATAAGAGGATTAGTTGCTCATGGATCTAATAAACAATATAAACTTGAATAAGAGAATGAACATAAAGAGTAATTTCAAAAATAGTGTTTAGAATAAGCCTGATTATATTGAATTAAAGCGCAAAGTCTTCACAGAGTTCATAATCTAATTTTTTCCCAAAAATAAACAAAAAGAATGGAAATAAAGTCTAAACCCTAAAAGAAAAGAAAAACTAAAATCTAAAACTAAAGAGAAAAATATACAAAGGAAAAAGGTGTCCATAATGTGTGTTAGCTAAGCCTATTTATAGATTTAGGATGGTCGTCGTCCTTAACCCTAGGTCAGCTGAAGTTTCTAAGCTTAAAGTTAGATTGTGCGGACAAAAACACCCTTGGATCATATTAATTTCATGTACATATGTGGGGGATATTTACAAGCCAGGGGCATTTTGGTCCGCACAATCAAATATTTAACATTAGAGCATTAGTTGACATAGGGTTGAAGAAGACAACAACCCAAGATTGAAAAATAGGCTCATTTAGCACTTGTTATGGACGAATTTTCATACTGTAAGTTTTCCTTTGTAAATTCAATTTTTAGTTTTTCTTTCTCTTAGGCTTTAGGCTTATTTTTAGTTCTTTTTATTTTATGTTCCTCGAAGAACATGGTTTGTAAATGCGATCAAACGCTAGTGGATTTTCTGTGCATCATCTATAAAATATCAATAGGATTCTATAAACTCTATTCTTGATTTACCATTCATGTTTATCTTCATATTCAAGTTTATTATGTTTATGAGATCCACGAAGAACTAATCCTCTTACGGGGGATTCGTGAGTAGAGGTGTGATTTATTGATTCTTATGTAGTGTTTTCTTAGCGAAGTAACTATTTGGGAGAGGAAGAACTTAAACCTTAGGCTTGATGACCCTAGGAAGTCATTTATGTAGAAATTAACCCAAAATTGGTATGGCCTACGACCCACGTAATCAGCACTTAGGAGAAACTATTTCAATTTCAACAACATATTACTGAAACATTAGGGAAAGCTTGGGAAAGATTTAAAACAATTATTCGGTCAGTGTTAGGTGGAGGAATACATTTTGCAGTTCAAATCCAATATTTTTATAATGTTTTGGATAGTCAGAACTGGCAAAAATCTGATATCATGACTGAGGGAAGTCTTTGGAATAAAATAAGATAGGAAGTCATGGAAATATTGGAAAATTTTAGTGAAAATGAAGTTATTTGGGGAATATATCGAGAAAAAGAAGATGTAGAGCAGAAAAAATGTAAGCTAGAAGAACAAAAGTGTAATAAACTGGAGTTGATTACAACATATTTGACTAAGTGTATTGAATATGAATCAGAAGCAAAAAACTTAGAATATACATAACAGGAAAACAACTAGATAGCTCTTCAACTTGATTGATGGTGGAAAAGTAAGGAACAACTAGAAACAAGTAATTTGAAATACATCAAAAATGGTCCCCTCTATTATCAAACCAACTAAGCTAGAATTAAAGCCATTATCAAAACATTTAAACTATGTATATTTGGTGGAACAATATACTTTGTCAGTGATTATGGCTGTCGAGTTAAGTTTTGAGCAAGAAGAGGCATTATTAAGTGTTTTAAAAACACACAAAAAAGCTATTGGATGGACCATCGTTGATATTAAGGAAATTAGCCCTGTATTATGTCAACACAACATCAGATTAGAAGAAGAAAAAAACCAGTGGTAGATACGTAGCGTCAACTAAATCCAACTATGAAAGAAGTGTTAAAAAATAATTACTTAAATGGCTTGATGTAGGTATTGTTTATGTGATCTCTGATAGTGAATAATTTAGTCATACATAATGTGTCCCGAAGAAAGGGGTTAACGGTGGTTGAGAACGATAAAAATGAGTTTCCCAACAAGGACAATCACTAGTTGGAGGGTATTATTGACTATAAAAAACTAAACGATGCAACGAAGAAAGATCATTTCCCACTTCTTTTTATTAATCAAATGCTAGATAGATTAGCTGGAAATGATTATTATTGTTTCCTTGATGGATATTTTGGGTATCATCAAATTCCAATACACCCCAATGGTAAAGAAAAAAGCACATTTTCATGTCCTTTTGGTACATACACTTTTAAACGAATAGCATTCAGATTATGTAATTCTCCAGCAACTTTTATGAGATGTATGAATGCCATTTTTGTTGATATGTTAGAAGAAGGATTAGACGTATTCATGGATGACTTCTCAATATACGAAGATTCTTTTCAGGAATGTTTAGGTAACATTGAGAAAGTTCTACAAAGATGCGAAGAAATTAATCTGGTATTTAACTAGGAAAAATGCCACTTCATGGTGAAAGAAGGATTAGTACTAGGACATCAAATATCAAGAAAAGGCTCGGAAGTGGACAAAGTAAAGATCTAAGTTATAAAAAATATTCCTAATCCTACAATAGTTTAGAGAGTGAGAAATTTATTGGGACATGTTGGGTTCTACTGGCAATTCATAAAAGATTTCGCTCACATCTCTAAACCTCTGAATCAACTTCTTTAGAAGGATACACAATTTATATTTGATCAAGATTGCATCAAGGCTTTTGAGGTAATAAAAGAAAAACTTATATCTACACCTATAATTATTATTCGTAACTGGTCAAAACCCTTTATAATAATGTGTGATGCTAGTGATTACACTGTAGGAGAAATATTAGGACAAAAGAGAAATAAAATATTTAGTGCTATTCATTATACTAGCAAGACACTCAACTCAATGCTGTGTAATTATATTACCATTGAGAAAGAAATGTTTGCTATTGTGTTTGCTTATGAAAAATTTCTCCTTTATTTGATGGAAAATAGAGTTTATGTTTACTCCTATCACTTAACATTAGAATATGTCACTAAAAAAATCGAAACAAAAGCCAGGCTCATAAGTAAGTGTTATTGCTTCAAAAATTTGATATATGGGTAATGGATAGAAAAGGACAGAGAATCAAATTGTAGACCATTTTTTCAGAATAAAAAGAGATCTAGAGGAGCAAAACTCTAAATAAATCAAAGAAACCTTCATGGATGAGCAATTATTTAGGGAGGACATCCAATAGAATGGATTTAGAAATAACAACCCACCATGGTAGGCTGATTACGTGAACTATATTGTCAAAGGAGTTTTTTCCATCAAAAATTTTATGGCAACAAAAGAAGAGGATTCTTCATGAATCAAAAAGTTACATTTGGGAAGAACTGTATGTATTCTGACAATGCGCAGATCAGTTAGTTTCAAAGATGCCACACATCACCTTGTATTGAAGACCAACTATGAATAGAGATGCATATGAGTTTGTATAGAGATGCGATAAATGCCAATGAACTGGAAGTATATCAAGAAGAGATGGAATGCTACAAACAGGGATACTTGAAGTAGAGGTATTTGATGTTTGGGGAATCGACTTCATTGAACCTTTCACAACTTCTTTCTGGAACCAATACATAATGATAGCTGTCAATTATGTTTCTAAATGGATTGAAGCTGTGGCATTACCTACCAATGACACAAAAGCAGTAGTGAGATTCTTGAGAAAAAAAAGCAGTAGTGAGATTCTTGAGAAAAAAATATCTTCGCTAGATTTGGAACACCCAGTGCATTGGTGAGTGATGAAGGATCACATTTTTCTAGCAAATAGTTTGAAGTAGCTCTAGCCAAGCACAGTGTGTGACACTGAATGATGACAACATACCATCCACAAGCTAATGGCTAAGCATGTAGCCACCCGTTTTTAGTAGTGTTGGAAACAGTGGTTTTGGAACCATGATTTTGATAAGAGAGTTAGTATTTTAATGTTTAATTATCATCTATAAGGTTATATTAGGGTCATATTAAATTTTCGTTAAGAAGTTTTAATGTTTAAGCAATTAATTTAATAAAATGGATTAAATCATAAAAGTTATAAAAGTTGATATTTATTGGTTATAGTATTAAATGGTTATGTGATCTTAAATCAATAGATCAATATGGTAAAAAATCATAAACTTTAGATAGTGGATAGTTATGATAAGGTTCTGGTGAAATTAAATAGCTTTTTAAATGTTAGTTTTGTAATTAAATAAACAAGTAAAAGTAATAAAATAAATATGAAACAAACATCATCTTCATCAATTTCTTTTCCTCTAAAAACCACACACCATTGTTAAAGGAGGGGAAAGCTTTCGGTCATGGTATTTTGCTCATGAATGGTATGTTTCAAGCTCCTTTTTTTATGATTTTTATGCTTAAGAGCTTATTTTAGCTTTGTGTACTTAGCCCGACGGTTAATTTGCAAAATTTTTAAAGGTTGAGGGACTTGCGATGAATGAATTTGATGTGTTTATGATGTTAAGTGATAGATAATTAAATTTTGTTATTAGATGAACATGATTTATTAAGTGAATTTTAGTGAATTTAGGGTTTATGGATTAAATTGTTTAAATAGTAAATTCCATGTACATTGGGTGAAATAAGTAAAAATATGGGTTGATATAGGTAAAATGAAAAATTGGCTAGAATATTTTGGTTAGAAAAATTTGTGTATTTGCAAGTTATGGGCTTAGAGACTAAGTTGTATAAAAGTTAAAATATTAGGGGTAATTTTCTAATTTCACATTGATATGGATTATAGGTTTGAATTCGATATTTGAAGTTATTTGAAATACTTAATTGAGTTAAATTATTTATTAGATCAAGAAAAGAATCAATCGGATTTGAATCGAGGAAAATCGAAAGTCTCAAATTAGTTTTCAACTTAGCTGAAAGAATCATGGTTAAGGTAAGTATCTATGAGTTATATACTTATTAATTATTGCTTGGATTGATTATTAGTTAATGATATGTTAGATTTAATTCGACTCAACAATAATACGATGGCATGAATACTTGACGGCTTAGTAATCCAGTTTGGACCTTAAGAATCTTAGGATCCAAATGACATGTCACTAGGGAGTATATGGTTTCGAGTGTTGGTCCTGGATGTCCTACTGATGGCTGAGGTCCTGCATTTGTTGCGGATCTCCACAGCTTATGTGAGCAGAATCGTGTAGCTAACATCTCGACCCACCGCTTGTATGAGCCTGTAAGCACTATTGAAAAGGTTAGGTTACATGAAACAACACACTGTGTGAGCATTCTTGAGTATCTGACATAATTCTTTATGGTTCAATAGGTAAGTAAAGGCTAAAGGAAAGGCATGAATAAAAATTGCTTATTGTTAATGATATTATGAAATGGTAAATTTGGTATTTGCAAATGGATGGATAAGATTACTAATCAAATATGTGAGAAAGATGAATGGATGCAATTCAATTCATGATATATGCCATGTTTCTTTGATGTTATATTTTTAAGTTTTCTTCTAATTATGTAGATTTTTGTTGAATAGGAAAGTCAAGTACATATATGATTTAATAAGCATGATTGAATAATGAAATGTTGAGGAATGATAAGTTTGAGTTTCTCTTATACGAGCGTACTAAGCACTAATTCTTTTTGTAGTTGTTTCCTTCTGTTTTGTAGATCATCGAAAGCTAGATCGGTTGGAACCTTGTTAGAGTCTTATCAGACTATCCAACAATTATTTTGGCTATGGTTATAAATGTAACAGCCCGATTTAGACCCTATTTGGAATGGTGGTTTTGAGATCACGAATCTGAGTCAGAAAATTATTTTAAAATTATTTTCTGTGTTTATTATATGTGAATTTATATGTGTGAAATTTTTGTGATTTAATTTTTTCGTTTGAGTACCCGATTTAATAAAAAGGGCTTAATCGCATAAAATGAAAATTTGATGGTTATTTTTAAAAGGGCCGAATTAAGGATATATTTATTGCATGAGATATTTAAGTTGTAATTAGACCATAAATATATAGGATGGACGGTTGTAACCTTATGTTATAATGGTTTTATATTTTAAGTTAAAGGTTAAAAATGTAATATGTGTAATAATGTATATTATAATAAAACAGCAAAATAAAAAAGCCATTTTGTTCATATTCTTTGCATGACCGAAACTAAAGAAAAGAAAAAGAAATAAAGAGTTTAAGGGTTCGACCATTAGCAAGTTTGATTCAAGGTGAGTTTTAGCTCAGTTTTTGATAATTTTTACGTTTTTGAGATCGTTGTAGTGTAATGTACAAAGCCCATGCTTGAATTTCTGATTTTGATGAATATTTTGAGTTATGGCATTGATAAAAATTTGAGTTTTGTGATGTTATTTGATGAAATATGAAAGATATATTTTGGATTAACATGTTTTGTATTGGAATTTTTGATCATTTTGAGTAATTAGGGCTTAATTGCAAAAATGATAATTTGAGGGACTAAAATATGAAATAAATGAAATGTACGGACATTTATGAACATAAGGAAGATTCGGCCTAAGCATGGTGTACTCAAATTTTGCATGTTTTGTGTTTTGTGAAATTTGGACTAAATTGTAAAATGTGTAAAATGTCAAGGGTAAAATAGTAATTTTCCTATTTATGTGTTTTTGGACTAAATTGAGTAAAAATATATTTGAATGAGTTTAATTTGAATATGTTTAGATCAAGAACCAAAGAAATCGAGTTTGGATCAGGGGAAAACCAAAGTTGTCAATTAGTCGTTCCGTTCCGATTACCGTTGTCTGAGGTAAGTTTATAAGCAAATAAATGCTATTAATTTTGAATATATGTGAATTTAAAATGCTGAATTGAATTTCATGAGTATATATATGTGATGACCGAATGGTTATATACTTGGGAGCAATGTGTATAAGTTTGTTTTAACCGAGTTACAGCGTTCGAAAGCCCCGTACGAACCTTAGGAATAGCTAGGATACATATGTCATGACATAGGATTTCTGATGTGTTCTTGTGTAAGACCACGTCTGGGACGTTGGCCTCAGTATATGTGGTTACGTGTAAGACCATGTCTGGGACATCGGCATCGTATTTGATTCGTGTAAGACCCTATCTGGGATAGTGGCAACGATATGAGATAGCATGTAAGACCATGTCTGAGACGCTGGCATTGTTTGATATATATGAATATCCGAGTATCCTATTCAATTCCAAATGGTTCAACGAGCAATGATAAGTTGTGATCAAATGTGTAAAATGAGCTAAAATGATCAGGTATAGTTAATTGATTACCTATTTGAAAATAAGGTGAGTTGGCTATTTGATATGTGATGCAAATTATACAGGTTGCTAATGTAAACATATGTGCAATTGTGTAGTATATTCGACCACATGCTATGAATATATATGTGTTGTTATATTTTGATTCATGAGTATATGTATATGAGTGCAAATGTGCTTGGTTATATAATGACATTTTGGCCTTGAGATTGAAAGATACATTGTTAATATATATATGTACATTCGGCCATGAATAAGTTTATATGTGAAAGTATAAGTTATTCGTGAAATTGTAAGCTTGAGATATAATGTGATTATGATAGTATAAATTGGTTTGGTTTAAAGAAGTTTATTATGCCATTTTGTTTTTTATTTGCTTATGACTTACTAAGCTATGATAGCTTACTGTGTGTGTTTATGTTTGCCTATGTTTTATAGGTTTTGGAGATCAGTTACGAGCTCGGGGATCGTCAACAAAGTCCATCACACTATCGACTATTTTTGGTACTTTATAAGTTTAAACTTGAACCTATAGCATGTATAAGCTAGGTTTTATTTTATTAAGTTTAAAGTTATGTATATATTAAGCCATGCGAAAATGGCTAATATGATAAGTGATTATATGAAACTTTAGTCATGTTTATATGTGTTATATGCATTGATAATGGTTGGTGATTTTGGATGTGTATGTTTGGTTCCTCTCTTTCATGTCATGAAGCAACTGGCCAAAGAAGCTCCTCGGCTAGGGTTACCCTAAAAAGGGTTCTTGCTAAGACTGCTTTCTCTCTTCCGTATGTGAAATTTTCCTTTCAAGCAACCACATTCAGCAGTGACATCGAAATGTGAGATTTAAGCCTTTTCCTTCGCATTTGCTTGTTAACAACGAGCCAACCTTCTGAGGGTTAGGTGAAGGTCTCATTCGCATCGAGCAAGCAGTCGCCACCTTCAACCTAGGTACTTACCTTGAGCCTTGATCCACTATTTCTTTATATACGAAATAGCCTTTGTTTTGTCGGGATTTCACTCCCTCTCTGACTGAGAAAAAAGCTAGAGCTTTCCTGATTTTGGACCAAAAAGAAAAAGGCACTTCTGAGGGTTCAATCGCAGCCTCTATTTCTGATTCGGCTACGGTACATGCATGGATAGAAATATATGAGAATTTGGTTGTTGAGTTTTGTTAAGGTGTCACAAATAGCTTATGATTAGTTCATCTTTGGTAAGTTTTATGCATGGTATGCTATGTTTTTGTGAATGGATTTATAAATCAACTAGTAATGGAGTAAAATAACAATTATGTATCCGACTATGTATTGGTTATTTTGGATCGGTTTGTCAAGGCAATGTATGTGCATATGTTATACTTGAATGGTTGGTGGAAGCAAATAATGGATATGTTATATGATAACTTTGGTGGATATGTTTTGTTTGAGGTTCAATAATGAAAGATTAAAATGTTAGGTTAAATATTTGAGTTGGAAATGTACCGTATTATGAATAATTATAATTTGGTATGCGATAGATAGGTACTTTGGTATGATTTGTTTTGGTACTAGTGTATATAATTAATTAAATGATATTTTTATGTGGTTAAATGAATATGTTTGTTTATGTGTATTATATATGCATGCCTATTATATCGTGAGGTTGTTTAAATTTAGACAACTATGCATAATATGTGAATTGGTATAATTAAGATTTAATTAATGGAATAGGTTAATATATATTCGGTAATTACAAAATAAAAAGGTTACATTTAGAGTAAAATGTGTATATGTGTATATTTGAATGACATCAAAGGTATGTACAGCCATATTGTAATGTTACTAATGTCGCATATATGTGTTTGGACAATAAGTTGTATGCATATTGGTTGATTGGTTTCATCATATACATATACAGAAATTGTAAAATAATATGTTTGATGCTTAACTAATGAGATTATGTACTTATATATTGTCTACGTAACACCCTATTCCCGTATTCTACACCGGGACGAAATACGAGGCATTACCTAACTTAAACTCGTGCTTACAACCATTTCTGAGTCTCCAAGACTTGGAACAAATTAAAACTTTCTCAAACTTATCAACACATCCTTAATATGGGCCTACGAGGCCCAAAACACACATCGAAAATCATTCGGGACCAACTCGGGTTCTTTATCCAACTTTAGAAAAATTGAAACTTGACATAGGGGCACACACCCGTGTGGGAGGGGCAACACGCCCGTGTGACCATTTCGACATGGTCGTGTTGTTGGCCCATATGGGTCACACGGTCTAAGCAATACAAGGACACGCCGTGTCTCTGGCCCGTGTCCTTCACACGGCCATGACACGCCCGTGCCCTAGCCCGTGTGCAAAAACCTAGATATTCTGTTTCTGATGTCAGCAATTCTTAAGGGTCACACGGATAAGGTGCACGCCTATGTGCTAGGCTGTGTCCTTCACATGGTTGAGACACACAGCCGTGTCTCCGCCTGTAACACCCCTTACACGTATCCGAAGCCAAAATAGGGTTCGAGGCATTACCAGACTTACATCATAACATTTATACACATTCGGGTCATATATCTTGCATATCATTTAAATCTTTTAACATTCATTCCCATTTTCCCTTATAAGGCTCTACGAGACCTTAAAGCATGCTTGGAAGAGGTTCGGGACTAAACCGATAACTCAGGAAATTACTCAAAAACATAGAAAATTTTCAACCCTGCAGGAGTCACACGCCCGTGTGCCCCGACCATGTCACTCACATGGCCAAGAAACACGCTCGTGTCTCAGGCTGTGTGGTAACACGGCATACATACTGACGTAACACGGCCGGCCACACGCCTATGTGCCAGCCCGTGTGCTACACACAGCCATTAGACACACCCGTGTGTCTAGGCCGTGCCAAGTCTATTGTGTATATTGACTTAATTTGAAGGGCTATTCCAAGGAACACACGACCGTGTACCAAGGCCATGTGTCACACACGGTCAAGCCACACGCCCGTGTGTTCGGCCGTGTGGAGTGCAAATAGGCTTGGTTTAAGCCACATTTCTCACCCTCCACAAGCATACCTAAACCTCATCATCTCATACCATTTCAATACATTCAAAGGCAGCTAAAGCATGCTAATCCATACACATATCATGCCATCTAACCACAACCATTTCAACTACAAAATTCCATATTCAAAACATGCCAAATCGCATGGCTAAAATCACAACTCAAAACATACCATTTTAACACTAGCCTATAGATGCCATATACCAAGCCCCAAAGTGTAAAAATACCAAAAATTAATACCCGGATAGTGTGATACAATCTCCGTTGACTTCTAACCCGAACAATCATCCGAAACATTACAAAACATAGAAAAATAACACAAAGTAAGCTTCACAGCTTAGTAAGTTCGTAATTCAAAGAAATAAAGCTTATAACTTCAAATTTATAAGCGTAAAGCATTTAAGTCAATCCAACATGTCTTGGCCTTAGCCTAGAACAACATTAACTTTTAAATTTTAAACATCACATGAACTAGCAATTATCATAAAGCATTATGCCATAAGTTTACATTACTTATATGTATTCACATATCAAGCACATAGCTAAATATCTTTAAATCATCCAAAAACTCATTCCTTTCCATGCTTTCAATAGCAATTTAAATTTGAGAATTTACCAATCTTTACCCTTTTCTCATAACCATTAAGCCACAATTTAAATGAGTAAAAATGGAGCATATCACAACTCATTTTTACCCAAAAGCTTAACAAGTAATCATCAACCAAATTTATTATTCAATCACTATTCAAGTAATATAATATAATATATTACCAAACCATTAATTACATTGTTATTACATATTCATTCCAAAATGATCATGAACTCACCATTTTCATAGATTCAATACTCAATTGAATTCCCGTACATACTTGTACCATATCGTACCAATTTCCGTACATACCTGTATCATCTCGTATCAATCTCATACTCAATCACATCTTTCATTTACCCGTTGAATATTCAATGTCTCGCACACTAGATGCCATACCCGATACCTTGAACACTAAGTGTCGTTCTGGATGTTTCGCACACTAAGTGCCATCCTCGTTACTTCGCACACTAAGTGCCATTTTGGATGTATTGCACACTAAGTGCCATCCCCGATAATTCGCACGTTAAGTGCCACATATAAATATTCGATGTGTTATTCAACATAGTAATAGTCATGAATATATCATTTGTACAATTTCAACGCATTAAATGTTTAAATATAATAATACTTAATGCATACGAACTTACCTCAATCGTCAAAACGTTGAAATAGATCGACTAGTCTGAAACTTTGTTTCTCCCTCGATATAGACTCGTACGAGGCTTAACTTGATCTAATCAATCAAATTCAACTATTACAATTCATATTCTATTTAATTTAACTCAATTTCATATTTTGGTAAAATTACTTTTTTACCCTTAAGGTTTCACACCTTTACAATATAGTTCCTAAGCTCGAAAAATGAAATTCATTCAATTTTGGCCAAACCCAAGCCTAGCTGAATTTAATACAACTTCATAGCAGCCCATGTTTTCATTTACTTCACACTTTTAACCACAACATTTCACATTTTCTCAATTTAATACCTAATTGACATTTTTGTCAAAAAAATCACTTTATAAAACTCATTAATCTAACATCATAGATTTATTTTCTATCATTAATCATCAAGATACTCAAACATTCAACAATGGCATCATCTAAATACTTTAACAATTTTTAAATCAGAGGTATGGGCTAGCTAAAACACAAAGCAACGATCTCAAAAACGTAAAAATTATTAAAAATCAAGACGAAATGGACTTACAAGCATGAGCAACCATGGCCGAACCTTCAAAGTTTTGAGAGCATTCTTTTCTTTCTCACATTCGGCTATTGATGAAGATGATAGTATATAATTTGGCTTTTGTTTTATTTTATTTTATTATAATTACCAAATACCATATTTAACCTTAATATACATTAATAATTTCCATTATACCAAGTCATGGAATTCCACTATAAACAATTATGGATAATTACCACTTAAGGACTCCCACTATTTAATTCCATAGCCATTTAATACCTTTAACTTATAGAACACAACTTTTACGCTTTGCGCGATTTAGTCCTTTTTGTTTAATTAACTATCGAAACGATAAAATTTTTCAACGAAACTTTAATACCATCCTATTACCACTCCGTAAATATTTATAAAAATATTTACGACTCGATTTATAGAAACGAGGTCTCGATACCTCATTTTCTAAACCCACTTGAGCTTAGGGTCATACCACTTGAACTTAATAAATCGCTTATAAAACAAAAAATCACAATATCAAAAACCTTTTTTAAACTCACAATTAACTCGTAAATATTAAATATAATTTTTACAAACCTACTCATTGAATTTGGTGGCCCCAAAACCACTGTTCCGATTAACCCTAAAAACGGGTTGTTACAACTCTCCCCCTTTAAGGATTTTCGTCCCCGAAAATCTTACCAGAGACTAAATTAGTGATTTACTTTCACAAGCCTCATCAATTTCTCACATAGCCTCAGATTTCTCAACTTTTCAATCTCATGAGCGAAGATTATGATCTGCTTTTTGCTATACATCATAACAAGCTGAGTTTTTACTTCTCTTTATAGCTAAATCTGAAATTGCGTTTAGACAGTCACAAATTACTTTCATTTCTCCTCAGTCTTTCCAATCACATCGATCCCGAAATTCTTTTCATCCAAATTCGATTCAATACAACAAAGTTTATTCATTGTAACCATACCACACTCATACAATGCTATCTTAATATTTATCTCATAACTATTATTATACGCAAACTTAACCAACAATAAATGTCTTTTGCGGTTGCTTTCAAGTTCTAGAACACAGTAGCAAAATATATTTTTGACACTTAGAATCACTTCTCATATTAACTGTCACATCAAGGATAGTAAACAGTGTTACAAAGCAATTCCATACCCAAAGCTCACAGTAGTTTACTTCAATAACATGATATAAACCTCAGTCTCCAATTGAACAATGAAAACTGGCACTCTGTAAAAATTAACCATCTCATGAATGTATAACTCAACTAATCTATTAAGAGAGAAATTCGTACGTATGAAGATAAAATATGCAGACTTCTTCAAACAGTCAACAATAGTTCAGATAGCATCTGTCTTTTACAAGATTTATCAAGATTCTATTTCATTACCACTCAGATAGAAACACATGCTATAGCAGTCTTGAAGACACTTGATGATCAACATTAGCTTGTTGATAGAATCGACATTTGGATACAAAGTCAGAGATATCACGTTTCAAACTTATTCACCATTACAATTGTCTCAGATTATTGTACATCTTAGTACTCCCCGAACGGACAGATAATTACTACTGTGCTAGATGTCACAATTGTTGTAAAATCTCTTGATTTCTCGGTACACGAACTCTATCTTGACACAACGAATGATTGTCGGTTCCAATCTGAAATTCTAAATTAGAAATAAATTTACGTTGTACCCTTTTTAACCTGTAATTCACTAACACACCTCTTAGCCTCACAAATTTGCTGATTAAACATCAATTTAGTTTCTAGCTCAGCCAATAACTACTCATCATTTGATAAGATTAATCGCATGATTATTGGTCGTAAAACACATAAAGATTCTCGCTCAGAACCCCAAAGACTATAATCATTTGCCCAGATTGATAATCAGTCACTAACTCATAATCTTTCAACAGTTCAAACCATCTTTAATTCTTGTGTCGAATAACTCTTTACCTGATGCAAGCTAAACTAGAACTGACCCTTCAATTAACAATGTCTTTAACTGTGTACCACTTTATTAATAAATATCACATCATCCAGACTTCCCAATCGCGATCTACAAGAACATTTCTCAATAGAATCGTTCTGATGGATATAATTATGTATCATATCTTCTAGAATATGAATCTTGCATTCAGAATATTCATCTATTTATTTGTGAACATTCAAAGTTTATTTCCACCCTGTGGATAGATTCAGATACAAGTAACTCGATTAATCCTTCAAGCAATTAATCTAATCAAACTAGACAACTGAATTGATCTCGACTGTCAAGTAATAACTTTTCAATTATTAGTCAACAAAGCTTTGAATCATACTGAAGCCACAACCATCAGATAGATTAAAATCATAGTGCCATAATAAGGCCGACATCTCAACCGTATAGATATATAATGTCCCAATTATCAATAATGCATTTTGAACACAAGAGAAATTGAAATATAATTACATTCATTCAATAGATATTTTTCCTAGATAACCATATAGAATCATAAGAAAGCCAAGATACTGTAATCTCAAATATATCACTATACTGATCTTTTTAAGAAAGCACCCATATCAGATAACAGATATCTCAGTGATGTCTTTGAAGAAATCCAAAAGTAAGCATCACTCATATGCACCGGAATCAACGGTAACAAAAAAAATATAATCTTCATGTATACTAAGCAGATCAACAACCAGTAGGAACAAAATACCAGCATCACATAGATTCTATCGTCAATCTTTTCTTTCAATAAAATGAAATAGAATACCAGAGAAATATATAATAATGCCGATTGTAACCCGAGAAGCCCAACAATGCTTTCATAGATCAATATATATAGATAACATTCTCATATGATAAGAATTTCATCTGAAAATATACAGCTTCACATACCTTTGAGGATAATTGAACACATAGAGTACCCAGAAGAGTTCTCATAAACCATTTGACTATAATCGCTGTGCTCAAATATATTTATAATTCAAATATGATTCTACTGTCTATCTCTGACATCACTAATTTCTCATTATCCCAACACTAATAGAGGCCAATTTGGAAGAACTTCCAGTTAATATATTCTTTAGATATCATACATGAATATTTGGTTTCATCTAACTCAACTTTTCTTTTAACAGTGACTTTGCATATTACAAATGGCCTTCAACACGATCCATTATCTTTTCTGTTACTGTCTTCACTTGCGGACTCATTCTCTGACCTGATCACAGTATTAATCCTTCAATCACGAAACTCTGTAATTCCACACTTGTAAGCTTATTTAATCTATATAATACGGATTTCATTACAATACTTTACCGATGAGCGGGTGAGGGTCATAAAGCCTCAAATTTATCTCTCACATATACATGTACATCACACATACTATTATGACTAGCCAGTTCATTGCTAATTCTACATTCTCAAAACACCTAACAATCTCTTACTTATGATCACTTTTGTACTTAACACATAATTCATACGCTAAATCAAATCATTAATTCACAATAAAAATATTCACGTAACAATCATATACCAAACATCACAACTCATATACTCATATAATTATAACATTTATCAATAGCAGAATATCATGCATTCTGATTTATACCTTTATGAGTTTCAACTCATCACCAACACATTTTCACTCAAGCGTTTGAGTATAACATTCTGTACTATTGGAATTAGCTCGGTTGGAAAGCATATCTATCTTACAAAACAATTTCGTTAGAGTCGGGAGATGTCACACTATCACGAGTAGTAATATGGCATGTATAGCTAGACTCGCATACGCTAGGTTAGTTTGAGAATTGACTAAACCATAGCTCTGATACCACTAAATGTAACACCCCTTACCCATATCCGAAGCCAAAACTGGGTTCAAGGCATTACCTAACTTACATCATAAAATTTATACACATTCTGATCATAAATCTTGCATATAATTTAAATCTTTTAACATTCATTCCCATTGTCCCTTATAAGGCTCTATGAGACCTTAAAACAAGCTTGGAAGAGGTTCGGGACTAAATCGATAACTCAGGAAATTACACAAAAACTTAGAAAATTTTTAACCCTGTAGGAGTGACACGCCCATGTGCCCTGGCCGTGTCACTCACACAGCCAAGAAACACGCCTGTGTCTCAGACCGTATGGTAATAGGCATACATACTGACGCATCACACGGCCAGCCACACGCCTATGTGCCATCCCGTGTGCTACACACAGCCATTAGACACGCCCGTGTGTCTAGGCCATGCCAAGTCTGTTGGGTATACTGACTTAATTCGAAGGGCTACCCTAGGGGACACACGACCGTGTACCAAGGCCATGTGTTACACACGGTCAAGCCACACGCCCTTGTGTTCGGCCATATGGAGTGAAAATAGGCTTGGTTTAAGCCACATTTCTCACCCTCCACAAGCATACCTAAACCTCATCATCTTATACCATTTCAATGCATTCAAAGGCAGCCAAAGCATGTTAATTCATACACATATCATGCCATCTAACCACAACCATTTCAACTACTAAATTCCATATTCAAAACATGCCACATCAATATACCAAAATCATCATAAACATACATAACATCTTATTTCATTTTCTCACATTTCTATCGACTAAATCATGCTTCTTTAACATATCAATTCATAATTTATACCTCATACCAAAATATGCCAACACCAAAAGCAGTATATGCATCACATATATCATTTATCAAACACATACTTTAGGCTAACTTAAATGGCCAATACACATCAACATTTACAAGCCAAATCGTATGGCTAAAATCACAACTCAAAACATACCATCTTAACACTAGCCTATAGATGCCATATACCAAGCCCCAAAGTGTAAAAATACCGAAAATTAATAGCCAGATAATGTGATACAATCTCCGTTGACTTCTAACTCGAGCAATCATTCGAAACACTACAAAACATAGAAAAATAACCCAAAGTAAGCTTCACAGCTTAGTAAGTTCGTAATTCAAAGAAATAAAGCTTATAACTTCAAATTTATAAGCATAAACCATTTAAGTCAATCCAACATGTCTTGGCCTTAGCCTAAAACAACATTAACTTTTAAATTTTAAACATCACATGAACTAGCAATTATCATAAAGCATTATGACATAAGTTTACATTACTTATATGTATTCACATATCAAGCACATAGCTAAATATCTTTAAATCATCCAAACACTCATTCTATTCCATGCCTTCAATAACAATTTAATTTTAAGAATTTACCAATCCTTACCCTTTTCTCATAACCATTAAGCCACAATTTAAATGAGTAAAAATGGAGCATATCACAACTCATTTTTACCCAAAAGCCTAACACGTAATCATCAACCAAATTTATTATTTAACCACTATTCAAGTAATATAATATAATATATTATCAAACCATTAATTACATTATTATTACATATTCATTCCACAGTGATCATGAACTCACCATTTTCATAGATTCAATACTCAATTGAATTCCCGTACATACCTATACCATATCATACCAATTTCCGTACATACCTGTATCATCTCGTACCAATCTCATACTCAATCACATCTTTCATTTACGCATTGAATATTCAATGTCTCGCACACTAGATGCCATACCCAATACCTTGCACTCTAAGTGTTGTTCTGGATGTTTCGCACACTAAGCGCCATCCTCATTACTTCGCACACTAAGTGCCATTCTGGATATATCGCACACTAAGTGCCATCCCTGATACTTCGCACGTTAAGTGCCACATATAAATATGCGATGTGTTATTCAACATAGTAATAGTCATGAATATATCATTTGCACAATTTCAACACATTAAATATTCAAATATAATAATACTTAATGCATACGAACTTACCTCAATCGTCAAAATGTTGAAATGGATCGACTAGTCTGAAACTTTATTTTTCCCTCGATATAGACTCGTACGAGGCTTAACTTGATCTAATCAATCAAATTCAACTATTGCAATTCATATTTTATTTATTTTAACTCAAATTCATATTTTGGTAAAAGTACTATTTTACCCTTAAAGTTTCACACTTTTACAATATAGTCCCTAAGCTCGAAAATTAAAATTCATTCAATTTTGGCCAAACCCAAGCCTAGCCGAATTTAATACAACTTCATAGTAGCTCATACTTTCATTTACTTCACACTTTTAACCACAGCATTTCACATTTTCTCAATTTAATACCTAATTGACATTTTTGTCAAAAAAATCACTTTATAAAACTCATTAATCTAACATCAAAGATTTATTTTCTATCATTAATCATCAAGGTACTCAAACATTCAACAATGTCATCATCGAAATACTTTAACAATTTTGAAATCGGAGGTACGGGCTAGCTAGAACACAAAGCAACGATCTCAAAAACGTAAAAGTTATTAAAAACCAAGACGAAATAGACTTACAAGCATGAACAACCATGGCTGAACCTTCAAAGTTTTGAGAGCATTCTTTCCTTTCTCACATTCGGCTATTGATGAAGATGATAATATATAAATTGGCTTTTGTTTTATTTTATTTTATTATAATTACCAAATACTATATTTAACCTTAATATACATTAATAATTTCCATTATACCAAGCCATGGAATTCCACTATCAACAATTATGGAATAATTACCACTTAAGGACTCCCACTATTTAATTCCATAGCCATTTAATACTTTAACTTATAGAACACAACTTTTACGCATTGCGCGATTTAGTCCTTTTTGTTTAATTAACTATCGAAACGATAAAATTTTTCAACCAAACTTTAATACGATCTTCTTGCCACTTCGTAAATATTTATAAAAATATTTATGACACGATTTATAGAAACGAGGTCACAATACCTCATTTTCTTAACCCACTTGACCTTAGGGTCATTCCACTTGAACTTAATAAATCGCTAATAAAACAAAAAATCACAATATCAAAAACCTTTTTTAAACTCACAATTAACTCGTAAATATTAAATATAATATTTACAATCCTACTCGTCGAATTTGGTGGCCCCAAAACCACTATTTCGATTAACCCTAAAAATGGGCTGATACACCGCCCATGTGTTTACTACCATGCATACTGACTTAAAATTTTACGTGCAGGGGACAAACGGACGGACCACTCGCCCATGGGGCAGACCGTGTGTCACACATGACCTAGACACATGCCCGTGTGTCTTCTCGTGTGGACAAAAATAAGGCTATTTACCAAGCCTTTTTGTCACCCTTACTTACACAACCTACACAATAGCAACCAAAATTAATACAAGACTATTTCATGCAACCAAGTCAGCCATAATAGACAACATTTCATTTGTGCATTTTACTTATCCATGAAAATAACATCATTTGCATATATGAAAATGAATGTTAGCCATCATTTGAGGCTTAATACAAAATGCAGGGGAATCAACCCATGCCAACACATTTGACCAATTTTTCAAGGACTAAAAACATCAAAGTCTAACCCTATACATGCCATTCTCAAAAACAAATAATCTAACTATACCGACCGCTTTGGCTGATAGTGTGGTCGTTGCATCCGACGTCCGATGATCCTCGAGCTAGTTAGGCGGCGCTATAAGAAAAAGGAAAGGAGAGGGAGTTAGCATAAAGCTTAGTAAGTTGCACATAAATAAATATACAACATCAATTTTACCATTCAACAACATACTCGTAACACAAAAGTGGGCTCATCACTATCCATATAAATCTCATAGCATATATTGAGCTCATATCTCATACATTTCAAATCGGTACCTGTACCACTCACAACACGGTTATACCTTACTCAATAACTTAATTTGTATGTCTCATTGCTGAACCGTTCGAAACTTCACTTGGTATTGGATAAGCTTCAAACAAGGGGTAGGGTGCCGATGCCATGTCCCAGACATGGTCTTACACTAGCTCATGCCACAAGTCGATGCTATGTCCCAGGCATAGTCTTACACTGGCTAACACTTCGTAGTTGATGCATGTCCCAGACATGTCTTACACTGGCTTATGTCTCGAGGTCGATGCATGTCCCAGACATGTCTTACACTAGCACTCGTCTTAATGCTGATGCCATGTCCCAGACATGGTCTTACATTGGCTCTCATAATGTGGCCAATGCATGTCCCCAACATGTCTTACACTAGCCCACAATAACCCACATGTCATGGCATGAATATCCGATTTATTTCCAAGGTTCAAACGGGGACTGTACTATCTCTATTATCATCATACTTCCTCAAATCTACAATCAATCAATTCATGCTATATTAATTCAAATACAATTCAACATATACATTAGCAATGTAGTTGTATTATTTACATACAACTTACCTCGGATTACAAAATGTGGCGACTAGTCGATTTGCTTGGCTTTCCCCCAGTCTAGGTTCAGATTTTGTAATTCTTGATCTATAATAGCAAAACGTACTTATTTAGTCACTAAATAGAATTAAGCAATCGACAATTCACATCTTTGGTAAAATGACCATTTTGCCCCTAGACTTTGACAAAATGACCATTTTACCCCTAGACCCAAAAATTGATTTTTATCAAATTTCTTCATATCCTAAGCGTATCAGAACCCCTTTTTCTCTTATAGTAACCCTAAATTCCCATTATTTCACACATTTATCATCTATTTTACAACTTATGTAAAATAATCCTTTTCGGTGTTTCCATGCTAACACCTTTCACAAGAGTTATTTATAATACACCCAAGACTCATTTTCTTCCATAAAAACTCAACAAACATTACAAATCCTTTCACAGTAAAACTCTAACCTCTTAATCATTTTGCAAAATAGCACCTTCATTTGAGAGCTCATGCTTTAAGGGGTTCCAAAATGTAAAAATCATTAGGAAAAGTCTTGAAAATCACTTACTTGCAAGAGGAATGAGTTGCTAAAATTTTTGAAGCTCAAAACCCCTAAAAATGGCTAAAAAATCGGTGGTAATGAAGATAGAATGAAAGAAAAAGATGATAGCTAGGCTTAAGGCATCATTTTACTATACATTATGTCATCAAATTACCTAATGTTGACTTTTCAACATTTTTATCTCCTATGGCCGGCCAACTAAGATTTAAGAGTCTTTTTGCCCTTTAAAGACCCCCAAATTAAGATTCATAACAATTTAACACCCTTAGCTATCAATTTAAGACTTTTGTACTTTATGCGATTTAGTCCTTTTTCGCAATTGGTCTCATAAACGTCAAAATTAACTCACCAAACTTTTCATACACTACTATAAACATGCTATGACTCTAAAATAATAATAAAATAATTTTACTAACTTCAAATTTGTGGTCTCGAAACCACTATTTCGACTAGCCCCAAAATTGAATTATTACAATTCTCCCGCTTAAGGATTTTCGTCCTCGAAAATCTTACAGGTGAATAAATTCAGGTATTGATCTCTCATAGTCTCCTCGAGTTCCTACGTGGCTTACTCAACTCCATGTCTATTCCACAAAACTTTCACGAGTGTTATACTCTTATTCCTTAACTGTTTGACATCACGAGCCAATATCTTGACCGGATCTTCGCCATAAGTCATGTCTAGAAGAATCTCAACTTCCATTGGTACAATCACATACGAAGGGTCTAACCTATACTGGCGTAGCATGGACACATTGTAACAGCCCGATTTTAGAGGTAGTAGGAATAGTGGTCTCGAGACCATAAATTTGAAGTCAGAGAAAATATTTTATTAATTTTTTAAGCTTATAATGAGTTTATATTAGTGCATGAAAAATTTGGTGATTTAATTCTGACATTTGTGAGCCCAATTGCGAAAAAGAACTAAATCGCATAAAATGTAAAAGTCCTAAAATGATAGCTAAAGGTGTCAAATAGCTAGAGAATAAAAATTGGGAGTCTTTAAAGGAAAATTAGTCCCTTAAGAGAGGCTTGGCCGGCCATGGGTGGTATGAATGTTGAAAAGTCAACATTTGGTATTTTGATGACATAATGCATAGTAAAATAATGCCTAAGCCTAGCTATCATCTTTTTCTTTCACTCTTTCTTCTTCACCACTAATTTTTTAGCCACTTTGGGGGGTTTTTAAGCTTCAGAAACTTTAGCAACTTTAAGCCTTCACAAGTAAGTTATTTTAATGACTTTTCTTGAATGTTTTTGTACTTTTGAGACCCTTGAAGCGTGAGCTTTCAAATTAGGGTACTATTTTGCAAAATGATTAAGAGTTTAGGGTTTTCCTATGAAAGGATTTTTAATGTTTTCTGATTTTTTATCGAAAAAAATGAGTCTTGGGTGTCTTATAAACAACTTTTGTGAAGAGTGTTAGCATGAAAACACCTAAAAGGACAATTTTGCATAAATTAGAAGTTTGTGGGTAAATGTGTAAAATAGTGGGAATTTGGAGTTGTCATAAGAGTAAAAAGGGTTTGGCTAGGCTTAGGATATGAATAAATTCGATAAGAATCGATTTTCGGGCTGAGGGGTAAAAAGGTCGTTTTATAAGAGTCTAAGGGCAAAATGGTCATTTTGCCCAATTATGAATTGTTGAATGGCTAGGTTGATAAAGTGACTAAATGAATGTGTTTTGCTATTATAGATCAAGAATTACCGACTCCGAACCTAGATTAAGGGAAAGCCAAGCAAATCGAGTAAACCGTCTAGTCGCTACATTTTGTAATCTAAGGTAAGTTGTATGTAAATAATACAACTACGTTGCTAATGTATGTGTTGAATTGTATTTGAATTAATATAGCGCGAATTGCTTGATTTTGGAATTGAGAAGGTATGATGATAATAGAGATAGTAGAGTTCCCGTTTGAACCTAGAAAATAAATCGGATATTCATGCCATGATATATGGGTTATTGTTGGCTAGTGTAAGACATGTCTGGGACATGCATCGACCACATTATGAGAGCCAGTGTAAGACCATGTCTGGGACATGGCATCAACATTGAAACAAGAGCTAGTGTAAGACATGTCTAGGACGTGATTGGCCTCGAGACGTAAGCCAGTGTAAGACATGTCTAGGACATGCATCGGCTACGAGATGATAGTCAGTGTAAGACCATGCCTGGGACATGGCATTGACTTGAGATATGAGCCTGTGTAAAACTGTGTTTGTCATATGGCATCGGTGCCTTAACCACGTTTGAGGCTTAATGAATATCCAGTAGTGTTCCAAATGGTTCAACGATGAACGTTATATTCATAAGCTAATGAGGAAGGTATAATCGTGTTGTGAGTGGTACAGGTACCTAATTGGTACGTCTGAGATATGAGCTCATTGTGTAATATGTGACTTGTATGGATGGTAATGAGTAAGTTATATTTACGCCTATCTTGGTAATATGAGCATGTTGATTATTGATAAATTGTTGTTGTACACTTACTTATATGCAACTTACTAAGCTTTTATGCTTACCCCCTTTTTGTTCCATTACCTTATAGTACCGCCTGTCTAGCTCAAGGATCATCGAAAGTCAGAGATATCGATCACACTATCAACCGAAGCATTTAGTATAGTTGGATTTATATTTTTGAATATGACATGTATAGCACTTAGAATTATTATTTTGTGTTTTTGAGAATTGGCCAAATGTGTTAGCTTGGGTTGGAAACCTATCAATTTGTATTAAGTCTTGAGTGATGGCTAACATTCATTTTGAATTTATAAAAGGTGCATTATCATGGTTCAATGAATTTCTATTGTGGCTGATTTGATTGCAGGAATTATGCTTGTCTTTAGTATTGGTTGGTATTTATATAGAACTACATATGTAAAGGTGGCAATGGGGCTTGGTAAATAGCCTTATATTGTCCACACGGGTAGGAACACAGGCATGTGTCTAGGCCGTGTGTGACACACGGTCTGCCCTATGGGCATGTAGTCCGGCTGTGTGTCCCTTGCACGTAAAAATTTCAAGTCAGTATGCATGGTAGTAAATACATGGGTAGAGACACGACCGTGTGTCTCCACCGTATGAAGGACACGACCCAGCATACGGGCGTGCTATTTGGCCGTATGACATTTTGAGCATGCTGACGTCAGAAACAGAATGTCCATGTTTTCACACATTGGCTAGGACATGGGCATGCTGTTACCGTGTGAGGGACACGGGCAATTGACACAGGCGTGTGTCTGGCCGTGTGGAAACCCTTCTAGGTGTGAATTAGAGATTAAATCTATACGAGTGTGGGACATGGGCGTGTCCCAGGGTACTTAGGCCGTGTAAACCATACAGGCCATCTGCACAAGCATGCCGATATAGTCATAGTGACGTGTTACCCTTCCACACGGGCGTGTGCCCTATTTTGAAGGTAAATTTCTTAAGGATGGTTTAAGGATCTGGAATGGTCTCGAATAGTTTTCAACGATTGAATTGGGGCTCGTAGGCCCATAATAAGAAGTTTAAAGTATAAATTGAAAAAGTTTTAAATTGGACCGAGTCTAGGTGACTTGAGATTGTTTGTATGCATGAGATAAAATTTGGTAATGCCTTGCACTCCGACTCGGTATGGGTTACAGGCATAGGGTGTTACATTTAGTAGTATCAGAGCTATAGTTTAATCAGTTCTAGGACTAACCTAGTGAGAGTACGCATCTAGCTATACATGCCATAACTGTATATTGATAGTATGACGATTTTTGACGATTATAAATTGTATTTTCATATAGTAAATGGATCCTGATAGAGCCACAGTGGATGACGTGGAGAGTAACGTGTCGGCTCCCACTGAAGGGACCACACCAGTTGAGAGTGAGCATGTGACTATGGGCCAAGGTAGAGGGGCTAGAGAAGCCTATCTCTAAATGATGGATGCTTGGTATACGGAGTTCGTTCGTGCGAATCCGAACACTCCACCTCCCCCACCTCCCCCGATTCCTCAGTATGCCCTGGTTGCTTCACAAGGTGCAGACATGATTAGGAGGGAGAAGCCTCCGGTAGACAAGATCCAGAAGCAAGGGGCTAAGGAATTCTGGGCTAACATAGATGATGACCTAGAGAAAGTAGAGGTTTGGTTAGAGAATACCATCAGGGTATTTAATGAACTGTCGTACGCGTCTGAGGAGTGTGTGAAGTGTGCAGTTTCGCTCTTACGAGATTCGGCCAACCAATGGTGGAATACTCTCGTGTCTGTGGTACCGAAAGATAGTAACTTTGGAATTCTTCTAGAAAGAGTTTCGAAAAAAGTACATTAGCCAAAGATTTGTAGACCAAAAGAGAAAGGAATTTCTAGAGTTAAAGTAAGACGATATGACAGTAGTGAAATATGAACGTGAGTTTGTGAGGCTTAGTAAGTATGCGCGGGAGTGCATATCTATAGAAATTACCATGTGCAAGAGGTTTGAGGACGGCCTCAATGAAGATATCCGAGTGTTTGTTGGCACCTTAGAGCTGCGAGAATTTGTAGCACTTGTTGAAAGGGCCTATAAGGCTGAAGAGCTGATTAAAGAAAAGAGGAAAGCGACTGTTGAGTCGCGGGACACAAAGAAGAGACAGATGGGGAAATCACATTAGTCCTTATCCAAGAGATCGAAGGAATTCACGACCCGATCGAATGCTTAGGTAGGGTTCTCGAATAGAAACAAGAACTGTCAAAACGTAATTTCTAGAGCCCAGACCACTTCTATCGTAAGCATCGGTAGCGCTCGGCCAAATAGACCAAAATGTTTGCAATATGGTAAACGCCATTTCGATGAGTGCTGAGGTAAAGAAAGAGGGTGTTTTAAATGTGGGTCACTAGACCATTTCATCCAAGACTGTCCCGAATTAGATGAGGGAGAGAAAAAGTAAGAAGTAAAGGCAAGTAGTGCTCTATTGGGGGGTAGAACACCAAAGAACCCCGAAAGTGGGGCAAGAAGTAGAGGCACGCCAAAAGATGCTGCGGTGAGGCCCAAGGACAGAGCGCCTGTAAGGACTTATGCTATTCGAGCTCGAGAAGAGGAGGAGTCTCCTGACGTGATAACGAGTACCTTTTCTATCCATGAAATATCTGTTGTTGCCTTAATTGACCTGAGATCTACCCACTTTTATATTTGTATGGAATTGATATGTAACAGCCCAATTTTGGGCCTAGTCGGAACAGTGGTTCTGAAACCACTATTTTGGGACCGGAGAAATTATTTTTTTATATTATATTATGTGTTATAGCATGATTATATGAGCACATGAAAATTTTGGTGAATTAATTTTAGCATTTGTGAGCTTAATTTCGAAAAAGGGCTAGATCGCATAACGGGTAAAAGTTGTGATTTGCTAGCTAAATATGTTAAACTACTAAAGAACCATAATTGGGGGTGTTTAAAGTGCAAATAGACCCCTTTCATAAGCTTGGCTGGCCATAGAGACAAATAGGAGTTAAAAAGTCAAAGTTAGGTGACTTTTTTTTGGTAATAAATAAAACAAAAAGAAAAAGTTGTCATCCTTTCATCCTTTTTTTCTTCTTCCATTGAAAATGGCAGCAAGGAGGGGGTTTGGAAAGCTAAAAATATCAACCACTTATATTCTTTGCAAGCAAGTGATTTAGATGCCTATTTTTGATAATTTTTGTACTTTTAGAACCCCTGTAGCATGAACTAGCTAATGGGGGGATTATTTTGTGAAATGGTTGATAGTCTAGGGATTTGCCATGAAAGGATTTATGTTGTTTGCTGAATTTTTATGGGAGAAAATGAGTCTTGGGTGTCTTATAAACAACTTTTGTGAAAGGTGTTGGCAAGAAAACACCTAAAAAGACTATATTGAATAAGTTGTAAAATAGATGTTAAGTATGTGAAATAGTGGAAAATTGGAGTTGCTATTAGAGTAAAAAGGGTTCTTCTAAGCTTAAGATGTGAAGAAAATTGATAAAAATCAATTTTCAGACCTAGGGGTAAAATGGTCATTTTGCAAAAGTCTAGGGGCAAAATGGTCATTTTGCCCAAATATAGGTTATTGAATACGTAGATCGATAAAGTGATTAAATTTGTGAACTTTTGTTATTTTAGATCAAGAAAATCGAGATTTGGGCTTAAATTGAGAAAGTGCATGGTTAAAGACAATAAGAGAATAATTAACCGAAATTGCATTTGAGGTAAGTCTGTGTGATTAAATGAGCATAATATTTATGCCATTGTTATTATACTTGAAAAAATATCTTGCCATGATTGTATTAAAGTTTAGGTTGATGATATTGTATATGAGAAAGTGATGTCAAATGTAAATAACATTTATGTGTTGATTGAATGCTTGGAGATTTGATGGAATTTGATATTCCATTGAAACTAGTAAGTTGTATGTAAATAATACAACTACATTGTTATTATGTGTGTTTAAATTGATATAGCCTGAATTTCTTGGTTGTGGAAATGATTATGTTTGATGAATATTGAGATAGTAGATTTCCCATTTGAACCTTAAGAAACAATTCGGATATTCATGCCATGACATTTGGGTTATTTGTGAGCCAGTGTAAGACCATGTCTGGGACATGGCATCGGCATTGAGATAAGAGCTAGTTAAGACATGTCTGGGACATGCATCAACCTCGAGATGTAAGCCAATGTAAAACATGTCTGGGACATCCATCGGCTAAGAGATGTGTCAGTGTAAGACCATGTCAGGGACATGGCATCGGCACAGATATGTGAGAGCTAGTGTGTAACAACCCAATTTAGACCCTATCGAAACGGTGGTTTCGAAACCATAAATCCGAGTCAGAAAAAAAATTTAAATTTATTTTGTGTTTATTTTGTGTGAATTTATATCTGTGAAATTTTCATGATTTAATTTTTTCATTTGGGTGTCCGATTAAATAAAAGAGCTTAATCGCATAAATTGAAAATTTGATAGTTTTAATTGTAAGGACTGAATTAGTAATGGCTTTCTAAATGGAAGCCTTTAAGTTGTAAATAGCCCATGTCCTTATAAGTGGTACGGTGGTAGGTAAAAATTTAATAGTTTTTATATTATTTTATTTAACTTATACATATATGTAAAATTAAGCTTTATTTTATAATAAGATATTATGTGTATATATATATTTATATTATAATGCATGAAATTGAAAGCCAAATCATGTCCAGTAATTTATTTAAGAGACGAAAAAGGGTTTATAACATAAAGCTTGGTTATAATTTTAAAAGGGGTAATTTAGGAAACCAAGTTATAAATTATATAATATATGTTATATGTTATATCATAAAATTATCCTAAGTGTTCATATACTTCCATTGCTGAAACTTAAGCAAGAAAGAAAACAAAACAAAAAGCTAGGGTTCGGTTATATTCATGCTTGATTAAGGTATGTGTTTAGCTCGGTTTTTTATACTTTTTATGTTTTTGAGATCGTTGCTTTGAGTACTACAAAACCCATGCTTAAATTTTGAATTTTGATGAATATTTTAAGTTATGCTATTGATGAGAGCTTGTGATTTTTATTGTTTGATGATGAAATATGAAAGATAGTTGTTGGGTTAACATATTTTGTATTGGAATTTTTGATGATTTTGAATAATTAGAACATAATTGCAAAATAAAAAGTTGAGGCACTAAATTGTGAAATTGATGGAAAATATGGACTTGTATGTATATAGGGAGCATTCGGCCTAACTAGAGTGTAGCTAAATTTTCTGTATTTTGTATTTTACGCAATAGGGACTAAATTGTAAAAATTTTAAATGTTAGGGGCAAAATGGTAATTTGCCCATTTGTGTGTTTTTGGACAAAAGTGAATGAAAATATGTTTGAATGAGCTTAATTTGAATTTGTTTAGATCAAGAACCAAAGAAATCAGATTTGGAACGGGGAAAAACGAAAGTTGTTAACTAGCAACCCCGTCTCATTCTATAACGTCTAAGGTAAGTTTATAAGCAAATAGACGTGTTTAATTATAGTTAAATATTAAATGTATATGCTGGTTTGCAAAGTATGAATTTATATATGCTATTGTCGAATGTGTATACGTTTGGTAACCATGTTCGAGCATTCGTTTCGACCGAGTCACGAGGTCTAAAAGCCCCATATGAAGCTTAGAAATTGCTAGGATAAAGATGTCATGAAATAAGATTCCGATATATGTGTACGAGTAAGACCCTGTCTAGGACAATGGCATTGATATGTGATTACATGAAGACCATGTTTGGGACGTTGGCATTGTACGATATGTGTGATTATTTGAGTATCTTATTCAATTCCGAATGGTTCAATGGCTAATGATAAGCTTGTGATCAAGTGTGTAATCGAGCTAAAGTGAATAGGTATGTGATAGTTATTTGTTCTTGTGAAACAAGGTAAGTTGGTCATTATATTTGTGATACAAATTATATGAGATGAAAATGAAAGTTTATGTATTTATGAAAATTTATATTCGGCTAAATGGTATTATACGTGATTTCCTAGTTGAGATTTATGAGCTTATGTATATATTTATGAATACATTCGGTCAAGAATGTGATGTGACCTTAATAATGGATGATAGCTATGTTAGTAATTACAAGTGTATTCAGCTTAGATGAATTGATACATGGCTATATATTTGATATATTGAATTTTGATAAACTGAATGTATACATGTGAATGTGATGATATAAGTTGATATTATTATAATGATCTATTAATGTTATTGAGTTGTTAAGTTTCTTATGACTTACTAAGCTATGATAGCTTATTATGTGTATATGTTTGTCTCTGTTTTATAGATTTTTAGAGTTTTGTTACGGGCTCGGGGATCGTCAGTGAAGTCAATCACACTATCATCTGTTTATCGGTACTTTTAATAGTAAACTTGAAACTTATGGCATGTATAGGCTATACTATCCTTTGGACATGTTTGATTTTGGTATGTATATATTATAAGCCATGCGAAAATGGCTTGTTCTTTTTGCCAAATATGTTTTCATGTTTTGATTAAATGATGTGGTTGACATGGTTGGCATATTAAGCTATGATATTTATTTAGATGTGAAATATGCTTGATGTGGATAGATAAATTTTTTATATTAATTTTGGTGCATAATTAGATGGAAGTAATGATTATAAAATGTTTTGGTTTTGGCTGATTTGACTACAATTTGTATATATATGAGTATATATAAAATTGGTTGATATGTTTGTTAAGACATGAATCTATGAATTGGTTTTGGATGAATTCGATGTTGATATATAGGAGAAATGTGAAAATTTTAAGTTATATGTAAGTTTAAGTATTTAGCCGAATATGTGTCCATGGATATATTTTTGGATATAACCATTGTGGCATTGCATGATGAGCAATAAATAAAAACATGTTTGGATTCAATTCGGTAAGTTTAAGTGAAGGTCAAGTAGTTGTTATTTATTATTCATGTATATGCATTTATGGTATTAATATGAAAGGCAAAAATTATGATTGATGTCTTGAATTGATTCTTTGAAATGTTTATGCGCATGGAATGATTGAATAGAAATGGAAGTGAATATTAGTTAATCATAAGTATTAAGCATTATTTGCATCTGGTTAAGCTTAAGAAAATGATTAGATGAATAGTAACATTTGTTACAAGTTGATAAAATGTCTATATGCGAATTTGATAAATTGTCTTGAGCATTTGTGAAATGATGAGTAATGATGCTATGAAGGAGTGTTACAGATTATGTGCATATGATTTTGGTGGGTTTTAATAATGTATAATAATGGTATGTTTTAGAACATGGTGTGGTAATGATATATATAAGTGTATGACTTCTAGAATGTATAAGTATACAATATTCCTTGAACATATATTTTTGTATAAACTAAAATATGCTTGAGTGAGTGGCTTGTTTACTAACCGAAATCGAATAAGTAAAAGATTAATGTGGTTTTTGGTTAGATTCAAAATAGTACATTATTATTTTTAATTAATTAACTTAATGATATACTTGTATGTATATAATATGGATTAAGTTAACATGTGAATATTTGAAACTGTATTTATGTCCTGTAATGCTACATTACCCTAGTCTGGCGACGGATACGGGTTATGGGTGTTACATAGTGTAAGACCATGTCTGGGACATGGCGTGGGCCTCGATTTTGATAGCCAATGTAAGACCGTGTCTAGGACATGGCATATACTTGATGGATGAGCCAGTGTAAGACCATTTCTAGGACATGGCATCGACATTATACCCTATGTTTGAGGCTTAGAAAATATCCGATAGTTTTCCGAATGGTTCAACGGTGAGAGTTACAGTTTAAGCTAAAGAAGAGAGGTTATGACCATATTGTGAGTGGTACAAGTACTTACATGAAATTGATGAGATGTGAATTCAATTCATGTTACATGATTAGTAAGAAATGAATATGAGCATGTTGAGTAACACAGGTATGTATGCCAAGCTCATGAGAAATGATTTCAGTTTATGATGCACATTTAGTGAAGATGTAAATAGGTAACCCATGCTTATAAGAATGATTTTGTGATGACCTTGTGATTATAGGTCTATACTTATGATGTATGAATATGTAACCTTACCAATGTGGTGAAAATGAATTAATATGGTGTGATGAACGTAGTATCTTTAATTTACACCAAAATAGTTTTGGACAACAGCCATAGTCCAACTTTAAAAATCCATCAAAAATTGTGGAAATATAGTGAGAGGCTGAATAAAATATGAAATTAAATACTAATGAGTCTAGTTTTACATAGAAGAAATGGTGTAAGCAAAAGAGTATCATACTATGAAATATTTTAGTTGTTGTGAGACAGAGTCAGAATGACTTCGAAATCCCTTGTTCTGATTTGAGAAAATCATTGAAAATTGTACAAAAATATTTATGAGTTATAATTTATATGCTTAGAATTCTTAATGAGTATATTTTCAATATAAATAGACGGGAAAATCATCTGATCCCCATATTATGAGATAATTAATTTTTAGTGAAGAGGGGTCAGAATTGTCAGACAGCGAAAAAGGGTAACTTTAAGGAATAAACTGTACTAATTGACTGAACCAAAAATTTTGAAAATTTATGGTAAGAAGATATGTGAGTCTAGTTTCAGGGAAAATTAGCGGAACTTATGTTGGAGTTCTGTAGCTCCAGATATAAATAATTTAGTGACTGTGACTCGAGAAAACAACTTGACTGGAACATGAGTAAAAATGCAAATAGGGTTGTATTACCATGAGAAGCAAGTTGATAAGTTGCTTATTATTTTCTTACGGTCTTACTAAGCTATAAAGCTTACTCCCTTCATTTCCTTTCCTTTAGTGTTTTCAGGTTAGCTCGGGGTTGGAGATCGTCAGAGGCAGCATCACACTATCAAGTCACTACCTTTGGAAAAAAAAAGGAAGTATATATTAGAAATTTTCAAGTGAGTGGCATGTATAGGGACCTAGTTGATTGACATGCATTGTTTTGCTTTGGCCAAACGTGTTGGCTTATATTTATATGCATATGGCCATGAGATGTGGCTCATATTGATTATGGATTGTAAGCCTAGCTATTCATGTCATGTCTAATGTTTATAATGTGATTATGTTTGGTTGCCATGCATGGTTAGTAATATGACATGTGTGTTGGAGGTATGCTCTATGACCAATTGAGGTGGTCATAGCCATGTAGTAATTGCACGTTATAAAAACAACATGATAATGATTGAACATGAGTGCTTGATGGATAAGTTGGTAACCATTGTATAATGGTAAGAGTGGTCATCAAAATGACAAGTCTTATGAATGTGAAATAAGGAATCTAGGCTTGGTATTGCATGAGTAGATACATTACTTGTAAGAGGACACGTTAATGTTAAGGATATGTCTTAATAAAGAGTGTTTAATCACTAAAATGATGCCATGATTTGCAATTTTGATTTACATAAGGTTGTAAGAGATTATGGGTAACATGAAGGCTTAGAAAATAGCCTAAGTGTTGGCTACACGGGCTGAGACACGGTCATGTGTCTCAACCGTGTGAAAGACACGGTCTGGAGACTTGGGCATATGGCCTGACCGTGTGGTTCGATGTGCATGCTAACATCATAGACAGAGAGTTACACGGCCTGAGGATACGGGCGTGCCAAAGGCACACGGGCATGTCCTTATGTCCACACGGGTGTGTGACCCTGTTTCATGGGAAAATTTTCTAAGTTTTCCTGAAACTTCTTAAAGTTCTTAGTTTAGTCCCGAATCGTTCCCGATGCATGTTTTGGGCTTCGTAGACTCAAATAAGGGACAACATGTATGTGCTTGAAAGGTTTTGTATTAAAAGAGATTTTATGCCCCGATTTTTGCATGAATGTGTATGTTTAAGTCCGGTAATGCCTTGTACCCTATTTCAGCGTTGGATATGGATAAGGGGTGTTACATTTAGTGGTATCAGAGCATGGTTTAGCCAGTTCTCAGACTAACCTAGCACGTGTAAGAGTCTAGCTATACATGCCACAAGTTTGTGATAGTGTGATGTCTTCCGGCGCGAATGAGAACTATTTTGTGTGGAAGGTACTCTCCAATCGAGCTATATCTAATCACGTAGATAATGATGCTAAAGTATTCAATAAAGTGCAATATGAAGATTTAAAACTCGAAAAGGTACGAACAAGAATTCGTGAAATGTATATGTACATATTTGTAATATGAGAAACATGAAATAGAATGTGTACATGGTATAATGAGCTTATCTATGATTAATTTATAATCCCATGGTGTACATGATTGATTTTTTCGAGTGAATACATGTGTTTAAATAACTTACTAAAAATACAGGTAGAAAGATTGTTCATGTATACTTATTTGAATGAACATGGTTGGCAAATTCACATAGTCTGAGTATATATGTTAAATTGCTTGGATTGATTTACATGTTTGTAATGATATGCATAAGATGATGTATGACATGAAAGTACAGAATGGAATATACTCATCCATGTTTGTTGGCTCTCATATGATGTTATGTACATGACTGGTTTGATTGAATGAATGAGATAAGTAAAGTTACTCAGAATTCATAGAGTGCATGTATGAGTATACTTGTCTAAATGAGATAACTGGAAAGTTAGCGTAAAACGAATATGAATGTCGGTCTATTTGAAATGAATGATATGATTATGATAATGTTGCTATGATGATGAAAGTTGTGTTACATGTGTATGTATATGAGAGTCGAGTGAGAGGCCCTACGACCTCACCCTCTTACCAGAATGGTGTATTGTAATGGAATTTCATGAGAATTGTGCTAAATAAATTTACAAGCATGAAACCAAAGAGTTCAGTGGAGAAATATCTATAAACACGATTAGAGATTGAGAATGAGTTGATAAGTAAGCCAGAGCTAGAAAAGTATTAGGTTGACATCAAGATTATGTGAATTATGCACTGTCACAGTTAGAGAGAAAATGTACTTTGGTAAATCGAATTACTCAGGTACGAGGTTGAGAAAGTGAAATAATATGGGATTTCTGATGACAAAAATAGTTAGAGGAATAACATTTGAAGCATGAAATGTCTGAGTATAGAAGTCATAGTGAGTAAATGATGACTGTCTCTCTTGATATATTTTAAGAGATAATTGTTCTTGGAAGTATTATAGTGGCTATCTATCTTCTAATGAAATTCTTGTTATATGAGAATGTTATCTGATCTTAATATCTGATGAAGACATTTTCGGTCTGACTGGTTTATAATCTACTTTGCTCTACCTCTCTCTGGTATTCTGTTATATTCAGTCTGATGGGAACTTATGGGAAAATGCACATGATGCTATGATTCTGTTTCTCTAAATTATCGTATTTGATTCCAGTGGGATTAAATGATACTTTCTTCTAGACTTTTTCCCTCTGGGGATTTATCGAAGTCTTTCATATTATCTTAAGAGGTTATTTTCAGACTTTCGATATAGTCCCGTATCTTGGAATTTCTCTATCTTGGATTTCCTTACTTGGTTTTCTTGTTATCTTTGTTCCATAATTTGTCAATTATGACTGATGTTCAAAGTGTGTTCTTTAGCTTGCAATAATCATGTCAAGTGTAACTATGCTCCTAATTTGATCATCGTAATATGGTGATTTTAGTATTTGGATTTCTCTAATTTACGTATAAGGATTTGACATCGGAAAAGGCCTAAGTGGTGAAATTTTGAATTTCAATTGGTATGATAGATCTCTTTTCTCAAGTAAGTTAATTGAAATTAATGCCTTCAATTGATATATCTATGTTATTTGGGATAATGCAATCATATGATCTTTGAGAAAGCAAATTGTGCCTACGAGTACTTGGACAGAAAAATCAAAACTTATACAGAAATTTTGTGAGGAACCCTCGAGAATAGTGTATTAGTGATCGAATTTGGAACTCGACATTGTTGATTTTTGTGCATGAATTCTAGAAATGTTGAAAAGTTTAAGGATGTATATCAAGTGTGATCAGAATTATTTCTGCTTGTGTTAGCACTAGAAAGGAGATGAGAAAAAGTTGATATGGATTTCATACATGGATTATTCCTATCTCTGAAAGAGAAAAATGTTATGAGACTTATTGTTAAATGTTTGACGAGATATGTAAATCATGCCGGTATTTACTAAATTTTCACTCATCAAATTCATGGAATTTTGTGTTTTTATGATTGTTGGATTTCTTGGAATTCTAGTCTCCACAAATCATATTGAGATCCGAGTTTTATATCATGATTTCTTGGGGAAGCTAAATGAGGCTTTGAAATTTATAAGCAACTAAGAGTTGAATTGGTAAACAATTGGACTGTGTGAAACTATAGAGAGCATAAGACCAAGATGAACTGACTAGTTTCACTTTTTGAATTCAAAAAGATTCAAGTAAGAGTGCATATGTAGCATGATAGTATGGATTAGACTTTTAAGTGCATGAACTCACTGATAGAGGTTAAGGTTTGGTGAAAGCGTCATTTAACAAAGATTCACTCATGATTCGAATATGAGAAATTAATGAGACAAGTATTAAAGGTACAGAAGATTAAAAGTTCTTTAGCAGTGATTGTGAGAAAGAGAAGTTTATGTGAGAACCAAACCACTTTTCTGGTAAGACTTTCGAGGACGAAAGTCTCTAAGGGGGAGAATTGTAACAGCCCGATTTTTGGCCTAGTCGGAACAGTGGTTCCGAAACCACTATTTTGGGGCTGGAGAAATTATTTTTTATATTATATTATGTGTTATAGCATAATTATATGAGTGCATGAAAATTTTGGTGAATTAATTTTAGCATTTGTGAGCTTAATTTCGAAAAAGGACTAAATCGCATAACGAGTAAAAGTTGTGATTTTCTAGCTAAATATGATAAATTACTAAAGAACCATAATTGGGGGTGTTTAAAGTGCAAATAGACCCCTTTCACAAGCTTGGCCGGCCATAGAGACAAATAGGAGTTGAAAAGTCAAAGTTAGGTGAATTTTTTTGGTAATAAATAAAACAAAAAGAAAAAAGTTGTCATCCTTTCATCTTTTTTTTCTTCTTCCACAGAAAATGGCAACAAGGAAGGGGGTTTGGACAGCTCAAAATATCAGCCACTTATATTCTTTGCAAGTAAGTGATTTAGATGCCTATTTTTGATAATTTTTGTACTTTTGGAACCCTTGTAGCATGAACTAACTAATGGGGGGACTATTTTGGGAAATGGTTGATAGTTTAGGGATTTTCCATGAAAGGATTTATGTTTTTTGTTGAATTTTTATGGGAGAAAATGTCTTGGGTGTCTTATAAACAACTTTTGTGAGAGGTGTTAGCATGAAAACACCTAAAAAGACTATATTGCATAAGTTGTAAAATATATGTTAAGTATGTGAAATAGTGGGAAATTGGAGTTGCTATAAGAGTAAAAAGGGTTCGGCTAAGCTTTCTAGTTTAATTATATCATTAATTCACTACATTACACTTTTCAAGTTTAATTTCTACCCCCGGTCCAAATGACCGTTTTGCCCCTAACATTTGACATTTTTACTATTTAGTCCTCAAGCTCGTGTAATGACACACATGGAATTTCTATCTTACCCAAGCCTGACTGAATATTTTTCTCTCTTATGGTAGTCCACATTTTCCATTATTTTCTCATTTCTACCACACATTTTAAAATATTTGCAAAGTGGTCCCTACAAGTGCTTTTCATGAAAATCACTCAGGAAAAGATGTTTATCACACCTTAAACTTTCATACCACTCCATAATCCACCAAAATACAAGCAACTCATGCATGGGTAAATTTTTAAACATGAACCCTAGTATGAAATATGGGTAGAAATGGAGAGAGTAAGCTACCGGGATTCAAAAAATACAAAGAACATTAAAAACGAGGCCTGGGAGCACTTACTATTGAGTTTGGAAAGCTTGAAAACCCTAGCTATGGAGAGCATGAAATTTTCGACAGCTATGGAGAAGAAGATGGCTGATTTTGGCTTATTTTTCCCATTTTATTTCATTAGAAAGCTAATTGACCAAAATGCCCTTAAGTCCTTTCTTTAAAATTTCATCCATGCAAGCCCATTTTTTACCAAAAACTTAGAAATTGGGAAAATTGCTCCCCAAAACCTTTTAATTTATAATCTAAAGAAATTTCAATCAAATTGCTTCTAGAATCCAAGTTTTGCAATTTATTCAATTTAGTCCCTAATTTCCAATTAGACACCTTACTCAAGGAATTTCTTCATGAAACTTTAACACATGCATAATCTCATATTCTAGGTCTCATAATAATCATAAAATAAATATTTTGATGTCGATTTTGTGGTCCCAAAACCACTGTCCTGACTAGGCCCTATTTCGGGATGTTATAAGAAATTTGATAAAAATTAATTTTCGGACCTAGGGGTAAAATGGTCATTTTGCAAGTCTAGGGGCAAAATGGTCATTTTGCCCGAATATAGATTATTGAATACCTAGATCGATAAAGTGATTAAATTTTTAAACTTGTGTTATTTTAGATCAAGAAAATTGAGATTTGGGCTTAAATTGAGAAAGTGTGTGGTTAAAGACAAAAGGAGAATAATTAGTCGAAATTGCATTTGAGGTAAGTCTATGTGATTAAATGAGCATAATTTTTATGCCATTGTTATTATACTTGAAAAACTATCTTGCCATGATTGTAGTAAAGTTTAGGTTGATGATATTGTATATGAGAAAGTGATGTCAAATGTAAATAACATTTATGTGTTGATTGAATGCTTGGAGATTTGATGGAATATGATATTCCATTGAAACTAGAAAGTTGTATGTAAATAATACAACTACGTTGTTATTATGTGTGTTTAAATTGATATAGCATGAATTGCTTGGTTGTGGAAATGATTATGTTTGATGAATATTGATATAGTAGAATTCTTGTTTGAACCTTAAGAAACAATTCAGATATTCATTCCATGACATTCGGGTTATTTGTGAGCCAGTGTAAGACCATGTTTGGGACATGGCATCGGCATTGAGATAAGAGCTAGTGTAAGACATGTTTGGGACATGCATCGGCCTCGAGATGTAAGCTAGTGTAAGACATGTCTGGGACATGCATCAGCTACGAGATGTGTCAGTGTAAGACCATGTCAGGGACATGGCATCGGCATAGATATGTGAGAGCTAGTGTAAGACCATGTCTGGGACATGGCATCAACTTGATGGATTAGCTAGTGTAAGACCATGTCTGGTGTATAGGCCCAAATCTGCCCGGGGCCCGTAAAAACATAAGCTAAATAAATTAACAAATATAACAGTCCAAATATTACGATCCATTTACAACAAATATTAACAGTCCAGTACATAGGGCCCAAATTAACCCAATCACAACCCAAAGTTACAGGGCCCAAAATACTTTAGAGACAAAAACCCTAGGGTTTCTACCTCTAACGTCGCAGCCAGTCTCCAGCCCACAATGCCGTACGGCCTCCTGGTGCCACAGCCATGCCCACGCCTCCGTACGCCAGCGCACAGCCCCCGTTCACACGCCACGCACACCTCGTACTTGCAAGCAAATGCAAAAACCACAGCACAACAAAGAGGAAAAAACAAAAGAATTTGTATTTTCTTTTCATTTTTTCTGTTTCGGCTATAAAAGCCATGTAATAATCAATGTATTTTTTTTACGCATACTATACATGGATACTGAATAGTAAATTCGGAAGCAATTTTTGAGAAGGTGATTTCTGTTTTTGATTTCTGTAATTTTTCTTTGATTTTTTCCTTCCTCTCTTTTCCTAGTGATTTACTTCCTCAAATCCTTCATCATTACATTTAGAAAATAAAAGAAAAGGGAGAAGATAAATTTTACCTTGCGAATAAGCCGTAGATTTCTTTTGCTTCGTCAAAATCGAAGTCAAAATGGAATTTCGAGGCTAAAAAGCGTCCTTCAAAGCATGAAAGTACTGGCTACCGTTTAGGGAGGTGGGTCGGTGCTTGAAGGAGTGAATTTAGGTTTTGTTAAAAGAGAAAAGATGAAGCTAGGTTTGGTTTGGCTGAATGGCTTGATTTTAGCCGTTATAAAGGACTAAAAACGACATCGTTTTAAGCCAATCTCAATGGCTACAAAACGGCACCGTTTCAAGGGCTATGTCCCGATGACCAGACCCGTGCCCGGATAGGATCTGCGCTTTGGTCATTGAGGGATATTTTCGATATAAGTCCTTCCCCTTTTGCGCTGCATTTCAATCAGCTTATATTTGTATTTCTTTGGTTTTTAATTTTTCCCTGTAATTTGCGCATGTTCACACTTTGGTCCGTGCCTCAGCATTGCATTTTAGGGTCTGGATTATTTCCAGATTTGGTCCCTGCACATTCGCACATGTTGCACGTTGGTCCCTTTTTTATTTTAGCAGTACATTTCATTTATAATTTGTCCCTTCCATTTTAATTCTATTTTAATTGAGTTTCCCTTTTTATTTATTTATTTATTTTATGGTTCATTATTATTTTTTAAGAAACATTCAACATTTTTTAATCCTTGTTTACTTATTTTTTATATTTTAAGTTATTTTAATGATTTTATTTTGTTTTTAAAATCACTATTGTAATGTTTTTTTATATGCACTATTATACATGTATATATACTTTATAATAAAGTTAATTTTATTTCACGCATATTATTAATCTTATATTATTTTATGCAAATAATTTCTTTTAAATTTATTCTTATATTGTATTACATAATCCTACATAATATATCTTTTAAATTATTATTATTATATATGTATATATATTTATTGATGCCAATGTTTAATCTATATACACTACTAAATCCATGTACTTTATACCTATAGTTTTCTTTATATATAAAAGTATGTTTTTAAGTCTACTATATATAGTTTATAATGGAGTTAATTTAATCTTAAATGCATTATTAAGTGCATGTTCTTTTTGCAAATAATTATTTCTAAATCTATTTATGCATATATATGTTTTTGTAAACCTATTGTATGTATTTCTTAAGATTATATTTTACTATGTATTTTTGTTATTCTTATATATCCATAGTCTTGAATATTACCATAGTGTTTTTTTAATTATTATTTTGTTTTGAATATTTTGTATTGATTGTAATGTATTAGGCTATGTATGTTATTGTGGCATATTATTTTCGTTTTTGTATTATTATATCAATTATTCTCCATGCATGATTGAAATTGGGTTATATTTTTTAGGCTTGTTATATTTAATTGTTTATTTTATTAGTTGGTTATGTAAGGTTATGTTATCTTTATTCAATAATTATTGTATTTTATCGCATGCATGTTATCCTATATTTTCATTTTCTTGTTGATTTACAAATGTTGCTTTACAATTTCTAATTCTTAAAAATCAATTATTTCATATTATTTCAAATAAAATTAATGCATTTTAAGTTGGTTTTACAATTATCTGTTTAAAAATTCTTTAAAATGAAGGCAATGTTCGATGTTTGGCAAATCGGGGAATCGTGCCCTATCGTGCTAGGTTGCAATTTCCCATCTGTTCACTCATGTCTTTAAAAATTCTTTGAAATGAAGGAAATGTTTGATGTTTGGCAATTCGGGGAATCGTGCCCTATCGTGCTGGGTTGCAATTTCCCGTTTTTCAAAATAATCGAATATCCCTTTAGAATTTCACTCATGTTTTCTAAACTCTAAAACGAGGCAATGTTCAATGTCTAGAAATTCGAGGAATTGTGCCCTACTGTGCTGGGTTTTGATTTTTTCGTTGGACTAAATAATTGGGCATCCTTTTGTGATTTTCAACATATAAACTTTTGGAAGTCAGAATTTATCGTGTTTTCGAGGGTATAAAGGATCGTGTTCTATCGTGGTAGATGTGATGCTATATAACTTTGAAACAAGAGAATTTTGACAACCAACTTAAGCCGTTTGAATGTTTTAAAAGGAATCATATTTTAAAAAAAAAAGCTTTAAATCTTAGACCTAAGGACAACATTTAATCAATTTGGTACCAATTTTGGGCGTAGTGAGGGTGCTAATCCTTCCTCATATGTAACCAGCTCCCGAACCCATTTTCTCAAATTTACGTAGGCCAAAATCGATTTAAATAAAACAAAGTGTTTTATTAGGTGATCCAATCACACCTAAATAAAAGATTGGTGGTGACTCTGCTATTTGTTTTCAAAAAGTCGATCCCCATTTTTCAAAAAATTGGTTTCGACAGCTTGGTGACTCTACTAGGGAAGAACAAGAGAGTCTAGCCATAAAATCGATTATTTGTTGTCCTTTTGTCAAAGTATCAGAAATTTGTTTTAACATGATTGCATTTGTTTGTATGATTGTTATGGTTCGGGCTTTTAGAATAATACTACATTTTATTGCATGGCCGCTGTGGTCAGACCTTCTTAGTGAGAGTAAGAAACTATGCTTTCGTGAGGTTTTCACCTTCGCATGGGCTAGTGGATTGCTTCCGAGATACATCTGTACTTATGATTTCGTGAGATTTTCATCTTTGCATGGTCATAGAAAAATGTATTCCCCTGAATCGAACTCGATCCATATGAGCCTATAATGGGTGAGGATTGAGGAATTTACTGGTTCAGGTACCTTATCTCTAGAGCCGAACCACATATAGTGAACCTTAAGAGCTATCCTTGGGTGGAGCCGCATCAAGCCTTAGTATTTGCCCATATATATGTTATAATTATCTTTTCTATGCTTGTATTTTATCACTTATATTTGATACTAACTGGTGTTTTGTTTTGATCCTGTTTTGCATGACATTGCATACTAAAGGAGGTGCTGATTCGTATTCGATTACTAAGTTAGAAAGTTTGACATGGAGAATGAATTTCTTAATAAAGTTGAGGATAATGCAGCCGTCCGCGCATGGTCAGAGAAGTTATAATCAGAGAAAGGGGATAGCTTGGCAGAAGGATATACACCAGAGTTGCAGGAATTCACTCGCGCCAATGTAGCACAGAATGAGTTGAAAGAATTGAGAGATATATGGGTTCGTTGGGATGAAGGGACCAAACAGTTGTTCTATCAAAGCTATGGTGATATATCCTACTTGCAAGATATTAGAGTGGATAAGCACCTGTTCCGAGTTATAGTTCAATTTTGGAATTCTGCTTACAAATGTTTCACTTTTAGGGAAGTGGATTTAATGCCTACCGTGGAGGAATATACTACCCTGCTCAGGTGTCCAAAAGTGCAAGTTAAAAAAGCTTATGCCAAGGTTTTTAATGGTCAGAATTTTGCGAAGAGAGCGAGCCTTGGGTCACTGCTCGGATTCAACAAAAGGGAGATAGGAAATGTATTCCTTGGGAGAATTTGCGAGATTTGGTTTTAATGCATCCAGATGAAAGAAAGAGGGTCGATATCTTCGCCTTAAGCATCTATGGATTGGTAATTTTTCCTAAGACTTTAAGGCACGTGGATGAGGCAGTCACCGACTTATTTGATCTCCTTGAGAAGGGAATCACACTTGTACCGGTAATATTGGCTGAGACGTTCAGATCCTTGAGCATGTGTTGAAAGACGGGCGAGGGGCGGTTTATTGGATGTGCACAACTGTTGATGGTGTGGTTTCATGGGCATTTTTGGAAAGTAGACAAGGTTTCTTACCGGGTCTTTTCTGAAGGTTATTCCCCGTTAAAGGAGAAGGCAGCCATGCAAAAGAGAGAGGATATCTCAGAGGAGAAGTGGATGGAAATCCTCCAAAACCTCAAGGAGGGGGATATAGAGTGGAGAGCTTATTGGATGGTTCTTGATGAAATCCTATATCGATGTGGGAACTTTGATTCGGTGCCGTTGTTAGGAATTTGGGGAGCTACTAGGTATACTCCGTTGCTTGCATTAAGGCAATATAAATCAAGGCAGTTTGTACCCACGACTTACGGGCTTGCTTAGTGTGAATTCTCCTTTAAAGGTGATCATTATAAGAAGAAGGTTCGGGAACTGTCTGATGCTTGGAAGCAAACTCGCTGGACGAAGAGGTTGGCTGTCGGTTCCATGGTGACACCTGAATACAATGGATGGTTTAGGAAGAGGTTCAATGATAAGATTCCTAGGCCAAGTTTAGAAGATACTCGGTCTGTAGAGGAACAATTACAAGTTTCCCCGTCAGAGTTGGAAATTATAAAGCAAGACTTCGAGAAGAAGAGTTCTGAGCTTGGGAAAAAGATCGAACAATTGGAGGAAGAAAATATGCATCTGAGATTAGTCGTAGACGTTCAGAGGTCAAAGGCTGAGAAATGGAGAAAAGGGAAAAGTAAGGCCGAAGAGGATCTAGACAGTTTGAAAATAGATTATAAGAAGTTACGCTTGTCTATGATGAATACAGGGTTAGGTAAAACTTCTGAACAATGGCGCCATGAAATTCGAGAGGAAAAGTGTGACAGCGCTATTTTGACCTTAGTCAGAAAGTGGTTTCGAGACCACAAAACCAAGTCTTAAAAATAATTAACTATTAAATTCTATGCCTATTATATGTGTAAATGCATTTGTGAAAGTCTCATGCTTTGATTTTGTCATTTGTATGTGAAAATTTCATATAGGACTTAAGTGAGACATTTGTGAAATGTGATGGGTAAATTTTAAGGTGATCTATTTATGGATGTTGTTAAAAAGGTGGACTTGCATGTCTAATTAGCCATTTAGAGATAGTGGCTGGCCATGATAATGATTAACACATATTAAATGCATTTTTTAATTGTTTATTAACATTTTAATATACAAAATGAATTAATGAATAAAGAAATAAGTGAAAATTTGGGTGAAGAAAACAAAGCTTCATCTTTGTTCTTCTTGGCCGAATTGAAAGGAAGAGAAGGGGGAAGGCTTTCAGTCAATTGAAACATAAGAAAGGTTAGTGAATGGTGTTAGATTTTTTGAAATTTAAGCTTGTTTTAGGTTAATCATCTTGTTTCTTACTTAGCCCATGCAAAAATTTTAAGTTTTGATGGATGAATGGAGCATTCGGCTATGGTTATTAAAGAAAGAATTTGATTATTTCCTCTAAGTTTTGATGGAGAATGTGTTAAGGAAAGAAATTAATCTTGCTAAAGATATGAATTTTTAATGCTCATATATGTATTAGCCGAAAATAAAAATGCTTGATGTTGTGAACAAATGTTGTTTTGATGTTTTGAATTGAGTAAATTAGATGTTTGATCATCTAAGGGTTCGACATTGTGCATTATTGTTAAGAGTTTGATTTTTGAATCATAAGATTTTGATGACTTGTGTTTAATGGCATTCGGCCAAGGCTTATAGGTGTTTACTAATTCGATTTAAGTTCATAGGTGCTAAATACTTAGTATTTGAAATTTTTATGAATAAGTAGAAATTAAGTAAGATGATGTTGGGTAAATTCTTGGCTTAGTTATGTTAAGTATTTGGCAATACTTATAATAATGGATATAAGAGTGTGAAAGATTAGAAGTTATTTTAAGTGAGCTATGATCTTAATATGAACAAGATAGAATCAGCTATAAATGCGATTGAGTGATTCAGTCATTGTTTGGCATAGGTGAAACTAATATGATAATTGCTACATTGGTCATGAAATGGAAATTTAAATGGAAGCAGAGTTTGTTTAGCTAGGGTCGAATGGGGTTTATACGATATCGAGGCATGCATTATATATATATGTGTGTGTATACGTATTTGTGCATAACATGAGTAATCGACTAAATTATGATAATCACACATAGGTATATATATATATGTTAATGCCTTATGTATACACCTTGTGTCATTGAGACATTCGAATATATATATATGTGTATATTAGATATATAGTTAAATTCATGTATAAGGTAGCATAAAGTTATATAAATCCTTGTTGTGCATGAGAATTAGGTAGAGAATAAATAAGCATGAAATGGAGTCATGGCACATTTTATAAAATATAAATATGTATTAAAGTTATATATATGATTGTTAAATGTGACTTACCAAGTACACAAATTTGAAAACGAAATGGTGATAGACTTAAGTGGACAATTGATTCAAATGAATTGGTTTTGAAATGTATAAGGATACCGTATGTCTGTGTTTGATTGAGGAGTAAATTTGTTTGATTTAGCTCAAGAGCTTAGAGGATCAAAGTTGGATAGGGGAAAGGAGAAAGTAATCGAATAGCCATTGAAATCGTTCGACAACATCCGAGGTAAGTCTTTGAGTAATGGAACTTAGCTTATGATTTGATAAAATTTTGATATATATATATAAGTATAATTAAATAAATCGTGATCTAATGGTTCTATTTGAATTACGTAGTGAAATAAATAATTTGTGCATATGACTTGTAGCTGAATAATTATAGAAATCATTTAGAATAGCGATATGAAATCGTGTTAATTGTATGTGACTATTGAGCCGAAAGAGGAAGGGTTGATAAGCATGTTGTGCTTGTGTTCTTGTAATGTAATTGAAATGCTAATGCGTTGTGATATATTTATGTGCATGATAATTGAGGATTATATCCGGGTTTAGTCCCAAAGGCATTCGTGCTGGTTGTTATATCCGGGTTAAGTCCCGAAGGCATTCGTGCTGGTTGTTATATCCGGGTTAAGTCCCGAAGGCATTCGTGCTGGGTGTTATATCCGGGCTAAGTCCCGAAGGCATTTGTGTTTGGAAATGTGCGATCCTGCTGTAATAATTCCAATTAATGTGTTCACAACCCTAAGATGATCAGGTATGTATCGTATATACATTGGAAAATTTTGATTCGGTATAAATTGTGATCATTCAATTGAATAGTGCTCTCCCGGCCATTTCTTAGGGTTGTATGAAGTTTATAGCTTATTTGGGATACATGAATTTTGATTTAAGTGAAATTTAGTTAAGTTTGACTCTGAGCGTGTGAGTATATTGGTTGAAGTGTGAAGTAACATGATTATGGGATTTTGCGTATATGTATTTATTTAACCTTATGAATGCTATGCTTTAGTTTTAAATGATTTCATTACTTAAAACTTACTAAGCATCGAAAGCTTACTCTGTTTCTTCTCTCTCTGTTTTATAGATTGTTGATTTTGGCCATCGACTCGAGGATCGTCAGCCAGCTTCATCATACTATCGATCTTGTTGGTACAGTTATATTTTGGTCTCAATATGGCATGTATAGGTTGGACTGTTGACAAAATATGTTTTGAAATTGTAAATATTTTGGCCATATGAAAATGGCATTTATAACTTATAAATCTGTATATATTCAGTTCAATTTCTGCTTTTGTTAATAGATTATGTGATTGAAAAATTAAATGTTTAGCTTGTTAATACCTCATAGCCTAAACCGGTGATCGGACTCGGGCTAGGGGTGTTACAAAAAGACCAAAACCGACCGATGGGAAAGGAGATTCCAATAAGCTCAGGCACGAAATGAGGATTTAGAGAAGAGTCTGTCAGAAAGTAGAAATGAACGAGGTGGATTAAGGGCTAGAGTGGCAGAACTCGAGAAGTCTCTTCATCAATATCAAAGCCGTAATACTGTAATGGAGATGAGGGCAAGCATAAGCAAGGTAGAAGAAATAAAAGGAAAAATAGAAGAATTAGAAGCGTCACTACAAAACTATGAGATGCAGATTCAATTTTTCGAAACAAGTGAGGAGCGTTGGAAGGAGCAGCTTCACCATGCGCAAGACCAAGTTAGAAGCAGGGATTATATTATGGGGGAAGCCACAACCCAGATTCGGGAGGTAGCCGATTACTTGCAAGCTTTAGCGGTACAAGCGGACACACTGAGCGTGAAATACGAGTTGGAGTCAGATTGGGGGGCAAGAGCTAGCCTCGTTGCTTAGGAAAATTAAGGCTCTGAGCATTAGGGCGAAGTTTTATTTGTAACTCAGTTTTATATAAAGAATTTCATTTTCTAGTGAAGTTTTCTGAAGGGAATTGAATCAAAATTGATGCCTCCTTTGCATTCATGCATTTGCATTACATTACATCATAATGCATTAAAGGTCATAAAAAGTTTCTGATTAATTAAAAATCATTTCAGTAATCTGGAAACCAACAAAAACTAACCAACTATGCACCCCTACAGTACAAGGAAAATGACCAAGTCAATGGATAAAAGACTTGAGAAATTGGAGTAAATGCAAAAGGACATGAAGGAACAAATGCAGTCAGAGATGCAAGAGCAGCTAGCCAAGATTCAGCAAGAGATGAAAGAGCAAATGATGGAGTCTCAAAGGGAAATGATTAGTCAGTTGTCCTAATTACTGATGGGAAGAATAGATAAAGGAAAGGGTCCCATGGACAATGTTGGGGAAAATAATGAAGATCCTCAATATTCTCCTGGCTTCACTCCGACACATGTACCAATACAACCTGAGATTAATTTACAAAGACCATCTGTTACGATTAGGCCTCAGTAGATTCAGGCTGGAGTTTCGATACCGATGAATTTCCAAGTCGGCTCAGGCTCTAGCATGTTTAATAACACGAATTATCCGCTTGCTCCTGATTTGGATGAAGTTGTAAAAGAGGGAAAGGCAAGGATGGAATTACAGAAGCAATTAGAAGAACAGTGTAAATGGTTGGAGGAAAAATTCAGAGCGATGGAAGGTGCTGATAGTCGTAACGGAATTAACGCTAAGGACCTGAGTTTGGTCCCAGACTTAGTCCTTCCCCACAAGTTCAAAATGTTGAAATTTGAAAAGTATAATGGAACGAGCAGCCCTGAAGCTCATATTACCATGTTCTGCAGAAGGATAACTGGATACGTTAACAACGATGAACTACTGATTCATTGCTTCTAAGACAGTTTAGTCGGGGTAGCATCTAAGTGGTACAATCAGCTGAGTCGTACCAAGAATAGTTCATGGAAAGATTTGGCCCAAGCGTTTATGAAGCAGTACAGCCATGTGACGGATATGACTCCTGACAGAATTACTCTGCAAAATATGGAGAAGAAACCAAATGAAAGTTTCAGACAATATGCGCAAAGATGGAGAGAAGTTGCCATACAAGTTCAGCTGCCGCTCTTAGTAAAAGAAACCACGATGCTCTTTATCAACACCTTGAAGGCCCTATTCATTACACACATGCTGGGAAGTGCCACAAAAAGCTTCTCGGATGTGGTAATGACTGGAGAAATGATCGAGAATGCAATAAGAAGTGGAAGGATAGAGGCAGGAGAGAATACAAAAAGGCCAGCCCCGCGAAAAAAGGGAAACGAAGTAAACAATACAACCATAGGGTACTCAAAATCGTTTACCGTTAATCAACTGAGAGCAGTGACCACTGGGAGTTAAGGTTCGTTGAAACAAGAGTCTGGCACAAAGTAAAATACTGAGAAGCTTCAATTTACGCCTATCCCAATGTCATATAAGGAGTTGTATCAAAGTTTATTTGATGCCCATGTGGTGGCCCCTTTCTACTTAAAGCCATTACAACCCCCATACCCTAAATGGTACGACGCAAACGCTCAATGTGACTACCATGCAGGAATTTCGGGGCATTCAATGCACTGCCTTTAAGAAAGTAGTTGAAAGACTTATTAAAGTGGGCGTTGTGAAGTTTGATAATACACCCAGTACAGAAAATCTGTTACCTAATCACGTTGATGGTGGGGTAAACGTGATAAGTATGGGGAGGAAGATCAAAACAGATGTTACAGAAGTCAAGACTCCTTTAAAATGGGTTTGGAAGGAAATAGCAAAAAGGGGATTAGTTATCTTAGATCCAGAAATGAGCGGCGAAAAGATAGAAAGATACTGCGAATTCCATCATGAGGAGGGGCACGGAATTCAAAAATGAGAAGAGTTCAGAGCTTTGATTCAGGGTCTGATGAACAATAAGGAGATGGAATTTTATGAAGAGACTAAAGAGGAGGGGTGTGTATGCACGTCAGAATCAACGTCGAAAGGCACAAAGGTCAATTATCATGTGGTCATCATTTCACGTCTGAAAAATAAAGGAGGAGTTCAAGTGGCACCAAAGGTTATAATTCAGAAACCAGCCGTCTTCTCTTACGAGGACAACAAAAGGGTACCTTGGAATTATGATTGTAATGTGACAATCCCAGGGAAGGAGAGTTCAGCTAAGGAGGGTCAAGATATAGGTTCTCACATGCGTAGTAGAAGACGCTATGATTTGGTGAATGCTTGAACAGAACCTGTAAAAGGAAAAGTTCCGACAGTGGAACAAAAGAAATGAAAAGCTATTGAGACTGAGTTGCCTGTTAATGAACCAGTGAAAGAGGAGGAAGCTAAGGAATTCCTAAAATTTCTGAAACATAGTGAATATAGTGTGGTGGAATAGTTGCATAAACAACCAGCCCGCATATCTGTACTAGCTTTACTCTTAAGTTCAGAGGTCCACCGAAATGAATTGATGAAAGTGCTAAATGAGACGTACATGACTAATGATATCTCTGTCAATAAGTTGGATCGGGTAGTTAATAACATAAGTGCTGATAATTTCATCTTCTTCAACGAGGAAAAAATATCACCAGGAGGTATGGGGTCCACTAAAGCTCTGCACGTCACTACCAGATGCAAAGGATACACACTGTCAGGAGTCTTGATAGACAATGGGTTGGCATTGAATGTATTGCCCTTGTCTACGTTAAATAGATTACTTGTGGATAGCTCGCACATGAAGGGGTGTCAGAACATAGTACAGGCTTTTGATGGCACGGAAAGAAGAGTCATGGGTAGAATAGGAATACATTTTCTGATTGACCCAAATACATATGAGGTGGACTTTTTAGTGATGGATATCAAACCCTCATACAACTGCCTGTTAGGAAGACCTTGGATACATTCAGCAAGAGGAGTGCCTTCATCGTTTCATTAGAAGTTGAAGCTAGTATCAGAAGGTCGATTGATAACAATAAATGCTGAAGAGGATATCATTGCAACTGTAAGCAGTGATGCACCATATTTAGAGACGGATGACGAAGCAATCGAATGCTCATTTCGGTCTTTGGAATTTGTTAATGCAACATTCATTACTGAGGGGAGCAAGATTCTGATGCCGAAATTATCCAAAACTACAAGGATAAGTCTACAGTTGATGGTTGGAAAAGGAGCTCTACCGAGAAGAGGACTTGGGAGACATCTTCAAGGAAGGGTTGAAACGCCAGTATTGAAGGACAAGAAAGACCGCTTCGGCTTAGGATTTAAGCCATATGTGCGACAAAGGAAAAAGGAGCTGGAAAAGAAACAAGAAAGAAGGAGAGCACAGTTGAAGGGGGAGGAAATCAAATGGGAGGCAATGATATTCCCCCACATATCGAAAAATTTTGTGTCCGGAGGAATCATTCATCCTGAGCAGGGTATAGAAGAAAAGTTAGAAAGCTTAGATATCAACGCCACATACAAGAAAGGGGCTGGAAGAGAAAATTTGTCGGGCATTTGCCCCTATATACTTGGAAGTGTTCTAGATAACTGGACTGCGGAAGAGATTCCTGTAGTTTTTAGAGCTGACTCAGAGTAATGTCCAAAACACACTTATTGCTTTAGGCCTAGGAGTAATAAGAATCTTTTATGAAATAGGCTTATGTTCAAAAACGTTATTTCAATAAAATGCACAGTTATTATCATTTTGAGCAGATATCCTTTAATTCTTTCCATTTCATTCATAATCATATTATACAAACGATTACTTTCATATTCTTTTGTCCTTCGGACATTCTTTTAAATATTATTTCCTTCTTCATTCATAATCATACCATAAAAATAAGTATTCTTAAATTATTTTGGTTCTTTGTATCTTCCTTCATCCTCATAATAGGTCCCCAGATATCAATGATACGAGTGACACTGCTAGTGGCTCAGAGTCTCCTTTTGAGCGAGATATGTGTATGGAGGATTCTCAGGATTTCCAAGATGGCCAAGGCTATAACCTATCTCCTGATTTGTTGAGGATGGTAGAACAAGACGAGAAAGAAATCCTACCTCACCAAGAATCAGTAGAAATTGTGAGCTTAGGAGAGGGACAAGAGGTGAAGATCAGAACCTGTATCACCACGGAGATAAAGCGAGACCTTATCGAATTATTTCAAGAATTCAAAGATGTCTTCGCGTGGTCGTACCAAGATATGCCTGGGTTGAACACTGATATCATGATGCACTGACTCCCCATAAAGGAAGAATGTAAGCCAGTTCAGTAAAAACTCAGAAGAATGAGGCCCGACGTCTTGCTAAAAATAAAAGAAGAGTTAGAAAGTAGTTTGACGCTGGATTTTTAAAGGTGGTAAAATACTCAGAGTGGGTAGCCAGCATCGTCCCCGTCTCTAAGAAGGATGGAAAAGTACGAATATGTGTAGACTACAGAGATTTGAACAAAGCTAGCCCGAAAGATAATTTCTTACTACCTCATATTGACACCCTAGTAGACAACAAGGCAGGACAGTTACTATTTTCCTTTATGGATGGTTTCTCCAGATATAACCAGATCAAGATGCATCCTGAAGACATGGAGAAGACCACATTTGTAACGATGTGGGGCACGTTCTGCTACAAGGTGATGCCATTTGGACTGAAAAATGCGGGGGCAACATATCAAAGGGCCATGGTAACCCTGTTTCACGACATGATGTACAAAGAAATCGAAGTTTATGTTGATGATATGATCGCAAAGTCCCGAACAGAGAAAGAGCATGTACAAGTCCTGAGGAAGTTGTTCTTAAGGCTGAGCAAGTTTCAACTAAAACTCAATCCAGCAAAATGTACCTTTGGAGCCAAGTCTAGAAAGCTTCTCGGATTCGTGGTTAGTGAGAAAGGGATCGAGATCGATCCAGGCAAAGTCAAAGCCATATAAGAGCTATCTCTGCCGTGTACCCAGAAAGAGGTTCGAGGCTTTCTAGGAAGATTAAATTACATCGCTCGGTTCATTTCACAACTAATCGAGAAATGTGACCCTGTTTTTCGCCTCCTCAAGAAACACAACCCAGGTGTATGGGATGAAGAATGCCAAAGGGCTTTCGACAAGGTCAAACAGTACTTATCCAACGCTCCAGTGCTGATGCCACCAAACCTCGATAAGCCATTGTTATTGTATTTAGCAGTATTTGAGAATTCCATGGGATGCGTACTTGGTCAGCATGATGAGTCAGGAAGGAAAGAAAAAGCTATTTACTATCTGAATAAAAAGTTCACTGAATGTGAGACAAGATATCCGCCGATAGAAAAGTTGTGTTGTGCCCTAGTTTGGACAACCCGAAGGTTGAGGTAGTATATGTTGTATCACACTATTGCCTCATCTCAAAACTGAACCCTTTAAAATACATGATAGAGTCAACAGCTTTGACTGGAAGGATGGCCCGATGGCAAATTCTGCTTTCTGAATTCGACATAGTCTATGTGAACTAGAAAGCAGTAAAAGGGAGTGCAATAGCAGATTTTCTGGCTAGTAGAGCTTTGGAATATTACGAGCCCTTGAACTTTGATTTCCCGAATGACGACCTGATGTGTGTTGCGACCACCGAAAAAGGTGTTCCGGAAGAACTTCCCTGGAAACTAAACTTTGATGGGGCGTCAAATGCTGTGGGTAATAAATCGGGGCAGTCTTGGTATCTCCAAATGGAAATCATTATCCATTTACTAGTAAATTGGATTTTGATTGTACAAATAACATGGCAGAATAAGAAGCGTGTATCATGGGTATCCGTGCAGCCATAGAACACAAGATTAAAGTGCTAGAGGTGTATGGAGATTCTACGCTAGTGATTTATCAACTCAAGGGAGAATGGGAGACCAGAGATCCCAAGTTGATCGATTATCAAAAATTGGTCCTTGAATTGGTTAAAGAGCTCATGACATTACCTTCTGCTACCTTCCACGGGACAAAAATCAGATGGCCGATACTTTGGCTACCTTAGCTTCCATGATCAAGGTGAACAAACAAGAAGATGTCAAGCCCATCCGGATGAGCATTTATGAAACTTTGGCACACTGTTACAATATTGAAGAAGATGAAGAAAAAGATGATCACCCTTGGTATCATGATATATTACAATACGTGAAGAATCGTGAGTACCCGGACAAGGCAAGCGAGAATGATAAAAGGACGTTGAGAAGATTAGCCATTGACTATGTCTTAGATGGGGAGATCCTATACAAAAAAAGAAAAGATCAAGTGCTATTAAGATGCGTAGACGCTGTAAAGGCTAAGAAAATCTTGGAAGAAGTCCATGAGGGCCTCTGTGGGACACATGCTAATAGCTTTACAATGGCCAGGCAAATTATGAGATTCGGATATTATTGGTCCATTATGGAAGGAGACTGCGTCAATTACGCCAAGAGATGTCATAAATGCCAAATCTATGGAGACAAAATTCATGTACCTCCTTCACCGCTGCATGTCATGACTTCCTCATAGCCTTTCTCTATGTGGGCTATGGATGTGATTGGACCAATATTGCCGAAAGCATCCAATAGGCATCGGTTCATCTTTATGGTTATCGACTACTTCACCAAATGGGTATAAGCCGCTTCATATGCCAATGTTACAAAGTCCGCAGTGAGCAAATTCCTAAAAAAGGTGATCATATGTCGATATGGAATGCTAGAGAGGATCATATCTGACAATGCGTTAAACTTGAACAATAGTATGATAGCGAAAGTCTGCAGTCAATTCAAAATTAGACACCATAACTCATCACCATATCACCCGAAAATGAATGGAGCAGTGGAAGTGGCCAATAAAAACATTAAGAAGATTTTGGGGAAGATGACTGAGACCTACAAAGATTGGCATGAGAAGTTACCATTTGCCCTCTTTGCTTATCGAACATCAGTCAGAACCTCTACTAGGGCAACGCCTTTCTCTTTGGTCTACAGAATAGAAGTGATTTTGCCAATCGAAGTCGAGATCCCGTCCCTTCGAGTGTTGTCAGAGCTAAAGTTAGATGAAGCAGAGTGGATCCAGTCTCGATACGATCAATTGAACTTGATTGAAGAAAAGAGGCTAAGAGCTATCTGTCATGGTCAGATGTACCAAAAATGAATGATGCGAGCCTATAATAAAAAGGTTCGCCCTAGAGAATTCCATGAGGGAGACCTAGTCTTGGAAAAGATCCTTCCCATACAAAAAGATTTCAGAGGGAAATGGATGCCAAATTGGGAAGGACCTTATGTGGTAAAGAAAGCTTTTTCTGGAGGAGCATTGATCTTAGCCAAGATGGATGGTAAAAACTTGCCCAATCCTGTGAATTCAGATTCTGTCAAGAAGTATTTTACCTAAAAAGAGAGAGGCCAAAGTGAAAACCCACAAAGGGCACTTTGAGATAAAAAAAAAATAAAGAAGAAGAAGAAGATGAAGAGGCCAAGGTGAAAACCCGCAAAGGGCACTTTGAGACCAAAGGGGTTTTTGAGTTCAAAACCTGAAAACGGGCAGCTCAAATTTTGAATATGGGGCATGTGGTAGTCTTGTCCTCCAAAAATTAACAAGAGGGAAGAACAGTACATCTTAGAGCATCAACAAAATACGCAGGATCTCCTAAACACATATTTAGCTCGAAATGGCCTTTGAGAAGTTGGAATAGTGAAGCTCGTGCTGCAATATCTGAGGCGCCTTTTTCTCATCTTATATTGTACCTTAGCAGATTTGCTATCCTGTTTAATTTGTTCACTCAGAGTTTTGCTCAATAAAAATTCATCTTGTCCATTATGATAGTCTCTTTTGAGCATTTTTGTTGAAATCACGATTTTTGGACTTATAATATTCACACAAAAGAAGTTATGTATATTACTTAGGAAGGTCTTTAAATAGTACTAGGACCTAAAACAGGGCCACTAGTCAGGACTAACCAGATTCAAAAGTTGGAAACATTGGGAAAAGAATAGTCCAAATTGTGACTATTTCTTCAATTTTTTCCATCAAAGATACCGGCTAAACAAGAAGACACGATAGCACATCAATGATAGAACTCCGATGAACTATGAGCAATGACACCTTAAGCAGTTAAAAAGGAATCATTCTCACGACATTTCTGCATTCATAATCATTCATCTAGTAGGAGCATTTGACTCATTTTGATCATGGCATCCTAATTATTTGGCATAAGCATAGGTGCATGGAACCGGTTCTACAAATCATGTCCCTAGAGGATGGTATAGCAACATCGGTGAATTCACAGATCTTGTCTCCCTGAAGTTACAGTGAAACAGATCAAAGACAGTGAATCTTGTCTCTCTAAAGTTGCAGTGGACCAAATTTAAGCCACCATCTTGTCTCCCTAAGCAGTAGTGGAGCAAATCGAAGACAGTGAGCCTTAACTCCCTAAGTAGTAGGTTAACAGACCGAAGATTGTAGATCTTGTCTCCTTAGGCAGTAGTGGAGCAGATCGAGGACAGTGAGCCTTAACCCCTTAAGCAGTAGGGTAACAGGCTAAAAATTACAAGCCTTATCCCCCTGAAGTTGTAGCAAAGGAGTTGCAGGGGAGCAAACTAAGTTAGCAGATCTTATCTCCTTGAAGTTGTAGTGGAGCAGATCGAAGTCGCAATCCTTATCTCTCTGAAGTTGCAGTAGATCAGGATAAAAATTATAAGTTTTATCTTCTTGAAGTTGCAGTGGAGCAGTTGCAGCAGAGCAAACAGAAGATAGTAGATCTTATCTCTCTGAAGTTGCAGTGGAGCAAATCGGTGCCGTAATCCTTATCTCCCTGAAGTTGTAGTGGAGCAGTTGCAGTAGAGCGGATTAAAAGCTACAAAGCTAGTCTCTCTAGAGTTACAGCAGAGCAGATAGAAGCGACAATTCCCATATCCCTAAAGTTGTAGAGGATCAGAACAAGGCTACCTCGAAGAAGAAGAACACCAAAGAAGTCATGATTCTGCGAGACCGGGCAAAATTGGCCCTCTTTGAAGTCTTTGCTCTATTCTCGTTACACGACAATGAGCAAAGAAGGGCAGCTGTATAGGCCCAAATCTGCTCGGGTCCCGTACAAACATAAGCTAAATAAATTAAAAAATATAATAGTCCAAATATTACGATCCATTTACAACAAATATTAACGGTCCAGTACATCGGGCCCAAATTAACCCAATCACAGCCCAAAGTTATAGGGCCCAAACGGCCCAAAATACTTTAGAAACAGAAACCCTAGGGTTTCTACCTCTAGCGCCACAGCTAGGCTCTAGCCCATAGCGCCATACGGCCTCCTAGTGCCACAGTCACGCCCACGCCTCTGTACACCAGCGCACAACCCCCGTACACACACCATGCACACCCCGTACCTACAAGCAAATGCAAAAACCACAGCACAGCTAAGAGGAAAAAACAAAAGAATTTGTATTTTCTTTTCATTTTTTCTGTTTCGGCTATAAAAGCCATGTAATAATCAATGTATTTTTTTACGCATACTATACACGGATACTGAATAGAAAATTCGAAAGCAATTTTTGAGAAGATGATTTCTATTTTTGATTTTTGTAATTTTTCTTTGATTTTTTCCTTCCTCTCTTTTCTTGGTGATTTACTTCCTCAAATCCTTCATCATTGCATTTAGAAAATAAAAGAAAAGGGAGAAGATAAATTTTACCTTGCGAATAGGCCATAGATTTCTTTTGTTTCATCAAAATCGAAGTCAAAAATGGAATTTCGAGGCTAAAAAGTGTCCCTCAAAGCATGAAAGTACTGGCTGCCGTTTAGGGAAGTGGGTCGATGCTTGAAGGAGTGAATTTAGGGTTTATTAAAAGAGAAGAGATGAAGCTAGGTTTGGTTTGGCTGAATGGCTTGATTTTAGCCTTTATGAAGGACTAAAATCGACGTCATTTTAAGCCAATCTCAATGGCTACAAAACGGCACCGTTTCAAGGGCTATGTCCCGATGACCCGACCCGTGCCCGGATAGGATCCGCGCTTTGGTCATTGAGGGATATTTTCGATATAAGTCCTTCCCTTTTTGCGCTGCATTTCAATCAGCTTATATTTGTATTTCTTTGGTTTTTAATTTTTCCCTGTAATTTGCGCATGTTCGCACTTTGGTCCGTGCCTCAGCGTTGCATTTTGGGTCTGGATTATTTTCAGATTTGGTCCCTGCGCATTCGCACATGTTGCACGCTGGTCTCTTTTTTATTTTAGCAATTCATTTCATTTATAATTTGACCCTTCCATTTTAATTCTATTTTAATTGAGTTTCCCTTTTATTTATTTATTTATTTTATGGTTCATTATCATTTTTTAAGATACATTCAACATTTTTTAATCCTTGTTTACTTATTTTTATATTTTAAGTTATTTTAATTATTTTATTTTGTTTTTAAAATCACTATTGTAATTTTTTATATGCACTATTATACATATATATATACTTTATAATAAAATTAATTTTATTTCACGCATATTATTAAATTTATATTATTTTATGCATATAATTTCTGTTAAATTTATTCTTATATTGTATTACATAATCCTACATAATATATCTTTTAAATTATTATTATATATGTATATATATTTATTGATGCCTATGTTTAATCTATATACATTACTAAAACCATGTACTTTATACCTATAGTTTTCTTTATATATAAAAGTATGTTTTTAAGTCTATTATATATAGTTTATAATGAAGTTAATTTAATCTTAAATACATTATTAAGTGCATGTTCTTTTTGCAAATAATTATTTCTAAATCTATTTATGCATATATATGTTTTTGTAAACCAATTGTTTGTATTTCTTAAGATTATATTTTACTATGTATTTTTGTTATTCTTGTATATCCTATACATTATTTAAATTTTCCTGTATATATTTTAATAAGTATTTTTTTCGCCCTTTGTATATTTCTTGATTTTAAAAATATTCATTCTATAATACATTTTCTAATGATTGCATGCATACATTTAGTTTGTTTTTACAAATAGTTTCTAATTTATCAATTCGTCAATGCATACATCATGTTCATCATTATTTTAAGTTTGTCTTATACCATAGTCTTTTTTTTTAATTATTATTTTGTTTGAATATTTTGTATTGATTGTAATGTATTAGGCTATGTATGTTATTGTGGCATATTATTTTCGTTTTTGTATTATTAAATCAATTATTCTCCATGCATGATTGAAATTGGGTTATATTTTTTAGGCTTGTTATATTTAATTGTTTATTTTATTAGTTGATTAAGTAAGGTTATGTTATCTTCATTCAATAATTATTGTATTTTATCGCATGCATGTTATCCTATATTTTCATTTTTTTGTTGATTTACAAATGTCGCTTTATAATTTCTAATTCTTAAAAATCAATTATTTTATTCTATTTCAAATAAAATTAATGCGTTTTAAGCTGGTTTTACAATTATTCATTTAAAAATTCTTTAAAACGAAGGCAATGTTCGATGTTTGGCAATTCGGGGAGTCGTGCCCTATCGTGCTGGGTTGCAATTTCCCGTCTGTTCAAAATAATCGAACATTCCTTTGGGAATTTCACTCATGTCTTTAAAAATTCTTTGGAACGAAGGAAATGTTCGATGTTTGGCAATTCGGGGAATCGTGCCCTATCGTGCTAGGTTTCAATTTCCCGTTTGTTCAAAATAATCGAATATCCCTTCATGTTTTCTAAACTCTAAAACAAGGTAATGTTCAATGTCTAGAAATTCGAGGAATTGTGCCCTACCGTGCTGGGTTTCGGTTTTTTCATTGGACTAAATAATTGGGCATCCTTTTGTGATTTTCAACATATAAACTTTTGGAAGTCAGAATTTATTCTGTTTTCGAAGGTATAAAGGATCGTGTTCTATCGTGCTGGATGTGATGCTTATAACTTTGAAATAAGAGAATTTTGACGACTAACTTAAGCCATTTGAATGTTTTAAAAGGAATCATATTTAAAAAAAAATAGCTTTAAATCTTAGACCTAAGGACAGCATTTAATCAATTTGGTACCAATTTTAGGCGTAGTGAGGGTGCTAATCCTTCCTCATACGTAACCGGCTCCCGAACCCGTTTTCTCAAATTTACGTAGTCCAAAATAGATTTAAATAAAACAAAGTGTTTTATTATGTGATCCAATCACACCTAAATAAAAGATTGGTGGCGACTCCGCAATTTGTTTTCAAAAAGTCAATCCCTATTTTTCAAAAAATTGGTTTCTACATCTGGGACATGGCATCGACATTATACCCTATGTTTGAGGCTCAGTGAATATCCGATAGCTTTCCGAATGGTTTAACGGTGAGAGTTACGGTTTAAGCTAAATGAGAAAGGTTATGACCATATTGTGAGTGGTATAGGTACTTACATGAAATTGATGAGATGTGAATTCAATTCATGTTATATGATTAGAAAGGAATGAATATAAGCATGTTGAGTAACACATGTACGTATGCCAAGCTCATGAGAAATGATTTCAGTTTATGATGCACATTTAGTGATGATGTAAATAGGTAACTCATGCTTATGAGAATGATTTTCTGAAGACCTTGTGATTATAGGTCTATACTTATGATGTATGAATATGTAACCTTACCAATATGGTGGAAATGAATTAATATGGTGTGATGAACGTAGTATCGTTAATTTACACCAAAAAAGTTTTGGACAGCAGCCATAGTCCAACTTTAAAAATCCACAAAAAATTGTAGAAATAGAGTTAGAGGCTGAATAAAATATGAAATTAAAGCCTAATGAGTCTAGTTTCACATAGAAGAAATGGTGTAAGCAAAAGAGTTTCATACTATGAAATATTTTAGTTGTTGTGAGACAGAGTCAGAATGACTTCGAAATCCCCTGTTCTGATTTGAGAAAATCATTGAAGATTGTACAAAAATATTTATGAGTTATAATTTATATGCTTAGAATATTTCATAGTATGAAACTCTTTTGCTTACCTGAGACATGCATAGAATTCTTAGTGATGAGGGGTTAGAACTGGGACATGCATCGGGCACATTATGAGAGCCAGTGTAAGACCATGTCTGGGACATGGAATTGGCATTGAGACGAGAGGTAGTGTAAGACTTGTCTGGGACGTGCATCGGCATTTAGATGTAAGCCAATTTAAGACATGTCTGGGACATGCATTGGCTACGAGATGATAGTCAGTGTAAGACCATGTCTGGGACATGGCATCAACTTGAGATATGATCCAGTATAAGACCGTGTCTGGGACAACGGCATCGCCACCTTACCCACGTTTGAGGCTTAACGAATATTCGGTAGTGTTCCCAATGGTTCAACGATGAACATTTTGTTCATAAGCTAATGAGGAAAGTATAACCGTGTTGTGAGTGGTACAGGTACCTAATTGGTACGTATGAGATATGAGATCATTGTGTAATATGTGACTTGTATGGATGGTAATGAGTAAGTTATATTTACACCTACCTTGGTAATATGAGCATGTTGATTATTGATAAATTGTTGCTGTACACTTACTTATATGCAACTTTCTAAGCCTTTATGCTTACCCCCTTTTCATTCTATTATCTTAAGTGCCGCCTATCTAGCTCAAGGATCACCAAAAGTTAGAGATATCGATCACACTATCAACCGACGCATTCGGTATAGTTGGATTTATTTTTTTGAATATGGCATGTATAGCACTTAGACTTTATTATGTTGTGTTTTTGAGAATTAGCCAAATGTGTTGGCTTGGGTTGGAAACCCATCAATTTGTATTAAGTCTCGAATGATGGCTAACATTCATTTTGAATTTATAAAATGTACATTATCATGGTTGAACGAATGTCTATTATGGCTAATTTGATTGTAGGAATTATGCTTGTTTTTAGTATTGGTTGGTATTTATATAGAACTACATATGTAAGGGTGGCAATGGGGCTTGGTAAATAGCCTTATATTGTCCACACGGCTAGGCACATCGGCGTGTGTCTAGGCCGTGTGTGACACACGGTCTGACCCATGGGCGTGTAGTCCGGTCGTGTGTCCCTTGTACGTAAAAATTTCAAGTCAGTATGCGTAGTAGTAAACACACTGGTAGAGACACGACAGTGTGTCTTCGCCGTGTGAAGGACACAGCCCAGCACACGGGCATGCACCTTGGTCGTGTGACATTTTGAGCATGCTGACGTCAGAAACAGAATGTCCATGGTTTTACACACGAGCTAGGACATAGGCGTGTCGTTGCCGTGTGAAGGACACGGGCAATTGACACGGGTGTGTGTCTGGCCGTGTGGAAACCCCTGTAGGTGTGAATTAGAAATTAATTCTACACAGGTGTGGGACACAAGCGTGTCCTAGGGTACTTAGGCCGTGTGAGCCACACGGGCCATCTGCACGACCATGTCGATATAGTCACATAAGCGTGTACCCTGTTTTAAAGGAAAATTTCTTAAGGATGGCTTAAGGATCTGGAATGGTCCCGAATAGTTTTCAACGGTTGAATTGGGGCTCGTAGGCCTATAATAGGAAGTTTAAAGTAGAAATTGAAAAACTGTTAAATTGGACCAAGTCTAGGTGACTTGAGATTGTTTGTATGCATGAGATAAAATTTGGTAATGCCTTGCCCTCCGACCCGGCATGGATTACGGGTATAGGGTGTTACACACAGGAAACACATTGTGAATCTTTTCCAGTTCTGGTGGCAAAGCCAATCGATAGGAAACCGGTCTTACTCTCTCGGTAACCTCATAAGGTCCTATGAAACGAGAACTCAACTTGCCTCTTCTACCAAATCTGAGAAATTTCCTCCACGGGGATACTTTCAAAAACACTCTATCACTAACTTGAAATTCAAACTCTTTCTGTTTCAAATCTGCATAGGATTTTTGTCTATCCGAAGCGGCCTTCAAATAGTCGTGAATTACTTTAACTTTCTCTTCGGTCTCTTTGACTAAATTGACCCCATGATTTTGACTTTCTTTTAGCTCAGTCCAATATAAGGGCGTTCGACATTTTTGCCCATACAAAGCCTCGTAAGGCGCCATCTTCAAACTTGACTGATAACTATTATTGTAGGCAAATTCAACTAATGGTAAATACCTTTCCCAACTACCTTAAAAATCAAGAACACAACACCGAAAACATGTCTTCTAAAATCTGAATCACTCTTTCTGACTGACCGTCGATTTGAGGGTGAAATGCCATGCTAAAATTAAGTTTAGTTCCCAATGCCTCTTATAACTTCTTCCACAACCTCATGGTAAATCTCGGATCTCTATCTGAAATAATCGATAGAGGCACTCCATGAAGCCTCACAATCTCAGAAACATACAAGTCAACCAGTTTCTCAAGGGAGTAGTCGATACGCGCCGGTATAAAATGTGCCGACTTTTTTAGCCTATCCACAATAACCCAAAACAACATCCTTTTTCTTCGGGGTCACCGGCAAACCCATCACGAAATCCATAGTAATCTGATCCCATTTCCACTCGAGGACCGTGACAGGCTGAAGTAGACTCGAAGGTACTTGGTGTTCAGCCTTCACTTGCTGACACACAAGGCACTTGGAAACGAATTTTGAAATGTCTCTTTTCATTCCCGACCACTAGTACATTTTCTTTAGGTCATTGTACATTTTCACACTACCCGGATGGATAGACAAGCAACCATTATGTGCCTCTCGCAAAATCTTCTGAATGAGCTCGTTGTCCTTGGGTACAGAAACTCTATTCTTGAACATAATACACTCGCCGATACCCATCTGAAAGTCTGATTCTACCCCCGACTGACACTGAATCCTCTTGGCTTGCAAATTCTTAACACCTTTCTGAGCTTCATGGATCTCTTGTAGAAACATAGGCCTAGATCTCAACTCTGCTAGAACCCAACCATCCTCTAACAAGGCCAATTGGGAGTCCATTGCTCTCAATGCAAAAAATGATTTCCTACTCAATGCATCGGCGACCACGTTTGCCTTTCCCGGATGGCAGTTGATAATCAACTCATAATCCTTTATTAGCTCTATCTGTCATCATTGCCTTAGGTTCAACTCCTTTTGAGTCATCAAGTACTTAAGGCTCTTGTGATTGATGAACACCCGACACTTCTCACCATACAGATGGTGTCTCCAAATTTTCAATGCTAATACAATGGCAGCCAACTCTAAATCATGCGTCGGGTAGTTTTTCTCATGTGGCTTTAGCTATCTCGAGGCATAGGCTATTACCTTGCCTTCTTGCATGAGCACACACCCTAAACAATTCAAGGAGGTGTCGCTATATATCACAAACTCCTTGCTCGACTCTAGTTGCACTAAAACTGGGGCTTCAGTCAACAAAGCTTTTAATTTCTCGAAACTCTATTGGCACCTTTCTATCCATTCAAATTTGACATCTTTTTGCAGCAGCCTTGTCATCGGAGTTGCTATCATCGAGAATCCATTTACAAATCATCTGTAGTACCCAGCCAAACCTAAAAAGCTTCGAACCTCTGTCACATTCTTTAGTGGTTTCCACTCAACAGTAGCTGAGATCTTGCTTGGGTCAACTCTGATCCCATCACCGACATTATATGTCCTAGAAATCTAACCTCTTTAAGCCAGAATTCACTCTTACTGAACTTAGCGTACAACTGCTTGTCTCTTAAGGTTTGTAAGACTGTTCTCAGATGGTCTGCGTGCTCACTCTTATCATGCGAATAAATCAGTATGTCATTGATAAAAATGACGCTGAACTTATCCATATATCGACAGACAGTTCATCAGGTCCATAAAAACTGCTGGGGCATTTGTTAAACCAAAAGGCATGACAAGGAACTCATAATGCCTGTATCTTGTCTGAAACGTAGTCTTTGGTACATCTTGCTCTTTAACCTTTAACTGATAATATCCTGACCTCAGGTCAATCTTGGAGAACACGGTGGCTCCTTTCAACTGATTGAACAGATCATTAATCCTTGGCAAGGGGTACTTATTTTTCACAGTTACCTTGTTGAGCTGTTGGTAGTCGATACATAAACTCATCGACCTGTCTTTTTTTTCACAAAAAGTACCAAAGCACCCCACAGGGAAAAGCTTGGTCTCACAAAGCCCTTATCTGTTAACTCTTGTAACTGTACTTTCAACTCTTTCAATTCCGTTAGAGCCATCCTATACGTAGTGACCGAGATAGGTGCCATACCAGGGACTAACTCGATATCAAATTCAACTTCCCTAGTTGGAGGTAATCCGGGCAACTCCTCTAGAAACACATCTATAAACTCACAAACCACTGGTTCCAATTCAATCTTTGACTCAGACACTTGAGTATTCAACACAAAAGCGAGATACACTTGATATCCTTTTCTCAGATATTTCTCAGCAGTCAAAGGAGACATCATTACAGACAATTTATGCAATTCATCTAGTCCAACCCGAAGAACATTCTCATATTCACATTTCAACTCAATAACTTTCCTCCCATAGTCCACTACAACACTATGAGAGGTCAACCAATCCATCCCAAGGATTGCATCAAATTCCTTAAACGGCAATAACATCAAGTTAGCCGGAAAACAATGGCCTCTAATTGTCAAAGGACAATTTCTACACACTTGGTCAACAAGCACATGTCCGCCTAAAGGGTTGGACACTTTTATCACGAGTTCAGTTGACTCTACTATCATGTTCATATGGTGTGATACCCCGAAAATTTTAGAGTAAGATATTATCCTTGATATAGTAAAATAAGAAAATAAAGTGACAAAAAGGAAAATTTTGAGTTGTGTCAACCTTGGGAAGTATATTATAATATATTAATTCAAGAAAGGACTAAATTGTAAAGATGAGAAAAGTCTTGTTGCGCAAGAGTAAAAACTCAAAATTTGAGGGGTTAAAGTGTAAATACAAAAAGTTGAAGGACCAATAGTGAAAATATTTTAAGGGTGGAATGATCTAGAAACTAAGGAAAATGGATGAATTAGGACCAAATTGAATAGGTGAACAATTATGAGGGACTAAATGGCAATTTCACCAAATTAAGTGATGACTCAAGGATGGAATTCTAAAAGATCATGAAGGGCAAAATGGTCAATTAGTAAGAGAGAGAATTCTAGAATGTAATGATTATGTTGATGATATTTTAAATTAATTAATTAGATAAATATTATTTATTAATATTTTAATGAGATATTTATTATTATTTTATTATTATTTATTTAGTATATAAGGAAGGAAAGATGAAGAATTCTCATCATCTTTCCATACATGCAAATGTTAGAAAAGGAGAAAAGAAAGAAAGTTTTCTTTTCTTTACAATTTAGTCCTTCCACCAAAAATTTATTATTTTCACCTAGAAATCAAAAGAATTTCCATAGCTACCAAGAGAGAAAAATGTTAAGGAGACTATGGGGAGTTAGAATATCAAATTGGATTCAAGGAATAGAAGCTGGAGGAGAGAGAAAATCAAGATGAAGATTAGAACACGGTAAGAACATCACGACTTCAATATATTTTTAAGTTTGATATTATTGAAAAAGCATGGGATTAATGTTAATGTAGAGTTTCCTTACATATGGTCTTATATTCTTGATATGTTAGTGAAGAGAAAACAAGAGAAAGTGATGAGAAATACTGTAGAGAAATAAAATAAGGGTGTTATAAACATGGTAAATAATATCTTGCACTAAAATAGTTTTGGACAGCAGCAGTAGTCTAACTTTAAAATATCACCAAAAATTGTATAAATCGAATTATAGGATGAATAAAATATGAAATTAAATATTATTGAGTATAGTTTCTTATAAAAGAAATTATGTAAGTAATGAAATTGTAAATCATGAGATATAATAAAGTATGTAAGACAAGGTCAGAATGATTTCAGGTTCCTCTATTCTGACTTTGGAAAATCATCAAAAATTGGATAAAAATAAATATGAGCTTAAATTTATATGTTTAGAATCCTCAATGAGTCTATTTTCAATAGAAACAAATAGAAACATCATTCAAATTCTGTACAAGGAGATAATTAATTTTTAGTGAGAAAGGGTCAGAACTGTTAGACAGCAGAACAAGGGTAATTTTAAAGAATAAACTGTACTTATTAAATAAACCAAAAATTCTGAAAATTTTATGATAGAAATATATATGAGTCTAGTTTCAGGAAAAATTATCAGATATTAATTTGGAGTTCTATAGCTCCAGATATAAATAATTTAGTGACTATGACACAGTTGGACAACTTGAATATTCATAAAAGTAAATAATAAAAAGTATAGATAATGTTATTTACAAGTGTGTTATATACATTAAGGATGTGGAATGGAGAGGAGGAGAAGAAAAATATATATGAATATTTAGCTAGCATGGCTAATTTGCATGTTTTAGGCTTAAGAACTAAATTGAATAAAAGTAAAACTTTAGGGGGCAATTTTGTAAAAATGTCAAAAATGACCAAATTGAAGGGAATTAATTATTTCATTATCTAAATTAATAAATTGAACGAAATTGTCAATTTAAGATCGGGTGAAAATTGTTAAAATGGTAAATTATCAAAATGCCCCTGAATCTTGATATTTCTACAATTTCGTCAGGTAAGTTCGTATAACTTGAATTATATTCTTAAATACTTGAAATGTATGTTATTGATGTGAATATGATTTAAATATCCATTGTATGAAAATTGATGAAACATTGATATATTTAATAAAAAGGAGAAGAAATCCCGGTTGAATGAAAAGGAATTGATGGTAAAAAGGATCTAGCCCGGACGGGTGATCCTATCCTGATATAGCCCTCCTGAAGAATATGTGTAAAATGGATTTAGCCCGGATGGGTAATCCGAATTAGGGTCTGAATTTAGCCTGGACTGGTAATTCAAACCCAAGCTCATTAGAGTAATTGTTGTTGCAGAGATTTAGCTTTGGACTGTAATTCCAACAATACTCCATGAGTTCATATTACAGGATTTAGCTTTGGTGTAATCTCATTTGTAAGGATGAGGTTCATGCGAGTGTGCTTTCGAAATGAAATATGTAAGACCATGGTTGAAAGATACCATGGCAACATGATATGAAATGTGTAAGACCATGGTTGAAAGATACCATGGCAACATGATATGAAATGTGTAAGACCATGGTTGAAAGATACTATGGCAACATGATATGAAATGTGTAAGACCAAAGTTGAAAGATACCATGGCAACGTGACGGGGAATGAATAAGACCATGGTTGAAAGATACCATGGCAGTGTGACATGAAATGAATAAGACCATGGTTGAAAGATACCATGGCAATGTGACATGAAATGAATAAGACCATGGTTGAAATATACCATGGAAATATGATAGAAAATGAGTAAGACCATAGTTGAAAGACATTATGGCATCATGTCAAAGATAAATAGGACCGTGGATGGGAGACGCTATGACATCTATTGAACAATTGATATTCAGGTAATATGTATCAAATGAAGAATGGATATATGAAATGGTAGTGTGAAATGTTTATAAGAACTAGTCATATGGAAATATATGTACAAAATAGTTGTATGAAATAATTATGAAGATAGATAAATGAAATAAGTATAAGTACATGGAATATAGTTTATGTTAAGTTTAATATGAACTATTACTGAAATAAATATACATAAGATATAAGGAAATGATGGTGCATGAAATAATGATATAACGAAATGAATGATATATGCTTATGAAGAAACGGTAAGAGAACAATATGTTTCGTGACATGTACATATATGATTATCTTTGATGTGTTGATAGAAGGAAATTATATAAGTTGAGGCTATTATTAAACTCAAGTGTGATATGTCGAGAAAATAGGTATATCAATGTTGAAATTACATGAAATATGTATAAGTATATTAATAATGTTGTTGTTTGATACTCAGACAAGTGTCAAGCTATTGATTGAACGGTAACAAGTTTCTTTATATGATGCATTGAATCGGTAAAAATTTAATTGAATTTTTTTGTTAAATGATATATAAATCCTATTAATGCCCCGAAACCCTGTTTCGGTAACGGATATGGGTTAGGGGTGTTACATATGGGGTATCAATTCCATGCAAATATAAGAGTGGGTAGACCCTGGGTCAATTAAAGCAACAATAGACATATCATGAATAGAAAAGGTACTCGTGATCACGTCGAGAGACTCTACTTCTTTACAAGCACGTATAGCATAAGTCCTTGCAGGTGCTCTACCCTCGGACCTCACTGCAGCATCTCTTGGTGTACCTTTGCTGCAAGTCCCACTTCTAGGGTTCTTTTGTGGTTTACCCCTCAAAGGAGCACTACTTGCCCTTACATCTAGCTTTTTCTCTTCGTCATCCAATTCGAGATAATCTCAAATGAAGTGGTCTAGTGACCCGCACTTGAAGTACCCTCTTTCTTTACCTCAGCACTCGCTGAAATGACGCCTACCACATTATGAACATTCTGGCCTATTTGGCCAAGCACTATCAACACTCGCGACAGAAATGGTCTGGGCTCTAAAAGCCGTGTTTTGCTTACTTTTGTTTCTAATCGAGAACCTTACCAAAGCATTCGATTGGGTCATGAACTCTCTTGCTCTTTTAGATGAAGACTGATGTGATTTCTCCATCTGTCTCTTCTTTGAATCCCGTGACTCAATAGCCTCTTTTCTCCTCTCTTTCACCAACTCTTCTGTTTTGCATGCTCTCTCATTGAGTACCACAAATTCCCTTAACTCTAATATGCCAACAAATACTTGGGTATCCTCATTTAGACCATCTTCAAACCTTTTACACATGGTAGCTTCAGTGGATACGCACTCTCATGCTTACTTGCTAAGTTTCACAAACTCACATTCATATTTCGCTACTGTCATATGGCCCTGCTTTATCTCTAAAAATTCCTTCCTCTTTTGGTCTATGAACCTCTGGCTAATATACTTCTTTCGAAACTCTCCTTGGAAGAATTCCCAAGTTACTCTTTCTTTCGGTACAACAGACACGAGAGTATTCCACCATTGATAGGCCGAGTCTCGTAGGAGCGACACTACACACTTCATGCACTCTTCAGTCATGCACGACAGTTCATCAAATACCCCGATGCTATTATCCAACCAAAACTTTGCTCTCTCTGAGTCGTCATCTGTGTTAGCCCAGAATTCCCCCGCCCTTTATTTTTGTATCTTGTCTACTAAAGGCTTCTCCCTCCTAAACATGTCCGCTCCTTGCGGAGCTACAGGAGCATATTGAGGAATCGGCAGAGGCGGGAGAGGTGGAGTGTTCGGATTCATACGAACAAACTCCGTGTACCAAGCATCCATCATTCGGAGGTAGGCTTCTCTAGCCCCTCCGCCTGGCCAATAGTCATGGGCTCACTCTCAACTGTCGCGGTCCTTTCAGTGGGAGCAGGCGCTTTACTCTCCACGTTATTTCTTGTAACTCTATTAGGATCCATTTACTATATGAAAGTACAATTTATAATCGTCAGGAGTTGTCACACTATCAATATACAGTTATGGCATGTATAGCTAGACTTATATTCATGCTAGGTTAGTCCTAGAACTGACTAAACCATAGCTCTGATACCACTAAATGTAACACCCCATATCCGTATCCTACACCGAGATGAAATACGAGGCTTTACCTAACTTAAACTCGCGCTTACGACGATTTTTGAGTCTCCAAGACTTGGAACAATTTAAAACTTTCTCAAACTTATCAACAGATCCTTAATATGGGCCTACGAGACCCAAAACACACATAAAAAATCATTCGGGACCAACTCGGGTTCTTTAGCCAACTTTAGAAAAATTGACACTTGGCATAGGGGCACACCCCGTGTGGCAGGGACAACACGCCCGTGTGACCATTTCGACATGGTTGTGCTGTTGGCCCATGTGGCTTACACGGTCCAAGCAATATAGAGACACTCCTATGTCCCTGGACAGTGTCCTTCACATGGCCATGATACGCCCGTGTCCTAGCCTGTGTGCAAAAACCTGGACATTCTATTTTTGACGTTAGTAATTCTTAAGGGTCACACGGCCAAGGCACACGCCCATGTGCTAGGCCGTGTCTTTCACTCGGTTGAGACACACGACTGTGTCTCTGCCCATGTGTTTACTACCATGATACTAACTTAAAATTTTTCGTGCAGGGGACACACGGCCGAACCACACTCCCATGGGGCAGATCGTGTGCCACACACGGCCTAGACACACGCCTGTGTGTCTACTCGTGTGAACAAAAATAAGGCTATTTACCAAGCCTCTTTGCCACCCTTACTTACACAACCTACACAATAGCAACCAAAATCAATACAAGACTATTTCATGCAACCAAGTCAGCCGCAATAGACAACATTTCATTTGTGCATTTTACTCATCCATGAAAATAACATCATTTGCATATGTCAAAATGAATGTTAGCCATCATTTGAGGCTTAATACAAAATGAAGGGGAATCAACCCATGCCAACACATTTAGCCAATTTTTCAAGGACTCAAAACATCAAAGTCTAACCCTATACATGCCATTCTCAAAAAAAAAATATCTAACTATACCGAGCGCTTCGGCTGATAGTGTGATCGTTGCCTCCGACATCCGATGATCCTCGAGCTAGTTAGGTGGCGCTATAAGAAAAAGGAAAGGAGAGGGAGTAAGCATAAAGCTTAGCAATTTGCACATAAATAAATATACAACAACAATTTTACCATTCAACAACATGTTCATAACACAAAAGTGGGCATAAGCATAACATACTCATCACTATCCATATAAATCTCATAGCATATATTGAGCTCATATCTCATACATTTCAAATTGGTACTTGTACCACTCACAACACGGTTACACCTTACTCAATAACATACTCTGTATCTCTCACCGTTGAACCTTTCGGAACTTCACCGGGTATTCGATAAGCCTCAAACAAAGGGTAGGGTGCCGATGCCATGTCCCAGAAACGGTCTTACACTGGCTCATGCCACAAGTCGGTACCATGTCCCAGACATAGTCTTACACTGGCTAACACTTCGTAGCCGATGCAAGTCCCAGACATGTCTTACATTAGCTTACGTATAGAGGCCGATGCATGTCCCAGACATGTCTTAGACTAGCACTCGTCTTAATGCCGATGCTATGTCTCAGACATGGTCTTACACTGACTCTCATAATGTGGCCGATGCATGTCCCCAACATGTCTTACACTAGCCCACAATAACCCACATGTCATGGCATGAATATCCGATTTATTTTCTAGGTTCAAACGGGAACTCTACTATCTCTATTATCATCATACTTCCTCAATTCTACAGTCAAGCAATTCATGCTATATTAATTCAAATACAATTCAACACATAAATTAGCAATGTAGTTGTATTATTTACATACAACTCACCTCGGATTATAAAATGTGGCGACTAGTCGATTTAGTCGATTTGCTTGGCTTTCCCCCGGTCTAGGTTCGGATTTGGTAAAGCTTTACCTATAATATAAAAATGTACTTATTTAGTCAGTAAATAGAATTAATCAATCGACAATTCACATCTTTGGTAAAATGACCATTTTGCCCCTAGACTTTGACAAAATGACCATTTTACCCTAGACTCGAAAATCCTTTTTTTATCAAATTTCTTCATATCCTAAGCCTAGTCGAACCCTTTTTTCTCTTATAGCAACCCCAAATTCACATCATTTGACACATTTATAATCTATTTTACAACTTATGCAAAATAATCCTTTTTGGTGTTTTCCTGCTAACAACTTTCACAAAAGTTATTTATAATACACCCAAGACTCATTTTCTTCCATAAAAACTCAGTAAAAAAATTACAATTCCTTTCACAAAAAAACTCTAAACTCTTAATCATTTTGCAAAATAGTACCCTCAGTTGAGAGCTCATGCTTCAAGGGGTCTAAAAATGTAAAAATCATTAAGAAAAGTCATGAAAATCACTTACTTGCAAGAGGAATGAGTTGCTGAAATTGTTGAAGCTCAAACCCCCTAAAAATGGCTAAAAAATCAGTGGTAATGAAGAAAGAGTGAAAGAAAAAGATGATAGCTAGGCTTAGGGCATCATTTTACTATACATTATGTCATCAAATTACCTAATGTTGACTTTTCAACATTTTTATATCCTATGGCTGGCCAACTAAGATTTAAGGGTCTTTTTGCCCTTTAAAGACCCCCAAATTAAGATCCATAACAATTTAACACCCTTAGCTATCAATTTAAGACTTTTGTACTTTATGCGATTTAGTCCTTTTTGGCAATTGGTCTCATAAACGTCAAAATTAACTCACCAAACTTTTCATACACTACTATAAACATGCTATGACTCTAAAATAATAATAAAATAATTTTTCCAACTTCATATTTGTGGTCTCGAAACCACTGTTCTGACTAGCCCCAAAATCGGGTTGTTACAATTTACATATGAAAAGTGAGATAATATGCTTGAATTTGGTTTAATGGCAAAAATGCCATTAATGTATTGTATTCAGGGAATCGAATAATGAAAGTGTTATATATGTGCACATGAATTTGATGTTTAAATGTTTAATAATGTTATAAACGTATCGCTATTCTATAAAGCATGAAGAGTGATAAATAATAGTATTGATTTGTGACTTGTCCGGTAATACCTCGTAACCCATTCTGAAGACAAATACGGGTTAGGAGTGTTATAATAAATGAAATATATAGGAATTTTATATAATAAAAGTTTTTTAATATGATATTTGGTCAACTTAGTTTGGTTATGCCTTTTGTGTATATATTGTTGTTGGGCCTGCAATGTTTTGACAAGATGTATCATTTGGTCACTTTTAGGTTTATTTTAAATATATGGTTTGAGACATGCTTATATGTGATAGAAATGGCTAAATGGTGTGTGGTTGTGGCAATGTATGTGCAATGTATAATTTGATTTTCAATGAAATGAATTGGTGTGAATTGTGGTGACTTTGAGTGACATATTGGTTAGAATTCATAGGTTGTTTGATTTGACAGGTTTTAAGTGTGATTAGAGAGTGTTTTAGTCAAGTGAATGTATGTGTAAATGGTGTAACTTGTTGGGAAAGGTTAGGTATTGAAATGGCTTGTTTTAGGGGTTAAATTGGAGCACACGGCCTGGGACACTGGCTGTCACAAGACTGTGTGGCACACATGGTCACCTCACACAACCATGTGTCATTTATATTTTAGGTGCAGGTTTCACATGGTCTGGCACACAGCCTGTGACACGACCGTGTGACCCTATTTTAAATATACATATGAGCAGACACATGGGTTGGGACATAATCGTGTGTCGCTACTTCGAATGTTCACACAGTCTAAGCTATGCCACATGACTGAGTAATCCCTGTTTTCTAATTTTTCATGTTTTTCCAAAATTTTCTAATTTGTTTCAAATTGGTCCCTAATTATTTTCAAATTGTGTTTTTAGGTCCCTAAAATCTCGATTTAAAGCCCAAATGTGTATGTTTTGATATGATTGTAATGAGTTATTGGAAATTAATATTAAATTGTATTATTAATCTATTTTGAAGTTAAAGGTTATGTTTTGTACAATAATACTCTATAACTCTATTCCAGCAACGGAGATGAGTTAAGGGTGTTATATTTATTAGTGTCAGAGTTACGGTTTAGTTGGTTTTCAGACTGAATGTATCATGTATGGAGTCTAGAAATACATGCCATTTTTATAACCTGTGATAGTGTGATATCTCCTGACATAAATTGAATTATGTTTTCATATAGATAAAATATATCATCAAACCGAGCCGATTTTGATGAATTCGAAAGTAATGTTCAAGCCTCCATTCAAGGAAGAGCTAGTAGTGGGCCCGTTTCTAAAGGCCAAGGAAGTGAGGTGAAAGAAGCCTTCTTTCATATGATGTCTTAGTGGATTGTCAAGTTTGTATGAACAAACCCAATGACTCAATGACCTCCACCCCAACCAGTTCCCCTTTGTAACAGTCTGCTTTTCAGTGGTGTCGAAAACAGTGGTTTCGGGGCCACCAAATTCGACAAGTAAGTTTGTAAATATTATATTTATATTTACGAGTTAATTGTGATTTTTGTTTTATAATCGATTAATTAAGTTCAAGTGGTTTTAGAAATTGAGGTACTGGGACCTTATTTTTTATAAATCGAGCCGTAAATATTTTTTTAAATATTTACGGAAAGTAATTAAAGTGGTATTAAATTTTTGTTGGGAAATTTTATCGTTTCGATAGTTAATTAAGTAAAAAGGACTAAATCGTGTAAAGTGCAAAAGTTGTGTTTTATATGCTAAAGGTATTAAATAGCTATAGAACTTTAAAGTGGAAGCCCTTATATGGTAAATATACCATTAATGTATTAGTGGATGATAGCGGTTTGGCAATGTTGTAATTTTTAATTATAATAAAGGTTAATAAAGTAAATTACGAAATTAAATGATAAAAAATACATTAAACATGTCATATTTTACATTTGTTTGTTTCTACCGAATTTGAAATTAGAAAACTCTATGGAAGATGAGTAAGGTGCAGCTATGGTTTTATTTATGCATGGTAAGCCATTTGTCACCCGTTTCTTTAAATTTTTATGTTTTTGAGATCGTTGCAACTAGGTCTATCTTGCCCGTACATTTTATTTTGAATCTGTTAAAGATTTTGAATGTTTCCATTGATGAATCTTGTGATATTGATGTTAGATGATGAATTTAGAATGTTGATTTATATTTAAAAGTATTTTGTTAAGTGATTTTGATGAATTTTTCAATTTGGGACTAATTTGTTAAATTAATAAAAATACAAGGATTTAATGTGAAATTTTTCCATAAATGATTTGTTTTGGATACCATGAACTTTCAGCTAAACTCAATTTGGGGTAAAAACGATAAATTTGCATGTTCTGGGCTCAGGGACTAAATTGAATAAAAGTAAAACTTTAGGGGCAAATTTGTAAAAATGTCAAAAATGACCAAATTGTATGAAATGAGTTATTTTATTGTATAAATTAATATATTGAATGAAATTATTAATTTAGATCAAGATCTAAGAGAAAATCAAGGAAAATAGAAAATTACAAAAATGCCTTTAAACTTTAGTATTTCTACAATTTAGCCAGGTAAGTTCGTATGAACTATACTATGTATATTGTTGATTAAATTGAATGTTGTTATATGAAATTTTATTGAAAATGAATCGATATATACATTATTATACAATTTGGCTTATAATGAAACGAGGGAAATTCAACAACGCACGACGACTATTGAGTCGCGTTTGAACCTTAGGAATATTTAGGAAACAAATGAAATGTCATTAGGGGTTACCATGTTTTGGGTGCTGGTCCCGTACGGTCTACCGGTGGCTGAGATTTTCGGCATGTGTTGTAGTTACTCGTCAGCTTGGGTGAGCAGCACCTTGTAGTTACGCCTTGACCGTCAGCTTGTGTGAGCAGACCTAGTGATAGCTCGAGAGTGATCATTTATATGAGATATGAGATAAAGATGGTTTCGACCATGTGTTGGCACATAGTGTACAAGATTTCCCACGTATTCGATATTATTCTAAGTGGTTTAACGGGAAACGTGCTGTTACGAGACGATATGATTTTGATATGAACTAATATAGGTATATACATGAAATACATGGAAATGATGGTACATGATATATTGATATATTCAAATGGATGATATATACAATGAAACAGTAAGATAATGATATGTATCATGACATGTACATATATGAATATCTTTGATATGTTGATTCATGGAAATTATGTAAGTTGAGTTGAGTAATGAACTCAAGTGTGACATGTTGAGAAAATAAGGTTATCAATGTTGAATTTATATGAAATTTCTTCAAGTAAGCTAACATGTGTTGCTGTTTGATGCTTAGGCAAATGGCAAGCTATTGGTTGAATGGTATTATGTTTATTTATAAGTCGTATTGAAATGGTAAGTGCTCAAATGAAAATATGCTTGTACTCTTGAAAAAGTGGTAAGGTTTAAGTTATGCAAATTCTTATGAAATGGTTTATCATGTGATTAATTCTAAAAGAGCTATGTTTAAATGCACTAGCTTGTGGCTATGGTTGATGATATGCTTGTGTCTTATGTATTTTGCATATGAAGTGAGTGATGAAAAAGGGAATAATGAGTTGAATTGATGATGTTAATTAAGCTAAATAAAGTAAATGTAATGGAAAGTAATGACATGCAAACGAAAGGAATAAAATTGAAAGAGACTTAAAGTTTTTATAAAATCCTACTTTGTTAGGAATGATAGGTATAAGTAATGTTGTGGAATTATTCAATTTGTGAATTGTTGATTTGGTTTCATGAATTGTGTGGTATCGGTATATGATTATTCTTGAATTGTATAAATTTTATTGTAATACCCTGAAAATATTTACAGTAAGATATTATCCTTGATATAGTAAAATAAGGAAATAAAGTGAAAAAAAAAAGAGGAAATTTTGAGATATGTCAATATTGAGAAGTATATTATGATATATTAATTCAAGAAAGGACTAAATTGTAAAAGTGAGAAAAGTTTTGTTGCACAAGAGTAAATACTTAAAATTTGAGGGGTTAAAGTGTAAATATGAAAAATTTGAAGGACCAATAGTGTAAATATTTTAAGAGTGGAATAATCTAGAAACTAAGGAAAATGGATGAATTAGGACCAAATTGAATAGATGAAGAAATTATGAGGGACTAAATTACAATTTTACCAAATTAAATGATGACTTAAGGATGGAATTTTAAAAGATAATGAAGGGCAAAATGGTCAATTGGAAGAGAGAGAAATCTAGAAAGTAATAATGATGCTAGAGATATTTTGATATTTTATAATTATTTAATTAGATAAATATAATTTTATTAATATTTTAATAAGATATATTATTATTATTTTCTTAGTATATAAAGAAAGAAAGATGAGAAATTCTCATCCATATTTCCCATGCACTAACGTGAGAGAAAGAGAGGAAGAAAGAAAGTTTTGCTTTCTTTACAATTTGGTCCTTTTTACCAAAAATTCACCATTTTCACCCAAAAATCAAATGAATTTCCATAGCTACCAAGAGAGAAAAATGTTAAGGAGACCATGGGGAGTTAGAATATCAAGTTGGATTCAAGAAATAGAAGCTGGAGGAGAGAGAAAATCAAGTTAAAGATTAGCATCAATAGAACAAGGTAAGTATATCAAGATTTCAATATGTTTTTAAGTTTGTTATTATTGACAAAGCATGGAAATAATGTTATAGTAGAGTTTTCTTACATAAGGTCCTATGTTCATGATATGTTAGTGAAGAGAAAATAAGAGAAAGTGATGAGAAATGGTGTAGAAAAAGAAAATAAGGGTGTTATAACATGGTAATTAATATTTTGTACTAAAACAGTTTTGAACAGCAGCAGTAGTCTAATTTTGAAAAATCATCAAAAATTGTAGAAATCTAATTATAGGATGAATAAAATATTAAATTAAAGCTTATTAAGTCTAGTTTCTTATAGAAGAAATTATGTAAGCAATGGAATTGTAAATCATGAGATATGATGAATTTTGTGAGACAAGGTCAGAATGATTTCGGGTTCCCCTGTTCTGACTTTGTAAAATCATAAAAATTTGGATAAAAATAATTACGGGTTTAAATTTATATTTTTAGAATCATGAATGAGTATATTTTCAATATAAACAAACGGGAACATCATTTGAATTCTGTACAAGGAGATAATTAATTTTAAGTGAAGAAGGGTCAGAACTATTAGACAGCAGAACAGGGGTAATTTTAAAGAATAAACTGTACTTATTGGATAAACTAAAAATTCTGAAAATTTTATGGTAAGAAGATATATGAGTCTAGTTTCAAGGAAAATTAGCGGATCTTAATTTTGAGTTCTATAGCTCCAGATATAAATAATTTAGTGACCATGATGCAGATAGACAGCTTGAATATTCATAAAAGTAAATAATAAAAATTATGGATAATGTTACTTACAAGTGTATTATCTACATTAAGGATGTGGAATGGAGAGGAGGAGGAGGAAAAATATGTATGAATATTCATCTAGCATGGCTAATTTGCATATTCTAGGCTCAAGGACTAAATTGAATAAAAGTAAAATTTTATGGGCAATTTTGTAAAAATGTAAAAAAATGATCAAATTGCATGAAATGGATTATTTTATTATTTAAATTACAAAATTGAATGAAATTATTAATTTAGTTCAAGATCGGGAAAACATGTTTTAGGGATTAAATTGAAAAGTGTTGAAAGAATAAATTGAAAAGTGTTGAAATTATAGAAAATTCGATATTTTATAGAATTCATGGACTATTATCAATATATATAAGAATAATAGCTGGAAATAAGGATTAAATTGCAAGAATTTTATTTTCCTCGACCCTAAGGATGAAATCGTCATTAATTAAGAGTTCGGGGGCAAAATGGTAAATTTTGCCTAAAGCATTAATTAAATGCATTAGTATATGAAATGAATGAAAATGATGATCAAATTTATTTATAAAGATCCGAACGACTCAAATATGAGACTCGATCGTGAAAAAGAAAAGATATCGGATTAATGAAATTATAAACACAAACAAGCAATGAGGTAAGTTTGTGTAACTTGAATTGTATTTTAAATACTTGAAATATGTGGTTATGTGATGAAAATATGATTTGAATATTCAATTCATGATATTTGATGAAATATTGATAATACTCGAAATAAATTGAAAATAAATCTCGGTTGAATGAAAAGGAAAAATTCGATGGATCTCTGAAAAGGAATTGACGGTAAAAAAGATCTAGCCCGGACGGGTGATCCTATCCTGATATAGCCCTCTCGAAGAATATGTGTAAAATGGATTTAGCCCGGACGGGTAATCCGAATCAGGGTCTGAATTTAGCCTGGACTGGTAATTCAGATCCAAGCTCATTAGAGTAATTGTCGCTGCGGGGGATTTAGCTTTGGACTGTAATCCCGACAATACTCTATGAGTTTATATTACAGAGATTTAGCCTGACCGGTAATCCCACTTTAAGGATAAGGTTCGCGGGAGTGTGCTCTCTGATATGAAACGTGAAAGACCATGGTTGAAAGATACCATGGCAACCTGATATGAAATGTGTAAGACCATGGTTGAAAGATACCATGGCAACGTGATATGAAATGAACAAGACCATGGTTGAAAGATATCATGGCAACATGACAGAAAATGAGTAAGACCATAGTTGAAAGATACTATGGCATCATGTCAAAGATGAATAAGACCGTGGATGGGAGATGCTATGACATCTGTTGAACAATTGATATCCAGGTAATATGTATCAGATGACGAATGGTTATATGAAATGGTTGTGTTTAATGTTTACAAGAACTGGTCATATGGAAATATATATGTACAAAATAGTTGTATGAAATAATTATGAAGATAGATAAACGAAATAAGTATGAGTACGTGGAATATAAATTATGTTAGGTTTGATATAAGCTATTATCGGAATAAATATACATAAAATATATGGAAATGATGGAGTATGAAATATTAATATAATGAAATGAATCATATATGCTTATGAAGAAATGGTAAGAGCATGATATGTTTCATGACATGTACATATATGATTATCTTTGACATGTTGATACAAGAAAATTATGTAAGTTGAGACTATTATTGAACTCAAGTACGATATGTCGAGAAAATAGTTATATCAATGTTGAATTTATATGAGATATGTGCAAGTACACTAACAATATTACTGTTTGATGCTTATACAAGTACTAATCTGTTGATTGAATGGTAATATATTTATTTACATGATGCATTGAATCGGTAAGCATTTAAATTATTTTTAAGTAATCTGCAAATGGTAGTAATGCTCCGAAACCCTGTTCTGGCAACGGATACGGGTTAGGGATGTTACATTTATATTTGAAATAGATAGATATGATTAAAGTTTATACGAGCTTATTAAGCATTCATTGCTTACATAGTGATTTCTCTTTCCTTTTCAAACTATTAGAAGCTCGGTCGGGTTGGTAGCTTGTCGGAGATTTATCACACTATCCAGCGATTATATCAATAGATTTTGATATCTTGGTTAAGGTTATAATGGTAGGTATAGGTATTTTGGCTAATGTTAGCCTATGTGTTTTGGTTCTGGAAATGACCATTTGGTTAGTTTGCATTTTGGCCTTGTGTTGGTAAAATGATATGTATTATAAGGCATATATAAGTAGCTTTGTAATGGTTGATATATGACTTGTTATGGTTGAATGATGGTAGATAGAAAAGTAGTTGAATGTGCATATTAGATATGACATATAACTTGTTGTGAATTGGTGTTTTACCATAGTAAGCATATAAGTATTTTGATGCTAATGATTATGTGGTATAGTTGGTACCAAATGGTATGTTTTTGTAAGTGATTTACATGTTGTGTAATGATGCAAACTTAGTTAGAAGTTATTCATTTATTTTGGCCAAATTGAGTACTGGGTTATACATGTTTTAATGTTGTCATTTGAGGTACCTTTGGGCATATTGGTTGGATGTTATTATGCCATATGTGTTTGGCTAGTGCTGGTCGCTAAACTAACTAAAATTTCGACTAAGGCAAGCGCACCTATTGAACAGGAGTATAGTTATGGTGAGACCGGTAATATCAAATCCACATTGACTAAAAGTACTAGTAATTACTATCTTTTTATTATCTAGCCTAAGAATTAAAGGGATGTTTTTAAACTAAGATTAATTATCTAATTAACTAAGAATACGACAGAGGTAAAAGTTGGAAAATACTGTTGGAAAATCGATGGAGAAGACAATATCCAAGGAAGAATCCACCTAGACTTCACTTATTACTTCTGAATTAGACGATTTATTCACTTGACTTAATCCAAAGAAATCCATGATTTATGTTAATATCTCTCTCGAGACTAAAAACAACTGACTCTAGGTTGATTAATTGAAATCTCTTTCTAATTAAAACCCTTATTGTTGCATTAACTTGATTTATGGATTCCCTTGTTAGATTTAACTCTAATCCGACAGATTTATGTCGTCCTATCTCTAGGATTGCATGCAACTCCGCTTAATATGGATGATCTACTCTTAAACAGGGGCTTTTACTCCACTAAATAAGCACATCAAAACCTGAATTAATATTCTGGATTATTAAAGCAAGGATTAAAACTCACAATTAAGAATGAGAATAAGTATTTATCATATAATTCAAATAGTAATAAGATCCATCTTTAGGTTTCATCTCCCTTAGGTATTTAGGGAGTTTAGTTCATAATAATGGAAAACATCTCAAAATTGGGAAAATAATAAAACATAAAGAAACCCAAAGAACTTCTAAGAAAGTGAATGGAGATCTTCAGTCTTGAAGTAGATCCTGCTTCTAAGTTGATTCCGATAACTATCCTTTAGTGTTCTTTGCCTTCTACTCTCTGTCTCCCTTTTGATCCTCTTCTAGGGTGTTTATATAGACTTTGGAAAGCTTTAAAACCCTAAAAATTAGCCTTTTCTAAGTAGAATTAGACATGGGTTTGATACGGACACTACCGTGTGCCACGCCCGTGTGAAGGTGCTCAAGCCGTGTGTAATTCTGAGCTGGTTTTTAGTCGACACGGTCATGACACACAGGCGTGTGGCCTACCCATGTGTCACACACGGGCCTGTGAATTACCCGTGTGGAAGTGCCTAGGCCGTGTGAAACACTGAATCAGGCCCATTTTGTCTATTTTTGGCCCGTTTCTTGCTCTGTTTGCTTTCCTAAGCTCTCTTGAGTATGAAAAATGAAATTAAAGGATTAGGAGTATCAAATTCATTAGAACTTATGATAAATCTTCCAAAAACATGCCAAGCATGGGGTAAAAATATGTATATATTATGGTTTATCAAATATCCCCACACTTAAGCATTTGCTTGTCCTCAAGCAAAATTCTCAACTCACAATTAAAATTAATTCTTCTTAACTAATAATTCTCATCAATAATGTTTCAAAGTAATCCACAGATAATCATACATTGAGAATTCAACTAAAAGAATATCAAAGTTTCTAACAATCCAAGTTGAGCATTTTAATCATAAAATCATAGGTATCCTCCTTTATCTAAGTAAATTACCTTTAATTTCAAATTGACAAGGGTTGACGTCCTCACTAAGGATTCACTCAAATCACTCAAAGTGTTTAAGGTTCAATAATTAAGCACTTAATAGTCAAACATGAAAAGCTATTACCATAGGCTTGCATGAAAATCAAGTCTTCACCACTATAAATGAGATGATGCACAAATCAAAAGGTCTTTACAGGGTTGTAACGGGGCTTGGGTTAAAGGTGTGGAAAAAAGCTGAAGAAGAAGGTTAGAATCAAGATCGAATTGATAAATTACCTAACTAGAAAAATAAACTAACACTAAATAATTACATCAATATTAAAGATAAACATGAGCTTCTTCTCAAAATATGGAATTAAATACTTAAGCTTAAAACAAAGAACTAATAATAATCAACATATATGTATACTTCTTTTTTTTCTTTTTTTAAGAACAAGTACAAGTACAATAATTGAAAGTACATAAAAAAGAATACAACAACTAAAATTAATAAACATGGTTCGGTAACTAATCAAATCAAGTCTCGATAAAAAGGGAGTCAATGGGAAGAGAGAAATTCTTAACAAATCAAAAAGGGTTAAGTTGTGGGTTAACATGAAGTGGAAAATCAAGAAACAATGGTTAAAGCTCAAAGGTGTTCACTAAGGGTCAATTATGTAGGTAGGCTTTTTATGGGGTAAGTGGGTTAAAACCTAAGTGCCTTTATCATCTCAGTGTATCTAATCAAGGGTGTGGTCTTGACAAGCATAATCGAAGCAAGTTCTAGAATAACAAATCAATGTTGACACACTTATAACCAATAAAACAAGTGAGTAAGAAAGATATATGCTCTAAAAGGCTCAAAATCTCACAAAAATTATGGGTATTTGATGTCAATCCTGTAAATTCAAAACTTCAAGATAATTTCTCAATTCAGGGAAACAACCTAGCAATTTTAATTCTCAAAAGTCAACTTATCAGGTTTGATTCTCTAATGTCTTAAAGTTTAAACAATCAATGCACAATTACCTATGATTTAATTCAAAACATATCAAAAAAAATATAAATCAATCAGAATTCACTCTAATAATAATATGAGAAAATTATTTGAGAATGAGATAAAAATTCAGGGATTTTCTGTTAACCGTATAAAAAACCTCCCCACACTCAAGGTGTACATTGTTCTCAATGTACAAAGATAGATAATAACAATATAAATATAATATTAGAAGAGAGGGAGAGATATGAAACTGCCCTAAATTTTTTGATGAAATCCTTGGAATGGTGAAGGCTTGAATTGTAGATAAGGCTAATGAAAGGCATGATTTTGAGTTACTAATAAGAAAATAAACACAACTGTGTAAGAGAATTAAAGGATTACTCGATAATAACCATAAAGATAAACATAGTTCAAAACATAAAACATAAGTCTTCAAAAATAAATAAAAGAGAAATAAAATTAAAATGAAAAATAAAAGTAGTAATAATAATAAATTAAATGAACTCAAAGGTCCTCATCATCGGATGCCTCGTGGGTCGACGGTGCCGAAAGAGAGATGTGGAGGTGGTGACAAATCTGTCGAAGAGTGGCATCGATGTTGTCAAACCACTCAAAACACTGCTGCTCAAAGCGAGTGAGTTGCTCGGATATATCTGTCAAAGTGGAAGCAGTGGGGCGGTGACTCTGTGATGGTGGTGGAGGTGGGTTCTCATGAAGGGGATGGACATCATCAGTAACGTCCTCTGGATCATCCTGATCATCAGAGTGGACAAGTCTGTACGGAGGGAGGTCAAATCCACGGCGTCGCTCTATCATCCTCATGTGGATCATACTAGAGATTCCTTGAGGAGACATCTGGCTTACTACTGTAAGTGTCGATGACATCTCTGGAGTATCGAAGAGGCCGAAGTGTCAAGCGAGGTGAGTCACGTAAGGGCCAGGGTAGATGGGGCCCTTCCTATGGCGATCTGTCTTATGGCAAAAGGCAAAAGCAATAAAATAGGCTAAGTCGAATATGTGGCCGGTTGCCATGCTCCAAAGATAGTATGTTTCAATAGTGCTTACAACTCCTGTACTCTCTCTCCTGCCAGTCAATGTGTGAGCTAATAAAGCGTGGATGTATAGTAGTGCCGGAGAAAGAGATGTCGCCTTCGAGTGACTCCCATCATAATGGATCTGACTAGCTGTGAGATCGGTCCAACAACACGAAGGTAAGTAATGGATGTGACGGTGGAGGTGAAGAAAGTTATAGGTACCTATAAACTCATCAGTGTAGATGCCCACGGCTGCGCCAAACTCTGGGACGCTCATATGTTGCACTAAGACACCAAGTCAGAATGTAATGTTGTCGTGCTTGTCGTGTGATGACATCACTCGCTGAAGGTGAAAAGTCGAGCAAAACCCTAAAGTAAGCTCCATATTTTTGGGCTTGACGATATCAAAGAAACGGTCCCATGGTGCCGTAGTAATGAAAGCATGGACCTCATCAGCTAGTCTGATCTGCTCCAATGCGGCCCAGTCAATACATCGACCTAAACCTAGCGGTTGTACGCGTAAGACCTGGAATAAGTCCTCAGGTGGGTCCACTGAGAATCAGAGATAGGGATGATGAACCTCGGTAGAGGTACTCGAGGAGGTCGCGCCAGGACCTTTCTACTTTTTCGAGGTGGGGACAGCGACCTTCGACTTGCCACATGTGTTCGTCATGATGTACCTATAGGGAAAAAGAAAAAACGTTGCATTAGTCATTAATATAATCTTCAAATAGACAAATAAAGTCCTAGACGGCTAAATCTAAGAAGTTTGAAAATAAATTACACTAAAAATAGTAGGGACGAAGACTTTAGCATGTTAAAACCATATAATGAACCAAGGTACGATTTAAAGTTATTAAAGTAAAAACAATGAGGAAAAGAAAAGGTTCAGAATTGAAAATAAATTTGAACCAAAAGACAAATCAGGTGATACTGTCAAAAGTAATTGAGATAATAAAATCTATAGAAACTGTCATAGACTAATCAAATTAGACATAAAAGCAGTAAGCCTAAGTCAAATTCTAATATGATTTATAAAGGAAGTTACTAATCAGAGACAGGATTCATAGGTAAATAAAAAAATAAATTAATAAGGAAATAAATAACTAGAAATAAAGAAAATATAGAAAGAAAAATAAATGGAATTAGAAAAAATGAGGGAAAAGAAGAAATCAATCAAGATGGTGGTCCGAGGTACAGGCGGCGGTGACCAGGCATTGGTGATCGTGGATCTTTGGTGGAGGAAAGTAAAGGGGGTTTAGGGGAGTGGGGGGTTGGGGTAGAGGAAGAAGAGGAAAAGAAAGGCAGAGAAGGGGTGGCGGAAAGAAGAAAAGAAAAGAAAAAGGAAGGGGAAGGGAAAGGGAAAGGAAAAAGGAAAAGGGGAGAGGGAGCTAGAGGGTGGCCGGATGGTGGGGGTGGGCTGTTGAGGCGGCTGGGGCTGGGGAAGAAGATAAAAGAAAAAGTTGGGGTTTGGAGGGTTTAAATGGGAAACAATCGTGTGAGGCCCGTGTTGGGCCACACAACTGTGTCCCACACCCGTGTGGCTCGAATTCCAGCCCGTGTTCATCGAGGAAAATAATAGCTTACTCGTCACACGGCCTCAGACACGCCTGTGTGTCCAGGCCATGTGCAATGTTGTTCACTTCTCCCACACCCGTGTTGCATCTCACACGCCCGTGTGTCCAGGCCGTGTGGGTCAAAATCCTACATTTAAACATGAAAAATAGATAAAATAAACTTGTTAGGGGTGTTAGTTCTTAGGTTGCCTCCCGAGAAGTGCTTATTTAGAGTCTAAGCTTGACTTACCTCGTATTCACATGGTCACGGTGGATCACGGAGTTGAAACTCCTATTTCTTGCTATTAATTCCTTTAATTAAATAAGGTTTGAGTCGAGTACTGCTTACCTTAAAAATGCTGCAATGCGAATGGGTTACCTCGACTATACCGTGTAGAAAGACTTTAAGTATTGTAAAAGGAGTTGCTTCGTTTGCATTGACCTTTGTAGCAGAAATTTGAGGGTCCTTTTTGTCTAGCTGGACTTGGTCCTCAACTTTGAATTGATTGGTTCTCTCACTGAACTCATCATGGTGTTGCTTTTTCTCCTCCTTGCCTTGAGTCCGGCATTCGTCTAGTTTATCTATTTGTAGCACTCGTCGTTCATCGATGTTTTCATTATTAGATAATGAACTAAAACGTGGCTCATTTATGTTACTCAAAAATTTTTCCTGCAAGGAGGGTTGAATCACACAATTAGTCTTATTAACTAGATTTATAAGGTTATCTTCATTACTTGATATCTCAATTGATTCACGAGCCTGAAGAATAACCATTTCATCACTTGCACGAAGTGTCAGCTCACCTGTACCAACATTAATAATAATCCTAGCAGTCACTAAAAAGGGTCATCCTAAGATTAAAGGAACGTCACCGTCTTCTTCCATGTCTAAAACAACAAATTCTACTGGAAATATGAATTTATCAATCTTAACAAGTAATTCCTCAACAATACCTCTAGGAAATCTAATAGTTTTATCTACCAGTTGTATACTCATCCTAGTTTGTTTAGGTTTCCCAATACCTAGTTGTCTAAACATTTTATAGGGCATGACATTTATACTTGCCCCTAAATCGGCTAAAGCATTATCAACATTTAAACAACCGATTAAACAAGGAATAGTAAAACTCCCTGGATCCTTTAACTTGTTAGGTAGTTTATTTTGTAGAATTACCGAGCAAACTGCATTTAATTCCACATGCGACAAATCATCTAACTTCTGCTTGTTTTCTAGAAGCTCCTTTGATAATTTAAATGAGTTGTGCATCTACGAAAGAGCTTCAATAAATGGTAAGTTAATTGTAACTTTTTTAAAATGTTATGAAATTTACCGAATTGTTCGTCTGTGCGGTCTTTCTTTGTCGCTTTAGGGTATGGCACTCAAGGTGTGTATTCTCTGCTCACTGATTTTTGTTTGTTCTGACTTTCATCCACCTTATTTTGGCTTACCATAGTTTCTTGCTTTGGTTCTGGTGTGGACTCAACTAACCCTTCGTCATATTGAACAGTAATCAAATAAAGCTGCTCTCTTGGGTTAGCCTCAGTGTTGCTGGGCAAGCTACCTTATGGGTTATCTAAGATCAGCTTAGCAAGCTGACCTATTTGAGTCTCGAGACCTTGAATCGATGCTTGCTACTTTTAAGCAGTGTTTTGGTGTTTTGGAAACGTGTTTCTGACACTAAGATGAATTTTAATTGCCTTGATCACCTCAAGATAAATTGGGATTGTAACGCCCAAAAAAATCCCGAATCCCGAAACCCGAAAATCCCAAAATCTCAATTTTTTTCTTTTTGTACTTAGCAATTCTAGTTAAGTGTTAATTACTCGATGGTAGGTCTTGGTCAAGGTTTGAGTTCGAATCTAGGGGTAAAAGAAATTATATTTTAATTATTAAAGGAACCCTGATGGCAAGTGGTTGGGCTTTTAAATAAATATATGGGAAAATAGCATCAAAAAGCCTTATGGAGGAGTGGCTAAGTGATGCCACTTAAGGTGTAGGGAGGTGGCATTAGTGGCTAGCAAGGAGATCCAAGGTTCGAATCCTAGCTTAGTATTTTTATAAGTTTAATTTTGGCCTTCTAGAAGGTTGGAAGTGGTGTGAAAATGGACTCTAAGGGGAGAGTTCAGAAGAGAAATTTGAGGAAAGGATCAAGAGGTTATCAAGGAGAAAAACGAGGAGAAGAGAAGGGGGAAGTGATGGAGTCGAATTAGGAACTTGGGCTTAAGGAATTCGGCTATAGGGCTATAAATAGGTGCCGAGTGGGAGTTTCCCAGGATAATGTCGAATTTCCCCTCACCTTGTTGCGAGAAACCCTCTTCCCTAAAAGTCGAAAACCCTTTTATTTTTCTTTCTGCCAATTTCTATTCTTCTGTACATAATTTTCTTTAGCCAATTCCTTCTTCTACTCTTCTTATTTAATCTGTACCAAATAAACCTTATTCACCATACTAAGTTTGAAAGCCGAAAAGCCAAATCTCCCAAGGGCCGAATACTCTTTGATCGAATCTAGTGTAAGTGTTTGCTCTTCCAATCGACTCTTTCTAATCAACTTTGGTAAGAAATTAGTACCGGGTCTCGGATCTTAGCTTTCTACCGAATTGCTCTTTAGGTGTTTACGATTTTGGTAAGTATTCATCTCCCATTGGCTAAGGTGGTCGAATGTTCATAATTAAGGTAAGGGGACTTGTGTTGGATACGAGTCGCCTATTATTCTAGTTTCTAATAGTTAAGATTGATGCAGATCTAGGAGTTGATCGTGGTTAATGATTTAAGAAGGGGTTGTTATACTTATCGCGTAAGGTAAGGTTAAGGTGAGGGTTCGGTTTTAGTAAAGATATGTATTAAGCATGTGGTTAATTGAAGAGTGATATTGTTTGTAGGTTGGTGACTAAGGGAATCACAGCACGCTTGCTTACCAGGTGTGTACATACACTGCACAGACACATTGAATCGGCAAAAGCTAAAATGTCGAAAAGTCGAAAAGTTAAATTGCTGAAATGCCGAAAGTTGGGCTACGATAGTCTTGTGAGTGCGACAACACTCGTGAGGAGGAAACTGATAGGTTGTCTGAGAACCATGGGTGATTCCATGGACTTGGGCTGTGAATTGGCCAACCGGGCCAGAATACGCTTAATGGGCCTGGCGGGCTGTTGGGTCCAAAATAGGCAAAAATTGATAATTGATGCTAAGTGACAGAAATTCGTATGTGAGCATGTGTATAATGTAATTTGGGCCTAAAGAGCCATATAAATGTGATTTGGGCCTAACGGGCCATATACAAGTGATTTGGGCCTAATGGGCTATATGAATATGATTGGGCCTAGTGGGCCATATACAGGTATGTGAATTTGACTAGGCTTTGTAAAGGAGTTTTGGGCCTAGTATATGATGACTACATAAGACTTAATTCATTAATTGCGACCGTGGACAAGTCATAGGGTTAAGGTGTGGCAACTTGTATATGCATGTCTAGGATTGGATCTAGGAAGAGCTTGGTACTTAAGCGGTCTTAATGACTCACCTTCTCCTCTCTAGAATCCTACCTGGTGCATAGTATTCGTTCATCTTAGCTCACGGGATTTGTTAATGGGCCAAGGTAAGTGAAAACCGTAACAAAGGAAAAATTATCGAAATACCCCTAAGGGCAAAAATGACCAAAATACCCCTAGGTGTTGAATGTAAGTTTTATGGATGTGACATGCATACATATGATATTATGCTTAGGTTGCATAGGGGTTGGAAATCATGGAACGAAGGAAGTATATGAGGATCGCATGGTTGCTTGACAACCGTGGATCTACCGACGGCTTTTAAGCCCAATGTGTAAATGCAAGTAGTTCCGCAAGCGGGCTACCATAGATGTGACGGATGGGTGGGTCAATATTTATATCCCCACATGGTGTGACGGGAGACGGAGCTGGTGTGTAGCGAATGGAGTATTGGGATGGGATTGCATTACATGTGATGTATGGTGTTTATTGAATGCTTGTTGCTCGTCGAGGGTTGTACACACTGAGTTTGCAAAAACTCACCCCCTCTTTTATTTTATTTTCAGGTGACGCTCAGTAGAAGGTTTGATGTTTGGAGGGACTCTGGGTGGCCAGCTAGTAAGGCAACATGGACGTGTTTTTTTTCTTAAAAGCATACATGTGTCTATTTTATTAAGTACTTTTCCGGCCAGATTGTAATAAGGCTTCCATTTTGTTATTATTTGGTTTTTTATTTTCATGCGTTGTAATTACGAAATGTTGAACATGGGTTTGCTAAATCATAGTATGTTTTTCTATGCTTCCGCAATAGAATTTTAAACTGACAGGTTTTCATAAAATTATATGTTTTAAACAGGTTTTCGTGATTGAAAAATAAAAAAGATTTTTTATAAGTTAATTAAAGTTTTCTTTATTTAAGAAGGGTTTTCAATGAAAACACGATTTTCGCTAAAACACTTCAATGTGATGCACCAGATTCGGCCATAACGTTCGGGCCAGGTTTGGGGTGTTACATTTAGTGGTATCAGAGTCAAGGTTACAAAACTCGGGCTGTAAAGTGGGCCTTATTATTATTTAGTTTGTTTTTCTACTTATTATTTGGATTTTTAAAAAAAATAATTTAGATCACAATGTGTTCGAAAAAAAAGGGAAATCTTGCTGTGCGGCACACCGAGGCTCCGACGTCGAGCCAAGTAAGTACTTTTATTCTTAAGTATGTTTAAATTATTATACAATAGATAGTTAGAGGGCTACTTTAGATGATTGTTAGAATGGAACTAAAGCCCGTAGGATCTGGAGACTTTAGAGGATTTTCAAAAATAATTTTCTCTTTAAATATTTTCATAAAACATCAGTGTAATTATTAAACTAATTAAAACATCATAAAAATTTTAATCTAGATAATACGTGAATCGACGATGAGTGCTAGAAAAGGTGCAAGAGGCTGTGGCCGAGGCTGCGGAAGTGTTAGGGCTGAACTGTCGGCATTGGGCCATATGCCCGATGTTGGAGTAAAATGGACTCCGTCCTCACTTGTGGATGGGAGTGGACCGTATGGTCGGGCCATGAGAGAAGATGCATTGTCGGAGGTAATGCTGAGTATTTTGGAAAGGGTCACTGGGCCCAGCAATGGCATTGGAAATCGAGGGTCTATTCTGGAGCGACTTCGTGCAAATGGGGCTGAGATCTTTAAGGGCATGGCTAGCGTGGCTCCAAATGTGGCGGAATACTGATTGGAGGCTACTAAAAGGATAATGGAGGACCTGGACTGTTCACCTGAACAAAAGCTGAATGGAGCAGTGTCACTGCTTAGGGAAGAAGCCTACCAGTGGTGGTTGACAGTGAAAGAGGGCACCCAACCGGAGCGGGTCACTTGGATGTTTTTCAAACCTGCATTCCAAATGAAGTATATGGGTGCAAGCTATGTGGATGCTAGAAGGAAGGAGTTCCAGAACTTGACCCAAGGAAACAAATCGGTGGCGGAGTATGAAGCGGAGTTTCTACGCCTTAGTAGGTATGCAAGAGTAATGGTGGCAACGGAATATGAGCATTGCGTTAGGTTTGAGGATGGACTAAGTGATAGCCTTAGCGTATTGATAGCTTCATAAAGGGAGCCAGTTTTCTCGAAATTGATGGAACAAACAAAGATAGCGGAGGAGGTAAAGTGCACTAAGCGCTTAAATCGAGAAAAAGAAAAGGGTAGGAATAAGAGGGAGGCTGAGGCTCCCGGTGTTGGACAGAGGCCTAGGGCTAGGGCCAGAAATAATGGGCCAGCTAGAGTAGGGCCCCCTGCTGCTAATCCAGGGGTGCCACCTTGTGCTGATTGTGGGAGAAGTCATAGAGGCGAGTGTTGGAAGAGGATGGGAGCTTGTTTCGCTTGTGGGCCTATGGAGCATAAAATCAATGATTACCCCCGAATGCTAGGTTGAGTGCCAATAGTGGGCCAAGATGATGCTCAGCCACCAAGGGGTGTTCAATTGCCGCCAAGGGGTTGTGGGCAGGCTAGGGGGTAACGGCAATGGGCGTGGACGTGGAGCACCAGGCAGAAATGCAGGCCATGCTGAGGCGAAACAGCCAGTTTTGGTTTATGCTGCTCGTCGCCGAGAAGACGGGGATGCCCTAGATGTGATAACGGGTATGTTTCTTATATATGAGTTACCTTACACAGCATTGATCAATATTGGATCGATGCATTCATATGTTGTATACAATATGACTGAATCTTTGGGTAGTATGTTTGAAATTACTGTGAGTGAGATGAATACGATTAGTCCATTAGAGCAGTCAAAGGAGATGAATAAGTTGTTTAGAGACGTACCCTTAGTAGTCCAAGGAGTTACCTTTTTAGTGGATTTGATGGAGATTCTGTTTAGCGAATTTGACTTAATCTTAGGTATGGAATGGCTGGTGAAGCACCGAGCCACCTTGGATTGCGCTGCAAAATGAATGGTGTTAAGAACGGCGGAGGATAAGGAAGAGATTGGTAAATGCCGAAACTATCTGTCAAACGTGATCTCGGTGTTATGGGCTGAGAAGTTAGTACGAAAGCGATGCAAAGCCTTTTTGGCTTATATTAGTAATACGGAGGCTAAGTGCCTTACTTTTAAAGAGATGAGAACCGTTAGGGATTTTCTTGATGTCTTTCCCAAGGAGCTGCCTGGGTTGCCACCCAGTAGAGAAGTGGAATTTGGAATCAATTTGTTACCTGGAATGGCTCCGGAGTCCATTGCTCCTTATTGGATGGCACCAAAGGAGTTGGTGGAACTTAAGGCACAGATTCAGGAATTGTTGGATCGAGGATTCATAGGACCAAACGTGTCCCCATAGGGAGCACCGGTGTTATTCGTGAAGACGAAGGATGGAACCTTGTGAATGTGCACCGACTATCCACAGTTAAACAACTTAACTGTTAAAAACAAGTACCCTCTATCGAGAATCGATGATCTTTTTGATCAGTTTAGGGGAGCTTTTGTTTTCTCGAAGATTGAACTACGTTCGGGATATCACCAATTGAGGATTAAGGAGCCAGATGTTTATAAGATAACTTTCAGAACTCGTTATGGGCACTACGAGTTCTTAGTGATGCCATTCAGGCTGATGAACGCACCTGTCACTTTCATGGATCTCATGATTCGGGCTTTCGAACCCTACTTGGATCAGTTCGTGGTAGTCTTTATTGATGACATTTTGGTGTACTCAGAAGATGAGGATGAGCATGATGCACACTTAAGGATGGTGTTGCAGACTTTGAGGGAGAAGCAGTTGTATGCCAAATTCAGTAAGTGTGAATTCTAGCTAAGTGAGGTTACTTTTCTAGAACATGTGGTGTCAGTCGAGGGGATTAAGATGGATCCCCAAAAAATTGAAGCAGTGTTAGACTGGAAAATACCCAAGTCTGTATCAGAAATGCAAAGTTTTCTAGGCTTGGCAAGATACTATAGGCGGTTTGTTGAGGGCTTTTCAGTAATTACTGCACCTTTAACTAAGTTGTTGAGGAAGGGAGCACTGTTTGTTTGGACAAACAAGCAGCAAGAGAGTTTCAAAAAACTTAAGAAGGTTTTAATTGAGGCCCCTATGTTGATTCAACCAGTGCCTGGGAAGGAGTTTATTGTTTATAGTGACGCGTCACATGTGGGCTTGGGATGTGTATTGATGCAAGAAGGAAAGGTGGTTACGTGTGCATTATGGCAACTTAACACTCACGAGGTGAGTTATCCAACCCATGATTTGAAGCTAGCTGTGGTGGTGTTTACGCTTAAAATATGAAGGCATTACTTATATGGGGAAAAGTGCATAATTTATTCGTACCATAAGAGTTTGAAGTACCTTCTTACCCAAAAGGAGCTAAACCTTAAGCAACGTAGGTGGGTGGAATTGTTGAAGGATTATGATTGTACGGTTGAGTACCACCCTGGCAAAGCAAATGTGGTAGCCGATGCATTGAGTCATAGGGTTAAGTCAGACTTGAGGTCTATGCTTGCCCATTTAAGCTTGTTGGATGATGGTAGCTTGTTAGCTGAGCTTCAAGTAAAATCGATGTGGATCGAACAGATAGGGAGTAAGCAATTAGTGGATGAGACTTTAGGCGCTCGTTTTAGACAAGTGGAGAGTGGGGAGACATCAGACTTTGGGATAAATAGTGAAAGAGTATTGTGTTTCTGTGGGAGAATGTGTATACCAGAGGACGATGATCTAAGGCAATCCATTCTACAAGAAGCACATAGCGGTCTCTACGTAATGCATCCTAGCGGAAACAAGATGTATCGGAATTTGTGTGAGCTTTACTGGTGGCCTGGACTCAAGCGCGAGGTCATGGAGTTCGTAAGCAAATGTTTGGTTTGTCAAAAGTTGAAGGCGGAACATCAGTTGCCTTCGGAATTGCTTCAGCCAGTAAAGATTCCACTCTGGAAGTGGGAAGGATCACTATGGACTTTGTTAGTGGGCTACCATTGACACCTACTAAGAAAGACTCGATATGGGTTATAATGGATCGGTTAACCAAGTCTGCCCATTTTGTATCGGTTCGCACCGATTACTCGTTACAAAAGTTGGCTAGGTTGTATGTGGTAGAGATTGTGAGATTGCATGGAGTGCCAGTATCCATAATATCTGATAAGGACCCACGTTTCACTTCGCGATTTTAGAAGAAGTTGCATGAAGCGTTGGGTACTAGGTTGAACTTCAGTACATCATTCCACCCTCAAATTGATGGACAATCAGAAATGGTGATCCAAGTGTTGGAAGATATGTTAAGGGGATGCGTGATAGAGTTCCGAGGTAGTTGGGAGGACTATTTGCCGTTAGCCAAATTCGCGTACAATAATAGCTACCAAGTAAGCATTGGGATGGCTCCGTATGAAGCACTGTATGGGCAAAGGTGTCGAACTCCAACATGTTTAACAGAATTGTGCGAACGAAGAGTTTTGGGCCTTGAGTTAGTAGCCGATACTGAGGATAAGGTAAAATTGATTCGGGATCGGTTAAAAGGGGCCTCGGATAGGCAAAAGTCGTATGCTGACCTTAAACGACGGGAGGTAGAGTATGCAGTGGGGGACTTAGTTTTTCCTAAGGTCTCTCCGTGGAAGAAGCTATTAAGGTTTGGATAGAAGGGGAAGTTAAGCCCAAGGTTCATTGGGCCATATCGAGTGGTAAGACGAATTGGGCCAGGCACTTGCTAGCTGGAATTACCTCCTAAACTAAGCCAGATCCACGACGTGTTTCATGTTTCCATGCTGAGGCGGTATCACTCGGATCCTTCACATGTTGTGGCGGTGGATGAAATCGAGGTCAGGCCAGACCTAACTTTCGAGGAAGAGCCCATACTAATAATTGATCGATATGTTAAAGAACTTAGAAAGAAGTCTGTTCCATTAGTCAAAGTACTTTGGCGGAATCACAAGGCTGAGAAGGCTACTTGGGAACTTGAGGAAGTGATGCGACTTCAATATCCTAAACTGTTTGAATCAGGTAAAATTTTGAGGACGAAATTTCTTTTAGGGGGTAGAGTTGCAACGACCAAAAAAAAATCTCGAAACCCGAAAATCCTAAAATCTCAATTTTTTTTTCTTTTTGTGCTTAGAAATTCCGGATAAATGTTAGTTACGCGATGGTAGGTCTTAGTCAAGGTTTGAGTTTGAATCTAGGGGTAAAAGAAATTATAGTTTAATTCTTAAAGGAACCCTGATGGCAAGTGGTTGGGCTTTTAAATAATATAGGGGAAAATAGCATAAAAAACCTTGTGGTAGAGTGGCTAAGTGACGCCACTTAGAGTGTAGGGAGGTGGTGCTAGTGGCTAGCAAGGAGATCCAAGGTTTGAATCCTAGCTTAGTATTCTTAGAAGTTTAATTTTAGCCTTCTAGAAGGTTGGAAGTGGCGTGAAAATGGACTCTAAGGGGAGTGTTCAGAAGAGAAATTTGAGGAAAGGATCAAGAGGTTATCAAGGAGAAAAACGAGGAGATGAGAAAGGGGAAGTGATGGAGCCGAATTGGGAACTTGGGCTTGAGAAATTCAGCTATAGGGATATAAATAGATTCCGTAAAAGCCGAAAACCCTTTTATTTTTATTTTTTTCTTTTTGCCATTTTCTATTCTTCTCTACACAATTTTCTTTAGCTGATTCCTTCTTCTACTATTCTTCTTTAATCTATACCAAATAAACCTTATTCACCATACTAAGTTTGAAAGCCGAAAAGCCAAATCTCCCACAGGCCGAATACTCTTTGATCGAATCTAGTGTAAGTGTTTTCTCTTCCAATCGATTTTGCTATGAATCTATTACGCTGTTCTTCCCTCACTCTTTCTAATCAACTTTGGTAGGAAATTAGTATCAGGCCTCGGATCTTAGCTCTCTACTGAATTGCTCTTTAGGTGTTTGCTATTTTGGTAAGTATTCCTTTCCCATTGGCTAAGGTGGCCGAATGTTCATAATTAAGGTAAGAGGACTTGTGTTGGATATGAGTCACCTATTACTCTGGTTTTGAATAGTTAAGATTGATGTAGATCTAGGAGTTGGTCGTGGTTAGTGATTTAAGAAGGGGCTGTTATACTTATCACGCAAGGTAAGGTTAAGGTGAGGTTTCGGTTTTAGTAAAGATATGTATTAAGCATGTGGTTAATTGAAGGGTGATATTGTTTCTAGGTTGGTGACTAAGGGAATCGTAGCACGCTTGCTTACCAGGTGTGTACATACACTGCACACACATAAGGAATCGGCAAAAGTCGAAATGCCGAAAAGCCGAAAGTTGGGCTACGGTAGTCTTGTGAGTGCGCGAACACTCATAAGGAGGAAATCGATAGGTTGTCTGAGGCCCACGGGCGATTCCATGGACTTGGGCTATGAATTGTCCAACTTGGCCAGAAAAGGCTTAATGGGCTTGACGGGCTATTGGGCCCATAATAGGCAAAAATTGATAATTGATGCTATGTGATAGAAATTCATATGTGAGCATGTGTATAATGTTATTTGGGCCTAATGGCCCATATAAATGTGATTTTGGCCTAATGGGCCATATAGAGGTGATTTGGGCCTAATGGGCCATATGAATATGATTGGGCCTAGTGGGCCATATACAGGTATGTGAATTTGACTCGTCTTTGTAAAGGGGTTTTGGGCCTAGTATATGATGACTACATAAGACTTAATTAATTAATTGCGACCGTGGACAAGTCATAGAGTTAAGGTGTGGCAACGGGTATATGCATGTCTAGGATTGGATCTAGGGAGAGCTTGGTACTTAAGTGGTCTTAATGACTCACCTCCTCATCTCTAGAATCCTACCTGGTGTATAGTATTTATTCATCTTAGCTCACGGGATTTGTTAACGGGCCAAGGTAAGTGAAAACCGTAATAAAGGGAAAATTATCGAAATACCCCTAAGGGCAAAAATGACTAAAATACCCCTAGGTGTTGAATGTAAGTTTTATGGATGTGACATGCATACTTATGATATTCTGCTTAGGTTGCATAGGGGTTGGGAATCATGTAACGGAGGAAGTATATGAGGATCGCATGGTTGCTTACCAACCGTGGATCCACCGACGACTTTTAAGCCCAATGTGTAAATGCAGGTAGTTCTGCAACCGGGCTACCATAGATGTGACAGATGGGTGGGTCCATATTTATATCCCTACATGGTGTGTCGGAGGATGGAGCTGGTGTGTAGCGGATGGATTATTGGGATGGGATTGCATTGCATGTGATGTATGGTGTTTATTGAATGCTTGTTGCTCGTCGAGGGTTGTACACACTGAGTTTGGGAAAACTCACCCCCTCTTTTATTTTATTTTTAGGTCACGCTCAGTAGAAGGTTCGATGTTTGGAGGGACTCTGGGTGGCCAGCAAGCAAGGCAACATGTACGTGTTTGTTTTCGTAAAAGCATACAAGTGTCTATTTTATTAAGTACTTTTTCGACTAGATTGTAATAGGGCTTCCATTTTGTTATTATTTGGGTTTTTATTTTCATGCGTTGTAATTACGAAATGCTGAACATGGGTTTGCTAAATCATAGTATGTTTTTCTACGCTTCCGCAACAGAATTTTAAACTGACAGGTTTTCATAAAATCATATGTTTTAAACAGGTTTTCGTGATTGAAAAATAAAAAGATTTTTATAAGTTAATTAAGGTTTCCTTTATTTTAAAAAGGATTTTCAATAAAAACACGGTTTTTGCTAAAACACTTCAATGTGATGCGCCAGATTCGGCCATAATGTCCGGGCCGAGTTTGGGGTGTTACATTTAGTAGTATTAGAGCCCAGCTTGCAAAACTCCGGCTGTGGAGTGGGCCTTATTATTATTTGGTTTCTTTTTCTACTTATTATTTAGATTGCAAAAAAAAATATTTTGGATCATAATATTTTGAAAACAAATGGGAAGTCTTGCTGTGCAGCACACCGAGCCTCAAACGTCGAACCAAGTAAGTACTTTTATTCTCAAGTATGTTTAAATTGTTATACAATAGATAGTTAGAAGGCTGCTTTAGATGATTGTTAGAATGGAACTAAAGCTCGTAGGATCTAGAAACTGTAGAGGATTTTCAAAAATAATTTTCTCTTTAAATATTTTCATAAAACATCAGTGTAATTATTAAACTGACTAAAACTTCATAAAATTTTTAATCCAGATAATACGCGAATCAATGAGGAGTGCTAAAAGAGGTGCAAGAGGCCGTGGCGAGAGCGGCCATGCGAAGTGTTAGGGCTGAATAAATCGCAAGATCGGGCCATATGCCCGATGTTAGAGTAAAAGGGGCTCCGGCCTCACCTGTGGCTGGGAATAGACCTTATGATCAGGCCGCAGGAGAAGATGTACTGTTGCAGGCAATGTTGAGGATTTTGGAAAGGGTCGCCAGACCCAATAATGGCATTGGAAATAGGGGGTCCATTCTAGAGCGACTTCGTGCAAATGGGGCTAAGATCTTTAAGGGTGTGGCTGGCTTGGCTCCAAACGTGGCAGAATACTGGTTGGAGAATAATGAAAGGATAATGGAGGACCTAGACTGTTTACTGGAACAAAAGCTGAAAGGAGCAGTGTCACTGTTAGGGAAGAAGCCTACTAGTGGTGGTTGATAGTGAAATAAGGCACCCAACCGAAGCGGGTCACTTGGGTGTTTTTCAAAGCTGCATTCCAAGGGAAGTATGTGGGTGCAAGCTATGTGGATGCTAGAAGGATGGAGTTCCTGAACTTGACCCAAGGAAACAAATCAGTGGCGGAGTATGAAGCGAAGTTTCTACGCGTTAGTAGGTATGCAAGACTAATGGTGGCAACGGAATATGAGCGTTGCGTTAGGTTTGAGTACGGACTAAGAGATAGCCTTAGGGTATTGATAGCTTCATAAAGGGAGCGAGTTTTCTCAGAATTGGTGGAAAAAGTGAAGATAGCGGAGGAGGTAAAGTGCACTGAGCGCTTAAATCGGGAAAAGGAAAAGGGTAGGAATAAGAGGGAGGCTGAGGCTCCTAGTCTTGGGCAGAGGCCTAGGGCTAGTGCCAGAAATAATTGGCCAGTTAGAGCAGGGCCCCCTGCTGCTAAATCGAGGGTGCCACATTGTGCTGATTGTGGGAGAAGTCATAGAGGCAAGTGTTCGAAGAGGATGGGAGCTTGTTTCGCTTGTGCATCAATGGAGCATAGGATCAAAGATTGCCCCCGAATGCTAGGTCAAGTGCCAATAGTGGGCCAAGATGGTGCTCAGCCACCAAGAGGTAGTCAGCTGCCACCAAAGGGTCGTGGATAGGCCAAAGGCTGTAACAGTAATGGGGGTAGACGTGGAGCACCTGGAAAAAATACAGGCCATGATAAGGCGAGACAGCCAGCTTTGGTTTATGCTGCTCGTCGCCGAGAAGACGGGGATCCTCTAGACGTGATAACGGGTATGTTTCTTATATATGAGTTACCTTACACAACATTGATCGATATTGGATCGGCACATTCATATGTTGCATGCAATATGACTGTATCTTTGGGTGATATGCTTGAAATTACTGTGAGTGAGATGACTGTGAGTAGTCTGTTAGGGCAGTCAGTAGGAGTGAATAAGTTGTTTAGGGAGGTACCCTTAGTAGTCCAAGGAGTTACCTTTTTAGCGGATGGAGCTTCCGTTTAGCGAGTTTGACTTAATCTTAGGTATGGATTGGCTGGTGAAGCACCGAGCCACCTTAGATTGCGCTGCAAAGCAAATGGTGTTAAGAACGGCGGAGGAAAAGGAAGTAGTGGTGATTGGTGAATGCCAAAACTATCTGTCGAACGTGATCTCCGTGTTAAGGGCAGAAAAGTTAGTACAAAAGGGATGTGAAGCCTTTTTGGCTTATATTAGTAATACGGAGGCTAAGAGCCTTTTTGTTAAGGAGTTGAGAACCGTTAGGGATTTTTTTGATGTCTTTCCCGATGAGTTTCCTAGGTTGCCACCCAGTAGAGAAGTGGAATTTAGAATTGAGTTGTTACTTGGGACGGCTCTGGTGTCTGTCGCTCCTTATCAGATGGCACCGGAGGAGTTGGTGGAACTTAAGGCACAGATTTAGGAATTGTTGGATCGAGGATTCATACGACCAAGCGTTCTCCATGGGGAGCACCAGTGTTATTCATGAAGAAGAAGGATGGAACCTTGCAAATGTACATCGACTATCGACAGTTAAACAAGTTAACTATTAAAACCAAGTACCCTCTACCGAGAATCAATGATCTTTTTGATTAGTTTAGGGGAGCTTCTGTTTTCTCGAAGATTGACCTACGTTCGGGATATCTCCAATTGAGGGTTAAGGAGGCATATCTTCATAAGACAGCTTTCAAAACTCGTTATAGGAACTATGAGTTCTTGGTGATGCCATTCGAGCTGATGAACGCACCTGCCGCTTTCATGGATCTCATGAATCAGGATTTCCAACCCTACTTGGATCGGTTTGTGGTAGTCTTTATAGATGACATTTTGGTGTACTCAAAAGATGAGGATGAGCATGATGCACACTTAAGGATGGTGTTGTACACTTTGAGGGAGAGTAGTTGTATGACAAATTCAGTAAGTGTGAATACTGGCTAAGGGAGGTTACTTTTCTAGGACATGTGGTGTCAGCCGAGGGGATTAAGGTGGATCCCCAAAAAATTGAAGCGGTGTTACACTGGAAAATACCCAAGTCAGTATCGAAAATCTGAAGTTTTTTGTGCTTGGCAAGTCCTATAAGCGGTTTGTTGAGGGCTTTTTCAGTAATTGCTGCACCTTTAACTAAGTTGTTGAGGAAGGGGGTACCATTTGTTTGGACAAACAAGCATCAAGAGAGTTTCAAAAAACTTAAGAAGGTTTTAACTGAGGCCCCTGTGTTGATTCAGCCAGTGCCTGGGAAGGAGTTTACGGTTTATAGTAACGCATCGCATGTGGGCTTGGGATGTGTATTGATGCAAGAAGGAAAGGTGGTTGCGTATGCTTCATGGCAACTTAAGACTCACGAGGTTAATTATCCAACCCATGATATGGAGCTAGCTGCAGTGGTGTTTGCGCTTAAAATATGGAGGCATTACTTATACGGGGAAAAGTGCATAATTTATTTGGACCATAAGAGTTTGAAGTACCTTCTTACCAAAAAGGAGCTAAACCTTAGCCAACATAAGTGGGTGGAATTGTTGAAGGATTATGATTGTACGATTGAGTACCACCCTGGCAAAGCAAATGTGGTAGCCGATGCGTTGAGTCGTAGGTTTAAGTCAGACTTGAGGGCTATGCTCGCTCGTTTAAGCTTGTTGGATGATGGTAGCTTGTTAGTTGAGCTTCAAGTAAAGCCGATGTGGATCAAACAGATAAAGAGTAAGCAATTAGTGGATGAGACTTTAGGTGCTCGTTTTAGACAAGCAGAGAGTGGGGAGACATCAGACTTTGGGATAAATAGTGAAGGTGTATTGTGTTTCCATGGGTGAATGTGTATACCAAAGGACGATGATCTAAGGCAATCCATTCTACGGGAAGCACATAGCAGTCCCTACACAATGCATCCTGGCGGAAACAAGATGTATCAAAATTTGCGTGAGCTTTATTGGTGGCCTAGACTCAAGCGCAAGGTCATTGAGTTCGTAAGTAAATGTTTGGTTTGTCAAAAGGTGAAGACGGAACATCAGTTGCCTTCGGGATTGCTTCAGCCAATAAAGATTCCACTCTAGAAGTGGGAAAGGATCACTATGGACTTTGTTAGTGGGCTACTACTGACGCCTACTAAGAAAGACTCGATATGGGTTATAGTGGATCGGTTAACCAAGTCTGCCTATTTTGTACCGGTTCACACCGATTACTCATTACAAAAGTTGGCTAGGTTGTACGTGGCGGAGATTGTAAGATTGCATGGAGTGCCAGTATCCATAATATCTGATAGGGACCCACATTTCACTTCAGGATTTTTGAAGAAGCTACATGAGGCGTTAGGTACTAGGTTGAACTTCAGCACGGCATTCCACCCTCAAACTGATGGGCAGTTGGAACGGGTGATCCAAGTGTTAGAAGATATGTTCAGGGGATGCGTGATAGAGTTCCGAGGTAGTTGGGAGGACTATTTGCCGTTAGCCAAATTCACGTACAATAATAGCTACAAAGCAAGCATTGGGATAGCTCCGTATGAAGCACTGTATGGGCGAAGGTGTCGAACTCCAACATGTTGGACGGAATTGGGCGAATGAAGAGCTTTGGGCCCTAAGTTAGTAGCCAATACTGAGGATAAGGTAAAATTGATTCAGGATAGGTTAAAAGAGGCCTCGGATAGGCAGAAGTCGTATGCTAACCTTAAATGACGGGAGATAGAGTATGTAGTGGGGGACTTAGTTTTTTCTTAAGGTCTCTCCGTGGAAGAAGGTATTAAGGTTTGGACGGAAGAGGAAGTTAAGCCCAAGGTTCTTTGGGCCATATCGGGTGGTAAGGCGGATTGGGCCAGTTGCTTACCAGCTGGAATTTCCTCCTGAACTAAGCCAGATCCTTGACATTTTTCATGTTTCCATGCTGAGGCAGTATCGCTTGCATCCTTCACATGTCGTGGCGGTGGAAGAAATCGAGGTCAGGCCAGACCTAACTTTCGAGGAAGAGCCCATACAAATAATTGATCGAGATGTCAAAGAACTAAGAAGGAAGTCCGTTCCATTAGTCAAAGTACTTTGGCAGAATAACAAGGCTGAGGAGGGTACTTGGGAACCTGAGGAATCGATGCGACGTCAATATCCTCAACTGTTTGAATCAGGTAAAATTTCGAGGATGAAATTTCTTTTAGGGGGTAAAGTTGTAACGCCCCAAAAAAAATCCCAAAACCTGAAAATCTCGAAATATCAATTTTTTTCTTTTTATGCTTAGTAATTCCGGTTAAGTGTTAATTACGCGATGGTAGGTCTTGGTCAAGGTTTGAGTTCGAATCTAAGGGTAAAAGAAATTATAGTTTAATTATTAAAGGAACCCTGATGGCAAGTGGTTCGGCTTTTAAATAAATATAGGGGAAAATAGCATCAAAAAGCCTTGTGGAGGAGTGGCTAAGTGACGCCACTTAGAGTGTAAGGAGGTGGTGTTAGTGGCTAGCAAGGAGATCCAAGGTTCGAATCCTAGCTTAGTATTTTTAGAAGTTTAATTTTGGCCTTCTAGAAGGTTGGAAGTGGCGTAAAAATGGACTTCAAGGGGAGTGTTCAGAAAAGAAATTTGAGGAAAGGATCAAGCGGTTATCGAGGAGAAAAACGAGGAGATGAGAAGGGGGAAATGATGGAGCCTAATTGGGAAATTGCGCATGAGGAATTCGGCTATAGGGCTAAAAATATATGCCGAGTGGGAGTTTGCCAGGCTAATGCCGAATTTCCCCTCACCTTATTGCCAAAAACCCTCTTCCCTAAAAGCCGAAAACCCATTTGTTTTTCTTTCTTTTCTTTTTGTTGATTTCTATTCTTTTCTACACAATTTTCTTTAGCCGATTCCTTCTTCTACTCTTCTTCTTTAATCTGTACCAAATAAACCTTATTCACCATACTAAGTTTGAAAGCCGAAATGCCAAATCTCCCAAGGGTCGAATACTCTTTGACTGAATCTAGTGTAAGTGTTTGCTCTTCCAATCAGTTTTGCTATGAATCTATTACGTTGCTCTTCCCTCACTCTTTATAATCAACTGTGGTAGGAAATTAGTATCGGGTCTTGGATCTTAGCTCTCTGCCGAATTGCTCTTTAGGTGTTTGCAGTTTTGGTAAGTATTCCTCTCCCATTGGCTAAGGTGGCCAAATGTTCATAATTAAGGTAAAGGGACTTGTGTTGGATACGAGTCACCTATTATTCTGGTTTCTAATAGTTAAGATTGATGCAGATCTTGGAGTTGATCATGGTTAGTGATTTAAGAAGGGGTTGTTATACTTAAAGCGCAAGGTAAGGTTAAGGTGAGGTTTCGGTTTTAGTAAAGATATATATTAAGCATGTGGTTAATTGAAGGGTGATATGGTTTGTAGGTATGTGACTAGGGGAATCGCAGCACGCTTGCTTACCAAGTGTGTACATACACTGCAGACACACAATGAATTGGCAAAAGCCGAAATACTGAAAAGCCAAAAAGCCGAAATGCCAAAAAGCCGAAAGTTGGGCTACGGTAGCCTTACGAGTGCGCGAACACTCGTGAGGAGGAAACTGATAGGTTGTCTGAGGCCCATGGGCGATTCCATGGACTTGGCTGTGAATTGGCCAACCGGGCCGGAATAGGCTTAATAAGCCTAACGGGCTGTTAGGCCCATAATAAGCAAAAATTGATAATTGATGCTATGTGATAGAAATTCGTATGTGAGCATGTGTATAATGTGATTTGGGCCTAATGGGCCATATAAATGTGATTTGGGTCTAATGGGCCATATACAGGTGATTTGAGCCTAATGGCCCATATGAATATGATTATGCCTAGTGGGCCATATAGAGGTATGTGAATTTGACTGGGCTTTGTAAAGGGGTTTTGGGCCTAGTATATGATGACTACATAAGACTTAATTAATTAATTGTGACCGTGGACAAGTCATAGGGTTAAGGTGTGGCAACGGGTATATGCATGTCTAGGATTGGATTTAGGGAGAGCTTGGTACTTAAGTGGTCTTAATGACTCACCTCCTCTTCTCTGGAATCCTATTTGGTGCATAGTATTCGTTCATCTTAGCTCACGGGATTTGTTAACGGGTCAAGGTTAGTGAAAACCATAATAAAGGGAAAATTATCGAAATACCTCTAAGGGCAAAAATGACCAAAATACCCCTAGGTGTTGAATGTAAGTTTATGGATGTGACATGCATACATATGATATTCTGCTTAGGTTGCATAGGGGTTGGGAATCATGGAACGGAGGAAGTATATGAGGATCGCATGGTTTCTTAACAATCGTGGATCCACCGACGGCTTTTAAGCCCAATGTGTAAATGCAGGTAGTTCTTCAACCGGGCTACCACAGATGTGACAGATGGGTGGGTCCATATTTATATCCCCACATGGTGTGACGGGGGGACAGAGCTGGTGTGTAGTAGATGGATTATTTGGATGGGATTGCATTGCGTGTGATGTATGGTGTTTATTGAATACTTGTTGCTCGTCGAGGGTTGTACACACTGAGTTTGGGAAAACTCACCCCCTTTTTTATTTTATTTTTAGGTGACGCTCAGTAGAAGGTTCGATGTTTGGAGGGACTCTGGGTGGCCAGATAGGAAGGCAACATGGACGTGTTTTTTTTCTTAAAAGCATACAAGTGTCTATTTTATTAAGTACTTTTCCGGCCAGATTGTAATAAGGCTTCCATTTTGTTATTATTTGGGTTTTTATTTTCATGCGTTGTAATTACGAAATGTTGAACATGGGTTTGCTAAATCATAGTATGTTTTTCTACGCTTCTGTAACATAATTTTAAACTGACATGTTTTCATAAAATCATATGTTTTAAATAGGTTTTCGTGATTTAAAAATAAAAAGAGTTTTTATAAGTTAATTAAGGTTTCCTTTATTTTAAGAGGGGTTTTTAATGAAAACATGATTTTCGCTAAAACACTTCAATGTGATGCGCCAGATTCGGCCATAACGTCCAAGCCGGGTTTGGGGTGTTACAGGGATGGTTCCTCCAACCGGCATTGTAAGTATTACTATATGGGTTATTCTGAGGTCTAGAATTATTACCCATATAGTTGACTTGTTCGCTTGTAGTGCTAGGGTCGTAAGATAGACATTCTATATTATTCATTCCTCCTCCACTTGTGTTACACTGCATCACCAGATGTACCTGCGTAGAGACTCGTAAACCATCTATCTTTTTATTTAAAAGCTCTACCTGGTTCAATAACATAGTGATTGTGTCGAGGTTGAAAATGACAACTGCTTTATTAGGCTTTGTCCTCATGACTTTCCACTAATAATTATTCAGTGGCATATCTTCAATGAACTCATAAGCCTCCTCAGGTGTTTTGTTATTTAAGGTTCCACTGGCCGCTGCATCGACCATTTGTCTAGTTGATGGGTTCAAACCATTGTGGAAAATTTGAACCTGTAGCCATAAAGGTAACCCATGGTGAAGGCATCTTCTAAATATATCTTTGTATCTCTCCCATGCATCATATAGTGTTTCTAAATCCATCTACACAAAAGAAGAGATATCATTCCTGAATTTAGCCATTTTAGCTGGCGAAAAATATTTGAGTAAAAATTTTTCGATCATTTGTTCCCAAGTAGTAATTGACCCTCGAGAAATAACCAAAGGCGAATGGCATTGTCAGAAACGCCATTGATCTTAAAGGTGTCGCAGAATTCCAGAAAATTTGCTAAATGAGTGTTTGGATCCTCATCCTACAAACCATCAAACTGAACAAACTGTTGTATCATTTGAAGTGTTAGGTTTCAGTTCAAAATTATTTGCAGCAACAACAGGTCTAACTATACTTGATTCAGATCCTGTTAAATTGGGCTTAGCATAATCATACATAGTACGAGGATCAGGATTCTGATTTACTGGATTTGCAGCAACCATAGGAGGTAGCGGATTATTCTGATTTTTAGCCATCTCCTCGATAGTACTGGTATCGTCCTCGTGTCCTTCCTCTATATACTATAGGTTTCGCCTTATTTCTCTACTGTTCCTGCGAGCTGTACTCTCTATTTCACTCTCAAAAAGTAGAGGCCCTGACAGGTTCCTTCTAGTTATAAACTAGAGACACCTGCCAGAAGCAAACAAAAGAAAGATTAGAAAAGAAAAATTAAACTAGAAACAAAAAGTAAATTGCAATAAAAGTAAAAATGGCTAAAGTAATAAAAATCAAGCGTTCCTAATATCTTAGTCCCCAGCAACGGCGCCAAAAACTTGTTGGTCGCTAAACTTACTAAAAATTTGACTAAGGCGAACGCACCTATCGAACAATAGTATAGTTATGGTGAGACTGGTAATATCGTATCCAGAAGAACTAAAAGTACTAGCAATTACTGTCTTTTTATTATCTAGCCTAAGAATTAAAGGGATGTTTTTAAACTAAGATTAACTATCTAATTAACTAAGAATACGACAGAGGTAAAAGTTGGAAAATAGTGTTGGAAAACTGATGGAGAAGACAATACCCAAGGAAGAATCCACCTAGACTTCACTTATTACTTCTGAATTAGACGATTTATTCACTTGACTTAATCCGTAAAAATCCCTGATTTATGTTGATATCTCTCACGAGACTAAAAACAACTGACTCTAGGTTGATTAATTGAAATCTCTTTCTAGTTAAAACCCTTATTGTCGCATTAACTCGATCTATGGATTCCCTTATTAGATTTGACTCTAATCCGGCAGATTTATGTTGTCCTATCTCTAGGATTGCATGCAGCACCGCTTAACTATGGATGATCTACTCTTAAACAAGGACTTTTGCTCCACTAAATAAGCACATCAAAACCTGAATTAATATCCTGGAATATTAAAGCAAGGATTAAAACTCACAATTAAAAATAAGAATAAGTATTTATCATATAATTTAAATAGTAATAAGATCCATCTTTAGGTTTCATCTCCCTTAGGTATTTAGGGAGTTTAGTTCATAATAATGGAAAACATCTCAAAATTGGGAAAACAATAAAATGTAAAGAAACCCAAAGAACTTTTAAGAAATTGAATGGAGATCTTCAGTCTTGAAGTAGATCCTGCTTTGAGCTGATTCCGATGGATATCCTTCAGTGTTCTCTGCCTTCTATTCTCTGTCTCGCTTTTGATCCTCTTTTAGGGTGTTTATATAGACTTTGGAAAGCTTCAAAACCCTAAAAATTAGCCTTTTCTGAGTAGAATTAGAATTGGGCTAGATAGGGACATAGCTGTGTGCCACGCCCATGTGAAGGTGCTCAAGCCATGTGTAATTTTGAGTTATTTTTTAGTCGACACGGTCATGACATACGGGTGTGTGGCATACCCGTGTGTCACACACGGGAGTTTGGATTACTCGTGTGGAAGTGCCTAGGCCGTGTGAAACACTGAATCAGGCCCATTTTGTCTTTTTTGGCCCATTTCTTGCTTTGTTTGCTTTCTTAAGCTCTCCTGAGTATAAAACATGAAATTAAAGGATTAGGAGTCTCAAATTCATTAAAACTTATGATAAATCTTCCAAAAACATGCCAATCATGGGGTTAAAATATGTATATATTATGGTTTATCAGCTTGATATTCCATGATTTTGGTGCCTTTTTAGGGCTTAGGTATATCTGTAAAAGGGATTATAGGTACATTTTGAAAAGGGTGAGAAAAATGGCTGGTAAAATAACCTATTTCGCGAACACGAGTAGAGACACGAACATGTATCTCAGCCGTCTGTGACACTTGGCCAGGTAGCACGGCCGTGTGTCCCCTGTAGTTTTCAAAAGGTTGCAAGTCAAGTTTTACATGGCCTGGCATACGGGCATGTGGTTTGGCTGTGTGACCCAAGTCAGTGAGTTACATGAGTACAGACACGGGTTGGGACATGGCCATGTGTCCCTATTTCAAATGCCTACATGGTCTAAGACACGAGCGTGTCTCTTGGCCGTGTGACTAGCCACACGGCCATGTGACCCCTATAGATGGTAAATTTTCATATTTTCCCTAAAATTTCTATATGTTTCTGACTTAGTCTCGATTTGCTTCTTATGTGTTTTTAGGGCCTCGAGGGCTCGTATAAGGGACAATATGTATGCTATTGATTGGTTTTTCTGTGATTGCTTATATGAATTAAATGTTTTAAAATTTTTGATAGTTCTAAAATGTAAACTCTGGTAATGCTCCGTAACCCTATTCCGACGTTGGATACGGGTTAGGGGTGTTACACCCTTTTCCTCAAAGTTGTAAATAAGCCTCTGATTGATAAAATTTGTAAATATGGGGTAAAAGAGTTTCGTGGTACAGTTGAAGACAATCTGAAAAAAGTTGAGTTTTGGTTAGATATTACTGTTAGAGTTTTTGATGAATTGTCTTATTCTCCTGCTGGTTGTTTAAAATGTGTGATATCTTTGTTAAAAGACTCAGCGTATTAGTGGTCAAATACTCTTATAGTAGTCATACTGAAAGATCACATGGATTGAGATTTCTTTCAAACAGAATTTAAAAAGAAATGCGTTAGTCAGAGGTATCTTGATAAGAAAAGGAAAGAATTTCTTGAATAGAAGCAAAGTCAAAGATCTGTAGTTGAGTATGAAAGAGAATTTGTGTAGCTCAGCAAATATGCTTGGGAATGTATTCCAACTAAAGCTATTATGTGTACCCTATTTGAAGATGGTTTGAAAGAAGATATCAGATTGCTTGTTAGGATACTTAAGTTGAATGAATTTTTGGTTTTGGTAGATCGAGCGCATAAGGATGAAGAACTCAGTAAAGCAAAAATAAAAGCAAATTCTGAAACTCGTGACACATGTAAATGACTGTTGGGAAAATCATTTTCTTCTTCAACAAAGAAATTGAAAAAATCTCACAGTTGTATGTCAGCTCCATCTGGATTTTTTGGGAGAGATAGTGGAAAGCAAGCTAGTTCAAGACCCCAGGCTACATCTGTAGGAGTGTAGAGAGTGTTCATAATAACAAGCTTGAGTGCCAGCAATGCGATAGGAGACATTTTGGAGAATGTTGGCTAAAAAAGGGATCATGTTTTAAATGTAGTTCATACGAACATTTTCTTCGAGATTTCCCTTAAAGGCCTAACAGATATAAAGCTCAGAACGCACGGTGGAGTAACATGCCTTTAAAAGGGAAACCATCTAGAAACAGTGGTAATATAGGGAATGTGGAACAAAAGATTCTGCAATTTGATTTGAGGCTTTGGCACCAGGTAAGGCGTATGCAATTTGAGCTCGTGAAGAGGCTTTAGCACATGATCTGATTATTGATACAATTTTTATATTTGATATTATTGTTTATGTTTTGATTGACCAGGGATCAAAGCACTCGTATACATGCACAACATTAGTGTCGAATAAGAAAATACCTATTGAGTCAACTAAATTTATGGTCAAAGTAACTAATTTGTTAGACCAGTATGTATTAGTTGATAAAGTTTGTAGAAATTGTCCCCTGAAAATATAGGATTGCAAATTTTCAGTTGAATTCATGTTATTACTGTTTGATTAGTTTTTTGTGACTCGCGGCATGGATTGGTTGACTTTGCATGATGCTATTGTAAATTGTAGACGAAAAAAATTCTGTTGAAATGTTAGAACGGTGAGATAGTTATAGTTGAATCAGGTAGATGTGACACTAAATACTATTTTAGCTTTGTTGGCTCAGAATTGTGTTCGAAAAGGCTGTGAGGCATATCTAGCATATATATTAGATACCAGAGCTTTAGAATCGAAGTTGGAATCATTTCCGACTATTTGTGAGTTTGCGGATGTGTTTCCAGAAAATTTGTTAGGGTTACCACCAGACAAAGAGGTTGAATTTTCTATTGAGTTAGTACCGGGAACTTCTCTGATATTTATTGTACCGCATAAAATGGCACCGATGGAATTAAAAGAGTTGAAAGCACAATTACAGGAATTGACAGACAGAGTATTTGCTCGACCTATTTCTCCCTTAGGTGCACCTTTACTATTTGTCAAGAAAAAAGATGGATCGATACGGTTATGTATTGATTATCCACAACTTAATAAGGTTACAAAAAAAAAATCCGCTACCACGTATTAATGATTTATTTGATCAGTTAAATAGTGCGACTGTATTTCCTAAAATCAATCTCTGTTCTGGATATTATTAGCTTTGGGTTAAAGGTTCTGATTTCTCAAAAACTACTTTCAGGACCAGGTACGAACATTATGAATTTTTAGTTATGTCATTTGGTTTAACGAATGCACCTACTATGTTTATGGATTTGATGAATAGAATATTTTGACCGTATTTAGACAGATTTGTGGTTGTTTTCATTGATGATATTATGATTTATTCCTGAGCCGAAGTTGAGCATGCCCAACATTTGAGAATAGTATTGGAGACTTTGTGCGAGAAATAATTAACAAAGTGAGTTCTGGTTGCGAGAAGTTGGACTTTTGCATCATGTCGTATCGGCTGACAACATAAGAGTGGATCCGAGTAAAACATCTACTATTTTGGATTGGAAGCCTCCAAAAATATCACTGAGATTAGAAGTTTTCTGGTTTAGCTGGGTATTATCAAATATTTGTTAAAGCATTCTTGATGATTGCTACACCATTGACGAAGTTACTTCAGAAAGACGTAAAATTCAAATGGTCAGTTAAGTGTCATCAAGGTTTTGATCAGTTGAAAGCTTTTAATAGAAGTTCCTGTAACACCCTATACCCGGTCCGGTCACTGAGTCCAAATATAAAGATGCCACACCATAGTGTCACTACTTGTACATTATAGTGTTCATTTTTATTAAAGAAGACACATGTTATACTTCGCATTTGCACAACTTTTAAGACATACATACATTAATCATCATTAAATCATACTGGACATACATTAATGTAACTAAGCGTATTAAAAATTCAAGCATTTGGACCACTTATCAAAATTTCAAAGTTAGACACGTAGGTATCGATATTGGCCCTAGGGTATTGATATTTTATTTAAGTGGTATCGATACCACCAGGAAAAATTGATACCAAACTTGCATTATGTTTCTCACTAAAAAATCATACTGTCGAAAATTATTAGTACCTGCCATAGAGTGTAATACCCCAAACCCTACCCAGACGTTATGGCCAAATCTGGCGCATCACATTGAAGTGTTTTAGCGAAAAACTTGTTTTCATTGAAAACCCTTCCTTAAGATATGAAACCTTAGTTAACTTATGAAAACACTCTTTTCAGTTGCAAAAGCTTTGTTTAAAACATTTGATTTAAGAAAGTTTATCAATAAAAAGTTTGGTTGCAAAAACGTAGTATATAAAAACTATGGTTTAGAAAATTCTTGTTCAACTGCTTGCAATTACAATGCATAAGAATAATAATCCAAATAATAACAAAAAGGGGAGGCCTTATTAAAATCCAGTCTAAAATCACTCAATAAATCATGAACTAAATGCTTTTAAAATAACCAAGTCCAAGTTGTCTTGCTAGCTGGCCACCCAGAGTCCCTCTAGACATCGAACCTCCTATTGAGCATTACTTGAGAAAAATAAAAGAGGGGGTGAATTTTCACAAACTCAGTATGTACACCCTCGTCGAGCAACAAGCATTCATCAATCATTACAAAATCACACATGTAATGCAGTGCAATGCAACCCACCCCAATAATCCATCTGCTACACTTCAGCTCCATCCCCCGGTACACTTTATGTGGGGATATAAATATCGACCCACCCAACTGATACACTTGAATGGTAGCCCGGTTGCGGAACTACATTCATTGCAGCAAGCTATTAATCATATAGTGGGCTTAAAAAGCCTTCGGTGGATCCACGGTCGTCAAGCAACCATGCGATCCTCATGTACTTCCTCTGTTCCAAAATTCCCAACCCATATACAACCTAAGGAGAATATTATATGTATGCATGTCACATCCATAAAACTTACCTTCAACACCTAGGGGTATTTTGGTCATTTTCGCCCTTAGGGACATTTCGATAATTTTCCCTTTCTTTACGGTTTTCACTTACCTTGGCCCTTTAACAAATCCCGTGAGCTAAGATGAACGAATACTATACACTAGGTAGGATTCCAAAGAAGAGGAGGTGAGTCATTAAGACCGCTTAAGTACCAAGCTCTCCTTAGATCTAATCCTAGACATACATATACCCGTTGCCACACCTTAACCCTTTGACTTGTTCACGATCACAATTAATTATTTAGTTAATTAAGTTTTATACAATCATCATATACTAGGCCCAAAACCCCTTACAAAGCCCTGTCAAATTCACATACCTGTATATGGCCCACTAGGCCCAATCATGTTCATATGGCCCATTAGGCCCAAATCACCTGTATACAGCCCATTAGGCCCAATTCACATTTATATGGCCCATTAGTCCCAAATCACATTATACACATGCTTACATACGAATTTCTATCACATGGCATCAATTATCAAATTTTGCCTATTATGGGCCCAATAGCCCGTTAGGCCCATTAAGCCTGTTCTGGCCCAGTTGGCCAATTCACAGCCCAAGTCCATGAAATCGCCTATGGGGCCTCAGAAAACCTATCGGTTTCCCCCTTACGAGTGTTCGCGTACTCACAAGTCTGCCGTAGCCAAACTTTTGGCTTTTCGGCATTTCGACTTTTCAAATTTTCGGCATTTCGACTTTTCAGATTTTCGACATTTCGGCTTTTGCCGATTCATTGTGTGTGTGTAGTGTACGTACATGTAACACCCCTTACCCATACCCGATGCTGAAATAGGGTACGAGGTATTACCAGATCATAATACATACCATTAAATAAAACCGAGACAAAAATATGGCATCCAATTAGATCATGAATCATTATAACATATGCCTTTAACAATATTAGCCAATTTCAATGGCTTTGTACAAAATAATCTCATCAAATCAGTAACTAATATTTTATACCTAGGCAATTATGACACGTAACAAAATAACTAAGCCTACTATACATGCCATAATTCAAAATGTTTAGTTCAAATACCAAAAGTATTGATAGTGCGGATAGATCTTCAACGATCTCTAACTCCTGTGCTAGCTGGATGACACTATAAAACAAAAGAGAGAAAAGAAAGTAAGCTTATAGCTTAGTAAATAAGTATATAAATAATGAATAAGGAATCTAATATGTTCACAAAGTAACTCAACCATATCTATTTTTAATTTCACTATTTACTCCAATTTGATCAAGCTATCCCTCTTGTGTCATATTCACTAAATAAATCATAACTTGAGCTACGAAACTCGAAATTCAAATCTGTAAAATTTTTCTGAAACTAGACTCATATTACTTCTTACTAAAATTTTTCTAGAATTTTTGGTTTAGCCAATTAGTACAGTTCATTAGTTAAAATTTCCCCTGTTATACAGCTCGACTGATCTGACCTCTGTTCACTACGAATTAGTTTTATCTCTGTACAAAGTCAAATAGCCATTAAATTTGTTTCATTTAAAACTAGACTCAATAAGGAATCTAGGCATATAAACTATATTTCTTAATTAGTTTTGTACAATTTTTAATGATTTTTCAAAGTCAGAATAGGGGATCACGTAGTCATTCTGAACAAGTCTCACAAAAATATAAATATCTCAAATTATAAGATCCCTTTACTTGCTCTGTTTCTTTTACATGAAAATAGACTCATTAAGCTTTAATTTAATATCTCATTTAGCTTCTAATTAAATTCTTACTATTTTTGGTGATTTTTCAAATTCACGTCACTGCGACTATCCAAAACAGTATTATTGCTAATTCACTCTTTCACACTTTCTTTGTATTAACCTCATTTTAACATGCATATCACAATTCATTTCCATCCCATTTCATACATCACAAGTATAGGTTAATGATTACAATGTCACCATAAAATCATCACGTTGAACACTTCGGATCAATCCTCGATACTTGGTGGTTTCAGCACATAGCTCCACCCATCATATTTCACATAGTTCGGCTCTCTTGTACACATGGTGAACACTTAGTACTACCCATGTGACCTAGCCAGTTTATCTCGTAGCTCTCTTGTCTACATGGTGTCCTTCACTTGGAACCACACATGCGACCTAGCTACATTTATCCTCTCCCGTAGCTCTCTTGTCTACATGGTATACATCCCGTATCACACATGTGACCTAGCTACCCCGTAGTATCTCGTAGCTCTCTTGTACACATGATGTGCACTCAGCACCATGCATGTGACCTAGCTACGTACTATCTGTATTATCCAATCTTTCTGAAGGTTCAACCGAGATTTTTCTCTCTATTACTTATTTCCATTCTTCCAATAGTCGATTATGATTCAAAATCAGCTAAAATATATATAATATGCTGAAATATAAAACGTAAATAAAGATAATGCATTATTTACATACAAACTTACCTCGGTGCAAAATATGGAAATTTTGCAATTTAGTCCAAAATCTTTTCCTTCCCCCGTTCGAGGTCGATTCCACGCCTTTCTTGATCTATAACAACACATTTAGCTCATTTAACACTCATACTATCTATTTCAATCCAAAAATCACATTATAGAAAAATTATGTTTTTGCCCCTTAACTTTTACAAAATTATGATTTTGCCCCTAGGCTTGGAAATTTAATTTCAGACCTTATTCTTATGTTTTATGACATGCTGATCATTTTTCCCTTCTATTGAAACATCAAATTCTCATTCTAACACATAGTTATGAACAATAGGTATTTTTATCGATCATGCCGTTATGCTCGTTTTCGCTAAAAATCGCTTAGAAAAGATCGTTCTCGTAACTTTAAACATTCATTTTCTACCATCAAACATCAAAATAAATGCATATTACTCATGGGTCAATTTTTAAACATAAACCCTAACTCAAAATAATGGTAGAAATAGGTAAACCGAACTACGAGGATTTCAAAAATGTAAAGAACATTAAAAACGGGGCTTGAATGCACTTACTATTGAGCTTGAAAGCTTGGAAAAAACCCTAGCTATGGTGAACATACAAGTTTCAGCCAAGGAAGAAGATGGATGGACAAAATTTTGGCTTATTTTTCCCATTTTATTTCTTTTAATTACCAAATGACAAAAATACCCTTAAGGCCTTTCTTTAAAATTTTGTCCTATTCATGCCCATTTTTTTCCATATAAAGTATAATGGTCTAATTGCCATTTAAGGACCTCTACTTAAATCCCCCATTTCAATCAAGTACCTTATGAACTAGAACACACATTTTTCACCTATTTCAATTTAGTCCTAAACATCAAATTAAACACCTAGTCATAAAATTTTCAACCTCGGATTCGTGGTTTCGAAACCACTGTTCTGTTTTGGCCCTAAATTGGGCTATTACAATACACACCTGGTAATAGAGCGTGCTGCGATTCCCTTAGCCACAAACCTACAAACGATATCACCCTTCAATTAATCGTATGCTTAATACATATTTTACCCAAAACAGAAACATCAACTTAACCTTACCTTGAACACCAATCCCTAATAGCTTTTCCTTGATCACGTACTCCCTAGCTCTGCATTAATCTTACTCATTAAAACCAAATACTAGGGGACTCGCATCCAACATCATTCACATCCTTATCTCACTTAAGACCATTCGGCCAACCTTAGCCAACAAGAGAGGAATACTTACCACAACCGTAAAACACCTTAGGAGCAATTTTGGCAGAGAGCTAAGATCCGAGATCCGATACTAATTCCCTACCAAAGTTGATTAGAAAGAGTGATGAAAGAACAGTGTAATAAATTCTTAGCAAAACTGATTGGGAGAACAACACTTACACTAGATTTGACCGAAGTAGAAGGACTAGTAATTGCACCAAGGGTATTCGGCCAAAGAGTATTCGGCTTTCAAGCTTAGTATGGTGAATAAGGCTTATTTGGCACAGATTAAAGAAGAAGAGTAGCAGAAGAAATCAGCTAATCCAAAGGGTAAATTAAAAGAGATCTGAGGAGAGAAAGAATGGCAAAAGAATTAGCTAGCAAAGATGGAAAAGCCAATCGGCACTAAAGAAAAAAAATGAAAAATTTGGCATTAGCCTAGGATCCCAAACTCAGCACGTATTTATAGCCTCTAGCCAAATTGTCTGACCCTCAATTCTCAATTTAGCTCCATCACTTTCCCCTTCTCATCTCCTCGTTTTTCTCCCTTATAACTCCCCAATCCATTTCCTAAATTTTCTCTTCTTAACACTCCCCTTGGAGTCCATCTTCACACCAATTCCAACCTTCTAGAAGGCCAAAATTAAACTTCTAAAAATACTAAACTAGGATTTGAACCTCGGATCTCCTTGCTAACCACTAATGCCACCTCCTTACACCCTAAGTGGCGTCACTTAGCCACTCCACCACAAGGCTTTTTGATGCCATTTTCCCCTATTTTTATTTAAAAGCCCAACTACTCCTAACCCTGGTTCTTTTAATAATCAAATTAAGATTCCTCCACGACAAAACTCGAACCCAGAACCTCTTCAACATACCTAGACACTCCAAATTCCTTAAACCCTTATAGCCAACATGTCATTTGTCATTTTCTTGCTCACTTAAAAATTTTAAGATACCCAAAGCCCAAAGCCCAATTCATCTAGGCCCAAAATTCGGGGTGTTACATAGAGTATCGATATATTTACCCCGAGTATCAATACTCAAGCAAAGATATCAATACCAAATCTCTATATGACTTCCTTGCACGTTTCAAAACATCACATATCAAATACTTTGGCAAATAATCATCCAAACAACTAAATTTAACAATTCAAAACGTCAGAAATGTGTCCGAGCAAGAAACATCATGCCATCATCAAAGTTTTTAAACCTAATCATATTTATAACTTATAAACCTCATAAATAAAAGCAATAACCAAAAAAATGTTCAAAACTAACATGGCTATAAATAGGTCTACCACATTGTCTTATTCCCCAAAACGTAAATAAATAATGAACACCTACAAAATATTAACAAGTCTTCCTTGGATCACCCCTTCAAAAAACCACACCGCCCACACTGAAATGTCACTAATCTCCATATATTGAAAAGAGTGGGTGAGCTTAACAAGCTCAGTGAATGATTAGAATAACCACTACACAAGCATGTCATCATGCATCCACAAAACAACCATATATATACAACTACAATATTCGTATGAATAGTGTCATATAATAGCTATTCATGCATTATTTATTAGTTCATTTACAGAGCATTTACATACTCATTCAAGTATATATCACATAACACACATTCCATTAATCATGTAGTACATTTCGCACAATCACGTATAATAATAAATTGACACTTGAGGTATGAAACATAAAGTGGGCATTATCACCACACGTCGGATACACGGATCTCCAATCACACCAAATGATTCATAAAGTCAAACATATCCCACAAGTGAAGCATATATCTAACACTCTCTTTATTTCCCCCCACATGTCCCGTTGAATAGAGCTTAGCTCACATTCCCTTATCTCTCCAACAAGTCCCAAGGCCTCAATGCCGAAAATCACTGTACATATAGGTGAGTACTCACAATCCTATGGTATGCCAACCATATCCAACGGTTTCAAGATCACAAGGCCAAAATATTTGAAATCAAACACATATCACTTACCAAATATCTGTGCACTATCATTGTATATTTGCATTTTTAGCAAAACATAGTCACTAACATTTAACATATACATAACATGTACATATTTGCAGTTTCACAATAGTTATCATAACCACATATCACATGTTATAGTATCCCATGTAAATTCACATATTCACAACCACCTAAGCACATAGGTCACAAGATAACATAAGTATGAGAAAGCTTACACTCGAAATTTAGAGTAGGGGTTTAGGGTACTACTAAATTCCCAAATACACATGCTTTTATCTACGAGCAACGATTCCAAACACTTACCAATACACTTTCACCTAGAAGCTGAAAGCTCAATCTATACTTTCCTAGCTCGTAGATGGTCCTAGCAAATCCAGAACTTCAACTCAATAAATTCACACAACAATACATTCAAAAATCAACCAAGGACTCACCACAAGCAATCAAAAACATAAGCCTAAACTAGGTTCCCATGTAACCAAAACCTTTAACATAGCGAGCTTTAAATTCAAATATCTCAGTCCATACTCAGTTTTTTTACCTAAAACAAATTTCGTTCATCTTATAATTCATCTACGACTAATTCCCAACCTTTAAACTGTAACAGTCTTATTTAGACCCTAATCGGAATGGTGGTTTTGGGACCACGAATTCGAGTTAGAAAAATATTTAAATATTATTTTTTGTATTTATTATGTGTGAATTTGCATGTGTGAAAATTTCGTATGAAAATTTGATTGTTTGTGTGTTTAATTTGATAAAAGGACTTAATAGCGTAAGTTGAAAACTTGATAGTTTAATTCATAAAGGTTGAATTGTTAGTGACTTTTTAGTATGGAGTATTTATGTTGCAAATAATCCTTTATTTTAGTGATGGCCAAATGTACCCATAATGTATATGTTTATGATATTATTTTTATAAGGATAAATAAGTAAAATATGTTTAATGTTAACATATAATATATTAAAACATAAAATAAAAAAATTTATATTCATTATATTCCATCATCGAAACTTGTTAATAGAAAAAGAAACAAGAGCTTTATGATTTTCGGCCAATTTCAAGCTTGATTCAAGGTTAGTTTGGTTTCGGTTTTTGATAATTTTTACGTTTTCGAGATAGTTGCTTCGAGTACTATCCGATCCATGCTTGAATTTTTTATGTTGGTGAATATTTTGAGTTATGCCATTGATGAATATTTGTGTTTTGTGATGCTTGATGATAAATTATGAAAGTTATGTTTTGGATTAATATGTTTTGTATTGGAGTTTTTGATAATTTTGAGTTATTAGGACTAAATTGCAAAAATAATAACTTAAGGGACTAAAATGTGAAATAAACAAAATGTGATGACTTGTATATGTATGAGGAGTATTCAGCTCAAGCATGGCATAGGAAAATTATGTTTGTTTTGTGTTTTGTAAATTTTGGATTAAATTGTTAAAAGTGTAAAATGTACGGGTCAAAAGTGTAATTTTCCCATTTATGTGTTGTTGGATTAAATTTAATGAAATTGTGTTTAAATGGGGTTAATTTGAAATTATATAGATCAAGAACAAAGGGAATCAAACTTGGATCGGGGAAAAACAAAAATAGTCGAATAGCCGATTTGTAACGTTCATCGATATTCGAGGTAAGTCTTGAAGCAATTAAACATAATTTAATTCGAATATATATTGGTTTACTATAATGATTCAAATTTTATAGCTGTATAGTACAATAGCCGAATGTGGTTTAACATTGAATTAATGTGACTGAGTTTTATTCGACTGATTTAAAACCTCTAAAAGTGTGTACGTGTTATATGGAATATTGTACGATTCGATATATGAAATTTTGTGGAACGATTATATAATTGTGATATTCGGGCTTTGAGACTAGCAAGCCTTGTGCTGGTGACTTTTATCGGGCTTTCTGCCTAGAAGGCTTAGTGCCGGTGAATAGATATCAGACCTTAGGTCTAGCAGGCCTTGTGCCGGTGGATGATTCAGGCTTATGCCTAGTAGGTTTTATACCAGTGATTTGTTTTCAAGTTTCTGATTATAAGGATTCAAGTTATTATGGATATTGAGCAAGTGAAATTGAGCTAAATTGTATTGTATATGTTCGGCCAAAAAGGTAAATACATATGAGCTTATATTGAACTTGTATATTCGGTTATATGTGAAGTTATCTAGAATGTGCATATTCGACCATATGTGATGTTTTATTTAACTTTTATATTCAGTCACATGTGATGCTTTGTTGAGTCTTATGTATTCGGCTTTATATATAAGTGTTTATGTGATGATAAAGTTGATCTTGAGTAATTGGTTATATAGGAAAATTTTATGTGGTGTTATATAGTTAAGTGACTGTGAATATTCGGTTAAGGTATTTATTTAAGATAAAGTACAACATTATGTATATAATTTGGTTAGTTTGAATGTTTTGATTATTCAATGAGTTGTTTAATTTGCTTAAGGCTTACTAACCTAAGTTAGCTTACTCTATGTGTTGTTGTTACTTTGTTTTATAGATTTTGGTTGTAAGTTATGAGCTCGGGGATCATTATCGAAGTAATCCACATTATCATCAACTTTTGGTACTTTTAAAAATCTATTTTCAAACTTTTGGCATGTATAGGTGAATATGTATTTTGTTTAACTTTGAATATGTATAAATTAAGCCATGCGAATATGGCTTAACTTTAAAGCTTGGTTTTGGTTATGTTTGGTAATGGTATATTTTGTGTTTATCATAATGTTATGTAAAATGAATGAAAACTAAATGTGAATGGTACTATATGTGTTTGAAATAGCTTGAAGTGATAAGTGGAAATTGGTTGTGGTTGATCAATCGGTCTTGATATGTATAAATATGAATAAATATTGTTTGACGATTTAATTTTGGTGTATGGTTATTCTTTTATAAACCTAAACTCAAATATTAAGCATGTTTAATGTATATTTACAAATGCATGATATGAGGCATGCATATATTCGAATATGCATAGATTATTTAGTCTGGTTTGCATGGAAAATGTATGAGTTCTATAATTGGTTATGAAGTTAAATAATGGTGGCTTATTGAGATTTTCTTGCTTAATAAAGCTTGTAAGTGAAACATTGATAAATAACCAATTGAATAGTGATTTTGTGTTATGTTAAATTAATTGTATATATATACATGTACATGTTTGTGAATTCGAATGATGGTTTTTTTTTTGTATAATGAAAGTATATGTGTATATTTATATTTGCTAATGAATAAATGATTCATGATAATGTAATATGTTTAAATTTGTGAAAGTTCGAAATTATGTTTTTGCACAGTAATGCCTCGTAACCCTAGTCTGGCGACGGATACGGGTTAGTAGTGATACATTTTATTGGTATTAGAGCTACGGTTTAGTCGATTCTAGGACTAACGTAGCGTATGTGAGTTTAGTTATATATGCCAAAATTTATACTGTGATAGTGTGATGACTTCTAACATTTGAAAATGTACTTTCATATAGTAAATGGATCCTGACAAAGCTGTAGCCTCCCCCTCATAGCGCCTGCTCTCCTACACGGGACAGCGCCAGTTGAATCTCGACCTGTCTCGAGTAGCCATGAGGGGGAGGCTAAGCAAGCCTTCTATCAAATGATGAACGATTGGTTTACTTAGTATATCCGGACTAATCCGGCTGTACAACAACCTCCACTCCTGAATAATCCATCTTCGATACCTATGGTACCCCCGATGATTGATCCAATGAGATTTAACAGGCCTCCTGTTGATAAAATCAGAAAACACGGGGCTGAAGAATTTAAAGCTAATGATAATGATGATGCTGAGCGAGCTGAGTTGTGGCTCAATAATACTATTCGTGTGTTCGACGAGTTATCATGTACTCCGAATGAATGTTAAAGTGTGCCATATCTTTATTACGAGACACTGCATATCACTGGTGGAATACAGTGGTATCGGTGGTTCCGAAAGGGATAGTGACCTAGGAATTCTTTCAAGCTAAGTTTCGCAAGAAATACATCAGCCAGATATTTATCGATTAGAAATGTAAGAAATTCCTGGAATTAAAACAAGGTCATATGACTGTAACCGAGTACAAGCAGAAATTTGTGAGACTTAGTCGATATGCTCGTGAATTTATTTCAACCAAAGTTATCATGTGTAAAAGATTTGAAGACAGTTTGAACGAAGAAATTAAACTGATGGTTGGTATACTTGAAATCAAAGAGTTCGTGGCACTTGTTGATCGAGATTGTAAAGCCGAAGAGCTCGCGAAAGAGAAAAGAAAAGCTGATTTTGAAGCCAGAGATTCTCGTAAAAGATCATCGAGCAAGACTTTTCATTTAGCATCAAAGAAGTTTAGATATGATTCTAGTCGATTTAAAGCTACTTCAGACTTTTCTAGACGAGACTGAGATCGAACTCCTGTGAGTTCACGAGCCACTTCTATTGCTAGTGTTGGCAATGATCGGCAGAACAGACTCGAGTGTAAGCATTGTGGTAAATGGCATTCGAGAAGTTGTAGATTGCATGATTGGTCATGTTTTAAATGTGTATCGATGGATCATTTTATCTGAGATTGTCCAATGTTAGCCGAGCAAAACACTGTTCAGAACGTGAGACCGAGTAACATGTCAGCACGAGGCAGACCACCTAGACATTCGGGTAATGTGAGTGGTAGTTAGAGAAGGACGAAAGATACAGCAGTTCGATCTGAGGCTCGTGCACCTGCCAGAGCATATGCTATACGAGCACATGTGGAGGCTTCTTCCCCAGATGTTATTACCGGTACTTTCACTCTTTATGATACTAGTGTTATTGCATTGATTGATCCTGGTTCGACTCATTCATATGTGTGTGAAACATTAGTATCCAGTAAGACTTTGCCTGTTGAGTCTACTGAGTTTGTAATTCGAGTGTCAAACCCTCTGGGCCGTTATGTTTTGGTTAAGAAAGTATGTAAAAATTGCCCGTTGATGATTCGAGATTCATGTTTTCTGACCAATTTGATGTTGTTACCTTTCGACGAGTCCGATATAATTATGGGTATGGATTGCTTGACTTTGCATGATGCCATTGTTAATTGCAAAAGAAAGACCGTTGATTTGAGATGTCAGAATAATGGGATTATTAGGATTAAATCTAATGATCTGAATGGTTTACCAGCAGTAATATCTTCAATGTTGGCTCGGAAGTGTGTGAGAAAAGGTTGTGAAGCTTACCTTGCTTATATGCTTGATAGTAATGTGACTGAAAAGAAAATTGAATCTGTACCAGTTGTGTGCGAGTATCCAGATGTGTTTCCTAAAGAATTGCCAAGTTTACCACCTATTCGAGAGGTAGAATTTGGTTTTGAGTTAGTAATAAGGATGACTCTGATTTCAATAGCTCCGTATCAGATGGCACCTACAGAATTAAAAGAGCTGAAAACAGAGTTGCAAGAATTAACATATAAAGGTTTTGCGCGACCAAGTTTCTCTTCCTGAGGTACGCTAGTTCTATTTGTGAAAAAAAAAGATGGAACTATGAGAATGTGTATTGATTATCGTCAATTAAATAAGGTGACTATAAAGAATAAATATCCATTGCCACGGATTGACGACTTGTTCGATCAATTAAAAGGGGCTTCAGTGTTTTCGAAGATAGATTTGAGATCGGGTTATTATCAATTGAGAGTTAGAGACCCCGATGTGCTAAAAATTGCTTTTTGAACGAGGTACGGACATTATGAGCTTCTAGTTATGCCGTTCGGACTTACTAGTGCACCTGCTATTTTTATGGATTTGATGAATCAAATTTTCAGGCAGTATTTAGATCGGTTTGTAGTTGTGTTTATTGATGATATACTGATCTACTCCCGTAACAAAACTGAACATGCTGAGCATTTGAGACTTGTGTTACAGATTTAAGAGAAAAACAGTTGTATGCAAAGTTTAGTAAATGTGAGTTTTGGTTACATGAAGTTAGCTTTTTGGGACATGTTGTTTCAGCATCAGCTATTTGGGTTGATCCGAGTAAAATTTCAGCAATACTTGATTGGAAACCTCCGAGAAATGTTTCTAAAGTATGAAGTTTTCTAGGACTTGCTGGTTATTATAGAGGGTTTGTGAAAGGTTTCTCTATGATTGCAACTCCGATGACGAAGCTGCTGCAGAAAGATGTTAAATTCGACTGGTCAGAAAAGTGTCAGAAAAGTTTTGATCAGTTGAAAGCCCTTTTGACCGAAGCTCCAGTGTTAGTTCAGCCAAAATCGAGTAAAGAATTTGTTATCTTTCATGATGTATCTTTAAATGGTTTGGGCTGTGTTTTGATACAAGAAGGTAAAGTCATAGCTTATGCCTTTGGACAGTTAAAACTGCATGAAAAGAATTATCCGACGCATGATTTAGATTTGGCAGCTACTGTGTTTGCATTGAAGATATGGTGCCATTATTTGTTCGGGGAGAAATGTCATGTTTATTCCAATCATAAAAGTTTGAAGTACTTGATAACTCAGAAAGATCTGAATTTGAGAGAACGTCGATGGTTAAATTACTAAAAGACTACGAACTTGTCATTGACTATCACTCAGGAAAGGCTAATGTTGTTGCTGATGCTTTAAGCCAAAAATCATTGTTTGCTTTGTAAGCAATGAATGTGCCTATATCTATTGTTTCAGATAGAGATCAGAGGTTTACATCGCGGTTTTGGAAGAAACTGCAAGATGCATTAGGTACTAAACTGCATTTTAGAACTGCTTTTCATCCTCGCATGCATTTGGCCAATCGAGAGCGAATTATTCAAATACTTGAGGATATGTTGAGATGTTGTATTCTCGAGTTCGAAGGTACGTGGGAACGATACTTACCTTTGATTGAATTTGCATACAATAATAGCTTTTAATCGAGTATCAAAATGGCACCTTATGAAGCTTTGTACGGTCGTAAATGCCGTACACCTTTGTACTGGACTAAGCTCAGTGAAAATAAGATACACGGGGTTGATTTGATCAAAGAAACCGAACAGAAAGTAAAAGTGATCCATGAAAGTTTGAAAGCAGTAACAGGTTGTCAGAAATCGTATGCAGAATTGAAATGTAAAGACATAGAGTTTCAGATTGGGGATAAAGTATTTTTGAAAGTCTCACAGTGGAAGAAAATACTTAGATTTGGTCGTAAAGGAAAATTGAGTTTGAGATTTATTGGGCCGTATGAGATTATCGAGAAAATTGGGTCGGTTGCATATAGATTGCTATTGCCACTTGAGCTAGAAAAGATCCACAATGTATTTCATGTTTCAATGCTTCGTAGATATCAATTTGATCCTTCACACGTGATTAGTTTGACCAAAGTTGAGATTAAGTCCGATATGTCGTACGAGGAAGAACTGATTCGTATTCTGGCTCACGAGATTAAAGAGTTACGAAATAAGAAAATTCTATTGGTTAAAGTATTGTGGCATAAACATGGAGTTGAAGAAGCAACGTGGGAACCAGAGGATACAATGAAAGAACGTTACACGAACCTATTCACCGATAAGATTTTCGGGGACGAAAATCCCTAAGGGGGAGAGTTGTAACAGTTCGATTGAGACCCTAATCGGAACGGTAGTTTTGAGACCACAAGTTCGAGTTAGAAAAATATTTAAATATTATTTTTCGTATTTATTATGTGTGAATTTTCATGTGTGAAAATTTCGTATGAAAATTTGATAGTTTGTGTGTTTAATTTGATAAAAGGACTTAATAGCGTAAGTTGAAAACTTGATAATTTAATTCATAAAGGCTGAATTGTTAGTGGCTTTTTAGTATGGAGTATTTATGTTGCAAATAATCCTTTATTTTAGTGATGGCCGAATGTACCCATAATGTATATGTTTATGATATTATTTTTATAAGGTTAAATAAGTAAAATATGTTTAATGTTAACATATAATATATTAAAACATAAAATAAAAAAAATTATATTCATTATATTCCATCACCGAAACTTGTTAAAAGAAAAAGAAACATGAGCTTTGTGATTTTCGGCCAATTTAAGGCTTGATTCAAAGTTAGTTGGTTTCAGTTTTTGATAATTTTTACGTTTTTGAGATCGTTGCTTCGAGTACTATCCGACCCATGCTTGAATTTTTGACGTTGGTGAATATTTTGAGTTATGCCATTGATGAATATTTTTGTTTTGTGATGTTTGATGATAAATTATGAAAGTTATGTTTTGGATTAATATGTTTTGTAATGGAGTTTTTGATAATTTTGAGTTATTAGGACTAAATTACAAAAATAATAATTTAAGGGACTAAAATGCGAAATAAACAAAATGTCAGGACATGTATGTGTATGAGGAGTATTCGGCTCAAGCATGGAATAGGAAAATTATGTTTGTTTTGTGTTTTGTAAATTTTGGATTAAATTGTTAAAAGTGTAAAATGTATGGGTCAAAAGTGCAATTTTCCCATTTATGTGTTGTTGGATTAAATTGAATGAAATTGTGTTTAAATGAGGTTAGTTTGAAATTATATAGATCAAGAACAAAGGAAATCAGACTTGGATCGGGAAAAACAAAAATAGTCGACTAGCCGATTTGTAACGTCCGTCGATATTTGAGGTAAGTCTTTAAGCAGTTAAACACAATTTAATTCGAATTTTATAGCTGTATAGTACAATAGCCGAATGTGGTTTAACATTGAATTAATGTGATTGAGTTTTATTCGACTGATTTAAAACCTCTGAAAGTGTGTACGTGTTATATAGAATATTGTACGATTCGACATATGAAATTTTGTGGAACAATTCTATAATTGTGATATTCGGGCTTTGAGCCTAGCAAGCCTTGTACTCGTGACTTTTATCGGGCTTTCTGCCTAGCAGGCTTAGTGCTGGTGAATAGATATCAGACCTTAGGTCTAGCAGGCCTTATGCCGGTGGATGATTCAGGCTTATGCCTAGCAGGTTTTATATCGGTGATTTGTTTTCAAGTCTATGATTATAAGGATTCAAGTTATTATGGATATTGAGCAAGTGAAATTGAGCTAAATTGTATTGTATATGTTCGGCCAAAAAGGTAAATACATATGAGCTTATATTGAACTTGTATATTTGGTTATATGTGAAGTTATCTAGAATGTGCATATTCGACCATATGTGATGTTTTATTTAACTTTTATAGCCAGTCACATGTGATGCTATGTTGAGTCTTTTGTATTCGGCTTTATATATAAGTGTTTATGTGATGATAAAGTTGATCTTGAGTAATTGGTTATATAGGAAAATTTTATGTGGTATATAGTTAAGTGACTGTGAATATTCAGTTAAGGTATTTATTTAAGATAAAGTATAACATTATGTATATAATTTGGTTAGTTTGAATGTTTTTATTATTTAATGAGTTGTTTAATTTGCTTAAGGCTTACTAAGCTAACTTACTCTGTGTGTTGTTGCTACTTTGTTTTATAGATTTTGGTTGTAAGTTACGAGCTCGGGGATCGTTATCGAAGTCATCCACACTATCGTCAACTTTTGGTACTTTTAAAAGTCTATTTTCAAACTTTTGGCATGTATAGGCTAATATGTATTTTGTTCAACTTTGAATATGTATAAATTAAGCCATGCGAATATGGCTTAACTTTAAAGCTTGGTTTTGGTTATGTTTTGTAATGGTATATTTTGTGTTTATTATAATGTTATGTAAAATGAATGAAAACTAAATGTGAATGGTGCTATATGTGTTTGAAATAGCTTGAAGTGATAAGTGGAAATTGGTTGTGGTTGATCAATCAGTCTTGATGTGTATAAATATGAATAAATATTGTTTGATGATTTAATTTTGGTATGGTTATTCTTTTATAAACCTGAGCTCAGATATTAAGCATGTTTAATGTATATTTACAAATGCATGATATGACGCATGCATATGTTCGAATATGCATAGATGTTTTAGTCCGGTTTCAATGGAAAATGTATTAGTTCTATAATTGGTTCTGAAGTTAAATAATGGTGAATTATTGAGATTGTCTTGCTTAATAAAGCTTGTAAGTGAAACATTGATAAATAACCAATTGAATAGTGATTTTGTGTTATGTTAAATTAATTGTATATATATACATGTACATGTTTGTGAATTCGAATGATGGTTTTTTTTATATAATGAAAGTATATGTGTATATTTATATTTGCTAATGAATAAATGTTTCATGATAATGTAATATGTTTAAATTTGTGAAAGTTCGGAATTATGTTTTTGCACAGTAATGCCTAGTAACCCTAGTCTGGCGACGGATACGGGTTAGGGGTGTTACATAAACTACAAAAATACTCAATTCATGGTATCAACTTTTTCGACAAGTTTGATGGCTATTTTTTGAAAATTCATTAAAACTCAAGAAATCTTTAACAAAACTTCAAAATAAGTTTTCAAACCTCTTAATCATATCAAAACTAATTGATAAACACTTTGAAGTCTTGTTTTTACTCAAAATCCCGAAATTCACCATTAATGTCTTTATTTTCGGCTTTTATCAAAACATGCGATTTAATGGCTAATAATTCAGTTTGAAAGACTAATTAACATTAAAAACTAATGGGTAGACGAATGATTACCTTTGATGGAAGAAAAACAGAGATTTGTTGAAAACACAAAAAACTCAGATGTGAAAAAGAAGATGAAATCTATAGAGTTTTGATGGGTGTAATATTTGGACCTGTAATTTCATTTATGATTTGGGCTTATTGTAAATGGACTATGGACACTTATTATTGGGTTTTATTTTTTTATTTTGTTTTGTTTTTTTATTTTGGTTTTGGTATGGGCCTGGGCGAAATGGGCCTATTACAACTGCCCCTCTTTGCTCATTGTCGTATAACGAGAATAGAGCAAAGACTTCAAATGGGGCCAATTTTTCCCGGTTTTGCTGAATCTTGACTTCTTTGATGATCCTCTTCTTCAAGTAGTCTCAATGTAATTTTAATGAAATAGGACTAGTGGCTTAAATCTGTTCCATTGTCGATACATGGAGACTGTCTTGGAAGCAATGGATTAATAGTTGATCATTACTAACGTATCCTGTCATCTTTCGACAAAACATTGTGATGTGAGCTTCAGGACTAGTCCCATTGTACTTTTCAAACTCTGGAGTCTTAAATTTTGGCGGGAGTATTAGATCAGGAACCAAACTCAGATCCTTGGCATCAATCCCACAGTAAAAGTCAACGTCCTCCAATGCTTTCAATTTTTCCTCCAACCACCTATGCCGATCCTCAAGTTGTCTTGGTAATTCCCTCTTTGCTTTCTCCATTTCATCTAGATCAGGAGCTTCAAGATTGATTGGGTTGCCCCCAAGATTGGAACCTGAGCCTATCGGGTAATCCACTGGTGCAGAGGTACCAGCCTGATATTTCTGGGTTCTGATAATAGGTCCATCTTGCGGATATGTCTGAGCATTTGTCAGGATGATACCTGAAGGGTAGAGAGACTCCTCATTATTCTCCCCAGTATTAATCATGGAGCTCTTTCCTTTTCCTAGCCCCTTAGTTAGCAATTGGGACAACTGATTCATCATATTCCTTTGAGACTCTAGCACTTGATCTCTTATATCTTGCCAGATCTTTTCCAGTTTCTCTTGGATTTGTATTTGTAACTTAATTGAAATAAAATCAAATTAGAAGGGATAATTAATAAATAAATCAAAGGGTTAAAATAGAATTAGAGATCGAATTCAAACGCGTTCAAATAATCAAGGATTAAAACCACAAATGTCCGAAATCCAAAACACTGAGTTCAGGCGAGGACCACATTGAATTTACATGCAAAATCCAGGGGTAGTATAGAAAAACAAATTGAATTCAAATAGAGCCAAATTAAAAGCCAGTAAAAAATGGAAGGACGAATTGTGCAATTATTCCTTTTAAACAAGACGCGCGGATCCTTACGGTAGTGGATCGAGTTAAAAGGGGTCGCCCTATACGGCACCGTTTTGAAGCCATTGCAATTGACTCTAAACGGTGTCATTTTCTTCCCTTTATAAAAGCTAAAACACAACAAAAAAAATAATGTTCAGCCGTTCTATATGAATCAAAACCCTAGACTCTCTTGATTTTCCCTAAACCAATCTTAACACCTCTCTCTTAAGCTCCGGTCTGCCTCTATCAATGGTGGCGAACAGATTTGGGCTTCGAGAGGTGACCATTTGAACTGCGGAATCCCTTCTACGTTCCAATTTCAACGAAGTGGACAGAATTTTTAGCGCACTTGTAAGGTAAATCTCTACTCTTCTCTTTGTTTTCAAATGCACATAAACTCTTATGAAAGACTCATGGAATCGAAAGAGAGGAAAAAAATCAAAGAATATTTGAATAAAAATCACCTCTTAATTTTCATTCCTTTTTTTAGTATCCGTGTATTTGTCCCCTTTTTTGCAGATTACATTCGGCCTTTTATAGCCAAGTGAAATAAATAATAATAATAATAATTACAGAACGATTTTTCTTTTCTGTTATTTCTCTGTTGCCGTGGCTTGTGGGTTTGTTGCAGGTACAGCTATGCATGGAGAAACTACTTGCGGGCAATGGCGCGAAGGCTTCCAGAAGCTTCACTGTTTGGGCCCTATGAGCCTGCCTTGAAATTGGCTGGTTGGAGGCTGTTGTGAAGGCCACTGGTGGTTGCTTGCGACGCGAGGGGACATTCGTGGGAGCTGCGGTGCTGTTTGGCTAGGGTTTCAGTTTCTAGAACAGAAATTTTGGGCCATTCGAGCTAGTTTTGGGATTGGGCCTATTAGGGTATTAATTTATTCGGGTATTGGGTTGGTGATTTGGGTTAGGGGTTTATTTAGTAATTGGGTTGGGTTTATTTGTAAAAATGTTACAATTTGTATGAGGATTGTTTTTAGACTATAATTTTGGTTGTTTTTAATTTGATTTATTTTGTTTTTTTTTTTTTGTTTTTATATAAGCCCGGGCGAAATGGGCCTATTACATGAAGGATTAAAGTTCATGTAATCAACTAACTTCTCTATCGTGAAACCTAGTATACAACAATGAAAGTCTAGTTGTTTTCTTGATTAGACGTACCCTAGGGTTTCTTGCTTCAAGGACACACTAAAGATTAAAGGAAGAAAACTTCAAGATTCTTGGTTTCCTGATTAAGTGTTCTTGAACACTTGTTTAGTTCTTCTAAAAACATGATCTAATGAGTTAACTATTTATGTTATAACTCAAGAAACTCTTGGAAACTCTAGAGGCAAGGGTAAGAGAGCTGTTTTTTAGTCTTTACTGCATTTTCTGGTGAGTTCCTTCATACCCCATGTGTGTGTTGTACATGTCTGGTTCAAGGTAAGTTACCTGTCTGGTGAAAAGTATGGTTTTTCATGTTTGTGTATGAAATGAAAAGGCCTTACTTCGTGCTGAGTCATTACTCACTTTACTCTAAAAAAGGAACTATATGGTCAGAACAAAATAAGTGAATTTATAGCGTTGCCTTCATTACAAAGAGCATTGAACTGGCATACCGCAATACATGAATGATTTTATGTAGCCTCTAGTAAGGCAAGTGCAATGCATACTAGATTGCCAAAACATAATAGAGAAAAAAAGAACAAACGAACAAATGAACATTACAACCTCTGAACACGGACTACGATTTTTGGCTAGCACGAAGAAGGTTGTCTGCGTGAATGCATGGGTGTAGTGTACATGCCAAAATGAGTCCTCTTTTGTTAATGTCTATGTAAATTTAGTATTCGTCAATAGGCGAGCTACATGAAGTCAGTTTGTGCGGTGTCTTGGCCAATTGGCAAATTGTATGTCCCACTGAGTTGGGAATCTTTTTGTTTGTATGACGTATAGATATTCTAATGTTTACTTTGGAACTCACTAAGTTCTATGAACTTGCCTCATTTCTCTTCCCTTCTTAGGACCACCAAACATGCAAGGGAACCCCCAAGGACTACGCTAGAGGATACATACTATGTGAAGCATATAATGATTTTGTATTACGCATGACAAATGAGGGTGGCGTCAAGGCCTGAAATTTGACAAACATTATTTCGTAACTAAAATTTGTATTAGACAAACTGTTCTCTTTTCTTAAATCTTGTAACACCCCTTACCCGTATTCGATGCTGGAACAGGGTACGAGGCATTACCAGACTTAAACACAATCAAGCATATATTTTTGAGCCATAAATTTTCGTCCAAATTAAAAAAAAATTCATTTAATCATAAAGTCCTTAATACGAGCCTACGATGCCCAAAACATGTTTTGGAAGTGGTTCAGAACTAAACCGAGAACTTTAGAAAATTTTGCCCGTGTGGATTCGGGACACGCCCGTATGGGCAGGTCGTGTGGTCACACACGCCCGTGTCCCGAACCTGTGCAACTCTTTGTTTGTCACCCAAGAACAAATTGAAGACACACGGCCAAGTCACACGCCCGTGTGCTAGGCCGTGTGGTCGATTTAAAATTTATAATTTTTCATAAAATAGGTGCAGACTTCACACGCTCAGGACACACGTCCGTGCTTGAGGTCGTGTCATCCACACGGCTGAGACACATGCCCGTGTCTCTGCCCGTGTGCTCAATTCTGAGCATTTTGTTTCTCAAAATTAAGGTGTAGGGGACACACGGCCTAACAACATGGCCATGGGGCAAGTAGTGTGTCACACACGGGCGTATGAGTTTTACATATCGAGTTCATTACGTATGAGTTTTACGTACATACCTATACCAACTCGCAACATAACCATAGTCTTTCACAATTTGACGTTCCCGTTGAACACTCAAAATATTAACGGATACTCGAAAATCTTGCACATAAGTGCCATACATGTTTCCAAAGCTACCTCGTGTCTCATAATACATATAGGCTCATTTTTGAGCTACTCACGGGCCTGCTCACACAAGCTGTTAGTCAGGACATAGCTGCACAGTGCTGCTCACACAAGTTTTCAGGTATCTGTAACACATGCTGGATTACCCAGCCACTAGTAGGACGTATGAGACTAGCACCCAGATTACATAATCGCACATACACATGGTGTAACAGTCCGGTTCTAACTCTAAATAGAATAGTGGTTTTGGGACCACATATCTGACTCAAAAAATATTTTAATACTATTTCTCGTGCCTATTATAAGTGAATTGACATGTGTGAAAGTCTCATCTGAAAATTTAACTATTTGTGTGTTTAATTTGCAAAAGGACCTAATTGTGTAAATTGTTAAAGCTGTGTGCTAGATGTTAAAAGTACTTATTTGACTTGGCTTATTAAATGAGAGGTCCTTATATTGTTATTTGACCATTGGAAGTTTGAATGGACATTAATAACCATCCGTTATGTGATTTTATAATGGTTTAATAAAGGTTATAATGGTAAAATGTTTAATAAGTTAATATATGTTATAATAAAACATGAAAATAGGCATTATATGTTGTTTTTGTGCCAAAAATTGAAGAACAAAAGAAAAGAAACAGAGTTCTAGGGTTCGGCTAGTTTAAAGCTTAATTGAGGTATGTTTTTGTTTCGATTTTTGATAATTTCTACGTTTTTGTGATCGTTGCTTAGTATACTATTGAACCCATGCTTCAATTTCTGAATTTGGTGATGATTTTGAAATATTCCATCGATGAATTCTTGAGTTTTGTGTTGTTAAATGGTGAAATATGAAAGCTTGATGTTGGGTTTACATGTTTTGTATTTGGATTTTTGATGAATTTGAGCAATTTGGGCTAAATTGTAAAAAATTTATTTTGAGGGACTAAAATGTGAAATAAATGAAATGTGTGGACTAGTATGAGTACTAGGAGAATTCGGCTAAGTTTGTGTATATGCAAATTATGTGTATTTTATGATTTTGTGAATTAGGGACTAAAGTGTCAAAATGTGAAAATGTAAGGACTATTTTGTGAAATACCCTAATTGATGGATTGAATTGAATTATTTGGTGAATAAAAGGATTAATTTTGAATACATATAGATCAAGAAAAGAGGAATTCAGATTTAGATCGAGGGAAGTCGAAGGTTATCGAGTAGACGATTCAAATCGACAATTCCGAGTACTAGGTAAGTTCGTACATGGTAAATGATGTTAAAGATATGTTTTAATGCGATGGTAATGCATAAATTGTATAAATAATTGATTACGGGTTGAGTATGAAGATATTCGATTATGCTTGGCACTAAGTGTGTGAGTTGGAATTGCTTCTGCTATATAAGGCATTAAGTGTGCGATACCGACTTAGCTTCGGTTAATTAAGATGGCACTAAGTGTGTGGAATCATTTTAGCTTCAGTTAACCTTTACAGCACTAAGTGTGTGGATGTTTAAGTATGAATAATTTACTGGAAGTTTTGATATACTCAAATAAGAGGTGAGAACGAAAGTGAATAAATATGAGAAGATCCAGGTATGTATGATACATTTGTGTAGATGATTTTATGTAGATGAAGTTTATTGAATTGTTATGAACATATGGATTGGGTTGGTATAGATTTGATAGATGATTTGAGAATTCGTAAATCCTTATGTGTTGATGTTTTATGTTTTATATACTATTGATGATTATAGTACGAGCTTACTAAGCTTTTGAAAGCTTACTTTGTGTGCGTTTGCATTGTTTTATAAATATCGAAGCTACTGCAAGTTCGGGGACCGTCAAGGATCATCACCACACTATCGAACATTAATTTGATACTTTTGAAAATGCATATTTTTGAAATATGGCATGTATAGGCTAGTAGTTGTGGGATAGTGTTTTATGATATATGCTTAGCCATGTGACTTGGTTAAATTGTGATTGAACTTATGATTGTTAATGGCTCATGGTATGTAATGATAATATGAAATTGTGGTATGTTTTAATTAGTAAGTCTTGGTAAGATTAACTTGAGATTGAATGACATATGGAAGGAAATGCTTTGGTATGATATTACTTTATATTTGGTATGAATTGGTAAGGTTTATGAGTAGGAAAATGATTGATATTGTTATGTTATAAATGATGAATGTTATAGCATAAATATTGGCCAAATTGGTGGTAAAAATTATGCTTGTTTCCTTTAGTTGTAGGTTGAACCCATTTGGGTGGCAAATTGGCTATTCAAATGGCCTTTTTTGTCCACACGAGTAGAGACACGGGCGTGTGTCCCAACCATGTACGACACATGGCCATGTTGCACGGTCGTGTGTCCCCTGGGTACGCTTCAGTTGTAAGTCAGGCTCACACAAGGGCTAGACACACGGGCGTGTGGTCTGGCCTTGTGGTCCTTATTGGTATGCTGACGTCACAAACAGAATACCCCCTAGTTTTGGCACGGCCTAGCACATAGCCAGGACATGAGCATGTGCGTAGCATACAGGCGTGTGGTCTAGCTGTGTTAACAAGTTAGTAGCTATGCCCTATTTTGCCATGGCTTTGATACATGGGCGTGTTTAGACCGTGTAAGGCACACGGCTTGTTCACACGGGCGTGTGACCTTTTAAAAGTGGAAATTTTTTTTATAAGTTCAGAAACTTTTATTATTTATCAATTTGGTTTCGAATGCATGATTAAGCATTGTATACTCGATTTTATGTGAATATTGAATGTGAATGAATGACTTTTAGTTGTAATGAGATAATATTTGATGCATGGTGGTTCTGATTTGAGTTATAAGTCTGGTAATGCCTCTTAACCTATCCCGACGATGGTTATGGGTTAGGGGTGTTACATTTTATTGGTATCAGAGCTATGGTTTAGTCGGTTCTAGGACTACCATAGCGTATGCAAGTCTAGCTATACATGCCATATTTATGAAGTGCGATAGTGTGATGAATCCTGACGTTGAAATGTGCTTTCATATAGCAAATGGATCCTGATAGAGCTGTAGCAGATGATGTTGAAAGTAATGCACCTGCTCCCGCGTAAGGGATGGTGTAAGCTGATTCTCGATCAGCTACGGGTAGCCATGATGGTGAGGCTAAACAAGCCTTCTATCAAATGATGAATGATTGGTTCACCCGATATATTAGAACCAATCCGGCTGTACAACAACCTCCACCCTTGGTTAATTCTCCTCAAACTCCTATTATGCCACCAGTAAATCCGATACAGTTGAGTAGACCACCAGTTGATAAGATTAGAAAATATGGGGCTAAAGAGTTCCGAGCTACAACAAGTGATGATGCTGAAAAAGCTGAGTTCTGGTTAGACAACACAATAAGAGTGTTTGATGAGTTGTCTTTGAGTCCTGAAGAATGTATAAAATGTGTTGTTTCCCTTTTGAGAGATACGGCGTATCATTGGTGGAAAACTTTGACGTCTGTGGTTTCGAGTGAACAAGTTACGTGGGATTTCTTCCAAACTAAATTTCAGAAGAAATATATCAGTCAGAGATTCATTGATCAGAAACGAAAAGAGTTTCTCGAGCTTAAACAAGGCCGTATGTCTGTCATAGAATATGAGCGAGAATTTGTAAGGTTGAGTTAGTATGCTTATGAATGTGTATCCTCAGAAGCAATAATGTGCAAGAGATATGAAGACGGTTTGAACAAAGATATTCGTTTGCTAGTTGGAATCCTAGAAATCAAAAAATTTGTTGTGCTTGTTAAACGAGCATGTAAAGCTGAAGATCTTGGGAAAGAGAATAGAAAGGCTAATTTTGAAGCTAGAGAGGTACGAAAGAGATTATCGGGCAAATCTTTTCAATTTGGATCCAAGAAGTTTAGAGAGGATAGCAGTTGTTCAAAGGCTAATGTGGGACATTTGAACAGAGATCGTGCTAGATCACAATCAAATCTCAAATCTTCAGCTACATCTGTTACCAGTGTTGATAATGCAAAGAATGAAAAGCCTGAGTGTGATCAGTGTGGAAGACGACACTTCGATGAATGCTGGGAAAAAGTATTCACTGAGCTTGTTATAGTTGTGGTTCAAGAAATCATTTTATAAAAGATTACCCAGATTTAGTTGAAAAAGATAATGTTCAGAATCCGAGGCAAAGTGGTAATATTTCTCATGGTAGACTTCCCAGAAATTCGAGAAATGTAAATGGTATTCAAAGAGGAACGAAAAACACAGCTGTTAGATCTGAAGCTCGTGTACCTGCCAGAGCCTATGCTATCAGAGCTTGCGAGGAAGCTTCATTGCCAGATGTGATTACGGGTACATTTACTCTCTATGATACTTCTGTGATTACTTTAATAGATCCTGGATCGACACATACATATATATGCATGAACTTAGTCAACAGTAAGACTTTGCCTATAGAGTCTACTGAATTTGTAATTAGAGTTTTGAACCCCCTTGGCAGATGTGTTATGGTTGATAAAGTCTGCAAGAATTGTCTGTTAATGTTTCGAGAAAATTGTTTTTCGGCTGATCTGATGTTATTACCTTTTGATGAGTTTGATAAAATTTTGGGTATGGATTGGTTAACTTTGCATGATGCTATGCTGAACTGCAAATGGAAAACTATTGATTTGAGATGTAAGAATGAGGAAATAGCCAGAATTGAATCTAGTGATTTGAATGGATTATCTCCTGTGTTATCTTCGATGAAAGTTTTGAGTATTGTGAGAAAGGGTTGTGAAGCTTATTTTGCATATGTGATTGATTCAAGAGTATCAGAAAAGAAAGTTGAATCTGTGCCTATTGTCTGTGAGTTCCCTGATGTGTTTCCCGAAGAACTTCCAGGATTACCTCCGGTTAGAGAGGTACAGTTTGGCATTGAATTGGTACCTAGTACTACTTATTTTGATAGCTCAATACAGAATGGCTTCGACTGAACTGAAAGAATTAAAGTCTCAGTTGCAAGAGTTGACCGATCGAGGATTTGCTAAACCAAGTTTCTCACCTTGGGGTGCTCCGGTTCTATTTGTGAAAAAGAAAGATGGTACGATGAGAATGTGTATTGACTGTCGTCAGTTGAACAAGGTGACTGTTAAGAATAAGTACCCCCTGCCTCGAATTGATGATTTGTTTGATCAGTTGAAATGAGCTGCTATGTTTTCAAAAATAGATTTGAGATCAGGTTATTATTAGTTGCGAGTTAAAGATTTAGATATTTCGAAGACTGCTTTTAGAACGAAGTACAGTCACTATGAATTCTTAGTTATGCCTTTCGGATTGACTAACGCACTTGCTATCTTTATGGATTTGATGAATAGAATTTTCAGACCGTATTTAGATCAATTTGTTGTAGTATTCATTGATGACATATTAATTTATTCACGTGATGAATCTGAACATGTTGAGCATCTAAAAATAGTATTACAGATTTTGAGAGATAAACAGTTATATGCGAAGTTTAGTAAATGTGAGTTCTGGTTGCGAGATGTTGGTTTCTTAGGTCATATTGTATCAGCCTCTCGTATTAGGGTTGATCGGAACAAAATTTTAGCTATTTTGGATTGGAAACCTCCGAGGAATGTCTCTGAAGTCTGCAGTTTTCTAGGACTTGCTGGTTATTATAGAAGATTTGTGAAAGGTTTTTCGGTGATCGCGACTCCATTGACAAAACTGCTACAGAAAGAAGTGAAACTTGAGTGGTCTGAAAAATGTCAGAACAGTTTTGAGCAGTTGAAAGCTTTGTTGACTGAAGCTCTGGTATTGGTGCAACCAGAATCGGGTAAAGAATTTGTGATCTACAGTGATGCTTCATTAATTGGTCTGGGATGTGTTCTAACGCAAGAAGGAAAAGTTATTGCTTATGCTTCGAGACAGTTGAAGCCATACGAAAAGAACTATCCAACACAAGATCTTGAATTAGCTGCGATTGTGTTTGCCTTAAAGATTTGGCGTCATTACTTGTTTGGTGAGAAATGTCACGTTATGCAAATCATAAGAGTTTGAAACATTTGATGACTCAGAAAGATTTAAATCTGCGATAGAGAAGATGGTTAGAACTGCTAAAAGATTACAAACTTGTGATTGATTATCATCTGGGAAAAGCAAACGTTGTTGCTGATGCCTTGAGTCAAAAACCGTTGTTTGCTTTGCGTACGATGAATGCTCATTTGGTTCTATTAGATGATGGTTCAGTTTTAACTGAATTAAAAGCAAGACCTTTGTTCTTACAGCAAATTATCGAAGCTCAGAAGGTTGATAATGATATTTTAGCTAAAAAGCTCAGTGTGATGTAGAGACTGATTCAAAATTCAGAATCGATAAAGATAATTGTCTAAGGTTTCGAAATCGAATTTGTATTCCAAGATATTCAGAATTAATTCAAATGATTCTAAGTGAAGCTCGCAGTAGTCGTTTATCGGTGCATCCAGGTAGTATGAAAATGTATAATAATCTAAAACAGCATTATTGGTGGTCTGGAATGAAAAGAGATATCTCTGATTTTGTTTCTAAATGTTTGATATGTCAGCAAGTTAAATCTGAATATCAGGTGCCATCTGGTTTGCTACAGCTGATTATGGTTCTGGAATGGAAATGGGATCGAGTATCCATGGAATTTGTTTCGGGTTTGCCCCTGTCTCTGAGAAAGAAAGACGCAATTTGGGTTGTAATTGATCGTTTGACAAAATCAGCTCATTTTATTCTAGTTCGATCTGATTACTCACTTGATAAATTAGCTGAGTTATACATTTTTGATATCGTGAGATTGCATGGTGTGCCATTGCCGATAGTGCCAGATAGAGATCCGAGATTTACATCACGATTTTGGAAGAAGTTGCAAGATGCCTTGGGTACTAAATTGCACTTTAGTACTGCTTTTCATCCGCAAACGGATGGTCAATCTGAGCGGATTATTCAGACACTCGAGCATATGTTGAGATGTTGCATTCTTGAGTTTGAAGGTACGTGGGAACAATATCTACATTTGATTGAATTCGCGTATAATAATAGTTTTCAGTCGAGCATTAAAATGGCACCGAATGAAGCTTTATATGGACGCAAATGCCTTACACCTTTGTATTGGACGAAGCTCAATGAAAATAAGATTCACGGGGTTGATTTGATAAAAGAAAAGAAATAGAAAGTGAAAGTGATTCGAGATAGTTTGAAAGCAGCTTTCGATCATCAGAAATCATATGCAGATTTGAAAAGAAAATACATTGAATTTGAGATCGGCGATAAAGTATTTTTGAAAGTATCTCCGTGGAAGAAAGTGCTTCGGTTTGGTAGAAAAGGCAAATTGAGTCCGAGGTTCATCGGACCGTATGAAATTATCAAGTGTATTGGGCCGGTTGCATATAGATTGTTGTTGCCATCAGAGCTAGAAAAGATTCATAATGTATTTCATGTATTAATGCTTCGAATATATAGATCCAATCCTTCGCACATAATTTCTCTGTCTGAGATTGAAATTCAGTCTGATATGACTTACGAAGAAAAGCCGATCCGTATCATAGCTTGTGAGGTTAAAAAATTGCGAAACAAGAAAATTCCATTAGTTAAAGTAATATGGTATTGACACGGTAATGAAGATGCCACGTGGGAGCCTGAAGATGCTATGAGACAATAATATTCGCATCTGTTTAATGGTAAGATTTTCGGGGACGAAAATCCCTAAGGGGGAGAATTGTAACAGTCCAGTTTTGACTCTAAACTGAATAGTGGTTTCGGGACCACATATTCGAGTTGGGAAAATATTTTAATATTATTTTTCGTGCCTATTATAAGTGAATTGACATGTGTGAAAGTCTCGTGTGAAAATTTAACTGTTTGTGTGTTTAATTTACAAAAAAGACCTAATCGTGTAAAATGTTAAAGCTATGTGCTAGATGTTAAAAGTACTTATTTGACTTGGCTTATTAAATGAGAGGTTCTTATATTGTTATTTGACCATTGGAAGTTTGAATGGACATTAATAACCAACCATTATGTGATTTTATAATGGTTTAATAAAGGTTATAATGGTAAAATGTTTAATAAGTTAATATATGTTATAGTAAAACATGAAAATAGGCATTATATGTTGTTTTTGTGCCGAAAATTGAAGAACAAAAGAAAAGAAAAAAGAGTTCTAGGGTTCGGCTAGTTTAAAGCTTAATTGAGGTATGTTTTTGTTTTGGCTTTTGATAATTTCTACATTTTTCTGATCGTTGCTTAGTATACTATCGAACCCATGCTTTAATTTTTGATTTTGGTGATGATTTTGAAATATTCCATCGATGAATTCATGAGTTTTGTGTTGTTAAATGGTGAAATATGAAAGCTTGATGTTGGGTTTACATGTTTTGTCTTTGGATTTTTGATGAATTTGAGAAATTAGGGCTAAATTGTAAAAATTTTATTTTGAGGGACTAAAATATGAAGTAAATGAAATGTGTGGACTAGCATGAGTACTACGAGAATTCGGCTAAGTTTGTGTATATGCAAATTATGTGTATATGCAAATTATGTGTATTTTGTGATTTTGTGAATTAGGGACGAAAGTGTCGAAATGTGAAAATGTGAGTGCTATTTTGTGAAATACCCTAATTGTGTGTCTATGGATTGAATTGAATTATTTGGTGAATAAAAGGATTAATTTTGAATACATATAGATCAAGAAAAGAGGAATTCAGATTTAGATCGAGGGAAGTCGAAGGTTATTGAGTAGACGATTCAAATCGACAATTCCGAGTACGAGGCAAGTTCGTACATGATAAATGATGTTAAAGATATTCTTTAATGCGATGGTAATGCATAAACTGTATAGATAATTGATTACGGGCTGAGTACGATGATATTCGATTATGCTTGGCACTAAGTGTGTGAGTTGGAATTGCTTCTGCTATATAAGGCATTAAGTGTGCGATACCGACTTAGCTTCGGTTAATTGAGATGGCACTAACTATGCAGAATAATTTTAGCTTCAGTTAACCTTTACAGCACTAAGTGTGTGGATGTTTAAGTATGAATAATTTATGGGAAGTTTTGATATACTCAAAGACGAGGTGAGAACGAAAGTGAATAAATATGGCAAGATCCAGGTATGTACAATACCTTTGTGGTAGATGATTTTATGTAGATGAAGTTCATTGAATTGCTATGAACATATGGATTGGGTTGGTATAGATTTGATAGATGATTTGAGAATTCGTAAATCCTTATGTGTTGATGTTTTATGTTTTATATACTATTGATGATTACAGTACGAGCTTACTAAGCTTTTGAAAGCTTACTTTGTGTGTGTTTTCATTGTTTTATAGATATCGAAGCTACTGCAAGTTCGGGGACCATCAAGGATCATGACCACACTATCGAACATTAATTCAGTACTTTTGAAAATGCATATTTTTGAAATATGGCATGTATAGGCTAGTAGTTGTGGGATAGTGTTTTATGATATATGCTTAGCCATGTGACTTGGCTAAATTGTGATTGAACTTATAGTTGTTAATGGTTCATGGTATGTGATGATAATATGAAATTGTGGTATGTTTTAATTAGTAAGTCTTGGTAAGATTAACTTGAGGTTGAATGACATATCGAAGGAAATGCTTTGGTATGATATTATTTTATGTTTGGTATGAATTGGTAAGGTTTATGAGTAGGGAAATGGTTGATATTGTTATGTTATAAATGATGAATGTTATAGCATAAATATTGGTTGAATTGGTGGTAAAAATTATGCTTGTTTTCTTTGCTTGTAGGTTGAACCCATTTGAAGTGGCAAATTGGCTATTCAAATGGCCTATTTTTGTCCATGCAGGTAGAGACACGGGCGTGTGTCTCAACCGTGTGTGACACACGGCCATGTTGCACGGTCGTGTGTCCCCTGGGTACCCTTCAATTGTAAGTCAGGCTCACACACACGCTAGACACACGGGCGTATGGTCTGGCCGCGTGACCCTTTCTGGTATGCTAACGTCACAAACAGAATACCCCCTAGTTTTGGCACGACCTAGCACACGGCCAGGACACGGGCGTGTGAGTAGCACACGGGTTAGACACACGGGCGTGTGGTTTGGCCGTGTGAACAAGTCAGTAGCTATGCCCTGTTTTGCCACGGCTTTGACACACTAGCATGTTTAGACCGTGTAAGGCACACGGCCTATTCACACAGGCGTGTGACCTTTTAAAAGTGGAATATTTTTTATAAGTTCGGAAACTTTTATATGCTATCAATTTGGTCTCAAATGCATGATTAAGCATTGTATACTCGATTTTATGTGAATATTGAATAAGAATGAATGACTTTTAGTAGTAATGAGATAATATTTGATGTATGGTGGTTCTGATTTGAGTTATAAGTCTGGTAATGCCTCTTAACCTATTCTGGCGACGGTTACGGGTTAGGGGTGTTACACATGGGTTCCTAGTGGCATGTCACACGTATCCTATTCTATTCCTAATGCTCAACCGGGAATTCTCACTTGTCGAAATATTGTTGAATACGTCCAATGAGTCAATTACAATTCATAAAATATTAAAGCATTTAAAACATAAATATAATAATTCATTATTTACATACGAACTTACCTTCGTACAAAAATAGTAGGAATGGGACCTAATCATCAAACACTTTATTTTTCCCCCGATATAGGTCTGAACCTCATTTTTCTTGATCTATAATGAAAAATTTAACTCATTTAATAATCATATTGTTCAATTCAGTCCAAAAATCATATTATGATAAAATTATATTTTTTCCCCTAATGTTTCACATTTTTACAATTTAGTCCCAAGGCTAGTAAAAAGATTTTCATCCAATTTCTTCATTACCCAAGCCTAGTCGAACCATATACATTCTTATAGCAACCCACATTTTCCACTTAATCACACTTTTACTACTTATTTTATAACTTTTACAAATAGGTCCTTTTTGACATTTTTACCAAAAATCACTTAGCAAAAGTTGTTTATCTAACACCAAACATGCATTTTCTACCATTAGACATCAAAATACATAGATACCTATCATGGGTCAAACACTAGATCTTAATCATACCTCAAATTAGTGATAAAAATAGGTAAATCGAGTTACAAAGACTTCAAAAATGTAAAGAACACTAAAAATAGGGTAAGAATGGACTTACAATCGAGCTTGAAAGTTGGCCAAAACCCTAGCTATGGAGACCCTTCAATTTTCGGCACTAAGGGATGAAATTAAAGAGATTAACATCTTTTATTTTAGTTATTTTGGCTTTATTTACCAAATAACCAAAATGCCCTTCATGCATAACTTTAAAATTTCACCCTACCATGTCCATTTCTTTCCACTAACTTAACAAATGGTCTAATTACTATCTAAGGACCTTTAATTTAAAATTTCATAGCAATTGGACACCTTTAGCTTCTAGAACTCAAGTTTTGTACTTTTTGCAATTTAGTCCTTTTTACTAAATTGAGTGCGCAAACGTCAAAATTTTCGAACAAAATTTTCACAAAATCATTCCATAAAACTGTAGACCATAAAAATATAAAAAGAAAATAATTTTTTTTGCGTCGGATTTGTGGTCCCGAAACCACTGTTCCGTCTAGACCCAAAATCGAGCTATTACAAATCTTTACAACGAACTTTTATGTTTTTAAAGTGCTTGGGCCCTTAAGATTAAATGTTTTATATATTACTACTATAGCAACTTCCTATTTATTTTTGTAAACCTGAAGTTCCGCCAATTACATTCCCAAAAGGAAAAGACTTTAAGGCTGTAACTCACAATTCCTAGATTCTCCTCAAGGGTAAGGAATGGGGTGCTACAAATAATACTAATAAACTAGCTTTAATAACATAAGTATACTCAACATTTCAGAAGGATTCAAACACAATGATCATAATACTCCTAATGGTGTTCATAGAATACAAACAAACCCAATATGCCAACTTATCACGAAACATGGGCGATTACACTCCACCAACTTAAACATAACTCATATACAACCCATCCTTATGCTAGCCTCGTACCTAGAATTCAGAGTCAGAATCATATCATTTACTTGTATTCAGATACACACACCCATTAACACCTCATATAATTTTTGTCCAATCGCATATGTTTTCTCGTGATTTGTCAGTCTGATTTGCAATATAGCTAACCTACCAGAGGCATCACACACGTATTCCCTTTCTTCATCATCTCATCTCACATGTCATACATCATATATCACATGTTGCTGGTATTGGCTTTTGTAGTAAGGAGGGTGTTACACATTAAAACAAAAATAGGTCATACCCACACTACAGCAAAACAAGTTTTTAGCGGTGTTTTTAGCGGCATTTGGATAAAAAACGCCACTATAGAATGAGCATTAGCGGCGCTTTTTTAAAAACGCCACTATAGTAAGAGCATTCGTGGCATTTTTTAAAAAACGCCGCTATAGGTCGACCATTAGCGGCGCTTATTAAAAAACGTCGCAAAAAAACTAAGCAAAAGAACGTCATTTTATGTTGAGATTTAGTGGCATTAGCGGTGTTTTTAAAAAACGCTCTATATATCAAGCATTAGCGGCGCTTTTTTAAAAATGTCGCTATAGGTTGACCATTAGCGGCGCTTTCTTAAAAACGCCGCAAAGAAAACTAAGCAAAACGACGTCGTTTTATGTTGAGGAAAAACGCCGCAAAAACTAAGCACAACGTCGTCGTTTGTTATTGAGCTTTAGTGGCTTTAGTGGCGTTTTTTTGAAAAACGGTGCTATATATCGAGCATTAGCTGCGCTTTTTTTAAAAACGCTGCTATATGTCAATCATTAGCGACGTTTTTCAAAAAGCACCGCAAAAAAGTATAAGTTTTTTTTAATTGAATATTTAAATTCTTTAAAAAAAATAATGAGACGTAGAAAAATTTTGAAAGTAAAAACATAGGAAAATATTTTTTAAAAATGAAAAAAATTAAAATACTATTATTTAAAATAATTTTAAAGTTTCTTTGGTATATAACTGATTGTTTTTTTAAATTTATATATTAATTATTTTCTTATATAATCGTAAAAGAGTATTAAATTTAAAATATTGAATTAATTATCATTATAGTTTGGGGTTTATGGTTTAGGGTATATGGTTTAAGGTTTATGGTTTAGGGTATATGGTTAGGGTTTAAGGTTTAGGACTTACTAAGTTAAGGTTTATGAGTTATGGGTTTAGGGATTATAGTTTATGGTTTATGGTTTATGGTTTAATAGTCGGGGTTTAATGTTTAGTGGTTAGGGGTTTAGGGTCAGGGGTTAAGAGTTAAGGGTTAGAGGTTTATGGTTTAGAGTCTAAAGTTTATGTTTTGTGAATTATGGCTTAAGGGTTTAGGGTTTAGGATTTAGGGTTTAGAGTTTAGTGTTTAGGGGATATGGGTTAGAGGTTTAGGGTTTAGATTGATTAGTGTTTTTTTAATTTATATATTAAATGATTTCTTATATAATTGTAAAATAGATAATTTTAATTTTAATATATTAAAATTATGATTATAGTTTAAATTATTTAAGAGATAATAGATAAACTTTATATATATTAAATGGTTTAGGATTTAATCTAAAAATATTTAATCTAAACCATTTGATATATTTAAATATTAGAATTAAAAAACAACATTGATAAATAAATAAATAAAGTAACAAATTGATATGGATAAAAAACAAACATGATTAGTATGTACCTTATATCAGCAAGAGAAAAATCTTTTAAACTTTACTTCATATATATCTCGAGGTAAGCTCTTTTATCACCTATTGTTCCTCTCATAAGTGTGTAAGGATTAAATTATAACTTATCATCATATTAACATTTATTATTAGTATTAATAATTAAAATCATTAATCTAAAGAATTAATTCAACGAATAATTCAACTCAAATTAATTCCTCTGCACTTAATTTATTTAAGTGATATTTAAACTTAAAATTTCAAAGTTATCATGCAATATAACAAATAAAAATGAACTATAAAAACTAAGAGATTAGTGGCGCTTTTGAAAAAATGCTGCAAAAAGCATTTTAATTTAGGGCATTACCGGTATTTTTTAGCAAAGAAACATAATAGTTTAACGAAAACGGCGTCATTTTAATTGGAGATTTAGGGGATTAGCGAGCTACCTTATAAACGCCACAATAGATTGGCTTTAGCGGCGCTTTTCGAAAGCGCCACAAATGGTCGATTTTTTTTACCACAACGGCGTCGTTTTCCTTTCTGAAATGTTATCTTTTTCTCATGCCTGACACTTAGCCATTCCCTCCCCCTCCCCCAAACAGATTTCCCCAATTCTCTACATTTCTCCTAATCCCTAAATTTCCCCCAAAAGAATTAGCAGACACGGTGAAGTCTTATTGTCGAGGTAACATACATTTTCCACAGTAGCTAAGTATATTTGTTAACTCTGAAAAGTTTCAACCAACATCTGACTTGAATCGTTTTTCTGTTTAGTAGGTTACTCGCAACAAATTCATATAATCAGACGCTTTTCTCGTTTGCTTCATCGGAGTGTAAAATTTCAAGTAAGCTTTTCTTTTATTTTAAAAGATCAAAGACTGTGGGTGTGGATTTGAGAACAATTTGATTTCGTCTTTGTTTAAGCTATGGGTTTTGGAGGAATTTCAAATCTAACTTCCCAGATTTGAGTTTCACAAAAATCTTAGTTTTTATATATATTTTTTAAATCTTAGTATAATCTTTCTTTAATAATCTTGTTTAGCATAAAAATGTCTAAATAATTGATGTAGAATCTGCATGTTGAAATGTCATGAATTGTCTTCTTAATGCTGTCTGAAATAGCTTATGCATAGGAAGCTACCATCATAATATCAAGTGTTTAAGGTGTCTCATTTATGGCTGTCCGAAACAACCTATATATGTTAGATTTTCATCATTTTTACAAGTGATTAATAAATCTTAAATATGATGTTCTTGTGATTATTTTCTGGTAACGACTGACTTCCCTTTTCCCATATTTTTTTGTGCGTTTTGGGTTTGGATAAATGGCTATTCATTTTTTGTAGCATTGGCTTAGGGGAGAGCTCAATAGATTCACTTTCACTATCGTTTTACATGTTTTTGGTTTTGGTTAGTCTTAGTGACTTATTTTCCATCTATGTAATGTAATTGGAGGTTAAAATTTTGTTGGGTTAATACTATCTGATTTGGTGGGTCATTTGGGCTGTTAAAATGAAAAATTTGAATGTTGTCTGAATTGATGTTAAGTACCCAGTTATACAACCATAATTTGTGTATTAAAGTTGTCTATTTTAGAAGTATCCTAATACTGTCTGAATTAGTGTTATTTTCCAAATATTTGAGTCTTTGAGATTTCTTTTTTTTTTTTTGTGTTTCATAGCTTTATGAACTAATATAAATTCTTGTTACATTTATGTTGTCCAAATCTGAATGGATTGAATGTGTTTCGGCATGAATAATGGCTGCATTTTTGTTGTCCCATTTTTGGACAATTTAACCATGTTTTTGCGTGGGGAATTTCTATGTTAAATGCTGTCCAAATTTAGACACATTGAAGGTGAAATCAGCTTAATAAGTTTTGTGTTGTACCATGTTAAATGTTGTGCAAAGTCTAGACAAATTGATGATAGAATTTGCATGTGGAAATGTCATGAATTGTCTTCTTAATGCTGTCTGAAACAGCTTGTGCATGGGAAGTTACCATCATAATATCAAGTGTTTAAGGTGTCTCATTTATGGCTGTCTGAAACAACCTATATATGTTAGATTTTCATCATTTTTACAAGTGATTAATAAATCTTAAATATGATGTTCTTGTGATAAATGCTATCCAATTTAGACATGGTGAAACTACCCAAATTAGTGCTTTTGATATAAAAGATTGAATAGGTATACACCTAACTGTAATGTGTATTGAATCAAGTCTTAGTAAATCAATTTGGTGAAACTATCCAAATTAGTACTTTTTTAAACAGGCATATGTTCAACAACTAGAGTCGAGTAGAATAAAGCTAACTCAAGTTGAACAAGAACAAGAAAGTTGGTTGAAGTTTACTTATTTAATTTTAATGTTGTAGGCAGGCAGTCCTTCGAAAATACATCAAAGTAGATTGAAGAGGTATGAACTGAGCGGGGTAGTGAGTTAATCTAGTTTACAACTACTTGGCTTTTGGTTGTGGTCATTAAGTTGGTGTGAAATTGTTGGTAGCCCTCTGCTGCATATTTGTCGGCAGCCCTCTGCTGCTTCTCTAGTTTTTTGCCATCCAATTTTCTGTTATCTACCATACTGGAAGTTCTTTTTCTAAAAAGTATTAGTGAATTAATGTTGTCTGATTTTATTTTATTTTTTAAATTAAATTTGTTGGAATGCATGGTAAATTGAAAGGTTGAAGCTGTCCAAAATAGAACATGTTTCGTATGATTACCGAGTGTTAATGCTTGTTTAATTGGAGTATAATGTTGTCCAAAATAGGGTGTGTTCTGGTTATAATGTGTCTCGCCCCCTGCTATACATAGAATTATTTAATAATGGACTTAAGAAACAATATTTTAATGTAAAAGAAGGTCAATGGGAACACGTGAGTAGGCTTATTTGCAACATTCATGGGTTTCACTTTTCTAATTCCTTTTCTTTTTCCTTTATAAACAAAAAAAGTATCTTTATTATTATAGTCTTGGACTAATAAAATATTTTTTTTAGAAAATAGTATAATACTATGAAATTTAAATAAAATAAAAATAATATTTATTTTAATATAAAAATCAAATTACTATTTTTTTTTGAAAAAAATGATTTAAAAGCTTTTTAAAATGAAAAGTTATTTTTGTTACTCATTAATTATTTTGTTAAGTTATTTATTTTTTTATGTTTTTATCATAATGATTTGATTTTTAATAAAACAACTGTTTCCCGAAAAATATTAAAATATAAAATGTTTAAACAATTTGTTAGAGTTAATCGATTCACAAAAAATATTTTGTCTACTTATATTTTATTTTTAAATGACCTAATTAAATTAAATTGTATTTAAAGTTTTAAGTCCTCATGTTGATTCAAATAAAAATATCAACTTGAAAAATTTTTAAATATTATTGAAAAATTTAGACTTCACTTGCAAAATATTTTTTTTTTAAATTTATTTTAAGGAATTAGCCCATTTATTCGTGAGTTGATTTAGCATTCATGTGACTCAATAAAAAAAAACCATAATTGAGCAGACATGATGGACTTAATCCAAAATAAATAATTAACCCTAAACTTGTAAATTTAGTCAAATAATTTCCTTAAAAGTATATAGTTTAAAGTTTAAATTTCATAACTTACGTAATTTTCATAACTTACATAATATATAAATATATATCATATCATAACTTACATAACTCACACAACTTCCATAACTTACATACCTCACATAACTTACTTAACTCCCACAACTTACATAACTTACATACCTCACATAACTTACATAACTCACATAAATTACATAACTTACATAATACATAAATAGATATCATATCATATCATAACTTACATAACTTAATTATACTTATAAATAAACAACTTACTAGTGTAATTTATTTTCAAGTTTAGACTTCAAGAACTACGAAATGGATAGGAGTTGAATGAAATTGCCAAGGGTAAGCAACGAGTATTGAAATGGAGTACAAACTTTTCTAAATTTTGCATTTCAAAATGCAAGCCAAGAGAATATGATTCTTTGCTCGTGTAAGAAGTGTGGCAACATCAATTGGCATTTTCGTGAAGTTGTCTACGAACATCTAATTGTTGATGGCTTCATTCGAGGGTATAAAAAATGGAGAGTATACACCTAGTAGAACCTCTTCAACGATTAATCCGGCTTATCCTTATAGTGCTTACCATCAGTCTGTTAGAGATGATGACATGAAAGGTATGTTGCGGGATGCATTTAATATGCGCAGTCATGGTTTGCAATCGTTTCCACCTGACTTTCTTGCATCTGATGAATGTAATCTTGGCGGAAATGCTTTTACCGAAAGGGGAAGAAGTGCACCTGATGAAGAGCCAAATGAAGAAGCGGCAAAGTTCTACACGTTACTTAATGAAATGAACGAAGAACTTTACGAGGGATCAAAATATTCGAAATTGTCCATCTGCATTCGTCTATTTCACTTAAAATGTTTGGGAAGGTGGACCAGAAACTCTTTTACAATGCTGTTAGAGTTTTTGAGAGATATGTTTCCGTTTGAAAAAATCCCTCAATCTTGTCAAGATATGAAGAAACTAATATAGGCCTTGGGTACGACAAAATCCATAGTTGCCCAAATGACTGCATGTTGTACTAGTGTGATCAGAAAAACCAACATTCTTGTCATATTTGCGGTAATTCTTGTTGGATGAATAGGAATACAGAAGATGCGAATGCGGATGAATTAAGCCACAGTTAAGAAAGAAGCCAGTAAAGATTTTGCAATATTTTCCACTAATACCGAAGCTTCAAAGGCTTTTCATGTCGTCAAAGATATTCGAGTTTGTAACACCCCTTACCCGTACCCGAGATTGAGACTGGGACGAGGTACGAGGAGTTACCAGACATGTACTTGAACAATTTCAAGAAATACGGGTTACAAAATTTCTTTCCAATTTGAAACCAATCAAACAACATCTTAATGTCCCTATTATGGGCCTATGAGGCCCTAAACATACATTGAGAACGGTCCGGGACTAAACCGAGGGCCTAAGAAAATCTTTAGAAAATTTTTAGGTTAATGTCACACACGCCCGTGTGGAGCCATTTCACATGCCCGTGTGCTTTGGGACATGCCCGTGTCCCTAACCCCTGTGGAATTAATTGAATTTATTTTTCAATTCGAACCTACAGGGGTTTTCACACGGCCAAGCACACGCCCGTGTCCCTAGCCCGTGTCCTTCACACGGCCTAGAAATGCTCGTGTGGTCGCTCATGTCCAAAAACCCAAGCATTCTGTTTATGACGTCAGCATGCATTTAGGGGCACACGGCCAAGAAGCACGTCCGTGTGCTAGGTCGTGCCCTCCACACGGTTGAGACACATGGCCGTGTCTCTACCCGTGTGTTTACTTCCATGCATTCTAACTTGAAATTCTTAGGTGCAGAGGACACACGACCATACCACACGCCCATGGGGCAATCTATGTGTCATACACGGCCTAGACACATGTCCATGTGTCTACCCGTGTGGACCTTGTTAGGCTATTTCCTAAGCCTTTGGCCACCCTCTAACATCCACTCTCACTTATAGGTTTCCATAATACATAACAAGACCTAATTATACATCTCAAATGACCTTGATAAACCTCATTACATGTAAACCTCATCTCATCGATTTTACACATGCTAGGTTATTCCCTTTTTGTTAAGGGTTTCTATGCCTTAAAACACTTTTAGGATTGGCTCATTATTATAACTCATTGCCAATTATGGCTTAGTCATTCCATGTAATTTGGTCACATTACATGTATTTAAATGTGATATACCATGTTTCATCCTCACTAGCACACTTGAACATGAACATGCTTAAATTTGTAGGTCATAACCTACATCAAAATGAGCCAATTTCCATGGCCATATACAAGTGAACATGTAACCTTTACAAGCCTTCATAATGGTAAATCAAATGACACATATAACAAAATAAAAAAATCCCTATACATGCCATTAAAAAAAATAAAAGTATCTATACAACATAGCTGAATAAGATGATAGTGTGTTGACTCTCCAACTGTCTTCCAATCTTTACGAGTCCTCGAGCTCTGAGAAAAAATAGGGAAAAGAGAGGGGTAAGCATTTACATGCTTAGTAAGCCTGAATAATTGGAAAGTAAACTTACCGATTAATTAGCATGCAACCGTATTAGGTAATAAAACCAACAAGCCTGGAATGGTTTCCCTATCACATGCACTCAATCAACAAATTAGTCATATAACGATGCACCATGTAACTTGTCTTAGATGAGCTCAACATTCAACATTTTCATTTATATATATCATGTTAATCCCATTGAGCTTCTCGGAAACCTCGATGGATTATCCATTTACCGTTAAGTCATAAGAGCGATCATCTTATATATGCACTCCCGCGAACCTCACATCTTACGGCGGGATTACCAGTCCAGGCTAAATTCAGACCCTAATCAGATTAGCCGTCCGGGCTAAATCCTCAATGCGCACATATTCTTCGGGAGGCTCGATCTCTCAAGGAACACTCGTCCAGGCTAGATACTTTCTATATTTGAGATCAACGAATTACCCGTCCAGGCTAAATCCTTTCTGCAACACATGCAGGATCTCAAGTCACATGTAAATCATGGTTTACCCATCAGACTTCTTTTTTAACCTCAACCGGGACATTTATCATCATGTTATTATTAATAACATATTTCATGAATTTTCATGCCATCATCAAATACAATTATCATACATTCATAAAACATGCAATTAGGCATATTATGAATTTATTTTAAGTTATTCAAAATTACCTGGTACTTGTTTCGGTTTCGCGTTTCAGTTATTCTGAAACCTTTTGTTTTCCTCCATCGACCTCTGAAATTTGTTCCTCGGGGTCTATAACAATAAAAACAAATCATTAATACCTCATATTATTCCTTTCGAGCCTAAATTTCATCCCTAGAAAAAATGACCGTTTTGCCCTTAACCTTTCACCTTTTTACGATTTAGTCCCTAGTCTCGTATAATGAAATGCATTCAATTTCTACCTTACCCAAGCCTAGCTGAATGTTCTTTCCTCTTATGGCAGCCCACATGTTTTCATTATTTCACATTTCTACCACATATTTTACACCTTTTGTAAAAAGGACCTTTTAGAGGTTTTTTCATGAAAATCACCTAAAACAATATGTTTAATACACATCCAACTTTCATATTCCTCCATAAAACATCAAAGAATAAACATGTCACATATGGTTCACTTTGCAAACATGAACCCTAACTCAAAATATGTGTAGAAATGGAGAGAATAAGCTACCGGAATTTAAAAAATACGAAGAACATTAAAAACGGGGCTAGGGAGCACTTACTATTGAGCTTGAAAAGCATGAAAACCCTAGCTATGGAGAACCCCGATTTTCAGCAACAACTTGAAGAATATGAGTTGAATTTTGGCTTATTTTCCCATTTTATTTCATTAATTATCCAAATGACCAAAATGCCCTTAAGCCATTTCTTTAAAATTTTATCCATACATTCCCATTTTTGTCCAAAAACTTAAAATTTGGGAAAATTTCTCTTTAAGACCTTCTAATTAATAATCTAAATCAATTTCATACAAATTACTTCTAGAATCCAAGTTTTGCAATTTATTCAATTTGGTCCTTATTTTCCAATTGGACACCTTACTCATAGAATTTCTTCATGAAACTTTAATATATGCATATTTCCATATTCTAGACCTCATAATAATCATAATCATAAAATAAATATTTCGACGTTTAATTTGTGGTCCCAAAACCACTGTTCCGGCTAGACCCTATTTCGGGATGTTACATTTCTCCCCCTTAGGGACTTTCATCCTCAAAAGTCTTACCAGTAAATAGGTTCGGATATTGGCTTCTCATGGTTTCTTTCGGCTCCCATGTAGCCTTTTCCACACCATGTCGATGCCATAAGACTTTTACCAAAGCCACATTTTTATTTCTATGCTGTTTAACCTCACGAGCCAAAATCTTGACCGGTTCCTCACCATAAGTCATGTCCGGTCTAATTTCAATCTCCATCGGTGAAATCACATGGGAGGGGTCTGATCGATATGGCCTTAACATGGATACATGGAACACATCATGAATCTTTTCTAGTTCTAGTAGCAATGGCAAACGATGGCTAATGGTCCAATTCTTTCAGTGATCTCGTATGGCCCGATAAATCGCAGACTCAGTTTGCCTTTCCAACCAAATCTCAATACCTTTTTCCATGGAGATACTTTCATGAATACTTTATCTCCAACTTGGAACTCAATCTCTTTTCTTTTTAGATCGGCATATGACTTTTGCCTATCCAATACTGCTTTTAAACAGTCATGTATCACTTTAACCTTTTCTTCAGTTTCCTTGATCAGATCAACTCCATGAATTTAACTCTCCTTGAGTTCCATCCAATACAATGGAGTTCGGCACTTCCTGCTATACAAGGCCTCATAAGGTGTCATTTTCAAAATCGTTTGAAAACTGTTGTTGTAGGCGAATTCTACCAATGGCAGGTATTTTTCCCAGCTACCTTGAAATTAAAGGATGCAACATCGCAACATATCCTCAAGAATTTGAATTATCCGGTCAGACTAACCATCGGCCTGCAGGTGAAAAGTTATACTAAAGCTCAATTTTGTACCCAAGGCTTCTTGTAATTTCTTCTAGAATCTCGAAGTGAATCTGGAGTCTCTATTTGAAATAATTGGTAGCGGTACCCCGTGCAATCTCACAATCTCAGATATGTATAAGTCGGCCAATCTATCAAGAGAGTAATCTGTCCTCACCAAGATAAAATGAGCCAACTTCATCAACTTTTCCACCACATCCCATATAACATCTTTCTTTTTCGGGGTAAATGGTAATCCTGTCACAAAGTCCATAGTAACTCTGTCCCACTTCCATTCGAGGACCATTACAAGTTGTAACAAACCTGAACCTACTTGATGTTCAGCTTTGACTTGCTAACATATCAAGCATTTCAATACAAATTCGGAGATGTCTCTTTTCATGTCGTTCCACCAGTACATTTTCTTCAAATCATTATACATCATAGTACTTTCCGGATGAATAGACAAATGGCTATCATGTGCCTCTTGCAAGATTTTCTGAATAATTTCATCATTCCTTGGTACACAAACTCTGCCTCTGAACATCAAACTTTCATCAGGACCAGTCTGAAAGTCTGATTCAATGCTTGACTCACATTGAGTTTTTTTAGCTTACAGGTCACTATCATTAACCTGAGCATCATAAAATTCCTAAAGAAATGTCGGCCTAGCCCTTAGCTCTGCCAAGACTGAACCATCATCAAGCAACACCAATCGAACATCCATGACTCTCAGTGCAAACAAAGATTTTCTGACTAACGCATCAGCGACCACATTTGCCTTTCCCGGGTGATAATCAATAATCAGCTCGTAATCCTTAATTAATTCTAACCATCTTCGTTTTCTTAGATTCAATTCTTTTTGAGTCATCAAATACTTCAAACTCTTGTGGTCGGTGAATATACGACAAGTCTCACTATATAAGTAATGCCTCTAGACTTTTAAGGCAAAAACAATGGCGGAAAGCTCTAAGTCATGCGTCACATAATTCTTCTCGTGTGGCTTCAACTGCCGCGAAGCATAGGCTATCACCTTGCCATCTTGCATAAGTACACAACCCAATCCACTTAAGGTTGCATCATTGTAGACCACAAACTCTTTTCTCAACTCAAGTAATACTAAAACAGGAGCTTCAGTCAGCAAGGTCTTTAACTTCTCGAAACTCTACTGACACTTTTCCATCCATTCAAACTTAAAGTTTTTCTATAGCAATCTCATCATAAGAGTCGCTACCATGGAGAATCCTTTCACAAATCTTCGGTAGTAACTGGCTAAGCCCAAAAAGCTTTTAACCTCGATTACATTTTTAGATGATTTCCATTCAACGATAGTAGAGATCTTACTTGGATCAACTCGGATGCCTTCACCTAAAACAATATGACCCAAAAACCCTATTTCATGGAGCCAAAACTCACTCTTGCTAAACTTAGCATACAATTGTTTTTCCCGTAAGGTCTGCAACACAGTCCTTAAATGCTTTGCATGCTCTGTCTCACCCTTGGAATAAATCAAAATGTTGTCAATAAACACAACGATGAACTTGTTCAAGTATGGCCGAAATATCCTATTCATTAGGTCCATGAATACGGCTGGTGCATTCGTCAACCCAAACGGCATGATAAGGAATTCATAGTGGCCATACCTCGTTTTGAAAGCTATCTTAGGTACGTTCGATTCCTTAACTCGCAACTGATAGTAGCCAGACCTTAGGCCTATCTTAGAGAATACAGTGGCTCCCCTCAACTGGTCAAGCAAATCATCAATCCTTGGCAAAGGATACTTATTCTTCATAGTTACCTTATTCAGTTGCTGATAATCTATACATAGCCTCATCGAACCATCTTTCTTCTTTAATAACAATACGAGAGCACCCCAAGGCGAAAAACTCGACCTTGCAAAACCTTTATCCATCAACTCTTGTAACTGTGCTTTTAACTCTTTCAGCTCGGTTGGTGCCATCCTGTACGGAGCAATAGAAATAGGAATTGTTCCTGGAACCAGTTCAATACCAAACTCTATCTCTCTTTCAGAAGGCAATCAAGGTAATTCCTCCGGGAACACATCTGGATATTCACATACTGTTAGCACGGACTCAATCTTCAACTCCGTTTCCTTAGTGTTCAACACAAAAGCAAGGTAGGCTTCGTACCCTTTTCTCACATATCTTTGAACAACCATTGATGTAATTACAACCAGTGGTGTATCAAATTCTCTAGAATCAACTTGTAAAATCTCACCATCTGGAAACTTCAATGCAATATACTTGCTACCACAATTCACAATTACATTATGCAGGGCTAACCAATCCATACCAAGTATTACATCAAACTCATCAAATGGCAATAACATAAGGTTAGCCGGAAAGCAACAACCCTGAATCATCAAAGGACAATTCTTATAGAATTGATCGACCAGAACTGACTTGCCTAGTGGGTTCGACACTCTGATAATAAATTTTGTAAGTTCAATGGATATATTTATACTAGACACCAATCTCATGCAAATGTATGAATGCGTCGACCCCGGATCAATTAAGGCAACAACACAAGTATTAAAAAGAGAAAAGGTACCTATGATAATGTTAGGAGTAGAGGCTTCCTCTCAAGCGTGTATTGTATACATTCTTGCCGGGACTCGAGCCTCTGATTTTGTAGTGTCTTTGGCCACAACTCGACTACCACTAGCACTTTCAGGATACCTTAGAGGTCTACCTCGTGCAATAGGAGTACTCGACTTCAGGGCTAATTCTATCTCTTTATCGGTTCGCTCTGGGCAGTCTTTGAGGAAGTGGTCAAGAGAACCACATTTGTAGCATGCACCACTCTTCATTCGGCACTCTTTGAAGTGAAATTTATTGCAGCTTTTATACTTTGGCTTTGGTAATCTACACTCCCCACACTAGTCACCATCGGGGAGGACGACTTCTGGTTGCATCGTTTGGAGCTTCTCGCTCTACCCGAATATTCTACCGATGAAGTAGAGCATTCATGTTGGCTCCTTGATTTCTTCATGGGAGATGAGAGCGTCTTACCACTGGATCTCTTACTCACAACTCGAGCTTCTGTCTTAGCTTGCTTCCTTTCGTCATTGAGCTCCTCGGCCTTCTTGGCCCGATCAGCTAATGTAGTGAACTCTTGTATCTCAAGGATCCCAATCAATAACTTAATTTCCTCATTCAGATCTTTCTCAAAGTGTTTACACATTTCTGACTCTATTTAGACCCATTCAGTTGCATACTAACTTAGTCTCACGAATTCCCTTTCGTATTCTGATACCGTCTTATTTCTTTGTTTAAGTTCCAGGAACTCATTTCACTTCGAATCTAGAAACCTTTGACTGATGTATTTCTTCTTAAACTTAGCTTGAAAGAATTCCCAAGTGAGGTTTTCCTTTGGTAACACTGAAGATACAATCTTCCACCAGTGGTATGCAGTATCTTTTAGGAGAAACACAGCACACTTTAAACACTCCTCGGGTGTGCACGATAATTCATCCAATACTTGTATAGTATTCTCGAGCCAGAACTCGGCTTGTTCAGCATCATCATCAATTTTAGCCTTAAATTCCTTAGCCCTATACTTTCTAAACTTGTCAACAGGGGCTTTACCAATCCCTACAGGTGCCATACCTCGTGGCAATTACTCATCAGGTTGGTTAGGGGGTAGGGGAGGTCATGGTATGTTGGGGCAATTTATCAAATAATCCCCAAACCACTCATCCATCATGTCAAAGAAGGCGGCACAGGCCTCTTCTCAGCCTTCAAACACAAGCCTTCTACCACTACTAGAAACAGCTCGTTGTACAGAAGCTGGAGCATGGCTCTCGGCTCCCTCGGACTCATCTTATGCTTGATTGGAAGACATTTACTATATTCAAAGACAATTAAACAGTTAAGAGATGGCACACTATCAACGTTCATATAATGGCATGTATAGTTAAACTCAATACACTCTACGGTAGTCTTAAAATTGACTAAATCGTAGCTCTGATACCACTAAATGTAACACCCCTTACTTGTACTCGAGATCGGGACTAGGTACGAGAAATTACCAGACACGTACTTGAATAATTTCGAGAAATACGGGTTACAAAATTTTGTTCCAATTTGAAACCAATCAAACAACGTCTTAATGTCCCTATTATGGGCCTACGAGGCCCAAACATACATTGAGAATGGTCTGGGACTAAACCAAGGGCCTAAGAAAATCTTCAGAAAATTTTTAGGCTAATATCACACACGTCCGTGTGGAGCCATTTCACACGCCCGTGTGCTTTGGGATATGCCCGTGCCCCTAACCCGTGTGGAATTAATTGAATTTTTTTTCAATTCGAACCTACAGGGGTTTTCACACAGCCAAACACACGCTCGTGTCCCTGGCCCATGTCCTTCAAACGGCCTAGACATGCCCGTGTGGTCGCCCGTGTCCAAAAACTCAAGCATTCTATTTATGAAGTTAGCATGCATTTAGGGGCACACGGCCAAGACACAAGCCTGTGTGCTAGGCCGTGCCCTCCACACGGTTGAGACACAACGCCGTGTCTCTACCTGTGTGTTTACTATCATGTATTCTGACCTGAAATTTTTAGGCATAGGGGACACACGGCCATACCACACGCCCATGGGGTGATCTGTATGTCACACACGGCCTAGACACACGTCCGTGTGTCTACCCGTCTGGACCTTGTTAGGCTATTTCCCAAGCCTTTGGTCACCCTCTAACATCCACTCTCACTTTTAGGTTTCCATAATACATAACAAGGCCTAATTATACATCTCAAATGACCTTGATAAACCTCATTGCATGTAAACCTCATCTCATCGGTTTTACACATGCTCGGTTATTCCCTTGGTGTTAAGGGTTTCTACGCCTTAAAACACTTTTAAGATTGGCTCATTATTATAACTCATTGCCAATTATGGCTTAGTCATTCCATGTAATTTGGTCACATTACATGTATTTAAATGTAATATATCATGTTTCATCCTCACTAACACACTTGAACATAAACATGCATAAATTTGTCGGTCATAACCTACATCAAAATGAGCCAATTTCCATGGTCATATACATGTGAACATGTAACCTTTACAAGCCTTCATAATGGTAAATCAAATGACACATATAACAAAATAAACAAAAGCCCTATACATACCATTAAACAAAATAAAAGTATCTATATACCATAGTTGAATAAGATGATAATGTGTTGACTCTTCAACCGTCTTCTAATCTTTACGAGGCCTTAAGCTCTGAGAAAAAATAGGGAAAAGAGAGGGGTAAGCATTTACATGCTTAGTAAGCCTGAATAACTGAAAAGTAAACTTACCGATTAATTAGCATGCAACCGTATTAGGTAATAAAACCAACAAGCATGGAATGGTTTCCCTATCACATGCACTCAATCAACAAATTAGTCATATAATGATGCACCATGTAACTTGTCTTAGATGAGCTCATCATTCAACATTTTCATTTATATATCTCATCTTAATCCCGTTGAGTTTCTCAGAAACCTCGATGGATTATCCATTTACCGTCAGGTCATAAGAGCGATCATCTCATGTACGCACTCTTGTGAACCTCACATCTTTCGACGGGATTACCAATCCAGGCTAAATCCCCCGTAATGTAAACTCATAAGGTAATGTCGGGATTACCAGTTCAGGCAAAATCTGTTATAGCGACAAACACCCTTAGTGAGCTCAGATCTGAATTACCAGTTTAGGCTAAATTTAGACCCTAATCGGATAACCTGTCCGGGATAAATCCACAATGCACACATATTCTTCGAGAGGCTCGATCTCTCAAGGAACACCCGTCGAGGCTAGATCATTTCTATATTTGAGATCAACGGGTTACTCGTCCGGGCTAAATCCTTTCTACAATACATGTAGGATCTCAAGTCACATATAAATCATGGTTTATCCATCGGACTTCCTTTTTAACCTCAACCGGGACATTTTTCTTCATGTTATTATTAATAACATATTTCATGGATTTTCATGCCATCATCAAATACAATTATCATACATTCATGAAACATGCAATTAGGCATATTATAAATTTACTTTAAGTTATTCGAACTTATTTGGTACCTGTTTCAATTTCGCATTTCGGTTATTTCGAAAACTTTTATTTTCCTCGATTGACCTCTGAAATTTGTTCCTCGGGGTCTATAATAATAAAAATAAGTCATTAATACCTCACATTATTCCTTTTGAGCCTAAATTTCACCCCCAGACAAAATGATCGTTTTTCCCCTAACCTTTAACTTTTTTACGATTTAGTCCCTAAGCTCGTATAATGAAGTGCATTCAATTTCTACCTTACCCAAGCCTAGCCGAATGTTCTTTCCTCTTATGGCAGCCCACATTTTTCCATTATTTCTCATTTCTACCACATATTTTACACCTTTTGCAAAAAGGTCCTTTTAGGAGTTTTTCATGAAAATCACCTAAAATAAGATGTTTAACACACATCCAACCTTCATATTCCTCCATAAAACATCAAAAAACAGACATGTCACATATGGGTCACTTTGGAAACATGAACCCTAACTCAAAATATGGGTAGAAATGGAGAGAATAAGCTACTAGGATTTCAAAAATACGAAGAACATTAAAAACGGGGCTAGGGAGCACTTACTATTGAGCATGAAAAGCTTAAAAACCTTAGCTATGGAGAACCCCAATTTTTGGCAGCAACTTGAAGAATATAAGCTGAATTTTGGCTTATTTTCCCATTTATTTCATTAATTAGCCAATTGACCAAAATTTCCTTTAGCCATTTCTTTAAAATTTTATCCATACATGCCCATTTTTGTCCAAAAACTTAGAAATTGGGCAAATTTCTCTTTAAGACCTTCTAATTAATAATTTAAAGCAATTCCATACAAATTGATTCTAGAATCCAAGTTTTGCAATTTATTCAATTTGGTTCTTATTTTCCAATTAGACACCTTACTCATAGAATTTCTTCATGAAACTTTAACACATGCATATTTCCATATTCTAGACCTCATAATAATCATAATCATAAAATAAATATTTTAACGTCGAATTTGTGGTTCGAAAACCATTATTTCGACTAGACCCTATTTCGATATGTTATAGGGTCTACGAGGTGGCATCATGATCAACGAACCGATGATGGATTATTAAGGCATCCTGTGGATTCCTTAGCTTGGAAATCATTTGACAGTAAATTTCCAAGCTTTGTAAACGATCCTTGGAATGTGAGGCTTGGGCTAGCAGTTGACGGGTTTAATCCTTTTAAAATCATGAGTACTTCGTACAGTACTTGGCCTGTATTGCTTGTTCCTTACAATTTACCTCCGTGAAAATCTTCTTTTATCTTATCTATGATTATCCCTGGGGAGAAAGGTCCCAGAAATGATATTAACATTTATATGCAGCCACTTATTGAAGAGTTGAAACAGTTATGGGCGGGTGTTGAAATATATGATGTCTTTAGAAAGGAGAACTTTTATTTACGTACAGCTTTGTTGTGGACTATTAATGATTTCTCGGTTTATGCCAATTTATCTAGTTGGAGTACCAAAGGATGTTATGCTTGTCCTTGTTGTGCGGCGCAAACATGTTTAAAGTAGTTATATAATGGAAAGAAGTTCACTTATATGGTACATCGTCTGTGGCTAAATAGAAATCAAAGATTTAGATTTCAGAGGACTCTATTTGACGGTATTGAAGAGTTCAGAGAAGCTCCTGAGCAGACCATTGGATCTGAAATCTTGTTCATGTTGAAAGATATCAATTTCAGTTATGGGAAGATGAGTCAACCACACTACACACAAATAAAGAGAAGATCGAGGGATGAATCTGATGAAGAGGATGATTTTAATGAGGTGGACTTGTGGAAAAAAAGAAGAATTTTTTTTAGTTGCCTTATTGGGAACATCACATTTTACAACACATTCTTGATGTCATGCATATTAAGAAAATTTTTTGCGAGAACATCATTGGGACAATTTTGAATGTCGATGGAAAATCAAAAGATAATCTTCAGAGTCGACTTGATTTAGTTGACATGGGAAATCGACGTGTTGAAGGATATAAAGGTCCCAAATGCATATGCATCAAATATATCTCGATATGTGAGTCTTAAAGATCAAAGACTATATTCCTTAAAATCACATGATTATCACATCTTGATGTAAGATTTACTGTCAGTTGCTTTACGGTGTTGTATGTCAAAAAAGGTGACGTCTTGTATAATTGAACTATCCAATATAATGAACGCTATTTGTGGCAAAGTTTTGAATGTTGAAGAATTGAAAAAGTACAAGATCAAGCCACTTTGACTTTATGTAATTTGGGAAAGATCTTTCCACCTTCCTTCTTCACTATTATGGTGCACTGACTAATCCATCTCCCTCGTGAAGCAATATTTGGTGGACTGGTTTTCTATCGATGGATGTATCCTATAGAAAGGTGCTAATTTATTTGTAAAGTATTCATTCATTCACCTCTATACCTTTAGTTACAACTTTTGATAATGTTGTATATCGTGTTTAGGTTCCTATGCAAATTGAAGTCTTATTGTCGTAATAAGCGTTATCCAGAATGATCAATTGCTGAAGGTTACTTAGCAGAGGAGTGTATGACTTTCTGTTCTAGATATTTAGAAGATTTTGAAACAAGACTTAATAGACCAAGTAGAAATTCTGGGCTCATTGATCATAACTTGGCCGAAACTTATTTATTTCAAAGTTATGGAAAACCAATCGGTAAAGTTGAAATTGCAGAATTAGATGATATATCTTGGATACAAGCAAATCGATATGTTCTTTTTCACCATGATTCAATTGCACCATTACGCAATAAGTTCTAGAATTTGATAAATATTCATCTCTTTGATTTGTTTATATTCTAACCAAGTAACCCTCCTTTTAACATAGTGAGTACAAACAAATATTGAGATCTCGTTCATGCTCCCGAAGATTACAACATCTAGAGATTAATAAGTTATTCACAATCTTTTCATGAATGGTTAAGCCAAACAGTATGCAAATGAAGTTAATAAGTTACACATAATCACGATATTTTGTATCAAATAATAATGATTTCTCATAACTTTTATAATTATTCAATTTACTTTCGATTCAATAGGTTTGGAGTGGGAAGGACATCAATGATGAAGTTAAATGGCTTTCCCAAGGTCTGCATAGAGTAGTAAAAAAATATAGTGCCTTCCTCATCAATGGATTCAGATTTCATAAAAAATATCGCGAGAGATTGAGGAGAACTCAAAATTGTGGAATTGTTGTTAATTCTTCAATTACAAGTTATGCTAGTGCTAGAGACAGTAATCCTGTTGAGGGAAATATGGAGTATTACGGACTTCTTACTGACATTATTGAGTTGATTACTATGGCAAATGGAAAGTTGTCTTATTTCGATGTGATTGGGCTGATGTTAATACTGCTCGCGGAATTAAAAAAGATCAATTTGGTTTCACAATGGTGAATTTCTCTCGCTTGATTCACATTGGACAACAATTGATAGACGAGCCGTATTTATTTTCTTCTTAAGTGAAACAAGTTTTTTATTCGAAAGATCCAACTGATAAGGATTGGTACGTTGTACTTCGAAACACCCCTAGAAATTTGTTTGACATGGGCAATGGAAGTAGTGATGACATCGTCAAAAGATCAGAAACTTTGCTTTTTCCAAAACAAAACTTAAATGAAAATATTCCTAGTACTAGTACACAATTTCAATGGGTTCACCAGGATGTGGATGAAAACGTTTACGAATTATGATGTAGTAAGATTTTACGATTTTTTAATTATATGTAATGTTATAATTTGAATTTTAGTCTGGTTAAATATTTCAACTATTTTATATGTACTATTATTGTTGTAATTACTTACTAAAATTTCAACTTTTTTATGTGTATTGCAGAAAAAATGCCTAGAAGAAGATTACGAGATCTAATTATTGTTCAAAATACTCTAAATTCGGAAGAAACAAGTAGTGAACAATAGACTGCTATTGGATCTTCAAATGTTTCGGAAACACCTGGCTTGCATGTAGAAATTCAAAGTAATGTTAAATTTAATTTACATGGTGTTGACTTTTATTATTGATTTCTTTTTCAAATTCTTATATTATAATATACCATTTTTTAGCTGAAAGCGATAGGTCACGCAAAACTCGATGACGTACACTACTAAAAGATTTATACGAGTTAAATCCTGTCGAGCGTGTCAAAGTATCTAGAAACAATCTTGTCAACCTGTTGGATCAGAAGCTCAACTTTTAGCAGGATATTTGGGCATTATAGCATGAAATGCCAATATGTTGCCTATCAACTATGAATCATGGCATCAAATGTCTGATAGTAACAAAAATCAAGCTCTCGATAATATTAAGGTAACAAAACATTAATGTAATTTATAATACTTTAGTTTAAGTTTCATTTATATTTACTTACTAAACTTGTGTTTTTTTAAGAGAGATTTGCTTTAAAGGTCTCGGATACTTATATCAAGAAGGCATTGGGAAAAAAATGGAGAGACCATAAAAGCAGTTTAAAAAATGAATATTTTAAGAAAGATATAAGCCTTGAAAAGAAATTGCGAAATGTCCCACCGGGAATGCTGAGGTACCAATGGGAAGATGCAGTTAGATTTTGGAATTCAAAGAAAGGAGAGGTATTACGTACTTACAAACTCTTATAATTATTTCATTTTATAGTATTTACTATATACGTAATAATAATTTCATAATGTAGGACTGTGAGCTAGCTGGAACAAGCAGTAGGCAAAAACAAAAATTCACACACACAGCAGGGTCGAAAAGTTTTACTTGTGTAGTTGAGACCGAGGTATTTTGAATTTATTAATTGTGTCAAATATTAATTTTTTCTATTACATAATATTTTTACTACTATATTATAGGAACTCTCATCTGGTTGAAAAGTTGGATGCCTTCAGCTTTTCGACATTACACATAGGAAGAAAGATGGATCTCCAATGACTTCTGAAGCTGGAGAAATTATGGTATATTTACTTAATAAAATTTGATATATTTTAAATATTTATAATGTTTAATCATAATGGTTTAATTCATCGTTAGTAGTTTTAAATAATGTTAAGTTATGTTGCATTTGTTTTTATTATATATTTCGTTTCTAACTCTTTGATTGATTTACTAGGATAAACTAAAGGAGAAAAAGGCAGAGTATGAAGTGGTTGCTTCGAGTGATAGTTCTGTTAATCTTGAGGACATTGATAACAGAATTATTACTGAAGTTTTGGGTCTTAAAAGGTGTGGTCGGGTTCGATTTCAAGGATTTAGTGTTAATCCAACCCAATATTTTGGATCCAACTCGCAGCAATACATGCCTTCGGGGAGTCAAGCTCAAGCTGAAGTTCAGAGGTTAAGAGACCAGATCGCTTAGATGCAAGCGAGTACAGTTGAGCAAATAGCTCAAATTAGAGTGGAGGCAGTGGCAAAGGAAGCTGAGGCAGTAGCGAGGGAAGCTGAGCAGAGTAGAAAGTATGACGAACTCCAACTATAGCTTCAGAATATGATGAAAATGTTTCAACAATCGCAAAATCTGCCATCTTAGACATTTATTTTCTTATTGTAAGAATCTTTTTAACATTGTAACTTTTAATATTATTGTAAAAATATTTTGAATTATACTTCATTTATTAATTTATAACATATATCTTTCGTTGAATTTGAAGTATCATTTAGATTTGCTGTTTTTGGTTGAATTTCATGCTATAGGAAGGGTTGGTGGCATTTTTCGTAAAAATGCCACTAAAGAATGGTACTTTTAGCGGCGTTTGTGGTGAAAGTGCGACTAAAGGTCATGTTCTTTAGCAGCGTTTATTTCAAATAAACGTCGCAAACTTTAGTGGCGTTATCTATAGCAGCATTTTTTACGGCGCTTGTAAAAGCACCGTAAATAGTTTTAGCGGTGCTTATAGGCCCAAAAAAAAGGCCGCTGAAAGTCAGTTTTGTTGTAGTGCCATACTGATAATACTTGTTGAACACCATGAGACCAAACACCACACTTATGTTGTTGAGAAAGAACATTTACCTTACACAACTCATAGAATAATAGAATTTACAGTACATAGAGTGAGAAGGAGCTCACTAGAATGTCTAATCGAATAACCTACTCATCACATCCTTTACTCTTGTTGCTTCAACCTTTGTTAGCTTCTAGAGAGTAATATGGTGCTAATAATGGAGTCAGCTAAATATTGGAAACACCTCGCAAAAGATGCTAACTTAAGATTTCTAAAACTTCAGTGGAAATGTAAAGAAGAAGAAGAAGAATAGTAGAAGCAAAACATGCAAATTAGCTATTCTAGTATCCTTATATAGTAGAGACACATAGGAACAAAATTTAGTGAAGGTTAGAGTGTAACAACCTATTTTTCAGTGGTGTTGAAAATAGTGGTTTTGGGGCCACAAATTCGATAAGTAAGTTTGTAAATATTATTATTTAATATTTACAAGTAAAATATGGTATTTTAAATAAATTTTTACTCGACAATTTATTCTATTTGAATGAACAATTAGGTTTAATTAGTAAGACCCTAAAGTTAAGTAGTTTTAGAAAATAAGGTATCGGGACCTTGTATCTATAAACCGAGCCGTAAATGTTTTTATAAATATTTATGATATGTTATTAAGGTTTTATTAAAGTTTCGTTAAGAAATTTTAATGTTTAGATAGTTAATTAAGCAAAAAGGAGTAAATCGTAATAGTTGAAAAAGTCAATCACTATTAGTTTAAAGGTGTTAATTGATTAAAGAAACATAATTGGATGGCCTTATTAGATAAATTAACCATTTTTAAGTTGGTGGACGGTTAAAGCTTTAATTTCCTTTAATTAAATATGTTTTATATATTATACTATTATTAAAATTAAAGAATAAAAGGTTAAAAAAAAAAAGAAAACATAATGTTTTCTTCTCCAATTGTTTTGTTCATCACCGTTTCTCATAATTTTTATGTTTTTTAGATTTTTGTAACTAGGTCCAGATAACTCGTACCTTTGTTTTTTAAACTGTTAAAGACTTTGAATGTTTCCATTGATGAAATTTTGTGATTTTAGATGTTAAATGATGAATTTTAAGTATTATTTGTTATTTATAAGTATTTTGTTAAGTAATTTTTAATGATTTAAATGTTTAGGGATTAAATTGCTAAAGTAATAATAATTTAAGGACTTGGTGTAAAATTGTTACAAATGTGGGCTATAATGGATGCTAGTAAAATTTGGCTGGTATGAGTTTTCAATAAAATTGGTTTATTTGCATGATTAGCACATAGGGACTAAATTGAATAAAAATGAAAAGTTGAGGGTAATTTTGTAAAAATGTCAAAAGGACTAAATTGCATGAAATGAATTGGTTTTACTATCTAAATTAATGAATTGAATGAAATTATTAATTTAGATCAAGAACGAGTGGAAAATAAAGGAGAAGAGAAAATTACCAAATAGCCCTTATACTGAGTCTTTGCTGGAAATTAACCAGGTAAGTTCGCATGAACTATAATTGCTTTAATGTTGCTTGGATTGAATAATTATTATGTTGTTTTGATGTAAAACAATCAATATGCCAAATAAATCAATGATATGATTAATTGATGATTATCAAGCCTTGTTTGAACCTTAGGAATATATAGGATACAAATGACATGTCATTAGGGTTACCATGTTTCGGGTGTTGGTCCTAAATGTCCTACCAATGGTTGAGGTTTGGCATTTGTTGTGGATACTCAATAGCTTGTGTGAGCAGCATCATGTAGCTTACATTTCAATCGTTAGCTTATGTGAGCAAACCCATTTTATGGCTTGAGTGAGCAATGATGTAAAGGAAAAGAAAGGTTATGACTATATGTTATTCTAAATGATTCAGTGGGCATGAAAAGGAAAGGAACAATGAGTTTTCAAATGACTTATGTCATGAATCTATGAAAAATATTGAAAAGGAAATGTTTAATGAAAGTATATCTATGTTCATGAAAATGATGATTTCAAGTGATGTTGTTCATGTATAATGACTTACCTTATGTTAATTCAAGTGAATTATGAGTTGATGCACTAACATGTGTTGTTAATGATGCTTAGGCTTGTGTCAAGCATATCGTTGGATTATATCATGCTTAATCTTAATGATATACATCGAAATGGTAAGTGTCCAAATGGAAATATGCTTATGTGCATGAAAAAGGTTGTATGAATCAAAAGATATATTTTCTTATGGAATGGTTTATCATGTGGTTGATCCCAAAAGAGTTATGTATAAATGCACTAACTTGTGTATTGATGATGATACTTAGGCTTGTGTCAAGCTTGTATAATTGGTTGATGTTTATGCTTATGTCTTGTAATATGCAAATGATACGGGTAAGAAAAGGTAATGAAATGGCAAGTTCATAATTGAGATGTAATATGATGATATAAAAGGATTAATGAGTTAAAAGACTTACTCATATGTGAGAAATTTACTTATGCTATGGATGAATTTACCTATGTCATGAATAAACACACCATTTCATGAATTGATAATGTTATTTAAGCTTATGCTAAGTAAATGGCATGAAAAATAAGTAAATGAAATGGAAAGTAAGTAACTGGAATGGTAAGTAAATGGAGTGGTTCATAGTCTTATGAAAAGGTTAATGATTGTGTGACATGTCTTATAAATCCTATTACTATAGGAATGAAAAATATATGTGATGTTGACGGACTTACTCATTTGTGAGTTAATGATTAATATAGTCTGATAAATCTTGTGGCATTGGTATAGGTTTATATTTACCTTATAAAGTTGATGATTAATATGAACTTACTCATTGGTATAGGCCATGCGAGATGGTCGTGTGTCCCCTATAGGTTTTAAGGTTTGCAAGTCAAGTTGTTACATGGCCTAGTACACGGCCTGGCACACGGACGTGTGACCCAACCTCAAAAGTTAGACAGGCATGGACACGGCTGTGTCTCCCTATTTGAATTATTACATGGCCTGAAACACGGGCACGTCTCTTGGCCGTGTGAGTCACATGGCTTGGCCACACAGCCGTGTGACCCATGCAATTCAAATTTTATAACTTTTTTATAAACTTTCCAAATGTTTCCAATTTAGTCCCGAATTGGTTCTAAAGTGTTTTTAAGGCCTCGAAGGCTCAATTAAGGGACAAAATGCATGTAAGTGAATGGTTTATGCTAAGTCTATTTTGATGCATGAGATGTATGTTTTAAAGTTACGTTTTTATGATAATGCTTTGTAACCCTATTCCTGCGATGGATACGGATTAGGGGTGTTACACAGTGAATCCCATAGTCACTCTAGAAATTCAAGCACTATTAATTAAGTATCAAATCATTTATAGTATTCTAGTTCTATTCTAACTAGGTCCCAACTAAACTCTAATGTCAAACTTATAGAGTTGCGAACTAACAAGTTTGCCCAAACATCTGGGGTTGGTGGATACTTAACAAAAGAGTCTGCCAAATGGGAAATCCCACAGAATATGCCAAACACACAACCAAAAAAATATTATACTAATTTACTCATTTTCTAATCCTAGCATAAATAACTATACACCAAATAGTAACTTGATACATTGCCCGTCGGGCGGCCTGTTACATTGTCCATATATTTCTGGTAGCTTTACTATAATACTGATGGCTTGTCCACATATTTCTAGCAGTATATATGCAATTACTGGTGGCTGTCCACAAATTGGTGTGTTATTGGATGGATGAGTTCTGGGGAACTCTTGCTGCAGTGTGTAGCAGAGTTGGGTAGGAACTTCTCTGAAAATACTGCATTGACATGTTCATGCATATTGAAACTGTGAATTTGTATTGTTTTAATTCTTTGTTTAATTAATGGCTCGAAATGTTACTTTTATTGTCTTATATTGATTACTTGAGTTATGACTCACACTGAACTTCTTAGTTTACTCTTCAGTTTACTAATTTATTTTCAAATAATCCTTGAGGTTAGGACTTGGGCAAGACTATTGGAGGAGCAACTAGGATGTTTTTACATTTTAAGTATTTTAAACTTATTTTTAATATTTCTTTTGGGACTGTAATATATTTTATCTGGACTATGGCATGGGTTTTATTTTGGGATTATTTTGATTACATGACATTAAGTTTTTAAATTGTTAAAATTGGTATTTGAAAGGGTTATGCATGACAATTAGTTTTTAACAAAAATCTATTAATATCACTCTCTTTTGCTGCAATAATGAAAGTAAGTTTTTAATAAAAATTTAACTTGGTTTTCAAAATAATTGATCTTTCCAAATGCCATACTAAAATCAATCAATTTATGAAATTAACACAGTTTTTCAAAAATTAAGAGAATATTTGTTTTCCACTAGTTTTGACTGGATAAGCAAATGGTTTAAAAGTACGTTTAAAATACAAAACTTTAATTAGGCCATTTTAGTGGTCAATGTAGATTTTAGAATTCAGTCATAACGTCTAGGTCGGGTTAGGGAGGCTACATTTCGAGAAGATCCTACGGAGTACAAGTCTACAAGAAATGAGGTGTTTATCAATTAGCCAAATCTCATATTCAAGACTACCAGTGAAGATGTCAGAACTGGGTATTCCTTGAGGAAGGGTCTATGCATGGGCTATGTCAAAAGAAGATAGTTGATAAGGTAAAATGGAAATCATACATATAGTTAGTATGGAATGAACGGATCAGGATAGGGATCTATCGATAGGGTGAAGGTGATTGCAAGTTTGCCATTAGAATGAGTAGTAACTGAATTGTATATGCACATATATGATTATTTTAATGAGGCCAAAAGAAACAGGAAACGTAAAGTGGGAATCTGATATGAAGTAGGACATGATCAAGTTCCATAAGGAATTGTTACTTAGAATAGCATATGTAACACCCCTAACCCGTATCTGTCGTCAGAATAAAGTTACGAGGCATTACCAGATAATACACATCATTTGTAACGCCCCAAAAATCCTAAGTATTTATTTTTGTATGTGTGTGTTAAACAAATGCATGTCTGCTTCAGTAGTTAAGTGTCCTGGGAGGAGTCTGAGAAGTCTTAGGTTCAAGCCTTGGCTTGTACAAAAGTTTTGTATTAAATGGATAAACACATGTCTCTAGTCAGTAGGATTTTAAATAAATGTAGGTATTTCATGTCAGAAAGGGTCTACTGGTCTAGGGGATAAGTGGCGTGTCATTGTTATTGAGGGTCTTGAGTTCGAGTCCTACTATGCACAATGATGTGTTTTATTTTGCTGCCAGGGCCATGTGGGAGTTCTAGTTAACCTTGTAACGCCTTGATTTTCAGGATTTTCTGGGTTTTTGTGATTTTAGGTAAATTTTGAAATTTTGGTGTTCTGAATATTGGAATTACGTTTAAATGTGTTAGTGGACCTTTAGAAGGCCCAAGCCTAAGTTAAACGCGGTAAAATATCAAGGTTGCATTTTAAGTGAATAGGAGACTTGGTTAAGTGGGTTTTTAAGAACTTCGTAAATTATGACACAAATAAGGCCTTGGTAAAGTGGCAAGGTGGCGCCACTAAGTTCCTAAAAAAAATGGCACCTGGGAAGGAATTATAGGTCCAGGGTTCAAGTTGCAAGGTACGCATACTGTTACTTTTTAATTTTAGGCATGTGCCGGGCATGTGATCACTTAAGTGAATTTCGGCAAGGGCCTTGGGAGGTTGGGCTGATTGTTTTAGTTGATATTAGGGTTAGGTTCTTTTCTTTTTCTGTCTTGGAGAATTAGGGTTAGCCACCTGAAAGCTTTCACTGTCATTCATCCTTTCTGAGTTTTCACAAAAGCCGAAAACGCAAATTCCTTCTGCTTGGTGCCGAGTTCTTCTTCCTCTCTTTTTCCTCCATTTTCTTTCTTCTTTTTTGCTTTTTCTTCTATCTGAAACCTTCTGACCACCTTACTCACCTCCTATATCGATCCCATCCTCCACAAAACCTCCATAGCTGATCGCCATAAAAGTCGAAATCCCGAAAACTCACTTCTTGTGCCGATTTCTCCAAGCCAAAATCCCTCAGTTATTTTTGTTCCTTTTGATTAACTTTCATCTTCTCTAAACCCTTAGTATCTTTCGGCAACATTACTTCAAAGTTATAGCCTCAAATCGTCATCTTCTTCATCACTTAAAAAGCCGAAGTCCCTAAAGTCTAGGGAGGCTGTCGATTTGGGCATAGGGCTTTAAGGGTCTTTAACCGACGATTTTTTTTGGTGTTTAGTGTCTTCTAGAGGTTGGATTGAAGGCTTGGATCTTTGGAATAACTAGACTTAGATCTAGTCATCAATTTTCGGCAAAAAGGTAAGATTCTAAAGGCTTTAGGGGCATGGTTCGAATATGGTGGTGAATATTGGGATTGGTTATTGTGGTTTGCAATCTAAGAATTGTGGTAATCAATTGTAGGACATCGTAAGGGATCTCAGTGGCAGTCATCACAAAATAGGTGTGTAACAACCCTCGTAGTAGCTTAGGCTAATATTCGCAGAAAAGCCGAAATGCCAAAATTCTAGCATTTTGGGAACTTGAGATTTTGCATGTGGTTTTAGATGTGATAAAAATGATATGATCGGTGTTTAGATCGATGGAACAGGAAAGAGCGCAATTCTGTGCACGACGGTAAGTTGGGCCTCAATGGGCTAAAATTGGGCCCAATGGGCTTCCGGGTCCATTTGGGTAAAATTGATAGAAAATGGAACTTGGATAAATTGCATGTTAACACGGTTAGATCTGTTGTAAAAATTGGGTTAAGTGGGCTAAAAGGGCTAAATCGGCATTCGTGTGGTCCATTAGGGGTTTTGGGCCCAAAAGCCCTAATTTGATAAAGTGCGTTAAAATCACTGTTTAAACACTTGAGGATATTGATAATTGTTAATGAACGTGGAAAACCCATAATATTTGGTAAATTTATAAAATTACCCCTAAAATATGGTAAATGACTTTTTGCCCTTAGGTAAAAATGACCATTATACCCCTAGGGTTTAATTATGAATATGATGTATGAGGTATTGATTTACATGATATGACATGATATGCACATGATATGTTATAACATGCACATGTTATGCTATGATATACTCATTATATGCATGGGATGGGTTTTTGATATAGATGGAGGAAGTGCGAAAAGAGTTTTGCCCCAGTTTAGCAAAAGGGCTTTGCCCTAGTTATTAAAAGAGGCTAGGCCTCCAGTTAAATGATAAAGCAGCTGTGCTGCCAGTGGAGAGTTTGGTTGGGTGGGTTGAGTTATTCCCTACATGGAGAGCTTGGTTGGTACGGGTGGAGAGTAGCGGATGGTGGGTTGAGTAGTCTCCCCAAATGGGCTTGCATACATCCATTAATATTACATGTGGCGTTAAAATGGGCCTATGGGCCATACCGTTTGCAGTGAAGGCTTCAGCCTAGTAACATGATTAATGAGAAGGCTTCGGCCCAGTAACCGTTAAACGAAAGGCTTCGGCCCAGTATGCTGGTATTAGTTACGGCTCTGAAAGGGGCTTGTTGCACACTGAGTTTCCAAACTCACCCCCCTTTCCTTATCTTTGTAGGTGAGTCTTGATGTGGAGACTTGGAGCCAGAGGGGATTCAGATTGGCCGTGATGATTGCTTTCGAACTTTGCAATAAGTAACCGATTTTTTTAATTTATTATTATTTGGTTTTGGGTTGTAATAAGGCCATTTTAATTATCTTTCTGGGGTTATTTTATTTTATACTCTATATTTTACTGATAATAATTTAAAATGGGTTAGACTTAGGGCGCGTTTTCAAAATGATACTTGTTTTCAAAATAGCGCAACGATGCAACTAATCGATTTATCAAAAATATCTACTTAAATGAATTCCAACTCGTTTTTTTTCCAAAACCTAACCTCGCACCAAAGTGTGGCAATGGTTGTGGGCATGTCTAGGATTGGATCCAGGCAAGAGCTTGGTACTTAAGCAGCTTTCATGGCTCACCTCCTCTGTTTCGCATACCTACCTGGTGCACAGGTTCCATTCACTTTGTTAACTTAGCAAAAGACGTTCTTTTTAAACACTAAAATGAATCATGGGTTTTTAAAACTTCAATGAGACACGTCGGACTCGGCCATAACTTCTGGGCCGGGTTTGGGGTGTTACATTTTGTGGTATCAGAGCTAAGTTGCAACAACTCAGCTGTGGGTTTTTAAACGGGTTTAAAATCAAGAATTTCAAAATAAGGGTATTTTAAATCAATTTTTTTAAAGAATTTCTATTCTCTGTGACCAAATACATGTTTTTGTTTTAAATGGTTTGAAGAAAGAAGTGGCCCACTGAATTCCCGGCACCAAGTCTGTAAGTGTACTTTCTTTTACACCGTGTAATATTTATATGATGCTATAGATAGAACTGAGACCCTACTATGATACTTTAGATAGGGTAGAGCTGTAAAATAGTAGGATTGAGACTGTAACTAGGCTACGACGTTGCGAAAACAATCCCTGAACGCTATATTTCCATAAGACATCTCGTAATAAACAACTGAAATATTTAACTAATGTCATAAAATTCATAAACAGATAATTCGATATGAGTACAAGAGAAACTCGTGGACGAGGCCGCAGACGTGGTCGCGGATGGGTGCAAGCTGAATCTTCATCCTCAGGGCATAGGCCAGCTGAGGAGGCATCCATGCCACAGGTAACTGAGGCTGGATTACATGATCGGGCTGCGGGGGACGATGCTTTGTCCCAAGTGATGTTAAGGGTTTTGGAAAGGGTTGCTGGAGCTAGCACTGGGACAGTGAATAGGGGATCCATCTCTGAGCGACTCTGGGATAACGGAGCAGAAGTTTTTAGGGGCGTATCAGGAGTAGCCCCAAACGTGGCTGAATATTGGCTAGAGGCAACAGAGCAGATTATGGACGACCTAGATTGCTCTGTAGAGCAAAAGCTGAAGGGGGTCGTGTCATTGCTACGAGATGAGGCATACCAGTGGTGGATCACTGTCAGGGAGAGCACCCCGATCGAACGAGTAACCTGGGAACTGTTCAAGACTGCTTTTAAGGAAAGGTATGTTGGAGCCAGTTATGTGGATGCCGTCGAAAGGAATTTTTGAATCTGGCTCAGGGTAATAAGACTGTTGCAGAGTATGAGGCAGAATTCTTGAGGCTGAGTCGATATGGTAGCGGGATAGTTGCGACCGAATATGAGCATAGTGTTCGATTCGAGGATGGCCTTCGCGATGAGCTTAGGGTGCTGATAGCTCCACAGAGGGAGCGTGATTTCGCTGCGTTGGTGGAGAAGGCTATGATAGCCGAGGAAGTAAAACGAACTGAACGGCAGAATCATGAGAGGGATCGACTTAGATTTAGGAGGGATTCCGGACCCTCGGGTGCTGTGAGTAGAAATGCTAAAAAAGCTAGAATGGAGGAACCGATTCGACCAGTTCCGGTGAATGCCTATAGACCTCAGGTTTGCAAGGATTGTGGCAGAGCGTATATGGGGGAGTTCTGGAAATGAACTGGGGCATGTTTTCGATGTGGGTCAAAGGAACATAAGTTCAGAGAGTGTCCTCGAGAGTAGTTCAGGATCAAGTTGCAGAGCAAAGAGGTGTTCAACCGCAGCGAGGAGGACCACCACTACAGAGAGGTCGTGGGCAAAGTAGAGGTGGCAATAGTAATGGACGAGGACGTGGGGCACTTGGCAGGGGTGCTGGACATGCTGAAGCTCAACAGCCGGCGTTAGTTTATGCTGCACGGCGTCGTGAGGAGGGTGATGCCCCTGATGTTATAATCGGTACGTTCTTCATTTATAGCAAGCCTTACACTACTTTGATTGATATGAGTTCCACTCACTCGTATGTTGCTTGTGATGTATCTGAGGCACTGGGTGTGCTTCCTGAGGACACTGTGAGTGGGGTATCAGTGATAAGTCCTTTGGGACACTCGGTTAAGGTAGATAAACTCTTTAGGGAGGTGCCTTTAGAGACACAAGATAGGATATTTGTAGGGGATTTAATGGAGCTGCCATTTGGGGAATTTGATCTTATTTTGGGAATGGACTGGCTAACTAAGCATAGGGCGACTTTGGATTGTGCTGTTAAGAGAATGGTGCTAAGAACTATCGAGGATGAAGAGATAATGGTCATAGGGGAGCGAAGGAACTATTTGTCCAATGTTGTTTCGGCTTTAAGGGTTGAGAAGTTTATTCGGAAAGGTTGCGAGGCATTTTTAGCATTCGTGAGTCAAGCTGAACTTGAGGGGATGACTGTGGAGTCAGTTAGGACCATCAAAGAATTTCAAGATGTATTTCTGGAAGAACTTCCTGGACTACCTCTAAATAGAGAAGTTGAGTTCGGAATCGACTTGTTACCTGGAACAGCTCCAGTGTCCATTGCACCTTATAGGATGGCACCAAAGGAGTTGGTGGAACTGAAGGCTCAGATTCAAGAACTCTTAGATAGAGGGTTTATAAGACCAAGTGTTTCTCCGTGGAGTGTTGTTTGTAAAGAAGAAAGATGGTACCATGCGGATGTGTATTAATTATCGGCAGTTGAACAAACTGATGATCAAGAACAAGTATCCTTTGCCAAGAATCGATGATCTATTCGACCAACTGAGAGGAGCTTCAGTATTTTCTATGATCAACCTTCGGTCAGGATATCATCAGTTGAGAGTCAAAGAAGAGGATATTCATAAGATGGCATTCAAAACTCGATATGGTCACTACGAGTTTCTGGTTATGCCCTTTGGTTTGACTAATGCACCGGCGGCATTCATGGATTTGATGAATCAGGTATTTCAGCCGTACTTGGATCAGTTCGTAGTCATTTTTATCGATGATATCTTGGTATACTCGGAAACGGAAGAGAAACATGATGAGCATCTTCGTATTGCGCTGCAAGTGCTAAGGGAAAAGCAACTCTATGCAAAGTTCAGTAAGTGCGAGTTTTGGTTGAATGAAGTAACTTTCTTGGAGCATGTTGTGTCTGCTGAGGGGATTAAGGTAGACCATCGGAAGATTGAGGCGATTCTAGAGTGGAAGCCACTGAGGTCAGTAACAGAAATCCAAAGTTTTCTGGGGTTGGTAGGTTATTATCGAAGATTTGTGGAAGGATTTTCTATGTTGGCAGCGCCGTTAACGAAACTTATAAGAAAGGGAGCACCATTTGTTTAGACAGATAAGCAGCAAGAGGCTTTTGAGAAGTTAAAGAAGGTTTTGACTGAGGCACCAGTGTTGATTCAGCCAGAGTCTGGTAAGGATTTCACTGTGTACAGTGACGCGTTACATGTAGGTTTGGGTTGTGTGTTGATGCAAGAGGGTAAAGTGGTAGCTTATGCTTCATGACAGCTTAAGCCTCATGAGGTAAACTATCCTACTCATGACTTGGAGTTGGCAGCGGTGATCTTTGCACTTAAGATATGGAGGCACTACTTGTATGGGGAGAGGTGCATTATCTATACGGATCATAAGAGTCTTAAGTACTTGCTGACTCAAAAGGAGCTGAATCTTAGACAGCGAAGGTGGATAGAGTTGCTAAAAGACTATGACTGTTCGATTGAGTACCATCCAGGTAAGGCAAATGTCGTGGCTGATACATTGAGTTGAAGGATTGTGGCGGAATTGAAGGCAATGTTTGCTCGCTTAAGCTTGTATGACGATGCAAGCTTATTGGCAGAGTTACAAGTGAGACCGACTTGGGTGGAGCAGATTAAGAAGCAGCAGTTGGTGGATGAGTCATTGGTTTCTCGGTTTCAGCAAGCTGAGAAGGGGGAGAATTCAGACTTTGGATTAAATGGTGATGGGGTTCTTTGTTTTCGAGGAAGAATTTGTATGTTGAAGGACTCTGACTTGAGATTGATGATTTTGAGGGAGGCATATGGTGGACGTTGTGCTATGCATCTAGGAGGGAGTAAGTCGTATCGAGACTTGCGAGAGTTATATTGGTGGCCTGGGCTTAAGTGAGAAGTGACCGAATTTGTGGGAAAATGTTTGACGTGTCAACAAGTCAAGGCCGAGCATCAACTGCCTTCAGGGTTGTTACAGCCAGTGAAGATACCACTTTGGAAATGGGAAAGGGTAACTATGGATATTGTGAGTGGCCTACCATTGACACCTTCCAAGAAGGACAGTCAGAAAGGGTTATTCAAGTTTTGGAGGTTATGTTAAGAGGTTGTATCATCGATATTCATGGTAGTTGGGAGGACTACTTGCCATTAGCAGAGTTTGCGTACAACAACAGCTACCAAGCAAGTATTCAGATGGCTCCTTACGAGGCACTGTATGGGCAAAGATATTGTTCACCTACTTGTTGGGCTGAGTTGGGGGGAAAGGCAAGTACTTGGACCGAAGTTAGTAGTGAATACTGAAGACAAAGTTAAGGTGATCAGGAGTCGGTTAAAGGAGGCAGCGGGTCAACTAAAGTCTTATACTGATCTGAAGCATAAGGAGATTGATTTCGCTACTGGGGATATGGTTTTCTTGAAGGTTTCACCTTGGAAGAAGATCTTGAGGTTCGGCAGGAAAGGCAAACTAAGTCCACGATTTATAGGGCCTTATCGGGTTCCTAAACGGGTAGGGCCAGTAGCATATCAGTTAGAGTTACCACTGGAGTTGGACAGAATCCATGACGTCTTTCATGTGTCCATGTTGAGACGATATCGATCGAATCCTTCACATGTTGTGCCAATGGAGGAGATTAAAGAAAAGACTGATTTGACCTTTGAGGAGGAACTCGTGCAAATTTTAGATCGAGAGGTTAAAGTTTTAAGAAGGAAGTCGGTTCCGTTGGTGAAAGTACTGTGGCATAATCATGGAAGGGAAGAGGCTACTTGGGAGTCAGAAGAGACTATGCGTCAATAATACCCTCAATTATTTGGGTCAGGTAAATTTCGAGGCCAAAATTTCTTTATGGGGGTAGAGTTGTAACGCCCTGATTTTCGGGATTTTTTGGGTTTCTGTGATTTTAGGTAAATTTTGAAATTTTGGTGTTCTGAATATTGGAATTGCGTTTAAATGTGTTAGTGGGCCTTTAGAAGGCCCAAGCCTAAGTTAAACGCAGTAAAATATCAAGGTTGGATTTTAAGTGAATAGGAGACTTGGTTAAGTGGGTTTTTAACAAGAACTTCGTAAATTAAGACACAAATAAGGCCTTGGTAATGTGGCAAGGTGGCGCCACTAAGTTCCTAAAAAAATGGCGCCTGGGAAGGAGTTAAAGGTCCAGGGTTCAAGTTGCAAGGTACGCATACTGTTACTTTTTAATTTTAGGCATGTGCCGGGCATGTGATCACTTAAGTGAATTTCGGCAAGGGCCTTAGGGAGGTTGGGCCGATTGTTTTAGTTGATATTAGGGTTAGGTTCTTTTTCTTTTTCTATCTTGGAGAATTAGGGTTAGCCACCTGAAAGCTTTCACTGTCATTCATCCTTTCTGAGCTCTCACAAAAGCCGAAAACGTAAATTCCTTCTGCTTGGTGCCGAGTTCTTCTTCCTCTCTTTTTCCTCCATTTTATTTCTTCCTTTTTGCTTTTTCTTCTAGCTGAAACCTTCTGGCCACCTTACTCACCTCCTCTATCGATCCCATCCTCCACAAAACCTCCATAGCTGATCGCCATAAAAGCCGAAATCCCAAAAACTCACTTCTTGTGCCTATTTCTCCAAGCCAAAATCCTTCAGTTATTTTTGTTTCTTTTGATTAACTTTCATCTTCTCTAAACCCTTAGTATCTATCGGCAACATTACTTCAAAGTTATAGCCTCAAATCTTCATCTTCTTCATCACTTAAAAAGCCGAAGTCCCTAAAATCTAGGGAGGCTGTCGATTTGGGCATAGGGCTTTAAGGGTCTTTAACCGACGATTTCTTTTGGTGTTTAGTGTCTTCTAGAGGTTGAATCGAAGGCTTGGATCTTTCGAACAACTAGACTTAGATCTAGTCATCGGTTTTTGTCAAAAAGGTAAGATTCTAAAGGCTTTAGGGGCATGGTTCGAATATGGTAGGTGAATATTGGGATTGATTATTGTGGTTTGCAATCTAAGAATTGTGGTAATCAATTGTAGGACATCGTAAGGGATCTCAGTGGCAGTTGTCACAAAACAGGTGTGTAACAACCCTTGTAGTAGCTTAGGCTAATATTCGCAGAAAAGTCGAAATGCCAAAATTCTGGCATTTCGGGAACTTGAGATTTTGCATGTGGTTTTAGATGGGATAAAAACGTTATGATTGGTGTTTGGATCGACGGAACAGGTAAGAGCGCAATTCTGTGCATGACGGTAAGTTGGGCCTCAATGAGCTGAAATTGGGCCCAATGGGCTTTCGGGCCCATTTGGGTAAAATTGATAGAAAATGGAACTTGGATAAATTGCATGTTAACACAGTTAGATCTATTGTAAAAATTGGGTTAAATGGGCTAAAAGGGCTAAATCGGCATTCGTGGGGTCCATTAGGGGTTTTGGGCCCAAAAGCCCTAATTTGATAAAGTCCATTAAAATCACTGTTTAAACACTTGAGGATATTGATAATTGTTAATGAACGTGGAAAACCCATAATATTTGGTAAATTTACAAAATTACCCCTAAAATATGGTAAATTACTATTTTGCCCCTAGGTAAAAATGACCATTATACCCCTAGGGTTTAATTATGAATATGATGCATGAAGTATTGATTTACATTATATGACATGATATGCACATGATATGTTATAACATGCACATGTTATGCTATGATATACTCATTATATGCATGGGTTGGGTTTTTGATATAGATGGAGGAAGTGCGAAAAGGGCTTCGCCCCAATTTATCAAAAGGGCTTTGCCCTAGTTATTAAAAGAGGCTAGGCCTCCAGTTATATGATAAAGCAAATTGTCTTTGCCAGTGGAGAGTTTGGTTGGGTGGGTTGAGTTATTCCCCACATGGAGAGCTTGGTTGGTACGGGTGGAGAGTAGCGGATGGTGGGTTGAGTAGTCTCCCCAAATGGGCTTGCATACATCCATTAATATTACATGTGGCATTGAAATGGGCCTATGGGCCATACCATTTGTAGTGAAGGCTTCGGCCCAGTAACCGTTAAACGAAAGGCTTTGGCCCAATATGCTAGTATTAGTTACGGCTCTGAAAGGGGCTTGTTGCACACTGAGTTTCCAAACTCACCCCCCTTTCCTTATCTTTGCAGGTGAGTCTTGATGTGGAGACTTGGAGTCAGAGGGGATTCAGAGTGGCCGTGATGATCCCTTTCGAACTTTGCAATAAGTAACCATTTTTTTTTAATTTATTATTATTTGGTTTGGGGTTGCAATAAGGCCATTTTAATTATCTTTCTGGGATTATTTTATTTTATACTTTATATTTTACTGATAATAATTCAAAATGGGTTAGACTTAAGGCGCGTTTTCAAAATGATACTTGTTTTCAAAATAGCGCAACGATGCAACTAATCGGTTTTTCAAAAATATCTACTTAAATGAATTCCAACTCGTTTTTTTTTTCCAAAACCTAACCTCGCACCAAAGTGTGGCAATGGTTGTAGGCATGTCTAGGATTGGATCCAGGCAAGAGCTTGGTACTCAAGCAGCCTTCATGGCTCACCTCCTCTGTTTCGGATACCTACCTGGTGCACAGTTTCCATTCACTTTGTTAACTTAGCAAAAGATGTTCTTTTTAAACACTAAAATGAATCATGGGTTTTTAAAACTTCAATGAGACACGTCAGATTCGGCCATAACGTCCGGGCCGGGTTTGGGGTGTTACAAACCTAAACTACTAAAAAGTTGTGGTGGAATTTGAATTAGGTGGTTGAGGGAGGAATGGACAGTTTTGAGTGATTTGGGGAGGAAAATTTTGGATTTTGAAAGGATTGGGAGAGTTAGTGCCAAATGTGAACTACTGCTTCTCAAGATTTTCGGTTTAGGTTGGTTGTTCTCTTCATTGTCGGTTTCTATCGACCCTTTTCCCCATTGTGCCAAACTTTGCTTCTAGTTTTTGCTACTTCTCGTCTTGTCATTTTTCTCTTTTCTTAGGGCCGATTAATGCTAAGGATCATTCAGGTTATCACGTTTTTTGTTTATTCCGAGTTTGCTTTTCCCTAGAGTTCTCTTTTTGACCGATTGCTTCTTTTTCTCTCCTTCTCAATCGGTTCTTAACCGTCACCCTCTCCCTTGGTGCTTGGGCCGAATACCACTTCTCTTCCCCTCTCTTGTCTTTCAATTTTTGGGAAAATCCCTCTTCTCGTTTTCTTGCTTCCCTGTAACACCCCCTTACCCGACCGTCACCGGAGTCGAGCACGAGGCGTTAATAGACTTAAATTATCATTTAAACAATTTAAAACAATTTATTTTACCTTTTGTAATAAACTGCCCACCTGCGTCATAGTCGCGAATTCATATCTCGAGTTGTGAAACTTGAAATCCAAATCTGTAAATTTTCTCTGAAACTAGACTCATATATCTATCTACTAATTGTTTTCTATAACTTTTTGTTGGGTAAATTAATACAGTTTATTAGTTAAAGTTTCCCCTGTTTTAGTGTTTGACTGCTTTGACCTCTGTTCACTGCGAATCACTTTTCTCTCTGTACAAAATTCAAATGACTATACCGTTTATTTCTATTAAAAATAGACTCAATAATGAATCTATACATATAAATTATGACTCCTAATTATTTTTTAAAATTTTTAGTGAATTTATAAAGTCAGAACAGGGGATTCAAAAATTGCTCTGACCCTGTTCCACTAAAACCCAAATATCTCCTGAAATACAAGTCATTTATCTGTTTTGTTTCTTCCATATGAAAATAGACTTAATAAGATTCAACTTCATAGTTTACTCACCATCTAATTATGTCTATACTATTTTTAGTGATATTTCAAACTCACATCATTGCTGCTGAATGATACTGTTTTATAGCAAATTTCACCTTTTTATGAAATTTCATGATTTAGATAGCACATTAAGCATACATAACACCATACATGATTTTTGATTAGTCATTCCAATGGCTAATCATAACCAAACATTTCCTCATAACTCAATATCCATATCATAAGATTACATACACAAAATGATTATCATGCTATACATGCCACACTCAAGGTATACAAGCCACTATACCAAAATGGTCCACGGATAGTGTGAGCGGTCCTTCGACCATTCCCGATTTTTGAGCTGGCTTGATAAAAATACAAAGAATGGAAGGAGGGAGTAAGAATAAATGCTTAGTAAGTTCACATGCAAATAGCAAGTAACATAATCATGCAATCCAACATAAAACATCATTTGCATAAACAACACCAAGGCATTCATGTTACATTTGCATTTACTATCTTACCACAATTTCATCATACCAAGTTCTCAACCCGAGGGTTTAAGCACATACCTGTAAAATTTTGTCATTCACCACACTTACCAACATGTCACCTTCGTTTTAGGTACTCTCCTTATTCACTTAAGATTCACCCATTGAACACATCGGAATATGATTCGAATACACGGATTGCATGCACATAAGTGCCATACCCGTTGCTAGACAAACTCAATAGCCTACGGAAATTATGTAGCCAAGCTACCATGTAATCTGCCCATAAGTTAACTCGGACTCAACTCAACGAGCTTGGGCGTTTGCATCCATAAGTGAACTCGGACTCAACTCAACGAGTTCGGATATTCCATAAGTGAACTCGGACTCAAATCAATGAGTTCAGAACTCAAATATCCTAGTGACATGTCACTTGTATTCTAATCTATTCCCAAGGTTCAAACGGGCTTTTCCTCGATTACACATCTTTGCTGTCTTCCATGGAATGTTGGAACTGATACTTGGTAACAATTCATATTTATCAAGTAGCACACATAATTTGCATATTACTCAATAATAACCACAAAGCATAATATTTGATGATAATAATCATCATATCATATAAATATCATTAAATTACTTAAAATGACAATTATGTTACCACATTTACACATGAACTTACCTCGGTACCAAAATAAAGAAATTTTGCAATTTAGTCCACAATCTTTTCCTTTCCCCGATCAAGGTCGATTCCACGTCTTTCTTGATCTAAAATAACACATTTAGTTGATTTAATACTCACATTTATCAAATAGTCCTTAACTCTAACTTTGGAAAAATTATGATTTTGCCCCTAAACTTTTGCATATTTACACTTTTTCCCCAAAGCTCAGAAATTAAGCTTTTTCCAAAATTATTATGTTTTATGACATGCTGATCATTTTTTCCTTCTATGGAAACATCAAATTCTCACTCTAACATGTAGTTATGAACATTAGGTATTTTTACCGATTATGTCGCTTTACTCGTTTTCACGTAAAATTGTTTAGAAAAAGTTGTTTAACACAATTTCAAGCTTCATATTCTACCATAAAACATCAAAATAAACACATTTCACATATGGGTATTTTTCCAAATACAAACCCTAGGTTAAATTATTGCTAGAATAAGCTAAATCAAGTTACCGGGACTCCAAAAACGTAAAGAACATTAAACACGGGGCTTAGAACCACTTATTATGGAGCTTGGAAGCTTGAAACAAACCTTAGCTATGGAGAACCCTTGAAATTTCATCCTACTGAAGAAGATGGACATATTTTGCCATCTTTTTCCTTTTTTTTAATCTTTTAATTACTAAATGACTGTAATACCCTTTATTAAAAACTTTGGTTATTTCTACCAATGTATGTCCATTTTTGTCCATGAAAACCTAATGGTAGAATTACCATTTAAGGACCTTTACTTCAATTATGCTCTTCAATTAAATCCTTTAACATCTAAAACTCATATTTATCAACTTTTGCAATTAAGTCCTAATAGGCAAATTAGACATGCAATTCACGAAATTTTCTATCGATATTCTAACACATTCATCTAATCACTCAATAAATTATAAATATTAATCAGAATAAATTTTTCTACTTCAGAATTGTGGTTTCCAAACCACTATTTCGTTTAGGCCCTAATTCGGGATATCACAACTCTCCCCCCTTTTAGGAATTTTCGTCCCCGAAAATCTTACCGGTAAACAGGTGTGGGTATTGATTCCTCATAGTTTCCTCGGGCTCCCATGTAGCCTCTTCTACTCCGTGTTTTTGCCATAATACCTTCACGAGAGTGATACTTTTATTTCTTAGTTGCTTGACCTCTCGAGCTAAAATATTAATCGGTTCTTCATTGTAAGTCATATCCGGTTGTAGCACAATTTCTGTCAGTGAAATTACATGTGAAGGATCAGAACGATACCGACGTAACATAGATACATGTAACACATCATGAATCTTCTCTAATTCAGGTGGTAATGCTAACCGATATGCTATCGGTCAAATTCTTTCAATTATCTCATTCGGTCCGATAAAACGCAGACTCAACTTGCCTTTCCGATCAAATATAAGAACTTTTTTCCGTGGAGACACTTTTAGAAAATACCTTATCGCCGACTTGAAACTCGATTTCTTTTCGTTTCAAATCTGCGTAGGATTTCTGTATATCTGAAGCAGCTTTCAAACAATCTCGAATCACTTCACTTTTTCTTCGGTTTCTTCAATTAGATCAACTCTGTAAATCTAATTTTTTTTTAGTTTAGTCCAATACAATGGCGGCCAACACTTACGACCGCACAATGCTTCATAAGGTGCCATCTTCAAACTCGTCTGATAACTATTATTGTAGGCAAATTCTACCAACGGTAAATATCTTTCCCAACTACCTCGGAATTCCAATACATAACATCTGAGCATGTCCTCAAGAATCTGAATTACTCTCTCTGATTGTCCATCAATCTATGGATGGAAAGCAGTGCTGAAATTTCACTTCGTACCTAATGCCTCTTGCAACTTTTTCTAAAACCGCGATGTAAATCTCGGATCTCTATCTGAAATGATCGACAAAGGTACTCCGTGAAGTCTAACAATCTCACTGATATACAATTTAGCCAACTTATTAAGAGAATAATCAGTACGTATCGGAATAAAATGAGCAGATTTAGTTAATCTGTTGACTATTACCCAGATGGCATCTTTCTTCCTCGAAGTTAACGGCAACCCTGATACAAAATTCATAGTAATTCAATCCCACTTCCACTCGGGAACCATGATAGGCTGAAGTAGTTCCGAAGGCACTTGGTGTTTAGCTTTTACTTGTTGACAAATTAAGCATTTTGATACATACTCAGAGATATCTCTTTTGATTCCTTTCCACCAATACATTTTCTTCAAGTCATTATACATTTTTGTACTGCCCAGGTGAATTGACAAACAACCACTATGTGCTTCGTGCACGATCTTTTGAATCAACCCATCATTTTTTGGTACACAAATTCAATTTTTAAACATCAAACAACCATCAAAACTGATTCTGAAATCTGATCCTGTATCAGCCTCACATTACTTCCTCTTAGCTTGCAAATCTTTGTCACTTTTCTGAGCTTCAGAAATCTCTTGTAAAAACATCAGTCTTGCTCTCAACTCTGCTAGAATCAAACCATCATCAGACACCGTCAATTGAGTATTCATAGCTCTCAAAGCAAACAACGACTTTCTACTCAAGGCATCAGCAACCACATCCGCTTTCCTCAGAAGGTAGTCAATCACAAGCTCGTAATCTTTCAATAATTCTAACCATCTCCGCTGTCTTAAATTCAAGTCTTTTTGTGACACCAAGTACTTGAGACTTTTGTGGTCGGTATATACTCGGCACTTTTCACCATACAGATAATGTCGCCAAATCTTCAAAGAAAACACTATAGCAGCCAGTTCCAAATCATGAGTCGGATAATCCATTTACAAACCGTCGATAATAACTAGCTAGACCCAAGAAACTTCTAACCTTAGTTACATTCTTCGGCGGTTTCCAATAAAAAATAACTAAAATTTTACTGGGATCAACCCGTATACCATCACCTGAGACAATATGACCCAAAAATCCTACTTTCCGAAGCCAAAACTCACTCTTACTAAACTTGGCATACAACTGCTTATCTCTCAGAGTTTGCAAAACTATCCTCAAGTGCTCAGCATATTCTGTCTCATCTTTTGAATAAATTAAGATATCATCAATAAATAACACAACAAACTTGTCCAAGTATGGCCGAAATATGTGATTCATTAAGTCCATAAACACAGCAAGAGCATTTGTCAAACCGAATGGCATAACTAAAAAATTCATAATGGTCGTACCTTGTTCTAAAAGCAGTTTTAGGCACATATGACGCTTTTACTCGTAGCTGGTAGTATCCAGACCTCAAGTCAATCTTTGAAAACCATGTTGCTCCTTTCAGCTGATCAAACAAATCGTCAATTCTCGGCAACGGATACTTAGTCTTGATTGTCACCTTATTTAACTGCAGCAAGTTGTGCATCTTCTTGCACGTTTCTTTGGCCGAATATTGATAGGTAAGTCTCTACTCTACTTCTATCCCCTTTCGGCTTTTCACTTTTCTAAGCACCATTTCTCTTTTTTTTCCTTTTCTTTCCGTTGCCCCTCTATTTACTTTTTTCAGTTCAATGCTCCTCTTCGGCTTTTTGTTCGCTACATCACTGATTTATTCTTAGCTCTATCGTTGTTTGGTAAGTGTTTTAGGTTCTTTTTGTAACGATTAATAAGTTTCTGAATAAGGGTGGTATTGAACGGTAAGTGTGGTTCAGTCGAGATTGTATTATAATCCAAGTATAGGTTTAATAAAAAGGTTGTGACTTTCGTATAGGTGGAGATCAAGGTTGATTGGTACGTGTCCTAAGAACCAAGGGTGCGATTTTGATTGATTTTCGGTAATAAGGTGGCTATTGTGATCGATTTGGAACTCCGTTAGGTTCCATTTGATTTATGAGTTAGGTAACTAATTAAATGACACTCTGATTGAATCTAGGTATAGAAGTTTTCAGAGTGTGGTTAACTTCAAATCACAATCAGGTGTGTACAAACACAACTCCGACTATAGAAAACGGCAAAAGCTAGAATAAGTGAACGTCAACACTGCACAGGTGTGCTTGCGGCCATGTGGGTAGACCACGTGATTAACCATGAGCGATTTCATGGGCTGAGGCCGTATTGGACCATAGTAGACCGAGTTGGGCCGTGTGGGCCCCACGGCATGTGGGCCCTACATGGGTGAGCCACATGAATGTGTGGAAATATTTGGGCCAGGCTATGTAATCCACACGGCCAAGGCCATTTCTGGGTTGTGTGGGCCACACAGGCGTATGGGCCCGCAATAGGGGTTGTGGGCTCATTATCGCTGTTTGACTATTGAGGTTGCACGGGTCGCCTGAGATGACTATGGACCTACTGTTGGGTCAGTAAGTTTACCTAAACCCTCTATTTGATAAAATGACTGTTTTGCCCCTACGTGATGTATGACCATATTATAGTATGTTATTTTAACTGCATTGAGTACATGTGAAATATTATGATATAACACGACATGTTGCATGATGCGTTGTATGGGGATGGGTTTAATATGATTGGAGGAAGTGTACTATACTGGCAGCTCTGCTACAAATATTGTTTAGTGCCGCAACCGGTACTACTTGGAGTGTAGGGATGAGTGGGTTGATTATATCCCCACATGGAGTGTAGGGTTGGACGGAGATGGAGTGTAGAGGCTGGTTGGGTAGGATTTCTTGATTTCGTATCTGTACCATTACTGTCACTGAGACAAGCTCAAGCCCAAATTGATATTGATATTGTAATGGGCTAAGGCCCTAACTGAAACTGAACCATTACTGAAATGGGCTTAAGCCCAGATTGTATTTGCACTATATGGTTGTTTGATATGGAATTACACACTGAGTTTTTGTAAACTTACCCTTCTGCTTATCTGTACAGGCAATCCCCAAGCTTAGGCAAATCGGTGCTGCGAGGGACTCAAAGGCGGCCACGCAACCACATTTATTTTCATATTTGCTTTATTTTTATAAGTTATTTAATTTTTTGGTATTTTATTGTAATAAGGCCTTTATAGATTTTAAATTTAATTTGGGATTTTTATTTGCTTTGGTTTATAACTGCTAGTGTTAGGAAAACTCGAGTTTTCAAAAGAAACGATGTTTTTACAAAGTAAATGCAAGTACGCAACTGTTTTAAAAAGCTTCCGCTATAAAATGATATTTTGATTAATAACGTTTTTAAAGTAACTACTTTTTGGATAATGACGCAAGTTTTGGAAATGAATGACATATCTCAGAGTCATCATTAGAAATACACAAAGAGGTTAAATGTATTAAGGGTTTTCATCGATATAACACTTTACGAAAAACACTTCAATGTGACATCACTAGATTCGGCCATAACGTCTAGGCTGGGTTTGAGGTGTTACATCATTCATATACATTTATGCATTCATAATTAAAATATATTCAAATCATTCACATTGTCTCTTATAAGGCTCTACAAGACCTTAAAACATGCTTAGAAGTGGTTCGGGACTAAACTGATAACATTTGCAAACTTTGAGAAACTTATAAATTTTCACAAATTTAGGGGTCACACGCTCATGTGAACAGGCCGTGTGCCTCACACATCCACCAAACACGCCCGTATGCCACGGTTAGGGAGGTTACTGACTTGGCCACACGACTAACCACAGACCCATGTACCAGCCCGTGTGCCACCGTGTGTCTAGGCTATGCCAAACCTATAGGGTATACTACCTTAATTCGAAAGGGTACCCCAGAGGACACACGGCTGTGTAACATGACCGTGTGTCACACACGACTGAGACACACGCCCGTGTCTCTGCCCTTGTAGACAAAAATAGGTCATTTGCAAAGCCAATTTGCCACCCTTTTCTCATGTACACTTAGCCATCAAAATAGTATCAAATATACAATAAAATAAGCAATCAAAAGTGATTATTTCCAGCATAAATCATACCATATTGAATAATTACATTTCACTTATCAAATCTCAACCATTTCTTAACCAAAACACATACCAAAACTAGCATGAATCATTTATCATCTTTAACATTTTCATATGTCTCAAATTCTAACTAAATAACCCATCATATCATTCAACCTATAACCATCAACCAAAATCATTAATAAGTCATTTCAAATGACCATATACATTTTTAACAACCATATCAAAAAGACTATAGCCTATACATGCTATAAAACCAAGTCACAAGGTGTAAAATACCGAAAATAAATAGCTGAATGGTGTGATGTGATCTTTATAGACTCCCAACCCGAGCGAACGTTCGAGACAGTATAAAATATAGAAAAATAACACTAAGTAAGCTTCACAGCTTAGTAAGTTCGTATGTGAGCCTAAAATAATCACAACATTCATATAGTAATCCAAAATAGATGAATCATTAACATTTAAAGTATCAATTCATGAGTTAACATCAAATTATTCATGTCTTCATTCGCAAGTTCTAAACTTCATATAACTCAATACTTGAGTAGTTTTCCGTACATACTTGTACCGATACCATTCTATTTATCACCCATACTCTTATCAAACCTCTCTGGTTTATAAGTGCTTATGATACAAATTCATCAATTTTTTGATGCCATAGTCCAACTGTGGTCTTACACATACATTGCCAAGGCTTGCCATGGTCTTTCTTTCATGTACCATAACCCGATTATGGTCTTATTAGTTGATTTCCATATGCATATTTTGTAAAAGTTTGATTTACACCCTAATCAGAACAGTGGTTTTGGGACCACGAATTCGAGTTAGAAAAATATTTAAATATTATTTTTCGTGTTTATTATATGTGAATTTGCATGTGTGAAAGTTTCATATGAAAATTTGATCGTTTGTGTGCTTAATTTAATAAAAGGACTTAATCGCGTAAAATAAAATTTTGATAGTTAATTATAAAAAGACCAAATTGTAGTGGTCTTTTTAAATTGAGGTATTTATGTGGCAAATTGACCATTGGAGATAGTGATGGACGGTCATGACCTTAATATATATTGGTTTTGTATTATTTAACAAAGGTTAATATGGTAACTTATGGAATAATATATATTATATCATAACATAAATAAATAAAAGAAGGTTTCATATTGTCTTGTTCTTACCGAAAATAAAAGAAGAAAGAAAAGAATAAGAAACTAGATATTTGGCCATTGTTGATTCAAATTCAAGATCAATAACAAAAGAAATTGGACTTGGATCCGAGAAAAGCAAAAATAGTCGAGTAGTTGATTTATAACGTTCGTTGATATCTGAGGTAAGTCTTTGAGCAATTAAACATCGTCTATTTTGAATATAAAATGGTTTAATATGTTGATTCGAATTTTATAGTTGTATAATAGAGTAGCCGAATGTGGTTTAACATGGAATTAATGTGGTTGAGTTTTATTCGACTGAGTTAAAACCTCTGAAAATTTGTATGAACTACATGGAATATTTGGATGATTCAATATATGAACTGTTTATGAAATGAATTTATAATAGTGATATTCAAGCTTTGAACCTAGCAAGCCTTGTGCTGGTGAATTTGATCGGGCTTTATGCCTAGCAGGCTTATTGCTGGTGAATAAAAATCAGACCTTGAGTCTAGTAGGCCTTATGCCGCTGTGTGATTCAGGCTTACGCTAGCAAGTTTTTTGCCGGTGATTTATTTTCAAGCCTATGCCTATAAGACTTTGTGTTGATGTGATAATTGAGCAAGTAAACTGAGCTAAATGAATTTGTATGTTCGGCCACATAGGTATGTACATATGTGATGTTATATTGGATATTTCATATTCGGCCAAATAGGTAAGTACTTATGTGATCTTATATTTGATATTGTATATTCAGCCAAATGAATGATGTTGGTATATGAAGTTGAGTTTGATTCATGAGTATATATATTTTTGAATGCAAGCATATTTAGTATAATGTTATTTTGGGAATGAAAAGTTGAATGCTATTATGCTAAAAGAGAAATATTAACATTCAGCCAAGGTAACTTATTTGTGTAAAAGTATAACATTAATGATGCAATTCGGCTTGTTTGAAATGTTTTGAATATTCTTTTGAGTTGTTTAATTTGATTAAGTCTTATTAAGCTAAGTTAGCTTACTCTGTGTGTTTTTTTTTACTCTATTTTATAGATTTTGGTTGTAAGTTACGAGCTCGGGGATCATCATCGAAGTCATCCACACTATCGTCAACCTTCGGTATTTTTTAAAATTTTATTTTCGAACTTGTGCCATGTATAGGCTAGATTATGTTTTGAAACGACGAACTTTGGTTTTGTATAAAGCTATACGAAAATGGCTTAGTAATTATGCTTAGTTTTGGATACATGTGTGCTTATTTATAATGTTTAATGAGCTTGGTATTGATAATTCGGTTATGTTTGATTATGGTTTGAAATCGTTTGGTTATAATGTTATATGCTATAAATGAATAATGTTTGAGATAGGTATTATATGTTTTGAAAAAGGTTAATGTTTGGGTTGATTTTGTATGGCTAGTTCGGTTATGATATGCATGGATAAAAGTATAAGTGCATTAGGTTGCTGTATTTAGTCAATGTGTTGTAAGAGATTTGGCATCTAAGGTTGTTTTGCTATATTCGAATTTGATATAAATATGTTTTGATATGTTTATAACATGGTATGCAAGATTTATGTTTTGATTTTATTACAATTTGTAATTTGGCACTTGTTCCATGATATAAAATTTGGATGTGTTTGTATATTAATTAATGAGATTCGGATATGCAAGGTAATGAGTTAGGAAAATGTTCCATGATAGTTTTAGTCCATTATTTGGTATAAATTCAATTGTTAAGTGTAACTTTGAAATCTATATCAAGTATGCAATATGTATCTAAGCTTTAATAGCATATTCGAACATGTCAATATATATATTAGGTTGTATGTGTAATTGCTTGTTAAATTATGTAATAAGTTTTGATCGGTTTTATTATGAGTATGTGCAAAAGATGTTATTTATGTCCAAAATTGGTGAAAGTTTTATAATTATATTATTAAATATATGACCATTGAGTAAAGTTGACAATATTGTATGTATATGCTATTGAATAAAGTACTATGAAAACATTTTAAAGTGTTTAAGATATGCTAATGTAAAATAAGTAATAAATAGTTTGATTTCTTCTTAGCATACGGATAATATTGTAATGTTTTTAATATGATTTGTACATTATTTTATGATTATTGAGATCGTGTTTATTATTTAATTGAATTTATGTTTTATTTATATGAATGTAGCTTATATATATGTGTGATTGTTCAAAAATTTGTTTCTAGTTAACTAGTGCCTCGTAACCCTAATCCGGAGACAAATACGGGTTAGGGGTGTTACATATTTAGTTAAAACAACTATAATTCATATCTCACATAACATTCAATACATACTTCATTATAGTCAAATAAACACATTTTGACATGAAACGTACTTATACACAATTCTTTCTTATTTAATTACATAATACAATATGAACTCACCAATTTACTTTCATTCGATTCTCACATAGGCTCCGTACGTACCTGTATTACTTATTTCGATCGTACTTTCATTCTTGTCTTGATTATGCCTGTTGAATCATTCAATATTTCGTACACTAAGTACCATTCTCAATATCTGGTACACTAAGTGCCATTCTCAATATTTCGTACACTAAGTGCCATTCTCAATATTTCGCACACTAAGTGCCATATTTGGTGTCCCGCACACTGCTGTACATAGCCGAAGCTATCTCAAATCGCACACTAAGTGCCAAATTTAGCCAGAGCTATACTGAACCGCACACTAAGTGTTACATTTATTCAATATGTTATCAAACATAACAATAGTCACATATATACAATTTATATGATATCAAATCATTAAAAGAAAAAAATATAACAATGCTTATTGCATACGAACTTACCTCGATCGTTAAAACGACAGAACGGATCGACTAGTCCGATACTTTGTTTTCTCCCATTCCAGATCCGAATCTCATTTTTTTCAATCTCTATAATAACAAAATTTACTTATTTAATCATTAATTCATTCAATTTAACACAATTTACACATTTTGGAAAAATTACATTTTTGCCCCTTTTATTTCACATTTTTACAATTTAGTCCTTATCACATAAAATCAGAATTTCATGCAATTTCATCCTACCCATGCGTATCCAAATTCTTATTATTGCCTTAACAGCCCACATTTTCCAAATAATCACACTTTTAACTATATAATTTCATAATTTCACAAATTAGCCCATAATTTACATTTTTACTCAAAATAACTTTGTAAAATATGTAAAACTATCATCTAACTTCCATATTTCATCAACAATCATCAAAAATCATGAATATTCATCAATTTAATCTCATAAAATCTTTAAAAATTTCTCAAATTAGTCCCCGAGTTAACTAGACTAAGCTGCAACGATCTAAAAAACGTAGAAATTATTTAAAATGGAGTTAAAATCGTACCTATTTGAGCAAAAACACCATGGCCGAATATCAAGTTCATCCACGGCTGTTATAAAACCTACATTTGATTGTAAAATGAATGAAAGATGATGATATTTGGCTTTTGTTTTATTAATATTACCTTTATTAACTATTTACTTAATTAACCTTTAAAAACATTAGTAATTACACAAATTGCCACTCCACTATCATCCACTATCTCACAAATGGGTTTTTTACCACATAAGGACCTCCACTTTTAAGTTCTATAGCTATTTGACACCTTTAGCTTATAAAACACAACTTTTACGCTTTACGCCATTTAGTCCTTTTTACCGAATTAACCACTTAACAATAAAATTTTTTTACGAAAATTTCACACAACTCTAATATCATGCTGTAAATATAAAAATAATAATAAATTAAAATTTTCAATTTCGGATTGTGGTCCTGAAACCATTGTTCTGATTAACCCTAAAAACGGGTTGTTACAGCATATGTAACACCCCTAACCCGTATCCGTCGCTGAACTAGGGTTAAAGGCGTTACTAGACAAATTGAAACATCTTACAAAAAATTAATATACATCATTATAAATAATAGTCAAACAATACCATAGAGTCCCTTATTTAGGTCATCAAGACCTTAAGCATGCATTAGAAAGGGATCGGGACCAAACTGAGCTCATATAAAATTTTTCAAAACTTAAACATTTTACAAATTTGTATAGGTCACACGCCCGTGTGAGCAGGTCGTGTACCTCACACAGCATTAGACATGCCCTAGTGTCTAATGTAACAGCCTGATTTTGGGCTTAGTCGAAATAGTGGTTTCGGAACCACTATTCCAAGGCTGGAGAAATTATTTTTAATACTATTTTGGTGTTATAGCATGATTTTATAAGTGCGTGAAAATTTCGGTGAATTAATTTTAGTGTTTGAGAGCTTAATTGATAAAAAGGACTAAATCGCATAAAGGGCAAAAGTTTTGTTTTGCTAGCTAAATGTGTTAAATGGATAGAGAACCAAAATTGGGGATCTTTAAAGGGCAAATAGACACTTAAAAATAGGATGGTCGGCCATAGGGGACATGAAAGGTTGAAAAGTCAAATTTTGGTGAAGTTGGGTGATAAAATTGAATAAAATAAAACAAATAGGAAAAGTTGTCATTTTTCTCATCTCTCTCCTTCTTCCTCCATCGATTTCTCTTCAAGAAAACAGCCATGGAAGCTCAAAATTTTCAGCAACCTTAAACTCTTGCAAGTAAGTCTTCTTGGTGGTATTTCTTGATAATTTTTATGTTTTTGGAACCCCTAAAGCATAATCTAACTATTGAGGGGATTATTTTGAAAAATGTTTGAGAGTATAGGGTTTTTCCATGAAATCATATGTGTTGTTAACTAAAATTTTATGGAATAAAATGAATCTAGGTTGTGTAATAAACAATTTTTATGAAAGAAGTTTGCATGAAAACACCTAAAAAAGGGTTATTTTGTAAAGTTGTAAAATGAGTTGTAAATGTGTGAAATAATTGAAATTTTGAGTTTCTATAGTTATAAAAAGAATTCGGCTAGGCTTGGTAAAGGAGGAAATTTAATAAAAATCGATTTACAAGCCTAAGGGCAAAATCGTAATTTTTGTAAAGTTTAAGGGCAAAACGGTCATTTTTTCCAAATTGTGAATTATAGAATATTTTAATTAATGTAATGATTAAATGAGTGAATTTTATCATGTTAGATCAAGAAAATCGAGGTTTGGGCTTAAATTAGAAAGTACGAGGTTATGGACTAAAATGGAGTAATTAGTCGAAATTGCATTCGAGGTAAGTCCGTGTGACTAAATAAACATGTTGTCCATGTTATTGTTAATTTACTTGAAATCTATTTTGTTATGATTGTATTTAATTATATGTTGATGGAATATGGCATTCCATTGAAACAAGTAAGTTGTATGTTAATAATGCAACTACATTGTTATGATGTGTGATTAAATTGATATTGCATAAATTGCTTTGATTGTGAATATGAGGATGCACGTTGAGAGATTAATGTAATAAAGACTCTCGGTTGAACATTAGGAATAGATTTGGATATTCATTTCATGACATTGGGTGATATATGTGCTAGTGTAAGACATGTTTGGGACATGCATCGGCCATATTATGAGAGCCAGTGTAAGACATGTCGGGGACATGCATCGGCCTCGAGATATACAAGCCAGTGTAAGAAATGTCTAGGACATGCATCGGTATTGAGACGAGAGCTAGTGTAAGACATATCCGGGACATGCATCGGCCTCGAGATATACAAGTTAGTGTAAGACCTGTTTGGGACATGGCATCAGCTTGTTGTGTGTTTGTGTAAGACCTGTTTAGGACATGGCATCGACACCGATAGATGAGAGCCAGTGTAAGACCTATTTCGGACATGACATCGGCCTCGATATATAAAAGTCAGTGTAAGACCTATCTAGGACACGACATTGACTTTAATGTGCTAGCTAGTGTAAGACCATGTCGGGACATGGCGTCGGCATCTTATCGCATGTTTGGGGCTATTAAATATCCTGTAGAATTCCAAATGGTTCAACGGGAGATTTATGGTATATATTGAAATGATAGAGCTTATGGCTATATTGTGAGTGGTACAGGTACTTACATGAAATTTATGAGATGTGAATTCAATTCATGTTGTATTATTAGTTAAGAATGAATATGAGCATGTTGAGTAACACAGGTATGTATGCCAAGCTCATGAGAAATGATTGGTTTATGATGCACATTTGGTGAAGATATAAATAGGTGATTCATGCCTATGAGAATGATTTTGTGATGACCTTATGATTATAGGTATATAATTATGATGTATAAATATGTATCTTTACCAATGTGGTGAAAATGGATTAGCAAGGTGTGATGAACTTAGTATCATTAATTTACACTAAAACAGTTTCAGACAGCAACCGTAGTCTGAATTTGAAAATCCACCAAAATTTTTTAAAATTGAGTTAGAGGCTGAATAAAATATTTAATTAAATCTTATTGAGCCTAGTTTCATATAAAAGAAATGGTGTAAGCAAAAGAAGTACATGTTATGAGATATTTGAATTGTTGTGAGATAGAGTCAGAATGATTTCGAAATCCCCTGTTCTGATTTCATAAAATCATTTAAAATTGTACAAAAATATCTATGGATTATAATTTATATTCTTAGAATTCTTAATGAGTATATTTTCAATAGAAATAGACGAGAACATCATACGAGTCTCGTATTATGAGATAATTAATTTTTAGTGAAGAGGGGTCAGAATTATTAGACAGCAAAAAAGGGGTAAATTTAAATAATAAACTGTACTTATTGGATAGACCAAAAATTCTGAAAATTTTATGGCAAGAATATATGTGAGCCTAGATTCAGGGAAAATTTGCGGATCATAATTTCGAGTTTCGTAGCTCCAGATATAGATAATTTAATGACTGTGACTCGAGAAAATAGTTTGACCTGAACATAAAAAAAGTACAAATATGGTTGTATTACCTTGAGAAACAAGTTGATAAATTATTTATTATTTTCATACGATCTTACTAAGCTATAAATCTTACTCCTTTCCTTTCCTTTTCTTTAGTGTTTTCAGGTTAGCTCGGGGTTAGAGATCGTCGGAGGCAGCATCACACTATCAAGTCACTACCTTTGGAATAATGAAGCATGTAAATGAAATTTCAAGTGAGTGGCATGTATAGGGAACTAGTTTATTGACATGTGTTATTATGTTTTGGCCAAATGTATTGGCTTGTATTGAGTTATATGTATGTGGCCATGAGATGTGGCTCATATTAATTATGGCTTGTAAACCTAGCTTATAACAGCCCGATTTAGGGCCTAGACAGAGTAGTGGTCTCGGGACCACAAATCTAAAGTTAGAGAAATTATTTTATTATCAAAATAGAGTCATAGCATGGTTACAATAGTGCATGAAAATTTTGGTGAGCTAATTTTAACGTTTGAGAGCCCAATTGCGAAAAAGGACTAAAGCGCATGAAATGTAGAAGTCCTAAATTGATAGCTAAAGGTGTCAATTAGTTAAAGGATAAAATTCGAGGGGTCTTTAAAGAGCAATTAGACCCATAGAGACTAGGGTGGCCAGCCATAGGAGACAATTTATTGGGAAAGTCAAAAATAGGTGTTGTTTGGTCACCAATTTTGACTAGTTTTAAATTAAATAAAATAAAGGCCACACCCCTTTTATTTTCTTCTTCTTCACCAATTTTTACCAACCATAGGAGGGTTTTGAAATTCAAAATTTTCAGTAACTTGAAGCACTCACAAGTAAGTGGTTTTCATGTCCTTTATTGATGATTTTTGTATTTTTAAGACCCTTGGAGCTTGAGCTTTCAAATGAGGGTACTATTTTACAAAATGAATAAGAGTCTAAGGTTTTGTCATGAAAGGATTTGTGAGGTTTTATGATTTTTTATGGAAGAAAATGAATCTTGGGTATCTTATAAACAACTTTTGTGAAAGGTATTAGCATGGAAACACTTAAAGGGACCATTTTGCATAAGTTGTAAGATAAGTGATGAATGTGTGAAATAGTGAGAATTTGAAGTTGCTATAAGAGTAAAAAGGGTTTGTCTAAGCTTGAAAAATGAAGAAATTTGATAAAAATCAATTTTCGAGCATAGGGGCAAAATGGTCATTTTGTTAAAGTCTAGGGGCAAAATGGTCATTTTACCTAAGATGTGAATTTTGGATTTGCCTAATTGTATTTAGAGACTAAATGAGTGCATTTTTCTATTATAGATCAAGATTTACTGAATCCGAACCTAGACCGGGGGAAGGCCAAGCAAATCGACTAAACCGACTAGTCATGTACGTTTTTGTAATCCGAGGTAAGTTGTATGTAAATAACACAACTAGATTATTGATATATGCATTGAATTTTCATTGAACTGATATAGCATGATTTGATTGATTATGAAGTTGAGAATGTATATTGAAATTGAGATAGTAGATGTAACACCCCTCGCCCGTATCCGATGCCGGGATAGGGTTCGAGGCGTTACTGGTAATTCATCTTTACAAACTTACACAATTGGGTTACTGAATTTTGTTCATAATTTAAAAATTTTTAGACGTGTACACTTTGTCTCTTATACAGGCCTCCGAGACCTAAAAACATACCTAGAGGCAGTACGGAACAAAACCGAAATTGTCCGATAGACTTGGGGCACCTTAGGAAATTTTCCCTTAGTTGAAGTGTAACACACCCGTGGGTTATAGAACACACCCGTGTCCTTTTTCCAGTATGCAACACTGTCAAGGAACACGCCCGTGGGCTTAGCCCGTGTGCTACACTGACTTCAACCTCACCATTCTGTTAAATAAACACTGCCAAGGCACACGCTTGTGTGCTTAGCCCGTGCTCTATGCTGACTTAAAATTTTAGGTGCAGGGGATACAAGGTCATAGCACACACCCATGGAAGTAGCCCGTGTGTCACACATGGCCTAGACACACGCGACCTTGTTAGGCTATTTTCCAAGCTTTAAGTCACCCTCTACTAGCCAATTACACTTATAGATTACTATAGTGCATATTTGGGCCAAATTATCTATTTGTAAGTATGAAACTTTGATTAACCTCATTGCATATGAACCTCATGTCATTGGTTTCATACATGCTAAGTTAATTCTCATCTTACATTTAATGATTTATATGTCTGCTTGACATATTAAGATTGACTCGTTATTAAAACTCATTGCCAATTATAATTAAGCCATCGTATATGAATATAAACATGCATAGATTTGTAGGGCATAGCCTACTTCAAAATGAGCAAATTCTCATAGCCAAATACAAAAAGGATAAACATAATTTTACATGCCTTCATTAGGCAAATCAAATGACATATATAACAAAATACTCAAAAATCTTATACATGCCATTGGACAAAATAGAAATGTCTTTATACCAAAGCTTGTCTAGTTGATAGTGTGTTGACTCTCCAATTGTCTTCCAATCCTTTTGAGTCCTCGAGCTCTAAAAAGCAGGGAAAAGAGAGGGGTAAGCATTTACATGCTTAGTAAGCCCGTATAACTGGAAGGTAAAATTACGGATTATTTAGCATGCAACCATATTAGGCAATTAAACCAACAAGCATGAAATGGTTTCCCTAACACATATACTCAATCATCAAGTTAGTTACATAACAATGTACCATGTAATTCATCTTAGATGAGTTCATCATTTAACATATCATTTATATAAAATCCTCGTGATAGTCCCGTTGAGTTTTTAGGAAATCTCGATGGATTATCCAATCACTGTTAATTCATACGAATGATCATTTCAGGTATGCACTCCCGCGAACCTCACATCTTACGGCGGGATTACCAGTCCAGGCTAAATCCCCCGTAATATAAACTCATAAGGTGATGTCAGGATTACCAGTCCAGGCTAAATCCTTACGCGACAAACACCCTTAATGAGCTCAGATCTGAATTACCAGTCCAGTCTAAATTCAGACCTTAATCGGATTACCCGTCCGGGCTAAATCCACAATGTACACATATTCTTTGGGAGGCTCGATCACTCAAGGAACACCAGTCTAGGCTAAATCCTTTTTATACTTGAGATCTTCAGATTACCAGTCCAGGCTAAATCCTTTTCTACAACACATGCAAGATCTCAAGTTTCATGTAAATCATGGTTTATCATCGAATTCCCTTTTCAACCTCAACCGAGACATTATCCAACAATTCATTATTAAAGATGCAATTCATGTATTTTCATGCCATCAACAATGCAATTATCATGCATTCACAAAACATACAATTATGCATGTTATAGGTTTACTTCGAGTTATCCGAACTTACCTGGTATTCGTTTCGGAGCTGTGTTTTGGTTATTCCGAAACCTTGCGTTTACCTCGATCGACCTCCGAAATTTGTTCCTCGGGGTCTATAAGAACAAAATTGTATCATTAATTCACTACATTACACTTTTCAAGTTTAATTTCTACCCCCGGTCCAAATGATCGTTTTGCCCCTAACCTTTGACATTTTTGTAGGATATAGTCCTTAAGCTCGTATAATGAAACACATGGAATTTCTATCTTAACCAAGCCTATCCGAACACTTTTCCCTCACATGGTAGCCCATATTTTCCATTATTTTCACATTTCTACCACACATTTAACAACTTTTGTAAAAAGGTCCCTTTAGGGGTTTTTCATGAAAATCACCTAAGAAAAGATGTTTAACACACCTTCAACTTTCATACCCCTCCATAATCCACCAAAATACAAGCAACTCATGCATGGGTAAATTTTTAAACATGAACTATATCATGAAATATGGGTAGAAATGGAAAGATCAAGCTACCGGGATTTCAAAAATACAAAGAACATTAAAAAAGGGGCTTAGGAGCACTTACTATTGAGCTTGGAAAGCTTGAAAACCCTATCTATGGAGACTTGGGAATTTCAACTGGACAAGGAAGAAGAATGGCTGATTTTTTCCTTCTTTTTCCCATTTTATTTCATTAAAAAGCCAAATGACCAAAATGCCCTAAAGTCCTTTCTTTAAGATTTCATCCATGCAAGCCCTTTTTGTCCAAAAACTTAAAAATTGGGCAAATTGCTCTTTAAGACCTTTTAATTTATAATATAAAGCAATTTCATACAAATTGCTTCTAGAATCCAAGTTTTGCAATTTATTCAATTTAGTCCCTAATTTCCAATTGAGCACCTTACTCAAGGAATTTCTTCATGAAACTTTAACACATGCATAATCTCATATTCTAGGTCTCATAATAATCATAAAATAAATATTTTGATGTCGGATTTGTGTTCCTGAAACCACTATTTCAACTAGGCCCTATTTCGGGATGTTACACAATGTCTCAGACGTGGTCTTACATGAGAATACATATCGGATCCTATGTCATGAGATATGTATCATAACTATTCCTAAGGTTCGTACGGGGCTTTTTAGATATTAGAACTTTGTCGATACTTTCTCGGATATCTCATATTTCTCAACTCATATAGTCATTCATCATAGTTCAATAGCATATAATCAATATTAATTCAATTCAAAACACATCTATTTGTATATAGACTTACCTTATACAGATTCAAATAGACGAAATCGGCTACTCGACAACTTTCGACTTTCCCTGATCTAATTCCATTTTCTTTGGTTCTTGATCTAAATAAATTCAAATTTAACTTATTCAAACTCACATTCATTCAAATAAATCCAAAGACACATATTTAGGGCATTTTACAAATTATCCCTCACATTTTCACATTTTAACACTTTAGTCCCTATTTCACAAAATCACAAAATACACAATTTTTTTTGCACACATGCCTAGCCGAATATTCATAGTGTTCTTATATGCCCCGACATCTCATTTATTTCACATTTTAGTCTCTCAAAAATCTCATTTTTACAATTTAGCCCAAATTACTCAAATTCATCAAAAATTCAAAGACAAAACATGTTAACCCAACATCAAACTTCCATATACTATCATCAAACTTCATAAAACTCATAGTTTCATCAATGTCCCAACTCAAAATCATCAACAATTTCATAAATTCAAATATGGGCTTGATAGAACTCTAAGCAACGATCACAAAAATGTAGAAATTATCAAAAACCGAACAAAATACATACCTAAATCACCAAATCTCTTAACCAAACCCTAAGCTTGAGTTTTCTTTCTTTTTTCTTTGATTTATTCAGCCAAATGATGAATAAATGAAGCCAATATTATGCTTTGTTTAATTAATAAACATTAACACACAATCTACTATTATAACCTTATAATATACATTTAAAACTCCACCAACTAATGTCTATTAATGTCATTCAATACATTCCATGGTCAAATAACCACGTAAGGACCTCACGATTAAAGAGACATAGCAATTAGGCACTTTAACAAATAGAATGCAAATTTTGCATTTTACGCGATTAGGTCCTTTTATCAAATTAAGCACACAAACGATTAAATTTTCATACGAAACTTTCACACATGTCAATTCAAATATTATAAGCATGAAAAATAATATTAAAATATTTTTTTGACTCAAATTTGTGGTCTCAAAACTACTATTCAAACTAGGGTCTAAACTAGACTGTTACAGCATAACTGCAATTGAATCAATGGGTAGGTCAACCAATGGAAAAAATAAAAAAAAATGCAAGGTGTCAACCACGCCAGAAAATCCATGAAGTACCCAATGAAGCACAGTGAGTCTAAATTTAGTACCTTTACTCCTTTTTCCCTGAAATTATAAAGTCTTTACCGTGCATAGTTGCTTAGAATCTCACTAAGTTCATTCTAGACTTACAACTGTGTTGCCTTGTTTGAAGGAATCAAGGGTTATTGCGACCTTGGGAAGGAACAAGCCAGACTCTACCAGATTTACGCGTTGGGCGTTGAAGCTATTTCATGTGTATAGAGGGGCACCCTTAGAGGCTACGCCTCTTAGGTTGAATAAGTGTATATACACGGGCCTAAGAAGGCAAATAATTGTAAAAATCTTAGTACTTGTATACTAGGGAATACATTTGAAGTTAAATATGAATCAGGTTGTTTGCTAAGAAATTAGTGTAAAGTTGTATGGAAATTCAAGTGTTTAAATTTAGTATTTTCTGTAAATAAATCCAGTTAAAAAGGTTGATAGGTAATACGGTTTGATTATGACATTTGGTACTCGGACCTAATGATCTGATCGAGCAATGGGTGTTACATTAAAAAAGCTGGATTCATATCAAAATGAGTTTGAATGATGATTAGTTTAGCAATACTGAGTTTCAGCCAATTTGCATCAAAAGTGGTTTTGTCCAACTAGTGTGGTCATTCTGTAATTGACTAAAGTCTGTCCTGAAAACAAAAATGAAATATAAACTAGAATAAAAACAATCGTATCTATAAATTTTAGTTTTCCTATTTATCTTATTAATAACAAAAAATAAATTTTATATTTAATGCTGAAACATCCCCGGCAACAGCACCAACAACTTGACCACCGCCAAACGTGTGAATGTTTGGACAGGAAATATTGCAGCAAAAGATATGAAAATAAGATAGCGATGTCCGCAAGTATACAGGTCAAACTGTAATATAGTAAATGTTATAATGGAACATAGGGAAATATTCTGATGATCGTACCCAAAGGAGAACTAATTAAATCCTAAATCTACTCCTACAATAGTAAGTCTAAATAGTAATAATTAAAATCTATATTACAACAACCAATAACAGAGACAAAGATCATAAACTAAATTAAACTAGATTAAATAACATAAAATAAACAAACAACTAAATTAGATTAACAGGTAAAAGATTAACTCGTTTCAGTGGTTGTAGTGAACATTAGAATATGGGTTTAAATGGAATTAACTATTATTTAACTAGTATTACCTTTTAGCATCTATTAATCAACTAACTCATAGGTATTCACTTATCTCCCGACCTCACTTTCCTTACCGGGATAAGTCACGATTTACTCGACAAACTTATCTCCCGGCCTTGTTTAACCTAGTTTACTTCCTAAGATCGTCAATTTTAGGGTTTAAGCATACATGATTTAAAACTAGTTAATACCTACAGGAAACCCATATTCTTCTATTAACTACTCCTACGTCCACTTATTAATCTTCCTAAAGACTTAGCCTCTTATGGATCTAGATGTCAATACTCTTAGATTTAACTTAAACATGTAAAAGAACACAAATAAATTAAATAAGAGAAAGATAAGAAATTGCTCAATCAATTGAATCGGATGTGATTAAAGTGGCATAATATCATAAAACAGATCTTAATGTTTGCTAACAAACAATAAAAGAAAATATTAAATACTTTAATTAAACAGACTTACGTTTAAACCGAACCTAGTTGAAAAGAACAAGAGTATTTCAAAACGAAAAGGAGAATAAACTTAAAACTAAAATTTACTAACTATAGCTCCTAAAAGCTTCCCCCACATGTTGGAAATATCCTTACTATTTATACTGATGTTTAAAAACCCTAAATAGGTCAATAGGAAGCCTTAATTTTGGAAATAATTGATTGTGCAAACTATTTTAGTCTTTACGATACTTATGTCCTACGTTCAGCCCTGTCTCACGACACAACCAAGGTGTGTTGTAACTCGACATTGATTTCCCAAGCTAGGAGTTCTGACTTCTCGTGTTGCGTCTTAAGAAGCTTGTGCTACACTTAGGTGTCGTTTCTAAGGTTATCGAGCAGCCAAACAAACATCTTGCACATTCAATTAAATCGATTAAAACTACCTAAAGCCCGAATTAGCCTAATAGGTCAACTAACATTAAGTCTTGCATAAAAATGATTATTTTGCAAGTAATTAAACCTAAACTATGAAAGTTGAAAATGAGATAGTTAATTATAAAATGACTAGAAAACAAGCCTCCTAATTATCGAATTGTACTAAAATTCCCACCACGTTAGGTGGTCGGTCAATCGTACCCAAGGGATTACTATATTAGAGAAATTATTAGTAAATTAATTACTCAAAAATAATTACTAATCTAATCAATTTACAAATTAGTGGTGCTAGTTAAGAAACAAGATAGCAATAAAACTAATTAAATTAAACTAACCTAAACAAGCCTAATAGAATTTCCTATTCCTAGTGTCAACAATATTCTACTAAGGTCGTTAATCCTAGTATACTAAATTCTTTGGAAGACTTTAAAAAATATTCAATTTTTAGATAAATAATTACTTAATTAATTAATTAGTTAAGCAACTAAATCATGCGAAATATAGATAAAACATAAATTTTTTTCTACTACTCATACAAACAATCAATTAATCAATTTAACGATAGAGATATGAATAAATAGAATAGGGAATAAAATGATCATGAATTTAATCGATGTAATAGTGCGGTTCAAGAACAATCTCCGGTTGCAATTGTTTTAACTTCAGAATAGAAATCTTTCGATTAAGAAAACATAAAAGAAAACTAAAACAAAATTGAAATCAATGGCATGAAAAATTGTCTGCAACCCCATTTATTGTGGTTAAAAAGCAAATTATATAGGAAAAAATTAAATGACTAAGATGCCCCTCTAATTAGTATAGCAATTAGGGCTTTAAGCCCCAAAAAAAAACCCTAATCTGCCTATGTAAAACCTAACTGCCACATTCAGGAAATCGTTGCGATGTCGCGATGTGGAGTTCTTACTCGTCGTGACATCACATACTATTTGTGGCATTTCTTCATTTCGAAGTTTGGTGTCATGACTTCCGTAGCTCGATGTCGCGACAATCACTCCAATGCCATTCTTAGGACTATTTTCAGCTCTATCTTTGATGTCGCAATTTCAATGCTTTGTTGTCACGACTTTGCTGCATTTTAAGTTTGATATTGCATCTTTAGCTCCTAAATCACCCTACATAAACACATAACCTTATTTAAGTATCAAATTATTATAAAAAAAACTATTAAAAAGTATAAAATACTACTTCAACTAAGAAATCATAAATAAACACTAAAATGACTTGATTTATCTATTAAACAGGCTCAAATTACATGAAAATGGATACAAATAATAGTGTAAATCATGCCAAATTATCTTACAGCTCTCAAATTATTTATAAAGTGTGTTGGTCATGCTTGGCCACATATAGCAACGAGCTATCTCATCATACTCCTCCCAGCATTTTCTAGCCTCAGCTTGAGTAGCCGAAGGGCATTTATTATCAAGGACTATCTTAAATTTCTCACAGCTTAAGACAACTATCAAGTTCCTTTTCCATTCATTATAGTTGTTTTCATTCAGTTTGTTCTTAGTGAGTATATTTAATAAGGGAGTATATTAAATATTAATTTTATTTAAAATATTGATATATGTACCAATGTTTTAATTCTATTGGTATCTTTTAGGATGTATAAAAATATTTTATAAAATAAATATAAAAAATTTTAAATTATTAATCGTATGTGTAATTTTTTTTTAAAACGTATGAATATCTATCTAAGTATTTAAAAAGTTTTGGCTATAAAATAATTTATACACTTTTTTAATTGTATATATTCATACATTAAAAATTACATCTACGATTAGTAAAATTAAAATTAAAATTATTTATATTTATTTGTTTTATAAAATATATGTTTTTTATACATCCTACAATATACCAATAGAATTAAAAGATTGATACACATGTCAATTCCTAAAAGGTATCAATAGAATTTAAACATTGATACACATATCAATTTTTTAGAGGAAATTAATTTTTAATATTTGTTAAAGTTTATATAATTTAAAAAATTCGTTTTGAATGAATCTAGACAATAGTGTGTCTAGATTCATTATGGACTTCACTGTTAAATGGCTATTATTTATTTATTTATTATTGTTTGAACATTATTTAATATTTTTAAAAAATTTAATAATATTTTAAAAAATTATAAACTTTTAAAAAAATATATTTTTATTTTTTTAAAAAAATTAAGCTTTTAAACAAATGAACCTAGATAACCATATGTCCATGTTCATTTCAGTAAAAAATTAAATATTCTTTTTTTTTTTTTGCTAATGTGGTAGCTGGTGTGGCATGGAGCGCCATGTTAGTGCCGTTAACGGTCATGTCAACGTTGTAATGATCAATGTTAGTAAAATGGCTTATTTAGCCAGTTTTGTTAGTTCAGGGGTTCAATTGGGTGCAAAAATGTCGCAAGGGCTTATTTGATTTTTGCAAAAAAATTCGAGGGCCTTTTAAACCATTAAGCCTAATAATTATATACTTGATTCCTTGAATTAATTGATTAATAATTATGTATGAAATTAAATAAGAATGGTTGTGATTTGTATGTGATTTGGAATATTTGTTTAAGTCGTGTTATATTAATTTGTGATGAGTTAGTGAGAATAAAATTTTGAATTTTAAAGCTATGAAATAAGTTCGAATGATGTATATGCATATTGATATAAAATACAAAATTAAATTTTAAAGGTTGAAATTGAATCCAAGAATAATAAATTAAGTACTTGAATGTTATAAAAAAATTTAAATCTTTTTATGTAACATCTTTGCTCAAATTGTTATCAGATTGAGTAAGAAATATTATAAATTTAACCCTTTTCCTCTTTTTAAGTGACTATATTAACAAAAAGAATTGAACTTCCTAAAGGTGACTAACAAAATAGTTTAGTAATTTTTTTACCATTATCATGTTGATGAAGAAAAGATTTGACAGAATGAATCGGTATCATCTAAGTGCGAAAAACTGACAGTTGCTCTAGACAAATCAGAGTGCATTATTTTAATTAGTTGGTTTCTTACCGCATTAGATAAGCCAAAGACAAGAAAAATGAATAACACCACCAAAAATTTTCAATTTTAATACTGAAAAGGCATCCATTTTACGGGAGAAGATTTTTCTTATCTTGATCCTTAACATGGTTTGATACTTTTATTATATTCAAATTTAGGCGTGAGTATTCGATCGAATCGAATCGAATCGAATCGAAAATTTTCGAGTTAATCGAGTTTTCGAATCTTATTTCATCATCCTAACTTTATTTGAAATTTTCTCGAATCGAGTCGAGTGAGATGGAATTCAAATCGAATCGAATCGAATATATTTGTTCGAGTTAAATTTTAAAAAAAAATGACTAGCCTTATTTATTTTTATGTAATTTTTCAAAAAAAATAATTTTCTTTAAAGTTTTTAAACATGATCATACAACAAAAAATTAAAGTAAATAAGTGAATAAATACAAGCAACACAACATCAACCCAAATAAACAACATTAATCCAAAAAACAACAAAAAAAAATACAACAAGATTACAATAAAAAAACATAAGTAAAAGTCAAAGTAAACAACATGAGTCGAAGTAAACAACGACATTATAATAAAAAAACATAAGAAAAAGTCCAAAATACAATAGAAACTTACACCACTCCAAACAAGAAAAAAACACAACAAAAGTTCAATTAACCAACGACAATAACAAACCAAACCAAACTAATAACAATAACACATAAGCTCAAAAACCATTATAGAATAGTTTAAGTTTCTTCATGAGTCCAAATAAACAACAAAAACAATACAACAACATTGTAATTAAAAAAAAAACATAAGCAAAAATCCAAAATACAATAGAAACCTACACCAGTCCAAAAAAAAAAAAGAACACAACAAAAGCTCAATTATCCAACAACAATAACAAACCAAACCAAACTAATAACAATAACACATCAGTTTAAAAACCATTATAGAACAGTTTAACTTTCTTCTTGTGCTTCAATCATAGTTGATAATCTTGAAACATCTAGTAAAAGTATTGATTGAGTTAGTTAAATGATAAAAAATGTTTGCAAAAATAAATTAAATAAACATTTAACTTTATAAACTAATGCTAAGTATGTTACCTTCTTGATCTTCGGGTATTTTGAATAAATCTAGCAAATTTAAAAACAAAAAAGTTAGGTAAATTATGGGAATGCTTACTAATATAAATAATTCAAAAGCTTATTTTATAAATTAAAATTTATATATTACCATCTTCCATGGTTTGAAGTTCATCAACATAATCTTTAAGATTGATGGCATCATTAGATTTCCGAAGCCAATCTTGTGTGCAAACCAAAGCCTCGACCATGAGAGGAGTTAGAGAACTTCTAAAACTATCGAGAACACGTCCACCCGTGCTAAATGCACTTTCTGAGGAAACTGTTGAGATAGGAATAGCAAGAATATCTCGAGCCATTTGTGCAAGAATAGGGAATCTAGGACTGTTCATTTTCCACCACAATAATAAATCAAATGAACTTGAATTGTTTACTTCTTCATCCTCACCCAAATATCTATCCAACTCAGATTTGCTTTCTAATCCAACTTGTTTCTTCTTCTTAAGGTATTTTTGTTTGGCCAAGCCCGTTTTCATTTCTGACTGATCTATTTCCATTGAACTGCAAAGATTTGTTGAAGAACTAGATCTACCTTCAAACAATTCAATTCTCCCTACGTTAGAAGAATACTCATTGAACAAGCAATGCAATTCTTTATCAATCATTTTCATAATTTCATTAGCAACATTAGGAAAAAGCAAGTTGACCCCAAAGTCCAAAAAACTCATTTTACATCGCGGATCAAAGATGACCGCCAAGTAAACTAGCATGTTGATCTTGTTTCCTTCACCCCCAATACTTATTATATTTCTCTCTCATTTTGGAAGTCATAGAAATTATGTCTAGATCTCCACAATCTTTCCACCCATCAAAAAGACAATGTACATCCGTCAATACTTCAAAAAGTGAATGAGAGGTAACATGCAAAGATCCAGACACCTTCAATGTAAAATGATAAAAAGGCTCCAGTACTTTTATAACTCTTCGAACAATTTCCCAATCATCAAATGTAGGAACTCCATCTCCAGCAGTAAGATCAAGAAAAAAATTATGGTCATCACGTACATATGATTCAAATGCACACTCGTATTTTTCAGCCACCTTTAACATCATATATGTTGAGTTCCATCTAGTAGGCACATCTAAACACAATTGAGCCTTACTATCTGTCATTTCTTCTTTTACCCATTGGTTGAATTTTGTCAACCTCGATGGTGATGCTCTTATATACCTCACAGCACCTCTAACTCGATCCACAGACACAGAAGCATCCTTAATACCGTATTGTACAATGAGATTAAGAATGTGTGCAACACATCTCATATGAATAAATTTTCCATTTGCAATAGAAGCATTTCGATGATTGAATTTCTTTCTCAAATATTCAATGGCAACACTATTGGCGGATGCATTATCAACCGTAATAGTGAAGACCCTTTCAATCCCCCAATCTCGAAGACATTTTTCAATGGCTTGACCTATGCTTTCACCTCTATGAGCTGATATTGGGCAAAAATTTATAATCCTTTTTTGCAACCTCCACTCATCATCCACCCAATGTGCTGTTAAAACCATATAAGATATCCTCTACAATGAAGTCTAAGTGTCTGTAGTTAAACAAACTCTACTTATATCTTTTTCAAAACAGTTCTTTATCACACTCTTCATGGAGTTAAATAAATCAAGACAATCCCTTCTAATTGTCCAACGAGATGGAAGACTAAACCGTGGGCATGCTATAGAAAGAAAGTATTTGAAACCCTCTCCCTCTACAATTTTAAAAGGTAGTTCATCCACAATTATCATACGAACTAATGCTTTTCTAACAGCATCTTTATCAAACACCCAAGTTGATAAATCCGTTGTTTCTTGGCTAACCTTCACAAATGCTAATTCTGATTGCTTCGGATTAGAAATATTACCTCGAGGTCTTTTTAGGCATGTTTTCAAATGGTTATTCAAATTTTTTGTAGAACCCGAAGTTGATTCCATGGTGTAAGTAACATCACAGGTATTGCACCTTGCTCTCTTCTCCCCCTCTTTAGTCACAAATTTGGTGAAATGGTTCCAACAAGTGATCTTGGAGTAATCTTTTTCAACATTTTCATTGGTTGTTGTTTGATCATCTTTACTTGGGGAAGAATTTTGTGAACTTTGAGTTGAACTATCTCGCTTTGGATCAGTCATCTACAAGTAAACATTTTTGCAATCACTAACCATGACCAATAATTGATTTAAAATCAAACTTAATAAATCGAGTTAAATTAAAAATTAATTAATATAATAGTATAATAGCATAAATTAATTAATATAATAGTACAATAGCATAAATTAAAAATAGATAGCACTTAATAACACATTATAAGGATACTAATTCATATTTGTTAAGGGTTATTGTACATCAAGTGGAATAGTGGATAAAGCTAAAATTCCTCGAACCCCCATCATCGCCTATCTTTGTAGGTTTTTCTTCTTCAATCATTGTAAATAAATTACATAATATTATTAGAAAATAGATCTCACTTGAAGGGAAACTGAAGCGATACATTTTTTTTGGTTTAAATTCATATTTTTAGTATAAATTTTTATTCAAACTTGCTCAAATTTGAAGTAATTATTAGACAATTTTATATAACAGTATTATGACTACAGTTTGCCAATGAAAGACTGCTTTGAAATTTAGTGTTACCATATAGCTTTGGACTTGAAAAGAAAAATAAATGAATTAAGATTAGAATTTAAAACATACGATACGATTATATCACTTAAAATTTAAATAAATATAAATTACTGTGGTTATAAGAAATTATATATAAATGAAAAGAAATATAAAAATTTATAGACGCACAATAATCGGATCCATGAGACCAATAAGGTTGGAAGAATCGATTATAAAATTATCTCGCACTTTGACTCGAGGGGCTAATATTTTAATACTAATTGATTTCTTCCAAAATGTTCTTCATACAAAATGAATTAAGATTTCTTCACTTTTCAGCCAAAACAAAATTATATTGAAAAAATAAGAAAACAATTTCTACAAGGCCTCAACAGATCAAAACTTTTGTCAATATTCCAACTCACCACGTTTGATTAGTTCTTCCTTTAGTGGTTCAGGTATTTGTCGAATAAAACTGGCCTTTGCATCTGCAAATCAACTTCTTCTTCCGCACAAAAGTAGTTGAAGGTAAGAATCAAGGTTTGACATTTATGAAGTTGATACAAATTGTGGGGATATTATTGCAATAAAAAGAAAAGGAATTAAAAGAAAAAAAGAGTGTGTAGTGCATCTAGCAAAGGAAATAGAAAGGCCATTTGTTATGTTTTACTCTGGAAAATTCAAAAACTTGCTGCAAAGGAAAGGGGCATACAAATTGAAATCTATGGTGAAAGGGAACCGACATCACACAAATCCCTCATAAAACAAACATTACATCTCAAAATGACCATTTATCCTAAAACGATACATTATGAACAAAACCCGCAGATTTTTGCAGGCAAGAAAGCAAACTAAATTCTTGCAAACTAAACATAAGCTCAAATCGGTTCAATCACAAAGAACACTTCTATCTCATTATCCAGTCCATGTATGCGCATGTTTATATCAATGTTGAGTAATAAATAAGCCTTAGGTTTGAAAAACAATGCTTGAAAGCATTTTATTGACTCAAAAGCTCTGGGGAACCAAATCAGCCTTGGCTTGGAAAAAGAAAAAAAAATTGTCTTTCTTTGCAAGTATATGCTTCTACAGAAGTTTATCATACATGCCAACAATTTACACCATTTTGATGAAAATTTACAGCAAGAAGAATGCATCAAAATTCCTAAAGAAATCATGCATGCAAAGTAAACATAAAAATTAAATTACCCATACATGGGCGTATTACATAACAGTTCAACAAAGACAAAGACTTACTCGATTTAGAGTAAAGATTTTAATTTGAAGGTTGTAATGAATTAAAAGAAGAAGAAGGATTTTAATTTTAGGGTTTTTTTTTTTTGAGAAAAATAAAGTTTAAGGTTTCATGGAAATGGGGGTTTGAATAAAGAGTTTAATTTTAGGGTTTCATTTCATACAAAACAGAGTTGGGGGCAAGGAGAATCAGAGAATAAGAAAAATAATTGGAAATTGGAATTGGCTACAGCTGGGGTATGGGGGGTTTGAATTGATTTGGATTTGGGGGAGGAATGGGTTTTGGGAAAATAATATTTTGGGCAAACGGGCTTGGGTTGGGGTGGGGAAAAAATGGGATAAAATAAATTAATAAAATATTTGGGCTTGGGTTTATAATTACTAAAAGCTTAAAATCTAAAAAAATTTAAAAATATAGTTTATATTTGGTTTATTCGAATTATTCGAGTTATTCGAATTCGAGAATTCAACTCGATTCGAACTCGAAATTCAAAAAAAAATTCGAGTTGATTCGATTAATTTGATTAACTCGATTAACTCGATTCGAATAATTCGAAATTCGAATTTTTTTTCGATTTTTTCGAATCGAATCGAATTTTGCTCATCCCTATTCAAATTGGAAACATATTCAATTGCTTAAGATTAATTTTTTGTTTCATATTCTAATATTTAGGAAGAATAAATTGATAAAGAGAAAGCTAAGTGGTTAGAGTTAAAAAGGAAATTTGAATTAGAATTTCCAAATTTATAAAATTTGAGTAAAAGATAATTAAGAAAGATGAGCATAGTTTTAAGGAAAGAAGATATCTAGATATCTTTTCATCTTATTTTATTTATAAAACGTGTTAGTATTTAATATATTTCATAAATAATATTAAAAAATTGATAAATATTTTTTTAATTAATTATTTTTTAATATTTTATTATATTCTTAAAAGACATTAGTCTACTTCGTGACTCAATTAAAAATTCTATCGACAATATATCAAATAATTTCTCTTATAAAATATTACTTTTATGAAATTAAAATAAACATTTTAATATTTATAATGTTAGTACAAACTTTAATTAATTAATTCATAAATTTTATTATTATATTTAAATGTTTAACAAATAAATATTAAAAAAACTATATTTTGTAATTTTAACTAAACATTAAAATTTTAATTAATATATATAACTACATTTAATTTATATCACGTATAAATTAAATTAAAATTTTAAGTAATACATATTAAAAATATATTTTTATTTTAATAAATTAATTAAGTAGTTTTTAATACCTAAATTTAATTAGAACAAATAATAAATATTAGTTTTATTTTAACATTGTTGTATTAAATTTTAATATGTACAAAACCTTATTTAAAATTAACATTCATAATCACTCGAAAATAAATTAAACATTATTATATATGTTTTATAATCAATAAATGAACAACGTTAGTAAATCTAAAGCTCATTTTTAAAAATTACTATAAAATTTTATTAATTTTAAATTAATATTATACTTTTATAAAATATTTTAACTAATAAACTTTTGTTTTTTCTTTAAAATTGTTTAAAAGTATATGACTGTTTTACTTTGAATATATTGTAAATTCAAGTTTATTTAAAATATTAACTTTTTATTCTTAACTTATATTGAGTATAATATAAACTATAAAGTTTCTAAAAGTTAAATATTTATATTATATTATTTTTATTTTCTCAATCACAATCTTCTTTAAAATGTTACAAATTTTGTAATAAATATTTGAAAACTAAATATAATAGATTTTACGGTAAATTACACTAAAGGTCACTAAACTATTAGTAAATTTATATTTTAATCACTCAACATTAAAAGGTTACAAAATGGTCACTAAACTATTTAGAATTTTTTTATTTAAGTCACTGAACAATTTAAAAGTATTTATTTAAGACATTGGGCTATTAAGTTTTCTTTTAAAAAAAAAAGGTTCGGCTAGTGAGCTCCAAAGAACGATTTGATGACTAGTACAGTGGATCAATATCCATCAACGAGTAGAAAAATACATCAGCTTTAAGTCAATCTGACAGTTAGTGTCGGATATCAGAGAAAAAATTGTTTGAACTTTAGCTCATAAATTCATGACGTTTAAAGTTGTTTTATGAAAAAAAAACTCAAACTGTAAAAGTAAAGGGGAAGAAAAACTTTTGATTGTTGAAGGCAGCATGAATAGAGAAGGCCATACAATATTGATTTTAATACATAATGACTGAAATGAAAACTTTCGAATAATTTAGTGATCATTTTGTAACTTTTTAAAGTTAGGTGAACAAAATATGAACAAACTAATAGTTTAGTGGCATTTAGTATAATTTACCCTAAATGTTAATTGATATATGCAATTATGACCGTGCGATAAAAAAAGTAGTTGATATATATTTGTTTGGCAGATTCAAACAAGGAAATTGTCAAAATTTTGACTGTCCAGTGCGCCACAACCAGCCCACGAAATACATCGTAAGAGACTCCTCTTTTACCAATTTTCTTGTGTGTTCTTATGCAACTCATTCATCTAAGCTAAAGCTTTTTTCATTACGAAGGGGTAAATGAAAATTTAAAGTACATTTTAACATTGTAGGTGAGAGCACCAGAAAGTGACTGGTTAAACATGTTCAAGATGAGGAAGTTTGGCATTTGTTGGCTTCTCTTGGTGGGGTTTCTCAGCTCCCATCTCAACGGTTCCATTGGCGGTTGGCTTCTTTGCTTCTCCAGAGCCCTTGTTGTTGCGATAGATGCTGTAAAGGATGAGCTGCATGAACCCCAGCCCACACCCAAATCCATTGGGGATCTGCACAAAACCATATCAGCTATTTCACAACAGACTCTCACACTGGAGGCATTGCCTTCTTGAATGGTAAAAACAAAGAATTTCTACACAAGATAAGATGATGAAAGAACTTACAGCAACAAAAGCATCACGACCAAGAAGGCCATAGACAAACCATGAAGTACCACACAGGAACACAAACAGTGACAAGAAAAATGGCATGAACTCCACACTCTTCGTTTTGATCACCAGCCTCTATATTACATTAAAAGCAACAAATTTAGAACCCAAAAAAAGGGTTGTGTTTTTAAAAAAAAAAAAAAGTGAGGAAGAAGTTGAGCTCACCATGATTGAAAGAGGTGAAGCGTACATGATAATTGAGAAAATGGTAGCAGCAAGGCCACAAAAGAGTTTTCTGCCATTACCATGGAGGGCAAAGAGGGAGATGAGGGCAACAGCAGAGAAAACGGTGAGTACACAAGCGAAGAGCCCAAGGATTCTAGCTTTCTCCGTTTTTGGTGCGTAGAAGATGAAGATGAGCACATAAATGGTCTCGATGCCTGCACCGGTGCCATTGATTGTTGAAACCAGAAGGTTGTTTTTTGATACAAAGGGAAGCCCATACCTAAGGAATTGCCAAAAATAAATTACAGAATATGTTAAAAATCAAGGTTTTGCTATAAAAGCTACTAAGAAAATAAAACTTCTCTTGGTAATGAGATAAAAATTAAAAAACAAGTTGAACAAGGTTTGGTTGTCCATGCATTTGTTGTTTTAGACATTGTTTTTGTCTCCTTGAGAATTACAAGTACGAAACAATTTGACATGATCTAGAAATAGGAGGATCAAAGAAATATATAAAAATGGAAACCCCAAAGGTTAATATCCGATAAATTCTTGAAAAGTTAAACATTTAATAAAATCAGGGCAGAGTATAATATGAATAAGCTAAAGAAATTTTGGACCATTATGTCTGGAACCGGACCATCCCATTGAGCTCATGTCAAGCCACGAAAAATAAAGACAAACTATTTTATAAGAGATTGAATGGATTTTAAAAACAAACATTTTAATTTGTGCCAACATAATTTTTTTTATATATATAATTGAACTTAAAATCAGTGTATATCTTGAGCAGTTAATTAAAAGGGTAAAAAGGTAATTAGGGTAGTTGAAACTTGAAAATGAAAGAGAAAGGCTCACCAAGCAGAGAGGAGACAGTTGAGGAAGGTCATGACATAGGGTATTCCCGAGAATTGCTCTGTAGACTTACTTCTAATGATCCTCGTAAATGTTATCCTTCAAAATGTTAAAACATAACACAAATTTTCATAATTAATCTTTGAATGGTAGCTCACAATCTTTTTTTTTTCTTTCATAGTTTTTATTTTGGACAAAAATATTATAAAGAGGTGAAACCAATACATCATTCCCAAAATGTATAGAGAAGGAAAAAAATTGTAGCCATTTTTGCTGAAAAGGAAAAGAGAAGAAATTTAAGAGAATTATATTAAGAAAAACCAAAGCTTTCTTCTTTCTTTGGGAAAGAAACAAGAAGATTTTTGCTGTTTCCACCGTATTTATGAAAACCAAAAACTGGGAAATTTTTTTCTTTGTTTATTACATAAGATACAGAGAGAGAAAAAAAGAAAGGAAAACTTGTTCTTCCATTGATGAAGAAGAGCTTGTTTGAATGGAGTTTTTATATTTAAAGTTGCAAGAACAAAAAACACAGAAAAGATTAATCTTTTTCCTTATGCTTTGTTCTTTTTCGTTTTCAGAGAAGGTGAGAGCAGTGGCTTTATTTTACATACGTTGGAGCCAAGAAGAGGAACAAAGCAGTGGCATTCCCTATAAAAAAGAAAAAAACATTAACATAAACCAGAGAATACATTTTCATAAGAAAGTTTGATGGAAGGAAGTTTTTTAAAAAGAAAAAAGAAAGAAAACCCACCAAAAACACCAAAAATGAAATGCAAAACTTCCATTGTGTTATCAAACTTGATCCTAATCCAAATGAAGTCTGGGGTGGGTTGGGGGGGCGGGGGAACAAATGAAGTAGTAGAGGTGTATTTTACAAATGACAAGGAGAAGAGCGGAGCAAACAAGAAGCAAGGGTGTTAATATAGAAAAAGAAAAGAATAGGAAGGGATTAAAAATAAATGTGTTGAAAAATGAGTGCAAAACAGTGAAATATGTGTTTTGTTCTTATCCACTGGATCTTGAGTAAGGAGCAGCGTCCATTTCTTGCTTCCTTCTTATACTCGTGAATTTGAGGTAAAAACTGATATACAAAACATGGGGGGTTGTTTTGAAAGTGATATCGGACGGATTATCTCAAGGCGTAAAACGTTAAATATTTAATCCCCCAATCCCATTGCCCTTTCTGGATTTTGGTGTTTATTTATATATACATTAAATCATTTCCTAAATATTGGGATTGCTTTGTTTTTTAACTAACATTCCTTCATTTTCTTCTTAGGGTTGGTTAAATTGTTTTTTTCCAAAATAAATCACGCATTTCGAACATTTTCTTTGCAAGTAAGAGTACGCTCAAGTGTTCAAAATTATGTGTTACCAGAGGGAAATCATCCCACGAGGGTCGGTATAAATTTTACGAAGAAAACGAAATGGTATTTGGAGGCGGTATTTAATAGGCCTCCGCAGTAAAATTCAGGATCCACATTTTATTTTTTTCATCAACTCCAATCCCTTATATAAAAATATCTTAATTCAATTTTATAAATTCAACTTCACGTTAACAGATGCTTGTTAGTTGTGATAAATAATTCGATGATATATTTTAAATGAAGTTTTATAGATAGCGAAAATAATACTATTCAATCTAGTTTAATTCTAGATTTAGTTGGATGTCTAACTAGTAAATATGAAAATGCCTAAAAAATTTTAGTTTCATAAAAACTAAAGAAATTTATTATGCAAGAGAATTTTAAGTTGAGTACTATTTGTAAAATTTAAATTTACTTATTATATTTTTATTTTTATGAATTTAATTTTTTATCTTTTAAATTTTAAAATTTAGATTTTAACTGTTAACACTGTTAAGATTATTTTATTAATTTTAAGTTCATTATAATACATATTTGTTACATGACTATTATACCAGTAATTTTTTAATTTCAAAATACCACACAAACATATTTTAATATATTTAATTTAATAATATTAACTATTAAATTTAAATTTTAAAATATGAAAATAAAAAATTAAATTTTGTAAAAAAAATAGAAATTAAATTTCAAAACTATAAAAAAAAACACAAAAATCTATGACATAATTTAATTAAAAAGACAAATATAAAAGAGAGGAAAGACGAGACAGAAGTTGCGTGAAAACAGCCATAGCTGAAAGCAAGACAGAGGGGATTAATTAGTGGTGTTAAGAAATTAAGTAATCTCCTTAGCATCAAATGCAACAGTGAGTCATTAGTGGATCGGGTGCAAGCAACAGTCAGTCATGACATCTACTTAGGAGTTAAGGACCCACTTTCGCATGCATCATTAATGTTAGATCAAATGGATAACAATATTTTCATCACATCCAGTCTAAATTTGGAGCTACATGCATTTCACCCATCAGCCTTTCTCTCCATAGTAAGGAAGAAGCTCTTAGGGTTTGCTTCTAAGAATGAAAAGAAAATTGAAAAGAGTTCATTGCTATAGTCATTTTTAAATTATGCCTTCGTTATGAATTATTTTTCATTTTAATTAAATATTAAATTATTAAGATTACAAGAATTAAATTTTTTTATTATTAAAATTAGTAAATGACAAGTCAAATTTTATATAGCTAAATTTAAAATAATTTTTTTTAAAAATAACACATTGTAACATAACTTTTTAAAGTAAAAATTAAAAATAAAGTAAAATTAAAAAAAATAGAGTGAACGATAAAGCATCTATAAAAATTTCTAAAATATCAAAATAAGATTTAGGCAACATCCATTTTAATAATATTCACTTTTCTTAACATTTTCATTTTTATATCATATAGTTAATATATCAATTAGCAATTAAATTAATAATTTTAGCAACAGAATTACTTAATTGGTATAATATTGAAAATTTGAGAATGTAATTAGAATGATATGAAATTTAAAAACTAATTTAAAATAAAGGTCATAGTTTAAGAATATCTGATGTAATTAATTCAATTAAAAAATATGCAACATAATAAGAAAAATAGATTGATAAATTCATTGGTGTGTTAAAATGTAAAGAAGAATTATTTTATTTCCTTTTATTTTTAGGTAGAATTGAAAAATAAAAATGAAATTTAAAAATGAAAATGTTAAAAAATGCATAATCTTATAAATTGCATATTTAACTTCCATCATTTTCTTCCCTCAATTTCATTTCATTTTGCAATGATTTATTTTTGCGATTATAGGATGAAAAATGGTTACCCAATTTATGTCAGGACTGGTCAATTCATCTTTTATTTTGATTTTTTGAATCATACCGAATTATTTCGTACTCCCAAGTTAAAAGTTCTCTTTTCAAGCATTCATTAATCTCTCAAGATTTTAATATCGGAAGATGTGCGTCTCTAAATTTGAATTCTGTAACCTTCTACCCTTGTAGATAACAACTCTAGCTACGCAAATAACTTGAAAATAATGGATTAATTTAAAAGTCCACAATTGCGCACTTGTAAATTAATTAGTTACTGTTGTGCCACTTAAAAAGAAGATATAATAATTTATTTGATTCTTTAACTTAATTAAATTAGTTATATGTACTGTTTTTTTAAATTGATTTTTTAGGTATTTTTTCTTTAAATTAGAAAAATATGTCATTTTTGGAGAGTGTTGGACACACTTTTTTTTAACGGTCATTTTCTCAATGATTTTTTAAACGTTGGTAATAGTAAATTTTTTTAAAAGATCAATATTAACTTTTTTTTCTTATAAATACTAGGTCATTTTTCATTCTTCCCACTCAAATTCAACTATCTCTATTCTCTTTTAAGTTCTCTCAATTTTCTCAAGTTTTCTTCAAGATTTTCCTATACACTTGTTTAAAAATACATTAGTTTAATTTAACTATTTTGTATATTCATTTCGACTAAAGTTTCACGAATAACAAGCTCTCTGATTTATTTTGACGACAACCACATTTTCGTCGCTCAAGCGATAATGGTAAGGAGAAATTTTTAATTTTGTTATTTTCAATTAAGTTAAATTTAAAATATTTAATTTTTAAAATATTTTAAATTATTCTATTTTGTCGATATAAGTATGCAGATGATTGTGTTTTGGAAGGGTTCATACATAATTTGTCAAGGAGCCCAGACACCGAACTTCGTGCTTACTTGCAAGACGTGGGATTCTTGTATGTATCTTGTAACACCCCTAACTCGTATCCGCTACCGAATTAAGGTTACAAAGCATTACCAAACAAATGGAACACTTAAATATACCTTTCATACATAATCATAATCATAACAAGAAATAACCATTCACATACATATAGTCCCTAACTTGAGCCTTTGAGGCCCTATAACTACATTAGAAACAATTCAAGACTAAATTGGAGACATTTGGAAAGTTTAGGAAAAAGTTGTAAAATTTTGACTATAGAGGTCACACGGCCATGTGCCTCACATAGCTGAGACACACGTCCGTGTAACAATTAAAATAAAGAGACACGATCGTGTTACAGCCCGTGTCCTCACCTGTGTAACTTTTTGAGTTGGGTCACACGGTCAAGCCACACGTCCGTGTGCCAGGTCGTGTAGCTCTCAAAATAACTACACACAGCCGTGTCGCCTAGTCGTATGTGACACACAGCTGAGTCACACACCCGTGTCTCAGGCCGTGTGGACATGAATTTTCCCAAAAAAAAAACCATTTCCATAATTGAAATCAAGTATGTACTTAAAAGCATTTTGTACATATCATCAAGACCTCAAAAACATGACCAAAAATCTGTATAAAATGACCAATTCGTTATTCTAAGATCATTCAACTAATATGCCATATAAGGCACCTCAAATACATACAACAACACTTATCTAAACATGCATATTTTAGCACATATCAATCATCAAGTACTAGTTCCAAATCTTACCAAACATGACTCAACTTGATCATTACTATTCCATCACAAAACATGCCATTAGAGCCATTCAAAACATACAAATTATGATAGTTCAATGGCACCAACTATCAAATATAAAATGGTACCTACCAAGATAACCTGCACAACTCATACATTCCAAAACAATCATCAAACATACATCATAATACCATTACAAATCACTCTATACATGCCACTATAAACCTTAGCCAAAAATGGTCAAAAACTATCGAATTAACTGTTGGATAATGTGATAGATCTCCGATGAGTTTCCAACCAAATCAAACCTTTCGATGATCTACAAGAAAAGAAAACAACTAACGTAAGCAATAATGCTTAGTAAGTTGGTAAAAAGATAATTTAACTGCTGACATATTAGAATAAACAACTAAGCATAATTTTTATTATACTTTAAGCTTTTGTTTTCTATTTACTACACTTCTCATGAATAATTGGTGTAGCCTTGCATATACATGTATAAATATTTTTCCTTATAAGTATTTCATATAACCACTTTACTTAAACTTTTTTTTATTACCATAACACTTCTACATTTAACATATAATCATTCTGTAATTCATCATTCGTTTCAAACGTTCCTATAAACATATCATCCCAGAATTACTTACTTCTACTAAAAAAGGTGAAAGCTAAATGAATAAATTAATCATACTTGTTATACATTTATGAAGCACTTATAGGATTAGTATTGAAAATGGTTCTAAGTTTCCTGCACTATAATAATTCAATCCAAACTCATATATATATATATATATATATATGTACATAAACATATATCTTTAACCGAATGATCATCAATATAATGATACTCATATATGATCAAGTAATTCATTGAATATTTAACATTTAGCATTTACTAATATCTTGACTATACATTAGCCTTTAACCTTAAAATAATTTTGTAAATTCCATTCAGATTTAGCCTGATGAACTAGTAACTTGACTCGGATACTCAGGTAATTACATCACACTAGAGGCATCATAGATGCATAACAGGGGCATCGAAGTGCAGACAGGGGCACAAACATGCAAACAGGGGCACTATAGTGCGAACAGGGGCACCGAAGTACAGACAGGGGCAAAAACGTGCAAACAGGGGCACCGAAGTGCAAATCCTGTACAAGCACGCATTCTAATCCTATTGCCATGCCAATCATATCCTAATCGTTTACTACATCCAAACAGGCACTTTAACAAAATTATAACTTTCATGAATCAGAGGCACTTCCATATTTCTCAATACAGATGTTGTAACAATTCATAATCATTCCAATATTTCATAATTATTCAATAGTTTTCAAATAAATATTGTAATAGCCCATTTTCAGCAAAATCAGAACAGTGGTTTTGGGACCACAAATCCCAGCCAGAAAAGAAAATTTATTTTAATATTATTGCATGGTCTGCATTATGATAGAAATGTCATAAAAAAATTCTGATAGGAAAATTTTACCGATTATGTGTTTAATTATGGAAAGGACGAAATTGCATAAAATGTAAAAGTTGAGTTCTAGTAGTTATAAGTACCAAATAGCTATGGAATTCAGAACTTGAGGTCCTTATATGGTAACTAGACCATTAAAGAAAAGTTAGTAGATATTTTTGATGAATCATCTATGGAAAATCAGAAAAAGTTAAGGACTAAATTGGAAAGTGGAAAAAATTAAAAGATGATAATTAAATTAAATAGAAAATATCATCTTATTTTCATCATCTTCCCTAAAATTTCTATGGAAACCCTAAGAAAGAGAAAACAAGCTTTCTTGGTTTAATTGGGTAAGTATTCTTGTCCCGTTTTTAGTAATTTTTATATTTTTGAGATCAGAATAGCTTAATCTATCTATTTTGGGGATTAATTTGAAATTTTATCAAAGTATAGAAGTTTTTCCATATATGAATATGCTAAAATTTTGAAATTTATGGTAGAAAATGAAAGGTTGTTGATAGATAAATAACTTTTACAAAGTGAATTTTGATGAAAATATGATTTAGGGACTAAATTGTAAAGATGTAAAAGTTATGCAAAAATTCTGAATTTTGTGAAATACATGTGCTGTAAAAGTTATATGAAAATTTTGGTTAGGCTTGGAATAAGGATTAAATTGCAAGAATTTCATTTTTTGAGCCTAGGAACGAAATCATCATTTATGAAAAGTATAGGGGCAAAATAGTAATTTTACCTAGGATGTGATAGAATTAAATTGAGTATGAAATGGATTAAATTGATGATAAATTCATTTATATCGATCCTGAAAGACCTAATACTAAGTTGGATCGAGGAAAATAAAAAGTTTCAAATTAGTAGATTTCGTATACGAACAAGTATCGAGGTAAGTTCGTGTAACTAAATTGTGTACATTTATATGTTTGAATTAAATGTTGTATATGTGAATTGTATAATTGTCATGTATGTGAAATTGATTGAATATTCGGTAATGCCTGATAAATGTCAAATCCTGTTTGAATAAATGAAAGTCGATGGATAAAGGATTTCCCGTATTGGTTGTAGTCCAGCATATGTTGCGGGCACACCACAGCTCTTATGAGTGTCCCGTTATAAGCCCTCTCGAGCTTCCCATATAAGGTTCTTGTGAGCTTCCTGATAGTGCTAAGCTCGCTTGAACTTCCCGATATTGGCTATCCGGAGCTTCCCAATATGGTTTTTTGTGAACTTCCCGATATGGTTCTTTGTGAACTTCCCGATATGGTTCTTTATGAACTTCCCGATATGGTTCTTTGTGAACTTCTTGATAAAGATCTTTGTGAACTTCCCGATTATGGCTCTTATGAGCTTTCCATTATATAGCTCGAATAAGCTTCTCGATAGGCTCTTTATGAGCTTCCCGAAATGGCTCTGTGTCAGCTTCCTGTTACAAGGCTCGAGAGTGTGCTTCCCGAGGATATGCCCTAATTGGGTACCCTTGGAAATGAATTGACAAATTATAGTAGTGTACACTAAAGTGTACTATATGAGCGTATCCATCGATATTTCAAATAACTTCAACGGGTAAAGTTCTGACATGCTAAACTAAACTTGAAATGATTTGTCATTAGAGTGTACATGTAATATGGAATAATGATATGGAAAGCATATGTATATGAAAGAAATTAAATGATGAACTCATCCATGTTCTTGGTATTATGTGAATTACTTGACTAACATGATTGGTGAAGTTGTGTTTTAGGCTATAAGTCAAATTGCTTGGATGCATTATTGTATGCTTATCTTAAATGTAAATATATGGCAAGTTAAATTCCTGTTATACGAACTTACTAAGCATTAAATGCTTCCTAGGTTTTCTTTTCTCTATTTTATAGTGCTCGGAAGCTTGTAAAGGTTGGAGATCGGTCGGAGATCGGTCGGAGTATCATCAGACTATCCTCCAACTTGTTTTGGTATAAACAGAAAACTTATTTTGACATAATGGCATGTATAAGCTAGTTTTACCAATAATGATATGTAAATGGATGTTTGTAATCTAGCCATTGGAATGGCTAGTAATGGTACATTATGGTATGATAATATAAAGTTATATCATGTTTAGTACATACATGTATAAGGTATGGTTATATTGAATTAGGGTAAAATATATATACTTGAAAAAAGGAAAGTTTGACTATATGAATGTATGTAATGTTATACTATACATATTAATAATGTTTGCTTAGTTTCATGCTTGAAATTGGTTGGTATATATGTACAAGTATTGTTGTAGGTTATTGGCAAATTTGGGTGAGAAATAAGGCTAGGAAATGGTCTTATTTTGTCTACACGGGTAGACACACGGGCATGTGTCTTGACCGTGTGTGACACACGGCCTGGCACATAGGCATGTGGTTTGGCCATGTGTCCTCTGCATCCTAAAATTGAGAAACATAATGCTTAGAATTGGGCACACGGGCAGAGACACGAGCGTGTGTCTCAGCCGTGTGAGATACACAGCCTAGAACACGGGTGTGTGTCTTGGCCGTGTGAAACCTGCACCTAATTTGTAAAAATTAAATTGACCACATGGCCTAGCACACGGGCATGTGGCAGGCTGTGTGGCACAAGTCAAAGAGTTACACGGGTAAGGACACGGGCCGGAATACGATCGTGTACCTCACATCGAATACCCACATGGCCTGAGACATGGGCATGTCATCCTCACACGGCCTACTCACACGGGCATGTGACCCCTAGATATGAGAAAATTTTTTAAATTTTTCAAAAAATTCTTTAAGACCCCGGTTTAGTCCTGACTTGTTTCTAAAGCTTAAATTGGGCCTCGAGGGTCCATTCAATGGGCTGTAACATCCCGAAATAGGGCCTAGTCAGAATAGTGGTTTTGGGACCATAAATTCGACATCAAAATATTTATTTTATGATTATTATGAGGTTTAGAATATGAGTATATGCATGTGTTAAAGTTTCATGAAAAAACTCTTTGAGTAAGGTGTTCAATTGTAAAATAGGGACCAAATTGAATAAATTGTAAAACTTGGATTCTAGAAGAAATTTGTATGAAATTGCTTTTTATTATAAATTAGAAGGTCTTGGCAAGCAATTTTCCCAATTTCTAAATTTTTGGACAAAAATGGGCTTCTATGGATGAAATCTAAAAGAAAGGGCTTAAGGGCATTTTGGTCATTTGGCATTTTAATGAAATAAAATGGGAAAAATAAGCCAAAATCAGCTCATTTTCCTTCTTGTTGCTGCCGAAATTCTAGAGTTCTCCATAGCTAGGGTTTCCAAGCTTTTCAAGCTCAATAGTAAGTGCTCCCAAGCCCCGTTTTTAATGTTCTTTGTATTTTGAAATCCCGGTAGCTTACTCTCTCTATTTCTACCCATATTTCATGCTAGGGTTCATGTTTAGAAATTTACCCGTGCATGAGTTACTTGTATTTTAATGAGTTATGGAGGGATATGAAAGTTGGATGTGTGTTAAACATCTTTTCCAAGGTGATTTTCATGAAAAACCCTTATAAGGACCTTTTTGTAAAAAAGTGTAAAATATGTGGTAGAAATGAGAAATAATGGAAAAATATGGGCTGCCATAGGAGGGAAAAATATTCGGCTAGGCTTGAGTAAGGTAGAAATTGCATGTGTTTCATTATACGAGCCTAGAGACTAAATCGTAAAAATGTGAAAGATTAGGGGCAAAACAGTCATTTGGACTGAGGTTGAAATTTAAGCTCGAAAAGGTACAATGTGAGTTATTAATGATTTATATTTATTGTTATAGACCCCGAGGAACAAATTTGGGAGGTCGATCGAGGAAAACGAAAGGTTTCAGAATAACCGAGACACAATATTGAGACTAGTACCAGGTAAGTTCGAATAACTTAAAGTAAACACATAATATGCCTAATTGCATGATTTATGAATGTATGATATCTGCATTTGATGATGGCATGAAAATCCATGAAATGCATCCTTAATAAGGACATGTTGATAAATGTCCTGATTGAGGTTAAAAAGGGAAATTCGATGGATAAACCATGATTTATATGTGACTGGAGATCCTGCATGTCTTGCAGAAAGGATTTAGCCCGGACAGGTAATCTGTTAATCTCAAATATAGAAAGGATCTAGCCCGGACGAGTGTTCCTTGAGTGATCTAGCCTCCCGAAGAATATATTTGCGTCAAGGATTTAGCCAGGACAGGTAATCCGATTAGGGTTTGAATTTAGCCTGGACTGGCAATTCAGATCCAAACTCAGTAAGGGTGTTTGTTGCTATAAGGGATTTATCCTGGACTGGTAATCTCGACATCACCTTACGAGTTTATGTTATGGGGAATTTAGCCTGGACTGGTAATCCCGTCATAAAACGTGAGGTTTGCAGGAGTACACACTTGAAATGATCATTCTTACGAATTAACGGTAAATGGATAATCCATCAGAAATTCCTAAAAACTGAAAGGGATTAATATGGTGAACGTAGATGAAATGATGAATGATGAGCTTATTTAAGACAAATTACATGGTACCTTATTATTGTGACTAACTTGTTAATTGAGTGCATGTGTTAGGAATATCATTCCCATGCTTGTTGATTCTAATGCATAATATGGCTTTATGCTAATTAACCGATAAGTTTACTTTCTAGTTATTCAGACTTACTAAGCATGTAAATGCTTACCCCTCTCTTTTCCCTGTCTTACAGAGCTCGAGGACTCGTAAAGGTTGGAAGACGGTTGGAGAATCAACATACTATCAACTAGCTCAGCTTTGGTCTATAGATACTTATATTTTGTTCAATGACATGTATAGAACTTTTGAGTATTTGGTTCTATGTGTCATTTGATTTGCCAAGATGAAGGCATGTAAAAATATACATATATTTTTGTATATGGCCATGGGAATTGGCTCATTTTGAAGTAGGCTTGACCTACAAATCTATGCATGTTTCTGTTATTATGCGATGGCTTGGTTTTTAATTGACAATGAGTTGTAAGAACGAGCCAATCTCAAATATGTCAAGGAGGCATAGAAATCTCTAAATGCAAGATGGGAATTAACCTAGCATGTATGAAACCAATGACATGAGGTTTACATGCAATAAGGTTAATCAAAGTTTTGTATAAGTTTATAATTTGGCCTCAACTTGTATTAAAGTAACCTATAAGTATGTTTGGTTGATAGAGGGTGATCAAAGGCTTGGAAAATAGCCCTAGAAGGTCCACACGGGTAGACACACGGGCGTGTGTCTAGGCCGTGTGTGACACATGGCTTGCCCCCATGGGTGTGTGGTATGGCCGTGCGTCCCCTGCACCTAAAAATTTAAGTCAGTATAGAACACGGGCTAGACACACGGGCGTGTGTCTTGGCTGTGTGTCCCTAGATGCATATTGATGTTATAAGCAGAGAGCCACACGGGCTGAGGGCACGGGCGTGTCCTAAGAGACACAGGCGTGTGTGACCACACGGCCCCACCCCCACGGGCATGTGACTCTCCAAGGCAAGACAATCATTAAGTTGTCCAGAATTTATCAAATGTTTTCGGTTTTGTCCCGAACCTTTTCGACGTATGTTTTAGGCCTCGAGGGCCTATATAAGGGACAGTACGCATGTGTGTGTAAAGTTTTAAATTTTGGGCAAAATTTAGTAAACCGATTTTGTATGTCATGAAAGTTTAAATCTGGTAATGCCTCGAGCCTTGTCCCGATGTCGGATACGGGTGAGGAGTGTTACATGGACGATATGATTATTTTTGGATATGAATAGTAAATGACATGAAATGTTTGTAATTGTTCTGTAAATTTCTGTAATGCTTTGTTACCCTGTTCTAGCGACAAATATGAGTTAGGGTGTTACAAATCCTTTCTCACATTATATTCAGATATAATACTTTGATTTCCAGTTCACATATTAAACATCATATATATAAACATTCATAAATCAACAGTAATATTATGCATATATATATGTACAATTCTACACCTACGAACTTACCTCGACAATTACAGTTATAAAATGAGGCCGACGACTAATCTGACACATTAGCTTTTCCTCTATTTAGATCCGTTTGATTCATTTCTGGATCTAAATAATAATGTTTCATTTAATTAAACCATTCAATAACTTAAAATAATTAATTTAACACCATTCAATAACTTAAAATAATTAATTTAACTTCTAACTCATATTATTGGGAATTTTACAAAATTACCCTTAATATTTTAACATTTATGTAATTTAGTCCCTAAACCCGAAACTTGCAATTTCACTATTTTTAACCATAAATCATGCTAGCCAATTTTCTTAGGGTTCATAATCAGCCTAGTTGCAATGATATTAAAAACATAAAAATTACAAGAAACGAGATAAAAATGCACTTACATGCATAGATAAAAGCTCAATCGAATGTTCTTAAGCTTCAACCATCGAGGTTTCGGTTGAAAAGCATGAAAAATGAAAAAGATGACATTGGCTTTCTTTTGTTTTTATTTTATTATTGCTTTAACCTATAAAATCTTTTAATTAAAACATTTTAAATATATAATATTTCTTATTTTTCCACCCACTAACAATACATGATAATAATTAAGGTACATTTTCACTTTAAAACCTTCACTTCATACTTCTATAATTATTTAATACAAATAAACTTATAGCAATTAACTTTTGCATTATTTACAATTTAGTCCTTTTTAATTAATTAACCATTGAAACGCCAAAATTTCTTAACAAAACTTTAATACGACCTTAATAATACTCCATAAATATTTAATAAAATACTTACGGCTCGATTTATAGAAATGAGGTCCCGATAACTCATTTTCTAAAACCACTTGACTTTAAGGTCATACCACTTAAACATAATTATTCTTCTAAATAGCATAAATTACCGATTCAACATTTATTTTAATACCATATTTGACTCGAAAATATTAAATAATAATATTTACGATCTTGCTTGTCGGATTTGTGGTCCTGAAACTACTATTTCTAACACCACTGAAAAACGGGCTGTTACATATCTCGTATAGTTGGGGGTTGCAAACTTGGTCCTACACTCATTAGTGCATTGGTAGAAAGATGGAGACCCAAGACACACACTTTCTATCTTCCATGAGATGAGTGTATAATCACACACCAAGACATAGCTTTACAACTCGTTTTACCGGTGGATGGGCCAATCATTACAATGTTAGTAGCCGTTCTTGGTAAAGAGGACCTTTCAGAGGCATTTAAGGAAGGTGCCGAACAAGTTTCCAAGTGGCCGGATAGGTATGAGATGGTTGGAGAATAATTTCAAAGAACTTCCTAAGTATGCGCCCAATGTCGTCAAAGAACAATATGCTCAAACATTTTAATGCCTGTGTGCTAGGCCGTGTGGTTAATTAATTTTCTTCAAAATTAGGTGCAGGTTTCACACGGCCAAGACACATCCTATGTTCTAGGCCGTGTAGCACACATGGATGAGACACACGCCCATGTCTCTACTCATGTGCTCAATTCTGAGGATTCTGTTTCTCAATTTTTTTAAGGTACAGGGGACACACGGTCTAACAACACGCTTATGTACCAGGCCGTGTGTTACACACAGTCTAGACACACGCTTGTGTGTCTGCCCGTGTGGACAAAATGAAGCCATTTATAGCTTCATTTTTCACCCAAAATCACACCAATGACCTGCACTTAAACTCACATCCAAATACCAACCATTTCAAGCATTCAAATTAAGCTAACTCTATCATTCAACATGGCATATCAATACATGCATACATGTTTATAATCTTACCTTGGCATATTCCATATGTTAGGCATAACTTGAACAACCATTAACATGAATGTAGCTACCATAGAATAAACTTAATACATATGTACATATACCAAAACATAATCATTACTAACCATTCCAATGGCTTGATTACAGTAATCATTGACATTTACATGCCAATATGACCAATTTAACCTATAAATGCTATTATAACCATAATTGATTTACCATTTGTACTGATATAGGCCGATAGATAGTGTGAGTGATCTCCGCCAAGCTTTCAATCCAATGAGCCTCCGATTTACTATAAAACAGGGAAAGAAAACTAAGTAAGCATAAAATGCTTAGTAATTTCGTATAACATGGTACTTAACTTACCATTTGTTCTATTTTGAGGTAACTATGCAAGGCATATTCAATCAATTTGACCTCAAGCCCTACACATATCCTTATTGCTCTTGTTAGTCATATATTCCATAACAACATCAAAACATATTTGGGCTCAACAACAATCAAGTTTCTAGGCACATATGCTTTCCACAATATGTATTCATTTAACATGTATAAATCATCTCTTTATATTACAAGTATAATTTCATAATAGTTCATCTCAAGTTTCGATTATTTCATGTCAAAACTTTACTCATATCATTCGAAATATCAAACTCACGAATAGTACACTCAAGGTGTACAAATATATAATCAAGGATGAACATACTCATCAAATAAATTCCATGTACAAATATCATCATCTCATGTTTCCATATATCAATTATCATGTATTATCATTTTATGTATTTTAGGCAGATATGTGTAATAACTTGTTTCCTATTCATATCTTCTCATGTCTGGATTGTTACCCATTGAATTTATTCGAAATATCGATGGATACACAGGTAGTACACTCAAGGTGTACAAATCAGGATCCGTCAATTCATGTCCAATGGTACCCATAAGGTACTATCTCAGAAAGCACGCTCTCGAGCCACACATATATACAATAGGATTACCAGTCCAGGCTAAATCCTATCTCCAATATATTTTTACTCAATAGAGCTTAGTCAGGATTACCAGTCTAGGCTAAATTCTTTTTATGAAATATGCTCTAAAGAGTTTGATTTGGATTACCCGTCCGGGCTAAATCCAATCCATAATATATGCTCGAGAGGACTTTTATCAGGATTACTAATCCGCACAAATGCAGGACCTCATTCATTTCGGGAAATCGCATATCCATCGATTTTTCATTTATTCAAAAGGGATTTAACATTTTTCAGGTATTATCAGGCTTGCAATTATTTCATACATCTATAACCTTCATATAATTCAAATAAACACATTACACATTCATTTCCATCATATAAGTAACATTTTTATCATTTATCATTTGACAGGCATTATTATTGATCGGGCTTTGTTAGATATATTTTCAATGTCAAATATATACAATATTTACACGATTCACAAACACAACATTTATTTCAAGCATATAAATATGCACAATTTAGTTACACGAACTTACCTCGACAAATGTTCGTGTACATAAAATCTACTAATCTGACATTTTCCTCATTTCCTCGTTCTAGCTTCGAAATTAGTCTATCCGAATCTATACGAGTAAATTTAACATCAGATTATCACATTTCATATTCAAGTGGACTCAATTTACATCATAGGAAAAATTACCATTTTGCCCCTAACTTTTCTGTATATTCCAATTTCGTCCTTAGACTCGGAAAATGAAATTTATGCAATTTACTCCCTATTCTAAGTCTAACCAAAATTTCAATATAAAATTTACAGCACAAATATTCTATAAAATTTAGAATTTTTCTTCAATTTTCACAACTTTACATTTTAGTCCCTAAATCATGTTTTCATCAAAAAGCACTTTGTAAAAGTTGTTTATCTATCAATAGCCTTTCATTTTCTACCATAAATTTTAAATTTTCAGCATATTCATCCATGACCTAATTTCCATACCTTGATAACTTTTCAAATTGATCCTCCAAATAGATAGATTAAGCTATCTCGGTTTCAAAAATATAAAAATTACTAAAAACGGGACAAGAAAACTTACCCAATTTGGCCAATAAAGCTTGCTTTATCTTTCCAAGGGTTTCCATGGAATATTTATGGAAGAAGATGATATAAAATGATTTTTATTTCTATTTAATAATTTATCATCTTTTAATTATTTTGATTTCGAATTTAGTCCTTAGCCTTCTTCTAATTTTCCATGGATGAATCATCCAAAAATATCTACTAACTTTTCATTAATGGTCTAATTCATAGCTATTAAATCCTACTTTTGCATTTTATGCGATTTGGTCTTTCCCATAATTAAGCACATAACCGGTAAAATTTTCTTATTAGAATTTTCGCATGACATTTCTAATATAATACGGATCATATAATAAAATTAAAATAAATTCTATTTTGGGCTTGGATTTGTGGTTACAAAACCACTATTCCGATTTCACTAAAATTTGGGTTGTTACACTAATTTATTCAAAATTTGTGAAAATTGAATATCTATCTTTATTTTAAATCGTATTTTGAAAACCATTTTTTCCACAAAAATTGTTTACAACAAACTTTCATTTTTTGAACATATTTTAGAGTTATTGACTTATCAATTCAAAACAAGTGAAATCAAATGTTTATCTTACTTTTTAAAAATCTTGGTAGTTAAAAACTATTTTAGATTTTATAAAAAAAAAACTCTTTTTTCGATATTTGCAGCAGAAAATATATTCTTAACAGGTTATATTTAAAAACCAACTTTCACGCAAAATCGTTTAAAATACACATCTGAACAGTTTTTTAAACTTTGTTGTCATGCAATCAAGTCATGTAAATCAGGATAAAAATCCCCAAAGTAATGTCCCAGGCCATAGTCCGTTATCAAACTTATTACAGTCCCAAAATACCAAAATAGACTTTAAGTACTTTAATTTTAAAATAACTCCAAGAAACTCCTCCAAATTTCGTCATCGAATCCTAACCTTGCAAAAATCTGATGTAACACCCCTAACCCGTATCCGTCGTTAGAATAGGGTTTCAGAGCATTACCAAAACTTTCAGAATATTTTACAAATAATTCTCGTAAATTACTATTCATTAACTGAGATCATCCAAAACGTCCCTTAATTGGACCTTCGAGGCCCAATACGAGCATTAGAATCGAGTCGGGACTTAATCGGGAACTTTAAGAATTTTTCGCAAATTTTTGAAACTTTTCAAAGGTGTAGGGCTCACACACCCTGTGGTCCAAGGGACGCGCCCATGTGACCTTGGGGCACGCCTGTGCTACAGGCCTTGTTAGACCCCGTGTAACTCTCTGACTTGTGCACACGACCATGCCACATGCCCGTGTGCTAGGCCGCGTGGTTAATTAATTCAATTCGAAATTAGGTGCAAGTTTCACACGGCCAAGACACACGCCCGTGTTCTAGGCTGTGTAGCACACACAACCATGTAGTACACAGTGTTGAGACACACACTCGTGTCTCTGCCCGTGTGTTCAATTCTGAGCATTCTTTTCTCAAAATTAAGGTGCAGGGGACACACGGCTTAACCACATGCCCATGTTACCAGGCCGTGTGTCACACACGGTTTAAACACACGCCCGTGTGGACAAAATGAAGCCATTTCTAGCTTTATTTATCACCCAAAATTTCACCCAAGACCTACACTTGAAACACACATCCTATACCAACCAATCCAAGCATTTAAATTAAACAATTCCATCATTTATCATGGCATACCATTACATGCATATGTGTTTATAAACTTACCTTGGATTAACTTAGGCATTAACATTATTTGATCACATATACTTAACATATCACATATGAATATATCATAATAACCCACTTAATCATACCAAAATAAGCCATTACTAGCCATACCAATGGCTAGGTTACAAAACATCATTTTCATGCCACTAATGGCCAAGTTGTCCTATACTTGCCATTATACTAAAATGATTTTACTAAAATACCCAAAATAACTAGTTGATAGTGTGACGATGCTCCAATGATCTTCCAACCTTTACGAGCTTTCGAGCACTATAAAACAGGGAAAATAAAATGGAGTAAGCATTACATGCTTAGTAAGTTCGTATAATGAAAACTAAACTTATCAATCTCATTTATTAAATCTAAGCATACAATATCATGTTTTCCATCCATTTGGCTAAATTTCCTAAACACATACATTCAATCAAACATGCTAGTCACAAGGTTTACATATACACCAAGTAAGGATAGATGAGTTCATCATGCAATACTCTTTCAAGACATTATCATTTCATCTCATAATTCTCATGCCATGTCAAGAGTTTTATGTCCGTTGAATCATTGAAATTTCGATGGATGCTCAAGTAGTACACTCAAGGTGTACGATTCAATAATCCATCAATTTCTTATTCAGGGGTACCCATTAGGGCACTTAATCAAGGAACACACTTTCGAGCCACATATCGTATAACAGGATTGCCAGTCTAGGCTAAATCCTTTATATAACGTATGCTCAAAAGAGTTCAATTAGGATTACCCGTCCAGGCTAAACCCTAATCATAACGTATACTCGAGAGGTATTATTTTCGGATTACCCGTCTGGGCTAAATCCTTTCTATAACAAGGTCAATAGGATTACTCGTCCGAGCTAAATCCCGTCTGCAACAAATGTAGGACCTTATTCGTTTTGGGAAAGCGCATATAATATTCAATCGGGACTTAACCCTTTTTCACCATATCAAGCATGTATTAAATTTCTCATCATAGCATTCAAGTAATGTACATTAATATAAGTCACATTCCATACAACACAACATTCAATTAAACATATTTACATGCCCGATTAAGTTACACGAATTTACCTCTACACTTGTTCGCGTATAAAATCTACTGATCCGAAACCTTTTCTTTTCCTTGGTCTAACCTCGAATTTGTGTTGTCCGGATCTATATAAATAGCTTTAATAATCAATTTCGCATATTTCATATTTATTTGGACTCAATTTATGTCCTAGAGAAAATTACCATTTTGTCCCTAACTTTTCCATAAATTCCAATTTCATCTGTAGGCTCAAAAAATGAAACTTTTGCAATTTAATCCCTATTCCAAGCCTAATCAATATCCCATTACAAAATTTACAGCACATGTATTTATAAAAATTCAGAATTTTCTTAAATTTCACAAGTTTACATTTTAGTCCCTAAATCATGTTTTCATCAAAAAGCACTTTGTAAAAGTTGTTCATCTATCAACAACCTTTCATTTTCTACCATAAATTTCTAATTTTCAGCATATACATCCATGGCCCATTTTCCATACTTTGATAACCTTTCAAATTAATCCCCCAAATAGATAGATTAGACTATCCCAGTATTAAAAATATCAAAATTACTAAAAACAAGACAAGGAAACTTACCCAATTAAGCCTTGAAAGTTTCTTTTCTCTCTCCTAGGGTTTCCATAAAATTTTGGGGTTGAAGATGACAAAATACGATGATATTTTTTCTTTTTATCATTTTCAATTAATTAATTATTTCAATTTCCAATTTAGTCCTTGACCTTTTCTAATTTTTCCATGGATTAGTCACCAAAAATCTACATACTTTTCTTTAATGGTCTAATTACCATATAAGGACCTCTAGTTTTGAATACCATAGCTATTTAATCCTTATAGCTACTAGAATTCATCTTTCACATTTTATGCGATTTAGTCCTAGTAATTAAACACTTAATCGATAAAATTTTCTTATCAAAATTTTCACACGACATGTCTATCATAATACGGACCATCTAATAAAATAAAAGTAAGTTAAATTTTATTTTTGGGTCAGATTTGTGGTCCCGAAACCACTATTCTGATTTCACTGAAAAATGGGTTGTTACATCGAAAGGATAGAAAACTTAAGGGGGTGAGTTATAAAACCTAGTGTGACAATTAACTCAAGTATTAAACATGAATTTAATATACAAATCAAAATATTACAAAGAATTTATACAATTTAATTCCACAGAGTCTTAACTTAGGTAACAAACAGTAATTAATAAATACATTTTATAATATAACAGAAAATATGTAAGCATTCCAATTTGACAAATATCAATATGCATGGTGATGTTGATGTAGAGTTTTTCAAAAATCAGTGCAGAATTTTCAGAAAAGTTCCAACCCAACTCCGCTACTTGGAACGACAAAAATGTGTAAGTTTTCACAATCGCAACAAGTAATAAAGTGGCAAGTAAATGTCGTGTTATCGTACCCACAGGGACTGTGAAAAGAATTATTTATGAATGCAATTTAAAACACTTTGGTGAAGGAAAATAATTTGTTTAAAGAGAGTGATTAAAAACTTAAGAAAGTAACTAATTAAAATAAATAAAAATGAAGTAAAAAGTTCTAATGCACGATTTTAAAATAAGATTTAATCAAGATGATATAATTGTGTTGGATTAATTTCACTTCTTATCTTAGAATTATTAAACTTATGTTTATATTGTTACGAATAAAATCATGGCAACCCGGTAATTTGCTAACTTATGAACATACTTACATACCAAAATCCATTCATCTCTTTATATATCCCTATGTCAATTCAACCAACTAAACAAATTCTAGTAAGCAAACATGTTGTTGCACATACATACTCATTAAACTGAACTAATCTCTTGCATATCCCTATGTCAATTCAAACGACTAATTAAATCTAATAAGCATATAAAAGACTATGTGAGATAACAAGGTATCCCTACCTTGAAACAGTTTAATCACAATAATGTTGCAAGTTATGCAAGATAATAATATCATTAGATACATTGCTAATTTAACCTTCAACAACCTTAGAAGAATAAACATGCACTGATTAAGTACTTTGTCAATTAATTACAATTTCAATCCGTTTAAATAATTAATTCATTAGTTACCTTACAGTCATAATGCAAGAATAACTTAGGCATGATTTTACTTAATCAAGCATTTTACTGAGGCCTATAACAACATAAACACAATTTTAACAATTTAAGAAAACGAAATGCAATCAACCCAACATGAATTAAATTCAGGCTAAGCTGATTAAATTAATCATTCCAACAACATGAATACTCATAGATATGTTCATCATAACAACAACAAAAATTAAAGAGATAGGGAACAAGAATCAAATCCAGTGGTTTTCTGAGGCTTGACTAGGTTGCTCCGTTCTTCTTTCTTATTGTCCTCGCCGATCAAGGCTTCGATGAATACTCAATTGCTGCTCCAAAATTGTTGAAAAACACCCCTTTTCCAAGGGAAGAAATTGGCACAAGAGCAAGGGAATAGGAATGGAAAAATGAGAGAAAAAGTGAGAGAGGAGAGAAGTGTTGTGAAATGAATGAGGAATGAATGAGATGCCTTGAATGATCAGCCAAGGGGGGCTTTTATAGCTGAGTGTGGCAGCTGAAATTTGCTAAAAATAGCAGCTAAAGATCCACCCCTTGGCCGACCACCTATGTGGCAAAGTTGACGCTTTCAACTTTGCTAAAAATGGCTTGGGGCAAATCCAAAAATCCACCAATTGTAGAGGGGTTTGAATGCAACTTTGACAGGACTTCAAAGGCTTCTTTGCAAGCTTAATTAATCAGCTAATAAGCTGATTTGGGTTAGCATATGGCCGGTTTTGGGCTGCCCAATCTTTGGCCGGTTCATTTTAATCGGTTCGGTTCAACTGGACCACTTTTTCCATAATTAATTAATAATATTTTATTTAGCCCAAACTAAATTGGGTATAAATTAATATTAATTATATTATGAATTAATACACATAATTGGACCGTCTTAGGCTGGAAATTAATTTGCCTTGATACTTCAAATTGCTTCTCGGTTTTGTGCTTCAAGTAGTGTCTGCCGAGCCACTTTTCGCCTTTTGTGCTATTCTGTCGAAAATAACCACAATTAATCAAAATTAATTAATAAATTAACTAAACTTCATCATGTTCATATTTTAAGTACAATTTAATTATTTTATAAAAATTAATTATTTTTCGACATGAATTTAATCGAAATGGTGTGATTTTAAGTTAAAAAGGGCATGTAAAAATGCAAAAAATTTCGTGTTTCCACTACTACCCGTAAAAGAGTTCCCCAAAATTCGTCCATCCAATAACACACCAAAATATAGACAAGCCACTAGATAATGCAAACAAGCTACTAGATACATATATTTGTGGATAAGCCACCATAATTGTAGATAAACTGCCAGAAAATGTGATTAAAGCACCAGAATGTGTAGATCATTAACTATTAGAATCTTTCTCCGTTCAATATCGTCCCAACCCCATGCATGTGATATGACTTACAAAAATAGAAATTATCTGTGGGCATACTTAACATGCAAATCATATTTTAATTAATAGAAACAACGACATGATTTATTTTCCATGCTTACCAAATAATGTCATAAAATCACATAACATAAGTGTTGGAATATAAACATAATATCTCATTTATTAATAAATCTCAAAAACTCATTGATATCATCACGGATTAATCAGTTTAGAATCATTGACATCCCTTTTGAATACATAGTGTATTTGCAAATATTCGCATTTCAGATTACTTATAAGAGTATCAATAATTAATATATATTACTTAACAATTATTCATACAATTTTTGTATTAAGTTAAACCCACACCTGACGTAGTAAATCCAATGCAACACTAGACTCCTTTGAACACCCGCACTTGGATCTAATTAAATTAATGACAGATCTGAGTATATAATGATGATCCATCATTAAAACATTATTTTAATTATTCCTTTAATAAAAAACAATTTAATCTAGATTTCTAAACCCACGCTTACGCTGTTACTATTAGATTCAGAGTCGTTATTTCACTTCCAAAGTTAGGGGTGATTCGAGTTGATAGCAATCAGTCCTTCAATACACGAATAATATATGGAAGAAAAATGATGCCTAACACTACTACTGCATTCACCCATTAATAAAAATATGAGAAAAAGGTGATGATTTATACATTATATCATCTCATACTTACGTTATTCTTTAACCGAATCTTTGTTGAATCAACCAATCAAGAGGAGAGCAAAGATAGATTTAAAAAATAGTTGATAGAAAAGGATATATTAGGGATAAAAAAATAAAATTTTAGCAAGGTTTTATCAAAATAAAAATATAGAGATTAAGGTTGAAATGGCGAGTTCTTAAGAAGAGAAAAGAAAAATAGGAAAAATGGTGGTCACGATGGTGGTGAAGTGGTGGAGAATGATATCAAGTGGTGGTGAAAAGAATGGAAATCAGTGGTGTAAAGTAGGAGGTTTAGAGACTAAAAATAAAAGAAAATGTGATAAAGGGAGTAGCAAGGAAAAGGAATGGCTAAAGGGGGAGGAGGAGAAAACCAAATGAAAGAAAAATGTCAATGATGGCTACCTTAGGTGGGATGGACGGTTCAAGCTAAGCAAATGAGCGAAAGTGGAAGTTTTGAAGGACAAAGGCATGTAAAGTGGATCAAGGGGGAACATGTGGAGTAAAAAGTGGGCTACGGGAGGAAGGTTGATTATTGGAAACATGAAAATAGACACACTTTTTCATGCCCTTTTTAACTCAAATTCGTGCAGTTTCGATAAAATTCTTGTCGAAAAATGTATAATAAATTATAAAATAATTAAATTTTACTTAAATTATTAACATGTTGAATTTTAATTAATTTTATAATAAATTTTGATTAATGTTGATCATTTTCGACAGATTTGCACAAAGAGCGAAAATTGGCTCGGCAGACAATGTTAGAAGCACAAAATTGAGAAGCAATTTTTGCAGCATCCAGGTGAATTAATATTTGAGTCGAAGATGATCCAAATCATGAATATTAATTCATAATATAATTAATTTTAATTTTAATCCAATTTATTTTGGGTTAAATAATTATTATTAATTAATTATGAAAAGAGGCCCAGTTGAGCTGAACTGAGAAAACCGATCCGACCGAGCATTAGGCAGCCCAAAACCATCCCACATGCTGACTCAATCAGCTTGTTTGGCTGATTATTTTGCTTGCAAAATAGACCTTGAAGACTCCTTGAATTTTCATTCAAACCCCTCCACTATTCATGCCTTTCTAGATTTGCCTTTACCTTAAAATAGCAAGTTTGAAACCTTCAAACTTGCCACATGTATGGTCAGCCATGAGGGGACTCTATGGCTGCTGATTTTTGCTATTTTTAGCATTCTACTCAACCTATAAAACCCCCTCTTACCTGCTCATTTGAAACACATCTCAAAACCATCCATTCTTCACTTCCCTCACAATTTTCTCTCTTCATTGTTCTTCATTTCCTTCCCCATTCCCCTGCCAATTTAGCCTTTTGAAAAAGATTTCTTCAACCACCATTTGGAGAAGCATTCAAGTGTTCGTGGAAGCCTTAGTACAATAAGAACAAGTGGAGAAGGAGGAGTGGAGAAAACTAGTCAAGCCTCAGAGAAACACCAGATTTGATTCTTATTCCTTACCTTTTTAATTTTATTGTTGTTGTTATAAACATGCCTATGAATATTTGTGATGTTGATCTGTTTAATTTAATTAATATGGCTTAAATTTAGTTCTTGTTAGGTTGATTGCATTTTGTCTACTTGAGTTATTAAAATTGTGTTTGTATTGTTATAGGCCTCGGTAAGATGTTTGATTAAGTAAAACCATGACTGAGTTATTCTTGCATTACAATTGTAAGGTAACAAATGAATTAATTATTTAAACGGATTGAAAATGTAATTAATTGACATGAAACTTAATTAATGCATGTTTAATCATCTAAGGTAGCTGAGGGTTAAATTAGCAACGGTACCTAACATTATATTAGCCTTGCATAACTTATAAGATTATTGTGATTAAACTATTTCAAGGTAGAAATACATTGTTACCTCGCGTAATCTTTTATGTGCTTATGAGATTGAATTAATTGTTTGAATTGGCATAGAGATATGTATAAGGGAATATTTTAATCTCATAAGTATGTATGTAACACCCCTAACTCATATCCGTCACCGGAGTAGGGTTACGAGGTATTACCAATCAATTCACAACGTAAGGCATACATTTATCAACTGTAAAACATTCATTCTCAAATATCATTCAACACAATCACATTGTCCCTTATAAGGGCCTACGAGGCCTTGAACATGCTTTAGAAGTGGTTCGGGACTAAACCGATATCATACAAGAATTTTGGAAACTTAATAAAATTTCAACCATACAGGGGTCATACGCCCGTGTGAATAGCACGTGTGCCTCACACGGCTCCTGACACGCTAAAATGTATATTAACCAATTTCACATTAATTAAAAACCTTTCTCAGGTATTAGACATGATTAAATACCATCTCATTGAACTCTCTCTATTTAATACTCGAATAGGTTTTGTACATACCTGTATCACCTTGTACTAACCTCTTTCTCAACCTCATCATTCATTTACCCGTTGAACCATTCGGAATAGAAATTAGATACTCAATAGTCTCATACAATAAGTATCTATACCATGGCCAGTAGCCAAATCAATGTAACTTATCAAAAGAACAATTATCATGGCCCAAAGTCAAATCATCCAATATGCATGGCTCGAAGCCAAATCGGTATAACTCGCACCCAAAGTGCTAATATCATGACCCGAAGCCAACTCAACTTATCATCTAATAACAAGACACTAGTATTCAAATCTATTCCTAAAGTTCAACTGGGACTACACACTTTCCGTTTCTATCATCGAATGCATTCGTAGAGTCGTTTTCACAATTCAAACATTATCTATAATCTCATAATCACAGTTTGTGCATTACCAAAGCTTTTAACATACTTTTATAATGAAATTACCACATATGAACTTACCTCGAGTATGAAAACGACAAAATGAGTCAATTACTTGATAATCTTGCCTTTCCCCCGATCTAATTCTGGATTCCTATTTTCTTGATCTAAATATATTCAAAATTAACTTCTTTAATCAACCACTCATTCAATTTTGTCCAAAACATACATTTAGGCCTATTTGCACTTTAGCCCCTAAACTTTCACATTTAATCAATTTAATCTCAATTTCACAAATACACAAAATTCACAAAATTTCATTAAACCCAAGCTTATCCGAATTACCATAGTTCCCCTAGAAGCCCATAACTTTCATTTATGTCACATTTTAACCACTCAATTTGTACATTTCTCAAATTAATCCCTATTATGCATTTTCATCAAAAATCACCTAACAAAACATGTAAAACTATCATCAACTATTCAAAATCCATCATCAACCATCAAATTACTCAAGTATTCAACAAAGGAAACATGTTAAATTTTTAACAATTTCAAAATCTAAGGTACGGGCTAGCTGGAATATGAAGCAACGATCTCAAAAACATAGAAATCATCAGAAATGGATAAAAAACCGTACCTTAATTGCTTGAATTTGCCTAGCCGAATGAAGAACCCAAGTTCTTCTTGCTCTTTTTTTTAATTTCATTTAATAGATGATAATAGGAACCTTTAATTGGTTTTGTTTTATTTATTATAAGTTAAATTACTAAATTACAAATATAACCTTAATAAATAACCATTTAAATCATTCACTCTATACCCATAAATGTCCATTAACATTTAAAATTGTCTAATTACCATTCAAGGCCATCATATTCAAAATCCAAAGGCAATAGAAACCTTTAACAAGTAGAATACAACTTTTGCATTTTACGCGATTTAGTCCTTTTTCTCAAATTGAACAATTAAACGATAAAACTAGCTCACAAAATTTTCACACATACATGCTATCATGCTATAAACATAAAAAAAATATTAAAATAATTTTCCAACATCGTTTTTGTGGTTTCAAAACTACTATTCTGATTTAGCTAAAACCTGGCTGTTACAACTCTCCCCCTTAGGGATTTTCGTCCCCAAAAATTCTTACCAGTGAATAGGTTCGGGTATTGTTTTCTCATAGCATCCTCGGGTTCCCATGTAGCTTCTTCAACCCCGTGTCGGTGCCATAATACTTTCACTAATGCGATTCTCTTATTTCTTAACTTTTTGATCTCACGAGCTAAAATTCGGATCGATTATTCACTATATGATAAATTTGACTGTATCTCAACTTCAGTTGGAGAAACAACGTGCGAAGGGTCTGATCGATATCTTCGTAGCATCGATACATGAAACACATTTTGTATCCTTTCTAACTCAAACGATAATGCCAACCGATATGCTACAGGCCCAATTCACTCGATAATCTCGTAAGTTCGATGAATTGCAGACTCAATTTCCCTTTTTGACCAAACCACAATATCTTTTTCCACAGCGACACTTTCAGAAACACTTTATCCCCAATCTAAAACTCAATATCTTTCCTTTTCAAGTCTGCGTATGATTTTTGTCGATCCGAAGCTTTTTTCAAACTGTTGCGAATTACTTTTACTTTTTCTTCAATCTCTCTAATCAGATCAACCCTGTAAATCTTATTCTCGCTAAGCTCAGTCCAATACAATGGTGTTCTATATTTACGACCGTATAAAGCTTCGTACAGTGCCATCTTTATACTCGATTGGAAGCTATTATTGTAAGCAAATTCAATCAGCGGTAGATATTTCTCCCAGCTACCTTCAAACTCGAGAATGCAATAATGTAACATATCCTCAAGTATCTGAATAACTCATTTGGATTAACCATTCATGTGTGGGTGAAACGCGGTGCTGAAATGTAGCTTTGTACCTAAAGCTTCTTGCAATTTCTTCCAAAATCACGAATTGAATCTCGGATCTCTATCATAAACAATAGATAGGGAAACACCATGTAATCTCACAATCTTTGAGATATACAACTCAGCCAATTTATCAAGCGAGAAATCTATACGTATTAGAATGAAATGAGCAAATTTCGTCAATCTGTCAACAACAACCCAGATTGCATTTTTCTTCTTCAGAGATAACGGCAAGCCAGATACAAAATCCATTGTTACTCTATCCCACTTCCGCTCAGGAATCATAATAGGCTGTAATAAACTTGACGACACTTGATGCTCAGCTTTGACTTGCTGATAAATCAAACATTTCAAAACAAATTCTGAGATCTCTTGTTTCATGCCATGCCACCAATAATGCTGTTTCAAATTGTTATACATTTTTGTGCTTCCCAGATGTACTGATAAACAACTACTGTGTGTTTCGCTTGGAATCTTCCGAATAAGCTTAGAATTTCTTGGTACACATATTATATCACAAAAAATCAAACAGTCATCAGGCTCTATTTGAAATTCTGAATCAGAAGTCGACTCACACTGAGCTCATTTTGCTTGCAATTCAATATAAAAAATTTGAGCCTCACAAATCTACAGTAGAAATAACGATCTCGCTTTCAACTCAGCTACTATCAAACCATCATCAAACAAAGCTAATTATGTGTTCAAAGCACGTAAAACAAATAAGGACTTTCGACTCAAAGCATCAGCAAATATGTTCGCTTTCCCTAGATGATAGTCAATCACCAATTCATAGTCTTTTAGTAATTCTAACCATCTTCGCTGTCGCAAATTTAAGTCTTTTTGAGTCATCAGATATTTCAAGCTTTTGTGGTTAGTATAAATATGGAATTTCTCACCAAACAAGTAATGACGCCAAATTTTCAATGCGAACACTATCGCAACAACTTTAAATCGTGCACCGGATAATTTTTTTTTGTGTGGCTTCAATTGTCTCGAGGCATAAGCTACAACTTTGCCTTCCTGCATCAAAACACAACCCAGGCCATTTAACGATGCATCACTAAAAACTACGAATTCTTTACCCAACTCAGGCTGAACTAAGACTGGTGTTTTTGTCAATAATGCTTTCAATTGCTAGAAGCTCTGTTGACACTTTTCTGACCACTCAAATTTAACATCTTTTTGAAGCAATCTTGTCATCGGAATTGCAATCATCGAGAAGCCTTTCATAAATCATCTATACTAACCTGGTAGTCCAAGAAAACTATGAACTTCAGATACATTTCTTGGAGGCTTCCAATCTATAATCGCAGAAATTTTGCTTGGGTCAACTCGGCTACCCGCGTTGAAACTATATATCCTAGAAAACCAACCTTTTGTAGCCAAAACTCATATTTGTTGAACTTTGCAAATAACTATTTATCTCTCAAAGTTTGTAGCACGATTCTCAAATGCTCAGTATGCTCAGATTCATCTCGAGAGTAAATTAAAATGTCATCAATACACACAACCATGAATGGGTCTAAGTACGGCCTAAAAATCTGGTTCATCAAGTCCATAAAAACAACAGGTGCATTTTTTTATCCGAAAGGCATAACAAGAAATTCGTAGTGTCTGTATCTTGTTCTAAATGCAGTCTTTGCCATATCTGAGTATTTATCCCACAACTGGTAATAACCTAATCTCAAATCGATTTTCAAAAACACTGCTACCCCTTTTAATTGATCAAAAAAATCATCTATTAGTGGTAAAGGGTATTTATTTTTGACCGTCACTTTGTTGAGCTGTCGATAGTGTATAACATTCTCATTATGCCATCTTTCTTTTTCACAAATAACACCAGTGCACCTTAAGGAGAGAAACTTGGTCTAGCAAAACATCTATCTGTCAACTCTTGCAACTGAGCTTTTAATTCTTTTTACTCTGTTGGAGCCATTCTGTACGGAGCTATCAATATTGGCGTTGTTCCCAGTACTAATTCAATACCAAACTCAACCTCTCTAATAGGTGGTAAACCCAGTAACTCTTTAGGAAATACATTTGGATAGTCGCACACAACTAGTACTAATTCAATCTTTATTTCTGTCACTTTTGTATCAAGTACATATATAAGATAAGCTTCACACCTCTTTCTCACAAATTTCTGAGCTAACATAGATCAGATCACAACTGGCAAACTATTCAAATCATCAGATTAAATCCTAATAGTCTTATTATTCTGACATTTCAGTTCAATCATCTTTTTTCTACAATTCACTATAGCATCATGCATTGTTAGCCAATCCATACCCAAAATCATATCAAATTCATCGAATGGCGACAACATCAGATTAGTCAGAAAGCAGAAATCCCAATGCATTAACGGACAATTCTTGCAAACTTTGTCAACCAAAACACATTTGCTTAAGGGGTTCGATACTCTGATTTCAAATTTAGTAGACTCTATAGGCAAAGTCTTACTAGATACTAAATTCATACATATATAAGAATGAGTTGATCTTGGATCTATCAATGCAATCACATTAGTATCATAAAAAGTAAAAGTACCGGTGATAACATCTGGAGATGACGCTTCTTCGCGAGCGCGAATAGCGTAGGCTCTGGCAGGTGCTCTGGCCTTCGATCTTACTGCTGAATCTTTTGTCGCCCTTCTACTACCATTTATATTTTCGACAACTCTAGGTGGTCTACCTCTATTCGTCGTGTTACTTGGTCTCACATTTTGAACTTTATTTTTCTCATCTAGCTTAGGGCAATCTCGAATGGAGTGATCTAACAACCATATTTGTAACAAGCTTTATTATTTTTATTCCAGCATTCTCCGAAGTGTCGTCTCTCACACTACTGACATTCAAGTTTGTTGTCTCATACATTGCCAACAATCGACACTGATGTAGCTTGAGCTTTAGAACTGGAGTATTGTTTTCTACGATCTCTACTCGAATATTCTTTTTCTCGAGTCTCTAACCTCTGAATCTACTTTTCTTTTTTCTTTGCTAAGATCCTCGGTTTTACAAGCCCTTTCAACCAAAACTAAAAATTCTTTCAACTCTAGAATTCTGACTAGAAGTTTTATATCTTCGTTCAACCCATCAACAAACTACTTGCACATTCTTTCTTCAGTAGACACATACTCTGAAGCATACTTGCTTAATCGTACGAATTCTCTTTCATACTTAGTAACAGTCATTCTACCTTGTTTTAACTCTAGAGACTCTTTATGCTTTGGATCAAGGAATCACTGACTTATATATTTCTTTCAGAACTCCGTCTGAAAGAATTCCCAAGTAACCCTTTCTTTTGGAACCAAATATATCAACGTGCTCCACCATTGATACGTGGTGTCTCTCAGCAAAGATACAACACATTTAATACATTCATTAGGAGTACAAGATAATTTATCGAATACTCGAATCGTGTTTTTGAGCAAGAACTCAACTCTCTGAGCATCATCATCAGCAGTAGCTCGAAACTTTTTAGCCCCGTGTTTACAAATTTTATCTACTGGTGGCTTATTCCACCGTATCAGATCTACAAATTGAGGAACAACAGGGATTTGTTGAGGAATAGGCGGGGGTGGAGGTTGATGAGCAGATGGATTCGTTCGAATGAACTCTGTGAACCACTCGTTCATCATTTGGAAAAAAAACTTGTTTAGCTTCTCCCTCGTGGCTATCATTACAGGTCTAGAATCTGATGGCACGACCCCTTGAGTTGGAGCGGGCGGATTACTCTCTACATCATCGGCTACAGCTCTTTCGGGATCCATTACTATATGAAAACTCAATTTAAGCTGTCAGGAATCATCACACTATCGCAGAGTATATATGACATGTATAGCTAGACCCTCACACTAAAATTAACTAAACTATAGCTCTGGTACCAATAAAATATAAATTAACCAATTTCACATTAACTACAAACCTTTCTCTTGTCTTAAACATGATTAAATACCATCTCATTGAACTCTCTCTATTTAATACTCGAATAGGTTCTGTACATACCTATATCGCGTTGTACTAACCTCTTTCTCAGCCCAATCATTTATTTACCCATTGAATCATTCGGAATAGAAATTGGGTACTCAATAGTCTCATAAGATAAGTACCTATACCATGACCCCTAGCTAAATCAATGTAACTTATCTGACGAACAATTATCATGGCGCGAAGCCAAATCATCTGATATGCATGGCCCGAAGCCAAATCGATATAACTCGCACCCAAAGTGCTAATATCATGGCCCGAATCCAACTCAACTTATCATCTAATAACAAGACACTAGTATCTAAATTTATTCCTAAAGTTCAATCGGGACTTCACACTTTCCGTTTCTATCATCGAATGTATTCGTAGAGTTGTTTTCACAATTCAAACATTATCTATAATCTCATAAACACATTTTATGCATTGCCAAAGCTTTTAACATACTTTTATTGTAACATCCCGAAATAGGGCCTAGTCAGAATAGTGGTTTTGGGATAACAGATCTGACATTAAAATATTTATTTTATGATTATTATGAGGTCTAGAATATGAGAATATGCATGTCTTAAGAATTCATGAAGAAATTCTTTGAGTAAGGTGTCCAATTGGAAATTAGAGACTAAATTGAATAAATTGCAAAACTTGGATTCTAGAAGCAATTTGTATGAAATTGCTTTAGATAATAAATTAGAAGGTCTTAGAGAGAAATTTTCCCAATTTCTAAGTTTTTGGACAAAAATGGGCTTGTATGGATGAAATTTCAAAGAAAAGGCTTAAGGGCATTTTGGTCATTTGGCATTTTAATGAAATAAAATGGGAAAAATGAACCAAAATCAGCTCATTTCTCTTCTCCATGCTGCTGAAACTTTAATGGACTCCATAGTTAAGGTTTTCAACATTTTCAAGCTCAATAGTAAGTGCTCCCAACCCCCGTTTTTAATGTTCTTTGTATTTTTAAAATCCCGGTAGCTTACTCTCTCCATTTCTACCCATATTTCATGCTAGAGTTCATGTTTAAAAAATTACCCATGCATGAGTTACTTGTATTTTCATGGTTTATGGAGGAATATGAAGTTAAAGGTGTGTTAAACATCTTTTCCTAGGTGATTTTCATGAAAAACCCCTAAAGGGACCTTTTTGCAAAAGTTGATAAATATGTGGTAGAAATGTGAAAATAATTGAAAATGTGGGCTGCCATAAGAGGGAAAAGTGTTCAGATAGGCTTGGATAAGATAGAAATTGCATGTGTTTCATTATACGAGCCTAGGGACTCAATCGTAAAAATGTGAAAGGTTAGGGGCAAAATGGTCATTTAGACCGGGGGTGAAATTTAAGTTCATATAGTACAATGTAAGGTGTTAATGGTTTAATTTTATTGTTATAAACCCCGAGGAACAAATTTTGGAGGTCGACCAAGGAAAACGAAAGGTTTCGGGATAACCGAAACACAATACCGAAACGAATACCAGGTAAGTTCAGATAACTTAAAGTAAACTCATAACATGCATAATAGTATGATGTATGAATGCATGATAATTGCATTGTTGATGGCATGAAAATGCATGGAATGCATCTTTGATAATGATTCGATGGATAATGTCTCGGTTGTGGTTAAAAAGGGAATTCGATGGATAAACCTTGATTGACATGTGAATTGAGATCCTGCATGTGTTGTAGAAAGGGTTTAGCCTGGACAGGTAATCCGTTGATCTCAAATATAGAAAAGGATCTAGCCCGGACGGGTATTCCTTGAATGATCGAGCCTCCCGAAGAATATGTGTGCATTATGTATATAGCCCAGACGGGTAATCAGATTAGGATCTGAATTTAGCCTGGACTGGTAATTTAGATTCGAGCTCAATAAGGGTGTTTGTCGTTATAAGGGATTTAGCCTGGACTGGTAATCTCGACATCACCTTATGAGTTTATGATACGGGGGATTTAGCCTGGACTGGTAATCCCGCCGTAAGATGTGAGGTTTGCGGGAGTGCATACTGAAATGATCATTCGTATGAAATGACGGTGATTGGATAATCCATCAAGATTTCCTAAAAACTCAACGGGACTAAAACGAAGTATATGTATAAATGACATGTTGAATGATGAGCTCATCTAAGATAAGTTACATGGTGTTTTGTTATGCGACTAACTCATTGATTGAGTGCATATGATAGGGAAACCATTTTCATATTCATTGATTTCATTATCTAATAAGGATGTATACTAAATAATTGGTAAGTTTACTTTCCAGTTATTCGAGCTTACTAAGCATGTAAATGCTTACCCCTCTCTTTTCCCTGTTTTACAGAGCTCGAGGACTCGTAAAGATTGGAAGACGGTTGGAGAGTCTATACACTATCAACTAGTCCAGCTTTGGTATATAGACTCTTATGTTTTGTTCAATGGCATGTATAGAGCTTTTGTGTATTTTGTTAAATGTGTCATTTGATTTACCAAAATGAAGGCATGTAAAGTTATATTTATCTTTTTGTATATGGCCATGGAAATTGGCTCATTTTGAAGTAGGCTATGACCTACAAATCTATACATGTTTATGTTCATATGTGATGATTTGGTCTTCAATTGGCAATGAGTTATAAAAACGAGCGAATCCTAAATATGTCTAGTATACATGGAAATCTTTAAATGCAAGATGAGGATTAACTTAGCATGTATGAAACCAATGACATGAGGTTTACATGCAATGAGGTTAATCAAAGTTTTATATTTGTAAATATACCATTTTGGCCTTAACATACACTAATGTAATCTATAAGTGTAATTAGTTGGCAGAGGGTGACCTAAGACTTGGAAAATAGACTAATAAGGTCCACATGGGTAGACACACGGGCATGTGTCTAGGCCATATGTGACACACAGCTCACCCCTATGGGTGTGTGGCATAGCCCTGTGTCCCCTGCACTTCAAATTTTAAGTCAGTATAGAACACGGGTTAAGCACACGGGCGTGTGTCTTGGCCGTGTGCCTTTAACAAAATGTTGAGGTTGAAGTTAGTGTTGCACATGGGTGGAGGACACGGGCGTGTCCCAAGCCACACGGGCGTGTGTGACTACATTGCCCTATCACACGGGTGTGTCACACTTCAAAGTAAGGAAAAATCTTCTAAAGTGCCCAAAGTTTATCGAATGTTTTCGGTTGTGTCCCATACTGCCCCTAGGTGTGTTTTAGGCCTTGAAGGCCTGTGTAAGGGACACATCGTACATGTTTGAAAGGTTTTAAATTTGGGCGAGATTTGGTGACTCGATTAAGTAATTTTGTAAAGGTGAATTATCGGTAACGCCTCGAACCCTGTCCCGACGTCAGGTATGGATGAGGGGTGTTACATTTATAATGAAATTACCACATATGAACTTACCTCGAGTATGAAAACGACGAAATGAGTCAATTACTTGATAATCTTTCCTTTCCCCTGATCTAATTCCGGATTCCTATTTTCTTGATCTAAATATATTCAAAATTAACTTCTTTAATAACCACTCATTCAATTTAGTCCAAAACATACATTTAGGCCTATTTGCACTTTAGCCCTTAAAATTTCACATTTAATCAATTTAATCTCTATTTCACAAACACACAAAATTCACAAAATTTCATTAAACCCAAGCTTAGCCGTATTACCATAGTGCCCCTAGAAGCCCATAACTTTCATTTATTTCACATTTTAACCACTCAATTTGCACATTTCTCAAATTAATCCCTATTATGCATTTTCATCAAAAATCAGTTAACAAAACATGTAAAACTATCATCAACTATTCAAAATCCATCATCAACCATCAAATTACTCAGGTATTCAACAATTTAAACATGTTAAATATTTAACAATTTCAAAATCTAAGGTACGGTCTAGCTAGAATATGAAACAACGATCTAAAAAACATAGAAATCATCAAAAACAGATTAAAAATCGTACCTTAATTGCTTGAAATTTCCTAGCCGAATGAAGAACCCTAGTTCTTCTTGTTCTTCTTTTTAATTTGGATTAATAGATGATAATAGGAACCCTTAATTGGTTTTGTTTTATTTATTATAAGTTAAATTACTAAATTACAAATATAACCTTAATAAATAACCATTTAAATCATTCACTCTATACCCATAAATGTCCATTAACTTTTAAAATGGTCTAATTACCATTTAAGGTGATATATTTAAAAGCCAAAGGCAATAGACAATTTAACAAGTAGAATGTAACTTTAGCATTTTACGTGATTTAGTCCTTTTTCTCAAATTGAACAATTAAATGATAAAATTAGCTCACAAAATTTTCACACATACATGCTATCATGCTGTAAACACGAAAAATAATATTAAAATAATTTTCCAACATTAGATTTGTGGTTCTGAAACCACTGTTCCGATTTAGCTAAAATCGAGCTGTTACAATGTATGTACATTAACACATTTGCTTATTAAAATTAGTTTAATTGGTTGAATTGACGTAGAGAGATAGTCAAGAGATAAATGGATTTTGGTAGGTAAGTATATTCCTAAGTTAGCAAATTACCGAGTTGCCATGAATTTATTCAGAACAACATAAATATGAGTTTAATAATTCTAAGTTAAGAAATGTAATTAATCTAGCACAATTATGTCATCTTAATTAAAGTCATCTTTTGAAATCGTGCATTGGAACTTTTATTTTATTTTTATTTATTTTACTTATTCAAAATCCTAGTTTTTAATCACCTCCCCAAATAAAAATATTTTTCTTCACCAAAGTGTTTTTAAAATTGCATTCTTAAATAATTCTTTTCACAATCCCTGTGGGTACGATAACTCGATATTTACTTATTACTTTATTACTTGTTGTGATTGTGTACACTTGTACCTTTCCGTTGTTCCAAGTTTTTGCCACTGTTGCCGATGAGTGTTTTAAAAGACATTATTTGTGAAATTGTTAATTTTGCATTTCGGTCTATTTTTTTCTATTAAATTTTAATTTTAATTTTTTTTGTGTTTATTTCAAGTGTTTATAAGTATTGATCAAATTATTGAGTTATTCTTCGTAGACCCTAAAATTGAAAGGACTTTCTGACAAAGGAGAAGACAAGTGAACCAAAGAATGGCCAAAGATATGAATTTCGAAAATCCAGGAGGAACATTCGCTTATAATACTCACAATCCGATCATTGTTGCTATCATTGTTGTTGATGACAGAAACTATGCCATTCAAGAATATGCCACTCCTCTATTCAACGAGCTTGATCCGAGTATTAGGAGACCCGAAATTGAGGCACAACAATTTGAGCTGAAGCCGGTCATGTTCCAAATGTTGCAAAATATGGGATAATTTAGTGGGATTCCTACTGAAGATCCACATCTTCATCTTTGACTATTCATGGAAGTGATTGACTCATTTAAACTAGTCGGGGTGACTGAGGACGCTTTGAGGCTGAGATTATTTCCATACTTCTTAAAAGATAGAGCATGAGCGTGGTTAAACTCCCTATCGTCCGGTTCCATAACTACATGGCAAGAGTTGGTTGAATGTTTCTCAATGAAATATTTCCCTCCATCTTTAACTGCCAGGATTTGAAATGAAATCACTTCATTTCAACAACTTGATGAAGAATCTTTATATGAGGCATGGGAGCGGTTCAAGGAGTTATTACGAAAGTGCCCTCATCACGATATTCTTTGCTGCGTTCAAATGGAGACTTTCTATATTGGTTTCAATATTCATACTAGAATGACGGTGGATGCTTCGACAAATGGAGCCTTACTTTCTAAGTCTTATAACGATGCTTACGAGATTATTGAAAGAATTTCCAGCAATAACTATCAGTGACCAACCAATCGAGTAGCCTCAGAAAGATGAGCAGCAAGAGTACATGAAGCGGACACACTTGCTTCTTTGGTAGCCCAGGTATCCTCTATGTCTTCTATGCCTAAGAACATAATTGTTAATGGTTTCAATGGTAATCTGTTAGGTCAGCAGCCGAATTAGTTCAAGAATATTTCTCATGAATACTATGGAGATGGCCATTTCTTTGAAAATTGCCCATTGAATCAATAGTCAAATTATTACATGGGAAATCAGAATTTGAATGGTCCGCAATCAAATTTTTACAACTCTTTATGGAATAATCATCCAATTTCTCCATGGAGTAATCAATGGGTGGGCCATAGCGACTCTGTTATGCCATTTCGACCAAATTATCCGTCAGAATATTCTCAACAAGTGCAACAACTGCCACCAACTGAATCTTCAAGTGATCTTGAGAATCTACTGAAGGCATACATAGCGAAGAATGATACCACTTTAAGAAATCTGGAGAATCAAATGGGTCAACTAACCAATAAACTTTGAATTAAAACCCAAGGTATTTTTTCGAGCGACACAGAAAATCTAAGAATTTTGGGCAAAGAACATTGCAAAGCAGTCTTTTTGCCAAGTGGAAAGACATTGGAGCCCAAGGTGGTTGAGGTTTAAGATGAGCCTGTTGTAGCTCAAGACAAAAACCAAGTTCAACCAAGTGTTGAAACTCCTGTATCACAGAAGTTAGATTCAGTGATCCTTGATGAGGTAAACTCTAAACCAGTTAGTTCTGATTATCAACACACTTGTTGGATGCAGAAAAGTTTCCACAAAAGAGTTGTCTGGTTAAAGCTAGGATTGCACTATTTCCATATCTTCAATGATTCCAGTAGAAGCAATGGGATACTCAATTGAAAGAAATTTTTGATGACGAGGTGATTTTTAATGACTTCGATGTTGCTAAATCCCCAAATGTAGTTGAAGACTGTTTTGCTATTTCCAAGATGGAATTGTTAGCTTCTATAGAGCTGGAGCTCAATTCTATAGATGATCCGTTAGAATGTATTTTGCTAGCAGATTTTCCAATAATGATAAAAACAAGGAATGTTTGGCTTTGTTAGAAACTAAAATGAAAGAAGTCACTCAGGAAGTTCTTCTTGAATCATTAGAGTTATTATCTCAAGATTACACACAACCAAAAGTGTTGATTGAAGAGCCACTCAAATTGGAACTAAAGAGTTTGCCTCTTCATTTGAAATATGGTTATTTGGGTTTACCTCTATTTTTACCTATCATGATTTCAGTTGAGTTCACCAAGAATCAATAAGAAGAGTCATTTGCTGTTTTGGAAAAGCACAAGAAGGGTGTCGGATGGATTATTTGTAACACCCCTTACCCGAGACCATCGTCGGAGTCGAGCACGAGGCGTTACCTGACTTAACTTACTAATTCGGGGCATAAAATTTGCTTTTAAAATTAATTTATTCACATTCATTCAATATGTCCTTAAAAAGGGCCCTCGAGACCCTAAAACGTGCAATTGAAATGGTTCGGGACTAAACCAGGAACATTAAAAAATTTCCGAATACTTAGACAAATCAAAACAATTAATTTCGTTATTCCTTATAAATCTGCCCACCTGCATCATAGTCACTAAATAAATTATAACTCGAGCCACAAAACTCAAAATTTAAATTTGTAAATTTTCCCTAAAACTAGACTCATATATATTCTTACTAATTTTTTTCCAGAATTTTTGGTCTAGCCAATTAGTACAATTTATTAGTTAAAGCTCCCCTATTGCACTATTTGAATACTCTGACCTCTCCTCACTACGAATCAATTTTCTCCTTGTACAAAATTCAAATAATCATGATGTTTATTTCTCTTGAAATGAGATTCACTAAGGAATCTAGAAATATAAACTATAACTCCTAATTATTTTTTTTACAATTTTTAGTGAATTTATAAAGTCAGAAAAGGGGATTCAGAAATTGCTCTGACCCTGTCTCACTAAAATTCAAATATCTCTTAATATAAACTTTTTTTGCTTACTATGTTTCTTTCATATGAAAATATACTCAATAAGATTTAATTATATATCTCATTCATCACCTAATTCCATTTCTACTATTCATGCTGATTTTTCAAGTTCACGTCACTACTGCTATTTAATACTGTTTTAATGCTAATTTCACTTTTTCATGATTTCTTTGTATTAACTACCATTTAGGCATACATAACACCGACACATGTTATTCATTAGCCATTTCAATAGCTAATCATTATCAAATATTTACATACCATTCTTTAGCCATATAATAAGGACATACACACAAAATGACTAAGTCCCTATACATGCCATAAACTAGAACGTTTGTAAACGAAGATACCCATTTGGTAACTTGATAGTCGATAGTGTGAATTGATCTCCGACGACCTCCAACCTGAGCTTGATTTTAAGTACTCTAAAACATAGGAAAGTGAAAGAAGTAAGCTTATAAAGCTTAGTAAGTTCACATGTAAAATAATAAGCATTAGCAATCAATTTAGCTTATTATTATGCTGTCATAATTTGCTTAAATAATGTTTAGTTCTTACTTTCCCATCTTACTCATCGGTAACCTTACCAAAGGCTCAGAATACAAAAGGCACCTTACTTAATAACTTGCTTACATACCCGTAACATCTCAATTAACACATGAGTACTCTTTCATAATATAGGCATATTGCCAATCATGTCATAAAGTGTCACAAGCATAACTGAAAACTCATCACTTACTTAATACTTGATAATCTCAATTACTTACAATCTCAATATTAAATAAGCCTTAAATGCATACCTGTACTCTTTCTTCATGTTCTCACCTTGTCGTTTCTTTGACTTACTCTTTGGATTACTCGAGAACCTTTTCCTTTTTGAACTTACCATTGCCATGTCTTGACATGGTCTTACGTGGTATCCTTGCCTTATGAACTCACCAATGCCATGCATTGGCATGGTCTTACATGGGACCTTTGACTTATAGTAACTCATCAATGCCTTATAGTAACTCATCAATGCCATGTCTTGACATGGTCTTACATGATTTCCTTACCTTATAGAACTTATCAATGCCATGCCTTGGCATGGTCTTACATGATATCCTTATCTTACCAAATTCCATGTTTCAAATATAGTCTTACATGATATCCTTGTCTTACCAAATGCCATGTTCCAAACATGGTCTTACATAGTATCCTTATCTTAGTGCCAATGCCACATCTTGATCTGGTCTTACATGGAGTCCTTAATCAATGTCGATGCCATGTCTTGACATGGCTTACACGGGATCCTTGCCTTACCAATGCCATGTCTTGACATGGTCTTACATGGTATCCTTAACCGTCAATTCCTCCTTAAATGCCATGTTATGAACATAGCCTTTTCCATCAATTCTTCCTTAATTGCCATGGTACAACCATGGACTTTGAGATATCAATGCCTTGTCAAGTCATAGCTGAAACATACTTGCTCAAATTCTCAAGGTTAGTCGCATAACTCAATAATAACAATACTAATAACAATAATTTCATAATAATAAAATGTACTCAACTTACATACTTACATTCTCAATCTCATCATATCATCAACTTAACTTATTCTCATCAAACTATGCTAGTCAATACTTTCTTGTTATCATACAAAGCCATAATACAAAATATGGTCTTACATATAAATTATACAAGTTCTCTTTCCAATATTGAATTATTATCGAACATTAATCATTATATTTTAAACTCAATACTAAAGTATTTATGGCCAAAATATCAATTTATCATTCAAATATGTCTAATTAAATGCTTATTAAACATATGAACTTACCTCGATACGAAAACGACCATTTTACCAACTTTTTCGATTTTCGATTTTTCTCCCATTCTAAGTCCAAATCTCACTTTCCGGGATCTAAAACATCATATTTCACTTATTTAATTAATGAAATATTCAAAACATTCCCTAACTCAAACTTTGGAAAAATTACAATTCTGCCCCTAAACCTTTGCAGAATTATGATTTTGCCCCTAGGCTCAAAAATTAAAATTTATCCATTTTCTTATGTTTTATGACATTCTAATCATTTTTCCCTTCTATGGAAACATCAAATTCTCACTCTAACATGTACTTATGAACATTAGGTATTTTTACTGATTATGTCGTTTTACTCGTTTTCATGTAAAATCGCTTAGCAAAAGTTGTTTAACAAAATTTCAAACTTCATATTCTACCATAAAACATTAAAATAAACACATTTCACCTATGGTTATTTTTCCAAATATGAACCCTAGCATGAATTATTGCTAGAATAAGCTTAATCAAGTTACCGGGACTCCAAAAACGTAAAGAACATTAAAAACGGGGATTGGAATCACTTACTATGGAGCTTGGAAAGCTTGGAAACCCTAACCATGGCTTCCCCCATGCTATATTCGGCCTCCATGAAGAAGATGGACCAATTTTGGCTTTATTTTCCCTTTTTAATTCTTTTAATTACTAAATGACCAAAATGCCCTTAAAGGCTTTTCTTTCAAATTTGTCCTATTCTTGCCCATTTTTGTCCAAACTTAAATGTAATGGTCTAATTAATAAATAAGGACCGTCACTTTAAGAACCCATTTCAATTAAATCCCCTTTATTAACTAGAACACACATTTTGCTAATTTTACAATTTAGTCCTAATTATCAAATTAGGCACTTATACATAAAATTTCTTCACGAAATTTCCACACAATTATTCAATCAATGAATAAACCTTAAAAATTAATTTGAATATTATTTTTTTTAGTTTTTTGACCTCAGATTTGTGGTTTCGCAATCACTATTCCGTTTAGGCCCTACTTCGAGATGTTACATTATTGCAGATATTCGAGTAACGAGTTAGAGGATTTGTAAGAATTACAAGAAGTTAAACAAGGCCACCAGAAAAGAGCATTCTAGGTTTTCTTTCCCTATTAAGATGTTGGACAGATTTGATAGGAAAGAATATGATTTGTTCCTATATGGTAATGGTTGGTATGATAAATGGCCATTTGACACCACCATGGTCAATGACGATCCTGAATAAAATAGAGGGAGTTCTCTTCACTTTCTCTATCATTATTTTATATTTTTAGTTTTTTTTCTCATTTGAGTAAAATGGTAGACTTAGATAAAATTTTCTTTGGTTCATTACATTAATTAAAACTCTGCCCAGGAGATTGGGACTTAAGCGAGACCCTCCATGACCCCTTCAGTCTTTCCTGGGAGTTTAATTTAATGTAATTTTTTGAAAAATATTTTTCTAAGTAGCCTAAAGAATTTAAGTATTTGTTTTGTTAAATAAAAGGTCAACTTTTAACCCAAGCACTAATTTCTTTGATTTTTTTAGTTTATTTTTAGTATAGGAGCTTAGGATCCAAAAAGGATCTGCCATTGTGCTTAAGACACTGCTAAGAAGGGAAATATTCAACCCTTTTTCACACAAACCTATAGCCCTTACTTTTCTTCACTGCCACTCCCAAGTAGCCCAATAGTGCATCTCACTTAACCCCTTAATGTCGCAGCCCTTAACTCTCTGAATCACCACCCCGAACACCTTCATTGAAGTGACCAACTACTGTAACAGCCCGTTTTTAAGGTTAATTGGAACAGTGGTTTCGAGGCCACCAAATCCAATGAGTAGGTTTGTAAATATTATATTTAATATTTACGAGTTAATTGTGAGTTTTAAAAAAAGATTTTGATATTGTGATTTTTGTTTTATAAGCGATTTATTAAGTTCAAGTGGTATGACCCTAAGGTCAAGTGGGTTTAGAAAATGAGGTATCGAGACCTCGTTTCTATAAACTAAGTCATAAATATTTTTATAAATATTTACGGAGTGGCAATAAGATGGTATTAAAGTTTCGTTGAAAAATTTTATCGTTTCAATAGTTAATTAAGTAAAAAGGACTAAATCGCGTAAAGCATAAAAGTTGTGTTCTATAAGTTAAAGTTATTAAATGGCTATGGAATTAAATAATGGGAGTCCTTAAGTGGTAATTATTCCATAATTGTTGATAGTGGAATTCCATGGCTTGGTATAATGGAAATTATTAATGTATATTAAGGGTAAATATGGTATTTGGTAATTATAATAAAATAAAATAAAACAAAAGCCAAATTGCATGCTATCATCTTCATCAATAGCCAAATGTGAGAAAGAAAATAATGTTCTCAAAGCTTTGAAGGTTCGACCATGGTTGTTCATGCATGTAAGTCCATTTTGTCTCGGTTTTTAATAATTTTTACGTTTTTGAGATCGTTGCTTTGTGTTCTAGCTAGCCCATACCTCTGATTTCAAAATTGTTAAAGTATTTAGATGATGCCGTTGTTGAATGTTTGAGTATCTTGATGATTAATGATAGAAATTAAATCTTTGATGTTAGATTAATGAGTTTTATAAAGTGATTTTTTTGACAAAAATGTCAATTAGGTATTAAATTGAGAAAATGTGAAATGTTGTGGTTAAAAGTGTGAAGTAAATGAAAATATGGGCTGCTATGAAGTTGTACTAAATTTAGCTAGGCTTGGGTTTGGCAAAAATTGAATGAATTTTATTTTACGAGCTTAGGGACTAAATTGTAAAAGTGTGAAACTTTAGTGGTAAAATAGTAATTTTACCAAAATATGAAATTGAGTTAAAATGAATAGAATATGAATTGTAATAGTCAAATTTGATTGATTAGATTAAGTTAAGCCTCGTACGAGTCTATATCGAGGGAAAAATAAAGTTTCAGACTAGTCGATCTATTTCAATGTTTTGACGATTGAGGTAAGTTCGTATGCATTAAGTATTATTATATTTGAATATTTAATGCATTGAAATTGTACAGATGATATATTCATGACTATTACTATGTTGAATAACACATCGAATATTTATATGTGGCACTTAACGTGCGAAGTATCGAGGATGGCACTTAGTGTGCGATACATCCAGAATGGCACTTAGTGTGCAAAGTAACGAGGATGTCACTTAGTGTGTGAAACATCCAGAACGACACTTAGTGTGTGAGGAATTGGGTATGGCATCTAGTGTGCGAGACATTGAATATTCAACGAGTAAATGAAAGATGTGATTGAGTATGAGATTGGTACGAGATGGTACAGGTACGTACGAAAATTGGTACGAGATGGTAAAGGTATGTACGCAAATTCAATTGAGTATTGAATATATGAAAATTGTGAGTTCATGATCATTGTGGAAATGAATATATTATGTTAGATTACTTGAATAGTGATTGAATAATAAATTTGGTTGATGATTACATGTTAGGCTTTTGGGTTAAAATGAGTTGTGATATGCTCCATTTTACACATTTAAATTGTGGCTTAACGGTTATGAGTAAAGGGTAAAGATTGGCAAATTCTTAGATGTGAATTGCTATTGAAAGCATGGAAAAGAATGAGTTTTTAGATGATTTAAAGATATTTAGCAATATGCCTGATACGTGAATACACATAAGTAATGTAAACTTATGTCATAATGCTTTATGACAATTTGCTAGTTCATGTGATGTTTAAAATTTAAAAGCTAATGTCGTTTAGGCTAAGGCCAAGACATGTTGGATTGAATTAAATGAATTATGCTTATAAATTGAAGTTATAAGCTTTATTTCTTTGAATTATGAACTTACTAAGCTGTGAAGCTTACTTTTTATTATTTTTCTATGTTTTGTAGTGCTTCAGATGCTTGCTCGGGTTAGAAGTCAACAAAAATCACATCACACTATCCGGTTATTGATTTACGATATTTTTTTATACTTTGGGCTTTGGATATATGGCATGTATAGGCTAGTGTTATGATGATATGTCTTGAGTTGTGATTTTGGCCATGTGATTTGACTTATAAATGTTAGTGTGTATTGGCCATTTAAGTTGGCCTAAAGTATGTGTTGATAAATGATATATGTGATGGATATAATGCTTTTGTGTTGGCATATTTTGGTATAATGACCTGGCATGTTTTATTATGGAACTTAGTAGTTGAAATGGTTGTGGTTAGATAGCATGAGATGTCTATGGATTAATATGCTTTCACTGCCTTTGAATGCATTGAAATGGTATGAGACGATGTGGTTTAGGTATGCTTGTGGAGGGTGAGAAATGTGGCTTAAACCAAGCCTATTTTCACTCTACACGGCCGAGCACATGGGCGTGTGGCTCGACCGTGTGTGACACATGGCCTTGGTTCACGGCCATGTGTTCCCTGGGATAAACCTTCGAATTAAGTCAGTATACCCTACAGAATTGGCACGGCCTAGACACACGGACGTGTCTACTGGCCGTGTGAGGCACACGGGCTGGCACATGGCATGTGACCGACCGTGTGACCCAAGTCAGTATGTATGCCCTGTTTCCCCACGGCCTAGACACGGGCATGTGTATGGCACACGGGCTAGACACACGGGCGTGTGAGGTAAGTTAATGAGCTCCACAGGGTTAAGCATGGGCTGGGACACGACCATGTGTTCCCAATTCCAATGTCCATATGGCCTAAGACACGGGCGTGTCTCTTGGTTGTGTGAGTGACACGACTGGGGCACACAGGCGTGTGACCCTTGTAGAGATGAAAATTTTCTAAGTTTCCAAAAGTTTTAAAATGTCATCGGTTTAGTCCTTAACCTCTTCCGAGCATGTTTTAAGGCTGTGATGTGCCTAGTAAGGGAAGATATGATTGTGATTGATAAAAGTTTTAAATTGTATGCAAGATTTATGACTTGAAAGTGTTTAAATGTTATGACGTAAGTTTGGTAATGCCTCAAACCCTGTTCCGACTTCGAATATGGGTAAGGGGTGTTACAACTCCCTCACCGAAACTATACTTAAAGGCACCACCCTCTTCAACTCTAAACAATACCATCGGCTACTCAACCACTTGCGTGAAACTGAAACCACCCTTAAAATATTTTTTAAGTCCAACATCAAGAGTCCCTTAATCTAGCACCATTTCACAAAGTGAACAATTTGATATAATGGCTATGCTGCAACACATGCAGTTGCAGCAACAAGCTAACTGGAGATACTCAAAAATTCAGGATGACTCAACTAGAGATACATTTAAAAAATATATATTTCATAACCCATTTGTTTTTGTGCTTGAATTTCTAGACTTAATACTCAAACCGTGGACTCTAACATCGAGGAAGGAACGAGGAGATCAGATTCTGAGGGTTCTGCAAAAAAAAGGGGGGGATCTTGTCTCTACTTTATTTTATTTTATCTCTTAGGATATTTCTGTTTCTCACATAATAAATCAAGAGGTTGAAATCATTAATAAAGTTGAACAATTTATAAAATAGGAAGTGTGGCAATAGATATGTACATGTCTAGGATTGGATCTGTTTAGGAAGAGCTTGGTATTTAAGTAGTCAAACTTGACTCACCTCATTTTTCTGGGATCCTACATGGTGTACAGTATCTATTCACTTATATATTTTCATTTTCTCTATTTTTTTAACAATGGGGACATTGTTTACCTTAAGTAAGGGGGACCAAAAAATTGAAATTATTTCCTCTTAGAATAAAATTTTCTTTTAATTATGATTAGGTTATATTTTGTTCAAAAATTTAAAAATTTGTTAAGTATGCTAAACTTCAGTATGAATAAAGTTCTATTATTCCAATAATTGTTGTTAGCTAAAGTATGACACAAATGTACTCTTAATAAAGTGTGTAAATCATACCATAAAGTTTTAGTTCCTTAGGAAAGCTAGGCATGCATGAAAGTTTAAGTCTCTAGAATTGACTTAGTAATTTCTTGAGGCAAAATCCTAGGAAGCATGGAATGTTGAAAATGATATAGACAACTTTTGTTTGGACCATTTGAGCCTTTCAAGCCAACCTTGATGTATTTTTATCCCTTGAAACCAAACTTTGAGACTATATGGCCTAATTTTATTTGAACCTTTGCAATATTTAGCCATCACTTTTCTTTTAATTATCTTTAAATTGTCCCAAACATTAGACCCAGTACTATTCAGAATATTCTTTGAAACAAGTTTGGGGGAGTTGAAAAGAAGTATCAAATGCTCAAAAAATTGTAGTACATACAACAAAATGCTCATGAAAAAAAAAGGAAAAAAAGAAAAAAGAGAGAAAAAGAAAGCATATGTACTCGAAAGAAATAAATGTACAAAAGAGCATGTGAAAGCAAAATAAGTTGGTGTATTGAAGATAATTATTTAAAAGGCTCGATTCAAGCTAATTCTAGGGTTTTTAGCCTAAATTTATCTATATTTTACCTCCCCCTAGCCTAGCCACATTACAACCTATTTAAAAGGCCTATTGATTCAAGTTTCTGTGCTACCTACATTAGTGGAGAGAAATTGCTATGTTCAACATATGAAGGTATAAATTAAACTCGATGACTGCAACATAATCTTAAATAAGGGAATAAAATCAAATTGGCAGGGATTTACATGTTTTTATTGAGAAAACATTTAGTGTATTTTTTCTACCATAATAGTGATTGAGATTAATTTGAATGATATGTATACTTAAGTAGTATAATTATCAAAATTCTTGTTCTTGAGCATACGTATGCTAAATTCATAATTTCAGGAAGAATGTTGTTCTGAAGGAATTTTTCAAAGGTGTTTTCGAGAAATTCTTTTTAATTTGTGCATTTATCGGGACGAGCAATGAATTAAGTTTGGGGGTGTGGAAACACGAAAATATACACACTTTTTCATGCACTTTTTAACTCAAATTCATGCAATTTTGATAAAATTATTGTAGAAAAATATATAATAATCATATAATAATTAAATTGTACTTAAATTATTAACATGTTTAATTTTAATTAATTTTATAATAAATTTTGATTACTTTTGATCATTTTCGACAGATTTGCACAAAGGGCGAAAATTGGCTCGGCAGACACTGCTAGAAACACAAAACTGAGAAGCGATTTTTGAAGCATCGAGGTCAATTAATTTTTTAGCCGAAGGCAGTCCAAATTATGAATATTAATTCATAATATAATTAATTTTAATTTTAATCCAATTTATTTTGGGTTAAATAATTTTTATTAATTAATTATGAAAAGGGGCCCAGTTGAGCTAAACTGAGAAAATCGATTCGACCAAGCATTGGGCTGCCCAAAACCATCCCACATGCTGACCCAATCATCTTGTTTGGCTGATTATTTGGCTCACAAAATAGCCCTTGAAGACTCCTTGAATTTTCATTCAAACCCCTCCACCATTCATGCCTTTCTAGATTTGCCCCTACCTTAAAATAGCAAGTTTGAAACCTTCAAACTTGCCACATGTGTGGCCGGCCATGGGAGGACTCTATGGCTGCTGATTTTTTATATTTTTAGCAGCCTATTCAACCTATAAAACCCCCCTTGGCTGCTCATTTGAAACACATCTCAAAACCATTTAATTTTCACTTCTTTCTCACTTTTCTCTCTTTATTGTTCTTCATTTCCTTCCCCATTCCCTTGCCGATTTCACCTCTTGAAAAAGATTCCTTCAACCACCATTTGGAGCAGCATTCAAGTGTTCATGGAAGCCTTGGTTCAAGAAGAACAAGCGAAGAAGGAGGAGTGGAGCAAACTAGTCAAGCCCTGGAGAAACACTATATTTGATTCTTGTTCCTTACCCTTTTAATTTTATTGTTGTTGTTATGAACATGTCTATGAATATTTGTCATATTGATATGTTTAATTTAATTAATATGTCTTATATTTAATTCATGTTAGGTTGATTGCATTTCGTCTACTTGAGTTATTAAAATTGTAGTTGTGTTGTTATAGGAGTTGGTAAGATGTTTGATTAAGTAAAACTATGACTAAGTTATTCTTGCATTAAAATTGTAAGGTAACTAATGAATTAATTATTTAAATGGATTGAAATTGTAATTAATTGACACAATACTTAATCAGTGCATGTTTAATCATCTAATGTAGTTGAGGGTTAAACTAGCAACGGTATCTAACGATACATTAGCATTGCATAACTTGCAAGATTGTTGTGATTAAACTGTTTCAAGGCAGAAATACATTGTTACCTCACGTAATCTTTTATGTGCTTATGAGATTGAATTAATTATTTGAATTAGTATAGAGATATGTACAAGAGAATATTTTAATTTCATAAGTATGTATGTGCATTAACACATTTGCTTATTAAAATTTGTTTAACATTTGAATTGATGTAGAGATATAGTTAAGAGATAAATGGATTTTGGTAGGTAATTATGTTCATAAGTTAGCAAATTACCGAGTTGCTGTGAATTTATTCGTAACAACATAAACATGAGTTTAATAATTCTAATTTAAGAAATATAATTAATCTAGCACAATTACGTCATCTTGATTAAAATCATCTTTTGAAATCGTGCATTGGAACTTTTATTTTATTTTTATTTATTTTACTTATTCAAAATCCTAGTTTTTAATCACTTCCTCAAATCAAAATATTTTTCTTTACAGAAGTGTTTTTAAAATTGCATTCATAAATAATTCTTTTCACAGTCCCTATGAAAACCTAAAAATTTGAATATTTAGTGATTTTGTTTCTTTGGGAAATACTTATTAAAAATATAATCATTTGACAAAAAGCTACATTTTATTGTAATGTCATTTAAATTTGTTTAAATAAGGAATTTTTTCTTTAATTATTTATTAAAATGGGTTTGGGTAAAAATCTTTCACAGCAGACTTTTTATAAAAACTTAGAAAATCATGAGTTATAAACTTGTTTAAAAACCAAGTAAAATTCATAAACAATTTAAATAACTCAATAAATAATAAAAAATGCTTAAAAATCTCATAATTTTTGCCACCGATGGTTGTGTTTCCCCCTCTCTTCTTCTTCATTTTCAACCTTCATCATTATTTTTGGTGATCAAAATTCTGCACTATCTACTTCTATTAGTTTTCATTTCTAAAACTTAATTTCATGCACTTAGAATTAAATTACCCTTTCTTTAGATCCTCATTTTCCCTTTGATTCGTGATCAAGGCGATCTGTCAATTCTATTGTCAACCAAGAATGATCAAGTGTAAAGGTTGAATGAAAACCACTCCTTCCTCTTTATTTTCTACTTAACTCGATGTTGTTTAGGGTCATTACACATGCTACTTTTGTATATTAACATTTCTTATGTCATGTTAGTTGAAGAGTCAGTCAACACCAACCCAGAAGATCGTTAACATTGGGATCAAAATCATTAATCCGGGTGATTAATCTAAGGGCAACCTATCAATTAGATCCAAGTGTTGGTGTTCTTAGACAATTTTTGCACATCAGATCTATGATCAGGTGTGGTTTTAACATTAAATAAAAATAAATCTATGTTTCATGTTGTTAAAAAATATTAGTATTATTAAAATTGTGCTTATCAAGAATAATTTACGTATTCAAAAAGAGAAGTAAAAGCCCATCGAAATGGAATATCCAAGTAAGTGAATCTAAACTATTGTTTTTGTGAAATGTATGATGTATGATCTTAAAAATTATTAATACAAAATGTATGAAAATCTCATTCTTATGTTATGTGATGTTATGGCTTATGTGAATTTTGCATGAATTTTAAAATGAGAAATATTAATATGATATGAATATATGTGATTTGCATGTTAAGGATGCCTATGCAATTTTAAGTGATAAGTGATATAATGAGTATGTTTCACATGCCAAAGTGAAAATATGATTTTTAAGTGAAAAGTGACTTTTGTGGCCATATCAGATACATGGGGTGGGATATGTGAAAGGTGGAAGATGTGGCAGTTTATTTGCAAAAGTGGTTGCTTGTCCAAGAGATTTTTATGTGACAGTTTATCTACAAAAGTGGTGGCTTGTCCATGATATTATTAAGTGCCAGTCTATCTGCATTACTGGTGGCTCGACCACAATGTTGGTAGTGCTGTCTGCATCACTGGTGACACTGTTCACAAATTGGATTGTTTGGATGGACAAGTTTTAAGAAACTCGATTGAGGAGTGTAGCAGTCATGGGTAGGATGTTTTAAATAAATCTGCATAATTGTTTTTATAAAAACCAGATTACCATGATCATGTGCACAAAGTGAAATATTTACTTGAGTGATGATTATGCATTTATTGTAATTTATTTGTTAAAAAACTCACACTAGGCTTAAAAAGCTCACCCCTTTAGTGTTATAACCTTTCAGGTAATACTCGGGCATTGGGCTTGGATTTAGCATTAATTGGAGTCTCTTAGATGGGTTTATTTTATGGATGTTTAATAATGAATTTTAAAACTATTTCGTTTTTGTTTGTGGAATTTGGACTGTGGACTTTGGACTTCGGACTTCAGACATTCTTTTTATTTTGGGTTGTTGGTTTATCGTATAACTTTAGAACTACCATGCATGCATGCAAAACTTATGTGATTTTGAAGCACTATTTATTTATTTATTGAGTTATTTAAATTGTTTATGAATTTTACTTGGTTTTTAAAGAAGTTTATAACTTGTGATTTTCAAAGTTTTTATAAAAAGTCTATTGCAAAAGATTTTTACTCAAAACCAGTTTAAAAAATAACTAAAGAACAAACTCCTTATTTCAAAAAAACTTTAAATGACATTACAATAAAATTCCTCTTTTTTTTCAAATGATTATATTTTTAATAAGTATTTCTCAAAGAAACAAAATCACTAAATATTCAAAATTTTAAGTTTTCACAAACAACTCAAACCTAGTTATTTTAAATAAGTAATGAAGTGAATGATTTGGAGCGATGTGAAATGAAGTGAATGATTTTGAGCGATGTGAAATGAAGTGAATGATTTTGAGTGATGTGAATGTAACTTCTGAGATTCGATCATAACGTCTAGGCCAGGTCTGGGAGGCTACATAGTCTATCTGTGATTATTTCATCTGAGTTAACTGAGAATCATGAAGAGAACTTGATTAATGTGTTGAAAAAAATTTAAGAAGGCAATCGGTTGGACGATACTTGATACTAGAAGTATTAGTCCATGTTTTTGCATGCACAAAATCATATTGGAAGATGTTGAAAAAGGCACTATTAATGGCCAAATAAGGTTAAACCCCATCATGAAAGAGGTAGTCAAGAAGGAGATCATCAAGTGGTTAGTTGTGAGAATCATTTACCCCATCTCAGACAGCTCTTGGGTAGGTCTAGTCCAATGCCTGTCGAAGAAGGGCAACATCATAGTAGTAAAAAATGAAAATAATGAGCTCATTCCAACAAGAATAGTTACACATTGGAGGATTTGTATTGATTACCATAAGTTGAATAAGGCAACTCAAGAAGATCATTTCCCATTTCCATTTTTAGATCAAATGCTAGACAGACTTGAAGGAAAAAATTACTATTATTTCCTCGACGGATAGTCAGGATACAATTTGACCCTTGTAGCCCCAAAAGATCAGCATAAAACAACCTTCACATGTCCATATGGTACATTTTCTTTCAAGTGTATGTCTTTTGGTTATGTAATGCACCTGCAACTTTTTAGCGGTGTCTGATGGCTATATTCACTTACATGGTTGAAATTATTTTGGAAGTGCTTATGGATGACATTTCTATGTTTTAAGACTCTTATGATAATTGTTTAGGTAATTTAGCTAAAGTGCTCAAATGGTGCGAAAAGACGAACCTCGTTCTCAATTGGGAGAAATGTTATTTCATGGTAAGAGAAGGTATTGTTTTGGCACACAAAATTACAAGGCAAGGAATAGAAGTTAACAAGGCAAAGATAGATGTTATTGGGAAACTCCCACCTCCAGGGTCTGTGAAGGGCATTAGGAGTTTTCTAGGAAATGCTAGGTTTTACAAGAGATTCATTAAGGATTTTTCCAAAATCTCTAAACCACTTTGTAAACTGTTGGATATGGATTATGTATTTACTTTTAATGGTGAGTGTTTAATAGCTTTTGAGGAGTTGAAGAAAAGATTAACTTTAACCCCAATCATCATTACCCTAGATTGGAGTTCACCATTTGAATTGATGTGCAATGCGAGCGACTATGCAGTAGGAGCTATGTTGGGACAATGGAGGAAGAAGATTTTCCTTCCTATCTACTATGCTATCTGAACCTTGAAAGGAGCACAATTAAATTATATGGTAATAGAAAAAGTGTAACGCCCCGAATTTGGGCCTAGAAGTATTGGGCCTTGAGTATGGGTCTGTAAGGAGGTTGTATATAAGTATTTAATTGTGCAAGTAAATGACACAATTAAATGTCTACTTTGGTGCTTAATGGCCTTGAGAAGTGTTGGAGAAATCTTGGGTTCAAACCTGGGCTTTAGCAAAAATTTTGGTTTTAAGTGAATAAAACCCTGGATGCTTGGATGAAGGCCTTTTAAATTATTGTGTTAAATAAATGACACAAGGAAGCATGTGGTTTAGTGGTTGGGGCGTCATTAAGGTTTTACGGGAGCTTGGGTTCAAGTTTTGGCTCTTGCAATTTATTTTGGTTTTTCTTTTAAAGGAACCTAGACTTTGGCCTATAGACCTTATAATTAATTGAGGATAAAATATGATATAGAAAGAGCCTGTGATGGAGTGGCAAGGTGGCATGTTGTGTAACTGTAAGGTCTGAGGTTCAAGTCTTGGGATGCGCAATAGAGTATTTATTTTCCTATTTGAGCTATGTAGGAGCTGGAGTTGGACTAGAACTCTGTGGTTGAAGTGGTCATAAGAATTTGAATTGAATTTAAATGGGAAGTTGGAGTGATTTGTGGAGGAAATCAAGGAGAGGATTATGGAGGGATTTTAGGAGAGGAAAGTGGAGTTTGAGTTGGTGTGGTATTATGCCAATTTTGCTTGGTGGAATTCATGAACTTGGTTTTGGGAGGGGTGTGTATCATTTTTGGCCATTGAGAGCATTTTTGGGGGGTTTTCAAGTTTTGGTTTTGTTCTTTTTTGGTAGTTGTTCTCTCCTAATTTCTTTTCAGTTTTCTACCCTTTCTATCGTGCTCATTCTTGTGCTTGGACCGAAAATCTCTTCTTCCTTACTCATGTAACACCCCTTACCCGTACCTGAGACAGGGATAAGGTACGCGACATTACCAGACGGACATACAAACATCCAACTAAAAATACATGTATGAAGTTTCCATTCTTATCATTTTGTCCCTTATATGGGTTTACAAGGCCCAAACATACCTTTGAAGTGGTCCGGGACTGAACCGAGAACATATGAAAGACTTAAGAAAATTTTTGCATTTTGACCTCACACGCCCGTGTGAAGGCATATCACACACTCACGACCGTATGGAATTTTGAATTTTATTATTTTTCCGATCAAGGTGTAGTGGTTTTCACACGGCCTAGACACACACCCATGTCCTTGGCCCGTGTCCTCCCACACGGCCTAGACATGCCCGTGTCGTCACCCATGTTCGAAAACCTGGACATTCTGTTTATGATGTCATCATTCATTTAGGGGCACACGGTCGAAGCACACGCCCGTGTGATTAGGCCGTGTACTCCACACGGTTTAGACACACGGCCGTGTCTCTAACCCGTCTAGACACTGCAAAGCATGCAACATAGAAATTTTAGGAGGTAGGGGACACACGGATGAACAACACGCCCGTGTGTCACACACAGACTAGACACCTACTACTTTGTCCATCCATGTGGACCATTTGGAGCCTATTTTCCAAGCCATTAGTCACCCAAGGTCTCTTATGCAATCCAACATGTATATCATTCTACCATCTAACCCATATCACAAGCACATATACAATTTAACATGCATATAATAGTAACATCATAGGAAGGCATCTCAAAAGGTTATATGGACCAACTCACTTGGCCATATACAAAATGATCATTCCAAATAGAGCACCAATACATTGGACTAGACACATGGCACATATACAAAATAATAATCACCTATACATGCCATGATTAAAAAATAATCAAATGTATTATACCCAAAGTTTAGTTGATAGTGTAACCCGAGCTCCGATGTTTCTCGATTCTTCGAGCTAGCTTGACAAATCTAAAAGGGATGGAAAAAGGGAGGGGTAAGCTATAAGCTTAGTAAGTACACATACAAATAGAGTAAATCTTATTTAGACTTTAGAATATTATTTATATCTTTGTCACTATTTCAAAGCTTCCATCAAAACATATGATCTATATTTCCAAAGATATTACATAAAGACATGCATTTCCATTAACCATTATGGTCATAAGAGTACAGAAGTTTAAGCACGTACCTTTTTACTTCCATGCATACATATACTTTACCTAGCTCACATTCAAGCTACATGTGTATTACCCGTTGAACGTTTGGAATAATGAACATGATACTCGGATACATATGCACCGAAGTGCCATAACATAACATAGCATGGCTCTCAATAGGGCTACCTAAGAGCACACGGACCTAGCATGCATCACATAATCATGCCTCTCAACGGGGCTACATAAGCTCCCAGACCTAGCGAATACCACATAATTACATGCCTCTCAACAGGGCTACATAAGCTCCCGGACCTAGCATGTATCATGCCATCAAATGAGCTCATACATACATAGCTATCCTAGTGACATGTCACTTGTATCCTTACCTAGTCCTAAGTTCAAACAGGATTTTCGGACTTTCGTCTCTTTGTTGAACATTCTCGGAATATTGTCCTCATAACATATGACATTATCATATACAAATGCTAACATGGCAACACTTGTAACATAAGCATAAAACATCAAAATATATTATAACAACAAAGTAACCAAATGACATATTATTTATCTAAATATTATTTGAACATTTAAATGCCAATTAAAGTATTTATTTGCACGTGTACTTACCTCTGTACAAAATATTCGGTATAGTGCCTAAGCCTCGAACGCTTTGTTTTTGCCTTTATCAAGATTCAGTTCTCGTCTTTCTGGATCTATAATAACAAATTTAGTTCATTAACTTCATACATTACTCAAATCGACCCTAAATTCATGCTTTGATAAAATTACCATTTTACTCCTAAACTTTCATTTATTCACAATTTAATCTCTAAGCTCGTATGTTGGAATGTAAGTGATTTTTTGGTTACCCAAGTCTAGCTGAATGCTTCTTGTACTTATAGCAGCCCATACTTCCTTCATTTCACACTTTTCTACCCATTTTCTCAACTTTTACAAATAAGTCCTTTTTAGGGTTTCCATGCAAAATCACTTAACAAAAGTTGTTCTCCATACCTTAAACTATCATATTCTTTCATAATCCATCAAAATACATCTAACTCATGCATGGGTAATTTTCTAAAAATAAACCCTAGCATGAGATATGGGTAGAAATGAAGAGAGCAAGTTGCAAGGATGTCAAAAATACAAAGAGCATTAAAAACGGGGCTAGGATTGACTTACTATCAAGTTTGAAAGTTGAAGAAACCCTAGCTATGGTACCCTTGAAGTTTCGGCAGCAACATGGAGAAGATGAGCTGATTTTTAGCTCTTTTTCCCTTTTTAATTCATTTAATAACCAAATGACCAAAATGCCCTTACTCACTAAACTTACAAAAATTTCCATGGATGTCCATATTTGTCCAAAAATCTAGATTATGGGTAAATTGCTCTTTAAGACCTTCTAATTCACATCCCAAAACAATTTCATACAAATTACACCTAAAACCCAAAATTTGCATCTTATTCAATTTAGTCCTTATTTTCGAATTGGACACTTAATTCTTAAAATTTCCTCATGAAACTTTACCACATGCATGTTCTTATATTCTAAATCTCATAATGGTCATAATCTAAATATTTTAACATCGAATTTATGGTTTCGAAACCATTATTCTAACTAAGCCATATGTCGGGGTGTTACAACTCTTTTGAACAGTAGCCGTATATCCCTATTCTCTTTGCATCTTTATTCTTTCAGTTTCTAGTCAAGTGTTTCTCTCTTATAGTGTAAACTGTTTACATCTACTCTTCCCTCATTTCAGTTTATTTTCGGGTCTCTCCTCCTTCTAAGTTTGCATATCAACAGCGTACTTCTCCTCTTTTCTTTTAGCTTGTTGCCAGCTAGTGAGAGTTCTCTGGCATTCGGTAGGTGCTTGTGATTCCTTTTCTGCTTCTCTCTATTGTTAGAACCTTTCCTTCTAAAACCCTCTTTCTTTCTGCTGTTGTTGTTAGAGGAAGCGATTGTTACAATTCACCTCTGCCATTCTTGGTATTTTCAGCAAATTGGTGGTGGTGGTGGCCGATTGTTCTTTTTCTCCTAAGTTGGACTCTGTGTTTTAAGTAAGTCGTTTTTCATCTAGTTTAATTATCTAGTTATGGATGGATGATAAGTGTCGTTGGAATGTAGATAACCCCCCAAGGCCTATCGACCGGTCTCTTGCAAATGGATTCAGCAAGTAAACCATATTGGCGAATCTATTCAAGTGAGGGGTAGGTTTGGGCAAGTTATTTGTGATGGGGTTTTTGGATAGATGGATTAATGCACGTTTAACTAAATCTCGTGTATGAATGTAGGTTGGAGTACTCACGGATCCTTCTGAAGTTTTCGTAAGCAGGTGTGTATTCACACCCTTCTCTACTGTAAATCGGTAAAAGCCGAGAAGTAAAAAAATACTGCGATTGAGGCCTCACAAGCGTGCGATCGCTCGTGGGGTAAACGAAGCTCACAAGCCATGGGCGATAGGCTGTAGAGGCCACCACGAGCGCTTTCATTGACTTGGGCCTCCATGGGTCGAATGGGCACGATGGGTCGAATGGGCACGATGTGCCCCATGGGCCTGCTTGTGTCAAATCAGTTGGTAGGTGGAATATGGTTGGGCTTATCATGTCGTGTATATGGCATAGGCTGTTCTGGGCCACGTTGGACCGGACTGGGCCGTGTGGGCCTAATGGGCTTGTGGGTCCACACGGATAAAATGTATGTTATGTGGCAAGTTTTGGATTGGGCTACGTCATTGGTACAGCCGTGAATAGTTCTGGGTTAAATGGGCCATATGGGCCCAATGGGCCTATGGGGCTACGTGGGCAAATTTCACAGTTAAGCGGAAGTAGATAGACTTGTCATGTCACACACATGACTTAGGTTGTTTTCGACCTCGATGGGCCGAAATTGGCCGTGTGGGCCCAATGGGCTCGTGGGCCCACACGAATAAAATCTGTGGTAAGTGAATATTAATGAATTGGGCTATGGTCTACACATAGCCATAGCTATGTTTTGGCTAAATAGGCTACACGAGCGTGTGGGCCCACTTGGGCTGAGTAATAGGCCTTAGGCCCATTTGCACCATTATGTCTGTTTAGGTTACTAGGGTCACTCGAGGCGACAATGGACCCTCGGTTGGGTCGTTAAGACCCTCGATTTATGAATGACCATAATAACCTTGTAGGGTAAAATGACCATAATGCCCTTGTGGGGTAAAATGACTGTAATACCCCTGTATGGTAGAATGACGATTATGCCCTTATGTTCTGTATGAATGATGTGCTTATGATTTACATATATGATTGTACTGAATATGACTTTGCATACACGTAATATTTATGACATGACATATTGTATGGGGTTGGGTTATTATTGACGAAGGAAGTGTACAGGATGAAGTTGTTCAGAACACGGCTTTCAGCCTTTCTGCGATACTTATGGCTTATAGCCATTTTGTTAACTGGCAGCGTTACTGCGATATTTATATCCTTGAGCCTTTCTACCTACGACATTGAGCTATTTTTTTGACTTAGTGCCGCAACCAGTGCTAAGCTTGGTGTGTTGGCTGGAAGGGTCGATTTCATCCCCACATGGTGTGTTGGTTGGTACGGGTGGTGTATTGGTTGGACTGGGCTGGGTATCTATCTGCATATCTACATTTGATATTGATTCTGTACTAGGCTTAGGCCCACTTGATTCTGTTAATGAGCTAAGCCCAACTGTTACTGATTTTGAGAATGGACTAGGCCCAATTAATTCTGATGAGGGTTGAGACCCAAGTGAAATTGTACTGGGCTTTGGCCCACACAAACTGTTACTGTAATGGGCTCTGACCTAGACTAATTTTGAATTCTATCGGTTTACTAACTGTTTTAGTTTAGGAGGGTATTACACACTGAGTTTTCATAAACTCACCCCGTTTATTAACTGTGCAGGTAATCCCCAGCATTAGGAGGATCGGTGCTGTAAGGGACTCGAAGGTGGCCACACAACGACTATTGTATCCAATTTTTCTTTTAAGTTATCTATTTACAAGTACTTATATTTGATCTGGGTTGTAATAAGGCCTCTTTTAATTTTTGGTTCTAAATTTGGAATTTTATATATTGTTTTATAACTGCTAGAGTAGAACACGGTTTTTCCAAAACAATAACTGTTTTTCAAAATATCACATTTCCCCAACTGTTTAAATTAAGCTTCCGCAGCAAATAAAGTTTTAAAGGTAATAATGTTTTACAAGAGAATGACTTTTAATAAACCAATGTAAACTGAGGTTTTCACAAATTTTAAAATGGCCAGAGGTTTTAAATAGTAAGAAGGGTTTTCAATGAGAACATGGTTTTCGAAAAACACTTCAATGTGACACACTAGATTTGGGCCTAACTTCTAGGCTGGGTTTGGGGTGTTACAAAAAGATCTACTAGCTGTTGTTTTTACTTTTGAAAAATTTTGTTCATATCTTGTAGGTACAGAGGTTACAATTTATACTGATCACATAACCATTAAATATCTAATCTCAAATAGAGATGCAATATCACGGTTAATTCGTTGGATTTTGTACTCCAAGGGTTTGATTTGGTGATACAGGATAGGAAGGGAATAGGGAACCAAATGGCAGATCATCTACCTCGATTGGAGAAAAAAGATGAAACCCATTTCTCAGTTCCTATTAATGAGTATTTCCCAAACAAACACATCTTTGAGGTAAGTCATTTCCATAAAACTCATTGGTTCGTAGGTTATGCTAATTTTTTAGCTAATGGTTTAATGCTACCCGATTTGACATATCAACAAATGAGGATATTCCTTCATGATGTTAGATATTATTTGTAGGAGGAAACATTTTTGTTTAAGCAATGTGTAGATCAGATGATTAAAAGGTGTGTAGTCGAGAGCGAAGTAGCTGATATTTTATACCATTTCCATTCATCCTCGAGGAGGGGAAATTTTAGAGGATCATGAACTGAAACCAAAGTATTACAAGTTGATTTCTTTTGGTGGACCCTATTTAAAGATTCATATGCCTATGTGAAAGAATGCGATTGATGCCAAAGAGCCGGAAATGTGACTAGGAAGAATGGGATGCTGCTAACCAACAAACTTGAGGTAGAATTATTTGATATTTGGGGTATTGACTTTCTTGGTCTCTTTCCTTCTTCTTATGGTAACAATTACATCTTGGAAGCCATTGACTATGTGTCCAAATGGGTGGAAGCCTAGGCATATTTGATTAATGATGCCAAGGTGGTGATGCGATTCCTTCAAAAACACATATTTACGAGATTTGGACTCCTAGAGCTATAATCAGTGATGAATGTTTCCATTGCATGAATAAATGGCTAAAGTGATTGTTGGAAAAATATAATGTAAAGCATAAAGTCACTAGAGCTTACCATCTTCAGATGAATGGTCAAGCTGAGTTTGCAAATAAAGAAATAAATGGCATTCTTGAGAAAGTAGTACACCCAACTTGAAGAGATTGGTCTAGGAGACTTGATGAAGCATTATGGGCCTACCAAACGACATTTTAGGCTTCTTTAGGGATGTCTTCTTTCAAATTAGTCTATGGTAAGGCATGTCATTTTCCATTAGAACTTGAGCATAAAGCCTTTTGGGCTCTTAAATAGCTCAATTTAGACATAAAATCCGTCGGAGACAAATGGATATTGCAACTCAATGAGTTGGAAGAGATGAGATTATTCTCTTACGAGAATTCCATAATTTTTAAAGAAAAATAAAAAAGATGGCATGATAAGTATATTCATCCCCGTATGTTCGAAGTGGGACAATGAGTCCTCCTCTTCAATTCAAGATTGATGTTTTTCCCAAGTAAACTTAAATCTCGATGGTCATACCCCTTTACGACTAATTAGGTTTTCTCGTACAGAGTTGTTGAACTCCAAAATAATAAACGAGGTATGTTCAAATTTAATGGTCAATGACTGAAACATCACTGGATCGGTAAAATCTAGCAAGAAAACACTTTGCTCATTTTAATTGATCCATGAATTTTTTTTTGTCGAAAAACTATTACTTTTGTAAATAAATAAAATTTATCTTTATTTTTATCTTATCTTTTTATTTTTTAATTTTAATTTTGATTACATTTTATTTTTTGTTGTAAATAAAATAGATAAGTTTGTAAATAAATAAATGGGTAATTAGAAATTATAATGTAAATAAAACTCTTAATTAAAGTTAAGTTAAATTTTTAACTTAAATAAAATTAGGGTTATTTATTTTCTTATTATCTTTTCTTCCTTACTTTTTTTTTTCTTGTTCTTTTTCCAACCACCTCCTTCTTCACCGTCGTCCTCCAAGCCACCACCAGCACCCCTCACCAGCTCAGCCTGGTGTCCGATGCCTAACAACACCAACTGACCTATGCACCCTAGCGTACGCGCGTGCTTCTTCTAGCAGCAGGCCTTTGTGCATTGCTCTATCACACACAGTCATGCATCGTCAGATGATTTCGACAGTCATCGACAACCATTGGATGCTTGTGACAGTTATTGCAGACCATCAGTTCCTGTTGATGAGGCATCATTGGCCTCTATCAGTTGATGAGGCATCATTGGCCTCTATCAGACGTAATTAAGTACCATCAGGCCCTTTCGATTACCGTCAGAAACAATCGATCCTTGTCAAATTGTGTTTATCACCAGTCAACAACAAGAACAAATTTTTTTTGGCAATTTCTTGGCAATTGTGGCTGACCTTTCAACATTTGACAAACCTTATTTGTAATGACCCGATTTAGGGCCTAGTTAGAACAGTGGTCTCGGGACCACAAATCCGAAGATAGAAAAATTATTTTTATTACTTTATGAGGTTATGGTACTATTATATTAGTGCATGAAAAATTTGGTGAGTTAATTTTAATGTTTTCAAGCCCGATTACGATAAAGGACTAAATCACATAAAAGGAAAAAGTTGCATTTTAGTACCCAAATGTGTTAAATAGATAGGGAATTAAAATTTGGGGTATTTAAAGGGCAAATAGACCTTATTGAAAAGGCTTGGCCGGCCATGGGGAGACAAATTGGAGAGAAGGTCAAAATTAGGTGAGGATTAGGTCATCAATTTTGACTAGTTTTATATTAAACAAAACAAGGCTATTTCTTCTTTATTTTCTTCTTCTCTACCGATTTTTACCAGCCATAGGAGAGGTTTGAAAGCTCAAAAATCTGCAGCAACTTAAACCACTCATAAATCATGATTTGCCAAAACCGAGCCTAGACCGGGGAAAGGCCAAGCAATCCGACTAAGCCGGCTAGTCAAGTACTTTTTGTAAACCAAGGTAAGTTGTATGTAAATAATATAACTACACTGTTAATACTTGTTTTCATATTGTCATTGAATTGATATTGTACGAGTTGTTAGGTTATAAATTGAGAATGCCTTGTAATATTTAGATAGTAGAAAAATCCCGTTGAAACCTTAGGATATGAACTGGATATTTGTGCCAAGACATTGGGTGATTTGTGTGCCAGTGTAAGACATGTCTGGGACATGCTTCGGCCACATTATGAGAGCCAGTGTAAGACCGTGTCTGAGACATGGCATCGGCACAGAGATGAGCGCCAGAGTAAGACAAGTCTGGGACATGCATCGGCCTCGACAGAGATAGCCAGTGTAAGACGTGTCTAGGACACGCATTAATTAGGAGTTGTGCTAGTGTAAGACATGTCTGGGACATGCATCAGCACACATATATGAGAGCCAATGTAAGACCATGTCTGGGACATGGCATCGGCAATATATCCCATGTTGAAGGTTCATGGAATATGCAGTAGTATTCCAATGGTTTAATGGTGAAAGTTATAGTTCAATTTTGATAAAGAAAGGATGATCATGTTGTGAGTGTTACAGGTACCTATATGATAAGCATGAGTAACGAGCTTAAATTAGAAAATGAGACTCGAGTAGATGATAATGAGTAAGTTAAGTTATGTTTACCTTTGAGCTATAAGCATGATGGTAAATGGTGAGATTATTGTATAGTTATTTATATGCAATTTATTAAGCTTTATGCTTACTCCCTTTCCTTCCATTTTTCTTTCAGTGTCACCAAGCTAGCTTAAGGATCCCTTAAAGTCAGAGATATCAATCACACTATTAGCCGCAATACTCGGTATAGCTTGATTTATATTTTTGAAGGTGGCATGTATAGGGCTAGACTAGGATGTTGGATTAAGAGAATTACTTATGTATTTTGGCTCAAGTCAAAAGCCCTTCATTTTGTATCAAGCCTGGAATAATGACTATTTTTCACTTTGATGAATGTATACAATGTTCTTTCTATGGATGAATTGGTGTCCATTATGATGAAATTTGTATATTGAAATGATCTTGTGTAGGTTGTGCAAAATGGGTGACAAAATGGCTTGAAAGATAGTCTAGTTTGTCCACACGGGTAAGACACACGGGCGTGTGTCTAGGCCGTGTGTAACACACATCTCATGCCTATGGGTGTATGTTGTGGCCGTGCATCCCCTGCACTTAAAACTTTAAAGTCATTTTAGTACACTAGCAAGCTGCACGGGTGTGTGCCCAGGCCGTGCCATAAAGTTAATATGCATGCTAGTAGTACACGGGCAAGAGACAAGGCCGTGTGAAGGACACGGTTATAAGGCACGAGTGTGTGCTTGGGTCGTGTGGTTTTGGTAGAATGCCCAGGCTTTCAGACATGGGTTTGGGACACGGGCGTGTCCCTAGCACACGGTTGTGTATTCTATATCCACATGGGCGTGTGGAGCCTTGATGCATGAAATTTTCTAAGTCTTTCATGAGTTCTCGGTTGGGTTTCGAACCACTCCGGATGTATGTTTTGGGCCTCGTAAGCCTGTATACGGGTCAGATTTTATGTGAAAAGAGAAGTTCTTAAATTGTTTGAAATTTTTTTATGGCTCAGTTTGGTATAGTTGGTTGAGTCAAGAAAGGTAACGCCTTGAACCCTATCACGGCGTCGGATACGGGCGAAGGGTGTTACATTATTTGCCACTACTAACCCACCTTGAGTTAATTGTGGAATTTAATTTTTTCTACTAAGTGGTTTTTGTCTTAGTTAGTTTTGAAGATGGATAGAAAAAGGAAGAATTTAGAGATTCAAGAGGAAGAGTTTCATCATTGGTTCCGAACCTCAGGGATAAGGTCCATATATATTAGAATATTTAAGAAGAAACTCCTATTTCCAGAAAACAGTTTTCAACTGGATAATGAGTATGATGTACCAACACTCATCCAGGAAATAATTGACAAACAAGGGCAAAAATTCTATGTGATATCCGGTCTCCTCCTAATGACGATATTGTTAGAGAGTTCTATGCCAACATGAATTTGCCAACATTGACAAGGCTACAAGTGTGAAGATTGGAGTTATCTTTATCATCATCAACAATTAATGCCAAATTCAGTTTACCAGATGTTGATAATGATTACTATTCTGCCATGGTGGTCAATATCAATGAAGAGACGATTCAAGACATATTAAAAGTCGTCACGATTCAAGGAGCCAAATGGATGACATCAAGACAAGGTACTCATTATTGCCATAGGGAATATCTAACCCAAGAGGCAAATGTATGGTTCTACTTTATTCAAACGGGTATTATTCCTGCCATTTTAATTTGCACTATTTTGATGACTCAAACGATTCTCCTATACTATATATTGAGTAGAAATTCAATTAATATGGGGAGAATAATACGTAATGAAATTTGAAAGTGTGCAGAAAGAAATATAGGTTATTGCTACTTCCTTATCACTTATCACTCTGATGTGTCCCCACATTACATACCGATGCGAGACATTGAAGAACCTTACAATAAATGTATGATTACTGCCTATGGTATCTCAGGGGCAGTAGGCAATATCACAAGGAAAAAACAAATAGTTTAGATTTCTGAGGGTGGGATGGTAGAACTAGAAGTCGATTCCAGTAGTACCGAACCACCAAATGATCCTGCACCAACCTTTATGTCTACTCAACCTTTTACCAATTTGGTAACACAGACATAAATTATGGATTTATTGCAGCATATGTACAAACAACACAAAATTATTGGAAATACGCCAAGATTCAAGATGAATCGAATTAATTTACTTTTTAGAGCTTATTTAAATCTTTTAATTACCTTTCTGAGCTTCGAGATTAAATAATCAGGCCATAGAACCCAACTCGCGAAATCTGTCTTGAGGATTTCGCTACACCGAGGTAAGATACTAGCTTGGAGAGGGAGATAGATACAAATAGTGATGGGTCAATAAATAAATGATGGGTTTTTCCATATTTTTATTTTTTATGAACATTACTTTTATTTTTGTTTAATTTTTTCAAAATAAATTTCTAGTTGCAATTATTTTTCAAGTGTTTTCTCTTATTTTTATCTGATAGATGTTTTGAAGAATGAGAACATTATTCCGCTTAAGTTTGGGGGGACCCTACCTCAAATTTTTTCAATTTTTGTCTTAGTTTTTGTAGAATATGAATTTTTGTAAGGAGGTAGAGAAGTGGAAAAGGTGCTCAACATCAATTAGGTTTGGTATGTTAGTTCAAATTCAAGTATTATCTTTTATTTATTTCAAGTATTTTTATATTAAATAAATTATGAAATGAATTTTGATTTTATGAGTATGTAGATTCACCAAAATTGTTTTATATTCCATGGAAATTAAGTGTGCATGAGGATTTAGTCTCTAGAATTGGTTTGGTATTTTCCATGAGGGAAAATCCTAGATAACAAAGCGAGTTTAAAAATGACATACACATATTTTTTTCGGATCGATTGAGCTTCCAAGCCTACCGTATTAATAAATCCTTTAAAAACCAATTTTGAGTTGTATGGCCTATATGTTTTTGGAAATAACTCATGAAATACATAGCTAATCTTAAATAATTGTTTCTGTGACCTATTGAACCTTGAAATCTTAGCCTTGCTTACATTGGAAGTGTTTTGAAATTTAAGTTTAGGGGAGTCCAAGAAGATCATGGGGGTAAAGTAGTCAAAGATGAGTTACATATACATAAATATGCTCTGAAAGGTACTTTTTGAGTTGAAAAAAGGAAGAGTGTACCATTGGGCACAAGTGCTGAAAAAAAAAGAGTGGGTGGGTGATTACAAAATTTTTGAAGACCAAGGTAAGCTAGGTTTAAGGTTATTGAACCTAAAATATCTATTTTTCTCCATACCTTAACTATAGCCCTGTTACAACCTTTACTAAGGCCTATTACTTTAAAAACACTAAGTTAACTACGTTAGTGGAGAGGGAAATATCAAGTCAACATATGAAGACATTAGTTAAATATGAGGAATGATGCTTATTTAATTTAGGAAATTAATATTTTATGATTGAACTTGCTCTAATCTTAAAATTAGTTGTTCAAATCATGATATATTAGTATATTAGTTACTTGAATAAATATTGAATGATATGTTATGTACAGACTACATATTTACAGAATTAATTTGAGAATAAAATTTCTGCTTTTTAAAACTATTTGGATGAATACAAATTCTATATGATGACATTTTTTAGCATTACTTGGGATGAGCAATGATTTAAGTTTTCTGGTGTGTAAACTTCAAAATATATACATATTTCAGCACTCTTTTTTTTTATGAATTATGTTAATTACGAGTACAAATATAACACTTTCTACGGTTTTATACTTGATTTCCTGATATCTTATTATTTCCATGGGAATGTGTTAAGTTTATGAATTTTGTGTGAAATGCATGTTATTTTGTTATTTTTTGGGATTAATTGAGCTAAGGAAAAGGATGACAGAATTTTAGTTGTATTTGGGTCTTAGACAGGTACAGGTTGAATGGATGATAAATGCAATCAAATTGACTTCAATTGGTGATAATCCAAAATGAACTCTAGAAAGCCCAATATTTCCTAAATAAGAAGCCCAAATCCAATTACCCAAATTTACCAGAAAATAAGTTGGCAAAATTCACTACTAAAATTAAGAGTCTCTAACCATTCATTCAAAACTTCCACAAATAGTATATTTGACCCAATATTTACCAAAAGAAAACCATCATAATATCTTCATTGAAAAATGACCTTCTATCGTCCATCAACTGCAAAAGATACCAATAAAAAATCAACACAATTTGACCACATGTTGGTCGGCCATGCAAAGAGAGAACAAAGATAACTTCCTTATTGAAAATAGCAAGAAAGATTCATTCCTCCTCACATCAACAAATGACAACCACTAGGAGAGGGAATAAAGTTAACTTCCTTGAGAAATTTAGCAAGGAAGACTCATGCCTCCACCATATAAGGGACGACATGATCATGGAAGATTATGGGAGATTTATTTGCTATTTTTTGCTTGGGCACATCAGCTATAAAAAGAGGCCTTCATCCATCATTCACAGGCATAAAAAATTAGAATCATATAATCTTTTACACACTTTCACACACCATTCTTCCATATTCTTTCTTAAGTGTTCTTACTCTATTCATAGTCGAAATGAGAGCAGTGAGGAGATTGACTTGAAGATGTTTAGGTGATTTTAACTTAAAGATAATGAGAAAATCCACCATAGGAATCTGCAAGGGGCAGCAGCAGATTGCCCCTTACTTTTAGCTATTTACTCTTCGCATTGTGAAATGGTCTTTGGTAGCCCTCTCGGCTACTCCTTCTTATCCTTCTCTTGTTAAATTATTATTTTTTATGTCGAAAGACAAGATTGCATCTTATCTTTATAGTTTTAGTTTAATATGACATGACTTAATTTTATTTATTCTAAATGTATATGAATCTTGATTAGAGTTCATTGGTATTTGTTTTCTGAATATTCTGTACAAGTGATTATTTCATTCATTTAGGTTTAATTTATGTTTATACTTGTGAATGTATGGCCAACATTTGTAAGCAATTGAATTAACTATGTAACCTAGGAAGAGATAATAGTTAATAGATATAAAATCTGAATGATGCATATCATGTCGATTTTGGAAGATAATTGTTGTATGCATAAATTGTTTTAATGCCAGAAAGGGCGATTTCTAAGCTAGTTTTTTGACAAAGGGATATGCTAATTAAATTAGGAACAAAATATGACTTTGGGATCAACTTATGCCTTAATTAAATTGGTTCAATGAATTTTCATATTGCCACAAATTATTCATAATATTCTTTTTATAACTACTAATAAATTCTTGTTAAAGTGAAATATTTTATTTTAGTCTATTAATGTTCTGTTATATTATCCATTGTGTTTATTTCTTGTTGTGATTATTTCATGTAAGGCATGTTGTTTTATTTTGTGGATGTTTGAATTCTAATTATATTCATTACTTACAATTATAACTTTCATCAACGATATTTTTCTTATTTTTTTTTACTAAATTGATTAAAATTAAATTTGAAAATAATTACCACACAGTCCCTATAGAGATGATACTCTTTTACTCACTACTTATTACTTGTACGATCGTGTACACTTGCACGTAATCATGCGACGACATGACCCCCTGGTATAAGCGCTTTCGCCCTAGGACATCCAACACACTAACTAAATGTTGTGCTCAGGTGTCGAGGTTCGGCTTATGGTCATTCCTCGAATGATAGTGGTCGTCGAATTTGAAATCAGTGCCTGAAACTGAAGAATGTGTACTTATTGATGTTTCGAGGACATCATAATAGGAGCTTTGTAATGAACTAGTGAACCCACCACACAACCGTGTAGTAGGACTTTCTATTTTTGCTTCGATTCCCGCATTCATCGCAATAATGGTAGAAGATGGACCAACTCCATCAACCTCGAAAAACTTGACATATAACTCCATTATAGCATTTTTTGCTTGAGCATTATGATGATATGACCGCGTCCAGCTCGAGCTCATCTTTCACATTAAGTAACTCATACTTAAAAGGGTCAACTGTTGCCAGATATCTACAATACAAGCTCGAAATTCTTCCCCGGCTCGAACCTTCAACTTTCCTCCTAAGTCTAGTCTGTAGCTCATGCAATTGAATGGTATGATTGAAAGCAAATTCCACAGATTGGGCTCCTGTAAATACGACCTTAACTTTTATATTGCAGATTTGATCGTTAGAGTAAATGATGGATTTCACTCGTCTACTCATTTTAATTTAAAATGAATTAGATATTTAGAACAAAAAAGTATTCAAACGGTTATCAAAGAAATGCAGACGACACTCGTAGTGCAACTCTTCAATGTTTGATATGAATTTGCTCTATGTCTAAGTTCTGAATATTTTGGTACTTTCATAGTAAAATAGAAAAAGGAGAGAGGGAATACATGCTTCAAAATGCATTTTAGAAGACATGCTTTATGTTGGTTTGTCAATATGCCCCGTGGTGCAGCAAAAAATTATTTCGGCAATTGTGAACCAATGATCCATGTACGAGGAATGAATCGAGTTGAAAAAAGGGTAAAAAATATACCTTTTAGAAACTGAAAAGCGATGAATGACATTTTTGATAGGATCCCTTTCAAAGATATGAATTCCAAGCTACAACAATAACGTCTCGGCCTATACGTAATCCATATTGTCAAAGAAGGAATAACAAATTTCTCTTGAACTTTTCGAAGAGAATTTTCAAGAATGACTTTTAGACCCTTTTTTTTTGTTTTCTTAGTAACCCTAACACACTAAGGGATTTATTTCCTTTTATTTAATTTTGATATAATATATCAGAAAATGAAAATGGGGTTATTCCCTTATTATTAGAGAAACAAATGGATGGTTAGGAAAAATATTATATTTTCTTCCAAAAGAATATCACTTTCCATGTCCTTTTATATTTTGACTGAAATTATTATAACTGCTTATATTAATAATTTTGGTAAAATATATAATTAATATTCTGTATGAATCAAATTCATATATTAATTTTATCTATGTTCTCTATTTATGTACATATAATGTGTTGAATATTTAACTATCAAATTAAATTAATTCAACAATTAATTTAATTCATGTGATAGCCAAATACAATACCAAATGTATTTCGATTATGTTTGCTTCAACTATGGGTGTGACCCTATAGGCTCTTGTAATGTTGGTAGTAATACTAGAACATTTCTAACATTAGAAGCAATGAGTGGCATCTAGCAATGCATCGTTGCTACCCAAGTTACAAGAAGTCATGATTCGACATAACCTTTCTGTGATAATCTTTTCATGTATTATGTCTTTTTATCCTTAATATCTAGATTTGGACACAAGTCATGGAATAGTCACACTTGTATAGTTCAATATCCTATTTCTTGTTTTTTCTCAGTAGATTACAATAAACAAATAAGTGTGATATCTCATATCAACTTATTCGAGCATGGCCATGCATTTCTAGTCTCACTCCATCAAGAGGCCTAATATATTGCTCCTATTATGTAGGAGGGATAAATCCTACTTGATCAACCATATCCTACTACATGGATTGTGGTATATCCAACATTAATCTTTATAGTACAGCCAGTTATGATATATGTTTGACTATATCAAAATATACGACTAACGATGTTGAGACAATGATGATCTCAAGTCTGGGCATCATATACATAGTTATAATTATGAATGATATTTGTGACTATTACATAATAATCCAAGAAACATACTTATGGCAAGTTAGTCCAGTATGTTTTTCTCTAACACATACTCATGTATTGATTTTGACATCCCTATGTCAATGACAACACTTTGTCATCAATCAACTACACATTAGTCTCAATGCATTATTATTGTCCAAGGCCACAATAATTCTAGACTAAGGACCTTTTTAAGAATAATCATATTATTCTTAGGACTTTATTATTAACCAGTTTATTTATACACATAGAAAAGAAACTGAAACAACAATAGCTATGCCTTATATTAGCAAACAAGGTAAACCGAGTTTGTGATTACAATCATCTCATGAATGGTCTCTAGGCATATTCTAAGACTTTCATCAAATAATAATGAAACACTTTTCAGTGATCGAAAATGCAATTTATAGATCAAATAATATCATCAAACATGTGCTTCAAATGGTGTTTAGTGCTTCAAATCTTACTCGAGAATCTGGTATCAGCCTTCAGATAAGAATGAAATGTTTAAGATATCGACTGGCTGAAAATAGAGAAAAAAAATTACGTTGATTACATCCAAAAGCCCTCTATTTTTCCCTATGATTATGGCCTCAATCTTGAACTAATGACCGCATAACGACTGTCAACTGGATCCCGATTGTACTTGAATCTGTGACTGCATCACAGTCGTCGACTGAGACCTCCACTTAGAATTTGACTCGTGACAATATCAAGCATAGTCATCCCAAAACTTGACTTCCATAGGATGGGTTTCTAAGCTAATGGTCATATCTCGACATGACATATGCAATGCATATGTTATAAGACGTGCTATCGCATCCCTGACCCTTTAAATCTACTTATAAACTTTCACAATTTCACTTTTAAAACCCTAAACACTAATTCCTAATTAAAAAATCCTAACCCTAACCCTAAAAAAAGACCAAAAAGAGAGTCTGTGAAATTATGTCTAGCTAGGCGTGCTTTTACACACTCTATCCAAAAATGGCCTAAAAGGCCAATTAAAAAATTTAGCATATACTATTAATTTAGCCCTCTAACTTTATAAAAAAAAGTTATTTTAGCTCTCTATTTAATTTTTGAAAATTTCAAAAAAAGTCCTCAACCTTTGGGGACTTTGGGATATATGCCTCTAGCCTCATTTTTTTTTTGATTTCGACCCTCAACGTAATGAATTTTTCAAACATCAACCAAATTGAAATGGTAACCATCAACAGCTGACCATTAGTCAACAGCCGATAAAAAAAATTGGTCTATGTGGCATTCTACTTGACTAATGATGCGGCAAAAAATTAAACAAATTTAATAAACATAAAAAAACCCTAAATCCCCAAATCATCTCAAACCCCCAAATTCAAAACTCTTTTCCCAAATTCTAAAATCCTCAACTCATCAAATTCCCCAAATCGTGAAATCCTCAAATGCATCACTTCTAAAATCTTGAGCAATCTCCTTTTTGAATCATTGATTGAGGGATTTTTCTACATTCTTAATCCCTTAGAACCAAGTCGTGAAATCCCTAATCTTTCTATAAATTTTTATGTTTCTTGCTTGTCGTTTACAATCATGGATTCACATAGTTCGAATAGTCAGTCTAGAGGTTGGGTAACGCATGGATCAAAGAAAAAATGGTCATATGCAAATATTGTTACATCATCGCGAAAGGAGTTTGACTACAATGGACCAATAGATAAATGTCCCTGCAATAAGTTAGCTCCAAGAGACACTTTATGGAGAGATTTAAATCTGAGGAGGAGATTTTATAGTTTTTCAGATTTTTGGGTAAGTGGAGATTTTTTATTTGCAAATTGAGCTTGAGCTCAACTTTGATGATTTCATAAATCTCATAATTTGTTTTGTTTTTAATTTGGATTATTTCAATTTGGCAGAATTGGGGTTTGTTTATAGGATGGCGGTTGTGATTTCTTCAAGTGGTACTATGAGAAAATGTGTGACCGTGCAACTGAGTTACTACTTCAATTGCGTGACAGTGAACAAAATATTTTGAAGGATAATTTAGCACTTAGAAAGAATGTTATGGATTTGGTTGCATTTGATGGTAACCATAATGGTGGCAAAAGTACAACTGACATTGATGTTGCTGGAGGTATATCAGTTTGTGTTGTTGAAAGAGAAGTAGCATTAAGGAAGAAAATGTTGACCATGAAGCAAAAAATTAAAGTTATCAAGAACGAGAACTTAATGTATAGTATATTATTTTCTTACTTTATGTTATGTATTGCATGCATCACTATAGGTTTCTTTTTTAGTAGTAGTGGTAAGAGCCATATACAACTAGCAGTTGCAAATGTTGATTGACCATATAGGTTATTTTAATGTAATTTAACATTATGCTTGGAAGTAATGACCAATATTGGTTGTTTATGCCTAATTTAATTCAACATATAAATAATTCAGTGACAATAAACATAAGACTGAAAGGAAAAATTCGATCATTTAACCATATGATTTCCCCATTGCAATTTGGATAAATGAACTTTAAAAAAACATATGATTAGGCTATACACCATTCACGTTATACCAGCCAAAAACCAGAATGTGAGTAAGCTATACATGAATCACAAAAAAAATCCAACATATTGGTTTTCAATACAACAAAATAACATTCAACATTGATGTATTCCAAAACCAGAATGTTGTAGGCTCAAAATGTGATTACCATCTTTTATTCCAAAACCAAAATGTTATAGGCTCAAAATGTTGTAGGTAGAATACCTTACACCGTCCTTTTTGGATCACGAGCTATCGCGAGATGGTTGTAATAGCTCGATTTAGACCCTATTTAGAATAGTGGTTTTGGGAACACAAATTCGAGTCAAAAAATATTTTAATATTATTTTTGGTGTCTACAACATGTTAATTTATATGTGTGAACTTTTTGTGATTTAATTTTATCGTTTGAGTGTTCAATTTAATAAAAGGACTTAATTGCGTAAAATGTAAAAGTGACTAGCTAATTATTAAAGTGCTACATTGCTATTTCTTTTATAACGTGGAGTCTTTAAGATGTAAATTAACCTTTGGAAACATGCATGGACGGTTATGGACATTTATTATAATGTTTTCAAATTAATTTATAAAGGTTACTTTAGTAAATTATGTGTAAAATGTTATTAAATAAAAATAAAGCATAATAAAACATGCATGTGTTCATATTGGTTGCCGAAACTTCAAAAGAAAAGAGAAAGAAAAGATTTTTAAATGTTCAGCCCTTGTATTCTTCAAATTAGGTACGTGTTAAGCTTGGTTTTTGATAATTTTTACGTTTTTGAGATCGTTGCTTCGTGTTTTAGCTAGCCCATGCTTTAATTTTTAGAATTGATGATGAATTTGAGATTTGCCATTGTTGAAAGCTTGATGATTTTTGTGTTTGGTGATGAAAAATAAATAGGTGTTAATAGATTTTCATGTTTAATTAAGTGATTTTTAGTAAAAATGCCTATTTGGGATTAAATTGTGTATTTTGTAAATTGAGGGGTCAAAATGTGAAATAAATGAAAGAAATGGGCTGCTAGGGACCTTAGTGAAAATTTTCCAAGCATGGGTGTGGTGAAATTTTAAATATTCTGTGTTTTGTGAAATAGGGACTAAATTGTGAAAAATGTGAAATGTTAGGGGCAAAAGTGTAATTTACCCATTTATGTGTTTTTGGATGAATTTGAATGAATATATGATTAAATAAGTCAAATTTATATTGAATTAGATCAAGAAAGAAGGAAATTAGATTTGGATCAGGGGAAATCTAAAGTTGTCAAATAGTCGTTTTGGTTCGTTCGTTTGTTTTTGTCCGAGGTAAGTTCATAAGAAAATAAATGTCATTAAATTTGAATGTTTATGTAATATATGTGCCGAATGAAATTATTTTCTATATATGTGTTTATGCCGAATTAGTATAAGCATGGGAGAAATATATATGAGATGGAATCGATTGGTTTACGACATCCGAAAGCCCCGTACAAACCTTAAGAATTGTTAGAATACATATGTCATGACATAGGATTTCGATATGTGATTTTGTGCAAGACCACGTCTAGGACGTTGGCATCGATTTGTGATTTATGTGTAAGATCATGTCTAGGACATCGGCATCGTATATGAGTTCGTGTAAGACCCTGTCTGGGATAGTGGCATCGATATGTGATTACATGTAAGACCACGTCTGGGACGTTGGCGTTGTCCAAACTTTTCGACTATCCGAGTATCCTTATTAATTTCGGCTGGTCAAATGGGCAATATTGAGTTAAGATCAAATGTGAAATTGAGCTAAAAGGTTCAGATACGTGCTAAGTTATATGATTATGAAAGTAAGGTAAGTATATACTTGAGATGAATACATGAATCATGCATGATAAAAGAGAGATTTATATATGCTTATGAGCATGTTTGTATTCGGTCAAGTTTAGTATAATATGTTAATGCTTATGTGATGATATATGAATTTGCAAGTATGATAAATTTATATGTGATTAAGGTTTGTGTGAGTAAGCTTAGTTTAATTGAATTATGTATGTTATTGAAATGTTTTAATTGCTTATTTATGACTTACTAAGCTATTCAAGCTTATTTTGAGTGTGTTCATTGATTGTTTTATAGATTTTGGAAGCTAGTTACGAACTCAAGGATCGTCAAGGAAATCTGTCACACTATCGATCACTATTTCGGTATTTTAAAAGCTTGAATTTTGAACCTATGGCATGTATTGTCTAGCACTTGTTTTGGTTAGTTTTGAAATTGTAAATAAAAAGCCATGCGAAAATGGCTAATTATGATGTTTAAGTTTATGCAAATTTCGGTCATGGTATATATATATGTGTGAGGTGTTTGGCATATTTGCTAATGGTTGTGTAATTTGGTTATGGTTTATGCCTATTTTGAAAGCAACATGCATATTATATGTATATGATGTACTTGGTATCTACATGATGATATATTCATGAGGGTTGGTATGATTAAGTAGATGAAAAGTTTATGTTATATGTTTATGAAATTGAATTGATTATTTAGGTTTGGATTGTAAATGATTTTGGATGTTGAACGAGTGATGTTTAGACATGTTTCATAGTATATAAAAAAGACATGATATGACTTAATGTGATTGTTTAAAAATGACTTAATTTGATATGATCATATGTGCATAGATTTGTGATGAGTTAAAAGGAATAGTTGATCTAGATATAGTGCTTGTTGTGGGTTATTAATATAAATGTATGTCTAGTATGTAGTGTGGATATTATAATATAAGTTAATATACTGGCCGAATAGATGACATGATGAATGGAAAAGTAGGTACATGTTTTAGGCTTAATTGGTTGGCTATATAGGTACGATGGATAAAGGAAAATAATTATTATGATTTATAATAAACTTGGTATTTGGTAAATAGGTGTTTTGGGTATGAATGTATTTTAGCAAGTAAGTTTAAGATGGTGGTTAGTGCTTTAGTAAAATGCATATTGAACATTGACATTAAATGTGCATTCAGTTATATTATTGGATTCCTAATGTTGCATATGCGATTGGTTTGAGTGTATATATACTGGTTTGATTAGTTTCAATAAGTGTATGTACAAGAGTATTAAAATGAAATATTTAATATTATAGCAAATGCATAATGGTTTGCTTAGTGATAGTTAAACTTTTAAATTGCATTAAAAGATATCTTTATGTAATTTCTGTTTATGAAATGGGTAACTGTTTGATTTATTTTATTTGGGTATTCGAATACCATTATAGTGATGAATATATAGGTTGAGTTATGTATTTATAAAGTGCATATTATAAGACAGTGAGACATGTTTATTGACTTGAGAACATGATGTATGTTTGATATGAATTCGGTTGAACTTTAAGATATGAATAATTTATGCAGTATGATTTTTGTTTATTATTTAATTAGTAATATGTTATATGTATATATGAATATGATCTATGTTTTGCATGATCGTAAAATGTGCTATTATGTCCGGTAATGCCTTTTAACCCTAGTCCGGCGATGGATACAGGTTAAGAGTGTTACATTTAATTAGTATCAGAGCTATGGTTCAGTCGATTCTAGGACTAATGTAGCACGTATGAGTCTAGCTATACATACCATAATTATAAACTGCGATAGTATGATGATTACTAACAATTAAAATGTGTTTTCATATAGAAAATAGATCCCGATCGAGTTGTAGAAGATGACATAGAAAGTAATGCACCCGCTCCCACTCAAGGGGCAGTGCAATTTGATTCTAGGCCGATTACGAGTAGCCATGTGGGAGAGGCTAAACAAGCCTTCTTCCAGATGATGAATGAATGGTTCATACAGTATATCCAGACAAATCTGGTTGCTTAACAACCTCCACCCCTGCCTAATCCTCCTCAGATACCTATAATACCTCAAGTTATTGATCGATGAGATTAAATAAGCCATTGGTTGATAAAATCAGAAAACACAGGGCTGAAGAATTCAGAGCCACTGTTGATGACGATGCTAAGCGAGCTGAATTCTGGCTTGATAATACTATTGGTGTGTTTGATGAGTTATCATGTACTTCTGACGAGTGTATTTATGTGCTGTATCTTTGCTTCGAGATTTTGTGTATAACTAGTGGAATACACTAGTATCGGTGGTTCCAAAAGAACGAGTTACCTAGGATTTCTTTCACACTAAATTTCCTATGAAATAAATTAGTTAGAGATTCATTGATAAAAAATGCAAAGAATTCCTCAAGTTGAAACAGGGTCGTATGACCGTAACAGAATATGAATGAGAATTTGTGAGACTCAGTAGATATGACCAGGAATGTGTTTCGATTGAAGCTATAATGTGTAAAAGATTTGAAGATGGGTTGAATGAAGACATTAAACTTTTAGTCGGGATATTTGAAATAAAAGAGTTTGTTGTACTAGTTGAGCGAGCATGCAAAGCTGAAGAGCTCGGGAAAGAGAAAAGAAAAGCTAACTTTGAAGCTAGAGATTCAAGAAAAAGGTCATCGGGTAAAACATTTCAGTCTGCATCAAGAAATTTTGAGATGACTTTAGCCGTTCAAAGGCTATTGCGGGTTATTCTAGATGGGATCGAGATAGACCACCTATAGCTAATGTTGGTAACATCCAACCGAACCAACCTGAGGGCAAACACTATGGTAAACGACATCCTGGTAGTTGTAGATTGAATGATTGAGCTTGCTTTAAATATGGATCGATGGATCTCTTCATTCGTGAATGCTTTGAGTTAACTGAGCTAAACATAGTGCAGAATACGAGACCAAGTAACATGTCAGCTCGAAGTAGACCACCTAGGAACACGGGTAATGTGAGTGGTAGCCAGAGGGGAACTAAAGACACGACTGTTAGATCTGAGGCTCGTGCACCTGCCAGAGCTTATGCTATCTGTGCTCGTGAAGAAGCTTAATCTCTAGATGTGATTGTCAGTACTTTCACTCTCTATGATACTAGTGTTGTTACATTGATTAATCTTGGATCGACTCATTCTTATGTATGTGAGACTTTAGTATCTAGTAAGACTCTGCCTGTAGAGTCTACTAAGTTTGTGATTAGAGTATCGAACCCCTTAGGCCGGTGTGTTTTGGTTGTTAAAGTATGTAAGAATTGTCTATTGATGATTCAAGAATCATGTTTTCCGTTTGATTTCATGTTGTTGACATTGGATGGATTTGATATAATTCTGAGCATGGATTGACTAACGTTGCATGATGCTATTTTGAACTGCAAACGGAAGACTATTGATTTGCGATGCCAGAATGATGAAATAATTCAGATTGAGTCTAATGATCTGAATGGTTTACCGACAGTGATTTCTTCGATGTTAGCTCAGAAATATGTGAGAAAGGGTTGTGAAGCTTACTTTTCCTATGTACTCGATTCTAAAGTGACTGAAAAGAAAATGGAATCAGTACCGGTCGTGTGCGAGTATCCGGATGTGTTTCCTGAAGAATTATTAGGTTTGCCACCGATCTAAGAGGTAGAGTTTGGCATTGAGTTAGTATCAAGGACAACTCTGATTTCGATAGCTCCGTATAGAATGGCACCGACCGAATTAAAAGAGTTAAAAGCCCAGTTGCAAGAATTAACATATAGAGTGTAACATCCCGAAATAGGGCCTAGTCAGAATAGTGGTTTTGAGACCACAAATCTGACATTAAAATATTTCTTTTATGATTATTATGAGGTCTAGAATATGAGAATATGCATGTGTTAAGATTTCATGAAGAAATTCTTTAAGTAATGTGTCCAATTGGAAATTAGGGACTAAATTGAATAAATTGCAAAACTTGGATTCTAGAAGCAATTTGTATGAAATTGCTTTAGATCATAAATTAGGTCTTAGAGAGCAATTAGCCCAATTTCTAAGTCTTTGGACAAAAATGGGCTTGCATGGATGAAATTTTAAAGAAAGGGCTTAAGGGCATTTTGGTCATTTAACATTTTAATCAAATAAAATGGAAAAAATGAACCAAAATCAGCTCATTTTCTTGTCCATGCTGCCGAAACTTCAAGGGACTCCATAGCTAGGGTTTTCAAAATTTTCAAGCTCAATAGTAAGTGCATTCAAGCCTCGTTTTTAATGTTCTTTGTATTTTTAAAATTCTGGTAGCTTACTCTCTCCATTTCTACCCATATTTCATGCTAGGGTTCATGTTTAAAAATCTACCCATGCATGAGTTACTTGTATTTTGATGGTTTATGGAGGAATATGAAAGTTGGAGGTGTGTTAAACATTTTTTCCTAGGTGATTTTCATGAAAAACCCCTAAAGGGAACTTTCTGCAAAAGTTGTTAAATATGTGGTAGAAATGTGAAAACAATGGAAAATGTGGGCTGCCATAAGAGGGAAAAGTGTTCGGCTAGGCTTGGGTAAGATAGAAATTGCATTTGTTTCATTATACGAGCCTACGGACTAAATCGTAAAAATATGAAAGGTTAGGGGCAAAATGGGCATTTGGACCAGGGGTGAAATTTAGGCTCAAAAAGTATAATGTGAGGTGTTAATGATTCAATTTTATTATTATAGACCCCGAGGAACAAATTTTGGAGAGGAAAATGAAAGGTTTCAGAGTAACCGAAACAGAACACCGAAACGAGTACCAGGTAAGTTCGGATAACTTAAAGTAAACTCAAAATGTGTCTAATTATATGATTTATGAAATCATGATGATTGCATTTATTAATGGCATGAAATCATATGAAATGCATCTTTGAAAATGATTTGTTGGAAAATGTCTCGGTTGAGGTTAAAAAGGGAATTCGATGGATAAACCATGATTGACATGTGAATTGAGATCCTTCATGTGTTGCAGAAAAGATTTAGCCCGGGTGGGTAATTCGATGATCTCAAGTATGAAAAGGATCTAGCTCAGACGGTTGTTCCTTGAGTGATCAAACCTCTCGAAGAATATGTGTGTATTGTGGATTTAGCCCGGACAGGTAATCCGATTAGGGTCTGAATTTAGCCTAGATTGGTAATTCAGATCCAAGCTCACTAAGGGTGTTTGTCGTTATAAGGGATTTAGCTTGGACTAGTAATCCTGACATCACCCTATGAGTTTATATTACGGGGGATTTAGCCTGGACTGGTAATCCTGCCGTAAAATGTGAGGTTCGCAGGACTGCATACTTGAAATGATCATTCGTATGAATTGATAGTGATTGGATAATCCATCGAGATTTCCTAGAAACTCAACGGGATTAACACGAGGTATATGCATAAATGACATGTTGAATGATGAGCTCATCTAAGATATATTACATGGTGTTTTGTTATGTGACTAACTCATTGATTGAGTACATGTGATAGGAAAATCATTTTCATATTCGTTGGTTTCATTATCTAATAAAGATGTATGCTAAATAATCGGTAAGTTTATGTTCCAGTTATTCGAGCTTACTAAGCATGTAAATGTTTACCCCTCTCTTTTTCTCTATTTTCAAAGCTCGAGGACTCGTAAAGATCGGAAGACGGTTGGAGAGTCTACACACTATCAACTAATTCAGCTTTGGTATATAGACACTTATGTTTTGTTCAATAGCATGTATAGAACCTTTAAATATTTTGTTATATGTGTCATTTGATTTGCCAAAATGAAGGCATGTAAAGTTATACTTATCTTTTTGTATATGACCATGAAAATTGGCTTATTTTGAAGTAGGCTATAACCTACAAATCTATGCATGTTTATGTTCATATGTGATGCCTTGGTTATAATTGGCAATGAGTTATAAAAATGAGCCAATTGTGAATGTGTCAATGAGACATAGAATCCCCTTATATGTAAGATAGAAATTAACCTAGCATGTATAAAACCGATGATATGAGGTTGTCATGCAATAAGGTTTATCATGGTCTTATACAAGTGTATAATTTGGCCTTATCATGTGTAAAAGTAACCTATAAGTGTGATTGGTGGGTAGAGAGTGACCAAAGGCTTGGAAAATGGCCTAATAAGGTCCACACGGGTAGACACACGGGTGTGTGTCTAGGCTGTGTGTGACACACGGCTCACCCCCATGGTTGTGTGGTATAGTCGTGCGTCCCCTGTACCTAAATTTTTAAGTCATTGTTGTGCACGAGCTAGGCACATGGGCATGTGTCTTGGCCGTGTGCCCCTAATTGTATGATGAGGTTGAAGTCAGTGTTGCACACAGGCTGAGGGCACGGGCGTGTCCCAAGCCACACGACCCCACCACACGGGCGTGTCACGCTTCAAAGTAAGGGAAAATTTTCTAAGGTGTGCAAAGTTTATCGAATGTTTTTGGTTTTGTCCCGTACTGCCCCTAGGTGTGTTTTAGGCCTCGAAAGCCTATAATAGGGATGAGAGGTACATGTTTGAAAAGTTTTAATTTTGGGCAAATTTTGGTGACCCGATTTAGTAAGTTTGTAAAGGTGAAATATCGGTAACTCCTCGAACCCTACCTCGGCGTCGGATACGGGTGAGGGGTGTTACATAGAGGTTTCACATGATTGAGTTTTTCTCCTTGGGGTGTATCGGTTTTGTTTGTGAAAAAGAAAGACGAAACTATGAGAATGTGCATCGATTATCGACAGCTCAATAAAGTGACCATAAAGAATAAATATCCTCTGCCACGTATTGATGATCTGTTTGAACAGTTGAAAGCGGCTACAGTGTTTTCAAAGATAGACTTGAGATTGGGTTACTATCAGTTGCAAGTTAAAGACTCCAATGTGCCGAAAACTGCTTTTCGAATGAGGTACGAACATTATGAGTTTTTAGTTATGCCTTTTGGACTAACAAATGCACCTGCTGCTTTTATGGATCTTATGAATCAAATCATCAGACCGTATTTGGATCAATTTATTGTCGTATTCATAGATGACATTTTTATATATTCCCGTGATGAATCTGAGCATGCTGAACATTTGAAAATTGTGCTATAGACTTTGCGTGATAAGCAGTTGTTTGCAAAGTTCAGTAAATGTGAGTTCTGGTTGCGTGAAGTCGGTTTTCTGGGACATGTTGTGCCAGCATTGAAAATTAGAGTTGATCCGAGTAAGATTTTCGTGATATTAGACTGGAATCCTTCGTGTAATGTATCCAAAGTCTGAAGTTTTTTGGGACTTGTAGGTTACCACGGACAGTTCGTAAAAGGCTTTTCATTGATTGCCACTCTGTTGACGAGACTACTTCAAAAAGATGTTAAATTTGAGTGGTCGGAAAAGTGCCAGAAGAGTTTTGACCAGCTGAAAGCTTTGTTAACCGAAGCTCAAGTGTTAGTTTAACCAGAATCGGGTAAAGAATTCGTAATCTATAGTGATGCATTGTTGAATCGTCTGGGATGTGTTTTAATGCAGGAAGGCAAAGTCATAGCTTATGCCTCGAGATAATTAAAGTCACATGAAAAGAATTATTCGACGCACGATTTGAAATTGGCAGCTATTGTATTTGCATTGAAGATTTGGCGCCACTATCTGTTCGGTGAGAAATGTCACTTCTATTCTAATCACAAAAGCTTAAAATATTTAATGACTGAAAAATACCTGAATTTACTACAGCGAAGGTGGCTAGAGTTGTTGAAAGATTACGAGCTAGTGATTGACTACTATCTTGGGAAAGCTAATGTTGTGGCTGATGCTTTAAGTCAAAAATCTTTTTTCCACTATGTGCGATGAATACTCAGTTAGCTCTATTTGATGATGGCTCAATTGTAGCTGAGTTAAAAGCGAGACCGCTATTTATGCAACAGATTTGCGAAGCTCAGAAAGTTGATAATGAATTGTTAGCAAAATGGGGTCAATGTGATTTGAATGCCGATTCAGAATTTCAGATTGATGCTGATGATTGTTTGAGATTTAGAGGCCAAATTTGTGTTCCCAAAATTCAAAGTTGATTCGGATGATTTTGAATGAAGCTTATAGTAGTCGGTTATCTGTTTATCTGGAAAGCACAAAAATGTATAACGATCTAAAATAGCTTTATTGGTGGCCTAGTATGAAGCTTGACATCTCTGAATTTGTTTCGAAATATTTAATCTGTCAGCAACTCAAAGTTGAACATCAGGTGCCATCTAGGTTACTTCAGCCGATTATGATTTCTGAGTGGAAATGGGACAGAATCACGATGGATTTTGTATCAGGTTTGCCTCTGTCACCGAGTAAGAAAGATGCAATCTGGGTTGTTGTTGATAGATTGACTAAATCGGCTCATTTCATTCTGGTTTGCACCGATTATTCACTTGATAAGCTTGTTGAGTTGTTCATTTCTCAGATTGTGAGATTGCATAGAGTACCAATATCTACTTTTCTGATAGAGGTTTGAGGTTTACATCGTGGTTTGGAAGAAACTGCAAGATGCATTAGGTATGAAGCTACACTTTAGTACTACCTTCCATCCACAGATAGATGGTCAACCCCAGTGGATTATTCAGATACTCTAGGATATGTTGAGATATTGCATTCTTGAGTTTGAAGGTACGTGGGAATGATACTTGCCATTGATTGAATTTACATATAATAATAGTTTTCAATCGAGTATAAAAATGGCACCATATGAAGCTTTGTATGGTCGCAAAAGCCGAACACCTTTGTATTGGACTGAGCTCAATGAGAATAAGATACATGGGGTCAATTTGATCAAAGAGACTGAACAGAAAGTAAAAGTAATTCATGAAAGTCTAAAGACAATGTCAGATCGTCAAAAATCATACTCAGACTTGAAACGATAAGATATTGAGTTTTAGATCGGGGATAAAGTGTTTTTGAAAGTATCTTCGTGGCAAGAAAATACTCCGATTCGGTCGCAAAGGCAAATTAAGTCCGAGATTCATTGGGCCATATGAGATTATTGAACGTATCGGGTCGGTTGCTTACAAATTGTTGTTGCCACCTGAATTAGAAAAGATTCATAATGTATTTCATGTATCGATGCTTAGTCAATATCGATCCGACCCATCTCATGTGATTTCCCTGTCTAAGATTGAGATTCGATCTGATATGACATATGAAGAAGAATCGATTCGAGTTTTAGATCGCGAGGTTAAAGAATTGAGAAATAAGAAAATCTCTTTAGTTAAATTCTTATGTGTAACGCTCCCACGCCCGAGTCCGTCGCCGGAATCGAGTATGAGGTGTTACTAAGCTTAATTTAACATTTTTAGAACTTTGGATTATTTGTTTCTACATTCACAGCTTTCTAGCTACTTGCGTCACAGTCACAAGAAAAATCATATCTCGAGTTACGAAACTCAAAATAAAGATCCATAAATTTTCCCTGAATCTATTCTGATATAGCTATTTAATAATTGTTTTCTAGAATTTTTGGTTTGGCCAATTAGTACAGTTTATTAGTTAAAGTTACCCCTATTATAGGACTTGACTGAACTGACATCTACTTACTACGAACCACATTTCTCTCTGTAAAAAATTCATATGACTATAAGGTTTGTTTCTTCTGAAACTAGACTCAATAAGGATTCTGATAATATAAAGTAAACCACCTAATTATATCTGTAAAATTTATGGTGAATTTCTAAATTTGGAACAGGGGATCTAGAAATTGCTCTGGACCTGTTTCACTAAAATTCAAATATCTTCTAACATATACTTCCTTTACCTGTTTAGTTTGTTTTTTGTGAAACTAGACATAATAATATTCAATTTGATATTTAATCCATCACCTAATTCGATTTCTATTATTTTTAGTAAATTTTCAAACTCACATCAGTGTTGCTGCAATGTTCTGTTTATGGCAAATTTCATCCTTTTTATAAGTTTTCATGAACTAGGTATCCTAATAACTTTCCATAACATCAAACATAATCTAAACTAACCATTTCCATAATTTATCATTATCAAGCATTTCCTCAACCATTCCATCACCATATCATAAGATCATTTACACAAAATAGGTATATTGCTATACATGCCATACTTAGATTTTACAAGCCATTTACCAAAACGTCCTTCAGATAGTGTGACCAAGCCTTCGACCTATCCCGACTCCTGAGCTGGCTTGTCCAAAACTACAATGAGTAAGAAGGAGGGAGTAAGCATAAATGCTTAGTAAGTTCATATGCAAATAATAAGTAACATAACAAACAATCAAACCAATCAACATTAGCATGTATCACCAAAACATATATCACATTTCTAACCATTTTTCATCATCTTATTACCTTATAGTTGTTGTATCAATACTCAACCCGAGGGTTAAATACATACCTGTCCAAAGTATCCATTTCACATCACTTACCAATACGTCTCTTTTCATCTCGAGTATTCCTCCATTTGAGTAAAACTTTACCCGTTGAACACATCGGAATATAATTCGGATACATGGAAAGTTTGCACATAAGTGCCACATATGTAGCCAAGCTACCATGTAACCCGCCCATAAGCGAACTCGGACTCAACTCAATGAGCTCGGGGGTTCGCATCCATGAGTGAACTTGGACTCAACTCAACGAGTTCGAATGCCTAGTTACATCTCACGAACTCGGACTCAACTCAACGAGTTCGGACATTCGCATCCATAAGTGAACTCAGACTCAACTCAACGAGTTCGGATGCCTAGCCATCCTAGTGACCTGTCACTTGTATCCTAATCTATTCCTAAGGTTCAAACGGTATTTTCCTCGAACACATATCCTTGCCGTCTTCCGTAGAATGCCGAAACCAATACTCGGTAACAATTTATACTTAACAAGTAGCTCACATAGTTTACATTTTATTCGAAATTAACCACAAAGCATATATTTCATGATAAAAATCAGCATATCATATAATTGACATCAATAACTTAAAAATAACAATTATGCTACATTATTTACACATGAACTTACCTTGGTACCAAAATACAAAGATTTTGCAATTTAGTCCACAATCTTTTCTTTTCCTCGATTGGGGTCGATTCCACGTCTTTCTTGATCTAAAATAACACATTTGGCTTATTTAATACTCACATTATCAAATTAATCCTTAATTCAAATTTTGGCAAAATTACAATTTTACCCCTAAACTTTTGCATATTTACACTTTTGCCCCTAGGCTCGGGATAAAACTTTATTCCTTATTCTTATGTTTCATAACATGCTGATCACTTTTCTCTTCTATGGCAACATCAAATTCTCACTCTAACATGTACTTGTGACTATTAGGTATTTTTACCGATTAAGCCCTTTTACTCGTTTTTGCTTAAAATCGAGTAGTACAAGTTGTCTAACATAATTTAAAACCCCATATCCTATCATAAAACATCATAATACACAAATTTCACCTATGGGTATTTTTCCAAATATAAACCCTAGGTTAAATTATTGCTAGCATAAGCTTTACCGAGTTACCGGGATCTCAAAAACGTAAAAATCATTAAAAACGGGGCTTAGAATCACTTACTATGAAGCTTGAAAGTTGAAGAAACCCTAGCTATGGTGAGAGAAAAATTTGGCAGCAACCCAATGGAGAAGATGACCATTTTGTGTTATTTTTCCCATTTTATTTCATTTAATATCCAAATGACCAAAATGCCCCTCCTTACTAAACTTTCAAAAATTCCTTCCATGTCCTAATTTTTCCCATGAACTTAAAATTGGTAAAATTGCTATTTAAGACCTCCTAATTAATATTTCAAAGCAATTTCATACTAAAAACTTCTAGAATGCAAGTTTTGCAACTTATTCGATTCAGTCCCTAACTTCAAATTAAGCATTTTATGCATAGAATTTCTTCACAAAATTTTCACACAATCATGAAATCATATCATAAACCTTCAAATTAAGCATTTTATCTCAGATTTGTGGTCACGAAACCACTATTCTGATTAGGCCCTCATTCGGGATATTACAACTTTCCCCCCTTTAAGGATTTTCGTCCTCGAAAATCTTACCGGTAAACAGATGTGGGTATTGATTTCTCATATTTTCTTCGGATTCCCATGTAGCTTCTTCTACTCCATGCTTTTGCCACAACACCTTCACAAGTGCAATATTTTTATTCCTTAGTTGTTTGACCTCTCGAGCTAAAATCTTAATTAGTTCTTCTTCATAGGTCATATCTGGTTGTAGTTCAATTTCTGTCGATGAAACTACATGTGAAGGATCCGAATGATACCGGCGTAACATAGATATGTGGAACACATGATGAATCTTCTCTAATTCAGGTGGTAAAGCTAGCCGATATGCTACCGGTCCAACTTTTTCAATTTTTTGATACGGCCCAATAAAACGCGGACTTAATTTGCCCTTCCGTCCAAATCTAAGAACTTTCTTCCACGGAGACACCTTTAAAAATACTTTATCACCAACTTGAAATTCAATGTCCTTTCGTTTTAAATCTGCATAAGATTTCTGTCTATCTGAAGTAGCTTTCAAACAATCTCGAATTACCTTCACTTTTTCTTCAGTTTCTTTTATTAGATCAACTCCATAAATTTGATTTTCCTTGAGTTCAGTCCAATACAATGGCGTCCGAAATTTACGACCATACAATGCTTCATAAGGTGTCATTTTGAAGCTCGTCTGATAACTATTATTGTAAGCAAATTCTACCAACGGTAAATATCTTTCCCAACTTCCTTGAAATTCAAATACACAACATCTGAGCATATCTTCAAGAATTTGAATTACTCTCTCTGATTGTCCATCAGTTTGTGGATGAAAAGCAGTACTGAAATTTAATTTTGTACCTAACGCGTCTTGCAACTTTTGCCAATACCGCGAGGTAAACCTTGGATCTCTATCTGAAATAATTGACAATGGTATTCCGTGTAGTCTAACAATTTCTCTAATATACAGTTCAGCCAACTTGTTAAGAGAATAATCCATACGTACCGGGATAAAATGAGCCGACTTAGTTAATCTGTCAACTATTACCCAAATGGCATCTTTCTTTCTTGGAGTTAATGGCAATCCTGAAACAAAATCCATAGTAATCCGATCCCATTTCCATTCAGGAACCATAATAGGCTGAAGTAATCCCGAAGGCACTTGGTGTTCAGCTTTCACCTGTTGACAAATTAAGCATTTGGACACAAACTCTGATATATCCTTTTTCATTCCATTCCACCAATACATTTTCTTCAAGTCATTATACATTTTCGTACTACCCGGATGAATCGAGAAACAACTACTATGTGCTTCCTGTAGGATCTTTTGAATCAATTCCTCATTCTTCGGTACACAAATCCGATCTTTAAACATTAAGCACCCATCAGAACCGATTCTGAAATCTGACTCTGTATCAACTTCACACTGCTTTCTCTTGGCTTGCAAATCTTGATCATCTTTCTGAGCTTCAGAAATCTCTTGTAAAAACATCGGTTTTGCTCTTAACTCTGCTAGAATCAAACCACCATCTGACATTTTCAACTGAGTGTTCATAACTATCAAAGCAAACAACAACTTTCTGCTTAAAGCATCGGCAACCACATTCGCTTTTCCCGGAGTAGTCTAGTTATAGTAGCAGCAATTATAGAAAATCCATTTACAAACCGCCGATAATACCCAGCTAGCCCCAAGAAACTTCTAACTTCAGTTACATTTTTAGGTGGTTTCCAATCAACAATGGCTGAAATTTTATTAGGATCAACCCGTATACCATCACCTGAAACAATATGACCCGAAAATCCAACTTCCCGGAGCCAAAATTCACTTTTACTAAACTTAGCATACAACTACTTATCTCTCAAAGTTTGCAAAACTATCCTTAATTGCTCAGCATGCTCTGTCTCATCTTTTGAATAAATTAAAATATTATCTATAAACACCACAACAAATTTGTCCAAGTATGGTCGAAATATGCGATTCATTAAATCCATAAACACAGCAGGAGCATTTGTCAATCCGAATGGCATAACTAAAAATTCATAATGACCATACCTTGTTCTAAAAGCAGTTTTAGGCACATCCGACTCTTTTACCCGCAGTTGGTAATACCCAGATCTCAAGTCAATCTTTGAAAACCATGTCGCTCCTTTTAGCTGATCAAACAAATCATCGATTCTTGGCAACGGATACTTGTTTTTGATTGTCACATTGTTTAACTGCCGATAATCAACACACAACCTCATAGAACCATCCTTCTTTTTCACAAATAACACGGGAGCACCCCAAGGTGAAAAACTCGGTCTCACAAAACCTTTATCAGTCAACTCTTGCAACTGCGACTTTAATTTCTTCAACTCTGCTAGTGCCATTCTATATGGAGCAATCGAAATCGGAGCTGTTCCCGGTATCAAATCAATACCAAATTCTACTTCCCTGACTGGAGGTAAACCCGGCAATTCTTCTGGAAATACATCCGCAAATTCACATACAACCGGCACTGATTCAACTTTCTTTTCAACTTCTTTTGTATTAATTACATACGCCAAATAAGCTTCATAACCCTTTCACAAATATCTTTGAGCCGACATTGAAGCAATCACACTAGGCAATGCCTCTGATTTATCTAATTCAACCCGCAGAGTTTCACCATTTTCACACTTTAATTCTATAACCTTTTCTTTGCAACTTATTATAGCATCATGCAATGTCAACCAATCCATACCCAAAATAACATCAAACTCATCAAACGACAACAACATCAAGTCGGCCGGAAAGTAATGACCCCGAATCATTAAAGGACATTTCTTACATACTTTATCAACAATTACACATTTGCCTAATGGATTCGACACTCTAATCATAAATTCTGTGTTCTCAACAGGTATATTCATACTAGACACCAATTTCATGCACACATATGAGTGAGTAGAACCGGGATCAATCAAAGCAATAACATTAACATTATAGAGAGAAAATGTACCGGTAATTACATCAGGTGAGGAAGCATCTTCGCGCGCTTTAATAGCATAAGTTCTAGCCGGAGCCCTTCATTCAGGTCTAACTGCTGCATCCCTGGCTACATTCTTACTGCTTGCTTCACTCCCAACTTTTCTTGGATATCTTCCTCTTGAATCTGCACCACTTGTTTTTGTATTCTGAAATTTTTCTTTTTCAGCTCTCTCTGGGCAGTCTCTAATAAAATGATCCGGAGAACCACATCGAAAACATGCATTTACTCTGCACGGACCAAAATGATTTCTACCACACTGCTGGCACTCGGGTTTAACAAATCTCGAGTTCCCTACACTGGCTGCCGAAGTAGTCTGGGACTTAGGACCCACATTTTGCTTCTTATAATTTCCATATGATTGCCCAGCTGAAAGTTGGGAACGAGGATTCATATTTCTTGACTTTCTAGGTTGCTGTGAGAATGAACTGCTCGCTGGTCTTTTCTTCCAATTTCTAGTCTCAGCCTCTACCTTTTTCTTCTCTTTAAGTAGTTCTTCAGCCTTGCAAGCTCGATCAACCAGTACTACCATCTCTTTTAATTCAAGAATTCCAACAAATACCTTGATATCTTCGTTAAGCCCGTCTTCAAATCGTCGGCGCATCTTGGCCTCTGTAGGAACATACTCTCTGGCATACTTACTTAATCGAACAAACTCTCTTTCATATTCTGTAACTGTCATATTACCTTACTTCAACTCAAGAAATTTGTTACGCTTCTGATTAATAAATCTTTCACTAATATATTTCTTCCGAAACTTTTCTTGAAAGAATTCCCAGGTTACTCTCTCTTTTGGTACCACTGAAATCAAAGTCTTCCACCAATTATAGGCTGAATCCCTCAACAAAGATATAGCACATTTCAAACATTCTTCAGGTGTACAAGATAATTCATCAAATACCCGGATAGAATTTTCAAGCTAGAACTCTGCTTTCTCGGCATCATCATCAATATTTGCCTTGAATTCTTTGGCCCTTTGCTTGCGGATTCTGTCAACTAGAGTTCTATGAAATTTCATCAGATCGATACCTTGAGGCATCGGGGGTACAGGTTGAGGAATCGGGGGAGGTGGGGGAGGTTGTACATTTGGGTTCGTACAAACGAACTCAGTGTACCATGCACTCATCATTTGGAGAAAGGCTTCCCGATCCCTTTCTCCTCCTCCGGCACGGCTTTGCTCCTTCACCGATGAGATCGGCGCATTACTCTCTACTTCATCTCGCCACAATTTGGATCGGGATCCATTTACTATAAAAAATCATTTAAAAGGTCGAAGTCGTCACACTATCACAATTTACACATATGGCATGTATAGGAAAATCCGTACATACAACACGTAGTCCGAGAACCGACTAAACCTGCTCTGATACCACTAAATGTAATGCCCCCATGCTCGAATCCGTCGCTGGAGTCGAGTATGAGGTGTTACTAAGCTTAATTTAACATTTTTAGAACTTTGGATTATTTGTTTCTACATTCACAGCTTTCTAGCTACTTGCGTCACAGTCACAAGAAAAATCATATCTCGAGTTACGAAACTCAAAATCAAGATCCGTAAATTTTCCCTAAATTTAGACTGACATACCTACTTAATAATTGTTTTCTAGAATTTTTGGTTTGACCAATTAGTACAGTTTATTAGTTAAATTTACCCCTGTTTCAGGAGTTGATTGAACTGACATCTGCTTACTACGAACCACATTTCTCTCTGTAAAAAATTCATATGACTATGAGATTTGTTTCTCCTAAAACTAGACTCAATAAGGATTCTTAGAATATAAAGTACACCACCTAATTATATCTTTTAAATTTATGGTGAATTTCTAAATTTGGAACAGGGGATCCAGAAATTACTCTGGACCTGTTTCACTAAAATTCAAATATCTTCTAACATATACTTCCTTTACCTGTTTAGTTTGTTTTGTGTGAAACTAGACATAATAATATTCAATTTTATATTTAATTCATCACCTATTTAAATTTCTTTGATTTTTAGTAAATTTTCAAACTCACATCAGTGTTGCTGCAATGTTCTGTTTATAGCAAATTTCATCCTTTTTATAAGTTTTCATGAACAAGGTATCCTAATAACTTTCCATAACATCAAACATAATCTAAACTAACCATTTCCATAATTTATCATTATCAAGCATTTCCTCAACCATTCCATCACCATATCATAAGATCATTTACACAAAATAGGTATATTGCTATACATGCCATACTTAGATTTTACAAGCCATTTACCAAAAAGTCCTTCAGATAGTGTGACCAAGCCTTCGACCTATCCCGACTCCTGAGCTGGCTTGTCCAAAACTACAATGAGTAAGAAGGAGGGAGTAACATAAATGCTTAGTAAGTTCATATGCAAATAATAAGTAACATAACAAACAATCAAACCAATCAACATTAGCATGTATCACCAAAACATATATCACATTTCTAACCATTTTTCATCATCTTATTACCTTATCGTTGTTGTATCAATACTTAACTCGAGAGTTAAATACATACCTGTCCAAAGTATCCATTTCACATCACTTACCAATACGTCTCTTTTCATCTCGAGTATTCCTCCATTTGAGTAAAACTTTACCCGTTGAACACATCGGAATATAATTCGGATACATGGAAAGTTTGCACATAAGTGCCACATATGTAGCCAAGCTACCATGTAACCCGCCCATAAGCGAACTCGGACTCAACTCAACGAGCTCGGGCGTTCGCATCCATGAGGGAACTCGGACTCAACTCAACGAGTTCGGATGCCTAGTTACATCTCACGAACTCGGACTCAACTCAACGAGTTCGGACATTCGCATTCATAAGTGAACTCGGACTCAACTCAACGAGTTCGGATGCCCAACCATCCTAGTGACCTGTCACTTGTATCCTAATCTATTCCTAAGGTTCAAACGGTATTTTCCTCGAACACATATCCTTGCCGTCTTCCGTAGAATGCCGAAACCAATACTCGGTAACAATTTATACCTAACAAGTAGCTCACATAGTTTACATTTTATTCGAAATTAACCACAAAGCATATATTTCATGAAAAAAATCAGCATATCATATAATTGACATCAATAACTTAAAAATAACAATTATGCTACATTATTTACACATGAACTTACCTTGGTACCAAAATACAAAGATTTTGCAATTTAGTCCACAATCTTTTCTTTTCCTCGATTGGGGTCGATTCTACGTCTTTCTTGATCTAAAATAACATATTTAGCTTATTTAATACTCACATTATCAAATTAATCCTTAATTCAAATTTTGGCAAAATTACAATTTTACCCCTAAACTTTTGCATATTTACACTTTTGCCCCTAGGCTCGGGATAAAACTTTATTCCTTATTCTTATGTTTCATAACATGCTGATCACTTTTCTCTTCTATGGCAACATCAAATTCTCACTCTAACATGTACTTGTGACTATTAGGTATTTTTACCGATTAAGCCCTGTTACTCGTTTTTGCTTAAAATCGAGTAGTACAAATTGTCTAACATAATTTAAAACCTCATATTCTATCATAAAACATCAAAATACACAAATTTCACCTATGGGTATTTTTCCAAATATAAACCCTAGGTTAAATTATTGCTAGCATAAGCTTTACCGAGTTACCGGGATCTCAAAAACGTAAAAATCATTAAAAATGGGGCTTAGAATCACTTACTATGAAGCTTGAAAGTTGAAGAAACCCTAGCTATGGTGAGAGCAAAATTCGGCAGCAACCCAATGGAGAAGATGACCATTTTGTGTTATTTTTCCCATTTTATTTCATTTAATATCCAAATGACCAAAATGCCCCTCCTTACTAAACTTTCATAAATTCCATGTCCTAATTTTTCCCATGAACTTAAAATTGGTAAAATTTCTTTTTAAGACCTCCTAATTAATATTTCAAAGCAATTTCATACTAAAAACTTCTAGAATGCAAGTTTTGCAACTTATTCGATTTAGTCCCTAACTTCAAATTAAGCATTTTATGCATAGAATTTCTTCACAAAATTTTCACACAATCATGCAATCATATCATAAACCTCAAAATAATTATAAAATAATTATTTTTATCTCGAATTTGTGGTCACAAAACCACTATTCCGATTAGGCCCTAATTTGGGATATTACATTATGGCACCGACACGAGGTTGAAGAAGCTACGTGGGAGCCCGATGATGCTAGGAGAGAACGTTACCCAAACCTATTCGCTGGTAAGATTCTCGAGGACGAAAATCCCTAAGGGGGAGAGTTGTAACAACCAAGTTTAGACCCTATTCAGAACAGTAGTTTTGGGACCACAAATTTGAGTAAAAAAATATTATAATATTATTTTTGGTGTCTACAGCATGGTAATTTATATGTGTGAAATTTTCGTGATTTAATTTTATCGTTTGAGTGTTCGATTTATTAAAAGGACTTAATCGCGTAAAATGTAAAAGTAACAAGCTAATTGTTAAAGTGCTACATTGCTATTGTTTTTATAATGTGGAGTCCTTAATTATAATGTTTTCAAATTAATTTATAAAGGTTAATTTAGTAAATTATGTGTTAAAGTGATATTAAATAAAAATAAAACATAACAAAACATGCATGTGTTCATCTTGGTTGTCGAAACTTCAAAATAAAAGAGAAAGAAAAGAGTTTCAAATGTTTGACCTTTGTATTCTTCAAATTAGGTACGTGTTAAGCTTGGTTTTTTATAATTTTTACGTTTCTGAGATCGTTGCTTCGTGTTTTAGCTAGCCTATGGTTTAATTTTTAGAATTGATAATGAATTTGAGATTTTCCATTGTTGAAAGCTTGATGATTTTTGTGTTTGATGATGAAAAATAAATAGGTGTTAATAGATTTTCATGTTTAATTAAGTGATTTTTAGTAAAAATGCCTATTTGGGATTAAATTGTGAATTTTGTAAATTGAGGGGTCAAAATGTGAAATAAATGCAGAAATGGGCTACTAGGGACCTTAGTGAAATTCGGCCAAGCATGGGTGTGGTGAAATTTTGAACATTTTGTGTTTTGTGAAATAGGGACTAAATTATGAAAAATGTGAAATGTTAGGGGCAAAAGTGTTGTGTTTTTGGATGAATTTGAATGAATATATGATTAAATAAGTCAAATTTATATTGAATTAGATCAATAAAAGAGGAAATCAGATTTGGGGGGAAATCTAAAGTTGTCAAATCGTCGTTCCGGTTCATTCGTCTTTGTCCGAGGTAAGTTCATAAGTAAATAAATGTCGTTAAATTCGAATGTTTATGTATTATATGCGTCGAATGAAATTATTACCTATATATGTGTTGATTCCGAATTAGTATAAGCATGAGAGAAATATATACGAGATGGAATCGATTGGTTTACGACGTCTGAAAGCCCCGTACAAACCTTAGGAATAGTTAGGATACATATGTCTGAACATAGGATTCCGATATGTGATTTCGTGTAAGACCACGTCTGGGACGTTGGCATCGATTTGTGATTTATGTGTAAGACCATGTCTGGGACATCAACATCGTATATGAGTTCGTGTAAGACACTGTCTGGGACAGTGGCATCGATATGTGATTACATGTAAGACCACGTCTGGGATGTTGGCGTTGTACGAGCTTTTCAACTATCCGAGTATCCTTATTAATTTTGAATGGTTCAATGGGCAATATTGAGTTAAGATCGAATGTGAAATTAAGCTAAAAGGTTAAGGTACGTGCTAAGTTATATGATTATGAAAGTAAGGTAAGTATATACTTGAGATGAATACATGAATAATGCATGATGAAGGAGAGATTTATATATGCTTATGAGCATGTTTGTATTCGGTCAAGTTTAGTATAATATACTAATGTTTATGTGATGATATATGAATTTTCAGGTATGATAAATGTATATGTGATTAAGGTTTGTTTGATTCGGCTTAGCTTAATTGAATTATGTATGTTATTGAAATGTTTTAATTGCTTATGACTTACTAAGCTATTCAAGCTTATTGTGTGTGTTCGTTTATTGTTTTATAGATTTTGGAAGCTAGTTACAAGCTCTGGGATCATCAAGGAAATCCGTCACACTATCGATCACTATTTTGGTATTTTAAAAGCTTGAATTTTGAACCTATGGCATGTGTAGTCTAGCACTTGTTTTGGTTAGTTTTGAAATTGTAAATATAAAGCCATGCGAAAATGGCTAGTTATGATGTTTAAGTTTATGAAAATTTCGGTCATGGTATATATATATGTGTGAGGTGTTTGGCATATTTGCTAATGGTTGTGTAATTTGGTTATGGTTTATGCCTATTTTGAAAGCAACATGCACATTATATGTATATGATGTACATGCTATATGCTTGATGATATAGTCATGAGGGTTGGTATGTTTAAGTAGATGAAAAGTTTATGTTATATGTGTATGAAATTGAATTGATTATTTAGGTTTGGATTGTAAATGATTTTGGATGTTGAACGAGTGATGTTTAGACATGTTTCATAGTATATGAAAAAGACGTGATATGACTTAATGTGATTGTTCGAAAATGAATCAAATTGATATGATCATATGTGCATAGATTTGTGATGAGTTAAAAGGAATATTTGATCTAGATATAGTGCTTGTTATGTGTTATTAATATAAATGTATGTGTAGTATGCCGTGTGGATATTATAATATATGTTAATATACTAACCGAATAGATGATGTGATGAATGCCAAAGTAGGTACATATTTTAGGCTTAATTGATTATGTAACACCCTATATCCATAACCCATGCTGGGTCGGAGTGCAAGGCATTACCAAATTTTATCTCATGCATACAAACAATCTCAAGTCACCTAGACTCGGTCCAATTTAAAACTTTTTCAATTTCTAGTTTAAACTTCTTATTATGGGTCTACGAGCCCCAATTGAACCATTGAAAACTATTTGGGACCATTCTAGATCCTTAAACCATCCTTAAGAAATTTTCCTCTAAAACAAGGCACACGCCCGTGTGGAAGGGTAAGATGCCCGTGTGACTATATCGACATGGTCGTGCAGATGGCCCGTGTGGCTCACATGGCGTAAGTACCCTGGGACACGCCCGTGTCCCACACCCGTGTAGAATTAATTTCTAATTCACACCTACAGGGGTTTCCACATGGCCAGACACACACCCGTGTCAATTGCCCGTGTCCCTCACATGGCAACGATATGCCTGTGTCCTAGCCTATGTACGAAAACATTGACATTCTATTTCTAACATCAGCATGCTCAAAATGTCACCCGGCCAAGGCACACGCCTGTGTGCTGGGCTGTGTCCTTCACACGGCGGAGACACACGGCCGTGTCTCTGCCCATGTGTTTACTACCATGCATACTAACTTGAAATTTTTATATGCAGGGGACACACGGTCGGACTACACGCCCATGGGGTAGATCATGTGTCACACACGGCCCAGACACACACTCGTGTGCCTACCCGTGTAGACAGTATAAGACTATTTACGAAGCCCCATTACCACCCTTACATATGTAGTTCTATATAAATACCAACCAATACTAAAAACAAGCATAATTCATACAATCAAATCAGCCACAATAGACATTCATTCAACAATGAAAATGCACCTTTTATAAATTCAAAATGAATGTTAGCCATCATTCAAGACTTAATACAAATTGATGGGTTTCCAACCCAAGCCAACACATTCGGCCAATTCTCAAAAACACAAAATAATAAAGTCTAAGTCCTATACATTCCATATTCAAAAATATAAATCCAACTATATCGAATGCTTCGGTTGATAGTGTGATCGATATCTCTGACTTCCATTGATCCTTGAGCTAGATAGATGGAACTATAAGGTAATGGAAAGAAAAGGGGGTAAGCATAAAAGATTAGTAAGTTACATATAAGTAAGTGTACAACAACAATTTATCAATAATCAACATGCTCGTATTACCAAGGTAGGCGTAAATATAACTTACTCATTACAATCCATACAAGGTACGTACCAATTAGGTACCTGTACCACTCACAACACGATTATACTTTCCTCATTAGCTTATGAACATAACGTTCACCGTTGAACCATTTGGAACACTACCAGATATTCATTAAGCCTCAAACATGGGTAAGGTACCGATGCCATGTCCCAAACACGGTCTTACACTGGCTCATATCTCAAGTCGATGCCATGTCCCAGACATGGTCTTACACTGACTATCATCTCGTACTCGATGCATGTCCCAAACATGTCTTACACGGGCTTACGTCTCGAGGCCGATGCACGTCCCAAACATGTCTTACACTAGCTCTCATCTCAATATCGATGCTATGTCCCAGACATGGTCTTACACTGGCTCTCATAATGTGGCCGATGCATGTCCCAGACATGTCTTACATTAGCCAACAATAACCCATATGTCATGGCATGAATATCCGATTTATTTCCTAGGTTCTAATGGGAACTCTACTATCTCTATTATCATCATATCTTCTCAATTCCAAAATCAAGCAATTTGCGCTATATTAATTCAAATACAATTCAACACATACATTAGCAATGTAGTTGTATTATTTACATACAACTTACCTCTGATTACAAAATGTAGCGACTAGATGGTTTAGTCGATTTGCTTGGCATTCCCCCGGTCTAGGTTCGAACTCAGTAGTTCTTGATCTATAATAGCAAAACACACTCATTTAGTCACTTTATCAACCTAGGCATTCAACAATTCATAATTGGTAAAAATGACCATTTTGCCTCTAGACTCTTGCAAAATGACCTTTTTAACCCTCGGCCCGAAAATCGATTCTTATTGAATTTCTTCGTATCCTAAGCCTAGCCAAACCCTTTTTACTCTTATGGCAACTCCAACTTCCCACTATTTCACACATTTACCCACAAACTTCCAATTTATGCAAAGCAGTCCTTTTAGGTGTTTTTATGCTAACACTCTTCACAAAAGTTGTTTATAAGACACCCATGTAACACCCCATATCCATAACCCAAGCCGGGTCGGAGTACAAGGAATTACCTACTTGATCTCGTACATGCAACCCATTTTAAGTCACCGAGACTCAGTCCAATTCAAAACTTTTTCAATTTCTACTTTAAACCTCTTAATATGGGCCTACGAGGCCTAGATCGATCATTGGAAACCATTCGGAATCCTTCCGGGTCCTTATCCAATATATGCAAACTTAGCATTTAAGATAGGGCACATGCCCGTGTGGAAAGGTAACACGCCCGTGTTAATGACCCATGTATCTCACATGGCCTAAGCACCAAGGGACATGTCCGTATCCCTTACCCGTGTGGCCAATTTATTTACACCATTTTACAAAAATTCTAGTGCAAACTTCACACGGCCTGGACACATGTCCGTGTCCTTGTCCCGTGTTGCTCACACGGCCTTGACACGTCCGTGTCTTAGCCCATGTGAGAAAACTTGAGTATTCTATTTCTGACGTCAGCACACCTAACATGTCACACGGCCATAGCACACGCCTGTGTGCTAGGACATGTCCTCCACACGGCTGAGACACATGGCCTTGTCTCCACTCGTGTGGTTATTACCATGCATATTGACTTGAAATTTTTACGTTCAGATGACACATGACCTCATCACACGCCCATGGGGCTGACCGTGTGTCACACACGGCCTAGATACATGCCCGTGTACCCACCCGTGTGGACAAAATAAGGCTATTTACCAAGCCTATTTGCTTCCCTTATTTACATCAATTAGCACAAACTCAACCAACATCAATTCTAGTCTATACCATACAACCAAATCAGTTACAGTAGCCATTCTTTCCTAAGGTAATATACTCAACCAAGAAAATATCATCTTTGCATAATCAAAATGAGTAATAGTCAATATCAAGACCAAATTCAAAGTGTGGGACTTATCCCAAGCCTACACATTAGGCCAATGCTTAAGAAAAAAAGTAATCAAGTCTAAGCCCTATACATGCCATATTTAAAAATATAAATCCAACTATACCGAAAGTTTCAGACGATAGTGTGATCAATATCTCTGACTCCAAGTGATCCTCGAGCTAAATAGGCGGCATTATAAGAAAATGGAAAGGAAGGAGGGTAAGCATAAAAGCTTAGTAAGTTGCATATAGATAAACATACAACAACAATTCATCAATAATCATCATGCTCTTAACACAAGCATAAGCATAAGTATGACTTACTCATTACCATCCATATAAGTTATATGCTCTCTAATGAGCTCATTTCTCATACGTACCAATTTGGTACCTGTATCACTCGCAACATGATTATGTTTTCATTATTAACTCACAAGCATACTTACACCATTGAACCATTCGGTACATTGTCGGTCCTTCTATAAACCTCAATCTAGAGATAAGGTGCCGATGCTATGTCCCGGACATAGTCTTACACTGGCTCACATCTCAAGTCGATGCCATGTCCCAGACATGGTCTTACACTAACTATTATTATCGAGGCCGATGGGTGTCCCTGACATGTCTTACTCTAGCACTCATCTCAATGCCGATGCCATGTCCCAAACATGGTCTTACACTGGCTATCATAATGTGGCTGACGCATGTCCCAGACATGTCGTACTCTAGCTCACACAAGTGATCCAAATGTCACAGCTAGAATATTCGGTATATTACCTAGTGTTTTAACGTGAGTTCTATCATCTCATTGTCTTTATGCATTCTCAATACGAAATCAAGCAATTCATGCTATATCCATTTAATGACAACTTAAACACATATATTAATAATATAGTTGTATCATTTACGTACAACGTACCTCGATTTACAAAATGTACTCGACTGGTTGGTTTAGTTGATTTGCTTGGCTTTCCCCTGGTCTAGGTTCAGATTTGGAAAAACTTGATCTACAATAACAAAATGCACCCATTTAGTCACTAATTATAATTTGGCTACCACAAATTCACATCTTTGGTAAAATGACCATTTTGCCCCTAGACTTTGGCAAAATGACCATTTTACCCTTATGATCGAAAATCAATTTTTTTTGAATTTTTTCATATTTCAAGCCTAGCCGAACTCCTTCTACTCTTGTAGCAACCCAAAAATTTCACTATTTCACACACTTATCACCTATTTTGCAACATGTGCAAAATAACCCCTTTAGGTGTTTTCATGCTAACACCTTTCACAAAAGTTGTTAAGAACTCTGCTAAGACTCATATTCCTCCATAAAAACTCAGTAAACATCACTAATCCATTCATGGAAAAACCCTAAACTCTTAATCATTTTGCAAAATAGACCCCTCATTTGGAAGCTCATGCTTCAAAGGTCCCAAAAATGCAAAAATCATTAACTAATGACATGGAAATCACTTACTTGTTAAGGTGATAAATTTCTGAAATTTCAAAGCTTCAAAACCCCTCTTTTGCTGATATATTCAGTGGAGAGAAGGTGTGGAGAAGAAAGAAAATAATAGCTAAGCTCATAGGTATTATTTTATCACAAAATTATGTCATCAAGCCACCTAATATTACCCTTTTGACTAAATTGTCACCTATGGCTGGCCACCTTGTTTCTAAGGGTCTAATTTCTCATTTAAGGCCCCCAATTTTAGTTCTCTAGCTATTTAACACATTTGGGTACTAAAATGAAACTTTTTCTCTTTTTTGCGATTTAGTCCTTTTTCGCAATCGGGCTCGTAAATATCAAAATTAACTCACCAAATTTTCCATATATGATATAATCTCACAATAATAAAAATAATATTCCAAACTTCAAATTTGTGGTCCCGAGACCATTGTTCCAACTAGGCCCTAAATTGGGTTGTTACAACCCAAGACTCATTTTCTTCCATAAAAACTCAGCAAATATTAAAAATCCTTTCATGGCAAAACCCTAAACTCTTAATCTTTTTGCAAAATAGTACCCAAATTTGAAAGCTTATGCTTTAAGGGTCTTAAAAGTACAAAAACATTCAAGAAAAGTCATTAAAATCACTTACTTGTGAAGGCTTAAAGTTGCTAAAGTTTTTAAAGCTCAAAAACCCCCGAAATGGCTGAAAAATCAGTGGTGAAGAAGAAAGAGTGAAAGACAAAGATGATAGCTAGGCTTACGCATTATTTTACTATGCATTATGTCATCAAAATACCAAATGTTGACTTTTCAACATTCATACCATTCATGGCCGGCCAAGCCTCTCTTAAGGGACTAATTGTCCTTTAAAGACTCCCAAATTTTATTCTCTAGCTATTTGACACCTTTAGATATCAATTTAAGACTTTTGCACTTTATGCGATTTAGTCTTTTTTCGCAATTGGGCTCACAAATGTCAGAATTAACTCTCCAAATTTTTCATGCACTAATATAAACTTATTATAAGCTTAAAACATTAATAAAATATTTTCTCTGGCTTTAGATTTGTGGTCCCGAGACCACTACTCTGACTAGCTCCAAAATTGGGCTGTTACAGTTCTCCCCCTTAGGGATTTTCATCCCCGACAATATTACCGGTGAATAAGTTTGGGTACTGATCTCTCATAGTCTCGTCAAGTTCCCATAGTCTCATCAGGTTCCCATATGGCTTCCTCCACTCCATGTTTATGCCACAAAACTTTTATAAGTGTTATATCCTTATTCCTTAACTGTTTGACTTCTTGGGCCAAAATCTTAACCAGCTCTTCGCCATAAGTCATGTCTGGATGAATCTCAACCTCTGACGGCGTAATCGCATGTGAAGGGTCTGATCTATATCGACGTAGCATGGACACATGAAACACGTCATGAATCTTTTCCAACTCTAGTGGTAAAGCCAATCGATAGGCAACCGATCCTACTCTCTCGATAACCTCATAAGGTCCTATGAAACGAGGACTCAATTTACCTCTTCTACCAAATCTGACAACTTTCCTCCACGGGGACACTTTCAAAAGTACTTTATCATCGACTTGAAATTCAATTTCCTTTCATTTCAAATCCACATAGGATTTCTGTCTATCCAAGGCGGCCTTCAAGCAGTCACGAATCACTCTAACATTCTCTTCAGTCTCTTTGACTAAATCGACCCCGTGAATCTGACCTTCTCTAAGCTCGGTCCAATATAAGGGCGTTTGACACTTTCGCCCATACAAAGCGGCATAAGGCGCCAGTTTTAGACTTGTCTGATAATTTTTCTTATAGGCAAATTCAACAAACGGTAGGTATTTTTCCCAACTGCCTTGTAACTTAAGGACGCAACATCGTAACATGTCCTCTAATATCTAAATTATTCTCTCTGACTATCCGTCGGTTTGCAGATGGAAAGCTGTGCTAAAACTCAACTTTGTTTCCAATGCCTCTTGTAACTTTTTCCAAAACCTCGAGGCAAATCTCGGGTCTCTATCTGAAATAATCGATATGGGCACCCCGTGTAGTCTCACAATATTAGAAATGTACAAGTCGGCTAATCTTTCAATGGAGTTGTCGGTAAGCACAGGTATGAAATGTGCCGACTTTGTTAGCCTATCCACAACAACCCAAACAACATCATTTCTCTTCAAGGTTACCAGCAAACTTGTCACAAAATCCATAGTGATCCGATCCCACTTCCACTCAAGGACCATGATAGGTTAAAATAGACCCGAAGGTACCTGGTGCTCAGCCTTCATTTGCTGGCACGCTAGACACTTATACACAAACTCTGAAATGTCTCTTTTCACACCCGACCACCAATACATTTTCTTAAGGTCGTTGTACATTTTCACACTGCCCGGGTGGACAGACAAACAACCGCTATGTGCCTCTCTCAGAATCTTCTGAATAAGCTCATTGTCCTTGGGTACACAAACTCTGTCTTTGAACATTATACATCCATCAGTACTAATACAAAAATCTGATTCAATTCTCGACACACACTGAGTTCTCTTAACTTGCAATTCCTCATCACCTTTCTGAGCTTCTTGGATCTCTTGAAGGAACGTCAGTCTAGCTCTCAACTCTGTTAGAACTGACCCATTATCAGATAAAACCATATTGGCATTCATTACTCTTAGTGCAAATAATGATTTTCTACTCAATGCATCGGCGACGATGTCTATCTATTACCAACTCGTAATCCTTTAACAGCTCTAACCATCAGCGTTGCCACAAACTCAACTCCTTTTGAGTCATCAAGTACTTTAGGCTCTTGTGATCGATGAACACCCAACACTTCTCACCATACAGATGGTGTCTCAAAATTTTCAATGCAAATACGATGGCAGCCAATTCTAAATCATGTGTCGGGTAGTTTTTCTCATGTGGCTTTAACTAACTCGAAGCGTAAGCTATGACCTTACCTTCTTGCATAAGGACCCACCCAAACCATTTAAGGAGGCATCGTTATATATTACAAACTCTTTGTCTGACTCCGGTTGCACTAACATTGGGGCTTCGGTCAACAGAGCCTTTAATTTCTCGAAACTCTGTTGGCACTTTTCTATCCATTCAAACTTTACATCTTTTTGCAGCAGCCTTATCATTGGTGTAGCTATCATAGAGAATCCATTTACAAACTGTCTATAATATACAGCCAAACCCAGAAAGCTTCGAACCTCAGTTACATTCTTCGATAGTTTCCACTCTACAATAGTTGAGATCTTACTTGGGTCAACTCAGATCCCGTCTCCCGACACAATGTGTCCTAGGAATCTGACCTCCTTAAGCCAAAATTCACTCTTACTGAATTTGGCGTATAATTACTTGTCTCTTGAGGCTTGCAACACAACTCTCAAATGCTCCGCGTGCTCGCTCTCCTCACGCGAATACACCAATATGTCATCGATAAAGATGACGACAAACTTATCTAGATACGATTGGAAAATATGGTTCATCAAATCCATAAACACCACCTGGGCATTAGTCAAACCAAAGGGCATGACGAGGAACTCAAAATGCCCGTATCCTGTCTGAAACGCAGTCTTTGGCACATCTTACTCTTTAACCCTTAGCTAATAGTAGCCAGACCTCAGATCGATCTTAAAAAACACGATAGCTCCCTTCAACTGATCAAACAAAACATCGATCCTTGGCAAAGGATATTTGTTCTTCACTATTACCTTGTTGAGTTGTCTATAGTCAATAAATAACCTCATCGACCCATCTTTCTTTTTCACGAAGAGTATTGGAGCACCCCACGGGGAAAGGCTTGGTCTCGCAAAGCCCTTGTCCGTTAGCTCTTACAACTGTGCTTTCAACTCTTTTAACTCTGTTGGAGCCATCCAATATGGAATAATCGAGATGGGTGTAGTATCGGGGACCAACTCAATTCTAAACTCAATTTCTCTCACCGAAGGCAATCTGGGTAATTCTCTCAAAAACACGTCTGTAAACTCACAAACCATAGGTACCGATTGAATCTTCAACTCAGATACTTCAGTATTTAACACAAAAGCTAGATAAGCCTCATATCCTTTCCTTAAATATTTTTCAATAGTCAAAGATGATATTACTACAGATAGATTATCTGACTCATCTGGTCCAACTTGAAGAACATTCCCGTCTTCACATTTCAACTCAATTATATTTTTCTCGCAATCCACTATAACACTATGAGTAGTCAACCAATCCAATCCAAGGATTACATCAAACTTATTAAACAGAAATAACATCATGTTAGCCTGAAAACAATAACCTCTAATTGTCAAAGGGCAATTTCTACATACTTGGTCCACTAGTACATGTCTGCCTAAAGGATTGGACACTTTTATTACAAACTCAGTGGAATCTTCTAGCATACTTATACGAGGTATCAATTCCATACAAATATAAGAGTGGGTAGATCCCGGGTCAATTAAAGCAACAATAGATATTTCATGGATAGAAAAGGTACCCACGATCACGTCGGGAGACTCTGCCTCTTCCTGAGCTTGAATAGCATAAGTCCTTGTAGGAGCTCTACCCTCGGGCCTCACCGCAGCATCTTTTGGTGTGCCTCTACTGCTAGCCCCATTTCCGGGGTTCTTTGGTGTTCTACCCCTCAATGGAGCACTACTTGCCTTTACTTTTTGCTTTTTCTCTCCCTCATCTAATTCGAGGCAGTCTCAGATGAAATGGTCCAGTGACCCACATTTAAAACACCCTTTTTCTTTACCTCGGCACTCACTGAAATGGCGTCTTCCACATTATGAACATTTTGGTCTATTTGGCCGAGCGCTATCAGTGCTCGCGATAAAAGTGGTCTGGGATCTAGAAGTTGCATTCTGCCGGTTCTTGTTTCTATTCGAGAACCCTACCGAAGCATTCAATCGGGTCGTGAATTCCTTAAATCTCTTGGATGAGGATTGACGTGATTTCCCCATATGTCTCTTCTTTGTTTCCCACGACTCAACAGCCACTTTCCTCCTTTCTTTAATCAACTCTTCGGCTTTACAAGCCCTTTCAACAAGTGCTACAAATTCCCCCAGCTCTAAGATGCCAACAAATACTTGGATATCTTCATTGATGTTGTCCTCAAACCTCTTGCACATGGTGGCTTCTATAGATACGCACTCCCGCGCATACTTGCTAAGCCTCACAAACTCATGTTCATATTTTGCTACTGTCATACGGCCTTGCTTTAACTCTAGAAATTCCTTCCTCTTTTCGTCTTTAAATCTCTAGCTAATGTACTTCTTTCGGAACTCTTCCTGGAAGAATTCCAAAGTTACTCTCTCTCTCAGTACCACGGACACGAGAGTATTCCACCACTGGTAGGCTGAATCTCGCAAGAGCGATACTGTACACTTCACACACTCCTCGAGCATGCACAATAGTTCATCAAATACCCTAATGGTATTCTCTAACCAAAACTTTGCTTTCTCCGGGTCATCATCTATGTTAGCCTAGAATTCCTCAGCCGCTTGCTTTCGGATCTTGTCTACCGGAGGCTTCTCTCTCCTAATCACGTCCGCACCTTGTGGAGTTACCGGGGCATACTGAGAAATCGATAGATGTGAGGGAGGTGGAGTGTTCGAATTCGCACGAACGAACTCCGTATACCAAGCATCCACCATTCGGAGATAGGCTTCTCTAGCCCCTCTACCTTGGCCCAAATTCACGGGCTCACTCTCAACTGGCACGGTCCCTTCAGCAGGAGCCGGCGCGTTACTCTCCACATCATCCGCCGTGGCTCTATTAGGATCCATTTACAATATGAAAATACAATTTATAATCGTTAAAAATCGTCACACTATCAATATACAGTTATGGCATGTATATCTAGACTCGTATTCTCGCTAGGTTAGTCCTAGAACTGACTAAACCATAGCTCTGATACCATTAAATATAACACCCTATACTGGTAACCCATGCCGGGTTAGAGTGTAAGGCATTACCAAATTTTATCTCGTACATTCAAAAAATCTCAAGTCACCTAGACTCGGTCCAAATTAAAACTTTTTCAATTTCTACTTTAAACTTCTTATTATGGGCCTACGAGCCCTAATTCAACCGTTGAAAACTATTCGGGACCATTCCGGATCCTTAAACCATCCTTAAGAAATTTGCCTTTAAAATAGGGCACACGCCCCATGTGGAAGGGTAAGACGCCCGTGTGACTATATCGACATGGTCGTGCAAATGGCCCGTGTGGCTCACACGGCCAAAGTACCCTGGGACACGCCCGTGTCCTACACCCGTGTAGAATTAATTTCTAATTCACACCTACAGGGGTTTCCACACGGGTAGACACATGCCCATGTCAATTGCCCGTGTCCCTCACATGGCAACGACACGCCCATGTCCTGGCCCGTGTACGAAAACATGGATATTCTGTTTCTAACGCTAGCATGCTCAAAATGTCACACGGCTAAGGCGCACGCCCATGTGCTGGGCTGTGTCCTTCACATGGCAGAGACACATGGCCGTGTCTCTGCCCGCGTGTTTACTACCATACATACTGACTTGAAATTTTTACGTACAGGGGATACACGGCCGGACTACACGCCCATGGGGTAGACCGTGTGTCACACATGCCCGTGTGCCTACCTATGTAGACAATATAAGGCTATTTACCAAGCCCCATTACCACCATTACATATGTAGTTCTATATAAATACCAACCAATACTAAAAACAAGCATAATTTCTACAATCAAATCAGCCACAATAGGCATTCATTCAACTATGATAATGCATGTTTTTTAAATTCAAAATGAATGTTAGCCATCATTTAAGACTTAATACAAATTGATGGGTTTCCAACCCAAGCCAACACATTTGGCCAATTCTCAAAAAAACAAAATAATAAAGTCTAAGTCCTATACATGCCATAGTAAAAAATATAAATCCAACTATACCGAATGCTTCAGTTGATAGTGTGATCGATATCTCTGACTTCCGGTGATCCTTGAGCTAGATAGGCAGCACTGTAAGGTAATGGAAAGAAAAAGGGGTAAGCATAAAAGCTTAGTAAGTTGCATATAAGTAAGTGTACAACAACAATTTATCAATAATCAACATGCTCGTATTACCAAGGTAGGCATAAATATAACTTACTCATTACCATCCATACAAGTCACATATTACACAATGAGCTCATATATCATACATACCAATTAGGTACCTGTACCACTTACAACACGATTATACTTTCCTCATTAGCTTATAAACATAATGTTCATCGTTTAACCATTTGGAACACTACCAGATATTCATTAGGCCTCAAACGTGGGTAAGGTGTCGATGCCATGTCCCAGACACGGTCTTACACTGGCTCATATCTCAAGTCAATGCCATGTTCCAGACATGGTCATAAACTGACTATCATCTCGTAGCCGATGCATGTCCCAGACATGTCTTACACTGGCTTACGTCTCGAGGCTGATGCACGTCCCAGACATGTCTTACACTAGCTCTTGTCTTAATACCGATGCCATGTCCTAGACATGGTCTTACACTGGCTCTCATAATGTGGCCGATGCATGTCCCAGACATGTCTCCTATGCGGATTTGAAACAAAAGGAAATTGAATTTCAAGTCAGTGATAAAGTACTTTTGAAAGTGTCCCAGTGGAGGAAAGTTCTCATATTTGGTAAAAGAGGTAAATTGAGTCCTCGTTTCATTGGACCTTATGAGGTTATCGAGAGAGTAGGACCAGTTTCCTATCAATTGGCTTTACCACCAGAGTTGGAAAAGATACACGACGTGTTTCGTGTGTCCATGCTACGTAGATATAGATCAAACCCTTCACATTTGATTACGCCATCAGAGGTTTAGATTCATCTGGACATGACTTATGGCGAAGAGCTAGTTAAGATTGTAACAACCCTCACCGGTATCCGACGTTGGAATAGGGTTCGAGGCATTACGAGACTTACAACACAACATTTATACATATCCAAATTATAAGTTTTGCGTGCAAATTAAAACTTTTATCAATCACAATCATATTGTCCCTTACTAGGCTCATCTCAGCTTCCAAACTTGATTAGAAGTGGTTCGGGACTAAACCGATCCTTATAAAAAATTTTGAACACATAGAAAATTTTCACCATTTCATGGGTCACACGATCGTGTGACCAGGCCGTGTGCCTCACACGGCTACCAGATATGCCTGTGTGTCTAAGCCGTGGCAAAACAAGGTATACATACTGACTTATCCACATGGCCAGAGACACGCCCGTGTGCCTTGGCCGTGGTCGAAACTGACTTGGGTCACACGACCGACCACACGCTCGTATGTGATCCCATGTGACATACACGACCATTAGACACGCCCATGGGGACACACGGCTGAGGCACATGCCCGTGTCTCTGCCCATGTGGACAAAAATAGGCCATTTGAAAATCCAATTTGCCACCCATTTGAGTCCTCCCTACAATTCCAAAATCAAGCATCATATGTGCAACATTTTCAACCAAAAACAACTCCAAACATGTATCAATCACTCCATAAGATCATTAACCAATTTCATGTTTAGTCTTTGTACCAAATCATATGAAAATCACATGCCAAATTCATTTACTCATACTTCAATATCATTAATCATTTCCATACATAATTCTAACTCAAACATACTAATTCCATGTACCTAATTTATACTATGAACACATGATTCATCTCACATTTATAACCACTTCAAGATCTTAACAACCTTACCAAAAGACCATTTCACTAGGCCATATATAAACACACATAATAACATCATTAACACGCCATTTTCGCATGGCTATATATATACAAATCAAATTGAACCATATCAAAATTAGCCTATACATGCCACATAACCTTAAAGCTTTTATTTATCGAAACGATAATCGGATAGTGTGATGAGATCTCATACAACTTCCAACTCGAGCAAGTGTCTGAAACTCTATAAACAAAGGAAACACACAGATTAAGCTTCGAGAGCTTAGTAAGCCATAAGCAAATAAATCTTCATAAGGTCATGTATATAATTCAACTTGAATAAGCCAAAATTTATTTAACTTCATACACATATTCAACCACTTTCCCTATATAATCCAACATCGCCACATTAAGAAATTTCATTAGGCTTATTTATCGGTAAATATATAAACCATGCTTCCAATTTCAAATAACAACCATTAGATCATTCATATAAATTAAATTTGCACAATTTCATTACATAACCAACCGAAACATAGTCATTTATTTCATTTTATGCATAAAAATATATATATTTCTTTTTATACATTTCAAAACCTGAGTAACCATACCAAATCACACATTCCAACCATATTCCATTTTCCATAATTCTCGTGTCCAAAATGTAGGACCACAATTTCATATAACGAGCATATTTATAACAGATCGTTTCTTCTCATATATTTCACATATCATCATTTGAATCATACTCACATTTCATATAAGAATTTCATATATAAATCACATGTACCTGAATCATATATGGCAATTCACATTTACAATTCCACTTTTCTCATATAATTCATTTGATCATAGTTAACTTGCTAGTATCCACATCCCACTTTCACATAGATCATATATTCACTAATCATAATCATAATCACTTTGACTGCATAAATTTTTTCATCTACTTCATACTTAACATCATTAATCATGTAGGTTCCATACATACTTGTACCATTACGTTCTTATCTATCACATTTATCACTTCAATGCTCAAAGCACCAATTCATTCGATCATCCTTGAACATTGAATGAACTCGCTTACTTAGTACCAATTAATTAGCCGAACCTATAATTATATCGCATACTTAGTGCCATTACATTAAACCGAACTTATATCGATATCACACACATAGTGCCATTTATTTAGTCAATGCTATTATAATCTCGCACACTCAGTGCCATTTTAATAGTCGTAGCTATTAATTTATCGCACACTTAGTGCCTCAAATTCAATTCATAATTTACATACTTCAACTTCACATTCATAATTCCTTTACAACTTAATTTAGTACATGTGATGCACATACATTTCAATTTAATAACATTTATTTACTTATGACTTACCTAGTACTAACACGAATGGGCCTAAACGACTATTCGATAATTTTTTACTTTCCCCGATCCAAATCTGATTTTCTCATTTCTTGATCTAATCAATACAAATTCAACTTATTTAATCATATATTCAATCAAATTCATCTAAAAATACATAAATGGGTTAATTACACTTTTGCTCCTGAACTTTCACATCTTTCACAATTTAGTCCGTATTTCACGAAACACAAAATATTCAAAATTTGACCACACTCATGCTTGACCGAATTTCATTAAGGCCCTTAGCAGCCCATTTCTTTCATTTATTTCACATTTTAGTCCCTCAAAATATCATTTTCACAATTTAGCCCAAATTACTCAAATTCATCGAAAATTCAAAGACAAATTATATTTATCTATCACATATCTTTCATTTATCATCAATTAACATCACAAAGCTCAATAAATCAATAATAACATCTCATGAAATCATCATTAAATTCTAAAATTCAAGCATGAGTTTTGTAAAACACGAAGTAACAATCTCAAAAATATAAAAATCATCAAAAACCGAATCAAAACACTTACCTAATCAAGCTACCAAGTTGCCGAATATGAAAACCCCAATTTTTGGCTTTCTTCCTTAGTACATTCGGCCATAAAATATGATAAATGCCCATCAATTCCACTTTGTTTTATTATTATGTATTTAATACATAATTTACTATTTTATCCTTTGTAATATAACATAGAAATCATTTAATAGTTGTCCAAAATTGTCCATAAAAGTCCACTATCAATATTAAGGGTATAATTGCCTAGCGAGGACCCTTACTTTAAAAGCCAAAGCCAAATAACACCTTTATCAAATAGCATCCTACTTTAGCATTTTACGCGATTTAGTCTTTTTAGTAAATCAAGTACAAAAACGATAAAATTTTTACAAGAAACGATAAAATTTTTACACGAAACTTTCACACATATCAATTCAAATACTATAAACACCAAAAATAATGTTAAAATATTTTTTTGACTCAAATTTGTGGTCCCAAAACCACTATTCTAACAAGGGTCTAAACCAGGCTGTTACAACTCTTCCCCCCTTAAGGATTTTCGTCCCCAAAAATCTTATTAGAAAGTAAAATAAGAATTTTCTTTCACGTAGTACATTTCAAATTCACATATATCTTCAGACTTCATATCTCTTTAATCTCACAATTAAGATTCTGATTAATTTTCCACTATGCATCTTATCAAACTGAATCTGCTTCTAACTGTATTGAGTTACCTTCATTTTCTACTTTATTACGCTGATGATACCTCTTAAATCATTTACTCACAAAGCTCGATCTTAAGCAACAGAGTTAAGTAACTGTCACCATACAATACCTTATAGAAATGTCACCTTTATTCACACCTGACAGTTTATCAAACAACAACAATCTTTCTCAGTTGCTTTGAAACTCTAAAACACATTGATACATAAATATTTCAAGAATTTGATTTACGTTCCTTGATTTCAATATAATTTCATACTCACAGATTACTATAATTTTCGTCAAAATTATCATATGAGTTCCAAATCTTAATCCGAAACAATAATGACTAGCACCATAAGTAGACTTGCCATCATAGAAATGGATAACTCAGCTGTTTAATCGAAAGAGGAAATATATACATACCGAGAGATTTCTTCAGATGGCTAACAACGTTTCAAATAACTCTATCTTTTACGATAACAAAGATAATTCCAATACAGAATGCATCCACACTCTATTTCTATAATTAACGAAGTTAGGATTATCACATTTCACACTCAATCATTGATATCATGTCTCGGACTGTTGTGCATCTTGTTAATCTCACATGAACAGAAAAACTATCATTGAGAGTTTCTTGTAGCAGTTGTTGCATATTCGTATAACTTTTCAGTATACACACTCTATCTCGAAATAACAAATAATCATTGGTACCACATCTGAGGTTCTAAATCAGAAATCAATTTATGCTGAACCCCTTTTTAACTTAAAATTCACTGACACATTTTTGAATTTCATAGCTTACAACTATTCGTTACCTGATAAAATCCATCACGTATTCATAGCTCAAAAAGCACACAAATGTTTCCCATTCTAAACATCTGAAACTATAATCATTTTCCTCGGATAAGAATCACTTACAAACTCAAAAGTTTTTCAACGTTTCAAGCTAACTTTGTTGTGCCAAGTTTGGATCTTTCTCTGACAGTAAATAATTTAAACTCTTGTAGTCGTCATATATATCACATAACTCTTTATTCAACTCAGACAGAACCAGAATTGACATTTTCGGTTGTTAATGTCTTCAGGAAAAAGAAGGCTTCAACATTCAAACTGACTTTAATTTATCACCATTTCTCATATAGAACTATTCCGATAGATATAATTCTGTATCAAGTCTTCTAGAATATGAATTCTTTTTTCAAACTATCCTGAATTCACACATGTACGTTCAAAGTTTATTTCCAATACAGTGGATAAATTCAATCACATATAACTCAATGATCTTTTCAATCATATAATTCAAATAAGACTAAATCACTGAATCGATTTTTTTGAAGAAATCTTTTCTTCTCATTAGAAGAATAACCCCAGTCATATCATTATATAGATGTCACCATCATCATATAAAAGTTGTAATGTCATAATAAGACCGATATCTCACCCCTAACAATAGATAATATCCTGGCTGTTAAGAAAGCATTTGAACATAAAAGAAAATCCAATATAATTTGGACAACAACTAATGCAGAAGCACAACTATTATAACTTTGATAACAGTACTGCAATACTCTCCAAATTTTAGAACAAAAATTAGGATTATAATAGATATAGTCATTTTCATCAAAGAAAGATCTGTTGCAGATAATCATATAGAATCAAGAGAAAACCAGAATAGTGAAATTTTCAATATCTGAAGCTACACAGAATATCAGAAAATTACCACCCACATAGAATGATATCAACTCCTATGATATCCCAGAAATGTCCAGAAAGAACAATATCACTCATAAATACTGGAATTCACATTAACAGAAACAATATATTCTTCACATTTTCAACTGAACAATAACCAACAGAAACAGAGTATTAGCATCATACTGATTTTACCATCGACTTTCATATCCACAAAATGGAATAAATACCAGAGAAAGACATAGCAATGTCGAACATAATTCAAACGGACCAATGATACATTTGTCTATTAGCATACTTAGCTAATGTTCTCATACGATAAGAATTCTTTCCGAAAATAACAATCAAATATACTTCTGAGGATAAATGTACACATAGAATGCCCAAAAGAAATCTTATTAATTGCTCGACTACAACCACTGCACTTAGCCATCAATACAATTCAAACATTAATCCACCGTCTAATTCTATCATTAGAAATTTTCACATTATACCTTCACTAACAGAAATCAATTCAAAAGAACTTTCAGTTAACATATTTTTTTTAGATAAATTACCTGAATAAATCATTTAATCAGAGTTAATTTCTTCTGTAACAGTGACTTTGCATAGTCTGAATAATCTTCAAAACTATCCAATATCTCTTTTAATATTGTTTTCATTTACTGATTCGTTCTGTTTTCTGATCACATTAGTAATCTTTCAAACACGAACTTCTGTAACTCTTGTGAGCTTATTCAACCCAAATATTGCAAATTTCATTGTAACATCTTATGGATAAGGGGGTGAGGTAGTAAAGCCTCAAATTTGACTCGCACATACTTGCACTTAACACATACTATCACAAATAGTCAGTTTCTTTCGAATTTCACATTCTTAAAACATTTAATAAACATTTGCTTTTAATCACTTTTATTCTTAACACATAGTTCTTATGCCAACTCAAATCACTAATTCATGATCAAAGCATTTCATATAATAATCATAATTCAAATATCATAACTCATATGCTCTAATAATTACAACATTTATCAATAACAAAATGTCATACTCTTTGATCCATACCCTTATGAGTTTCAACCCATAATCAACATATTTCCATTCAAACATTTGAGTACGCATTCCATACTCGGTTGGAAAATTTATCTGTCTCATTAAAATAATTTTCGTCAAAGTCGGGAGATATCACACTATCACAGGTTAAACGTGGCATGTATAGCTAGACTCACATACGCTATGGTAGTCCTAGAACTGACTAAACCATAGCTCTGATACCACTAAATGTAACACCACTTACCTTTATCCGACGCTGGAATAGGGTTTGAGGCGTTACCAAACTTAGAATACAACATTCATACATATCCAAATTATATGTTTTGCTTACACATTAAAAATTTTATCAATCACAATCATATTTCCATAAATAGGATCATCTCAACCTCCAAACATGATTAGAAGTGGTTCGAGACTAAATCGATCAATTATAAAAATTTCTGAACACATAAAAAATTTTCAACATTTCATGGGTCACACGCTCGTGTGACCAGGCTGTGTGCCTCACACAGCTACCAGACATGCACATGTGTTTGAACCGTGGCAAAATAGGGTAAACATACTGACTTATCCACATGGCTGGAGACACGTCCGTGTGCCTTGGCCGTGGTCAAAACTGACTTGGGTCACACGACCGATTACATGCCCGTGTGTGATCCTGTGTGACATACACGACCATTAGACATGCCCGTGTGTCTAGGCCATGTCAAAATTGTAGGGTATACTGTCTTAATTTGAAAAGCTACCCCAGGGGACACACAACCGTGTAACATGGCCGTGTGTCACTCATGGCTGAGACACACGCCCGTGTCTCTGTCCGTGTGGACAAAAATAGGCCATTTGAAAAGCAAATTTGCCACCCATTTGAGTCCTCCCTACAAGTCCAAAATCAAGCATCATATATGCAACATTTTCAACCAAGAACAACTCCAAACATGTCAATCACTCCATAATATCATTAACCAATTTCACGTTTAGTCTTTGTACCAAATCATACCAGAATCACATACCAAATTCATTTACTCATACTTCAATATCATTAATCATTTCCATACATAATTCCAACTCAAACATACTAATTCCATTTACCTAATTTATGCTATGAACACATGATTTATGTCACATTTATAACTATTTCAAGATCTTAACAACCTTACCAAAAGACCATTTCACTAGGCCATATATAAACACACATAATAACATCATTAACAAGCCATTTTCACACACTTAGTGCCTCAAATTCAATTCATAATTTACATACTTCAACTTCACATTCATAATTCCTTTACAACTTAATTCAGTACATATGATGCACATACATTTCAATTTAAGAACATTTATTGACTTCTGAACATACCTCGTACTAACACGAACGGACTGAAACGACTATTCGATAATTTTCGACTTTCCCCGATCCAAATCTGATTTTCTTATTTCTTAATCTAATCAATACAAATTCAACTTATTTAATCATATATTCAATCAAATTAATCTAAAAACACATAAATGGGCTAATTACACTTTTGCTCCTGACATTTCACATCTTTCGCAATTTAGTCCCTATTTCACAAAACACAAAATATTCAAAATTTGACCATACTCATGCTTGGCCGAGTTTTACTAAGGCCCTTAGCAGCCCATTTTTTTCATTTATTTCACATTTTAGTCCCTCAAAATATCATTTGCACAATTTAGCCCAAATTACTCAAATTCATCAAAAATTCAAAAACAAAATATATTTATCTATCACATATCTTTCATTTATCAACAATTAACATCACAAAGCTCACTAAATAAACAATGGCATCTCGTGAAATCATCATTAAATTCTAAAATTCAAGCACGGGTTTTGTAGAACACGAAGCAATGATATCAAAAATATAAAAATAATCAAAAACCGAATCAAAACACTTACCTAATTAAGCTACCAAGTTGCTGAATATGGAAACCCCATTTTTTGGCTTTCTTCCTTAGTACATTCGGCCATAAAAGATGATAAATGGCCATCAAGTCCACTTTGTTTTATTATTATGTATTTAATACATAATTTACTATTTTATCCTTTGTAATATAACTTAGAAATCATTTAATAGTTGTTCAAAATTGTCCATAAAAGTCCACTATCAATATTAAGGGTATAATTGCCTAGCAAGGACCCTTACTTTAAAAGCCAAAGCCAAATAACAGTTTTATCAAATAGCATGCTACTTTAGCATTTTACGCGATTTAGTCCTTTTACTAAATCGAGTACACATACGATAAAATTTTTACACGAAACTTTCACACATATCAATTCAAATACTATAAACACCAAAAAAAATATTAAAATATTTTTTGACTCAGACTTGTGGTCCTGAAACCACTATTTAAACTAGGGTCTAAACTGGGTTGTTACAAAGATTTTGGCCCGAGAAGTCAAACAGTTAAAGAATAAGGATATAACACTTCTGAAAGTTTTATGGCATAAACATGGAGTCGAGGAAGCCACATGGGAACCTGAGGATACTATGGGAGATCAGTACCTAAACTTATTCGCCAATAAGATTTTCGAGGACGAAAATCCCTAAGAGGGAGAAATGTAACAACCCAATTTTGGAGCTAGTTGTAATAGTGGTCTCGGGCCCACAAATTCGAATTCAGAGAAAATATTTTATTAATGTTTTATGCTTATAATGAGTTTATATTAGTGCATGAAAAAATTAGTGAGTTAATTCTAACATTTGTGAGCCCAATTGCGAAAAATGACTAAATCGCATAAAATGTAAAAGTCCTAAATTGATAGCTAAAGGTGTCAAATAGTTAGAGAATAAAAATTGGGAGTCTGTAAAGGACACTTAGTTCCTTAAGAGAGGCTTGGCCGGCCATGAATGTTGAAAAGTCAACATTTGGTATTTTGATGACATAATGTATAGTTAAATAATGCCTAAGCCTAGCTGTCATCTTTCTCTTTCACTCTTTCTTCTTCACCATCGATTTTTCAGCCATTTTAGGGGGGTTTGAGCTTCAAAAACTTTAGCAACTTTAAGCCTTCACAAGTAAGTGATTTTAATGACTTTTCTTGAATTTTTTTGTACTTTTGAGACCCTTGAAGCGTGAGCTTTCAAATGAGGGTACTATTTTGCAAAATGATTAAGAGTTTAGGGTTTTGCCATGAAAGGATTTTTAATGTTTGCTGAGTTTTTATGGAAGAAAATGAGTCTTGAGTGTCTTATAAACAACTTTTGTGAAGAGTGTTAGCATGAAAACACCTAAAAGGACTACTTTGCATAAATTGGAAGTTGCTAGGTACATGTTTGAAATAGTGAGAATTTGGAGTTACCATAAGAGTAAAAAGGGTTCGGCTAGGCTTAGGATACGAAAAAATTCGATAAGAATAAATTTTCAGGCCGACAACAACAATTTATCAATAATCAAAATGCTTGTATTACCAAGGTAGGCGTAAATATAACTTACTCATTACCATCCATACAAGTCACATATTACATAATGACCTCATATCTCATATGTACCAATTAGGTACCTGTACCAGTCACAACACTATTATACTTTCCTCATTAGCTGTTGAACAGAACATTCATCGTTGAACCATTTGGAACACTACTGGATATTCATTAAGCCTCAAACGTAGGTAAGGTACCGATGCCATGTCCCAGACACGGTATTACACTGGCTCATATCTCAAGTTGATGCCATGTCCCAGACATGGTCTTACACTGACTATCATCTCGTACCCGATGCATGTCCCAAACATGTCTTACACTGGCTTACATCTCGAGGTCGATGGACGTCCCAGACATGTCTTACACTAGCACTTGTCTCAATGTCGATGCCATGTCCTAGACATGGTCTTACACTGGCTCCCATAATGTGGCTGATGCATGTCCCAGACATGTCTTACACTAGCCAATAATAACCCATATGTCATGGTATAAATATCCGATTTATTTCCTAAGTTCAAATGGGAACTCTATTATCTTTATTATCATCATACCTTCTCACTTCCAAAATCAAGCAAATTTTGCTATATTAATTCAAATACAATTCAACACAGATATTAGCAATGTAGTTGTATTATTTACATACAACTTACCTCGGATTACAAAATGTAGCGACTAGACGGTTTAGTCAATTTGCTTGGCTTTCCCCCGGTCTAGGTTCGAACTCGGTAATTCTTGATCTATAATAGCAAAACACACTCATTTAGTCATTTTATCAACCTAGGCATTCAACAATTCATAATTGGGAAAAATGACCATTTTGCCCTTAGACTCTTCCAAAATGACCTTTTTACCCCTCAACCCGAAAATCAATTCTTATCGAATTTCTTCGTATCCTATGTCTAGCCGAACCCTTTTTACTCTTATGGCAACTCTAAATTCCCACTATTTCACACATTTACCCACAAACTTCCAATTTATGCAAAGTAGTCCTTGTAGGTGTTTTCATGCTAACACTCTTCACAAAAGTTGTTTATAAGACACCCAAAACTCATTTTCTTCCATAAAAACTCAGAAAACATTAAAAATCCTTTCATGTCAAAACCCTAAACTCTTAATCGTTTTGCAAAATAGTACCCTCATTTGAAAGCTCACGCTTCAAGCGTCTCAAAAGTACAAAAACATTCAAGAAAAGTCATTAAAATTACTTACTTGTGAAGGCTTAAAGTTGCTGAATTTTTTGAAGCTCGAAAGCCCCTAAAATGGCTGAAATATCGGTGGAGAATAAGAAAGAGTGAAAGAAAAAGATGATAGCTAGGCTTAGGCATTATTTTACTATGCATTATGTCATCAGAATACCAAATGTTGACTTTTCAACATTCATACCACCCATGGCCGGCCAAGCCTCTCTTAAGGGACTAATTGTCCTTTAAAGACTCCCAATTTTTATAACTAGCTGTTTGACACCTTTAGCTATCAATTTAGGACTTTTGCATTTTATGCAATTTAGTCCTTTTTCGCAATTGGGCTCACAAATGTCAAAATTAACTCTTCAATTTTTTCATGCACTAATATAAACTCATTATATGCCTAAAAAATTAATAAAATATTTTCTCTAACTTCGAATTTGTGGTCTCGAGACCACTATTCTGACTAACTCCAAAATTAGACTATTACAGGTTAGTTATATAGGTACGGTGGATAAAGGAAAATAATTATTATAATTTATAATAAACTTGGTATTTGGTAAATAGGTGTTTTGGGTATGAAGGTATTTCGGAAAGTATGTTTAAGTTGGTGGTTAGTGCTTTAGTAAAATGCATATTGAACATTGAAATTAAATGTACATTCGGTTATATTATTGGATTCCTAATGTCCCATATACGATTGGTTTGAGTATATATATATTGGTTTAATTAGTTTCAATAAGTGTATGTGCAAGAGTATTAAAATGAAATATTTAATATTATAGAACATGCATAATGGTTTACTTAGTGATAGTTAAACTTTTAAATTGCATTAAAAGATATCTTTATGTAGTTTCTGTTTATGAAATGGGTAAATGTTTGATTTATTTTATTTGGGTATTCGAATACCATTATAGTGATGAATATATAGGTTATGTATTTATAAAGTGTATATTATAAGACAGTGAGACATGTTTATTGACTTGAGAACATGATGTATGACACCTTTAGCTATCAATTTAGGACTTTTGCATTTTATGCGATTTAGTCCTTTTTCGCAATTGGGCTCACAAATGTCAAAATTAACTCTCCAATTTTTCATGCACTAATATAAACTCATTATAAGCCTAAAAAATTAATAAAATATTTTCTCTAACTTCGAATTTGTGGTCTCGAGACCACTATTCTGACTAACTCCAAAATCAGACTATTACAGGTTAGTTATATAGGTACGGTGGATAAAGGAAAATAATTATTATAATTTATAATAAACTTGGTATTTGGTAAATAGGTGTTTTGGGTATGAAGGTATTTCGGAAAGTATGTTTAAGTTGGTGGTTAGTGCTTTAGTAAAATGCATATTGAACATTGAAATTAAGTATGTTTGATATGAATTCGGTTGAACTTTAAGATATGAATAATTTATGCAGTATGATTTTTTTATTTAATTAGTAATATGTTATATGTATATATATATATGAAAATGATTTATGTTTTGCATGATCGTAAAATGTGCTATTATGTCTGGTAATGCCTCTTAACCCAAGTCCAATGATGGATACGGGTTAGGGGTGTTACAATGGTGCTGTAAAATAAAAAATAGATACAAGATAAATGTTGTAGGCCAAGCTAGTTTTGGCACGTATAACCAGCATATGAGATGCAAATAGATAAATGAAATTATGGCACCTTGGATAAAATGATTTGCTTGACAAAGGAGCTTCACAGACAAAAAACTATTGCACTAAGAGACTTGTGTTATATGACCTATTTGCAGAGGGTTATATGCACATTCATGAAGAGAATTATGGCATGATTTGGCATACAACAAAAAGAAAAGGATAGTATCCGCAGTTCTAGAGAAAACACAACAAATATATATAATGAAGCTGCATCTATTCCATGTAAGATTGCACAAGTTCAATAACAAATTATTACTGTGAATCACAAGACAAACAATAGAAGTCATTCAGAACAAAATAATGATGATTTACTCATGTTTCTTGCAACTAATTCTAGTGTCCCCAAATGGTCGAGTGGAGCCTTTCACTTGTTATTTGGTGACTTGGGTGTTAAAGAAGTTTGTCCACTAACATCTTGGCATGAAGCTGCAATCATGCTCCTTGTGGTTCTACCAGACTACAAGAGTATTTTATATTAATATTAAAACAATATAAAATGTTTGATCAATAGTAAAAGGAAGAAGCTAATATAAAATGTTTGCTTTCCCTTAGATTTATCTGAGGTAGTTAACCTTTTAATGGAAGATTTCCCCTTTACTCATTTGTTACTAAAGAACAGCATTGTACGTGTTTCGAATTTGTGCAAGACCGCTTGTTATGGCCATGTTGGCCACATTAAGTACATGTCATGAGTAGTTCTTTCCTACTCAAGTAGCTAGGCTTCGATTTTTTTTGTTCATCTTTGGCCATCCTCCTATTCTTTTTGTGCCTCTCAGGCATCTTCCTTTCAATAGGAGGTAGCACTGGCTCAATACCAATTATTTCCCAATCATGTGACCTATTTATGGGCTACATTGGAAAATAGTAAGCTTTCCTGTAGGTATTAATATGATAATATTCATGTAGATATTCATCTGGTTGAAACCTTAACTGATACATGGCAGCACATGCATGAAAAAAAAGGAATCCCACTGATTTGCCAACTTCTACAACTACATATCCTTTGACTTAGGTCCACTATATATTGATATCTTCCTTTCCTCAACTCACATCCATTTTCACCATTCCATATAAGATGCCACTCTACACAGTCCTTCTTGTTGGCATGAAACTTAGCTTTCACCAATGGACCATAATTTTGCTTCAATCCATTATATAACTTCCTTTTTGTACTATCCTAGTCACCATCTTGGTCCGAATATTGTCAAGAATTCTGATAATGCTTTTGAAACTAGCTTCAAGAATGCTTGAATTGAATGCTTTACACAAATTTTTTTCAACTATATCTGATTTATAGGTAGTCCCTAAAAATTCCCTAGTCCACATCAAACATAGATTCTCCCACTCCATTTCAATCATGCACTTCACAATCTGCTAGAAATCACACTCATGAGATTTCCCTAACTTTCTCCCTAACCAATTTGCAAACACGTGCCAAGCATAATTCTTATGCTCTACCTTGGGAATTATGTCAAAAATTGCAATCTCAAGGCCCTAATTCAAAAAAATGAACCAGATAGCTTGTTAAAAAAATTTAGTTAAATACAAATAATAAAATCAAAAAACAATACTAAGATTAAATTTGTATATTCACAAACCTTTTGTTGATCACTGATAATTGTGTACCCGTACCCATATTCCAAGTCCAAATTAGTTGATAGGAGACTGAGAAACTAGGCCCATGAATCAGTGGACTCCACTTCAACCACAACCCATGTAATGGGGAACATTTAGTTGTTTACATCCCTTCCAATAGCTGTGAGAAACCATCTACCCCAATGAGTGCCTTACACCCCACTTTCCAGCCTTTTTTTAGTGCATCAAAGCACACATAATACCTCCTAAAATGTGAAAGGGAGTCTATTGTCACCCTTTGAATAACCATTTTTTTTTTGTGCTTCTTACCATTTGTCACCTTAACTTATGAGCATAGTCCCACAGCAAGCCAAATTCCTTATGATTTCTAGCCATTTTCTCCTTCACTATTTTCTTCGCTCTATAACAATAGTCAATGGTAACATTTACATTCATCTTAGAATAACATATTCTTTGAATTTCCCTTAGTTTCATCTTAGGGTGATCCTTGATAGTTAATTCAAAATGTTGGGCAATCATAGCAGCAGTAACCATTTTGTTCTTAAAACTAATCGAACAATGGTGCTCATCCTGAAACGTCTTTATTTGCAAGCATTTCGCAACAGGACTATAGCTAGCCCTAACTCTCCATGGACAGTTAGAGGAAGCAATGCACCTCACGACAACCCTTTTTGGTTCATTCTTAATAAACTTTAGTTGTCTTCTACATTCTTTAGAGCACTTTCGAATTGGACTCTTAAATTGTTTGCCATCCTTAAAAAATGTTCCCAAACTCAATTTTAACTTATCACTATATAAGGGAAACTTGCCCCTCCTTCTCTCACCATTTTCATGTTCTTTATCTTCATTAGACCCAACCAAGCTTCCATGTTCATCTGAGCCTCATACCGCAGTCACATTCCCATCCTCCTCTTCTCCACTACTTGCAACAGCAACATTATCCATTCCATCTGATGTTGCAAAATCACCAGCATATTCATCAACAACAACTTCATTATCATTATCCTCTCCAACAGTAAACCCTAAACTAATCTATCCACCACTTTCCATACCACCATCCTCACCTACCTCAATATCAGTAGTAGACACACCCTCCCCATCAACTTGTACCCCTCCTACATCACCCTCCCTAATAGATTCTACCATTTCCAAATCACCTTCACCATCATATTCTACCCCTTAATCATCACCCTCCCTATCAACTTCTACCCCTTCAACATTACCCTCCCCAACAGTCAACAAAAAAATTTCATCTACAATTATAAGGTTGTCAACCTCATGTTCAACATATAGGTCAATCTCCTTGACCTAAAATTCTAACATAGTTATGGTGGAAATGTCATCATAAATCACCCTTATATTATTTTGTAACACTATTGTACTAGGCTCATGAAAATATATTAACATGAAAGTGTTAAAACCCTAACCCAATTTTCACAATTTTACATAATTCAAAATAAGATATTCTATTTGGGTCATCTTTAAGCCTAACCACATCCCTGTCTACATATCTAACATATGGGTCCTTTACAAAGTGCCCACCCACGTGCAAAATAATATAATATTTCTCATCTAATGACATTTGGAAAGCATAAAAAAACAATTTTCTAAGCAAAAAACATTAAAAAAAACTCACTACCTACATCGGGACCACTTCTTTGGATACAATACAAAACAGTAACAAATGTCTACTATTTTAACATCTTTTTGCTTGGGTAAAAGAAATCAACAACATCAGGACCACTGTCGCATCACAAATCGACAAAGCAAACCCTACATTGTGGCACTGGAATTGCAAAAATAAATCACAAATAACCATATACAATGTAACACCTCTTACCCATATTCGACGCCGGAATAGGTACGAGGCATTACCGAACTTAAACATAAGCAAACATACATTCTAAGTTGTAAACTTGGCACCAAATTAAAACTTTTTAACAATCAATCACATCGTCCCTAACACGAGCCTACGAGGCTCAAAACATGCATTTTAGGCAGTTCAGGACTAAATCGAGAACTTTAGAATTTTTTACAACACTTAGAAATTTTTTTGCTAAAACAGGGGTCACACGCCCTTGTGGCTCGGGACATGCCTGTATAGGTAGGCCGTGTGGTTACACACACCCGTGTCCCTAACCCGTGTAACTCTCTGTTTATGACGTCATCAATAAATTTGAAGTCACACGGCCAAGTCACACTATAATACCCCTAACCCCTATCTGTCGCCAGAATAGGGTTACAAGGCATTATCAGACAACATAACATTTATAAAACATTCAATATCACATATCATTCATTCACATACACAAAGTCCCTTAAATAGATTTACGAGACACTAAAACATGCTTAAGAGTGGTTCGAGACTAAACCAATCACATATAAAAAATTTCTGAACACTTAGAAAAATTTCATGAAATTATAGGTCACATGCTCATGGACACACGGCCACCAGACACGCCATTGGCACAAGTCGTGTGAGGCAGAGCATACATACTGACTTGTACCACACGGCCGAAAGCACACCTGTGAGCCATGGCCGTGGGAAAACTAGGGAGGTTTCTGACTTAGGTCACACGGTCGACCACATGCCCGTGTGTCTAGCCTGCATACTCTTCGAAATGGCCACACAGGCCTCTGTACTAGGCCGTGTGCCATTTAGGGGGTATACTGACTTATATCACATGGTCAGTCACACGCCCGTCGGTGAGTCCGTGTGACACATACGCCTAGTAGACATGCCCGTGTGTCTAGGCCGTATCAAACATGTAGGATATACTGACTTAATTCGTAGGGTACCCCAAGGGACACACGACTGTGTAACATGACTGTGTGTCACACACGGCTGAGACACACGCCCGTGTCTCTACCCGTGTGGACAAAAATAGGCCATTTGAAAAGCCAATTTGCCACCCTTTCCACAAGCACACATAGCAACCAAAATATCTCCATTTCAATACATTTTTAGGCAGCCAAATACATACCAATTCATACTAATATCATGCCATCTATTCACAAACATTTCAACCACTCAATTCCATATTCAGAACATACCAAATCATTAAGCCAAAACTATCACAATTTACCTAATTCCAAATGCATTAACTCATAAACTTATCATCTGTTTCAAGTCACTTAATATACCATATCATCATCTCAAATCAAACCACAATATGCTAGTTTCCAAGCATTAGCACATCAATTAACAACTAATCAAAATAACCAACACATAATCACACCAAATAAGCAAACATATAAGGCATTATATCACATATATAACACTTACCAAACTCACTTAAACATGTACATCATTTGCAAACCAAATCTCATGACTAAAGTCATGGTTCAACACTTATCAACATCTCACTAGCCTATACATTCCATATACCATATTTACAAGCCTCAAAAGTACCAACTAGTTGATAACTAGTGTGATAATGCTTCCTGACAATCCCCGAGTCTGAGCTAGCTTCGATAATCTATAAAGCAAAGAATGAATACACGAACTAAGCTTTAAAATCTTAGTAAGCCATATGCAAATAAATCTATACCATCATCGACATCATTCTCATCAACTAAGAAAATTATAACGAAACACATTTAGATACACAAACCTTTCTCAAAGTACATCCATTCCAATTCACATGTAAATTCATCAAATACTTACTCTTTTCAATTCTTGTATGAGTCTCGTACGTACCTAAATCACTTACTAAATCTCATATTCAATCTTGGCTTGACTTTGCTTGTTAAACCCTTCGGAATCACTAAGGCTACTTGGATATCTCGTAGAGCTCGTACAATATCATATCCCAGATATGGTCTTACATGTCATCATATATCGATGCCAATGTCCCAGACGTGGTCTTACACTAAATCATATAATGATGCCAATGTCCCAGACATGGTATTACACGTAAAAACAATACAATGCCAATGTCCCAGACATGGTCTTACATGTAATCTCATCTCGATAAACCTAATGTCATGACATTTCCTTCTTAAGCATTCCTAAGGTTCGTATGGGACTTTCGAATGTCGTAACTTCGTCAATTCTTGCTCGTATTTGCTTATTCAACATTCATAGCAGTTCAAGGACAAATAAACATATATAATTCAATTCAAAGACATTTATTTGCTTATGAACTTACCTCGTAGTCGGAATAGACAAATCGGATCGATTACCCGATAACTTTCGATTTCCCTTGATCTAAATCCAATTTCTTTCCTTCAGGATCTATATAAATTGAGATTTCACTAATTTAATAACACATTTAATCAATTCAATCCACAAATACATAATTAGGCCTTTTTATACTTTACCCCTTATATTTTTACAATTTAACATTTTAGTCCTTATATCACAAAACACAAAATATACATAATTTCCTTGTACACATGCTTGGCCGAATATTCCCTTAGTTCATATAAGCCCATATCTTTTATTTATTTCAAAATTCAACCCCTCAATTAACACTTTTCACAATTTAATCCCTAATATGCATTTTTACTCAAAATCACTTTACAAAACATGTATATCAAACACCAAGCTTGCATAAGGCATCATCTAACATTATAAAACACATGGATTCATCAATGCCATTTCTCAAAATCATCAACAATTTTAGAAATTAGGGTATGGGCTAGCTAGTACACAAAGCAACGATCACAAAAACATAAAAATCATCAAAAACGAAACAAAAAGTGGACCTTCAATTGAGCATGAACATGGCCGAACCCTAAAACATCTTCTTTGGCTTTTCTTCTTCTCTAATTTTGGCAAATAGGTTGATGATAACACATAATATTAAATTTTGGATTTATTTAATATGTCTTAATAACTAAATTACCATTTTATCCATTAATTAAAACATTAATAATTCACATAATATAAGGCCATTAATGTCCATCAACCTTATCAATGGCATAATAGCATCATAAGGACCTCCTATTTAATAAACCATAGCAATTAAGCACTTTTAACTTATAGAATGCAACTTTTGCATTTTACGCGATTTAGTCCTTTAGTCAAATTAACCACTTAAACGATAAAATTATCACACAAAACTTTCACACATATATAATCACATACTGTAAACACCAAAAATAATATTAAAATAATTTTACGACCTCAGATTTGTGGTTCTAAAACCACTGTTCTGATTTAGCTAAAATCGGGCTATTACACACACGCCCGTGTGCTTAGGCCGTGTCCTTCACACGGCTTAGACACACGCCCATGTCTCTACCCGTGTGCTTAATACTGAGCATTCTATTTTGCAACAATAAAGGTGCAGGGGACGCACTGCGGGAACACACACCCATGGGGTAAGCCGTGTGTCATACACGGCCTAGACATACGTCCGTGTGTCTACCCGTGTGGACAAAAACAAGGCTATTTACCAAGACATTTGTCACCCTTAATCACACATGCACTCACATCAATTCAAAGGGACAAAACATATCATACTTAGGTAACCAAACACTCACAACTAAGTTAATAACATGTCATTCTCATGCCATCATTTATCATGCTTAAAACATCATACTTACCCATTAAAAACATACTAATCTCATATTCACAAGAGGGCATTAACATATGAATAAACTTATAATCAGCATAGGCCATCATTCATGGCTATATATATAAGAAGAAACATTAACAATTACAAGCCAACACATATGGCTAAATTAATCATAACACATATAACAAATGACCAAGTTCCTATACATGCCATAACTTAAAGTACTTGAATTAATTTATACCCAAAATGATATCTTGATAGTGTGATAGTATCTCCAGCGATCTCCAACCCGAGCTAGCTTAATTAACCCTATAAGACATGGGAAAGGAAGGGGGGTAAGCTATATAATATAGCTTAGTAAGTTCATATGTAAACAATAAGCAACCTCAACCATAAATATATCATACAATTAACATAATGTAAAACCATACGAATGTCAGTTAAGTCTCATAAATATGACTTACTCAATCATATCTTACCAAGTGTTTATCACATTCAACAATGTGAACAAAAATTATGATAATCTACCATAATCTCATGGTTATAATTTTATTTAGTCTCAATGCATACCCCTTTCCACTTATAAGCATGACGTAACATATTTTGGCTTTAGCCTAACAACCATGATCTTTCTTTTGTAACATATTACAACAATTAACAAATCTTTTCAAACCTCACAGTAAACATGCACATTAAATTATGAGTATTCACTATTCAAGCATATATTTTAACACCTTTCAATTGTTAAAGCTCATTTCTTCCCATACTTCCATTGCCATTTTTAATAGGCAATTATGCCAATCATTCCTTTTTCTCATATCTGATAAATCACAATTCGTGTGAATAGAACATGCTATATCATAGCTCAATTTGGTCCTAAAGCCAATCATATGATACTCAACCAAATTTATCATGAATTTCATATATCACAAGTATAGGCCAAAATCACAAGATTTCACAAAACATTCTCATGGAAATCATGAACTCACGATATCAAGAAATCCATGCTTATAAACTTATGCACATACCTGTACAAATTCGTAACATATCATGCTCTTACTCGTCTTTGACATACCCGTTGAACACTTGGAATAATAATTGGATACATGAAAATTCTTGCACATAAGTGCCACATACATAGCCAATGCTACCTCATATCTCATAACACATACGGGCTCGCTCTTGAACTAATCACGGGCCTGCTCACAAAAGCTGTCAGTCAAGATGTAACTACACAGTGCTGCTCACACAAGCTGACAGGTATCTGTAACACATGTCGGACTACCCAGCCACTGGCAGATGTACGAGACTAGCACCCGGATCACATAAATCACATTTATCACATGGGTTCCTAGTGACATGTCACTCGTATCCTAATCCATTCCTAAGGTTGAAACGGGATTTTCTCTATCTTGTTGGAACTTGTCGAACATTTTCATCGAATCAATTATACAATTCATACAATATTAATGCATTAAAATATGATCATAATATTACATTGTTTACAGATGAACTTACCTTGAATGCGACAACGGCGAAAAGGACCTATTTGTCCAATATTTGTTTTTCCCACGATCTAGACTCGAACTTCATTTTTCTTGATCTATAATATCACATTTAGCTTATTTATTAGTCACATTATTCAATGTGACCCAAAAATATATTATGGAAAAATTACATTTTTACCCCTAAAGTTTAACATATTTACATTTTTGCCCCTAAGCTTGAAAAATTAAATTTATTCAATTTCTTTAACATACAACCCTAGTAGAATAATTTTCATAACTATTACAGCCCACAATTTCCATTAAAACACACTTTTACTACATATTTCATAACTTTTACAAATTAATCTGTTTAAGCATTTTCACTAAAAATCACTTAGCAAAAGTCGTTTAACAAACCATAAACATGCATTTTCTACCATCAAACATCAAAATACTCAAATATTCATCATGGATCAAAACCCTAGACTTCAATCATATCTCAAATTAATGGTAGAAATAGATAGATCTTGTTATGAGGATTTCAAAAACGTAAAAATAATTAAAAATAGGGCTAGAATGGGCTTACAATCGATCTTGAAAGCTTGAAAAACCCTATCCATGGTTTTCCCTTGTGAAATTCAGCCATGGGGTTGAAGACGGACAAAAATTGGCTTTTATTTTTGTTTTTAATTCATTTTAATATCTCAATGACCAAAATGCCCTTAATGAAACACTTTAGAAATATACCAAACCATGTCCACTTTTGTCCACCAACTTAACCAATGCTCTAATTACCATCTAAGGACCTCCAATTTAAAATTTCATAGCAATTAGACACCTGTAGCTTCTAGAACTCAAGTTTTGCACTTTTTACAATTTAGTCCTTTTGACTAAAATGAGTGCCCAAACGTCAAAATTTTCGAACGAAATTTTCACAAAACAATTCCATAAAATTGTAGACCATAAAAATATAATAAAAATGAATTTTAATTTGTCAAATTTGTGGTACCTAAACCAATGTTCCGACTAGGCCCAAAATCGAGCTGTTATATACAATTTTAACAACAGCTTTATCAACAACATCGGGACCACTGTTGCATCACAAATCGACAAAACAAACCCTACATTGTGGCACTAAAATTGCAATAATAAATCACAAATAACAAACAAACCAAACAAAAAATAGGATTTATTTTCCTAACAAACCAAATAAGAAAGCACTTACCTTTCGATTTTGGGTTACCGAAATTGCTCACAATTGTTGAAGCTTTTTTTGTTCCTAAAAGTTTTAGGGATTCAACGATTTGGTTCGTAAAAGTTTTAGGGATTTTAAGAATATTTTAGAATGCTAACGATTTAAGGATTTCAAGATTAGGGGGTTTTAAGATTTAGGGATTCAATGATGATTCTGAATGTTTGGGGATTTCATGATTTAGAGGTTTTAGAAATTGGGAAAAAAGTTTTGAATTTGGGGGTTTGAGATGATTCGGGGAATTTATGTAACACCCCTCACCTATAACATTACCGGACTTAAAACACATTTACATAAACTTTTCAAATACATAATATCATTTCATACATTCAACATTCAAACTCAATCAATTTTTCCCTTATACGAGCCTACGAGGCCTTAAACATGCATTACAATTGGTTCGGGACTAAACCAATAACTTTTAAAACATTTGAAATACTTAGAAAATTTTTCTTAAAACAGGGGACACAAGCTCGTGTGGCTAAGCCATGTGTCTCACTGGGCCACCAGACATGCCCGTGTCACAGGCCGTGTGGACATTTGAAATGGAAACATATGGCCGTGTTCTAGCCTGTGTCCAAACAAATGAGCGTACTGACTTGGGTCATACTGCCAACCACACTCCCATGTGTCTAGCTCATGTGCCATAAAAATGGCCACACACGCCCGTGTGGCAAGCCGTGTGCTAGGCCGTGCTAAACCTATAGGGTATACTAACTTATACCACACTTCCATGTGTGAGGCCGTGTGAAGCATACTGACTTAATTTAAATTTCAACACCAGGGGACACATGGTCGTATAACAAGACCATCTGTCAGACACGGTTGAGATACATGCCCGTGTGGACAAAAATAGGCTATTTACCAAGCCAATTTGCCACCCAAATTTCATACACCTACACCACAATTCAAAGGCACCTACTCAAGGCTGAATAGGCATTAAATCAATCTCATACCAAACACATTCCATACATGTTTATTACCCGTCCTTACAATTCACTAAATACATAATAAACCATCTAATTTCATGCCAACCTAGATCTTCACAAAACATCGAAAGTCCATTTACAAATATATATTATTATGCTCAATTTCACAAACATACTAGTTCACAAATCATCCATTTAGTATTCAATATGCCTATTATCATCAATCATCACAACCAACTCATTATACACAAGACATAAGCATATATATACTAATAATTCAAATATACCAATTATACCAAAGTTAAGCCATCACCCATGGCTATATATACAAACCAAAATATAAACATTTACAATGCCAATTCATTTGGCCAACATCATTACCAAAACATAACCATTCATAAGCAATTTCCAAATGGTAAAACTCACCACAAAGAGACATATCAAAATGACTATAATTCTATACATGCCATATGACCAAACCATGAGACCAAAAGTACCAAAGTGATGGTTAGATAGTGTAATGTAGTCTCCGACGATTCCTAAATCCGAGTTAGCTTTGAAATCACTATAAGACATGGAAAATAAACAAAGTAAGCTTTATAGCTTAGTAAGCTCGTATGATATAAACTTAAATAATAAAAAATACGCCATTAATCAATTTAAAAATATTAACATGGAATTCGTGATTTCTAACAACCTTTCACATGTTTCTTCATACGCTTATATGTAAAATTCATAACTTCTTCGATTTAAAGCTCATACTATGCATGTACATACCTGTACCAATCCATAACAAGCTTATACATATTCGGAATACTATTGAATATTCAATATCTCGCACACTAAGTGTTGTACATAGTCAAATCTATCTCAAATCGCACACTAAGTGCCACATATAGCTGATTTGTCATTGGACAAGACTATAGTCCCGTATATACAATTTATGCAATATCAAAGCATTAAAAACATAATTATAACAATGCTTATTACATACGAACTTACCATAGATATTAAAATGACAAATCAGGTCGATTAGTCGATAACTTTTTTTCCACGATCCTGGTCTGAATTTTATTTTTCTTGATCTAAATATATTTAAAATTAACTCATTTAATCAACTATTTGTTCAATTGAATCCAAAATATACATTAGGGCTATTTTACACATTTGCCCTAAAATTTTACATTTTTCACAATTTAGTCCTTATTTCATAAAATCACAAATTAATGAAATTCCAAATGTACCCAAGCTAGCCGAATTACCATTATTCCCCTAACAGCCCATATTTCTCATTTATTTCACATTTTAACCACTAACTTTACACATTCTCAATTTAATCCCAATTTTACATTTTCACTAAAAATCACTTTGCACAACTTGTTTAACTATCAACAACCATTCATAATCTATCATCAAACATCAAAATACTCATGTATTCATCAATGGAATCATTCAAAATCTTAACAGTTTTGCAAATTAGTCCCTGGGCTAGCTGACCTAGCTGCAACGATCTCAAAAACATAGAAATCATTAAAAACGAGATGAAAATCATACCTTAATTGAAGAGATTAAGGTTTCTGAATTTTGAAGACAAAAATGTCTTCTTTCTCTATATGTTTCGGTTGAATATGGTGAAGGGATGATGATAAATTGATTTTGTTTTATTTTAATTTAACTTAAATTAACCAATTTACTAAATTGACCCTTAATAACCTTAATAATCACATAAATACCAAGCTACCAACTTCCACTAACTCCATATTGGGCTAATTCATGCTTAAGGACCTTGACTTTAAGGTTATATATCTATCAAATACATTTAGCTAATATAACAACACTTTTACACTTTACGCGTTTAAGTCCTTTTTCTCAAATTGACCAATTAAACGATAAAATTTCTGAATGAAATTTTCACACAATCATCATGCCATATTAAAAAATTAAATTAATAATAAAATAAATATTTTGACTTTGAATTTGTGGTTCTGAAGCTAGTATTCCGATTTGACTAAAAATGGGCTGTTACAACTCTCCCCCTTAAGGATTTTCATCCCCGAAAATCTTACCACTGAATAGATTATGGTACTATTTTCTCATAGCTTCCTAAGGCTCCCACATAGCCTCTTCAACTCCATGACGGTGCCACAAGACTTTCACTAAAGCTATGCGTTTAGTTCTCAATTCTTTAATCTTTCAAGCCACAATTCTGATCAGTTCTTCGTTGTACGTCATATCAGGCTGAATCTCAATCTCTGATAGAGAAATGACATGCGAGGGATCCGATTGATGTCGACGCAACATCAATATGTGAAATCCAATATGGATCTTTTCTAGCCCTGATGGTAAAGCTAATCGATATGCCATTGGCCGTATTCTTTTGATGATCTCATACGGCCAGATGAAACGTGGACTCAACTTGCCTTTCTGGCCAAATCTAAGGATTTTCGTCCATGGAGATACTTTCAGAAACACTCTATCACCAATCTAAAATTCAATGTCTTTTCATTTCAAATCTGCTTACGATTTTTGACGATCTGAAGCTACTTTCAAATAATCGCGAATTACTTTAACTTTTTCTTCAGTTTCTCGGATCAAATCAACCCCGTGAATCCTTTTCTCACTCAACTCGGTCCAAGACAATGGAGTTTGGCATTTGCGACCATACAATGCTTCATACGGAGCCAACTTTATGCTCTACTGAAAGTTGTTATTATAAGCAAATTCAACCAACGGCAAATATTTTTCCCAGTTGCCTTTGAACTCTTAAACACAAAATCAGAGAATATCTTTAAGAATCTGAATTACTCGTTTAGACTGTCCATCAGTTTGTAGATGAAAAGTTGTACTAAAATTCAACTTCGTACCAAAAGCTTCTTGTAATTTCTTTCAAAATCTTGATGCAAACCTCGATCTCTATCCGAAATAATCAACATTGGCACCCCGTGCAATATAACGATTTCAGAAATATACAACTCAGCCAATTTATCAAGTGAAAAGTCAGTACGTACCAGAATGAAATGCGCAAATTTCGTCTGTCGATCAACGACAACCCAAATTGCATCTTTCTTATTCGGAGACAGGGGTAAGCCCGATACAAAATCCATAGTCACTTTATCCTATTTCCACTCCAGTATCATCACAAGTTGAACCCAACCCGATGGCACTTGATGTTTGGCTTTCACTTGTTGACAAATCAATCACTTTGATACAAAATCTGAAATGTCTCATTTCATACCCGACCATCAATATGACTTTTTTAAATCATTAAACATTTTAGTACTCCCAGGATGGACTAATAAGCAACCATTATGTGCCTCGTGTAAAATTTTCTGAATCAATTCTGGATTTTTCGATACGCAGATTCTATCTTCAAACATCAAACAATCATCAGATTCAATTTGAAACTCTGAATCAGAAGTCAACTCGCATTGAACTCAATTAACTTGCAATTCATTATCATATTTTGGGGCTTCACAGATTTGCTGAAGAAATAATGGTCTCGCTTTTAACTCAGCTACAACCGAATTGTCATCAAACAAAGCTAACTGTCTGTTTATTGCATGCAAGGCAAATAATGACTTTTTGCTCAGAGCGTCAGGAACTACGTTTGCTTTCCTGGGATAATAATTGATTACTAGCTCATAATATTTCAGTAATTCAAGCCATCTTCGTTATCGCAAATTCAGATCTTTCTAAGTCATAATATACTTTAAACTTTTATGATCAATAAAGATGTGGCATTTTTCACCGTACAAATGATGTCTCCAAATTTTTAATGCAAATACAATAGCGGCCAACTCTAAATCGTGCGTCGAATAGTTCTTTTCATACGGCTTCAACTGTCTGGAGTCATAAGCTACAACTTTTCCCTTTGGCATCAATATGCAACCCAAACCGTTCAATAACGCGTCGCTGTAAATAAAAAATTCTTTACCCGATTCAGGTTGAACCAACATTGGTGCCTCTATTAACAATGCTTTCATTTGATTGAAAATTTGTTGACATTTCTCAGACCATTCAAACTATACATCTTTCTATCGTAGTCTGGTCTTTGGTGTAGCAATCATCGAAAATCCTTTAACGCAACGTCGATAGTAACCAACCAGTCCTAGAAAACTTCTAACCTCAAATACATTTCTAGGTGGTTTCCAATCAATAACTGCAAAAATCTTGCTCAGATCGACTCGAATGCCATCTACTGATACAATATGTCTCAAAAATCCAACTTCCTAGAGCCAAAAATCCAACACAATTCTCAAATGCTCGGCATGCTCAGTCACGTCTCGTGGATAGATCAGAATGTCATCAATGAACACAACAACAAATCTGTCTAAATACGGTCTAAAAATCTGATTCATCAAATCTATAAAAATGGCAGGAGCATTAGTTAGTCCAAAAGGAATAACAAGGAATTCATAGTGTCTGTACCTCATTCTTAACGCATTTTTCGACATGTTGAGTCTTTAACTCGCAACTGATAATAGCCAGATCTCAAATCAATATTTGAAAACACCGTTGCATCTTTCAGCTGATAAAACAAATCACCTATTCTTGGTAATGGATACTTATTCTTTATCGTAACTTTTTTGAGCTGACGATAATCAATACACATTCTCATTGACTCGTCTTTCTTCTTAACAAACAATAGTAGCACACCCCAGGGCAAAAAACTAGGTCGTACTAAACCTCTATCCGTTAACTCTTGCAACTAAGCTTTCAACTTTTTCAAGTCTGTTAGAGCCATTCTGTATAGAGCTATAGATATCGGTGAAGTTCTCAGTACTAACTCAATAACAAACTCAACCTCTATAACTGGTGGCAAACCCAATAATTCTTCTTGAAATACATTCAAAAACTCACAAACAACAGGTACAAATTCAATATTTGATTCAAACACCTTTGTATCCAGTACATATGCAAGATATGCATCACAACCTTTTTTCATACATTTATGAGCTAACATAGACGATATCACAGTAGGTAATTCACTCTAATCATCAGACTCAATCCGAAGAATTTTACTGTTCTGACATTTCAATTCGATAATCTTTTGTCTACAATTCAAAACTTCATCATGCATAGTCAACCAGTCCATACCAAAAATCACATCGAACACAGTAAATGGAAAAAACGTCAAATTAGTCAGAAAATAGTGACCCCGAGTCATTAAAGGACAGTTCTTGTATACCTTGTCAACTAGAACATACTTGCCTAAAAGGTTTGATACTTTAATTACAAACTCAATAGACTCAACATGCAAACTCTTATTAGACACCAAATTCATACATATATACGAATAAGTCAATTCAGGATCAATTTGTAACACCCCAAACCTGGCCTAGACATTATGGCTGAATCTCTGATGTCACATTGAAGTGTTTTCCCAAAACTCGAATTTCGAGAAAAATCCGTTTTACAAATACTTCCTTAGGTTCTTAACAAAAGTTTAAAGTGTTTGGTTCCTTGCAAAAGTTCAAGTTATTTTAGAAAAACATATTAATTACGTTGGTTTGTTACTAAACTTTAAAATGGTGTTTGTTGCAGAAGCTTTCAAAATGTGTTGCGTAAACATGATGTTTTCAGAAAATCATTTGTTTGTGTTTCCTTGAAAAAAACTGTGTCCTATTACTAGCAGATATTAGGTAAATAAAATCCAAAAATTAAAATAGAAATTAAAAGGCCTTATTACATAAGGAAAACCCAAAATAAAAATCTTAATTATAATACTTAGGAACTTCGTCGAGTGGCCACCTCTGAGTCTTCCGACGCCTCGATCCCACTAAGCCTGGGTGTTACTTGTACAGATAACAGAAGAGTGAGTTTACGAAAACTCAGTGTGTAACCCCATAAGGGGATACAGTCAGCGTAAACACAATTTGGGCCTAAGCCCTTTCAGTTTCAATTGGGCTTTAGCCCTTTTTTTTAGTAACAGTAGTAGTTTGGGCCTTAGCCCATTTCAGTATAGTATGAAAGCAAAGAATCCTACCCAAGCCATCCGCTACACACCATCTCCGTACTAGCCCTACACACTATGTAGGGATAAATTCGACCCACCAAACCCTACATATCAAATTGTACTGAGTTCGGTACTAAAATAGTATTTGTAGCAGAGCTGCCAGTAATAGGCTTATAGCCTTTCAGTGCAATTCCTCCACAACCAAATATCCCTCCCCATACAATACAACATAATATCATATGTCTATGCAGAAATGTCATGCTCAAAAACAGTCATACATAATACAGTGGTATTTCAGTCAATTTATCTCACAGGGGTATAATGGTCATTTCATCAATGTAGGGTCTAAGTGTACTTACCGACCCATCAATAGGTCCATGGTCATACTAGGCGACCTGTGCAACCTTAACACTCATTCAGAATGTGGGCCCATGTGGGCCCATACTTTCGTATGGCCCGAATAGCCTAGGAATGGCCTTAGCCATGTAGTTTACACAACCTGACCCTCAATTTGCCACACTTTGTACGAAATTTCTGTGTGGGGCCCATAGACCCTTTGGGCCCTCACGACCCGATTTGGCCCAAAATGGCCTAGTGTCACCATGGTCCATGAGAACGCTAACGGTTACCTCATCGCCTGCACGGCCGTGGTTTAGCCCATGGGCTACCACACGGACGGCCACATGGATCAGAATGGTAGCGTCTCAGCATAGAGACGTAGAACATATCGTGAATCCGCTCTAACTCTGGAGGTAGCTCTAACTGGTAGGCAACTGGTCCTACTCGTTTTAGTATGCGGTAAGGCGCAATAAACCTTGGGCTCAACTTGCCCTTACGTCCAAATCTTAGTACCTTCTTTCATGGCAAGACCTTCAAAAAGACAAAGTCTCCCACAGAATACTCAATTTCCTTGTGCTTCAGATCTGCATATGACTTCTGTCTTTCTGATACCGCCTTCAGTCGACCTCGAATTAATCTAACCTTCTCTTTGGTATCAGATACTAACTCAGGACCCAGAACACACCTCTCACCCAACTCAATCCAACACGAAGGAGTACGACACCTATGACTATATAGTGCTTCGTAAGGTGCCATCTGTATGCTATACTGGTAGCTATTTTTGTACACAAACTCTGCCAGCGGCAAGTGATCCTCCCAATTGCCTCCGAAGTCAATCACACAACTCCTTAACATGTCTTCCAGAATCTGAATTACCTTTTCTGACTGACCATCTGTCTAAGGGTGAAACGCAGTACTGATGTCCAACCGTGTACCCAGAGCTTCATGCAACTTCCTCCAAAACTGAGACACGAAGTGAGGATCTTTGTCAGATATTATGGAAAATGGTACCCCATGCAGTCTTACTATCTCGGATACATACAACTTAGCCAGTTTCTGCAATGAATAATCTGTGCAAACCAATATGAAATGGGCAGTTTTGGTCAACCGATCTACTATTACCCACACTGAATCCTTCTTAGAAGGCGTTAGGGGTAACCCACTTACAAAATCCATAGTTACTCTTTCCACATCAGAATCTTAACAGGCTAAAGCAAACTATAAGGCAACTGATGTTCTACTTCAACTTGTTGGCAAGTCAAACATTTCCCTACAAAGTCGGTAATCTCACGTTTAAGACCCAGCCACCAATATATCTCACGAAGATCTCTGTACATTTTATTTCTACTTGGGTGCATAGCATAGGGGCTACTATACGCCTCTTGCAGAATAGCCTGCCTCAAATCAGTATCCTTAGGTACACAAATTCTACCCCAGTAACAGAGTACTCCTTCACTGTTCAGCCCAAAATCAATAGTATTACCATTTTTAATCTGACGAAACCGAATGCCCAAAGACTCATCCTCCAACTGTTTACTCTTAATCTGCTCAATCCACACTGGTTTAACTTGGAGCTCAGCCAACAAACTACCATTATCAAATAAGCTAAGTCGAGCAAACATTGCACTCAGATCAGTCATAGCCCTACGGCTCAGTGCATCGGCCACCACATTGGTCTTTCTAGGGTGGTATTCAATCGACAAGTCATAGTCCTTAAGCAGCTCAATCCACCTATGCTGCCTAAGATTTAACTCCTTCTGAGTGAAGAGGTATTTGAGGCTCTTATAATCTGTGTAAATGATACACTTCTCACCATACAAGTAATACCTCCAAATTTTAAATGCAAACACCACCGCGACCAACTCCAAGTCATGAGTCGAATAATTCACCTCATGTGTCTTAAGCTGATGAGACGCATAAGCTACCACTTTACCCTCTTGCATCACCAACGTGTGATACATCACTGTAAACAGCAAATTCCTTCCCAAACTCTAGCTGAATCAAGACAGGAGCCTCAGTCAGAACTTTATTGAGCCTCTCAAAGCTCTCTTGTTGTGCATCAGTCTTGTTAAAAGGTATGCCCTTATGTAGAAGCTTAGTTAAGGGCGCGACAATCAGTGAAAACCCCTCTACAAATCTTCGATAATACCCAGCTAGACCTAGAAAACTGTAAATTTTCAACACAGTCCTAGGCTGCTTCAAATCTATAACAACCTCAATTTTTTTAGGATCAACGCTAATCCCTGCAGTAGATACCACATGACCAAGAAACGTTACCTAATGCAACCAAAATTCACACTTGCTGGCCTTGGCATACAATTGTTTTTCCCTCAAGGTTTGCAAAACCACCCGCATATGTTCATCATGTTCATCTTCAGTCTTTGAATACACTAGTATATCGTCTATAAATATTACAAAAACTGATCCAGATAGGGTTGAAACACTCTGTTCATCAAATCCATAAAAGCTATCGGTGCATTTGTCAGTCCAAAAGGCATTACCAGGAACTTGTAATGACCATAACGAGTCCTCAATACTGTCTTGTGCACATCAGCATCTTTAACTCTCAATTGATGATACCCTGATCGGAGATCTATTTTAGAGAAAACCAATGCTCCTTACAGTTGGTGAATAAATCATCAATCCTCGGTAGAGGATATTTATTCTTAGTAGTCAACTTATCCAGTTGTCTATAGTCGATGCACATACGCATGGATCCATCCCTCTTTTTCACAAATAAGACTGGTGCTCCCCACAGAGACACATTAGGTCAGATAAACCTATGATCCAGTAGCTCTTGTATTTGGGCCTTAAGCTCTACAAGCTCTTTCGGTGCCATTCTATAAGGGGCGATGGACACCCAAGCTGTACCAGGAAGGAGCTCAATCCCAAACTCCACTTTACGCTCTAGAGGTAATCCAGGTAGCTCTTTAGGAAAGACATCCGAAAAATCCTTAACAGTCCTGATATCCTTTACTGAAGAGTCCCCAACATCTGAAACACTAACGTAGGCTAAGAACGCCACACAACCCTTACGAACTAACTTCTCGGCCCTTAGCGTAGAAATTACATTACTCAAGTAGTTTCGTCGTTCCCCAAATACCACTCTCTCCTCACTGGCTACAGTTCTCAGTACAACTCATTTAGCAGCACAATCCAAACTTACCCGATGTTTAACTAGCCAATCCATGCCCAGTATTAAGTCAAATTCCCTGAAAGGCAACTCCATAAGATCGGCCAAAAAGATAACCCCTTGTATTTCCAAGGGAACGTCTTTCAACAATTTATTCACCCGAACAGACTGTCTCAGTGGGCTTAGAACAATAATTCCACTCAAAGTATTCTCAATCGAAATCTTCAATTCCTCAGTAACAGTACAAGCAACATAGGAATGGGTAGATCCTACATCTATTAATGCAGTATAAGGTATATTATGGATAAAGAACGTACCTGTTATAACATCTGGAGCATCACTGTCCTCACGGCCACGTGTAGCATAAACTAATACCGACTGCCTCACCTCAGTATGACCAGCAACTCTGCCCGGTGCTCTGCGACCACATCCCGCACCATTACCACTCCTGACCTGACCACTGCCTCTTAGTGGCCGCTGAATCCCTCTCGGTGGTTGACCAGTACCTGTACTAGTAGCTTGGATCTGATCGGGCCTTCGTGGACAATCCTTAACCTGATGCTCCAAAGATCTACATCTCAGACATGCACCCAACTTTCTCCAACACTCACCTTGATAGCGTTTTCCATAATCAGTACAAAATTGCGGTCTAGTAGTAGCAGCAGCAGGCGCCCTTACTCTGACTGGCCCATCAGTTCTGGGCTTTTTCCTAAACCTCTGAAAAGAATTTGAGGGCTCAACATTCCTCTTACCTCTGCCTTTCTCTCTGTTCTGGCACTCAGCACGCGTCACATCCTCGGCGATTTTTTCCTTGTCAACTAGTGCTACAAAATCCCTCTCTCTCTAAGGAGCTATCAGGACCCTTAAACTATCTCTGAGGCCATCCTCAAATTGAACATCGCTCGTATTCTGTTGCCATTATCCCACGTACATAGTGGCTTAGTCGTAAAAATTTGACCTCATATTCAGCAGCTGTCCTGTCTCCCTGAGTTAAGTTCAAAAATTCATTCCTACGGGCATCTACATAGTTGACACCCACATATTTAGCCTGGAAGGTAGTCTTGAAAAACTCCCAGGTCAAACGATCAGCTTGAGTTCCCTCTTTGACGATAACCTACCACTAGTAGGCCTCGTGTTGGAACACCGGTGCCACCAAGGCGCAGCGAAAAATTAAAACCCGGCGATCCAAACCAAGGATCCATGTGTAAGGAACGAATCGGGGTGATAAAAGGTTTCAATTTACCAAACTTCAATCTGAGTAGACAATGACGCCTAGGCAACAGAATGTTTGAACCACTATCGAACCAAGCCGCAACCTTTTTCGATGTCGGCCTCTACGTAGTCCACCCGATTGACAATGAACGGTAGAAATCCTAAAAACTATTTTCAGAGAGTATTTTGCTAAAACGGCTGCTAGACCACTTTCATATTTTTGGGCTAGTTATATATATATCTTTTTAGGGTTTTTTTTACCCTTTCTATATATAACTCCTCTTAATTGGTATATATTTATAACGAATTTTAATTCATTAAAATTAATCAAACATAATAATTATCATTCAAATAAATATAATAATGTTTAACCTAAAAATTATAATTACATTAATTATAATAAAGATTTCGATAAACTATATTTATTTAAACTTATATACTGAACTAAATTCATATATCAATAAAATTATGTTCGATTATGTGTACAACATCCTTGTACATAAATAGTATGTTCAACAATTTGATTGCCCAATTAAATTAATTCTATAATTAATTTAATTCATGTGACAACCAAGCAATATACCAACTATGTTTTACCTCGTTCATTTCAACCATAGGGTGTGACCCTATAGGTTCTTGTAATCGTTAGCGATAACATTAGAACGATTCTAATGTTACAAACAACGAGTGGCATCTAGCAATGCATCAATGCTACCTAAGTTACAAGAAGTCATGATTCGACATAACCTTTTGTGATTAACCTTTCATGCATTCATCCTTAAGTCCTATATCTTTGGAATGGACACAAGTCATGGAATAGTCACACTTGCATAGTCCATCCCATGTTTCTTGATACCTCGAGTAGACTATGATACACAAATAAGTATGACATCTCATATCAACTTATTTGAGCATGGCCATGCATTTCTAGCCTCACTCAATCAAGTGGCTCTGAGATATTACTCCCATTATGTAGGAGGGACTTATCCTATATTGATCAACTATATCCTCAACATAGATTGTGATATATCCAACATTAGTCTTTATAGAACAACCGATTCTGATGTTTGTTTGATCAGATCAAAATATACAACTCACAATGTTGGGATAAAGATGATCTCAAGTATGAGGATCATATACATATTAATCACTATGAGTAATGTTGTGACAATTACATAATAATCCAAGAAATATACTCATAGCGGTCACCCAATATGTTGTTCCCTAACACACATATTCATGCATTGATTCTGACACTCCATATCAATGACAACTCTTTATCATCAATCAACTACATGTTAGTCTTGATGCATTATTATTGTCCTAGCCAATAACAATACTTGACTAAGGATCTTTTGAGAATAATCATATTATTCTCAGGACATTATTATAAAATAGTTTATTTATGCACACAGAAAAGAAACTGGAATAATAATGGCAACGCCTTATATTAATAAACATGATAAACCAAGTATGTTATTACAACCATCTCGTGATTGATCTTTGGGCATACTCTTACAATCTCCCACTAGCACTAAGACCAATCACTTATATATCTAATACCAAGTGACTTAGTGTGACGATCATGCTTCTGCTGTATCGAGGGCTTGGTTAGGGATCGATAATGTTATCATCTATAGGTACTCAGCATATCTCTACATCCCCGATCGATAATCTCTCGAATAAGATGGTAGTGCCTAAGTATATGTTTGGATCGTTGGTGAGATCTGGGTTCTTTTGCTTGTGCAATGGCTCCATTATTATCACATCGGAGTTCTATAGCATCTGATATGCTAGGCACAACCCCTAGTTCAGTAATGAACTTCTTGATCCAAACCGCTTCTTTTGTCGCCTCACTAGCTGCAATATACTCACCCTCTGTTGTAGAATCGACATCGTGACTTTGCTTTGAACTCTTCCACTCACAAAGCACCACCATTAAGGCAAAACACAAAACCTGATTGCGATCGAGAATCATCCTTGTCGGTTTGGAAGCTGGCATTAGTGTAACCTTTTACACTTAACTCTTCCTCACCTTCATATATTAGGAACGTATCCTTAGTTCTTCTTAAGTACTTAAGGATATTCTTGACTGTGGTCCAGTGACCTTCACCAGATCTACTTGGTACCGCCACATACTTAAGGCATATGAGACATCCGACGGGTACACAACATGGCATACATGATAGATCCAATATCAGAAGCATATGGAATTTTACTCATGCGTTCTCTCTCTTGTGGAGTTGAAGGACACATTTCCTTCGAGAGTGAAATACCACGTCTCATAGGTAGGAATCCTCTCTTAGATTCTTCCATATTGAACCTTTTCAATACTTTATCTATATATGTACCTTGACTTAGACCTAGTAGTCGTCTTGATCTATCTCTATAGATCTTGACTCCTAAGATGTAAGTGGCTTCGCCCAAGTCCTTCATAGAAAAACAACTTCCTAACCAAGTTTTAATAGATCGTAAGGTAGGTATGTCATTGCCCATGATAAGTATGTCATCCACATACAAGATTACCAAGAATGTGATTGTGTTCCCACTAACTTTCTTGTAAACACATGGCTCATCTTCGTTTTTGATAAAACCAAACTCTTTGATTGCATCGTTAAAACGAAGATTCCAACTTCGAGAAGCTTGCTTTAATCCATAAATGGATCTTTGTAACTTACATATCTTTCCAGCATCCTTTGGATCGACAAAACCTTCAGGTTGTGTCATATACACATCCTCTTCAAGTTTCCCATTAAGGAAAGCTGTTTTGACATCCATCTGCCAGATTTCATAATCATGAAATGCAACTATGGCGAGCAAGATCCTGATGGATTTAAACATAGCTACAGGAGAAAAGGTTTCATCATAGTCAACACCATGAATTTGGCGAAAACCTTTAGCGACTAATCGCCCCTTGTATGTTTGTACATTACCATCCATGTCGGTTTTTTTCTTTTTGAAAACCCATTTGCACCCTATAGGTTTAACCCTTCGGATGGGTCAACCAATGTCCAAACTTGGTTTTCATACATGGAATCCATCTCAGATCTCATGGCCTCAAGCCATTTCTCAGAGTCTGGGCTCGCCACCGCTTCTTGATAAGTCCTAGGCTCATCTTGATCTATAAGAAGAATGTCACCATGCGTTGTAATGAGAAATCCATATCTCTCAGGTGCATGGCGTTCTCTTAAAGATCTACGCGGTGGTTGTGTTTCTCACAGAGCTTACTTGTTCCTCAATTTCTTGTGGAATTTGCTGTTGTTCTATCTCTGGTTCAGTGGTATCTTATGATTCTCGAATTTCTTCAAGTTCAATCTTTCTCCCACTTCCTTTTCTAGAAACAAATTCTCTCTCTAGGAAGACACCAAATCCGAGCAACAAACACTTTGTTCTCGGTGGGATTAAAAAAATTATATCCTTTGGTTTCTTTCGGATACCCCACAAAGATACACCTTTCAGATTTGGGTTCAAGCTTAGTAGACGTCTGACGTTTAACATAAGCTTCGCAACCCCAAATTTTCATAAAAGACATACTGGGACGTTTCCCAGTCCACATCTCATATGGCGTCTTTTGAACCGATTTAGATGGAACACGATTTAGTGTGAAAATAGTCATTTTCAAGTGCATGTCCCCAAAAGGAAGTCGGTAGATCAGCATGACTCATCATGGATCGAACCATGTCTAATAAAGTTCGATTTCTTCTCTCAGAAACTCCATTCCATTGAGGAGTACCAGGAGGAGTAAGTTGTGAGACAATCCCACATTCCTTCAAAAGATCATCGAACTCTAGGCTCAAATACTCTCCACCTCGATCAGATCGAAGTATCTTAATAGTTTTGCCTAGTTGATTTTGTACTTCATTTTTGAATTCCTTGAACTTTTCAAGGGCCTCAAATTTATGGAGCATGAGATAAACATACCCATATCTACTGAAATCATCAATGAAAGTAATGAAGTAGTGAAATCCACCTCTGGCTTGTGTATTTATTGGTCCACATACATCTGAATGTATTAAGCCCAATAAATCGCTAGCTCGTTCACTTTTACCAGTAAAAGGAGATTTAGTCATTTTCCCTAATAAGCAAGATTCACATACTTCAAATTGTTCAAAAACAAATGAATCCAAGAGACCATCTTTATGGAGTTTATCTTTATGGAGTTTGGATATGCGTTCCTCACTTATGTGGCCCTAACGACAATGCCAAAGATAAGTTTGATTTGAGTCATTTATTTTAGATCTTTTAGTATTTATGTTGTAAATGGGATTCATTTGATCTAAAATATAGAGGCCATTAATCAATTGTGCCGAACCATAGAAAACATTATTGAGATAAAAGGAACAACAATTATTCTTAATTATTATCTCAAAACCAATTTTGTCTAAACAAGAAATTGAAATAATGTTTTTAGTCAAACTGGGCACAAAATAACAATCCTCTAAAATTAAACCAAGTCCACTAAGCAAAGATAAAGTATATGTTCCCACAGCTAATCCAGCAACTCTTGCTCCATTTCCAACTCGCAGTCCACATCTCCTCTAGCCAAAGTCCTACTCCTTTGTAGTCCCCGTGCATGTAGTACAAATATGAGAACCACAACCAGATCTAATACCCAAGAAGTAGTAGTTGATAAATTAATATCAATAACATAAATACCAAGCAGACGTTCTACTTGCTTTGACCTTCTTGATTTCCTCAAGATAGACAGGCGCTCCGCTTCCAATGTCCAAATACACCACAATGAAAATAGCTTCCTTCCTTAGACACCCCACCTTTAGGTTTCAGTGTAGCCTTTCCTTTCCAAGATTGGGCTTACCTTTGCCTTTGGGCTTTGTCGGGACTTTAGCCTTTCCCTTGCCCTTGTTGTTACGGACCATCGGTATGGGCTTGGGTCCAACCTTTTTCATGTTGCCTTCAAAGATTCAGAACATACTAAGCAAGCGTGGCGAGTCTTGTCAATTTCATTCATATTGAAATTGAGGACAAACCGGCTGTAACTATCCGGCGACGATTGCGTAATAACATCGGTGGCCAACTCTTGGCTCAATGGAAACCCAAGCTTAGATAGGCTTTCAATATAACCAATCATCTTAAGAACATGAGGTCCTCTCTGGGCTTCCTTCACCAAACTTACATTGGAATAGGGCCTTAGAGATATCGAATCTCTCTTGCCTTGCTTGCCCTTGATATAATTCTTTCAGGTGCTCGATCATATCATAAGCAACCATATCCTCATGTTGCTTTTGAAGCTCAGGATTCATAGTGGCAAGCATAAGACATCCAACGTCTACCATTTCATCGAGATGCTTCTTGTAAGCATCTTTATCACCCTCGAGGCATTAGCCTGGTGGTTCATCGAAGTGGTTTTTCAATGACATATAATTTTCGTTCTTGTTTGAGGACAATCCTCAAGTTACGGAACCAGTCAAGAAAATTCAAGCCATTCAATTTGTCCTTCTCAAGGACCGATTGTAATGAAAGTGTATTAGTGTTTGCAGCCATAATATATCTACAACAATAAAATATGCGTGTGAATAAAATTTACCAAGTTTATATAAATCATTAAAAGGACTTTATTAAAAGATGTTCCCACTATTTTATTTCAAAATTAATAACCCCCATATATTAATTTCGGAAAGAATTTCTTGAAAGTATTTCTAGTTGGTTAAGGATCCATATTTCACCTCCTCTTAAGTCAGCTTTGGCTTTACTCTCAAGATTATGGTTATTTAGGTAAGCAACACTTGCTAATTACATCATATGTAACTCCTACAATTTGGTGAACAACTCTTGTTCTAATCATCTTATGATTTATCCAAATAATTTGCCTCTAGGTTTCTAATCCTATTAGAGTAACCTAGTTAAGTCATTAACCAATTTTTAACCGGCGAATATCACTTGTTTATTCTTCATGTTTAACCAAGATAAATACTAGTACTTCACTTTGGCAAAACCTACATAGTATTGATCGAGGCCTTAACGAGGGCATAAATTGGAAGGCCATGTTGACTTAATATTTTAATAGAGGGATTTTATTAGAGTGTTACATCTCACCAATTATGGTCTACTTTAGTCCATTTAATCTTTTAATTGATCTCATCAATTAATGGGGTTTATTATTTCCAAATTTGCATGCTTTAGACATCCATAGCATCTCATACATGAATAAGTAAAGCAATAAATAAATACAATAGTTATAGCCCATAAACTATGGTGGTTCAACCCAAGCCAATGGGAGAACCAAAAGGGAACCTAAAGGTGTAAGCCGTTTCACAAGATGTCGATACACACTAGTCGGCCCATCTTCCTTCTCGTCTAGTCCACAAAGAACTTTTACAAATTACAAAATTCAGAAACTCGTTTTACATACATACGGGAGTAAGATGAGAAGAGAAATACAAAAGAATAGTAGTAAGGCACGACATGCAAAGCCGTATTTATAAAATTACAACCTTTTATCAAAAGGGTCATCAGCTATAACTATGCATTTCAAACACCGTGCATTTCAAAAATAGTATACTTTATACAACGTTTTACTAAGTGAATTATAAAATATCCTTTCAACCTTTTATGGCCCATTAAGTTTATTTATTACAAAATGCGAACCCAAAAAATGAAACCTCACGATTTGATAACTTTTATCAACGTAATCGTGTTTTTAGGATTTTAATCCTTGAGGTTTCATATCGAAAAAACCCTTGTTCCATCGGCGATGTCTGTTACGGAAATTGTAAATGCCACCTCGCTTCATCACGATTTCTTAATGTTAATAGTAAAAAACATAAAATCGAATAGGCCATAACATCATGATTAACATTTAATCACTTATCGAAAGGAACAATTATCGATTTTATTTAAACGATTTAAACAAAGAATAACATAATAAAATTGAAACATGCATCTCATACAATTGCATCATCCAAGTATTTAAGCCCGAGTCCAGTATTACACAAGTGGCTCGATACCATCGTTGGAACACCGGGTGCCACCAAGGCGCAGCGAAAAAAATTAAAACCCGGCAATCCAAACCAAGGATCCATGTGTAAGGAACGAATCGGGGTGATAAAAAGGTTTTGAATTTACGAAACTTCAATCTAAGTAGACAATGACGCCTAGCAACAACAGAATCTTGAACCACTATCGAACCAAGCCGCAACCTTTTCCGATGTCGGCCTCTCGTAGTCCACCCGATTGACAATGAACGGTAGAAATCCCGAAAAACTATTTTCGAGAGTATTTTGCTAAAACGGTTGCTAGACCACTTTCATATTTTCGGGCTAGTTATATATATATATCTTTTTAGGGTTTTTTTTTTAACCTTTCTATATATAACTCCCTTTTAATTGGTATATATTTATAACGAATTTTAATTCATTAAAATTAATCCAACATAATAATTATCATTCAAATAAATATAATAATGTTTAACCAAAAAATTATAATTACATTAATTATAATAAAGATTTGATAAACTATATTTATTTAAACTTATATACGAACTAAATTCATATATCAATAAAATTATGTTCTGATTATGTGTACAACATCCTTGTACATAAATAGTATGTTCAACAATTTGATTGCCCAATTAAATTAATTCTATAATTAATTTAATTCATGTGACAACCAAGCAATATACCAACTATGTTTTACCTCGTTCATTTCAACCATAGGGTGTGACCCTATAGGTTCTTGTATCGTTAGCGAGAACATTAGAACGATTCTAATGTTACAAACAACGAGTGGCATCTAGCAATGCATCAATGCTACCTAAGTTACAAGAAGTCATGATTCGACATAACCTTTTGTGATTAACCTTTCATGCATTCATCCTTAAGTCCTATATCTTTGGAATGGACACAAGTCATGGAATAGTCACACTTTCATAGTCCATCCCTTGTTTCTTGATACCTCGAGTAGACTATGATACACAAATAAGTATGACATCTCATATCAACTTATTTGAGCATGGCCATGCATTTCTAGCCTCACTTAATTAAGTGGCTTGAGATATTACTCCCATTATGTAGGAGGGACTTATCCTATATTGATCAACTATATCCCTCAACATAGATTGTGGTATATCCAACATCAGTCTTTATAGAACAACCAGATTCTGATGTTTGTTTGATCAGTATCAAAATATACAACTCACGATGTTGGGATAAAGATGATCTCAAGTATGAGGATCATAGACATATTAATCACTATGAGTAATGTTGTGACAATTACATAATAATCCAAGAAACATACTCATAGCGGGTCAGTCCAATATGTTGTTCCCTAACACACATATTCATGCATTGATTCTGACACTCCATATCAATGACAACTCTTTATCATCAATCAACTACATGTTAGTCTTGATGCATTATTATTGTCCTAGCCAATAACAATACTTGACTAAGGATCTTTTGAGAATAATCATATTATTCTCAGGACATTATTATAAAATAGTTTATTTATGCACACATAAAAGAAACTGGAATAATAATGGCAACGCCTTATATTAATAAACATGATAAACCAAGTATGTTATTACAACCATCTCGTGATTGATCTTTGGGCATACTCTTACACCTCGTCCCTCAATAAAGATACTGTACCTTTTAACTTCTGATCAGGGGTGCAGTCCAGATCATCCATGATCCTTTCTGTGGCCTCTATCCAGTATTCAACCACATTAGGGGAAACTCTAGCAATACACCTAAATATCTTAGTCCCATTAGACCTGAGTCATTCCGTAACTGACCCACGGTCTAAATTACCAGCACTAGGCCCAACGACCATTTCCAGAATTCTCAGCATTGCTTGGGATAGTGCGTCATCCCCAGCTGCTCGATTTTGAGACCCTGCCTCAGCCATAGGTGAAGCTGGTACCTCTCTAACTTCCTCATTAGGCTGGTGTCCATAAGACGAAGACCTAGCCCGAGCACCTCCACGACCTCTGCCACGGCCTCTACCACAAATACCCCTAGTGCTCATTATCCAATCACGCCTTTATCTGTATTAAAAGTTTTATGCCAGTTAGTTTATTGTTCCAGTGTTTATTAAAGATACTTTATGAATAATATTATTTCAGAGTTTTCTTTCACAGTTTGCAATTCAAAGTTTGCTCTAATCACAAAGTGTCCATACAGTTTCTACTACCCTAATAGTCTCAGTAATAACATTTCAGTATTCTCATTTCAGTATAAACAGTCAAAAGATTTACAGGATCGGCGTTGAGACTCGGTGTACCACTCATTCAGTAGAATATTTCCATCTTATACCAATCACTTTAAACCATTTGAAACAATTCTGTTAAAATTTCCATATTTTTGTAAAAGCCCAAAATCCACAACCGAGTTTTGTAGCCTGGATCTGATACCACTAAATGTAAAACCCCAAACTCGGCCTAGACATTATGGCCGAATCTGTGCTGTCACATTGAAGTGTTTTCCCAAAACTCAAATTTTGGGAAAAATCTGTTTTACAAATACTTCCTTAGGTTCTTAACAAAAGTTTAAAGTGTTGGTTCCTTGCAAAAGTTCAAGTTATTTTAGAAAAAAAATATTAATTACGTTGGTTTGTTATTGAAATTTAAAACGATGTTTGTTGCAGAAGCTTTCAAAATGTGTTGCGTAAACGTGATGTTTTCAGAAAATCATTTGTTTGTGTTTCTTTGAAAAAACCGTGTCCTATTAGTAGCAGATATAAGGTAAATAAAATCCAAAAATTAAAATAGAAACTAAGAGGCCTTATTTCATAAAGAAAACCCAAAATAAAAATATTAATTATAATACTTAGGAACTATGTCGAGTGGCCACCTCTGAGTCTTTCGATGCCTTGATCCAACTAAGCCTGGGTGTTACCTGCACAAATAACAGATGGGTGGGTTTACGAAAACTCAGTGTGTAACTCCATAAGAGAATACAATCAAAGTAAACACAATTTGGGCATAAGCCCTTTCAGTTTCATTTGGGCTTTAGCCCTTTTTCAAGAATAACGATGCAGCCTCAGGCCTTAGCCCGATTCAAAGAATGAGAGCGCCTAGGCCTTAGTCCATTTCAATATAGTATGCAAGCAAAGAATCCTACCCAATCCATTCCCTACACACCATCTCCGTACCAGCCGTACACAACATGTGAGGATAAATTCGACCCACCAAACCTTACACACCAAATCTACCGAGTTCGGTACTAAAATAGTATTTGCAGTATAGCTGCCAGTAATAGGCTTATATCCTTTCAGTGCACTTCCTCCACAATCAAATATCCCTCCCCATGCAATGCAACATAATATCATACGTGTATGCAGAAATGTCATGCTCAAAAACAGTCATACATAATACAGGGGTATTTCAGTCAGTTTATCTCACAAGGGTATAATGGTCATTTCATCAATGTAGGGTCTAAGTGTACTTACCGACCCATCAGTAGGTCCATGGCCATACTAGGCGACCTATGCAACCTTAAGTGTCATTCAGTGATTATGGGCCTATAACCCATAATGTGGGCCCATTTCATATGGCCCACATAGCCCAAGAATGGCCTTAGCTGTGTAGTTTACACAACCTGACCCTCAATTTACCACACTTTAAACAAAATTTCTGTGTAGGGCCCACGGGCCCTTTGGGTCACGGCCCGATTTGGCCCAAAATGGCCTAGTGTCACCATGGTCCATGTCACAGTCACCTCATCGCCTGCACGACCATGGTTTAGCCCATGGCCTACCACACGGATGGCCACACGCCCGTGTGAAGGCGTCAACCAACTTTTTAGCTTTTTGACTTTTTGTCGATCTATGCTACAAACAGTACGGTTACACACCAATTGATGAGAGAATGCCGATCTCCACGCACTCCAACCTAAATCCAAATAATGACCCAATGTCAGTCCTTAATCACTCGGGTTAACCACCTTCTTATGAACTCTTAATCCCCCAACCGTACATATCGCTTACCTTGATTAAATAAATAGTGTTCAATCCTCTCTTAACCAGTGATCACCAATTCTTGGCAAAGATCTGCATTAAAGCCTAATTTGTTAAATAACCCTAAAAGGAAACCACTTAAACCAAGTGTACTTCTTACCAAAACATAGACTAAGAATAGAGGATAGTAGTATTCGGCCTACCATAGCACAACCTACAATCGAGTCACGCGATGCCACGAACACACTCTTGACAGTAACCAATAAAGAAAAGAAGATATTAAAGAAGTAGTCTATTATAGCACAGAAAAAGAAAGAGAGACAACACAACCGTGAACCCATACATAGATGACAACAATAGCAAGGTTTTACTAAAGCCAAGAGTTCAGCAATCCGAAAGGAAACACAATTACCTTAATCAATACAGGGAGAGATTTGACTAAGAGAAAGGATATTCGGCTAGCAAAGCAGAGAAACCTAGAAGAAAGCTGAACCAGAAAAGAATGAGGAGGAACAAGAATGTTTCAGCAAAGGCTTATAAGTGAAACAAGGGAATGCTTGGTCAAGGAGAGGAACGACTGAGAGACAGAAAATAAAGAAGGGTATTCGGTTAGGGTTCGAAGAAGAAAAGAGAAGAAAATATGCCAAAGGTCAATTTAGCCGCAACTTCAAAATGCAAAGAAAGGCTAGGAAAAAGTGATGAAAAGGATAGTAATATCCAAAACCAATTTCGGCACTCTCCTTGCCTATGACCGAATAGGTATGAAGGAGACTCCCATTTTCGGCCACAACTACCTCTCCCCCCTCTCCTTGATCTACTCCCCTTATCTCTCCTCTTTTCCCTCACTTGACCGATTCAAATTCCCTCAACAACTCCTCTATCGTCCCACCACTAGAGTCCCAATGCCATCCAACCTCCCACACAACCGTTTACAAAAAGGGACTTTCTTGCGTGCAACTAGACTCGAACTCTAGTCCGTTCTAGATCCGAACCTCATTTTCTTTGATCTATAACATCACATTTAGCTTATTTATTAGTCACATTATTCATTGTGACCCAAAAATCATATTATGGAAAAATAATGTTTTTCCCCCAAACTTTGTCATATTTACATTTTTGCCCCTAGGCTTGTAAAATGAAATTTATTCAATTTCTTTGTACTTTAAGCCTAGCCGAACCATTTTCATAACTATAACAATCTACAATTTCCACTAGAACACACTTTTACTATATATTTTATAACTTTTACAATTTAGTCCTTTTAAGCATTTTCACTAAAAATCACTTAGCAAAAGTTGTTTCTCCAACCATAAACATGCATAATCTACCATTAAACATCAAAATGCACAAAATTATAACATGGTCCAAACCCTATACATTCATCATAACTCAAATAAATGGTAGAAATAGGTAGATCTTATTGCGAGGATTTCAAAAACGTAAAAATCATTAAAAATGGGGCAAGAACAGAATTAAATTCAAGCTTGGATTTTTTCATTTAAAATTCATCTAAGGAAGAATATGGACAAGAAATTTTGGTTTTTATTTTGTTTTTAATTCATTTTAATTACTAAATGACCAAAATGCCCCTAACTTAAAAATATTATATTTCACCTATTTCATGTCCATTTTTGTCCAAAAAATTAACCAATGGTCTAATTACCATTTAAGGACCTCAAATTTAAAATTTTATAGCAATTAGACACCTCTAGATTTTAGAACTCAAATTTTGCACTTTTTACAATTTAGTCTTTTTGACTAAATTGACTGCCCAAACGTCGAAATTTTTGAATGAAATTTTCATGAAACCATTCCGTGAAATTGTAGACAATAAAAACATAATAAAAATAAATTTTTCCTCGCCGAATTTGTGGTCCCGAAACCACTGTTTTGACTAGGCCCAAAATCAGGCTGTTACATCTTATCTATTGGCGGCTTGTTCAATCGTATCAAATCTATAAATTGATGAATAACAGGGATTTGTTGAGGAACAGGTGGGGGTGAAGGTTGTTGAGCAGCCAAATTTATTCGAACGAACTCTGTGAACCACTCACTCATCATATAGAAAAGGGCTTGTTTATCCTCTCCCTCGTGACTACTCGTCACAGGTCTAGATTCAGTAGGTGCTATCCCTTGAGCGAGAGTGGGTGCATTACTCTCTACATCGTCAGCTACAACATTTTTGGGATCCATTACTATATGAAAACACAATTTAAACTGTCAGGAATCATCACACTATCACAGAATATATATGGCATGTACAGCTAGACTCTTACTCACGCTACGTTAGTCCTAGAATCGACTAAATCATAGCTTCGATACCAATAATTGTAACACTCCTAACCCATATCCGTCGTTGAAATAGGGTTACGAGGCATTACCGATCAAATCACAACATACAACATACATTTCATCATACATGAAACCAACATTACATAAACATTGATCAAACATATTCACATTGTCCCTTATAATGCTCTACGGGACCTTGAAACATGCTTGGAGGAGGTTCGGGACTAAACATATAACATTTGAAATTTTTGGGAAACTTATAAAATTTTCATGCATATAGGGATCACATGCCCCTGTAACTAGCCGTGTGCCTCACACTGCCATCAGACATGCTTGTGTCACAAGCCGTATGGAAACAGGGCATACATACTAACTTGTATCATACGGCCAGAGACACGCCCGTGTGCCTCACACTACTATCAGACACGCTTGTGTCACAAGCCATATAGAAACAGGGCATACATACTGACTTTTATCATACGGCTGGAGACACGCCCATGTGCCATGGCCATGTAAAATATGGAGGGTATACTGACTTGGGTCACACGGTAGGCCACACGCCCATGTGCCAGCCCGTGTGCCATACAGGGCCAGTAGACACGCCCGTGTGTCTAAGCTATGTAACTCACTGACTTGTTTAACTATGTAACATCCCAATTTTGGGCCTAATTAGAATAATGGTTTTGAAACCACAAATCCGAAGTAGAAATAGTTATGTTATGGTTATTATAATGTCTATGACATGACTGCATGTTTGTGTCCAATTTGACATTTAGGACTAAATTGCAGAAGTTGCAAAATGTGAGTTCTAGAAGCTTTAAGCATGAAATTTCCATTATTAATTAGAAGTCCATAAATATAAATTTGTCCAATTTCTATTTTTATGGACAAAAATGGGGCTGAATAGGAAAATTTTGATAGAAAAGCCTTAAGGGCATTTTTGTCATTTGGTTAATGAAAGAATAAATAGAGAAAATAAGTCAAAAATTGGTATCCATCTTTTTCATGTGTGCCAAAATTTCTAAGGGTTCCATAGCTAGAGTTTTTTCAACTTTGAAGCTCAATAGTAAGTGCATCCTAGCCCCGTTTTTAATGCTCTTTACATTTTTGAAACCCTCGTAACATAATTTACCTATTTCTAGCCATATTTTGAAGTAGGGTTCATGTTTGAAATTTGACCCATGTATGACATGCATGTGTTTTGATGTTTAATGGAAGAATATGAATGTTTGATATGTGATAAACATCTTTTACTAAGTGATTTCTAGTGAAAATGGCTAAAAAGGACTTACTTGTAAAGTTTGTAAAATGAGTAGTAAGATGTATGATTTAATGAGAAATGTGGGCTGCTATGAGCATGTTATAAGTTTGGCTAGGCTTGGGTAACAAAGAAAATGAACACATTTTATTTTACGAGCCTAGGGACTAATTTGTAATTATGTGAATGTTTAGGGGCAAAATTATAATTTTACCAAAGTATGATTTATGGACTGATTTGAACAATGTGATAATTAAATAAGTGAAATTTGCTACTACAGATCAGGAAAAACGGAGTCCGGAACTAAATCGAGGAAAGAACAAGGTTGTGGACTAAATCGAATAATTTTGGTACCGAGGTAAGTTTGCGTGTAAATAATGCAACATTACATTATTATGATTTTAATGCTTTAATATTGCATGAATTGTGTAATTGTCCATGTGGATTTAATTAATGATGACTAGATGACGACTCGACGAAGTTTGATATCTCGAAACCTCGGGTGAACTTTAGGAATAGTTAGGATACAAGTGTCATGACATTAGGGTTAGGTGTGATCCCATGTAAGACCATGTTTGGGATATGGCATTGGCATCTTACTATGTGCATGAGAGTTTATGAGTATCCTTTAGTATTCCAAGTGGTTCAACGGGTAATCCAACGATTATGTTAAAGAGATGACAAGGTATGATCATGTTGAAAGGGTACAGGTATGTACACAAAGCTCATAAATATTGAGATTATGAATCGATTACACATCGGTAAGAAGTGAATGAATGAATTATGATCATGATTTTTATTTTACATTATGTAAATGTCAAGACTTAAAATGTACCTATGATACTTGATGACATTGTGATAAATATTATTATGTCATGGTTAATGTTGTTAATTATTTACATGCAAACTTACTAAGCTTTATTCTTACTCCCCTTTCCTTTTCATTTTCTTATAGTATCGCCAAGCTAGCTTAGGGATCGAAGGACGTCGGAGCTTGATTCACATTATTAAACTAATCTTTTGGGGTATAGTGAATTCAAGTATTTTGAGAATAGCATGTATAGGGACTTGGTCTTTTTGTTATATGTCATATTGGTTTAGCCAAATGTGTTGGCTTATAATGATTTGATGATTCATTTTGTATATCGCCATGAGATATGACTCATATTAATTTTGGGGATGTAATTCTATTCGTATATGCATGCATATGCTGTGGTCACTCATGATGTGGTTAAATTCATTTGGCATGGATGAATTGTGAATATGATCATGGATGTTTGATGATGGAATTGTGAGTAAATGGAATAATAACAACTAAGGCATGAATATTTAAAATGGGAGTAAATTGATGTTACATATTGCATGTGATTTCGTAAGCTTGGTCTAAATAAAATATGAAGTCTTAAGCTAGTGTAAATTGATAAGAAGTTGATACGCATGAGCCATGTTTATAAATGTGTAAGTGCCCATTTATGCCTTGTAGGATGTCATTGAGTTGTGTAAGTGTGCATGTGTTGTTGAGGGTGACAAAAGGCTTGGAAAACAGCCTCAAAGTTGTCCACACGGGTAGATACACGGGCATGTGTCTAGACTGGGTGTGACACGTGGTTTGCCCCATGGGTGTGTGATTCGACGTGTGTCCTCTGCACCCTAATTAGGTAAAACAAAATGCCCAGTAGTAAACACACGGGTAGAGACACGACCATGTGTCTCGGCCGGGTAAAGGACACAGCCTTAGGACATGGGCGTGTTCCCTGGCCGTGTGAAGTCTCAACCTAATTGTTTTTGAAGTTTAATTCGCCACACGACCTAAGCACACGGGCATGCAACTTGGCCGTGTAACCCTAATTATGTTGATGATGTCATAAATAGAGAGTTACACGGGATAAGGACACGGGCATGTCCAAAGCTACACGAGCGTGTGTGACCACACGGGCGTGTAACCTCCAAAAGTAGAAAATTCTCTAAGTATCGCAAAAGTTTTGAAAGTTCTCGGTTTAGTCCCGAACCATACTCTATAGATGTTTTAGGACTCGTGGGTTCGTATAAAGGACAATATTCTTGTGTCTAAATGGTTTTAATTTTGGAAAAAATTTATGGCCCGATTTTGTATGAATGTTTATGTTTGAGTCCAGTAATGCCTTGAACCCTGTCCCAGTGTCGAATACGAGTAAGGGGTGTTACATTTAGTGGTATCATAGCTACGGTTTAGTCGATTCTCAAACTAACATAGCATGTGTATGAGTCTAGCTAAACATGCCATAAATGGATTATGTGCAACACCTTTAACTCGTAACCATCGCCGGACTAGGGTTAAAGGCATTACCAAACAAATTGGAACATTTAACATACATTTCATAAGCATCAAAGCATCAAAGGTCAATTATCAATATAGAGTCCCTTATATAAGTCATCGAGACCTTAAGCATGCATTAGAAAGGGGTCGGGACTAAACCGAGCTCATGCAAAAAATTTTAAAACATAAATAATTTTAAAAGTTGAACAGGTCACACGGCCATGTGAACAAGCCGTGTGCCTTACATCGCCTTAGACACGCCCATGTGTTTAAGTCATGTCCAAACAGGGCATACATGTTGACTTGCACACACGGCCACAAGACACGCCCGTGTGCCTTGGACGTGGTCGAGACTGACTTGGGTCACACGGCTAGCCACACGCCTGTGTGCCTTGGCTGTGCTCAAGCCTGACTTACTATTGTAGGGTACCGTAGGGGACACACGGCCGTACAACATGACCGTGTGTCGCACACGGCTGAGACACCCGCCCGTGTCTCTTCCCTTTTGGACAAAAATAAGCCATTTGAATAGCCAATTTGCCACCCCAATTTGGGTCAAACCTACAAGTACCAAAAACCACAACATTTATGCACAATAATTTCAGCCAATTCATAGCCATATACAATATCATTCATACCATATCATTATTAGTCAAATCTGTCCTCGATTCGTCAAACAAATCATACCAAATCCATGCCATAGTTATACTAAAATATAAGCTTCAATACTTCTAATATCATCCTTCAATCTCATGACATAACTTACCAAATACCTGCCAAACTGACCATTTATTTTGGCCAAACAAGAACATGTCATAAGCATAATTTCATCACATAACTTATACCACAACTCATTGATAAACATATCCATAATCAAGCCAAATCACATGGCTAGATATACACATATTTCAAAGCATATTCAAAGTACTTCTAGCCTATACATGCCATACTCTAATATTTACACTTAAAAAATGTACCAAAATAGAGTTCGATAGTGTGGTGACAATCCTCAACAATCCTCGAGCCCACAATAGCTTCGATATCTATAAAATAATGCAAACACACACAAAGTAAGCTTTAGAAAGCTTAGTAAGCCGTATACAAGTAAACTTATCATTCAAAGCATATAAACATCATCAATTATTTATAATTTGTAGCCAAATACCAACACAAACCTCATATTCATATACCTAGATCATAGATCATTATTTGTACATATATTTACCTTTCATTGTCAGATTCGGATATACGGAATCGGCCACTCGACGACTTTCGACTTTCCCCGATCTAATTCCATTTTCTTTAACTCTTGATCTATATAAATTCAAATTTGACTCATTTAATCACACATTCATTCTAAACAATCCATAAATACAAATTTAGGGTATTTTACAAATTAGCCCTCACATTTTCACATTTTGACACTTTAGTCCCTAATTCACAAAATCACAAAATAAACATAATTTGCATATACTCATGCTTGACCAAATCTTCATAACTCTCATACAAGTCCACACATTTCATTTATTTTACATTTTAGTCCTTCAATTTACAAATTTCACAATTTATCCCATTTTACTCAAAATCATCAAAAATCCAAAGACAAAACATATAAACTCAACATAAAACTTTCATATTTCATCATTTAAAAACATAAAGCTCATGAATTCATCCATGGCACATTTCAGAATTATCACCAAAATAAAAAATTAAGGCATGGCCTTGATAGTATACGAAGCAACGATTACAAAAACGTAGAAATTATCCAAAATCGAAACAAAAACATACCTAAATCAAAGCTTAATATTGTTCAACCCTAGCAAGCATTTCTCCTTTCTTTTTCTTTGATAAAATCAGTCAAGTGATGAAAAATATGAAGCAAATTTTATGTTTTCATTAATTAATAACATTAATTAATCTTTTATCATTTTAACCTTTATAAAATAAATATTTAAACATATAATGGATGTCCAATAATGCCCATATAACATGCTAATGGTTTAATAACATAATAAGGACCTTTCATTCACAAAGACAAATCAAATAGACACTTTTAACAAATAATAGACAACTTTTACAATTTAAGCGATTAGGTCTTTTATCAAATTAAGCACACAATTGATCAAATTTTCATACGAGACTTTCACACATGCTCATTCACATATCATAAACATGGAAAATAATATTTATATATTTTTCTGACGCAGATATGTGGTCTCGAAACCACTATTCCGACTAAGGTCTAAACCAGAGTGTTACAATTCTTCCCCCTTAAAGATTTTCATCCCCGAAAATCTTACCATTGAACAGATTCGAATATTGTTGTCTCATAAAATCTTCGGGCTCCCACATTGCCTCTTTAATACCATGTCGATGCCACATCACTTTTACTAATGAAATTTTCTTATTTCGCACCTCTTTAACCTCTCGAGCTAAGATACGGATCGACTTTTCTTCGTAAGTCATATCAGACTGAATTCCAATCTTAGACGGAGGAATCACATGCGAAGGATCGGATTTGTATCGTCAAAGCATTGATATGTGAAACACATCATGAATCTTTTCTAACTCTAGTGGCAACAACAATCTATATGCTACCGGCCCAATACGCTCAGTAATCTCATACGACCCGATGAACCTCGGACTCAATTAGCCTTTTCTACCGAACCGAAGCACTTTCTTCCACGGAGATACTTTCAAAAAACTTAGTCACCGATTTTAAATTCAATGTCTTTTCTTTTCAAGTCCGCATAAGATTTCTAACAATTGGAAATTGCTTTCAAACTATCTCAGATCATTTTCACTTTCTGTTCAGTTTCTTTTATCAAATCAACCCTATGAATCTTATTTTCGTTAAGCTCAATCCAATACAGAGGTGTACGGCATTTGTGATCATATAAAGCTTTATATGGTGCCATTTTAATGCTCGATTGAAAACTATTATTATAAGTGAATTCAATCAAAGGCAGATATTGTTCCCACGTACCTTCAAACTCAAGAATGCAACATCTCAAAATATCCTCGAGTATCTAAATAATCCACTCGGATTGACCATCTGTTTGAGGATGAAAAGCAGTACTAAAACACAATTTTGTACCCAGAGCATCTTGCAACTTCTTCCAGAATCGTGATGTATATCTTGGATCTCTGTTTGACACAATCGATAATGGCACACCATGCAATCTTACAATATCAAAAATGTATAACTCAACTAATTTATCAAGTGAGTAATCGGATCGTACCAGAATAAAATGAGTTGATTTTGTCAAATGATCAACTACAACCCAGATAACATCTTTCTTTCATGGAGACAGGGGCAAACTTGAAACAAAGTCCATTGTCACTCGATCCCATTTCCACTCAGGTATCATGATCGGTTGAAGCAACCTAGAAGGCACATGATGTTCAGCTTTTATTTGCTGACAGACTAAACATTTCGAAACAAAGTCAGAAATGTCTCATTTCATACCATGCCACCAATAAAGCTATTTCAGATCATTATACATTTTTGTACTACCCGGATGTATAGATAAACAACTGTTATGAGCCTCGTTCAAAATCATCTAAATTAAATCTGGATTTCTTGGCACAAAAATTCGATCTCGGATTCTCAAAAAATTATCATTATCAATTTGAAATTCAGAATCAGAATCTAATTCACATTGAAGCGGTTTTGCTAACATCTCATTATCAATCTTCTGAGCTTCAATAATCTGTTGTAAGAACAAAGGTCTTGCTTTCAATTCAGCTAAAATTGGACCGTCTTCGGATAGAACCAAATGAGCATTGAGCAAACAATGATTTTTGACTCAAAGCATGTGCAACAACATTTGCTTTTCCCAGATGATAATCAATCACAAGTTTGTAGTCTTTTAGCAATTCTAACCATTTTCTCTGTCGCAGATTCAGATCTTTCTGAGTCATATCATCAGATATTTCAAACTCTTATGATTAGAATAAATATGGCATTTCTCACCGAATAAATAGTGGCGCCAAATTTTCAAAGTAAACACAATTGTAGCTAATTCCAGATCATGCGTTGGATAATTCTTTTCATGTGGCTTTAATTGTCTCGAAGCACAAGCAATGACTTTTCCTTCTTGCATTAAAACACATCTCAGTCCGATCAACAAAGCATCACTATATATCACAAATTCTTTACCCGATTCGATTTGTACCAATACCAGAGCTTCAGTCAACAAAGTTTTCAACTGATCAAAGCTGTTCTGACACTTTTCGAACCACTCAAACTTCACATCTTTTTGAAGCAGTTTCATCAACGGAGTCGCAATCATTGAAAAGCCTTTTATAGATTGTCTATAATAACTAGCAAGTCCCAAAAAACTACAGACTTTCGAGACATTCCTCGGAGGCTTCCACTCCAAAATAGTTGAAATTTTACTCGGATCAACTCGGATACCATATGCTGATACAATATGACCCAAAAAATCGACCTCTCATAACTAGAATACATATTTGCTAAACTTCGCATACAACTGTTTATCTCGCAAAGTCTGTAGCACTATTCTAAGATGCTTGGCATGTTCAGTTTCATCTCGTGAATAAATCAATATGTCATCAATGAATATAACAACAAATCGATCTAAATACGATCTGAAAATTCTATTCATCAAACCCATAAAGATAGTAGGTGCGTTAGTCAATCCAAAAGGCATAACTAAAAATTCATAGTGACCATATCTCGTTCTGAAAGTAGTTTTCGGAATGTTTGAATCTTTTACTCTCAACTGATAATATCCCGATCTCAAATCTATCTTTGAAAACACAGTAGCTCCTTTCAACTGATTAAATAAATCATCAATTCAGGGTAGAGGGTACTTATTCTTGATAGTCACTTTGTTCAGCTGACGATAATCGATAAAGATTCTCATCGTGTCATCTTTCTTTTTCACAAACAGAATAGGAGCACCCCAAGGTGAGAAACTCGGTCTAATAAACCCACTATTTGTAAACTCTTGTAACTGAGACTTTAATTCTTTTAATTCGGCCCATTCTATACGGAGCTATCGAAATTGGAGTAGTACCAGGTAGCAATTCAATGCCAAATTCAACTTCTCGTATCGGAGGTAATCCTGGAAGTTCTTCAGGAAACACATCAGGAAACTCACATACAACAAGCACTAATTCAAATTTCTTTTCTAACACTTTTGAATCAATTACATAAGCAAAGTAGGCTTCACAACCCTTCCTTACAATACTCAAAGCTTTCATCGAAGATATCACAACAGTCAATCCATTCAAAACACTAGACTCAATTCTGATTATTTCATTATTTTTACATCTCAAATCAATAATTTTTCGTTTGCAGTCCACAACAGCATCATGCATAGATAACCAATCCATACCCCGGATTATATCAAATTCATTAAAAGGTAACAGCATTAGATTAGCTAGAAAACAAGTGTCTCAAAACATTAACCTACAATTTTTGCAAACTTTGTCAACCAAAACACATTTGCCTAAGGGGTTCGAAACTATAATTAAAAATTCAATAGACTCTACAGGCAAAGTCTTATTGTTCACTAAGTTCATGCATATATATGAATGTGTCGGTCCAGGATCTATCAAAGAAATCATAGAAGTATCATAAAGAGTAAATATACCCATAATCACATTTGGTGATGAAGCTTCCTCACGAGCTCGGATAGCATAGGCTCTGGCAGGTGCACGAGCCTCAGATCTAATAGCTGTATCTTTTGTTCCTCTTTAACTGCCACTTACTTTTCTCATATTTCTAGGAGGTCTACCATGAGAAGCATTGCCACTCGGTCTCGAATTTTTCACACTTTCTAGCTCGACAGATTTAGAGCAATCACGGATAAAATGGTCTAACGATCCACATCAGAAACAAGATCAATCATATAGTCTACAATTATCGAGATGTCTTTTACCACAATGCTTACACTCAGGGCGATCAGATTTAGCATTTTCGACACTGGCAACGGATGTAGCTGGAGCTTTGAAGTTCGATTGCGATCTAGCACGATCTCTATTCAAATATCCCACATTAGCCTTTGAACGGCTATCATCATCTCAAAATTTCTTTGACACAGATTGAAATGACTTGCCCGAATATCTCTTTTGCACTTCTCTAGCTTCAAAATCAGCTTTTCTTTTCTCTTTCCCGAGATCTTCAACTTTACATGCTCATTCAACAAGCACAACAAATTCTTTAATTTTAAGAATCCCGACTAACAAACGAATATCCTCGTTCAAACCATCTTCAAATCTTTTGAACATCATTGCTTCTGTAGATACACATTCACGAGCATACTGACTCAGTCTTACAAATTCTCGCTTGTATTCTATGATAGTTATATGGCCTTGTATAAGCTCGAGAAACTCTTTACATTTCTGGTCAAAAAATCTCTGACTGATGTTCGAAATTCGGCTAGGGAGAAATCCCAAATGACTCGCTCACTCGGAACTACAAATATTAAAGTTTTCCACCAATGGTACATCGTGTCCCTTAAAAGTGAAACAGTATATTTTATACATTCATCGGGATTTAATGACAATTCATAAAATACTCTTATTGTGTTCTCTAACCAAAACTCGGCCTTTTCAACATCATCATTTGTGGTAGCTCAGAACTCTTCGGCCCCATACCTTCTAATCTTATCGACTGGTGGCTTACTTAACTAAATCAGATTCACTGATGGTATAGCAGGAGTTTGCGAAGAATTGACTGGGGCTGGAGGTTATTGAACGGTCGGATTGGTTCTAATATGTTGGCTAAACCAATCGTTCATCATCTGATAGATGGCTTGTCTAGCCTTACCATCACGACTACTTGTAGCCGGTCTAGAATCAGATGGCGTTGTCCCTTGCGCGGGAGCAGGCGCATTGATTTCAACATCGTGAGCTATAGCTCGTTCAAGATCCATTTACTATATAAAAGCACATTTTCATTGTCATGATTCATCACACTATTGCAGTTCATAAATATGGCATGTATAGCTAGACTCACATATGCTACGGTAGTCCTAGAATCGACTAAACAATAGCTCTAATACCAATCAAATGTAACACCTCTGACCTGTATCCATCGCCGAACTAGGGTTAAAGGCATTTCCAAATGAATTGGAACATTTAACATCCATTTCATAAGCATCAAAGTATCAAAGCATCAAATATCATTATAGAGTCCCTTATATAGGTCATCGAGACCTTAAGCATACATAAGAAAGGGGTCGGGACTAAACTGAGCTCATACAAAATTTTCAAAACTTAAACAAATTTCAAAGTTGAACAGGTCACATGCCCGTGTAAACAAGCCGTGTGCCTTACATGGCCTTAGACACGCTCGTGTGTCTAAGCCATATCCAAACAGGGCATATATACTAACTTGCACACACAGCCACAAGACACGCCCGTGTGCCTTGGCTATCGTTGAGACTGACTTGGGTCACACGGCTAGGGAAGCCTTTCTCCATATGATGAATGCTTGGTCTACGGAGTTCATTTGAATGAACCCAAACTCTTAACCCCCTCCACCCCACCTATTCCTCAGCCTGTTCCTGTAGCAACCCAAGGTATGGATTTTATGAGATTAAATAGACCTCCAGTGGATAAGATTCGAAAGCAAAGAGTCGAAGAGTTTTGAGCTAGTATAGATGATGACCCTAAGAGAGCAAAGTTTTGGCTTGAGAATACCGTCAGGGTATTTGATGAGTTATCATGCACACCTGAGGAATGCATGAAGTGTGTTGTGTCACTCCTGAGGGACTCGGCTTATCAGTGGTGAAACACCCTTGTGTCGGTTGTAGCAAGGGAGAGAGTTAATCGAGAATTTTTCTAGGAAGAGTTTCGTAAGAAGTATATTAGCCAGAGTGTAATATCCCGAATTAGGGCCTAATCGGAATAGTGGTTTCGTGACCACAAATCCGAGATAGAAATAATTATTTTATAATTATTTTGAGGTTTATGTTATGATTGCATGATTGTGTGAAAATTTTGTGAAGAAATTCTATGCATAAAATGCTTAATTTGAAGTTAGGGACTAAATCGAATAAGTTGCAAAACTTACATTTTAGAAGTTTTTAGTATGAAATTGCTTTGAAATATTAATTAGGAGGTCTTAAATAGCAATTTGACCAATTTCTAAAATTTTGGACAAAAATGGGCTTGTATATGAAAATTTTCAAAGAAAGGTAATAAGGGCATTTTGGTCATTTGGATAATTAATGAAATAAAATGGGAAAAATGACACAAAATAGTCATCTTCCCCATTTAGTTGCTGCCGGATGCTCTATCTCACCATAGCTAGGGTTTCTTCAACTTTCAAGCTTCATAGTAAGTGATTCTAAGCCCTGTTTTTAATGACTTTTACGTTTTTGAGATCCCGGTAGCTCGATTAAGCTTATGTTAGCAATAATTTAACCTAGGGTTTATAGTTGGAAAAATACCCATAGGTGAAATTTGTGTATTTTGATGTTTTATGATAGAATATGAGGTTTTAAATTATGTTAGAGAACTTGCACTACTCGATTTTAAGCAAAAACGAGTAAAAGGGCTTAATCGGTAAAAATACCTAATAGTCACAAGTACATGTTAGAGTGAGAATTTGATGTTGCCATAGAAGGGAAAAGTGATCAGCTTGTTGTAAAACATAAGAATAAGGAATAAAATTTAATCCCGAGCCTAGGGGCAAAATTGTAAATATGCAAAAGTTTAGTGGTAAAATTGTAATTTTGCCAAAATTTGAATTAAGGATTAATTTGATAATGTGAGTATTAAATAAGCTAAATGTGTTATTTTAGATCAAGAAAGACGTGGAAACGACCCCAATCGAGGAAAAGAAAAGATTGTGGACTAAATTGCAAAATCTTTGTATTTTGGTACCAAGGTAAGTTCATGTGTAAATAATGTAGCATAATTGTTATTTTTAAGTTATTGATGTCAATTATGTGATATGCTGATTTTTATCATGAAAAATATGCTTTGTGGTTATTTTCGAATAAAATGTAAACTATGTGAGTTATTTGTTAAATATAATTGTTATCGAGTATTGGTTCCGACATTCTACGGAAGACAGCAAGAATATGTGTTCGAGGAAAATCCCGTTTGAACCTTAGGAATAGATTAGGATACAAGTGACATGTCACTAGGGTGGTTGAGCATCCGAGCTCGTTGAGTTGAGTCCGAGTTCACTTATGAATGCGAATGTCCGAACTCGTTGAGTTGAGTCCGAGTTCGTGAGATGTAACTAGGCATCCGAGCTCATTGAGTTGAGTCCGAGTTCACTTATGGATGCGAACGCCCGAGCTCGTTGAGTTGAGTCTGAGTTCGCTTATGGGCGGGTTACATAGTAGCTTGGCTACATATGTGGCACTTATGTGCAAAGTTTCCATGTGTCCGAATTATATTCCGATGTGTTCAACAGGTAAAGTTTTACTCAAATGGAGGAATACTCGAGATGAAAAGAGACGTATTGGTAAATGATGTGAAATGGATACTTCGGACAGGTATGTACTTAACCCTCGGGTTGAGTATTGATACAATAACGATAAGGTAGTAAAATGATGAATGATGATTAGAAATGAGATTTATGTTTTGGTGATACCATGCTAATGTTGTTTGGTATGATTGCTTTGTTATGTTACTTATTATTTGCATATGAACTTACTAAGCATTTATGCTTACTCCTCCTTCTTACTCATTGTAGTTTTGGACAAGCCAGCTCAGAGTCGGGATAGGTTGAAGGATCACCACACACTATCCGGAAGAACTTTTCGGTAAATGGCTTGTAAATTTAAGTATTACATGTATAGCAATATACCTATTTTGTGTAAATGATCTTATGATATGGTGATGGAATGGTTGAGGAAATGCTTGATAATGATAAGTTATGGAAATGGTTAGTTTAGATTATGTTTGATGTTATGGAAAGTTATTAAGATACTTAGTGCATGAAAACTCATAAAAAGGGATGAAATTTGCCATAAACAGAATATTGCAGCAACACTGATGTGAGTTTGAAAATTTACTAAAAATCATATAAATTGAATTTAGTGATGGATTAAATATCAAATTGAATTTTAATATGTCTAGTTTCACATAAAACAAATGAAACAGGTAAAGGAATTATATGTTAGAAGATATTTGAATTTTAGTGAAACACAGTCAAACCAGTTTCTGAATCCCCTGTTCCAAATTTAAAAATTCACCATAAATTGTACGGATATAATTAGGTGGTATATTTTATATTCTAAGAATTATTATTGAGTCTAGTTTTAGGATAAATAAACCTCATAGTCATATGAATTTTATGCAGAGAGAAATGTGGTTCGTAGTAAATAGAGGTCAGACCAGTCAAGTCCTGAAACAGGGGTAACTTTAACTAATAAAATGTACTAATTTTTCTAACCAAAAATTCTATAAAAAAATTAGTAGATAGGTATATGAGTCTAGATTTAGGGAAAATTTACGAATCTTTATTTTGAGTTTCGTAACTCGAGATATGATTTTTCTTGTGACTGTGACGCAAGTAGCTTAAAAACTATGAATGTAAAAACAAATAATCCAAAGTTCTAAAAATGTTAAATTAAGCTTAGTAACACCTCATACTCGATTCCGGTGACGGTCTCAGGCGTGGGGGCGTTACACAGAGGTTTATTGATCAGAAAAGGAAAGAATTCCTTGAGTTAAAATTGGGCCGAATGACGATAATGTAATATGAGCGTGAGTTTGTAATACTTAGCAAGTACGTTTTGGAATGCGTATCGACTGAGGCCATCATGTGTAAGAGGTTTGAGGATATGTTAAATCAGGACAGTCAATTGCTGGCTAGCATTCTAGAATCAAAAGAGTTTATTGTACTAGTTGATAGAGCTTGCATGGTCGAGGAATTGGTTAAAGAGAAAAGAAAAGCTGAGTTTGAATCTCAAGATTCAAAGAAGTGATAGATGAGTAAGTCACTGCAGTCCTTATCTAAGAAACTGAGAGAGTTTAGTACTCGATCGAGTGCTTTAGTTGGGTACTCAGATAGAAATAAGGGTAAGCAATACTCGGATTCAAAAGCTCAAGCTACTTCAATTGCTAGTGTTGGTAATACCCGACCGAGTAGACTGGAGTGTTCATATTGTGGTAGACGTCGCCTCGGTGAGTGCTGAGTTAATGATGGAGCTTGTTTTAAGTATGGTTCCCAAGATCATTTCATTAGAGATTGCCTCGAGATGGTTGAAAAGGAGAGATTTTGGAGTGTAAGATCGGTCAATGCTACTTCTTGAGGGAGAGCACAGAGAAATTTGGGAAATAGAATGAGTAGTAAGAGTGCACCTAGAGATCCAGCTGTGAGACCTGAGGGTAGAGCACCTTCGAGGACTTATGTCATTCGTGCTCACGAAGAGGCCTCATCCCCTGATGTGATTACGGGTACTTTTTCTCTTTATGATACTTCTATTGTTACTTTGATTGATCCGAGATCTACCCATTCGTATACTTGTGTGAAATTGGTGTCTAGTCTACAGAATTTGTGATAAAAGTGTCAAACCCTCTAGGAAAGCATGTGTTAGTTGACAAAGTATGTAGGAATTACTCTTTAATGATTAAAGGTCATTGTTTTCCGGCTAGTCTTATGCTTTTGCCATTTGATGAATTTGATATAATACTTGGTATGGATTAGTTGACCATGCATGATGTAGTAGTAAACTGTGGAAGGAAAATCATTGAATTGAAATGTGAAAGTGGTGATATTCTTCGGGTTGAACCAGATAAATCGGACAGCTTGCCTATAGTGATTTCTTCTGTGACTGCTCAGAAATGTATAAGAAAGGGTTGTGAAGCTTATCTTGCCTTTGTGTTGAATACAAAGGAGTCTGAGTTCAAAATGAAGTCATGCCGATAGTATGTGAGTATTCAGATGTGTTTCCAGAAAAGTTACTCAGATTGCCTTCGATTAGGGAAGTTGAGTTTGGTATTGAGTTAATTCCTGATACTGCACCTATTTCAATTGATTCGTATAGGATGGCTCTGATGGAATTAAAAGAGTTAAAAGTTCAGTTACAAGAGTTAACAGATAAAGGTTTTGCAAGACCTAGTTATTCTCCGTAGGGTGTACCGGTACTATTTGTGAAAAATAAAGATGGTTCAATGGGATTATGCATTGACTACTAACAGCTCAATAAGGTAACCGTAAAGAACAAGTATCCCTTGCCAAGGATCAATGATTTGTTTGATCAATTGAAGGGAGCCACAATGTTTTCAAAGATAGACTTGAGGTCTAGTTACTACCAGTTGAGAGTTAAGGATTCTGATGAGCCGAAAATGCATTTCGGACAAGGTATGGTCACTATGAATTTTTGGTTATGCCTTTTGGTTTGACGAATGCTCTTGCTGTATTTATAGATTTGATAAATCGTATTTTTTGAGCGTACTTGGATAAATTTGTTGTTGTTATCGATGATATACTGATTTATTCTAGTAATGAGACCAAGCATACCGAGCACTTGAGAATGGTTTTGCAAACTTTGAAAGATAAGTAGTTGTATGCTAAGTTTAGTAAAAGTGAATTTTGGCTTAGAGAAGTTGGATTTTTTGTTTACATTGTTTCGGGTGATGGTATTAGATTTGACCCGAGTAAGATATTAGCTATTATTGAATGGAAACCGCTAAGGAATGTGTTAGAGATTAGAAGCTTTCTAGGCTTAGCTGGCTATTACAGACGGTTTGTTAAAGGATTTTCCGTGATTGCTACTCCAATGATGAGACTGTTACAGAAAGATGTCAAGTTTGAATGAACAAAAAAATGCCAACAGAGTTTTAAGACACTAAAGGCATTGTTGACCGAGGAATCAATTTTAGTACAACCTGAACTGGAAAAAGAATTTGTAGTTTATAGTGACGTATCCTTGAATGGATTGGGTTGTGTGCTTATGCAAGAAGGCAAGGTGATAGCTTATGCCTCGAGCCAGCTGAAGCCACATGAGAAACATTATCCGACACATGATTTGGAGCTAGCCGCCATAGTGTTTGCATTGAAGATTTGGAGACACCATTTGTATGACGAGAAAAGTCAAGTATTCATTAATCGTAAAAGTCTAAAGTACTTGATGACTCAAAAGGATTTGAACCTACGACAACGAAGATGGCTAGAGTTCATAAAAGACTACGAGTTAGTGATTGAATACCACCCGGGAAAGGCGAATGTGGTTGCCGATGCTTTTAGTAAGAAGTCATTATTTGCTTTAAGGGATATGAATACACGATGGGCTTATTCAGATGATGGCTCGATTCTAGTTGAGTTGAGGGGTAGGCCGATGTTTCTCCAAGAGATTTATGAGGCTCAGAAAAGTGACAGTGAGTTGCAAGACAAGAGAGCTCAGTGTGAGTCGGGTATTGAATTAGATTTTTTGATTGGTTCCAATGGTTGCTTAATTTTCTGAGATAGGATTTGTATTCCTAGAAATACCGAGTTGACTTGGAAGATTTTGCATGAGGCACATAGAAGTTTTTTGTCTATACATCTAGGAAGTACGAAAATGTACAATGACTTGAAAAAATTATATTGGTGGCCGAGTATGAAAAGAGATATTTCTGAGTTTTTTTTGAGATGCCTGATTTGTCAGCAAGTAAAAGCCGAACACCAAGTACCTTCAGGCTTACTTCAGCCTGTAATGGTTCCAGAGTGGAAGTGGGACCGTGTTACTATGGATTTTGCGATGGGTTTGCCTTTGACACGAAGAAAGAAAGATGCTGTATGGGTTGTTGTAGATCGATTGACAAAGTAAGCTCATTTTATACTGGTACGTACCGACTATTCACATAATAAGTTAGCCGAGTTGTACATTTCTGAAATTATGAGATTGTACGGAGTACCTTTGTCGATTATATTGGATAGAGATCCGAGGTTCACTTCGTAGTTTTAGAAAAAGTTACAAGAAGCATTGGGTACGAAATTGAATTTTTGTACCACTTTCCATTTGCAAACTGACTGTTAGACTGGACGATTAATTTAGATTCTTGAAGATATGTTACGGTGTTATGTTCTTGAGTTCCAAGGTAGTTGGGAAAATTATTTACTGTTGGTAGAATTTGCCTACAACAACAGTTTTCAATCGAGTTTGAAAAGGGCACCTTATGAGGCATTATATGGACGTAAGTGCCAAACTCCTTTGTATTGGACTGAGCTTAGAAAAAATCAAATTTACAGAGTTGATTTAGTCAAAGAAACCGAAGAAAAAGTAAAGGTAATCCGTGATTGTCTGAAAGCTACTTTGGATAGACAGAAATCCTACATGGATTTGAAATGGAAAGAGATTGAATTTCAAGTTGGTGATAAGGTATTCTTGAAAGTATCTCTATGAAAGAAAGTCCTTAGATTTGGTCTGAATGACAAGTTGAGTCCGTGTTTTACTGGACCGTAAGAGATTACCGAAAGGATAGGGCCAGTGGAATATTGGTTGGCCTTGCCATCTGAGTTGGAAAGAATTCATGATGTGTTCCATGTGTCTATGTTGCGCCGATACCGATCTGATCCTTCGCATGTGATTTCACCAGCAGAGGTTGAGATTTGATTGGATATGACTTATGGTGAGGAGTCGGTTAAGATTTTGGCTTGAGAAGTCAAACAATTGAGAAATAAAAGTATTACACTAATAAAAGTCTTGTGGCAAAGGCATGGGGTTGAAGAGGCTACATGGGAGACCGAAGAAAACATGAGAAACCAATACCCAAGCCTTTTCACTGGTAAGATTTTCAAGGACGAAAATCCCTAAGGGTAACATCCCGATTTTAGGCCTAATCAGAATAGTGGTTTTGAGACCACAAATCCGAAGTAGAAATAGTTATTTTATGATTATTATGATGTCTATGACATGATTGCATGCTTGTGTCCAATTTGACATTTAGGACTAAATTGTAAAAGTTGCAAAATGTGAGTTCTAGAAGCTTTAAGTATGAAATTGCAATGGATTATTAATTAGATGTCCTTGAATAGCAATTTGCCAAATTTCTATTTTAATGAACAAAAATGGGCATGAATATGAAAATTTTGAAAGAAAGGCCTTAATGGCATTTTTGTCATTTGGTTAATAAAAGAAGAAAAAGGCAAAATAAGTCAAAAATTGGTGTCCATCTTCTTCATGTGTGCTGAAATTTTTAAGGGTTCCATAGCTAGGGTTTCTTCAACTTTCAAGCTCAATAGTAAGTGCATCCTAGCCCCGTTTTAATGCTCTTTACATTTTTAAAACCCTCATAACCTGATTTACCTATTTCTAGCCATATTTTGAAGTAGGGTTCATGTTTGAAATTTGACCCATGTATGACATGCATGTGTTTTGATGTTTAATGGAAGAATATGAATGTTTGATGTGTAATAAACATCTTTTACTAAGTGATTTCTAGCGAAAATGGCTAAAAAGGACTTACTTGTAAAGTTTGTAAAATGAGTAGTAAGATGTATGATTTAATGAGAAATGTGGGCTGCTATGAGCATGTTATAAGTTTGGCTAGGCTTGGGTAACAAAGAAAATGAACACATTTCATTTTACGAGCCTAGGGGCTAATTTGTAATTATGTGAATGTTTAGTGGTAAAATTATAATTTTGCCAAAGTATGATTTATGGACTGGTTTGAACAATGTGATAATTAAATAAGTGAAATTTGCTACTACAGATCAGGAAAAATGGAGTCCGAAACTATATCGAGGAAAGAACAAGGTTGTGGACTAAATCGAATAATTTTGGTACCGAGGTAAGTTCGCGTGTAAATAATGCAACATTTGGAAGAGGTTCGGGACTAAACAGATAACATTTGAAATTTTTGGGAAACTTATAAAATTTTCATGCATATAGGGATCACATGCCCCTGTAACTAGCCGTGTGCCTCACACTGCCATCAGACACGCTTGTGTCACAAGCCGTATGGAAACAGGGCATACATACTGACTTGTATCATACGGCCAGAGACACGTCCGTGTGCCTCACACTGCCATCAGACACGCTTGTGTCACAAGCCATATAGAAACAGGGCATACATACTGACTTGTATCATACGGCTGGAGACACGCCCGTGTGCCATGGCCATATAAAATATGGAGGGTATACTGACTTGGGTCACACGGTAGGCCACACGCCCATGTGCCAACCCGTGTGCCATACAGGGGTAGTAGACACGCCCGTGTGTCTAAGCTATGTAACTCACTGACTTGTTTAACTATGTAACATCCCAATTTTGGGCCTAGTCAGAATAATGGTTTCGAGACCACAAATCCGAAGTAGAAATAGTTATGTTATGGTTATTATGATGTCTATGACATGACTGCATGCTTGTGTCTGATTTGACATTTAGGACTAAATTGCAGAAGTTGCAAAATGTGAGTTCTAGAAGCTTTAAGCATGAAATTTCCATGGGTTATTAATTAGAAGTCCATAAATAGAAATTTGTCCAATTTCTATTTTTATGGACAAAAATGGGCCTGAATAGGAAAATTTTGAAAGAAAGGCCTTAAGGGCATTTTTGTCATTTGGTTAATAAAAGAATAAATAGAGAAAATAAGTCAAAAATTGGTGTCCATCTTCTTCATGTGTGCCAAAATTTCTAAGGGTTCCATAGCTAGCGTTTTTTCAACTTTGAAGCTCAATAGTAAGTGCATCCTAGCCCTGTTTTTAATGCTATTTACGTTTTTGAAACCCTCGTAACCTAATTTACCTATTTCTAGCCATATTTTGAAGTATGGTTCATGTCTGAAATTTGACCCATGTATGACATGCATGTGTTTTGATGTTTAATGGAAGAATATGAATGTTTGATGTGTGATAAACATCTTTTACTAAGTGATTTCTAGTGAAAATGGCTAAAAAGGACTTATTTGTAAATTTTATAAAACGAGCAGTAAGATGTATGATTTAATGAGAAATGTGGGCTGCTATGAGCATGGGAGATAATTTGTAATTATATGAAAATTTAAGGGCAAAATTGTAATTTTTCCAAAGTATGATTTATGGACTGATTTGAACAATGTGATAATTAAATAAGCGAAATATGCAATTATAGATAAAGAATAATGGAGTCCAGACGAAAATCGAGAAAAGAATAAGGTTGTGGACTAAATCGAATAATTAGTCGTATTTTGGTACCGAGGTAAGTTCGTGTGTAAATAATGCAACATTACATTATTATATTTTTAATGCTTTAATATTACATGAATTGTGTAATTGTCTTGGTGGATTTAATTAATGATGACTCAATGACGACTCGACAAAGTTTGATATCTCGAAACCCCGGATGAACCTTAAGAATAGTTAGGATGCAAATATCATGACATTAGGGTTAGGTGTGATCCCATGTAATACCATGTCTGGGACATGGCATTGGCATCAATATGTGGTCCCATGTAAGACCATGTCTGGAACATGGCATTGGCACCGATATTTGATCCCATGTAAGACCATATCGGGGATATGGCATTGGCATCTTACTATGTGCATGAGAGTTCCCGAGTATCCTTTAGTATTCCAAGTGGTCCAACGGGTAATCCAACAATTATGTCAAGGAGATGACAAGGTATGATCATATGGAAAGGGTACCGGTATGTACACAAAGCTCATAAATATTAAGATTATGAATCGATGAGACCTTGGTAAGAAGTGAATGAATGAATTATGATCATCAGTTTTATTGTACATTATGTAAATGTCACGACTTAAAATGTACCTATGATACTTGATGACATTGTGATAAATATTATTATGTTATGTGTATAATAATGCATGGTTTGTAACACCCCTTACCCATACTTAACGCCAGAATAGGGTACGAGGCATTACTATACTCGAACGCAATCAAACACACAAAACTGGACAATAAAGTTTCATTCCAATTAAGGTCATTCAAACATATACTTAACACCCCTTATACGGGCGTACGAAGCCCAAACTATGCATCGAAAAGATTTGGAACTTAACCGGGAACTTCCGGAACATTTACAACACTTAGAAAAGATTGCATGTTTTGGAGAGTCACACGCCCGTGTGGCTTGGGACACACCCATGTCCTCAGCCAGTGTAACTCTCTTACTACGACATCATCAACAAAATAAGGTCACACGGCCGAGGCACATACCTGTGTCCTTAGGCCGTGCGGTGAATTAAATTCCAAAATCAGGTGCAAACTTCACACAGCCTAGGCACATGCCCATGTATTGAGGCCGTGTCTCTCACACGGCCGAGACATACGGGCGTCTCTCTACCCGTGTGTTTACTATTGGGTCTTCTGTTTTGCATTAAATAAGGTGTAGGGGACACACGGCCGGATTATATGCCTAGATGGGCTAGCTGTATGTCACACATAGCCTAGACACACGCCCGTGTACCTACCCGTGTGGACAACTTTAAGGCTATTTTTCAAGCCAATTGTCACCCTTAATTGTACAACCACATACCTTACCATCACATACACAATAAGCAATATTTCCTAGATTTGCATGTATGCATTTTTCATACCAACTTATACACCCACACAACGTTTAATCAATAACAATCATAGGCCATATCATAATAGAAATGGGCATATACATACATAGATGAATACGGTTACAACCCAATAATCACTATGAACCATATCTCATGGCCATATACAAAATGAGTCAACTATCATTATCAACCAATACATTTGGCTAGGCCAATATGACATATAACAAAAAGACCAAGTTCCTATACATGCCATATTAAAAATGCTGAGACTAACTATACCCAAATAATCCAATCAACAGTGTGAACGGGCCTCCGACGTACTTTGATCTCCTAGCTAGCTTGGCGATACTATAAGAAAATAGAAAAGAGAGGGGGTAAGCATAAAGCTTAGTAAGTTTGCATGTAATTAATAAGCAATACAAATATGTATTTTCATACGCATACATAACTTAAATCATCTCATTCTCAATAATTATTATAGTTATATATTATCTCAATCAATCTACATAAAGTTCAATAGAAACCAAGATCATAATTCCTTCATTCTCATCTTACCAAAGTATTATCATTTCATAATCTCAATAACTATGAGCTTGGCGTACATACCTTTACCCTTTTTCAACATGGTCATACTTTGTCATATCTTTGACACATCCTTGGACTACCCGTTGAACCACTTGGAATACTAAGGGATACTCGAGAAACCTCATTCACGTAGTAAGATGCCAACGCCATATCCCAGATATGATCTTACATGGGATCACAACTCGATGCCAATGCCATGTCCCAGACATGGTCTTACATGGGATCTCATATCAACACCATATCCCAGATATGGTCTTACATGATAACACATACTGATGCCGATGCCATATCCCAGATATGGTCTTATACGGGATCTCATCACCCCAAATGTCGTGATATTTATACCCTAAGTATTCTTAAGGTTCAACAGGCTTTCATCATCTCAATTCTTTGTCGAACAACATCAATAATATTTACAAAGACAAGTATACGATTCATGCAACATTAAAGGTTAAATACATATTAGAATGCTATATCAATTACACACAACTTACCTCGGTACAAAATATGAACTAATTCTATTTAGACCAAGATCTTGCTCTTTCCCTGGTCTAGGCCCGGACTTCGTTTTTCTTTATCTATAATAGCAAATTTCACTTACCTAATTATCACATTATTCAAAACAGCCCATAAATCATATTTTGGTAAAATTATATCATATTTTGGTAAAATTACAGTTTTACCCCTAAACTTTCACATAACTATAATTTAGCCTCTAGGCTCGTAAAATGATTTTCATCAAATTTCTTCACTACCCAAGCCTTGCCAAACCTTTATTGAGCTTATAACAGCTCACAATTTCAGTTATTTCACACATTTACCACCTATTTTACAACTTTTACAAAAAGGTCCTCTTTAGGTGTTTTCATGAAAATCACTTAACAAAAGTTGTTTATCTAACAACCAAGATTCATTTTAATCCATAAAAATTCAGCAAAAAACATTAATACTCTCATTGCAAAACCCTAGACTTTTAACCATCGTGCAAAATAGCCCCCCATTAGCTAGATTAAGCTATAAGGGTTCCAAAAACACAAAAATCAACAAAAATGACCATCAAAATGACTTACTAATAAGGGTTGTAAGTTGCTGGAAAATTTCAAGTTTCCATGGCTATTTTCTTTGAGAAAAATCGGTGGAGAGAAGAAAAGATGATAGCCTTTTTCTTTTTTCTTTTTTTTTTTATCTATTAAGTCACAAACTCACCTAACTTTGACCAATTTCAAAATTAAAAATTCCATGTCTAGCCACCACATTTTTACTTGTCTATTTACATAATAAGGACCTCAAATTTAATGTTCCATAGCTATTTAACACCTTTAGCTAGTAGAACAAAACTTTTATACTTTATGCGATTTAGTCCTTTTTCAAAAATTAAGCATTCAAACGGTAAAATTTCTTAACAAAATTTTTACACCATCATATTATAGTGCTATAGACCTCAAAAGAATATTAAAATAAATTATATGACCTCGAATTTGTGGTCCCAAAACCACTATTTTGACAAGGCCCAAAATCAGGATGTTTCATGGTTAATGTTGTTAATTATTTACATGCAAACTTACTAAGCTTTATGCTTACTCCCCTTTCTTTTTCATTTTCTTATAGTATTGCAAAGCTAACTCAAGGATCGAAGGATGTCGCATCTCGATTCACACTATCAAACTAATCTTTTGAGGTATATTAAATTCAAGTATTTTGAGTATGGCATGTATAGGGACTTGGTTTTTTTATTATATGTCATATTGGTTTAGCCAAATGTATTGGCTTATAATGATTTAATGATTCATTTTGTATATGGCCATGATATATGGCTCATATTAATTATGGGGATGTAATCCTATTTGTATATACATGCATGTCCTATGGTCACTCATTATGTTATTAAATTCATTTGGCATGGATAAATTGTGAATATGATCATGGATGTTTGATGATGGAATTGTGAGTAAATGGCATAATAGCAACTAAGGCATGAATGTATAAAATGGAAGTAAATTGATGTTACATATTGCATGTGATTTGGTAAGCTTGGTCTAAATAAAATATGAAGTCTTAAGCTAGTGTAAATTGATGAGAAGTTGATATGCATGAGCCATGTTTATAAATGTATCAGTGCCTATTTATGCTATGTAGGATGTCATTGAGATGTGTAAGTGTGCATGTGTTGTTGAGGGTGACAAAAGACTTGGAAAATAGGCTCAAAGTTGTCCACACAGGTAGACACAAGGGCGTGTGTCTAGACTGTGTGTGACACACGGTCTGCCCCGTGGGCGTGTGATCCAGCCGTGTGTCCCCTGCACCCTAATTAGGTAAAACAGAATGCCCAGTAGTAAACACACGGGTAGAGACATAGCCATGTGTCTCAGCCGTGTGAAGGACACGGCCTTAGGACATGGGCGTGTGCCCTAGTCGTGTGAAGTCTGCACCTGATTTTTTTGGAATTTAATTTGCCACACGGGTGTGCGACTTAGCTGTGTGATCCTAATTGTGTTGATGACATCATAAATATAGAGTTATAAGGGCTGAGGACACGCGCGTGTCCCAATCCACATGGGCGTATGTGACCACATAGCTTACTCACACGGGCGTGTAACCCTCCAAAACTAGAAAATTCTCTAAGTATCACAAAAGTTTTGAAAGTTCTCGGTTTAGTCCTGAACCACACTCAATGGATGTTTTGGGCCTCGTCGGCTCGTATAAGGGACAATATGCTTGTGTATAAATGGTTTTAATTTGGGTGAAATTTTGTGGCCCGATTTTGTATGAATGTTTATGTTTGAGTCTGGTAATGCCTTGGACCCTATCTCGGTGTCGGAAATGGGTAAGGGGTGTTACAAACTAAGTTACAGCAGGCACACGATCGTACCACACACCCGTGTGGTCAACCATGGGGGCGAAATTAGGCTTGATTTAAGCCATGTTTCTCACCCACTTCAAGCATACCTAAACCACAATATTTCATACCATTTCAATACACTTATAGGTAACCAAAACATGTCAATTCATCTTCAACCATTTCACTTCTCAAATCATAACCATAAACATACCAAAATAATATGTCATTACCAACAATTTCACCTATCTTCACTATGCATTTTTCTCATCATTTTATCAACTAATTCATGCCACAAAATTATACCAATTCATCATCCCTATATCATACCAAATCAACCATGATATATCATTGGTAATTAATCAAAACAATTAACCATTTAGCCATCACAACAACCATACCAAACATGCCAAAACATAAGGCCATATATACATCACATGTCACTTACCAAATTCATAAATTAAGCCAACCCAAATGGCCAAATACACACCCATATTTACATTATTTATGAGTCAAATCTCATGGCTAATATCATAAATCTAAACATATCATCATACCACTAGCCTATACATGCCATATACCATATTTACATAGCATCAAAAGTACCAATAAGTTGATCGATAGTGTGACAGTGTTCCTGATGATCTTCGAGTCTGAGCTAGCTTCGATTATCTATACAACAGGGAAAGAACACACAAAGTAAGTTTTAATGGCTTAGTAAGTCATATACAAATAAAATTACCACATGAATCAATATCAATTATATCAAATAGAAAAACTATGTATAAGCACATATAAGTTCACAAACCTTTCCCAATGTATACATATTCAATATCACATGTGAATTCATCAAATACTTCCCTTTTCAATACTCATATGAATCTTGTACGTACCTGTATCACTTAATTTAATCACACATTCTTTCTCATCTTGACATTGCTCATTTAACCTTTTGGAATTGTTAAGGATAGTTGGAAATCACATATAGCTCGTACAATGCCATATCCCATATATGGTCTTACATGTTATCACATATCGATGTCAATCCCAGCTATGGTCTTACACAAAATCAAATAACGATGCTAGTGTCCCAAACATGGTCTTACATGTAATCACATAATGATGCCAATGTCCCACACATGGTCTTACACATAAACACATCTCGTTGATCCTAATGTCATGACATTCGTATCCTATACTATTCCTAAGGTTCGTACGGGACTTTTGGATATTGTAACCCTATCAATTCTTGCTCGTATTTGATCATTCAACATTCATAGCAGTTCTATAACAATTAAACATATATAATTCAGTTTAAAGACATTTATTTGCATATGAACTTACCTTGTATTCAGAATAAACGGACTGGATCGACAATTCAATAACCTTTGATTTTCCCCGATCTAAATTCGATTTCTTTCGTTCTTGATCTATATACATTCAAAATTAACTCATTTATTCATAAAATCAATCAATTCAGTCCACAAAGACATATTTGGGCATTTTTACACTTTAGCCCCTAAATTTCCACATTTTTACAATTTAGTCCCTATTTCATAAACACACAAAATTCATGAAATTTCATTAAACCCAAGCCTATCCAAATTTTAGATAGGTTTCTAGCAGCCCAACACTTTCATTTATTTCACATTTCAACCCCTCAATTTACATTTTTCACAATTAAACCCGTAATAGGCATTTTTACTCAAAATCACTTAACAAAACTTGTGTAACTATCAACAAATATTCATTTTTCATCATCAACATTCAAAAAACTCAAGTATTCATCAATGGAACTTCACAAAATCATTAACAACTTCAAAAATTAAGGCATGGGCTAGCTAGAATACAAAGCAATGATCTCAAAAACGTAAAAATCATCAAAAATTGAGCTAAAATTGTACCTTAATTACTTAAATATGTGTAGCCAAATGAAGAACCGTAGTTCTTCTTGTTCTTCTTCTAAATTCAGTTAAAAGGATGATAATGAGCATGAATTTTACTTTTTTTTATTAATATATCATTTAAATACTAAATACTAATTTTCACCTTAATAAACATTAATAATAACACCAAATACCATGCCATTATCATCCATAAAATATCAAATGGTTTAATATCATCATAAGGACCTTTCATTTGATAAACCATAGCAATTAAGCACTTTAAACAAGTAGAATGCAACTTTTGCATTTTACGCGATTTAGTCCTTTTTCTCTAATTGAGCTATTAAAAGATAAAATTAGCTCACAAAATTTTTACACAAACATATGGAAACACAAAAATTTACACACTTTTTCATACCCTTTTTTAACTTAAATTCATGTAAATTCAGTTAAGTTCTTGTCAAAAACTAATTAATTTTTATAAAATAATTAAAGTGCACTTAAAATATGAACATGTTGAATTTTAGTTAATTTTATAAATATTTTTGATGAATTTTGGTTATTTTCGACAAATTTGAGCAAATGGCGAGAAATGGCTCAGTAGACATTGCTAGAAGCATAAAACTGAGAAGCAATTTGGAAGTATCGAGGCGAATTAATTTCCTGCCTAAGACGGTCCAAAATTATATGTATTAATTCATAATATAATTAATTTTAACTTATATCCAAGTTAATTTGGGTTAATAAATTATTATTAATTAATTATGAAAAATGGTTCGATTGAACCAAACCGAGTGAACCGAACTGGCCAAGAAGAGGACAACCCAAAACTGTCTAAATGCTGACCCAATTTAGCTCATTAGCTGATTATTTAATCTGAAAAGAATCCCTTGAAGACATGTTCAAATTGCAAATCAGCCCCCTCCACAATTGATGGCTTTGAGGATTTTCCCCAAGCCATATTTAGCAAAGTTGAAGCCATCAACTTTGACACATAGATGGCGGGCCAAGGGGTGGCTCTTTGGCTGCTATTTTTAGCAAATTTTAGATGCCACATTTAGCTATAAACCCCCCTTGGCTGATCATTCAAGGCATCCCTCATTCATTCACATCTCTTCTCTCCTCTCTCACTTTCTCCTCTCATTTTCCCATTCCAAGCCCTTGCTCTCTTGCTGATTTCTCCTCTTGGAAAAGGGGTATTCATCAGCCATTTTGGAGCAACATTGAAGTGTTCATAGCAGCCTTGATCAGCGAGGACAACAGGGAATGAAGACGGAGCAAACTAGTCAAGCCACAGAGAAACACCGGATTTGGTTCTTGTTCCCTATCTCTTTAATTTTTGTTGTTGTTGTTACGATGAACATATCTATGAATATTTATGTTGTTGGAATGGTTAATTTAATCAGCTTAGCTTGAATTTAATTCGTGTTGGTTTGATTGCATTTCATCTGCTTAAATTATTAAAATTGTGTTCAAGTTGTTATAGGCCTCTGTAAAATGTTTGGTTAAGTATAATCATGCCTAAGTTATTCTTGCATTACAATTGTGAGGTATCTGATGAATTAATTATTTAAACAGATTGAAATTATAATTAATTGACACAATACTTAATCAGTGCATGTTTATTCTTCTAAGGTACCTAAAGGTTAAATTAGCTATGTATTTGGTGATACACTTGCCTTGCATAACTTGCAAGATTATTGTGATTAAACTATTTCAAGGTAAGGATACCTTGTTACCTTACGTAGTCTTTTATGTGCTTATTAGATTTAATTAATCGTTTGAATTGACATAGGGATATGCAAGAGATTGGTTCAATTTAATGAGCATGTATGTGCAATAACATGTTTGCTTATTAAAATTCGTTTAATCATTTTAATTAACATAGGGATATGTTAAGAGATGAATGGATTTGTGTAGGTGAATATTTTCATAAGTTAGCAAATTACAGAGTTGCCGTGAATTTATTCGTAACAACATAAACATGGGTTTAATAATTATAAGTTAAAGAAATGTACTTAAATCAACACAATTATCTCATCTTGATTAAATCATATTTTGAAATCAGGCATTAGAACTTTTATTTTTATTTAGTTTAAAATCTTATTTTTTTTAATCACCCTTTTTCGAAACAAATATTTTTCTTTGCCAAAGTGTTTTAAATAGCGTTCATAAATAATTCTTTTCGCAATCCCTGTGGGTACGATAACTCGACATTTACTTGTCACTTTATTACTTGTTCTGATTGTGTACACTTGCACATTTCCGTCGTTCCTAGTTTTTGGTGGCGTTGCCGGAGACTGTTTTAAAATGTCATTATTTGTGAATCCGTTAGTTTTGCATTTTGGTTTAATTTTCTATTTAAATTCTAACGTAATTAATTTTTCTGTGATTATTTCAAGTGTTTATGAGTATTGACCGAATCATCGATTTACTCCCTGTAGTCCTTGAGATAGCACGAACTTTTCGACAACGAAGAAGGCAAGCGAATCAGAGAAGGACCGAAGAGATGAACTTCGAAAATCTGATCCAAGGAAATCCTATCCTTATTACTGATGATAGGGATAGAGCTTTAAGGCAGTATGCTATGCCAGTATTTAATGGTCTTAATCTGGGTATTAGGAGACCCAAAATTAAGGCACAACAGTTCAAGTTGAAGCCAGTCATGTTCCAAATGCTTCAGACAATGGGCCAATTCAGTGGAATGCCTACCGAAGATCCACACCTACATTTAAGATTATTTATGGAGGTGAGAGATCCTTTTAAGTTAGCCCGAGTACCCGAAGATGCATTACAATTGAAGCTGTTCCCATATTCCTGGTTGAACTCATTAGTATTGAATTCAATTTCCACATGGCAAGAGTTAGTAGAAAGATTCCTTATGAAGTATTTCCCGCCTAGCAAGAACGCTAAGTTGAGGAAAGAGATCACTACTTTCCAGCAAATGGATGATGAGTCCTTGTATGAGGCATGAGAAAGGTACAAAGAGTTATTACGGAAGTGCCCTCATCCTGGAATCCCATATTGCATCCAACTTGAGACATTTTATAATGGTCTCAATGCTCACACGAGGATGGTAGTGGATGCTTCTGCTAACGGTACTCTCCTTTATAAGTTTTATAATGAGGCTTATGAAATCATTGAGAGGATTGCCAGCAACAATTACCAATGGCCAACCAATCAAGCAGCGTCAGGAAGACGAGTTGCCAAAATACATGAAGTAGATGCTCTTACTTCACTCGTATCTCAGGTATCATCAATATTCTCAGTGCTTGAAAATCTTACTACTAATGGGTCTAATAGTTTTGCAGCACAACTACCAACCTAATTTGAAAATATAGCCTGTGTTATTGTAGGGAAGGACATTTGTTTTAAAAATGTTCATCAAACCCGGAACCCATGTACTACATAAGTAGCTAGAACCAAAATCGAGGAAGGCAAGGACTGCAATCCAATTTCTACAACCCATCATGGCGAAACCACCCAAATTTTTCTTGGAGTAACCAAGGGGTTGGAACCAGTAATACTTATGCCCAACCTAGATCGACCCAGCCACCCAGTTTCCCCTAACAAGTTCAGAAACCAACCCAAGTTGAACCATCCAATGGCTTAGAAAATTTGTTGAAGGCATACATGGCCAAGATTGATGCCTTAATCCAAAGCCAAGCAGCAACATTAAAAAACCTGGAAAACCAAATGGGCCAGCTTGCAACTGAACTCAGGAACCGACCACAAGGTATTTTACCTAGTGATACAGAGAATTCGAGGAATCTAGGGAAGGAACATTGCAAAGTGTTGACATTGAGGAGTGGAAAGACAATAGAGCCCAACACCATCAAAGCTGAAAAGGAGCAAGCTGATGCTCAAGATTCAGAAGAAGTTCAACCGAGTGTTGAAATTCCAGTTTCACAAGAACTGTTTTATCCCAAGTGGGCATACTTTAAATGCAGCGATAAAGGCTTCAACTCTATTATGAGGGGTTCCTCTATACAAGATTTAGAAAGCTTGAAAGAGTGATCTAATAAATCTTAGGGTTTACACTTTTTCCCTAGTCTATCCAAAATTTGCTTCACCTCTATGAGTTCATTGAATTCTTCGAAAGTCTCCATTTCATTTAGCTTAAGTAAATTAGTATCACTATTGGAATTGTTGTGGAAACATCTTGCAAACTCTTCCTCCACTATTGTTTCTATCATATTAATGGCTTGGCATTTTTTATTCTCATCGGCACATTTCAGGGCATTGAATAAATTAAGTGTAACCTACTGGTCATTCATCCTCATGGTTAATTCACCTTTCTAAACATCAATTAAAGTCCTGCCAGTAGCAAGAAAAGGTCTTCCAAGAATAATTGGCATGGCATGGTCAGCTTAACATTCTAAAATAAGAAAATCCACAAAAAAGATAAATTTATCTACCCTTACAAATATGTCTTTGATTTTACCTTCCAGATGGGCATAGGATCAATCGACCAGTTGCAATGTAACTATAGTAGGTCTCGCTTTCCAAATTCCTAGCTTCCTGAAAATAGCATAGGCATTAGATTTATACTCGCTCTTAAATCACATTATGCCTTACCAACATAACAATTTCCAATTAAACATGGGATGGTGAAACGTTTTCGGTCCTTCAATTTTGGAGGCAGTTTGTTCGTCAACATTGTTGTGCACCCTTCAGTGAGAGCAACAGTTTCAAATTCTCCTAATCTGCATGTAACAACCCATTTTCAGTAAAATTGAAACAGTGATTTTGAAACCACAAATTTGACATGAAAATATTTATTTTATTATTATTTTAATATTTATTGTATGTTAGCAAGGTCATATAAAAATTTCGTTAAGAAATTTTATCATCTGCATGCTTATTTTGGAAAAAAGGACTAAATCGTAAAAGGTGCAAAAGTGGAGTTCTAGTAGCTAAAAGTATTAAAGGGCTATAAAAATTTAAAGTAAGAGTACTTAGATGGTAATTAGACCATTTATGTGATAGTGGACATTTATGAGATTGGTTTTATTGAAATTATGGTTGTTTTAAAAGGGTAAATAGGGAAATTAAAGTAAAAACTAAGTAAAATTAAGATATCATCTTCTTCCTTTTTGGTTTTCTTCAATCGAATGTTCAACAGAAAATTTGCTAGGGTTCATTAATCTCAAATTGTTTTCATATAAGTATTTTTCATCCCATTTTTAATGTTTTCTATGTTTTTGAAGTCATTGTAGCTTAATCTAGCTAGCCTAGGGACTAATTTGCAAAATAGTTAGAAGGTTAGGGTTTTACCATGAATGTATTCATGTGATTTTTGATGTTTGATTGAAGAAAATGAATCTTGGTTGTTAAATAAACAACTTTTGTAAAGTGTTTTTTGTTGAAAATGTCAATTAGGGATTTAATTGAGAAATGTGAAATATTCATGGTGAAAATTGTGAAATAATGAATTATATGAGTTGATATAGACATATATGTAATTTGGCTAGCTTGGGTTAGGGATGAATTTGCATGAATTTCAATTTATGAGCTTAAGGACTAAATTGTAAAAAAATCAAAATAATAGGGGCAAAAGCATAATTTTGCAAAAATTTGAATTTTTAGATTGAATAGAGTAGAATGATTACTGAATGGATTAAATTTGATTATTTAGATCAAGTTAAGCCTCGTACAAATTTAGATTGAGGGAAAGATAATGTGTGGACTAGTCGATCCTATTTCATCATTTTATGATCGAGGTAAGTTTGTACATTTAAATAGCATTTTAATGTATTTGATTTAAATGCTATTATGTTATTTGCCATATCATGTCATGACGGAAAATCCAATGACGTTATGATGACTATCGAGCACCGTTTGAACCTTAGGAATATATAAGATACAAATGACATGTCATTGGGTTACCATATTTCGAGTGCTGGTTTTGAACATCCTACCGATGGCTGAGTTCTAGCACTTGTTGCTAATACTCGTCAGCTTGTGTGAGCATGCCCATTTATGGCTCCGGGGAGTGTTTACATAAAGAAAAAGGAAAGGAATGGTTTCGACCATGTGTTAGCACACTATGTGTGAGCTTCATGTGTATCCAATATTATTCTAAGTGGTTCAACAGGCATAAAAAGGGATGAACCGGTAATGGTTCTGGTTGATTTCACTATGGAATTTTGGAAATGTATGAAATATTTGATGATTAAGTTTGTATAGCCATGATATGAAAAGTGTGACTTCATATGTATTATGTTCATGAAAATTTCCTTACCATGTGATGATATTGTTAAGTTATGTGTTTAATAACTAACTTGTGTTGTTGATGATGCTTAGGCTTGTGCCAAGCTATTGGCTGGATTGAGTAATGTTTATTTTTAAGCTTATGCATTGAAATGGAAAGCATTGTTCCTGATTTATGAACTTACTAAGCATTATATGTTTATGTTGTATTTCTTTACTATGTTTTATAGATTATCGGAAGCTCGATCGGTTTGGAAGCTCATCAAATACCTATCACACCATCCAGCGACTATGTCAATAGATTTTGATGTTTCGAGTTATAGTTATAACGGCATGTACGTGAATTGTGTTTGATGAAATGGTCATTATGTTTGGCTTGTAAATGTGGTGTTTTAGCTGATGAACTTTTGGTATTTTAAATGCTTTGATGGTTGGTGTTGAAATGGTCAAGTGAAGTTATGTTTTGTATGGCTCTTTTGGACTGAACATAGCGTGTACAAGTCCAGAATATAGTTTATTGTATAACCTATGATGGTGTGATAACTCCTGACTTGTTTGAAAATTATGCTTTCATTTTGAAATGACATCCAACCAATCCAACTCCGATGAAGTTGAAAGTAACGCAAAAGCCTCCATTGACGGAGCAACGTCGAGTGGCACTAGGCTCGTATCTAAGGATTGGGGAGGAAAGGCTAAGGAAGCCTTCTTCCATTTGATGAATGAATTGTTTAGTGAGTTCGTACGAACGAACCCAGCAGCTCAACGACCTCCACCCCTACATGTTCCCCAAATGTTTCCCGTAGTTCCTCAGGGTTTGGAACCAACGCGAGTTAGTAAGTCGCTAGTTGATAGAATTCATAAATATAGAGTTGAAGAATGTAGAGCTACAACTGAAGATGATCCAGAGAGAGCTGAATTCTGGTTATAGTACACAATCAGAATTTTTGACAAATTGTCTTATTCACCGGTAGAATGCGTAAAATGTGTCGTTTCCCTTTTAAAAGACTTAGCTTATCAGTGGTGGAACACTTTGGTTTCAGTAGTGCTGAGATAGCGTATAGATTGGGAATTCTTTCAAACTAAGTTCCGAAAGAAGAACATAGGTCAGAGATTCCTTGATCTGAAACGCAAAGAATTTCTTGAGCTTAAATAGGGCCAAATGACAGTGTTCGCGTATGAGAGGGAATTTTTTCGATTAAGCAAGTATGCCCGGGAATGTATACCAAACAAAGTCCCAAAATGTAAATGGTTTGAAGATGGGTTAAATAAAGGCATAAAGTTGTTAGTCAAGATACTTGAATTGAATGAATTCATTGTTTTAATTGATCGAGTGTATAAAGCTGAAGAGCTTAGCAAAGAAAAGAGAAAATCTAACTACGAAGCTCGAGATTTGAGAAATAAATCATCGTGAAAGTCATATCAATCATCATCAAAGAAGTCAAAAGAATGTTATAACTATTCAACAGCTTTAGTTGGATAATCCAGTAGAGATAGAGGTAAACAGCATGCAAGTTCAAAACCTTAAGCTACGCCCGTTGCGAGCGTAGGTAGTGCTAAGGGAAATAAGCTCGATTGTCAACAGTGTGGACAACGAAATTTTGGTGAGTGGATGATAAAAGTCAGTGCATGTTTAGTTCATATGAGCATTTTATTTGAGACTGCCTTAAGAAATCTGAAAAAAAAAAGCTTAGATTGTTCGACCGAGTAACATGGCTGCAAGAGGGAGACTGCCAAGGAACCCTGAGGGCAATGCGACATGGCCGTGTGTCCTCTGTAAGTTTCAAAGGGTTGCAAGTCAGGCAGTTACACGACCTAGCACACGGTCTAGCACACGAGCACGTGGGGCCATTTTGAGAGTTACACGGCCTGGGACACGGGTGTGTGGCTTGGCCATGTGACCCAAGTCAGAGAGTTACACGGGATGGGACACGGCCATGTGTCCCTACTTTGAATGCCGATACGGCCATTTGACCCCTGCAGTGTGAAAAATTCTATCTTTTTCAATAAAGTTCTAAATGTTTTTTATTTAGCCTCGAATCATCTATATAGTGATTCTAAGGCCTCGAGGGCTCGAATAGGGGACGTTGTGCATGAGTTTGATTGAATTATGCCATGATTTGTAAAATGGTTGAAATTGAATGTTTTAAGTTAAAATTCTTTGGTAATACTTTGAAACCCTATTCCTGAGGGGTACAGGTTAGGGGTGTTACACTGTGTTTCTTTGACAATATGTCCTTCATGAATTTTACATAGTTGGGCATTTGTTCTAATGTTTCGACTAGCGGTATGTTGATATGGAGTGGTTTAAGGACATATAGAAATCTTCTAAACTAGGCCTCTTGTTTACAATTGTGGAACCGTTGAGGACAAGGTAGAGGTGGTCATCCTTCAGCTTTTTGAAACTGTTTTGTTGTGGAATATTTGTTGGTAGCCTGATCTGGTTCTGCCACAGCATTCTTCTGCCTACCCTTTCCAAGTGCAGTATGTTTTTCAGATGGCTCTAGGATCTTTACCTAGTTATGTCTTGAGTCGTCCTCTTCTACCATGCCATTTTAAATAACATCATCTAGTTGAGTCCTACTTCTAAGAGTAATGGGCTTACATCCTTGCCTTGTGTCCTCAAATTTTTGGTGTCGCTGGGTAATACTCCTTGTAATCTTGTGTTCAAAGCATTGGCTATCTGCCCCACTTGATTCTCAATCACTCGGAGGGATGCATGGAAAGACGAAAATGTACAAGTGTGCACAATCGCAACAAGTAATAAAGTGACAAGTAAATGTCAAGTTATCGTACCCATAGGAACTGTAAAAAGAATTATTTATGAATGCAATTTAAAACATTTTGGTGAAGGAAAATATTTTGTTTAAAGAGGGTGATTAAAAACTTAAGAAAATAACTAATTAAAATAAATAAAAGTGAAGTAAAAAGTTCTAATGCACGATTTCAAAATAAGATTTAATCAAGATGGTATAATTGTGTTGGATTAATTACACTTCTTATCTTAGAATTATTAAACTTATGTTTATATTGTTACGAATAAAATCACGGCAACCCGGTAATTTGCTAACTTATGAACATACTTACATACCAAAATCCACTCATCTCTTGACATATCCCTATGTCAATTCAGCCGACTAAATAGATTCTAGTAAGCAAACAGGTTATTGCACATACATACTCATTAAAGTAAACTAATCTCTTACATATCCCTATGTCAATTCAAATGATTAATTAAATCTAATAAGCATATAAAAGACTACGTGAGGTAACCCTACCTTGAAATAGTTTAATCACAATAATCTTGCAAGTTATGCAAGGCAATAATATCGCCAGATACATTGCTAAATTAACCTTCAGCTACCTTAGAAGAATAAACATGCACTGATTAAGTACTGTGTCAATTAATTGCAATTTCAATCCGTTTAAATAATTAATTCATTAGTTACCTTACAATCGTAACGCAAGAATAACTTAGGCATGATTTTACTTAATCAAGCATTTTATCGAGGCCTATAACAACATAAACAAAATTTTAACAATTTAAGAAGATGAAATGCAATCAACCCAAAATGAATTAAATTCAAGATAAGCTGATTAAATTAACCATTCCAACAACATGAATACTCATAGATATGTTCATTATAACAACAACAAAAATTAAAGAGATAGGGAACAAGAATCAAATCCGGTGGTTTTCCGAAGCTTGACTAGGTTGCTCTATTCTTCCTTCTTGTTGTCCTCGCCAATCAAGGCTTTGATGAACACTCAATTGCTGCTCCAAAATGATTGAAAAACACCCCTTTTCCAACGGAAGAAATCGGCATAAGAGCAAGGGAATTGGAATGGAAAAATGAGAGAAAAAGTGAGAGAGGAGAGAAGTGTTATGAAATGAATGAGGAATGAATGAGATGCTTTGAATGATCAGCCAAGGGGGGCTTTTATAGGTGAGTGTGGCAGATGAAATTTGCTAAAAATAGCAGCCAAAGATCCACCCCTTGGCCGGCCACCTGTGTGGCAAAGTTGATGCTTTCAACTTTGCTAAAAATGGCTTGGGGCAAATCCAAAAATCCACCAATTGTGGAGGGGTTTGAATGCAACTTTGACAAGACTTCAAGGGCTTCTTTGCAAGCTTAATTAATCAGCTAATAAACTGATTTGGCTCAGCATATGTCCGATTTTGGGCAGCCCAATCTTTGGCTGGTTCACTTCAATCAGTTCGATTCAACTAGACCACTTTTTCCATAATGAATTAATAATAATTTATTTAATAATAATTTATTTAGCCCAAATTAAATTGGGTATAAATTAAAATTAATTATATTATGAATTAATACACATAATTGGACCGACTTAGGTTGGAAATTAATTTGCCTTGATACTTCAAATAGCTTCTCGATTTTGTCTTTAAAGCAATGTCTGCCGAGCCATTTTTTGCCCTTTGCGCAATTCTGTCGAAAATAACCAAAATTACTCAAAATTAATTATAAAATTAACTAAAATTCATCATGTTCATATTTTATGTACAATTTAATTATTTTATAAAAATTAATTATTTTTCGACATGAATTTAATCAAAACAGTGTGATTTTAAGTTAAAAAGGGCATGTAAAAATGCGTAAATTTCCGTGTTTCCAATGCAGCATGACTCTAGATCACAACATCATTCTTGGAAATATACTCCTTTAACAAAGCTTCCATAGAAGTAGATGATGATGCCTGATCATACTGGTTACTTTGTCATGCCATTGTTTGAATGTATCCTAGTGGTGCATTGTTGACATTCTGCCTTGCGACAGTATTGGAATTTCCTACACTTTGATTATTCCAACTAAAATTCAGATGTTGTCTCCACCTCGAATTGTAGGCATTGGATTATGGATTATTGTTTCGATTAGAGTTCCCTATATAGTATACTGACACTGGATTAGATGGACATTCATCAAACATGTGTTTTTCACCACAATAAACACATAATGATTCAGCTACTTTTATCTCCTACAAAGTAGTTGAAGGTTTCATGGTTTTAATTATATTAACTATAGAAGATACATAGGTTGTCAATGAATTGATTACATCGATCTCGATAGTACCAACAGCTCTCTTACCATTCCCAACTCGTGTAGTCGGATACTGATAATCATTGTTGGCAATCTTTTCAAAAATTTTGTACGTTTTGTTGTATGTCTTGTTCAACAAAGTATAATTTTCTAAGGCACCAACTACCGTTCGTGTATGCACATTTAGCTCAGTGTAAAACATCTTTATTTGAGTCCAGTGCTGGAATCCATGCATCAAACATTTCCTGATTAACTCCTTAGATCTCTCTCAAGCTTCATATAGCATCTCATCTTCAAATTGTTGAAATGTAATATCGTTTCTCAACTTAGCATTCATAGTGGAAGGATTATACCATAACAAAAATCTCTAGCAAAGGTCATTCCATGATGCAATTGTTCCTGATGACAAAGCATTTAACCATGCCCTGGCACAATCTCTTAAAGAATACATGAATAGCTTAAGTCTCAAGGTATCTTTAAGAACACTTTGTTGTTTGAATGAATCACAGACTTCTAGAAAATGTCTTAAATGTAATCATGGCTCTTCAGTGGGTGGTCCACCAAACTGTCTTAAGGTTTGTAACATTTAGAACATTACCGGTTTCAACTCAAATTGCTGAGCTTGTATATTTGGTCTAACTATCCCTGGATTCAAATCATTCAGCATTGGGACAACATGCTCTCTGATTAGTCTATCTTGATTATCCACCACATGCCCAATGTAAGGATTCTCATTGTGATCATTTGGATTGCCATTGAGATCATTCATGTTTCCATCCATTTTTCTCAATTATTTTTTCTTTCTTCTTAAAGTTCTATCAATATTTGGATCAAAAAGGTATTTTGTGTTAGCAAGAATGCCTCTTCTCACGCTCTAATGGAAAACCTGTAAAAGTAAATACATTGGGTTAAATAAAACTACTAAGTAAAATAACCAAACCAAATTTCACCAAATTGTCGATCCCCGACAACGACACCAAAAACTTGTTGCATGTAAAATGATATGCGATTTGTACAAGTTCACATGTCGGCTCAAGTAATAAAGTGTTGATTGAGTATTGTTCCCACGAGGATCAGATTGAGGCACAAAGTTGGTCAAGTTATTTGAATAAATTCGGGTCAATGCTATGGCAAAACAATTGAATGAAATGTTATGATAAAACTAAGGTAGATATGCAATGAGGAGTAATATATGGAATTAACTGGAAATGATATGAAAAAGGTAATAGTAAGAATGTAATGGAAAATATGAGAGTGATATGCAAATATTTTATAAATAAATAACTACTAAATATGATGTGGCAAAGATATTTCGCAATAAATAAAGATATAATGTCTACGATATTTATGCCGTAGGTTGGGATTATTCAGACTAAATCTTCATTGTCAATAATTCCACGAAAAAATCTTGATTAACTTACTGTGCAAAACAGTTCTAAAGTGATCTGTCTCTTTTGAGGCAAAACATCAACTTACTATCCCTGCTCATACAGGGTCTTATTGCAGCTGCCTGTGTAATTCATGCTATATGATACAAGCATCATTCGAATGCTTGCTCATGCCATCCAATATTAGTTAAATTTATCTAACCTTTTCCGTATTAAATTAACTTAACAATAATAATTTGCCATAGACTATTCCTAATGATTACACTTAAACAATTGAATGGGCAGTAAGATAATCAGATTTATACCATGAAAATTAAAAGCAGTTAAATGTTATCAAAATAATCCCAACCCAATGAGATTTAACTCATTGGTTGGGAAATAAAATTCCAAACCATCACCATCGTTTACAACCAAATCAATTCACAAGAGAACACGATGGAAATAATGGAATAACGTCGAGAGAATAGCTTCTACTGGTCCACACTTCAGTAGCACAGTGCCTAGTGTTTTTTGGGAGGATGACTTCCTCTTTCAATTGAACCCTCTTACTCTTGCCTTAGGATCTTCCCGTCTTGTTGTTCTCTTTTTTTTGTGGTTTAGGGTTTCCTCATTTGGCCTATTTTTAAGCTCTCCTTAGGGTAAATCTAACAACCAAAGATTATCTTCTCTCTTTTTAAATTATTTTTGGTTTAAAATCCTTCCTTTTTGGTAGGTGGTTATTAGCTTATTATCTCATGATCTTTTTCCTGGTTTTAAATTTGTTTTCTCAGATAAAACCAATAGCCCAAGATTTATCTCCTCCTCTTTTTAGGCAGATTTATCTAGTACAAGCAGAGTTGGCTAAAACTGGTACGCATTGACTATTAACTTGGTCATATTCCCGAAATCATGAATTGCCATGACCTAGAAGTTGGTAAACTATAAACCGTTTTGCCTCGACAAAACTTCACTCATTTATTTCTCATTCCTCATTCCTCATCTTGCACCTACAAAACCACCAAACATAACCCTTCCACATGTAATTAAAAGTAACAAATTATAATATTTAAGCATCATCCAAGTTCATTATGCAATGTTCTAAAAAATGCTAAAATAATATCCTAAAATGCAACTAAATGCACCTAAGTACAGACAATTAGCTAGATCTAAAGGCATGAAATATAACTCTTTTCAAAAGTTATCAGTAGTTTGCTTCTTTCGAGAGTCAAACTTCAAGCTACCATTCCTAAGGCTTTGTATGTCTATAAGCTTCAAAGATGGTACCCATTGTTTTATCCTTACTTTGTACGAAGCACAGCTCTATGTCTAGAGTCCTACAAATATTCTTTCGAGTACTCACTTCTATCATTCGATCACAATCCAACTAGTCTAACCTTTTCAGAATTAAATCAAGTTTGTGAACATACCATACATCCATCTATGTTTAGATATTGCATGTATGCATTCAAAATAGCACAAATCGAATGAAACAGAAGATCTAGTCACGACGATGCTTGATCATTAATGGAAATAAAGATTCATCAAGAAATTCCAACCTAATGAGATTAGCTCATGGGTTGGACATTAACATCCAAAATAATGGTATCATTCAACAACATCATTTAACAGTTAAAATTCCACAAAAATTAATCAAGATAATGAAGGAAGAACTTCAGAAAGCTTTTGTAACAACCCATTTTTTAGTGAAATCGGAACAGTGGTTTCGGGACAACAAATCTGGCCCAAAAATAAAATTTATTTTATTATATGGTCCAGATTATGATATACATGTCGTGTGAAAAATTCAATATGAAAATTTTATCGATTAAGTGTTTAATTACAAGAAGGACTAAATCGCATAAAATGTGAAAGTTTAATTCTAGTAGATATAAGGACTGAATAGCTATAAAATTCAAATCTAGAGGTCCTTATATGGTAATTAGACCATTAAATAAAAGTATGTAGATTTTTTGTGACTCATCCTTGGAAAAATTAGAAAATAGTAGGAATTAAATTGGAAATTGAAATAAATAATTAATTAAAAAGATAATAAAAAGAAAATAACATCTTATTTTGTCATCTTCAACCCCAAAATTTTATGGAAACCCTAGGAGAAAGAGAAGAAACTTTCAAAGCTTGATTGGGTAAGTTTTCTAGTCCCGTTTTTAGTAATTTTGATTTTTTTGAAATCAGGATAGCTTAAACTATCTATTTGGGGGATTAATTTGAAAAGTTATCAAGGTATGAAATTTGGGAACTAGATGTATATGCTGAAAATTAAAATTTATGGTAGAAAATGAAAGGTTGTTGATAGATAAACAACTTTTACGAAGTGGTTTTTGATGAAAACATGATTTAGGGACTAAAATGTAACGATGTGAAATTTGATGAAAAATTTTGAATTTTTATGAATACATGTTCTTTAAATTTTGTAATGGGGTTTTGGTTAGGCTTGGAATAGGAAGTAAATTGCACAAATTTCATTTTTCGAGCCTAGGGACGAAATTGGAATTTATGGAAAAGTTAGGGGCAAAATGGTAATTTTTCCTAGAACGTAAATTGAGTCCAAATAAATATAAAATATTGAAATTAATGATTAAAGCTATTTATATAGGTCCAGACAACACAAGTTTGAGGTTAGACCGAGGAAAAGAAAAGATTTCAGATTAGTAGATTTTATACGCGAACAAGTGTCGAGGTAAGTTCGTGTAACTTAATCGGGCATGTAAATATGTTTAATTGAATGTTGTGTTGTATGGAATGTGACTTATATTGATGTACATTATTTGTATGCTATAATGAAAATTTTAATACATGCTTGAAATGGTGAAAAAGGGTTAAGTCCCGATTGAATATTGCATTTCGATGATTATATGTGCTTTCCCGAAGCGAATAAGGTCCTGCATTTGGTGCAGATAGGATTTACCTCAGATGAGTAATCCTATTGACCTTATTATAGAAATGATTTAGCCCAGACGGGTAATCCTTATATAATACCTCTCAAGTATACGTTACGATTAGGGTTTAGCTTGGACTGGTAATCCTGTTATACAACATGTGGCTCGAGAGTGTGTTCCTTGATTAAGTGCCCTAATGGGTACCCTCGAATAAGAATTAACAGATTATTAAATCGTACACCCCGTGTGTACTACTTGAGTATCCATCGAAATTTCAGTGATTCAATAGACATAAAATGCTTGACATGATATGAGAATTATGAGATGAAATGATAATGACTTGAAAGAATATTGTATGATGAGCTCACCTATGTTTACTTGATTGATAAGAAGATTTTGGTGACTAACATGTTTGATTGAATGTATGTGTTTCGGTAATTTAGCCAAATGGATGGAAAACATGATATTGTATGCTTAGATTTAATAAATGGGAATGGTAAGTTTAGTTTCTGTTATACGAACTTACTAAGCATGTAATGCTTACTCCATTTTATTTTCCCTATTTTATAGTGCTCGAACGCTCGTAAAGGTTGGAAGATCATTGAAGCATCGTCACACTATGGACTAGCTTATTTTGGGTATACATAGTAAAATCATTTTGGTATAATAGCATGGATAGGATAACTTGGCCGTTAGTGGCATGAAAATGATGTTTTGTAACCTAGCCATTGGAATGACTAATAATGGCTTATTTTGGTAAGATTAAATAGGTTATTATGATATATTCATATGTGATATGTTAAGTATATGTGATCAAATGATGTTAAATCCTAAGTTAATCCAAGGTAAGTTTATAAACACATATGCATGTAACGGTATGCCATGATGAATGATGGAATTGTTTAATTTGAATGCTTGGATTGGTTGGTATTGGATGTCTGTTTCAAGTGTAGGTCTTCGGTGAAATTTTGGGTGAGAAATGAAGCAAGAAATGGCTTCATTTTGTCCACGGGCAAACACACGGGTGTGTGTCTAGACTGTGTGTGACACATGGCCTGGTAACATGGGCATATGGTTAGGCCGTGTGTCCCCTGTACCTTAATTTTGAGAAGCAAAATGCTTAGAATTGAGCACGCAGGCAACGACATGGGCGTGCGTATCAGTCATGTGTGCAACACGGCCTAGAACACGGGCGTATATCTTTGCTGTGTGAAACATATACCTAATTTCGAATTAAATTAATTAACCACATGGCCTAGCACACGGGCGTGTGGCATGGTTGTGTGCACAAGTCAGAGAGTTACACGGGGTCGAACACGGCCTGTAGCACGGGCGTGTCCCAAGGTCACACGGACGTGTCCCTTGGACCACACGGGAGTGTGAGCCGTGCACCTTGGAATATTTTTAAAATTTTACAAAAAATTCTTAGAGCTCTCGATTAACTCCCGATTCGATTCTAATGCTCGTATTAGGCCTCGAGGGTCCAATTGAGGGACGTTTTGAATAATTTCAGTTAATGAATAGTAATTTATAAAAATTATTTGTAAAATATTCTAAAAGTTTTGGTAATGCTTCGGGACTCTGTTCCGATAGCGGATACGAGTTAGGGCTGTTACATTTAGTGGTATCAGAGCTACGATTTAGTGGATTCTTGGATTTGACGTAGCAAACACGAGTTTAGCTATACATGCCATTATATAAATTGTGATAGTGTGATGGCTCCTAATCATTTTAAATGTGTTTTTTATATAGTAATGTTATCCAACCGAGCTAGAGCTGAATCTGAGGAAGCTGAGAGTAATGCTTCAGCTTTAGTTCAAAGAGTTGCGTCTGCGTCTGGCAGTGAAAGGCCTGTGTCTGAGGGTCAAGTTGAGGAGGCAAAATAGACCTTTTTTCAATTGATGAATGAGTGGTTTACCGAGTACTTAAGAACAAACCCTGCTGTACAACGACCTCCCCTACCTACTTCTCAACCAGTTCCTAAGGTGCCACAGGGTGTTGAACCTGTTAGAATTGGTAAGCCTTTAGTAGATAAAATTCGCAAACATAGGGCGGAAGAATTTAGAGCTACCACAGATGATGATCTGGAAAGGGCTGAGTTTTGGCTAAAAAATACTATCCGGGTTTTTGATGAATTATCCTGTGCGCCTACCGGATGACTGAAATGTGCAGTATCTCTATTGAAGGATACAACTTATCATTGGTAGAATACCATAACTTTAGTTGTATCGAGAGAGAATGTTACATGGGAATTCTTCCAGGCTGAATTTAGAAAGAAATATGTTAGTCAGAGATTCATGGATCAGAAAAAGAAAGAATTTTTAGAACTCAAACAGGGAAACATGACTGTATCCGAATATGAACAAGAATTTGTTCGGTTGAGTAAGTATGCCAGAGAATGGGTTCTAATCGAGGATAAGATGCGTAAACGCTTTGAAGAGGTTTAAATGAAGACATCAAGTTACTGATCGAAATTCTCGAAATAAAGGAATTTGTGGTTTTAGCCAATCGAGCACAAAAAGCTGAGGAATTAATAAAAGAGAAGAAACAAGTTAAAAGAGAGCCTCGAGTTTCTGGAAAAAGACCTATGAGTAAGTTACAATCATTTGTTTCTAAGAAATTAAAGAAGTATTATGATAGGGTAACCACCTCTACAGAATATTCTAGAAGAGAGTGAGGCTCTCAACGTTCTAACCTGAGGTCTTCATCTCCATTTGTGACCAGTGCGGGTGGTGTCAGAAATCCCAAACCGAAATGTAAACAGTGTAACAAATTTCATTATGGGGAATGTCGGTCTAGAAGTGGAGCTTGTTTTGGATGTGGTTCACTTGACCATTTTTTCAAAGATTATCCAGAAAGGGTTGAAAAAGAGATAGAACCAGCTCCAAAGCCTAGTAATCCTGTTTTGAGGGGCAAACCACCCCGTCATCTCGGCAATGTTAGTGGTAGTCGAGGTACTACCATGGGTATAACTGTTAGATCTGAGGTACGAGCACCTGCAAGAACATATGCTATTCATGCTAGAGAAGATGCCTCTACACCAGACGTCATTACCGGTACATTTTCTCTACTTGATACTGATATTATTGCTTTGATTGATCCTGATTCCATACATTTATACATATGCACGAACTTAGTGACTGTTAAAAATTTACCTGTTGAATTCACTGAATTTGTGGTTAAAGTTTCAAACCCCTAGGCTAGTGTGTTATGGTGGATAAAGTTTGTAAGAATTGTCTGTTTATGGTAAAAGGTTTGCTTTTCGGCTGACTTAATGTTATTGCCATTTGATGAATTTGATGTGATTTTGGGAATGGATTGGTTAACCCAATATGATGTAGTGGTGAATTGTAAGTAGGAATATATTGAAATGTGAGAGTGGTGAATTACTTCATGTTGAATCTGATAAACTGGATGGATTACCTAATGTGATTTCAGAAATATCAGTACAAAAATATGTCAAAAAGGGTTATGATGCGTATCTTGCATATGTGTTGGATACTAAAGTATCTGAGTCAAAGATTCAGTCAGTGCTAGTTGTATGTGAATTTTCTGATGTATTCCCAGAAGAATTACCTGGTTTACCACCGGATAGAGAAATGGAATTCTCTATAGATCTTGTTCTAGGTACAACACCTATATCCATAACACCTTACAGAATGGCTCCTACTGAATTGAAAGAGCTGAAAGTATAGTTGCAAGAGTCGATTGATAGAGGTTTTGCTCAACCTAGTTTCTCACCTTAGGGTGCGTCAGTTCTATACGTAAAGAAGAAAGATGGATCGTTGAGGCTGTGCATTGATTATAGACAGCTCAACAAAGTTACAATAAAGAACAAGTACCTGTGACAACCCGTTTTAGACCCTAATCAGAACAGTGGTTTTGGAACCATGAAACTGAGTCAGAAAAATAATTCAATATTATTATCTGTGTTCATTATATGTGAATTAGCATATGTAAAGATTTCGTACGAAAATGTGATCGTTTGGGTGTTTAATTAATAAGAAAGGATTAAATTAATTTCTATGTTTTATTATGTGAATTTCCATGTGTGAAAAAAAATTGATGCTTTAATTTTGTTATTTGGATGTCAAATTATAAAAAAGGACTCAATTGATAAACCATAAAAACGTGATAGGTAAAAGTTGAAGTGGCCAAATTGTATATGGATAGCATCATAGAGGACTTGCATGTCAAATAGACCACTATGATTATAGTGGACGGTAATGATGATGAAAAATTTGGCATTTTGTGTATTGTATATTAGTGAAATAATATTAAATAGTTTTATATTAGAAAACCATGAATTAATAATAGAAAAAGGGTGATAAAAACAAAGTTTCTCTTTTTTTGTCTCCCTTTTACTTAAACTAAACAAGAAATTGAAGAAAGAACACCTAAGGCATTCGGCCATCTTGTGTTGGGAATTAAGGTATGATTTCATATGTTTTTCTTTGGATTTTGAGAAATTTAAATTGGTTTTGAAGCTCCTAACATGACCCATGTGTATGATTTTGTGTTTGTGATGCATGAAGCATTCGGTGATGAACCTAATGGGTTACATTGTGTATGTTTTGATAATTTGTAAGGAGAAATGTTTCTAATTGAGTCTGAACAAACTAAATTACTATATGTGGCTCAAATGAGCTTAAGCAGTCAGCTAATGAAGTTAAGTATATGAATTAGGAGCATGAGTCCATTCGGCAATTTAAGATAAATTTTGAAATAATGCTTAATATTAGTAGTACTTGTTTAATTGGAAAATTGAGCTTAGAATGGATGAATTTATGAGTTCAGGACAAAGAACATATATATTCGACTATGACTTTTCGTGTTTAATTTTGAATGTTGATGTTTCAAATTGAAAATGGAAGTTAGTGTGTTATAATACTTGCTTAATAATCAAAAGAACATGAGCTTAATGCTCAAATAGCATTCGGCTTTGGACTAAGTTAAATTAGTTAGAAAATGAGTTCCAAGATAGTTAATTATGTGTTAAAAGAGGGATTTAGGTTGTATATACGTGATTAAATTGAAAACAAGAGGCTATGTTAGCTAGTTGAGGGATTCAGCCATAGTGTTATAGTGAATAATAATTTGAACAAGGGTTTTAATTGTATGATAGGTTTTCGGCTATGGTTGATTGGATAATAAATTGGTGTGGATGCTTTGAATGAGATATGTACAATTATAAGTTAAATTTAAGGTTTGTTAAATTTGTCCTTATCATTGCCGAATGAGTTTAATGGCTAAAGAAAATTGTTAAGTGCTTAGTTAATGTGCATTCGGTCATTTAGGATGCGTATACATTTGATAATGTTTTGATGCTTTGAAATGGAATTTAATTAATAAGTAAGTTCTAAGCTTGTTGAATTTTGAGATGTGATTGGGAGTAAATTTGACATGAGCATATTTTGCTAATGACATATTGATAAATGTTGAGTTATGATACCATGATATTAACCTAATTATCAAGTTGCCGAATGTGCTTATAAGCAAGTGTAGTTATGTTATAATTGAACTAAGTGTGGCTAGTAAAGCCTATTTAGTTTTCTTGCTATGTTTGACCATAAATATGTCTGAGTGATTCTGATTATAGCTTAACGTTTAGTTAAGCATAATTGATGCTTTAAATTATATAGTTGTATAATCGAATTTGTTTTGGTTGATTGTTACTTTGTTACAGGATTTTTATTATTAAGCTTAAAGGCATTCGATCATGAGATGGATTAAGGTGAATAAATGTTTATTTGTTTGTTTGAATTGAGCTCAAGAGAAAAAGGAACTAAATTCGGAAAGGGGGAAAGCAAAAGTAGTTGATTAATCAATCCGTAATTGTGCAATGACATTCAAGGTAAGCCCTTAAGTAATTAAATTTGATTTGCTGCGTGCTTAAGATTATATAATATGATAAGTAATTATTTGACCTTTACAAGTTCGATTTGCAATAAGTATATTGAATTTAGGCTATAAAGCCGAATATGAAATGTATGATTTATGTATATAATGTGGCCGAATGACTATTAAGTAATGATGTGAAAGTGTGTAATATGTGTATACAATTTTATTGTACTTGTTTGTATAAAGTCGAATGTGAATTGAATGGTATATATGTGGTGACCGAATAGCTATTATGAAACAAAATCAAAGAATGGGATATTTGTATAATAGATGAATTGTGACTATTGTTCCTACTTGATCGAGGTTGTGTGTGAAATAATTTGTGAATATGGCATATAGCCGAATGTTTATTAAAAGTGAAACTGGGATAGTGAAAAGATTATGTGCTCTTTGTGTATGATTATTGAACCGAAAGTTAAAGGGTAGGTGTACATTTTGTGCTTATATTCGAATGAAGCAATTGAATTACTAATGTGATATGTTATGTGAAATGTGTTAACATGTGAATAAATATGCAAGACACTGGAAATGTATCCGGGTTAAAGTCCCGCAGGCTTCGTGCTGGAAATGTATCCGGGTTAAAGTCCCGCAGGCTTCGTGCTGGAAATGTATCCGGGCTAAAGTCCCGTAGGCTTTGTGCTGGTAATATAATTTCGGGTTTTATACCTAGCAGGCCAAGTGCCGATGTATTTGATAAAAGTATACAATTACAAGATCCTACACTAAGATGACAAATTGAAAGTGTATTACATATTAAGTTGGCCAGGTATGTATCATGTACTCGTATGCGATTTTGATTTGAATTAAATTATAAATGTATAAAGTGATGCATCTGTGAATAAGCGTTATGACTATAAATGTGATCGTGATACATTCGGTAAATGTGTGAAGTTATGTCAAGTGATTCCATGTTTATATTCAAATATAAACACTTGATCCTTGTGGAAAGGTTTGTGGAAGTATATGATTTTATTTTTAGGTGATTACGATCATGGAAAATTAAATGTGAATATGATATTGTATTTTATTCATTTCAATTGAACTAAAGTAGATAGTGAAGCATTCTAATGCCTATGTTATATGAGTTCGATCTTGAATGACATGATATACAAGTTTAAATAATTTGAATGCAAGGAATGTGTGAAAGAGCAAATTTGTAATAAATCTGCTTGGGACAGCAACAGTAGCATGATTTTAGAAAATCACCATAAATTGTGGAAATTGAATTAGAAGTTGAATAAATTATGTAATTAAAGCTTGATGAGTCTACTTTCTTATAAAAGAAACCGTGTAAGCAAAAGAATTGCAGATAATGAGATATTTGAAGCGGCGTGAGATAGAGTCAAAATGACTTCAAAATCCCATGTTTTGTGTTTAGAAAATCATTGTAAATTGTACAATGATGATTATAAGATAAAATTTATATTCTTAGACTCACTAATGAGTCTAGTTTCAAATGAAATAAATGAGAACATATTTTGAATTCTGTACAATGAGAAATCTGATTTATAGTGAAGAATGGTCAGAATAGTCAAAGAGTGAAACAGTGGAAAATTTAAGAAAAATCTGGTATTTATTGGTCAAACCAAAAATTCTGAAAATTTTAGGGATATAAGATATATGAGTCTATTTTCAGGAAAAGTTAACGGCACATGATTTGGAGTTTTGTAGCTCCAGTTATAAATAATTTAGTGACTAGTGCTCAAAAAGACAGCTTGTAGTGATTATGTGATTATGTTGTGAACATTGAATAAACTTGGTCAGATGTATGTAGTCCATGTGAAAATGAGATGTGATAAATAATAGATAAATATATGCTATATGTGCTTGACATGTGACCTTGTGGTTCCATGAATCAAACATGGAAAACTATGACATGTTTTGGTTGGTATGTAATGGATATGTGCAAGTTTTGTTCATACGAATGAATTGACAGTTATCACACGAATTTAAAATCAGTCATAAGTTATTTGTAAATATAAATAGGTGAAGCTATTTAATAAGGTTATATGAACTTAAGAGTACTATGAATGTATATGTAATTGAGATTATTTTTCAATTCGGATTAGTGATATGGAATTTCCATAATCATTGAAATGATTTATTTGCTTAAGGCTTACTAAGCTTTCAAAGCTTATTCTGTGTGTTTTTCCTCTGTCTATAGGGCTTCAGAGAAATTGCTTGGGTTGGAAGTCGAGGAGATTTCATTACACTATCGAGTTATCATGTGAGTAGATAAAGTTTGCATATCATTAAGGTTTAAGGCATGTGTAGAACAGACTAATAGTGGAAGGATATGTTGGCTAACGTATTTAAGCCATGCGAATATGTCATCTTTTGGATGTTTAATTTTATAAGTTTGAAATTCGATCTCTGGTTGTGTCTAGCATTTATTTAAATAAATAATCTTTATTTCAAGAGAATGTTAAAAATTTTACTGTTAAGATCTGTTTTCTGATTTTTGGTAACGCCTTGTCCTATTCCGGCTATGGTTACGGGATAGGGGTGTTACATTTTATTGGTATCAGAGCTAAAGTTTAGTCGGTTCTAGGCCTACCATGGCATATGTGAGTCTAGCTGTACATGCCATATTTGACCTGCGATAGTGTGATATCTCCTGACTCTGACGAAAATTATTTGAGTAGGACAGGTAAGTCTTTCAATCAAGCTAATTTTAATAGTATAGAATATGTACTCAGATGTTTGAATGAAATTGTGTTCTATACTGATTTGATTAAATTAAAGTTGGCTCTGAAATGTTTAAGTGTTCATGAATATATGAATCCAAAGTTAAATGAAATGACATGTTCAAAGGGCACATATGTGATGTTTTATAGACTTGGTTAAGTCTCTTCAATGTGCAACAACAAGTGAACACAAGCACTGTGTGTGCAAGTTCTGTAACCAAGCACTGTGTGTGCGAGATCGGTTGTTGAGGCACTGTTTGTGCGAGTTCCGTAACCGAGCACTGTGTGTGCGAGATCGGTTGTTGAGGCACTGTGTGTGCGAGATCGGTTGTTGAGGCACTGTGTGTGCGAGTTCTGTAACCGAGCACTGTGTGTGCGAGATCGGTTGTTGGGGCACTAAGTGTGTGAAATGAGATCATGTAAGACCTCATCCGAGACAAAGGCATTGATTTGAAATAGTGTATAAGAACGTGTCAGGGACACTAGCATCAATTATGATTCGTGTAAGACCCTGTCCGGGACAGTGGCATCGATATTGAATAACATGTAAGACCGGGTCTGGGACGTCGGCATTGTATAAGTTCTATCTGAATTTTAGCGTATTCCTGAATGACTCGATTTAAAACATCTGTTGAATAAGTAAATACTTACCTTATATATGTAATTCAGGTTATAAACCTAGCAGATTTAGGACTGGTGAATTGTATACTAGGCTAATAGCCTAATAAGTTGATGGCTATTAAGATTACTCAGACTTTGGGTCAAGTAGGCTTTGAACCAGTGTGTGGGGTTCGAGTCTATACCTAGTAGGTTCATACCGGTGAGTTAAGTTGTGTTTTACCTATGTGCGCTATGACCAAAATGAAAAGTAAGTGAGTAAATGTCAATTCTGCGGATCTCTGTGATTTATCATGATCAAACTAAGAAAATTTTGTTAGTTAAAGTACTGTGGCATAAGCTCAGAATTAAAAAAAAAAGTGGGATCTAGAGAACTCAATGAGAGAACGTCACCCTAACCTATTCACCGGTAAGATTTTCGGGGACGAAAATCTCTAAGGAGGGGAGAGTTGTGACAACCCGTTTTAGACCCTAATCAGAACGGTGGTTTCGAAACCACGAAACTGAGTCAGAAAAATAATTAAATATTATTATCTGTGTTCATTATATGTGAATTAGCATATGTGAAGATTTCGTACAAAAATGTGATCGTTTGGGTGTTTAATTAATAAGAAAGGATTAAATTAATTTCTATGTTTTATTATGTGAATTTCCATGTGTGAAAGAAAAAAATTGATGCTTTCATTTTGTTATTTGGATGTCAAATTATAAAAAGGGACTCAATTGATAAACCATAAAAATGTGATAGGTAAAAGTTGAAGTGGCCAAATTGTATATGGATAGCATCATAGAGGACTTGCATGTCAAATAGACCACTATGATTATAGTGGACGGTAATGATGATGAAAAATTTGGCATTTTGTGTATTGTATATTAGTGAAATAATATTAAATAATTTTATATTAGAAAACCATGAATTAATAATAGAAAAAGGGTGATAAAAACAAAGTTTCTCATTTTTTTTGTCTCCCCTTTTGCCGAAACTAAACAAGAAATTGAAGAAAGAACACCTTAGGCATTCGGCCATCTTGTGTTGGGAATTAAGGTATGATTTCATATGTTTTTCTTTGGATTTTGAGAAATTTAAATTGGTTTTGAAGCTCCTAACATGACCCATGTGTATGATTTTGTGTTTGTGATGCATGAAGCATTCGGTGATGAGCCTAATGGGTTACATTGTGTATGTTTTGATAATTTGTAAGGAGAAATGTTTCTAATTGAGTATGAACAAACTAAATTACTATATGTGGCTCAAATGAGCTTGAGTAGTCGGCTAATGAAGTTAAGTACATGAATTAGGAGCATGAGTCCATTCGGCAATTTAAGATAAATTTTGAAAAAATGCTAAACATTAGTAGTACTTGTTTAATTGGCAAATTGAGCTTAGAATGGATGAATTTATGAGTTTGGGACAAAGTATATATATATTCGGCTATGAATTTTAGTGTTTAATTTTGAATGTTGATGTTTCAAATTGAAAATGGAAGTTAGTGAGTTATAATACTTGCTTAATAATGAAAAGAACATGAACTTAATGCTCAAATAGCATTCGGCTTTGGACTAAGTTAAATTAGATAGAAAATGAGTTCCAAGATAGTGAATTATGTGTTAAAAGAGGGATTTAGGTTGTATATACGTGATTAGATTGAATACAAGAGGCTATGTTAACTAATTGAGGGATTCGGCCATAGTATTATAGTGAATAATAATTTGAACAAGGTTTTTATTGTATGATAGATTTTCGGCTATGGTTGATTGGATAATAAATTGGTGTGGATGCTTTGAATGAGATATGTACAATTATAAGTTAAATTTAAGGTTCGTTAAATATGTCCTTATCATTGCCGAATGAGTTTAATGGCTAAAGAAAATTCTTAAGTGCTTAGTTAATGTGCATTCGGTCGTTTAGGATGAGTATACATTTGATAATGTTTTGATGCTTTGAAATGGAATTTAATTATTAAGTGAGTTCTAAGCTTGTTGAATTTTGAGATGTGATTGGGAGTAAATTTGACATGAGCATATTTTGCTAATGACATAGTGATAAATGTTGAGTTATGATACCATGATATTAACTTAATTATCAAGTTGCCGAATATGCTTATAAGCAAGTGAAGTTATGTTATAATTGAACTAAGTGTGGCTAGTAAAGCCTATTTAGTTTTCTTGCTATGTTTGACCATAAATATGTCTGAGTGATTCTGATTATAGCTTAACGTTTAGTTAAGCATAATTGATGCTTTAAATTATATAGTTGTATAATCGAATTTGTTTTGGTTGAGTGTTACTTTGTTACAGGATTTTTATTATTAAGCTTAAAGGCATTCGATCATGAGATGGATTAAGGTGAATAAATGTTTATTTGTTTGTTTGAATTGAGCTCAAGAGAAAAAGGAGCTAAATTCGAAAAGGGGGAAAGTAAAAGTAGTTGATTAATCAATCCATAATTGTGCAATGACATTCAAGGTAAGTCCTTAAGTAATTAAATTTGATTTGTTACGCGCTTAAGATTATATAGTATGATAAGTAATTATTTGACCTTTACAAGTTCGATTTGCAATAAGTATATTGAATTTAGTCTATAAAGCCGAATATGAAATGTATGACTTATGTATATAATGTGGCCGAATGACTATTAAGTAATGATGTGAAAGTGTGTAATATGTGTATACAATTTTATTGTACTTGTTTGTATAAAGTCGAATGTGAATTGAATGGTATATATGTGGTGACCGAATAGCTATTATGAAACAAAATCAAAGAATGGGATATTTATATAATAGATGAATTGTGACTATTGTTCCTACTTGATCGAGGTTGTGTGTGAAATAATTTGTGAATATGGCATATAGCCGAATGGTTATTAAAAGTGAAACTGGGATAGTGAAAAGATTATGTGTTCTTTGTGTATGATTATTGAACCGAAAGTTAAAGGGTAGGTGTACATTTTGTGCTTATATTCGAATGAAGCAATCGAATTACTAATGTGATATGTTATGTGAAATGTGTTAACATGTGAATAAATATGCAAGACACTGGAAATGTATCCGGGTTAAAGTCCCGTAGGCTTCGTGCTGGAAATTAATCCGGGTTAAAGTCCCGCAGGCTTCATGCTGGAAATGTATCCGGGTTAAAGTCCCGCAGGCTTCGTGCTGGAAATGTATCCGGGCTAAAGTCCCGCAGGCTCCGTGCTGGTAATATAATTTCGAGTTTTATACCTAGCAGGCCAAGTGCCGATGAATTTGATAAAAGTATACAATTACAAGATCCTACACTAAGATGACAAATTGAAAGTGTATTACATATTAAGTTGGCCAGGTATGTATCATGTGCTCGTATGCGATTTTGATTTGAATTAAATTATAAATGTATAAAGTGATGCATCTGTGAATAAGTTTTATGACTATAAATGTGATCGTGATACATTCGGTAAATGTGTAAAGTTATGTGAAGTGGTTCCATGTTTATATTCAAATATAAACACTTGATCCTTGTGGAAAGGTTTGTGGAAGTATATGATTTTATTTTTAGGTGATTACGATCATGGAAAATTAAATGTGAATATGATATTGTATTTTATTCATTTCAATTGAACTAAAGTATATAGTGAAGCATTTTAATGCCTATGTTATATGAGTTCGATCTTGAATGACATGATATACATGTTTAAATAATTTGAATGCAAGGAATGTGTGAAAGAGCAAATTTGTAATAAATCTGCTTGGGACAGCAACAGTAGCGTGATTTTGGAAAATCACCATAAATTGTGGAAATTGAATTAGAAGTTGAATAAATTATGTAATTAAAGCTTAATGAGTCTAGTTTCTTATAAAAGAAACCGTGTAAGCAAAAGAATTGTAGATAATGAGATATTTGAAGTGGTGTGAGATAGAGTCAAAATGACTTCAAAATCCCATGTTTTGTATTTAGAAAATCATTGTAAATTGTACAATGATGATTATAAGATAAAATTTATATTATTAGACTCCTTAATGAGTCTAGTTTCAAATGAAATAAATGAGAACATATTTTGAATTTTGTACAATGAGAAATCTGATTTATAGTGAAGAATGATCAGAATAGTCAAACAGTGAAACAGCGGAAAATTTAAGAAAAATCTGGTATTTATTGGTCGAACCAAAAATTCTGAAAATTTTGGGGATATAATATATATGAGTCTAGTTTTAGGGAAAGTTAACGGCACATGATTTGGAGTTTTGTAGCTCCCGTTATAAATAATATAGTGACTGCTGCGCAGAAAGACAGCTTGTAGTGATTATGTGATTATGTTGTGAACATTGAATAAACTTGGTCAGATGTATGTAGTCCATGTGAAAATGAGACGTGATAAATAACAGATAAATATATGCTATATGTGCTTGACATGTGACCTTGTGGTTCCATGAATCAAACATGGAAAAATATGACATGTTTTGGTTGGTATGTAATGGATATGTGCAAGTTTTGTTCATACGAATGAATTGACAGTTATCACACGAATTTAAAATCATAGTCATAAGTTATTTGTAAATATAAATAAGTGAAGCTATTTAATAAGGTTATATGAACTTAAGAGTACTATGAATATATATGTCATTGAGATTGTTTTTCAATTTGGATTAGTGATATGGAATTTCCATAATCATTGAAATGATTTATTTGCTTAAGGCTTACTAAGCTTTCAAAGCTTATTCTGTGTGTTTTTCCTATGTCTATAGGGCTTCAGAGAAATTGCTTGGGTTGGAAGTCGAGGAGATTTCATCACACTATCGAGTTATCATGTGAGTAGATAAATTTTGTATATCATTAAGGTTTAAGGCATGTATAGAATAGACTAATAGTGGAAGGATATTTTGGTTAACGTATTTAAGCCATGCGAATATGGCATCTTTTGGATGTTTAATTTTATAAGTTTGAAATTCGATCTCTGGTTGTGTCTAGCATTTTCTTAAATAAATAATCTTTATTTCAAGAGAATGTTCAAAATTTTACTGTTAAGATCTGTTTTCTAATTTTCGGTAACGCCTTGTCCTATTCCAGCGACGGTTACGGGATAGGGGTGTTACAGTACCCATTTTCTCGAATCGATGAGTTGTTTGACCAGTTAAAATCTGCCACTGTATTTTCGAAGATTGATCTCTATTTTGGTTTCTATCAACTATGGATAAAAGATTCAGATGTACCAAAGACAGCTTTTAGAACCAGTTATGGACACTATGAGTTTCTTGTGATGCCATTCGGCTTGACAAATGCACTTGCAGTGTTTATGGATCTAATGAACATAATTTTTAACCTGTATTTGAACAAGTTTGTGATGGTATTTATAGATCATATTTTGGTTTATTCTCCAGATGAAAGTGAACATGCTGAGCATTTGAGAATGTGTTGCAAACCCTGCGAGAGAAATAGTTGTACGCCAAATTTAGTAAATGTGAATTTTGGCTATGAGAAGTTAGTTTTCTTGGGCATATAGTATCTGCTAAAAGTGTCAGAGTAGGCCCGAATAAAATTTCTGCCATTGTTAATTGGAAGCCACCGAGGAATGTGTCAAAAGTATGAAGTTTTCTAGGACTAACTAGTTATTATCGGAGATTTGTAAAAAGTTTTTCAATGACAGCTTCTCCGATAACTCGTTTACTACAGAAAGATGTAAAATTTGAGTGGACTGATAAATGCCAGTAGAGTTTTGATAGATTAAAAGCTTTATTGACAGAAGCTCCAGTGTTAGTTCAGCCAGAATCGGGTAAGGAATTTACAATTTACAATGGTGCATCATTGAATGGTTTAGGCTGTGTTTTGATGCAAGAAGGTAAAGTAGTAGCCTATGCTTCAAGATAGCTAAAGCCACATGAAAAGAACTACTCGACACATGATCTTGAATTTGCAGCCATTGTGTTCGTATAGAAAATCTAGTGGCGTTACCTATTTGGTGAAAAATGTCACATATTTACTAATCATAAAAGTCTAAAATATTTGATGTCATAGAAAGATTTGAATTTGAGACATCATAGGTAGTTTGATTTACTAAAAGATTATGATCTCGTTATTAACTATCATATGGGAAAAGCCAATGTAGTGGTAGATACTCTGAGCAGAAAATCTCTGTATACTTTGCGAGCAATGAATACTCGATTGTCATTATCTGATGATGGTCCAATCATAGCTGAGTTAAAAGCTAGACCAATGTTTTTACAGCAAATCTTTGAAGCTCAAAAAAATGATAGTAAGTTGCAAGCAAAACGAAAACAAAGTAAATCGACTCTTGACTCAGAATTTCAAATCGGGATTGATGGTTGTTTGTTATTCAGTGGCAGAGTATGTGTACCAAAAATTTTAGAACTAGTACAGAAGATTTTGAAGGAAGCTCATGACGGTAACATGGCTATACATCTTGGTAGTAATAAAATGTATAATGATCTGAAAAAGATGTACTGGTGCCCGGGAATGAAATAAGATATTTCTGAGTTTGTATCTAAATGTTCAATATGTCAGCAAGTAAAAGCTGAATATCAGTTGCCTTGTAGACTATTACAGCTGGTTACGATCCTAGAATGGAAATGGGAAAGAATTACTATGGACTTTGTATCGGGGTTACCCATGTCTCTAAAGAAGAAAAATATCATTTGGGTAATTGTTGATTGGTTGACAAAGTCTGCACACTTTATTCTAGCATGTATGGATTATTCTTTGGATAGATTGGCTAAATTATATGTTCTTAAGATTGTCAAATTGCATGGAGTGTCTATCTCTATTATTTCAGATAGAGACCCTCGGTTTACATCTCGATTTTGGAGCAAATTACAAGAAGCTCTGGGTACTCAGTTACACTTTAGCACTGCATTTCATCCCCAGATAAATGGTCAATCTGAGTGGGTAATACAGATCTTGGAAGATATGCTTCGATGTTGTATACTTGATTTTGAAAGTAACTGGGAAAAGTATTTGCCTTTGGTTGAATTTGCTTATAATAACAATTATCAGTCTAGCGTCAAAATGGCACCGTATGAAGCTTTGTATGGTTGCAAATGCAGAACTCCATTGTATTGGACAGAAATCAGTGAGAAAAAGTTACATGGAGTTGACTTGGTCTACAAGACCGAGGAAAAAGTGAAAGTAATTCGAGACAGTTTGAAAGCAGCGTTTGATCGTCAAAAGTCTTATGTTGATCTGAAACGAAAGGAAATAGAATTTCAAGTCGGTGACAATGTATTCTTGAAAGTGTCGCCTTGGAAAAAAGTTCTTCAGTTTGGTCGCAAAGGAAAACTGAGTCCACGGTTCATTGGACAATATGAGATTATAGAAAGAATTGAATCGGTTTCATATCGGTTAGCTTTACCACCAGAACTTGATCGGATTCATAATGTTTTTCATGTGTCTATGTTACAACGGTATCGATCCGATCCTTCACATGTTATTTCTCCAACAGAGGTAGAGATTCAACCTGATATGACATATAGTGAAGAACCAATCAAAATCTTAGCTCGGGAAATAAAAGTGTTAAGAAATAAAAAGGTAGCATTAGTAAAAGTTCTTTGGCAACGAAATGGTATAGAGGAGGCTACCTGGGAGCTAGAGGATACTATGAAGAAGCAATACCCAAACCTTTTCACTGGTAAGATTTTTGAGGATGAAAATCCTTAAGGGGGGAGAGTTGTAACAACCCATTTTTCAGTGAAACTGAAACAGTGATTTCGAGATGACAAATCCGGCCCAAAAATAAAAATTATTTTTATTTTATTATATGGTCCGTATTATGATAGAAATGTCTTGTGAAAAATTCGATACGAAAATTTTATCGATTAAGTGTTTGATTACAAGAAGGACTAAATCGCATAAAATGAAAAAGTTGAAGTCTAGTAGCTATAAGGATTAAATAGCTCTAGAATTCAAATCTAGAGGTCCTTATATGGTAATTAGACCATTAAAAAAAAGTAAGTAGATTTTTGGTGACTCATCCATGGAAAAATTAGAAAAGAGTAGGGATTAAATTGAAAATTGAAAAAAATTAATTAATTAAAAAATAATAAAAAGAAAATATCATCTTATTTTGTCATCTTCAACCCCAAAATTTTATGGAAACCCTAGGAGAGAGAGAAGAAACTTTCAAGGCTTGATTGGGTAAGTTTCCTAGTCCCGTTTTTATAAATTTTGATATTTTTGAAACCGGGATAGCTTAAACTATCTATTTGGGGGATTAATTTGAAAAGTTATCAAGGTATGAAATTTGGGTACTGGATATATATGCTGAAAATTAGAAATTTATGGTAGAAAATGAAAGGTTGTTGATAGATAAACAACTTTTACGAAGTGATTTTGATAAAAACATGATTTAGGGACTAAAATGTAAAGTTGTGAAATTTGATGAAAAATTCTGAATTTTTATGAATACATGTGCTGTAAATTTTGTAATGGGGTTTTGGTTAGGCTTTGAATAGGGAGTAAATTGCACAAATTTCATTTTTTGAGCCTAGGTATGAAATTGAAATTTATGAAAAATTTAGAGGCAAAATGGTAATTTTGCTTAGAACGTAAATTGAGTCCAAATAAATATAAAATATGTGAAATTTATTATTACAACTATTTTTATAGATCCAGACAACACAAATTCGAGGTTAGACCGAGGAAAAGAAAAAGTTTCGGATTAGTAGATTTTATACGCGAACAAGTGTCGAGGTAAGTTCGTGTAACTTAATCAGGCATGTAAATATGTTTAATTGAATATTGTGTTGTATGGAATGTGACTTATATTTATGTACATTATTTGTATGCTATAATGAAAATTTTAATACATTCTTGAAATGGTGAAAACGGGTTATGTCCCGATTGAATATTGGATTCTGATGATTATATGCACTTTCTCGAAACGAATAAAGTCCTGCATTTGTTGCGGACGGGATTTACCTCGGACATGTAATCCTATTGACCTTATTATAGGAATGATCTAGTCTGGATTTGTAATCTTGATATAATACCTCTTGAGTATACGATACGATTAGGGTTTAGCCTGGACTGGTAATCCTAATCGAACTCTTTTGAGCTTACGTTATATAAAGGATTTAGCTTGGACTGGTAATCTTGTTATATGATATGTGGCTCGAGAGTGTGTTCCTTGATTAAGTGCCTTAATGGGTACTCTCGAATAAGAATTGATGGATTATTGAATCGTACACCCCGAGTGTATTACTTGAGTATCCATCAGAATTTCAATGATTCAACAGGCATAAAACTCTTGACATGATATGAGAATTATGAGATGAAATGATAATTTCTTGAAAGAATATTGCATGATGAGCTCATCTATGTTTACCTGATTGATAAGAAGATTTTGGTGACTAACATGTTTGATTGAATGTATGTGTTTAGGAAATTTAGCTAAATGGATGGAAAACATGATATTGTATGCTTCGATTTAATAAACAGGAATGGTAAGTTTAGTTTCCATTATACGAACTTACTACGCATGTAATGCTTACTCCGTTTTATTTTCCCTATTTTATAGTGCTCGGAAGCTCGCAAAGGTTGGAAGATCATTGGAGCATCGTCACACTATGGACTAGCTTATTTTGGGTATACATAGTAAAATCATTTTGGTATAATGGCATGTATAGGACAACTTGGCCATTAGTGGCATGAAAATGATGTTTTATTACCTAGCCATTTAAATGGCTAGTAATGGCCTATTTTGGTATGTTTAAATAGGTTATCATGATAAATTCATATGTGATATGTGAAGTATATGTGATCAAATAATATTAATGCCTAAGTTAATCCAGGGTAAGTTTATAAACACATATGCATGTAATGGTACGCCATGATGAATGATGAAATTGTTTAATTTGAATGCTTGGATTGGTTGGTATTGGATATGTGTTTCAAGTGTAGGTCTTGGGTGAAATTTTGGGTGAGAAATGAAGCTAGAAATGGCTTCATTTTTTCCACATAGGCAGACACACGGGTGTGTATCTAGACCGTGTGTGACACACGGCCTGGTAACATGGGCATGTGGTTAGGCCGTGCGTCCCTACACCTTAATTTTGAGAAACAGAATGCTTATAATTGAGCACACGGGCAAAGACACAGGCGTATGTCTCAGCCATGTGTGCAGCATGGCCTAGAACACAGGCGTGTGTCTTGGCCGTGTGAAACATACACCTAATTTTGAATTAAATTAATTAACCACATGGCCTAGCACACGGGCTTGTGCCATGGCCATGTGCACAAGTCAGAGAGTTATATAGGGTCGAACACGGCCTGCAGCACGGGCATGTCCCAGGGTCACACGGACGTGTCCCTTGGACCACACAGGCTTGTGAGCGCTGCAGCATGGAAAATTTTTGAAATTTTACAAAATATTCTTAGAGCTAACGATTAAGTCCCGACTCGACTCTAATGCTCGTATTGGGCCTCGAGAGTCCAATTGAGGTACATTTTGAATGATTTTGGTTAATGAATAGTAATTTAAAGAAATTATTTGTAAAATGTTTTGAAAGTTTCGGTACTACTCCGAAACCCTCTTCTGACAGTGGATAGGGGTTAAGGGTGTTACAGCTTTTACCAAATCAGCTTCCAACTCCAGTGCTACAATATAATGCAAGACCTAGTGTTGAATACTTCTTCCCCTTCATTGCATCTCTACTCTATGTGCTTTAGCTGCTACCATCTCTTCTTTTCTCTAGATTTTTCACACGAGTTTATTAAAGAAAAAGAACTGCTCCTTAATTCTCGTGTAAAATCTCGTCTCATTTTCGTCTCTCTTTCCTCTTTTATAAGGAAGGTCCCCCTCTCTCAGCACACACTTTTTCTCCCTCTTTTTAGGTGAATTTATCTACTAAACATCCAGCTGGCTGAGAACGATGAGGACTGAGTGCTATGTCAGCATCTCCTTGGAATTGCCATGGCATTTATGTTGGCAATCTGCCCAACCTTTTTTCCATTACAATACTTCACTCCTTCATTTCTCTATCTTCCTTTCTACACCTACTACAAATATAAACAATTCCTTTCCTTCCACCAACAAAATTAACATATAGTAACATTGAAAGCATGATCCAAGCTTCATGATGCAATGTTCTAAAAATATCCTCAAAACGAAAATATATCCACTTAAGTACAAACAATTAATCAGGTTTAGAGGCTTGCAATATAACATTTTTCAAAAGTTATCAAATATGCTCAAACCATAAAAGGAAATTAAACAAACAAAAGGCAATAAATCAAATAACGAAGTATGTATCAAATCTGGGCATGGGTGATTAGCTCGTTTCGGTAGTTTTAAGTAACTATCGTCTCGGGTTTTCTTATTCAATCAACTAGTCAGTACCCCAAAAAGATCTTCTGATATGTCCACTGAAACTCTAACTTGGCAAGAACTACTTATCTTCCTACCTTACAATCCAGACCGGTTCAGGGTTAAGGTGTTTAAGGATAGGCCATACCAATTTTGAGTTAATTCCCACCTTGATGACTTCTTAGGGTTGTCAGGGGTTTAGGCTCTTCCTTTCATGAATAGCTGATCTATTACGAAATCCCTACAAAACAGCCAAGTTTTTATACCTCCACTCGCTAATCCCCCATAGAAGGATTAGTTCCTCATGGATCTAGCAAACAATATAAACTTGAACAAATGAATAAACATAAATAACAATTTCTAGAGTAAAGTTTAGAAGAAGCCTGATTATATTAAATAAATGTAGAATCCTCAACGAGTTTGAGAACAATTCCAGAATCTAATTTCTTCCCAATGGAAAATAACAAGAACGAAAATCTAAAACCTAGAAAAGAGAAAATCAAAAGTCTAGATCTAAAGTGAAAATTATACAAAAGTAAAAAGGTGTCCATAAACATGTGTAAGTTGAGCCTATTTATAGACTTAAGATGGTCGTCATCCTTAACTCTGGGTCTGCTAACATTCCCGAGCTTAAAGTTGGATTGTGCAAACAAAAATGCCACTAACTCGTATTATTTTTCCATGCAGAAATGATGTCGTGACTCACCAGGTCCTATGTTGAGACATCGAGGGCAGTATGCCCAGCTTCAAGGGTATGTCGAGACATCGAGACATCCTCAGGCTGTGTTGTAACATTAAAGGCAATCTTGGGCTTCTTCAATTCTACTTTCTATGTTATGACATCTAATGCTCTATGTTGCAACCTAGCGAGCAATATTGAGTTAATACACCTTCTAATTGTCTCATGCACACTCACAAAGCATATTAGCTCACCCTTAGGCCTCATTCGGCCCTTAAGGTCAATAAAAGACTCGTATGATACATTTTATTTCACTTAACTAAACTTGATGAAAATGTAATTGAAACATAACTAAAATGCTTACGTTCAAGCTTCCAAAGTGTAAAAAGTAGTTAAATCTAATACACTAAATTACAGAAGATCAAAGTGCCCCATACTTAAGTTATTGCTTGTCCTCAAGCAACACAAACAAAAACAATAAATGAAAAGATGACTCTTGAGCAACTATGGTACAAGCGTTGGCTTTGGAGTACATGAATAGGCATTTCATATTCACATATAATCTTGGCATGATACATGACTGACTTACTAGTTTTGATATCAAATACATAAGTTCAGAATATTACAAACTATACAAGCATTAAGGATCTCTAAATGTAGGAATTCATCAATAAATTATACACGTAGTTTGGTTATCCTAGTAGAATACAAATAGTTATAAGTGCAGTTGTTCAATATGATTTCTAATTGTGAACAAGTCTACCTAGATCACATAGGACTTTTCGGCTTGTAATGTACTAAGGCTTAAGACATGTATGGATTTTTAGGATGATAAGCATCAAATAGTTTCAAGCACGAAAATAGTTTGGCACAATATATTGTCCCCTATTCTTCCTCTTAGTAACCCTTTCCCACTCATTGAGCACAACGACTTCAAGCGCGTTAATAGTTTTCACCAAGAATTTGAGGATTTTCATTCTTATTTTTTTGGTGTTTTGTTTCCATCTTTATTCTTTCTAAAAGAATAATCGGATTGTTGAGTGGGGAGGTCTTTACATGTGGTGGGGTTTGAGTTGAAGCGGTGGTGTGTCACCCGAGGGTGTACGGTCGGTGCATATATGGTTGGCCGTGAAATTTTAACCTATTTGAGGCTAAGTTTTGATGGGAAAGATCATCGTTATTGCAAAAGGTATTGTCGTATCCTTGCGTTTATTAATTTTTTCTAAAAGTTTCATAATTGTGCATGGTTCATACATCTATCTTGCATGGTTCTTACACTGACTACATGGTATACCATTAATGGCAAATTTTCTTTTTGACTTTTCTACGTTAATAATAAATATAGTTATTTTACTTCTTGTTGTTATAAAAATGCATTTAATTTACGTTTTTTTTTCTTGTCTTTCATATATTAGGTTTTCTATCGTTCTTTTCTTGTTTTAAGAAGCATAATGGTTTGTGGTTTATTTTCTACTTGTTTATTTCAGTATTGTTTTCTTGTTTCTTTCTGTTTTTGTGTTAATCTGCTTGGTTTCTAGGGTTTCTTAGAAGGGTAAGTCCCACTGGGTAGTTTGTGGTGACCTTCGAGTGAGTTTGCTAGACTTCTTAATGCCTTGGCGGTGGTTTTCGTGGCCTGTGTTGTTCCCTTTAGTTACTCTTTTTCCTTTTCTTGCTTGGGACTGCCATTCTTGTTATCTTTTCTTTTTGTCTTTTTGCTTTCCCTCTTTAGTGTTGCTTGAGTTTTCTTGGGCTACTTCTGTGTTTGTTTTTCTTATTTTTGTTGTTTTTATAGACATCTTGATTCAGTGCAGTTGTTCCCAATTACTGGTCTAGATCCTGATTCGTCTCCTTCTATTGGTGCACTTGTGGATGCCAGAATGGCAGAAGATATCAACGAATAATGAAGTTCCTATGCTGGAACTGTCGTGGGTTGGGAAACCCCATGATAGTTTGGGAGCTAAAGCAACTCTTAATTGCTAACAACCCCAAAATTATTTTTCTTAGTGAGACAAAGATGAAAGCTAATGACTTATGATGTGTTCAAAATAAATGAAGGATGTAGAATGGTTTAGCCGTGAGTTCCAAGGGTTGTAGTGGTGGCCTTGCGTTAATATGGAGGGATGGGGTTGACATTACTATACAGAGCTACTCAAAGCACCACATTGACTCTTTAGTTAAGTTGGAAAATCACAACAACCTAAAAGTTACTAGCTTTTACAGGCAACCTAATCCTAGCCTTAGAAGTAGTTGGTGGGAGATGTTGATAAGGGTGGGTGGTTCTGTCAGGGAAGGTTGGGTAGTTGGGGGAGACTTTAATGCCATTCTTAATGATGCTGAAAAAGATGGTGGTCAAAAGAAGGAGTGGGCGTAGATGAACGAGTTTCAAGAAACCATGGATTAGTTGGCCCTCGTGGACATTAAGCTTGAGAGAGGGAGGTTTATTTGGGTTAATAATAGTATGATTAGGGAGATGCTTGATAGGTTTTTAGCCTCTGTTTCTATGATTGAGAATTTCCCTTTTATGGCTATGTAACACCCATAACCCGTATCCGTCGCCGAATTAGGGTTACGAGGCATTACTGGACATATCACAGTTCAAAATAGACATTTACTACATTTCTTGCTTCGTAATTTAAACTCATCAGAATACTTATATTATTCAATTTCAAACTTAAAACTACTATACTACTATCATTGGCATATTTAAAATTTATTCTAGTATATATATAAATCATTACACAAGATATACTAGACATATAGCAACTACTTTTCATAAGTTGAATGTCAAACATTACATTTCATAATCTAAGCATGTTCACATATTAAAACCAATTAACATCTACACAAAAATGTAACCTTGATTATTATACATTATGGCCGAATATATTGTTGTTTATTAGCAAACATAGTGTGTATTTATACCCAAACAATATGAATCACAACACAAATTAATTATCACTCACTTATGCGGCATTAATTGCTTTTAACCTAACATAATTTAAGACTAAACATAGTTCTTTCCTAATCACAAAACCATGCCAATTAAACCTTGATATCTTAAGTCATTTTAAGCACAAATAACAACTAAGAATACACATAATTCATATGCTAATTTTATATGCTTTAATTCCTGCCAAAATTTCAATCACACAATCAAACTAAATTATTTCATATTCGGTCATTCTATATAACATTCAATATGTAATATATCTATATAAATATGCTATAAACCAAATCTCATTCTTATCATTATAGTTCCAATGCCTTAACCATATATACATATACACTTACATTATCATTTCTAAACGAAATTACCCATTTGAGCATGCCATTTCAAATCGACACAAAAACCATATTTCTTAATCAAAATTTTCATAGTCTAACATAGTTCACGTATGTCTAATAGCACAAGTCCAACATTAACATATAACTAAACACTTGATGACAAGATTTAAACACCATAGCCGAATTATAAATAACTTTAAAACATCACCTAAATATTTCATTTCATAACCGAATACATAGATTCCTTATAAGCAATGTTCAAACCAATTCATGTTACAAAATATGCATCTCAATAATAAGTCATTAACTATTTATAACCTAAATATATTCATCAACCACATATGTCAAATTTACCAAAAGAACAATCATAAGCTTTACATAACATTACTTTAAACCTAAAGCATATTCCAAACACATCACACACATATAGCATACATATTACTCATCTAATATATCAAACCACAATTGCAATTCATAACAAGAATTTCACACATATATATATCATAACTGAAATCATCTAAGCTTAGACATTATTTCTAGCCATTTTCACATAGCTTTAATATATTCAAACTTCAAAACCAAACATAATAACTAGCCTATACATGCCATTGGTTCAAGTTCAAACTTATATAATACCACAAAAGTGATTGATAGTGTGACGGCTTTTCCTGACGATCCCCGAGCTCATAACTAGCTTCCAGAATCTATAAAAACAAAGAGCATATACGCACAGAGTAAGATTGAATAGCTTAGTAAGTCATAAGCAAATAAATCATTTCAATGACATTCATAATTCAATTTAATTAAACCTAATCATAGTAACCATAACCACATATACAACTATAATGCTTGCAACTTCATATATCCGTACATATACTTTAGCATTATTTAACTCCCACATTCATAATACACATTTCATATATTCATATAAAGTATATACTTACCTTACAACTCAATCATTTAACCTAGTACATACCTGAACTTTTAGCTCGATTTCACATTTGATCTTAACTCGATATTGCTCATTGAACCATTCAGAATTAATAAGGATACTCGGATAATCAAAAAGCTCATACAACGCTAACGTCCCAGACGTGGTCTTACATGTAATCACATATCGATGCCACTGTCCCAGACAGGGTCTTACATGTAAATAACAAATTGGTGCCATTTTCCTAGACGTATTCTTACACGAAATCACATATCAGAATCCTATGTCATGACTTATGTATCCTAACTATTCCTAAGGTTCGTATGGGACTTTCGAACGTCGTAACTCGATCGAGTCAGGCTTATAAATACTTCTCCATACTTAAACAAATTCAGCTTGAACATATATATACAAGCAATAGTTCAATTCGGCACAAATATAATATATACAATCAAATTTAACGGCACGTATTTACTTATGAACTTACCTCGTATGAAGACAAACAAACTGGGTCGACTATTCAACAACTTTAGATTTCCCCCAATCCAAATCTGTTTTTCTCTTTCTTGATCTAAATTAATATAAATTAAACTTATTTAATCAAAGATTCAATCAAATTCATCCAAAAACACATAAATGGGCAAATTACACTTCTGCCCTGACATTTCACATTTTTCACAATTTAGTCCCTATTTCACAAAACACAAAATATTCAAAATTTGACTACACCCATGTTAGGTCGAATTTTCCTCTAGTCCATATAAACCCATATGTTTAATTTATTTCACATTTTGACCCCTCAGTTTGCAAAATTTATAATTTAATGTTATATAGACATTTTTATCAAAAATCACTTAATTAAACTTGATAATCTAACAAAATTTATTTATTTTTAATCATCAAACACAAAAATCATCAAGCTATCAACAATGGCAATTCATGAATACATCATCAAATTCAAAATTTCAAGCATGGGCTAGCTAGTACTCGAAGCAACGATATCAAAAACGTAAAAATTATCAAAAACCAAACAAAAACTAACCTTGAATCAAGCTCCCAAAGTGTCAAATGTTTAAAGATTTCAAAAGCTTTATTTTCTTCTTAGGTTCGACCAAAAAGATGAACAACATGCAAAAATTTTACTTATGTTATAAACCATATTTTATAATTTAATAAGTAAACCATATATTATAAACCCAAAACCGTCCATGCTACCTTTTAATGGCCTAATTTCCTTTTAAGAACCCCACATTATAAAAAAAAATAACAATTCGGCACTTACACAATTAGCTAGCCACTTTTACATTTTACGCGATTAAGTCCTTTTAATCAAATCGAACACTCAAACAATAAAATTAAATCACGAAAATTTTACACATATAAATTAACATGCTGTAGACACCAAAAATAATATTAAAATATTTTTTTGACTCAAATTTGTGGTCCCAAAACCACTTGTCCGAATAGGGTCTAAACCGGGCTATTACAACTCTCCCTCCCTTAGGGATTTTTGTCCCCAAAAATCTTACCAGCAAATAGGTTAGGGTAATGTTCTCTCATAAAATCCTCGGGCTCCCACGTAGCTTCTTCAACTCTACGTCTGTGCCATAGGACTTCCACTAAAGAGATTTTCTTATTTCTCAGTTCTTTAACCTCACGATCTAAAATTCGAATCGGTTATTCATCATATATCATATTGGATTGAATTTCAATCTCAGATGGGAAAATCACATGTGATGGGTCAGATCGATATCGTCGAAGCATCACATGGAATACATTATAGATCTTTTCTAACTTAGGTGGCAACAGTAGTTTGTAAGCAACTGGTCCAATACATTCAATAATCTCATACGGCCCAATAAATCTCGGACTCAATTTGCCTTTATAACCGGATCAGAGTATTTTTTCCACTGTGAGACTTTCAAAAACACTTTTTCCCCGATCTAAAACTCAAAATCTTTTCATTTCAAGTCTACATATGATTTTTGATGATTTGAAGCTACTTTCAGACTATCATGAACCACCTTCACTTTCTGTTCAGTCTCTTTGATCAAATCGACCCCGTGTATCTTATTTTCACTAAGTTCAGTCTGTAACAGCCCGATTTAGGGCCTCGTCCGAACAATGGTCTCGGGACCACAAATTCAAAGTTTGAAAAATTATTTTTATTATTATGAGGTTATATCATGATTATATTAGTGTATGAAAAATTTGGTGAGTTAATTTTCATATTTACGAGCCCAATTGCGAAAAATGACTAAATCGCAAAAAAAGGCAAAAGTTGTATTTTAGAACCCAAATGTGTTAAATAGCTAGAGAACTAAAATTAGGGGCCTTAAATGAGAAATTAGACCCCTAGAAACAAGGTGGCCGGCCAGAGGAGACAATTTAGTCAAAAGATTAATATTAGGTGGCTTGATGACATGATTTTGTGATAAAATAATACCTATGAGCTTAGCTATTATTTTATTTCTTCTCCACACCTTCTCTCCACTGAAAATATTAGAAAAAGAGGGGTTTTGAAGCTTTGAAATTTCAGAAACTTATCACCTCAACAAGTAAGTGATTTCCATGTCCTTAGTTGATGATTTTTGTGTTTTTAGGACCTTTGAAGCATGAGCTTCCAAATGAAGGGCCTATTTTGCAAAATGATTAAGAGTTTAGGGTTTTACCATGAATATATTAGTGATGTTTGCTGAGTTTTTATGGAGGAATATGAGTCTTAGAAGAGTTCTTAACAACTTTTGTGAAAGGTGTTAGCATGAAAACACCTAAAGGGGCTATTTTGCACAAGTTGCAAAATAGGTGATAAGTGTGTGAAATAGTGAAATTTTGGGGATACTACAAGAGTATAAAGTGTTTGGATAGGCTTTTAATACGAAGAAATTCGATAAAAATTGATTTTCGATCATAGGGGTAAAATGGTCATTTTGCCAAAGGCTAGGGGCAAAATGGTCATTTCACTAAAGATGTGAATTTGTGGAAGCCTAATTATAATTAGTGACTAAATGAGTGCATGTTGTTATTCTAGATCAAGTTTTGCCAAATCTAAACCTAGACCGAGGGAAAGCCAAGCAAATCGACTAAACCAACCAGTCGAGTACATTTTGTAAACCGAGGTAAGTTGTGCATAAATGATACAAATATATTATTAATATATGTGTTTAAGTTGTCATTGAATGGATATAGTATGAATTGCTTGATTTCATATTGAGAATACATGAAGACAATGAAATGATAAAACTCTCGTTAGAACACTAGGTAATATACTGAATATTCTAGTTGTGACATTTGGGTCACTTGTGTGAGCTAGAGTAAGACATGTCTGGGACATGCGTCGGCCACATTATGATAGCCAGTGTAAGACCATGTTTGGGACATGGCATCGCATTGAGATGAGTGCTAGAGTAAGACGTGTCAGGGACACCCATCGGCCTCGATAATGATAGTCAGTGTAAGAACATGTCTAGGACATGTCATCAACTTGAGATTTGAGCCAGTGTAAGACTACGTCTAGGACATGGCATAGGCACCTCACCTCTATATTGAGGTTTATAGAAGGATCGAAAACGTACCGAATGGTTCAATGGTGTAAGTATTTTGCGAGTTAATAATGAAAACATAATCATGTTGCGAGTGATACAGGTACCAAATTGGTACGTATGAGAAATGAGCTCATTAGAGAGCATATGACTTGTATGGATGGTAATTAGTAACTCATACTTACGCTTATCCTTGTGTTAAGAGCATGATGATTATTGATGAATTGTTGTTGTATGGTTATTTATATGCAACTTACTAAGCTTTTATGCTTACCCTCCTTCCTTTCTATTTTCTTATAGTGCCATCTATTTAGCTCGAGGATCACTTGGAGTCAAAGATATCGATCACACTATCGTCTGAAACTTTCAGAATAGTTGGATTTATATTTTTGAATATGGCGTGTATAAGGCTTAGATTTGATTCTTTTGTGTCCTTAAGCATTAGCCTAATGTGTAGGCTTGGGATAAGTCCCACACTTTGAATTTGGTCTTGATATTGACAATTACTCTTTTGATTATGCAAAGATGATATTTCCTTGGTTGAGTATATTGCCTTAGGAAAGAATGTCTATTGTAACTGATTTGGTTGTATGGTATAGACTAGAATTGATGTTGGTTGAGTTTATGCTAATTGATGCAAATAAGGGTGGCAAATAGGTTAGGTAAATAGCCTTATTTTTTCCAGACGGGTAGGTATATGAGCGTGTGTCTAGGCCGTGTGTGACACACAGTCTGCCCCATGAGCGTGTAATGAGGCCTTGTGTCCCCTGCACGTAACAATTTCAAGTTAGTATGCATGGTAATAACCACACGGACGGAGACATGGCAGTGTGTCTCAACCGTGTAGAGGACATGGCCTAGCACACGGGCGTGTGCTATAGCTGTGTGACATGTTGGGTGTTCTAACGTCAGAAATAGAATACTTAAGTTTTCTCACATGGGCTAAGACACAGGCGTGTCAAGGCCGTGCGAGCAACACGGGCCAGCGACACAGGCCTGTGTCCAAGCCGTGTGAAGTTTGCACTAGAATTTTTGTAAAATGGTGTAAATAAGTTGGCCACACGGGTAAGGGACACGGGCGTGTCCTCAGGTCTTTAGGCCTTGTGAGACACACGAGTCATCAACATGGCCATGCTAGGATGGTCACACGAGCGTGTTACCTTTCCACACGGGCGTGTGCCCTGTTTTAAATGCTAAGTTTGCATAGACTGGATAAGGACCTAGAAGGATTCTGAATGGTTTCCAATGGTCGATCTAGGCCTTGTAGGCCTATATTAAGAGGTTTAAAGTAGAAATTGAAAAAGTTTTAAATTGGACCGAGTCTTGATGACTTAAAATAGGTTGTATGTACGAGATCAAGTAGGTAATGCCTTGTACTCTGACCCGGCTTGGGTTACGGATATGGGGTGTTACATTTAGTGGTAAGAGAGCCATGGTTTAGTCGGTTCTAGGACTAATCTAACGAGATTACGAGTCTCGCTATACATGCCATAAAATATATTGATAGTGTGACGATTCTTAACGATTATGAATTATGTTTTTATATAGTAGATGGATCCTAATAGAGCCATGGCGGATGATGTGGAAAGTAATACGCCGGCTCCCACCGAAGGGACTGCGCCAGTGGAAAGTGAGCCTGTGAATATGGGCCAAGACAGAGGGGCTAGGGAAGCTTACCTCTGAATGATGGATGCTTGGTATACGAAGTTTGTTCGTGCGAATCCGAACACTCCACCTCCCTCACCTCTTCCGATTCCTCAGTTTTCCCCAATAGCTCTGCAAGGTGCGAACATGTTTAGAAGAAAGAAGCCTCCAGTAGATAAGATCTGAAAACAAAGGGCCGAAGAATTTTGGGCTAGTATAGATGATGACCTAGAGAGGCCAGAGTTCTGGCTAGAAAATACCATAAGGGTATTTGATGAACTGTTATACACACCTGAAGAGTGCATGAAGTGTGTCGTGTCACTTCTACAAGACTCAGCTTATTAGTGATGGAACACTCTTTTGTCCGTGGTATCGAGAGAGAGGATTAATTGGGAATTTTTCCAAGAGGAATTTTGAAAAAAGTACATTAGCCAAAGATTCATTGACCAAAAGAGGAAGGAATTCTTAGAGCTAAAGCAAGGTCAATTGTTAGTGACAGAGTACGAGCGTGAATTTGTGAGGCTCAGTAAGTATGCGCAGGAATGTGTTTCTTTGGAAGCCACAATGTGCAAAATATTTGAGGATGACCTTAATGAAGATATTCGAGTGTTTGTGGGCATCCTAGAATTAAGAGAGTTTGTGGCACTCGTCGAGAGAGCCTGTAAGGCAGATGAGTTGGTAAAAGAGAGGAGGAAAGCATCCATTGAGTCGCGAGACTTAAAGAAGAGGCAGATGGGGAAGTCACGTCAGTCCTCCTCCAAAAGATCAAAGGAATTCTCCACCCGATCGAATGCTTCGATGGGGTATTCAAATAGAAACAAGAACCAGCAGAGCAAGGCATCTAGAGCCCAGACCACCTCGGTCGCGAGTATCGGTAGTGCTCGGCCAAATAGGTCTGAGTGTTCATAATGTAGGAAACGTCACTTTGGTGAGTGTCGAGGAAACGAGAAGGGCTGCTTCAAATGTGGGTCACTAGACCACTTCATCCGTAATTGTCCCAAATTGGATGACAGAGAGAGAAAGCAAGATGTGAAAGCAAGTAGTGCTCCCTCGAGGGGTAGACCACAGAAGAACCCGGGCAGTGGGGCCAACAGCAGAAGTGCCCCTAGAGATACTGTAGTGGGGTTCGAGGGTAGGGCTCCTGCAAGGACCTATGCGATACAAGCCCGTAAAGAGGCAGAGTCTCCCGATGTAATCACTAGTACATTTTCTATCCACAATATAGCTGTTGTTGCTTTGATTGACCCAGGATCTACCCACTCGTATATTTGCATGGAATTAATACCCCATATGAGCATGATAGTAGAGTCCACCAAGTTTGTGATAAAAGTCCCTAACCCGTTAGGCAAGCATGTGTTAGTGGACCAAGTATGTAGAAATTGTCCATTGACAATTGGAGGCCATTGTTTTCTGGCCAACTTGATGTTGTTGCCGTTTAATGAATTTGATGTAATCCTTGGGATGGATTGGTTGGCCTTCCATGGTGTTGTAGTAAATTGTGGACGAAAAGTAATAGAGTTGAGATGTGAAGATGAAAATGTTCTTCGAGTTAGACCAGATGAGTCAGAAAATCTACTAATAGTAATATCGTCATTGACTGCTGAGAAATATTTGAAAAAGGGATATGAGGCTTATATAGCTTTTGTGCTGAATACTTAAGTGTCTGAGTTAAATATTGAATAAGTGTCGGTAGTCTACGAGTTTACAGATGTATTCCCAGAAGAGTTACCCGGATTACCTCCAACGAAAGAGGTTGAGTTTGAGATTAAATTAGTCCCTGGAACGGCACCCATCTCGATCGTCCCATATAGAATGGCTCCAACAAAATTGAAAGAGTTGAAAGTACAGTTGCAAGAGCTAACAGACAAGGGTTTTGCGAGACCGAGCTTTTCCCCGTGAGGTGCTCCGGTACTCTTTGTGAAGAAGAAAGATGGGTCGATGAGGCTATGCATCAACTATAGATAACTCAACAAAGTAACAGTGGAAAACAAGTATCCTTTGCCAAGGATTGATGATTTGTTCGATCAGTTGAAGGGAGCCGCCATATTTTCTAAGATCGACATAAGGTCTGGCTACTATCAGCTAAGAGTTAAGGAGCTAGATGTTCCAAAGACTACATTTTGAACAAGATATGGGTATTATGAGTTCCTCGTCATGCCTTTTGGCTTGACTAATGCCCCGACGATTTTTATAGATCTGATGAACTGCATTTTCAGGCCGTATTTGGATAAGTTTGTCGTCGTCTTCATCGATGACATATTAATTTACTCGCATGATGAGTGTGAGCACACGAATCATCTGAGGGTTGTATTGCAAACCTTAAGAGACAAGCAGTTGTACGCCAAATTCAGTAAGAGCAAATTTTGGCTTAAAGAGGTCGGGTTCCTCAGAAACATTATTTTGGGTGACGGGATCCGAGTGGACCCAAGCAAGATCTCGGATATTGTTGAGTGGAAACCGCCAAGGAATATGACAGAGGTCCGAAGCATTTTGGGTTTGGCCAGATACTGTAGACGGTTTGTAAGCAGATTCTCTATGATAGCTACCCCGATGACTAAACTACTGCAAAAAGATGTCAAGTTTGAATAGATGGAAAAATGCCAGCAAAGTTTCGAGAAATTAAAAGCTTTGTTTATGGAAGCCCCGGTGTTAGTGCAACCGAATTCGGGTAAGTAATTTGTGATTTATAGCGACGCCTCCTTGAATTGGTTGGGGTGCATGCTTATGCAAGAAGGTAAGGTCATAGCTTACGCTTTTAGACAATTGAAGCCACATGAGAAAAACTACCCGGCACACAATTTAGAGTTGGCCACCATTGTGTTTGCATTAAAAATCTAGAGACATCATCTGTATGGCGAGAAATGATGAGTATTTACCGACCATAAGAGCTTAAAATACTTGATGACAAAGAAGGAGTTGAATTTACGGCAACGCTGATGGTTAGAACTAATAAAAGATTATGAGTTGATTATTGACTACTATCTAGGAAAAGCGAATCTGGTCGTCGATGCCTTGAGTAGAAAGTTGTTGTTTGCCTTAAGAGCCTCGAATGCTTAGATGACAGCGTCCAATAAGGTTTCGATTTTAGCAGAGCTGAGGGCTAGACCGACATTTCTTTAAGAGATCCGTGAAGCTCAGAAAGGTGATAAGAAATTACAAACTAAGGTGGTTCAGTGTGAATCGTGAATTTAATCAGACTTTAGAATTGATGCCGATGGATGTATAATGTATCGGGACAGAGTTTGTGTACCCAAGAACATTGAACTTATGCAAAAGATCTTGAGTGAGGCTCACAGTAGTTGTTTGTCCGTCCATCCGGGAAGTGTGAAAATGTACAACGACCTTAAGAAAATGTATTGGTGGTCGAGTATGAAAAGAGACATTTCAGAGTTTGTGTCCAAGTGCCTAGTATGTCAGGAAGTAAAGGTTGAACATCAAGTACTGTCGGGTCTACTTCAGCCTATCATGATCCCCGAGTGGAAGTGGGATCAGATCACTATGGATTTTGTGACGGGTTTGCCGTTAACCCTTAAAAAGAAAGATGCAGTATGGGTTGTTGTGGATAGGCTGACTAAGTTGGCACATTTTATACCAGTGCGTACTGATTACTCCCTCAGGAAATTAGCCGACTTATATATTTTTGAGATTGTGAGGCTTCATGGAGTGCCAATATCGATTATCTCAGACTGAGATCCGAGGTTTACCTCGAGGTTCTGGAAGAAGTTACAAGAGGCTTTAGGAACTAAGTTGAGTTTTAGCACAACATTTCATCCGCAAACCGACGGGCAGTCGGAAAGAGTAATTCCAGTTTTAGAGGACATGTTGCAGTGTTGTGTTCTTGAATTTCATGGAAGTTGGGAAAGATACTTACCATTAGTTAAATTCGCCTACAACAATAGTTATCAGACAAGTTTGGAAATGGCACCTTATGAGGCTTTGTTCAGACGAAAATGTCGAACACCCCTATACTGGACAGAGCTAAGAGAAAGACAGATTCATGGGGTCAACTTGGTTAAGGAGACTGAAGAAAAAGTTAAGGTGATTCGTGATTGTTTAAAGGCCGCTTCGGATAGATAGAAATCCTATGCGGATTTAAAACAAAAAGAAATTGAGTTTCAAGTCAGTGATAAGGTGTTTTTAAAAGTAGTTCCTTGGAAAAAGGTCCGCAGATTTGGCAAAAAGGGAAAATTAAGTCCGCATTTTATCAGACCTTATGAGGTGATTGAGAAAACTGGGCTGGTAGCCTACCGGTTAAGATTGCCATAGGGATTGGAAAAGATTCATGATGTATTCCATGTATCCATGCTATGCAGATACCGCTCTGACCCTTCGCATGTGATTGAGCCGACAGAGGTTGAGATTCATCCAGACATGACCTATGGAGAAGAACCGGTCAAGTTTTTGGCTCAGGAAATTGAATAGTTGAGGAATAAAAGTATAGCACTCGTGAAAGTTTTTTGGCACATACAGGAGTCGAAGAAGCCATGTGGGAACCCGAGAAGGCTATGAAAGAGTAGTACCCGAACTTATTCACCAGTAAGATTTTCAAGGACGAAAATCCCTAAGGAGGGGAGAATTGTAACAGCCCAATTTAGGGCCTAGTCGAAACAGTGATCTCGAGACCACAAATTTGAAGTTTGGAAAATTATTTTTATTATTATTATGAGGTTATATCATGATTATATTAGTGTATGAAAAATTTGGTGAGTTAATTTTGATATTTGCGAGCCCGATTGCGAAAAAGGACTAAATCGTAAAAAAGGGAAAAAGTTGCATTTTAGTACCCAAATGTGTTAAATAGCTAGAGAATTAAAATTAGGGGCCTTAAATGAGCAATTAGACCCCTAGAAACAAGGTGGCCGGCCATAGGAGACAATTTAGTCAAAAGATTAATATTAGGTGACTTGATGACATAATTTTGTGATAAAATAATACCTATGAGCTTAGTTATTATTTTTTTTCTTATCCACACCTTCTCTCCACAGAAAATATTAGAAAAAGAGGGGTTTTGAAGCTTTGAAATTTCAGAAACTTATCACCTCAACAAGTAAGTGATTTCCATGTCCTTAGTTGATGATTTTTGCGTTTTTTGGACCTTTGAAGCATGAGCTTTCAAATGAGGGGCCTATTTTGCAAAATGATTAAGAGTTTAGGTTTTTTCCATGAATATATTAGTGATTTTTTCTAAGTTATTATGGAGGAATATGAGTTTTACAAGAGTTCTTAACAACTTTTGTGAAAGGTGTTAGCATGAAAACACCTAAAGGGGTTATTTCGAACAAGTTGCAAAATAGGTGATAAGTGTGTGAAATAGTTAAATTTTGGGGTTACTACAAGAGTAGAAAGATTTCGGCTAGGCTTGAAATACGAAGAAATTTGATACAAATTGATTTTCGATCATAGGGGTAAAATGGTCATTTTGCCAAAGTCTAAGGGAAAAATGGTCATTTTAACAAAGATGTGAATTTGTTGTAGCCTAATTATAATTATTGACTAAATGAGTGCATTTTGTTATTCTAGATCAAGTTTTGCCAAATCTGAACCTAGACCGGGGGAAAGCCAAGCAAATCGATAAACCAATCAGTCGAGTACATTTTGTAAACCGAGGTAAGTTGTACGTAAATGATACAACTATATTATTAATATATATGTTTAAGTTGTCATTGAATGGATATAGCATGAATTGCTTGATTTCGTATTGAGAATGCATAAAGACAATGAGATGATAGAACTCCTGTTAAAACACTAGGTAGTATACCGAATATTCTAACTGTGACATTTGGGTCACTTGTGTGAGCTAGAGTAAGACATGTCTGGGACATGTGTCGGCCACATTATGATAGATAATGTAAGACCATGTTTGGAACATGGCATCGGCATTGAGATGAGTGCTAGAGTAAGACGTGTCAGGGACACGCATCGGCCTTGATAATGATAGTCAGTGTAAGCAAATGTCTGGGACATGGCATCGACTTGAGATGTGAGCCAGTGTAAGACTATGCTCGGGACATAACATCGACACCTTACCCCTAGATTGTGGTTTATAGAAGGATCGGCAACACACCGAATGGTTCAATGGTGTAAGTATGTTTGCGAGTTAATAATGAAACCATAGTCATGTTGCGTGTGATATAGGTACCAAATTGGTACGTATGAGAAATGAGCTCATTAGAGAGCATATGACTCGTATGGATGGTAATGAGTAAGTCATGCTTATGCTTATCCTTGTGTTAAGAGCATGATGATTATTGATGAATTGTTGTTGTATGTTTATTTATATGCAACTTACTAAGCTTTTATGCTTACCCTCCTTCCTTTCCATTTTCTTATAGTGCCGCCTATTTAGCTCGAGGATCACTTGGAGTTACAGATATCGATCACACTATCATCTGAAACTTTCGGTATAGCTGAATTTATATTTTTGAATATGGCATGTATAGGGCTTAGACTTGATTATTTTGTGTCCTTAAGCATTGGCCTAGTGTGTAGGCTTGGGATAAGTCCCACACTTTGAATTTGGTCTTGATATTGACTATTAATCTTTTGATTATGCAAAGATGATATTTCCTTGGTTGAGTATATTGCCTTAGGAAAGAATGTCTATTGTAACTGATTTGGTTGTATGGTGTAGACTAGAATTGATGTTGGTTGAGTTTGTGCTAATTGATGTAAATAAGGGTGGCAAATAGGCTAGGTAAATAGCCTTATTTTGTCCAGACAGGTAGGCACACAGGCGTGTGTCTAGGTCGTGTGTGACACACGGTCAGCCCCATGGGCGTGTGATGAGGTCGTGTGTCTCATGCGCGTAAAAATTTCAAGTCAGTATGCATGGTAATAACCACACAGGCGGAGACACGGCCGTGTGTCTCAGCCGTGTGGAGGACATGGCCTAGCACACGGGAGTATGCTATGGCTGTGTGACATGTTGGGTGTTCTAATGTCAGAAATAGAATACTCAAGTTTTCTCACACGGGCTAACACACGGGCATGTCAAGGCCGTGTGAGCAACACGGGCCAGGGACACAGGCATGTGTCCAGGGCGTGTGAAGTCTGCACTAAAATTTTTGTAAAATGGTGTAAATAAATTGGCCACACGGGTAAGGGAAACAGGCATCTCCCTAGGTGTTTAGGCCGTGTTAGACACACAGTCATCAACACATCCATGTTAGGATGGTCACACGGGTGTGTTACCTTTCCACACGGGCATGTGCCCCGTTTTAAATGCTAATTTTGCATAGATTGGATAAGGACCCGGAAGGATTCCGAATGTTTTCCAATGGTCGATCTAGGCCTGATAGGCCCATATTAAGAGGTTTAAAGTAGAAATTGAAAAAGTTTTAAATTGGACCGTGTCTTGGTGACTTAAAATGGGTTGCATGTACAAGATCAAATAGGTAATGCCTTGTACTCTGACCCGGCTTGGGTTACGGTTATAGGGTTTTACACAGTCCAATATAAAGGTGTTAGACATTGGCGACAGTACAAAGCCTCATAAGGAGCCATTTTGATGCTCAATTGAAAGCTATTATTATACACAAATTCAATTAGTGGTAAGTATCGTTCCCACGTATCTTCAAACTCAAGAATGCAACATCTCAACATATCCTCAACTATCTGAATAATTCTTTCGGACTAACCATTCGTCTGTGTGTGAAAAGCAGTGCTAAAATGTAGTTTCTTACCTAATGCATCTTGCAGTTTCTTCCAAAACCGCGATGCGAACCTTGGATTTCTATCCGAAACAATAGAAATAGGTACTCTATGCAATCTCACAATCCGACAACTCAACAAGCCTTGCAAGCGAATAATCTGTGCAAATCGGAATGAAATGAGACGATTTAGTCAATCTATCCATAACAACCCGGATCGCAACTTTCTTGCCCGATGACAAAAGCAAACCTGATTCAAAATCCATCGTGACTTTGTCTCATATCCACTCGGGTATCATAATCGGTTGAAGTAACCTAGATGGTACCTGATGCTCGGCTTTAACTTGCTGACAAATTAAGCATTTCGAAATAAATTCCGAAATATCTCCTTTCATAACAGGCCACCAGTAAAGCTATTTCAAATCGATATACAATTTTGTGCTTCCCAGATGAACTGATAATCGACTGCTATGTGCTTCATTCAAAATCATCCGAAGCAACTCTGAGTTTCTCGGAACACATATTCTAGCTTTGGATATTAAACAATCATCAGCATCAATCTAAAATTCTGAATCAAGGTTCGAATCACATTGTTCCCGTTTTGCTAACAATTCATTATCGACTTTCTAAGCTTCATAAATCTGCTGCATAAATAACGGTCTCACTTTCAACTCAACTACAATCGAGCCATCATCAGATAGAGCTATATGCGCATTCATTGCACACAGAACAGATAGAGATTTTTTACTTAGAGCATTAGCAACTACATTGGTCTTTCCCGGATGGTAGTCAATTACAAGCTTGTAATCTTTTAACAACTCTAACCATCTTCGCTGTTGTAAATTCAGATCTTTCTGAGTCATCAAGTATTTTAAGCTTTTGTGATCGGAATAAATGTGACATTTCTCACCGAACAGATATTGGCGCCAAATTTTCAACGCTAACACAATAGCTGCCAATTCCAAGTCGTGTGTCGGATAGCTCTTTTCGTGCGGATTTAACTGTCTTGAGGCATAAGCTATAACTTTTCCTTCCTGTATCAAAACATAGCCCAAACCATTCAAAGATACATCACTAAATATTATGAATTCTTTACCCAATTCTCGTTGAACTAGCACCGAAGCTTTAGTCAACAAAGCTTTCAACTGATTAAAACTTTTCTGGCACTTTTATGACCACTCAAACTTAATATCATTCTGAAGTAGTCTCGTCATCAGGGTTGCAATCATAGAGAAACCTTTTATAAACCGTCTGTAATAACCAGCAAGTCCCAAAAAGCTTCGGACTTAAGATACATTTCTGGGAGGCTTTCAATCTAGTATCGCAGAAATCTTACTCGGATCAACTCGAATACCCGATGTTGATACAACATGTCCCAAGAAGCCAACTTCACGCAACCAGAACGCATATTCACTGAACTTCGCATACAACTATTTATCACACAAAGTCTATAGCACAATTCTCAAATGTTGGGCATGCTCGGATTCATTACGAGAATAGATCAAAATGTCATCTATAAACACAACCACAAATCGATCCAAATACTGTCTAAAGATTCGATTCATTAAATCCATAAAAGCAGCAGGTGCATTAGTAAGTTCGAAAGGCATAACTAGAAACTCATAGTGTCCGTACCTCGTTCGAAAAGCAGTTTTCGACACATCGGAGTTTTAACTCGCAGCTGATAGTAACCCGATCTCAAGTCCATCTTTGAAAACACTATAGCCCCTTTCAACTGATCTAACAAGTCATCTATTTATGTCAAAGGATATTTATTTTTTATAGTCACCTTATTGAGGTGTCGGTAGTTGGTGCACATTCTCATAGTTTCGTCTTTCTTTTTCATAAACAAAATCGGTGCACCCCAGGGAGAAAAACTCGGTCGCGCAAAGCCCCTATCTTGCAACTGAGCTTTCAACTCTTTTAATTTGGTCGGTGCCATTTTGTATGGAGCTATCGAAATCGGATTTGTCCTCGGTACTAACTCAATGCCAAACTCTACCTCTCGCATCAGTGGCAAACCCGGTAATTCTTCTAGAAATACATCCGGATATTCACACACAACTAGTATTGATTCAATCTTCTTTTTGGTCACTTTAGAATCGAGCACATGGGCAAAGTAGGCTTCATAACCTTTTCTTACATATTTCTGAGCTAACATTGAAGATATCACTACCGATAAACCATTCAGATCATTAGACTCAATCCAAATAATCTCATCATTCTGACATCGCAAATTAATAGTCTTCCGTTTGCAGTTTACAATAGTATCATGCATCGTTAGCCAATCCATACCCAGAATTATATCAAACTCGTTGAATGGCAACAACATTAAATCGGCCGGGAAACATGAATCTTGAATCACCAACGGACAATTCTCGCATACTTTATCAACAAAAACGCACAGGCCTAAGGGGTTCGACACTCTAATCACAAACTCAGTAGACTCTACAGGAAAAGTCTTACTGGATACTAAAGTTTCACATACATAAGAATGAGTCGATCTAGGATCAATCAATGCAACAACACTAGTATCATAGAGAGTGAAAGTACCGATAATCACATCTGGAGGCGAAGCTTCTTTACGAGCGCAAATAGCATAAACTCTGGCAGGTGCGCAAGCCTCAGATCTAACAGCTGTGTATTTAGTTCCCCTCTGATTACCATTCACATTACCCGTATTTCTAGGTGGTACCTCGAGTGGCCGTGTTACTCGGCCTCGTATTCAACTTCATGTCTTGCTCAACCAACTCAGGGCATTCACGAATGAAGTGATCCATCAATCCACATTTAAAACAAGCCCGATCATTCAATCTACAACTGTCGGGATGTTGTTGGAAACACAAAAAATTTATATACTTTTTCATACCCGTTTTAACTTAAAATCAGGCTATTCCGGTTAAATTCTTGTCGAAAAATAATTAAATATTATAAAATAATTAAATTATGTTAAAAATATGAACATTATGAATTTTAATTAATTTTATAGTTAATTTTGATTAAATTTGGTTATTTTTGACAGAATTACACAATTGGAGAAAAAGGACCCGGTGAACACTACGAGAAGAACAAAACCGAGAGTAATTTGAAGTATCGAGGCCAATTAATTTCCAGCCCAAGACGGTCCAGAAATGTGTATTAATTCATAATTAAATTAATTTTAATTTATTTCCTATTTAATTTATGTTAAATGAATTAATTTTAATTAATTATGAAGAAAGGGCCTAGTGAACCGCACTGGTTGAACCGAATGGAGTGAGCCAAACCAGCCACTAATTGGGCTGACCAGAACCGTCCATTGGCTGACCAAAATCAGAAAATTAGCTGACAAAATATGCTAGCAAAAAGGACCTTGAAAAACCTCCAAATTACGTTCAAACCCCACCTTTATTTTAGGCTTTGTAGATTTGCCCCAGCCTATTTTTAGCAAGGTTGAAAGCTTCAACCTTGCCATGTATGTAGCCGGCCATGGGAGGGCTCTCTTGGCTGCTGAATTTGATATTTTTAGCAGCCCTCTTCAGCTATAAAAGCCACCCTATGCTGTCCATTTCAAAGCATCCCTCAACATCCATCATTCCACAACATTCTCTCATCCTCTCTTCACTTCTCTCAAGTTTCCTCTCTATTTTTCCGTCCCATTTTCCCTTCCTCTTGTGCCAAATTCCTCTCCTGAGAAAGAGGTGTTCTTCAGCCATCTTGGGCAGCAATCAAGGAGTCATAGAAGCCTTGCTCAGCGAAGACAACGAAGACAAAGAATGGAGCAACAGTCAAGCTGCAGAGAAACACTGGATTTGCTTTTTGTTCCCTTTCTTTTTAATTTCTGTTGTTTTTATGATGAACATATCTATGAAAAATATTGTTGTTGAAATGTTACTTTAATCAATTTAGCCTGAATTTAATTCGTGTTGGGTTGATTATATTTTACCTACTTGAATTATTAAAATAGTGTTTATGCTGTTATAGGCTTCAGTAAATACTTGATTAAGTAAAATCATGCTTAGGTCATCCGGCATTATAAGTGTTTAGATAACTAAAGAATTAATTGTTTAAACGGATTGAAATTGCAATTAACGGACTCAGTACTTAATCATTGCATGTTTAATTCTTCTAAGGTAACTGAAAATTAAATTAGCATTGTATTTGGCGATACATATGCCTTGCATAACTTGCAAGATTGTTGTGATTAAATTGTTTCAAGGTATGGCTACTTTGTTACTTCACATAATCTTTTACATGTTTATTAAGTTGAATTAATCGGTTGAATCGACATAGGAATATGCGAGAGATAATTTCATTCAATAAGTATGTATGTGCGATAGCATGTTTACTTTATTAAATCTGTTTAGTCGGTTGAATTGGCATAGGTTTATGTTCAAGAGATAAATGGAATTTTTTAATTAGTAAATATGTTTATAAGTTAGCAAATTACTGGGATGCCGTGAATTTATTCATAACGGCATAAGCACGAATTTAATATTTCTAAGTTAAAAAGGTATAATTAATCCAACACAATTATATCATCTTGATTAAATCTTAATTGAAATCATGCACTAGAACTCTTTTATTTTATTTAAGTTGTTTGCTTAGTTTTAAAATCTTAGTTTATAAATCACTCTTTTCAAACCAAAATTATTTTTACCTCACCAAAGTGTTTTAATTAATTTCATAAATATTTCTTTTTACAGTCCCTGTGGGTACGATAACTTGACATTTACTTGTCACTTTATTACTTGTTACGATTGTGTACACTTGCACATTTCCACCGTTCCAAGTTTTTGGCGCCATTTCTGGGGACTATTTTTTTGTGAATTTATTTTTACATTTTGGTTCTTTTATTTTTCCTGTTCAATTTTACTTACTTAATTGATTCTTCACTGATTATTTCAGGTGTTTATGAGTATTGACTGAATTATCGACTTACTCCCAGTGGACCCTGAAATAGAACGAACCTTTCGCCAATGAAGAAGACAAGCAAACCAGAGAAGGACCGAAGAAATGAATTTCGAGAATATCAACCAAGGAAACGGAGCAAACCTTGCTCAAAATCCTATCCTTATTGTTGATGATAGGGATAGAACTTTACGACAATATGTCGTGCCAGTTTTTAATGACCTTAATCTAGGTATTAGAATACCCGAGATCGAGGCACACAATTTGAGTTGAAGCCAGTCATGTTCTAGATGCTTCAGACAGTGGGCCAGTTCAGTGGAATTCCTATTGAATATCCTCATCTTTATTTAAGACTGTTTATGGAGGTGAGCGACTCTTTCGAGCCTGATTAAACTCACTGCAACCAAACTCGATTTCTACATGGCAAGAGTTAGCGGAGATATTTCTTGTGAAGTTTTTCCCGCCTGGCAAGATTGCTAAGCTGAGAAATGAGATTACTGCTTTCCAAAAAATGGATGATGAGTCCTTGTATGAGGCATGGGAAAGATTCAAAGAGTTATTATGAAAGTGCCCTCATCACGGAATTCCGCATTGCATCCAACTTGAGACATTTTACAATGGTCTCAATGCTCACAAAAGGATGGTAGTAGATGCTTCTGGTAACGGTGCTATCTTATCTAAGTCTTACAATGAGGCTTATTAAATAATCGAGAGGATCGCCAATAACAATTATCAGTGGCCAACCAATCGAGCAACGTCAGGAAGACGAGTTGCTGGAATCCATGAAGTGGACGCTCTCAATTCAATTGCATCCCAGGTATCTTCGATATATTCAATGTTAAAGAATCATACCACTAATGGGTCTAACAATTTTGCAGGTCAGCCACCTAACCAATATGAGAATATAGCCTGTGTCTATTGTGGGGAAGGACATGTGTTTGAAGAATGTCCGTCAAACCCAGAATCCATGTACTACATAGGTGATCAGAACCAGAACCGAGGAAGGCAAGGGCTGCAATCCAACTTTTACAACCCACCGTGGCGAAATCACCCCAATCTTTCGTGGAGTAACTAAGGGGCTGGAGGCAGTAACAACTACGCCCAACCTAGACCAACCCAGCCGTTTAGTTTTTCACAGCAAATTCAGAAACCAGTTCAGGCTGAATCATCCAATAGCTTAGAGAATTTATTGAAGGCATACATGGCGAAGAATGACGCCACTCTAAGGAATTTGGAGAATCAAGTGGGCTAGCTTGCAACTGAACTTAGGAACCGTCCACAATGAGCTCTACCTAGTGACATAGAAAATCCGAGAAATCTAGGGAAGGAGCATTGTAAAGCACTAACATTGAGGAGCGAAAAAACGGTAGAGCCCAACATCATTGAAGCTAAAAAGGAGCATGCTAAAGCTCAAAATTCAAAAGAAGTTCAACCGAGTGTTGAAGTTCCTATTCCACTAGAACTAGAACCTGCAAGACCTGAAAAGGTAACCTCAGAACCAGCCAATTCTGATCAGCCAACCACTCTGTTAGCAACAGAATTGCCACCAAAGACAAATCAACTGGTACCAACTTCAGTATATAAACCTCCACCACCTTACCCTCAAAGACTCTAGAAGCAAAAACAGGAGGTCCAATTCAAGAAGTTCCTTGACGTACTCAAGCAACTTCGTATCAACATCCCGTTGGTTGAAGCACTTGAACAAATGCCAAATTACGTAAAATTCATGAAAGATATCCTGTCCAAGAAGTGAAGACTTGGAGAATTTGAGACGGTAGCTTTGACGAAGGAATGCAGTGCATATCTTCAAGAGAAATTACCCCTAAGCTGAAGGATCCTAGGTGTTTTACCATACCATGCAACATTGGAGTAGTTTATTGTGGTAAGGCACTATGTGACTTGGGTGCAAGTATCAACTTGATGCCTATGTCGATATTTAAGAAGTTGGGGATAGGTGAAGTTAGACCTACTACGGTTACACTTCAGCTAGTAGATCGATCCTTAGCACATCCAGAAGGAAAAATCAAGGATGTATTGGTACGTGTAGATAAGTTTATATTTCCTGCTGATTTTGTAATTTTAGATTTTGAGGCAGACAAAAAAGTACCGATTATCCTGGGGAGACCGTTCTTAGCAACCGGAAGGACACTTATTGATGTGCAGAAGGGCGAACTTACTATGCGCATTCAGGATGATCAGGTAACAGTTAACATTTTCAAGTCAATGCGATTTTCTGATGCAATAGATGATTGTTCTGCAGTATCCGACTTAGAGGATTTAGTAGTGGAGAAGGAACTCAACTCTGTTGAGGATCCTCTGGAAAGAATTTTGACATCAGACCCTCCAAGCGATGAAGAGGAGGATGAAAACTTAGCTTTCCCAGAAGCTAATCAAAAGGGATTTAATCCACAATCCTGTTTTGAATCTTTTGATTTAGAGGAGAGAGATTACACACAGCTAAAAGAGTCAATCGAGGAGCCACCTAAACTAGAACTCAAGGTATTACCTTCTCATTTAAAATATGTTTATTTAGGTGACGCTTCTACTCTACCTGTGATTGTTTCAGCAGAGTTAACTACTGATCAGGAAGAAAAACTTATCTTAGTTCTGAAACAATTTAAGAAGGCTATCGGATGGACCATAGCCGATATTCACAGTATTAGTCTATCTGTATGCATGCATAAGATCATCCTGGAAGATGGTGAAAAAGGGATGATCGATGGACAACGAAGGCTGAACCCCATCATGAAGGATGTAGTGAAAAAAGAGATTATCAAGTGATTAGATGCGGGTATCATTTACCCCATCTCAGACAGTTCATGGGTAAGTCCGGTCCAGTGCGTACCAAAGAAATGAGGTATCACGGTCATAGAGAACGAGAATAACGAGTTGATACTGACTAGAACGGTTACGGGATGGAGAATCTGTATCGATTACCGGAAGCTGAACAAGGCAACTAGGAAGGATCACTTCCCTTTGCTGTTCTTAGACCAAATACTGGATAGACTCGTGGGGCGAGATTACTACTGTTTTCTCGATGGATTCTCGGGGTACAACCAGATTATAGTAGCACCTTAATATCAACACAATACCACATTCACCTGCCCGTACAGTACATTTGCATTTAGATGCATGCCATTTGGTTTATGCAATGCACCTGTTACATTTCAAAGATGTATGATGTTTATTTTCACTGACATGGTTGAGAAATTTTTTGAAGTTTTCATGGACGACTTTTCAGTGTTTGGAGATACGTACGATGATTACTTAGCCAATCTGACTAAGGTACTTAGGTGATGCGAAGAAACAAACCTAGTACTTAATTGGGAAAAGTTCCATTTTATGGTACAAGAAGGTATCGTTCTGGGGCATCGGATCACAAGACATGTGATTGAGGTAGACAGAGCAAAAGTAGATGTTATTGAGAAACTCCCACCTCCAACATCTGTAAAGGGTGTTAGGAGCTTTTTGGGCCACGTCAGGTTCTATTGAAGATTTATCAAGGACTTCTCTAAAGTTGCTAAACCTTTATGCAAATTATTGGAGAAGGACACAATATTCAAATTGAATGAGGAATGCTTAAAAGGTTTCAATGACTTGAAGAATCGATTAGTCACAGCACCCATAATTGTCACACCAAACTGGGACTTGCCATTTGAATTGATGTGTGACGCTGACTTTGCAATATGAGCTGTCATGGGCCAGTGAAGGAACAAAGTTTTTCATCCCATCTACTATGCAAGCCGAATTCTTACAGGAGCTCAGTTAAACTATACGGTAATAGAAAAAGAGTTACTTACTATCGTATTTTCTTTCGACAAGTTTCAATCTTATCTTGTAGGTATCAAGGCAACTGTTTATACAGACCACTTAGTAATTAAATATTTACTTGCCAAGAAAGACGCTAAGACGAGGTTGATCCGATGGGTACTTCTACTTCAAGAGTTCAATTTGGAAATTCAAGATCGAAAGGGAGTAGAAAACCAAGTAGTAGATCACTTGTCCAGATTGGAGCCGCAAGAAGGGAATTCTCCACTTGTACCAATTCAAGAAACATTTCCAGATGAACATATACTGAAGGTAAGCCATGTTCATAATACCCCTTGGTTTGCTGATATTGCTAACTTTTTAGCTTGTGGTTTAATGTCGTATGATAAGACATATCAATAAAGGAGAAAGTTTTTTCATGATGTGAAGTACTATTTCTAAGAGGAACCATATCTGTTTAAAAAGTGTGCAGATCAGATGATTAGAAGATGTGTGGCAGAAGAAGAAATACCGAAGATTCTATACCACTGTCACTCAGTCCCAAGTAGGGGTCATTTCGGAGGAACTCGTATTGCACCCAAAGTATTGCAAACCGGATTCTTTTGGCCAACACTATTCAAGGATGTATATACATACGTAAAGAGTTGTGACCGATGTTAAAGAGTTGGAAATGTCACCAATAGAAATGAGATGCCTCGAACAAACATCATTGAGGTCGAATTATTCGATGTTTGGGGTATTGATTTCCTTGGGCCCTTCCCTTCGTCTTTTGGTCACAAGTATATACTGGTAGCAGTAGATTATGTGTCCAATTGGGTCGAGGCAGAGGCATATCCGACAAACGATGCTAGGGTTGTGATGAAGTTTTTGTAGAAACACGTGTTCACGAGGTTTGGAACCCCGAGAGCCATTATTAGTGATGAAGGGTCCCACTTTGTGAACAAGTGGTTAAAATGGTTACTAGACAAGCACGGGGTGAAACACAAGGTTGCAACGGCTTACCATCCGCAGACGAATGGACAAGCTGAACTTGCAAATAAAGAAATCAAGGGCATATTAGAGAAGGTAGTTTGCCCGAACCGACGAGATTGGTCCAAAAGACTAGATGACGCTTTATGGGCCTACAGGACAGCGTACAAGACACCTTTAGGGATGTCACCCTATAGGCTAGTTTTCGGTAAAGCATGTCATCTACCTTTGGAGTTAAAGCACAAAGCTTATTGGGCTCTTCGACGACTCAACTTAGATCCTAAGCTCGCAAAAGAAAGACAGATGTTCCAACTCAACGAGTTAGAAGAATTCCGAATGTTCTCATATGAAAATGCCAAATTACTCAAAGAGAGACTCAAGAAATGGCATGACAAACACATCTGGGTTCGAGAATTTGAAGCAGGTCAGCAAGTATTATTGTTCAACTCGAGATTGAAGTTCTTTCCAGGTAAGCTAAAATCACGTTGGTCCGGTCCATTTACAATTCACAGAGTCTATCCATACGGAGTTGTTGAACTCCAAGGTAAGAGAGGTAATTTTCAAGTTAATGCTCAGCGTTTAAAACACTATTGGGGGAATAAAACCGAACGGGATAACGTCTCGCTCATTTTATCAGATATTTAATATTTTTCGTGTTTTATTTAATAAATAATTTAGGGTCTATTTTTCAGGTTTAGTATGTTTAAATAAATCCTGTCTAGGAGGTTGGAACTTAAGCTAGACCATTTGTGACCCCTCCAATCTTTCCTGGGAAATTATTTTAACATAATTTTTCAATAAATTTTTCCCTAATCAACAAAATAAATTTTTGTTTTTCAAATAAAAGGGTCAATTTGATCCAATTTTTAATTTGCAACTCAATTTTTAATTTTCATTGAGTCTAGGGATTTAGATTGAATTATTTTTAAAATTTGATTGCTCTCTGTGTAAATAATGAAAATTAGGTGCCTTTCTTTGTAAATATTTTTTTAAGGCATCTAGAAGAAATATTTTTTTCTAATATTATTAATAATTTGATAAACTTTAATATATAATTTCCTTATAATTTATATATTATTTTTTATCAACTTAGATTAGAATTAGGATTAATTTAATTTCAATTTTTATTTTATGTTTATCTTAATAATTAATAGCAAGTGATAATTTTATATTTAATTATTAATTGTTGTTAAATTTGAGTAGGATTAGAATTAAACTCTTATCTTTAATTATTAAATTTGACAAAGAGTTCTATTTTAAGTCCTATTACTTATGCTATAAATACCACCTTATACCTCCCATCCATGCATCAACCAAAAACCAAAACACCTTGTGCCACAATACCTCTAGCTCTAGCAGCCTAATCGGCAAACACCCAGCAGCATCACGCTGCGCGTCACGATTAGCACCCAGCTCCCACTCACGCGCCTGCTGCTTCAGTCCAACAGCTGCCCAAGTCGCATTCTGCTGCTCTGGTGCCCCACGTGCGCGCCCTTGCTATTGTTGCCCAGGTCACGTCCCAGCTCCCACACAAGCTCCAGGCCTGCTCGACGAAGTGTCGCGTGCTTCTTGCTGCACACCCTTTTTTGCTACTGCTTGTTCTCTAGCCTTGTACGGCACCCTCTTTGCACACCAAGCCTTAAGCCAAAATTCTTCAATCCTCTTCCTTTTAATTTGCCATATTTTTCTTGCATTAATTTTCTTTGAGTTCTTATATTTTTGCAAAAAGGTCAATTATGCCTCGCAAGAGAACTCGTGCCTCTGCTCAAATCGACGAAACACAAAGCAAGTTCTATTGTGTTGAAGTTAAAGTGAGATACGAAAGTGCCTACAAAAATCAACAGATACATCCTGAGAAAGGCTTCACACTGAAGGAGAGGAACTACAGAGACTTCATGGCACGTATTCGTCAAATTGCTGAAGCTCTCAATTGGGAATTGTTTTGTGAAAAGAGACCTAGTGTGGATAAGGAGCTAGTTCGTGAGTTTTACGCGAATTTAACTTCAAGCGAGATGACAGAAGTCCCTGTTTGTAGAATCAAGGTACCTATAAATTCAAATGCTATTAATGAGTTCTTTGAATTGCCTGATTTCGAGAACGACGAGTATTCGTCTTTGATGAGCAATATCAAGCTGGAACTTCTCCAAGAAATTCTCAAGGAGCTTACATTGAAGGTTCCAGTTGGACTGTATCGAAACAAGGAACCCACACGTGTCGAAGAGAATACTTAACACCTATTGCAAAGGTATGGTTTTATTTCATCCGTTTCAGCCTTCTGCCTAGTTCACATGGGACTACAATTTCATTGGAACGAATGGTCTTACTATACTCGATCTTAACGGGTAAGACCATTGATGTGGGAAAGATCATCCTGAAAGATATTCAAAATTGTGCCACTAGATGTTCTGGCCCTACTTACTTCCCCTTTACAATAACTATTTTGTGCTTGAAAGTAGAAATTCTTGCTAATGTCAAGAAGACAGGGTACACCCAAGGCACAATTACAGATTAGGACCTCTACCGAGTAGCCGGAGACTCAGTTCTACAACAATGAGTTGAAGAAAGTGAAGAGCATGAGGAACCTAATGAAGAAGAAGATCCCACGATGCAATCATTTGAAGTCCCTGTTAAGGTGGACCCAGAAGAGCCAAAAGATGAATCCAATGCTGAAACTCCAATGTTTAGAGCTCAGTCGCCTAGCCCAGGCTTTCGAGATGAGTTGTCAAAGTTGATGGACTTGATGCAACACATGCAATGGCAGCAACAAGCATACTGGAGATACTCAAAAATAAGGGATGACTCGATACGAAGTGCTTTCCAAAGAAAATACAATGACCCATTTATTTTTGTTCTTGAATTTCCAGATTTCATATTCGAGCCATGGACTCCACTCTCGAAAAAGGAGCGAAGCGATTCATGCAAAGGCAATAATGATGGAATAAAAAATGAGTCCAAGTTGGAAGGATCTACAAATAAATAAAAGGGAGGGATCTTGACTCTATTTCATTTATGTTTTTTAGGCTATTTTAGGATCAAGTTTAAATTAGGAACTTTTATTTCTGCATAATAAAACAAGAGAAGGAAATCCTGAATAAACATGGACAAGTCATAAAGTATAAAGTGTGGCAATAGATATATACATGTCTAGGATTGGATTTCAAAAGAGCTTGGTACTTAAGCAGTCACATTGACTCACCTCCTCTTTTCTGAATTCCTACCTGGTGTATAGTATTTATTCACTTTAAACAATGAGGACATTGTTCATTTTAAGTTGGGGGGACCGAAATTTGAAATTATTTTCATCAAGAATAAAATTTTTCTTTTAATTATGATTAGGGTATATTTCTGTTCAATAAATTTGAATTTTGTTAAGTATGCTAGACTTGAGTATGAATAAAGTTCTATTTTTTTCAATCAATTATCATGTAGTTTAATGATGACATGAATGTATTTTTAATAAAGCATGCAACTTCATACCATAAAATTTTTTATCTCTTTAGGAAAGTTAGGTATGCATGAAAGTTTAAGTCTTTAGAATTGACTTAGTAGTTTCTTGAGGCGAAATCCTAGGAAGCTTGGAACATTGGAAATGATTTAGGCAGCTATTGTTTGGACCGTTTGAGCCTTTCAAGCCTACCCTGGTAAATTATATCTTTTGAAACCCAACTTTAAGACTATATGGCCTAATTTTTGGAACCTATACAAATTTAGCCCAGCACGTTTCTCTTAATTATCTTTAAATTGCCCAAAGCACTAGACTCAGTACTATTCAAGAATATCGTTTGAAAATAAGTTTGGGGGAGTTGAAAAGAAATATCAAATTCTTAAAACAAAAGAGCACATATATTTGAAAAAGAGCATGTGAAAGTTGGTGATTGAAGGTAAAATTTTTTTGAAGGTTCGATTTACACTGAGTTTAGGGTTTTTAGCCAAAATTTATCTATCTTTTTACCTACCCCTAAGCCCAGCCACGTTACAACCTTGTTAAAGACCTATTGATTCGAAGTTCCAAAGTTACTTACATTAGTGGAGAGAAATTGCTTTGTTCAACATATGAAGACAAGGTTAAGCTTAATGATTGCGACTTGATCTTGAATAAAGGATTAAAAAATTGAATTGGTAGGAATCAGCATGTCTTTATTAGGAAACATTTAGTCTAATTTTGCTATTGTAATAATTGTTGAGATTAATTTGAATAATATGAACACTTGAGTAGCCGAATGATCAAATTTCTTATTCTTTGAGCATAAGTATATCAAATTTATAATTTCGAGAAAACTGTTATTCTGAAGAAGGTTTTCAAAGTGTTCTAAGAAATTCTTTTCAAAATTTGTGCATTAGTCGGGACGAGCAATGAATTAAGTTTGGGGGTGTGGAAACACAAAAAATTTATATACTTTTTCATACCCGTTTTAACTTAAAATCAGGCTATTCCGGTTAAATTCTTGTTGAAAAATAATTAAATATTATAAAATAATTAAATTATGTTAAAAATATGAACATTATGATTTTTAATTTATTTTATAGTTAATTTTGATTAAATTTGGTTATTTTTGACAGAATTACACAATTGGAGAAAAAGGACCCGGTGAACACTGCGAGAAGAACAAAACCGAGAGTAATTTGAAGTATCGAGGCCATTTAATTTCCAGCCCAAGACGGTCCAAAAATGTGTACTAATTCATAATTAAATTAATTTTAATTTATTTCCTATTTAATTTAGGTTAAATGAATTAATTTTAATTAATTATGAAGAAAGGGCCTAGTGAACCACACTGGTTGAACCAAATGGAGTGAGCCGAACCAGCCACTAATTGGGCTGACCAGAACCGTCCATTGGCTGACCCAATTCAGAAAATTAGCTGATAAAATATGCTTGCAAAAAGGCCATTGAAAAACCTCCAAATTACGTTCAAACCCCACCTTTATTTTAGGCTTTGTAGATTTGCCCCAGCCTATTTTTAGCAACGTTGAAAGCTTCAACCTTGCCATGTATGTGGCGGGCCATGGGAGGGCTCTCTTGGCTGCTGAATTTGCTATTTTTATCAGCCCTCTTAAGCTATAAAAGCCACCCTATGCTGCCCATTTCAAAGCATCCCTCAACATCCCTCATTCCACAACATTCTCTCATCCTCTCTTCACTTCTCTCAAGTTTCCTCTCCATTTTTCCGTCCCATTTTCCCTTCCTCTTGTGCCGAATACCTCTCCTGAGAAAGAGGTATTCTTCAGCCATCTTGGGCAGCAATCAAGGAGTCATAGAAGCCTTGCTCGGCGAAGACAATAGAGACAAAGAACGGAGCAAGCAAATCAAGCTGCAGCAGAAACAACACTGGATTTGCTTTCTGTTCCCTTTCTTTTTAATTTCTGTTGTCTTTATGATGAACATATCTATGAAAAATATTATTGTTGAAATGGTTATTTTAATCAATTTAGCTTGAATTTAATTCGTGTTGGGTTGATTATATTTTACCTACTTGAATTATTAAAATAGTGTTTATGCTGTTATAGGCCTCAATAAATGCTTGATTAAGTAAAATCATGCTTAGGTCATCTGGCATTATAAGTGTTTAGTTAACTAAAGAATTAATTGTTTAGATAGATTGAAATTGCAATTAACGGACTCAGTACTTAATCAATGCATGTTTAATTCTTCTAAGGTAACTAAAAATTAAATTAGCATTGTATTTGGCAATACATATGCCTTGCATAACTTGCAAGATTATTGTGATTAAATTGTTTCAAGGTATGGCTACTTTGTTACTTCACATAATCTTTTACATGTTTTTTAAGTTGAATTAATCGGTTGAATCGACATAGGAATATGTGAGAGATAATTTAATTTAATAAGTATGTATGTGCGATAGCATGTTTACTTTATTAAATCTGTTTAGTCGGTTGAATTGGCATAGGGATATGTTCAAGAGATTAATGGAATTTTTTAATTAGTAAATATGTTCATAAGTTAGCAAATTACTGGGTTCCCGTGAATTTATTCATAACGGCATAAGCACGAATTTGATATTTCTAAGTTAAAAAGGTATAATTAATCCAACACAATTATATCATCTTGATTAAATCTTAATTGAAATCGTGCACTAGAACTCTTTTATTTTATTTAAGTTGTTTGCTTAGTTTTAAAATCTTAATTTATAAATCACTCTTTTCAAACCAAAATTATTTTTACCTCACCAAAGTGTTTTAATTAATTTCATAAATATTGCTTTTTACAGTCCCTGTGGGTACGATAACTCGACATTTACTTGTCACTTTATTACTTGTTACGATTGTGTACACTTGCACATTTCCACCGTTCCAGTTGCTTACCACAATGTTTGCACTCAGGTTGGTTCGGTCAGATGTTAGCAACACTAACTACAGAGGTAGCTCTCGAACTCACCGGTGGTCTATCTCGATCATGTCTAGAATAGCCCGCAGTAGCCTTTGAACGGCTAAAATCATCTCTGAATTTCTTTGATTCCGACTGAAATGTTTTATCTGAAGTTCTTTTTCGTGAATCTCTAGGTTCAAAGTTAGCTTTTTTTTCTCTTTCTCAAGCTCTATGGCTTTGCATGCTCGCTCGACTAGTACAACGAACTTTTTTATTTCAAGTATCCCGACTAACAGCTTAATGTCTTCATTCAACCTATTTTCAAATCTTTTACACATTATAGCTTTAGTCGAAACACATTCTCGGGCATATCTACTAAGTCTCACAAATTCCCGTTCATACTCTGTTATGGTCATACGACCCTATTTCAACTCGATGAATTCTTTACATTTTTTATCAATGAATCTCTGACTGATGTATTTCTTACGGAATTTAGTCTGAAAGAACTCCCAGATCACTCGTTCTTTTGGAGCTATTGATATTAATGTGTTTCACCAGTGATATGCAGAATCTCGAAGTAAGGATACAACACATTTTATACACTCGTCAAGGGTACAGGATAGCTCATCAAACACATGAATAGTACTATCGAGCCAGAATTTAGCTCACTTTGCATCGTCATCAACAGTGGCTCTAAATTCTTTAGCCCTTTGTTTTCTGATTTTATCAACTGGGGGCTTATTTAATCTTATCAGATCAATAACTTGAGGTACCATGGGTATCTGAGAAGGATTATGTGGGGGTTGGGGGTTGTTGAACAGCTGGATTAGTTCTAATATATTGAGTGAACCACTCATTCATCATCTGGAAGAAGGCTTGCTTAGCCTCCCCCTCGTGGCTACTCGTACTTGGCCTAGAATAAGTCGGCACTTCCCTTTGAGCAAGAGCAGGCGCATTACTTTCCACGTCATCAGCTACGACTCGATCGAGATCCATTTTTATATGAAAACACATTTTAATTGTCAGGAATCATCACACTATCGCAATTTATAAATATGGCATGTATAGCTAGACTCATATACGCTACGTTAGTCCTAGAATCACTAAACTGTAGCTCTGATACCAATCAAACGTAACACCTCTAACCCATATCCATTGCCAAATTAGGGTTACGAGGCATTACCAGACATATCACAGTTTAAAATAGACATTTACTATATTTCTTGCTTCGTAATTTAAACTCATCAGAATACTTATCTTATTCAATTTCGAACTTAAAACTACTATACTACTATCATTGGCATATTTAAAATTTATTCAAGTATATACATATATCATTACACAACATATACTAGACATATAGCAACTACTTTTCATAAGTTGAATGTCAAACATAACATTTCATAATTCAAGCATGTTCACATATTAAAACCAATTAACATCCACACAAAAATGTAACCTTGATTATTATACATTATGGCCTAAATATATTGTTTTTTATTAGCAAACATAGTGCGTATTTATACCCAAACAATATAAATCACAACACAAATTAATTATCACTCACTTATGCGGCATTAACTGCATTTAACCTAACATAATTTAAGACTAAACATACTTCTTTCCTAATCATAAAACCATGCAAATTAAACCTTGATATCTTAAGTCATTTTAAGCACAAATAACAACTAAGAATACAAATAATTCATATGTTAATTTTATATGCTTTAATTCCTGCCAAAATTTCAATAACACAATCAAACTAAATTATTTCATATTCGGTCATTCTATATAACATTCAATATGTAATATATGTATATAAATATGCTATAAACCAAATCTCATGCTTATCATTATAGTTCCAATGCCTTAACCATATATACATATACACTTACATTATCATTTCTAAACCAAATTACCCATTTAAGCATGCCATTTCAAATCGACACAAAAACCACATTTCTTAATCAAATTTTTCATAGTCTAATATAGTTCACGTATGTCCAATACCACAAATCCAACGTTAACATATAACTAAACACTTGATGACAAGATTTAAACACCATAGCTGAATTATAAATAACTTTAAAACATCACCTAAATATTTCATTTCATAACCAAATACATAGATACCTTATAAGCAATGTTTAAACCAATTCATGTTACAAAATATGCATCTCAATAATAAGTCATTTTCATCAACCACATATGTCAAATTTACCAAATAAACAATCATAAGCTTTACATAACATTACTTTAAACCTAAAGCATATTCCAAACACATCACACACATATAGCATACATATTACTCATCTAATATATCCAACCACAATTGCAAATCATACCAAGCACTTCACACATATATATATCATAACCAAAATCACCTAAGCTTAGACATCATTTCTAGCCATTTTCGCATGGCTTTAATATATACAAACTTCAAAACCAAACATAATAACTAGCCTATACATGCCATAGGTTCAAGTTCAAACTTATAAAATACCATAAAAGTGATTGATAGGGAGACGGGTTTCCCTGATGATCCCCGAGCTCATAACTAGCTTCCAAAATCTATAAAAACAACACACAGAGTAAGCTTGAATAGCTTAGTAAGTCATAAGCAAATAAATCATTTCAATGACATTCGTAATTTAATTTAATTAAACCTAATCATAGTAACCATAGCCACATATACAATTATCAAGCTTGCAACTTCATATATCCATACACATACTTTAGCATTATTTAACTCTCACATTCATAATACACATTTCATATATTCTTATAAAGTATATACTTACCTTACTACTCAATCATTTAACTTAGTACATACCTGACCTTTTAGCTCAATTTCACATTCGATCTTAACTTGATATTGCCATTTGATCCATTCAAAATTAATAAGGATACTCGGATAATCGAAAAGCTCATACAACGCCAACGTCCCAGACGTGGTCTTATATGTAATCACATATCGATTTCATTGTCCCACACAAGGTCTTACACGGAAATCACAAATCAATGCCAACGTCCTGTATGAGGTCCTACACGAAATCACATATCGAAATCCTATGTCATGACATATGTATCCTAACTATTCCTAAGGTTCGTACAGGACTTTTAAACGTCATAACTAGATCAATTCAGGCTTATAAATACTTCTCCATACTTAAACAAATTCGGCTTGAACATATATATACAAGAAATAGTTCAATTCGGCACAAATATAATATATACAATCGAATTTAACGACATGTATTTACTTATGAACTTACCTCGTACGAAGATGAACTGACCGGGTCGACTATTCAACAACTTTAGATTTCCCCCGATCCAAATCTGATTTTCCCTTTTCATGATCTAAATTAATATAAATTAGAATTATTTAATAAAATATTCAATCAAGTTCATCCAAAAACACATAATTGGGAAAATTACACTTTTTCCCCTAACATTTCACATTTTTCACAATTTAGTCCATATTTCACAAAACAAAAAATATTCAAAATTTGACTACACCCATGTTAGGCTGAATTTACCCCTAGTCCATATAAGCCCATATGTTTCATTTATTTCACTTTTTGACCCCCTCAATTTGCAAAATTTACAATTTATTCCTAAATAAACATTTTTATCAAAAATCACTTAATTAAACTTGACAATCTAACAACATTTATTTATTTTTCATCATCAAACACAAAAATAATCAAGCTATCAACAATAGCAATTCATGAATACATCATCAAATTCAAAAATTCAAGCATGGGCTAGCTAGTACTCGAAGCAACAATCTAAAAAACGTAAAAATTATCAAAAATAAAAAAAAAACTAACCTTGAATCAAGCTCCCAAAGTGTCAAATGTTTAAAGCATTCAAAAGCTTTATTTTCTTCTTAGGTTCAGCCAAAAAGATGAACAACATGCAAAAATTTTACTTATGTTTTATTATATTAACTTATATTACTAATTTACAAAACTAACCTTCATAATTTAATAAGTAAACCATATATTATAAACCCAAAACCGTTCATGCTACCCTTTAATGGCCTAATGTACTTTTAAGGACCCCACATCATAAAAACAAAAACAATTCGACACTTACACAATTAGCTAGCCACTTTTAAATTTTACACGATTAAGTCATTTTAATCAAATCAAACACTCAAACGATAAAATTAAATCACGAAAATTTCACACATATAAATTAACATGCTGTAGACACCAAAAATAATATTAAAATATCTTTTTGACTTAGATTTGTGGTCCCAGAAGCGTTGTTCTGAATAGGGTCTAAACTGGGCTGTTATAGGCTACCAGGGTGCTGCGCCAAACTAAGTCTGACCATGATGCAATTCTCATGGATATGTGGGACCGCAGGCCAAAAGATCATTCCAAAGACCCTAGACTTTGATTCAAGTTTGATGACTGCTGGGCAAATGACAGGGAGGCTAAAAACGTTATTAGTAATGCTTGGAACATGGGTGCTTTAAACTATGTTGAAAACCTGGATAATGTTCGTTCGACTCTTGTCCCGTGGCAACAGGATAAATATAGTAAAATAAAAAGAGAGATATGTAAGCTTGAGAAGAAAATTGATATGGTTTTTAATTCTACTCATAGGATCGATATTGTTAATACCTTAAAGGAGACCTGGTGTAGGCTTGGCTATCTCTACACTAAAGAAGAAAAATATTAGCCTCAAAGGTCTCGAACTCAATGTCTTAGGGAGGGAGATAGAAATATGAGATACTTTCATGCTAGAGCTATTGGTCGATTCAAGAAGAACAATATTGGCAAGCTTAAAGACTTGAATGGGGCTTGGGTGACTTACAATAAAGAAACTTGCAATGTGTCTAAGAACCATTTTTGTAGATTGTTTTGGTCAAATAGTCAAAGCATTGACAACCAAGATTTAGACTACATCCAAGAGTGCATCAACAAGGAGACTAACGAGTGGCTTATTATGGACTACTCGAAAAGTGAGGTTGTTCAAACTGTTAAACATATAGACCCCTGTAAAGCACTAGGTATTGATGGCCTATCAGGGAGATTTTTTAATTATAATTGGGAGACAGTGGGAAATAACACTATACAGTTCTACTTGGATGTTCTCAATGGAAAACAAGATATATCTTGTCTTAACAACACTATGATCATTTTAATTCCTAAAATTCAGGACCCTGTTAAGATTACTAATTTCTGTCCAATTAGTCTTTGCAGGTACACCTATAAGATAATCTCTGAGGTTCTCGCAAATAGACTCAAAGTTGCCCTCCTGGGGTGTATTAGTCAAAACCAAAGTGCCTTTTTCCCTAGGAGAATGATACATGATAACATCTTAATCGCTTACGAACTCTTACATTACCTTCAAAGTTCCAAGAATAGCTTTAATTAAGGTTTTGTTATCAAGCTCGATATGAGCAAAGCATACGATCGTGTTGAATGGAACTTTATTGAGTCATTCATGAGGAAAATGGGCTTCTTTTACAAGTGGATTGACGAGATTATGTGTTGCGTTCATTCTGTAAGATACTTCATTAAGTGCAACAATATTTTTGTCAGATGTCATAATTCCCGAGAGGGGACTCCGTCAGGGGGACCCCCTCTCCCTGTATTTGTTTCTTCTTTTGCATGGAAGCATTTTCTAGGATGCTCATTCATGTACAAGACAATAATATTTTAAGAAGGATCCAAGCCAGTATAAACGGCCCTATGATTAAACACCTTTTTTTACTGATCATGCCCTATTTTTTGTGAGAAATAAAAAAAATGACGTGGAGAGTCTTGTTAATATTCTAAAAGTTTTTCCTAATGCTTCAGGTCAAGAAATAATGTAACACCCCTAACCATTATCCGTCGTCGGAATATGGTTAAGAGGCATTACCGATCAATACACATCATTCACATACATTTATGCATTTCAATATCAAAATGCATTCATCTCAATTATATTGTCCCTTCTAAGGTCCTACGAGACCTTAAAACATACTTAGAAGTGGTTCGGGAATAAATCGATAACATTCACAAACTTTTAGAAACTTATAAAATTTTCAAACTTTAAAAGGTCACACGCCCGTGTGAACAAGCCATGTGCCTCACACGGTTACTAGACACGCCCGTGTCACAGGCCGTGTGTAAACAGGGCATACATACTGACTTCTACCACACGACCGAAGACATGCCTGTGTGCCAGGCTGTATGAAATCTAAAAGGGTTACTGACTTGGGTCACACGACCGACCACATACCCATGTGATATACCGTGTGCCACACACGGCCAGCAGACATGCCCATGTGTCTAGGCTATGTCTAAACTGTAGGGTATACTGACTTTAATTTGAAGAGTACCCTAGGGGACACACGACCATGTAACATGACCGTGTGTCGTACATGACTGAGACACATGCCCGTGTCTCTACTCGTGTGGACAAAAATAGGCCATTTACAAGGCCAATTTTCCACCCTTTTCTCATGCTCACCTAGCCATCAAAATAGTATCATTTCATCACAAATATGGCAGCCAAAACATGCCAATTCACAAACATTTCATGCCATTTCATAATCAACCATTTCACTACTTAAATTCTCAACCAAATTCATAACAAAACAATATACCAAAATCATTAAACTTGTATAACTTCTAAATGCATTTCATCATCACCTTATCACCTATTTCATGCCACAAAACTTACCATTTCAACATCACATAATAAAGCCACAAATGTCATCATTCCAACCTTAATACTCCAATTTACAACTAACCAAAATAGCAACCACATACCATACCAAAACAAGCCAACACATAAGGCATTATATACATCTCATGCATCACATATTAAACCCATAATTCAAGCCAATTTAAATGGCCATATCCACACCAACAATTACATCATTTGTAAGAAAATCTAATGGCTACTTTCATAACAGAAAACATATCAAAATTACACTAGCTTATACATGCCATATACCATATATACAAAGCTTCAAAAGTACCAACAAGTAGTCGATAGTGTGATGATGGTTCCCGATGATCCTCGATGTCTGAGCTAGCTTTGATAGATTATTAAACATATAAAGAATACACAAAGTAAGCTTTAAAAGCTTAGTAAGTCATATACAAATAAAGCTATCATATGAATCACAACATTTTTATCAATAGGCTAAGTACAAGTAAACACATATAGATACACAAACCTTTCTCAATAAGTACATATGCATTTTCTCATGTAAACTCCTCAATTACTTCACTTTTCAATACTCGTATGAATCTCATACGTACCTCAGTCATTTAACTCATTAACACATATTGGCTTGACTTTGCCCGATGAACCATTCAGAATCATTAAGGGTACTCAAAAATCACATAAGCTCGTACAATGCCATATCCCAAATATGGTCTTACATGTTATCACATATCGGTGCCACTATCCCAGACATGGTCTTACATGTAATTACATTTCGATAACCTAATGTCATGACATTCGTACCTTATACTATTCCTAAGGTTCGTGCGGGACTTTCAAATGTCGTAACTTCATCTATCCATGATCGTTCTTGCTCGTTCGATATTCATAGCAATTTAATAATAATAAAACATATTTAATTCAATTCAAAGACATTTATTTGCACATGAACTTACCTCGTAGTTGGAATAGATGAATCGGATCGATTACTCAATAACTTTCGATTTCCTTCGATCTAAATCTGATTTCTTTCTTTTAGGATCTATATAAATTCAAAATTAACTCTTTTATTCCTCAATTCATTCAATTTCATCCAAAACACACAATTTGGGGCATTTTACACATTAACCCCTATAATTTCACATTTTTTACAATTTAGTTTTATTTCATAACAACACAAAATTCATGCTTGGCTGAATTACCATAGTTCCCCTAGCAGCCCATATTTCACATTTAATTCAAATTTCAACCCCTCAATTTAAAAATTTCACAATTTAATCCTATTTAGGCATTTTCATAAAAAATCACTTTACAAAACTTTAATATCTATCATCAAGCTTTCAAAATTCACCAAAAATCATTCAAAATCTCAAGAATTCATCAATGGAAACTCATGGATTCATCAGAAAATTCAGAAATTAGGGTATGGGATAGCTAGTACTCAAAGCAATGATCACAAAAACATAGAAATCATAAAAAACCGAGCTCAAAACATACCTTAATCAAGCTAGATAAGTGTTGAACCCTAAAGCAATATTTTTGGATTCTCTTTCCGTCAACATTCGGCTAACATAGTGAAAAGATGAACAAAATTTCTTTTTGTTTTTATTATAATATCATTTATAAATATTTTACTAATTTAACCTTAATTAAAACCATTATAAAACACATAATTCAAGGACATTTATGTCCATCTCCAATATCAAAGGTCTAATTACAACATAAGGACTTCTCATTTAAGAATCCATAGCAATTAAGCACTTTTAACAAGTGAAATGCAACTTTTGCATTTTACGCGATTTAGTCCTTTAGTCAAATTGAGCTATTAAACGATAAAATTAGCTCACGAAATTTTCACACATACATATTCACATGCTGTAAACACCAAAATAATATTAAAAATAATTTTATAACCTTAGATTTGTGGTTCCAAAACCACTGTTCTGATTTAGCTAAAACTAGGCTATTACAAATAAACTTTGAAAAGTTAATGATTCTTTTTAGTCCTAACACTCCTAGGGTGTAAATACAATTTTTTGGTAATATTCTTGGCATGAAGGTGGTCAAAATACTTGATAACTACCTTGGCCTTCCTCTTTTAGTAAGTAAAAAGAAAAAAATTAGTTTTCCATAAAATCACTAATAAGTTGTCTTGTAGGATTAACAGTTGGATGAAGAGACTCCTTTCCTTCATAGGTAAAGAAGTCTTCATAAAGGTCGTCCTCCAAGCTATTCCAACATTTGCACTATCAGCTTTTTGGCCCCCAAAGGTGTTATCGAAGATATCCAAGCAAAGCTAAGTCGAATGTGGTGGTCGGGCAAGGAGAAGGGAAAATTTTGGGCTATTTTTCCCTGGAAGACTTTATGTCACCCTAAAGGCATGGGAGGTCTCGGCATTAGGGATATTCATCTATTTAATTTGGCTCTTCTTCGGTGCTAAGTTTGGAGGCTTATTAAGAATAAAGAAACCTTGTGTTTTAAAGTGTTGAGTGCAAAATATTTTCCCAATGGTGACATCTTACATCCCAAAAAAGTTGACAAAGCTTCTTTCACTTGGTCTAGCTTAGCAGCTACGATGGAAGCCTTTAAGGAGGGTTTCAGTTGCCAGGTTGGGTGTTAAACTCTAATTTACGTAATCCTATAGAGTGTAGTGTTAATGATATTTGGCTTAGGGATGATAGATGTTGGAACATTGGTGGTAGAGTTCACAAGCTTTATGGTCATGATTGGGGGGACAAAATTTGCAACTTACCTGTAACAGCTATATTTAGACCCTAATCAGAACGGTGGTTTCGGGACCATGAATTCGAGTTGGAAAAATATTTTAAAATTACTTTCTATGTTTATTATGTGTGAATTTATATCTGTGAAATTTTTGTATTTTAGTTTTATCGTTTGAGTGTCCGATTAAATAAAAGGACTTAATCGCGTAAAATGAAAATTTGATGGTTAAATAAGAAAAAGGTTGAATTGTTATTGTCTTTATAAATGGAGGTATTTATGTTGTAAATAGCCCATGATAACTTACAATGGATGGTAGTGACCATGACTTAAAATGGTTTTATATTTCATTTAAAAGGTTAATTATGTAAAATATTTAATATGTTATTATATATCATAAAACATAAAAAAAATAAAGCTATTTTTGGGTGTTCATATTGTTCTTGCCAAACATAAAAGAAAATAAAATAAGCTTAGGGCATTCAGCACTATTCAAGCTTGATTAAGGTATGTGTTTAGCTCGGTTTTTGATAATTTCTACGTTTTTGAGATCGTTGCTTCGAGTACTACAAAAGCGATGCTTGAATTTTTTTATTTTGATGAATATTTTGAGTTATGCCATTGTTGAGAGCTTGTGATTTTTTTTGTTTGATGATGAAATATGAAAGATATGTTTTAGATTAACATGTTTTGTATTAGAGTTTTTGATGATTTTGAGTAATAAGGACTAAATTACAAAAATAATAATTTGAGGGACTAAAATGTGAAATAAATGAAATGTGAGGACTTGTATGTGTATGGGGAGTATTCGGCCTAAGCATGGCATGGGAAAATTATACTTATTTTGTGTTTTGTGAATTTTGGATTAAATTAATAAAAGTGTAAAATGTTTGGAGCAAAAGTGCAATTTGTCCATTTATGTGTTTTTGAATGAATTTGATTGAAAATTTGATTAAATAAGTTTAATTTATGTTAATTTAGATCAAGAAAAGAGAAAATCGAATTTGGATCGGGGGAAGACCAAAATAGTCGAATAATTAATTAACACTGTTTGTCGATATCCGAGGTAAGTCTTTAAGCAATTAAACATCTTTAATTTTGAATGTAAATTAGTTTAATATGCTGATTTGGAATTCATAGATTTATATTAGAGTTAGCCGAATTTGATTAAGCATGGAAATAATGTATTTGAGTTTAATTCAACTGAGTTATAACATTTGAAAGTTCGTATGAACTATATGGAATATCTGGAATTTCTTATATATGAATTGTTTATGAGACAGCTTTATATTAGTGATATTTGGGCTTTGAGCCTAGCAAGCCTTGTGCTTGTAAATTAAATCGAGCTTATGCCTAGCAAGCTTATTGCCGGTGTATAAAATTAGACTTTGAGTCTAGCGGGCCTTGTGGTAGTGTGAGATACAAGCTTAGGCCTAGCAGGCTTTATGCCGGTGAATTATTATAAGTTTACATCTAAAAGACTTTATGCTGAGGTGGTAATTGAATACGTTAAACGAGCTAAATGATCAGGTATGAGTTAGCTTGTTGTTTACTTGAAATAAGGTAAATAAGTAACTTGATATTTGTTACTAATTATGTGTGATACAAATGAAGATTACATGTGAATTTAGTATGTGTATTCGGCCTGTAAATAAATGGTATGAATATTGTAGAATTGATTCTTGGATATGTGCATATATGTGATCAGGTATATTCGGCCATATAAGTGGTATATGTACATGATGTTATATCATGGTTCTTGAGCTTATATAAATGCGTATGTGTATGTTTAATTATATTAAGACATTTTGGCTTTGAAAATTGAATAATATTAGGTAAAATTAACTAAGTGAGCATTTGGCCTAGGTAGATTTTATGTATGAAAATGTATTATTTATCTCATTTGTAGGTTTGAGGTTAAGCTTGATAATGATAATGAAATTTGGATTAGCTTAAAATGAGTTGATTATATCATTGGGATGTTTATTTGCTTATGACTTACTAAGCTAATATAGCTTACTTTGTTTTTACATGTTTATTCTGTTTTATAGATTTTGGATTCAAGTTACAAGCTCGGGGATCGTCAGCAAAGTCTATCACACTATTGACCGCTTTCAATATTTATTAAGTTGCATTTTGGAATTATGGCACGTATAGGCTAGATTTCATTTTGAAATAATTGATTTTGGTTATGTATAAGGCCATGCGAAATGGCTTAATTTCTTTGTTTAGTTTCGGTTTTGTTGGATTATGATTTAAGTTCTTTTTATTATTATGTAAATTAATTATAACTTATGCAATGTGTTTGCATTTTGTGGTTAGTTGTTGAATTCGAATGTGGCATGAATATACTGATTAGGTTGTATATATATATTTGGTCTAGTATTGAGTCTATATCGAGAGTGTAACCAAATTACATGATTTTTGTGATGATGTTATGTATTCGGCCGTATGGTTCATTATGGATGTTATTTGAGTTCAGGTAAATTATGACTTCATTAGGTAAAGATTAAGACATATGCATGATACAAATTTTGGTGTTCACTTATGCATTAAGTTAAGACATGTGTACAATGATTTATATCTGTCGAATAGACCAGGAAATGAAGCAAGTTTATTTATAACCGAATGCTTATTTTATTTGGTATTAATAGGTAAAATAAATGAGTATCATATAGATTAATATGTTAATGCCACATATATGAAATAAAAATATAAAAATATCTTTAATATTCAACAACGAAGTTGTTGATGTATTGTAAGTTCTGCATTTGTAAAAGTTGTTTGACATATTTGGATTATATATATTATTATTTATGCTATGTTATGAATGATTGAATATTTAAGCTTTGATAGTTGATTTTGTTATAAACATTAATGTGATCTTAAATCTCGAATTGTAATATAATGTGAATCTATATGAATTGCAATAAGATCAGTAATACCTCACAACCCTAATTCGGTGACGGATACGGGTTAGGGGTGTTACATTACCGATCGGGGCTGAGGGCCAATGCGATAGAATTGTGTGGCTTCATAATCCCCTTGGATCATTCACTTCGAAGTCAGCCTATTCCTGGTTATTGATGAAGGAGATGGGTTTTGGTCCACATAGATTCTATTGGAAAGCTCTATAGAAACTCGATGCTATTCCGAAGATTCGGGTGTTTGCATGGCTTGTGGGTCACAAGATCCTCCCTACTAGTGTTAGAATTGCATCCATTCGAAGCTACTTCGGGTAGGGTGTAACTGTTGCGGGGCTGAGTATGAGACTCTTGTTCACGCGTTAAAAGATTGCCCCACATATCGGGCGATCCTATCCTTAGGTGGTTGGAATTCTAGCATTATTTCCAAGGATTATAAGTGCTACATCGATTGGCTTGAAGACATGATAAGTGTAACAACCTAATTTTAATGAAATCAGAACAGTGGTTCAGGACCACAAATCTGAGTTGAAAATAAATTTATTTTTATTCTATTATTTGGTCCATAATATGATAAAAATGTCATGTAAAAATTTTGATAAGAAAATTTTATCGATTAAGTGTTTAATTACGGGAAGGACCAAATCGCATAAAATGCAAAAGTTGGATTCTAGTAGCTAGAAGGATCAAATAGCTATGGAGTTCAAAAATTAAGGTCCTTATATGGTAATTAAACCATTAAAGAAAGTATGTAGATATTTTGGTATGACTCATCCATGAAAAAATAGAAAAAAAGCTAAGGACTAAATTGGAAAGATGAAAAGTTATTAAATGACAATTTAATTAAATAAAAAAGAAAACAATTTCATATCATCTTCCCCAAATATTTCTATGGGAACCCTAGGAGAGAGGAAGAAGACTTATCAAGCTTATTTTGATAAGTAATCAAGCCTCGTTTTTAGTAATTTTTATATTTTTGAAACCAGGATAGTCTATCTATCTATTTGGGGGATTAATTTGAAAAGTTATCAAAGTATGAAATTTCAGTCATGGAGGAATATGCTGGAAATATGAAATTTATGGTAAAAAATGAAAGGTTATTGATGGATAAACCATATTTACAAAGTGATTTTTGATGAAAACATGATTTAGGGACTAAAATGTAAAGTTGTGAAATTTGATTAAAAATTTTGAAATTTTACATGTGCTGTAAATTTAGTAATGGGATTTGGTTATGCTTGAACTATGGAGTAAATTGCACAAATTTTATTTTTCGAGCCTGGGGATGAAACGGGAATTTATGAAAAAGTTAGGGGATAAAAATTAAGTTCACTTGCATGTGAAATATGATAAATTAATGTTAAATTTACTCATATAGATTCGGATAGACCAAATTTGGAGCTAAAATGATGAAAGAGGAAAATGTCGGATTAGTTGATTTTATGTACACGAACATTGTTGAGGTAAGTTCGTGTAACTAAATTGTGTTTATTTACATACTTGCATTGATTGTGTCTATGAAAATTGTATAAATGTCATAAATATGTGAAATGATTACATATCTGGTCAAGCTCGATAAATAAAAATGTTTAAATTAAATGATAATGCCCAATAGATGATTAAGGATAAACGATGAGAATGTTACTTATATGCTTGAAATGAATGTGGAATGTGTTTATTTGAATCATATGAAGGTTGTGGATTTATGAAATAATCACATGTCCGATAATGCTTGAGAAAAATGTTTAAATCACGATAATGCTTGGAATGTGTTTATTTGAATCATTTGTTGCCGACGAGATTTAACTCAAACAAGTAATCCTATTGACCTCATTTATGAAAGGATTTAGCTCAGACGGGTAATCCTGATATAAGTCCTCTCGAGCATATATTATGTATTGGATTTAGCCCGGACGGGTAATCCAGATCAAGCCCTCTAAAGTATATATCATAAAAAGGATTTATCCTGGACTGGTAATCATGTTGTTTGTATATATGTGTGGCTCCAAAGTGTACTCTCTAAAGCAGCACCTTATGAGTACCCTTGAATATAAATTGACGGATCCTGATTTGTACATCTCGAGTGTACTACTTGTGTAACCATCGATAATTCAAATAAATTCAATAGGTAAAAATCTTGATATGAAAATATATGGATAAGAAATGAGTTATTACACATATTCGTCTGAAATACAAGTAAATGATGATACATGAAAAATGATATATGAAAACATGAGATGATGATATTTGTACATGGACTTTATTTGATGAATATATGCTCATTCTACATTATAAACTTGTACACCTTGAGTGTACTAATCGTGACTTTGATATTCTGAGTAATATGAGCAAAGTTCTAATATGAAATGATCTTGTAACGTCCCCTACCCGTATCCATTGCCGGAATAGGGTACGAGGCATTATCAGAGTTTACAGAATATTTTCAAACAATTCTGAGTCATTTATTATTCATATTTTGAAAATAATCATAACGCCTCTCTATTATTATGAATTAAATCGGGATCATAAAAAATTCACAAAAACATAAATTATATTTTTATCTAAGTACTTACCATTTCAATGCTCCTTATAATTAAACATGTTACCATTCAATCAATAGTTTGGCACTTGTCTAAGCGTCAAACAACAACATTGTTAGTATACTTGCATATATTTCATATAAATTTAACATTGATATACCTATTTTCTCGACATATCGCATTTGAGTTTAATAATAGTCTCAACTTACATAATTTCCTTGTATCAACATATCAAAGATAATCATATATGTATATGTCATGAAACATATCATACTCTTACCGTTTTTTCATAAGCATATATCATTCATTTCATTATATCAATATTTCATCCTCCATTATTTCCATATATTTTATGTATATTAATTCCGGTAATAGTTTATATCAAATTAAAATAAATTATATTTCATGTACTTATACTTATTACGTTTATCTATTTTCATAATTATTTCATACAACTATATTGTACATATATTTCCATAAAACCAGTTCTTGTAAACATTTCAGACAATCATTTCATATAACCATTCATCATCTGATACATATTACCTAAAAATAAATTGTTCAATAGATGTCATAGCGTCTCCCATCCACGGTCTTATTTATCTTTGACATGATGCCATAGTGTCTTTCAACTATGGTCTTACTCATTTTCTGTCATGTTGTCATGGTATCTTTCAACCATGGTCTTATTCATTTCATATCACGTTGCCATGGTATCTTTCAACCATGGTCTTATTCATTTCATACCAAGTTGCGATGGTATCTTTCGACCATGGTCTTATTCATTTCATACCAAGTTGCGATGGTATCTTTCGACCATGGTCTTACATATTTCATATTAGGTTGCCATGGTATCTTTCAAACATGGTCTTACACATTTCATATCAGGTTGCCATGGTATCTTTCAACCATGGTCTTACACATTTCATATCAGAGAGCACACTCCCGCGAACCTCATCCTTACAGTGGGATTACCAGTCCAAGCTAAATCCCCTGTAATATAAACTCATAGAGTATTGTCGGGATTACCAGTTCAGGCTAAATATCCTTCAACGACAATTACTTTAATGAGCTTGGATCTGAATTACCAGTCCAAGCTAAATTCAGACCCTAATTCGGATTACCCGTCCGGGCTAAATCCATTTTCCACATATTCTTCGGGAGCGCTATATCAAGATAGGATCACCCGTCCGGGCTAGATCCTTTTTGCCGTCAATTCCTTTTCAAAGATCCATCAAAATTTTCTTTCACTCAACCGAGATTTCTTCCCATTTTATCAAATATATCAATGTTTTATAAATTTATATACAATGAACATTCAAATTATATTCGCATCAATAACATACATTTCAAGCATTTAAGAATATAATTCAAGTTACACGAACTTACTTGGCGAAATTGCAGAAATATCAAGATTCAGGGGCATTTTGGTAATTTACTATTTTCCCAAATTTCACCCAATCTTAAATTGACAATTTCATTCAATTTATTAATTTAGATAATAAAACAATTAATTCCCTTCAATTTGGTCATTTTGACATTTTTACGAAATTGCCCCCTGAAGTTTTACTTTTATTCAATTTAGTCCTTAAGCCTAAAACATGAAAATTAGCCATGCTAGCTGAATATTCATATATTTTTTCCTCCTCCTCCTCTCCATTCCACATCCTTAATATATATAACACACTTATAAGTAATATTATCTATAATCTTTATTATTTACTTTTATGAATATTCAAGCTGTCCATCTGTGTCATAGTCACTAAATTATTTATATCTGGAGCCATATAACTCAAAATTAAAATTCGATAAGTTTCTCTGAAACTGGACTCATATGTATTCTTACCATAAAAGTTTCAGAATTTTTAGTTTAGCCAATAAGTACAGTTTATTCTTTAAAGTTACCCCTGTTCTACTATCTGACAGTTCTGACCCTTCTTCACTAAAATTTAATTAACTCATCGTACAGAATTTGAATGATGTTTTTGTTTATTTCTATTGAAAATAGAATCATTAAGAATTCTAAAAAAATAAATTTAAATCCATAATTATTTTTATCCAATTTTTTATGATTTTTAAAAATCAGAATAGGGAAACCCAAAATTATTCTAAACTTGTCTCACAAAATTTATTATATCTCATGATTTACAATTTCATTTCTTACATAATTTATTCTATAAGAAACTAGACTCAATAATATTTAATTTAATATTTTATTCATCCTATAATTCAATTTCCACAATTTTTGGTGATTTTTCAAAGTTAAACTACTGCTGCTGTCCAGAACTATTTTAGTGTAAGATATTAATTACCATATTTATAACACCCTTATTTTCTTTTTCTACACTATTTCTCATCACTTTCTCTTATTTTCTCTTTACTAACATGACAAGAACATAAGACCATATATAAGAAAACTCAAAATCAACATCAATTCCATGCTTTTTCAACAATATTAAACTTAAAAATATATTGAAATCTTGATATTCTTACATTTTCTTATTGACTTCAATCTTTAACTTGATTTTTCTCTCTCCTCCAACTTCTATTTCTTGAATCCAACTTGATATTATTGCTCCCCATCATCTCCTTGCTATTTTTCTCTCTTGATGGCTATGGAAATTCTTTCAATTTTTAGGTGAAAATAATGAATTTTTGGTGGAAGGACTAAATTGTAAAGAAAGAAAACTTCTTTTCTTCTTCTTCTCTTACATTGGTTTGCTTGGGAAAGGAAAGATGATGATAATTATTCATCTTTCCTTCCTTTTATACTAAATAAATAATAATATAATAATAATAAATATCTCATAAAAATATTAATAAAATAATATTTATCTAATTAATTAATTTAAAATATCATCAACATAATCATTACATTCTAGAATTCTCTCTCTTACTAATTGACCATTTTGCCCGTAATGATATTTTAGAATTCCATCCTTGAGTCATCACTTAATTTGATAAAATTGCGATTTAGTCCCTCTTAAATTTTCACCTATTCAATTTGGTCTTAATTCATCAATTTTCCTTGGTTTCTAGATCATTCCACCCTTAAAATATTTGCACCATTAGTCCTTCAATTTTTTCATATTTACACTTCAACCCCTTAAATTTTAAGTATTTACTCTTGTGCAGCAAGACTTTTCTCATCTTTTCAATTTAGTCCTTTCTTGAATTAATATATCATAATATACTTCCCAATATTGACATAATTCAAAATTTCCCTTTTTGTCACTTTATTTCCTTATTTTACTATATCACGGATAATATTTTACTGTAAAAATTTTTGAGGTATTACATTTCTCTCCCCCTTAAAATAAATTTCGTCCTCGAAATTTCCTTTTTTTCTTTTGATCATGAATTTCATTATTTCTATAATTTTATAGTTTCCTTTTGCATATATTTACCTAGTTTATCATTTATATCCATTCTCTATCCTTTCATTTCACATTTTATTTTCAATTCAATATTTTACATTTGCCTCTCAGAGCTTTTACCAACAGAAATAGAAGATAATATCATATGAATCTTATTATCAAGTGTTTTATCAAATATATTGGCTTGGAAAACCGAAGAAAGATAGATTAGTACCACTTGTGAATCAATCAGACTTGCGATAATTTTTTTTTGTCTATTAGCATATTCATCCAACCTTTCCATATATTGATTATAGCATCCAAACATGAATAGTTGCATATACCAGTGAAAATATCAGTACATATAAAATACCCGTATAAAATTCTCAAAAAATTTTACTATAATATACCTATTTATAATAGCTATATTCAAATATTTTTGCAATTTATTTACCAATCCATTGACTAGTATAGTCATCAATAATTTCACATTATTCAGTTCACTCAAGAAACTAATTCGGAAGGAATTTTCAGTTAACCATTCTGTAAATACCATATTTGAACAAATCGATTTTCCTATAAATAACTTCTTTATTTAACAGTGGTACTGTATATCCCAGCTAGTTTTCAGAAAAATTTTGATGTCTCTATTCAGAACCCATCTTACCTATTAACTTATTCTCAGTTCCGACTGTATTATCAATTGTTCAACCATTGAACTTTTCACTTCCCACTCCTGAACATAATCAATATAAATCTCATGAATTTCATTGTATATATTGTACTAGTAAATGGGTATAAATCGTAAAGTCTCATAATTTAATTTTTTATATTTACTCATATAACATTTATCATTTTCAAGTACTATAAAACATTTATCCGTACTTTTACGAGTTTTGCTTCATCATAACTAATATTTTTACTTAGAGATAATCCTTTACCTCGTAACGAAAATTGTTTACTTTTTACTTAGCAGAGGCCCAGTAGACTAGATAGAACACTTCGAATATACGGGACTTATACAAAGGTGCATTATTAGGTACTATTAAACAAAGAACACTGAAGTGCTATGCAGAGAGTACGAATGTGCTAATAATCAAAGAGCATGCTGAGGTCCCTTAATATCCTAGTAGTTCTAATCTTGTCTACTTGGGCAAATTATTTCATGCACGCATATCACTTTTACACATTTTGCATAATACTTTTACATGCTTTACAATTTAATCATTGTACCAATAATTCATATACTTATATCTTCTGTATCTCCAATACATGTAATATATTTCAAAATTCACTATTCATTCATAATTCTCTAATAATCCTTATCATGTACTTCATATATTACTTTTATATATTTTGTAATTTAGTCATCAGTACAATATTTCATGTAGTAATATAATTTGCTTTTAATAATACATATAACATAATATTCATCATCGACATGTATTATAAAACATTTATTCATACCATTTTTTTATACCGATTCATCATAATCAACTTTCTACTCATATACTTGAGTTGGTTGAAAAACATATCTTTCTATAAATAAAACAAATCTCATCAGAGTCGAGAGATATCACACTATTACATATTATAATGACATGTGTCTTTAGACTTCACATATACTACGTTTGGTCTGAGAACCAACTAAACCGTAGCTCTGGTACCACTAAATGTAACGCCTCTTACCCGTATCCATTGCCGGAATAGGGTACGAGGCATTATCAGAGTTTACAGAATATTTTCAGAAAATTTTGAGTCATTTATTTTCATATTTTGAAAATAATCATAACGCCTCTCTATTATTATGAATTAAATCGGGATCATAAAAAAGTTCACAAAATCTTAAATTATATTTTTATCTACGTACTTACCATTTCAATGCTCCTTATAATTAAACATGTTACCATTCAATCAATAGTTTGGCACTTGTCTAAGCGTCAAACAACAATATTTTTAGTATACTTGCACATATTTCATATAAATTTAACATTGATATACCTATTTTCTCGACATATCGCACTTGAGTTTAATAATAGTCTCAACTTACATAATTTCTTTGTATCAACATATCAAAGATAATCATATATGCTCATGTCATGAAACATATCATACTCTTACCGTTTTTTCATAAGCATATATCATTCATTTCGTTATATCAATATTTCATACTCCATCATTTCCATATATTTTATGTATATTTATTCTGGTAATAGTTTGTATCAAATTTAAAATAAATTATATTTCATGTACTTATACTTATTACGTTTATCTATTTTCATAATTATTTCATACAACTATATTGTACATATATTTCCATATAACCAGTTCTTGTAAACATTTCACACAACCATTTCATATAACCATTCATCATCTGATACATATTACCTGAAAATCAATTGTTCAATAGATGTCATAGCGTCTCCCATCCACGGTCTTATTTATCTTTGACACGATGCCATAGTGTCTTTCAACTATGGTCTTACTCATTTTCTGTCATGTTGCCATGGTATCTTTCAACCATGGTCTTATTCATTTCATATCAGGTTGCGATGGTATCTTTCGACCATGTTCTTACACATTTCATATCAGGTTGTCATGGTATCTTTCAACCATGGTCTTACACATTTCATATCAGGTTGCCATGGTATCTTTCAACCATGGTCTTACACATTTCATATCAGAGAGCACACTCCCGCGAACCTCACCCTTACAGTGGGATTACCAGTCCAGGCTAAATCCCCTGTAATATAAACTCATAGAGTATTGTCGGGATTACCAGTTCAGGCTAAATTCCCTTCAACGACAATTACTCTAATGAGCTTGGATCTGAATTACCAGTCCATGCTAAATTCAGACCCTAATTGGGATTATCCGTCTGGGCTAAATCCATTTTCCACATATTCTTCAGGAGGGCTATATCAGGATAGGATCACCCGTTCGGGCTAGATCCTTTTTACCGTCAATTCCTTTTCAGAGATCCATCGAAATTTTCTTTCATTCGACCGGGATTTCTTCCCATTTTATCAAATATATCAATGTTTTATAAATTTTCATACAATGAACATTTAAATTATATTCGCATCAATAACATACATTTCAAGCATTTAAGAATATAATTCAAGTTACACGAACTTACATGGCAAAATTGCAGAAATATCAAGATTCAGGGGCATTTTGGTAATTTACCATTTTCCCAATTTTCACTTGATCTTAAATTGATAATTTTATTCAATTTATTAATTTAGATAATAAAACAATTCATTCCCTTCAATTTGGTCATTTTGACATTTTTACAAAATTACCCCCTGAAGTTTTACTTTTATTCAATTTAGTCCTTAAGCCTAAAACATGCAAATTAGCCATGCTAGATGAATATTCATATATATTTTCCTCCTCCTCCTCTCCATTCCACATCCTTAATATATATAACACACTTATAAATAACATTATCTATAATCTTTATTATTTACTTTTATGAATATTGAAGCTGTCCATCTGTGTCATAGTCACTAAATTATTTATATCTGGAGCTATATAACTCCAAACTAAAATACGCTAACTTTACCTGAAACTAGACTCATATATATTCTTACCATAAAAGTTTCAAAATTTTTAGTTTAGCCAATAAGTACATTTTATTCTTTAAAGTTACCCCTGTTATGCTATCTGACAGTTCTGACCCTTCTTCACTAAAATTTAATTATCTCATCGTACAGAATTTGAATGATGTTTCTGTTTATTTCTATTGAAAATAGAATCATTAAGAATTCTAAAAATATAAATTTAAATCTATAATTATTTTTATCCAATTTTTTATGATTTTTAAAATTCAGAATAGGGAAACCCAAAATTATTCTAAACTTGTCTCACAAAATTTATTATATCTCATGATTTACAATTTAATTTCTTACATAATTTCTTCTATAAGAAACTAGACTCAATAATATTTAATTTAATATTTTATTCATCCTATAATTCAATTTCCACAATTTTTGGTGATTTTTCAAAGTTAAACTACTGCTGCTGTCCAGAACTGTTTTAGTGCAAGATATTAATTACCATATTTATAACACCCTTATTTTCTTTTTCCACACTATTTCTCATCACATTCTCTTATTTCTCTTCACTAACATGACAAGAACATAAGACCATATATAAGAAAACTCAAAATCAACATCAATTCCATGCTTTTTCAACAATATTAAACTTAAAAATATATTGAAATCTTGATATTCTTACATTTTCTTATTGACTTCAATCTTTAACTTGATTTTTCTCTCTCCTCCAGCTTCTATTTCTTGAATCCAACTTGATATTCTTGCTCCCCATCATCTCCTTGCTACCTTTCTCTCTTGATGGCTATGGAAATTCTTTCAATTTTTAGGTGAAAATAATGAATTTTTGGTGGAAGGACTAAATTGTAAAGAAAGAAAACTTCTTCTCTTCTTCTTCTCTTACGTTGGTTTGCATGGGAAAGGAAAGATGATGATAATTCTTCATCTTTCCTTCCTTTTATACTAAATAAATAATAATATAATAATAATAAATATCTCATAAAAATATTAATAAAATAATATTTATCTAATTAATTAATTTAAAATATCATCAACATAATCATTACATTCTAGAATTCTCTCTCTTACTAATTGACCATTTTGCCCGTAATGATATTTTAGAATTCCATCCTTAAGTCATCACTTAATTTGATAAAATTACGATTTAGTCCCTCATAAATTTTCACCTATTCAATTTGGTCCTAATTCATCAATTTTCCTTGGTTTCTAGATCATTTCACCCTTAAAATATTTGCACCATTAGTCCTTCAACTTTTTCATATTTACGCTTTGACCCCTTAAATTTTGAGTATTTACTCTTGTGCAACAAGACTTTTCTCATCTTTGCAATTTAGTCCTTTCTTGAATTAATATATCATAATATACTTCTCAATATTGACATAATTCAAAATTTCCCTTTTTGTCACTTTATTTATTTATTTTACTATATCACGGATAATATTTTACTGTAAAAATTTTCGGGGTATTACAGATCTGAACTCTAAATGAACTATTATGAAATTATACTTGAAATAATGATATGAATTATGCATGTTGAATGAACACATGTTGTGGAAAGCATATGTGCTTGGAAACTTGATTGTCATTGAGCCCATATATGATTTGATGTTATTATAGAACATATAACTAACAAGGGCAATGAGAGTATGTGTAGGGCTTGAGGGCAAATTGATTGAATATGCCTTACATAGTCACCTCAAAATAGAATGAATGGTAAGTTAAGTACCATGTTATACAAACTTACTAAGTATTTTATGCTTACTTAGTTTTATTTCCCTGTTATAGAGTAAATCGGAAGCTCGTTGGATTGGAAGCTCGGCGTAGAATACTTACACTATCCATCAGCCCATATTGGTACAATGTGGTAAATCAATTGTGGTTGTAATGGCATGTATTGGATATATTGGTCATATTGGAATGTAAATGTAAATGATGCTTGTAATCTAGCTATTGGAATGGCTAGGGATGGTTTGTTTTGATATATTTGTCATGTCATACTATAGTAGCTACATATGTGTTAAGTAGTTGATCTATTATGTCTAACATATGGACTAGACTAAGGCAAGATTATGAACAGGTATGCATGCAATGGTATGCCATGTTGAATGATAGAATTTGTTTAATTTGAATGCTTAGAATGGTTGGTATTGGATGTGTGTCTCAAGTGCAGGTCGTAGTTGTGATTTTAGGTGAGAAATGAAGCTAGAAATGGCTTTATTTTATCCACATGGGCAGACACACGGGCGTGTGTCTAAGCCGTGTGTCAGTACATGGGCATGTAGTAAGGCTGTGTGTCCTCTGCACCTCAGTTTTGAAAAATTGGAATGCTCAAAATTGAGCACACGGGTAGAGACACGGGCGTGTGTCTCAGCCGTGTGTGCTACACGACCTAGAACACGAGTGTGTGTCTTGGCCGTGTGAAACTTGCACCTAAATTTGAAATGAATTAATTAACCAGATGGCCTAGCATCCGGACGTGTGGCATGGCTATGTGCACAAGTCAGAGAGTTACACGGGGTTGAACACGGCTTGTAACATGGGTATGTCCCAGGGTCACATGGGCATGTCCCTTGGACTACACGGGCGTGTGAGCCTTTTAACTTGGAAAATTTTTGAAATGTCATGAAAAATTCTTAGAGTTCCCGATTAAGTCTCGACTCGATTCTAATACTTGTTTTAGACCTTAAGGGTCCAGTTAAGGGACATTATGAATTATTTCGGAACTTGAATAGTAACTTGCTTAATTTATCTGTAAATGTTTTTGAAAGTTTTGGTAATACTCTGAAACTCTATTCCGACAACGGATACGGGTTAGGGGTGTTACATTTAGTGGTGTCAGAGCTATGATTTAGTTGGTTCTCGAACTGAACGTAGCATATGTGGAGTCTAGAAATACATGCCATTATATAACTTGTGATATTGTGATATCTCCCAACTCTGATGAAAATTGTTTTCCAAATAGAAAGAGATGCTTTCCAACCAAGCTCATTCCAATATTACTGAAAGTGATACACACGTGCCTGAGTAAAAATGTTGCTTATGATAAAAGGGGACTTGTAAAGGTATGAAATAAATGTTTTACAGTGAACATGTTAATGATACACGTTAAGTGATATGTGTGTATTTATGAAAGTTAAATTTTGAGGCTTACGATCTCCACCCCCATACCAGTATAGTTTTATATGATGAAATTTATAAGATTTATATAGATTAATCTCATAAGTGTGAAAGAAGAGTTCAAAGGCTGAATGATTAATAATGTAGTCAGAACTGAGAATGAGTTAGTAAGTAAAGATGGTATTAAAAGAGATATCAAATTTTTCTAATGATTTTTTAAATATGTGATGTTATTTTTACGGAAGAAGTTATTGATGAGTAATTGACTTATCCAAATATGATATTTACAGAATGGATTAGCCAAAAATTCTTCCAAATTGACTTCTTTAGTGAACTGAATAATGTAAGATTGTTGATGACTTTATTAGTCAGTGGAATGGTGATGAAATTGTAAAGATATTTGAATACAGCTGTTATAATTGAATATATTACAACAATCTTTTTTGGGAACTCTATAAGTTCTATTATTCTTAGAGGCATATGAAATTGTGCATGTTCAGAAGTAATATTTATCATATTGAAAGGCTGGCTAATTATAATAGACAAAATTATTGAAAGTCTGGTTGATTCATGAGCAATATTGCTCTATTTTTCTTGGGTTTTCTAATTTATCATGATTGATATAAGATTTGATGATAAGGTTCATAAGTTATCATTTTCTACTTCTGCTGATTGGAACCCCGAATTGTGAATATGCAAGTTATATTATCTTTATCACAGTTATTTTTACTGAGTATGTGTGATATTACTCTTCTAAATTTTCTCTGAGATATCACTAATCTCTTTATTATGTAAACATGGGTTATCTGTGAAAGATATTCTTTCATCGCAGTTAATTACATTTATTACCGTTATAATATTGACTCGATCATGAAGTTTGGTGATAGAGATCATAGATTATAGGAATTGTATTACTGTATTGGTTATTGTTAGGGCCACTTTTGATTCTCCCTCTTTTAAGTTGAGGTGCACTATTGATGTTGAATTGTTCCTTTATCTACACAACTGAAATGTCAGTCATATTATTGCACAATGGTTTGAAATCTATCTGATGGTTGTGGCTTTGGAAAAATTCAAAGGTTCAATGTTAATAATTGAAAGAGCTACATTTGATGACCCAGTCATTACAGAAAAGAGATAAGATTTGAATGGATTGACAAATATCAGTAAAGTTTTTGACCAGTTGGAAGCTATGTTGATCAAAGTATTGATTCTGGTTCAGCCTGAATCGAGTAAGGAATTTGTTATTACGGTGATGTATAATTGAATGGGATTAGATTATGTTTTGATGCAGTAAGGCAAGGTAATAACCTGTACTTTCTTACAATTAAAGACCACATGAAAAGAATTACTCGATACATGACCTAGAATTGACAGCTATTGTTTCTGTATTGAAATCTGACAACATTACTTGTTTGGTGAAAAATATCATATATTCTCCGATTATAAGTATTTGATGTTGCTAAAAGATTTGAATCTAAGATAGCGTATACGGTTTGAAATGTTGAAATATTATGATTTGATAATTGAATATCATTCGGAAAGAACGAATGTATTTGCAGATATTCTGAGTAGAAAATTTATGTTTGCTTTGCAAGCCATGGATAACGATTGCTATTGTATGATGAAAGATTAATTTTAGCTGAGTATAGAGATAAATCGATGATTCTATAACAAAGCAGGGAAACTCAAAAAAATGATAATGAGTTGTAAGTTAAATGGGTATAGAATGAAATAATTACTGAATTAGGATAGCAGATTTGAATTTGATAATTGTCTGTCATTTCAAGATAGAGCCTGTGTACTGAAGAATTTGTAACTTTTACAGAAAATTTTACATGAATGATCAAAGTGGTACTATGTCTATTTATCTGGGAAATGATAAGATGCACAACGATTTGAAAAATATGTATTGGTAGCCTAGAATGAAAGATGGTATCTCTGAATCTATATTTAAATGTTGGATGTATCAACAAGATAGAGATGATACTTTCGAGATGGTTATAGTAAGTGAAAATACCGAAATGGAAATGAGACAAAGTTACTATGAACTTTATATCAGGATCATCCCTGTCTATGAAAAAGAAAGATACTATTTGAGTAATTGTCGATTGTTTGACGAAGCCTGCATATTCCATCTTGGAATGAGTGGATTTGTCACTCGATAGATTGCGAGAATTATTTTTTTTTGAGATTGTTAGATTATATGAGGTGCTAGTTTATGTTATTTCTTATAGAGATCTACAGTTTAAATTCTGATTCTGAAACAAGTTACAAGAAACTCTAGGCATACGGTTACATTTAAGTACTGTATTTCATTTTCAGACAGATGGTCAATTCGAACATATGATTCAGAATTTAGAAAGTGTGCTTCGATGTTATGTATTTGAATTTGAAGGTAACTGGGAAAAGTATTTTCCTCTGGTTGAATTTGCTTATTTTAATAGTTGACAGTCAAGTACAAAATTTTTACTGTACAAAATTTGCCTCTGGTTGAATTTGCTTATTTCGGTGTTTTGGACAGAGTTCAGTGAGAAAAGATACATGTAGTATATTTAAATTCCTTGAACCCGAAGAAGAATGAAAGTGATCTAAGACCTTTTTGTAAAGGTAGTATTTGATCATCAGAAATCTAATGTGAATCAAAAAGGAAAAGAAATAGAGTTTCAAATTGGCGACAAAATATTTTTGAAAGTTTCACCATAGAAGAAAGTTCCCCGTTTTGGCAGTAAAGGAAACTAATTCTATGGTTTAATGGGTCATATGAGATCATTGAAAAGAATTAGACCTGTTGCGTATTGATTGGTATTATTATCAGAGTTCTACAGAATTCATAATGGTTTTTTATGAGTATATGTGTTATGACAGTATCGATCAGACCCGTCATTTGTTATTTCTCTAATAGAGATTGAAATTCAGCTTGGCATGACTTATAGTGAATGACTAATTGAAATTCTGGCATGTAAATTGCAAGGAACAAAAAATATAAAAGTAGCTTTAGTAAGAGTTCTTTGACAATGATACGATATAGAGAAAGCTATCTAGGAACCGGATGGAAACATGAGAAAATAATGTCTGAATCTCTTTACAGGTAAAATTTTCGAGGACGAAAATTTCTTAAGGGGGAGAGTTGTAATAGCCCAATTTTGGTGAAATCGAAATAGTGGTTCAGGACCACATCTGAGCCAAAAATAAAATTTATTTTTATTTTATTATATGGTCCATAATATGATAGAAATGTCATGTGAAAATTTTGATAAGAAAATTTGATCGATTAAGTGTTTAATTACGGGAAGGACCAAATTGCATAAAATGCAAAACTTGGATTCTAGTAGCAAAAAGGATCAAATAGCTATGGATTTCAAAACTTAAGGTCCTTGTATGGTAATTAGACCATTAAAGAAAGTATTTAGATATTTTCGTATGACTCATCCATGGAAAAATAAAAAAAAAGGCTAAGGACTAAATTGGAAAGATGAAAAGTTATTAAATGACAATTTAATTAAATGAAAAAGAAAAAAAATTCGTATCATCTTCCCCAAATATTTCTATGGAAACCCTAGGAGAGAGGAAGAAGACTTATCAAGCTTGGGTAAGTAATCAAGCCCCGTTTTTAGTAATTTTTATAATTTTGAAACTGGGATAGTCTAGTCTATCTATTTGGGGGATTAATTTGAAAAGTTATCAAAGTATGGAATTTGTGTCATGGATGAATATGCTGGAAATATGAAATTTATGGTAAAAAAATATAAGGTTGTTGATAGATAAACAACTTTTACAAAGTGATTTTTGATGAAAACATGATTTAGGGACTAAAATGTAAAGTTGTGAAATTTGATGAAAAATTCTGAATTTTTGTGAATACATGTGCTGTAAATTTAGTGATGGGATTTTGGTTAGGCTTGGAATAGAGAGTAAATTGCACAAATTTTATTTTCTGAGCCTAGGGACGAAATGGGAATTTATGAAAAAGTTAGGGGCAAAATGGTAATTTTGCCTAAGATAAAAATTAAGTTCACTTGAATATGAAATATGATAAATTGATGTTAAATTTACTAGTATAGATATGGATAGACCAAATTTGAAGCTCGAACGAGGAAAGAGGAAAATGTCAGATTAGTAGATTTTGCGTACACAAACATTGTCGAGGTAAGTTCGTGTAACTAAATTATGTTTATTTACATACTTGCATTGATTGTGTTTATGCAAATTGTATAAATGTCATAAATATGTGAAATGATTACATATCCGGTCCAGCACGATAAATAAAAATGTTTAAATTAAATGATAATGCCCAATAGATGATAAAGGATAAACGATGAGAATGTTACTTATATGCTTGAAATGAATGTGGAATATGTTTATTTGAACCATATGAAGGTTTTGGATGTATGAAATAACCACATGCCCAATAATGCTTGAGAAAAATGTTTAAATCCCGTTTGAATAAAATGAAAAATCGATGGTTATGTATTTTCCCGAAATGAATGACGTCCTGCATTTGTTGCTGACCGGATTTAACTTGGATGAGTAATCCTATTGACCTCATTTATGAAAGGATTTAGCCCAGACGGGTATTCTTGATATAAGCCCCCTCGAGCATATGTTATGTATTGGATTTAGCTTGGAGGGGTAATCCAGATTAGGCCCTTTAGAGCATATGTCATAAAAAGGATTTAGCTTGGACTGGTAATCCTGTTGTTTGTATATATGTTTGGCTACAGAGTGTACTCTCTAAAACAGTACCTTATGAGTACCACTGAATATGAATTAACGGATCCTGATTTGTACACCTTGAGTGTGCTACTTATGTAACCATCAATATTTTAGATAAATTCAACGCGTAAAAATCTTGATATGAAAAGATATGGATAAGAAATGAGTTATTACCCGTATTCGTCTGAAATACAAGTAAATGATGATACATGACAAATGATATATGAAAACATGAAATGATGATATTTGTACATGGACTTTATTTGATGAATATATGTTCATTCTTCATTATAAACTTGTACACCTTGAGTGTACTAATCGTGACTTTGATTTTCTGAGTAATATGTGTAAAGTTCTAATATTTAATGAATTGAACTCGAAATGAACTATTATGAAATTATTCTATGAGATGAATTATGCATGTTGAATGAACACATGTTGTGGAAAGCATATGTGCTTGAAAACTTGATTGTTGTGGAGCCCATATACGATTTGATGTTATTATGGAACATATAACTAATAAGGGCAATGAGGATAAGTGTAGGGCTTGAGGGAAAATTGATTGAATATGTCTTACATAGTCACTTCAAAATAGAATGAATGGTAAGTTAAGTACCATGTTATATGAACTTACTAAGCATTTTATGCTTACTTATTTTTATTTCCCTGTTTTAGAGTAAATCGAAAGCTCATTGGATTGGATGCTCGGCAGAGATCACTTACACTATTGATCAGCCCATATCGGTACAATGTGGTAAATCAATTATGGTTGTAATGGCATGTATAGGACATATTGGTCATATTGGCATGTAAATGTAAATGATGCTTGTAATCTAGCCATTGGAAGGGCTATTAATGGATTGTTTTAATAAATTTGTAATGTCATACTGTGGTAGCTACATATGTGTTAAGTAGTTGATCTATTATGTCTAACATATGGACTCGACTAAGGCAAGATTACGAACAGGTATGCATGCAATGGTATGCCATGTTGAATGATAGAAATTATTTAATTTGATTGCTTGGAATGGTTGGTATTGGATGTGTGTCTCAAGTGCAGGTCCTGGTTGTGATTTTGGGTGAGAAATGACGCTAGAAATGGCTTTATCTTGTCCACACGGGCAAACACACAGCCATGTGTCTAGGCCGTGTGTGACACACGGCTGAGTACATGGGCATGTAGTAAGTCCGTGTGTCCCCTCCACCTTAGTTTTGAGAAACAGAATGCTCAGAATTGAGCATACGGGCATGTGCCTCAGCCTTATGTGCTACACAGCGTAGAACACGGGCATGTGTCTTGGCCGTGTGAAACCTACACCTAAATCCAAAATGAATTAATTGACCACATAGCCTAGCACACGGGCGTGTGGCATGGCTGTGTGCACAAGTTAGAGCGTTACATGGGGTCGAACACGGCCTACAGCACGGGTGTGTCCCAGGGTCACACGGGCGTGTTCCTTGGACCACATGGGCGTGTAAGCCCTGCAACTTGGAAAATTTTTGAAATATCACGAAAAATTCTTAGAATTCTCGATTAAGTCCCGACTCGATTCTAATTCTCGTATTGGACCTCGAGGGTCCATTTAGGGTACATTATGAATGATTTTAGAATTTGAATAGTAACTTGCATGATTTATCTGTAAATGTTTTTGAAAGTTTTGGTAATGCTTTGAAACCCTATTCTGACGGCAGATACGGGTTAGGGGTGTTACAATGAGAATTCTTGATAAGAAGGCTATGGTTGACCTTATGATTATTTTGTGGAATAGTTGGAATAAGAGAAATAATTTTATCTTTAGGGGTAAGGAAGAAGAGGCACAGATCGTTTGGGATAGGGCCAGCATCTTTGGTCAGAATTTTCGTATTTGTGATCTGTTGCATGAGCCACTGCTTTCTTCGAACCATGTTGCTAAAAAATGGGAAAAACCTCTTGAGGGTTTTATTAAAATAAACTTTGATGCTTCTGTATGGGATAACAAAGTTGGATATGGTGTAATTGCAAGAGATGAAGATGGTTTTGTGCTTGGGGTGGGGGTGGAGGAGGTTTTATAAAAAAAATAACAATATTGGTAGAAGAAGTCGAATGTCATGATTTTGAAGCTAGTATAAAGATAGTGTGTCAGTTGCATATTAAGGGAGATGTTCTCTTTGAAATGGATAGCATGGGTCTTACAAATAAGTTGAAAAACTAAGGTGCAAACATCACAATCATAGGCACACGAATTAGTAATTGCAAATATGCTTTTGTAAACTTTAAGTTAGCTGATTTAATATGGATCAGAAACTCTTGTAATATTGTAGCCAATTTAAGTTGTACCAAAATAAGTAGAGAGGCTAGAACTTGGTTTTTTTATATGGGCTATCCTTTGGATATACATGATGTTGTAATTTGTGATACTTCTTAGTAAATTGTTTGACCCTTGTGGTCATTTTTATTTTAAAAAAAAAAAAAGTAACCCTTTCCCACTTACTGCCTTATGTCTTCTTCTCTCACCTTCCTTATATCTCTACATAAGAATTCACAGCATAACATAACAACCATGGTTAGCTGTAGCACCCTTAACCCGTATTCGTCGCCGGAGTAGGGTTAAAGGCATTACCAGACAAACCAAAATATTTTACGAACAATTCACAAACATCATTCACACATAATCATACATCATTACAAGTCCCTTACATAGGTCAACGAGACCTTAAACATGCTTTAGAAAGGGGTCGGGACTAAACTGAGCTCATACAAAAATTTTCAAATCTTAAACATTTTTTTCAAAGTTGTACAGGTCACATGCCCGTGTGATCCCGTGTGATCAGGCCGTGTGCCTCACACAGCCGTAGACACACCCATGTGTCTAGGCCGTGTCAAAACAGGGCATACATACTAACTTGTCCACACAGCCACAAGACACACCCGTGTGCCAGGCCGTGTGAAAATTAGGGAGGCTACTGACTTGGCCACATGGCTGACCACACACACATGTGTCTAACCCGTAGTCGAAACTGACTTGGCCACACGACCTAGCACATGCCTGTGTGTGCGACTGTGTGGTCTACCCAGGCTCATTTCGAAATGGCCCTCGAGCAACACGGTTGAGACACACGCCCGTGTCCCTGCCCGTGTGGGCAAAAATAGGCCATTTACAAGGCCAACTTGCCACCCATTAAGGGTCCTCCCTACAATCATCAAATAAGCACCAATTGCACATCAAATTTCAACCATTTCACAACCAATACATACACCAATTAAGCCACAAAATTATCAACTAATTTCATGCTTAATAGCCATATCAAATTGTGCCAAAACATAAGACAAAATCATTGGTAAACATTTGTTTTATAACCTCATTTACTTCATTCAATCACGTACTATAAACTTGCCAATTTCTCAAATATACACATATCAAAACTTACCGAAATTAGCCATTTCATTTGGTCATTCATAAACACATCACATAAGCATAATTTGCATCACATATCATATACCAAAATCAAACCATAAGTTCAACCATAATTAAACCATATCACATGACTAAATATACACTTCACAAAACATATTCAACTATCTCTAGCCTATACATGTCATATTCCAATATTTACACTTTCAAAAGGTACCAAAATAAAGTTTGATAGTGTGGTGATGATCCTCGACGATCCCCGAGCTCCCAATAGCTATGATATCTATAAAACAATGCAAACAAACACAAAGTAAGCTTTCAAAAGCTTAGTAAGCCATATACAAATAAACTTATCATTTAAAGCATATAAGCATCATCTAATTACATATACTCCATTGTCAAATACTATCACAAACCACATAATTCATATACATTTCCCATATACTCGATTCATTTACACATATAACATATTTTCTCATACTTATATCACATATCATCATTTGCTCATGTACTTACCTTTTATTCCCAAACATTGAATTACATTTGAAACGTATGTGAATTGAATACACATTTCATATATTCATTCTTTTCTCAAAATGTGCATTGAACCGTTCAGAATCATAAGGATACGAAGATAGCTCGAAAATCTCATACAATGCCAACGTCCCAGATGTGGTCTTACATGTAATCAAATATCGATGCCACTATCCCAGACAGGGTCTTACACGAAATCAAATATGATGCCAACATCCCAGACATGGTCTTACACGTAAATCATAAGTCGATGCCAATGTCCGAAACGTGGTCTTACACGATAACACATATCGGATCTTATGTCATGACATATGTATCCTAACTATTCCTATGGTTCGTACAGGGCTTTTCAGAAGTCGAAACTTTGTTGATACTTTCTCGGATATCTCATATTCAATTCAATAAGCCATTCATCATTGTTCAATAGCATTTAAACACAAATAAACCATTACAAACACATTTATTTGTATATAGACTTACCTCGTATGGAAATGAACGGAAACAAGCAACTATTCAATGACTTTCGTTTTCCCCCGATCTAATTTCATTTTCTTTGGTTCTTGATCTAAACACATTCAAATTTAACCCTTTTATTCACCAAATCATTCAATTCAATCCAGAAACACATATTTAGGGCATTTTACAAATTAGCCCTCACATTTTAACATTTTGACATTTTAGTCCCTAATCACAAAAATCACAAAATATACAAAATTTCCATATACTCATGTTATGTCGAATTCTCATTGTATTCATATAAGCCCATATGTTTCATTTATTTTACATTTTAGTCCCACAATTTACAAATCTTACAATTTAGCCCATTTTACTCAAATTCGTCAACAATTCAAAGACAAAATATGTTAACCCAAAAAATATCTTTCATTTTCTATCAACTAACTTCACAAAACTCATAATTTCATCAATGGCTCAATTCAAAATCATTAAGAAAATAAAAAATTAAGGCATAGGCTTGTTAGATTATTAAGCAACGATCACAAAAACGTAAAAATTATCAAAAACAGATCAAAACACATACCTAATTTCAAACTCAAAGTGTCGAAACCCTAAAAAAAGAATATGGCTTCTTCTTTCTTTGTGAGTTCGGCAAAATGAATGATAATATGACCAAAATTATGTTTTGTTTTATTAATAATAACTTTAATAACTAAATACTGATTTTGCCCTTAATAAATAAACATTTAAGCTTATAATGGATGTCCAACAATGTCCATTTAATATATCAATGGTCTAATAACATAATAAGGAACTCAGAATTAAGAAGACATAACAAATACACACTTTAACAAATAGAAGGCCATTGTTACATTTTACGCGATTAGGTCATTTTCACAAATTAAGCACACAAATGATTGAATTTTCATACGAAACTTTCACACATGCTAATTCATATATATAAACACATAAAATAATATTAAAATATTTTTCTAACTTGGACTTTTTAGTCCCGGAACCACTATTCCTACTAGGGTCTAAACCGGACTGTTACATTAGCTCACAAGCTTTTGTGCACTAATAAATAAGTTTTTCTAATTTTGTGACTTTGTCACATTTTCTTTTTCTAACATATCTCACTCACAAATGTTTTTATCTTTTCAAATATTTTTTCCACTCGTTTTGAATTTCTTTTTGAAATTTTCTTTTATTGCACATACTGGCTAACCTATAATCAATATATCATGCTAATCCCTCCTATTTCACTCTAGTTTTACAAAATCCTCCATAATGTATCTACTTAACCATCAATCTTTATGGCTAGACGTCTATAGTTGTGCAGTTCAGGACCAACTAAAAAGGATAAGTACAAATTTATATTTTAGCTTGGGTTTTGTATAAAGGTTCATCAAGAAGTGTTTTATGGCTCAAAAATAGGTACTAAAGATAAATAATAGGGTTAGCTTTTTGGCTTTGGGTGTATTCCAAACAATGCCTTAGGACATCTCTAGGTATCTCAATATTCACAACTCTAATCAATCAAATAACCACAAATTCAAAAATTTATCATTCATACTAGCTTGCTCATTTCCTTGTATTCTCTATATCATTTGGAACATTCTGTTGTTTTAATGCCTATTTACAAGGTAATATATAGAACATAATAATCTAGTAATCAACAGATTAAAATCACCTATCATCAAGCCAAATTTATTGTAAATACAATCAACCTATGTACATTCTCCTAACCAATCACTTGTATTTTTACAAGCTCAGTGCACGTATGACAAGAAAAATCAAAGAAAAGCCTAAAAATTTAAACCAAAAGATTTCTATGTTACCCCCCCAAACTTTAGATAACACGTTGTCCTCAATGAGTAGCCCCTAATAAGATAAGGAAATAAGTTACCCAATTGATCGTGATAGTTCCATAGGTTAATGGTGGGTGCTTCCTTCTTTGATCATTTAAAGCTCAAATTTTTTATGTCTCCTTCATGTTGGGTTCTTACATAGAAAATTAGAACAAAACACAAAATAACTAATAATCTACTATTAATCTTACTCCTACAAAGTTAAATTAAAATCATCCAAAAATTAATACAAATTTAAAAAAAAATAGTCATCCTCCTCAAAATTCATCTCCTCATCTCCCTCATCCTCGTCATCCTCTCATTCATCTTCACTTTCATGCACTTCTTCTTTTTTTATAGGATGTGGTGACCCAAACATATTTGGCATATAATTAGGTACCCTAAAATTGTTCTATCGTGCAAGCTCCTGAAAGATTGGGCTCAATTTCTGCATCCAATGTATCATCCAATCAAGTTTTGGATGATTGCTCTCTTCAACTTCTTGTTGAGTGGTTGATTTTCCTCTCCTTTGAGACGAAGCTGGAGTTGTTGTCACCTCATGTTGCCATTTGTTCCTCTTTTATCTGCTTTTCTTGAAGTTCAACATATTGTGTGAACAAAGTGTCACCAATGATACTTCGAGATGGCTTCATTGATTATTATGTGGATGCCATTGGAACGTCTACTTTTTTGCATAAGGCTGTCACTAAGTGGGGGAAGAAAACTCCCACTTTCTGGCCACTGACACATCTCTTCATATTCTGGTAAATCCATTTCCCTAATGCATATTTATTTTTTCTATAAAATAGCATAAAGTAGAACCGCTCAAAAAGTATTTACATTAGATACATTTAAAGTAGGAACAACTAGTTTGCATAAAAATTGAATCCACATTTTAGCTTCAAGAAACATTATAACTTGATGAAAGGAGGTTGAGATGTTGGTACCTTGGCGATATTTCCATTCGTCCCTTCCTTCAGTTAAAAAGTTTATAATGTTATCCATATCTATGTCTCGAAAATATTCTAAATCAGTTTCATCAATAAAATCTTTTTCATAGTATGGGGTATTATAAAAGTCACAAATAATTCAAAGGGTTACTCCCACTTCGTTCCCTCACACAACTACTGTCTCCCACATATGACCTTCGTTATTTCTAGACTCTTGGTCCTATAAGGATGCATAAAATTCTTGAACAACAGGGACCACAACAATGTCCTTTGGGATCATCCAGAAACGCTCCCACCTATGATATCTAACCAAAGGTCATATTTCTTACAAAGAATCATTGACGGATCAAATCCCCTCCCTTGGATAAAATTTTTCCCTTGAAGTTCAACAAAATATTTTTCAACACTTAGGTTTTGAAAATTAGAAGGGTTTAGAGACATCAATGATTATTATTCATTAGTTCTTTGAACAATTCTACAATGCATGATGTTTTAGTTCTACTAATAATGAAATATTAAGTAAGTAAGTTCAATTGAACAGTAAAAGTTGAGTTAGGAACCCTTAACCTCATATAAGTCATTAGATTCCTTATCACGTTTGTTTGTTCGTTGTTCCCTAAGATGTTCCTATTCTTTCTTGCATTGGATAAGCTTTGAAAGAAGAAATTTTCCAAACAAATATAAAAAAGAAGAAGAGAAAAGTGAGTTTTAGGGTTTAAGATATTTGAGAGGATTTTAGAGATTAAAAGCATTAAAAGATGTTTAAATAATAGAAGAATATGTATTTAGGTTATAAATGTAACACTCCAAACCCGGCCTAGAAGTTAGGCCTGAATTCGGCGTGTCACATTGAAGCGTTACTGTAAAAGTCATGTTTTAACTAACATCTTTGTTAGTGTTTAAAGAGTATTTTGGTTATAGATTAAAGTGAATGGAAGCTATGCACCAGGTAGGATACCGGAAAAGAGGAGGTGAGTCAATTACACTGCTTAAGTACCAAGCTCTCCATGGATCCACTCCTAGACATGCACACAACCATTGCCACACTTTCACTGAATGATTGTTCAGGAAAAACCATTTCGTTTTAAGCCATTGAAAGCACTTGTTAATTTTTTCTTAAACGTTTTCGTTGCGGAAGCTTTCTCTTGTTTCACGATATTTTGAAATCAGATAATTTCTTTTAAAAATGCGCCCTAGAGCTATTCAATCCGAAACCTTTAAATCCATATCATGCCTAAGCTAATAATCATACTAAAGCAATTAAAAATAATTAAAGCGGCCTTATTACAACTTAAAACCCGATAACATAAAGGAAGTAATCTAGAATAAAAGTGAAGGCATAAACACTTATTTTAAACAGTCCACATGGCCACTCTGAATCCCTCCATCTCCAAGTCCACCGATCTAAGGCTCACCTGCAAAGATGGGAAATAGGGGGTGAGTTTGGAAAACTTAGTGTGCAACAAGCCCCTTTCAGAGCCCAAACTAATACCTGCATACTGGGCCGAAGCCTTTCGTTTAACAGTTACTGGGCCGAAGCCTTCTCATTAATCATGTTACTGGGCCGAAGCCTTCATTGCAAACGGTATGGCCCATAGGCCCATTTCAATGTCACATGTAATATTAATGGATGTATGCAAGCCCATTTGGGGAGACTACTCAACCCACCATCCGCTACTCTCCACCGTACCAACCAAGCTCTCCATGTGGGGAATAACTTAACCCACCCAACCAAACTCTCCACTGGCAACACAGCTGCTTTATCATATAATTGAAGGCCTAGCCTCTTTTAATAATTGGGGCAAAGCCCTTTTGATAAACTGGGGCAAAACCCTTTTCGCACTTCGTCCATCTATATCAAAAACCCAACCCATGCATATAATGAGTATATCATAGCATAACATGTGCATGTTATAACATATCATGTAAATCAATATCTCATGCATCATATTCATAATTAAACCTTAGGGGTATAATGGTCATTTTTACCTAGGGCAAAACAGTTATTTATCATATTTTAGGGGTAATTTCGTAAATTTACCAAATATTATGGGTTTTCCACGTTCATTAACAATTATCAATATCCTCAAGTGTTTAAACAGTGATTTTAACGCACTTTATCAAATTAGGGCTTTTAGCCCAAAACCCCTAATGGGTCCTACGAATGCCAATTTAGCCCATTAAGCTGACATAATCCAAATTTTACGACAGTACTAACCGCGTTAAAATGCAATCTTTCCAAATTTCATTTTCTATCAATTTTACCCAAATGGGCCCGAAAGCCCATTGGACCCAATTTCAGCCCATTGAGGCCCAACTTACCGTCGTGCATAGAATTGCGCTCTTACCTATTCCATCGATCCAAACACCAATCATATCATTTTTATCGCATCTAAAACCACATGCAAAATTTTAAGTTCCCGAAATACCAGAATTTTGGTATTTCGACTTTTCTGCGAATATTAACCTAAGCTATTACGAGGGTTGTTACACACTTGTTTTGTGACGACTGCCACTGAGATCCCTTACGATGTCCTACAATTGATTACCACAATTCTTAGATTGAAACCACAATAACCAATCCCAATACTCACCTACCATATTCGAATCATGCCCTTAAAGCCTTTAGAATCTTACCTTTTTACTGAAAACTGATGACTAGATCTAAGTCTAGTTGTTCCAAAGATCCAAGCCTTCGATCCAACCTCTAGAAGACACTAAACACCAAATGAAATTGTCAGTTAAAGACCCTTAAAGCCCTATGCCCAAATCAACAGCCTCCCTAGATTTTAAGGACTTCGGCTTTTTCTAAATTGTAAAATAAGACTAGATCTGAGGTGATGAGCACTTACCACCTATTCCTCTTTGATTTCTATGCAGATCTGATGTATATCTATCCTCTAAACAATAGTAGAACTCGAATCCAGGAGATCTGAAGTTTCGGCTATAAGTCCCTAAATCTATGGTACTTTGGCTTTTTAAGTGATGAAGAAGATGACGATTTGAGGCTATAACTTTGAAGTAATGTTGCTAACAGATACTAAGGGTTTAGAGAAGATGAAATTTAATCAAAAGGAACAAAATAACTAAAGGGTTTTGGCTTGGAGAAATCGACACAAGAAGTGAGTTTTCGAGATTTTGGCTTTTATGGCAATCGGCTATGAAGGTTTTGTGGAGGATGAGATCGATAGAGGAGGTGAGTAAGGTGAGCAGAAGGTTTCGGCTAGAAGAAAAAGTAAAAAGGAAGAAAGAAAATTGAGGAAAAAGAAAGGAAGAAGAACTCGGCACCAAGGAGAAGGAATTTGCGTTTTCGGCTTTTGTGAGAACTCAGAAAGGATGAATGACAGTGAAAGCTTTCAGGTGGCTAACCTTAATTCTCCAAGATAGAAAAAGAAAAGAACCTAACCCTAATATCAGCTAAAACAACAATACTTTTATAAATATATATATATTTTCCTATCTAATAATAATTAAAACATCCAAATTGTTCGGGCCATCTTCTACCCGAACCTAGACTCAAGGCCCATTACTCTTAGGCCCAAAAATCGGGGCGTTACAATAAAATAGGTGTTTTGAAGGTTAAAAATATGGTAAAGTGGATTTTAAGCTACAAGGTTGTGCAACTGGGTTAGATCTGCCCTACAAAAAATTGCAATGATGTTCGACATAGGGGTTCTATGGCGTGACATCCCTAGCAGTTGACCATTTTGTGACATTAAGGTTTCATGTCGTGACACACTCTGGTCTTTTGGATTCCTCGGTATATTGGCTTTAGTGTCGTGACACACAAATTCTGTGTTGCGACATCGAAGTGATTTCTTTCATTCCGTCAAATCTTCCTTAGGTGTTGCCATAAGGGGCTACCATGTTACGACACCGACTCTATTTTCACCCAAAATTCTAATTTCTAGAGTGTTACGATTTCTATAAAACATAAAATTAATCAAACTTAATACCTAAACTAAATATTTAATTAATTATATAATAATTTACAAAAAAAATTAAAAATTAATTCAAATATTTTAAGTTTTTCTATTGGATTCATCCAACAGTATTATTAACTCACTGATGGATGATTCTTCAATTCTATCAGTATTAGTTTATCGTGCATTGTGCCACTCCACCTTTTCTCGCTTGTTCATTTCCTTAACCTATTTTTTTAACCTATACATATTAAAGGAAATGCATCCCTTAACTCGGGATTATCAGAAATAGATAATTTATTACAATGCTCTCCTAACTTCCTTCTACTTTCCTTGTTTAATTGGTAACCACACTTAAAAGTTTCAGTCTCACCATTGATTTTCATGGTTAATTCATTTTTCTCTAAATCAATAGTGAACCAAGAACTAGCTAAGAAATATCTACCTAGTAGGATGGCTATTTCTCAATCTTCTTCAAAATCTAGAACCACAAAGTCTATCGGGGTAATAAACTTGCGCACATTGACTAACACATCTTCTAGTAATCTTTTCAGATGTACTGAGGATCTGTTAGAAAGCTTTAGTGTTATCTGCGTATTTCTGAGGTCCCTTAACTCGATGAAATGCTCTGATTTACTTCACATCCTCTGTGGGATTATTAATATAGTAGAAAAGAGGTCCCATCGACAATTTCTGGGTATACTAGCTCTTAAGTCACATAGAGCTCTATTAAAATGAATGCTCCCTATCTCTATTGAAATAGTAAAACTTTCTGGGTCTTTCAATTTTTTGGGAACCTACTCGAGATAATAGCACTACAGGAAACGTTTATATTGACTTGTTCATCTACCTAAATTTTCCTATGCCTAAACATGATTTCCTTTAAAAACTTGGCATACATAAAAAAAATTTCAATTAATTCAATCAAGGGAAGGTTAACGTTTAACATTTTGAACAAGTTCAAAAAAGCTACAAACTCATCTTCATCTCACTTTTTCCTCTCTTCTAGCCTTGAAGAAAATGGTATCCTTACAATGACAGAATCTTTAGTTGTTTCCATCTCAGGGTCAACTGTCGGTGCAACTACTTGCTTTGGTTCTGGTTCATTGTTAGCTTCTAGGGGCCTTTCTTGAAGATCATAAATATTCTCCATATTTACCTCTAGAGTTGGGTTTTATGGGCTACTCAGTACTTTACACAATCGAAGCGTTTTTGCTTTCACGTGTTCCTTCCCTTCCTTACAAGGATTTTTTTCCATATTGTTGGGAATTCTTGTGCCAATTTGTCCTTTTATGTCACTCATCATGCTTATCAATTGGCTTATTTGACCTTTAATTTTAGTCAATGTTCTTGTTGAGTTGGTGCACTCAGATTGCACCGGCTTCACATACATTCTTATTGACTGCATCTCCCCATATATTCTATCCAGACATTGACCACATACAGTATGGTCACTTGGGTTTGCCCTATCCTGAGGTTTATGCAAATAACAAGGTTGATAGTTAGTGTTTTTAGCTTGATTCGAGCTAGTATCTCCTCCTTGGTTTCCTCCACATCTCAGGTTCAGGTGATCTCTCCATCCAGGATTGTATGTATTTGAATAAGGATTTCCACCCCTATTTCTGATGTACTTCACATCCTCGGTGGGATTATTAATATAGTAGAAAAGAGGTTTGTATCCTCTATAAATATCTGGTGTTCCCTTTCCAACCTCTGTTTAGCTGATTCAATCCAATAATTGTCGGTATCTATCATCTTCCTAGTCAACCTTCACCGTAAATGGTCTTTGGCCATATGCATGACGTTTAAGTTTGGCACTAGTAAGAATTCATTGCCATACATTCTATTAATTCGTACACATCTTCGTATGTTCTGTTCATCAAGGCTCCTCCTATTGCTCCATCTAATCCGACATCGAATGTACATCCAACCCATTGTAAAAAGTTTGCAGTCATAACCACTCAAGTAATCTGTGGTGTGGGTACTTCTGAATCAACATCTTGAAATGCTCCTATGCTTCATAAATGTTTTCTCCTTCTAATTGTTTGAACATAGAAATCTCCTTTCATAGTTGGATCATTTTCTTGATGGGAAAGAACTTTTGTAGAAGTTTTCCTACGAGTTCGTCCCATATCATGATAGATCCTAGTGCCTGCAAATCTAGCCAAGAAAAGGCATTATCAATTAATAAAAAAAAGAACAATTTAAGATAATTAACGTCATCTATGACCTCACTGTATTTGAAGGTATCACAAAGCTGGAAGAAACGTTTTCAATGCTGACTCAGATCATCTATCATCATTCTGCAGAACTGCAAATTGTTCTAGATCATCTGGATCATGGCTGGCTTAATCTCAAAATTATTGGTTATGATAGTTGGCCATGTTGTGCTCCCTTGAACCATATCTAGATTTGGTAGCACATACTCTCTCAGAGTCATCTCATTACATGTCATTTTTAAATTTACGGGTAGCTGTGGTAGTGGTGGTGGTAAGTTTGGTGGGTTAGCGTTGGCTTCGTCGAATAGCTGATTTTCACGAGGTACGTTTCCCACAGCAGGTAGTGGGTTCTGTATCAATTGTTATTATTATTGTCGATGATTCCTTCAGATAATTCTTTCTAAATCTATGGTTGGCTTTGTAGGTGTTCCCCTACTACGAGTTATACACTAAACTTGAAAAGATAAGATTAGTAGAAAACAAGAAAATTAAATTTGTAATGATAACATAAAAATTTCCTAACTATTGTATTATTCTTGCAAAAATTAAAACTAATATAGTGGCGTTGCCTCCTCAACAACGATGCCAACAACTTTAATGCCTCTGGATGTACTAGTATCCAGAGTAGTAATCTTGCACAAAAGATATGGGAAAATGGTATCCGCAAGTATACAGGTCAAGTTATAATAGAGTTTACAACAGAGTAGGTGAGTACTCTAAGGATCATACCCAAGAGAGGCGAGTACTAAATTAATCTTAACTTAAATAGATCTAATTAATACTCTAATTAGATTATAGTACAAAAGATAAAACAGATAAGAGTTTTAATAAACTATGCTAAAAACATAAAATAAAATTAAACAAACTAAAGGCAAGAAATCAAATAAGGAAGTATGTATCAAATCTGGGCATATGTGACTAGCTTGGGTCGGTAATCTTAAGCAATTGTCGTCTTGGGTTTTCTTGTTCAATCAACTAGTCAGTACCCCAACAGGATCTTCCAATACATCCATTAAAATACTAAGTCGGTAAAAATTACTTATCTTCCAACCTCATAGTCCAGACTGGTTTAGGGTTAAGGTGTTCACGGATAGAAAATACCAATTTTAGGTTAATTCCCACCTTGATGACTTTCTAGGGTTGTCAGGCCTAGGTTTTAGATTCTTCTTTTCTTGAATAGTTGATCTATTAAGAAATCCCTACAAAACAGTCAAGTATTCATACCTCTCCCCACAAGAGGATTTGTTCCTCACGGATCTAGTAAACAATATAAACTTTAACAAAAGAATGAACATAAATAACAGTTTCAAGAGTAAAGTTTAGAAGAAGCCATACTGTATTGAATTAATGTAGAATCCTCACTGAGTTTGAGAATAATTCCATAACCTGATTTCTTCCCAACAAAAAATAATAAGAACGGAAATCTAAAAACCTAATAAAAGAGAAAATCTAAAGTCTAGATCTAAAGATAAAATTATACAATCGTAAAAATGTGTCCATAACATGTATTAGTTGAGCTTATTTATAGACTTAGGATGGTTGTCATCTTTAACCCTAAGTCAACTGATGTTCCCTAGCTTAAAGTTGGATTGTGCATACCAAAACAACCCTGAATTGTATTATTTTCCCATGCAAAAGTGATGTTGTAACACACCAGGTCTTGTGTCGTGACAACAAAGGCAGTATGCTCAACTTCAGGGTGTCTTCAGGTGTATGTCGTGACATCCTCAGGATGTGTCGCGACATTAAAGGTAGACTTGGGCTTCTTTAGTTCTGCTCCCTATGTTGCAACATCTAATGCTCCGTGTTGCAACCTGGAGACTAGTATTGAGTTAATACGCTTTCTAATGCTCTTTTGCACACTCACAAAACATATTAGCTCACCTTTAGGCCTCATTTTTCCCCTAAGGTCAATAAAACACTCGAATAACACATTTTATTAGACTTAACTAAACTTGCTGAAAATTTAATTAAAACATAACTAAAATGATTATGTTCAGGCTCCTAAAGTGTGAAAACTAGTTTAATATGTTACATTGAATTACGATAGATCATCTACTCGATGAGAATTCCATTATAAAATCACAATACCATATATGATTTAAGCACAAGAAATCATTTGATTGTTTTGGTTTCACTCTCATACATTTAAAAATGAACTTCCTCACCAAGTATGCATTTCCTTCTTAGAATTTAAGAATCTAACTACTAGACTAGTTCAATTATAGAAATTTGCATTTAAAAAAAGGTTTTTAGTAGTGATAATAATGTGCACATTTAGGTTAATGCCATCTATGAAAGAATGAAATCCTAATATAATGACTTTGATATGTATATTCATCTAATTTGAAAAGATCCATTAAAATATTTAATTTGTCTTTTATATCAATAATCCTTAAATTTTGGATAATAAAGGTTGAAGTGTCCATCCCATATCTTTTCAATCTAATATCTTCTTAAAAGTGGAAAGATAATCCTTGGAACCTCAGGACTCTAATATATTCTAGTTTCTTTGAACAAATAAGAATATCCTGATTTTGTTGCATATCATAACATAAAATCCATATAAAAAACTACAAACCATAAATAACATAACTTGTCATGACTTGTTGTAACATAAGTTGTAATGAGATAAATAAAAAATTGCACTAATAATAATGATATTATTTTGGATAATGTGAGATTATTTTAACATGTAATAGTAAACCCTACATGTATATAAAAGGGAAAATATCAAATTAGTTCTTTTAAGTAATGTACAAAATTTTGGTTATATCCTAATAGAATTGAATCAGAATTGAAAATATGATTTAATTTGAATCAACCTATTCCAATCTAAATTATTGTATATTTTTTTTTGAACAATCTCATTACAAGTTCTAATCATATCTACTCTTTTTTATACAATACCTAGATCTACCCATAACCCCTCCCCAACCCATAAATAGGAGGATAATGCGCTTTAGTGCACTTAAACCCATGTCCTCCTACATTTGCAGTAATGCCCATTCCAATTGAGCTAAGACTTAATTGATATTATTATATATTTAATTAATTGTGCAAACTTGTTTCTTTTTTTCGTGAATAGAACATGGTAAACAACTAGTTACATGGGTACATTCTGAAATAAAACACTTTAGCTTTATCTGCTTCTAAGATCATTTGAATCTCCCTAGTAGAAAAATCAAGTATCTATAAGTCTTCCTTTCTTCCAAAAGCCAATTTGGCTAAAGCATCCACAGCATGGTTGTGATCCCTAGGTATATCTCTTAAAAGTCATTAACCTTCATGAGACAAAAGGCGTTGGATCCTTCTAATTAAAGTTGAATTCAAAGTAATCGAAGCACTATCTTGAACCGCTCTAACTGCCTCCAAACTATCAGATTGGATTATCACTATGTCATGTCCTCTTCATTGGATGAGGTTGAAGCCATCCAAAATACTCAATAATTCCGTGTCAAAAACTGATTATTTCCCCAAATGTCGATTATATCCAAAAATCCAATCCACATTTTCATCCCGCACGACATCCCCAGCAATAGCAAGACTAGAACCCATTAGAACAACACTATCAATATTTAGGATAACCTAATTCACTATTATTAGTTGCCCAATAGTATATTCATGGCACTAGTTCGGAGCATCTCTAAACACAGTAGAATATTGTTTGACCCAATTATTCGAGGATTTGAAAATCTCATTCGAACTCCAAGTTATACCCTAAACAATGAAAAGATTATGGTTCTTCCAAATAGCCAAGCCCAATTAACTCTTCCCCCATGCATTTTCGAAAGATCTTGCAAATTAGAAACTAGCCAATCATGTAAATTATCTGAAAAGAAACTCCTTATTTGGTGTACTGGTATAACATTTAACCAAACATCTTTTGTTGCTGAGCAATCTCTAAGAACATGTAAGACATCTTCCAAACCATGACCACAAATAGAACATGAAGAGTCAACCCCAATTGCCCACTTAACTTTTTCCACATTCATAAAAAATCTGTGTTTAAAAGAAGTCCAAATAAAGTATTGAACTCTTTAAGGTCCTGGTTATTTCCAAAAAAATTTCCATTTCACCTCTCTGGAATTAAGTCTTCCTTCAACATCTAATACGCACTTTTGACAAAAAAATCACTTGTAATAGTGTGACACTAGGAAATCCTATCTAGTTCCCCATAAGGATTTGGGGAGGAATACCCACAATGCATCTTAAAATGTCATTCGATAACCAAGCACAAAAAAGATTAGGATTCCACACACCTTCCTTTATAGTCATTTCATTGAGAGAGCAATCTGAAATAATGTTAGCAGAAGCAGGAATTTGATTGATCAGAGGTCCTATACTTGGAATCCAAGGATCCTTCCAACACCTAATGTTATTCTCGTCGTCCACTAGCCAGATTAAGTTTTCACGAAATAGAGACAAGACTTTTGAGAGAGACTTCCAAAGAAATGAACCCTTACCCCGCGTAATACTCTTCTACATACTCTCCTTCATCCCTCGTGCAAACTTGTTTTTAAAACATATACATGTGTCAATATTAATTTTTTTAATATTTTAAATAATAAAATTTATTTTTTTGTCCTATCAAACAAACATCAAACTTTATTAAAAAATAATAATAATCAATGCAATTGGAAAATCTGATGAGAAGTTTTAAGGTGTGCTTTCTAAAACAAGCTTTTCATTAGCTTCAATTATACTAATATGAATAGTTAGAACTTTTTTAATGCTTCTTATAATTTTGTAATTCTACAAAATATTTTACACAATTTATTAAAACTTTTTTAATGTTTTATGTAATTATATTGCCCAATCATATAAGGCATAATGATTTATTTGATCCTTCAAGTTTACAAAAAGAAAAAGTCATTTTAGCTCTTCATTTCATTTTTTTTTACTTTTTTTTAGTCCTTGAACTTGTATTATTTGTCAAATTACACCGAAATGAATGGAAAAGTTAATGTTTATTAACTTTACTGACGTGATATCCACATAGCAATCCATGTGTATGCCACATCAACAATTAATTTTTTTAGAATATATATTTTAAAAAAATTTTAAGAATATCTAAAAATATATTTTATAATGTTTATACTTTTTAATAAATTTAATAATATTAAATTTTTTTAAAAATAATATATATTTTTTATTTTCAAAACTTAAAAAAAATTAATTACTTTATGATGTTACAAAAGTTAATATATGTTAATTTTTCTATCCATTTTGAGGTATCACAAACAATGTAAATATAAAGACTAAAAGAGATAAAAATTTAAATAGAGGGCTAAAATAATTTTTTTATAAAACTAAGAGTCAAATTAGTCATTATGCTTATATAAAGTAGATAATACTTAGTGTAACATGAATTGCAAAATAAACTATTACAAAAGTTATAATATTTTGTGTAATTTGAAGCTCATGAAAAGCTAATACTAAAGAGCTATTTTTATAATTTTTACTGGTCTATATTATTTATGTCAAACAAAAAGTTCACAGATAAAATAACTAATGGAAGGATAAAAATAAATGTTGTAAATTATAAATCAATTTTAATTTAATGTGTAATTATATATACAAATTTTAATTTTATACAATTTTATATATAATTATGATTTTATTCATTTTTCACAAATTGTTAACACAATTATTGTTGTAGCATCACTTTATATTTATATATTGTACACAAAAATAATTATTTTATCTAATAAAAAATAAATTGAAGTACTTATTTTTTTAAATGTGTATGATTGAATTTAAATTAAAATTTCATATATACATTTGAACTACAATGAAAGTTTAATGTATATAATTACATCAAATTACAAATTAAAAGAATATTATCCTTTTAAGAAAACCACTTAACTAACATTTAAAAAAAGAAAAGAAAGTGATATGGTTAAAAAGGTTTGAAGCCGAGACAAACTTAATTAAAAATTAAAACCATATTTTAGCTACTTGATCACAGAATATTTTGATTTACTCTGAAATCATAATGATATTTACTAAAACTTGAAAACTTCATGAATGTGTACTAAATGCAAAATTAGTAGACAACTGCGATTGTCAAACCATGTAATCGTTCAAAAAAAAAAAAAAAAAAAAACTAGGAATATCCTATTAACAATGCTAATAGACCTGAGTTATAGCTTTTGGTTGTGGTTGAGTTTTGCTTTTGCTAAAGCCTTTTTGTCTCCAATATTGTACTCATTTTGGGACGGATTTGGGAATTCGGCAGCGCATTAGAGATATATACTGTTTGCAGGATGAGTTTAATTACATCAATATTGTTTTTAAAAAGTTTGAAATTTTGTTCAAAATTATACACGTTAATAAGTAATTACCCGAAACCATTTAATCATGTTTATATTATTTTTAATTTGTATAAAAAATATATCAAAAATTATTAAGATATGTTATTTTTATTTAATATTTATTAATTACCTATTTCTTTTATTAAAATTTTAAACGTAGATAATTCAAATATTTTTATACTATATTTATAGTGTTATATATTTAATTTTAATATTATATAAATTACATAATATATAAAATAATAAAAATAGCATATTAAAGAATTTGGGTCTTGAATATTGTAACCCAAGTTCCTCATATTTTAAATGATTTTTTTCCTTTTTTAGATTAATATTTTTATCTAAATTCTGTTAATTATTAGGTTGAATTTTGAATTTAAGTAAATAGCATGAGGTTTGAATAAATCTACAAGGTATTTTTTAATTCATATTTATGTGAGTATGCTTAAATTCACTTGAATTTGATTTTATTTAAGACTTTAATCTTTAAACTTGATTTGACATCTCTCTTTATTTTTATCAAATTGAGAATATAAATAAATACAAAAATGTAAAAGAGAGCATAAAAATAAACGAGAAATGTTGACAATGACTAGAAAGGTCTTATAAACAGCATGATCTAACTTTGCCTGATTGAGAAGGAAATGGTGAGTAAGTGCCAAATATTTACTTGAAGGAAGCAAATACAAATTAAAAAAATATGACAAGAACAAGAAGTGGGAGATTGGGGAGAAGGTACCAATTATTGGTTCAGATTTTTTATAAGAAGATCAAGGAATTCATAATTAGGATTCCCAAGGTAGTTCCAAAGCTTCTTTAATTTCATTGTCAAACATATGAACAGGACATGTCGTTAAAATAATAAGTAAAATTATTTGATTTTGAATTTTTTTTTTAAAGTAGATTTTGAATCCTTAAACTTTACAAATAAGTTCATAATGTCTAAAGGGTTTATGTTTAATATATAACTAGTCGTTTGTTGGGATTTAGAAAATGTTCAATAAAATATTTAAATGCTAATTTAATTAATCTTAACATAATTACGAAATTAAATAATATATTATAACTTTTAAAGCAGTGTATAAATTTTAAATAATTTAAAAATCAACATATAGTTTAACCATTTTAAATATACCATTGAAGAATTATAACTTTTAGAGAAGGTTAATAATAGATCTTAATTTGTTTATCAAATGAATTAAGAAACCAATTCTTTTAAATAAAATCATATAAAAAATTAACAACATTTTTTCAAGCAGGTTGACTAAAATTAAGAATAAATGGTGCCAACTATTTTAAATGTAATATTTTAAAAAATTACAAAAATAATTTAAAACATATCAATTCTAAATCATTCAAATAAATACAACTCATAATTAAAATATTTAAAAATATTCCAACAAATATAATAAAAAATTAAATAAACTCACAATGTGGCATACATATCAACCATTTAAAAAGCATTTTGAAAGTAAAATAATAAACTTGAATATAAAAAATAAATAAATATAATTAATAAATTAAATTCTTATTATTTCCTAGGTTTGATATGACCTGTCGTCAAATGTAGTAGTCAATTCGAGTCAATTCCGCACTTAAGTAACTTATTTTCTATGCAAATTAGGATTTTATATTATACTTTCAGTAATTAGGCCTTAGGATTAAAAGTTAATAAAAATAAGTGTTTTTAACACATTTTGTAGGTGTTGTGACCTAATAGGCCGACACAGGCCTTAGGTTGTGCTTATTGGTTCAATTGAGTGCGTAGGATGAAAATATAAAAACCCAATTGACGTGGAAGCAAAGGCCGAGTGACAAGCTCCCTAGGACGAAACAAGGCAAGAATTTGGTGTCGTGTTGCTCCACGCAAAGGGTGCAGCACGACACAAAACTGACATGCTGCCCAAGTATATAAAGGTTATTTTCGTCCACACAATCAAACCTATACGAAGACCTAGAACTTGTCGAAGACCTAATTTGGGTTGCCAACACCTCTATAAATAAGACATTAGGAGTTGAACGTAGTCAAGTCATCTTAGACGCCTTAAAAAACACTCGTAGTTAAAATTAATTTTAATTATTTTCTTTTCAATTTTTTAAATACTTTCTTGTTTTTCTCCTTCAATCAGTTTTGATTCAAGGACTTGCCTATTTAATTAAAGTATTCAATTTATATTTTTCTTTGCATTCATTTTATTTCGTTATTCCAATCGAGAGATTTACTACTCTGTTTCCCATTTGATACTCTATCCACAATTTTTCAAATCTCTTCTCTTCTCCGAATCAATCGTGTTTATCACATGGTTTATTCAATCGAAGTTGATATTATGAATAACATGAGTGGAAAAATCCCTTTGGGGGAGATTAATGAGTGGATGAGGACATGATTAATAGAGAACTGAGGTAGATTAGTTGGTAAAAATTATGTCTTCTTAAACTATTATGCTTAACAATAGAGTAAATCATAATTTATCTTTAACAGCCAATTTTTCAGTGAAATCAGAATAGTGGTTTCAAGACCACAAATCTAACTCAAAATATATTTTTTATTTTTATTTTATCATATGGCCCGTAATATGTTAGAAGTGTCATGTGAAAATTTTGATATGAAAATTTTATCGATTAAGTGTTTAATTACGAGAAAAATTATATCAATTAAGTGTTTAATTACGAGAAGGACTAAATCGCATAAAATGCAAAAGTTGAATTCTAGTAGCTATAAGGATCAAATAGCTATGAAATTCAAAACTAAGGTCCTTATATGGTAATTAGACCATTAACAAAAGTATGTAAATTTTTATGGTGACTCATCCATGGAATTATAGAAAATGGGCAAGGACTAAATTGAAAATAGTAAAATGTTAATTAATTAAAGGATGAAAAGAATTATATCATCTTATTTTGTCATCTTCAACCTTAAAAATACATGAAAACCCTAGGAGAAAGAAAAGAAGATTTCAAGGCCCAATTGGTAAGTTCTATTGTCCCGTTTTTAGTAATTTTGGTATTTTTGAAACCGGGATAGCTTAATCTCTCTATTTGAAGGATTAATTTGAAAAGTTATCAAGGTATGAAAATGGTTCATGGATGTATTATGCTAGAAATTAAAAATTTATGGTAGAAAATGAAAGATTATTGATAGGTAAACAACTTTTACAAAGTAATTTTTGATGAAAACATGATTTAGGGACTGAAATGAAAAGTTGTAAAATTTGATGAAAAATTCTAAAATTTTATGAATACATGTGCTGGAAAATTTGTAATGGGGGCTTTGGTTAGGCTTGGAATAGGGAGTAATTTGTACAAGTTTCATTTTCTGGGCCTAGGGACAAAATCAGAATTTTTGAAAAAGTTAGAGGCAAAATGGTAATTTTACCTAGGACATAAATTGAGTCTGTCTAAGTATGAAATGTATGAAATTAATGATTAAATTCATTTATATAGATCCAAACAACACTGATTCGAGGTTAGATCGAGGAAAAGAAAAAATTTAGAATTAGTAGACTTTTATGCAAACAAGTGTCGAGGTAAGTTCGTGTAACTTAATCGAGCATGTAATTATGTTAATTAATTGTTGTGTTGTATGTAATGCGATTTATGTTGATGTACTTCACTTGTATGCTATGATGAAAAATGAAAACAAGCTTGAAATGGTGATAAAGGGTTAGTCCCGATTGGATGTTGAATTCCGATGATTATATGCACTTTCCCGAAACAATTACGGTCTTGCATTTGTTGCAGAAGGGATTTAGCTCAAACGAGTAATCCTATTGACCTTGTTATAAAAAGGATTTAGTTCGGACAGGTAATTCTGATATAATACCTCTTGAGCATAGGTTATGATTAGGGTTTAGCTTGGACTGGTAACCCTAATTGAGCTATTGTAAGCATACGCTATATAAAGGATTTAGCCTGGACTGGTAATCTTGTTATACGACATGTGGCTCGTGAGTGTGTTCCTTGGTTAGGTACTCTAAGGGGTGGTTAAGTACTCTAAGGGGTAACCCTGATAAGAATTAACGAATTAATGAATCGTACACCTCGAGTGTACTATTTAAGCCTTTATTGGAATTTCAACGATTTAACGGACATATAACTCTTGACATGGGACAAAAACTGGAGATGAATTTATAATGACTTGAAAGAATATTATTTGATGAGCTCATCCATGTTACTTGATTTATACGAATAGTTTGGTTGTAACACCCCATATCCGTATCTGACGCTGGAACAGGGTACGAGGCATTATCAAACTTAAACACAAGCAAACACACTTTTTCAAGCCACAAATTTTTGTACAAATCAAAACCATTCAAATTCATTCACAATGTCCCTATTACGAGCCTCCGAGGCCCAAAACATGCTTTGGAAGTGGTTCGGGACTAAACCGAGAACTTTAGAAAATTTTACAACACTTAGAAAAATTTTCCACTAAATAGGGGTCACATGCCCGTATGGCTTGGGACACGCCTGTGTGGGCAGGCCGTGTGGTCACACACGCCCGTGTGGGGAGGCCATGTGGTCACACACTCCCGTGTCCCTAACCTGTGTAACTCTCCGTTTGTCACTTAAGAACAAATTGATGTCACACGGCCAAGACACACGCCCGTGTCCCGAGGTCATGTCCTTCACACGGCTGAGACACACGGCCGTGTCTCATACCCAAGTGCTCGATAATGAGCATTTTGTTTTGCAACAATTTAGGTGCAGGGGACACACAACCGGATCACAAGCCCATAGGGCTGACCCTGTGTCACACACTGCCTAGGCACACACCCGTATGTCTACCCATATGCACAAAAAACAAGGCTATTTACCAAGTCATTTTGCCACCATCACTTGCACATATTTACTCAACATCACATGGCACAAACTTAAACATGAAGAGCAACCAAATAATCACAACCAAGACAATAACATGTCATTCTCATACCATTTTCAAACATGCTTAAAACATCAACCTTTCCACATCAAATTATGCAAGTTTCCACATTCACAAATGACATTAATACAAATATACTCACAACCAACATTAGCCAACTTCCAAGGTTATATACAAAATGAACCATGAACCATTCACAATTATGACTATCACATATCAGTACCATATCAGCATCTATTGTACACAAAACCTTTATCATGCCATAAATCATTCATGTCATAAATCACATTTCCAAACAATTCACATTCACCAAGCATACCATGATCATATCACCAAAGGCATTGACATATATATGAGTATACTTAGGCTTACAACCTTGTTGCCAATATAAGCCAACTTACATGGCCAAATACCAAAACAAGCCTTTGACAATTACAAGCTATTGCATTGGCTAAAATCATACAACGCATATAAAAAAATTACCAAGTCCCTATACATGCCATAACTCAAAATACATAAATTCATCAATACCTAGAATGATAGCTTAATAGTGTGATAGGATCTCTGGCGATCTCTAACCCGAGCTAGTTTAATAACCCTATAAGATAAGGGAAAGGAAAGGGGGTAAGCTATATAGCTTAGTTAGGCCCTATGAAAATAATAAGCAACTCTTATTAGGCATTTATCAAGTTTAACAATTTAAACACAAAATAATACCAACTACTATAAATCTCATAGTTATAATTTTATTCAATCACGATGTTTACTCTATTAACTTATAAGCATAATTTAACATATCTTGGCATTAGCCTAACAACCGTAATCTCTCTTTCGCAACATATCATAGCACTTAACAAGTCATTTCAAACGTCATAGTAAACATGCACATTAAATATGAGTATTCACATTTCAAGCATATATTTTAACATTTTTCAATTGTTCCAAGTTCAGATCTTTTCATACTTCCATAATCATTTTAATAGACAATTACACCAATCTTTCCTTTTCTCATATCCGATAGATCACAACTTAGGTGAATAAAACACGCTATATCATAACTCAATTTGGCCCGAAAGCCAATCACATGGTCTTCAATTGAATTTATCATGAATTTCATACATCACAAGCATAGGCCAATAATCACAAGGTTTTCGCAAAAATCATTCTCGTGGAAATCATGAACTCACAATTTCAAAAAGTCAATGTTTATAAAATTTACACACATACCTGTACCAATTTGTAATACTTACATGTTGTTTCTATTCTTTGACATACCCGTTAATTTACCCGTTGAACCACTTGGAATACTAAAGGATACTCGGGAGTCTTGTACCACTCGGTACCATACCAATGCCATATCCCAGATATGGTCTTATATGTAATCTCGTATCGATGCCAATAGCCCAGCTATAGTATTACACGAAATCTCATATCAATGCCATATCCCAAATATGGTCTTACACGAAGTCTCTTATAGATGTCATATCCCAAATATGGTCTTACACATAGTCTTAGTAACCCTAATGTCATGACATTTGTATCTATCTATTCCTAAGGTTCAATTGGGATTTCACGCTTGTCGAACTTTGTTGGACACGCTCAATGGTCAACCATAATTCATACAATAATAAAGCATTTGAAACATAATTAAAAATAATGCATTATTTGCATACGAACTTACCTCGACATAAAAATGGCGGAAATGACCTAACCGTCAAATATTTGTTTTCCCCCGTTCTAGGTCTGAACCTTATTTTTCTTGATCTATAATATCACATTTAACTTATTTAATCATTATACTATTCAAATCAGCCCAAAATCAAATGGAAAAAATTACATTTTTGCCCCTAAAGTTTCACATTTTTTACATTTTAGTCCTTAGGCTCGTAAAATGATTTTCATCAAATTTCTTCATTACCCATGCCTAGCTGAATCTTTACTGTACTCATACCAACCCACATTTTTCATTAAATCACACTTTTACTACTTATTTTATAACTTTTATAAATAGGTCTTTTTAAGCATTTTTATTGAGAATCACTTAGCAAAAGTCATTTATCATACACCAAACATACATTTTCTACCATTAGACATAAAAATACACAAATATCCATCATGGGTAAAATTTTAGACTTTGATTATTTCTTAAATTAGTGGTAGAAATATATAAATCATGTTACAAGGATTTTAAAAACATAAAAATCATTAAAAACGGGGCTAGAACAGACTTACAATCGAGCTTGGAAGCTTGAAAAAACCCTAGCCATGGTTTCTCCTTGTAAAATTTGGCTACGGGAGGAAGATGGACAAAATTTGGCTTTTAATTTGGCTTTTTAATTCATTTAATTACCAAATTACTAAAATGCCCTTAATGAAAAACTTTAGAAACATACCCAACCATGTCCATTTTTGTCCAAAAATTTAACCAATGGTCTAATTACCATTTAGTGACCTCCAATTTAAAATTTCATAGCAATTAGACACCTCTAGCATCTAGAACTCAACTTTTGCACTTTTTACAATTTAGTCCTTTTGACTAAATTGAGTGCCCAAATGTCAAAATTTTCAAACAAAATTTTCATAAAATTATTCCATAAAATTCTAGACCATAAAAATATAATAAAAATAAATTTTTCTATGTCGAATTTGTGGTCCCAAAACTATTGTTCCCACTAGACCCAAAATATGGTTGTTGCATTGTAACCTAGCCATTGGAATAGCTAGTGATGGTTCATTTTGGGTATGATTTAGTAAGCTATTATGATATCTATATATACACATGTGTTATCCTAAGTTCATGTGATCAAATGTTGTTAATGCCTAAGCTAAGGTGAGTTGTAACCATGTGTGCATGAAATAGTATGCTTTGATGAATGATGGAATTGCCAAATTTGAATACTTAAAATGGTTGGAATTGGTTGAGTGTTTTACGTACAAGTTTTTGGGTGAGAAATGGCTTGAAATGCTTGAAATACTTGAAATGGCTTTATTTTGTCAACATGAGCAGACACACAGGCATGTGTCTAGGTCATGTGTAACACTCGGCCTAGTAACACGGGTATGTGGTTAGGCTGTGTGTCCCCTGCACCTAAATTTTGAGAAATAGAATGCTCAGATTTGGGTACACGGGTAGAGACACGGGCGTGTGTCTCAGCTGTGTGTACCACATGGCCTGGAACATGGGTGCGTATCTTGGCCATGTAAAACCTGCACCTAATTCGAATTAAATTAATTATCCACACGGCCTAGCACACAGGTGTGTGGCATGACCGTGTGTGCAAGTCAGAGAGTTACATATGGTCAAACACGGCCTCTAACACAGGCGTGTCCTAGGGTCACACGGGTGTGTCTTTTGGACCACACGGACATGTGAGCCCTGCACCTTGGAAAAATTTTGAAAAGTCACAAAAAATTTTAAAGGTTCCGATTAAGTCCCGGCTCGTTTCTAAAGCTCGTATTGGGCCTTGAGGGTCCAATCAAGGGATGTTATAAATGATCTCAGTAAATGAATAGTATTTTACGTAAATTAATTGAAAAATGTTTTGAATGTTCTGGTAATACTCTGTAACCCTATTTCGGCGATCGATACGGGTTAGGGGTGTTACATTATCCTAGTTGAGAAAGTGAGGTCGGAAGATAACTGAGTATCAATTAATCAATTAGTTATTACAGGTCAGGAGGTAATAATTAGTTAATCGGTTACTAATCTATCTCAAAACCCTAATCTAAAGTTAATTACAAACCCTAAATCAAATTAATCTTTCAGATTGGTTTATCGATTTAGTTCGTCTATTTATCTCTTGTTATTTATTTATTTTTATTCCTTTCAATCTATTTTATGGTTAATCTTAATATAAGAAATAATTACTACTACTTAGGCTTGTTATTGTAAAAAGTATTTTCATTATTTATTCCATCCTGCTTTAGGTATGGTCCTCGGAATACTTTCGATATTTCATTGTACAACTATATTACAATTTGACTCGTGCACTTGCAGACACTGTCATTTTTAATTCTTATATTTTCTGTCTTATATTTATTCTATAAGTGATAGTGCATTTATAGGTGGTCAAGTTTTGGAGCTGTTGCCGGGGAGGTTTCGACAATAAATTATGAAAATAATTTTTTTTACAATTAATAAGATAAGTAGGAACATTAGGACCTATAGATACAATTTTTATTTTTTTTCGTTTTAGGTTGTGTATGACTCGAAGCTCCAGTACTGCAACCAAATCATACCAAGATCTGGAGCAAATACTCAGGCACAATCATCAAATAATGGATAACGATCCACCCTCAGTAATAAATTTACCCCTAGAAAATCCATTGTTTGAAGAGCCATAAGAAACTAATCGGGTATAAGTCCCCATGGTTCAGCGAACATAGCGTGAGTACGCTTTACCTACCTTAGACGTGATGTAAGGAAGCATAGCACAGCTGACAATTAACGCCAATAATTTTGAGATAAAAATGACCAACATCCAAATGATTCAAAACACAATACAGTTCAAAGGGAACATGGTTGAAGACCCGAATGAACACCTAAAGCGGTTCCTTCAACTATGTGATACCTTCAAGTATAACAGGGTATCTAACAATGCTATACGTCTATGGTTATTCCCGTTTTCATTATGTGACAACACAACCGATTGGTAAGACTCATTATAGCCTAGTTCCATTACAAAATGAAACGATCTACTAGAAAAAATTCTTCATAAAATTTTCCCAATTAGTTGAATCATCCAGCTCTGATAGAAAATCACAAAATTCAACCAATATGAAAGTGAAACCCTATACAAGGCATGAGAGCATTTGATGATGATGCTAAGGAAGTGCCCATATCATGGACTACAAGCGTAGCTCTGAATCCAAATATTCTAAAAAGGTGTTGACGAGCATTTTAGAACTAACTTAGATGGAGCATCCGGCGGGTCTCTCATGTTTCAAACATACGAACGAGTTTAAAAAATTCTAGAAGACATGGTTCTGAATTTGTACATGTGGCCTAATGAAAGATTCATGTACCAATCCAAGCCAACAATGGCAAAAGCCATGAAGGAAGAGACTGGTCATGCTCGATTCCAACAAATTCTTGAAAAACTTAACCGTTTGGAGACACCCGTCAAGCCGACGAGAGAAAACCCCATTAGAAAACCAACCAAAGGAGACGAGCTATATAGGATGAGGAGGTAACCAAGGAGGAGCAATTCAAGCACAAATGTGATAAAACTCTCCTTATCAACCTCCACCATTACAACAACGATTTGTGGGAAATGATCATACTGCATGCGACAAAAGATTCAATCGACTAGAGGGGGAGATGCAAACAATAAAAATAGACATTTGACAAGATCAATTTACATGTTGATGACTCAAATCCTGATTAGACAACTTTTTTGACCAAATGAGCCAACTCATGACAGTGTTTCAAAAATAAAGTGGTCAGAATATCCCTAGTAATATAGAGAACAACCCTCGAAGAGATGGAAAAAAGCACGCAAAGGTTATCACATTGCGATTAGACAAGTCACTAAATCTGCCAATCACACCCATCCATAAAGAGGAGGAGGTTCCTGAAGAGGTCGACGAATTTAAGGAAGAGGCGCAAGCCGAGTTCCTCCAACTGATCGAGGAGGTAGTCAAACCGGTGTTTGGTCCAGTAATGTCCAACCCAAACATGAAAAGGATACCATTCCCGATGAGATTAGAGGACAAGCAAAAGAGGGATGAGGTAAATTTTATAAATTTTCTCAATTTATTTAAATCTTTCAAAGTCTATTTTCCATTATTATAGCTTATAGATAAAATTTCGTAATATACCAAATATTTAAAGGAAGTTATGAAATGACATAGGAAAAAAAAAGATGAGCAAATTGACATTGATGCCTCGTGCAACACCTTAATCATTAAAAAGGTATCCTTAAAGTTGAAAGATTTGGGAAACTATACAGTTCCAATTCAGATAGGGATTGACACTTTAGTAAGGCTCTTTGTGACTTAGGCTTTAGCATAAATTTGATGTCCTTGTCGATCTATCGAAAACTCAGACTCGGGATCTTAAAAATACCTCGATAACATTACAATTAGCTGATAGATCTTTGGTACACCCAAAAGGTGTACACACAGATGTATTGGTCAAGGTAGGAGGATTTGGTGTCGTGTCATCAGGACACAGAACGAGCAATACAAGGTAGGAATTTGGTGTCTTGTCGCGCCACGCAAAGGGTGTGACGTGACAAAAGGCCTACATGCTACCAAGTATTTCGAGATTATTTCTATCCGCGCAATCAAACTGATATGAAGACCTAGGACATGCCAAAGACCTAATTTTGGTTGTCAACACCTCTATAAATAAGACATTAGGGGTTGAATGTAATCAAGTCGTCCTAAACGCCTTCAAAAACCCTTGTAGTTTAGAATTAGTTTTAGTTATTTTCTTTTCGACTTTTTAAATAATTTCTTGTTTTTCTACTTGAATAAATTTTGATTCAAGGACTTGTTTATTTAATTAAAGTATTCAGTTTATATTTTTCTTTGCATTCGTTTTACTTTATTATTCCAATCGAGAAATTTGCTACTTTGTTTTCCATTTGATACTTAATCCACAATTATTCAAATCTTTTTTCTTCTCTGAATCAATCATGTTTCTCATGTGGTGTATGTTGGGATCGTCCGTACGCCTCGTGACACAACGGAAAAATTATTTTGACGATCCACAACGAAGGATCCATGTACGAGGAATGAATTGGGTTGAAATAGGGTTAAAAACACATCTTCTTTACTAGAAAACGTTGAAAAGATGTTGTTGATTCGATATCGATCCAAGCCACAATGAAAACATCTCTGCCTCTACATAGTCCACCCTGTCAAAAACAAACAACCACTTTCTCTTGAACTTTTCAAAGAGAACTAAAAACAGCTGCTAGACCTTTTAAATTGTTAAGTTGGTAACCTTAACACACAAAGGGATTATCATCCTTTTATCCTCTTTGATATAATAACATATTAAAAAGGAAAACCAGGATTATTCCCTTATTAATAGAGAAGACTAATGGAAAGTTAGAAAAATGAATTATATTCTTTCCAAAAGAATATAGGATTATTCCCTTATTAATGGAAAGGTAGAAAAAAGAATTATATTCTTTCCAAAAGAATAAAAATTTCCATAACTTTTTTGTTTTGATTGAAATTAATTAATATAATTGTTTATATTAATAAATTCGGTAAAATATACACAATTAATATTTTGAATGAATCAAATTCATATATTAATTATATTCTTTCCAGAATAATATTAATTTTCATTTTTTTTATATTTTAACCGAAATTCATTAATATAATTGTTTATATTAATAAATTCAGTAAAATATATACAATTAATATTTTGTATGAATCAAATTCATATATTAATTATATTCTTTCCAAAAGAATATTAATTTCCATGTCTTTTAAATTTTGACTGAAATTAATTAATATAACTGTTTATACTAATTAATTTGATAAAATATATACAATAAATACTTTTTTATGAATCAAATTCATATACTAATTATATTCTTTTCAAAAGAATATTAATTTCCATGTCTTTTATACTTTGACCAAAATTAATTAATATAACTGTTTATATTAATAAATTCGATAAAATATATACAATAAATATTTTTTATGAATCAAATTCATATATTAATTATATCTTTGGTTTCTATTTGTTTACAACAATTTTGTGCATAAAATGTGTTTAATATTTAACTATTAAATTAATTTAATTCAACAATTAATTTAATTCATGTGACAACTAAATACAATACCAAATGTATTTAGATTCTATTCATTTCAACTATAGGGTTTGACCTTGTAGGCTCTTGTAACGTTGGTAGTAATATTAGAATGTTTCTAACATTACAAGTAATGAGTGGCATCTAGTAATGCATCATTGCCACCCAAGTTAGAAGAAGTCGTGATTCGACATAACCTTTTTGCGATAATCTTTTCATGTATTATATACTTTTATCCTTAATATCTAGATTGGACACAAGTTATGGAATAGTCACACTTGTATAGTCCAATATCATAGTAATTTATTTTTTGAGCAAACTACAATAAACAAATAAGTGTGATATCTCATATCAACTTATTCAAGCATGACCATACATTTCTAGTCTCACTCCATCAAGAGGCCTAAGATATTGCTACTATTATGTAGGAGGGATAAACCCTATCTTGATCAATCATACCCCACTACATGGATTGTGGTATATCCAACATCAGTCTTTATAGTACAACCTGTTACGGTAGATGTTTTGACTGTATACTCATGATGTTGGGACAATGATGATATCAAGTTTGAGGAACATATATATAGTTATCATTATGACAATATTGTAACTATTACATAATAATCCAAGAAACATACTCATAATAGGTCAGTCCAATATGTTGTTCTCTAACACATACTCATGTAGTGATTTTGACATCCCTATGTCAATGACAACTATTTATCATCAATCAACTACACATTAGTTCCAATGCATTATTGTTGTCCAAGCCCACAATAATACTTGACTAAGGACCATTTTAAGAATAATCATATTTTTTAGGACTTTATTACAATTCAGTTATTTATATACACAAAAAAAAAACTGAAATAATAATGACAATGTCTTATATTAGTAAACAAGGTAAAACGGGTATGTAATTACAATCATGTCATGATTGGTCTTTGGACGTACTCTAACAGTTTATTCAATTGAAGCTGAGATTATGAATAACATGAGTGGCTAAATCTCTTTTGGAAGATTAACGAGTGGATAGGGATGTGATTAATGGAGGATTTGGGATTTCTCAAGATGGATTAGTTGGTATAAATTATATGTTCTTAAATTGTTAGGCTTGACAACCCTAATAAGTTATCATAAGCTAGATCAGGGCAGAAGATAAGTCGAACCGAGTAAATCGTAATTTATCCTGGTTGAGAAAGTGAGGTTGGAAGATAAGCGAACATCAATTAAGCGATTAGTTAATTAGAGGCTAGGAGGTTATAATTAGTTAATTAGTTACTAATCCATCTCAAAACCCTCATTTGAAGTTAATTACAAACCCTGAAGCGAGTTAATCTTCCTTATTGGTTTTTCAATTTAGTTCGTCTACTTTTTTTTCTTGTTATTTATTTATTTTATTTCATTCAATCTATTTTATGGTTAATCGTAATATAGGAAATAATTATTACTACTTAGACTTGTTATTGTAAAAAATATTTTCATTATTTATTCCATCCTCCCTTAGGTACGATCCTCAGAATACTTTTGATATTTTATTGTACAACTATATTACAATTTGACCGGTGCATTTACGAACACCGTTGTGTTATATTTATTCTATAAACGATAGAGTGTTTATAGGCGGTCACGGTACAAATACTAAATTGATTCACAAATTATCTTGCATAACAATCTTTTTAAATACACAATATCTATTTTTTTCTTTGAGTCATTATCATTCCTAAATCAACTTGTAAGTTATGAATTACCTTGTAAATCAATCCCTTTAAAATATAATTTCAAAATATAAAAAAAAATATTATAAACTATAATATCACTAATAAAAATATTAATAATTAAATCTATATAATTATTTTATTTTTTAGTTTAAAATTATAAATTTAAGTTGAACTTTATTAAATTAATTTTAAATCATTACCACTTTTAAATGATTTAATAAATTCCATTTATTAATTTTTTATTTAAGCTATCGAATATGTAGTTATTACAAATTATTTATATATAGATAAATAAATAAAAATAAATGTTGAATTCGATAATATTATCATAATGTATATGCAATTTGAAACACTTGAACAACTAAAAATAAAATACTTCATTAATTAAATTTTGGAAAATGTTATATTTTTTCAAACCATTTTTGAAAAAATACAAATTTAAGTTTAAACAAAAACTTCAAATATACAAAATGGATACTCAGTTTGAATATAAAAATGTATTGATTCGGACTAATTCAAATTTTATTAACGAATTTAAAAATGTAAAATATTTGAATTAAAATCAAAACAATTTTAAGTAATTTGTATTCTTTGATTCGTATTCGTATGCACTATATATTAATATCGATTAATAAAATCAAATATTCGAATATTTAATATATAAATCCTCAAAATAAGTGTAAATCAGTACTAGAAGACTCGAAATCACTTACTTCAAATACTTGGTCACTTATAATTAACTAGTACATAATTTTTTTAACATATCTCATACTTAAACTTTAATTCAGTCACATGTTTTGATACATTTGTAGTAACATCGTTGAAATGTGACAACACGAAACTGATAACCAATAACATAATAACACATGACAACCCTATACTATAACACTTGAAAAAAACTATGAAATATAAAAATATTAAAAAACTTATAAATATATAACAATTTATAAAAATTATTTCCCTTCTAGAATAAACCTAGGAAATGATTATCTATATTCAAACCTTTTTATTAACTACTTGTAGAATATGAAGTTTTATATTATTATTTTGAAATTAAAAATATATAAAATATAAAATATTTAAAAGTATATAAATATTATAAAAAAATTATAAATATTATTCCACTGCTAGAATGTACATGGACAACTATTTGTCCAGATTCATTTGTGAAATAATTTTTATATTTTTTTATAATGCTTATATATTAAGAATTTTTATTATGTTTGCCTCTTGTCGTCATATTATTGGTTTTCAGTGCTACATCATCACATTTTAAATGATGTTATTGTAGAGGTACCAAACTGTGTGATCAAATTAAAGTTTAAGTACGATTTAGGTAAAAAAACTAGGTACCACTTAGATGCAAGTGACTAAGTTCAAGGTGGAAAACACATATTAACCTAATAATAAAATAGTGTGAAATAAAAAAAAAGCTTCAAAACGTGTAAATATGTAACAGTCCGATTTAGACCCTAGTCGGAATAGTGGTTTTGGGACCACAAATCTGAGTAAAAAATATTTTAATATTATTTTCTGTGTTTATAATATGTGAATTAGCATGTGTGAAAGTTTCGTATGAAAATTCTATCATTTGTGTGCTTAATTTGTGAAAAGGACCTAATCGCGTAAAATGTAAAAGTGGTCTTCTATTTGTTAAAGTGCTTATTTGATATGTATTTGTAAATGAAAGGTCCTTATGATGAAATTGGACCATTAACATGGTTAATGGACATTAATGACCTTAATATATGTGATTTTATAATGTTTTATTATAAGGGCAAATTGGTAAAATGAATAATTATAATAATTAAAATAAACTAAAAGTATGAAATAAGAATTATGTGTTCATCCATAGCCCAAATTAGCAAAGAAAAAGAAAAAGAAAAGCTTTTAGGGTTTAGCTAAATAATTTGAAGATTAAGGTATGTAACACCTTGATTTTCGGGATTTTCGTAATTTTTGAGAATTTGGTAAAATTTTTAAAATTTGGTATTTGGTTGTGAAATTCATAATTGGAGTGTGTAAATAGGCCTATGGAAGGCCCATGTGTTGGCCAAAACGCGGTAGAATTTTTGAATTTTGGACTTAAGGAGTTAGGGGCATTGGATAGGTGGCCTTATTAAAAGATGTGGGTAAAATGTAACACAAGAGAGCCCCTGGCAAAGTGGTTAAGTGATGCCACTAATGAGCTAAAAAGTGGCATGTAAGTGTTTGGGGGAAGGCCAAGGTTCGATTCACTAAGCTGGCAATTTTTATGTCTTGAGCATGCAGGAGTTTGAAGTCGAATGGAACTCTATTAGAGAGAGTTTGAATCAGTCAAATGCATGAGTTTAGGAGTGATAAGGGGAGAGATTTTGGGGATTTGAATGGAGGCTTAGGGTTGGCTGAATAGTGGGAATTTAGGGAGGAGAAATCGACTTAGGGGCTGTAGATTAGTATTTCGGCATTAGGGGCTTTAGTTGTGCCGTTTTCTTTTGTTTAAACATCATAGGGTTATTTCTTTTCTTCCTTTTCTTCTCTAGCCGAAATCACCATTCCTTTAATCCATTTTTCTTTCTCTTCTTTTGCCAAAACTGAACAGCAGGGACTGTGGCAGGGTGCATATGGGGGAGTGCTGGAAACGAACTGAAGCATGTTTTCGATGTGGGTGAAAGGAACATAAGTTCAGAGAGTATTCTCGGAGAGCAGCTCAGGATCAAGTTGCGGAGCAAAGAGGTGTCCAACCGCTGTGAGGAGGACCACCACCACAGAGAGGTCGTGGGTAAGGTAAAGGTGGTAATGGTAATGGACGAGGACATGGGGCACCTGGCAGGGGTGCTAGACATGCTGAAGCTCGACAGCCAGCGTTGGTTTATGCTGCACGGCGTCGTGAGGAGGGTGATGCTCCTAATGTTATAACCGGTACGTTCTTCATACATAGCACGCCTTACACTGCTTTGATTGATGTTGGTTCCACTCATTCGTATGTTGCCTGTAATGTATCTGGGGCGTTGGGTGTGCTTCCTGAGGAGACTATGAGTGGGGTATCTGTGATAAGTCCTTTGGGACACTCAGTTAAGGTAGATAAACTCTTTGGGGAGGTGCCTTTAGAGACACAAGATAGGATATTTGTAGGAGATTTGATGGAGCTGCCATTTTGGGGAATTTAATCTTATTTTGGGAATGGACTGGCTAAATGGTGCTAAGAACTGTCGAGGATAAGGAGATAATGGTCATAGGGGAGCGAAGGAACTATTTGTCCAATGTTGTCTCGGCTTCAAGGGCTGAGAAGTTGATTCGGAAAGGTTGTGAGGCATTTTTAGCATTTGTGAGTCAAGCTGAACCTAAGGGGATGACTGTGGAGTCAGTCAGGACCATCAAAGAATTTCAAGATGTTTTTCCTGAGGAGCTTCCTGGACTACCTCCGAATAGAGAAGTCGAATTCGGAATCGACTTGTTACCTGGAACAGCTCCAATATCCATTGCACCTTATCGGATGGCACCAAAGGAGTTGGTGGAACTGAAAGCTCAGATTCAAGAACTATTGGATAGAGGGTTTATAAGACCAAGTATTTCTCCGTGGGGCGCACCAGTGTTGTTTGTAAAGAAGAAAGATGGAACCATGCGGATGTGTATTGATTATCGGCAGTTAAACAAACTGACGATCAAGAACAAGTATCCTTTGCCAAGAATCGATGACTTGTTCGACCAACTGAGAGGAGCTTCAGTAGTTTCTAAGATCGACTTTCGGTCAAGATATCATCAGTTGAGAGTCAAAGAAGAGGATATTCATAAGACGGCATTCAGAACTTGATATGGTCATTATGAGTTTCTGGTTATGCCCTTTGGTTTGACTAATGCACCGGCAGCATTCATGGATTTGATGAATCGGGTATTTCAGCCCTACTTGGATCAGTTCGTAGTCATTTTTATCGATGATATCTTGGTGTACTCGAAAATAGAAGAGAAGCATGATGAGCATCTTCGTATTGCGCTGCAAGTGCTAGGGGAAAAGCAACTCTATGCAAAGTTCAGTAAGTGCGAGTTTTGGTTGAGTGAAGTAACTTTCTTGGGGCATGTTGTGTCTACTGAGGGGATCAAGGTAGACTCTCGGAAGATTGAGGCGATTCTGAAGTGGAAGCCACCGAGGTCGATGAATGAAATTCAAAGTTTTACTCTGGGTTGGCGTGTTATTATCGAAGATTTGTGGAAGGATTTTCTCGTGTTGGCGACCATTAATCTAAAACTTATAAGGAAGGGAGCACCGTTTGTTTGGATAAATAAGCAGCAAGAGGCTTTTGAGAAGTTAAAGAAGGTTCTAACTGAGGCACCAGTATTGATTGAGCCAGAGTCTGGTAAGGATTTCACTGTGTACAGTGACGCATCACATGTAGGTTTGGGCTGTGCATTGATGCAAGAGGGTAAAGTGGCCGCTTATGCTTCACGACAGCTTAAGCCTCATGAGGTAAACTATCCTACTCATGACCTAGAGTTGGCAGTGGTGATCTTTGCGCTTAAGATATGGAGGCACTACTTGTATGGGGAGAGATGCATTATCTATATGGATCATAAAAGTCTTAAGTACTTGCTGACTCAAAAGGAGCTGAATCTTAGACAGCGAAGGTGGATAGAGTTGTTAAAGGACTATGACTGTTCGATTGAGTACCATCCAAGTAAGGCAAATGTTGTGGCTGCTGCGTTGAGTCGAAGGACTGTGCAGGAATTGAAGGCAATGTTTGCTCGTTTAAGCTTGTATGACGATGGAAGCTTATTGGCAGAGTTACAAGTGAGACCGACTTAGGTGGAGCAGATTAAGAAGTAGCAGTTGGTGGATGAGTCGTTGGTTTCTCGGTTTCAGCAAGCTAAGAAGGGGGAGAATTCAGACTTTGGATTAAATGGTGATGGGGTTCTTTATTTTCGAGAAAGAATTTGTATGCCGAAGGACTCTGATTTGAGATAGATGATTTTGAGAGAGGCTCATGGTGGACCTTGTGCTATGCATCCAGGAGGGAGTAAGTTGTATCGAGACTTGCGAGAGCTATATTGGTGGCCTGGGCTTGAGCGAGAAGTGACCGAATTTGTGGGAAAATGTTTGACGTGTCAACAAGTAAAGGCCGAGCATCAACTGCCTTCAGGATTGTTACAGCCAGTGAAGATACCACTTTGGAAGTGGGAAAGGGTAACCATGGATTTTGTGAGTGGTTTGCCATTGGCACCTTCTAAGAAAGACTCAGTTTGGGTGATTGTGGATAGGCTAACGAAATCTACCCATTTCATACCTGTCTGAACTGATTACTCACTTCAGAGGTTGGCCAAGTTGTATGTGGCAGAGATAGTGCGGTTGCATGGGGTGCCAGTATCGATAATTTCTGACCGAAACCCAAGGTTTACATCTCGATTTTGGCAGAAGTTGCATAAGGTGTTGGGAACGCGATTGGATTTTAGTACGGCTTTTCACCCTTATTCGGATGGCAGTCAGAGAGGGTCATTCAGATTCTAGAAGATATGTTGAGGGGTTGTGTTATCGACTTTAGGGGCAGTTGGGAGGATTACTTGTAACACCCCTAACCCGTATCCGTTGCCAGAACAGGGTTTCGGAGCATTACTACCATTTGCAGATTACTTAAAAAAAAAATTTAAATGCTTACCGATTCAATGCATCATGTAAATAAATATATTACCATTCAATCAACAGATTAGTACTTGTATAAGCATCAAACAGTAACATTGTTAGTGTACTTGCACATATCTCATATAAATTCAACATTGATATAACTATTTTCTCGACATATCGTACTTGAGTTCAATAATAGTCTCAACTTACATAATTTTCTTGTATCAACATATCAAAGATAATCATATATGTACATGTCATGAAACATATCATGCTCTTACCGTTTCTTCATAAGCATATATGATTCATTTCATTATATTAATATTTCATGCTCCATCATTTCCATATATTTTATGTTTATTTATTCCGATAATAGCTTATATCAAACCTAACATAAATTATATTCCACGTACTCATACTTATTTCGTTTATCTATCTTCATAATTATTTCATACAACTATTTTGTACATATATATTTCCATATGACCAGTTCTTGTAAACATTACACACAACCATTTCATATAACCATTCGTCATCTGATACATATTACACGGATATCAATTGTTCAACAGATGTCATAGCATCTCCCATCCACGGTCTTATTTATCTTTGACATGATGCCATAGTATCTTTCAACTATGGTCTTACTCATTTTCTGTCATGTTGCCATGATATCTTTCAACCATGGTCTTGTTCATTTCATATCACGTTGCCATGGTATCTTTCAACCATGGTCTTACACATTTCATATCAAAGTTGCCATGGTATCTTTCAACCATGGTCTTACACATTTCATATCAGTTGCCATGGTATCTTTCAACCATGGTCTTACACATTTCATATCAGGTTGTCATGGTATCTTTCAACCATGGTCTTACACGCTTCATATCGAGAGCACACTCCCGCGAACCTCATCCTTACAAATGGGATTTACTACCCAGGCTAAATCCCTATAATATAAACTCATAGAGTATTGTCGGGATTACCACCCGAGGCTAAATCCCCGCAACGACAATTACTCTAATGAGCTTGGATCCAATTACGATCCAGCTAAATTCGACTCGATTCGGATTACCCGTCCCAAGCTAAATCCATTTTACACATATTCTTCGGAGGGCTATATCGAGATAGGATCACCCGTCCAAGCTAGATCCTTTTACCGTCAATTCCTTTTCGAGAGATCCATCGAATTTTTCCTTTCCATTCAACCGAGATTTATTTTCAATTTATTTCGAGTATTATCAATATTTCATCAAATATCATGAATTGAATATTCAAATCATATTTTCATCACATAACCACATATTTCAAATATTTAAAATACAATTCAAGTTACACAAACTTACCTTATCGCTTGTTTGTGTTTATAATTTCATTAATCCGATATCTTTTCTTTTTCACGATCGAGTCTCATATTTGAGTCGTTCGGATCTTTATAAATAAATTTGATCATCATTTTCATTCATTTCATATACTAATGCATTTAATTAATGCTTTAGGAAAAATTTACCATTTTGCCCCTAAACTCTTAATTAATGACGATTTCATCCTTAGGGTCAGGAAAATAAAATTCTTGCAATTTAATCCTTATTTCCAGCTATTATTCTCATATATATTGATAATAGTCCATGAATTCTATAAAATATAAGAATTTTCCATAATTTCAACACTTTTCAATTTATTCTTTCAACACTTTTCAATTTAATCCCTAAAACATGTTTTCCCTCGATCTTGAACTAAATTAATAATTTCATTCAATTTTGTAATTTAAATAATAAAATAATCCATTTCATGTAATTTGATCATTTTTGACATTTTTACAAAATTGCCCATAAAATTTTACTTTTATTCAATTTAGTCCTTGAGCCTAGAATATGCAAATTAGCCATGCTAGATGAATATTCATACATATTTTTTCCTCCTCCTCCTCTTCATTCCACATCCTTAATGTAGATAATACACTTGTAAGTAACATTATCCATAATTTTTATTATTTACTTTTATGAATATTCAAGCTGTCTATCTGCATCATGGTCACTAAATTATTTATATCTGGAGCTATAGAACTCAAAATTAAGATCCGATAATTTTCCCTGAAACTAGACTCATATATATTCTTACCATAAAATTTTCAGAATTTTTAGTTTATCCAATAAGTACAGTTTATTCTTTAAAAGTACCCCTGTTCTGCTGTCTAACAGTTCTGACCCTTCTTCACTAAAAATTAATTATCTCCTTATACAGAATTCAAATAATGTTCCCGTTTGTTTATATTGAAAATAGACTCATTCAGGATTTTAAAAATATAAATTTAAACCAATAATTATTTTTATCCATTTTTTTATGATTTTACAAAGTCAGAACAGGGGAACCCGAAATCATTCTGATCTTGTCTCACAAAATTCATCATATCTCATGATTTACAATTCCATTGCTTACATAATTTATTCCATAAGAAACTAGACTTAATAAGCTTTAATTTCATATTTTATTCATCCTATAATTAGATTTCTACAATTTTTGATGATTTTTCAAAGTTAGACTACTGCTGCTGTCCAAAACTGTTTTAGTACAAAATATTAATTACCATGTTATAACATCCTTATTTTCTTTTTCTACACCATTTCTCATCACTTTCTCTTATTTTCTCTTCACTAACATATCATGAACATAGGACCTTATGTAAGAAAACTCTACTATAACATTATTTCCATGCTTTGTCAATAATAACAAACTTAAAAACATATTGAAATCTTGATATACTTACCTTGTTCTATTGATACTAATCTTTAACTTGATTTTCTCTCTCCTCCAGCTTCTATTTCTTGAATCCAACTTGATATTCTAACTCTCCATGGTCTCCTTAACATTTTTCTCTCTTGGTAGCTATGGAAATTCATTTGATTTTTGGGTGAAAATGGTGAATTTTTGGTAAAAGGACTAAATTGTAAAGAAAGCAAAACTTTCTTTCTTCCTCTCTTTCTCTCACGTTAGTGCATGGGAAATATGGATGAGAATTTCTCATCTTTCTTTCTTTATATACTAATAAAATAATAAAAAAATAATAATAAAATATCTTATTAAAATATTAATAAAATAATATTTATCTAATTAAATAATTATAAAATATCAAAATATCTCTAGCATCATTATTACTTTCTAGATTTCTCTCTCTTCCAATTGACCATTTTGCCCTTCATTATCTTTTAAAATTCCATCCTTAAGTCATCATTTAATTTGGTAAAATTGCAATTTAGTCCCTCATAGTTTCTTCATCTATTCAATTTGGTCCTAATTCATCCATTTTCCTTAGTTTCTAGATTATTCCACTCTTAAAATATTTACACTATTGGTCCTTCAAATTTTTCATATTTACACTTTAACCCCTCAAATTTTGAGTATTTACTCTTGTGCAACAAAACTTTTCTCACTTTTACAATTTAGTCCTTTCTTGAATTAATATATCATAATATACTTCTCAATATTGACATATCTCAAAATTTCCTTTTTTTTTTCACTTTATTTTCTTATTTTACTATATCAAGGATAATATCTCACTGTAAATATTTTCATACTTGCCATTGGCGGAGTTCGCGTATAACAACAGTTACCAAGCAAGTATTCAGATGGCTCCTTACGAGGCACTGTATGGGCGAAGGTGTCATTCGCCTACTTGTTGGACAGAGTTGGGGGAAAGGCAAGTACTTGGACCGGAGTTAGTAGCGGATACTGAAGACAAAGTTAAGGTAATCAGGAATCGGTTAAAGGAGGCAGCGGATTGACAAAAGTCTTATGCTGATCTGAAGCGTAAGGATATTGAGTATGCTGTAGGGGACATGGTCTTTTTGAAGGTTTCACCTTGGAACAAGGTATTGAGGTTTGGTAAGAAGGGCAAGTTGAGTCCACGGTTCATTGGGCCTTATTAGATCCTTAAGCGGATAGGGCCGGTGGCTTATCAGCTAGAGTTACCTCTAGAGCTGGATCGTATTCACGACGTCTTTTATGTATCCATGCTAAGGCGATATCGTTCTGACCCTACTCATATCGTGCCAGTTGCAGAAATTGAGGTACAGTCGGATTTGACCTTCGAAGAAGAACCTATGCAGATACTTGATCGTGACGTCAAGGTGTTGAGAAGAAAGTCAGTCCCATTGGTGAAGGCACTTTGGAGAAACCATGGCAAAGAAGAAGCTACTTGGGAGTCAGAGGAGGTTATGCGTCAACAATATCCTCAACTGTTTGGATCAGGTAAAATTTCGAGGCTGAAATTTCATTAAGGAGGGTAGAGTTGTAACACCCTGATTTTCAGGATTTTCGTAATTTTTGAGAATTTGGTAAAATTTTTAAAATTTGGTATTTGGTTGTGAAATTCATAATTGGAGTGTGTAAATTGGCCTATGGAAGGCCCATGTGTTGGCCAAAACCCAGTAGAATTTTTGAATTTTGGACTTAAGGAGTTAGGGGCATTGGATAGGTGGCCTTATTAAAAGATGTGGGTAAAATGTAACACAAGAGAGCCCCTAAAAAAGTGGTTAAGTGACGCCACTAAGGAGCTAAAAAGTTGCGTGTAAGTGGTTGGGGGAAGGCCAAGGTTCGATTCACTAAGCTGGCAATTTTTATGTCTTGAGCATGCAGGAGTTTGAAGTCGAATGGAACTCTGTTGGAGAGAGTTTGAATTAGTCAAATGCATGAGTTTAGGAGTGATAAGGGGAGAGATTTTGGGGATTTGAATGGAGGCTTAGGGTTGGTTGAATAGTGGGAATTTAGGTAGAAGAAATCGACTTAGGGGTTGTAGGTTAGTATTTCGGCATTAGGGGCTTTAGTTGTGCCGTTTTCTTTTGTTTAAACATCATAGGGTTATTTCTTTTCTTCCTTTTCTTCTCTAGCCGAAATCACCATTCCTTTAATCCATTTTTCTTTCTCTTCTTTTGCCAAAACCAAACAACTACTTTCTTTCCTTTCATCACCCTTGCCGAATAGCCACAAGAGCTGAAACTTTTGAAGTTGGTTGTGTCGATTTAACTTAGACCGGCATCCTTCTTTTCTCTCCTTTTGTTGTGATCAATCCCTTCATCCACTAAACTCTAAAAGTCCCCGACGGCAACACCAATACAAAGCCACCACACCATTTCTTTTTCTTGGTCCTAAAAGCCGAAATATCTTAGTTCTAGGGGCATAGCCGAACTTGTAGACCTCTAGAATTCGAAGGCTGCTAGGTGGTTGAGGGCTAAGTCTACTTTGGGTCTAAGCAGTGCAGAAGGGAAGACTGTGGTAAGTACTCGTTTTTCCAAATCGATTCAGTAGTGTAAATGTTAAGAAAAGTCAAAAACCCCCAATAGTTTAGGGAGGTTATCGATTTGAGGTATAAGCCTCACTGGGCCTTTTCATTCGACTTTTATGGTTTGTGTAGTGAAATAGACAACTTTGGAGGAGTAGCAAGGCTTGGAGTATCGGTTGGGATAAACTTGGATCGAATCATCGGACCTTGTGAAGGTAAGTGATCTATGGCTATTAGGGGTTCTTTGGCCGACTATGGTAAGGTGGATTTTGGGTTTGATAAGCTTGAGTTGTAAACTAAGAATGGTGGTGATTAATTGTAGGTTGTTGTGGGAGACTTTGTTAGCAAACGTCACAAAACAGGTGTGTAACAACCCTCGTAGTAGCTTAGATTCATATTCGCTGAAAAGCCGAAATGCTAAAATTTCGGCATTTCGGGAACTTGTGATTTTGCATTTGGTTATAGATGCAATAAATACGATAAGATCGGTGTTTGGATCGATGGGACAGGTAAGAGCGCAATTTTGTGCACGATGGTAAGTTGGGCCTTAATAGGCTAGAATTGGGCCCAATGGGCTTTCGGGCCCATTTGGATAAAATTGATAGAAAAAGAAATTTGGAAAAGTTGCATGTTAACACGGTTAGTATTGTTGTAAAATTTGGGTTAAGTGGGCTTAGTGGGCTAAATCGGCATTCGTAGGGCCCATTAGGGGTTTTAGGCCCAAAAGCCCAAATTTGATAAAGTGGGTTAAAGATCATTGTTTAAACACTCGGAAACATTGGTAATTGTTAATGAACACGGAAAACCCTGATATTTGGTAAAATTATGAAATTACCCTTATAATATGAAAAATAACTATTTTGCCCTAGGTAAAAATAACCATTATACCCCCTAAGGTTTAATTATGAATATGATGCATGAGATATTGTTATACATGATATGACATGATATGCACATGATATGATATGAGATGCACTTGATATGCTATGATATACTCATTATATGCATGGGTTGGGTTTTATATAAACGGAGGAAGTGCTTAAAGGGCTTTGCCCCAGTTTATCAAAAAGGGCTTTGCCCGATTATTAAAAAGAGGCTAGGCCTCCATTATATGATAAAGCAAATATCTTTGCCGCTGGGAGTTTGGTTGGGTGGGTTGAGTTATTCCCCACATGGAGAGCTTGGTTGGTACGGGTGGAGAGTAGCGGATGGTGGGTTGAGTAGTCTTCCCAAATGGGCTTGCATACATTCATTGGTATTACATGTGATATTGAAATGGGCCTATGGGTCATACCATTTACAGTAAAGGCTTCGGCCCAGTGATATGATTTATGAAAAGGCTTCGGCCTCGTAACCGTTAAACGAAAGGCTTCGGCCCAGTATATGTCGAGACTGAATTAGGGCTTAGGCCCAGTATGCTGATATTAGTTTGGGCTCTGAAAGGGGCTTGTTGCACACTGAGTTTCCAAACTCATCCCTTTCCTTAACCTTGTAGGTGAGCCTTCATGTGGAGACTTGGAGCCGGAGGGGATTCAGAGTGGCCGTGATGATCGCTTTCGAACTTTGCAATAAGTAACCGATTTTTTTTAATTATTATTATTATTTGGTTTTGGGTTGTAATAAGGCCATTTTAATTATCTTTCTGGGATTATTTTATTTTATACTCTATATTTTACTGATAATAATCCAAAACGGGTTAGACTTAGGGCGCGTTTTCAAAATGATACTTGTTTTCAAAATAGCGCAACGATACAATTAATCAGTTTATCAAAAATATCTACTTAAATGAATTCCAACTCGTTTTTTCCAAAACCTAACCTCGCACCAAAGTGTGGCAATAATTGTGGGCATGTCTAGGATTGGATCCAGTCAAGAGCTTGGTACTTAAGCAGCCTTCAAGGCTCACCTCTTTTGTTTCGGATACCTACTTGGTGCACAGCTTCCATTCACTTTATTAACTTAGCAAAGACTTTTTTTTAAACACTAAGAAGGACGCTGAAAGAGGCATGGATTTTCTTAAAAACTTCAATGTGACACGTCGGATCAGGCCATAACGTCTGGGCCGGGTTTAGGGTGTTACAAGGTATGTGTTTTGATATGTTTTTGATAATTTTTATGTTTTCGTAATCGTTGCTTTGTATACTATCTAGCCCAAGTCTCAATTTCTTATTTTGTTGATGATTTTGAGTTATGCCATTGATGAAATTATAATTTTTGTGAAGTTAGTTGTTGATAAATGGAAGATATGTTTTGGGTTAACATCTTTTGTCTTTGAATTTTTTATGAATTTGAGTAATTTGGGCTAAATTGTAAAAAGGAGAATTTGAGGGACTAAAATGTGAAATAAACGAAATATATGGACTTATATGAATACTATGAGAATTTGGCCTAACATGAGTATTTGGAAATTTTGTATATTTTGTGATTAGAGACTAAAGTGCAAAAATTTGAAAATATGAGGGCTAATTTGTAAATTACCCTAAATGTGTATTTGTGGATTGATTTGAATGATTTGGTGAATAAAAGAGTTAAATTTGAATTTATATAGATCAAGAACTAAAGAAAACGAAATTAGATCAGGGAAAGTCGAAAGTCGTTTAGTAGTCGATTTTGTCTATCCGAATCCGTACAAGGTGAGTCTATATACAAATAAATGTGTTTTGAATTGAATTATTATCAATTATGTGCAATTGATCTATGATGAATGAAAATATGAGTTGAGAAAAATGAGATATCCAAGAAAGTATCGACGAAGTTTCAACGTCCAAAAAGCCCCGTACGAACCTTAGGAATAGTTATGATACATATGTCATGACATAGGATCCGATATGCGTTTTTGTGTAAGACCACGTCTGGGATGTTGGCATCGACTTATGATTTACGTGTAAGACCATGTCTGGAACATCGACATCGTGTTTGATTTCGTGTAAGATCCTGTCTGGGACAGTGGCATCGATATTTGATTACATGTAAGACCACATCTGGGACATTGGCATTGTACGAGCTTTTCGAGCTATCTAATTATCCTTATTGATTCCGAATGGTTCAACAGGCATTCCAAGAAAAGAATGAATAGATGAAATGTAACATCCCGAAATAAGGCTTAATAGGAATAGTAGTTTTGAAACCACAAATCTAAGGTTAAGAAATTATTTTAATATTATTTTTATGTTATAGCATGATTATATGAGTGCATGAAAATTTTGGTGAAATAATTTTAGCATTTGTGAGCTTAATTGCGAAAAAAGACTAAATCGCATAAAGGGAAAAAGTTTTGTTTTACTACCCAAATATGTTAAATAGCTAGAGAATCAAAATTGGAGGTCTTTAAAGTGCAAATAGGCCATTTGGGGAGTGATGGCCGGCCATAGGGACAAGAAAATTTGAAAAGTCAACATTTGGTGGCATTAGGTGACTTGTTTTGGTAATAAAATAAAATAAAGAAAAAGTTGTCACCTTTTTCATTTCTTTTTCTTCTCCCACCGAAAATGGCAACAAACATGAGGGATTTGAGAGCTTAAATTTTCAGCCATTTAGTTCCCTTGCAAGTAAGTGATTTTGATGGTCATTTTTTATGATTTTTGTATTTTTGGAACCCTTGTAGCTTAATCTAGCTAATGGGGGGATTATTTTGCAAAATAGTTGAAAGTCTAGGTTTTTACCATGTGAATATTTGTGTTGTTTGCTAAATTTTTATGGAAGAAAATAAGTCATGATTGTGTAATAAACAACTTTTGTGAAAGGACTTTCATGAAAAACACCTAAACGGACCTTTTTGTAAAGGTTGATAAAAAGGTGATAAGTGTGTGAAATGAATGAAATTGTGGGCTGGTATAAGCCTAAAATAAATTCTCCTGGGCTTGATTAATGAAGAAATTTGATAAAAATCGATTTACGAGCCTAGGGGTAAAGTAGTAATTTTGTGAAAATCTAGGGGCAAAATGGTCATTTTGTCAAAGTATAAATTATGGAATATATTGGTTAATGTGATGATTAAAGTAGTGAATTTTATCAATTTAGAACAAGGAACCGAGATTCGGGCTTAAATCAGAAAGTATGATGCTATGGACTAAAATGACATAATTAGTCGAAATTGCATTCGAGGTATGTCCGTGTGATTAAATAAGCATGATATCCATGCTATTGATAATATACTTGAAATCTATCTTGCTATGATTGCATTGAATTTTATGTTAATGATATTGTATATGAGAAAGTGATGCCAAATGTTAATAACATTTATGTGATGATTGAATGCATTGGAAATTTGATGGAATATGATATTCCATTGAAACGAGTAAGTTGTGCGTAATTATTATAGCTTTATCATTATTATGCACTGAATGATTAATTTTGCATGAAATGTTTGAATGTGGCTATGAGAAATGTATGATGAGACTTAACGTGATAAACTCCCAGCTGAACTTTAAAAATAGATTGGATATTCATGCCATGACATTTGGGTGACATGTGTGCTAGTGTAAGACATGTCTGGGACATGCATCAGCCACATTATGAGAGTCAGTGTAAGACCATGTCTGGGACATGGCATCGGCATTGAGACGAGAGCTAGTGTAAGACCATGTCTAGGACATGGCATCGGCTTCGACATATGAAAGCTAGTGTAAGACCATGTCTGGGACATGGCATCAACACTAACATATGTGAGCCAGTGTAAAACCATGTCTGGGACGTGGCATCGACCTTGATATATGAGAGTCAGTGTAAGACCATGTCTGGGACATGGCATTGACTTTGATGTGTGAGCCAGTGTAAGACCATATCTGAGACATGGCATCGGCATCTTACCCTATGTTTGAGGCCTATTGAATATCCTATAGTATTCCAAGTGGTTCAACGGGTAGTTCAAAGCTTTTGATAAAAGAGAGAAGGTAAGTATATGAGCATGTTGAAAAGGTACAGGTATTTACTCGAAGCTCAAATACTATTACGATCATGAAATGATACATCTTTGGTAAGGATACAAATAAGTAAGCTATACCTATGAGAATGAAATATTGATGACCTTATGATTATGGTTCTATGCTTATGATGTACCAATATGTTTTTTACCATGATGTTTAAAATGGTTTGTAAAGGTGTTATAAGCTTAGTTACCATTAATTTACACTAAATAGTTTTGGGACAACTGCAGTAGTCCAACTTGGAAAATACACCAAAAATAGTGGAAAGAGTGTTAAAGATTGAATGCAATATTGAATTAAAGCTAATCGAGTCTAGTTTCCTATAAAGGAAACGTGTAAACAAATGAATTTCATATTATGAGATATTTGAATTTGTGTGAAACAGAGTTAGAATGATTTCAAAATCTCCTATTCTGATTTGATAAAATCATTGAAAATTTTACAAAAATAGTTATGGGTTATAATTTATATTCTTAGAATTCTTAATGAGTCTATTTTCAAGAGAAATAGATGGGAACATCATCCAATTCCCGTATTATGAGATAATTAATTTTTATTGTAAAGGGGTCGGAACTATTAGACAGCAAAAAGTGGGTAACTCTAAGGAATAAAATGTACTAACTGGCTAAACCAAAAATTCTAAAAATTTATGGTAAAAATATTTGTGAGTCTAGTTTCTGGAAAAAATTAGCGGAGCTTAATTTAGAGTTCTGTAGCTCCAGATATAAATAATTTAGTAATTGTGACTCGAGGAAACAGCTTGATCTAAACATAAGTAAAAGTGCAAATGTGGTTGTATTACATTAAGGAGCAAGTTGATAATTGCTTATTATTTTTCATATGGGCTTACTAAGCTATAAAGCTTACTCCTTTCCTTTCCTTTTGTTTAGTGTTGTTAGGTTAGCTTGAAATTGGAGATCGTCGGAGGTAACATCACACTATTAAGTCATTACCTTTGGAATATTGATATATGTTAAGCGTGTTCAAGTGAGTGGCATGTATAGGGACTAGGTTTTTATGATATGTGTTATTATGATTAGCCTAATGTATTGGTCTATATTGAGTTATTAGTATATGGCCAAGAGGTGTGTCTCATATTGATTATGGTTTGTGAACCTATCTATCTATGCTATGTTCTAATGCTTGTGATGAGATTATGTGATTATGCTTGTTAGCCATATATGCTTGGTGTTATGAAATATGTGCATGATGAATGTTTTATGACCAATATAAATGGCCATGACCATGAATTAAATGTGTAATATGAAAATAAAGATGTGAAGGATTAAGGGTAACTTAAAGGCTTGGAAAATAACCTAAGTGTTGGCCACACGGGCTGAGACTCGGTCATGTGTCACAACCATGTGAGGAACACGACCTTAGCTCACGGGCATGTGGCTTGGCTGTGTGGTTCAATTTATTCGCTGACGTCATAGTCAGAGAGTTACACAGCCTGAGGACACGGGCGTGTCGAAGGCACACGGGTGTGTCCTTGTGTCCACACGGGCGTGTGACCTTGTGTTATGGAAAAATTTTCTAAGTTTTCCCAAAACTTTCTAAGGTTCTTGATTTAGTCCCTAACTACTTTTAATGTATGTTTAGGGCTTCGTAAGCCTGTGTATGGGACATTATGCATGTGTATGAAAAGTTTTGATACGATTGAAATTTTTTAGCCCAATTTTTGCATGTTTGTGAACGATTAAGCTCGGTAATACCTCGTACCCTGTTCCAGTTTCAGACATGGGTAAGGGGTGTTACATTTAGTGGTATCAGAGCTATGGTTTAGTCAGTTTTCGGACTAACCTAGCGTGTGTAAGAGTCTAGCTATTCATGCCACAGATTCATGATAGTGTGATGTCAGTCTAGCTATACGTGCCACATATTCATGATAGTGTGATGTCTCCCGACGCGAATGAGAACTTTCTTGTATAGACAAGGTACTCTCCAACCGAGCTACACCCGATCACATAGAAAGAGATACGAATGAATTCAAATAAAGTGCAGTTATGATGAGTTGAAACTCAGAAAGGTACGAATAAGATTTCCTGAAATGTATATATACATATTTGTGATATGAGAACCATGAAATAGAATGTGTACATGGCATAATGAGCTTATCTATGTTTGATTGACTATCCCATGGTGTATATGATTGATTTGTTCGAGTGATTGCATTTGTTTAGATAACTTACTTAAAATACAAGTAGAACGAATGTTCATGTATAATTATTTGAATGATTATGATTGGCAAGCTCGTATAGCTTAAGTAAATGCGTTAAATTGTTCGGATAGATTTATATGATTATAATGACATGCATATGATGATGTGCGAAATCAAAGTTTCGATTGTAATATATATTCATCCATGTTTGTTGGCCCTCATATGATATGATGTGCTTGATATGTTTAATTAAGTGAATCTGACAAGAAAAGTTATCCAGAATTTATAGAATGTGTGCATAAGTGAACTTGAGTGAATAAGATAATCGAAAAATTGTGAAATACAAATATGAAAGATAATTTTTCCTAAAATGAATGACATGACTGTGATGGTGTCACTATGATGATGAAAGTTGTGTCATATGCATATGTATATGAGAGTTGAGTTAAAGGCCCTACGACCTCACCCATTTATCATAGTGGTGTTTGGTGATAGAATTTCGTGATATTTGCGTTGAATAAACTCAAAAGTGTGAAACCAAAGATTTCAGTGGAGGAATAACTATAAATATGATTAGAGATTGAGAATGAGTTGATAAGTAAGCCAATGCTAGAAAAGTATTAGGTTGACAAAAAGATTATTTGAGTATTGCACTGTCACAGTTAGAGAAGACATTTACTTTGGTAAATCAAATTACTGTACGAGGTCGAGAAAATGTAATGATTGAGATCTCCTCAGAACTGATCTTCTTTAGTGAAAAGAATAATATGGGATTTGTGAGGACAGAAATAGTTGATTAGGAAATGTGCGTGATGCTATGATTCTGTTTCTTCTGGATAGTACTCTGTTTCGGTACATATGTATGAACAGGATGTGGTCCTTGTTGCATTTGATTCTAGTGAGTTTGGGTAGTATCCTCTTCTGGATTTCTTTTCTCTAGGGGATCGTTAAGATCCTTATTATTTATTTCATCTGGACTATGATTTCAGAAATTCTGTATGTCTTCATATCTTGAAAGTAAATGTCTCGAATCTCTGATCATTCCTGTTGTTAATATGTATCGAACATGGTTCATTGTATGGGATATTCTTGGGTCAGAGTTAAAAGTGTTTATTATGATTATATCTTTAGCCTGATTACGAAAATAAGGTGATATTGATGTGATGTTTTCTAGTTTTTGTAAAAGGGTTGAAATTTACCAGCGTATAGATTGTGGTAGCTCAAGTCTAGATTGTGTAATGAGTTTCGTTTACTGGTAATCTTGATTTCTATTGGGATTAGAAAGAGACCATGTGGTCTGGTTAAACAAAACCAATTCATTGAGAATTTTGATTTGTGTTATGAAAGAATCATAAAAGGGTTGTATGTTTGACTTATTATGTTATTAGTATGAAGGGATTTCTTGAATTATTAATGATTGATGATTGAGGGCAATTCGGTTGTTCAATCTGTGCAGATTACTTGCTCGAAAGGTTAAATGAGATGTTTATGTTCGAGTCTATTTTCAAGTCTGGGAACGAAATTTTGTTTCTTCATGGTAAAAAGACAGGTAGTCTAAAAAAAATACATATTTTAGAAGGTCATAACATGAGTTACAATTGTTCTGATTGATAAAGTTATCGTTTTCATGGAAAATTAAAATGGTCTATTATATACTAGTAGAGTTTTAAATGGTTGGAAGTGTTGTTAATCGAGGTATTAAATTTAGTTCAGCTTAACTCGGGCAGAGAGTTCTCGATTTCTTTCAATGATGTGTCATTAAGTGGATTATAATGTGTTTTGAGACTATAAGATAGTGTGATAGTTTAAAATATCTGATGCCATGGATAGAGATCTGAGTCTGAGGTAGCATAAGTGAGTTGAGCTATTGAAAGATTTCGAGTTAGTCATTATTGATCTTTGAGAAAGGTTAAAAGTAGTTACAAGTTTTTGGTTAAGAAAACCCCGTGTACTTTGAGAATGATGGTTACACAGTTGAATTTGATTGTTGGCAAGATTGGTCTTAGCCGAATTCAAGATTGAAAACTGAAATTTCATTGCAAGTCTGTATAGTTGAGAAAAGTGTTAGTGAATTGTAAGCTAAACGAGTACAATGAGGGTCGACATCTGGTTGTAAATTTTAGGTCAGACTTGATGAATGATATTATATTAGAGTAAAGATTTGTGTAACAGAAAACCCAGAACCTTGCAGAAGTGTTGCATGAAAACTCATAGAAATAATGTATTAGTGATCGAGTTTGGGACTCGACATTTCTGATTTTGTGCATCAATATTTGGAGTAATAACATGACTAAAGCCGAGTATCAAGTGTTTTCAGTACTACTTCAGCCAGTGTTGGTACTATAATGGAGTTGAGAAAAAGTACTATAGAATTCCTATCGAGATAATTCATGTCTCTATAAAAGAGAAGTGTTATGTGGGTTTATTATTGAGTAATTGACGAGATTTGCAAATTATTTCAGTATGTACAGAATTCTCGTTTAATGGACTAATTGAATTGCTTGTGTTTGACGTTGTCCGATTTCATAGAAAGCTTTGAATGCATGGTTGTGTTTTGGCACTGCATTTCATTTTCGGTTTGATCGGTTCAGATTCTTGACAATATGTTTCATTTCCGTGTTTCAGAATTTGAGAGTAATTGAGAATTGAATTCGTAAATTATTGGACCATACGAGGTAATAGAGTATAAGGCCAGTGATGTACTGACTAGCTTCACCATGCAAATTTAAGAAGCTTCAAGTGTGTTATGTGTATATGTGATATGGCGGTATGGATCATACCCTTTGTGTATATGAGTTCTCTGATATAGATCAAGATTCAGTTAATGTGTTATATGATGAAGAACCGCTCATGACTTTGGTACGAAAGATTGAAGTGTTAAGAACGAAAGGTTCAATCTTAGTGGAGGGGTTCTCTAATAATGTGGTGAATAATGGAGCCTATGTGAATACCACCTCATTTTCGGTAAGACTTTTGGGGACGAAAGTCCCTAAGGGAGAGAATTGTAACATCTCGAAATAAGGCTTAGTCAGAACAGTGGTTTTGAAATCACAAATTCGAGGTCAAGAAATTATTTTAATATTATTTTTTGTATTATAGCATGATTATTTGAGTGCATGAAAATTTTGGTGAATTAATTTTAGCATTTGTGAGCTTAATTGCGAAAAAGGACTAAATTGCATAAAGGACAAAAGTTTTGTTTTACTACCCAAATATGTTAAATAGCTAGAGAACCAAAATTGGAGGTCTTTAAAGTACAAAGGCCATTTAGGGAGCGATGGCCGGCCATAAGGACAAGAAATTTTGAAAAGTCAACATTTGGTTGCATTAGGTGACTTGTTTTGTTAATAAAATAAAATAAAGAAAAAGTTGTCATCTTTTTCATTTCTTCTTCTTCTTCCACCGAAAATGGCAGCAAACATGGGAGTTTTGAGAGCTTAAATTTTAAGCCACTTAGTTCCCTCGCAAGTAAGTGATTTTGATGGTCATTTTTTATGATTTTTGTATTTTTGGAACCCTTGTAGCTTAATCTAGCTAATGGGGGGATTGTTTTGCAAAATGGTTGAAAGTCTAGGGTTTTTCCATGTGAATATTTATGTTGTTTGCTGAATTTTTATGGAAGGAAATGAGTCATGGTTGTGTAATAAACAACTTTTGTGAAAGGATCACTACAAGAAAATAGACTTTTAGCGGCGCTTTTTAAAACGCCGCAAAAAACGCCGCTATAGGTAATGCCACAAAAATTTGTGGCGTTTATTTAAAAAAAAGCCACTAAAGGCCATGACTTTTAGTGGCGTTTGTTAAAAAAGCGCCGCTAAAAGCCATGGCTTTTAGCGGCGTTTGCTGGTTAAGTGCCGCTAAAAGTCATGGCTTTTAGCAGCGCTTTTCCCACAAACGCCGCTAATTTTGGCAGATTTGCAATATTTTTTTCATCAATATTCAGCCCTTCCTGCATTAAAATCCAACCAAATACATCAAATATAGTATAAAATGCAGCCAAAAATAGCAAAATTAGCATAAAAAATACAACCAAAAATATTAATTCTAAATGATACTTCAAATTTAACGAAAGATATATGATATAACTAATAAATAAAGTATAATTTAAAATATTCGTACAATAATGTTAAACGTGACAAAGTTAAAAACATTCTTACAATGAGAAAACTAATGTCTAAGATGGCGGCTTTTGCGATTGCTGAAACATCTGCATCATCTGCTGAAGCTGTAGTTGGAGGTCATCGTACTTTTTGCTCTGCTCTGCTGCCATCACTGTTGCCTCTGCATCCCTCGCTCGTGCCTCTGCCTCCCTCGTTGCTGCCGCTGCTGCCGCTGCTGCCGCTACATGTCGAGAGGTATAATATTATTAAAAGGTCAGAAATTGAGCAGAAATGATCCCTTTTACAGTATTATTGTAAGTAAGAACATACGCATTGGAACCAGTAGCAAAGAGATCCCAAAGATAAGCAGAGTAAGCAAATTAAAAAAATTAAAGACAGCATAACAAGTCTCTAAGGACAAACAACATAAGCAAATTAAAAAAATAATCAAAGGACAGACTTGAAATAAGTTAAAAACATGATCCATTAATGATCCATTAAAAAATAATCTTACGAGAAACAAGAATGGTAATTTAAAAAAATGAAAAATAAAAGAAAATAAAAGAGTAGCTAACCTTTTGGTTATCTAGGCTTTGTATTTGAGTAGTATTTGTACTTTGTATTTGGTTTCTTAGATCTCGAGTGGTAATTGATAGAGCAGTTGAAAGCTTCGGCTCTTTTTGCTATTGCTGATCTGATCTTGCCCAATCCAACAATTCCAACTGATTATAATTATTACAAACATGATTAATTATTCAGCATATAGCTATCCAAATGAAGAAGAAGAAGCTGACCTGAAGATAATCTTTTAGTACAAATGACCAAATTGATTCGCACTTCCTCATCAAGTGTCATCATCTACATCTATATCATTCTCCACACCTTTCTCACCCAGCTTGAAGCGGTTGGCAAATCATTATAAAAAAATAGATTAAAAAGTAAAAGCAAAAGCAAAATCATATTTATAAACGTAAAAAGCAAAAAGCAAAAAGCAAATCTATAAACCTTTTTTTATTATTAATTTTAAAACTTGCATGTTTTGATGGTTAATTATTTGAGTTACTCTGACATTTGGCATTTAAATTTATTATTTGGATAAGATATGGAGTGTCACAAAATGATTCCTTCCCACACCCAAACTTAACTTGTACTTAAAAACATGGATAATGAGAAAATAACAAGGTATTGCTATCAACCTTGAAAAGGAAATAAATAAGGTAAATTGCTCAAAATTTAAAAAGAAGTAACATAGTAAAATTTATTAAACTAATAAAATATCTATTCTTTATAATAGTGAAGTAAGTCAAATATTTATAAACTCTTAAAAAATAATTAAAAATCTCCAAAATAAAGATAAAATTCTAAATTAAACTAAGATAAACATCTAAAGCTACTTATTGTAAAACTACTGCTTTAGATCAGGTTCAACCCTTATCTTTACTTGGAGGCTAAAAAGCTAATGGCCCTGTGGGTTCCTACTTCCTAGTTGGGGCATTTTTTGTGAACACTGAAGCATATTATGCAAAGCATAAAAACCCATGTTTTAGATCAAAGATAAAATGAGCACTTTGAAGGCAAAAACTATGGAGATGCAATTGTCTTAAAATTGGATTGGCAGCTTAAGCCTGAATATATGTGAATCAGCTTATGACATTTCAAGTGAAAAACCTTAGATAGCAGGCTACCAATAGAGCAAACACTGTAAAATTCTAATCCTCAAATACAAATACAGGCATCAAACCAGAAGTTATATATTCTAATATTCCGTTTTAAACGATACCAAATTCATATAGATATTTGATTGAAAGTTCTCGATATAAGCGCAGAGCTCAAACAACTATCGAGAAAGATAAACAAGTCTAATGAAAATAACCTGAACACGCCCACCTACATTCCTTCAATGGCTTCTTCATGATCCAAAACACCATCCGGAGTTGAAATCACAACATAACCCCACTGCACATAATAAGAAAATAAACAAGGTGAGTATCAAACTAGAAGATCTCACCCTTGCATGACATGCAGATTCTACAAACATAGCCACATCTGCATTCATTAGATGTCGAGCACTTTCTACATTAAATTGGCAATGAATAATTGAAACACCAGAGATAGATGGATTCTTAACAAACGTGACGAGTTGGAAGTTTAAGTGTTTTGTATTTTTCGATATCCTTTGCTTTGATGTCCTGCCTGTAAGTGAGTGTCCGGCAATCATTTACCCTTCCTTGCAGGTCAACTGTTATCCTGCCCACTCTATGTGGATCATGAACTTCAAAGTTCTTTATGTATCCTTTCAAAATAGAATTTACAAAGAAGTCAAAAACACATCCAGAAGTAATAGATTCAAAAGTAGCAGTAGCCACAACTCTAGGTATCATGACAACTAGATTCGCAGCCACTTAGTTCATGAGATTGCAACAGCACTAATTCATCGTTAAGAGCATGATGCCTAATGGTTTTCAAAGCTTCAAATAAACAAAAACTACGGTTGACAAAACAAGGAAGAAATTTTGCATAATTCCTTCCACATCATATTGATAAAATAACCAAGAAAATGAAGATAGAAGCATGGATTCCAGTAATCAATCTAAACACTTAAATATCAAGTAAATGAAGATAGAAGCATGGATTCCAGTAATCAATCTAAACACTTAAATATCAAGTAAAAGTGAAAATAAACCAGAATAAGAAAGGAAGAAGCACTATTATCATATCACCACTGCATCTTATTAATAAATACCCATTGCCCTCCAATTTCATCCAAGATAAGCTTACTGAGGTGACAAAAAGGATTAATCTTCAGTTATTATGATAACTTAAATAGGACCTCAAGTAGTCGTTTGTTTCTTAACATATACTAATTAGAGTCAGACATTTGTATTATTGTGGAGTCACCTAGAAATACATGTAATAAACAAGACGATCAATAATTCCATGATGTTGAGGCTGAACACACCTTTCCCCACTAATCAAATTAGAAGGAAGCTGTGTTTTAGCAGTTCAAAACTTCACCCAAAAAGTTCAAATCAACAAAAGGTAATGCAGGCTTTTCCTTTTTCTTTAAAAAATAGAAACTTGTCTTTATGTCCATGATGTCTGATGAAATGGTAAAATTCACCAGCGGCTTTAATTTTACTTTTCTGATTCTAGTTTCTATTAAATTTTAAATATGACCCCTTTCCCTTGATGTGAAATAAATTTAACACTTAGCTTCAAAGGATACATTGACTTGATTGTTGTCAGAAAAGCACTACGAAGGTAGAGTGTTCGACTTAGTTCCAGTAGTCGGGGTTCAAAACTTCAAATCCTCATAACCTCAAATATATACAAGAAAAGAAGGACAAAAAAACCTTCTAAGCGCATAACAAGAACAATATACCTCTTCACCTACTCTTTCCTTTAACTGAAAGAGTGGCCAACAATATTTAATCACTTGAGATAACAACGAAAAGAAATCACCATAAAAAAACTTATACATGTAAGCAGTAACAATCTATTTTGAGTTAAGCAGTAACAACGAAAATAAATCACCATAAACAAATTTAAATCTAAATTTACCGATTGCTTGCAGCAGAGGAGGGCGACGGCGATGGTGACGCAACAGAGAGTAGAACGGACGGCGCTGAGCAGGTGGCCCGGCCGGCGTCTTCAGCAGCAGATGGCTATGGATTTTGGGGAAATTTTAGGGATTAGAAAATTTTTGGAATTAGGGAAAATCTGTTTTGGAAGGAGGGAATGGGCAAGTATCGGGCAAGCAATAGGATAAAATGAAAGAGAGGAAAACGACAACGTTTTGCTAAAAAAATTGGACCTTTTGTGGCGTTTCCAAAAATCGCCGCTAAACCCACTTAGCTGCACACTAAAACGGTAACGTTTTAACTATTCTAAATTATTTTTTACGGTGTTTTCAAGAAAAATGCAGCTAATTCTAATCTATTGTGGCGTTTCCATACTAGCGCCGCTAAATGCATCTAAAAAACGGCAATGTTTCAGTTAATGTACATTGTTTTTTACGGCGTTTGCTAAAGTTTAACATTGTTTTTTATGGCGTTTTAGTACAAACGCCGCCAATGCTAATCTATTCCGGTGTTTGGTACCCTTGCGCCACTAAAGATGCATTGTAAAACGGCGTCGTTTTGATTAATGAAAATATGATTTTTGCAGCGTTTTCAAGTAAACGCCGCTAATGTTACTCTATTGCGGCGTTTTTCATATTAGCGCCGCTAATCCCTCTAAACAAACGGTGTCATTTTGTTTTAAGTAATATGCTTGTTTGTGGCGTTTTTGTCTAAAACGCCGCTAATACCTTAAATAGTAATAATTTTTATACTTTAATTATTTATTAAATTACTTTAAATTAATTTTTGTTTTGCTTCTAACAATATATTTAATTTGTAAACCCAATACCAAATACCCTATAAACTAAACCATAAACCCAAATACCCTAAACTTTAAACCTAAAATTTTAAACTCTAAACCCTAATTCCATGTACCCTAAATTCTAAACCATAAACGTCAAGATTTTTATTGCTTGTTTAAACCCTAAAATAATTTGATTTTTTCTCATTTTTATCAATACTCCTTACCCTAAAACCATATATAATACTCTAAACCATATATAATACTATAAACATGTACTAAGACCTTAAACCCTAAGTGGTAAACCACACAAACAACAAAATTTAAATTACTAAACCCTAAATATAAAATAACAAACCATAAACTTAACATGATGACCATTAAACCCTAAACCATAAAAAACCTAAATCGTACGTAGACCTTAAACCTTACATATTCAACGCTAATCCCAAAAATAAATTTAATCAATACTAAGTACGTATTACTTCCACAATTTATTATAAACACTATAAGCTTTTACATTAATATCTATGTATATACACATCAACATCCATGTGTGAATATTTTTTTGGGATTTAGGGTTTGGGGTCTATAAATTAGTAGTGTTTAGGGTTTATATATATGTTTTTAGAATTTAGGGTTTAATGTTAAGGTTTAGGGGTTTAGATCTCACAGCATCGATTTTAACAGCTTGGTAACTTAAATGAAAATTTCTAAATAGTTTAGTAATCAATTTGTAACTTTTCATAGTTAAGTAACTAAAATGAAACTTCCTCATAGCTAAGTAAATGGTGTGTAGTTTATATTTTTTATAAAGTTAGTTTCAAATATCAAAATAAAATCGAATTCAAAACAAAAATAAGAAAATAATATGAAAATTAAATCGGATCAAATTGAAATGAGTGTCGGTTATCATACTCGAAAATGGCTACTCAACTTTTTATGGCGTTCGGATAAAAAATGGCACTATATATCAACTATTTGCGGCGTTTGCTAAAAAAATGCCGCTACTTCTCAGTTTTTAGTGGCGTTTGGACTAAAAACGCCGCAATTTCTAAGTTTTTAGCGGTGTTTGGACCAAAAACGCCGCTATTACTCAGTTTTAGCGGCGCTTTGAGCAAAAACACCGCTATTACTCAGTTTTTTAGCTGCGTTTTTCTAAAAACGCTGCTAATGCATAATCTATGCGGCGTTTTTTGGCCAAATGCCATTAAAAACACCGCTAAAGCCCTATTTTCTTGTAGTGGATTTTCATGAAAAATAACTAAATGGACCTTTTTGTAAAGGTTGATAAAAAGGTGATAAGTGTGTGAAATGAATGAAATTGTGGGCTGCTACAAGCCTAAAATAAATTCAGCTAGGCTTGATTAATGAAAAAATTCGATAAAAATTGATTTATGAGCCTATGGGTAAAATCGTAATTTTTGTGAAAGTCTAGGGGCAAAATGGTCATTTTTCCAAAGTATAATTTATGGAATGTCTTGGTTAATGTGATGATTAAAGTGGTGAATTTTATCAATTTAGATCAAAGAATAGGGATTCGGGCTTAAATCGAAAAGTATGAGGTTATGGACTAAAATGGCTTAATTAACCGAAATTGCATTCGATGTAAGTCTGTGTGATTAAATAAGAATGATATCCATGTTATTGTTAATATACTTGAAATCTATTTTTCTATGATTGTATTGAATTTTATGTTGATGATATTGTATATGAGAAAGTGATGCCAAATGTTAATAACATTTATGTGATGATTGAATGCATTGGAAATTTGATGGAATATAATATTCCATTGAAACGAGTAAGTTGTTCATAAATATTATAACTTTATCATTATTATGCATTGAATGATTAATTTTGCCTGAAATGTTTGAATGTGGCTATGAGAAATGTATGATGAGACTTAACATGATAAACTCCCAACTAAACTTTGAGAATAGATTGGATATCCATGCCATGACATTTGGGTGACATGTGTGCTAGTGTACAACATGTCTGGGGCATGCATCGGCCACATTATGAGAGCCAGCGTAAGGCCATGTCTGAGACATGGCATCAACATTGAGATGAGAGCTAGTGTAAGGCCATGTCTGGGACATGGCATCGGCCTCGAGATATAAAAGTTAGTGTAAGACCATGTCTGGGACAAAACATCGGCTTGATATGTGTTAGTGTAAGACCATGTCCAGGAAATGGCATCGACACCGACAGATGTGAGCCAGAGTAAGACTTTGTTTGGGACATGGCTTCAGCCTCGATATATGAGAGTCAGTGTAAGACCATGTCTGGGACATGGCATCAGCCTCGATATATAAGAGTCAGTGAGAGACCATATTTGGGACATGCCATCGACTTTGATGTGTGTGCCAGTGTAAGACCATGTCCGGGACATGGCGTCAGCATCTTACCCTATGTTTGAGGCCTATTAAATATCCTATAGTATTTCAAGTGGTTCAATGGGTAGTTCAAAGTTTTTGATGGAAGCGAGAAGGTAAGTATATGAGCATGTTGAAAAGCTACAGGTATGTACTCGAAGATCAAATACTATTACGATCATGAAATGATGCATCTTTGGTAAGGATACAAATAAGTAAGCTATGCCCATGAGAATGAAATATTGATGAACTTATGATTATGGTTCTATGTTGTTGATATACCAATATGTATTTTTACCATGATGTTTAAAATGGTTTGTAAAGGTGTTATAAGCTTAGTTACCATTGTTTTACACTAAACAGTTTTGGGACAACTGTAGTAGTCCAACTTTGAAAATACACCAAATATAGTGGAAAGAGGGTTAAATATTGAATTAAATATATAATTAAATATAATTGAGTCTAGTTTCTTATAAAGTAAACGATGTAAGCAAAGGAATTTCATATTATGAGATATTTAAATTTGTGTGAAATAGAGTCAGAACGATTTCAAAATCCCCTATTCTGATTTGAGAAAATCTTTGAAAATTGTAAGAAAATAGTTATAGATTATAATTTATATGCTTAGAAATCTTAATGAGTCTATTTTCAAGAGAAATAGACTAGAATATCATCCGAGTCCTGTATTATGAGATAATTAATTTTTAGTGAAGAGGGGTCGGAATTGTCAGATAGGAAAAAAGGGGTAACTTTAAGGAATAAACTGTACTAATTGGCTAAACCAAAAATTCTGAAAATTTTATAATAAGAATATATGTGAGTCTAGTTTTTTGAAAAATTAGAAGATCTTAATTTGGAGCTTTATAGCTCCAGATATAAATAATTTAGTGATTGTGACTCGAGGAAACAACTTGATCTGAACATAACTAAAAGTGCAAATATGGTTGTATTACCTTGAGGAGAAAGTTGATAATTGCTCATTATTTTTCATACGGTCTTACTAAGCTATAAAGCTTACTCCCTTCCTTTCCTTTTGTTTAGTGTTGTCAGGTTAGCTTGGAATTGGAGATCGTCGGAGGTAACATCACACTATTAAGTCATCACCTTTGGAATACTGATATATGTTAAGCGTGTTCAAGTGAGTGGCATGTATAAGGACTAGTTTTTTATGATCTGTGTTATTATGATTAGCGTAATGTATTGGTCTATATTGAGTTATTAGTATATGGCCTAGAGGTGTGTCTCATATTGATTATGGTTTGTGAACCTATCTATCTATGCTATGTTCTAATGCTTGTGATGTAATAATGTGATTATACTTGTTAGCCATATATGGTTGGTGTTATGAAATATGTGTCTGATGAAAGTTTTATGACCAATCTAAATGGTCATGGCCATGAATTAAATGTGTAATATGGAAATAAATATGTGAAGGATTAAGGGTAACTTAAAGGCTTGGAAAATAGCCTAAGTGTTGGCCACACGGGCTGAGACATGGTTGTGTGTCTCAACCATGTGGGGAACACGACCTTAGCTCACGGGTATGTGGCTTGGCAGTATGGTTCATTTTATTCGCTAACATCATATTCAGAGAGTTACACGGCCTGAGGACATAGGTGTGTCAAAGGCATACGGGCGTGTCCCTGTGTCCACACAGGCGTGTGACCTTGTGTCATGAAAAAAATTTCTAAGTTTTCCCAAAACTTTCTACGGTTCTCGGTTTAGTCCCTAACTACTTTCAATGCATGTTTAGGGCTTTGTAGGCCCGTGTATGGGACATTATGCATTTGTATGAGAAGTTTTGATACAATTGAAATTTTGTAGCCTAGTTTTTACATGTTTGTAAAATTTAAGTCCGGTAATGCCTCGTACCCTATTCTAGCGTCGGACACGGATAAGGGGTGTTACATAAAATGTGTATCCGATACAGGTACGTTTGAAATGTAATTCAATGTTTGAGAATAGAAGGTAAGTACATGAGCAAATGATGTTGTATAGTATAAGTATGAGAAAGTATTCTATATGTGCAAATAAATTAAGTATATGGGAAATGTATATGAATTATGTGGTTTATGATAGTATTTGACAATAGAGTATATGTAGTTAGATGATGCTTATATGCTTTAATTGATAAGTTTATTTGTATATGGCTTACTAAGCTTTTGAAAGCTTAATTTGTATGTGTTTACATTGTTTTATAGATATCGTAGCTATCAGGAGCTCGGGGATCATCAAGGATCATCACCATACTATCAAACTCTATTTTGGTACATTTTGAAAGTGTAAATATTAGAGTATGGCATGTATAGACTAGAGGTAGTTGAATATGTTTTGTGAAGTGTATATTTAGCCATGTGATATGGCTTAATTATGGTTGAACTTATGGTTTGATTTTGGTATATGATATGTGATGCAAATTATAACTATGTGATGTCTTTATGAATGACCAAATGAAATGGTCAATTTTGGTAAGTCTTAGTATGTGCATATTTGAGAAATTGGTAAGTTTATAGCATGTGACTGAATGAAGTAAAATGAGGTTATGAAGCAAATGCTTAGATATGATTTTGTCTTATGTTTTGGCATAATTTGGTATGGCTATTAAGTTTGAATTTGGTTGATAACAACATGGCACGAATGATGTATGTTTTGGTATTAAAATTGGCTGAAATTATAGTGCAAATGTGCTTGGTTTGATGCTTGTAGGGTTGACCCAAATTGGGTGGCAAATTGGCTTTTCAAATGGCCTATTTTTGTCCACATGGACAGAGACACGGATGTGTGTCTTAGCCGTGTGTGACACACGGTCATGTTGCACGGCCGTGTGTCCCCTGTGGTACCCTACAATTTTAAGTCGGTCTTGAACATGGCCAAGGCACACGGGCGTGTGGCTAGCCGTATGACCCAAGTCAGTTTCGACCACGACGAAGGCACACGGGCATGTCTTGTGGCTGTGTGATTAAGTCAGTATGTATGCCCTGAATTTACACGGCCTAAACACATCTAAAGCCGTGTGAGGCACACGGCCTGCTTATACGGTCGTGTAACCTGTACAAGTTTGAAAAATGTTTAATTTAAGAAAAATTTTGTATGAGCTTGGTTTAGTCTCGATCCCTTTCTAAAGCATGTTTAAGGTCTCAATGACTTGTGTAAGGGACTTTGTATTGATATTTGACTTTTGAAGCTATGATGTTTTGTGAAATGAATGCTAAATGTTCCGATATGTCTGGTAACACCTTTAACCCTAGTCCAACGATCGGTACGGGTTAGGGGTGTTACATTTGGTTGGTATCAGAGCTACGGTTTAGTCGATTTTAGGACTAACATAGTGTATGTGAGTCTAGCTATACATGCCATATTTATGAAAGGCGATAGTATGATGAATCTTGACAATGAAAATGTGTTTTTATATAGCAAATGGATCCTGAACGAGCCATAGCTTACAATGTAGAGATTAATGTGCCTGCTCCCGCGCAAGGGACAGCACCATCTGACTTTAGACCGGCTATGAGTAGCCATGATGGAGAGGCTAGACAAACCTTCTATCAAATAATGAATGATTGGTTCAGTCAGTACATTAGAACTAATCTGGCTGTTCAACAACCCCCAACCTCAGTGAATCCACCGCAAGTCCCTACTATGCCACAAGTTATTCCAAATCAGTTGAATGAGCATCTAGTTAATAAAATTAGAAAATATAGGGCTGAAGAGTTTCGAGCTACCATTAGTGATGATGCTAAGAGAGCCGAGTTCTGGCTAGAGAATATGATAAGAGTATTTGATGAATTGTCATTAAATCCCGATGAATGCATAAAAGTGCCATTTCACTTCTGAAAGATACAGCGTATCACTGGTGGAAGACTTTCATATCAGTGGTTCTGAGAGAGTGAGTCACCTAGGATTTCTTTCAAGATGAATTTTGAAAGAAATACATCAATCAGGGATTTATTAATCAGAAACGTAAAGAGTTTCTTGAGCTTAAACAAGGTTGTATGTCTGTTACAGAATACGAACGAGAATTTGTGAGACTGAGCCAATATGCACGAGAATGTGTCTCGACTGAAGCAATTATGAGTAAAAGATTCGAGGATGGTTTCAAAAAAGATATCCGTTTGTTAATTGGGATTCTAGAGATAAAAGAATTCATTGTGCTTGTTGAACAAGCCTGTAAAGCTGAGGAATTCAGGAAAGAGAAAAGAAAAGCTAATTTTGAAGCTAGTGATATGAGAAAGGGATCTGCAAGTAAATCATTTCAGTCTATATCAAAGAAATTTCGAGATGATTTTAGCCATTCAAGGGCTAATGTGGGACATTTGAGTAGATATCGTGCTAGATCACATTTGAGCTTCAGAGCTCCAGCTACATCTATTGCCAGTGTTGGAAATGTTTGATCTGATCGACCTGAGTGTAAACACTGTGGTAAAAGACGTCCAAGCAATTGTAGACTATACGATCGAACTTGTTTCAAATGTGGATCATTAGACTATTTCATCCGTGATTGCCCCGAACCTGTCGAGTAAGAAATTATGCAAAATTCGAGGCCAAGTGGCAATGTATCTCGTGGTAGACCCCCTAGAAATATAGGTAATGTGAGTGGCAGTCAGAGGGGAACTAAAGACACTGCTCTTAGATCTGAGGCTTGTGCACCTGCCAAAGCCTACGCCATTCGAGCTCGTGAGGAAGCTTCATCTCCCGATGTTATAACTGGTACATTTACTCTTTACGATACTTCTGTGATTGCTTTGATAGATCCTAGATCAACGCATTCTTATATATGCATGAACTTAGTGAACAGTAAGACTTTGCCTGTAGAGTCTACTAAATTCGTAATTAAAGTATCGAATCCCCTAGGCAGATGTGTTTTGGTTGATAAACTCTGCAAGAATTGTCTATTGAGACATTTATTTTCCAGCTGATCTGATGCTATTACCTTTTGATGATTTTGATATAATTCTGGGTATGGATTGGCTAACTTTGCATGATGTTATTGTGAATTGCAAACAGAAAACTATTGATTTGAGATGCAAGAATGATGAAATAGTTCGAATTGAATCTAGTGATTTGAATGAGTTACCAGCTGTGATTCCGTCTATGAAAGCTCTGAATATTGTGAGAAAAGGTTGTGAAACTTACTTTGCCTATGTGATTGATTTGAAAATGTCAGAAAAGAAAGTTGAATCAGTGCTTGTTACTTGTGAATTTCCTGATGTGTTTCCTGAGGAACTTTCGGGATTACCTCCGATACGAGAAGTTAAATTTGGCATTGGGCTAATACCGAGAACTACTCCGATTTCGATAGCTCCGTATAGAATGGCTCCAACCGAACTAAAAGAATTAAAGTCTCAGTTGCAAGAGTTGACCGATAGAGGATTTGCTAGACCGAGTTTCTCACCTTGGGGTGCACCAGTTCTATTTGTGAAAAAGAAAGATAGTACGATGAGAATGTGCATTGATTTTCTTCAATTGAACAAAGTGACTATCAAGAATAAATACTCTTTGCCCCGAATTGATGATTTGTTTGATAAATTGAAAGGAGATACTGTATTTTCGAAGATAGATTTGAGATCAGGCTATTATCAGTTAAGAGTGAAAGACTCAGACATTCTGAAAACTTCATTCAGAACGAGGTACGGTCACTATGAATTCTTAGTTATGCCTTTCGGATTAACAAATGCACTTGCTATCTTTATGGATTTGATGAACAAAATTTTCAGACCGTATTTAGATTAATTTGTTGTCATATTCATTGATCACATATTGATTTATTCGCGTGATGAATCCGAGCATGCCGAGCATCTGAGAATAGTGCTATAGACCTTGCGAGATTAGCAACTATATGCGAAGTTTAGCAAATGTGAGTTCTAGTTGCGTGAATTTAGTTTTCTGGGCCATATTGTGTCAACATCAGGTATCCGAGTTGATCCGAGCAAAATTTTAGCTTTTCTAGATTGGAAGCCTCTGAGAAATGTTTTTGAAGGCCGTAGTTTTTTGGGACTTGCCGGTTATTATAGACGATTCATAAAAGGTTTTTTGATGATCGCAACTCCGTTAACGAAATTGCTTCAGAAAGATGTGAATTTTGAGTGATCAGAAAAGTGCCAGGAAAGCTTTGATCAGTTGAAAGCCCTATTGACTGAAGCTCCGGTATTAGTGCAACCCGAATCGAGTAAACAATTTATGATCTATAGCGATGCTTCGTTGAACGGTCTGGGATGTTTTTGATGCATGAAGGTAAAGTCATTGCTTATGATTCGAGACAATTAAAGCCACATGAAAAGAACTACTCGACGCACGACCTTGAGTTAGCTGCTATTGTATTTGCTTTGAAAATTTGGTACCATTATTTATTTGGTGAGAAATGTCACGTATATTCTAATCATAAGAGTTTGAAATATCTAATGACTTAGAAAGATCTGAATCTGCGACAAAGAAGGTGGTTAGAATTGTTAAAGGACTATGAGCTTGTGATTGATTATCATCCGGGAAAACCAAATGTTGTTTCTGATGCTTTAAGTCGAAAATCATTGTTTGCTCTGCGTGTGATGAATGATCATTTGGTTGTGTCCGATGACGGTTCGGTTTTAGCCAAATTAAAAGCAAGACCGTTATTCATTCAACAGATTATCGAAGCTCAAAAGATTGGTAATGAAATTTTAGCAAAACGAGTTCAGTGTAATTTAGATTCTGATTCAGAATTTAGAGTTGATAAAGATGATTGTTTGAGATTTTGAGATCGAATTTGTGTTCTAAGAAATCCAGAGTTAATTTTGATTGAAGCTAACAACAGTCGGTTATCTATACATTTGGGTAGTACAAAAATGTATAATGATTTCAAACAACATTACTGGTGGACTGGAATGAAAAGAGCTATCTCTGACTTTGTTTCGAAATGTTTGATCTGTTAGCAAGTTAAAGCTGAACATCAAGTGCCGTCAGGTTTGTTACAGCTGATTATGGTTCCGGAATGGAAATGGGATAGAGTGACAATGGAAATTGTTTTAGGTTTACCCTTATCTCTAAGAAAAAAAGATGCAATCTGGGTAGTAGTTGATCGATTGGCGAAATCAACCCATTTTATTCCAGTACAATTCGATTACTCGCTTGATAAGTTAGCTGAGTTATACATTTCTAATGTTATAAGATTGCACGGGGTACCTTTGTCTATTGTGTCAGATAGAGATCTGAGATTCACTTCGCGATTCTGGAAGTAGTTGCAAGAGGCTTTAGGTACGAAATTGCATTTCAGTATTGCATTTCACTGGCAGACAGATGGTCAATCCGAGCGGATTATTCAAATAGTCGAGGATATGTTGAGATGTTGCATTCTTGAGTATGAAGGTACGTGGGAACAATATTTGCCTTTGATTGAATTCACTTATAATAACAGTTTTCAATCGAGCATTAAAATAGCACCGTACGAAGCCTTATATGGTTGCAAGTGCCATACACCTTTGTATTAGACTGGGCACAGTGAGAATAAGATACACATGGCTGACTTGATAAAAGAGACTGAACAGAAAGTAAAAGTGATTCGAGATAGTTTGAAAGCAGCTTCTAATCTACAGAAATCATATGCAAATTTGAAACGAAAAGACATTGAATTTGAAATTAGTGACAAAGTGTTTCTGAAAGTATCCCCGTAGAAGAAAGTACTTTGATTTGGTAGAAAAGGCAAATTGAGTCCGAGATTCATCAGGCCGTATAAGATTATTGAGCGTATCGGCCCAGCTGCTTATAGATTGTTGTTGCCACTTGAGCTAGAAAAGATTCGCAATGTATTTCACATATCGATGCTTCGACGATACAGATCCAATCTTTTACATGCAATTCCTCCATCTGAGATTGAGATTCAGTCTGATATGACCTACGACGAAGAACCAATCCGTATCTTAGCTCGTGAGGTTAAAGAATTGCGAAATAAGAAAATTCCTTTGGTAAAAGTGATGTGGCATCGACATGGTGTCGAAGAGGCTACCTAGGAACCCGAAGATGTTATGAGACAACAATATCCGAATCTGTTCAATGGTAAGATTTTCGGGGACGAAAATCCTAAAGGGGGGAAGAATTGTAACAGTCCGATTTAGACACTACTCAGTATAGTGGTTTTAGGACCATAAATCTGAGTCAAAAAATATTTTAACATTATTTTAAATTTTTATAATATGTGAATTAGCATGTGTGAAAGTTTCGTATGAGAATTCGATCATTTGTGTGCTTAATTTGTGAAAAGGACCTAATTGCGTAAAATGTAAAAGTGGTCTTCTATTTGTTAAAGTGTTTATTTGATATGTTTTTGTAAATGAAAGGTCCTTATGATGCAATTGGACCATTAACATGGTTAATGGACATTAATGACCTTAATATAAGTGATTTTATAATGTTTTATTATAAGGGCAAATTGGTAAAATGAATAATTATGATAATTAAAATAAACTTAAAGTATGAAATAAGCATTATGTGTTCATCCATAGCCAAAATTAGCAAAGAAAAAGAAGAAGAAAAGCTTTTAGGGTTCGGCTAAATAATTCGAGGATTAAGGTATGTGTTTTGATCCGTTTTTGATAATTTTTATGTTTTTGTAATCGTTGCTTTGTATACTATCAAGCCCATGTCTCAATTTCTGATTTTTTTTTATGATTTTGAGTTATGCCATTGATGAAATTATAAGTTTTGTGAAATTAGTTGTTGATAAATGGAAGATATGTTTTGGGTTAACAAGTTTTGTCTTTGAATTTGAGTAATTTGGCTAAATTGTAAAAAGGAGAATTTGAGGGACTAAAATGTAAAATAAATGAAATATATGGACTTATATGAATACTATGAGAATTCGGCCTAACATGAGTATTTGGAAATTTTGTATATTTTGTGATTTTTGTGATTAGGGACTAAAGTGTAAAAATGTGAAAATGTGAGGGCTAATTTGTAAATCTCCCTAAATTTGTGTTTGTGGATTGATTTGAATGATTTGGTGAATAAAAGAGTTAAATTTGAATTTATATAGATAAAAAACTAAAGAAAACGGAATTAGATCAGGGAAAGTTGAAAGCCATCAAGTAGCCGATTCAGTCTAGCCGAATCCGTACGAGGTAAGTCTATATACAAATAAATGTGTTTTGAATTGAATTACTATCAATTATATGCTATTGATTTATGATGAATGAATATATGAGTTGAGAAAAATGAGATAGCCAAGAAAGTATCGACGAAGTTTCGACGTCCGAAAAGCCCTGTACGAACCTTAAGAATGGTTAGGATACATATGTCATGACATAGGATCCGATATGTGTTTTCGTGTAAGACCACGTCTGGGACGTTGGCATTGTACAAGCTTTTCAAGCTATCCGAGTATTCTTATTGATTCCGAACGGTTCAACGGGCATTCCAAGAAAAGAATGAATATATGAAATGTGTATTCGATACAGGTATGTTTGAAATGTAATTCAATGTTTGAGAATAGAAGGTAAGTATATGAGTAAATGATGTTATGTAGTATAAGTATGAGAAAGTATGCTATATGTGCAAATAATTGAGTATATGAGAAATTTATATGAATTATGTGGTTTGTGATAGTATTTGACAATGGAGTATATGTAGTTAGATGATGCTTATATGCTTTAATTAACAAGTTTATTTGTATATGGCTTACTAAGCTTTTGAAAGCTTACTTTGTGTGTGTTTGCATTATTTTATAGATATCGTAGCTATCGCGAGCTAGGGGATAATCAAGGATAATCACCACACTATCAAACTCTATTTTGGCACATTTTGAAAGTGTATATATTGGAGTATGGCATGTATAGGCTAGAGGTAGCTGAATATGTTTTGTGAAGTGTATATTTAGCTATGTGATGTGGCTTAATTATGGTTGAGCTTATGGTTTGATTTTGGTATATAATATGTGATGCAAATTATGCTTATGTGATGTTTTATGAATGACCAAATGAAATGGTCAATTTTGGTAAGTCTTAGTATGTGCATATTTGAGAAATTGGTAAGTTTATAGCATGTGACAGAGTGAAGTAAAATGAGGTTATGAAGCAAATGCTTAGATATGATTTTGTCTTATGTTTTGGCATAATTTGGTATGACTATTAAGTTTGAATTTGGTTGATAACAATATGGCATGAATGATGTATGTTTTGGTATTAAAATTGGCTGAATTTATAGTGCAAATGTGCTTGGTTTGATGCTTGTAGGATTGACCCAAATTGGGTGGCAAATTGGCTTTTCAAATGGCCTATTTTTTTTCCATACGGGTACAGACATAGGCGTGTGTCTTAGCCGTGTGTGACACACGGTCATGTTGCACGGCCATGTGTCCCTGGGGTACCCTACGATGTTAAGTCAGTCTTGAGCACAGCGAAGGCACACGGGCGTGTGGCTAGCTGCGTGACCCAAGTCAGTTTCGACCACGGCCAAGGCACACGGGCATGTCTTGTGGCCGTGTGATTAAGTCAGTATGTATGCCCTGTTTTGACACGGCCTAGACACACGGGCGTGTCTAAAGTCGTGTGAGGCACACGGCCTGTTCACACGGGCGTGTGACCTGTACAATTTTGAAAAATGTTTAATTTAAGAAAAGCTTTGTATGAGCTCGGTTTAGTTTCGGCCCCTTTCTAAAGCATGTTTAAGGTCTCGATGACCTATGTAAGGGACTTGTATTGATATTTGACCTTTGAGGCTATGATGTTTGTGAAATGAATGCTAAATGTTCCGATATGTCTGATAACACCTTTAACTCTAGTCCGGCGACGAGTACAGGTTAGGGGTGTTACAAGATATGCTATTTTTTAAGTCTTTATTCACCGCAATATATAAATGGTGTGTAAAAGAGTTGCCGACAGATAATTCTCGAAGATATACTGAAATCCAGTGACCATTTACATTTTGCATTAAATAAAATAATTTACTAAGTATGAGTAATGTATAATAAGAAATTTTGTAAAAAGATCTTTATAGAATAACCTATGAAAATCAGAAGTTAAAAAGAGAAGAAATGTACCTTTATTTCATTTTTTTTTTTTGTCATTCAAGTGCATTATAATTTATAAGTCGTGTTTATAAAAAATTGATATTTATTCATACAAACACAAACAATTCAAATAAATGTTTACATGGATAATCGCATTTCTGAATAATAAACCTAACTCTTTAAATAAATATATGTTTAAATAATCACTTTTCGCTGGAGTTGTATTTATATTACTTGTAACATCAGCCATCACTTATAACGTTTACTGGAGTCATTTATATACTTGTAACTGCTATAAATATATAGAAAATATTAGGGCATTGGTTGATGTGGCTGTAGCGTTAACTGCTTTACCAACCTTAGGCCTTGGGGTTAGAAAACTGTCAATGTTTTGTCAGCTTTCAAACAAAATGAAGCCCTGAATCATGTAGGTCACGGGTTGCAGAAGAAACAAGCTAAAGAATACTACAAAATACAAAGGAAACCAATCATAAAAGAAAGATCAATCATAAAGGGTCACAATCTGATCCAGGTATTGGAAGCTTTGGATAGGCTTAATTGCATTGCATGCCCTCCAAGGAACGACTCTTTCCAAAGTATCAGAGGTTTGGCGTCAGCCACACATGGAAATCCAACACTCCTTTGCATTTAAATTTCTAGAGGTGAATGGGGACAGTGTGAAACTCATGGCCAAAACCATCCCAATTTTTTTTCCACATGTTTCCATTCATGGTGTAGTGGACGCATGCTTTAATCAGCTTTTATTTTTCATTTTGTTGATGTTTTCATTTGGTTATCGGTTAGTACCCTATGAGCCAGGGTAAGCCTATATTAATTTAAGTAGTTCAAGCATTAAATTCATACCCAAATTGGCACAAAATATATTATAATATATATAAATCAAGTATCAACGATTACAGCAGCCTCTTGTATACAAAGTTCAGAGAACCTGATATGCTTACTTAATGGCACTAACTACTATATGTTGAATTTAGGGCGCCTTACATATATTTAATAAAAGACAATGAAATATTAATATATATATATGGTTGCCTTGTAATAGAGGTAAGAAAAAGGGTCAGGCAGTAACAGTTGCATTCATTTTCACATTTGTTTGATGAGTTGGGAGAAACATGAGCGCCTCATTAATTATATGGATTACCATGTTAATTGCAATTTGAAGTTTGAAACCATCATGTTGAAATGGTTAGAACTCAACCAAATCACGCAAGTTTGGTGCCTTTTTTTGCTATACATTCTTCTCTGAATAGTCTCTACATCAATATGAAATGTTAATATATCCATGTCAACGTAAAATAGGCTGCACTCTATCGGTCAGATTAAACGGGTCTTAAATTCAAATGCAGTGTTGATGATTGAGTTTTTTTTTTTTTAAATAGAATTAGTTATTATAAATATTAAATTTAATAATCTATCAGCAAGGAACATGATTTATTTGATAAGTTAAGAAAAATAGTAGGGGTTAAAAAATTAAGTATTGAATTTAAGTTATAAGTTATATTTTAGTTTATTAGTTAAAATTAAATAGGAATATAATTAGACTATTTGATAAATGTAAATTTTAAATTATAGAAAATTTTTAGGTAACATTTTTATCTTTATTTTTTTAAAATATTTCATGTTATTTTAAATAAAGTCAAATTTTAAACACAAAGTCATCAAAAGAATAATATAATGTTTAAAGAAATTAGTTTAATTTAAATGCAAATATTCTTTATTAAAAGATAACTAACTTTTTATCTACTTATTATCATTCACAATATTTATAGAAAAAGTCTGGATTATTAAATATGTGTAAAAATATTAAAACCACTGAAAATATTAATTTTTAATTGATTTAATTTTTTTAATAATTAATTAAACTAAGCCTAATTAAATAATCCACTCATAATTTTCATAATATGAGACTTAGACAGAGACATTTCAGGCTTTAGAGCCTCAACTTTTACCGACATAACCAAAACTTCATTGGTATCCTTGATGATGAGTTGAATTATAGTGAAAAATAAAAATAATCAATCGATTAAAATGTGTATTTATAATAATTATATAATTAAAAATTTTAAAACATGAAAATATAATATTCAATAATTTGTTATCATTTGCGGGGTTTTTTTTATAACATTTTAATTATTCTAATTTTTATTTTAAAATTATAAAAACTTACCCCTTAAATATGTTAATATATTTCTATATTAAAATTGATCATGTATTTACTAATTCATTCAATTATTTATTAATTTATATCTATATAATTATATATTATTTTTTATGGACATAGACATAATTGGAGATCTAATGTTGTTGTAAATTGGCATCAAATTAAGTCTAGGTATCCTTGTTCCCTTACCCAATTTTTTTTTTTTGTTGATATATGTTAGATATAATCTATTTATAATTCTTTTATATATTAATTACATATAAATTATTTGGTTTAAATATGTTAAAAATCATTGTACTCTTTCTAATTTAAAATTTAATCTTTATACTTTAATTTTGAGACACTTGTATTTTATCCAATATAAAAATCTTGCTCCCTCTGTTTAATTTTACAGTTAATGTTATTGATATGGAAATAACATAACAAGTAAAATAATATTTTTAGTCCTCGACATTACATAAAAATTAGAAAAATTTTATATTTAAAAAATCATATTTTCAATAGAATGTCTTCAAAATTATATTTAAAAAATTAAATTTTATAATTTTAAATTTCAAAAAATTATAAAAAAATTTAAATTTTCAAAATAAAAAATAATTTTAAAAATTTTAAAAATATAAGTTACAAAATTTTTTTAAAAAAATGTGTTATTTGCTCCTTAAATAGTAATACAATCTCTTCAAAGTTCAAGCTACTAGTTCAGCCCATATTAAGTAGGATTTGAGAAAGTATTTTTTAATTTAATTCAAATTAATTATATATCAAAAATATTTTTATTTAAATTTAAATATAGTACATACATGTTCTTTAAAAAAATCATGACTTTATTACTTACGTTTGAATTTTGCCAAAATGGGACTCCTCTCCCGAAAACACGAGACAACTCCATCCGTTTGGCGAATGAAATTTAACGAAATTATTAAAAAAGTAGCTAACATAGGCATGCAACAAAATAAAACCTAATGTTAGAATTACTTTGAATAAATGAAATTAACAACCCATAATTTTGTTAATTGAATCATTAATTATTCAAAATAATAAGGCATCTAATGAACTTGTGGATCCATATTGTTACGTGAGATAATAGGTCTACTAGTTATATAATATGATGCGAATATGAAATAAGCAGTAAGTGTCATGAATAAGAGGCTTATTTCCCCTTTTAATATCTTCTTTTCAACGAATAGAGTTTTTGTGCATTCGACATTTCTTTTTAGTTTTTACTGCCTGTGTGGTTATATTATGGAAAACGTTGTGTCCAGAACAATAGAAACAACAAATATAAAAACTTTGCACTTACATAATTTTGACTTGTTTTACGTGTGCGGAGTATTTCTCGAATTCACTAAAATAATTTTAATATAAAAAACAACGATTGAAACTTAATCTCAACACCTTTCTTAGCCACCTCAAGGTCCACTATTGATTTAGAAGAAAATGAATTAACCATAAAAATCAATGGTGAAACCAAAACTTTTAAATGTGGTCACCAACCGAGCGAGGAAAGTAGGAGGAGGTTAGGGGAGCAGTGCAATGAATTATTTATTTTTAACATTCCAAAGCCAAGGGATACTTCCTTTAATCCATGCTAGACCAAAAAATAAGCTTAAGAGAAGGGGTAAGTGAACAAAGGTGGAATGACACGACGGACGATGGACCAATGCAGATAGAACAGGAGAATCATCCAATCTATGAAGTAATGATGTTGTTGGATGAATTTAGCAGTAAAACATAAATTATTTGGAATTGATATTTAACTTTTTGTAAATTATTGTTCATTTAGCTAATTGTTTAGGATAGATTTTAATTTTTATCAAACACATGTTTTATAGAAACCGTAACACTCTAGAAATTGGAATTTTTGGTGAAAACAAAGCCAGTGTCACAACATGGTAACCTCGTGTTGTAACACTAATGGTAGATTTGACTAAATTGAGGAAATTCTTTCAATGTCACAACACGAAATTTGGGTGTCGCAACACCGAAGCCAGTATACCCAGGAATCCAAAAATCCAAAGTGTGTTGCGACATCAAACCCCGATGTCATGACAATGACAAATAGATAGGGGTGTCGCGACACGAAACCCTTATGTCACAACTTCGCTGCAATTTTCTACAGGGTTGACCCGAGCTATTCGCGCGACCCAGCGACTTAAAACTTCACTTTACCCGATTTTTAACCCTCAAAACACCTATTTTATAACCTAAATACATATTATCCCCTTATTTAAACATCTCTTTAACTCCTTTAATCTCTTAGAACCTCTTAAATTCTTTAAACCCTAAAATTCAATTTTCCTTTTTCTTTTTTGATTTGTTTGAAAAATTTCTTCTTTCAATCTTACTCGATGCAGGAAAGCATGGGAACATCTCAAGGAACGATGAGCAAACGAACGTGACGAGGAATCCAATGACTTATATAAGGTTAAGGGTTCCTAAACTCAACTTTTATTGTCCCATTGAACTTATTTGCTTGATATTTCATTAGTTACTAAGATTAAACATCATGCCTCCTAGAAAGGCCCGAAGAACTAAAGAACCAAAATCATCAACGATTCCTAACCTCTCTAATGTCTCAAACCCAAATGTGTGAAAATATTTTGTTGAACTTCAAAAGAAAACCTTTATCCAAGAGAGGGCATTTAATCCATCAATGATTATTTGTAAGGAAATATGGTCTTTGGTTAGATATCATAAGTGGGAACGTTTTTGGACGATCCCAAAAGACATTATTGTGGTCCCTGTTGTTTAAGAGTTTTAGGCATCTTTACTGGACTAAGAGTCTAGGAGCATTGAAAGCCATATGTGGGAAACGGTACCTATTTAAGGGAAAGAACTGCAAGTAACCCCTTGAATTATTTGTGACTTTTATAATGCCCCATACTATAAAAAAGATTTTATTGATGAAACTGACTTAGAATATTTTCAAGACATAGATATGGATAACATTATAAACTTTTTAGTTGAATAAAGGGGCGAATGGAAATAATGCCCAGGAACCAATATCCCAACCTCCTTTCATCAAGCTATAATGTTTCTTGATGCTAAAATGCGGATTCAATTCTTATGCATACAAGTTGTTCTTGCTTTAAATGTATCTAATGTGAATACATTCCAAGCAATTCTGCATTATGTTATTTTGTAGAGAAAAAAATACATCAGGAAATGGATTTACCAAAATATGAACAGATATGTCAGGGGCTAGAAAGTGGGAGTTTTGTTCCCCTACTTAATGATGTCTTATGTAGAAAAGCAGGCATTTTAATGGCATCAACAGAACAATCAACGAAGCTATCTCAATAAAGGAGTGGATGACAATATATTAAACTTCAGGCCAAGCAGATAAAGTAGTAGAAGAAATGCCAACAAAAGGCAATAGCAACTCCGATTTCGCCTCAAAGGAAAACAGAATGAACCGTTTAACAAGAAGTTGGAGAGAGTAGTTATCCAAAGCTGGATTGGATGATACATTGGATGCAAGAATTGGGCCCAATCTTTCAGGAGTTTACATGGTAGAACAATATTAAGGTCCCTAATTATACACCAGATATGTTTAGGCTGACATATCTTGAGTAGGAGCAAGAGGCACATGAAAGTGAAAAGGAAGGAAATGATGACAAGGAAGGAGATGATGAGATGGATTTTGAGGATGATGACTAAGTTTTAGTTAGTTTTCTATTTTAAAAATTGTATTAATTTGGGATGATTTTTAATATATTTAGGTTGTTAGGAGTAGGAGTAATAGTAGAGTAGTAGCTATTTTGTGTTAAATTTTTTGTGTAGGAAACCCACATGGCAGAGGTACAATAATTAGAGCTTGCAATGAGCAATGAAGGAAGCACTAACCAATAGCCTATGGTTTTATCACGATCAATCGGGTAACTTCTTTCCTTATCTTTTTAGGGGTTACACATTGAGGACAATGTGTTATCTAAAGTATGAGGGGTAACATAGAAAATTTGTTTTAAATTTTTATGCTTTTCTTTGATTTTTCTTGTCATTTATGTGCTTGAGGTTGTAGAAATACAAGTGATTGGTTAGGAGCATGTACATAGGTTGCTTGTATTTACAATAAATTTGGTATGAGGATAGGTGATTTTAAATTTTTTATTATTAGACTATTAAGTTGTATATATTACACTGTAAATAGGCATTAAAGCAATTAAATGTACCAAATGATATGGAGAATACAAGGAAACGAGCATGCTAGTATGAATGATAAATTGTTGAATTTATGGTTATTTGGTTGATTAGAGTTGTGAATATTGAGATACCTAGGGATGACCTAAAGCATTATTTGGAATATACCCAAAGCCAAAAAGCTAACCCTGTTATTTATCTTTAGTACCTATTTTTTAGCCATAAAATACTTCTTGAGGATCCTTCATACAAAACCCGAGCCAAAACATCAATTTGTACTTATCCTTTTCCATTGGTCCTGAACTACATGACTACAAACATCTAGCCATATGTATTGAGGGTTAAGTGGATGCATTATGGCAGATTTTGTAAAAATAGAGTGAAATAGGAGGGATTAGTATGATATAGTAATTATATGTTAGCCAATATGGGCAACAAAATAAAAATTCAAGAAGAAAATCAAAATGAGTAGAAAAAGTACTTGAAAAGTAAAAACATTGGTGAGGTAGATATATTGGAAAAGAAAAAAATGTGACGAAGTCACAAAAGTAGAAAACTTGTTCATAAGTGCACTAAAACTCGTAAGCTAACCATAATTGTATAGTAGGCTATGACTTCCTATGTGGAGAAATAAGGAAGGTAAGAGAATAAGACATAAGGTGGTGAGTGGGAAATAGTTACTAAGAGGGAATAGGGGACAATATGATGTGTCAAACTATTTTCGTACTTGAAACTATTTGATGTTTACTATTCTTGAAATCCATACCTGTCTTAAGCTTCGAAATGTTACAAGCCGAAAAGCCCTATGTGATCTAGGTAGACTTATTCACAATTCGAAGTCATACAGAATGAGTGCATTTGTGACTATTTGTTTTCTACTAGGATAATCAAATTACTTGTATAATTTATTTATGGATTCCTACATTTAAGACCCTTAATACTTATATGCTTTGTAATATATTAAACTTAGGTTTTTGATATAAAAAGTGGTAAGTCAATTATATCTCATGCCAAGATTATATATGAATATAAAATACCTATTCATGTGTTCCAAAGCTAACATTTGTACCATACTTGCTCAAGGGTCGTCTTTTCATTTATTTTTTTTGTTTGTGTTGCTTGAGGACAATCAATGATTTAAGTGTAGGGGAGTTTGATCTATCGTAATTCGGTGCAACACATTAAACTAGTTTTTAGATTTAAGGAGCTTGAATACGAGCATTTTAGTTGAAATTTAGTTAAGTTTTCATACATTTATTTAAATTCAATAAATTGTATCATTCGAGTCTTTTATTGACCTTAGGGGTTGAATGAGGCCTAAGGTTGGGCTAATATATTTTGTGAATGTGTAAGAGACCATTAGAAGGTGCATTAACTCGATACTAGTCACTAAGTTGAAACACGAAGCATGAAATGTCACAACATTTGGAGCAGAACTGAAGAAGTCCAATACTGCCTTCGATATCGCAACATAGCATGAGGGTGTCATGACGTACCTCTGAAGACACCCTAAAGCAAAACATACTGCCCTCGATGTCGCGACACAAGACCTAGTGTGTCACGGCATCACCTCTCTACAGGAAATTAATACAAGCAAAGGATGTTTTGGTTCATACAATCCAACTTTATGCTCGAGAACATCAACTGACCTAAGGCTAAGGACGATGGTCATCCCAAGTCTATAAATAGGCTCAATTAAAGCATGTTAGACTATAATTTTCTCTTTAATTTAGTCTTAGTTTTTTCCTTCTCTTAGGTTTTAGATTTTTATTATTGTTATTTACTTCTTGGAGAAACCAGATTATGAAATTATTCTCAAACTCTATGAGGATTCAGTGTTTAAATTCAATACAATCAGGCTTCTTCTAAACTCTATTCTTTAAATTTTTCTTTATGTTCATTCTTTCATTCAAGTTTATACTGTTTACTAGATCCATTATTAACTAATCCTCCTATGAGGGATTAGCGAGTGGAAGTATGAATAATTAACTGTTCTGTAGGGATTTCTTAACGAATCAGTTGTTTAGGAAAGGAAGAACCTAAACCCTAGGCTTGACAACCTTAGGAAGTCATCAAGGTAGGAATTAACCCAAAATTGATATGGTCTATCCGTGAATACCTTAACTCTAAACTGGTCTGGACTGTGAGGTTAGAAGATAAGTAGTTTTTGTTAACTTAGTATTTCAGTGGACGTATCAAAAAATCCTACTGGGGTATTGACTAGTTGATTACGATTACCAAAGCGATCTAATCACCCATGCCCAGATTTGATATATATTTTCTAATTTGATTTTCTTGCTTTTCGTTTATTTATTTTCTTATTATTTTTATTATAATTTATCCAAAACCCTTATTTTAATTCTTCATACTATATTTCAATTAAAATACTAATTAGGTCTATGTATGCTTAGATTAGAATTAATTTAGTACTCGCCTCCTTTGGGTACGATCCTCGGAGTACTTACCCATTCTGTTGTAACTATATTACTGTAACCCCCTAGACCCGGCCTAAACGTTATGGCCAAAATTTAAAGATTACATTGGCCATGATCATGACCCAATAAAACATTTTAGAAATTACCTCTTGAAAATCTCTTTGCAAAAACCGAAGGTTGTGTTATTTAAGTTTTTTTTAAGAAATTCAATCTTACGTTCAAATAAAAATGTCAAGATTCAAAAAAAAAAAATCACAGCAAAAAATGTCATTTTGAAAAAAATCATAAGATTGATATTGATACTTTGGAAATCATCAATTTTACAAACATGTTGTGATGGGTTTTAAAAATCAAGTATTGAGTTTAAAATCGTTGTGTCATTTTAGTTTTATTTCTTCAAATTATTTCAATTATAATTTAACACAACAAATCATGCAAAAAAGAAAAACCCAAAAACATTATCCAAAGTTCCCAAATAAAAAATCTAAACCAAAGTCCCAAAATTAATGTCCATAAAGCATGAACACAAACCAAAATGTCTAATACCACTAATTGCAAGGTTTTCTGAAAAATAACCAAGAGTACCTCTCTAGCCAAGCCTATCCTAGCCTCGATTATCTGAAATCAAAGTTTGAAGGGGGTGAGCTTAAAAGGTCTCAATATAAGTCTTAAATAACAATTATTTCACAAAATAATTCATCACAACATCAAATTAACCAGTCCATAACATATATAAATTACTCAATTATAAATCAGATATGGCAGATTGTGTAATGACGTAATCGATGAAACATTTTTAGAATACCATACAGGTATCAGAACTTAAATCCTACCGAACTCCACTAGACACCATACAGAGTTCCCCAGAACTCATCCAACCAATAACACACCAAAATGTGGTCGAACCACTAGAAATTATAGCTTTACTACCAGATACTTAATATTGTGGACAAGCCACTAGAAATGCAGATCTACTGCCAGATACTTCCTTCGTACATTTTTCCCATCCCATGCATGTGTTATGGCAACAGAATAAATTTTTCACTAGCATGCTTTACATGTGAATCAGATTATCAGAGTATGGCATGCTTAACATGCAAGTCAAATCTCATATTTTTACACATAATTTCACAATAGCATGCTTTATCAAGTGAATCAGAGCATCATAGTAGGACATAATTAACATACAAATCCTTATATCAAAATTTAGTAACATATATTATTTCCATATAAATAAGTATACCATATTTTTATAAGTCATAAATCACATGACATGAGTGATAGAAATCATATATTATCATACATCTTAGAATTTTCCAATAAACCAATCACACCATAGAATCATAGAATTTTGGGATTTACTAACTTTTTATCCTCACTTATCGATTTTACTGATTTCTATGAATATACTTGTATTCACATAATCACAATATTAAATATCAATATCCATAAGCAATACACTTACTAAATATATAAATATTCTTCATCATTATTTATTTAATCGTAATATCGAATAATATCACTTAAATCCCCACACCTTAGATTTGATGGATTAGATCTCGATTCTACTTCGAAAGAATGAATCCAATTTTCCTTGAGTCACTATGTTAAATCAAAATACGTGTTAGTACCGATCTAACGAAATAATAATATTCCCTTAAATAAATAACACTAATTCAACACTACTTACGCAAAAAGATCGTCAACTATCACCCCTTTCCACAATCAATGCGCCTATTTTGGGATTTACAAGTATTCTTCAATGAAGCACAAAATTGAATAGTTAGATCCTTGTTAAATAAAAATAATACTTCAAAAATATAATGCTTATGATAATTCTTCATACTTACAATTAAACGGAGAGAAAATGGCTTGGCAACGAAACCTCGAAAAACTGATCAAAAAGGGGGGATTAGGCCTTATAATCAGAAAATAAAAGAGTTTAAATAAAATAATAATTTGAAAGATGATTTTTAATAATGAAAAATCAGATTCGGGAATTTACAAGAGGATTTTTGGAAAGATGAGAAGAAAAGAAGAAAAATGGAAAAAAAATCGACGGAGGTAGTGTGGCAACGGTGGGGAAGGAAAGTGGTGGCAGTCGAGTATGGTGGAGGAAAGGAGGAGATTTAAAGAAAAATGGCTTCAAAAGTGTTGAAAAAAAAAAGAACTTGAAAATGGTGGAGGAGAAGGTGGTGGACGTCAAAGGAGGAGAGAAGAGAAAAAAAAAGAGTACCAAAATGAAAATTGAGGTTTTGGGAGAGCTAAGGCCGACTAAGGGTAGTTAACAATTCACTTTGGGTAAATTTGGGAACAAAAGGAATGAAAAGGGGGATTTTTCACAAAAAGGAAAGTAGAAAAGGGTTGTGGAAGAAAAGTTTGACTCAATAAAAGAAGGGAGAATCTCTCCCTTTTATGGGAAGACTTGGACGGCAAGAGGGAGTGTTGACCTTCTAGAATGGTCAACAATTGTGGCTAGGATGAGAAAATAAATAAAATGAGTGTAGGAAATTCGAACATGGGATCTCTAACAATTAATTAACACACTAAACCACTAGATCTTTTTCTTCCTTGTTATACAAATTTGCACAATTTAATAAATAAATTCTAGGGTGTGTCAATTACAGGCTGACCCGTATACTTTCGAATACTTATTTTGTACATATTTTGTGCAGGATTTCTACTCTAGATGTTGGTACATCTGGAGGCTATCAGGAGGACCCTAGAGTTAGGGTGAATGGGGATTAGTCGGGTAGAATGATGAAGAAGGTACACTTAGAAGGAGGACTTGGTGTCCCCTGTACACTCCTTAAGAACTTAGAGGTTCCCCTTTTTGTAGTCGCAACTCCTTAACGTGTGGCCACCAAATTCAGCACCTTCTTTGATCTTAAACCTCAAGGCGAGAATACAAGGGGGTTAAAATCCTAGTTTGGGGGAAAGGCAGGGAGAAATTAGTGACACTAACTAGGTCTTTCCCTAAAGACAGATTGAACTCGTTATCAGAAGGAGCTTCATAGAGTAGGTCCAAGTAGGGATCTGCGTGTAGTTGCTAACCTCTGAAACTAGTCTGCCAACTCTACTGGGTAGGAAGGGTACGCACTAGAGAGGCAGTTAAGTTGAGCCAATAAAACTCTATCTGTGATATCCCGAATTAGGGCCTAATCGAAATAGTGGTTTTGGGACCACAAATTCGAGATAGAAATAATTATTTTATGATTATTTTTATGTCTATGATATGAATGCATGATTGTGTGAAAATTTCGTGAAGAAATTCTATGCATAAAGTGCTTAATTTGAAATTAGGACTAAATTGAATAAGTTGCAAAACTTGCATTCTAGAAGTTTTTAGTATGAAATTGCTTTGGAATATTAATTGGGAGGTCTTAAATAGAAATTTTACCAATTTCTAAGTTTATGGACAAAAATTGGATATGGATGGAATTTTTGAAAGTTTAGTAAGGAAGGGCATTTTGGTCATTTGGATATTAAATGAAATAAAATGGGAAAAATAACACAAAAATGATCATCTTCTCCATAAGTTGCTGCCGAATTTTGCTCTCCACCATAGCTAGGGTTTCAACACTTTTAAGCCTTGATTGTAAGTGATTTCTATGCCCGTTTTTAATGTTCTTTCCATTTTTGAAATCCTCGTAGCTCGGTTTACCTATTTCTACCAATAATTTAACCTAGGGTTTATATTTGGAAAAATACCCATAGGTGAAATATGTTTATTTTGATGTTTTATGGTAGAATATGAAGCTTGAAATTGTGTTAAACAACTTTTGCTAAGCAATTTTATGTGAAAACGAGTAAAACAACAAAATCGATAAAAATACCTAATGTTCATAAATACATGATAGAGTGTGAATTTGATGTTACTATAGAAGAGAAAAATGATCATCATGTCATAAAACATAATAAAATAGGATGAAGTTTAATTTCTGAGCTTTGGGGCAAAAGTGTAAATATGCAAAAGTTTAGGGGCAAAAATGTAATTTTGCCAAAGTTTGAGTCAAGGAATGTTTTAATAAATGTGAGTATTAAATAAGCTAAATTTGTTATTATAGATCAAGAGAAACGAGATTCAAGTCGTGATCGAGGGAAAAATAAAGTTTACGAGGAATAGGTTCGACTATTCTCATTTTGTATTGAGGTAAGTTCATATATAAATATTGTAATATAACCGTTATTTTAAATCATTTAATGCTATTTATATGATATTGTGATTGTTATTATGCAATTATATGCTTTGTGGTAATTGTTGGACAACATGCAAAAATTTTATGAATTATGTGAAAAATGTGAAAGACTACCGAAGTATCGTCACTGGTGTTCCAAGGAGAATGGTAAAGGAGTACGAACGAGGAAAGTCCCATTGAACCTTAGAAATATATTAGGATACTTGGGCATCAGAGCTCGTTGAGTCGAGTCCGAGTTCACTTATGGATGCAAATGTCCGAACTCGTTGAGTTGAGTCCGAGTTCGTGAGATGTAACTAGGCATCTGAGCTCGTTGAGTTGAGTCTGAGTTCACTTATGGATGCGAACGCCCGAGCTCATTGAGTTGAGTCCGAGTTCGCTTATGGGTGGATTTCATGGTAGCTTGGCTACATATGTGGCACTTATGTGCAAACTTTCCATGTATCCGAATTATATTCTGATGTGTTCAACGGGTAAAATTCTAGTAAAATGGAAGAATACTCAAGATACAAGTGACGTATTGGTAAGTGTTGTGGAATGGGCACTTTGGACAGGTATGTACTTAACCCTCGGGTTGACACTTGATACAATAACAATAATATGGTAAGATGATGAATGATGAATAGAAATGTGATATATGTTTTGGTGATATTATGTTAATGTTGGTTGGTATAGTTGCTTTGTTAAGTTATTTGGTATTTGCATATGGACTTACTAAGCATCTATGCTTACTCCCTCCTTTTCATTCTTTTTAGTTTTGACAAATCAATTTGGAGATCGGGACAGTCGGAGGCACGCTCACACTATCACTAGACAATTGCGGTATAATGACTTGTAATTTTTGGAAATATGGCATGTATAGCATTCCAATCATTTTGTGTGTATAATCTTATGATATGGCCCATGGATGGAATGGAAATGTTTGAGAATGATTAGATATTGGAATGACAAATCAAGTTTATATATAACAACATGTATGCTTTATGTCTTAATTAAACCATGAAAGTCCTTGGAAAGGTAAAATTGGCATAAAACAAAATCATCAAGAAGAAGATGACGTGAGTTTGAAAAATCACTAAAAATAGTAGAGATAGAATTTGATGATGAATAAAATATTTAATTTAATATCAATGAATCTATTTTCATGTCGAAGAAACAAAATAAGTAAAAACGTTGTATTTTATGAGATATTTATGTTTTAGTGAAATAGGGTCAGAGCGATTTCTGAATCCCCTGTTCTGACTTTAAAAATTCACCATAAAATAATAAGTTTTACCATAAATGTATGAAATCCTTATTGAGTCTATTTTTATGAGAAACGAATGGAATAGTCATTAAAGCTCTGTACAGGGAGATATTTGATTCGCAATACAAAGGGGTCAGAGTAGCCGATCCCTGAAACAGGAGTTACTTTAAATAATAAAATGTACTAATTGGCCTGACAGAAAATTATAGAAAAAAATTAGTAAGTAGATATATGAGTCTAGTTTCAGGAAAAATTTACGGAATTGCATTTTGAGTTTCGTAACTCGAGATATAAATTATTTAGCGACTGTGATGCAGATGGACAATTTATTATGATAATTGTTTGAACTTGTTTAAATACTAAAATAAGTTTAGTAATGTCTCATACTCGACTCCGACGATGGTCTCGGGTAATGGCACATTACATTTGGTGGTATTAGAGTAGGTTTAGTCGGTTCTAAAACTAACGTGGTGTAAGTACGGATTTTGCTATACATGCCATATATATATTTTGTGATAGTGTGACGACTCCTGACCTTTTTAAATGATTTTTTATAGTAAATGGATTTCGATCCAACTGTGGCTGATGATGTAGAGAGCAATGCGCCAGCTCCTGTTGAAGGGGCGGTGCTAATTGAAAGTCGACCTCCTACTGTTGGTTAAGAAGGAGGAGAAAGGGCTCAGGAACCTTTCTCCAAATGATGAATGCTTGGTATATAGAGTTCGTTCGTACGAACCCTACTGCTCAAAAACCTCCCCCACCACCCCCGGTTTCTCAACCTTTACCCCAGATGCCTTTAGGTATGGATTTGATGAAATTCCATAGATCTCCGGTTGACCGAATTCGCAAGCAAGGGGCCAAAAAATTCAGGGCAAATGTTGATGATGACGCTGAAAAAACAGAATTTTGGCTCGAAAATTCTATTCGGGTATTTGATGAGTTATCGTGTACACCTGAAGAGTGCTTGAAGTGTGCTATATCATTGCTGAGGGATTCAGCTTATAATTGGTGGAAAATAATAATTTCAGATGTGCCGAAAGAGAAGGTGACTTGGGAATTCATTTAAGAAGAATTTCGAAAGAAATATATTAGCGAAAGATTTGTAGACCAGAAGCGTAAAAAGTTTCTCGAATTGAAGCAAGACAACATGACAGTTACCGAGTATGAAAGAGAATTCGTTCGATTGAGTAAGTATGCTCGAGAATATATTCCTTCAAAGGCTAAAATATGCAAACGATTCGAAGATGGACTTAATGAAAATATCAAAGTACTTGTAGGAATTCTTGAGTTGAAAGAGCTCGTAGTACTTGTTGATCGAGCTTGCAAGGCTAAAGAACTAGTTAAAGAGAAGAGAAAGGCGGAGGCTGAGACTAGAAACTGGAAGAAAAGACCGATGAGCAGTACACTCCCACCGTAGTCTAGAAAGTCCAGGGATATGTATTCTTGTTCTCAGGCATCAGCGGGACATTCATATGGGGATCGTAAGAAGAAAAATGCGGGTTTCAGATCTCGGACTACTTCGATGGATAGTGTGGGAAATTCGAGAATTGCTAGACCAGAGTGCCAACGATGTGGTAGAAGTCACTTTGGTCCTTGTAGAACTAATGAATGTTGCCAGTGTGGGTCTCCGGATCATTTTATTAGAGATTGTCCAGAGAGGATCGAGAAAGAAAAATTTTAGAGTGCAAAGCCAAGTGGTACTGTTTCGAGAGGAAGATCTTCAAGAAATGCTAGGAACGAGGCAGGCAGTAAGAATGTAGTCAGAGAATCAGCGCCGAAATCTAAAGAATGTACTGTCTCGACGTGATTACCGGTACTTTCTCTCTTTATGATATTAATGTTATTGCTTTGATCGACCCTGGTTCTACTCATTCGTATGTGTTCATGAAATTGGTGTCTAATATGAACATACCTGTTAAGTCTATGAAATTTATGGTTAAAGTGTCGAACCCGTTAGGCAAATGTGTCATAGTTGATAAAGTATGCAAGAAATGTCCTTTGATGATTAGAGGTCATTATTTTCCGGCCGACTTGATGTTGTTGCCGTTTGATGAATTCGATGTCATTTTGGGTATGGATTGGTTAACATTGCATGATGCTATAGTGAATTGTAGACAGAAAGTTATTGAATTGAAATGTGAAAATGGTGAAATTTTGCGGGTTGAACTAGACGAATCAGAGGCATTACCTAGTGCGATTACTTCGATGTCGGCTCAAAGATATTTGAAAAAGGGGTTATGAAGCTTATTTGGCATATGTATTGAATACAAAAAAATCTGAAAAAAATGGAGTCAGTGCCGATTGTGTGTGAATTCGCGAATGTATTTCCAGAAGAGTTGCCGGGTTTGCCTCCTATCAGAGAAGTAGAATTTGGTATTGAGTTGATACCGAGAACAACTCCGATTTCGATTGCTCTGTATAGAATGGCACCAACAGAGTTGAAAGAATTGAAGTCACAGTTGCAAGAGTTGATTGACAAAGGTTTTGTGAGACCGAGTTTTTCGCCTTGGGGTGCTCCCGTATTATTTGTGAAAAAGAAGGATGGTTCTATAAGATTATGTGTGGACTATCAACAGTTGAATAAGGTGACAGTCAAGAACAAGTATCCGTTGCCGAGAATTGATGATTTATTCGATTAGTTGAAAGGAGCGACGTGGTTCTCAAAGATTGACTTGAGGTCTGGGTACTACCAGTTGCGAGGAAAAGAGTCATATGTGTCTAAAACTATTTTTAGAACAAGGTACAGCCATTATGAATTTTTAGTTATGCCATTTGGTTTGACAAATGCTTCTGCTGTGTTTATGGGTTTAATGAATTGCATATTTCGGCCATACTTGGACAAGTTTGTTGTGGTATTTATTGATGATATCTTGATTTATTCGAAGGATGAAACAGAACATGCTGAGCACTTGAGAATAGTTTTGCAAACTTTAAGAGATAAACAGTTGTATGCCAAGTTTAGTAAAAGTGAGTTTTGGCTTCGAGAAGTCAAATTTTTGGGTCATATTGTTTTGGGTGATGGTATACAGGTTGATCCTAGTAAAATTTCGGCTATTGTTGATTGGAAACTGCCAAAGAATATGACTGAGGTTAGAAGTTTCTTGGGTCTAGCTGGTTATTATCGACGATTTGTGAATGGATTTTCTATGATTACTACTCCTATGACTAGACTGCTCCAAAAGGATGATAAATTCGAGTGGACGGAAGAATGTCAACAGAGTTTTGAGAAATTGAAAAAGTTACTGACTGAAGCACCAGTGTTGGTACAACCCGTGTTAGGTAAAGAATTTGTAGTGTATAGTGATGCTTCTCTAAATGGAATGGGATGTGTACTTATGCAAGAGGGAAAGGTTGTGACTTATGCTTCGAGCTAGTTAAAACCTCATGAAAGGAATTATCTGACTCATGATTTGGAATTAGCTGCTGTAGTGTTTGCTTTGAAGATTTGGCGACATTATTTATATGGTGAAAAGTGACGAGTATATACCGACCACAAAAGTATCAAGTACTTGATGTCACAAAAAGATTTGAATTTGAGACAGCGGAGATGGTTAGAATTATTGAAAGATTACGAGCTTGTGATTGACTATCATCCGGGGAAAGCGAATGTGGTTGCCGATGCCTTGAGTAGAAAGTCGTTCTTTACTTTGAGAGCTGTGAATACTCAGTTGACAGTATCTGACGATGGTTTGATTCTAGCAGAATTGAGAGTAAGACAAATGTTTTTACAAGAGATTTGTGAGGCTCAGAAAAATGATCAAGATTTGCAAGCCAAGAGAAAGCAATGTGAGGCTGATACGAGATCAGATTTCAGAATCGGTTCTAATGGTTGCTTGATGTTTAAAGATCGAATTTGTGTACCAAAGAATGATAAGTTGATTCAGAAGATCTTGCACGATGCACACAGTGGTTGTTTGTCAATGTATCCGGTCAGTACAAAAATGTACAATGATTTGAAGAAAATGTATTGGTGAAACGGAATGAAAAGAGATGTTTTCGAGTTTGTATCGAAATGTATGATTTGTCAGCAAGTAAAAGCTGAACATCAGGTGCCTTCGGGTCTACTTCAGCCTATCATGATTCCCGAATGGAAATGGGATCGAATACTATGGATTTTGTATCAGGATTGCCATTAACTCTGAAAAAGAAAGATGCCATCTGGGTAATAGTTGACAGATTGACTAAATCAGCTCATTTTATTCCGGTACGCACTGATTATTCTCTTGATAAATTGGCTGAATTGTATGTCAGTGAGATTGTTAGACTTCACGGAGTACCTTTGTCGATCATTTCGGATAGAGATCCGAGATTTACCTCTCGATTTTGGCAAAAATTGCAAGAAGCATTAGGTACGAAGTTAAATTTCAGCACTGCCTTCCATCCATAGACTGATGGACAATCAGAGAGAGTAATTCAGATTATTGAAGACATGCTCAGATGTTGTATATTAGAATTTCAAGGTAGTTGGGAAAGGTGCTTACCACTGGTAGAATTTGCTTACAATAACAGTTATCAGACGAGTTTGAAAATGGCACCTTATGAAGCGTTGTATGGTCGCAAGTGTCGGACACCGCTGTATTGGACCGAACTCAAAGAAAACCAGATTTACAGAGTTGATTTAATCAAGGAAACAAAAGAAAAAGTGAAAGTGATTCGAGACTATTTGAAAGCTGCTTCGGATAGGCAAAAATCTTACGCAGATTTGAAGTGAAAAGAGATCGAGTTTCAAGTTGGTGATAAAGTGTTTTTAAAAGTGTCTCCGTGGAAGAAAGTTCTTAGATTCAGTCGAAAAGGCAAGTTGAGTCCACATTTTATCGGACCGTATGAGGTAATTGAAAGAATTGACCCGGTGGTTGGCATTACCACCGGAATTAGAGAAGATTCATGATGTATTCCATGTATCTATGTTACGTCGATATCGTTCGGATCCTTCACATGTAATTTCACCAACAGAAATCGAGTTGCAACCGGATATGACTTACAATGAAGAACTGGTTAAAATTTTAGCTCGGGAGGTCAAACAACTAAGAAACAAAAGTATCGCACTTGTGAAAGTATTGTGGCAAAAACATGGGGTAGAAGAGGCTACATGGGAGCTCGAGGAAACTATGAGAAATCAATACCCACACTTGTTTACTGGTAAGATTTTCAGGGACGAAAATCCCAAAAGGGGGGAGACTTGTGATATCCCGAATTAGGGCCTAATCGGAATAGTGATTTTGGGACCACAAATCTGAGATAGAAATAATTATTTTATGATTATTTTGAGGTCTATGATATGAATGTATGATTGCGTGAAAATTTCGTGAAGAAATTCTATGCATAAAGTGCTTAATTTGAAATTAGGACTAAATTGAATAAGTTGCAAAACTTGCATTCTAGAAGTTTTTAGTATGAAATTGCTTTGGAATATTAATTAGGAGGTCTTAAATAGAAATTTTACCAATTTTTAAGTTTATGGACAAAAATTGGATATGGATGAAATTTTTGAAAGTTTAGTAAGGAAGGGCATTCTGGTCATTTGGATATTAAATGAAATAAAATGGGAAAAATAACACAAAAATGATCATCTTCTCCATAAGTTGCTGCTGAATTTTTCTCTCCACCATAGCTAGGGTTTCAACACTTTTAAGCCTTGATTGTAAGTGATTTTTATGCCCGTTTTTAATGTTTACATTTTTGAAATCCTCGTAGCTCGATTTACCTATTTCTACCAATAATTTAACCTAGGGTTTATATTTGGAAAAATACCCATAGGTGAAATTAGTTTATTTTGATGTTTTATGGTAGAATATGAAGCTTGAAATTGTGTTAAACAACTTTTGCTAAGCAATTTTACGTGAAAACGAGTAAAACAACAAAATCGGTAAAAATACCTAATGTTCATAAATACATGATAGAGTGTGAATTTGATGTTACTATAGAAGGGAAAAATGATCAGCATGTCATAAAACATAAGAAAATTGGATGAAGTTTAATTTCCGAACTTTGGGGCAAAAGTGTAAATATGCAAAAGTTTAGGGGCAAAAATGTAATTTTGCCAAAGTTTGAGTCAATGACTGTTTTAATAAATGTGAGTATTAAATAAGTTAAGTTTGTTATTATAGATCAAGAGAAATGAGATTCAAGTCGTGATCGAGGGAAAAATAAAGTTTACGAGGAATAGGTTCGACTATTCTCATTTTGTATCGAGGTAAGTTCATATGTAAATATTGTAATATAACCGTTATTTTAAATCATTTAATGCTATTTATACGATATTATGATTGTTATTATATGATTCTATGCTTTGTGGTAATTGTTGGACAACATGCAAAAATTTTATGAATTATGTGAAAAATGTGAAAGACTACCGAAGTATCGTCACTGGTGTTCCAAGGAGAATGGTAAAGGAGTACGAACGAGGAAAGTCCCGTTGAACTTTAGAAATAGATTAGGATACTTGGGCATCCAAGCTCGTTGAATCGAGTTCGAGTTCACTTATGGATGCAAATGTCCGAACTCGTTGGGTTGAGTCCGAGTTCGTGAGATGTAACTAGGCATCCGAGCTCGTTGAGTTGAGTCCGGGTTCACTTATGGATGCGAACGCCCGAGCTCATTGAGTTGAGTCCGATTTCACTTATGAACGGGTTACATGGTAGCTTGGCTACATATGTGGCACTTATGTGCAAACTTTCCATGTATCTGAATTATATTCTGATGTGTTCAACGGGTAAAATTCTAGTAAAATGGAAGAATACTCAAGATACAAGTGACGTATTGGCAAGTGTTGTGGAATTAAGTCTGATAAATTTACATGTTAAGAGTAAGAATGTTATGAAGTCTATAGGTAGTAAGACACGAATAAAAAGCTTTGCTTGGGGTTTCTCTATAATTGAAGTGTCAGCATTCTATTTGTAAATGGGTTTAATAGTGAATTCATGTTCTTTAAGCAATTGTTGCTACTAGTTTGAAATGGGCATTTAAATCTAGAATTGGAAGCTGATGTAGGTGTAACCACTCAAAATGGGCCTAGACGTTACGACTCAATTTGAGTAATTACATGGGCCATGTGGGCAAAACATTTTCATAAGAAAAATCCATTTGTCCTCGAAACATGTTATTTTGAAAACATCATGCTCTTTTCAATATAAATTAATTTGTTCCTTTTTATTTAAAAATACTTGAATTATAACTTAGTTTTTAAAACACAGTTGCAATGGCTAATAACTTTTTAAAACATTTAACGATCATTTAAAAGAAAATCCTATAAAAATAATCCATGCAATATTTCCCAAAAATATCAAAATAGGAATTCCCATACCATAACCCATAACTTAAAATAAAGTCCTAAAAAGTTATTATGACAAACCCAAATTAAATTCCATAATAAAATCCAAAATAAACTCATATAGCCCATAAAAGTCCCAAATTATTTTAAAAATCCATAACCAAGAAATCATTATTCCGAGAGCTCATCCGATGACCGAATTTGAGTCCTAATTACAAGGATTATCTGAGACACACAAGTAACATGGGTGAGCTTTAAAAAGGCTCAGTGTGAGATCGATACAAACATATATACATACGATTTATCATGTAACAGTCTGGTTTTGGGGCTAATCGAAACAGTGGTTTCGGGACCACAAATTCGACATAGAAATTTTTATTTTTATTACATTTTTATGGCCTCCAATTTCAAGGAATGATTTTGTGAAAATTTCGTTCGAAAATTTTGACGTTTGGGAACTAAATTTAGTAAAAAGGACTAAATTGTAAAAAATGCAAAAGTTGAGTTCTACATGCTAGAGGTGTCCAATTGCTATGACATTTTAAATTAGAGGTCCTTATATGATAATTAAACCATTTTTTAAATTATTGGACAAAAATGGACATGGTGAGATAAATTTTTAAAGTTTGGCAAAAAGGACATTTTGGTCATTTGGTAATAAAAGAATAAAAAAGGGAAAAGTCAAGTAAAAATTTGTCCATCTTCTTCTTCAAGTGCCGAAATTTATAATTTCACCATATCTAGGGTTTCTTCAACTTTCAAGCTTGATTGTAAGTACATCCTAGCCCCATTTTTAATGCTATTTACGTTTTTGAAGTCGTATTCACTCGATCTTTCCATTTCTACCATTCTTTTGAAGTAAGGTTCATGTTAAAAATTTACCCATGCGTGACATGCATGTATTTTGATTTTTATGGGAGATATTGTATGTTTAAGGTGTGATAAACAACTTTTACTAAGTGATTTTTAGTGAAAATGCATAAAAATGACCTATTTGTAAAAAGTTGTAAAATGGGTAGTAAAAATCTGATTTAATGAAAAATGTGGGCTTATATGAGCATTTTTGTGGTTTGGCTAGGCTTGGTTAACAAAGAAATTAAATGCATTTCATTTTACGAGCCTAGGGACAAAAATAAAAATATGTCAAAGTTTGGGGGCAAAAGTGTAATTTTTTCCACAATAGGATTTTTGGCTGATTTGAGTAATGTGAATATTAATTAAGCTAAATTTTCTACTATTTTTTGTATCAAGGTAAGTTCGTATGTAAATAATGCATTATTACTTATGCTTTAATTGTGCTATTATTGTATGAATTGTCATTTACTCTTTGAATGAATTTGACAAAGTTCAACAAGCGAGAAAATCCCGGTTGAACCTTAGGAATAGTTTGGATACAAATGTCATGACATTAGGGTTAGTTGAGATTACGTCTAAGACCATATCTTGGATATGGCATCGATATGAGACTTTATGTAAGACCATAGCTGGGCTATTGGCATCGATATGAGATCCCATGTAAGACTATATCTGGGATATGGCATTGGTATGGCACTATGTGTGTGAGATATCTCGAGTATCCTTTAGTATTCCAAGTGGTTCAACGGGAAACTTAATGGAAAAGTTTAAGTTGTGAAAGACTATGGTATGTTGGGAAAGGTTATGGTAAGTTGCAAGTTGTATAGGTATGTACATAAAACCCATGCTTAATGAGCTCGATATGTGATGAACCCTCAGTGTGGTATGAGTGAGTAAGTTATGATGTTAAGGTTTTAATAACATCTATGTTAAGTTTGATTATGAAATTTTACAATGATATTTATGTTAATTTACTTCTTGTTAAATTTATGTTAAAGTGTGTTTATGATGCCTATTATTTGCATAGGTACTTACTAAGCTTTAAAGCTTACTCCCTTTTGTTTTTCCCTTGTCTTATAGTGTCACCAAGCCAACTCGGGGATCGAAGATGGTCAGAGATCCATTCACACTATCAAATTATCATTTTGGGTACTTATGATTACATTATTTTGAGTTATGGCATGTATAGGGACTTGGTCATTTTGTTATGTTTTATATTCGATTTGGCCAAATGTGTTGGCTTATAATGGTTGATGATTCATTTTGTAAATGGCCATTGAAATTGAGTAATATTGGTTAAGTACATATGAATATGAATATGTCTTTCATGAATGTGGATTTTGCATGGTTTAAGATGATAAGTATGAGATGTTGTATGAGATAGGAAATAGCATGTAATTTATGTGTGGATGACTTGGTTGTGGCTGAATTGGTTGTATGTATATACTTGGATTTGTGTTGCTTGTTGTTGTGTCTTAGCTGCGTGTTGCTTGTTGAGGAAGAAAATACTCAGATTCGGTCGTAAAGGCAAATTGAGTCCGAGGTTTATTGGTCGTATGAGGTTATAGAATGTATCAGGCTAGTTGCTTACAGACTATTTTTGCCACCTGAGTTATAAAAGATCCATAACGTATTCCATGTTTCGATGCTTCGGAAGTATCGATATGATCCTTCACATGTGATTAGTCCTTCTGAGATTGAAATTCAGCCTGATATGACCTATGAAGAAGAACCGATTTGCATTTTGACTCGTGAGGTCAAAGAGTTACGAAATAAGAAGATCCCATTAGTTAAAGTACTATGGCATAAACACGGTGTTGAAGAAGCAACATGGGAACTAGAGGATGCAATGAGAGAACACTATCTGAACCTATTCACTGGTAAGATTTTCGAGGACGAAAATCGCTAAGGGGAGAGAGTTGTAACAGCCCGATTTAGACCCTAATCAGAACGGTGATTTCAGGATGATGAATCTGAGTCAAAAAATATTTAAAAATTATTTTCTATGTTTATTTTGTGTGAATTTATATCTGTGAAATTTTCGTGATTTAATTTTGTCGTTTAGGTGTCTGATTAAATAAAAGGACTTAATCGCGTAAATTCAAAATTTGATGGTTTTAAGTATAAGGGCCAAATTGATGTTGTCTTATTAAATGGGAGACTTTAAGTTGTAAATAGGCCATTATTAAAATGGGTGGACGATAATGGACATTTATAAGTGAAAATATAATGTTTTAAACTAAGGTTAAAAAGGTAAAATAAATGTTAAATTATTATATATCATATAACATAAAAATAAATTAAGCTATGTTTGTAACACCCCGAATTTGGGCCTAGAAGTATTGGGCCTTGAGTGCGGGTCCGTAAGGAGGTTGTATATAGGTATTTAATTGTGCAATGAAATGACACAATTAAATGTCTACTTTGGTGGTTAATGGCCCTAAGAAGTGCTAGAGAAATCTTGGGTTCAAACTTGGGCTTTAGCAAAAATTTTGGTATTAAGTGAAAAAAAAAAAAAAAAAACCTGGATGCTTGGATGAGGGCTTTTAAATTATTTTGTTAAATAAATGACACAAGAAAGCTTGTAGTCTAGTGGTTGTGGCGTCATTAAGGTTGTATGGGAGCCTGGGTTCAAGCCTTGGCTCTTGCAATTTATTTTGGTTTTTTCTTTTAAGGGAACCTGGACTTTGGCCTTTAGACCTTATAATTAATTGGGGATAAAACATGACACAAAAAGCCTTGTAGCTTAGTGGCAAGTAGCGTGTGGAGCATCTGAGGGAAGGCATGGGTTCGAATCCCAGGGTAAGCAATGAGCATTTATTTTGCTAACAAGGGGCGGCAAGAGTTGGTGTTGAATTTAAACTCTGATGTTGGAGGGATCCCACATCGGGAAGCTAACATAAGAGTGGATGGGAAGCTAGCTTTAAATAGAGAGAACCATGAGGAGAGTAAATGTACCTTTCTTGGCTGATCCCTTTCGCTTTATGGCGTGCTCGTTTGGGTTGGGCGTCGGCTAAGAGTGCTCGGAGCGTGGATTAACTCCAATCTCCTATCAGGTGTGTATTTCTCACTACTCTAGTTGTTGGATGGCTACTTGGGGCCGCGATGGGCCGAAAGGGGCCATGTGGGCCCAATGGGCCTACGGGCCCAATTGAATAAGTTGTTTGATTGTGTTGTAAATATTGACTAGGCTAGGTGAATCCCATATTTGTGGCTAGGTTTGGGCTAAAAGGGCCACACGAGCGTGTGGGACCATTTGGGCCGAGAATGGGCTTTAGGGCTATTCGTATTATTATCCATGTTTAGAATACTTTAGTTTACCAATTACTGAAATGCCCTCAACTTGTAAAATTACCGTTTTACCCTTGATTTACAGAATTCATCGCTTTATCCTCGATTTACTGAATCATCGCTTTTTACCCTCGATTTATAGAATTACTATTTTATCCTCGATTTACTGAAATTCTTGTTTTACCTCGATTTATAAATTCTTTGTTTTATCCTCGATTTACTGAATATCGTTTTACCCTCGATTTATAGAATTACCATTTTACCTCGATTTATAGAATTATTGTTTTACCTCGATTTACAAAATTATCGCTTTACCCTTGATTTACTGAATTATTGTTTTACCTCAATTTATAAAGTTAACAAATACCCTTGGTTTACAAAATTACCAAAATACCCTCAATTATGAAAATTACCAAATACCCCTCGTAGGGTAGAATTACCTAATACCCCAGCAGGGTAGAATTACCAAAATACCCCGTAGGGTAGAATTACCTAATACCCATGTAGGTAGAATTACCAAATACCCTGTAGGGTAGAATTACCAAATACCCCAGTAGGGTAGAATTACCAAAACACCCATGTAGGGTAGAATTACCAAATACCCTCGTAGGGTAGAATTACCGAAATACCCCACAGTAGGGTAGAATTACCAAAACACCCCGTAGGGTAGAATTATCGAAATACCCTGTAAGGTAGAATTACTCAAATACCCTCAGTAGGGTAGAATTACCGTAATACCCTTGTATGGTAAAATGACGAATATGCCCTTATGTTCCGTATGACCGATGTGCTTAGGATTTACGTATATTGATATTGGATTAGTTAAGTTTGAGTGACAGTGTGGTGGTTATCGTAGGTGATTGATTATGGAAACGTTTCAACTTCAACCCATAACGGTGTGTGTACTAACCCTCGTAGTAGCTTAGATTAATATCTGCCACGAGAAGTCGAAATGCTAAAATACCAGATTTCAGAACTTGTAATGTTGCGTGTGGGTATAGATGCGATAAATACGATAAGGTCGGTGTTTATATTGATGGAACAGGTAAGAACTCCAATGTGTTAACAATGGTAAGTTGGGCCTCCATGGGCTGGAATTGGGCCAAATGGGCTTTTGGGCCCATTTGGGTAAAATTGATAGAAAATGGAATTTGGAAAAGTTGCATGTTAACACGGTTAGTATTATTGTAAAATTTGGGTTAAGCGAGCTTCTTCACTAAATCAAGATTCGTAGGGCCCATTAGGGTTTTGGGCCCAAAAGCCCGAATTTGATAAGTGGGTTAAAGATCATTGTTTAAACACTCGTAAATATTGACAAATGTAATGAACATGGAAAACCCTAGTTTTTGGTAAAATTACGAAAATACCCTTATAATATGAAAATGACTGCTTTTGCCCTTGTGGGCAAGTGACTGACTTGGACTGTGTGGTTGACGGATTTGATTGTGAATATATGTTGGTGATATGAATAACTTGACTATGATTGTTTGATTCAAATATGGGCATGACATTCTGCATACATGACATATTGCATGGGATATGGGTTATATTGATGGAGGAAGTGCTAAAAAGGCTCGCCCAGGCATCACAGAAAAAGGGCTTATGCCCCGATTATTAAAAAGAGGCAAGGCCTCCAAAGATATATATAAAGCGACTATCTTTGCAAATGGAGAGTTTGGTTGGGTGGGTTGAGTTATTCCCACATGGAGAGCTTGGTTGGTACGGGTGGAGAGTAGCGGATGGTGGGTCGAGTAGTCTCCCCCAAATGGGCTTGCATACATTCATTTACATTACATGTGATATTGAAATGGGCTTGCATACATTCATTGACATTACATGTGATATTGAAATGGGCCTAAGGGCCATACCGTTTCTGATAAAGGCTTCGCCCAGATGATATGATTTATGAAAAGGCTTCGCCTAGTGATATGATTTATGAAAAGACTTGGCCCTGTGATATGATTTATGAAAAGGCTGCGCCCGGTGATATGATTTATGAAAAGGCTTCTTGGCCCGATGATATGATTTATGAAAAGGCTTCACCCAATGTAGTTAAACGAAAGGCTTCGCCCAAAGATATGTCAAGACTAAATAGGGCTTTGGCCCGCATTGTACCGATCTCGTGTTATTTATCGCTTTGTTTGTTATTGGGATTACACACTGAGTTTTCAAAATAACGTAACGATATAATTAATCAGTTTATCAAAAAAATCTACTTAAATGAATTCCAACTTGTTTTTCTCAAAACCTAACCTAGCACCAAAGTGTGGCAATGGTTGTAGGCATGTCTAGGATTGGATCCAATCAAGAGCTTGGTACTTAAACAAATTTTCTAGGCTCACCTCCTCTCCTCTTTGGATACCTACCGGTGCACACTTCCATTCACTTTATTAACTTAGCAAAGACTATCTTTTAAAACACTAAGAAGGACGTTGAAAGAGGAATGGGTTTTCTTAAAAACTTCAATGTGACACGTCAGATCCGGTCATAACTTCTGGGCCGGGTTTGGGGTGTTACAATGTTCATATATTATCATCCACCGAAACCATAAATAAGAAAAAAAAGAAGAAAAAGAACTAGGGTTCGGCTTCATTCAAGCTTGATTCAAGGTGAGTTCTAGCTCAGTTTTTGATAATTTCTACGTTTTTTAGATCGTTGCTTCGAGTACTACAAAACCCAAGCTTTAATTTTTTATTTTGATGAATATTTTGATTTGTGCCATTGTTGATAGCTTGTGATTTTTGTTGTTTGAGGTTGGAAAATGGAAGATATGTTTTAGATTAACATGTTTTGTATTGGAATTTTTGATGATTTTGAGTAATTAGGACTTAATTGCAAAAATAATTATTTGAGGGACTAAAATGTGAAATAAATTGAATATAAGGGTTTGTTTGAGAGGGTAAAATTTGGCCCAACATAAGTATTTGGAAATTTTGTGTATTTTGTGTTTTGTGCAATAGGGACTAAATTGTAAAAATTGTAAATATCAGATGTAAAATGGTAATTTGCCCATTTATTTGTTTTTGGACTAAATTGAATGAAAATATGTTTGAACGAGCTTAATTTGAATATGTTTAGATCATGAACCAAAGATATCGGATTTGGATCGTGGAAAAATGAAAGTTGTCGGCTAGCAGCCCCGTCCAGTTTTACGACGTCCGAGGTAAGTTTATAAGCAATTAGACGTGTTTATTGGTAGTATAATGTTATAATTACATGCTGTTATGAAATGTTATAATTAAATTATGCTAAGGCCGAATATGTTAAATTTGGCTATGACATTTTCGAGTTCGATTCGACCAAGATACGACGTCTGAAAGCCGCGTATGGACCTTAGGAATAGCTAGGATACATTTGTCATGACATAGAATTCTGATATATGTGTGCGAGTAAGTCCATGGCATCGATTTTCGATTCTGATAAGTGTTTACGAGTAAGACCCTGTCTGGGACAGTGGCATGATATGTGGCTACATGTAAGACCACGTCTAGGACGTTGTCATTGTACGATTTATGTGATTATCCGAGTGTCCTATCCAATTTTGAATGGTTCATCGGGCAAAGGTAAAACGTGATCAGATGTGTTGTATGAGCAAAAAGGGACAGGTATGATTTAGTTTATTGGTTATCGACTTATTGATAAAATGTGTTATGTATGATATAAAGATAAACTTCCATGGTTCATATATGTGTATTCGGCCTTGAACAAATGTTGTATTTATTATGGAAATGATTCTTGGATTGCACTTATATGTACCCATGTATATTCGGCTATGAAAGTAAATTATGTACATGATCTTATAACTGGATTTCTGAGCTTATATAAATGTGTATAATTAACTTGTGAATGAGTAGTAAATATATTATGAATAGCTCTTACGTATATGCGTATGAATGATAAGATATATATGCGGTTATATGGTTAACCTATGTATATGAAATTATATTAAGACATATAAGTTTTGCATTTTGTGTATGTGAACTAGGTGTAATAGGAATATTTAGCTTTGATGGTTAAATGATACTATGTTAGTTTTGACTATTTATACATTCGGTCAAGTGGCATTATAAAAGGAAATAATTATATATGCTTAAAAATACTTCATACGAATGTATTTATAGATGATTGGATTTAAATGTAAAATGATAAAGTATTCTGGTTAGTTTTGTTAATTTTGTTAACATTATTGGGTTATTTATTTGCTTATAGCTTACTAAGCTAAAATAGCTTATCGTGTGAATATTTGTTTCTGTTTTATAGATTTTGGAAAATCAAGTTACAATCTCGGGGATCGTTTGCGAAGCTCATCACACTATCCACTACTTTGGGTACTTTTATAAGTTAAATTAGAAATTATGGCATGTATAAGCTAAAGTATGTTTTGAAAATGTTAATTTTGGGTTGTGTATAAATGCCATGCGAAAATGGCTAAGTTATTATATTAGTATCCGAATTATTTAAGTAAGGCTTTAATTAATCTTGATCATTAAGTTGCTTACTTTGAATGCAAAGTATGTATGATGAGTGTCATATGCTTTGAAAGTAGCTTGCGTGTTATGTTAGGCTTGGTCTTGTAAATCCTTAGGCAAATGTTTAATGAACTCGTTGATTAGTAATTGAAGTTGGAAGTTTAGATTTGCAAGTGATTCTTAAACAACAGGTTTTGGCCAAGAAAGAGTAAAGGTATAATGTATGTTTAGTGTGTTTATTATTATGTGATAGTAAACAGTATATGCGGCATTGTTTCAATAATGTATATGGTTCAAGAATAACCTAGTTGGCTAATTGATATGTATTTAGAGTTTTAATGATACGTTTAGATTTGGCTTTTGGGTAAATGCGCAAGTTGCAAGCATTCATAATGAATAAGATATATGTATAAATGTCTAGTTTTATATTAAGTCTATGTAATGCGCGTGAACATAATATACATTTGATCTGTTTGATGATATGTATATTTGGTCCTATAGTTCATTATAGAAGTCATTGTATTAATAAAAATCATGAAGTTATTGAGTAAAAGAGAAAGGAATGTGCATGATACAAATTTTGAAACTCGTTTATGTATTAAGCTATGATATGCGTATATAATACTTAGACTTGCCATATTATTTAAGTTTTGCATGCCTGGTACATGTGTAAAGTGTTTATGATTACAAGTGCTTATTAATTATATACATATGATGGTTATAAGATTTTTATTAAGTGTAAGTAGTGAATGGGTATAATGCAATATATATATTATATTTATTATTATTGTTTTATGTGGATGATGGGAATATTTACATATACATGAAGTGAAATGTTTTAATTTAAAGGATGTATTAATTTGTGAAATTAATTATAATTAACCATTGAGACTTACGTTTGTGAATTATTATATATACATATATGTGTTCGTTTGAGATGGTGTTTAATTATGTAATGCCTTACGACCCTATTCCGGCGACGGAAATGGGTTAGGGGTGCTACACTACCCGTGTCGAATTTATGAAAATTATTTTTCATATCGAACTTACAGGGGTTTTCACACGGCCGAGCACGCGCCCGTGTCCCTTGCCTGTGTCTTTCACATGGCATAGACACGCCCGTGTCCAAAAACTCGAGCATTCTGTTTATAACGTCAGCATGCATTTAGGAGCACACGGCCAAGACACACGCTCGTGTGATATGGGACATGCTGGCATCCTTCACCCGTGTGCTTATTAACATGCATTCTGACTTAAAATCTAGGTGCAAGGGCCACACGACCATACCACAGGCCCATAGGGGCGATCTGTGTGTCACACACGGCCTAGACACACGCCCATGTGTCTACCCGTGTGGACCTTATTAGGCTATTTTCCAAGCCTTTGGTCACCCCCTCTACATCACTTATACATAAAGGTTACCAAAATACGAAGTAAGACATGATTGTACACTTACAAATAACCTTAAAAAACCTCATTGCATGTAAACCTCGTATCATCGGTTTAACACATTCTAGGTTATTTCCTTAGTTTTAAGGATTTCCATGTCTTGTTAACACTTTTAAAATTGGCTCATTATTATAACTCATTGTCAATTATGGTCAAGTCATCCCATGCAATCATAGGCATGCATAAATTTGTAGGTCATAGCCTACTTCAAAATGAGCCAATTCCCATGCCCATATACAAAAAAGATAGACATATCTTTACATGCCTTAATTTTGGCGAATCAAATGACACATATAACAAAATAAACCAAAGCCCTATACATGCCATTGAACCAAATAAAAGTGTCTTTATACCAAAGTTGGACTAGTTGATAGTGCGTCGACTCTCCAACCGTCTTCCAATCTTTACGAGTCCTCGAGCTCTGTAAGACAAGGAAAAGTAGAGGGGTAAGCATTTACATGCTTAGTAGGCCCAAATAACTGGAAAGTAAACTTACCGATTAATTAGCATACAACCGTATTAAGCAAATAAACCAACAAGAATGAAATGGTTTCCCTATCACATGCACACAATCAACAAGTTAGCCACAATAATAATGTACCATGTAATTTATCTTGGATGAGCTCATCAATCATCATTTCATTTATATACATCATATTAATCTTGTTGAGTTTCTAGGAAATCCCAATGGAGTATCCATTTATCATCAATTCATAAGAATTATCATTTCAGGTATGCACTCCCGCGAACATCACATTTTATGGCGAGATTACCAGTCCAGGCTAAATCCCCCGTATTGTAAACTCATAAGGTGATGTCAGGATTACCAATCCAGGCTAAATCCCTTATAGAGACAAACACCCTCGGATCTAAATTACCAATCTAGGCTAAATTCAGTCCCTCATCGGATTACCCGTCCGGGCTAAATCCACAATGCACACATATTTTTCGGGAGGCTCAACCACTCAAGGAACACCCGTCCGGGCTAGATCCTTTTTATATTTGAGATAAATTGATTACCCATCCGGGCTAAATCCTTCTGCTACACATGCAGGATCTCAAGTAACATGTAAATCATGGTTTATCCACCGAACTTCCTTTTTAACCTCAACTGGGACAATTATTAACATGTCATTATTAAAGATACATTTCATGTATTTTCATGCCATCGTCAAATGTAATTATCATACATTCATAAATCATGCAATTAGGCATATTATGAGTTTACTTTAAGTTATCCGAACTTACCTAGTACTTGTAACATCCTGATTTTCAGGTTTTTTTCGTGATTCTCGAGATTTTGGTTAAGTTTTAAAATTTTGGTATTTGGTTGTGAAATTCATAATTGGAGTGTGTAAGTAGGCTAATGGAAGGCCCATGCGATGGCCAAAACCCAATAGAATTTTTGAATTTTGGATTTAAGAAGTTAGGGGCTTTGGATAGGTGGTTTTATTAAAAATCGTGCGTAAAATGTATCACAAGAAAGCCTCTGGCAGAGTGGCTAAGTGACGCCACTAGGGTGCTAAGAAGGTGGCGTGTAAGTGGTTGGGGGAAACCTGGGTTCGATTCCCTGTGATGGGAAATGTGGTGTTATTTTTATGCTTTGAGCATGCAAGAGTTGTAGCCGAATGGAACTCTGTGGGAGAGAGTTTGAATCAGTCAAACGCATGGATTAAGGAGGGATAAGGGAAGAGATTTTAGGGATTTGAGAGGGAGATAGAGTTAGCCGAATAGAGGGGATTAGAGAGGGGATTTCGGCAGAGGGGTATTAGGTTAGTATTTTCGACATTAGGGACTTAGGTTGTGCCGTTTTCTTCTTTAGGATTAGTCTTTTCTTTTCTTTTTCTTTTCCAGCCGAATCTACCACCCTTCCATTCATCTTTCCTTCCTTTTCTTTTTCTAAAACCAGCCCACTACTCCCTTTTGTTCATCTACTTCTTTCTTTACCTCCACTTCTGCCGAAAAGCCGCAAAAGTCGAACCTGTGAGGCTTGGTGGTGCCAATTCTTTATTGACTAGAAACCCTTCTTTTTCCCTTCACTTTTTGGGGTGGCCAATCCCTTTATCTTTTAGGCTTTAAACGGATTCAGACTGTGGTAAGTATTCATACTCTAAATCGATTTCAATAGTAATTATTGACAAAAGTCGAAACCCCTATAGTTTAGGGAGGTGGCCGATTGTAGGTATAGGCCTTATTGGGCTTCTTCCTTTGATCTTTTATGGTTTGTATAGTGGAGGAGTAGCAAGGCGTGGGGTGTCGATTTGGATTAGCTGGGATCATCGGAGTGACTAAATCTAGTCATCAATTTCGGCAAAGGTATGAACCCTAGAGCCATGGTGGATGGTGGCCGAATATGTAAGAGATGATAATAGATAGTTTTCAATTTGGTTTAACTATTAACATGATCTAATCTATAGGCAGTTGATTAAAGGAGAAATCACGTAGGAGATCTCGTCAAGGAATATCGCAAATCAGGTGTGTAACGAACCCTCTTTTGTAGCTTAAATCGATAAATGCCGAAAAGCCGAAATACTGGAATTCCGGTATTTCGAGGACTTGTGAGCATGCGAACGCTCATTGGTTAGTTAGATTCGCTAAGTTGATGATTGGGATCGTTGGAACAGGTAAGAGCACGATTTTCGGCATCACGGTAAGTTGGGCCTCGAGGGGCTGAAATCGGGCCCAATGGGCTTCCGGGCCCATTTGGGTAAATTTTGGTAGAAAAAGGAATCCTGTTAAATTGCGCGTTAAGACTGTTAATATTGCTATGGAATATAGGCTAAATGGGCCTAGATGACCAAATCGGCTAAGTAGGGCCCATTAAGGGTTTTTGGCCCAATAACTTTGGTTTACTGAGAATGGGCTAGAATCACCAAAAACACTCAAAATTGTTAGTAACTGATAATGAACATGGAATACCCTAATATTTGGTAAAATTACGGAATTACCCTTATAATATGGAAATGATTATTTTGCCCCTAGGTATAAAGGACCATTATACCCCTAGGGTTTAATTATGAATTTGATGCATGAGATTTTGATATACATGTTTTGACATGATATGCACATGATATGTATGATATGCACATGATGTATTCATTTATGCATGGGTTGGGTTTTATATAGATGGAGGAAGTGCAAAAGGGCTTTGCCCCAGTTTACCAAAAGGGCTTGCCCCAGTTTATCAAAAAGGGCTTTGCCCCAGTTATTAAAAGAGGCTAGGCCTCCAGTTATAAGATAAAGTAGCTATGGTGCCAGTGGAGAGTTCGGTTGGGTGGGTTGAGTTATTCCCCACATGGAGAGCTTGGTTGGTATAGGTGGAGAGTAGCGGTTGGTGGGTTGAGTAGTCTCCCCAAATGGGCTTGCATTCATCCTTTGATATTACATGTGATATTGAAATGGGCCTTTGGGCCATACCGCTTACGTGAAAAAGGCTTCGCCCCAATGATATGATTTATGAAAAGGCTTGGCCCGATGAGAATCGTAAACAAAAGGCTTCGCCCAAAGATGCCGATATTAATTTGAGCTCGAAAGGGGCTTGTTGCACATCGAGTTTCCAAACTCACCCCTTCCTTAACCTTGCAGGTGAGCCTTGATGTGGGGACTTGGAGCCGGAGGGGATTCAGAGTGCCCACGAAGATCGCTTTTGGACATTAAAATAAGTAACTGGTTTTCTTTAGTTTATCTTATTTATTATTTATTTTTGGGTTGTAATAAGGCCACTTTAACTTTATTTTCTTCTCTTTTCTGGGATTATTTTATTTTTAATAACTTTAAACTGGTTGATGATAACTCAAATGGGCTAGACTTAGGGCGCGTTTTCAAAACGATACACGTTTTCAAAATAATACAACATCACGATTAATTGGTTTATCAAAGGTGTCCATTAAATAAATTTCAACTCGTTATAACCAAGTGTGGCAATGGTTGTGGGCATGTCTAGGATTGGATCCAATCGAAGAGCTTGGTACTTAAGCAGCCTTCATGGCTCACCTCCTCTGTTTTGGATACCTACCTAGAACACAGCTTCCATTCACTTGGTTAAGCCTTTTCAAAAAGACGGTTTATTAAAGCACTAAAACAAAACGTGGATTTTTAACTTCAATGTGACACATCGGATTTGGCCATAACATCTAGATCGGGTTTGGGGTGTTACAGTACTCATCTCGGTATCGTGTTTCGGTTATTCCGAAACCTTTCATTTTCCTCGATCGACCTCTGAAATTTGTTTCTCGGGGTCTATAAAAATAAATATAAATCGTTAACAACTCACATTATACATTTCAAATCTAAATTTCACCCCTAGTCCAAATGACTGTTTTGCCCTTAACTTTTCACATTTTTACGATTTAGTCCCTAGGCTCGTATAATGAAATGCATGAAATTTCTACATTAGCCAAGCCTAGTAGAATGTTCTTTCCTCTTATGAAAGCCCAAAATTTTCCATTATTTCACATTTCTACCTCACATTTTACGCCTTTTGCAAAAAGGTCATTTTAGGGGTTTTTCATGAAAATCACCTAGGAAAAGATGTTTAACACACATCCAGCTTCCATATTTCTCCATAAACCATCAAAATACAAGTAACTCATGCATGGGTAAATCTCTAAACATGAACCCTAGCATGAAATATGGGTAGAAATAGAGAGAGTAAGCTATTGGGATTTCAAAAATACGAAGAACATTAAAAACGGGGCTTGGGAGCACTTACTACTGAGCTTGAAAATGTTGAAAACCCTAGATATGGTGATTTGAGAATTTTGATTAGACAAGGAAGAAGAATGGCTGATATTTGCCTTCTTTTTCCCATTTTATTTCATTAAATTGCCAAATGACCAAAATTCCCTTAAGCCCTTTCTTTAAGATTTCATCCATACAAGCCCATTTTTGTCCAAAAACTTGGAAATTGGGAAAATTGCTTTCCAAGACCTTCTAATTTATAAAATAAAGCAATTTTATACAAATTTCTTCTAGAATCCAAGTTTTGAAATTTATTCAATTTGGTCCTTATTTTCCAATTAGACACCTTACTCATAGAATTACTTCATGAAACTTTATCACATGCATATTCTCATATTCTAGACCTCATAATAATCATAAAATAAATATTTTGATGTCAAATTTGTGGTCCTGAAACCACTATTCCAACTAGGCCCTAATTCAGGATATTACATTTCTCCCCCTTAGTGATTTTCGTCCTCGAAAGTCTTACCAGTAAACGGGTGCGGATATTGTCTTCTCATGGTTTCTTCCGACTCCCATGTAGCCTCTTCCACACCAAGTCGATGCCATAAAACCTTTACTAAAGCCACATCTTTATTTCTTAATTGTTTAATCTCATGAGCCAAAATCTTGACCGGTCCATCTCCATAAGTCATATCCGGTCTAATCTCAATCTCTGCCGGTGAAATCACATGAGAGGGGTCTAATCGATATCGCGTTAACATGGATACATGAAACACGTCTGAATCTTTTCCAATTTGGGTGGTAATGCCAAACTATAGGCTAATGGTCCAACTCTTTCTATGATCTCGTATGGTCCGATAAATCGCGGACTCAATTTGCCTTTCCGGCCAAATCTCAATACCTTTTTCCATGGAGATACTTTCAAGAATACTCTATCTCCAACTTAGAACTCAATCTCTTTTCTTTTCAGATCAGCGTATGACTTTTACCTATTCAATGTCGCTTTTAAACAGTCTCATATCACTTTAACCTTTTCTTTAGTTTCCTTGATCAGATTAATTCTGTGGATCCGACTCTCTTTAAGTTCTGTCCAATACAATGGAGTTCAACACTTTCTGCCATACAAGGCCTCATAAGGCACCATCTTCAAACTCGTTTGAAAACTGTTGTTGTACGCAAATTCTACCAATGGCAAGTACTTTTTTCCAGCTACCCTGAAATTCGAGGATACAACATCGCAACATATCCTCAAGAATCTAAATCATCTGCTCAGACTGACCATCGGTCTGCGGGTGAAAAGTCATACTAAAACTAAATTTTGTACCCAAGGCTTCTTGTAACTTCTTCTAGAATCTCGAAGTGAACCTCGAGTCTCTGTCTAAAATAATTGACAGCGGTACCCCGTGTAATCTCACAATTTCAGATATATACAAGTCGACCAATCTATCAAGAGAGTAATCTGTTCTTACTGGAATGAAATGAGCTGACTTTGTCAACTTATCCACCACAACCCATATAGCATCTTTCTTTTTTAGGGTTAATGGAAATCCTGTCACGAAATCCATAGTAACTTTGTCCCACTTCCATTCGGGGACCATAATAAGCTGTAACAAACCTGAAGGTACTTGATGTTCAGCTTTGACTTGCTGACATATCAAGCATTTCGATACAAATTTGGAAATGTCTTTTTCATGCCGTTCCACCAGTACATTTTCTTCAAATCATTATACATCTTAGTACTTCCTGGATGAATAAACAAACAACTATCATGTGCTTCTTGCAAGATTTTCTAAATAAACTTATCATCTTTGGGCACGCAAACTCTATCTCTAAACATCAAACATCCATCAGGATCGATCCGAAAATCTGATTCAATGTCCGACTCACATTGAGTTCTTTTAGCTTGCAGGTCACTATCATTAGTTTGAGCATTATAAATTTCCTGCAGAAATGTCAGCCTAGCCTCTAGCTCTGCCAAAACTGAACCATCATCAAGCAATGCTAATCGAGCATCCATGGCTCTCAGTGAAAAAAAGGGTTTTCTGCTTAACGCGTCAACGACCACATTCACCTTTCCCGGGTGGTACTCAATGATCAGCTCATAATATTTAATTAATTCTAATCATCTCTGCTGTCTCAGATTCAATTCTTTTTGAGTCATCAAATACTTCAAACTCTTGTGGTCTATGAATGTACCACAAGTTTAACCATATAAATAATGCCTCCAAATTTTCAAGGCAAAAACAGTGGCGGCAAGCTCTAAGTCATGCGTCAGATAGTTCTTCTCGTGTGGCTTCAACTGCCGTGAAGCATAGGCTATCACCTTGCCATCTTGCATAAGTACACAACCCAGTCTATTGAAGGATGCATCACTGTAGACCACAAACTCTTTTCCCAACTCAGGTAATACTAAAATAGGAGCTTCAGTCAGCAATGCCTTTAACCTCTTGAAACTCTGCTAACACTTTTCTATCTATTCAAACTTAACGTCTTTCTGTAGCAACCTCGTCATTGGAGTCACTATCATGGAGAATCCTTTCACAAATCTTCGGTAGTAACCGACTAAGCCCAAAAAGCTCCTAACCTCGATTACATTTTTAGGTGGTTTCCATTCAACAATAGCAGAGATCTTACTTGGATCAACTCGGATGCCTTCACCCGAAACAATATGACCCAAAAACCCAACTTCTTGGAACCAAAACTCACTCTTGCTAAACTTAGCATACAATTGTTTTTCCCGTAAGGTCTGCAACACAGTTCTCAGATGCTTCGCATGCTTTGTCTCATATTTGGAATAGATCAAAATGTCGTTAATAAACACAACGAGGAACTTATCCAAGTATGGCCGAAAGATTCTATTCATTAGGTCCATGAATATGGCCGGTGCATTCGTTAACACAAACGGCATGACAAAAAATTCATAGTGGCCATACCTCATTCTAAAAGCTGTTTAGGTACATCCGATTCTTTAACTCGCAACTGATAGTAGCCGGCCCTCAGGTCTATCTTAGAGAATACGGTGGCTCCTCTCAACTGGTCGAACAAATCATCGATCCTTGGCAAAGGATACTTATTCTTGATAGTCACCTTGTTCAGTTGCCGATAATCTATACATAGCCTCATTGAACCATCTTTCTTCTTTACAAATAATATAGAAGCACCCTAAGGTGAAAAGCTTGGCCTTGCAAAATCTTTATCAGTCAGCTCTAGCAACTGTGCTTTTAACTCTTTCAGCTCGGTTAGCGCCATCCAGTACGGAGCAATAGAAATGAGAGTTGTTCCTGGCATTAGTTCAATACCAAACTCTATCTCTCTTTCAGGAGGTAACTTAGGTAATTCTTTTGGGAACATATCTGGATATTCACATACTATTGGCACAGATTCAATCTTCAACTCCGTTTCCTTAGAGTTCAATACAAAAGCAAGGTAGGCTTCATACCCTTTTCTCATATATCTCTGAGCAACTATCGCTGTGTTACAACTGGTGGCGTACCCAATTCTCTTGAATCAACCCGTAGAATCTCACCATCTAGGCATTTCAATTCAATATACTTGCTACCACAGTTTACAATTACATCATGCCGGGCTAACCAATCCATACCAAGTATTACATCAAACTCATCAAATGTTAACAACATAAGGTTAGCCGGAAAGCATTGACCTTGAATCGTCAAAGGACAATTCTTATAGACTTTATCAACCAGAACTGATTTGCCTAATGTGTTCGACACTCTAATAATGAATTATGTAGGTTCAATAGGTATGTTCATACTAGACACCAATCTCATGCAAATGTATGAATGCGTCAACCCTGGATCAATTAATGCAACAACACCTGTATTAAAAAGAGAAAAAGTATTTGTGATGACGTCAGGAGCAGAGGCTTCCTCACGAGCGCGTATTGCATACGTTCTTGCCGTGTAACACCCTAAACTCAGCCCAGACGTTATGGTCAGATCTAACGTGCCACATTAAAGTGTTTTATCGAAAACCTTGTTTTTAGTGAAAACCCTTCAAAAGAGAATATTATGTAACTTTCAGTTGCAGAAGCTTTCGTTAAAACAGATGATCTATGAAAACTTGTCATTTTCAAATTAAGTTGTGGAAACGTAGTATTAAAAACAATTATTGTTTAGGAAAACCATGTTCTACTTCTAGCAAGTATAAAGCATAAAAATAATAATAATCCTAGTTTGAAAAAAATATCCATCGAATAGGCCTTATTACAATCCGAACTGAAATAACTTAAAATACTAGAAATGATATGCTTAAAAAAACAAGTCCAAGTCGTCTTGCTAGTTGGCCACCTCGGAGTCCCTCCAACAGTCGAACCACCTACTGAGGATCACCTGAGAAAAATAAAAGAGGGGGTGAGTTTTCAAAAACTCAGTGTGTACAACCCTCAAAGAGTATTAAGAAATCATCAATCACCATAATATCATACATGCAATGCTATGCAACCCACCCCAATAATCCAACCGCTATACACCGACTCTGTCCCCCGGTACACATCATGTGGGGATATAAATATCGACCCACCCATCTGATACACATCAATGGTAGCCCAGTTGCGGTACTACCTTCATTGTAGCAAGCTGCTAATCAAATATTGGGCTTAATAGCCATCAGTAGATCCACGGTCGTCAAGTAACCATGTGATCCTCATATACTTCCTCCGTTCCATAATTCCCAACCTATATGCAACCTAAACAGAATATCATATGAATGCAGCAGATATACATGTAACATCCATAAATCTTACATTCAACACATAGGGGTATTTTGGTTAATTTTCACTCGTAAGGGTATTTCGATAATTTCATTTTATTATGGGCTTATTACTTACCTTGGCCCGTTAACAAGTCCTCGTTGGCTAAAGTGAATAGATACTATGCACCAGGTAGGATTCCAGAGAAGAGGAGGTGGGTCATTAAGACTGCTTAATTACCAGGCTGTCCCTAGATCCAATATTAGACATGCATATACCCGTTGTCACACCTTAACCTTATGACTTGTCCACGGTCACAATTAATTAATTAATTAAGTTTTATGTCTGTTTAAGCAATTATCAGATACTAGGCCCAAAACCCCTTACAAAGCCCAAACAAGTCTACATACCTGTATATGGCCCACTAGGCCCAATCTCATTCATATAGCCCATCGGCCTTAATCACATTCATATGGCCCATCAGCCTCAATCACATTCAAATGACCCATCAGGCCCAATCACATTCATAGTCATGCAATCATATGATTTTTCATCACTTAGTATCAAATTGCCAATTTTGCCTATTATGGGCCCTACAGCCCATCGGCCAATTTATCCCATCCTGGCCCGGTTGGCCAAAACGCAGCCCGCGACCATGAGATCACTCATGGGGCTGTTGATCCCCCTTACGAGTGTTCGCGCACTCGTAAGTCTACCGTAGCCAAACTTTCAGCATTTCGGGATTTACTGGTCTAGTGTGTGTGTGTAGTGTATGTACACACCTGGTACTAAGACGTGTTGCGATCTCCTTAGCCACGAACCTACAAACGATGTCACTCAATGATTAATCACACACTTATCAAATACGATCACTACAAACCAAAAATCTCACCTTTGCCTTACCTTGAATTACAAGCCTTAACAGCCCTTCCTTGATCACTAATCACGAGTATTCCTTAAATATGCACTCATCTTTATCATTAAAACCCAAACACAAGTGACTCGAGATCATCTTAAGTCACTCTTAAATCACCCATGACCATTTGACCAACCTTAACCAATAAATGAGGAACACTTACCCAAAATCCCAAAAAGCCTAAAGAGCGATTCAGCAGAGATCTGAACTCCGAGATTCGATACTAATCCCCTACCAAAATTGATTTAGAAAAGGTGAGGGAGAGAAGAAATTGATACTAAGAAAACCGACTAAAAGAGTAAGCACTTACATAAAAATCAACCGAAGTAGAGGGAGTAGTGGCGGCACAGAGGGTCCTCAGCCAAAGAGGTATTCGACTTTTGAGATTTGTATGATGAAAGGGGTTATTCGGCACAAATAAGAAGAAGAGGAGAAGGAATCAGCTAAAACCAAAGGTAAATCAAAAGAGAATTTGAGTAAAGAAAGAATGGAAAATCAGCACAAAATAAAAGAGAAAGAACAAGGTATTTCGACTTTTAGATCTTTGAAGAGAAATGTGTTTTTGGTAACATAGAGAGGAAAAATTCGACATTAGCCTAGAATCCCCACAATCGACACCTATATATAGACAATAGCCAAATTTCCTATCCCCAAATCCCCAATTCGGCTCCACTTCTCTACACCCCTAATCTTCTAAATTTTCTCCCTGATAACTCCTTAATCCCTTCCTTAAATTTCTCCTCTGATCACTCCCTTCAGAATTTACATCCAACGGCACCACTGGCCATTCATTCAGCAAAAATAAATCCTTCTTTTGAGAAAGGAGGGATTCGAACCTCAAATCTCCTTGCCATGCATGTGACGCCACCTCTAAGCCGCACCTGTGATGCTACTTGCGACTCCAACACAAGGCTCCTTGTGTCCAATTCCTCCTTTATTTATTTAAAAACCAACCTACTTGCCATAAAGGTTCTTTTAATTATTAAACTATAATCTTCTTCACCCTAAAGTTCGAACTCAAAACTTAATCAAGGCCTATTATCACATAAATAACACTTGACTAGGGATATTAAGCACACTTTTTATCCCAACCGAAAAAAAAAGTTCAGGATTTTTGGGGCATTACATGCCGGGGCTCGAGCCTCTAATTTTGTAGTGTCTTTAGCCGTAACTCGACTGCCACTAGCACTTTCAAGATATCTCAGAGGTCTACCTCGTGCAATGGGAGCACTCGACTTCGGGGCTACTTCCACTTCTTTTTCATTTCGCTCTGGGCAGTCCCTGAGGAAGTGGTCAATAGAACCACATCTGAAACATGCACCGCTCTTCAATCTCCGGAGTGAAATTTTTTACAGCTTTTACACTTCAACTTTTGGTCACTTCCCACACTAGTCACCATCGGGGAGGAAGACTTCTGATTACGTCTTTTGGAGCCTCTCGCTCTACCTAAATATCCTACCGAAGAAGTGGAGCACTCATGATGGCTCCTTGGCTTCTTTGTGGGAAATGAGAGTGTCTTACAGCTGGATCTCTTTCTCGAAACTCGAGCCTCTCTCTTTGCTTGCTTTCTTTCATTATTGAGCTCTTCAGTATTCTTGGCCCGATCAGCTAATGCGGCGAACTCTTGTATTTCAAGAATCCCAATCAACAGCTTGATTTCGTCATTCAGACCTTCTTCGAAGCATTTACACATTTTTTACTCTGTTTGAACTCATTCAGTTGCATACTGACTTAGCCTTACAAACTCCCTTTCGTATTCTACTATAGTCTTATTTCCTTGTTTGAGTTCTAGGAACTCCTTTCACTTCGAGTCTAAGAACCTTTGACTGATGTATTTCTTCTTAAACTCTGCTTGGAAAAATTCCCAAGTGATGTTTTCCTTTGGCACCACTAAAGATATGGTCTTCTACCAATGGTATGTAGTATCCTTCAGGAGAGACACGGCACACTTTAAGCATTCCTCAGGTGTGCACGATAATTCGTCTAGTATCTGTGTAGTATTCTCGAGCCAGAACTCAGCTCAGCATCATCATCGATCTTAGCTCTGAATTCCTCAGCCCCATACTCTCTATGCTTATCTATAGAGGCTTTACCAATTCTTACCGGTGTCATACCTCGTGGCAATTCCTCATCAGGTTGGTTAGGGGGCGGGGGAGGCGTTGTATGTTGGGGCGATTCCTCAAATAATCCTCAAACCATTCATCCATCATGTCAAAGAAGGCGGTTCTGGCCTCTTCCTGGCCTTCAGACATAAGCCTTCTACTACTACTAGAAACAGCTCGTTGTACGAAAGCTAGAGTATGGCTCTCAAGTCCCTCGGACTCATCTTGTGCTTGATTGGAAGACATTTACTATATTCAAAAACAATTTAAATAGTTAGGAGATGTCACACTATCAATGTTCGAATAATGGCATGTATAGCGAAACTCGGTATTCTCTACGGTAGTCCTAAAACTGACTAAATCGTAGCTCTGATACCACTAAATGTAACACCCCTTACCCGTACCCGAGACTGAGACCGGATACGAGGCGTCACCAGACATGAACTTGAACATTTTTAGGAAATGCGGGTTACAAAATTTCATTCCAATATAAATAGATCAAATTACATCATAATGTCCCTATTATTGGCCTACGAGGCCCTAAACATACATCGAGAATGATCCGGGACCAAACCAAGAACTTACAAAAGTTCATAAAAAATTTCCTAGGTAAAGCCTCCCACGCCCATATGGAGGCAATGCACACGCCCGTGTGCTTTGGGACACGCCCATTTCCCCTACCCGTGTTAAATTTATGAAAATTGTTTTTCATATCAAACCTACAGGGGTTTTTACATGGCCGAGCACACGCCCGTGTCCCTAGCCCGTGTCCTTTACACGGCCTAGACACACCCGTGTGGCCGCCCGTGTCCAAAAACTCGAGCATTCTGTTTATGATGTCAGTATGCATTTAGGGGTACACGGCCAAGACACACGCCCATGTGATATGGGACACACCTGTGTCCTCCACCCGTGTGTTTATTACCATGCATTCTGACTTAAAATCTAGGTACAGGGGACACACGACCATATCACAAGCCTATAGGGGCGACCCGTGTGTCACACATGGCGTAGACAAACGCCCGGATGTCTACCTGTGTGGACCTTATTAGGCTATTTTCCAAGCATTTGGTCACCCTCTACATCACTTATACTTGAAGGTTACCAAAATATGAAGCAAGACATGATTGTACACTCACAAATAACCTTAAAAAACCTCATTGCATGTAAACCTCGTATTATCGGTTTAACACATGCTAGGTTATTTCCTTAGTTTTTAAGGATTTCTATGTCTAGTTAACACTTTTAAAATTGGCTCATTATTATAACTCATTGCCAATTATGGTCAAGCCATCCCATGCAAACATAGGCATGCATAAATTTGTAGGTCATAGCCTACTTCAAAATGAGCCAATTCTCATGCCTATATACAAAAAGATAGGCATATCTTTACATGCCTTCATTTTGGCAAATCAAATGACACATATAACAAAATAAACCAAAGCCCTATACATGCCATTGAACCAAATAAAAGTGTTTTTATACCAAAGCAAGACTAGTTGATAGTGCGTCGACTCTCCAACCGTCTTTCAATCTTTATGAGTCCTTGAGCTCTGTAAGACAGGGAAAAACAGAGGGGTAAGCATTTACATGCTTAGTAAGCCCGAATATCTGGAAAGTAAACTTACCGAGTAATTAGCATACAACCATATTAAGCAAATAAGCTGTAACACCCCTCGCCCGTATCCAACGCCGAAATAGGGTTTGAGGTGCTACCAAACTTAAACTCAACCAATCTTAAGAAATTGAGCCTTTAATAGGGCTTACGGGGCCCAAAACATGCACTCAAGGTGGTTCAGGACCAACCCGAGGGCTCTAGAAAAACCCAAAAAAATTCATGCTTTAAGGCTCTACACGTCCGTGTGGGTGTAAGGTACATGTCCGTGTGCTAGGGACACGCCCATGTCCTGCACCCATGTGGCCAATTAATTTTTACAATTTTTCATAAAACAAGTGCAGACTTCACACAGCCTGGACACACATTCGTGTCCTTTCACACGGCCACGACACGTCTGTGGCGCAGCCCGTGTGCAAAAACCTGGGTATTCTGTTTCTGACGTCAGCATCACACGACCATGGTACACGCCTGTGTACTAGGCCGTGCCCTTCCACACGGCTGAGACACATGGCCGTGTCTCTACTTGTGTGACCCTTACCATGCATTCTGACTTGAAATTTCTAAGTGCAAGGGACACACGATCTTCTCACACACCCATGGGGCTGACCGTGTCTCACACACGGCCTAAACACATGCCCATGTGTCTACTCGTGTGGACAATATGAGGCTATTTACCAAGCCTCATTGCCACCCTAGTATGCCTATTTTCATGACAATACCAACCAATACCAAATCAAGCATGATAGGCATTCATTTAACCATGAAGATGCATCTATTATAGACTCAAAATGAAAGTTATCCTCATTCAAGGCTTAAGGTAAGGTGTGGAATCTATTCCAAGCCAACACATTTGGAAAATTCTCAAAGACAAAAAATAATAAGGTCTATTCCTATACATGGCATAATCAAAAATATAAATCCAACTATACCGAGTATTACGGCTGATAGTGTGATCGATATCTCTGACTTCAAGGGATCCTTGAACTAATTGGGCAGCACTGAAAGAAAAGGAAAAGGAAAGAGAGTAAGCATAAAGCTTAGTAAGTTGCATATAAGTAAATATATAACAACAATTTCTCCTCTAGTCATCATACTCATAGCACAAAGATAGGCATAAGCTTGACTTATTCATTACCGTCTACTTTAGTCACATTTTCTATTTTATGCTCATTACTCATGCATACCGAATTGGTACCTGTACCACTCACAACATTATTATACTTTTCTTACTAACTTGCTTTCATAACCTTTAAAGTTGAGCCTTTCAGAACATGACCGGCTATTCTATAAGCCTCTATCATGGGTTAAGTTGCCGATGCAATGTCCCAGACGTGGTCTTACACTGGCTATCATGATTGAGGCTGATGCCATGTCCCAGACATGGTCTTACACTAGCTTTCGTACTTACGTGCTGATGCATGTCCCAGACATGTCTTACACTAGCACAACTCTTAGCCGATGCATGTCCCAGACATGTCTTACACTGGCTATCATCATCGAGGCCAATGCATGTCCCAAACATGTCTTATATGGCACTCATCTCTACGCTGATTCCATGTCCCAGACATGGTCTTACACTGGCTCTCATAATGTGGCCGATGCATGTCCCAGACATGTCTCACACTGGCACACAAGTAACTAGAATGTTAAGGCACGAATATCCGGTTTGTTTCCTAGGGTTCCAATGGAATCTTTCTACTATCTCAATTATTACTATGCATTCTCAATTCACAATCTAGCAATTCATGCTATATCAATTTAATGACAATTCAAATATATGTATTAACAATGTAGTTATATTATTTACATACAACTTACCTCGGTTTACAAATGTACTCGACTAGTCCGTTTAGTCGATTTGCTTGGCTTTCCCTCGGTCTAGGTTCGAATTCGATAAATCTCGATCTAAAATAGCAAAGTGCACTCATTTAATCATTAAACACAATTAGGCAATCTAAAATTTACATTTTTGGGTAAAATGACCATTTTGCCCCTAGACCTTGGCAAAATGACCATTTTGCCCCTACAATCAAAATTTGATTTTTATCGAATTTCTTCGTATCTCAAGCCTAGCCAAACTCTTTTTACTCTTATAGCAACCCCAAAATCTCACTATTTCACACACTTAACACTTATCTTGCAACTTTTGCAAAATAGCCCTTTTTGGTGTTTTCATGCTAACACCTTTCACAAAAGTTGTTTATAACATGGCTAAGACTCATACTCTTCCATAAACTCAGAAAACACTACAATTTCATTCATGTAAAAACCCTAAACTCTTAACCATTTTGCAAAATAGACCCCTCATTTGAAAGCTCATGTTTTAAGGGTCTCAAAAATGCAAAAATTATTAACTAAGGACATGTAAATCAGTTACTTGTTGAGGAAATAAGTTGCTGAAATTTCAAAGCTTCAAAAACCCCTATTTTGCTGATATTTTCAGTGGGGAGAAGGCATGGAGAAGAAATAAATTGAAAGCTAAGCTCATAGGTATCATTTTATCATAATATTATGTCATCAAGTCACCTAACATTGACTTTTTGACTAAGTTTGCTTCTTATGGCTAGCCACCTTGTTTCTAGGGGTCAAATTGCTTTTTAAAAGACCCTAATTTTAGTTCTTAGCTATTTAACACATCTTGATACTAAAATATAACTTTTGCCTTTTATGCGATTTAGTCCTTTTTTTCGCAATCGGTTCACAAACATCCAAATTGGCTCATCCAATTTTTCATACGCTAATATAATCATGTCATAACTCCATAATAATAAAATAAATATTCTAACTTTGGATTTGTGGTCCCGAGACCACTGTTTCGACTAAGCCCTAAATCAACAAGTTAGCCACAATAATAATGTACCATGTAATTTATCTTAGATGAGCTCATCATTCATCATTTCATTTATATATATCATATTAATCCCATTGAGTTTCTAGGAAATTCCGATGGATTATCCATTTATCGTCAATTCATAAGAATGATCGTTTTAGGTATGCACTCCCGCGAACCTCACATTTTACGGTGGGATTACCAGTCCAGGCTAAATCCCCCGTATCGTAAACTCATAAGGTGATGTCGAAATTACCAGTCCAGGCTAAATCCCTTATAGTGACAAACGCCCTTAATGAGCTCGGATCTAAATTACCAGTCCAGGCTAAATTCAGTCCCTCATCAGATTACCCGTCCGGACTAAATCCACAATGCACATATATTCTTCGAGAGGCTCAACAACTCAAGGAATACCTGTCCGGGCTAGATCCTTTTTATATTTGAGATCAACTAATTACCCGTCTGGGCTAAATCCTTCTACAACACATGCAGGATCTCAAGTAACATGTAAATCATAGTTTATCCACCGAACTTCCTTTTTAACCTCAATCGGGACATTTATAAACATGTCATTATTAAAGACACATTTCATGTATTTGCATGCCATCGTCAAATGCAATTATCTTACATTCATAAATCATGCAATTAGGCATATTATGAGTTTACTTTAAGTTATCCGAACTTGCCTGGTACTCGTCTCGATATCGTGTTTCGGTTATTTCAAAACCTTTCGTTTTCCTCAATCGACCTCCGAAATTTGTTCTCGGGATCTATAACAATAAAAATAAATCATTAAGAACTCACATTATACTTTTCAAATCTAAATTTCACCCCCAGTCCAAATGACCGTTTTGCCCCTAACCTTTCACATTTTTACGATTTAGTCCCTAGGCTCGTATAATAAAATGCATGAAATTTCTACATTACCCAAGCCTAGCCGAATGTTCTTTCCTCTTATGGAAGCCCACATTTTTCCATTATTTCATATTTCTACCTCACATTTTACACCTTTTGCAAAAAGGTCCTTTTAGGGGTTTTTCATGAAAATCACCTAGAAAAATATGTTTAACACACATCCAACTTCCATATTTCTCCATAAGCCATCAAAATTCAAGTAACTCATGCATGGGTAAATCTCTAAACATGAACCCTAGCAAGAAATATGGGTAGAAATAGAGAGAGTAAGCTATCAGGATTTCAAAAATACAAAGAACATTAAAAACGAGGCTTAGGAGCACTTACTATTGAGCTTGAAAATGTTGAAAACCCTAGCTATGGTGATTTGAGAATTTTGTCTGGACAAGGAAGAATAATGGCAGATTTTTGTCTTCTTTTTCCCATTTTATTTCTTTAAATTGCCAAATGACCAAAATGCCCTTAAGCCCTTTCTTTAAGATTTCATCCATACAAGCCCATTTTTGTCCAAAAACTTAAAAATTGGGAAAATTGCTCTCCAAGACCTTGTTATTTATAATCTAAAGCAATTTCATAAAATTGCTTCTAGAATCCAAGTTTTGAAATTTATTCAATTTGGCCTTTATTTTCCAATTAGACACCTTACTCATAGAATTCCTTCATGAAACTTTATCACATGCATATTCTCATTTTCTAGACCTCATAATAATCATAAAATAAATATTTTGATGTTGGATTTGTGGTCCTGAAACCACTATTTCGACTAGGCCCTAATTCAGGATGTTATAAACAGCCTCACTTACACTTAATTTAATACGAGATGATCGAAAGATCAAGAATGGAATGAGATCGACAATTTTGAGTGATCTAAAAATAATCAATAAAGTGAGAAAATGTGAGTTTTATTCACTAAGGAATCAATAAAAGAAAGAGGAAGCAAAAAGAAAAAAAAAGTTGATCACTAGCGGTAGTGACGACGGTGGTCCAATGGTGGCAGCGACGGTGACAAAGGTGACGACGGTGGTTCGACGGTAGCGGTGATGATGGTGGTCCAACAATGGTGGAGTGGCATTCTGACGATGTGAGAAAATTATATAAGGGAGGAGGTTTCTATGACGATGTGAGAAAATTATATAAAGGAGGAGGGTTCGGTCACCAATATTTGAAAGAAAAAAGAGAGAAGAGAAAAGAAATAGATGCAAGATAAGAAGATCTACGATGGTTTCCGACAACAATCACAACAGTGCACAGTGGTGGAAGGGAAGAGGATTGAGAAGGTAGCATTGAAGGTGGCTAGGAGGTCATTGGTTGTGGTGATTGAAGAACAAAAATTAAACAAAGATGGTGATGGCTCTTTTTCAATTTGAGAGAGAAAGAAGATGAAGAAAAATGAAAACAAAAAAAGAAGTCTTTTCCATGAGGGAAAGAGGGGATTCATTTGGTTTGGAAGTAGGCTAAGAGGAAAAAATCTTATTTCAAATGTTAAGGCACAAAATTTTGTTGTTGTTGAAAAATAGAACCAGCTGAAACTGAAACTAGTATGGACACCAATAGATCACGCCAAGGAAAAGTGCTTTCTACTTCATCTGGAGGAGCACCTTGTGGTAGAATACTAGGAAGAACTACTTATTGAGTTAAAGGTATTATTTTAATAGGATTCTCTATCGAGAGGATTAGAGTTATGAATTTGAGAGTCTACTTTATGGGCCGACTCAAAGGGTGGTATTGGAATTTCGGGCAAAGTAGAAATTGAAGAAGTGTGGGAAATTGTAATTTCCAGCTTTTTATTTGGTCTACACCGTATTAAGAGAGGGCATTCACTACTCTCAGCCTCTTGAGTACTCTCCTCCAATCTGGGCCTCTTCCTCGATGTCTTTGCAATTGTTTTTCTCGATGGAGAAGCAATAGTCTTCTCCTTCGATTGAGGTCCTTTAAGAATGGTTGTGATGTCCATGTTCTGAACTAAGACAGGCATAATGTGTGAATGTGATGAGGATCCTACACCAGCAACATGAGAGTTAGCTTGGTTTGATGAAGTAAAAGTTGTGACATGATTACTTATGATGTTCTAGCTGTGTGGCCAAAGACCACAAATGCTGTAAAAATAGAAGGGAGGTTCCTTTATACACCCTACTAACATATTTGCCAATTCACTATCTAAGTTATAAGGCCAAGCTTTAGAAACAAAAGGCACAATGAGATCATCTAACCACTTTGTAGTATCATTTGGCCAACAACCAATTTGCTTAAGTCTTATAAATAGTATTGGAATAAGTTCCTAACTGAAACATGTTCCACCAAATCAAGTATATGCCCCCTTCTTAATCTTTTATATTGTTTCTCAGCAACCTGAAAGTCTATTGGCTGATATTAGGCATAGGTATTGTCTAGAGTAAGGAACCATCTTGTTAGAAAACCAAATATAGATTCCCGCTTGCATTTGATAAAGATATGAAATATTGTTCTCAATAATGGGTTCACAACCTAAGCGTACACTAAAATGAGCATTGCTAGTAGAAGTTCCTTTCCTTTTTACCATTAGTTGGTAAATATTCTAGAAAACACCCAAAAACGGTGGCTCGTTACTTGTTGTGCATACAACAGTCAATATAGAAAACCACTAGTGTCCACTAGGATAAGGCTGATAACTGCCCGTTGCAATGCTATATTTGTTAAGCATAGCATAAAAGAAAGGGTTGAGTAATAGATGGAAACCGACTTCCAGCAAAATTAAGGGTAAAATGAAACATATGGAATTATCACTTAGACAACATCCACGGGCTCGCGAGAATTCATAAGTAACCTTTGGGTTTTGAATACCTCAAACTCCTAGATATCAGTTCATCTCATCTTGGGTAGTACTATAATTGAACATCTGAGCCTCTACTCATAGCGGAGTATCTTTGAGACCTTAGGGTTCAAATATAATCAGATTTCTTGGGATAGAGTGTAACACCCCTTACCTGAGTCCGAGGTCGGGACCAGGCATGAGGCGTTACCATACTTAACTACATGCATACAATCATTTTTGAGTCACCAAGACTTGATCAAACTTAAAACTTTTTCGAACCCTATTTAAACTCCTTAATGTAAGCCTATGAGGCCTCAAACTCTCATGAAAACCATTCAGAACCAACTCGGGTCCTTAAACTGACTTAATAAAAATAACCCTTAAAATAGGGCACACACCTGTATGGAAGGGCAACATGCCCGTGTGATCATTACAACATGGCCGTACTGTGGCCCGTGTGACACACGGCCTAAGCATCTAGGGGCACACCCATGTCCCATACCCGTGTGAATTAAATTCTAAATTCAAACCTACAGTAGTTTTCACATGTCCTAACACACACCCGTGTCTATGGCCCGTGTCCCTCACATGGCCATGACACGCCTGTGTCCTAGCACGTGTCCAAAAACCTTGACATTCTGTTTCTGATGTCAGCATCTAATAAGGGGCACATGGCCAAGGCACACGCCTGTGGTCGAAGGCCGTGTCCTCCACACGGCTGAGACACACGGCCAAGTCTCTACCTGTGTGTTTACTACCACGCATTCTGACTTGAAAATTTTACGTGTAGGGGACACACTACTGAAAAATAGGGCTGACCGTTTGTCACACACGGCCTAGACACACGCTCGTGTGTCTACCTGTGTGGATGATATAGGGCTATCTACCAAGGCCATTGCCATCGTGAAACGTAATCTATCATACCCAAGTCTATCATAACATGATTTCTCAACCAAGCAACCATAACTAAGGCTTATATACATTGCATACATATACGACTGTGCCATCAATTTTCACATTCATGAAAGGTTTTCTTGCATCTATAAAATAACTTTCAATATTAGCCATTATTCATGGCTTTATACAAAATGAGTCAAGTACTAGATTAAGCCAACACATTTGGCCCCGAAACAGTGACACAAAACTTAAAAGCCAAGATCCTATACATGCCATAATCAAAATGAAAGATCTAACTATACCGAGTGCTTCAGTTGATAGTGTGACTGGCTTCTCTAACGTAAACGATGATCCTCGATCTACTTTGGCGGCACTATAAGAAGATGGAAAAGAAATAGGGTAAGCATAAAGCTTAGTAAGTTGCATGCAAATGAATATAACAACAATTTTACCATTCATCATCATGCTCATAATACGAAAGTAGGCATAAGCATAACTTACTCATCACTATCCAATACAATTCACATAGCATATATTGAGCTCACATCTCATACATTTCAATAGGTACCTATACCACTCACAACATAATTATACTTTTCTCATTTAACTTAAACTGTAACTCTCACCATTAAACCATTTGGAATACTATCGAATATTCACTAAGCCTTAAACATAGGGTGTAATGTCGATGCCATGTCCCAAACACGGTCTTACACTGGCTCATCTATCAAGTCGATGTCATGTCCCAGACATGGTCTTACACTAACTTTTAAAATCGAGGCCGACACCATGTCCCAGACATGGTCTTACACTAACACCTCTATACGTGCCGATGCCATGTCCTAGGCATGGTCTTACACTGGCTTACATCATGAGGCCAATGTATGTCCCAAACATGTCTTACACTAGCCCTCGTCTCATTGCCGATGCCATGACCTAGACATGGTCTTAGACTAGCTCTTATAATGTGGCTGATGCATGTCCCAGACATGTCTTACACTAGCACATATATAACCCAAATGTCATGGCATGAATATCCGATTTTATTCCCTAAGGTTCAAACGGGAATTCTACTATCTCAATACTCAACTTACATAATCATTTCCACAAACAAGCAATTGATGCTATATCAATTCAAACACATATAATAACAATGTAGTTGTATTATTTACACACAACTTACCTCGAATTACAAAATGTAGATGACTAGTTCGGCTTAGTCCACTTGCTTTGCTTTTCCCCGATCTAGGCCCGAATTTTGTAATTCTTGATCTATAATGGTGAAGATTCACACATTTAATCATGTTATTAATCTAAGTACTCAACAATTTAAAAATTGGGCAAAATGACCATTTTGCCTCTAGACTTTTGCAAAATAACCATTTTACCCTTAGGTCCAAAAATCGATTTTTATCATATTTTCTCATTAATCAAGCCTAGTTGAATACTCTTTATACTAGTATCATCTCACAATTCTTATTATTTCACACATTTATCACCTATTTTACAACTTATGCAAAAATGGTCCCTTTTAGGGTTTTCACAAGAAATCTCTTCACAAAAATTGTTTATTACACTACCATAACTCATACACTTCTATAAAATTTTAGAAAACAACATGAAAACACTCATGGAAAAACCCTAGACTTTCAACCCTTTTGCAAAATAATCCCCTCATTTGAAAGCTCATGTTATAAGGGTTCTAAAAGTACAAAAACATCAAGAAAAACCATCAAGATCACTTACTTGTAGAGAGACTAAGTGGCTTAAATTTCAAGCTTCAAAAACCCCTCTAATGGCTAATATTTTCAGTCAAGAAGAAAGGATGGAAGAAAAAGATGATGACTAGGCTTTTAGGGTATTATTTTATCACATATTAGGTCATCAAATACCTAACACTTTGACCATTTAAATTTCTTTGTCTCATGGCTGGCCAAGCCATAATATAAGGGTCTATTTACCCTTTAAAGACCTCCAATTTAAGTTTCATGGCAATTTAACACCCTTAGCTATCCATTCAAGACTTTTGCACTTAATGCGATTTAGTCCATTTTCGCGATTAAGCTCACAAATGCTAAAATTACTTCACCAAATTCTTCATGCACTAATATAATAATGCCACAACACATAAAATAATATCAAAAATAATTTCTCTAACCTCGGTTCAATGGTCCCGAAACCACTGTTCTAACTAGGCCCACAATTGGGCTGTTACAATTCTCCCCCTTAGGGATTTTCGTCCCCAAAAATATTATCGGTGAATAGATTCGGGTATTGGTCTCTCATTGTAACAACCCGATTTAGGGTCTAGTTAGAACAGTAGTCTCGAGACCACGAATCTGAAGTTGGGAAAATTATTTTTATTATTACGAGGTTATAGTAAGATTTCATTAGTGCATGAAAATTTTGGTAAGTTAATTTTGATGTTTGAGAGCTCAATTGCAAAAAATGACTAAATCGCATAAAAGGCAAAAGTTGCATTTTAGTACCAAGATGTGTTAAATAGCTAGAGAACCAAATTGGGGGTCTTTAAAGGGTAATTAAACCCTTTTTCTATAGCATAGCCGGCCATAGGGGAGAAATTTTTGGAGAAGGTCAAAATTAGGTGAAGATTAGGTCATCAATTTTGACTAGTGTGATATTAAATAAAACAATAGAGAGAAGCTATCATCTTTCTCTCTTGCTAGCCAAAATTATCAGCCATTGTTGGGGTTTGAAAGCTTCAAAAATTTCAGTAACTTTAAGCCCTCTCAAATCAAAAATTGCCAAATCCAAACCTAGACCGGGGGAAGGCCAAGCAAATAGACTAAATCGACTAGTCGAGTACATTTTGTAAAATGAGGTAAGTTGTATGTAATTAATATAACAACATTGTTATTACATGTATTGAATTGTCATTGAATTGATATAGCATGAATTGCTAGATTGTCAATTGGGAATGCATAGTAATAATTGAGATAGTAGAAAGATCCTATTGGAACCCTAGGAAACAAACCGGATATTTGTGCCTTAACATTCGGGTTACTTGTGTGTCAGTGTAAGATATGTCTGGGACATGCATCGGCCACATTATGAAAGCCAGTGTAAGACCGTGTCTAGGACATAGCATCGGTGTAGAGATGAGTGCTAGTATAAGACTTGTCTGGGACATGCATCAGCCTCGATGATGATAACCAGTGTAAGACGTCTCTGGGACATGCATCGGCTAAGAGTTGTGCTAGTGTAAGACATGTTTGGGACATGCATCAACACGTATATACGAGAGCTAGTATAAGACCATGTCTAGAACATTGCATTGGCCTCGATGATGATAGTCAGTGTAAGACCATGTCTGGGACATGGCATTGACAACTTATCCCATGTTTGAGGCTTACAGAATATCCGGTAGTATTCCGAAAGGTTTAACTTTAAGGGTTACGAAAGTAATTTACTAAGGAAGGTCTAATAATGTTGTGAGTGGTACAGGTGCCTATTTGGTATGCATGAGTAATGAGCTCAAATTAGAAAATGTGTCTTGGGTAGACGGTAATGAGTAAGCCAAGTTTATGCCTACCTTTGAGCTATGAGCATGATGACTAATGGTGAAATAGTTATTGTATATTTGTTTATATTCAACTTACTAAGCTTTATGCTTACTCTCTTTCATTTTCTTTTTCTTTCAGTGTCACTTATTTAACTCAAGGATCCCTTGAAGTCAGAGATATCAATCACACTATCAGTCGTAATTCTTGGTATAGTTGGATTTATATTTTTTATTATGGCATGTATAGGGCTAGACCTCATTGTTTTGTGTCTTTGAGAATTGACCAAGTGTGTTGGTCTAGAATAGATCCTACTCTTTACATTGAGCCTTGAATGAGGGCATTTATTTTGAGTCTATAAATAATGCATCTTCATGGTTGAATGAATGTGTTTTATGCTTGTTTTGGTGTTGGTTGGTATTGATATGAAAATGGGCATACTAGGGTGGCAATGAGGCTTGGTAAATAGCCTCATATTGTCCACATGGGTAGACACACGGGCGTGTGTCTAGGCCGTGTGTGACACACAGACAGCCTCATGGGCATGCGAGAAGGCCGTGTGTCCCCTACACTTAGAAATTTCAAGTCAGAATGCTAGGTATTGGTCACACAGGTAGAGACACGACCGTGTATCTCAGTCGTGTGGAGGGGCACGGCCTAGTACACGAGCGTGTGCCATGGTTTTGAAATACTGACATCAGAACCAGAATACCTAGGTTTTTGTACACGGGTTACACCACGGGCGTGTCGTGGCCGTTTGAAAGGACACGGGCAAAGGACACGAGCGTGTGTCCAGGCCGTGTGAAGTCTGCACTTGTTTTATGAAAAATTATGGGATTTAATTTGGCCACACGGGTGCTGGACACGGGCGTGTCTCTAGCACACGAACGTGTGCCCTATACCTACACGGGCGTGTGGAGTCTTAAGGCATGAATTTCTCCAAGTTTTTCTCGAGCCCTCGGATTGGTCCCGAACCAACTTGAGGGTATGTTTTGGGCCTCGTAAGCCCTACCGAAGGACAATTAGATATGAAATGAAAAGTTTTCAAATTGAGTAAATTTTTATGGCACAATTTCCTAAGATTGGTTGAGTTTAAGTTCGGTAGCACATCAAACCTTATTCCGACGTTGGATACGGGCGAGGGGTGTTACACTCATGGTCTCCTCGGGTTCCCATGTGGCTTCTTCGACTCCATTTCTATGCCATAATACTTTAACAAGTGCAATACCCTATTCCTCAATTGTTTTATCTCCCGAGCCAAAATCTTAACCGACTCCTCGCTATAAGTCATGTCTGAGCTAATCTCTACCCCTATTGGTACGATCACATGTGAAGGATTCAATCTATATCAATGTAACATGGACACATGAAACACGTCGTGAATCTTTTCCAACTCTAAGGGCAAAGCCAATCGAAAGGCAATAGGCCCTACTCTCTTTGTAATCTCATAAGGTCCAATAAACTTTGGACTTAATTTGCCTTTCCTTTTGAATCAGAGAACCTTCTTCCATGGGGATACTTTCAAAAATACTTTATCCCCGACTTGAAACTCGATCTCTTTCCATTTCAAATCCGTGTAGGATTTCTGTCTATCCGAAGCGGCTGTCAAACAGTCACGAATCACCTTAAATTTCTTCTCGGTCTCTTTAACTAAGTCAACCCTGTTTATCTGATTCTCTTTTAGCTCGGTCCAATACAAGGGTGTTTTACACTTACGCCCATACAAAGCCTCATAAGGTGCCATTTTTAGACTTGACTGATAACTGTTGTTGTAGGCAAATTCGACTAGCGGTAAATGTTTTTCCCAATTGCCTTGGAACTCGAGAACACAACACCACAACATATCTTCTAAGATCTAAATTACTCTCTCCGACTGTCCGTCGGTTTGTAGGTGAAATGCTATACTAAAATTTAGTTTCATTCCCAATGCCTCTTGCAAATTCTTCCAAAACTGTAAGGTAAACCTCGAATCTTCATCCGAAATAATCGACAAGGGCACTCCATGAAGTCTCACTATCTCAGGAACATATAGATCGGCCAATTTCTCAAGGAAGTAGTCGGTAAGCACTGGTATAAAATGTACCAACTTTGTAAGCCTATCAACAACGACCCAAACGAAATCCTTTTTTTTTTGGTGTCAAAGGCAACCTTGATACAAAATTCATGGTTACTCGGTCTCATTTCCACTCGGGAACCATTACAGGCTAAAGTAAACCCGAAGGTACTTGGTGTTCGACCTTCACTTGTTGACAAACTAGGCACTTAGAAACAAACTCAGAAATGTCTTTTTTCATTCCCAACCACCAGTACATTTTCTTCAAGTCATTATAAATTTTCACACTACCCGGATGGAAAGACAAACAACCACTATGTGCCTCTCGTAAAATCTTTTGTATGAGCTCATTATCCTTGGGTACACAAACTTTGTCTTGGTACATCAACCATCCGTCAGTACTAATCTAAAAATCTAATTCAACACCCGACTCACACTGAGTTCTCTTGACTTGCAATTCACTGTCATTATTCTAAGCTTCACAAATTTCATGAAGGAATACAGGTCTAGCTCTCATCTCGGCTAGAATCGAGCCATCATTAGTCACGATCAACTGAGCATTCATAGCCTTGAAGGCGAACAATGATTTCCTACTTAGAGTGTCGGGGACTATATTCGCCTTCCCCGGGTAGTAGTCAATCACTAACTCGTAATCCTTTATCAACTCTAGCCACCTTTATTGTCGTAGATTCAACTCCTTCTGATTCATTAAATACTTGAGACTTTTATGGTCTGTGAACACTCGACATCTCTCGCCATACAAATGGTGTCTCCAAATTTTTAATGCAAACACGATGGCTGCTAGCTCTAAATCGTGGGTCGGGTAATTCTTCTCGTGTGGCTTTAGCTGTCTCGAGGCATAGGCTATTATCTTGCCTTCTTGTATAAGCAGGCACCCTAATTCATTCAAGGATGCATCACTATACACCACAAATTCCTTTCCCGATTTTGGTTGCACTAACACTGAGGCTTCGATCAACAAAGCCTTTAGTTTCTTGAAACTCTGTTGGCACTTCTCCGACCATTCGAACTTGACATCCTTTTGTAACAACCTTGTCATCGGAGTGGCTATCATAGAGAATCCATTTACAATCTTCTGTAATATCTAGCCAAACCCAGTAAGCTTCGAACCTTAGTCACATTCCTCAGTAATTTCCACTCAACGATAGCCGAGATCATACTCGGGTCAACTCTGATCCTACCACCCGACACAATGTGTCCTAATAATCCAACTTCTTTAAGCCAAAATTCACTCTTACTGAACTTGGCATGTAATTGTTTATGTCTCAATGTTTGTAAAACTATTCTCAGATGCTCCACGTGCTCACTCTCATCACTTGAGTAAATCAATATGTCGTCGATAAAGACCACCACAAACTTATCCAAAAAGGGCCGAAAAATGCGGTTCATTAAATCCATAAACACAACAAGAGCATTTGTTAAACCGAAAGGCATAACAAGAAACTCATAATGCCCATACCTCGTCCTAAATGCGATTTTCGGTACATCTTTCTCCTTAAACCTTAGCTGGTAGGAGCCAGACCTTAAATCGATCTTAGAAAACAATGTGGCTCCCTTCAATTGATCGAACAAATCATTGATCCTTGGCAAGGGATACTTGTTCTTCACAGTCACTTTGTTAAGCTATCGTTAGTCTATGCACAATCTCATAGATCCATCCTTCTTCTTCACAAAAAATACCAGAGCACCTCACGGTGAGTAGCTCAGTCTCACAAAACCTTTATCTGTTATATCTTGTAATTGAGTCATCAACTCCTTCAACTTCGTTGGAGCCATTCTATACGGAGCAATCGAGATAGGTGCCATACCGAGGACCAACTCGATACCAAACTCAACTTCTCTAATTGGAAGCAATCCGGGCAACTCTTTCAGAAACACATCCTGATACTCACATACCATCAACACTGTCTCGATTTTTACTTCAGATTCTTTGTTGTTCAACACAAATGCTAGGTAGGACTCATACCCTTTTCTCAAATATTTCTCAGCAGTCAAAGACGAGATCAGTACTGATGAATTATCCGGTTCACTTGATTCAACTTGAATAATATCCCCATTCTCACTTTTCATTTCAATGAACTTGCTACCACAATTGACTATCATTTTATGAGCAGTCAACCAATCCATGCCAAGAAATAGATGAAATTCATCAAACGGTAGTAGCAAGAGGTTAGCCGGAAAACAATGACCTCTAATCATTAAAGGACAATCTCTACACACTTTATCAACTATCACGTGCCTGCCTAACAGGTTTGACACTTTTATCACAAATTCGGTAGATTCAACAGACATATTAGTACTGGGTACTAATTTCATGCATACATAGGAATGGGTAGACCTTGGATCAATTAAAGCAACAACAGAAATATCGTGAAGAGAAAAAGTACCTGTAATCACATCTGGTGAAGATGCCTCTTCGCGAGCGCGAATGGCATAAGTCCTTGCAGGTGCACAGCCTTTGGACCTCACAGCTGAATCTCTAGGGGTGCCTCTACTGCTAGCCCCACTACTCGGGTTTTTCTGAGGTCTACCCCTCGTAGGAGTACTACTCGCCCTCACATATTGCTTTTTCTCTTTCTCATCTAATTCAGGGCAGTCTCGGATGAAGTGGTCTAAAGATCCACATTTGAGGCAACCTCTTTCATTCCCTCGGCACTCGCCAGAATGATGTCTACCACACAGCGAACACTCTGGCCTATATGGCTGAGCACTACCAACACTAGCGATAGAAGCGGTTTGAGCTTTAGACGTCGTGTGCTGCTTGTTCTTGCTCTTGCTCGAGAACCCTACTGACGTGTTCGATTGAGTAGGAAACTCTCTCGATTTCTTAGATGAGGTCTAATGTGATTTCCCCATCTATTTTTTCCTTGAGTCTCGAAACTCACTGTCAGCTCTTCTCTTCTCTTTGGCCAATTCCTCGGTGTAACTTCCCGAAATAGGGCATAAACGAAACAGTGGTTACGAAACCACAAATTTGAGGTAGAAAAATTTATTTTATTATTATTTTGAGGTTCATGATATGATTACATGATTGTGCAAAAATTTCGTGATGAAATTCTATGCATAAAGTGCTTAAGTTGAGGTCAGGGATTAAATCGAATAATTTGCAAACTTGCATTCTAGAAGTTTTTAGTATGAAATTGTTTTGGAATATTAATGAGGAGGTCTTAAATAGAAATTTAACCAATTTTAAGTTCATGGACAAAAATTAGGACATGGAAGGAATTTTTGAAAGTTTAGTAAGGAGGGGCATTTTGGTCATTTGTATATTAAATGAAATAAAATGGGAAAAATAACACAAAATGGTCATCTTTCTCATATTGTTGCTGCCGAATTTTGCTCTCTCCATAGCTTGAGTTTCTTCAATTTTCAAGCTCCATAGTAAGTGAGTCCAAGCCCCGTTTTTAATGTTCTTTACGTTTTCGGAGTCCTGGTAGCTCGATAAAGCTTATGCTAGCAATAATTTAAGTTAGAGTTCATATTTGGAAAAATACCCATAGGTGAAAAGTGTTTATTTTGATGTTTTATGATAGAATATGAGGTCTTAGATTATGTTAGACAACTTGTGCTACTCAGTTTTAGGTAAAAACGAGTAAAATGGCTTAATCGGTAAAATACCTAATAGTCATAAGTGCATGTTAGAGTATGAATTTGATGCTGCCATAGAAGGGAAAAATGATCAGCATGTCATAAAACATAAGAAAATAGGTTGAAGTTTAATTTACGAGATTTGGGGTAAAAGTGTAAATATGCAAAGGTTTAGGGGTAAAAATGTAATTTTTCCAAAGTTTGAGTAAAGGACTGTTTTGATAAATGTGAATATTAAATAAGTTAAATTTTCTATTATAGATCAAGAAGAACGAAATTCAGGAGTAGATCGGGGAAAAGAAAAAGTAAATGACTAAATTGTAAAGTTTAGTCACATTTTGTATCGAGGTAAGTTTACAGTAAATAAATGCAATATTCTTATATTTTACATTATTATTGTTAATTTCCAGCATTTATATACTTATTATTTTTTTGAGAATATTTAAAGTCGAATTAAAGGCGAAGTAGCAGAGAAAAAGCATTAGGAAGCCCCGTTTGAACCTTAGGAATATTAAGATATTGGGGTTGACAGGACAGGATAGAAATGAGCCATGTAAGTCCATATCAGATATATGGCTTTGGAGACAGGAATGAGCCATGTAAGCCCATATTATATATATAAATATGGCATTGGAGATAGGAATAATTCATGTAAGTCGATGTCGAAGACATGGCATTGGCAGGACAATGATAGATAGGAACGACCCTAGTATCCTTAGTATTCCGAGTGGTTCAACGGGTCATTGTATATGTTAAATCATAGTGAATTATCAGTAAAAAGGGAAGGTAGATTATATTTATGAATAGTGAAAGGTCAGGTAAGAAAGAAGGTAAGTGAGTAAAGAAGAAGGTAGAAAATGAGAAGTAAAGAAAGTTTATGAGGCTAGGTGATTTGATGTATATTTATTCATTATGTTGAATGTTGTAATTTATTTGCTTGTAAGCTTACTAAGCCTAGTGCTTACTCTCTTATTTTCTTTTTCTTATAGTTTTTATCAAGCCACTCGGGGATCGAAGGAAACGTCGGAGACCCGATCACACTATCGAAGAAATTACATTAGTATAGTTAGACGTTTCGTTTTGTGTATGGCATGTATAGGAACTTGGTTTCTTTTGATATGATATGATCAATGAATGATGTGTAAATATTTGCTAGTGATTAGCTAATAGAATGGATGATGATATACATGTTTAATAGTATGTATGATTAAGTAGTAACTATCACCTGAAAATTATGAAAAATGTGAAAGTAACTTAAAAACGGATTCAAGTATCAGAAATAACGTGATTTTGAAAAATCACAAAAATTTGTAGAGACATGGTTTGATAGTGAATAATATATTAAATTAAAGCTCATTGTGTCTATTTTCATATGTAATAAGCAAAGTAGGTAAAGGTTTTTTATTTTATAAGATATATGAGTTTTAGTGAAATAGGGCCAGAGTGATTTCTAGATCCCATATTTCAACTTTATAAATTCACCATAAATTTTATAAAAATAGTTAGGTGGTGTACTTTATATGGTTAGAATCCTTATCTAATCTAGTTTTAATAGAAATAAACGGTATTGTCATATGAATTTTTTTATAGGGAGAAAAGTGGTTCATAGTAAGTAGAGGTCAGTGCAGTTGAATTCTGAAACAGGAGTAACTTTAACTAATAACCTGTACTAATTGGCTCAACCAAAAATTCTAGAAAAAAATTAGTAAATAGATATATGAGTCTAGTTTTAGGGAAAATTTACGGAATTAGATTTCAAGTTTCGTAACTCGAGATATGAATTTTTAAGCAACCATGATGCAGAAAAATAGTTTATTCCGAAAATTAATATAAGTAGTTAGAATTGTTTAAAAAGGTAAAATAAGATTAGTAACACCTCAAGCTTAACTCCGATGACGGTTTCGAGCGTGGGGGCGTTACACTCGGCCTTACATGATCTCTCCACGAGCACTACAAATTCCCTCAATTCTAAAATGCCCACTAATAGACGGATATCTTCATTTAGACCATCTTCAAACCTCTTACACATGATGGTTTCTGTGGATATGCACTCCCGTGCATATTTGCTAAGTCTCACAAATTCACGCTTGTACTCCGTCACCGCCCTACGGCCTTGCTTTAGCTCTATAATTTCTTTCCTCTTTCAGTCTATAAACCTCTGACTAATGTACTTCTTTCGAAACTCTTCCTAGAAGAATTCCCAAGTTATCCTCTCTCTCAGTACAATGGACACGAGAGTATTCCACCATTGGTAGGCTGAGTCTCGTAGGAGTGACACTGCGCACTTCACGCACTCTTCAGGCGTGCATGTTAGCTCATCAAATACCCTAATGGTATTTCCCAATCAAAACTCTGCTCTCTCCGGGTCATCATCAATATTTGCGCGAAATTCCTCTGCTCCTTGCTTTCTAATCCTATCCACCAGAGGTTTCTCTCTTCTAGCCATTTCTGCTCCTTGAGGAGCTATATGAAAGGGTTGAGGAATTGGGGGAGGTGAGGGAGGTGGATTATTCATATTCGGACAAATAAACTCCGAATACCATGCATCCATCATGTGGAGGTAAGCTTCTCTAGCCCCTCTGCCTTGACTCATTGTCACGTGCCCATTATCGACTGGCACGGTCCCTTCGGTGGGAGCCGACACACTACTTTCCACATCATCGGCGATAGCTACGTCAGGATCCATTTACTATATAAATAAAAACACAATTTATCTCGTCAGGAGTCGTCACACTATCAATATACAACTATGACAAGTATAGCCAGACTCGTACCCACGCTAGGTTAGTCCTAGAACTGATTAAACCATAGCTCTGGTACCACTAAATGTAACACCCCTTACCCGAGTCTGAGGCCGGGACCGGCCATGAGTCATTACCATACTTAACTACATGCATACAATCATTTCTGAGTCACCAAGACTTGATCAAACTTAAAACTTTTTCGAACCCTATTTAAGCTCCTTAATGTGAGCCTCCGAGGCCTCAAACTCTCATTGGAAACCATTCAGAACCAACTCAGGTCCTTAAACCAACTTAATAAAAATGACCCTTGAAACAAGGCACACGTCCGTGTGGAAGGGGAACACGCCCGTGAGATCATTACAACATGGCTGTGCTGATGGCCCATGTGACACACATGGCCTAAGCATCTAGGGGCACGCCCGTGTCCCATACTTGTGTGAATAAAATTCTAAATTTGAACCTACAGGGGCTTTCACACGGCCTGACACATGCCCGTGTCTATGGCCTGTGTCCTTCACATGGCCATGACACGCCCGTGTCCTAGCCCGTTTCCAAAAACCTTAACATTCTGTTTCTGACGTCAGCATCTAATAAGGGGCATAAGGCCAAGGCACACGCCTGTGGCTAGAGGCCATGTCCTTCACACAGTTGAGACACACGACCGTGTCTCTGCTCCTGTGTTTACTACCATGCATTCTGACTTGCAAATTTTACGTGCAGGGGACACACTACTGAACAATGGGGCTGACCGTGTGTCACACATGGCCTAGACATACGCCCGTGTGTCTACCCATGTGGACAATATATGGCTCTCTACCAAGCCCCTTGCCACCCTGAAACACAATCTATCATACCCAAGTCTATTATAACATGATTTCTCAACCAAGCAACCATAACTAAGGCTTATACACAATCTATCATACCCAAGTCTATTATAACATGATTTCTCAACCAAGCAACCATAACTAAGGCTTATATACATTGCATACATATACGACCGTGCCAACAATTTTCACATTCATGAAAGATTTTCTTGTATCCATAAAACAACTTTCAATATATTCATGGCTTTATACAAAATGAGTCAAGTACTGGATTAAGCCATCACATTTGGCCTTGAAACGGTGACACAAAACTTAAAATCCAAGATCCTATACATGCCATAATCAAAATGAAAGATCTAACTATACCGAGCGCTTCAGTTGATAGTGTGACTGGCTTCTCTGACGTAAACGATGATCCTCGAGCTACTTTGACGGCACTATAAGAAGATGGAAAAGAAATAGGGTAAGCATAAAGCTTAGTAAGTTGCATGCAAATGAATATAACAACAATTTTACCATTCATCATCATGCTCATAATATGAAAGTAGGCATAAGCACAACTTACTCATCACTATCCAATACAATTCACATAGCATATATTGAGCTCACGTCTCATACATTTCAATAGGTATCTATACCACTCACAACATAATTATACTTTTCTTGTTTAACTTAAATTGTAACTCTCACCGTTGAACCATTTGGAATACTATCGGATATTCACTAAGCCTTAAACATAGGGTGTAATGCAGATGCCATGTCCCAGACATGGTCTTACACTGGCTCATCTATCAAGTCGATGCCATGCCCTAGACATGGTCTTACACTGACTTTTGAAATCGAGGCTGACGCCATGTCCCAGACATGGTCTTACACTAGCTCTCGCATATCCATGCCGATGCCATGTCCCAGATATGGTCTTACACTGACACTTCTATATGTGCCTATGCATGTGCCAGACATGTCTTACACTAGCCCTCGTCTCATTGCCATGCCATGTCCCAAACATGGTCTTACACTGGCTCTTATAATGTCGCTGATGCATGTCCCAGACATTTCTTACACTACCACACATATAACCCAAATGTCATGGCATGAATATCTGATTTTATTCCCTAAGGTTCAAATGGGAATTCTACTATCTCCATACTCAACATACATAGTCATTTCCACAAACAAGCAATTGATGCTATATCAATTCAAACACATATAATAACAATGTAGTTGTATTATTTATACATAACTTACCTCGAATTACAAAATGTAGACGACTAGTTCGGCTTAGTCCACTTGTTTTGCTTTTCCCCAGTCTAGGCCCGGATTTTGTAATTCTTGATCTATAATGGTGAAAATTCACACATTTAATCATGTTATTAATCTAAGTACTCAAAAATTTAAAAATTGGGCAAAATGACCATTTTGCCCCTAGACTTTTGCAAAATGACCATTTTACCCTTATGTCCAAAAATTAATTTTTATCATAATTTCTCATTAATCAAGCCTAGCCGAATATTCTTTAAACTAGGAGCATCCCACAATTCTCATTATTTCACACATTTATCACCTATTTTACAACTTATGCAGAAATGGTCCCTTTTAGGGTTTTCACAAGAAATCTCTTCACAAAAATTGTCATAACTCATATTCTTCCATAAAATTTCAGGAAAAAACATGAACACACTCATGGTAAAACCCTAGACTTTCAACCCTTTTGCAAAATAATCCCCTCATTTGAAAGCTCATGTTACAAGGGTTCTAAAAGTACAAAAATATCAAGAAAAACCATCAAGATCACTTACTTGTAGAAAGACTAAGTGGCTGAAATTTCAAGCTTCAATAACCCCACTAATGGCTGATATTTTTGGTCAAGAAGAAAGGATGGAAGAAAAAGATGATGGCTAGGCTTTTAAGGTATTATTTTATCACATATTAGGTCATCAAATACCTAACACTTTGACCATTTAAATTTCTTTGTCTCATGGTCGGCCAAGTTTCATGGCAATTTAACACCCTTAGCTATCCATTCAAGACTTTTGCACTTTATGCGATTTAGTCCTTTTTCGCGATTAAGCTTACAAACGCTAAAATTACATCACCAAATTCTTCATGCACTAATATAATAATGCCACAACACATAAAATAATATCAAAAATAATTTCTCTAACCTCGGGTCAGTAGTCCTGAAACCACTATTCTGACTAGGCCCACAATTGGGCTGTTTCATAGAGTTTCGATTCACTTGGCTACAGCCACTCCCTCTGGTATTGGTTCTAACCATTTTGTGTGAAAGAAAATGAAAGAAAAGAATACAATGGAAAAAAAATGTTACCTTAAAGGATTACAGAGACTGAAGACGAAGAGAACAAAAGAATTGATTAGAGAAGAAATTAAGGTTTCTGTTGATTCACCAAAGTGTTTGAAAAGGGTGTTTTAGTGTCTGTTGTATAAAGGAACAAATGTGGGAAAGAACCTCAGTTAATGGTAACTATTCAGATTCTCTAATATAAAATCGACATATGTCACATAGTAAGTTAAGAAATATTTGAAATTTCACAAATAATCGCTATGTCTTGGATCTGCCTATGTGAATTAAATTGTTAGTTTTCTCATCGCCAAATGGTTGGTTTACGCCTGACGTGAACAGTTAGTTTTTATTTTTCTAGTGAAATTATTCAAATAGAAAATTTTGGACAATGAAATTTTGTTAAGGTGAGTGTTGTCACACCCAAATCTGGATAACCCATATTTTAGGCATGTAGACGAGAAGATGTCTGTTCTGGCACACTGCACAAGTTAATTCACCAAATCATAGCTTTTGGTGAATTAATGTTTTGGGCGAATTGGGTATCTTCCCAGGGAAGTATATCAGGATTTGTTCTTTGATGTATTATTTAGTAAAAGAAATAGTTTGATAAAAAGGGAAAAGTAAGCTTGGTATAGGTAATCGCCATAGGTATATTACGCCTAGTTTGTTTAAATACTGTGAAGGGCAAACCTCAATAAAGATTTTCATTTATGTATCCTTTGGATTGTGTAGGCCATTATGAAAGGCATATTCTAAAATTTCGGGACACTTGTCAAGTTCCACTAAACGAAAGTAGATATATGTTTGTGTGAGAAAGGTCCGTGTGAAGGTTTTCCTCTTCCTTCAGAGTAATTCTTTAATTCTTTCTTTTTCTTAAGTACTAAATGTTATTATTGGTTACTCTTCATATGTAAACTGGAAGCTATGAAATTTTGGAAAATATAGAAGTGTTCTATCTCTTAGTAAGTCTTATAACTTTGCATGTCAAGAGTAAGAATGCTATAAAGTCTATGGGTAGTAAGATATGAATAAGAAGATTTGCATGGGGATTCTCTATAATTGAAATATTAGCAGTCTGTCTATAAATGGGTTTAATGGTGAATTCATGTTCTTTAAGTAATTGTTGTTGCTGGTTCAAACTAGATGCCTGAGTTTAGAACAAGAAGTTGTTATAGGTGAGCTTCAGGTGAGTCTCTAATATTGAATCCTATGAGTTCTTTTACAGTAATCTCTTTTGAATGATGTTTTAGAAATAGTAAATGAGTACATGAATATTTGCTAAAAATTAGTAGTTATGTTAAAAATAGGTATTTGTAAGTCCAAAACATAATGATCTATGTGTATAGGTGTAAGTGATTTTGACAAGCAACTAAGTGTATATGATTTTGATAAGCAACTAAGTGTATGTGATTCAGATTCCCATACAGATTGAATACCATCAGTTTACTAATCAAGTCATATTCTTGTTCAATACTTAACAAGCTTATACTAATAATGAATTATACAGATCATCGAGTTGAATTCCACACATTTTTGTTTCAGAACCCTAGATACTTAGATCACAATAACTCAATTTCAACCCTACATGGTACAAATAAACTTAGACTAATAGATATTTATCCCATTCATAACTACGAACACACTCAAATCATAGACTAACAGATTATCATGGCGGATACCTTCTTTGAACATACAGATTCTCCCTTCTTATCAAGAACTTCCCTTAAATCTTAACCGATTAAATCACAAAACTAATTCAATCAAATTAATTTTATACATATCATTATCTTATCATAGATTTACTTATCAAAGAATTATCTGAACTTATCAAGAACTTACCATAATGGAAGATAATCAAATTTAATCATACAAATTTAGCAAAGTACACTACAAAGGCTAAACAAAATACACCAAAAAGACAACATACAAAGTCACGTATTTACTGTCATCACAGACTTTCACAGAAGGTGTTATGGGTTTCTTCCTTATGAACTTATACATAAATTTCATGTATCGTGATCTGCCTTTTCGATCTACACATTAGCAAAGGTTACACCATGAACATTCATATAGTCATATCTTGCCATGGGTGTTAGCCACATGGACTTACACACTTTCATGTATCGTGATCTGTCAGTCCAATCTTCATCTTATTGGAGGCTACACCATAATTTTTTTCATATTATATGATGCCATGGGTCTCAACTTCATTATTTTACATTTGTTTTTATATCGTGATCTATCAATCTAGTTAGTAATATAACTGCCATACCAGAGGCATCACAGAGGGATTTGCTCAGCACTTACTTACTCAGATCTGTTCGCACTCTGACTGATTCGTACTTTACGTATATTAGACTTTACCAATACTCTTTCCAATAGAAATTTATACATATCATCATTGCACATGTCTCTTCTTTACTATACTCATACTCTTACCAATTATTTTAGATAACATCATCCTTTATACATATATATGATTCTACTTGAACAGTTCACATAGAAGAGTCAGGGTAGAGACTCACTTGTTACTCACCTAATGTATGTCGAAGCTCTAGACTCAAACATCCTTTTCGAACCAGCAGCAACAACTGCATGAAGAACATAGGATTACCATTCATTTACCACTCATCTCAAATACTGACAACCCCTATACAAATCCCTGTGCTACAACTTACTATTCATTTACCCCTTACAGACTTACTCTTTCAGAACTTAACATGCAAAGCTGTAGTACTTACCTGGAGATGGAATGTCCACTAATTAAACTAAGAGCCTTAGCTTTTAGCTTAGGTAGGAAGAGATACAATTAAACTTCAGAGAAAGAATCAGAGAGTAACATTGAAGGAATAAGAAAAGCTCCCTTACGAACCCTAACCTTTCTAACACACATATATATATGACTCATTTCCTCATAGTGGAACTTAACAAGTGGCACAAATTAAAATATCTGTCATCCTTAATGGTCTACAGTTTTTGAGAGAAACATAAATGAGAACGTTGCATAATAGATATCAGACCAATCTATCCAGTTGGTTTCTAACCAAGTCACTTTACAACCCAACCAGCACAGTACTTAAGGTAAACATGGCGTATTATACATTTGACAATAACTCATACCATAATTACCTTATCGTTTAACTTATATTCATGTTGGTTACTATACATCAAGACATATGCATCAAAAGAAGTAATTGGGCGGATTACACTTCGCTAACTAGATTGTTTCACTACTACACGCCTTAACATTGGATCCTCTAGACTTGGGATGTAACAATCATTATAGCTAAAGGACATCCTAGGTACATGCCAAGATCAAAATGAAAACATCGCCAACACCTGAGTTCGAGATTGCTGCTGGATGCTGAGTCGATGATCAAATTGTAAGTTACCTAACCTACGCATAGAAAACAAAATCCTACGCTGAGTATAACTCAATGGTATTTCTATAATCCAAACACTATAACATAACATAAGACATTTGAGTAGCATAAGTTAAAAATGCATGATGTTATGCAATCTAATATGTCATCTAACCATTTCTAATTCAATCTTCATGTAGTTAGTGAGCATGTCTAACATTATATCAACACATACCATAAATATACATTCCTTTTCACATATCACTTTCATTTACTAACCATTTGTCATTTTAATATCAATTCCACATCTCTTATAGATCATTCAATCACTAGAATTTTAAGCACTTATCCAACATCAACATTTCAATCATACACCTTCCGTTTTTATAAATTATTCAAACATATGACAGTAGTGATCAGCTCAAGATATACTCAATTTTTTATTTATATAAATATACACATTTTTGCAACTATTCGGTTTAGTCAACATGAACATAAATCAATTCAAATTAGTCCAGTACATCTCATAATCATAAAGTGTCTCACTTTATGTTCTTACCATGCACAAACAGTTCAATATGTAACAACTTACGAGTAGTTCGGGGTTATAGAAAGACAAACCGTAAACTCCAAGAAATTTGTAGATGACTTTATCTTTACCTTTTCATTTTGAGGAATCCAGGTCGATGTTAGCTATGAATTAACATAAATACACCAAATCATCAATGCCAATAATTTGACGTTTAATTGGTAATTTATGAAAATTTTGAATTTTATTAAATTTAGTCCATAAAATCGGGACCAACATAACTTTTAAATTTAACCTCTAATTTTTATACCAATTTCACTCAAAGCCCAACTTAACATCCTATTTCTCATTTCTATCACCAGATTCTAAATTTGTGCAATTTAGTCCTTACTACACTAAATCATCAATTAACATTGCAATTTAGTCCTTTTTTAATACTATATTTAAAAAGCTATCAAATTGGTCCTAAAACCTCAACTATTCAACAATGCTAACATGCACAAACATAACCAGTCTCGAAAAATATGACATGGGTCAGCAAGCTTGAGCTCTCGAAATTCAAAAAACATAAAAATTACAAAAAAGGGGACTAAATTGAACATACCAAATTGAAGATTGAAAGTTAGAACCCTAATGTCAAATTCTTCTATTCTCTTCTTACTACATTCAATTTTGGTGAAAGGTCGAAGGCAACCTTTCTCTTTCTTTCCATTAGCTAAATATATTACTTTGTTTATGTTTTGTTTTATTTTATAGTTTTTATCTCATTTTTCTTTAATTTAAACTTAAGTTACCGTCCACTAAATGTAATCTAAGGGTATATTTGATATATGTCACATCTCAAAAATCGAGTTAGTAGAAATTGGGGTTAGTGAACCAAGAGTGGTCATGCCCCAATTTTTAAAAGTTATCTTTGCTCATTAGATAATAAATAAGTATTTATTCTAGTGGTCAATTAATGGTGGAGTTGTCCTTGAAGATCTAAGTTTAAGTCTCTTCCTTAACATCATTTTCTATTTTGAGCAATTTTGCTTCAAAATCCCAGTTTGTGTTATGCCTTGTTTTAAAATAAATGATGTCATCATTTAACAAAGCAATTGAAGTGGTTTAGTGGTTAAGCACCTTAAGTAACTCCCTTGTCCTCTCATGAATAAGATGTTGGGAGTTTGAATTTTAGTTTTGAATTTGGTACCTAGTGTTGCCAAGCATTTTAATTAAAAATAAATTTTGTTTGCTATCACATTCTCTCTTTTTCTCCTCCCTATCAACCAACCATTGTGAGCCACCCTTCTTTGGAAGTTTTCCACCATATTTATTTTATTTTTCTATTATTTCTTGTCGTTCAACTCTTCTCCTCTACCATTCCACCACCTTTGGCCACCCATAGCCACCATATCACCACCACGACAACCACCTTGTGCCACCCAAAAATTGGTTGCTTCTCTTTGATCTTCTCTTTTCTTTTCATTTTGCTTTAACAAATTGAATCGCCACCTATCAACCACCACCATTTTATTAAATCACCACTAAAAAACCACCATACCACCACCCTAGCACCACTGTATCACCACCCTTACACCACCATTGAAACACTATTTTCTTTCATAAGCCTTTCTTTTTCTTTCTTTTCTTCATTTCTAAAATCATCCATTCTCTTTTTCTTTTCTTATTTTTTCCAAATAACATTATTTTTTTTACTCATAATCTAAGTCTTTTTCCTACTATTTTAATCTCTATATTGTTGTTTCTTCTCCTCTTTTTGGAGTGGTTCTTCATCGTTTATGATTTTGACACTAGTGATAACCATTGTATTTTCGATATCACCTTTCTCTATCTTTTAATATTCATCTTATTTTTCTTTTTACATAATAATTTCATTTGTCTAATTTTTATTTTTCCTCCAAAGATTAGTTTCTCAAAATCAAATAGATCAACAACAATCGTAACAGTTCTTTATGATTTTTGGAAATAAGTGTGCAAGTAACAAGGTGAGGTAAGTTTAGTTTTTAGATTTCCTTTCAAGTTGAATATTCTTTTATCAAGTGGCTAATTTGGGTTGAAGGTTTAATTCGGGAAGCATAGTCTTTTTCTGAATCCAAGTTGGAGGTTTGGTTGAAGGAAATTAGGGGTAAGCGTTTGTTACAAGTATGAAGAGTAAGTTGGTTTATAGTCAATTTCTCCTTTGTGTTATAAGCGATTTCTAATTTTCAATATCATTTCATTTGGTACTAAACAAGTTCTTATTCATTGGATCTAAAGAGTTCGAAATCAATTTAGGATTTATGATGTGGACAATTTAAGGTGATGTGCATTTTATACAAGTTAAATGCATAAGGATTTGACTATAATTTATCCATCTATTTTACAAATGAAAACATAATGTTTTTTGTTATTACATGTGAGTAGCTATGTGGTTATAAGGTAAGTTATTCTCACTTGATTTTTAATGATATGATATGATAAATATTGTTATGAATTGATAACTTCTTTCTAACTCATGCTGTGCAAAAATCATGGCTATATGTTAATTGTGAAAACATGGATTACCATGAATATTGAAACTTATATGTAAATGAAAGCACGTTTAACATGCATATTGTTTTGTAAATGAGATTGTTTTCTATGATGCATTACATGGGGTTGGGACATGTGTAAGGAGGAAGATATGGCAGTTTTAATTTGTAAATTTGGTGGTTTGTCCATAACCTACATGTTTTAGTAGTTTGTTTGCAAATTTGGTGGTTTATCCACAATCTAAATGTTTTAGCGGCTTGTCTGCAAATTTGGTGGCTTTGTCCACATATATGTGTTGGTGTGTTATGGACACATGAGTTCTAGGAAACTCCTTTTGGTGTGTAGCACTGATGGGTAGGACGTTTTTAAAGAAATTACATAGTTATTTTACAAAAATTGCATTGCCATAATCATGTGCATAAAAGTTGGTTATTTTGTATATTGTGTATATACTTATTGATATTTAATTTGTTATAAAATTCACACTGAGCTTATTAGCTCACCCCCTTAGTTTTCATAAACATTTCATATAAAATATGAATGTAGGACTTGGATGTAGCATATGGAGGAGTGTCTTAGATACAATTTTTATTAAATACATTATAAACTGTTTGGATTTTTTTTTTTTTGGACTTTTGAACTTTGGACTATTTTTAGGTTATTTATACTTTTGATATAATAACTGCTATGCATGCATAATCAATGAACTTTTAAATGTTTTAATTATTTTTTTTAGAACTTAAATAGTTTTATCTAATTTTAAATAAATTTTATATTTAAGGTTTTTTATGTGTTTTTAAAGTTCGCTGCAAATTATTTACATCTAGACCATTTATAAAGAGCATTCAAAATTGATGTTCCAAATTTCCTATTTATATGCTTTAAAATGATAATTTGATTTAATTAGTGAATTTTTCCAAAGTAAACATGTTTTACTAAATGTATTACAACAATATTAAATTATTTAGAAATTAATTATACGTTTTCATAAAAATGATTTAAACATAAATGTTTTTAATAAGAAAAAGTCTTTCTCGAAATTAATGTGGCTTCCGAAATTTGGCCATAATGTCTAGGCCGAGTTTGGGAGGTTACACTATGTAAGTCCCTTTCATGAGTTCTAATTATAGATCATAAGCAATTTACATTTTTTTTCACTTATGTGATTTGGCCCCTATACCATATTTAAGCACTAATTCAACAAAATTACTCGACCAAAATTCATTTCACTTCTAATATAACTCCATAAATATTTAATAAAAATATTTACGAGTCTAATTTATGGAAACAGGATTCTAAGATCACACTTTCTGATACCACTGACTTTCAGGTAGTTACAATTCTTATGGATGCCACGGGGCTCCCCCCACATGGTCTTACACATATTTTAATGTCGTGTTCTGCTAGTTCTGTTTACATTTCACCAGAGGCCACACCATGAATATCCTCATTGTCATATAAAGTCATGGGTCTTTACCACAAGGTCTTACATACATCTTCATGTCGTGATCTACCAGTCCAGTTAGCATTATAACTGCCTTACGGAAGGCATCACATCCATAATTACATAAATCACGTCATATCCCGACACTCTATCGAGCCTCCATTTCTCCAATATTCTCAACCATGCTTTATACATAAATACATATTCATGCAAAATTCACTCATACCCATATTAGAAATATATTTACATTCATGCAAAATTCACTCATACCATATTAGAAATATATTTACATGCATGCTTACCACACATCAACATGTTCATTTAACATAGTATACGCTTCATGTACTAACACAAAATTATTTCCCAAAAAACACTTACACTCATGCATACCACACATCATATAATTTCACTCATGTAGATGCTTCACAAGGCTTACGCACATTCATCCAGTTACTTTAGAAGACATGCACCATTACATGAACATCAATCGTATGAAGATTCTATTTAGAATGATATGCAAGGGTTGAAGCTAGTAACTCACTTGAAACTCACCATTACTTCAACTCAGAGTTTCTGCTCTAATGATCCTACCTGAACTAGCAACATCAACTACTTAAAATATTATGTAACTTCCATTAAAATCCCATTTATAGACAATTTACCAACATCTCAATTCTAGATGGCCCTCATGTAGGGCCTCCTATTCACACCATACTATTTTTATGACTCTTAATATCCTTAGTGTTTCAAAATCATAACATGTAGAGCTATCAAACTTACCAGTAGGTTCAAACATCCACCGATTAACTCAGAAACCTTAGCTTCTAGGTTAACAAATAAGAAGAGAATAGTTTAAGAAAAAGAATCAAAGCATAGAATGGAAGGAAAAAAAAACATTTGAATGTCCCCTTCTTACCATATATATAATTAGTTCCTCTTATTAGATTTTGACAAGTGTCGAATGCATATAGAAATTGTCCCTTAAATGTTCCATAAAAATCAGGAAAAATATAAAAGAGAATTTGGTGCAGATGTTGTTTGATCAATCAGTCCATTCTGTTGACTCCCAACCAATCATATTACAGAACTCACATTGAAAAATGTTTAAGCAAACTCGACATACCATACCTTTGGTGGTAACTCTCATAAAGCGTTCTCTTAAGGATGATTTAATCCCCCATAGTTTTCTCATATTCTTGGTAAAAAAGTCATGCTCAGTCCAAAACTCTGAGGCATACTCTTCTTCATTTTGAAAACATCTTGAGATGAAATACTTAGATTCTACACAGGCGGATACATTATGCACCACGATTTAACTTGCTGAAATTCTGAAAAATGGCAGACTATACTACAATAGTGTGCCAAAATAGGTAACATTTACATCTATTTGCCTTTCTCTTGGATCTGTCAGTTTTGGAGTATGATAGAAATTCAACATAATAATAAGAATTGGTAAGCATGTAAATAGTTTCCAAAAGGAAGTTTTCTTCCTATCCAGTAATTAGATGGAAACCCTAATAAACAACTCTTACTACAACCTTATCCTATCTAGTAACACTTAAAAAATGATTTAAGAGTTTAACAACAGACAACTTAAAGAAGGTAGCTTCTACAAGCCTAACGATTAGCTCCTTTGAAATCAATGAAGAACACTTCTGAGTTTTCTTCGATGATAACGAAGGTGAGCAGAGAAGAAGAAATAAAAGTCTTCTCTCCACTACCGAGTTGTCCTATGTATAAGTAAGACCTAATCTAATTCCCTCTCTAATTAAGTTCTCTAATAAGTATCCATCCATACATGTTTCCACTAATTAATCATTATCATACGAGGTTCTCCAAGTGTCCTGGTTATTGACACGATACTCCTATTAGGATATGAGTTAATGACCGCTGCCAGACATGCGAACATCTAGACAGAAAATATTATAGCAAAAGATATGGAAATGAAATAACGGTGTCCGAAAGTATAGAGGTCAAATTGTAATGTAGTAAAGAATGTTATAGCGAAACACTCCGAGAAGCATTCTGAGGATCGTACCTAAGGGAGGTTGAATTAAACATAAATCAGTTTTCTACACTAACACGGCTAAATAATACTAACCTAAAATTATATTTACGAAAACTAAAATTATAATTGATTAACCATAATAACATAAATTATCTAAAATGAAGAAAACCAAATAACAGTTGAAATTAATTCCAATTAAATAAACAGAAGATTAATTCACTTTAGTGTTCCTAATTAACTTTAGAAGTCGGGTTTTATCAAGTTAGCTATTAATTAACCAATTATTACCTTTCAGCATCTAATTAATTAACTAATTGACCAATACAAGCTTATCTCTCAACCTTACTTTCTTGGCCAGGATAAATTATGATTTACTTAGTAGACTTATCTCTAGATCTCATTTATCCTAAATTACTTCCTAAGGTCGTCACTTCCTAAGGTTTAGTCGCACATAATTTAAACCAACTAACTCAGGTTTAAACTATAATTAATCTATTAATTAGTCACACATCCGTTAGTTAATCTCCCTAATGAAATTAGCTACTCATGGATTTAGAGGCAATAATCCCTAAACTCATATTCAACATATAAACGGTAACTTAAATAAAAGAAGTGGATAAGAAAATAAATATATTTCAATGTCGATTTGTGTGCAAAATTTGGATTCCCTTTAACAATTGCGAAGATAATTCCGATTGCGGTTGGAAACCAAAAAGAAATAAATAAAAGCTATTAAATTGAAAGTTTGGATCAAAATCGAATCCAAGTTAAACAAGAAAAAAATTATTTTAAGGACTAAATTAAAAGAAATTAAAAATTGAAATAAAAACCTAAAATTGATTACATTACATTTTTGGACTAAAATACCCATAATTACAATTTCTAATTGTCGTTTGGTGTCTCAACATTTCCTTTCGAATGGGACTAATATGGCTTCGAAATTCGGTGTTGCGACACCACTCTTCAATATCGCGACAATGCAGTCGTCCTTCATCTTCTAAGCCTAGAAATAGTTTCCTACACACTAAATGAAGTCATTAAATCATTCCTAAGCCCTTAGTACATTATTCAAAATTGCGTAAAAAACGCTTATTTTGCGTAAATTGAACTTAAGATAATAAAAATAAAAAACAATATAAAAACATATAAAATCACTAGAAAACAAGCTCATTAAGTGCCAGAAAGACCTTAATTTGCCATAACGAATTGTGGCAAATCAGTTAATATGCCTCTCTATTAGTCCATTACTAAGTTGATGAACGAGTGATCAAAACATCTCAAATCAATAATGTCAATGATCATTTTATTACTTTCATAGTTGAGTGTTTGGAAAAAAATCTTACTAATAATGTATTTGAGGAATAATGATTTAATGGCTCACGTTGATGTTTGTTAGCAAGTTAACGGATATGACTTAAATGATCAATTTCAAATAATTGAGTGATCAGATTGTAACTTTTTATAATTGGATGATCAAAGTGAAAACTTTCTAATTGAGTAACAATAAGTATAATTTACCCTTTCTTAGAGAATGTTCTTAGAGAATTGGACACAAAAGTTTGTCAACATCGCACCACACATTTTTTAGCATCAGTATGGTATAGACATTCTCTAAGAACATGAAAGTTGGGCATATGTTTTACTTCCTTTCGTAACCGGCACTTCAAAGAAGAAAAAGAAAAAAAACAACCAACTTCTGAATCATATGGTTCTATAATGTCTAATGATGTCATTGTTGTTCCATGACATGAGGGTAACTATTCATTTTGTTAGGATCGACTCGATTAAGCAACAAGTAAAAAAATAATAGAATAAATTGAGAAATTGAACTCACAAATTTAACGTGAAAAACCCCTCCAAAGAGGATAAAAAAAATCATGGGCAAAGATAATTTTACTATAATGGCAAAAGAACGAAGAGTACAAAAGATGGAGATAAAAACTAAACCCTGAAAACCCGAAAACAAAGAACCCTCAAAACGTAAACACAAAATTCTCTAAATGTGTTATGAGTTCTAATATCTCTAATGGGTGTATTTTCTAAGGTTGTAAAAGAGCCTATTTATAGGCAAAATTCTTAGGTCAAATAATAATAAATTAATCTAAACTAATCAGTGTTTGATTGAAACAAGTAAATAGAGTTTAACTGAAAGATTATTTCTCAAATTTGACTGAAAATAGGAGTCATATTTAACAAATCTCCACCTTGACTCATATTTCCACAATGCCATCTTTGCCAAAGCCCGCCACGAGCCTATCTTGAACTATGCAGGGAATTAACTAAGTCAAATTTGTGTTTAGAAACTGGAAGACTTCTAGCCTTCGACTTGTACACTACCAAATCAAAACTAACCCGGGTCTGATTTTCACGAACACAGTGCCTTAACTTTTCAAAACCTACATCCAAAAGAGAACCTCTCTTCAATGAAACGGTCATACATTTTTCCCTCCTATGACTAAGTTGCCTCCGCTCCAAATGAGTTGACTTCAACTCTGTAACGGACGACAGACATCTGATTTCACCGGTCACTGTAGAACCTTCCAGAATATAAAGACTACCAGTTCTTTTACCTTTTAACAAAATGAGAGCTCCACGAGATACTTTAATGTCACTCGACTCGATGTTGATTCTGCATCCTTTCAAGTCTAAAATACTAAGCAGATGAGATTCTTTCATAAATCAGGTGCATACTGACATCTGAAAGTGTCCTAATCATCCCATCGTGTATCCTAATTTTAACAGTACCAATACCAATTACCTTACTAGATGAATCGTTTCCCATGCGCACAACTCCACCTTTAACCAAACTGTATGTGGAGAACCATTCTCTATTGGGACACATGTGGAAAGAACATCCTGAATCTAGGATCCACTTGGACGTGAGCTTTGAGTTATCGCTCGTTGACACTAACAAGAAATCATCACCGCTTTCATCAGCCAAATTAGCACCAGCTACATCTTCCTCATTACTCTCAGTAGCTATTTTATTTCGCAGTTTATAACAATTTGCTTTGACGTGACCTAACTTTTTACAATAGCGACATCTTTTGTCTTGTTTCTTTGATGCTACCAAAACGGAAGCTTGCCTATTTGTCTTGCTATCCAAACCAAACTCATTGTCGAGTTTGTCTCTACTCAACAAATGACCCTTCACATATTCAAACGAGAGTTTGTCGCTACCATAAATTAGGGTCTCCCTGAAAGACTTGTATGAAAGGGGTAAAGAGCACACTAATAGCATAGCCTAATCTTCATCGTCAATATGAACCTCAACGTTCTTTAAATCATTTAAAAGAGTAATAAATTGACTTATGTGATCTCTAAGAAGCTCACCTTCGCTCATGCAAAATGTAAATAGACATTGTTTTAACACTAAACGGTTAGCCAAAGACTTAGTCGCATAAAGAGTTTCTAACCTTCTCCACAAGGCAGATGAGGTCTTCTCCATCAATACCTCCGGCAATATCGTATTCGCAAGGCACAACTGGATTGCAGACAAGGCCTTTTCATCAAGCTCTTCCCATTCTGTTTGATTTAGATTCTCAGGCTTTTTCCCGGTAACAAGGTTTGAACTAGAATTGCTATAATTCGAATTTGCCACAGCTTGAAATTTGTCTCACCATCGAACTTCTCAATTTCAAACCTTGTTGCTGCCATCTCTAAACGGGCTAATCTATGAAAATTGAACTTGCTCTAATATCACTTGTTAGGATCGACCCGATTAAGCAACAAGTAAAAAAATAGTGGAATAAATTGAGAAATTGAACACACAAATTTAACGTGAAAAACCCCTCCAAAGAGGATAAAAAAACTAAGGGCAACGATAATTTTACTATAATGGAAAAAGAACGAAGAGTACAAAAGATGGATGTGATAGCCCAATTTTACACGGGCTTTAAATAAAGAAACAGTCCATTACAAGCCCAAAAACAACAAAAAAAAGAAACCCAAAATAGCCCAAAATAATTAAAAACCCTAAGGCCCAAAAGGCCCACTACCTAAACTAATATTTGGCAAAAAAAAAAAACCCTAGCTAGCCGTCGCCCCTATGTCTGACCTTCTGACCAGCCGCTGCCTGCAGCACCACCTTTGTCACATCCACCGCCTGTTTGCCTGTAAGAAGAACAGAGCAATCAATTGAAAAGCAAGTTGTAAATGGCTATAAAGGCATGCAAACCGAATGTAGTTTTTTGGGGAGACTTTGAATACAAAAAAAAAAAAGAACAAACAGATTCAAGCATATTAAAAAAAACAATAGCAATGCAGATCAAAAAACAGATCCAACGCGTAAAGGTTGTTATTTTCTTTTTTTTAGTTTATTTCTCTCTTTATTTTCTTCCTTTGAATACACGTACATACATATGTTTCTTTTTTTTTCTTTAAAAATAACATATATAAAAATATAGCAAAGAAAATAACAAAAAAAATTACCTTTTTCTCTCCCAAAAAAAGGGATGTTTGGTCTTCCCACCGTCGCGGATAGCGGCGCCGACGCTGGCGATCGGCCGTTGGCACGACGGCGGTTCACCGGAGCCCCCACCAAAGATCGGGCTAAGAGAAAGGGGGGAAGAGAGCTTTAGATTTTTTTTTATTCTTGAAAGGTGGAATGATTTTTTTTTGTAAAAAACTTGACTTATATAAGGGATCAAAACGGCGGCGTTTTGGCCTAAGCTCATAAGCCTTAAAACGACGTCGTTTTACCTTGGTTCGACCAGATCCAACCCGACCCGCCTCAAGATCCGCGTGTTTTTAAGCCAAAGGAATATTTGTGCTTTTGGTCCTTCCGCTTTTTCATGGTTTTGCAATCAAGTTTTTTTAATTTTTAATTTTGGCCCTTTAATTTATTTCGTCTCCAATTCAGTCCCCCCTGAAGCTATGCGTTTTGGAGGGAAGGGATTATTTCCCTTTTGATCCCTCCTTGTTATTCGCGCGTTCAAATTGGTCCGTTTTCTTTATTTGTTTCTGATATTGCCCCAAAATTTTGTTTTAATGTTCAAATTAGTCCTTTTTTATTATTTTTGCTATGTTATTATTAAATTAACAAATTTAATATACACTATTATTATTATATTTCCATATATTTTCTTATTCAATTACTATTATTATTTATCTATTTTTATTTCTCTTATTATAATATTGCTATGTATTATGTTTCTATTTATATTTATGTATTAATATCGTTATTTCTTATTATTTTTTATATATTATTATTACCATTATTATTACTATTATTTTTATTTTTATTACTATTACTCTACTATTATTTTTATTTTTATTTTTATTACTATTATCATTTTTGTAATTATTATTACTATTGTTTTTTTACTATTACTATTTAACATATTATTATTATTATTATTATTATTATTATTATTATTATTATTATTATTATTATTATTATTATTATCATCATCATCATTATTATTACCATCATTATTTTTTTTTACCACCACCACTACTACTACTACTACTACTACTACTACTACTACTACTACTACTATTATTATTAATATTATTATTATTATTATTCCTTATTTTATTATTATCATTATTATTATTATTATTAATGTATTATTATTCTTTATTTTATTATTATTATTTTCTCTTATTGACATTATCATTATTATTATATTATTATTATTATTATCACCATTCTTAAATTTCTTTACTTAATATTTATTTATTCATTTATCATTTTTTTTACTTGTTTTATCTTATTCGTTTATTTTATCCATATTTTACATTTTTTATTGTTATTTACATTATCATACTCATTTTTATTCGATTATGCATATCGGCACCATAATTCATTTTACTACGAAATCGTGTTACATTTTACCCGGTACATAAAATTTCATTTTTTTAAATAAATAAGAAATTTTTCATAATTCGAGATTCGAAAATTCGTTCCTTAACTTACGGGATTTCGATTTTCTTGATAAATCTGAATAAAATGAACGTTTTAAAGCATAAATTTTTAAATGATCTCGGGATTTATGAAAAGATCGTGTTCTAACTTACGGAATATGATTTCTTTCTAAAACCGAGATAATCGAATATCTTTCAAAATAAATAAATTTTTTGGCGTTATTCGCGTATCGGGAATTTAAGACATTGTGACCTAACTTACGGGACATAATTCTTTTCTTTGATTAACGTGAAATATGCCATTTTTCTCAGAAAATTTTTGATTAAGCAATAATTTAATGATGGATCGTATTTTTTTCTTCGAAGTTCCCAAATTTTCGACACCAAGACATTAATTAATCAACTAGGTACCAATTTTGGGTGCATCGAGGGTGTTAACCCTTCCTCGTGCGTAACTGACTCCCGAACCCGTTTTCTGGATTTTGTAGACAAAAAATTATCGTTTTAATAAATTTAAATATTTGTTAAAACGACTAAATTACTAGGTGATCCGATCACACCTAAACAAAAAAGATTGGTGGCAACTCCCGTTTTTTTTGTTTTCATTTTCAAAATAAAGTCAACTTTTTTTTTCAAAAAAATGGTTTCGACAATGGAGATAAAAACTAAACCCCGAAAACCTAAAAATAAATAACCCTCAAAACGTAAACACAAAATTCTTTAAATGTGTTATGAGTTCTAATATCTCTAATGGTGTATTTTCTAATGTTGTAAAAGTGCCTATTTATAGGCTAAATTTTTAGGTCAAATAATAATAAAATAATCTAAACTAATCAGTGTTTAATTGAAACAAGTAAAAAGAGTTTAACTGAAAGATTATTTCTCAAATTTGACTGAAAATAAGAGTCATATTTAACACATTTAAATCCATAGTTTAGGAAAATGGAGTGAAAAAAATTGTCAATTTCAAGTGTTTCTCTGTGTGGTAAAAAATTACATTATAAAGTTAAAATTTACTTTTTAAATATAATGTTTAAAAGTAAAAATTAGTTAATTTAAATATAATTTTATTTAAAGATATATAATTTTTTAAATATTTTTAAATATAATGGTAAATTATATTTGAATACTTTAATATAATCATACATCAATTATAAATTAATTTAAAAAAATTACTTACCTTTTAAATAATTAATATAAATAAGGATATTTTTATAATTGTATAAATAAGAATATTTTGATAATTTTACTTGTAAAAGTTAAAAATACTTAAATTCCAAATTTTATGTTGAGATAAAAAAATACTTTTTGATAACTTTTGTAATCGCAAAACCAATTATTTTATGGTATTTTTAAACTTAAAAATGCATTTAAAATCCCAAAAATAGTATAAAACGATATAAACAAGAACTTAATTGATTTATGCAATCAAATTGAAACTTTATGATCGCTTGAAGAAAATAACTGGAACAAAATTGTAAACCTCTATTTGCAAGACTTATTTATATACCAATAAACGGTTGATTATGGTAGCAATAGCTTTACCTTCGATTAAAATAATTGGGAAGCGCAGTTGCTAAGACGACTATATCTTTAAAGTTGTACAAAAATTAATCTCAACTCCGGCTTTATAACACTTCTATATTCTATTATTAATTCAAATATTATATAGATTTAATTTTTATACTTTAATTTAATATTTTTTATCTTTATATTTTTTAATTTTAAATTTTTAGTCTTCACTAAATGGTAGCTATTAAATTAATTAAGTTATACTACTTTAAATTTTATATGGCAAACATATTATCATATATATAATGTTATGTTAGTTTGCTATTTCTACATATTACACACAAAAATCTAGTTAATAGATTTAATGATTGTTGTTTGCATTAAAACTAAAATTTCAAGTTTTGAAAAATATAACTAAGAACGATCCACTTGGAGAACATAATTTTGAAAAATATAACTAAGAACGATCCACTTGGAGAACATGGACTAAATCTACTATTTTACGTATCATACATGATTAATATCAATATTTAACCAAACAAATTTAAATGTTATTATAACAACATTTTTTTAGTGGCGTTAGAAACAGTAATTTCTGGACCACAACTCTTACGTATCAATCCGTAAATATTAATATTTACAAGGTCATTAGTGTCGTACTAAAATTTGGTTAGAAAATTTTATCGTTTGGATAGTTAATTAAGTAAAAAGGATTGAATCATAAAAACTACAAAAATTGCGTTTTATTAATTAAAGGAGCTAAATGAATAATTGGACCAATGTGTGTTAAGTTAGTGAATTAAAGTGTTATCATCCATGTGAATAAAGCCTAATTAAGCTTAATGTTAGGTTAATTAAAGTATAATTTAAAAGTCTTAATAATTACAATAAAACCAAGGTATAGATTAAATTAAAGAAACTAAATATGATATTTTTGCATTATCTTCTTTACCTATCTTCTCCACGACCGAAACTAAAAGAAGTTAGAGTTTTATCTTTTCAACCTTGAAGTTTCATTTTGTGTAACACACCAAATCCGACCTAGACGTTATGGTCGAATTCGGGGATGTCACAAAGAAGGGTTTTGAAAATGAAGTCAATACGATAAAATCATTTTATTTTTTCAACTCATATTCGCTTATATCCATTGTCGAAGCGTAATTTAATTAATTAATTTGCCAAAACATGATTTACAATGGAAGTTTATAAAAATCATTTTATTTCGAAAATCCAGTTCGTATTTTCAGAAAAACCTTTGTGTGCATAAAAACCATGGTTTTTAGATATCCGTAACAAATAAAATACTAAAACGAAAATCCAAATCTCAAAATCAACCCAAATAGTCCAGAGAGTCCAATTATTACAAAACTCCAGAAATAAACTTGAATTAAAATAGAATAAAAACAATAAACTTAATCAGTACGAACTCGTGGCCATCGAAGGGCTCTGTCGCACTGATCCACCTAAGTCTGTGGATTACCTGAATAGAACAGACAAACAGATGTGAGTTTTCGTAAACTCAGTGTGTAACCCAATAGAAATAGACATGCAATACATACAGTAGTCTCATATACAGTTAGATACAGATTCTGACTTAAGTCCTTTTTTAGATACAGATATTAGAAATAGTTATGCAGAACAGATAAATAGAATCCTACCCCCATCCTCTACATACCAACTCTGACCTTCCCATCACACCATATGAGGTTAAAAAGACCCACCCAACCCTACACACCATATCTTGCCATTATGACATATATCAGATAATATGTAGCCAAGCTGCCAGAACATAGGCGATGATCGCCATGCAAAACACTTCCTCCACAAATACAAATACCACCGCAACACAAATACAGAATACAAATACAGAGACAGATATAACATACTTATCATGCTTGTGTACAGATATCAGATATACAAATAGCAGAATAGTTAGACATGCATAATAGTGTCCTACTCAGAGCATACTATCAGAATATCAAATCATATAATCTAGGGTTTGGTTAGTCTTTATTGACCCTACGATAGGCCCACAGTCAATCAGAACGACCCGTGTGACCCTAGGGAAAATTTTAGAAGTTTAGTCCCACATGCCCGTGAGGCCCACACGCCACACGGCCTAGCCCAAAATCCACACGCCCGTGTGGTCCATATGGCTACACTCACACTACCACATGGCCGTGTCTTGCGTATGGCCATGCCTTCATCAATCACACGGCCATGTCCCACACACGCCAATCACGCAAGAAACCACACGCTCATGTGGCGTCGATAGAATAGTTTTTCGACTTTTGCTGAAGTTCGTTTTTCTGTATTTCGGGTACACACCTGATATGATTTTGATGCCATAGTAGATACGATCCCTTCAAACCCTAAAATTCGACAATCCAATGCCCAAATTCAGTAAGTGATTACGAAGCTCAAACATGAATTACCCAAAATAAGATCTCACAATAATCATTAACACAATCGTACACTTACTGACAAAGAACACGATAACCCAACGTTCAGTTAATTGCAGGAGCACCGGTCAAATCTTACATTTCCCCTAACCGAGAATTGATCAAAACCCCAATTAATCACAACCAAGAACAATAAATAATAAACTGTCTATAGAAAACTTACCGAAATGAATGAGATTTCCAAGTTAGTCAAAAGAAAACGAGAAGAATTAACAACGCCAATCCCCAAAGAGTAATGCATGTTTGATAGGTTTGAAAATTGTAAAGAAAAGAAGAAAGAAAAATTTTCAAAAAATATAATAGGGAATAGAAAAAAATGACGTCAAAAACTAAAAAGGGATTTATTTATTTTTTAAATAATTAATCACTAGATACACTCAAAATCCCTCAATAACTCCCCACTAACAGCATAATCTCAAACACCTTAGAATCCCAACTCCATCGAAACACTAACACACAACCGAGAAAAAAATAATACCCACACTCGCGCAGGGATTCAAACACAGGACCTCCAACACACCATCTCTCTTATCACTGAAACTAGCAGGCTCATTTTAATGTGAATTAACAGAAAAATTTATATAAGCCTACTTAACAGGGGTAAGGCTTGTATAAAAAATAACAACATTTTGGAAAAAGGGAGACTTGAACCCAAGACCTCATACACACACCCAGAACACTTAACCACTAAAGCAAATACACAGTTGTGTCAGATATTTACAGAAATAGAAACAAATAAGTTAAGGCGTTACAGTTTGTAAGTGAATTCTAGCTCATTTTTAGTAATTTTTATGTTTTTGAGCTCGTATTAACTTGATTTAGCTAACACGAGGACTAATTTGTAAAACTATTAAATGTTTTGGATTATGCCATTATTGAGTTTGAGTTATTCTTTGAGTGTTATGGAAGAATATTGAGTTTGGTTGTTAGTTCAGACTATTTTGTAAAGTAGTTTTCAATGATTTTAATGTTTAAGGATTAAATTGTTAAAGTGTTAAAATTCCAAGGACTTGATGTGAATTAATTATAAATATAGGTTATAATAAGGTCCTATAAGATTCAGCTAGGCTGGGTTTTAAATAAAATTGGTTAAATTGCATGTTTGGGGCCTAGCCATTAGAGTCCTTTTTGGCATTTTTACAAAATTACCACCAACATTTTTACAAAATTGTTAAATATTCTGAGCTAGATGAACATATGATAGAGTATGTTTAACATGTCAATAGGTTACTCTACGTGTGGTATGGGATTAGTATGAGATGTGATGGTGATTTTTGTATATCTTCTATCCACTGAATATACCGAAGTCCTGCATCTATTGCGGACTATCGTGTTATATTACAATGTTTTTCTAGTGTGTTACAGGGGAGGGTGTTAGCCTATGGGCTAGGCACTTAGTGTTGAGGTTCGTTATCAGTTAGATTGGCTTCTATGAGCGTCTGGTGTGTTCTAGATGGTTAATTATGTACTCGTATCTGTATATCATTCATCGGACACTATTCATTGATCACTGAATGTTATCAAAATGTGGAGAATTGATTTATATGATTATTTGAGTATTATTCACTTATTGTGAGTTGTGATTGACATGAGTTTTATTAATACCTTGTTGACAAGAACTTTGTTCATTAATCTTGTTTTTTTTTTAATTATTTTGTCTACTTTAGTAAGCTTTATCGCTTACTCGATGAGCTTACTAAGCTTCATGAAAGCTTATTTGTGTTATTTGTGTTTTCTTTGTAGATTACATTTCTGGAAATTAGGAGATCAAATTAAGTTGAAGAATCACACTATCCGAGGATTGTTTGGTAAATTTTGAAATACTTTTGGCTTATATAGCATGTAATAGGAGCATTTGGTTATATGTTTGTAAGGTTCCTAAGTACTTGTAATGTGTGTTTATGTGCATTTGATGTTATGATATGAGTAACTAAATGTGCTTGTATGTCTTTGATGTTTATAAGGAGCCACACGATCTGCGCTCTATCACACGACCTAGCTACACGACCGTGTGACACCCGTTTTGAAAATTTTCATTTTTGTCTCAAATCTCCTATTTTGTTTCGAATTGGTCGTTGATTGTTCCAAAATTATTTTTAAGGCCACATAGGCTCGATATAACAGCCCGTTTTTGGGTCAAATCAGAATAATGGTTTCGAGACCACAAATTTGATGTAGAAAATATTTATTTTGTTATTATTTTAAGGTCTACAGTATGATTGAATGATTGTGTAAAAATTTCGTTAAGGAATTTTATCGTTTGAGTGTCCAATTTGGTTAGAAGGACTAAATTGCAATAGGTGTAAAACTTGAGTTCTCTATGTTAAAAGTGCCTAATTTCTATGAATTCTTAAATTAGAGGTCTTTAAATGGTAATTAGACCATTATATTTTAGTATGGACATGGTTAGATAAAATTTCAAAGTTTTAAGTGAAGGGCATTTTAATCATTTGGTAAATAAAGACAAAATAAATCAAATAAAAAGATGTCCATCTTCCTAATTTCATCCTCCTATGCCAAAAATTCAAGGGAGTCCATAGCCAGGGTTTTGGCCACTTTCAAGCTCGATTGTAAGTCCATTCTTGCCCCGTTTTTCATGATTTTTATGTTTTTGAAGTTGTCTCAACCTAATCTAGCCTTTCCAAGGACTGATTTGAAGAAGGATTAAAGTCTAAAATTTTACCCATGTTGAATATGTGTGTATTTTGATGTTTAATGGTAGACTATGCATGTTTATTGTGTGTTAAATAACTTTTACAAAATGATTTTGGTAAAAAGTCAAATAGGGACTTATTTGTAAAAATCTATAAAATGTGTAGAAAAGTGTGAATAAATGAAAAATGTGGGTAGTTATGAGTACTATTAAGGTTTGGCTAGGCTTGGGTTGTGATGAAATTCATTTTACAAGCCTAGGGGCTAAAATGTAAAATGTTAAAAAGTATGGGGCAAAAATGTAAACTTTGTCATAGCGTGTTTTTGGGCTGAATTGAACAATGTGATAATTAAATAAGTTAAATTTGGTATTATAGATCAAGAAAAACGAAGTTTGGGTCAAGATCAGGGGAAAAACAAAGTAATTGACGAATAGTTCCCTTTGGTCATTTTTGTAACTGAGGTAAGTTCGTATGTTAAATAAGTTTTAATAATTGTATTTAAATGCTTTAATATTGCATGAACTGTATGATTAATTGTGTGGATGAGTTTAACTTTATAGATGAGTTCGACGACGGTTTGATAAGCAAGAAATCTCATTTGAACCTTAAGAATAGATTAGGATACAAGTGACATGTCACTAGAGTTACCATGTGTTATGTGATCATGTGATTCGGGTGCTGGTCTTGTACGTCGTACCGGTGGTTGAGTATACCGGTATATATTGCGGTTACTTGACAGCTTGTGTGGGCAGTACCAAGTAGCTACATCTTGACTGACAACTTGTGTGAGCAGGCCCGTTGATTAGCTTGAGAGCGAGCAATTATGCGATATGAGATTGGGGTAGCATTGGCAACATATGTGGCACTTAGTGTGCTAGATTCCCAAGTATATGACATTATTATTCTAAGTGGTTCACAGGTATGTCAAAGATGAGAATAAGTGTAAATTCATTATGAGATGGTATAGGTATGTACTCGAAGCTTATGATTATTAATTCATGAAACAACGATTTCAAGGTAAGCTATGATGGAAGTGAATTATGATTTTGAGATTGTGGTAAATTATGTCATCTTATGTTACATTACTTGCATGATTAATGTATGGTAAGGTTGCTTATTTCTTCATACTAGCTTACTAAGCCATATAGCTTACTCTGTTTTATTTTTAATGTTTTATAGTATCACCAAGCTAGCTCGGGGTTGGAGATCGTCGGAAGTCACATCACACTCTCAAACTGTCTTTTGGGTATCGATGATTTTAATACATTTTAAGATTATGGCATGTATATAGACTTGGTCATTTTGTTATATGTGTCATTTAATTTGGCTAAATGTATTGGCTTATATTTGTTTAAGGTGATTTGGTATTTAGCCATGTAATTGGCTTATTTTGGCTAAACTGGTTGTAAACCCATTTATATAAGTATATGTGTTAATGCCTTTTTTTTTGTGTTTTGTAATGGGTTGCTATATGTTTATTATGGTTAAATGACTTGTTGTGGAATGGATGAGATGGGTCGTTGGGTGTGCTAGGAAACCTAAGTAGAATTATGCATGATGAAAGTATTCATGTTGATACTTGTGAATGTGAGATTGGAATGAATTCATTTGGTAAATTATACTGTAGTAAATATATTAAGTGTTGGTAATGAATGACATGATTTAGCCTTGTTTATGGATGTTTTGGTTGTTTAAACATGCCATGGATTATGCCATTGAACTTGTGTATGTGTAGGTGTAAAAGAGGGTGACAAATAGCTTGGTAAATAGCCTTTATTTTGTCCACACAGGGTAGACACAGAGGCGTGTTTCTAGGCCGTGTGTGACACACGGTCTGCCTCATGGACATGTGTTCTGGTCGTGTGTCCCCTGCACCTTAATTTTGAGTAATAGAATGCTCAGAATTGAGAACATAGGCAGAGACACGGGCTTGTGTCTCAGCCGTGTGAGGGACACGGCCTTAGGCACGGGCGTGTGTCTTGACCGTGTGAAGTCTACACCTATTTTATAAAAATATAATTTACAAAACGACCTGGCACACAGGTGTGTGACTTGGTCGTGAGACATCAATTTGTTCATGCATTGCAAAACAAAGAGTTACACGGGTTAGGGACACGGGCATGTGTGACCACACGGCCTGCCCACATGGGCGTGTAACCCCTATTCATAACAAAAATTTTCTAAGTCTTGTAAAAATTTCCTAAGTGCTCAGTTTATCCCTAAACCACTTCCAAAGCATGTTTCAATGCTCGTAGGCTCGTATTAGGTACTTATTGATTGAATGCGAATGGTTTTAATATGGATGAAATTTATGACCCAGAATTGTATGTTTTCTCGCTTTGTAAGTCCGGTAATGCCTCGTATCCTATTCCCACATTGAATACGGGTAAGGGGTGTTACATTTAGTAGTACCAGAGCTATAGTTTAGTCGATTATCGGAGTAACGTAGCGTGTGTGGGAGTCCATCTATACATACCATATTTAATTTGTGAAAGTGTGATGACTTTTAACGATTTAAATTGTGTTTTCCTCTAGTAAATGGATCCCAACCGTGTGGTAGCTGACGATGTTGAAGGTAATCTGCTTGCTCCCACTGAAGGGACAGCGCCATCTGAAATTAGACCAGTAACGGTTAGTTAGGGAGGAGAGGCTAAAGAGGCCTTTTTCCAAAGGATGAATGAGTGGTTTGCCGAGTTTGTTTGAACAAATTCTGCTGCCTAACATCCTCCACGCCCACCTAACCTCCAACCGGTTCCCGTAGCTTCCCAATGTGTGAAATTGGTAAGACTGAACAAGCCTCTAGTTGATAAGATTTGAAAGCAAGAGGTCGAAGAATTTAGAGCTAATTTTGACGATGATCCCAAGAGAGCAGAGTTTTGGCTTGAGAACTCTATCAGGGTATTTGATGAGCTCTCTTGCACACCAGATGAGTGCTTGAAATGTGTTATATCACTTTTGGGAGACACAGCGTATCAATGGTTGACTACTCTTGTATTCGTGGTACCGAGGGAAAGAGTTACATGGGAATTCTTTCAAGATGAGTTCAGAAAGAAATATATCAGTTAGCAGTTCATTGATCAGAAATGTAAAGAGTTTTTTGAGCTGAAATAGGGCAGTATGTTTGTCACTGATACGAGCAAGAGTTTGTTAGGCTCAGTAAGTATGCTTGAGAATGTGCTTCTATCGAGGCTATCATGTGCAAGAGATTCGAAGATGAGCTGAATGAGGATATCAGACTGTTAGTTGGGATTTTAGAGTTAAAAGAATTTGTCATACTGGTCGATCGAGCTTGCAAAGCCAAAGAGTTGAGCAAGGAAAAGAGAAAGGCTGAGTTTGAGGCTAGAGACTCAAGAAAAAGATTGATGAATAAGTCATTTCAATCTCCATCAAGGAAGTCGAGGGATTTGTATACTCGTTCTAATGCTTCAGCTGGGTATCCCAATAGAGATCGTGGGAAGTAGTATTCGGGTTCCAAGGCTCAAACTACGTCAATAGCGAGTGTTGGTAATGCTAGGTCTAATAGACTTGAATGTCAACACTGTGGTAGACGACATCCCAGTGAATATAGGATGAATAACCGGGCTTGCTTTAAATGTGGCTCCCTGGATCACTTCATTCGAGATTGCCCTGAAATGGTTGAGAAAGATAATTTTCAGAATGCAAGGCTAAGTAACACAGGCCGCCGAGAAATACTGGGAGTGGGAACAATAGCAGAGGTGTGATGAATGAGTTAACTGTGAGATCAGAGGTCAGAGCAACTGCTAGAACTTACGCTATTCGCGCTATCGAAGATGCGTCATACCCTAATGTTATCACTAGTACATTTTCTCTCTATGATACTAATGTAGTTACATTGATTAATCCTGGATCGACTCATTCTTATATTTGCATGAATTTGGTATCTAGTAAGAATTTGCCTGTTGAGTCTACTGAGTATGTGATTACAGTGTCGAACCCCTTAGGCAAATATGTTCTAGTTGATAAAGTTTGCAATAATTGTCCTTTAATGATTCGGGGCACTATTTTTCGGCTGGCTTAATGCTTTTACTGTTTGATGAGTTTGATGTAATTCTTGGAATGGATTGATTGACTTTACATGATGTCGTAGTGAATTGTAGACAAAAGATTATTGAATTGAAATGTCAAAATAATGAAAATTTTCGGATTGAACCGAATGAGTCGTGTGAGTTGCCTATTGTGATTTCGTCGATGTCGGCCAGAGGTATGTAAGAAAAGGTTGTGAAGCTTATCTTGTGTATGTACTGAATACAAAGGTGTCTAAATTGAAGATTGAATCTATGCCGATAGTTTGTGAATATCCGGATGTGTTCACAGAGGAGTTGCCTGGATTACCACCGATCAGAGAGATTGAGTTTACTATTTATTTAGTACCGGAGACTTCACCAATATTGAAAGCTCTATATAGAATGACTCCGACTGAATTGAAAGAATTGAAAACTCAATTGTAAGAGTTGACAGATAAGGGTTTTGCGAGACCAAGTTTTTTGCCCTAGGGTGCACCAGTGTTATTCGTTAGAAGAAAGACGGATCCATGAGACTTTGTATTGACTATCGTAAACTCAGTAAGGTTACGATAAAGAACAAGTATCCTTTACCAAGGATCGATGATTTGTTTGACCAGTTTAAAGGGGCAACAGTGTTTTCGAAGATAGATTTGAGACCCAGCTATTATCACCTGAGAGTTAGAGACTCGGATGTGGCGAAAATCGCGTTTAGAATGAGGTATGGCATTATGAATTTCTTGTTATGCCTTTTGGATTAACTAATGCTCCTGCTATTTTTATGGATTTGATGAATCGGATCTTCTGACCGTATTTGGACAAGTTTGTAGTTGTGTTCATTGATGACATTTTGATTTATTCTCGAGATGAGGCTGAGCATGTTGAACATTTAAGAATTGTATTGCAGACTTTGAGAGATAAGAAATTATTTGCTAAGTTCAGTAAAAGTGAGTTTTGGCTCCGAAAAGTTAGATTTTTGGGGCATATTGTCTCAGCAGAAGGTATAAGGGTTGATCTGAGTAAAATTTCAACAGTTGTTGATTGGAAACCACTGAGGAATGTATCCGAGGTTAGAAGCTTTTCGGGCTTAGTCGGGTATTATCGACGTTTTGTTAAAGGATTTTCGGTGATTTCTACGTCTATGACCAGATTATTACGAAAAGATGTGAAATTTGAGTGGTCTAAGAAATGTCAAAAGAGTTTTGAATAGTTGAAAGTGTTGTTGATTGAGGCATCGATATTAGTGCAACTTGAGTCCGGAAAAGAGTTTGTGATTTACAGCTACGCGTCACTGAACGATCTTGGTTGTGTGTTGATGCAAGAGGGTAAAGTGATAGCTTATGCCTCGAGACAATTGAAATTGCATGAAAGGAATTATCCAATGCACGACTTAGAATTGGCTGCCATTGTGTTTGCTTTAAAAATTTGGTGACACCATTTGTTCGGTGAGAAGTGTCACATCTTTACTAATCATAAGAGTTTAAAGTATTTGATGACTCAAAAAGATTTGAATTTGCGACAACGGAGATGGCTCGAGTTGTTGAAAGACTATGAGTTGGTAATCGATTATCATCTTGGGAAAGCGAATATAGTCGTAGGTGCTTTGAATAGGAAATCCTTGTTTGCTTTGAGGGCAATGAATACGCGGCTAACTTTTTCTGATGATGGATTGATTCTAGCCGAGTTAAAAGTTAGACCGGTATTTCCTCAGCAAATTTACGAAGCTCAAAAATGTGACAGTGAATTGCAAGCTAAGAGAGTTCAGTGCGAACTGAATGGTGATTTAGACTTTCAGATTGGGACTGATGATTGTTTGATGTTCCAAGGTAGGATTTGTGTACCGAAAGATACTGAATTGATTCAAAAAATTCTTCATGAGGCACACAGTGGTTGTCTGTCTGTTCATCCAGGAAGTACAAAGATGTATAATGATTTGAAGAAATTGTATTGATGGTCGGGTATGAAACGAGATATTTCTGAATTTGTATCGAGATGTTTGATTTGTCAATAATTAAAGACCGAACATCAAGTATCTTCGGGTTTACTTCAGCCTATGACTATAGCCGAGTGGAAATGGGATAGAGTTATGATGGATTTCATATCAGGGTTACCTTTGACTCCGAAGAATAAAGATGTAGTATCGGTCGTTGTTGATAGATTGACTAAATCGGCTCATTTTATTCTAATACATACCGATTATTCACTTGATAAGTTGGTTGAATTGTACATTGCTGAGATTGTCAAATTGCATAGGGTCCTACTTCTATTATTTTGGATAGAGATCCGAGGTTTACGTTACGATTTTGGAAGAAATTGCAAAAAGCATTGGGTACAAAGTTGAATTTTGGTACTGCATTCCATCCGCAAACCGACGGTCAATCTGAGAGAGTGATCCAAATTCTGAAGATATGCTTCGCTGTAGTGTTTTAGAGTTTGAAGGTAGTTGGGAGAAATACCTACAGTTGGTCAATTTTGCTTATAACAACAATTACCAATCGAGTATAAAGATGCAACCGTATGAAGCATTGTATGGCTGCAAATGCCGAACTCTGTTGTACTGGACCGAGCTCGGTGAGAAACAGATTCACGGGGTTGATTTGGTTAGAGAAACCAAAGAGAAAGTGAAAGTAATTCGTGATTGTTTGAAAGCAGCTTCGGACAGATAGAAATCATACACGGATGTGAAACGAAAGGATATTGAATTTCAGGTTGGTGATAAAATGTTTCTGAAAGTATCATTGTGGAAGAAAATTCTTAGATTTGGTCGCAAAGGCAAGTTGAGTCTGTGGTTCATTGGGCTGTATAAGATTTTTGAAAGAATATGGCTAGTGGCATATCGATTAGCTTTGCTGTCGGGATTGGAAAGGATTCATAATGTGTTTCATGTGTCGATGTTACACCATTATCGATCAGATCCTTCACATGTAATTTCACCGACAGAGATTGAGATTCGACTCGATATGACTTATGGTGAAGAACTGATCAAGATTTTAGCTCGAGAAGTTAAACAATTGAAAAATAAAAGCATAGCTCAAGTGAAAATTTTGTGGCAACGACATGGGGTCGAAGAGGCTACGTAGGAACCCGAGGAAGCTATGAGAATTTAGTACCCTAACTTCTTTTCTGGTAAGATTTTCGGGGACGAAAATCCCTAAAGGAGGAGAGTTGTAACAGCCCCTTTTTGGGTCAAATCAGAATAGTGGTTTCGGGACGATAAATTTGATGTAGAAATATTTATTTTGTTATTATTTTAAGGTCTACAGTATGATTGAATGATTGTGTGAAATTTTCATTAAGGAATTTTATCATTTGAGTGTCCAATTTGGCTAGGACTAAATTGCAATAGGTACAAAACTTGAGTTCTCTATGTTAAAAGTTCCTAATTTCTATGAATTCTTAAATTAGAGGTCCTTAAATGGTAATTAGACCATTATATTTTAGTATGGAAAAAAGTGGACATGGTTAGATAAAATTTCAAAGTTTTAAGTGAATGGCATTTTAGTCATTTGGTAAATAAGGACAAAATAAATCAAATAAAAAGATGTCCATCTTTCCAATTTCATCCTCCTATGTTGAAAATTCAAAGGAGTCCATAGCTAGGGTTTTGGCCACTTTCAAGCTCGATTGTAAGTCCATTCTTGCCCCATTTTTCATGATTTTTATGTTTTTAAAGTTGGCTCAACCTAATCTAGCCTTTGCAAGGACTAATTTGAAGAAGGATTAAAGTCTAAAATTTTACATATGTTGAATATGTGTGTATTTTGATGTTTAATGGTAGAATATGCATGTTTATTGTGTGTTAAACGACTTTTACAAAGTGATTTTTGGTAAAAAGGTCAAATAGGGACTTATTTTTAAAAGTTTATAAAATGTGTAGAAAAGTGTGAATAAATGAAAAATGTGGGCAGTTATGAGTACTAGAAGGTTCGGCTAGGCTTAGGTTGTGATGAAATTGAACAAAATTCATTTTACAAGCCTAGAGACTAAAATGTAAAATGTTGAAAAGTTAGGGGCAAAAATATAAATTTTGTCATAGTGTGTTTTTGGGTTGTATTGAACAATGTGATAGTTAAATAAGTTAAATTTGGTATTATAGATCAAGAAAAATGATGTTCAGGTCAAGATCGGGGGAAAAATAAAGTAATTGGCAAATAGCTCCCTTTGGTCGTTTTTGTAACCGAGGTAAGTTCGTATGTTAAATAAGTTTTAATAATTGTATTTAAATACTTTAATATTGCATGAACTGTATGATTAATTGTGTGGACGAGTTTAAATTTAGGGTTGAGTTCTACGACAGTTGGATAAGCAAGAAATCCCATTTGAACCCTAGGAATAGATTAGGATACAAGTGACATGTCACTAGGGTTACCATGTATTATGTGATTATGTGATCTGGGTGTTGGTCTCGTATGTCCTACTGGTGGCTGAGCATACCGACATATGTTGCGGTTACTTGACAGCTTGTGTGAGCAGCATCGAGTAGCTACGTCTTGACTGACAACTTGTGTGAGCAGGCCCGTTGATTAGCTCGAGAGCGAGCAATTATGCGATATGAGATTGGGGTAGCATTGGCTACATATGTGGCACCTAGTGTGCTAGATTCCCAAGTATCTGACATTATTATTCCGAGCGGTTCACAGATATGTCAAAGATGAGAATAAGTGTAAATTCGTTACAAGATGGTACAGGTATGTACTTGAAGCTTATGATTATTAATTCGTGAAATGATGATTTCAAGGTAAGCTGTGATGGAAGTGAATTATGATTTTGAGATTGTGGTAAATTATGTCATCTTATGTTATATTACTTGCATGATTAATGTATGGTAAGGTTGCTTATTTCTTCATACGAGCTTACCAAGCTATATAGCTTACTCCGTTTTATTTTCAATGTTTTATAGTGTCACCAAGCTAGCTCAGGATTGGATATTGTCGGAAGTCGCATCACACTATCAAACTGTCTTTTGGGTACCGATATTTTTAAAACATTTTGAAAGTATGGCATGTATAGGGACTTGGTCTTTTTGTTATATGTGTCATTTGATTTGGCCAAATGTATTGGATTATATTTGTTTAAGGTGATTTGGTATTTAGCCATGTAGTTGGCTTATTTTGGCTAAAATTTTTGTAAACCCATTTATGTAAGTATATGTGTTAATGCCTTTTTGTTTTGTGATTTGTAATGGGTTGTTGTATGTTTATTATGGTTAAATGACTTGTTGTGAAATAGATAAGATGGGTTCTTGGGTGTGCTAGGTAACTTAAGTAGAATTATGCATGATAAAAGTATTCATGTTGATACTTGTGAATGTGAGTTTGGTATAAATTGATTTGGTAAATTATACTATAGTAAATATGTTAAGTGTTGGTAATGAATGATATGATTTAGCCTTGTTTATGGATGTTTTGGTTGCTTAAACATGCCATGGATTATGCCATTGAACTTGAGTATGTGTCGGTGTAAAAGAGGGTGACAAATGACTTGGTAAATAGCCTTTATTTTGTCCACACGAGTAGACACACGGGCATGTGTCTAGGCCGTGTGTGACACACAGTCTGCCCCATGGGCATGTGTTTTGGCCGTGTGTCCCCTACACCTTAATTTTGAGAAATAGAATGCTCAAAATTGAGCAGACGGGCGTGTGTCTTACCCGTGTGAGGGACACGACCTCAGGCATGGGCGTGTGTCCCAACTATGTGAAGTCTGCACCTATTTTATAAAAATATAATTTACCAAACAGCCTGGCACACGGGCGTATGACTTAGCCATGTGACATTAATTTGTTCATACATTGCAAAACAGAGAGTTACACGGGTTAGGGACACGGACGTGTGTAACCACACGGCCTGCCCACATGCGCATGTCCCAAGCCTCACGGGTGTGTAACCCCTGTTCCTAGCAAAAATTTTATAAGTTTTGTAAAAATTTCCTAAGTGCTGGGTTTAGTCCAGAACCACTTCCAAAGCATGTTTCGGGCCTCAAAGGCTCGTATTAGGGACTTATTAATTGAATGCGAATGGTTTTAATTTGAATGAAATATATGACCCAGAATTGTATGTTTTCTCGCTTTGCAAGTCTGGCAATGCCTCGTATCCTGTTTAAGTGTTGAATACGGGTAAGGGGTGTTACACTCGATTTAAAGCCCATAGATGTATGATATATTTCAAACTTAATTATTTATGAATTTTGTTAATTAATTTGATAACCTTGGTGGTACCGGTTATTGATTCTTTTGAATTGTACGTTAATATGTCGTAACCCTAATTCGGCGATGGGTACGGGTTATGGGTGTTATAGTAATCCTTTGGACAAGACTAAATTTTCAAAATTCGAAAAGTATGTAGACTAAAATTGACCAATTCGAAGAATACATGGGCTAAAATTGATAAAATTAAAGTAACGATATTAAATACATAACTTATCCAAAGTACATGGTCTAATAGCCAAATTTGACCTTTTAGATTAAAAAAAAAAAAACAAACCTTGTCTTCTATATTTTTAATTTTTTCTGCTTAATGGTAAAAAAAAGCCCTTAGCAAAATATCAGAAAAATCAATTAGTCCATCATGAAAAATTTGCACCCGATTGAGCCCTTAAAGATGAAAAATTAATCAACTAAACCCCTCTATTAATGTTGACCAAGTTTAACTATTAACTTTTGCTCACATGGCTGGCAAACCAATCGAACAATGATAGGTGGCAACCACATGTACGTTCAAATCAACAAATATTTTTTAAAAATCCTAAAATAACTAAAATTTAAACCATTATTTAAAAATCACATTTATGATAAAACATGGACAAATGGTTGTCCAGGCCGAACTAAATCCGGACTGTAACACCCCTATACCCGACCAGACTATTGAATCAAGTATAGAAATGCTACATTGGTTGTCAGAGTAACAGACAATAACATTCAACTTAGTGGAATTCCATATATCAAAACATTTTGATTTCATTATCATATCATTCCAAACATTGAGATTCGGAATAGACCTAGATAGAATTTTCAAATATTCATGCTTTTAAATGAGATAGTGATACAATTACTAAGGATAGGTACTAAACACAAGGTATCGATACCCCTGTCAAGTATCAATATTGTTTGTAGCTTCGATGTTTTGAAAATTTTTCAACAAGTTCAATAGTATCAGTACCACTAAAGAGGTATCAATATCATCACTAGAGTATCGATACTCTAATAAGGTATCAATACCAGTTTGAGATTTGAAGTTTCAAAAATTCAAGTAAAAAGTTTAAGTTTCGATATTTCCCTCTAAGTATTAGTACTTTGCCCTTGGTATCGATACCTAAACATGATTCAATGTTTGCAATTCAAGGAAAAATTTTCCAATTTCCAAAACTTATACATTTAATTCCCTGCACATCAAACACTTCAACACAACCAAACAAATTCATAGTTTAAGCATATAAATCAATTATAATACCGATAGCTTATAACTCATCACAAACACATTAAAGATTTTAATTAAGTTCACGAGATTGATAAAGTTTACAAAGTCTTGCATTTTAGTCTTCTGTATCTATATCCCATACCATACTACCTATGTACATGCCAAACTAAACCAAAATTTAGTGTCATACTCTTTTCCAAGCTTGGAGATGTGATGAGATGAGTTGACCATGATCACTGTCCTAGCTCGGTGGATCTATCTTCTACCTACGTGTTAAAATAAACGTGTCAAACCGATGAAGGCTTAGTAAGTACAACAATAATTTAAACTTTTAAAATATCCAATACTAATGATTATTGTATAGTAAATATTGTTATACGTCAAATTTTACCCAATGACACTAATAAGTGAGTCTTTTTCATTTGAAATTACTTACCATCACTTGCCTTGTCACATTAACTTTTCTTTTTAATCACATTTCATTTTGCAGCCCATTGTAGACACCAAATAGAACATTTAGGATATACGAAACAAATGCATAATCACACCAAGATGCATTATCAGAACAGAACATTATCGTAGTGCTTATCATATCAAAACAAAACCAGAGTGCTTAACAGAACAAATGGCACACTAATCCTCATTAATGACATGCCATATATATCAAAATAATATCGAAGTGCTTAATAGAACAGAACAACACCGTAGTGCTTAACAGAACAGGGGGCGTGCTAATTCTCCTTAACGACATGCCATATATATCCTAATAGTTCTCATCTCGTGTACATGAACTTTAACTTTGTTAAACCATAACATTTACTTAGTTACAAGATACAATACAACTCTTCATTTTTTTTTTACAATTTAATCCTTATAATTAAAGATACAATTTAATTTATAATTTTACTACAAGTTCAATGGTCCAAACATCACAAAATTTCATGACATATTTTGCCTACTTCACAATTTAGTCCCCTTTCTACTATCACCATAACTTACTTCAATTTCACAACATAAATTAAAATTTGAATCATTCTCTTGAATTTTCTTTAATAATCTCTTCATCTAACATTAATACATTGATAATTAAACTATCTAATTAACATAATTTATAATTAAGTCTAAATTAAACAAAGTAAAATTCTTGAAGTACTTACAACCAAATCTTGGATGGTATGTTTTTCCTTCTTCTTACTCCTTGACTACTTCTTTTTCTTTGTCTTCAATTGGATCCTCACATTTCTTCTCTTTTTCTTGTTCTCAAGAAATCAATTTATATTATTAGTTTCTCCCTATTCTAAGATCACTATTGATGCTTCTTCTCATGAAATTAAGGTAACTACTAGTCTTCTCTATTGAATTTACTAAGGAAACATCAAAGAAATTCAAGGAATTGAGATTGGAAGGGCTTAAAAATGGTAGAAGGACCTATTTAGAATAAAAGAAAAAGTTTGGACGGTGGCTTTTAGGGGTTGACGTTTTGGCTTTCTTATGGAAAATGAATACTTTTAATCTTTTCTACTCTTTTCTACGTAATTCTTCCAAAATATCTTTTAATTTAATAATTTTGCAAATTAGTCCACCAATCCCATTTCAACACAATTTCATCCTTAATCATTAAGTTTTTGATAACTATCTAATTTAAGTAATTACTATTTAACCCTTTAACTTTCTCTACAATATCATGCATGATTCATGGTTTATTTTGGTAAAATTTTAGTTCTAGCCTTCCTCATTTTTCCCAATTCATGTATTCTTTTCTAATATTTAATTTTCTACTTTTACCATAACAGTTCCTATTATTCTACAATTTAGTCAATATCTCATATTAGTTTTCAAAATCTAAAAAGCATTTTTTTAAATTTATTATTGGCTCTAACTATTTTCTAGCACTCAAAATTTTCTACTTAGTTTATTTTTAAAATTCTCTAATATTCCTAACTTGGCATGACACTGTACCCAGCTCCGAGACATAACGCGGATGTTACATGGAGAATCATTTGTCCATGTTTATCCTAATTTTGGTTTTTAGATAATTATAAATAAATTATAGAAAACATAAATAAATAAATAAAATTATTTAAAATTATTAAAATAAAATTATCAAAAGAACTTGGACAAACATTAGACTATTAACTGAGACAAAAGCTTGACTAGTCCATTTGCCCATAGATAACAAATTGTCTAAATTCATCCTAACAGTAGGTTTTTAGATAATTATAAAAAAGAACTTATAAATAAATAAAATTATTAAGAATGATAAGAAATTATAAAAAATAAAGAATTATTTAAAAATTATTAAAAACCACATGGAAAATGAAACTAAATAAATGGGGTTTTAAAAGTATTTGAACATGAACAACATTTGTTTGGTTTATGTGATTTTTTAAATAATTATTTTTATGCTTCATAATGGACGTTTGGCACATGTCATGTTCATCAGTTTATGTATATTCCAAGGGACCAAAAGCATTTCAAGTGTTTGCTGTCTTTGTTTGCGGTACATACTTATCCCTAGCGCATTCAAGAAAATGACAGAGAAATCAAAACCGACTAGAAATTGTCCTTTTGTTTTAGACTGAAATTAGACCTATGTAAAGTCAGGACATGAACTGTTGTGTTTCTTTTGGTGGGTTTGGATATTTGGTGAGCTGGAATCTGAATAGGCTAATTTATAAATTAGAGATAAATTTTTCTGAATTTAGAGTTCTGAACATTTTTCAATGCTCAAGTCACTGTTTGAGTGAAAAAGCTATAAGGTTAAAGATGACACTGAAAATTCGAGCAAGTGTGCGGTTAGACTTGAAGTGAAGTTAAATCAAGGCTTATATAGTAAATCCAAGTTATTCATACCACATACTGTGATTACTTAGAATTCTTTTTTAAATGTTTTTAGATTGACCTAGACATATGAATGTCATCTTTAAAAGGACCAACTAGGAAGGATTTGAAGGTAAAAGCACCTTTCATTGAGCAATTGTTGGCATTACAGAACATCAGATATAAATATTTTAAGGGAGCTTCAAACCAAACATCTGATATTTGCATTAATTTGCAGTAATCCATATGAATTAGTCAACAAAAACCCATCTGCACTACACAATCTGAAAGCTAAACTATGCAAAATGTTTGTTCAGCCCCTCACATACCCCCAAAATTAAAGATTCACACTGTTTGTCACCTTTCGTTGCTTTCCTGATTCTAAAAATATAGTTCAGTTCCCTCACATGACTAGGGTTAACATTTTCGTAACCTGTCATAAAGGTCCTTACAAATAGCCACAACACACTCGATTAGAAGACGTAGAACACTGATGTGACCTATGAGACTAGTTTGTATCACCGTCATACAACATTGATATTTGCGGGCCTCTGCAGATTTCTGCTTGAAGATTACTTTTTCTTTGTGTTTTGGCTGATTGATGATACCCTGCAGACTCGGAGTTTTCTGAGCAACCTTAAACGGAAGACCACAAGAGGCCCTTCATAGTTCTGATCAAGTTCAAACATAGCTGCAAAGAATAAAAAACAAATCAAGTCCTCTGCTGTTGGTAAACTTTGGCCAAAACAAGCTTACTTTTTTGCTAAGATGTAGCATAAATGGACCGATCAAAGCAATTTCTCCAACCCTACAATTAGCGGCCTTGTACAAGCCTTGATCGCCAATGAAACAAGTTACTCAAAGAACCCAAATTATTAGTATAATCCTTGACACTAGACTCTGCAATTGTAATAAAACTCATCGGTGAATTATCTTCTCATTAACAGAAAAAAAAAAAAAAAAGAAGAAGAAAGAAAGAACGTTTGCTTTTAAAGTATTATATTCTTTCAACAAAGAAAGTTATACTTTTCATCTTTCATATCCTCATTTTTCCAAACACATCTTTTGCTAGACAATTCCAGGGTCAAAATCCTGTAGTAAAATTTATGAACTTCTCCAGCACATTGGAGAGGCCAACAATATTTTCAATTGTGTATTCAATCTGTACAAAAATATCGTTTATCTCATTTTCATGTCTCTCTGGAAAGAAATTTTTATACCGTAAAACCAGTTTCTTTATGTAACGAAATGGATATGTCAAATCAAAAATTTATTTATAAGCACAAGCTGTTTATTAATTATGAAATTGAGCACTATCTAGTCATGTTACCATAGTTGCAGTGTGCACTTAAAACATCAAGGAATGTTTGATTATGGCATGTCTTTGATGTGGATTCTGGCACAGGTTTAGATAAATGTATGATCCCTATGAATAAAACGGACCTTAAAGGGAAGGTTGGTAAATGAATGGATTCTGATCTAGTATAGGACGGCACACTAAAACCTGGGGTTTAGACCAATAGGTTCATGTTCTCCAACCCCCTTTCCCATCCCCAGTTTTCGACTTCCTTTGTACCAAACACAGCAACCGGGATGAACCATTTTCAATCGAAGAAATATATGGCAGTAGGAATAAATTTTAGTGGTTCAGAACAGCCCAATTGCAAAGCGGTAGAAGATGGGTTGCTATAAGCTCCAAAAACCCAACATTAGATTCTGTATGAAATCAGATGTCAATGCTAAGTGCACAGGTTTTTTTGTAGCTTCTAGCTAGCTATATAACTTTTCTGAAAAATCTTATTTGAAAAAAGTTGAAGACTGTAGAGCACTGCTGCAAATACTTTCATTCTTATTTGCCTTTTTTGTCTCAGACATCCAAATTCTAGACAAAACATAAAGATTCAACTATCCTCATTAAATCTTTGTAATGCCTTCCATTGATGACCCACTCATAAGATTTTGATCACTGACTATGATTTGACTATATTTTTCATGAAGAGGAAACAGATAGGCCATACCCCTTCCTGTTAGACACTGTTACTATGATGTTCTGTATGAAGCCAGGACAAAAAAGGGTTCATACAATTTCAATACTGAAAGCAGTTCCAGTGTCATAAATCAAGGAAAACATACTTTATCCCCTTATTGCTATGCAAGCTCAATAACTTAACAAGGCTAACCTTTCTGTTGCCGCCAGCAAAAATTCTCAGTCAAATAGTTTCTCTTCAATAGATGCAAAGGCTTGAAAACAGTAGCCCCTATTTTCTTCATCCCATTATCAACATTTGCAGGAATGATGAAGATTGTTCCAAGTGTTAAAGGCACTTATGTCTTCCTTATCGGTAACGTCTCCCTGCAAAATAACACAAACCAATTTTCTTTTGTTACAACAAACAAGAGAACTTCACTTCTAAAAGCTTTATTTGGTGAGAAAGATTGATATGTGAAGATGAAAAATTAGGAAATTTTAAAACAAAGACAATTGACTTAACTTTCTTAATATTAGATTTTACTATCTACAGTAAAATCTTTTCCTAATACTTTGGAAGTGATGAATTTGTTCATAATTGTATCTAAAATACTGTTATATACAGTATTTAGTATCTTTAACTTTCTTCTTTAACTAGCATGCTAACAGTTATACCTTAGGAAAAACAGATGTAAGGTTACACTCTCAGGGCAGCCTAAAAAATGGCATTCGGATCAAAACCTAAATCAAAGCAACAATGATTGTATCAGTGATAAAATAAAATAAAAGGAAATAATAATGCTAATATTATCTTAAGAATTAAAAAGGAAGTTTGATTAATTTTAACATAAACTGGTATGAAAAATAAATCAGCACCCTCTTTATTTCTTGTCTGAAATGGAGATACCATTAACTGCCTATGTATTTTAACCTACAATTTCCTTTTACTAACAATTAATTTTTAATTATGACAAAAGTATTACGAAAAGGGGAAAAAAAACCAAGAATTCCTTTTGCAAATTAACCTATTTAACCAACCCCTACAATCTTCTGTTACATCGGGATTTGCATTGTCAAGCTCACGCATCGGTGCATAGTCTATAATGGTCCAAGAGCGATGGGATGGTATCTTATTCGATCAAAGTTGATGGGAACTAATTGGCAGCTCCATACGATTGGGTATAATTGAACTGAGTCCTGGATTCTTTTGAAATCCCTTGTTCACCATTGCTGTCCTCATTTTTTCAGCCTTTTCCCATCTGTCTGAAGCTGCATAAATATTTGACAACAGTACAAAATGTGAATTATCCCCAGAATCCATGTCATCTTCCACTTTACCAACCTCTTGCATCACCTGCTCTACCATATTTGTATCCAAATGAATCCTGCAAGCGCCAAGCAGAGCTCCCCAAACTACATCATTTGGCTTTATTGGCATTCTCTTGATTAAATCGAAAGCTTCTTTCAATCTCCCAGCGCGTCCCAGAAGGTCCACTAAGCAACCATAATGCTTGATGCTTGCTACCAAACCGTAAGTCTCCATCTTGGAGAAAACATCTAACCCTTCATCTACACAACCTCCATGGGCACAAGCTGATAGAAGAGAAAGGAAAGTAATGTCATCTGGCATCTCATTCGATTCTTCCATTCTTTGAAAAAACTCAAGAGCTTCTTTGTTCTTTCCATGAATAGCAAGACCTAAGATCATGGAATTCCAGCAGGCGCTTGTCCTACGACTTATTCCTTCAAATATCAATCTTGCTTGGGCTAAATCCCCACACTTTGCATACATATCCAATAGTGCATTCAAAACAAATTGATTAGCCTTCATTCGCTTCTTCTTAATAAGATAATGGATTTCTTTTCCAATATCTAATTCACCTAACTGTGCACAGGCAGATAAAACACTTGTGATGGTAACTTCATCAGGTTCAAAACCTTCATTTTGCATTTTCTTATACATGCGCAAAGCTTCCTCACAGAACCCATTTTGTGCATAACCTGAAATCAATGAATTCCAATTCACCAAATTCCTAATAGGAATTCTATCAAAAAAGTTCCTTGCTTCCTTAACATTGCCTCTCTTACAATACCCAGAAATCATTGATGACCAAACAAAGTAGTTCCTTTCTGGCATCATATCAAAAATCTCCCTTGCAGCTTCTAGTTCTCCATTTGCATTATACCCGTCAACCATCACTGTCCAAGTCACCACAGTTCTTAACTTCAATGGAACTTTATCAAAAAACTGTCTTGCTTTGAAAGTATCTCCACACTTGGCAAACCCATCAATCATCTCAATCCAAGTCACTGAATTTCTTGTGATTGGCATCTTTTCGAACACATCCAATGCAGATTCTCTATCCCCATTTTTAAAATACCCACCAATCATCGCGTTCCATGTCACCACATTTCTCTCAGGCATCTCATCAAACACCTTCCGGGAATCAATCAAATTACCGCATCTTGAATACATGCTCAGCAAGGACGAAGCAATATGTAAATCAACGGCCACCCCAAGTTTGATGGATTCGGCATGCAAAGATTTGCCATAAGTTTGGGTTGAAGCAGAAGCACATGCCTTGAAAATCAAAGGAACCAGACCAAATATATAGAGTCCTGTTTGGCGTATTTGGGTGTATAAAGAAAGCACTTGATTGGTAGTTCCTTCAGAAAGGTGGTTTCTAATGATGTACGACCAACTAGGTTGATTTGGGTTTGAATTATTTTTGGCTATATTTTCTACGATTCTAATGGCTTGTTTTGGGTTTTGAGGCAATTTTGTTGTTTTCATTGTCTCATAGTTTTAATTTTTAAGGAAGTGCTAAAATAGGGATGTAGTGATCATCATCAATAAATCTTGTATTGTACCGTTAAATATAAAATGCTTACTCTTTCCAAGACATCCATAAAAGATCTCATAGTCTCCATCTCTATAATTTTATTTATTTAAGTAAGATAGAGACAATCCGAATATTTTAACTGTTTTTACATTTCTAGTTGAAATAAAAGGTTATTGATTTTAATTTTATCAAATGATTACTAAATTATTTAACAGATTTTTATTTAAGTGATTAGACTATTAAAATTATTAGTGTATATTTTTCTCTGTTTACATCATCTGCATTAATCAAAAACTCTTATTTCATTTCTCTTCTATAGTTTAATTCTTTTTTTTATGAAACAACTTTAAGCATCAAGAATCAATGAATCAAAATTTAAATAGCTTTCTTCTCTAATCTTCAACATTTACCGTCAGATTGATTTAGATCTAAAATATGTTCTTCTACCCGTTGATAGTTACTCTGATCTATGGTATTCACTGTCAAATCATTACTTGGAGTTCATTAGTCAAATTAAAAAAAAAAACTTAACAACCTAGTGACTTAAATAAAATGTTTTGAATAGTTTAGTAACTTAAATGTAAACTTCCAAATAGTTCAATAACTATTTTGTAATTTTTTGAAGTTGAGTGACTAAAATATAAACTTACCAATAGTTTAATAATTTTAAGTGTATTTTACCCTAAAATAAAAAAAGTATAGACTAAACTATTGACTTTGTTTAAATTTTTTTTTGTTGATCTAATAATAAACTTAGTACCTTAATACTCACAGATTCTATCAACTTAATCCTAAATATAAAAAGTTCAACAAATTTTACCCTTAAATGTCTCAAACTTGTAACAAAGTGTCGAGTCTAGATCCCTTTCCACAATAATCTTCTCATGATTGATAAACTAAATCGTGATCCATACGAACTTCTAACTATTTCAATACCGAATCCGCACTGGAATCCAATTCTGCAGCTGAAACCACATACTGTAAAAGAATCTGATACTTTCCTAGTCGAAAACTCTCTTTTATCTGAAGAAACATCTTGGTGGAGTCCCTTTCTCAGAGCCAAGCCGCAGAACGGACCGTTCCCAGTTTCAGCCTTTCGACTCAAGAAAACGAGTCCTAACACTCCAAAGATTTTGCCAATATTCAGCAAAACACCCTGCAGTTGCTGCAACAAGCCAGGAGTCCATTTCTGAACCTGCCAACACAAAACTAAATCCTTATTTCGATTATCGACATCAACAATTTCCATGAATCCAAGTTTGAAAAAGAGAACATCATTGGCCTTACAACTCAAACATCCTTTACCAATTCGGCTTATTAATCAAGTGTAGGATGGAATCTTCATTAAACTGAAAACAATATGCAAGCTAAGGCTGAAGAAGCTTAAAAGAATCCATTTCAAAAAAACTACCAAGTTCAATACCCAGATCAATTCCCATGAATCCAATTCTGAAAGCGAAAATATCATTGGCCTCACAACTGGAGCAATTCAACACAATCAATAATCAATTATAGAACTTAATCTTCTTGAATTATTAATACAATAGTTTTCCAAAAGCTTGGAAAAATATGCAAGTTAAGATTGAAACTCTCAATTCCATAAATTTAAAAGAAGACAATGATAAATTAATCAATAGAAATCTCAAAGCATAGATTTTTAAAAATATTAAAAAGTCAAAATTTCTGATTTTATAATTGTTCAGAATTAAATTTATTAAATTTTTTAAAATTTGAATTAAAATAATAAATTTTGTAAATATTAAGTGTTAAATTTATTAAATTTTTTATATTTAAAAATAATTTAATAAAATGTATAAAGCTAACTTTGTTATTAGATTAATAAAGAAATCCACCTTAGCTTTCCACTACTCATCTGGCCACAACAAAAAACTGATTAGAATATTTAATTTCAAAAGATTTAATAACTAAATCAAAAAATAAATAAAACTAACTCAATAGTTTAGCCACATGTTTATGCTTTACCCAATAAAAGAAACTTTGATTGCCTCAACTAAACCAATTTTTTAAATTTATAATTAGTTTAAATGTAACAGTTCGTTTTTTAGTGGTGTTGAAAATAGTGATTTTGAGACCACAAGTCGATGAATAAATTTGTATAATTAGTACTTAAAATATAGAAGTCAATAATAATTTTTATAATTAATTTTGATTTGAGGATTTTAACTAATTGAATTAAAAATTAGTATAAGTTGTTTGGTTCAAAAGGCAAGTGGTTATTAAAAACGAGGTATTAGGAGCTCGTTTCCTTAATTTAAAGCCGTAAATATTTTTACTAAATATTTACAGAGTCGTATTATATGTGAATTGAACTTTGGTCGGTAATTTTGACGATTTATTGCTTAATTACGATAAAAGGATTAATTTGTAAAAGAGGTAAAAGTTAATTGCTATAGATTTAAAATAATAAAGCGGTGGTGGATATGATTAATCCACTAACTTTTGGGCTATTTGCTCTTTTAGTCCTAATTAGTTTAGGGCTAAATTGCAATTAAGTTCTTTTAGTTAGAATTTAAAAAGAATTGAAGGACCAATTGTACAATTAAACCTTCCTTAGATGGTAATTATATCATATTTATATATTATGGACACTTATGGACATGATTAGTAATTTTATATGTAACACCCATTACCCGTATTAAACGTCGGATCAGGGTACGAGGCATTACCAGACTTAAGCATAAGCAAACATACATTTCCGAGCCATAAATTTTCGTCCAAATTAAAACTTTTTGCATTTAATCATAAAGTCCCTAATACGAGCCTACGAGGCCCAAAACATGCATTGGAAATGGTTCCGGACTAAACGGAGAACTTTAGAAAATTTTTCAACACTTAGAAAATTTTTACCCTAAACAGGAGTCACACACCCGTGTGGATTTGGGACATGCCTGTGTGGGTAGGCCGTGTGATCACACACACCCGTGTCCCGAACCCGTGTAACTCTCTGTTTGTCACCCAAGAACAAATTGAAGACACAATGCCAAGTCACATGCCCTTGTGCTAGGCCTTGTGGTCAATTTAAAATTCATGATTTTTCATTAAATACGTGTAGACTTCACACACCCAGGACACACGCCCGTGCTTGAAGCCGTGTCATCCACACGGCTGAGACACACGCCTGTGTCTCTGCCTGTGTGCTCAATTCTGAGCATTTTGTTTCTCAAAATTTAGGTGCAAGGAACACACGACCTAAACACATGCCCGTGGGGTAGACCGTGTGTCACACACGACCTAGACACATGCCCGTGTGTCTACCCATGTGGACAAAAATAAGGCTATTTACCAAGCCTTTTTGCCACCCTTTTAAGCACACACCTACACAACACAACATAGCACCAAACCAAGCATATACATACAACCAAATCAACCACAATCAAGACATCCACAAATCAATCACATGCTACCATCTATCATACAAAAACATCACATAATTATCAACTCAAACAAGCAAATTCCCACATCCATGAAAAAAAATAATCATATAAATTACTTAAACCAATAGTAGCCAATTTCAAATTGCCTTATACAAATGAACTTTCAACTAATATAAGCCAACACATTTGGCTAAATCAATTATGACACATAACAAAATGACCAAGACTCCTATACATGCCATAACTCAAAATGTTGAATTCATTGGTACCAAAATATTTGATGATAGTATGATTGGATCACTGATGGTCTCCGATCCCCGAGCTAGCTTGAAGACACTGTAAGACAAGGGAAAGGAAGGGGAGTAAGCTATAAAGCTTAGTAAGTTCCTATGCAAATAATAAGCAACATAACCACACATTTACATACAATTAACATGATGAAAATTAGCATGAATGATATTAAAATCTTATAGTCATAACTTACTCAATCACAACCTTACCAAGGGTTCATCACATATCGAGCTCATTAGGAATGAGTTTTATGTACATACATGTACCAACTCGCAACATAACCATATCCTTTCACAACTTTGACATTCCTGTTGAGCACTCGGAATATTAAATGATACTCAGAAATCTTGCACATAAGTGCCATATATCTAGCCGAAGCTACCTCATATCTCGTAATACATATGGGCTCGATTTCGAGCTATTTATGGGCCTGCTCATACAAGTTGTCAATCAGGACATAACTACACAGTATTGTTCACACAAGCTGTTAGGTATCCGCAACTCATGTTGGACTACCCATTCACTGGTAGGACGTACGAGACTAGCACCCGAATCACATAAACACATGGGTTTTTAGTGACATGTCGCTCGTATCCTATTTTGTTCCTAAGGCTCAATCGGGAATTCTCGCTTATCTAAACTTTGTCGAATACGTCAAAGGAGTCAACCACAATTCATACAATATTAAAGAATTTAAAACATAAATATAACAATACATAATTTACATACGAACTTATCTCGGTACAAAAATAGTAGAAATGAGACCTAATCGTCAAACACTTTGTTTTTCCCACGATCAAGGTCCGAACCTCATTTTTCTTGATCTATAATAACAAATTTAACTCATTTAATACTCACATTGTTCAATTCAGTCCAAAAATCATATCATGGAGAAATTACATTTTTTCCCTTAATGTTTCACATTTTTATAGTTTAGTCCCTAGGCTCATAAAAAGAAATGTATTCAATTTCTTCAAAACCCAAGCCTAGCCAAACTATTTTCATACTCATACCAACCCACATTTTTCATTTAATCACACTTTTACTACTTATTTTTGTAACTTTTACAAATAGGTCCTTTTTGACATTTCCATAAAAAATCACCTAGCAAAAGTTGTTTATCTTACATCTATCATGCATTTTCTACCGTTAGACATTAAAATACACAAGTATCTATCATGGGTAAAAATTTAGACTTTGATTATTTCTTAAATTAGTGGTAGAAATAGATAAATCGGGTTGCAATGATTTTAAAAATGTAAAGAGCATTAAAAACTGGGCAAGAACAGATTTACAATCGAGCTTGGAAGTGGCCAAACCCTAGCTATGGCTTCCCTTTCTAAAATTTGGCTATGGTGAGGAAGATGGACAAATATTTTGGCTTGATTTTTGCTTTTTAATTCATTTAATTACCAAATGACCAAAATGCCATTTTCTTAAAACATAAAATTTCTCTTACTTTATGTTCATTTTTGTCCACTAACTTAAAAAATGGTCTAATTACCATCTAAGGACATTTAACTTAAAATTTCATAGCAATTAGACACCTCTAGCTTCTAGAACTCAAAATTTGCACTTTTTACAATTTAGTCCTTTTTGCTAATTGAGTGCTCAAACGTCAAAATTTTCGAACAAAATTTTCATAGAATCATTCCATAAAATTTTAGACCATAAAAATATAAGAAAAAATAATTTTTTGCGTCGGATTTGTGGTCCCAAAACCACTGTTCTGACTAGATCCAAAATCAGGCTGCTATAACTCTCCCCCCTTTAGGGATTTCGTCCCCGAAAATCTTACTAGAAAATAGGTTTGGGTACTATTTTCTCATAGCGTCCTCAGGTTCCCACGTAGCCTCTTCGACCCCATGTCTTTGCCATAAAACTTTTACTAGGGCTATACTTTTATTTCTCAACTGTTTAACTTCCCGAGCTAAGATCCTAATTGGTTCCTCACCATAAGTCATATCGGGTCGAATCTCAATCTTTGTTGGAGAAATCACATGTGAGGGATCAAAATAGTATCGTCGCAACATTGACACATGAAACACATTATGAATCCTTTCCAACTCTATCAGTAAAGCTAACCGATATGCCACTGGCCCTATTCTTTCAATAATCTCATACGACCCAATGAAACGTGGACTCAACTTGCCTTTATGGCCAAACCTCAGAATCTTCTTCCACGGAGATACTTTCAGAAATACTTTATCACAAATCTGAAATTCTTTCTCTTTTCTTTTCAAATCTACGTACGAATTTTGTCGATTTGAAGCAGCTTTCAACCAATCACAGATTACCTTTACTTTTTCATCAGTTTCTCTAACCAAATCAACCCCGTGAATCTGTCTCTCACTAAGCTCTGTCCAATACAACAGAGTTTGACACTGACGAACATACAATGCCTCATAAGGTGCCATCTTTATACTCAACTGAAAATTGTTGTTATAAGAAAATTCGACCAAAGGTAGATATTATTCCCAACTACCTTCAAATTCTAGAACACAACATCAGAGCATATCTGTAACACCCCTAACCCGTAATCGTCGTCGGAATAGGTCAAGAAGTATTACCAGACTTGTAATTCAATTCAGAATAATTATTTATCCAGAAACATCATAATTCAATTATTACATTCATTCACATCCATTATGTACTTAAAACAAACATATCAAACTTTAATCAGACATTCGGGACTAAATCGTAACATATTACAAATTTTAGAAATTTAGAAAATTTTCCACATTTTAACTATCACACGCTCATGTGCTTCACATGGCATTAGACACGCCTGTGTGTCTAGGCTGTGGCAAAATAGGGCATACATACTGACTTATCCACATGGCCACAAGACACGCCCGTATGCCGGGCCGTGTGAAAATTAGAGAGGCTACTGACTTGGCCACACGGCCTAGCACACGCCCGTGTGTGTGTGACCGTGTAGTCTGCTTAGGCTAATTTCAAAATGGCTTTCGAGCAACACGGCTGAGGCACATGCTCGTGTCCCTACCTGTGTGGGCAAAAATAGGCTATTTGCAAAGCCATTTTGCCACCCTAATATTACAAGCATACATAACCACAATTCACAACCCAATTGGCAATCATTTTATAACCATTTCATATACAAAATATAACCAATTCCAAACATGCTTCAAATCTCAGCCAATTCAATATCATAATAAGCATTCCAACCAATTCATATCAACTTACTAAATCATCTTATTATCAACATATCCATGCACACATACCTCCTTTGATATCATTCAAATATACTAATTTTGCATTCATGAACCAAGCATGTATAAACCACATCTCAAAACAACATTTGCATCATCCATTTCATCTTTTATAAGCCAAAACACATCATATGGAATCATTTATATACAATTAAAACAACCATTACTACTTCAAGCCATATCACATAGCTTGTTCATATACCAAGTTCACATCAAAATCATTAACATAAGATGGTCATACTTCACAACCTATAAACTAGCTTATACATGCCATATTTACATATCTTCCATGAGTTCCAAAAGTACCAAAAAAAAAGTCATCTGGATAGTATGATAGTAATCTCTAACTTTATCTGAATCGAGTAAGCTTTCGAATCTATAAAACATGGGAAAATAAACAGAGTAAGCAATAAGCTTAGTAAGCACGTATAATATAGATTTAAACTTACCAAATGACAATAAGCATTATAACAAATTACAATTTAATCCATTTGCTCATAATGCCTATTCACATCACCACTCACAAATTAGTCATCTAACATTTCATGTAAACCAAGTATCATTGCATTCATATATCATAAAATCCATGTAATTCATGTAACTTATAATTCATATAAATCTTATAGCTCTTGTATCATATAATATTCATATATCATATTGGTATAATGCCTGTTGAACCTACTAAAATATCGAGGGATACTCGGGTGATACACATTAAGTGTATAAATCAAAAATTCGTCAATTCATCATCAATTTTGCTCTTTCGAGCCATGATCGGTAAGCTTTTTCCAAGCTGATAAACAGTAAGCTCTGAAGAGCTGAACGGTAAGCTCCATAGAGCTGAAACGGTAAGCCCCAAAGAGTTGAAATGGTAAGCTCATAAGAGCTATGATGAGCCCGTAACAAATGCAGGAGCTCAACCAAACGGTAACCCTAGTGACATGTCACTTGTATCCTACAACTTTCTATGGTTCAAACGGGACTCGTATTTCACTGTAAGCATTTATTTTGGCATTCTAATTCCATTAATCACATATATCAATCTAAATACATTCATTTCAAATATATACGCAACAATTTAAAGTTTGATTCTAATTATATGAACTTACATCGAGTTGCTCGGATATCATCTAACGTCTACTCGTTAATCTTTTTCTTTCCCCGATCTAAACCCGAACTCAGCATATCTTGGTCTATATATTATCAAATTCAACATACTCAGTGTTCAATCTATTCAAATTATTCAATAATTCATATTTTTGGCAAATTACACAATTAACCTTATACTTTCACATTGTTTACAATTTAGTCCTCAGCTCGTAAAAATGCAAATTCAATAAATTTTCATGAAACCTATGTCTAGCTGAATTTATTGTACAATACTAGCAGCCCATAATTTCATCATATTCACACTTTTAACCACAACATTTTACATTTTCACAAATAAATCCCTATTTTGCATTTTTGTCAAAAATCACTTTATAAAACTTGTATATTTATTAACAACCATCAATAATCTAACAAGAAGCTTCATAATATTCAAGAATTCAGCAATGAAATCATTTAAAATTTATAACAGTTTCAAAAATGAAGGTACGGGTCATTTAGATTAAGCTACAATGAGCTTGAAAACATAAAAATATTAAAAACGGGGCAAAAACTGTACTTTAATTGACAAGAAGAGCTTGGCCAAAAGTTTAGCCCTAAAATGGCTGATTTTCTTTCTCAAATTCGGCTTGAGGAAGATGAATAGCCAAAAAATATGATTTTGGTTTTATTTAATTTAACTTAATAATCTATTTACCAATTTAACATTTAAAAATAATTCTATTTACAAAACTACCAAGCCAACTACTCCACTAACTTAATAATGGACTAGTAACCATATAAGGACTTAAACTTTAAGGTTCTATAGCTTTTAAGCACTTTTAGCTAATAGCATACAAGTTTTACGCGTTATGCAATTAAGTCCTTTTTACCAAATTAAGCATTTAAACAATCAAATTTTCTTACGAAACTTTCACATAATTAATTTATCATGTTGTAAACCATATTGAAATAATAAAATAAATATTCTGACTTTGGATTTGTAGTCCCGAAACTACTGTTTCGATTTGACCTAAAAACGGGCTGTTACAATATCTTCAAGAATCTGAATTACTCTTTCAGATTAACCATCGATTTACGGATCAAAAGCTGTACTAAAATTTAACTTCGTACCCAAAGCCTGTTGTAATTTCTTCCAAAATCTCAAAGTAAACCTCGGATCTCTATCCGAAATAATAAAAATAGGTACTCCATGCAATCTCACAATCTGAGAAATGTACAATTCAGCTAACTTATCAAGTGAGTAGTCAGTACGTATCTTAATAAAATGTGCCGATTTTGTTAATATATCAACAACAACCAAGGCGACATCTTTCTTTTTCAGAGTCAAAGGAAAACTCGTCACAAAGTCCATCGTAATTCTATCCCATTTCCACTCGGGTACCATCACTGGCTAAAGAAAACCCGAAGGTGCTAGGTGTTCGGCTTTTACTAGTTGACAAATCAAACATTTTGATACAAATTCAGAAATATCTCTTTTCATACCTGACCACCAGTACAATTTCTTCAAATTATTATACATCTTCTTACTACCTGGATGAATCGATAAACAACCACTGTGTGCCTCGTGTAAAATTTTCTAAATAAGTTAATTATTTTTCGGTACACATACTTAATCCCAGAACATCAAACAATCATCTGAACCAATTCAAAAGCCTGTATCACTACACGATTCACATTGAGCTCTTTTGGCTTGCAATTCACTATCATTTTTTTGGGCTTCATAAATTTGCTGAATAAATACTGGTCTAGCTCTTAACTCGGCCAAAATTGAACCATCGTTAGACAAGGTCAATCTCGTATTCATAGCTCTCAAAGTAAATAAGGACTTTTTGCTCAAAGCATCTGCGACTACATTCGCCTTACCCGGATGATAGTGAATCACTAGTTCATAATTCTTTAATAACTAGAGCCATCTCCGTTGTCGCAAGTTCAAATCTTTCTAAGTCATCTAGTATTTTAAACTGTTACGATCAATAAAGATATGGCATTTGTCACCGTACAAATGATGACGCCAAATTTTCAAAGCAAAAAACGATGGCGGCTAATTCCAAATTGTATGTCGAATAATTCTTCTCATGCGATTTCAACTGTCTTGAGGCATAGGCTATCACTTTGGCCTCTTGCATCAACATACATCCCAAACAATTTAATGAAGCGTCGCTATAAATTACAAATTCCTTTCCTGATTTAGGTTGTACTAAAATCGGTACCTCGGTTAATAATGCTTTCATTTTTTCAAAGCTTTGCTGACATTTTTCTGACCACTCAAACTTAACATCTTTTTGCAACAACTTGGTCATAGGAGTAGCAATCATTGAAAATCTTTTGACAAAACGTCGGTAATAACCAGCTAAGCCCAAAAAGCTTCTAACTTTAGATACATTCCTTGGTGGTTTCCAATCAACAATTGCCGAAATCTTACTTGGATCAACCCAAACACCATAACCTGAAACAATATGTCCTAAAAATTCGACTTCTCGGAGCCAAAACTCACTTTTACTGAATTTAGCAAATAGCTTCTTGTCTCTCAACGTTTGCAATACAGTTCTCAAATGCTCGGCATGCTCAGACTCGTCTCGAGAATAAATTAGAATATCATCGATGAACACAACCATAAACTTATCTAAATACGGTCAAAAAATTCTATTCATTATGTTTATAAAAATGGCAGGTGCATTCGTTAATCCGAAAGGCATAACAAGAAATTCATAATGCCCATACCTTGTCCTGAAAGTAGTTTTCGACACATCTGACTCTTTAACTCTCAACTAATAGTAGCCAGATCTCAAATCAATATTCAAGAATATCGTTGCTCTTTTTAACTAAACAAAAAAAATCATCAATCCTCGGCAAAGGATACTTGTTCTTTATAGTCACCTTGTTAAGTTGACAGTAATCGATACGAAGCCTCATAGATCCGTCTTTCTTATTCTTTACAAATAACACTGGAGCACCCCAAGGAGAATAACTCAGTCTCGCAAAACCTTTATCTGTCAACTCTTACAACTGAGCTTTCAATTCTTTCAATTCAGTCAGAGCCATCCTAAACGGAGTAATCGATATCGGTGAAGTGCCAAGTACCAAATCAATAGCAAACTCCACGTCTCTGACCGGTGGTAACCTTGACAACTATTCTGGGAACACAACTGGATATTCACAAACTATTGGAACTGATTCAATTTTCAATTCAGACATCTTTGTATTCAACACATAAGCAAGATAAGCTTCACAACCTTTCTTTACGTACCTTGAGCAGACATAGACGAAATCACTATGGGCAGGTCACTTGATTCATCGGTTTCAACCCAAAGAACCTCACCATTTTCATATTTCAATTCAATAGTTTTCTATCTACAATTTACTATGGCATCATGCAATGTCAACCAGTTTATACCCAAAATAACATCAAATTTATCAAATGGCAACAACATTAAGTCAGTCGAAAAATAGTGACCTAGAATCATCAAAGGACAATTCTTGCAAACTTTATCAACTAACACATATTTGCCTAAGGGGTTTGACACTTTAATCATAAATTCAGTAGACTTAACAGGAAAATTCTTACTAAATACCAAATTCACACAAACATAAGAATGGGTATCATAAAGAGAAAATGTACCAGAGATCACATCGGGAGATGACGCATCCTCACGAGTACGAATGGCATAAGCTCTAGCAGGTGCTCTGGCTTTAGATCTCACGGCTGTATCTTTTTGTCACATATTTACTGCTAGTTCCATTCCCGGTATTTCTCGGTGGCCTACCCCTATTGGTAGTATTACTCGGTCCTACACTCTGAAATTGTTCTTTCTCAGCCATCTTAGGGCAATCTCGAATAAAGTGCTCTTGAGAACCATACTTGAAACAAGCTCAGTCATTCATCCTACACTCGCCGAGATGTCTTCTTCCACAATGCTAATATTCGGGTCTGTTACACCTAACATTACCCACACTTGCCATTGAAGTATCTTGAGATTTAAAGCTCGAATATTGCTTCCAGCGGTCTCAGCTCGAATACCCAGCTAATACATTCTAACGAGAATTTATTTCTCTAGATTTCTTTGACTGAGATTGAAATGACTTATTCATCGGCTTTTTTCTTGCATCTCTAGCCTCACTCTCAGCCTTTCTTTTCTCTTTGCTTAGTTCTTCGGCTTTGCAAGCTTGTTCAACCAATACAACGAATTCTTTTAGTTCCAAGATTCCAACTAACAATCGGATATCCTCATTTAGCCCATCCTCGAATCTTTTACACATAATTGCCTTAGAGGAAACACACTCGCGGGCATACTTACTGAGCCTTACAAATTCTCGCTCACACTCTGTCACCGACATTCGACCCTGTTTCAACTCAAGAAATTCTTTATGTTTCTGGTCGATGAACTGCTGACTGATATATTTCTTTCGAAATTCCTCTTGAAAGAACTCCCATGTAACCCTCTCTCTCGATACTATAGATACTAGTGTCTTCCACCAGTGATATGTTGTGTCCCTCAATAATGATATAGCACATTTCAAGCATTCTTCGGATGTACATGATAATTCATCAAATACCCTGGTAGTATTCTCAAGCCAGAACTCAACTCTCTCAAGGTCATCATCTACATTAGCCCTGAATTCCTCAGCTCTTTGCTTTTGAATTTTATTAACCGGAGGCTTATTTTGTCTTACCAAATTCACACCTTGAGTAACTACGAGAATCAGTTGAGGATAAGGAGAGGGTGGAGGATGTTGATCATTCAGATCTATTCGAACAAACTCCAAATACCACTCATTCATCATGTGGGGGAAGGCTTCTCCAACCCCTCCTCCTTGACTTACCGTGGGAGGTCTAATTTCAGATGATGCTACCCCTTGAGTGGGAGGTGACGCATTACTTTCTACATCATCTATAACATCCCTTACCCGTATCTGACACCGGGATAGGGTTCGAGGCATTACCGGACTTAAAAGTACACAATTTTATAAAATTGGGCCATAAAATTTCATTTGAATTAAAAACATTCAATCACATGCATAATGTCCCTTACACTAGGTACCGAGGCTCTAAACATGCATTAAAGGTGGTTTGGGACTAAACCGAGAACTTTGAAAAGTTTTAGAAAACTTAGAAAAATTTTCATGAAACAGGGTCACACGTCCGTGTCCTCAGGCTATGTAACTCTCTGTTTATGACATCAGCAAAACAAATTGAACCACACGACCAGGCCACACGCCCATGTGCTAGGCCGTGTCCTCCACACGGCTTAGACACATGGTCGTGTCTCTGCCCGTGTGGCTAGTACTTAGGCTATTTTCCAAGCTTTTTGTTGCCATTAGTCCCTCACATTTTTACACACATAAAAAATATTCATCATGGCATCATTTTAATGATTTAGCATACTTCACTAAGGTATACTCTTAACATTAAAATGCTATTATTCACGAGTTACACATACTCGTATAATGCCAAATCTAGACACAACAATCCATATTCATTGACCCTTTCATATGAGGACTGTTTATACCAAATTTTCATGTTCATCGACTTATCAAGTGACCTTATTTAAACATCAAACATTCATGTCCAGTCATCATCATCTTATTTCCATATCATACAATTACGTCATGGATATGACCATTTCGATTGGTCATGAAGCATTTATCATACACATATGTGTTAACACCAATCATGCACGTCCTACAAGCATAAACACATCATCGCATCACAAGAATTAGAACTTAGCATGGATAACTAGGCTTACACATCACAATCATTATAAACCACATCTTATGGTTATATACAATGAATCAATATAAGCCAATACATTTGGCTATTCATAACAACATCTATCATAAAAACTAAGTCCCTATACATGCCACTCACTTGAAGGTGCTTAATACATATATGTCAATACTACAAAGGTGACGACTTGATAGTGTGATACTGCCTCCGGCGATCTCCAACCCCGAGCTAACTTGTCAACGCTAAAGAAATGGAAAGGAGGGAGTAAGCTTTATAGCTTAGTAAGTCCATATGAAAATAATAAGCAATTTTATCAACATGTTTCCTAAGGTAATACAATCATAATTTCACTTTTAGTTATGTTCAAGTTAAGCTGTCTATTCAAGTCAGAGTCACTAAATTATTTATATCTTGAGATACGGAACTCTAAATTAAGATACGCTAATTTTCCTTGAAACTAAACTCACATATCTTCTTACCATAAAATTTTTAGAATTTTTGGTCTAGCCAATAAGTACAGTTTATTCTTCAAAGTTATCCCTGTTCTGCTACTTGATAGCTTCGAACTTTCTTTACTAAAAATTAATTATCTCAAAGTACGGGATTTGGATAGTGTTCTCGTATATTTCTCTTAAAAATACACCCATTTAGGATTTAGTCATATGAATTCTAACCCATAATTATTTTCATAAAATTTTTTAATGATTTTCTAAAATTAAGACAGGGGAGCCCAAAATCACTCTGACCCTCTCTCACAAAAAATCAAATATCTCACAATATGAAAATATTTTGCTTACGTCGTTCTTTCTATATAAAACTAGACTCAACAAGCTTTAATTTCAAATCTTATTCAGTCTCTAATTCTAATTCCACAATTTTTGGTGGATTTTCAAATTTAGACTACTACTATTGTACCAAAACTATTTTAGTGCAATATAATGATAACTATCATAAGTTCACTTTCAACTAATCGTGAACTCACCATTTCATGAATTCCATGTTCAAATATGCAATATAAGTTAACATGATATTGCAACAAAATTCATAATCATAATTCATACATCTTAGCTCACTGATATCTCGAGATTTCAAAGTCTCAATAACCATAAGCTTAGTGTACATACTTGTACCATACATTCTTACCCATTTTATTCTAGTTTTTATCCCAACATCTTGAATGGCCCGTTGAACCACCGGAATACTAAAGGACACTCGAGATTATCATACACCAAAAAAAGTACCAATACCATGTCCCTGACATGGTCTTACATGAATCCACATATCATTGCCGATGCCATGTCCCAGACATGGTATTACACTGGCACACATATCATCACCGATGCCATGTCCCAGACATGGTCTTACACAAGCACATGTATCGTCGTTGATGCCATGTCCTAGATATGGTCTTACACAAGCACATGTATCATTGCCGATGCCATGTCTCAGGCATGGTGTTATACAGGCACACATCTCAGATGTCGATGCCATGTACCAAACATGGTCTTACACGGAATTTCATTTAGCACGGTGTCACGACATCTAAGTCCTAAACATTCCTTTGGGTCACCCGGGCTTCCGAGACATGAGGCTATCACTAAACTTTCATTGGATCATCACAAGTTAATTTCATTTAAGCATACATACATGTATCATATAATGTTAGATATTAAATACGTAATATTGGAGTTATTGAATTACTTACACACAAACTTACAATTCATGTAATATCAAGTATTAACATTTCAAGTATGACATTTCACTATTATTATCACACGAACTTACCTCAAATCCGAGAATGACTAATTATTCCATTTTCATCCGCAACTTCAAACCTTCCCGATTTAAGCCCGATCTCAGTTTTCTTGATCTAACATTTCAAATGCAGCTTATTTATTATTCACATTATTCAAATTGACCAAAAAGTAATACTTTTACAAATTTGCATTTTTAGCCGTAAACTTTCACATATTTACAATTTAGCCCCTAGGCTCGTAAAATGATTTTCATTCAATTTCTTTGTACTTTAAGCCTAGCCGAATCATTTTCATAACTATAGCAGCCCACAGTTTTCACTAAAACACACTTTTATGACAAATTTTATAACTTTTACGATTTAGTCCTTTTAAGCATTTTCACCGAAAATCACTTAGCAAAAGTCGTTTATTTAACACCCAACATTCATTTTCTACCATTAGACAACAAAAAACATCCATATCACTCATGGGTTAATTTTTAAACATGAACCCTAGCTCAAAATAATGGTAGAAATAGGTAAATCGAGTTACCGACATTTCAAGAATGTAAAGAACATTAAAAAGGGGTTCGGGATCACTTACAAATGAGCTTGAACCAAACTCTAGCCATGGCTTCCATGGTAGATTCGGCTGGTACATGAAGAAGATGGACAAATTTGGCTTATTTTGGCTTTTTAATTCTTTTAATTATTAGATTATCAAAATGCCCCTAACTTAAAAATATTCTATTTCACCCATTTCATGCCTATTTTTGTCCAACAATTAACCAATGGTCTAATTACCATTTAAGGACCTCAAATTTAAAATTTCAAAACAATTTGACACCTCTAACATGTAGAACTCAACTTTTGCACTTTTTACAATTTAGTCCTTTTGACTAAATTGAGTGCCCAAACGTCAAAATTTTCGAATGAAATTTTCACAAAATCATCCCGTGAAATTGTGGACCATAAAAATATAATAAAAATAAGTTTTCTTATGTCAGATTTCTGGTCCTGAAACCACTGTTCTAACTAGGCCCTAATTCGGGATGTTACAACTCTCCTCCTTTAGGGATTTTCATCCCCGAAAATCTTACCAGAAGAGTGGTTTAGCTTAAACATAAACTCCACTATCACAAAATCATTGCTAAAGAACTTTTACTTAGGCTATGCCTAACATTTCACTCTTTAATTTCTCATGCTAGAGTCATGAGCAATTCCTCGCCATATGACACATCAACTGAATCTTGATCTCTATCCGCTTAAAGAGAACTAACATTCTAAGAAATCTGACAATCTCGGAGATACATGATTCCATTGATCCGTTATGCAAAAGTTCAACACATACTGAAATGATTTGCAGATCTCATCAAACATTTAGCAACAAGCCACAAAACATTTTCCCCTTTCAAAGATAAAAACAATCCTGATAACAATCCATGTATTCAAACACAAAGATCAGAAATGTTGAGTTCCAAACTCGAGCACCAATACATCACTCTTGTGAGTTTTCTTGCAAACTCTCTGTATAAACTCTGGATTTTCTACCCAAGCACTTGTAACCACATTTTTCTTTACTTAGAGATCATACAATAGCTAACTCAAGTCGTCTACGCTATCTGAAACTCAGATCTGGCTATAACATCGGATACTTTGAGCTATCACATTGCCTTTTTGTCTTATAACACCTCGTAAACCATTCAACTACATATCAATGAAAATCCAGAAGTCTTTACCCAATGTAGACTGAACCAGTTCAAAGGCTTCGGTTAACAATGTTCTTGTCTATTTAAAGTTTTACTAACATGTAATAGACCCTTCAACTTTCACAAGGTGAAAATTTTATCATTCAAAGCGGCATTAAATCATACTGACGTCTTCTAAGATATATACACTCTTCATTTAGGCTATCTGTCCTTTACCTGAAAAGAAAAGAAATAAAATCTTATTCTTAGACATTAATATTCCATTTAATCTTTCAAACAATAACCAATATCAATTTAACAACCAAGTCAGTCTTAATCACCAATAAATGACATTTCAAGAAATGCTCTCTTCTAGTCGATAGAACGATTCAACATCTAATCATTCAAAATTCACTTATCATGCCAATTAAAGTCTATTTCAATTGTATTAACTCAAGGTAGCATAAATATTCCCAATCGAAGGCATTAACTTGATTAACTTACTTGAGAAAAGAAATCCACCATACAAATTGTAACTAGCAATTTCACCACTTATGCCTTTGACGATATCAATTCCTCCCATGAAAATTTAAAGAAATCCAAATACTGGAATCATCACGATACTATAATCAACCAGAAGCATGATCATAATGAACATAGTCACCATAGGCCAAAGAACACATTTTAGATATGAGCCATAATCAACAATTTGTGGAATAGGGATGACATGAAAACCAAGATAAAGAAGTCCAAGACAAAGAAATCCATGATAAAGAAATCCAAAATACAATATGATAATGAAAGACCCAGAACAACGCTCATAAGAAAATTATGAAGAATCTCGATAATTCCTCAAAGAAAAGAAATCTAGAAGAATACATCAATCCAACTCACTGGAATTAAATGGAACAATGATAATATACCTTCCCATATATTTATCTAAATAACATCGATTAAAAGAAACAAAATTATAACATCATGTGTATTTTCTCATAAAGTCCCAATAGATGAAATGTAATAGAATACCAGAAAGAAATAGAGCAATACAGATTATATACCAGTCGGACTGTCAATACTTCATCTATACATCATGATTAGAAAACACTCCCATAGAACAAGGATTTTATCAGAGGAGTAATGGCCATAGGAATAATCCCAAGAACAATTAAACATATAGAATACTTCAGAACAAGTCGCTGAAATTTGTTCAGCCATAACTGTCACACTCAGATATCTTACCTTTCAAATATTGTTCTCTCAACTATTTTTGTCATCATAAATCTCATATTATGATTCTCATTGAAGAAGATCCAGTTAATACATTTCTCGACATCGCACCTTACTAGTTTTGTCTTTAGTTATCAATTCAATTTAATCTTTGATCATATTTATAATCACTTTACAGCTGAACTCCTTGGTCTCATACTTGTGAGCTTATTTAACACTGATTTCATAAAATCCTTTACAAAACACCACACTGGTAAGGGGGTGGGGTCGTAAGGTCCCTAACTTGTCTCTCATACACATATACATATAACACTATTTCATCATCATAGTAAAATTTTCACAAGCATATCATTCACTTCAAGCAAATTATTATTCACACTTGCATGGCACGAACCTTCCCATATCTTATTTAAACCGGTGCACTTATGCATGCATTCTATGGATTTTGAATAACTTTACTTATCCCAATCGTTCAATCAAACAAGTTAGGCACATAACATTATATAAGGGCCAAACAAACATGGATAAGTATATCACAGTCTAAACTTTCATCTTGCACATCATCATATACATATCACTACATTCACATAAATCAATCCATCAATTTAACATAGATAAGTTCATTACATTATAATCTCTTGTCCCATTTAAAGATATCATTGAAATTCATCAACATTCAACGTCTAATGAGGACAATGATATTTTTATCCGTAACACGATATTGTAAACCTTTATTCATACCTTTATGGATTTCTTTTTATCACATTTACTTAATCAAACAAGTCAAGTGCACAATATCATATGAACATCAAACAAGCATAGGTACTAATCGTAACATGAACTTTCATATCGCATGTCATCACGTACATATCATGAACTTTTATTCATACCTTTTTGAATTTAAACTCATCGTAACTGTAATTTACTCAAATACCTTAACTTCATGTTGAACATGGTCGGTGTAGCTCGGTCGGAGAGTACCTTTGTCTAACAAGATAGTTCTCATTCGTGTCGAGAGACATCACACTATCATAGATCGGTGGAATGTATAGCTAGACTCTCATGCATGCTAGGTTAGTGTGAGAACTGACTAAACCATAGCTCTGATACCACTAAATGTAACACCCCTTACTCGTATCTGACGTTGGGACTGGGTTCGAGACGTTACCGGACTTAAAAGTACACAATTTCGTAAAATCGGACCATAAAATTTCATTTAAATTTAAAACATTCAACCACATGCATAATGTCCCTTACAAGAGCTACCGAGGCTCTAAAAATGGATTAAAGGCGGTTTGGGACTAAATCAAAAACTTTGGAAAGTTTTGGAAAACTTTGAAAAATTTTCATGAAACAGGGTCACACGTCTGTGTGGACACAGGGACATGCCCGAGTGTCTTCAACATGCCCGTGTCCTCAGGCCATGTAACTCTCTGTTTATGATGTCAGCAAAATAAATTGGACCACACGGCCAGGCCACACACCCGTGTGCTAGGCCGTGTCCTCCACACGGCTGAGACATATCGTCGTGTCTCTGCCTATGTGGCTAGCAATTAGGCTATTTTCCAAGACTTTTGTTACCATTAGTCCCTCACATTTTTACACACATCAAAGATATTCATCATGGCATCATTTTAATGATTTAGCATACTTCACTAAGGTATATTCTTAACATTAACATGCTATCGTTCACGAGTTACACAAACTCGTATAATGCCAAATCTAGACACAACAATCCATATTCATTGGCCCTGTCATATGAGGACCGTTTATACCAAATTTTTATGTTCATCGACTTATCAAGTGACCTTATTTAAACATCAAGCATTCAAGTCCAATCAGCATTGTCTTATTTTCATATCAGACAATTACTTTATGGCTATGACCATTTCGATTGGTCATGAAGCATTTATCATACACATATGTCTTAACACCAATCATGCATGTCCCACAGGCATAAACACATCATCGTATCACAAGCATTAGAACTTAGCATGGATAACTAGGCTTACTAGTCACAATTATTATAAGCCACATCTCATAGCTATATACAATGAATCAATATAAGCCAATACATCTGGCTATTCATAACAACATCTATCATAAAAACTAAGTCCTTATACATGTCACTCACTTGAAGGTGCTTAATAAATATATGTCAATACTCCAAACGTGATGACTTGATAGTGCGATACTGCCTCCGACGATCTCCAATCCCGAGCTAACCTGTCAACGCTAAAGAAATGGAAAGGAGGGAGTAAGCTTTATAGCTTAGTAAGTCGATATGAAAATAATAAGCAATTTTATCAACATGTTTCCTAAGGTAATACAATCATAATTTCACTTTTAGTTATGTTCAAGTTAAGCTGTCTATTCAAGTCAGAGTCACCAAATTATTTATATCTTGAGATACGAAACTCTAAATTAAGATACGCTAATTTTCCTTAAAACTAAACTCACATATCTTCTTACCATAAAATGTTTAGAATTTTTGGTCTAGCCAATAAGTACAGTTTATTCTTCAAAGTTACCCCTGTTCTGCTGTCTGATAGCTTTGTCCTTTCTTTACTAAAAATTAATTATCTCATAGTACAAGATTCGGATAGTGTTCCTGTCTATTTCTCTTAAGAATAGACTCGTTTAGAATTTATTCATATGAATTCTAAACCATAATTATTTTCATACAATTTTTTAATGATTTTCCAAAATTAAGACAGGGGAGCCTAGAATCACTCTGACCCTGTCTCACAAAAATTCAAATATCTCATAATATGAAATTATTTGCTTACACCATTACCTCTATGTGAAACTAGACTAAATTAGCTTTAATTTCATATCTTATTCAGTCTCTAATTCGATTTCCACAATTTTTGGTGGATTTTCAAATTCGAACTACTGCTGCTGTCCTAAAACTGTTTTAGTGCAATATAATGATAACTATCATAAGTTTCACTTTCAACTAATCGTGAACTCACCATTTCATGAATTCCATGTTCAAATACGCAATATAAGTTAACATGATATTACAACAAAATTCATAATCATAATTCATACATCTTAGCTCACCGATATCTCGACATTTCAAAGTCTCAATAACCATAAGCTTAGTGTACATACTTGTACCATACATTCTTACCCATTTTATTCCAGTTTTTATCCCAACATCTTTAATGGCCCGTTGAACCACCAGACTACTAAAGGACACTCGGGATTATCATACACCAAAAAAAGTACCAATGCCATGTCCCCGACATGGTCTTACATGAACCCACATATCATCGCCGATGCCATGTCCCAGAAATGGTCTTACACTAGCACACATATCATTACTGATGCCATGTCCCAGACATGATCTTACACAGGCACATATATCATCGCCGATGCCATGTCCCAAACATGTTCTTACATAGGTACATATATCATCGCCGATGTCATGTCCCAGACATGGTCTTACATAGGCATATGTCTCATTGCCGATGTCATGTCCCAGACATGGTCTTACACAGGCACACATCTCAGATGTCGATGCTATGTCCCAGACATGGTCTTACACGGAATCTCATTTAGCATGGTCTCACGACTCTAAGTCCTAATTATTCCTTTGGGTCACCCGGGCTTCCGAGACACGAGGCTATCACTAAACTTCCATTGGATCATCACAAGTCAATATCATTTAAGCGTACATACATGTATCATATAATGTCAGATATTAAATACATAATATTGGAGTTACTGAATTACTTACACACAAGCTTACAATTCATGTAATATCAAGCATTAACATTTCAAGTGTAACATTGCATCATTATTATCACACGAACTTACCTCGAATCCGAGCACAACCAATTATTCCATTTTCATCCATAACTTTGAACCTTCCCGATTTAAGCCCCAATCTCAGTTTTCTTGATCTAACATTTCAAATGTAGCTTATTTATTATTCTCATTATTCAAATTGATCCAAAAATAATACTTTTACAAATTTGCATTTTTACCCGTAAACTTTCACATATTTACAATTTAGCCCCTAGGCTCGTAAAATGATTTTATTCAATTTGTTTGAACTTTAAGCCTAGAAAAATCATTTTCAGAACTATAGCAGCCCACAATTTCCACTAAAACACACTTTTATGACAAATTTTATAACTTTTACGATTTAGTCCTTTTAAGCATTTTCACCGAAAATCACTTAGCAAAAGGCATTTATTTAACACCCAACATTCATTTTCTACCATTAGACATCAAAACACATGCATATTACTTATGGGTAAATTTTTAAACATGAATCCTAGCTCAAAATAATGGTAGAAATAGGTAAATCGAGTTACCGACACTTAAAAAATGTAAAGAACATTAAAAATGGGGTTCGGGATCACTTACAAATGAGCTTGAACCAAACCCTAGCCATGGCTTCCATGATAGATTTGGCTGGTACATGAAGAAGATGGATAAATTTAGCTTATTTTAGCTTTTTAATTCTTTTAATTATTAGTTTATCAAAATGCCCCTAACATAAAAATATTCTATTTCACCCATTTTATGTCTATTTTTTGTTCCAACAATTAACCAATGGTCTAATTACCATTTAAGGTCCTCAAATTTAAAATTTCAAAACAATTTGACACCTATAACATGTAGAACTCAAATTTTGTACTTTTTATAATTTAGTCCTTTTGGCTAAATTGAGTGCCCAAACGTCAAAATTTTCGAACGAAATTTTTACAAAATCATCCCGTGAAATTTTAGACCATAAAAATATAATAAAAGTAAGTTTTCTTACGTCGAATTTGTGCTCCCAAAACTACTGTTTCGACTAGGCCCTAATTTGAGATTTTACATCATCAGCTACAGCTCGGTCGGGATCTATTTACTATATGAAAACACAGTTTAAAATTGTTAGGAGTCACCATACTGTCACAGTTCATATGTGGCATGTGTAGCTAGACTCTTACACATGCTACGCTTGCCTGAGAATCGACTAAATCACAGCTCTGATACCACTAAATGTAACACCCCTTACCCGTATTCAATGCTGGAATAGGGTACGAGGCATTACCAGACTTAAGCACAAGCAAATATACATTTTTGAGCCGTAAATTTTTGTCCAAATTAAAATTTTTGCATTTAATCATAAAGTCCCTAATACAAGCCTACGAGGCCCAAAACATGCATTGGAATGGTTCGGGACTAAACCGAGAACTTTAGAAAATTTTTCAACACTTAGAAAATTTTTGCCCTAAACAAGAGTCTCACGCCCGTGTAGATTTGGGACACGCCCGTGTGGGCAGGCCGTGTGGTCACATATGCCCGTGCTCTGAACCCGTGCAACTCTCTATTTATCACCTAAGAACAAATTGAAGACACACGAAAAAGTCACACGCTCGTGTATTAGGCCATGTGGTCGATTTAAAATTCATGATTTTTCATTAAATAGGTGCAGAGTTCACATGCCCAGGACACACGCCCATGCCTGAGGCCGTGTCATCCACACGGCTGAGACACACGGCTGTGTCTCTGCCCGTGTGCTCAATTCTGAGCATTCTGTTTCTCAAAATTTAGGTGTAGGGGACACATGTCCTAAACACATGCCCGTGGGGAGATCGCATGTCACACACGGCCTAGACACACGCCCGTGTCTCTACTCGTGTGGAAAAAAATAAGGCTATTTACCAATCTTTTTTGCCACCCTTTTAAGCACACACCTATACAACACAACATAGCACTAAAACAAGCTTATAGATACAACCAAATCAGCCAAAGTCAAGATATCCACACATCAATCACATGCTAGTATCTATCATACACAAACATTACATAATTATCAACTCAAACAAGTAAATTCCCACATCCATGAAAAAAACTCATCATATAAAATACTTAAACCAATAGTAGCCAATTTCAAATGGCCTTATACAAAATGAAATTTCAACCAATATAAGCCAACACATTTGGAAAAATCAATTATGACACATAACAAAATGACCAAGTCTCCTATACATGCCATAACTCAAAATGTTGAATTCATTAGTACCAAAATATTTGATGATAGTGTGAGTGGATCTTCGATGGTCTCTGATCCCTGAGCTAGCTTGGTGACACTATAAGACAAGGGAAAGGAAGGGGAGTAAACTATAAAGCTTAGTAAGTTCTTATGCAAATAATAAGCATCATAACCACACATCAAGGCTCGAACCTCATTTTTCTTTATCTATAATAAAAAGTTTAACTCATTTAATACTCACATTGTTCAATTCAGTCCAACAATTATATTATGGAAAAATTACATTTTTGCCCCTAATGTTTCACATTTTTACAATTTAGTCCCTAGGCTTGTAAAAAGAAATGTGTTCAATTTCTTTAAAACCCAAGCCTAGCTGAACCATTTTCATACTCATACCAGCCTACATTTTTCATTTAATCACACTTTTACTACCTATTTTTGTAACTTTTACAAATAGGTCCTTTTTGACATTTCCATCAAAAAACACCTAGCAAAAGTTGTTTATCTTACATCTAACATGCATTTTCTACCATTAGACATCAAAATACACAAGTAGCTATCATGGATAAAAAACTAGACATTTATTATTTCTTAAATTAGTGGTAGAAATAGATAAATCGGGTTGCAACGACTTCAAAAATGTAAAGAGCATTAAAAACTGGGCAAGAACTGACTTACAATCGAGCTTGGAAGTGGCCAAACCCTAGCTATGGCTTCCCTCTCTAAAATTCGGCTATGGTGAGGAAGATGGACAAATATTTTGGCTTGATTTTTGCTTTTTAATTCATTTAATTACCAAATGACCAAAATGCTTTTTTCTTAAAACCTAAAATTTCTCTTACTTCATGTCCATTTTTGTCCACTAACTTAACAAATGGTATAATTACCATCTAAGGACCTTTAATTTAAAATTTCATAGCAATTAGGCACCTCTAGCTTCTAGAACTCAAATTTTGCACTTTTTGTAATTTAGTCCTTTTTGCTAAATTGAGTGCTCAAACGTCAAAATTTTTGAATGAAATTTTCACAGAATCTTTCCATAAAACTGTAGACCATAAAAATTTAAGAAAAATAAATGTTTCTATGTCGAATTTGTGGTCTCAAAACTACTATTCTGACTAGACCCAAAGTCGGACTATTATATTATAAGTTTTATTAAAAGGTTAATTTCATAAAAAGGGAAAAAGTAAGTTAAAATAATTAAATAAATAAAGAATAATATGATGAATTTACTTTCTTCTTCTGGGTGGAGCGAATACACCATGGAAGAGAAGAACAAGCTTTGGCCAAGTTAGGGTTCTTTAATTTGGTGAGTAAATCTCGCCTATTTTTAGTAATTTTTATGTTTTTTTATTAGCTTAATTTAGCTAAATGAGGGACTAATTTGTAATACTTTTAAACGTTGTAGATTATGTCATTGATGAATTTAAGTTCTTGAAGTTTTATGGTAAATTTACTAAGATTGGTTGTTAGATAGGACTATTTTGTATAGTAATTTTTAGTAATTTTAATGTTTAAGGATTCAATTGTTAAAACGATAAAATTACAAGGGCTTTGATGTGAAATAACAACAAGTATGGACTGCAGTGGAGTGTTACACTATTCAGCTGAAGTTAAATTTAGGTAAAATTGGTTAAATTGCAAGTTAGAGCTTAAGGACTTAAAAGTGAAATATTGGGGGCAATTTCATAAAAATGCCTAAAATGACTTAATTGTATAAAATGATTTAATTTTACTGTTGGAATTAGTTAATTGAATAAAAATATTATTTTAGATCAAGAATGAGTGGAATTAGTTAATTGCAAGTTTACATTTGAGCTTGTGATATTGTATTTAAATAACTATGAAAATATGCATGTTTCACCTGAATTGAGTTGTTGGTCAAGCATGAAATACAATGATACTATGTTGAGTTATGGTATGAAATGAAATGGAGGTAAGATTTTGATGTGTAAGTTGTAACTTGAATATACAATAATGGAAGTGAATTGTTATGAAATATTGCAGTGTCAATGATGACACATTGGTTAGGCACTTAGATTGAATGTGTTTATAGGAGTTGAATGCATTTGAAAGTGTTTAATAACCTAAGGGATGTATGTTTGAATATGTTTAAGCGCTCAGGCATATGGTTGAAGTAAGGGACATGATTTAGGTAAATTTTGGGTACACACAGTCGTGTGTCTCACGCGGGTAACCCACACGGGCGTGCACCCTAAGCATGTTTAGGTGTAGTTTTCACATGGGCAGTGACACGACCTGTGACACAACCGTTTGACCGAACATTGAATGTTACATGGGCTAGCACACGACTAGTGACACGACTGTGTGACATCATTTCGAAAGGTACATGATCTAACACCTGGGTAGCGACATAGTAGTGCCCGGCACCACACGGTCTGGATCATGTCACAGACCTGACCACACGGCTGCGTGACCCCTGTTTTGAAAATTTACAAATTTTCCTTGAATATTGTCATTTATTTCAAATTGGTCCCTGATTGTTCGTAAACTAATTTTAAGGCATCGTAAGCCCGATTTAGGGTCTATAAGTGTATGTTTACTTTGATTTAAATTATTAAAAAAATATTGTTAATTATTCTTGTGAACTGGATGCTATTGTTACTGAATGTTTTGAAATATATAGTGATACTCTGTAACCCTAATCTGATGACAGAAGTAATTATGAGTGTTATATTTCGTGGTATTAGAGCTATAATTTAGTTAATTCTCAGACTAAATGTAATGTGTGTAAAGATTAGAGAGTACATGCCATATAAATATGAGTTAGTGTGGTGTAACGCCCCAAATCCCCAAATCCTTGATAAAATTATTTTTGTGTGTTTGTGATGTGAAAATATGTCCGGCTTAGTGGTTGTGTGCTTTGGAAGTGTCTGGGAAGTCATAGGTTCAAGCCTTGGCTTCCATAAAAATTTTACTTTTTAAGGATAAAACCCCTATCTTTGGCCTGTATAGTTATATGTTTATTTTGGTAAAAACATGACAGAATGAGCCTACTAGTCTAGTGAATAGTGGCATGTGAAGTGTGCTAGTGGTTTGAGGTTTGAATCCCTGCTTGTATAAATGGAGATTAGTTTTACTAGTGGCCATGAGAGGAAGTTGTGTTTGAACGAAACACCAAGAGTTTGAATAGATTTAAATGGGGTTGTTGTTAGCCAAATCTGAGGAGATGGATAGGAGGAAATTAAAAACAAAATCGAGCAAGTTCAAATTTGGAGGAGAGTCATGCCAGGTTTGAACTCTGGCATTTAGTGTTTTAGTTGTGTAGGAATGTTGAGGAGGTATTTAGTGTGTTGAAGGCTGACCGAATCAGTTGAGTTCATTTGGCAAAATTTGGCAATAGTAAAGGGGTGCCGATTTGGGTTAGCTAACTGAGTGTCAGCTTTGTTCTCAATATCTCGAGTTGGCAGTTGCATTTCTTTTATTTTATTTACTTTAGCCGAATACTCCTGAAAACCTTTCTCAATCTCTTGATTTCTCTTTTTGGCAGAATACCTTAGTGATCTTTTCTCTTCATCTTTTCTTTTCTTCAAACCGATTGTCTGACATTAGTGAAGGCCGATTGTTTCGATTGAGTACCTCCTTCTTCTTCTTCTCCTCTTCTCTGAAGCCGAATACTTATTTTTCGATTTTGTTTTTCCTTTCTCTACTGGGTCGAATACCCATACTTTCCCTCTCTCAAATCTTTTTGTTCTTATTGCTTTGGCCGAATCTCCTTGATTGACTGTTTCCAAAATTCATTTGATTTATTAGGAGGGGTGTGTTACAATTGCTTTATTATTTCTTTTCCTAGTCGAATTTATTTTGGCTCTACTATCAAGTTTTGACTTTCTCCTCTCTTTCCCTTTGGGGCTGAATGTATGTTTTCATCTAACAACTTATGATCTGCCAAATCATGCTAGGAGTGTGGATTCTATTGTTGAAGCTTAGGCTAATTACTCTTCTCTTTGTAAGTGGTCTATCCACTTTTGGGGTAAGTGCTTTAAGTGCGATGTTTTTCATATTGGACTTTAAATACTTATAAGTCGATTGAATGTTTCTTATAAAGGTCAAAGTTTTGGAGTAGTATGTGGGAGTTAAGTCAGTAGGGTTCTACGATTGTTGGATTGGTAAGTGTCAGTGAATCGATTAAATCCTTTTTGATATTGTGGTTTGGATTAACAATGGATTTAGTCTAATGAGGGGTTGTGGTTGATCATAGGTTCTTGACCTCAGAAGTGGTTCGGCTACAACATCACAACAGGTGTGTAACACTACCATTAGATATGGAAGGACAAAAGCTGAAAAGCTGAAAAGTGGGTTGTCGACACCACACGGGCATGTGGCCCCCCGTGTGGCAAGTCGTGTAACAAAACATGGCCGTCTGGTCGATGAGATGGCCATGGGTCGAAACAATATTGGGCCATTTTGGGCCAAACTGGGTTGCGTAGGCCCAATGGGCCAATGGGCTGGGGAAAATAGCTCAAGAGTGTGGTAAATATCGAGCCAGACTGTGTAAACCACACGGCTAAGGCCATTTATGGGCTATGTGGGTCATACGAGCGTGTGGACCACATGGGCCCGTAATATGGGCCGTGGGCCCATTATCACCGATTGACTGTTATGGTTGCAGAGTTGCCCAAGACGACTGTGGATCTATTATTAGGCCGGTAAGTGTACCTGGACCCTTATTTTTATAAATGACTGATATACCCTATGTGATGTTTGACTGTTTGAGAATGCCATTTATATTGTATATACATTTATATTATGTTGCATTACATGGGGTGGGATGTATGATTTTGGAGGAAGTGTACAGAAAGACTATAAGCCTATTACTGGCATCTCTGCTGCAAATACTGTTTTAATGCCGCAACCGGTGCTACTTGGAGTGTAGGGATGGGTGAGTCGATTTTATCCCCATATGGTGTGTAGGGTTGGTATAGAGATGGTGTGTAGAGGCTGGATTGGGTAGGATTTTCTGATTACATACTGTACTGATACTGTAATAGGCTTAGGCCCTACTGATACTATTACTGAAATTGGCTCAAGCCTAGACTACTACTGTTACTGATATGGGCTAAGGCCTTAATTGAAGCTAAAAGCGCTTAGGCCCAAATTGTGTTTACTCTAATTGATAGCTATTATGGGATTACCCACATTGAGTTTTCATAAACTCACGCATCTGTTAACTGTGCAGGAAATCCCCAGACTTAAACGGATCGATGTGACGGAAGACTTCGTGGTGGCCACTCGACTTAGTTAACTTTTAATATTATAATTAAGGTTTTATTTTGGGTTTTCATCATGTAATAAGGCCTCTTGGGTTATTTTATTTTGTTATTTTACTCAATTAATTTGTGATTTACAACTGCTAGCAGTAGGAAAAATGCGAGTTTCAAAAAGTCAAACGTTTTCAAAACCACCACAAATACGTAACTCGTTTTCAAAGCTTCCGTGAATAACAAGCCGTTTACAAAATTAATAACGTTTTATTAAAAGAAACCTTTAAAAGTACAAGTCCCACATTATGAATGAGCAATAAGACTTAAAATCGACCTTTCAATCTATACAATGAGGCTAGTTAAAGATGGGGTTTTTTTTTAAACGACGAGTCTTAGATTTCGAAAAACACTTCAATGTGGCATCGCTAGATCTGGTCATGATGTCTAGGCTGGGTTTAGGGTGTTACAGTGTGGTATTGATTGATCTGATCTAACCCATGTTTCCTTGTAGACTTTAATTATGTCATCTGACTCTGAACGTGATGAAGCTATCATTGAGAAACCTTTTACAAATCTCCAATAATAACCAGTTAGTCCCAGAAAACTTTGGACTTCAGACACATTCTTTGGTGGCTTCCAATTAACAATAGCTGAAATTTTATTCGAGTCTACTCTGACACCTTCAGCAGATATTATATGCCCAAGAAAACTAACTTCTCGTAACCAAAATTCACATTGACTGAATTTGGCGTACAGTTGTTTCTCTCGCAAAGTTTACAACACTATTCTTAAATGCTCAGCATGCTCATTTTTATCTCGAGAGTAAACCAAAATATCATCTATAAATACCACCACAAATCTATCTAAATACGAGCTGAAAATTCTATTCATTAGATCCGTAAGCACTGCAGGGGCATTTGTCAGACCAAATGGAATCACAAGAAATTCATAGTGTCATACCTAGTTCTAAAAGCTGTCTTTGGCACATCCGATTCTTTTACCCGTAGTTGATAGTAACCAGAACGGAGATCAGTCTTTGAAAATACAATGACACATTTTAATTGGTCAAATAAATCATCAATTCGAGGTAATGGATACTTGTTTTTTATTGTAACTTTGTTGAGCTGTTTATAATCAATGCACAGCCTCAATGATCCATCCTTCTTCTTTACAAATAGAACCGATGCACCCCAAGGTGAGAAACTAGGTTGGGCAAAACCTCTATCAATCAATTCTTGCAACTGTACTTTCAACTCTTTCAATTCAGTAGAAGCCATTCTGTAAGGTGCTATGGATATCAGTGTTGTTCCCGGAATAAGATATATAGAGAATTCCACTTCTCTATCCGGTGGTAAACTAGGTAATTCGTCTAGGAATACATTAGGAAATTCACATACTACTGGCACTGACTGAATCTTTGACTACTCAGATACCTTAGTATCCAACACATATGTAAGATAAGCATCATATCCCTTTCTAACATATTTTTGTGTTGATATTGCTAAAATCACATAGGTAGTCCATCTAGTTTATCAGATTCAACATGAAGTAATTTACCACTCTCACATTTCAATACAATATATATCTGTTTACAATTCACCACTACATCATATTGGGTTAACCAATCCATTCCCAAAATCACATCAAATTCATCAAACGGTAATAACATCAAGTTAGCCGAAAAGCAATACTTTTTTACCATCAACAGACAGTTCTTACAAGCTTTATCCACCATAACAGACTGGCCTAGGGGGTTTGAAACACTAACCACAAATTCAGTGAATTCAACAGGTAAATTTTTAACAGACACTAGGTTTTTGCATATGTATGAATGTGTGAAACTAGGATCAATCAATGCAGTAATATCAATATCAAGTAGAGGAAATGTACCAGTAATGACGTCTGGTGCAGAGACATCTTCTCTAGCACGAATAGCATATGTTCTCGCAGGTGCTCGTGCCTCAGATCCAACTATAGTATCCTTGGTAGTACCTCGACTACCACCAACATTGTCAGGATGACGGGGTGGTCTGCCCCTCGAGACAGGAGTACTAGGCTTTAGATCTGGTTCTATATCTTTTTCAACTCTTTCTGCACAATCTCTTAGAAAATAGTCAAGCGAACCACATCCAAAACAAGTTGCACTTCTAAACCGGCATTCACCATGATGAAATTTGTTACAATGTTTACATTTTGGTTTGAGATTACCAACACTACCCACACTGGTCAAAGACAGAGATGAAGACCTCAGGTTAGAACGCTGAAAGCCTCGCTCTCTTCTAGAATATCCCTTAGAGGTGGTAACACGATCATAATACTTTTTTAATTTCCTAGAAAAAAATGATTGCGACTTACTCATGGTTCTCAGCTTGTCTTTTTTCCTTACTCAATTCCTTAGCTTTGTGTGCTTGATCAGCTAACATCGTAAATTCCCTTTGTAACATCCCGAAATAGGGCCTAGTCAGAATAGCGGTTTCAGGACCCCAAATCCGACGTAATTCTTATAATACTTTTATGGTCTACAATTTCACGGGATGATTTCATGAAAATTTCATTCGAAAATTTTGACGTTTGGGCACTCAATTTGGCAAAAGGACTAAATTGTAAAAAGTAAAAAAGTTGAGTTCTACATGCTAGAGGTGCCTAATTGTTATGAAATTTTAAATTGGAGGTCCTTATATGGTAATTAGACCATTGGTTAATTTTTTGGACAAAAATTGACATAAAATGAATGAAATAGAATATTTTTAAGTTAGGGGCATTTTCATCTTTTGGTAATTAAAAGAACTAAAAAGGGAAAATAAGCCAAAATTGGCTATCATCTTCTCCATCCAGCCAAAACTAGCATGGACACCATGGCTAGGGGTTCAAGCTTCCAAGCTCATTTATCAAGGAAATCGAGTTCGGGCTTAAATTGAGAAAATACAAGGTTATGGACTAAAATGGTAAATTGCCGTTTCCGGATCCGAGGTAAGTTCGTATAACCTGAAGTAAAATCTTAATATACTTAAATATGCACATTCTCGAATGTATGAAAATCTAAATATTCATTGCATGATAATCTATGAAAGGTGCTAGTGTAAATGAAAAGATGAAAAATGTCTCGGTTGAATAAAAAGGGTTATCTGATGCATACGCTATTCTTACATGATACGAGATCCTGCATGTGCTGCAGAAAAGGATTTAGCCCGGATGGGTAATCCGTTGATCTTGGTATAGAAAGGATCTAGCCCGGACGGGTGTTCCTAAAGTGATCTAGCCTCCCGAAGAATATGGGTTCATTATGGATTTAGCCCAGACGAGTAATCTGATTAGGGTCTAAATTTAGACTGGACTGGTAATTCAGATCTGAGCTCATTAAGAGTGTTTTTCGTTACAAAGGATTTAGCCTGGATTGGTAATCCCGACATCACTCCATAAGTTTATACTACAAGGGATTTAGCCTGGACTGGTAATCCCACTGTAAGATGTGAGGTTCGCGGGAGTGCGTGCTTGAAAATGATCACTTGTATGATTTGATGGTAAATGGGCTATCCATCAAGATTCTGAGAAATTCAACGGGTATTTAAATGAGAAATGGAATGGAAATACATGAAATGATAAACTCATCTATACTTAGATAATACTAGTATGATGCATATGATTATCATGTTTGGTTAAATGGATGTGCTAAGAGATAGCACAAGTATGTACTCTAAACTCGAGCATGTGTTTGACATGAGAAATGAAATGGACTTGTGATAAGAATGTAAATAAATGAGTTTTATTTATGAGAATAATTTCTATGACAAATTTTTCATGGTTATCATTATGTTGCACAAAGACAGATTAGTACAATAGTAGCGGTCTGATTTTGAAAATCCACCAAAAATAGTGGAAATTGAGTTAGAGGCTAAGAAAAATATGAAATTGAAGACTATCGAGCGTAGTTTCAGATAAAGGAAATGGTGAAAGCAAAGAAATCTCATATGATGAGATATTTGAATTTTTTTGAATCATGGTCAGAGTGATCTCGTACTCCCTTGTCTTAACTTTGGAAAATCATTAAAAACTTTACAAAAATTATTATGAGATATAATTTATATGCTTAAAATCCTTCATGAGTCTATTTTCAAGGGAAGTAGGCAGAAGCATCATCCGAGTCCCATACTTTGAGATAATTAATTCATAGTGAAGAGAGGTTAGACTAGACAACAAAACAAGGGTAAATTTAAAGAATAAACTGTACTTATTGGATGGACCAAAAATTATAAAAATTTTATGGTAAGAATAAATGTGAGTTTAGTTTTAAAGAAAATTAAGGATTCTCAATTTGGATTCCCGTAGCTCTAGATACGAATAATTTAGTAACTGTGACTCAAGAAAACAACTTGATTGGACTTTGGAATCAATAGAAAGAATTTGAAAATAGCATGTTATGACATTACTTATTATTTTTCATGCGAGCTTACTAAGCCTTACTCCCTCCTTTCCATTTCTTTTAGTGTTCTTAGGTCGGCTCGGGGTTGGAGATCGTCGGAGGCAGCATCACACTATCAAGCCAATACCTTTGGAGTATTGATACATATGTTAGAAATATTAAGTGAGTGGCATGTATAGGGACCTGTTCCTATGACATGTGTTATTATGATTTGGCTAAATGTATTGGCCTATATCAAACTATTGTATATGGCCATGAGATGTGGCTCATATTGGTTATGGTTTGTAAATCAACCTATCCATGTTAAGTTTTAATTCTTGTGATGTGATGATATGATTATGCTTGTTGGACATGCATGATTGGTGTTATGACATATGTGCATGATGGATGCTTCATGACTAGTTGAAATGGTCATAGACGTGAAGTAATTGTATGATATAGAAATAAGATGAAAATGTTTGAATATGCATGCTTGATGATTAAATAAGATCACATGATAAGTTGATGATTATGAAAATTGGTTAAGGTGGTCATCGAATGACAAAGTCAATGAATATGGATTGTTGCGTCTAGATTAATATTATACGAGTGTGTGTATCACCTGTATGATAACATGAAAGTGCTATGTTTGTGACCTAATTGAAGATGTTTAAGCGTTAAATGGATGCCATGTTGTATGTCTTTGATGTTGTATAAATGTGTGAGAGTTTATGGTTGACCAAGGCTTAGAAAATAGCCTAAGTGTTGGCCACACGGGCAGAGATACGGCCGTGTGTCTGTGTGGGGAACATAGCCTTAGCACACGGGTGTGTGACTTGGCCGTGTGACCCTATTTTGTCACTGACGTTATAAACAAAGAGTTACATGGGCTGAAGACACGGGCGTGTCCCAAGCCACACGGGCTTGTGTGACCACACAGCCTAACCCACACGGGCCTGTGACTCTCTAAACATGGAAAAATCTTTTAAGTGTTGTAAAATTTCTGGAAGTTCTTGGTTTAGTCCAGAACGACCCCCGATGTATGTTTTGGGCCTCGTAGGCCTGTATGAGGGACGATATACATGTATTTGAATGTTTTGAATTGGTTGAAATTTTATGACCCGGTTTTACATGTATGTGTATGTTTAAGCCCAGTAATGCCTCGTATCCTATTCTGGCATCAGACACGGTTAAGGGGTGTTACACCCTTATTTCAAGAATTCCTATCAATACCTTGATATCCTCATCTATACCCTCTTCAAAGCATTTACACATTTCAGCCTTGTTTAGAACCTATTCTCTGGCATACTTACTCAATTGAACAAATTCTCGTTCATATTCAGACAGAGTCATATTTCCTTGTTTGAGCTCTAGAAATTCTTTCTTTTTTAGATCTATAAATCTATGACTCACATACTTCTTCCTGAATTCCGCTTGGAAGAATTCCCATGTAACATTCTCTTTCGATACTACTGAAGTTATGGTATTCCACCAATGATAAGTTGTATCCTTCAGTAGAGACACTACACATTTCAGACATTCAGCAGGTGTACAGGATAATTCATCAAAAGTTCGAATAGTATTATCTAGCCAAAACTCAGTCCTTTTCAAATCATCATATGTAGTAGCTTTAAATTCTTCATTCCCATGTTTGCAAATTTTATCTATCGGGGGCTTACCAAATCTAGTGAGTTCAGCACCCTGTGGTACCTCAGGAACCGATTGAGGAGCAGGTGGGAGAGGTCGTTATACAATAAGGTTTGTTCTTAAGTACTAGGTAAACCATTCATTCATCATTTGAAAGAAGGCTTGTTTTTCCTTCTTACTTTGGCCCTCAAACATGGGCCTTTCACTACCAGACACAGACGCAACTCTTTGAATTGAAGTTGAAGCATTGCTATCAGCTTTCTCGGATTCAACTCTAGCTCGGTTGGATGACATTAATATATAAAAAAACACATTTAAAATGATCAGGAGTCATCACACTATCACAATTTATATAATGGCATGTATAGCTAAACTCGTGTTTGCTACGTCAAATTCGAGAATTAGCTAAACCTGGCTCTGGTACCACTAAATGTAACACCCTTAACCCGTATTCGTCGTCAAAACAGGGTTTTAGAGCATTACCAGAACTTTCAGAACATTTTACAAATAATTCGTGTAAATTACTATTCATTTATCGAGATCATTCAAAACGTCCCTTCATTAGACCCTCGAGGCCCATTATGAGCATTAGAGTCGAGTCAGGACTTAATCGGAACCTCTAAGAATTTTTTTCACGACATCTCAAAAATTTTCCAAGTTACAGGGCTCACACGCTTGTGTCCCTAACCCGTGTAACTTTCAGACTTTTAAGGAATGAAAAAATTGAAGTCACACGGCCAAGTCACACGCCTGTGTACTAGGCTGTGTAGCGAATTTAATTTTTGAAATTTAAGTGCAGTTTTCACACGGTCATGTAACATGCCCATGTTCAAGGCCGTGTCAACCACACGACTAAGACACATGCCCGTGTCTCTGCCCGTGTGCTCAATTCTGAGCATTCTGTTTCTCAAAATTAAGGTACAGGGGACACACGACCTAACCACATGCCCATGTTACCAAGCTGTGTGTCACACACGGTCTAGACACATGCCTGTGTGGACAAAAAGAAGCCATTTCTAGCTGCGATTCTCACTCAAGACCTGCACTTGAAACACACAACCAATACCAACCATTTCAAGCATTTAATTTAGGCAATTTCCATCATTCAACATAGCATACCATTACATGCATATGTGTTTATAAACTTACCTTGGATTAACTTAGGCATTAACAACATTAGATCACATATACATAACATATCACATATGAATATATGATTATAACCTACTTAATCATACCAAATAAGCCATTACTAGCCATTCCAATGGCTAGGTTACAAAACATTATTATCAAGCTACTAATGGTCAAGTTGTCCTATACATGCCATTATACCAAAATGATTTTACTAAGTATACCCAAAATGACTAGTTGATAGTGTGACGATGCTCCAATGATCTTCCAACCTTCGCGAGCTTCCAAGCACTATAAAATAGGGAAAAATAAAATGGAGTAAGCATTACATGCTTAGTAAGTTCGTATAACGAAAACTAAACTTACCAATCCCATTTATTAAATCTAAGCATACAATAACAAGTTTTCCATCCATTTGGCTAAATTGCCTAAACACATGCTGTAACACCCCAAACCCGACCTAGAAGTTATTGCCAAATCTACGGTGTCACATTGAAGTGCGTTTTGAAAAGCATCATTCTATTCGAAAAGTTCGTACTATAGTAAAATCCTCATGATGATCTTTTACAAAAACTTTTGAGTATCTTGTTTGTTGTTAAAAACTCAAGTTGGTGAGCAAAAGTTTAATCATTTTAGGTTGTTATTACATTTTAAAGACAATATTTGCTGCAACAGCTTTTGAAATATGTTGAAATAACGTGGTGTTTTCAAAACAATTATCTTTTGGAAAATTCGCATCCTACTACTAGCAGTTATAAATCAGAATTAGTAAACCCCAAATTAAAGTAAAATTTAAAGAGGCCTTATTACTTAAATATACCCAAATTAAACTACTTATAATTTAAAAGATAAATACGGAAGCGTAAGCTATTGTGTGCTCACCTTCGAGTCCCTCGCTGCATCGATCCACCTAGGCTGGGGATTACCTGTACAGTTAAAGAGATGGGTGAGTTTACGAAAACTCAATGTGTAATCCCAGAATAAACAAACAATCAAACATACAGTGAACAAATACAGTTTGGGCCTAAGCCCATATCAGTAACAGTGGCAATATCAGTTTGGGCTTTAGCCCATCTCAATACAAGAGTAGTCATATACTCTGGCCTTGGCCCATTACAAGAATAAGATGAAATGAATTGCAATAACATGAAACAAAGGCAAAGACGATAATGATGATGCAGGTCCTACCCATCCAGCCTCTATACACCATCTCCGTACCAACCCTATGCACCATGTGGGGAGAAAATCGACCCACCCATCCCTACACTCTAGAATTAGCACCGGCTGTAGTACTAAAGAGTATTTGCAGCAGAGTTGCCAGTATAATAGGCTTAATGTAATGCCCCAAAAATCTTGAAATCTCGAATTTTCTTTTTTTCAATTCTTATAAAAAATGTGCTAGGTATTTTCGGTTAAGTAGGTGATAGTAGGTCTTGGCTAAGGTTTAAGTTAAAAATTAGGGGAAAATAAAGTTATGCGTTAATAATTGAAAGGACCTTGTTGGCAAGTAGTTGGCCTTTTAAATAAAAATAGGGGAAAATGACATCAAAAAGCCTTATGGAGGAGTGGTTAAGTAATGCCACTTAGAGTGTAGGGAGGTGGCGTTAGTGGCTAGCAAGGAAATCCAAGGTTCGAATCCTAGCTTAGTATTTTTAAAAGTTTAAGTTTGGCCTTCTAGAAGATTGGAAATGGCGTGAAGATGGACTCCAAGGGGAGTGTTCAGAAGAGAAAATTGAGGAAAGGATCGAGGGGTTATCAGGGAAAAAAATGAGTAGATGAGAAGGGGAAAGTGATGGAGCTGAATAGGGAATTGAGGGTCAGGAAACTCGACTATAAGGGCTATAAATAGGTGCCAAATGCAAGGTTTCCAGGCTAATGCCGAAATCTCTCTTACTTTGTTATCGGAAACCCTTTTCTCTTCAAGATCCAAAAAGCTGAAAACCTTTGCTTCTTTCTTTCTTTTCTTGTGCCGATTTTCTATTAATCTTCTATTCTTCTTCTTTAATCTGTGCCAAATAAACCTTATTCACCATACTAAGCTTGAAAGTCGAATCTCCCAAGGGCCGAATACTCTTTGGCCGAATACCCTTGGTGCAATTACTACTCCTTCTACTTCGGTTAAATTTAGTGTAAGTGTTGTTCTCCCAATCAGTTTTGCTAAGAATCTATTACGCTGTTCTTTCCTAACTCTTTCTAATCAAATGTGGTAGGGAATTAGTATCAGATCTCGGGTCTTAGCTCTCTGCCGAAATTGCTCCTAAGGTGTTTTGCGGTTTTGGTAAGTATTCCCCTCTTGTTGGCTAAGGTTGGTCGAATGGTCTTAAGTGAGATAAGAGGGTGAATGATTTTGGATGTGAGTCCCCTATTATTTGGTTTTAATGAGTAATATTAATGCAGATCTAGGGAGTACGTGATCAAGGAAAAGCTATTAGGGATTGGTGTTCAAGGTAAGGTCAAGGTGAGGTTTCAGTTTTAGTAAAGATATGTATTAAGCATGTGATTAATTGAAGGGTGATATCGTTTGTAGTTTGGTGACTAAGGGAATTACAGCACACTTGCTTACCAGGTGTGTACATACACTGCACACACAAGCAGATTAGTAAAAGCCGAAATGTCGAAAAGCCGAAATGCCGAAAGTTTGGCTACGGCAGACTTGCGAGTGCGCGAACACTCGTATGGGGGAAATTGATAGGTTGTCTGGGGCCAATGGGCGATTCCATGGACTTGGGCTGTGAATTGACCAACCGGGCTAGAATAGGCTTAATGGGCCTGACGGGCTGTTGGGCCCATATAGGCAAAAGTTGGTAATTGATGCTACGTGATAGAAATTCATATGTGAGCATGTGTATAATGTGATTTGGGCCTAATGGGCCATATAAATGTGATTTGGGCCTAATGGGCCATATACAGGTGATTTGGGCCTAATGGGCCATATGAACATGATTGGGCCTAGTGGGCCATATACAGGTATGTGAATTTGATTGGGCTTTGTAAAGGGGTTTTTGAGCCCAGTAGATGATGATTGCATAAAACTTAATTAACTAAATAATTAATTGCGACCGTGGACAAGTTAAAGGGTTAAGGTGTGGCAACAGGTATATGCATGTCTAGAATTGGATCTAGGGAGAGCTTGGTACTTAAGCAGTCTTAATGACTCACCTCCTCTTCTCTAGAATCCTACCTAGTGCATAGTATTCATTCATCTTACCTCACAGGATCTGTTAACGGGCCAAGGTAAGTGAAACCGTAAAGAAAAGGAAAATTACCGAAATGCCCCTAAGGGTGAAAATAACCAAAATACCCCTAGGTGTTGCAGGTAAGTTTTATGGATGTGACATACATACATATGATATTCTGTTTAGGTTGCGTATGGGTTGGGAATTTTGGAATGGAGGAAGTATATGAGGATCGCATGGTTGCTTGATGACCGTGGATCCACCGAAGGCTTTTTAAGCCCATTATATGATTAGCAGCTTGCTGCAATAAAGGTAGTTCCGCAATCGGGCTACCAATGAAGTGTATCGGTTAGGTGGCTGATATTTATATCCCCACATAAAGTGTATCGAGGGATGGAGCTGGAGTGTAGCGGATGGATTATTGGGGTGGGTTGCATTGCACTGTATTGCATGTGTGATTTTATGATGATTGATGAATGCTTGCTGCTCAACGAGGGTGTACACACTGAGTTTGCGAAAACTCACCCCCTCTTTTATTTTTCTCAGGTAATGCTCAATAGGAGGTTCAATGTCTGGAGGGACTCTGGGTGGCCAGCTAGCAAGACAACTTGGACTTGGTTGTTTTAAAAGCATTTAGTTCCTGATTTATTAAGTGATTTTAGACTGGATTGTAATAAGGCCTCCCCTTTTTGTTATTATTTGGATTATTATTCTTATGCATTGTAATTGCGAGAAGTTGAACAGGGATTTTCTAAACCATAGTTTTTATATACTACATTTCCGCAACAAAACTTTTAATTGATAAACTTTTTTAAATCAAATGTTTTAAACAAAGCTTCTGCAACTGAAAAGAGTGTTTTCATAAGTTAACTAAGGTTTCATATCTTAAGGAAGGGTTCTCAATGAAAGCAAGGTTTTTGCTAAAACACTTCAATGTGATGCGCCAGATTCGGCCATAACGTCTGGGCTGGGTTTGGAGTGTTACACTTAAAGCCATCAGTGATTTACGGCAGAGCTGCTAGTACGGTACACTTCCTCGAATCATATAAAATCCCACCCCCATGTAATGCATCATGCCACATGTCATGTCATGGCATCATATTAAACATGTACTCAACACAATTACAATAGTATGCTAAAATATAAACATATATCACATAGGGGCCAAACAGTCATTTACTACATAAGGGCAAAACAATCATTTTACCTCATAAGGGCAAAATAATCATTTTATCGATTAAGGGTCTAGGTATGCTTACCACCCCAATAGAAGGTCACATTCGTCTCAGGGTGACCCGTGCGACCTTAACAATCAATTAGTGAAAATGGGCCCAAGGGCTATATTGTCACCTATAGGGGCCCACACACCCGTGTTGCCCAATAAGCCTAAAAATGACCTTGGCTGTGCGCACTACACAGTCTAGCCCAAAAGTCTCCACACGTTCGTGTGGTTTACCGTGTGGGGCCCACGAGCCCGTAGGGCCCACACGGCCCGTTTTGGCCCAACATGGCCCAAAACAGCCTCGGCCCATGAAATCGCTCAGTGTGGCCTCTACGCTCAAACACCCATGTTCTATACGTTCGTTTTACCACACGAGCAAGCGCACGCTCGTGTAGCGTTAGAAATCATATCTTCTGGCTTTCGCCAATTTACAGTTTGGGGCAGTGTTTACACACTTGTTTAGGAGAATAGCGTAAATCTCCACGTACATGGAATGACAGAAATGTGCAAGTGTACACAATCGCAACAAGTAATAAAGTGACAAGTAAATGTCGAGTTATCGTACCCACAAGGACTGTGAAAAGAATTATTTATGAATGCAATTTAAAACACTTTGATGAAGGAAAATATTTTGTTTAAAGAGGGTGAAAAAAAAATTAAGAAAATAACTAATTAAAATAAATAAAAATGAAGTAAAAATTTCTAATGCACGATTTCAAAATAAGATTTAATCAAGATGATATAATTGTGTTGGATTAATTACACTTCTTATCTTAGAATTATTAAACTTATGTTTACATTGTTACGAATAAAATCAAGGCAACCCGGTAATTTGCTAACTTATGAACATACTTACATATCAAAATTCATTCATCTCTTGACATATCCCTATGTCAATTCAACCGACTAAACAGATTCTAGTAAGCAAACATGTTATTACATATACATACTCATTAAACTGAACTACTTTCTTGCATATCCCTATGTCAATTCAAATGATTAATTAAATCTAATAAGCATATAAAAGACTATGTGAAGTAACTAGGTATCCCTACGTTGAAACAGTTTAATCATAATAATCTTGCAAGTTATGCAAGGCAATAATATCGACAGATACATTGCTAATTTAACCTTCAGCTACCTTAGAAGAATAAACATGCATTAATTAAGTATTGTGTCAATTAATTACAATTTCAATTCGTTTAAATAATTAATTCATTAGTTACCTTACAGTCGTAGTGCAAGAATAACTTAGGCATGATTTTACTTAATCAAGCATTTTACCGAGGCCTATAACAACATAAACACAATTTTAACAATTTATGAAGACAAAATGCAATCAACCCAACACGAATTAAATTCAAGCTAAACTGATTAAATTAACCATTCCAACAACATGAATACTCATAGATATGTTCATCATAACAACAACAAAAATTAAAGAGATAGGGAACAATAATCAAATCTAGTGGTTTTCCGAGGCTTGACTAGGTTGCTCTGTTCTTCCTTCTTGTTGTCCTTACCGATCAAGGCTTCAATGAACACTCAATTGCTGCTCCAAAATGGTTGAATAACACCCTTTTTCAAGGGAATAAGTCAGCACAAGAACAAGGGAATTGAAATGGAAAGAAAATGAGAGAAAAAAAATGAGAGAGGAGAGAAGTGTTGTGAAATGAATGAGGAATGAATGAGATGCTTTGAATGATCAAACAAGAGGGGCTTTCATAGCTGAGTGTCGTAGTTAAAATTTGCTAAAAATAGCAGCCAAATAGCCACTCCTTGGCCGGCAACCTATGTGGCAAAGTTGATGCTTTCAACTTTGCTAAAAATAGCTTGGGGCAGATCCAAAAATCCACCAATTGTGGAGGGGTTTGAATGCAACTTTGACAAGACTTCAAGGGCTTCTTTACAAGCTTAATTAATCAGATAATAAGCTGATTTGGGTCAGCATATGGCTAGTTTTGGGCTGCCCAATCTTTGGCCAGTTCACTTTAATCGGTTCAGTTCAACTAGACCACTTTTTTCCATAATTAATTAATAATAATTATTTAGCCCAAATTAAATTGGGTAGAAATTAAAATTAATTATATTATGAATTAATACACATAATTGGACTGTCTTAGGCTAGAAATTAGTTCGCCTTGATACTTCAAATTGCTTCTCGATTTTGTGCTCCAAGTAGTGTCTACCGAGCCACTTTTCGCGCTTTGTGCAATTCTGTCGAAAATAACCAAAATTAATCAAAATTAATTAATAAATTAACTAAAATTCATCATGTTCATATTTGAAGTACAATTTAATTATTTTATAAAATTAATTATTTTTCGACACAAATTTAATCGAAACGGTGTGATTTTAAGTTAAAAAATGTAAAAATGCATAAATTTCCCTGTTTCCACACCCCCAAACTTAATCCATTGCTCTTCCCGAGTAATGCACAAATTTTGAAAAGAATTTCTCGGAAACACCTTTGAAAAATTCCTTCAGAACAACATTTTTCCCAAAATTATGAATTTATTATACTTATGCTTAAAGACAAGAAATTTGGTAGTTATGCTACTTAAGTATACATATTGTTCAAATTAATCTCAACAACTATTATGATAGCAAAAAATTAGGCTAAATACTTCCTAATAAAGTCATGTTAAACCTTACCAATGTAATTTTATTCCCTTTATTCAAGATTAAGCTGTAATCATTAAGTTTAACTTATGTCTTCATATGTTGTACGTAGCAATTTCTCTCCACTAATGTAGGTAGCATTGGAACTTTTGAATCAATAGGTCTTTAACAAGGTTGTAACGTGGCTGGGCTTAAGGATAGGTAAAAGATTGATAATTTTAGGCTTTTAAACCATAGACTCAGCTTGTATCGGACCTTCGAAATAATCACCTTCAATACACCAACTTTCTTTGCTGTCATATGCTTTTTTGTACATTCTCTTTTAGGTACATATGCTCTGTTTTTTTTCTTTTTGCAAAATCGAGTATTTTACTGAATGTACTACAAGTTTAGAGCATTCGATACTTTTTTTTTCAACTCCCCCAAACTTATTTTTCAAGAATACTTCGAATAGTACTGAGTCTAGTGTTTGGGACAATTTTAAGATAATTTAAGAGAGAAGTGATGGCTAAATTTGCAAGGCTTCAAATAAGATTAGGCCATATAGTCTCAAAGTTGGGTTTCAAAGGATAAAAATTTCATCATGGTTAGCTTGAAAGGCTCAAACGGTCCAAACAAAAGTTGCCTAAATAATTTTCAATGTTCCATGCTTCCTAGGATTTCGCCTCAAGAAACTACTAAGTTAATTCTAAAGACTTAAACTTTCATGCATGCCTAACTTTCGTAAGGAACTAAAATTTTATGGTGCGATTTGTATGCTTTATTTAAAATACATTTATATCATTATTAAGCTAAGATAACAATTCATTGAAATAACAAAACTTTATTCATACTAAAGTTTAGCATACTTAACAAAATTTCAAATTATTTAACAAAATATATCCTAATCATAATTAACAGAACATGTTTGCTTATTTATGTTCATAGGGATTGTGGAAACACGAAAATTTACGCATTTTTACATGCCCTTTTTAACTTAAAATCACACCGTTTCGATTAAATTCGTGTCAAAAAATAAATAATTTTTATAAAATAATCAAATTGTACTTAAAATATGAACATGATGAATTTTAGTTAATTTTATAATTAATTTTGAGTAATTTTGGTTATTTTCAACAGAATTGCGCAAAGGGCGAAAAATGACTCGGTAGACACTGCTTGAAGCACAAAATCGAGAAGCTATTTGAATTATCAAGGCGAATTAATTTCCAACCTAAGTCGGTCCAATTATGTGTATTAATTCATAATATAATTAATTTTAATTTATACCCAATTTAATTTGGGCTAAATAAATTATTATTAATTCATTATGGAAAAAGTGGTCCAATTGAACTGAACCGATTGAAGTGAACCGACCAAAGATTGGGCAGCCCAAAACCGACCATATACTGACCCAAATCAGCTTATGAGCTGATTAATTAAGCTTGCAAAGAACCCTTGAAGTCTTGTCAAACTTACATTCAAACCCCTCCACAATTGGTGGATTTTTTTATTTGCCCCAAGCCATTTTTAGCAAAGTTGAAAGCATCAACTTTGCCACATAGGTGGCCGGCCAAGGAGTGGCTCTTTGGCTGCTATTTTTAGAAAATTTCAGCTGCCACACTCATCTATAAAAGCCCCTCTTGGTTGATCATTCAAAGCATCTCATTCATTCCTCATTCATTTCACAACACTTCTCTCCTCTCTCACTTTTTCTCTCATTTTTTCCATTCCAATTCCCTTGCTCTTGTGCCGATTTCTTCCTTTGTAAAAGTGGTGTTTTCCAACCATTTTGGATCAGCAATTGAGTGTTGATCGAAGCCTTGATCGACAAGGACAACAAGAAGGAAGAACGAAGCAACCTAATCAAGCCTCGGAAAACCATCAGATTTGATTCTTATTCCCTATCTCTTTAATTTTTGTTGTTGTTATGATGAACATATCTATGAGTATTCATGTTGTTGGAATGATTAATTTAATCAGCTTAGCTTGAATTTAATTCGTGTTGTGTTGATTGCATTTCATCTTGTTAAATTGTTAAAATTGTGTTTATGTTGTTATAGGCCTCGGTATAATGCTTGATTAAGTAAAATCATGCCTAAGTTATTCTTGCACTACGACTGTAAGGTAACTAATGAATTAATTATTTAAACGAATTGAAATTGTAATTAATTGACACAATACTTAATTAATGCATGTTTATTCTTCTAAGGTAGCTGAAGGTTAAATTAGCAATGTATCTGTCGATATTATTGCCTTGCATAACTTGCAAGATTATTATGATTAAACTGTTTCAACGTAGGGATACCTTGTTACTTCACATAGTCTTTTATATGCTTATTAGATTTAATTAATCATTTGAATTGACATAGGGATATGCAAGAAAGTAGTTCAGTTTAATAAGTATGTATATGTAATAACATGTTTGCTTACTAGAATCTGTTTAGTCGGTTGAATTGACATAGGGATATGTCAAGAGATGAATGAATTTTGATATGTAAGTATGTTCATAAGTTAGCAAATTACTGGGTTGCCTTGATTTTATTCGTAACAATGTAAACATAAGTTTAATAATTCTAAGATAAGAAGTGTAATTAATCCAACACAATTATATCATCTTGATTAAATCTTATTTTGAAATCGTGCATTAGAAATTTTTACTTCATTTTTATTTATTTTAATTAGTTATTTTCTTAATTTTTTTTCACCCTCTTTAAACAAAATATTTTCCTTCATCAAAGTGTTTTAAATTGCATTCATAAATAATTCTTTTCACAGTCCTTGTGGGTACGATAACTCGACATTTACTTGTCACTTTATTACTTGTTGCGATTGTGTACACTTGCACATTTCCGTCATTCCATGTTTTTGGCCCCGTTGCTGGGGACTGTTTTAAAAAGTCATTATTTGTGAAGTTGTTAGTTTTGCATTTTGGTTTATTTTCTGTTTAATTTTTAACTTAATTAATTTTTCTGTGATTATTTTAGGAGTTTATGAGTTTGACCGAATTATTGACCTACTCCCTGTAGACCCTGAGATAGAATGAAATTTTTGAGAGCGAAAAAGATAATCGAATCAGAGAAGGACCGAAGAAATGAACTTTGAAAATCTGAATCAAGGAAATGGAGCAAACCCTGCTCAAAATTCTATCTTTATTGCTGATGATAGGGATAGAGCTTTAAGACAGTAAGTTGTGCTTAGGGATAGAGCTTTAAGACAGTATGTTGTGCTAGTGTTTAATGATCTTAATCCAGGTATTAGGAGACCCAAAATTGAGGCACAATAGTTCAAGCTAAAGCCAGTCATGTTCTAGATGCTTCAGACAGTAGGCCAAATCAGTAGAATGCCTACCGAAGATCCTCATCTACATTTAAGACTATTTATGGAGGTGAGCAATTCTTTAAAATTAGCTGGAGTACCCGAAGATGCATTACGATTGAAGCTGTTCCCATATTCACTAGGGGACAGAGCTCGAGCCTGGTTGAACTCATTCCCACCAAACTTAGTTTCTACATGGCAAGAGTTAGTAGAAAGATTTCTTATGAAGTATTTCCCGCCTAGCAAGAATGCTAAGTTGAGGAATGAGATCACTGCCTTCCAACAAATGGATGATGAGTCCTTGTATGAGGCATGAGAAAGATACAAAGAGTTATTATGAAAGTGCCCTCATCATGGAATCCCACATTACATCCAACTTGAGACATTTTATAATGGTCTCAATGCTCACACGAGGATAGTAGTGGACGCTTCTACTAACGGTGCTCTTCTTTCTAAGTCTTATAATGAGGCTTATGAAATCATTAAGAGGATTGCCAGTAACAATTACCAATGGCCAACCAACCTAGTAGCATCAGGAAGATGAATTACTGGAATACATGAAGTAGACACTCTTACTTCACTCGCATCTCAAGCATCATCAATATCCTCAATGCTTAAAAATCTTACTACTAATGGGTCTAATAGTTTTGGAGCATAGCCACCAAACCAATTTAAAAATATAGCTTGTGTTTATTGTGGGGAAGGAAATTTGTTCGAAGAATGTCGATCAAACCCATAATCCATGTACTACATAGGTAACTAGAACCAAAATTGAGGAAGGCAAGGACTACAATCCAATTTTTATAACCCATCGTGGCGAAATTGTAACAGCTCGATTTAGGGCTTAGTCAGAATAGTAGTCTCGGGACCACAAATTCAAAGTTTGGAAAATTATTATTATTATTATTATTATTATTATGGGGTTATATAATGATTATATTAGTGTATGAAAAATTTGGTGAGTTAATTTTGATATTTGCGAGCTCGATTATGAAAAATGACTAAATCGTAAAAAAGGGCAAAAGTTGCATTTTAGTACCCAAATGTGTTAAATAGCTAGAGAACTAAAATTGGGGGCCTTAAATGAGCAATTAGACCCTTAGAAACAAGGTGGCTAGTCATAGGAGACAATTTAGTCAAAAAGTCAATATTAGGTGGCTTGATGACATAAATTTATGATAAAATAATACCTATGAGCATAGCTATTATTTTCTTTCTTCTCCACATCTTCTCTCCACCGAAAATATCAGCAAAAGAGGGGTTTTGAAGCTTTGAAATTTTAGCAACTTATCACCTCAACAAATCAAGTTTTTCCAAATCCGAACCTAGACCGAGGGAAAGCCAAGCAAATCAAGTAAACCAACCAATGGAGTACATTTTGTAAACTGAGGTAAGTTGTACATAAATGATACAACTATATTATTAATATATGTGTTTAAGTTGTCATTGAATGGGTATAGCATGAATTGCTTGATTTCGTATTGAGAATGAATAAAGACAATGAGATGATAGAACTTCTGTTAGAACACTAGGTAATATACCGAATATTCTAGCTATGACATTTAGATCACATGTGTGAGCTAGAGTATGACATGTCAGGGACACGCATCGGCCTCGATAATGAAAGTCAATGTAAGACCATTCTGGGACATCGCATCGACTTGAGATGTGAGCCAGTGTAAGACTATGTCCGGGACATAGCATCAGCACCTTACCTCTAGATTGAGGTTTATAGAAGGACCGGCAACGTACCGAATGGTTCAATGGTGTAAGTATGTTTTCGAGTTAATAATGAAAACATAATTATGTTGCGAGTGATACAGGTACCAAATTGGTACGTATGAGAAATGAGCTTATTAGAGAGCATATGACTCTATGGATGGTAATGAGTAAGTCATACTTATGCTTATCCTTGTGTTAAGAGCATGATGATTATTAATGAATTGTTGTTGTATGTTTATCCATATGCAACTTACTAAGCTTTTATGCTTACCTTCCTTCCTTTTCTTTTTTTTATAGTGTCGCCTATTTAGCTCGAGGATCACTTGGAGTCAGAGATATCGATCACACTATCGTCCGAAACTTTTGATATAGTTGGATTTATATTTTTGAACATGGCATGTATAGGGCTTAGACTTGATTATTTTGTTCTTAAGCATTGGCCTAATGTGTAGGCTTGGGATAAGTCCCACACTTTGAATTTGGTCTTGATATTGACTATTACTCATTTTGATTATGCAAAGATGATATTTCCTTGGTTGAGTAAATTGCCTTAGGAAAGAATGTCTATTGTAACTGATTTGGTTGTATGGTATAGACTAGAATTGATGTTGGTTGAGTTTGTGCTAATTGATGTAAATAAGGGTGGAAAATAGGCTTAGTAAATAGCCTTATTTTGTCCACATGGGTAGGCACACGAGCGTGTGTCTAGGCCGTGTGTGACACACGGTCAGCCCCATGGGCGTGTGACGAGGCTGTGTGTCCCCTGCACGTAAAAATTTCAAGTCAGTATGCATGGTAATAACCACACGGGCAGAGACATGGCCGTGTGGAGGACATGGCCTAGCACACGAGTGTGTGCTATGGCCATGTGACATGTTGGGTGTGCTGACGTCAGAAAAAAATACTCAAGTTTTCTCACATGGGCTAAGACACAGGTGTGTCAAGGCCGTGTGAGCAATACGGGCATGTGTCCAGGCCGTATGAAGTTTGCACCAGAATTTTTGTAAAATGGTGTAAATAAATTGGCCACACGGGTAAGGGACACGGGCGTGTCCCTAGGTGCTTAGGCTGTGTGAGACACACGGGTCATCAACACGGCCATGTGAGGATGGTCACACGAGCATGATACCTTTCTACACGGGCGTATGCCCTGTCTTAAATGCTAAGTTTGCATAGATTGGATAAGGACTCGGAAGGATTCTGAATGGTTTCTAATGGTCGATCTAGGCCTCGTAGGCCCATATTAAGAGGTTTAAAGTAGAAATTGAAAAAGTTTTAAATTGGACCGAGTCTTGATGACTTAAAATGGGTTGCATGTACGAGATCAAGTAGGTATTCCGACCCAGCTTGGGTTGTGGATATGGGGTGTTACAGAAATCACCTCAATTTTTCTTGGAGTAACCAAGGAGCTGGAACCAGTAACACTTACGCCTAACCTAGATCGACTCAGCCACCTAGTTTTCCCTAACAAGTTCAGAACCAAGTTGAACCATCCAATGGCTTAGAAAATCTGTTGAAGGCATACATGGCCAAGAATGACGCCTTAATCCAAAGCCAAGCAGCTACATTGAAAAACCTAGAAAACAAAATAGGCCAGTTTGCAACTGAACTCAGGAACCGACTACAAGGTGCTTTACCTAGTGATACGGAGAATCTGAAGAATCCAGTGAAGGAGTATTGTAAAGCATTAACATTGAGGAGTGGAAAGACAGTAGAGCCCAACACCATTGAAGCTGAAAAGGAGCAAGCTGATGCTCAAGAATTAGAGGAAGTTCAACTGAGTGTTGAAATTCCAATTTCGCAAGAACCAGAATCTGCAAGGCCCAACAAGGTAATTTCAGAACTAGATAATTCTAATCAACTAATAACCCCGTCAGATGAAGAATTGCCACAGAAGACAAATCAACTGGTTCTAGTAAAGAAACCACCACCACCCTACCCTTAAAGACTTCAAAAGTAGAAGCAGGAGATTGAATTCAAGAAGTTCCTAGACGTACTCAAGCAACTTCATATCAACATTCCTTTGGTTGAAGCACTTGAGCAAGTGCCGAACTATGTCAAATTCATGAAGGATATCCTATTTAAAAAATAAAGACTTAGAGAATTTGTGACGGTAGCTTTGACGAAGGAATACAGTGCATATCTTCAAGACAAATTACCCCCAAAGTTGAAGGATCCTGGATGTTTTACCATACCTTGCAACATTGGAGCAACGTATTGTGGTAAGGCATTATGTGACTTAGGTGTTAGTATCAACTTGATGCCTATGTCAATATTTAGAAAGTTGGGGATAGGTGAAGTTAGACCTACTACGGTTACATTTCAACTAGCAGATTGATCCTTAGCACATCCAAAAGGAAAAATCGAGGATGTATTGGTACGTGTAGATAAATTTATTTTCCCTACTGATTTTGTTATTCTAGACTTTGAAGCAGACAAAGAAGCGTCAATTATCTTAGGAAGACCATTCTTAGCAACCAGAGGGACCCTTATTGATGTGTAGAAGGGCGTACTTACTATGCATGTTCAGGATGATCAGGTAACATTTAACGTTTTTAAGTCTATGCAATTTCTTGACACAATTGATGATTGTTCTACTGTATCTGATTTTGAGGATTTAATAGTAGAGAAGGAGCTCAACTATGTTGGGGATCCGTTGGAACAAATTTTGACATCCGGTCCTTCGAATAATGAAGAGGAGGATGAATACTTAGCTTTGTTAGAAGCTAATCAATAGTGATTTAATCTACAATCCCGCTTTGAATCTTTGGAGTTAGAGAAAAGAGATTATGCCCAACCAAAAGCGTCAATCGAAGAGCTACCTAAATTAGAACTCAAGGTAGTACCTTCATATTTAAAATATGTTTATTTAGGTAATGCTTCTACTTTGCCTGTGATTGTTTTAGCAGAATTTACTAGTGAACAAGAAGAGAAACTCATCTTTGTATTGAAACAATTCGAGAAAGCTATTGGTTGGACCATAGCCGATATTCGCGGAATTAGTCCATCTGTATGCATGCACAAGATTATCTTTGAAGATGGAGAAAAGGAACGATTGATGGAAAACGAAGACTGAACCCCATCATGAAGGACGTAGTTAAGAAAGAAATCATTAAGTGGTTAGATGCAGGTATAATCTACCCCATATCAGATAGTTCATAGGTAAGTTCAGTCCAGTGCGTGTCAAAGAAAGGAGGTATCACGGTCATTGAAAATGAGAATAACAAGTTGATACCGACTAGAACGGTTACGGGATGGAGAATTTGCATCGACTACTGGAAGCTAAACAAGGTAACTAAGAAAGATCACTTTCCTTTGCCGATTTTGGACCAGATGATAGATAGACTCGTAGGGCGAGACTACTACTATTTTCTCAATGGATAATCGGGGTATAATTAGATTACAATAGAACCGGAAGATTAGCACAAGACAACATTAACCTGCCCATACGGTACATTTGCATTTAGACGCATGCCATTTGGTTTATGTAATGCACCTGCTACATTTCAAAGATGTATGATGTCTATTTTTACTGACATGGTTGAGAAGTATTTGGAAGTTTTCATGGATGATTTTTCAGTATTTAAAGATACATATGATTATTTCCTAGCCAATCTAGCCAAGGTACTAAGGCGATACGAAGAAACAAACCTAGTACTCAACTGGGAAAAGTGCCATTTCATGGTACGAGAAGGGATTGTTCTAGGGCATCGGATAACGAGACATGGGATTGAGGTTGATAAAGCAAAGGTAAATGTTATAGAGAAACTCCCACCTCCAACATCTATAAAAGGTGTTAGGAGCTTTTTGGGCCACGCCAATTTCTATCAAAGATTTATCAAGGACTTCTCTAAAATTGCTAAACCTTTATGCAAATTATTGGAGAAGGACTTGACGTTCAAGTTTGATGAGGAATGCTTAAAGGCTTTCAAAGATTTGAAGAGTCGGTTAGTTATGGCACCCATAATCGTCACACCAGATTGGGATTTGCCATTCGAATTGATGTGTGACGCAAGTGACTTTGCGATAAGAGCTGTCATCGGCCAGCGAAGGAACAAATTTTTTCATCCCACCTACTACACAAGTCGAACTCTGACAGGAGCTTAACTGAATTATACGGTAATAGAAAAAAAGTTACTTGCCATTGTGTTTGCTTTTGACAAGTTTCGATCTTATCTTGTAGGTACCAAGGTGACTGTCTATACAAACCACTCGACAATTAAGTATTTACATTCTAAGAAAGATGCTAAGTCAAGGTTGATCCAATGGGTACTTCTACTTCAAGAGTTCGATCTAGAAATTCAAGATCAAAAGGAAGTGGAAAACCAAGTAGCAGATCATTTGTCTAGATTGGAGCCGCAAGAAGGGAACTCTCCTCTTATAGCAATTCAAGAAACATTTCCAGATGAACACATACTGAAGGTAAATCATGTCCATAGTACCCCTTAGTTTGCTGATATTGCTAACTTTTTAGCTTGTGGTTTGATGCTGACTGATAAGACGTATCATCAGAGGAAAAAGTTTCTTCACGATGTGAAGCACTATTTCTAGGAAGAACCATACTTATTCAAGAAGTGTGTAGATCAAATGATCAGGAGATGTGTGGCAGAAGATGAAGTACAAAAGATTCTATACCATTGTCACTTAGCTCCAAATAGGGGACACTTCAAAGGTACTCGTACTGCGGCCAAAGTATTGCAAGCTGGATTCTTTTGGCCAAAGCTATTCAAGGATACATACGCTTACGTAAAGAGTTGTGATCAATGTCAATGGGTCGAAAATGTCACCAGTAGAAATAAGATGCCTCTAACAAACATCATTGATGTAGAATTGTTTGATGTTTGGGGTATTGATTTTCTTGGTCCTTTCCCTCTATCTTTTGGTCACAAGTACATCTTGGTAGTTGTAGACTATGTGCCTAAGTGGGTCGAGGCTGAAGCTTATCCAACAAATGATGCTAAGGTTGTAATAAAGTTTTTACAGAAACACGTATTCACATGGTTTGGAACCCCAAGAGCGATTATCAGTGATGAAGGGTCCCATTTTATGAACAAGTGGTTGAAATGGTTTTTAGATAAACATGGAGTGAAACACAAGGTCGCTACAGCTTACCATCCGCAAACGAATGGGCGAGCTGAACTGGAAAATAAGGAGATCAAAGGCATACTTGAGAAGGTAGTTTGCCCGAACCGACGAGATTGGTTCAAAAGACTGGATGATGCTTTATGGACATACAAGACAGCATACAAGACACCTTCAGGGATGTCACCCTATAGGTTGGTCTTTGGGACAGCTTGTCATCTGCCCTTGGAGTTAGAACACAAAGCTTACTGGGCCCTTCGACAAATCAACTTGGATTTTAAGCTTGCTAAAGAGAAACGGATGCTCCAACTCAATAAGCTAGAGGAATTCCGAATGTTCTCATACGAAAATGCCAAATTACTCATGGAGAGACTTAGGAAATAGCATGACAAGCATATTCGAGTTCGAGAATTTGAAGTAGGTCAGCAAGTCTTGTTATTTAATTCTAGATTAAAGTTCTTTCTAGGTAAACTAAAATCACGTTGGTCCGGTCCATTTATGATTCATCGCGTCTATCCATACGGAGTTGTTGAACTCCAAGGTAAGGGAGGTAATTTTCAAGTTAATGCTCAGCGTCTGAAACATTATTGGGGGGATAAGACTGAACAGAATCAAATTTCGTTCATTCTATCAGATGTTTAAATTTTCTTATTTTTCTTTTTAATAAATTATTTAGGGTATATTTTTAAGATTAGTATGTTTAAATAAATTCTGTCTTGGAGATTGGAACTTAAGCGGGACACCTTGTGACCCCTTCAATCTTTCCTGGGAATTGATTTTAACAAAATTTTTCGAGAAATTATTCCCTAAATAGAAAATTAAAGTTTTTTTAGTTTTTCAAATAAAAAGGTCAATTTTGACCCAAGTTTTAAATTGCAACTCAATTTCAAATTTTCATTAAGCCTAAGGACTTAATTGAATTATTTTTAAAATATGGTTGCACTTTTTGTAAATATTAAAACTAGATGCCTCTTTTTGCAAATATTTTCAAAAGGCTTCTAAAATAAATGTTTTTAATTTAATAAAAAAGATGATAATTATTAATATATAATTATATCCAGTATAATATATATTAATTATTATCAATTTTATATAGAGTTAAGATTAGTGTTAATTTAATCATATTTTATTTGATAAGTTTTTAATAATAATAAGATGATAATATTTAATATATAATTATATCTATTATAATTTATATATTAATCTTTATCAATTTAGCATAGAATTAGGATTAGTTTATCTTATTTTTAAATAAATTAATAGAATTAATAATTTAATATGCATATATTTAATTATAAATTGTTGTTAACTTGGATTAAAATTAGAACTTAGAGATTTTAGCTATTAAATTTCTCTAATAATTCTACTTGAAGTCATATTCTCTTCATTATAAATACCACCTTCTCCATTCATCATTCATCACTCAAAATCCTAAAGCACCTTCAAGTGCCAAAACCCCCTAGCCTAGCAGCCATTCGTCTAGCAAGCACCTAGCAGCCCATCTCCACCGCATGCCCACGCCGCGCACACCTACCCCCGTCGCGTGTAGCTCATCACACCAAGCTGTGCCAATTCTTGCTCCTGCTTGACGAGTCTGCTTGCTGTCCAGCACTTATACAGTACACACCTACACCAAGCCCCTTAGCCAAATCCTCCAACCTACTTCCAACTTACACCAAGACAATTTTTTCTCCTAAATATTAATTTTATTCAACTATTTAATTTTTCAATTTATTGAATCATTAATAATTCTTATTAATTAAATTTTTGAGAAAATATTTGTTTCCATCTTTTGCTCAGGTTAATCATGCCTTGCAAGAGAACTCGTGCCTAAATTGATGAAACACAAAATAAGTTCCATTGTGAAGAAGCCAAAGCAAGATACGATAGTATCTTCAAAAGTCAATAGATGCATCCAGAGAAAGGCTTTACATTGAAAGAGAGCAAGTACAAAGACTTTATGGCATGTATTCGTCAAGTTGCTGAAGCCCTCAATTAGGAATTGTTTTGTGAAAAGAGGCCTAGTGTGGATGAGGAACTAGTTCATGAATTCTACGCGAATTTAACCTCAAGCGATTTGATAGAAGTTCCAATTCACAGAATCAAGGTACTAATGAGTTCAAATGCTATTAATGAGTTCTTTGAATTACCTGATTTCAAAAAAAATGAATATTCTTCTTTGATGAGCAACATCAAGCCTGAAACTTTGTAAGAAATTCTTGAAGAACTTACAGTTCCAGGTTCTAAGTGGATTGTGTCAAAGCAAGGAATCCACACTTGTCGAAGAGAATCTTCAACACCACTTGCAAAGGGTATAGCTAGGGCACCATCACAGATTGGGACCTGTACCAAGTAGCTGGAGATTCTGTTCTACAGTAGCGAGTTGAAGAAAGTGAGGATCTTGATAAAGAGGAAGAAGATCTCATAGAGATCGAGCCTGTAACAGCCCGATTTTGACCTTAATCGGAATGGTGGCCTTGGGACCACGAATCCGAGTTACAAAAATATTTTTGATGTTTTTAATGTGTGAATTTGTGTGTGCTAAATTTTCATATAAAAAATTTATCGTTTGGATGCCCGATTTAATAAAAAAGGGCTTCATCGCATAAATTAAAAATCTGGTGGTTTAATGTGCAATGACTGAATTAGTGTTGTCTTTTTAAATTGAAGTGCTTATGGTACAATTAAACTAATGGTTTTATTCATGGACACATTCGGTCATGGGTTAGTGGAGTTGAAATAATAATACAAAGGTTATTTTAGGCATTGAACAAATTATTTAGTAATAATAAAACATAAAATAAAAACAAATGCTTTCATTCTTTGTGTTAGCCGATTGTTGTAATAAAAAAAAGGAAAAAGAGCTTTAAAGTGTTCGGCCATTAACAAGCTTGATTAAGATCAAGAACAAAAGAAATCAGACTTTGTAACACCCCAAACCCGGCCTAGAAGTTAGGCCCGAATCTGGCGTATCACATTGAAGTGTTTTTCAAAAATCGTATTTTCATTAGAAACCCTTCTTATTTAAAATGCAGTACATTGAAAACTTATTAATTTTATTCCCAAAATCTCTTATAGTTGCAGAAGCTAGTTTTAAATTAATTACTAAAAACTTGATGTTAAAAAGTTAAATTGCGAAAGCATTTTGGAAATGTTGCGGAAACGTAGTGTTTAAAAATAGTTATTATTTTAGAAAACCGTGTCCTACTTCTAATAGATATTAAACATACTAAATAAACCTCCCAAATAAAAAGTTAAGGAGATAAAGAGGCCTTATTACAACCCGAATAAAAAAAAACCAAAGTGTTTAACTAAATAAACGAAATACAAAAACATGTGCAGTTGTATGGTCGTCTCCGAGTCCCTCTGCGACACCGATCCACCTAACGCTGGGGATTACCTGCACAATTAATAAACGGGGTGAGTTTACGAAAGCTTAGTGTGTAATCCCCTTAATAGAGTAACAGTCAGTATACAGAAATAGAAACAAAAAGCGATGCAGGCGCGAGCACATTACTTGATATGATCTGATCGATTCGAGAGCATATGTGGGCCAAAGCTCGATTCATTAACATTTGGGTCTCAACCCATCACAGTATCAATTGGGCCTAGCCCATCTCAGAATCAACATCAGTTGGGCCTAACCCATATCGCAATCATATCACAATAATATCATCCATGCAATGCTGTGCAACCCGCCCCAATAATCCAACCACTATACACCAACTCTGTCCCCCGGTACACATAATGTGGGGATATAAATATTGACCCACCCATTCGATACACATCAATGGTAGCCGATTGCGGTACTACCTTCATTGCAGCAAAGGTGCCAATCATAACAGGACAACTAAAAGCCGTAAGCAGAATGGCACGATGGCACAAAGCCATCGATAACTACATTATGTTAGGCACATAGCCATCAACTAGAGTAACATAACTGACACACAACCCTAGGTAAATGTGATTGACACAGAGTCATCAATAATCATATATTGGCACATAGCCTTAGGCAAAGACGTTTGGCACACAACCATAATTAGGTTGGCATAGAGCCATATGTAGGTTGGCGCAAAGCCATAATCAGAATAATTGCCTTTAAGCCATCGGTAGCGGTATCATGTTAGGCACATAGCCAAAAGCGAAGGTAATATAGTCGGCACACAGTCTCGGATAAATATGATCGATACAGAGTCGTCAGTACTCATATATTGGGCTTAAAAGCCACTGGTGGATCCACGGTTGTCAAGCAACCATGCGATCCTTAATCGGTGGATCCATGGTCATCAAGCAACCATGCGATCCTCAATCGGTGGATCCACGGTAGTCAAGCAACCATGCGATCCTCAATTTCTTCCTTCGTCTCATAATCCCCACCCATGTGCAACATAAGATTATATGAATGCAGCAAATATACACACGACATACAAAATCATACAAATTAGAGTCACAACAGTCCAATCACAGTCATACATTTTCAGTCAAAACATAGTAAAATCAATCAAATTGTATTATCAATGAGTCATATACTTAAAAGGGTGTTTTGGTAAATCTACAAACCAAGGGTATTTTAGTAATTTTGCAAACCAGTGGTATTTCTGTAATTTTTGAAAGCCAAGGGTATTTCAATAATTTTGTAAATTAGGGGTATTTTTGTAATTTTTCAAATTAAGGGTACTTTTTGGTAATTTTCCAAATCAAGGGTATTTTGGTAATTTTAAAAATTGAGGGTATTTCGGTAATTTTCCAAATCAGGGGTATTTTGGTAATTTTACAAACCAGGGGTATTTTGATAATTTTACAAACCAGGGGTATTTCGGTAATTTTACAAACCAGGGGTATTTTAGTAATTCTACCCTATATGTAACGCCCCGAACCCGAGACCGTCGCCAGAGTCGAGCACGAGGTGTTAACGAACTTAATTAATTAATTAAACAGCTCAAACAATTTATTTTAGAACTTCCAGACAAGCTGGCTAACTGCGTCACAGTTGCTTAAAAATTCATATCTCGAGTTACAAAACTCAAAATCCAATTTTATAAATTTTCCCTGAAACTAGACTCATATATATATCAACTAATTTGTTTTTAGAATTTTTGGTCGGGCCAACTAGTACAGTTTATTAGTTAAAGTCTCCCCTGTTTCATGGTTCGACTACTCTGCCCCTGTGTATTACGAATCAAATATCTCCCTGTAAAGAGTTTCAATTATTATGCCGTTTGTTTCTCATAAAACTAGACTCAATAAGGAATCTGTACATATAAAGCATGACTTCTAATTATCTTTTTACAATTTTTTGTGAATTTCCAAAGTCAGAATAGGGGATCCAAAAATCGCTCTGGCCCTGTTTCAAACAAAATTTAAATATCTCATAAAATATAACTCATATACCTATTTTGTTCCATCCATATGAAAATAGACTCATCAAGCTTTAATTCTATATCTCATTCACTAACTAAATCCATTTCTATTATTTTTAGTGATTTTCCAAATTCACGTCATTATTGCTGTCTGATACTGTTTTAAAGCTAATTTCACTTTTTTCATGATTTCCATGGAATAACTAGCATTTAGGCATACATAACACCAAACATGTCCTTGATTAGCCATTCCAACAGCTAATCATTATCAAGCATTTACATACCATTCATCAACCATATCATAAGAACATACACACAAAATGGCTACGATGCTTTACATGCCATACTCAAAATAAAACGTCTAGCTATACCAAAATAATCCTCGTGATAGTGTGCTCGGACCTTCGACGTACTTTACGATCCCCGAGTTAGCTTGACAAAACTATAAAAGAAGGAAAATAAAGGGGGTAAGCATTAAGCTTAGTAAGTTTGCATGCAAATAAATAACAACATTCATAAGAATTATCTTACTACTTGGCATGATACTACTTAATGCAACTTCATTAATTGTCATGGACATATTTTAAACTTCTTCACTTACTCACTTACTTAATCAAATTTATTAATCCATTTTACTTACCTTTTTCCTTATCAAGCATACATGAACATTATGTACTTACCTTTGCTCTTCTAGTATGAACTTGTCTTACCTTTTTAGTATAACTCTTCTTACCTTACCTTACCTTGATATTCTCTTTAAATTTTCCCGTTGAACCACTTGGAATACTAAGGATACACGGGTACCTTACCATTGCCATGACTTGTCATGGTCTTACGTGGTATCCTTTTGAAACTTACCATTGCCATGTCTTGACATGGTCTTACATGGTAGCCTTGCCTTATGAACTCACCAATGCCATGCCTTGGCATGGTCTTACATGGGACCTTTGCCTTATAGAAACTTATCAATGCCATGTCTTGACATGGTATTACATGATTTCCTTGCCTTAGAAACCTTACCAATTTCCATGCCTTGGCATGGTCTTACATGGTATCCTTAAACCCTAATATCATAACATTTGTATCCTACACATTCCTATGGTTCAACCGGGACTTTCTGAAATTACTTCTCCGTCAATTCATGCTTGAGTCTTTTTTGAATAATTTCATAAAATATATTTCCCTGGTTTAACTCCGGATTTTTGTTCTTCTTGATCTATAATAAAAAAAATTAGCTTATTTAATACTCACATTTATTAAAACAGTCATTGACCCAAAGTTTGGCAAAATTACATTTTTGCCCCTAAACTTTTACATATTTACACTTTTTCCTCAAGGCTCAGAAATTAAACTTCATCCTATTTTCTTATGTTTTATAACATGCTGATCATTTTTCACTTCTATGACAACATCAAATTCTCACTCTAACATGTACTTATGACTATTAGGTATTTTTATCGATTAAGCCCTTTTACTCGTTTTCACTTAAAACCGAGTAGCACAAGTTGTCTAACATAATTTAAAACCTCATATTATATCATGAAACACCAAAATACACAAATTTCACCTATGGGTATTTTTCCAAATATGAACCCTAGGTTGAATTATTGCTAGCATAAGCTAAATCGAGCTACCGGGATTTCAAAAATGTAAAGAACATTAAAAACAGGGCTTGGAATCACTTACTATGGAGCTTGGAAGCTTGAAACAAACCCTAGCTATGGAGAACCCTTTAATTTTCGTCCTAATGAAGAAGATGGACATATTTTGCCATCTTTTTCCTTTTTTTAATCTTTTAATTACCAAATGACCAAAATACCCTTAATACCTTTCTTTGAAAATTTTCATGTACAAGCCTATTTTTGTCCAAAATTTTAGAAATTGGTCAAATTGCTATTTAAGACCTCCTCATTAATATTCCAAAGTAATTTCATACTAAAAACTTCTAGAATGCAAGTTTTGCAAATTATTCGATTTAGTCCCTAAATATCAAATTGGACCCTCTATCGATAAAATTTCTAAATGAAATTTTCACACAATCATGCAATCATGCCATAGACCTTAAAATGATAATAAAATAAATTTTTCTACCTCAAATTTGTGGTTTCGCAACCACTGTTCCGTTTAGGCCCTATTTCAGGATGTTACATTTCTCCCCCCCTTTAGGGATTTTCGTCCCCGAAAATCTTACCTGTAAAGAGATCTGGGTACTGTTTTCGCATAGCCTCTTCGGGCTCCCATGTAGCCTTGTCTACCCCATGTCTATTCCATAGTACTTTCACAAGTGCAATACTTTTGTTCCTTAATTGCTTTACCTCTCGAGCTAGAATCTTTACCGGTTCTTCACCGTAAGTCATATCTGGTTGAATCTCAACCTCGGCCTGAGAAATCACATGTGATGGATCTAAACGATAACGACGTAGCATAGACACATGAAATACATTATGAATATTCTCTAACTCAATCGGCAAAGCTAACCGATATGCTAATGGTCCAACTCTTTCAATCACTTCAAACGGTCCAATAAAACGTGGACTTAGTTTGCCTTTCTTGCCAAATCTGAGAACTTTCTTCCACAGGGATACTTTCAAAAACACTTTGTCACCAACTTGATACCCAATCTCTTTTCTCTTCAAATCTGCATACGACTTTTTGTCCATCAAGTCGCGCTTTCAAGCAATCTCTGATGACTTTACTTTCTCTTCTGGTTCCTTAACTAGATCAACCCCCGTAAATCTGATTTTCCTTAAGCTCTGTCCAATACAAAGGTGTGCGACATTTACGTCCATACAAAGCTTCATAAGGTGCCATCTTCAAACTCGACTGATAACTATTATTATAGGCAAACTCTACTAATGGTAAATATTTTTCCCAACTGCCTTGAAATTCCAATACACAACATCTAAGCATATCTTCAAGTACCTGAATAACTCTCTCTGACTGACTGTCGGTTTGAGGATGGAAAGCTATACTAAAACTCAACTTTGTGCCCAAAGCCTCCTGTAATTTCTTCCAAAACCGTGAAGTAAATCTTGGATCTCTGTCTGAAATGATTAATAATGGTACCCCGTGTAGTCTGACTATCTTTGAAATATACAACTCAGCCAACTTGTCTAGTGAATAATCCATACGAACTGGGATAAAATGAGCCGACTTCGTTAACTTATCAATCACAACCCATACTGCATCTTTCTTTCTCGGTGTCAACAGTAATCCTATCACAAAATCCATAGTAACTCGATCCCATTTCCACTCAGGGACTAGCACAGGCTGCAATAAACCTGAAGGTACCTGATGTTCGGCCTTTACCTACTGACAGATCAAGCATTTAGAAACAAACTCTGAAATGTCCCTTTTTATTCCTACCCACCAGTACATTTTCTTCAAATCATTATACATCTTTGTACTACCTGGATGAATAGACAAATAACTACTATATGCTTCCTGTAAGATCTTTCGAATAAGCTCATCATTCTTCGGTACGCATACCCTTCTCTGAACATCAAACAACCGTCAGAACTGATCTGAAAATCTGCCTCTATATCCGACTCGCACTGATCTCTTTTGGCTAACAACTCACTGTCATTTTTTTGAGCTTCACAAATTTCTTCAAGAAACATTGGTTTAGCTCTCAACTCAGCTAAAATAAAACCATCATCTGATAAGGCTAGACTAGTGTTCAAAACTCTTAATGCAAACAAAGATTTCCTACTCAAAGCATCAGCAACAACGTTTGCCTTACCTGGGTGATAATCGATCACTAGCTCATAATCTTTAATTAACTCTAACCATCTTCTTTGCCTAAAATTCAAATCTTTTTGAGTCATCAAATGTTTCAAACTTTTGTGATCAGTGAATATGTGGCACTTCTCACCGTACAAATGATGTCTCCAAATCTTCAGCGCAAAAACAATGGCAGCTAGCTCTAAATCATGTGTCAGATAGTTCTTCTCATGTGGCTTTAGCTGTCTAGAGGCATAAGCAATTACCTTCCTTTCCTGCATAAGTACACAACCAAGTCCATTCATGGACGCATCACTGTAAATCACAAACTCCTTACCTGGTTTTGGTTGTACTAAAACAGGAGCTTTAGTCAACAATGTTTTTAACTTGTCAAAACTCTGTTGACACTTCTCAGTCCATTCAAACTTGACATCCTTTCGCAGCAATCTTGTCAGCGGGGTAGCTATCATGGAAAATCCCTCTACAAATCGTCTATAATATTCGGCAAGACTAAGAAAACTTCTAACTTCTGATACATTTCTAGGAGGCTTCCAATCAACAATGGCTAAAATCTTGCTCGGATCAACCTTGATACCTTCACCTGAGACAATATGTCCAAGAAAACTAACTTCTCGTAACCAGAACTCACTTTTGCTTAACTTGGCATACAACTGATTATCTCTCAAAATTTGTAAAACTATTCTCAAATGCTCTGCATGCTCAGTCTCATCATGAGTATAAATCAAGATATCATCAATGAACACAACTAAACTTATCCAAGTACGGTCTGAAAATTCAGTTCATTAAGTCCATGAAAATGGCAGGAGCATTAGTTAAGCCAAATGGCATCACAAGGAACTCATAATGACCATACCTAGTCGTGAAAGCGATCTTGGGACATCGACTCTTTAACTCGCAACTGATAGTATCCGGATCTCAAATCTATCTTGGAGAACACAGTGGCTCTCTTCAATTGATCAAACAGATCATCAATTCTAGGTAATGGATACTTGTTCTTTACTGTTACCTTGTTAAGTTGCCGATAATCTATACACAATCTCATCGATCCGTCTTTCTTTCTCACAAATAGCACTGGTGCACTCCATGGTGAACTACTGGGTCTTACAAAACCTTTATCTGTTAATTCCTGCAACTGAGCTTTCAATTCTTTCAATTCCAACTGGTCCATTCTATAAGGAGCAATAGAAATGGGCGTAGTACCTAGAATCAACTTAATACCAAACTCAACTTCTCTAACATGAGGCAAACCTGGTAGTTCTTCCGAAAACACATCGAGAAACTCACATACCACAGGTACTGATTCAATTTTCAATTCTGGATCATTAGTGTTCAACACAAAAGCAAGATAAGCTTCATACCCTTTTCTCAAACATTTCTGAGCAGACATAACATAAATTATGGCAAATGAACTATCTGACTCTTCTGAATTAACCCGAAGAATTTCACCATTTTCACACTTCAACTCAATGAATTTCTTTCCATAATTCACTATCACATCATGTGTAGTCAACCAATCCATACCAAGAATCACATCAAACTCATCAAATGGCAATAGCATGATATCGGCCGGAAAACAGTAGCCTCTAATCATCAAAGGGGAATTTCTACATACTTTATCTACTAATACATGCTTGCCTAATGGATTCGATACTTTAATCACAAATTCTGTAGATTCTATAAGCATACTCATACTAGGCATCAATTTCATGCAAACATATGAATGGGTTGAACCCGGATCAATCAAAGCAATAACTCTAGTATCATGGAGAGAAAATGTACCCGTAATCACATCGGGGGAGGATGCCTCTTCGCGAGCACGGATAGCATAAGTCCTCGCAGGTGCTCTAACATCTGGCCTCACTGCTAAATCTCTAGATGCACCTCTATTATTTGCCCCAGCTCCTAGATTTCTCAATTGTCTGCCTCTGACAGGAGCTTTTCCTGATCTTACACTCGGTATTGCTTCCCTTTTAATCATCTCGGGACACTCCCGAATAAAATGGTCTGGTGCACCACATCAGAAACAACCTATCTCGAGCTTGCTCGACATCGACACGGTGACGTCGACCACATCGGGGACACTCTGGTCTATCAGGTTGAACACTGCCAACACTTGCAATCGAAGTGGTCTAAGCTTTCAGACTCATAAATCTTCTGCCTCTGTTTCGGCTAGAATATCCAGCTGAAAAATTAGATCTAGTGGAGAACTCTCTAGGCCTTTTGGATGTAGACTGAAATGACTTGCTCATTAGTCTTTTCCTCGTGTCTTGCGTCTTAGTTTCAACTTTGCTCTTTCTTTTTAACAGCTCCTCTGCCTTACAGGCTCTCTCAACTAGGATAACAAACTTTTTTATTCCTAAGACACCAACAGACAATCGAATATCATCATTAAGCCCATCCTCAAATCTTTTGCACATAATAGCCTTTGTAGACACACACTCTCGAGCATAATTGCTGAGTCTAACAAACTCGCGCTCATATTCAGTCACTGTCATATTGCCCTGTTTCAACTCTAGAAACTCTTTTCTTTTCTGGTCAACCAACCTCTAACTAATGTACTTTTTACGAAATTCCTCCTAAAAGAAGTCCCAAGTGACTCTCTCTTTCGGTACAACTGATACAGGTGTCTTCCACCAATGGTAGGACGAATCTCTAAGGAATGGTACAACATATTTCATACATTCCTCAGGTGTGCAGGATAACTCATCAAAGACTCTGATAGTATTCTCGAGCCAAAATTCTGCCTTTTCTGCATCATCATCTTTTGTAGCTCGAAACTCTTCGGCTCCTTATTTTCTGATTTATCAACTGGTGGTTTTTCTCTTATAACCGTACCTGTGACTGGGGAAGCTACATGGGTATTCTGATGATCATGAGGGGATGGAGGTCTAATAGCCGGATTCATTTTAACGAACTCAGCAAACCATTCATTCATAGCTTGGAAGAAGGCTTCTCGAGCCCCTCCTCCCTGACTAACTGTAACGGGCCTTTCACTACTATTTAGTGGCGCACCCATCCTTCTCGAGGAGACGCGCACGCATCGTCTACATCATCTGCACTAGCTTGTTCGGGATCCATAACTATAAAAGAAAACATTTTAAAATCGTCAGGAGTCGTCACACTATCAACAAATAAGTATGGCATGCATAGCGAGACTCTTACTCATACTAAGTATTTCGAGAATTGACTAAACCTTTACTCTGATACCAATAAATGTAACACCCTAAACCTGAGACCATCGCCAGAGTCGAGCACGAGGTGTTAACGGACTTAATTAATTAATTAAACAAATCAAACAATTTATTTTAGAACTTCCGCACAAGTCGCTAATCGCATCACGCTTTCTTAAAATTCATATCTCGAGTTACAAAACTCGAAATATAATTCTGTAAATTTTCCCTGAAACTAGACTCATATATATATATCAACTAACATTTTTTTAGAATTTTTAGTCGGGCCAACTAGTACAGTTTATTAGTTAAAGTCTCCCCTGTTTCATGGTTCGACTACTCTAACCCCTGTGTATTACGAATCAAATATCTCCCTGTAAAGAGTTTCAATTATTATGTTGTTTATTTCTCATAAAATTAAACTCAATAAGGAATCTGTACATATAAAGCATGACTTCTAATTATTTTTGTACAATTTTTTGTGAATTTCCAAAGTCAGAATAGGGGATCCAAAAATCGCTCTGGCCTTGTTTCACAAAAATTTAAATATATCATAAAATATAACTCATATACCTGTTTTGTTCTATCCATATGAAAATAGACTCATCAAGCTTTAATTCTATATCTCATTCACTATCTAAATTCATTTCTTTTATTTTTAGTGATTTTCCAAATTCACGTCATTATTGCTGTCTAATACTGTTTTAAAGCTAATTTCACTTTTTTCATGATTTCCAAGGAATAACTAGCATTTAGGCATACATAACACCAAACATGTCCTTGATTAGCCATTCCAACAGCTAATCATTATCAAGCATTTACATACCATTCATCAACCATATCATAAGAACATACACACAAAATGGCTACAATGTTATACATGCCATGCTCAAAATGAAACGTCTAGCTATACCAAAATAATCCTCGTGATAGTGTGCTCGGACCTCCGACGTACTTTACGATCCCCGAGTTAGCTTGACAAAACTATAAAAGAAGGAAAATAAAGGGGGTAAGCATTAAGCTTAGTAAGTTTGCATGCAAATAAATAACAACATTCATAAGAATTATCTTACTACTTGGCATGATACTACTTAATGCAACTTCATTAATTGTCATGGACATATTTTAAACTTCTTCACTTACTCACATACTTAAATACTTACTTACTTAATCAAATTTATTAATCCATTTTACTTACCTTTTTCCTTATCAAGCATACATGAACATTATGTACTTACCTTTGCTCTTCTAGCATGAACTTGTCTTACCTTTTTAGTATAACTCTTCTTACCTTACCTTACCTTGATATTCTCTTTAAATTTTCCCGTTGAACTACTTCAAATACTAAGGATACACGGGTACCTTACCATTGCCATGACTTGTCATGGTCTGACGTGGTATCCTTTTGAAACTTACCATTGCCATGTCTTGACATGGTCTTACATGGTAGCCTTGGCTTATGAACTCACCAATGCCATGCCTTGGCATGGTCTTACATGGGACCTTTGCCTTATAGTAACTTATCAATGCCATGTCTTGACATGGTATTACATGATTTCCTTGCCTTAGAAACCTTACCAATTTCCATGCCTTGGCATGGTCTTACATGGTATCCTTAAACCCTAATGTCATAACATTTGTATCCTACACATTCCTATGGTTCAACCGGGACTTTCTGAAATTACTTCTCCGTCAATTCATGCTTGAGTCTTTTTTGAATAATTTCATAAAATATATTTACACATGCTGGAAATTAACAACATTAACATAAAATAATAGAATATTGCATTTATTTACCGCAAACTTACCTCGAAACAAAATACGATCAACTATATCGATTTAGTCCACTATCTTTTTCTTTCCCCGGTCTAACTCCAGATTTTTGTTCTTCTTGATCTATAATAAAAAAAAATTAGCTTATTTAATACTCACGTTTATTAAAACAGTCATTGACCAAAACTTTGGCAAAATTACATTTTTGCCCCTAAACTTTTACATATTTACCCTTTTTCTCCAAGGCTCGAAAATTAAACTTCATCCTATTTTCTTATGTTTTATAACATGCTGATTATTTTTCCCTTCTATGACAACATCAAATTCTCACTCTAACATGTACTTATGACTATTAGGTATTTTTACCGATTAAGCCCTTTTACTCGTTTTCACTTAAAACCGAGTAGCACAAGTTGTCTAACATAATTTAAAACCTCATATTATATCATAAAACACCAAAATACACAAATTTCACCTATGGGTATTTTTCCAAATACGAACCCTAGGTTGAATTATTGCTAGCATAAGCTAAATCGAGCTACCGGGATTTCAAAAACGTAAAGACCATTAAAAACGGGGCTTGGAATCACTTACTATGGAGCTTGGAAGCTTGAAACAAACCCTAGCTATGGAGAACCCTTTAATTTTCGTCCTAATGAAGAAGATGGACATATTTTGCCATCTTTTTCCTTTTTTTAATCTTTTAATTACCAAATGACCAAAATACCCTTAGTACCTTTCTTTTGAAAATTTTCATGTACAAGCCTATTTTTGTCCAAAATTTTAGAAATTGGTCAAATTGCTATTTAAGACCTCCTCATTAATATTCCAAAGTAATTTCATACTAAAAACTTCTAGAATGCAAGTTTTGCAAATTATTCGATTTAGTCCCTAAATATCAAATTGGACCCTCTATCGATAAAATTTCTAAACGAAATTTTTCACACAATCATGCAATCATGCCATAGACCTTAAAATGATAATAAAATAAATTTTTCTACCTCAGGTTTGTGGTTTCGCAACCACTGTTCCGTTTAGGCCCTATTTCAGGATGTTACACTATAGGAGTATTTCAGTAATTCTAGCCTATAGATATGAGATTCGTATAGTCCAATCCAATATTTACTACACAATCGTACAATTTATCCACTTGGGCCTATGGGCCCACATGGCCCAAAGCAACCTAAGCCCACGAGAGTACTTATGATGGCCTTAACCATCACGTCAAAGCTCCCACACATGCGCTCGCACGCTCGTGTGGCTGCCATCCTCGTGTGATCGGCATTTCGGCATTCTGGAATTTGCCTTTCTATAGCTAGAGTAGTGCGAAATACACACCTATTTATGAGAACGCGCCGAAGTCCACGATCACCAACCTTGGCACGTCCTGCATTGAGTCTTCCTCATCCGATGTGGGATTACTTTCAACCATTAGGAAAATTCCTCATTCTTATGACCACTTCAACCATAGAGTTCCAGTCCAACTCCACCTCGTACACAGCTCAAATAGCAAAATAAATACTCCACTGTGCATCCCAAGTCTTGAAGCTTAGACCTCACAGTTACACAACATGCCACCTTGCCACTCCACCACAAGCTCTTTCTATGATAAAAACATCTATATTTAACTTTAAGACATATGTGCCAGCGTCCAGATTCACTTAAGAGAAAAACCAAAATGAATTGTGAGAGCCAAGACTTGAACCCAGGCTCCCTTGCTACCTTAATGATGCCACAACCACTAGACCACGTGCTTCCTTGTGTCATTTATTTAACACAATAATTTAAAAGGCCTTCATCCCAGCATCCAGGGTTTTATTCACTTAAAACCAAAATTTTTGCTAAAGCCCAGGTTTGAACCCAAGATTTCTTCAACACTTCTCAAGGCCATTAGCCACCAAAGTAGACATTTAATTGTGTCATTTACTTACACAATTAAATACTTATATACAACCTCCTTACGGACCCATACTCAAGGACCAATACTTCTAGGCCAAAATTCGGGGTGTTACAATTCTACCCCCTTAAAGAAATTTCGTCCACGAAATTTCCAACTATATGAACAAGCACTTAACTCAATCTACACCACTACGCTCCCGCTACGTACTCTAGTTCCAAACTACACTAATACACTTTTAACTTAATCTCAAAGCATCTCATACCCAACAAAACATCTAACCACAGAAGCAAATAGATATTTACCACACATGCATACAATTTCTATATTCAAACATCATATCCAAACAAAACACACCTGACTTAAAAGGAACTATGATCCCTCTTCCTGCTGCATTCTAAGCGCCTAGCCTGAAGTGTTTCACCATACGCCCTAACTCTTGCCTCAAAAACTTCTTCTAGCACTTCCCTTACCAATCGGGTCAGTGCCTCAGTACCAAGCTCCGGCTTATTATTACCCGAAGTTGGCAGACTTACCATCTCATGTTCCGGGGAGATGGGCAACTCCTCGCGACCTTGCTTACCTTCAGAATCCATCACAGTACTGTTGCTAACTTAAAAAAAAACTGATTTCCAGAACATACACTGAATAAATACAGAATCTAACTTTAAGTATAGTCTAACAGAAAACTTACGGATTCGGCGCTGGAGACTCGGTAACCACACTTTCAGGAAAATATTCAAAAAAACATTTCAAATACTTCAAATCTTTTTGAACCTTTTTGAAACAATTTTTTCAGAAATCCAATTTTAAAACCCATTCCACAGTCGAGTTTTGCAACCTGGCTCTGATACCACTAAATGTAACACCCCAAACTCGGCCTAGAAGTTAGGCCCGAATCTGGCGTATCACATTGAAGTGCTTTTCGAAAATCGTGTTTTCATTAGAAACCCTTCTTATTTAAAACGTAGTACATTGAAAACTTATTAATTTTATTCCCAAAATCTCTTATAGTTGCAGAAGCTAGTTTTAAATTAATTACTAAAAACTTGATGTTAAAAAGTTAAGTTGCGAAAGCATTTTGGAATTGTTGCAGAACGTAGTGTTTGAAAACAGTTATTGTTTTAAAAAATCGTGTCCTACTTCTAACAGATATTGAACATACTAAATAAACCTCCCAAATAAAAAGTTAAGGAAATAAAGAGGCCTTATTACAACCCCAATAAAAAAAAAACCAAAGTGTTTAACTAAATAAACGAAATACAAAAACATGTGCAGTTATGTGGTCGTCTCTGAATCCCTCTATGACACCGATCCACCTAACGCTAGGGATTACCTGCACAATTAATAAATGGGGTGAGTTTACGAAAACTCAGTGTGTAATCCCCTTACTAGAGTAATAGTCAGTATATAAAAACAGAAACAAAAATAGTCTAGGCCAGAGCCCGTTAACAGTAATAGTACAGTCTAATTTAGAGCATATGTGGGCCAAAGGCCGATTCATTAACATTTGGGTCTCAACCAGTGACAGTATCAATTGGGCCTAGCCCATCTCAGAATCAACATCAGTTGGTTCTAGCCCATATCGTAATCATATCACAATAATATCATCCATGAAATGTTGTGCAACCCGCCCCAATAATCCAACCACTATACACCAACTCCGTCCCCCGATACACATCATATAGGGATATAAATATCGACCCACCCATCCGATACACATCAATGGTAGCCCACTTGCGGTACTAACTTCATTGCAGCAAAGCTGCTAATCACAACAGGACGACTGGAAGCCATAAGCAGAATGGCACAATGGCACAAAGCCATCGGTAACTGCATTATGTTAAGTACATAGCCATCAACTAAAGTAACATAACCGACACACAACCCTAGGTAAATGTGATCGACACAGAGTCGTCAATAATCATATATTGGTACATAGCCTTAGGTAAATACATTTGTCACACAGCCATAATCAGGTTGGCATAGAGCCATATATAGGTTGGCACAAAGCCATAATCAGAATAATTGGCTTTAAGCCATTGGTAGTTGTATCATGTTAGGCACATAGCCATTAGTGACGGTAATATAGTCGGTAAACAGCCTCGGGTAAATATGATCAACACAGAGTCGTCAATAATCATATATTGGGCTTAAAAGCCACCAGTGGATCCACGGTCGTCAAGCAACCATGCGATCCTTAATCGGTGGATCCACGGTCATCAAGCAACCATGCGATCCTCAATCGGTGGATCCACGGTCGTCTAGCAACCATGGATCCTCAATTTCTTCCTCTATCTCATAATCCCCACCCATGTGCAACATAATATTATATGAATGCAACAACTATACACACGACATACAAAATCATACAAATTACAGTCACAACAGTCCAATCACAGTCATACATTCTCAGTCAAAACATAGTCAAATCAATCAAATTGTAGTACCAGTGAGTCATATACCCTAGAGGGGTAGAATTGTCTTTTTACCTATTAAGGGTATTTTAGTCATTTCACCCTATAAGGGTGTTTTGTTAAATCTACAAACCAAGGGTATTTCAGTAATTTTGCAAACCAATGGTATTTCTGTAATTTTTAAAAGTCAAGGGTATTGAAGTAATTTTGTAAATTAGGGGTATTTTTGTAATTTTCCAAATCAAGGGTATTTCGATAATTTTCCAAATCAAGGGTATTTTGGTAATTTTACAAATCAAGGGTATTTCGGTAATTTTACAGGTCGAAGGTATTTCGGTAATTTCACAAATCAAGGGTATTTCGATAATTTCATAAATCAGGGGTATTTTGGTAATTCTACCCTATAGGGGTATTTCAGTAATTTTATCCTACAGGGGTATTTCAATAATTCTATCCTGTAGGGGCATTTCAGTAATTCTAGCCTACAGATTTGAGATTCACATAGTCCAATCCAATATTTACTACACAATCATACAATTTATCCATTTGGGCCCATGGGCTCCACATGGCCCAAAGCAACCTAAGCCCACAAGAGCACTCATGATGGCCTCAACCATCACGTCAAAGCTCCCACACATGCGCTTGCACGCTCGTGTGGCTGCCATCGTCGTGTGACCGACATTTCGGCATTCTGACATGTGCCGTTCTACAGCTAGAGTAGTGCAGAATACACACCTGTTTATGAGAACGCGCCGAAGTCCACGATCACCAACCTTGGCACGTCCTGCATTGATTCTTCCTCTCCAACTCATCTGGTTCGCTCTATTTAAAGCCAACTTCTCACCAATTCTCATGTTAGCTTCCCGTTATGGGATCACTTTCAACCGTTATGAAAATTCCTCATTCTTATGACCACTTCAACCACAGAGTTCCAGTCCAACTCCACCTCCAACACACCTCAAATAGAAAAATAAATATTCCACTGCGCAACCCAAGTCTTGAACCTCAGACCTCACAGTTACACAACACGCCACCTTGCCACTCCACTACAGGCTCTTTCTGTGATAAAAACGTCTATAATTAACTTTAAGACATATGTACCAGCGTCTAGATTCACTTAAGCGAAAAACCAAAATGAATTGTAAGAGCCAAGACTCGAACCTAGGTTCTCTTGCAACCTTAATGAAACCACAACCACTAGACCACATGCTTCCTTGTGTCATTTATTTAACACAATAATTTAAAAGGCCTTCATCCCAACATCCAGGGTTTTATTCACTTAAAACCAAAATTTTTGCTAAAGCCCAGGTTTGAACCCAAGATTTCTCCAACACTTCTCAGGGCCATTAACCACCAAAGTAGACATTTAATTGTGTCATTTCCTTGCACAATTAAATACTTATATACAACCTCCTTACGGATCCATACTCAAGGCCCAATATTTCTAGGCCAAAATTTGGGGTGTTACAGACTTGGATCGGGGAAAAGCAAAAATAGTCGAATAGTCGATTTACATCATTCGTCAATATCCGAGGTAAGTCTATAAGCAATAAATTTCGTTAAATTTGAATGTACATGATCTATATATGCTGAATTTAATTGTGTGAATTTCTCTTAGTTATAGTCGAATGTATAAATGTTTATGAAATTTGGGAACAAGTTCGATTCAATTGGGATATGATGATTGAAAAGCTTCATATGAACCTTAAGGCATAATTAGGATTTCCGAAATATAAATCACGTGTAAGACCAACTTTGTATCAGTGATATTCGAGCTTTATTGCCTAGTAGGCTTTATGCCGATGTATAATATCAGGCTTATTGCTTAGCAGGCTTTGTGCCGGTGTATAATATCAGGCTTATTGCCTAGCAGGCTTTATGCCAGTGTATAATATCAGACTTATTTGCCTAGCAGGCTCTGTGCCGGTGTATTATACTAGGCTTTATGCCTAACAAATTTTATGTGAGCAACGGTAAAAGTAATCAAATGTGTTAAATGAGCTAAAGTGACCAAGTATGTGAATGTGGTTTACTTATTTGAAGTAAAGGTAAATTGACTAAAAGATATGTGATAAAAATGTTATATGATGCTATTTAAAATGTATGTAATTATGAGTGGTGTAATCGATCTTATGATCGGTATAAGTATGTAATTTAAAAGCCTAATTTATGAGTATGTATATATGAATGCATATGTATAATCGATTATATATGATATTATGACTTTGAAATTGGAGAATATATTGATAATTTATATATGTGTATATTCAACCATGGTATATTTTGAGTATAAATATATGTTTGATATGGTTTATTTTTTTTAAGAATGGAAATGTCTATATATATATGAAATTGATAGTATGATTTGGTTTTATTTTATTGATCTATCGAGGTTATTAATTTGTTTAAATTGCTTATAATTTACTAAGCTATGATAGCTTACTGTGTGTATGTTTATTCTTTGTTCTTATAGATTTTGGAAGTTAGTTACGGGCTCGGGGATTGTCAGTGAAGTCATTCACACTATCGTCAACCTTCGATACTTTTAAAAGTTTTAATTCAAATTATGGCATGTATAAGCTAATATGTATTTTATCCGATCTTGGATATGTATAAAATAAGCCATGCGAAGTTAGCTTGTCATTTTGTAAATCTTGAAATTTATGCTTTGGCTTGATTATTATGTGTGGTTGTAGTTTGATTGATTCGGTTTTGATATAAATATATGTATGGCTATGCTTGGTATTTTTTTCTAAATATATCTTGTGCATAGTTGCATGTTAGATTCAGTTGGAAATTTTAATGTATTAGCCAAACGGTTGCTAAGGCATTTGTGCGAGCACATAGTATTGATGTTTTTTTTTTTACGTGACATGAAATCTTTGCGTAATATATGAATTGGCTTTATGCATAATTATATGCTTGGAATGAGAATGAATAAGTTGAAAATGGTCATTGAATATGCATGAGTATATGCATAATTAAGTTCGACTAAGGATTTTGTAAAGTACCAAATGAATAGTGTTTTGGTTTAAATATGCATATTTGTTAGCATGCAAAGTTGACTTATGCGCATAAATTTTATGCTTTTGAGAAATGTATTATTTCATGCTCATTTGTAATTGGTTTAAATGGGTAGCAAGTTTAAAAATGTGATGTATAAGCTATATGGTGAAATATATATTTGACATGAATTGTTCATGATTGTACATAGAATATTCGTATTGTAAAATTTTATAATATGGCTCATAAAGTTCTTAAGTTGATTAATTATGCGTAAATCTGCTTGGTAATTGAACTATATGCTTGATTATGTTTGTGATAGTCTTAAAGCCATATCTTGTCTGGTAATACCTTGTAACCCATTCTGGCATCAGTCTCGGGATAGAGGTGTTATATAGCCAATACAATCGGCTGAAGTCCCTGATAGGGTGGAACCAATAGAACCAGAAGTTCAACCTGGCGATGAAACTTCAATATTTAGAGCTCAACCGCTGAGCCTAGATCTTCGAGATGAACTGTCAAAGTTAATGGACATAATGCAGCACATGCAATGGCGGCAACAAGCTTACTAGAGATACTAAAAAATAACGAATGACTCGATGAGAAGTGCTCTTAAGAAAATTTACAATGACCCTTTTATTTTTGTGCCTGAATTTTCAGATTTTATATTTGAACCATGGAGTCCATTATCGAAGAAGGAATGAAGCAATTCATGCAAAGGCGATAGTGATGGAGCAAAAGATGAGTCAAATTCGGAAGGGTCTGCAAATAAATAAAGGGGGGATCTTGACTTAATTTTATTTCTGTTCCTAGGTCATTTTAGGATTAAGTTAATTAGGAATTTTTTTTATTTCTGCATAATAAATTAAGAGAGGAAAATCATTAATAAAATGTGAGCAAGTCACAAAGTATAAAGTGTGGCAATAGGTATATACATGTCTAGGATTGGATTTAGAAAGAACTTGGTACTTAAGTAGTCAAATTAACTCACCTCCTCTTTTCTAAAATCTTACCTGGTGTATTATATCTATTCACTTTAAACAATGAGGACATTCTTCATTTTAAGTTGGGGGACTGAAAAATTGAATTATTTCCACTCAGAATAAATTTTTCTGTTAATTATGATTAGGATATATTTTGTTCAATAATTCGAAATTTTGTTAAGTATGGTAAACTTTAGTATGAATAAAGTTCTATTATTTAAATAAATTATTATGTTAGCTTAATAATGATATGAATGTATTTCTAATAAAGCATATAAATCGTACCATAAATTTTCAGTTCCTTACGAAAGTTAGGCATGCATGAAAGTTTAAGTCTTTAGAATTAACTTAGTAGTTTCTTGAGGCGAAATCCTAGGAAGCATGGAACATTGAAAATGATTTAGGCAACTCTGGTTTGGACTGTTTGAGCCTTTCAAACCAACCATGATGAAATTTTTATCCTTTGGAACCCAACTTTGAGACTATATGGCCTGATTTTATTTGAACCCTTGCAAATTTAGCCATCATTTCTCTCTTAAATTATCTTAAAATTGTCCCAAACACTAGACTCAGTACTATTCGAAGTATTCTTTAAAAATAAGTTTGGGGAAGTTGAAAAAAAGTATCGAATGCTCTAAACTTGTAGTACATTCAGTAAAATGCTCAAATTTGCAAAAAAAAAAAAACATATGTACCTAAAATAGAATGTACCAAAGAGCAGATGAAAGCAAAGAAAGTTGGTGTATTGAAGGTGATTATTTCGAAGGTCCCATACAGGCTGAGTCTAAGGTTTAAAAGCCTAAAATTATCTATCTTTTACCTACCCTTAAGCCCAGCCACGTTACAACCTTGTTAAAGACCTATTGATTCAAAAGTTCCAATGCTACCTACATTAGTGGAGAGAAATTGCTACGTACAACATATGAAGACATAAGTTAAACTTAATGATCGTAGCTTAATCTTGAATAAAGGGAATAAAATTATATTGGTAAGGTTTAACATAACTTTATTAGGAAGCATTTAGTCTAATTTTTTGCTATCATAAAAGTTGTTGAGATTAATTTGAACAATATGTATACTTAAGTAGCATATCTATCAAATTTCTTTTCTTTGAGCATAAGTATATTAAATTCATAATTTTGAGAAAAATGTTGTTTTGAAGGAATTTTTCAAAGGTGTTTTTGAGAAATTCTTTTCAAAATTTGTGCATTACACATTTCTGTCATTCCAAGTTTTTGGCGCCGTTGCCGGGGATTGTTTTAAAAAGTCATTATTTGTGAATTTGTTAGTTTTACATTTTTGGTTTATTTTTTCTGTTTAATTTCTAACTTAATTAATTTTTCTGTGATTATTTCAGGAGTTTATGAGTATTGACCGAATTATTGACCTACTCCCTGTAGACCTTGAGATAGAACGAACTTTTCGATAGCAAAGAAGATAAGTGAATCAGAGAAAGATTGAAGAAATGAACTTTGAAAATTCGAATCAAGGAAATAGAGCAAAACCTGCTAAAAATCTTATCCTTATTGCTGATGATAGGGATAGAGCTCTACGACAGTATGCCGTGCTAGCATTTAATGATCTTAATCCGGGTATTAGGAGACCTAAAATTGAGGCACAATAGTTCGAGCTAAAGCCAGTCATGTTCCAGATGCTTCAAACAGTGGGCCCATTTAGTGGAATGCCTATCGTAGATCCTCACCTACACTTAAGACTATTTATGGAGGTGAGCGATTCTTTCAAGTTAGCCAGAGTACTCGAAGATACATTACAATTGAAGTTGTTCCCATATTCACTAAGGGACAGAACTCGAGCCTGGTTGAACTCATTGCCTCTAAACTTAGTTTCCACATGGCAAGAGTTAGCAGAAAGATCCCTTATGAAGTATTTCCCACCCGGCAAGAATGCTAAGTTGAGGAACGAGATCACTACCTTCCAACAAATGGATGATGAGTCATTGTATGAGGCATGGGAAAGGTACAAAGAGTTATTACAAAAGTGCCCTCATTATGGAATCCCATATTGCATCCAACTTGAGACATTTTATAATGGTCTCAATGCTCACACGAGGATGGTAGTGGATGCTTCTGCTAATGGTGCTCTCCTTTCTAAGTCTTATAATGAGGCTTATGAAATCATTGAGAGGATTGCTAGCAACAATTACCAATGGCCAACCAATCGAGCAGCGTTAGGAAGATGAGTTGCTGGAATACATGAAATAGACGCTCTGACTTCACTTCCATCTCAGGTATCATCAATATCCTCAATGCTTAAAAATCTTACAACTAAATGGTCTAACAATTTTGTAGCACAGCCAGTAACCCAATTGGGAAATATAGCTTGTGTTTATTATGGGGAAGGACATTTGTTCGAAGAATGTCCATCAAACCCAGAATCCATATACTACATAGGTAACCAGAGCCAAAATCGAGGAAAGCAAGGACTGCAATCCCATTTCTATAATCCATCGTGGCAAAACCACCCAAATTTTTCATGGAGTAACCAATGAGCTGGAACTAGCAACACTTATGCCCAACCTAGATAGACCCAGCCACCTAATTTTCCCCAAAAAGTTCAGAAACCAACCCAAGTTGAACCATCCAATGGTTTAGAAAATCTGTTGAAGGCATACCTGACCAAGAATGATGCCTTAATCCAAAGCCAATCAGCTACATTAAAAAACATAGAAAACCAAATGGGCTAGCTTGCAACTAAACTCAGGAACCTATCACAAGGTGCTTTACCTAGTGATACGATGAATTTGAAGAATCCGGGGAAGGAGCATTACAAAGCATTAACATTGAGGAGTAGAAAGATAGTAGAGCCCAACACCATTGAAGCTGAAAAGGAGCAAGCTGATGCTCAAGATTCAGAGGAAGTTCAACCGAGTGTTGAAATTCTAGTTTCACAAGAACCAGAATCTGTAAAACCCGGCTAGGTAATTTCAGAACCAGCTAATTTCGATCAAGTAACAACTCTGTCAGATGTAGAATTGCCACAGAAGATGAATCAACAAGTTCCAGTAAAGAAACCACCACTACCCTACCCGCAAAGACTTCAAAAGCAGAAGTAGGAGATTCAATTCAAGAAGTTTCTAGACGTACTCAAGCAACTTCATATCATCATTCTGTTGGTTGAAGCACTTGAGTAAATGCTGAACTATGTTAAATTCATGAAGGATATCCTCTCTAAAAAATAAAGACTTGGAGAATTTGAGACGGTAGCTCTAACGAAGGAATGCAGTGCATATCTTCAAGACAAATTACCCCCAAAGTTGAAGGATCCTGGTTGTTTTACCATACCTTGCAACATTGGAGCAACATATTGTGGTAAGGCATTATGTGACTTAGGTGCAAGTATCAACTTGATGCCTATGTCAATATTTAGAAAGTTTGGGATAGGTGAAGTTAGACCTACTACGGTTACACTTCAACTAGCAGATCGATCCTTAGCACATCTAGAAGGAAAAATCGAGGACGTATTGTTATGTATAGATAAATTTATTTTCCCTGCTGATTTTGTTATTCTAGACTTTGAAGCAGACAAATAAGTACCAATTATCTTAGGAAGACTATTCTTAGCAACCAGAAGGACCCTTATTGATGTGCAGAAGGGCGAGCTTACTATGCGTGTTCAGGATGATCAGGTAACATTTAACATTTTTAAGTCTATGCAATTTCCTGACACAATTGATGATTGTTCTGTAGTATCCAATTTAGAGGATTTACTAGTGGCGAAGGAGCTCAACTATGTTGAGGATCCATTAGAAAGAATTTTGACATCAGATCCTCCAAATGATGAAGAGGAAGATGAATACTTAGCTTTGTTAGAAGCTAATCAAAAGGGATTTAATTTGCAATCTCACTTTGAATATTTGGAGTTAAAGAAAAGGGATTATGCCCAACCAAAAGAGTCAATCGAGGAGCCACCTAAATTAGAACTCAAGGTACTACCTTCATATCTAGAATATGTTTATTTAGGTAACTCTTCTACTCTACTTGTGATTGTTTCAGTAGAATTAACTACTGAGCAAGAAGAGAAACTCATCTTGGTGTTGAAACAATTCAAGAGGGCTATCGGATGGACCATAGCCAATATCCGCAGTATTAGCCCATCTGTATGCATGCAAAAGATCATACTAGAAGATGGCGAGAAAGGGACGATTGATGGACAGCGAAGACTAAACCCCATCATGAAGGACGTAGTCAAGAAAGAAATCATCAAGTGGCTAGATGCAGATATAATTTACCCTATCTCAGATAGTTCATGGATAAGTCCGGTCCAATGCGTGCCACCTCGGGACTAAATCGATAACATTAACAAACTTTGGGAAACAGAGAAAATTTGTAAACATTTAAGGGTCACACGCCCATGTGAACAGGCCGTGTGCCTCACAAGGCCACCAGACACGCCCGTGTCACAGACCGTGTGAAAACAGGTCATACATACTGACCTTCACCACAAGGTCGAGTACACGCCCGTATGCCATGGCCTTGGGAAAACTAGGGAGGTTACTGACTTGGGTCACACGGCCGACCACACGCCCATGTGCTATCCCGTGTGCCACACACTCTCAGTAAACACGCCCTTAGGTCGTGGCAAACCTGTAGGGTATACTGACTTTAATTCAAAGGGTACCCCAGGGGACACACGGCCGTGTACCATGACCGTGTGTCGTACACGGCTAAGACACACGCTCGTTTTTATGCCCTTGTGGACAAAAATAGGCCATTTGCAAAGCCAATTTGCCACCCTTTCCTTATGCACACCTAGCCATCAAACTGATATCATTTTAATACATTAATAGTCAACCAAAACATGCTATTTCATACACATTTCATGTCATTTATACATCACCCTTTTCACTACTCAATTCCACAACCAAAAACATGCCAAATCAATTTGATACTTTAACTAATATCCACATTTAGAAAAAACCCAAATCATCAAGCATTTACTAAACCAAAATGGCATCCAAACATCATCTTAAATTATACCAAAACTGATCATTTCTCAAACTATAAGACGTCATTAACAATTTACTAAATACTTATTCATCAACCTATCAAAATAACCATATCATATCTACCAAAACACAAGGCATCATAAATGCATCACACATCACATATTAACTCATAACATAAGTCAAATTCAACTTCATCAACAACACCATTTACAAGCCAACTCACATGGCTAAATTCATAGTTGAAAACATACCAAAATGACACTAGCCTATACACGCCATTTACCCTGTATACAAAGCTTCCAAAAGTACCAACGATATGATCGATAGTGTGATGACGTTTCCTGACGATCCTTGAGTCCAAGCTAGCTTTGATAATCTATAAAACATAAACAAATAACACATAGTAAGCTTCACAGATTAGTAAGTTCGTACTCATTATACTCAACAGTTCAAAATATACAAATCATCAATTCGTACAAATTGATATCTAATTCATGGTAACCAACAAACTTTTCTTATACTTACTCAAGTGTTTATGAATAAGTTTATAACTTCTTCTATTTGGATTTCATGCTTTAAATGTACATACCTATACAAATTCATATCGAACTCATACCTTTACGTGATACTGTCGAATACTTTATATCTCACACACTAAGTGCCAAAGCATAGCCGAAGCTATCTCAGTCTCACACACTAACTGCCATATATATATAGTCGAAGCTATTTCGATTTGCACACTAAGTGCTTTATATAGCTGAAGCTATCTTGATACGCACACTAAGTGCCAAACATAGTCGATTTGTCGTAGCATACAATCATAGTCGCATTTATACAATTTATGCAATATTAAAGCATTAAAAACATTATAACAATGTTTATCACGTACGAACTTAGCTCATACTCGGAATTGACGAATCGGATCGATTAATCGATAACCTTCAATTTTCCTTGATTTAAATCTGAATTCTTTCTTTCTTGATCTATATGTATTGAAAATTAAGCCATTTAATCACCAATTCATTCAATTTAATCCACAAACACATAATTTTAGTCAATTTGCACTTTGGCCCTAAACTTTCACATTTTAATAATTTAGTTCCTATTTCATAAAAACACAAATTACTCAAAATTCAATAAGACCCATGCTTGGCCAAATTCTCTATAGATCCCTAGCAGCCCATACTTCACATTTATTTCACAACTTAACCATTCAATTTACACTTTTCACAATTTAATCCTATTTAGGCATTTTCACTCAAAATCACTTAACAAAACTTGATAATCTATCATTTAACTTCCATAATTCATCATCAACTATCACAAAGCTTAAGCATTCAACAATGGCATTTCACAAAATCATCAACAAATTCAAAAATTAAAGCACGGGCTAGCTAGTACTCAAAGCAACGATCACAAAAATGGAACAAAAATAGACCTTCAATTGAGCATCAACATGGCCGATGTAATGACCCAAAAATCTTAAGGTATTTATTTTTGCATGTTCGTGATACACAAACACATGTCTGCTTCAGTGGTTAAGTGTCCTGGGAAGAGTCTGAGAAGTCTTGGGTTCAAGCCTTAGCTTGTACAAAATTTTGTTTTAGTATGAATAAACCCAGTCTCTAGTCAGTAGGCTTTTAAATAAATGTGAGTATTTCATGACAGAATGGGCCTGATGGTCTAAGGGATAGGTGGTGTGTTACTGTTACTAAGGATCTAGAGTTTGAGTCTTGCTATGCAAAAGGTGGATTTTATTTTCCTGCTCTTGCCTTGTGGGTAGTAGAGGTTGACCGAAACACTGCTGAGTTGGGTGGAGTTTGAAATTGGAGGTTGAGGAGATTATGATGGAGAGATATTAGGAGTAAATCATGGGGAGTTGAGGGAGAGGAAGTGTTGTACCGAATTTGAACTTTAAGAACTTAAAGAATTTCGCTTTGGGGAAAAGTTCGGCCTTGTACAAAATCCTTTTCAGTTTCTGTCATTCATTTTGGTTCTTTTCTTTTCTTAGGAGGCCGAATTGTGTTAGGGGCTTTGGGGGTACCATTCGGTTTTGGTTTTTTCAATCTTGCTCTTTCTTTCAAGTCCCTTACTCACTGATTTTGTTCTTTCTTTCCTATTTCCAATCGATTTTCCTCTTTGGCCGAGTGTTTCCTCTTTTTCCCCTCTCTTGATCTATTCGGCTTTTAACAAATTCCTTACCTTATTTTTGTTTTGGCCGAATATTTCCTATTTTCTTCTTTTCACTTCTTCTCTCTCTCTCAACTGTCTTCTTATCATCCTTTCATCTTGATACTTTGGCTGATTACTGCATCTCTCCCTCTGTCTATTTTATTTTCAGTTTTTGCGATTGTTCTTTAACCAATCGGTAGGTGCATGGTTCTTCTCTGTTCTCTCTTTCCCTCTGTGTAGTAATATTCCTTCTAACTTTTTTCTTTTCTGTTGTTTATAGCTAGGGACGTGTTGGTGCTAGTCCTTGCCTCAGTAGTAGCGTGTGTTTTTGGCTTGTGTTGGGGTGTAGGCCGATTGCTTCTTTTCCTTTTCTCAGTATGGCACATTCGGTAAGTGTTATGCGGTTGGTACAATCTTTTGGTATGATCATTATATGGTTTAGGTTATTAAGTCTGGGTTGTATGGCAGGATACCTCTAAAGGGGTTTGAAATGAGTCTCTTGCAACGGATTATGTGTGTGATCCTCAGTCGAATGACCAAGGCAAGTGATAAGAAACCGTTTTAGTAAGTGTTATAGAAGGGATTGTTTAATCCTGTTGTTAAAAGGACTAATGGTATATTGTGTTTGAATCTAGGTGTGGAGCGGTTGTGGTCTATTTGCACACTTTTGCATCAATGTGTGTAAACACTACCCTAATCATAAATCGACAAAAGCCGGAATAAGTGACTAACGACACTACATGGGTGTGCGCTTGCTCGTATGGTAGTCCATAGGCCTAAACATGGGCGTATGATCGTCGAGGCCAACCATGAGCGATTTCATGGGCCGAAGCCCTATTGGGCCATTTCGAGCCAAACTAGACAGTGTTGGCCCCACGGGCACGTGGGCCACACACGGGTAAACCACACGAGTGTGTGAAGAATATTGGGCCAAGCTGTGTAATCTACACGACCAAGGCCATTTTTGGGCTATGTAGGCCACATGGGTGTGTGGGCCCACATAGGCATGCCATATGGGCTATGGGCCCATTTTTACTGTTTGACTGTTAAGGTCACACAGGTCACCCAAGACAATTGTGGACCTACTATTGGGTCGGTAAGTGTACCTAGACCCCTTTTATGGTAAAATGGCTGTATTGCCCCTGTGTGATAAAATGACTATTATGCCTTGATGAGATGTATGACTGTAATTGAGCATGCCATTTTAAACATATCGAACACATGTATGATATTATGACACGACATGACATGATGCATGATATGTTGCATGGGGATAGGTTATTATGATTAGAGGAAGTGTACTGTACTGACAGCTTTGCTGCAAATACTGTTTACTGTCACAACCAGTGCTACTTGGAGTGTAGGGATGGGTGGATTGATTTTATCCCCACATGGAGTGTAGAGGCTGGTTGGCTATGATCTATTGATTGCATATTTGTACTATACTGTCACAGAGATGGGCTCAAGGCCTAACTAAAACTGAACCGTTACTGAATTGGGATTAGGCCCAGACTGTATATGCTCATTGATTGGTTACTTGATATGGGATTACACACTGAGTTTCCATAACTCACCCATCTGTTTGTCTGTATAGGTACTCCCCAGACTTTGGTAGATCGGTGCTGTAAAAGACTCAAAGGTGGCCACACAATCGCACATACTTCATATTTAATTTTTAAATTATATGTAATTTTATTTTGGGTATTTTTATTATAATAAGGCCTTTATGGATTTTTGCTTTAATTTGGGTTTTTATTTGTTTTAATTTATAACTGCTAGCAGTAGAGAAAGTCGTAAGTTTTCAAAAAGATAATTGCTTTTCAAAAATACCACGAATACGCAACCTATTTTAAGAGCTTCTATAAGAAATAACATTTTAAAAATTAATGACGTTTAAATATGATTAACTTTTCACCGTACGACTTACATTTTGAGAATGAACGTGACGTCCTAAAATCATCATTAAGAGCACAAAAAGGTTAATTTCTGAATGGTTTTCCAATGATATCTCACTTTATGAAAAGCACTTCAATGGGACATCGCCAGATTCGGCAATAACGTCCAGGCCAGGTATTGGGTGTTACATTTAGTGGTATCAGAGCCAGGTTACAAAACTCGACTGTGGATTTTGGTTTTTTCTAAAACTTGAAATTTTCAAAAAAAGAACTGTTTAAAATGATTTGAAAGTATTTTGAAATATTATTTTTTTACTGAATGTGTGGTACACCAAGTCACTGGTGCCAATTTTGTAAGTCTTCTGAAACTGTTGTTTGATTAACTAAAATGTTGAGACTACTATAGGTAGTAGATTGTACTGAAAAACTCTATTTAGGGTAACTAAAACTGTAGTAGGACTACAAACAACGAAAATGAACTCTAAATTACTGATACTATGTTCATAAAATATTCTTAATAAATACTAGAACTGTAAAACTGATGCATAAATTTGTTAATACAGATAAAGCGTAATTTGATAATGAACACCAGGGGTACTCATGGAAGGGGTACAAGAGGCTGCGGTGGAGGCCGTGGAAGTGCTTGGGTTGGGTCTTCGTTGTTCGGTCACATGCTTAATGTTGAAGCTAGGGACGCACTAGCTTCACCTGGGACTGAAATTGGGTCTCACGATCATGCAACTGGGGATGGCATACTGTCCCAAGCTATGTTACGAATTTTGGAGAGGGTCGTAGGGCCCAATACTGGTACTGTGGCCTAAGTGTAATATCCCGAATTAGGGCCTAATCGGAATAGTGGTTTCGTGACCACAAATCCGAGATAGAAATAATTTTTTTATAATTATTTTGAGGTTTATGATATGATTGCATGATTGTGTGAAAATTTTGTGAAGAAATTCTATACATAAAATGCTTAATTTGAAGTTAGGGACTAAATCGAATAAGTTGCAAAACTTGCATTCTAGAAGTTTTTAGTATGAAATTGCTTTGAAATATTAATTAGGAGGTCTTAAATAGCAATTTGACCAATTTCTAAAATTTTGGACAAAAATGGGCTTGTACATGAAAATTTTCAAAGAAAGGTATTAAGGGCATTTTGGTCATTTGGATATTTAATGAAATAAAATGGGAAAAATAACACAAAATAGTCATCTTCCTTATTTAGCTGCTGCCGAAATTCACTCTCACCATAGCTAGGTTTTCTTCAACTTTTAAGCTTCATAGTAAGTGATTCTAAGCCCCGTTTTTAATGATTTTTACGTTTTTGAGATCCCGGTAACTCGATAAAGCTTATGTTAGCAATAATTTAACCTAGGGTTTATATTTGGAAAAATACCCATAGGTGAAATTTGTGTATTTTGATGTTTTATGATAGAATATGAGGTTTTAAATTATGTTAGACAACTTGTACTACTCGATTTTAAGCAAAAACAAGTAAAAGGGCTTAAACGGTAAAAATACCTAATAGTCACAAGTACATGTTAGAGTGAGAATTTGATGTTTCCCTAGAAGAGAAAAGTGATCAGCATGTTATAAAACATAAGAATAAGGAATAAAATTTAATCCCGAGCCTAGGGGCAAAAGTGTAAATATGCAAAAGTTTAGGGGTAAAACTGTAATTTTGCCAAAATTTGAATTAAGGATTAATTTATTAATGTGAGTATTAAATAAGCTAAATGTGTTATTTTAGATCAAGAAAGACGTGGAATCGACCCCAATCGAGGAAAAGAAAAGATTGTGGACTAAATTGCAAAATCTTTGTATTTTGGTACCAAGGTAAGTTCATGTGTAAATAATGTAGCATAATTGTTATTTTTAAGTCATTGATGTCAATTATGTGATATGCTAATTTTTATCATGAAATATATGCTTTGTGGTTATTTTCAAACAAAATGCAAATCATGTGTGCTACTTGCTAAATATAATTATTACCGAGTATTGATTTCGGCATTCTACGGAAGACGGCAAGGATATGTATTCAAGGAAAATCCCGTTTGAACCTTAGGAATAGATTAGGATACAAGTGACATGTCACTAGGATGGTTAAGCATCCGAACTCGTTGAGTTGAGTCCGAGTTCACTTATGGATGCGAATGTCCGAACTCGTTGAGTTGAGTCCGAGTTCGTGAGATGTAACTAGGCATCTGAACTTGTTGAGTTGAGTCCGAGTTCACTTATGGATGCAAACGCCCGAGCTCGTTGAGTTGAGTCCAAGTTCGCTTATGGGCGGGTTACATGATTGCTTGATTGCATATGTGGCACTTATGTGCAAATTATCCACGTATCCGAATTATATTCCGATGTGTTCAACAGGTAAAGTTCTACTCAAATGGAGGAATACTCGAGATGAAAAGAGACGTATTGGTAAGTGTTTTGAAATGGATACTTTGGACAGGTATGTACTTAACCTTCGGGTTAAGAATTTATACAACAACGATAAAGTAGTAAGATGATGAATGATGATTAGAAATGTGATATATGTTTTGGTGATACCATGCTATGTTGTTTGGTTTGATTGCTTTGTTATGTTACTTATTTTTTGCACATGAACTTACTAAGCATTAATGCTTACTCCCTCCTTCTTACTCATTGTAGTTTTGGAAAAGCCAGCTCAGGAGTCGGGATAGGTCGAAGGCTCAGTCACACTATCCGGAAGACTTTTTGGTAAATGGCTTGTAAATTTAAGTATGGCATGTATAGCAATATACTTATTTTGTGTAAATGATCTTATGATATGGTGATGGAATGGTTGAGAAAATGTTTGATAATGATAAGTTATGAAAATGGTTAGTTTAGATTATGTTTGATGTTATGGAAAGTTATTAAGATACTTAGTGCATGAAAACTCATAAAAAGGGATGAAATTTGCCATAAACAGAACATTGTAGCAACACTGACATGAGTTTGAAAATTTACTAAAAATCATAGAAATCGAATTAGGTGATGGATTAAATATGAAATTGAATCTTAATATGTATAGTTTCACATAAAACAAATGAAACAGGCAAAGGAATTATATGTTAGAAGATATTTGAATTTTAGTGAAATAGGGCCAGAGTGATTTTTGGATCCCCTGTTCCAACTTTAGAAATTCACCATAAATTTTACAGATATAATTAGGTGGTGTATTTTATATTCTCAGAATCCTTATTGAGTCTAGTTTCAGGAGAAACAAACCTAATAATCATATGAATTTTTTACAGAGAGAAATGTGGTTCGTAGTAAATAGAGGTCAGTCCAGTCAAGTCCTGTAACAGGGGTAACTTTAACTAATAAACTGTACTAATTGGCCCAACCAAAAATTCTAGAAAACAATTAGTAGATGGGTATATGAGTCTAGATTCAGGGAAAATTTATGGATCTTAATTTTGAGTTTCGTAACTCGAGATATGATTTTTCTTGCGACTGTGACGCAAGTAGCTTGAAAGCTGTGAATGTAGAAATAAATAATTCAAAGTTCTAAAAATGTTAAATTAAGTTTAGTAACCCCTCATACTCGATTCCGACAATGGTCTCGGGCGTGAGGGCGTTACACTAAGACTTTCGGGGGTGTTGTTAGAGTTTCCCCTAATGTGGCTGTTGAATTGAGGCCATGGAAAGGATCATGGATGATCTCGACTGTTCCCCCGAGTAGAAACTAAAGGGCACAGTGTCATTGCTGCAAGATGAAGCTTACCAGTGGTAGCTTACAGTTACAGAGGACACTCAGCCTGACTGGATGACTTCGAAATTCTTCAAGATCGATTTTTAAGGAAAATATGTTGGCGCTAGTTATGTGGATGCTCGGAGGAGGGAGTTTCTAAATCTGACACAGTGGGATAAATCAGTGGCCGAATATGAGGCTGAATTTTTACGACATAGTCGCTATGCGCGTGGGATGGTGGCAACTGAATATAAGCGGTGTTTGATTTGAAACGACCTCAGGGATGGTTTAAGGGTTCTGATAGCTCCACAGAGGAAGCGAGATTTTGCTGCATTAGTGAATAAGGTGAAGATTGCCAAGGATGTGAAGTGCACTAAGCGCCAGAACCGTGAGAAGGGGAGAGTTAGAAATAAGAGGGATTCGGAACCCTCAAGTTCATTTCTGAGGCTTAAGAAAATGGCCAGAGTTGATGGGCCAGTAAGAGTTAGGGCCCCTATTGCTGCTATTGGACAACAGCCTTATACTAATTGTGGGAGACGCCATCAGGGCGAGTGCTCGAAAAGAATAGGGGAATGTTTGAGATGCGGATCATTGGAGCATCGTATAAGAGATTGTCCATGGAGGCCCAATCTGATGCGAGATACTAGTTTAGGTACTGTACAATTGTCGAGGGGTGTTCAGCAGCTACTGAAAGGCCGTGGTCAGGCCAGAGGTGGTAATGGTATGGGCCGTGGTCAGAGAGCACCGGGTAGATGTGCTGGTCATACTGATGGGAGGCAACCAGCCCTGGTTTATACTGCACATCACCGAGAGGATGGAGATGCCACAGACGTTATCATAGGTACGTTCTTTATCTATAATGTACCTTATACTGCACTGATAGATATAGGATCTACTCATTCCTATATAGCTTGTAATGTGTCTAAGACTTTGGATATCTTGGTTGAGAGTACTGCAAGTGAGGTTATTGTGTTGAGTCCATTGTGGTAGTCTGTAAGGGTAGATAAACTGTTTAGAGATGTGTCTTTGGAGGTTCAAGGAGTTATCTTTTTGTTGGATTTGATGGAACTTCCTTTTGGAGAATTTAACTTAATTCTAGGAATGGACTGGCTGGTTAAACATTGAGTGAGCTTGGATTGTGCTACGAGACGGATGGTACTGAGAACTACGAAGGATGAAGAGGTAGTTGTAATTGGGGAGCGTCAAAATTATTTGTCAAATGTGATTTCGGCATTAAAAGCTGAGAAGTTGGTTTGTAAGGGTTGTGAGGCATATCTAGCCTATATCAGTGTTTCAGATTTTGAGGTCTCTTCTGTTAAGGATATCAGAACAGGTAAAGATTTTTCAGATATTTTTCCTGATGAATTACTTAGGTTACCTCCAAACCGTGAAGTTGAGTTTGGGATTGAGCTTCTGCCTGGTACAGCTCCGGTGTCCATTGCCCCTTATAGAATAGCACCGAAGGAGCTTGTGGAGCTTAAGGCTCAGATTCAATAGTTATTAAATTGAGGGTTCATCCGACCTAGTGTGTCTCCATGGGGAGCACCGATTTTGTTTGTGAAAAAGAAGGATGGATCTATGTGTATGTACATTGACTACCGATAATTGAATAAATTGACTGTTAAGAATAAGTACCCCTACCAAAGATTGATGATCTGTTCGACCAGTTCTGTGGAGCTTCAGTTTTCTCTAAGATTGATCTTTGATTGAGGTACCATCAACTGAAGGTTAAAGAGACTGATGTTTATAAGACAATGTTTAGGACTAATTATGGTCATTACGAATTCTTGGTGATGTCGTTTGGACTAACGAATGCACCGGTGACTTTTATGGATCTGATGAACTGAGTGTTCTAGCCCTATCTAGATCGATTCGTAGTGGTTTTTATTGATGACATTCTAGTGTATTCGAGAAGTAAAGATGAACATGATGCACATCTTCGAGTGATTCTACAGATTTTGAGGGAGAAACAACTGTATGCCAAGTCTAAAAACTGTGAGTTCTGGTTATGGAAGGTAACATTTTGGGGTCATGTGGTATCTGCCGAAGGGATTAGGGTTGATCCTTAGAAAATTGAAGCTTTTCTTGATTGGAATCCGCCTAAGACTGTATCTGAGATCCGCAGTTTTTTGGGACTGGCAGGGTATTATCGACGATTTCTTGAGGGGTTTTCATTAATTGCTGTACCTCTGACTAAATTGTTGCGGAAGGGTGTGCCGTTTAATTGGACTGATGCACATCAAGAGAGTTTTAAGAAGCTTAAGAAAGTTCTGACTGAGGCCCCTGTCTTAATACAATTAGAGTCTGGGAAAGAGTTCACTGTTTACAGCGATGCATCACATGTTGGGTTGGGGTGTGTGTTGATGCAAGGCGGTAAGGTGGTGGCATATGCATCTCAGCAGCTTAAGACTCAGGAGGCAAATTATCTGACGCATGATTTGGAGTTGGCTGCGGTGGTATTTGTACGGAAGATTTTGAGGCATTACTTGTACGGTAAGAAGTGTATCATTTACACCGATCATAAGAGCCTCAAGGATCTCCTCACCCAGAAGGAGATAAATCTTAGACAACATAGATGGATTGAGCTGCTTAAAGACTATGAATGTACGATCAAATACCATCTTGGGAAGGCCAATGTGGTGGCTGACGCACTGGGCCGTAGGGCTATGACTGATCTGAGGGCGACGTTTGCTCGCCTCAGTTTATTTGATGATGGTAGCTTGTTGGTCGAGCTTCAAGTTAAACTGACGTAGATTGAGCAAATTAAGGGTAAATAGTTGGAGGATGAGTCACTGGGTCTTCGATTCCGACAGATTGAAAGTGCTAACATATCAGATTTTGGACTGAATAGTGAAGGGGTACTCTATTTTTGTGAGAGAATCTGCATACCGAAATATACTGATTTGAGGTAGTCTATATTGCGAGAGGCGCATAGTAGTCCTTATGATATGCTCATGGTGGAAATAAGATGTACTGAGACCTTCGTGAGTTGTATTGGTGGTCGGGTCTTAAGCGCAAAGTTACCGATTTTGTGGGTAAATGTCTAACTTGCCAACAGGTTAAGGCTGAACATCAGTTACCTTCAGAGTTGCTTCAGCCGGTTAAAATTCTACTTTGGAAGTGGGAAAGAGTGACTATGGACTTTGTTAGTGGCTTCCCCTAACGCCTACTAAAAAGGATTCAGTATGGGTCATTGTGGATCGATGGACCAAATCTGCCTATTTCATACCAGTTTGTGCTGGTTACTCTTTGCAGAAGTTGGCTAAACTGTATGTATCTGAAATTGTAAGACTGCATGGGGTATCGGTTTCCATAATATCTGATAGAGATCCTCGTTTCACATCTTGTTTCTGAAAGAAGTTACACGAAGCTTTAGGTACAAGGTTGGACTTCAGTACTGCGTTCCATCCTCAGACATATGGTCAGTCAGAGAGGGTGATTCAGATACTGGAGGACATGTTAAGGAGGACTACTTACCGTTAGCAGAGTTTGCGTATAACAATAGCTATCAGTCTAGCATATAGATGGCACCTTACGAGGCATTATATGGTCATAGGTGTCGTACTCCTTCGTATTGGACTGAGCTAGGCAAGCGGCGTGTTCTAGGCCCTGAGTTAGTTTCTAATACTGAGGATAAAGTTAGACTAATTCAGAATCGACTGAAGGCGGCATCAGATAGACAGAAGTCGTATGCGGATCTGAAGCGTAAGGAGATTGAGTGTTCTGTGAGGGACTTCACTTTTCTCAAGGTTTGGGCGGGAGGGCAAGTTGAGCCCTAGGTTTATTGGGCCTTATCACATACTAAAATGTGTGGGACCGGTTGCTTATCAGTTAGAGTTACCTTCAGAGTTGGGTCGGATTCATGATGTGTTCAACGTCTCTATGTTGAGATGCTACCACTCTGATCCTACGCATGTTATTTCAATTGAGGAGTTTGAGGTTAGACCAGATCTGACTTTTGAGGTGGAGCAGGTTCAGATTTTAGACCGTGATGTAAAGGTTTTAAGAAAGAAGTCTATTCCACTGGTGAAGGTGCTTTGGCGAAATCATAGCTTTGAAGAGGTGACGTGGGAACCTAAGGAGGCGATGCGACAACAATACCCTCATCTATTTTGATCAGGTAAAATTTCGAGGCCGAAATTTCTTTTAGGGGGTAGAGTTGTAACTCCTCAAAAATCTTAAAGTATTTATTTTTGCATGTTCGTGATATACAAATGCATGTCTGCTTCAATGGTTAAGTGTCCTGGGAAGAGTCTGAGAAGTCTTGGGTTCAAGCCTTAGCTTGTACAAAATTTTGTTTTAGTATGAATAAACCTTGTCTCTAGTCAGTAGGCTTTTAAATAAATGTGGGTATTTCATGATAGAATGGGTCTGCTGGTCTAAGGGATAGGTGGTGTGTTACTGTTACTGAGGATCTAGAGTTCGAGTCTTGCTATGCGCAAGGTGGATTTTATTTTCCTGCTTTTGCCGTATGGGTAGTAAAGGTTGACCGAAACACTTCTGAGTTGGGTGGAGTTTGAAATTAGAGGTTGAGGAGATTATGATAGAGATATTTTAGGAGGAAATCATGGAGAGTTGAGGGAGAGGAAGTGTTGTGCCAAATTTGAACTTTAGGCACTCAAAGAATTCGACTTTGGGGAAGAGTTCGGCCTTGTGCAAAATCATTTTCAGTTTCTGTCATTCATTTTGGTTCTTTTTTTTTCTTTTCTTTGGAGGCTGAATATTGTTAGGGGCTTTGGGGTACCATTCGGTTTTGGTTGTTTGAATCCTGCTCTTTCTTTCAAGTCCTTTACTCACTGATTTTCTTCCTTCTCTCCTATTTCCAATCAATTTTCCTCTTTGGCTGAGTACTCCCTCTTTTCCCCCTCTCTTGATCTATTCGGCTTTTAGCAAATTCCTTACCTTATTTTTGTTTTGGCCGAATATTTCCTCTTTTCTTCTTTTCACTTCTTCTCCCTCTCTCAACTTTCTTCTTATCACCCTTTCATCTTGGTACTTTGGCTGATTACAGCATCTCTCCCTTTCTCCATTTTGTTTTTGGATTTTGCAATTGTTCTTTGACCAATCGGTGGGTGCATGGTTCTTCTCTGTTCTCTTTTTCCCTCTGTGTAGTAATATTCCTTCTAACTTTTTCCTTTGTTGTCATTTATGGCTAGTGACGTGTTTGTGCTAGCCCTTACCTCGGTAGTAGCATGTGTTTTCAGCTTGCGTTGGGGTGTAGGCCGATTGCTTCTTTTCCTTTTCTCAGTGTGGTGCATTCGGTAAGTGTTATGTGGTTGGTACAATCTTTTGGTATGATCATTATATGGTTTAGGTTATTAAGTCTAGGTTGTATGGAAGGATACCTCTAAAAGGGTTTGAAAGTAGTCTCTTGCAACGGATTAAGTGTGCGATCCTCAGTCGATCAACCAAAGGCAAGTGATAAGAAATCATTTTAATAAGTGTTATAGAAGGGATTCTTAAATCCTGTTGTTAAAGGGACTAATGGTATATTGTGTTTGAATCTAGGTGTGGAGTGCTCGTGGTCCATTTGCGCACTTTCGCATCAAGGTGTGAAAACACTGCCCTAATCGTAAATCGACAAAAGCCGGAATAACTAACTGAAGACACTACACGGGTGTGCGTTCGCTCATGTGGTAGTCCGTAGGCCGAAACATGGGCATATTATCGTCGAGGCCAACCATGAGCGATTTTTTGGGCTGAGGCCGTATTGGGCCATTTCAGGCCAAACTAGGTCGTGTGGGCCCCACAGGCACGTTGGCCGCATACAGGTAAACCATACGAGCCTGTGGAGAATATTGGGCCAGGCTGTATAATCCACACGGCCAAGGCCATTTCTAGGCTATGTGGGCCCGCTATATAAGCCGTGAGCCCATTTTCACTGTTTGACTGTTAAGGTCGCATAGGTCACCCAAGACGACTGTGGACCTACTGTTGAGTCGGTAAGTGTACCTAGACCCCTTGTATGGTAAAATGACTGTATTGCCCCTGTATAAGATGTATGATTGTAATTGATCACTTTCACTGTTTAACTATTATGCCCTGATAAGATGTATGATTGTAATTGAGCATGCCATTTTAAACATATCGAACACATGTATGATATTATGACACGACATGACATGATATATGATATGTTGCATGGGGATGGGTTTTATTATGATTGGAGGAAGTGTACTGTATTGGAAGCTTTGTTGCAAATACTATTTAGTACCGCAACCGGTGCTACTTGGAGTGTAGGGATGGGTGGGTTGATTTTATCCCCACATGGAGTGTAAGGTTGGACGGAGATGGAGTGTAGAGGTTGGTTGGGTAGGATCTATTGATTGCATATTTGTACTTTCAGATCACATCGAGATGGGCTCAAGCCGAAAATTGATCACGATCATCAGTAATGGGCTAAGGCCCGATCAAACCGGTTACGTTCGAATTGGGCTTAGGCCCAGACTGTATATGCTCATTGATTGGTTACTTGATATGGGATTACACACTGAGTTTCCATAACTCATCCACCTATTTGACGGTACAGGTACTCCCCAAACTTAGGCATATCGGTGCTGTGAGGGACTCAAAGGTGGCCACACAATCGCACATACTTCATATTTGATTTTTAAATTGTAAGTAATTTCATTTTGGGTATTTTTATTGTAATAAGGCCTTTATGGATTTTTACTTTAATTTGGGTTTTTATTTGTTTTGATTTATAACTGCTAGTAGTAGGGAAAGTCGCGAGTTTTCAAAAAGATAATTGCTTTCAAAAATACCATGGATACGCAACCTGTTTTAAGAGCTTCCGCAAGAAATAACGTTTTAAAAATTAATGATGTTTAAATATGATTAACTTTTCGCCATACGACTTACATTTTGAGAATGAACGAGACATCCTAAAATCATCATTAAGAGCACAAAAAGGTTAATTACTGAATAGGTTTTCCAATGATATCTCGTTTTATGAAAAGCACTTTAATGGGACATCGCTAGATTCGGCCATAACGTCTAGGCCAGGTTTGGGTTTTTGTTTTATTTTAATTATCATTAATACATAGTTTACCATTTTACCCTTAATGAAACCATTATAAAATTATTTAATATATGCCCATTTATGTCCATTCCCACTATCAATGGTCAAATTACATTATAAGGAACTTTCATTTAATAAACCATAGCAAATAGACACATTTAACATATAGCATGCTACTTTTGCATTTTACGAGATTAAGTCCTTTTTTCTCAAATTGAGCTATTAAACGATAAAATTAACTCACGAAATTTTCACACATGCATATTCACATGCTGTAAAAACAAAAATAATATTAAAATAATTTTATGACCTCAAATTTGTGGTTCCAAAACTATTATTTCGATTTAGCTAAAACCGGGTTGTTAGAACTCTCTCCCGTAGGGATTTTCATCCACGAAAATCTTACCAGTGAATAGGTTTGGATATTGCTTTCTCATAGTATCTTCGGGTTCCCACGTAGCTTCTTCTACCCCGTGTCGATGCCATAATACTTGTACTAACACTATTCTTTTATTTCTTTGCTCTTTGATCTCACGAGCTAGAATTCAAATCGGTTCTTCGCTGTACAATAAGTTTAAGTGAATCTCAACTTTGGTTCGGGAAATAAGATGCGAAGGATCAGATCTGTATCTTCGTAGCATCGATACATGGAATACATTATGAATCTTTTTTAACTCAGATGGTAATGCTAGCCGATAAGCAACTAGTCCAACTCGCTCGATGATTTCATACGGTCTGATGAATCTCGGGCTCAATTTGCCTTTACGATCAAATCTGAATATTTTCTTCCACGGTGAAACTTTCAAAAACACTCTATCCCTGATCTGAAACTCAATATCTTTCCATTTTAAGTCTGCATAAGATTTCTGTCGATCCGATGCTGCTTTCAAACTATCACTGATCACTTTCACTTTTTCTTCAGTCTCTCTAATCAGATCAACCCCATTATTCTTAGTCTCGCTAAGTTCAGTCCAGTACAAAGGTGTTCAACATTTTCGACCGTATAAAGCTTTGTACATCCATTTTAATACTTGATTGAAAGCTATTATTATACGCAAATTCAATCAATGACAAATATTTTTTCCACGTATCTTCAAACTCAAGAATAAAACATCTCCACATATCTTGAGTATCTGAATAATTTGCTCGGATTGACCATCCATCTGCGGGTGAAACGCGGTACTGAAATGTAACTTTGTACCTAGTGCGTCTTGCAGTTTCTTCCAAAACCATGATGTAAACCTCAGATCTCTATCCGAAACAATAGAAATAGGTACCCCATGTAATCGAACAATCTCTTAAATGTATAACTCAGCAAGCTTGTCAAGAGAATAGTTCGTTCGTACAGGAATGAAATGAGATGATATCGTCAATTGGTCAACAATAACCCAGATTGCATCTTTCTTACTCGAAGATAGGGTTAAACTCGAAATAAAATCCATAGTCACTCTATCCCATTTCCACTCGAGAATCATAATCGACTACAATAAACCTGACGGTACCTAATGCTTAGCTTTAACTTGCTGACAAATCAAACATTTAGAAACAAACTCTAAAATGTCATGTTTAATACCATGTCACCAATAAAACTGTTTCGAATCGTTATACATTTTCGTGCTTCCTGGATGAACAGACAAACTACTACTATGTGCTTCATTCAAAATCATTTGAATCAACTTTAAATTCCTCGGAACACATTTCGGCCTCTAAATCTTAAACAGTCATCTGAATCAACTTGAAACTCCAAATCAGGGTTCGAATCAGATTGAGATCGTTTTGCTAACATTTCATTATCAACTTTCTGAGCTTCACAAATCTATTGTACAAACAACGATCTTGCTTTCAACTTAGCTACAATCGATCCCTCATCAAATAGAGCCAATTGAGTATTCATTACATGTAGAGCAAATAAAGATTTCTGGCTTAATGCATCAGCAACAACATTTTCTTTTCCCGAATGATAATCAATCGCTAGATTGTAATCTTTTAGCAATTCTAACCATCTCCACTGTCTCAAATTCAAATCTTTCTGAGTCATCAGATATTTCAAACTCTTATGATCTGAATAAACATGACATTTCTCACCAAAAAAATAATGGCGCCAAATCTTCAATGCAAACACAATAGCTGCTAACTCTAAATCATGTGTCAGGTAATTCTTTTCATACGACTTTAACTATCTCGAGGCATAAGCTATGACTTTGCCTTCCTGTATCAAAATGCAACCTAGATCATTCAACGATGCATTACTATAGATTACAAACTCTTTACCTGATTCTGGCTGTAGTAACATTAGAGCTTCAGTCAAAAGAACTTTCAGCTGATCAAAACTTTTCTGACATTTGTCGGACCATTCAAACTTTACATTTTTCTGAAGTGATCTTGTCAACAGAGTTGCAATCATTGAAAATCCTTTCACAAAACATCTATAATAGACATCTAGTCCCAGAAAACTGCAAACTTCGGATACGTTTCTCGAAGGCTTTCAATCCATTATTGCAGAAATCTTTCTCAGATCAACTCAAATACCTGATGCTGACACAATATGCCTAGAAAACCAACCTCATGTAACCAGAATTCATATTTACTAAACTTTGCATATAATTGCTTATCACGCACAGTCTAAAATACAATTCTCAAATGCTCGGCATGCTCAGTTTCATCTCGTGAATATATCAAACTATCATCTATGAACACAACAACAAATTGATCTACGTAAGGTCTAAAAATACGGTTCATTAAATCCATAAAGACAGCAGGAGCATTCATTAGTCCAAAAGGCATAACTAAGAATTCATAGGGTCCGTACCTTATTCTAAAAGCAGTCTTTAGCACATCTGAGTCTTTAACTCGCAACTGATAATAACCCGATCTCAAATCTATTTTCAAAAACACTGTAGCCCCTTTTAATTGGTCAAACAAATCATCAATTCGCGGTAGGGGGTACTTGTTCTTAATCATCACTTTGTTAAGCTGTCTGTAGTCTATACACATTCTCATCGTGCCATCTTTCTTTTTAACAAACAACACAGGACCACCCCAAGGCAAGAAAATCAGTCTTGCAAATCCTTTATCAGTCAGTTCTTGCAGTTGAGCTTTTAATTCTTTTAACTCTATCGGTTCTATTCTGTATGGAACTATAGATATCGATGTAGTTCTCGGCACTAACTCAATGCCAAACTCAACCTCTCGTATCAGTGGTAAACCCGGTAACTCTTTAGGAAACACATCTGGGTATTCACACATAACTGGCACTGATTCAATCTTCTTTTCAGTCACTTCTGTATCTAGTACATAAGCAAAGTAAGCTTCATAACCCTTTCTCACATATTTCTAAGCTAACATCGATGAAATCACTGTTGGCAAACTATTCAGATCATCTGATTCAATTTGCATAATTTCATTATTTTGACATCTCAGATCAATCGTCTTTTGTTTGCAGTTCACAATAGCATCATGCAACATTAAGCAATCCATACCCAAAATTATGTCAAATTCATCAAATGGTAACAACATGAGATCAGCTGGAAAACAAATATCCCGAATCATCAATGGATAGTTCTTGCACACTTTATCAACCAACACACACTTGCCTAAGAGGTTCGATACTCTAATTACAAATTCAGTAGACTCTACAGGCAAAGTCTTACTGGACACTAAATTCACACATATATATGAATGAGTTAATCCTGGATCTATCAATGCAATAACTTTAGTATCATAAAGAGTAAAAGTACCAATAATAACATTTGGAGATGACGCTTGTAACAGCCTGATTTAGGGCCTAGTCAAAACAGTGGTCTCGGGACCACAAATTCAAAGTTCAAAAAATTATTTTTATTATTATGAGGTTATATCCTGATTACATTAGTGTATGAAAAATTTGGTGAGTTAATTTTGATATTTGCGAGCCCGATTGCGAAAAAGGACTAAATCTCAAAAAGGGTAAAAGTTGCATTTTAGAACCCAAACGTGTTAAATAGCTAGAGATATAAAATTGGGGTAATTTAAAGTGAAATTAGACCCCTAAATATGGCTTAGCTGGCCATGAGACAAGATTTTTCAAGTGGTCAATTTGTTAGGTAAGTGATGTCATTTTATGTGATAAAATAGTACCCTAAATGCCTAGCCTTCATCCTTTCCATCCATTCTCTTCTTCTTGATTGATTATACCAGCAAAAGAAACGGTTTTGAGAGCTTGAAACTTTCAGCCACTTAGGCTCTCTACATGCAAGTGATTTTAATGAGTTTTCTTGAAGATTTTTACATTTTTAGAATCCCTAAAGCATGAGCTTTCATATGAGGGGACTATTTTGTAAAATGATTAAGAGTTTAGGGTTTTTCCTTGGATTTAATTTCACATGAGGGGACTATTTTACAAAATGATTAAGAATATGAATCTTAGAAGAGTTCTAAATAACTTTTGTGAAAGGTGTTAGCATGAAAACACCTAAAGGGACTATTTTGCATAAGTTGCAAAATAGGTGATAAGTGTGTGAAATAGTGGGATTTTGGGGTTGCTATAGGAGTAAAAAAAGTTCGGCTAGGCTTGAAATATGAATAAATTCAATGAAAATCAATTTTCGATCAGAGGGGTAAAATGGTCATTTTGCCAAATTCTAAGGGCAAAATGGTCATTTTACCAAAGATGTAAATTTGTGGTGGCCTAATTATAATTAGTGACTAAATGAGTGCATTTTTTTATTCTAGATCAAGTTTTTCCAAATTCAAACCTAGACCGGGGGAAAGCCAAGCAAATCGACTAAACTAACTAGTCAACTATATTATTAATATATGTGTTAAAGTTGCCATTGAATGGATATAGCATGAATTGCTTGATTGCGTATTGAGAATGCATAAAGACAATGAGATGATAGAACTCCCATTAGAACACTAGGAAATATACCGAATATTCTAACTGTGACATTTGGGTCACTTGTGTGAGCTAGAGTAAGACATGTTTGGGACATGTGTTGGCCACATTATGATAGCCAGTGTAAGACCATGTTTGGGACATGGCATCGACATTGAGATGAGTGCTAGAGTAAGACGTGTCAGGGAAACACATTGGCCTTAATAATGATAGTCAGTGTAAGACCATGTCTGGGACATGGCATCGACTTGAGATGTGAGCCAGTGTAAGACTGTGCTCGGGACATAGCATCAGCACCTTACCCCTAGATTGAGGTTTATTGAAGGACCGAAAATGCACCGAATGGTTCAATGGTCTAAGTATGTTTGCGAGTTAATAATGAAAACATAGTCATGTTGCGTGTGATACAGGTACCAAATTGGTACATATGAGAAATGAGCTCAATAGAGAGCATATAACTTGTATGGATGGTAAAAAGTCATACTTATGCTTATCCTTGTGTTATGATCATGATGATTATTGATAAATTGCAGTTGTATGTTTATTTATATGCAACTTACTAAGCTTTTATGCTTATCGTCCTTCCTTTCTATTTTCTTATAGTGCCGCCTATTTAGCTCGAGGATCACTTGGAGTCAGAGATATCGATCACACTATCATCCGAAACTTTTGGTATAGTTGGATTTATATTTTTGAATATGACATGTATAGGGCTTAGACTTTATTATTTTGTGTCCTTAAGCATTGGCCTAATGTGTAGGCTTGGGATAAGTCCCACACTTTGAATTTGGTTTTGATATTGACTATTACTCATTTTGATTATGTAAAGATGATATTTCCTTTGTTGAGTATATATCCTTAGGAAAGAATGTCTATTGTAGTTAATTTGGTTGTATGGTATAGACTAGAACTGGTGTTGGTTGAGTTTGTGTTAATTGGTGTAAATAAGAGTGGCAAATAGGCTTCGTAAATAGACTTATTTTGTCTACATGGGTAGGCACACGGACGTGTGTCTAGGCTGTGTGTGACTCACGATCAACCCCATGGGCGTGTGATGAGGCCGTGTGTCCCCTGCACATAAAAATTTCAAGTTAGTATGCATGGTAATAACCACACGGGCGAAGACACGGCCGTGTGTCTCAGATGTGTGGAGGACTTGGCCTAGCACACGGGCATGTACTATGCCCGTGTGACATGTTGGGTGTCTTAACGTTAGAAATAAAATACTCAAGTTTTCTCACATGAGCAAAGACACGGGCGTGTCAAGGCTGTGTGAGCAACACAGGCTAGGGACACGGGTGTGTGTCTAGGCCGTGTGAAGTCTACACTTGAATTTTGTAAAATGGTGTAAATAAATTGGCCACACGGGTAAGGGACACGGGCGTGTCCCTAGGTGGTTAGGCCATGTGAGACACACGGGTCATCAACACGGCCATGTTAGGATAGTAACACTGGCGTGTTACCTTTCCACAGGGGCATGTGCTCTATTTTAAATGAAAAGTTTGCATAGATTGGATAAGGACCCGGAAGGATTCCAAATGGTTTTCTATTGTCGATCTAGGCCTCGTGGGACCATATTAAGAAGTTTAAAGTAGAAATTGAAAAAGTTTTAAATTGGACCGAGTCTTGGTGACTTAAAATGGGTTGCATGTACGGATATGGGGTGTTACAACGCTTCTTCACGAGCGCAAATAGCGTAGGCTCGTGCAGGTGCTCTAACAACTGCTCTCGCAGTAGTGTCTCGTGTGACACCTCTACCACCACTCACATTTCTCATGTTTCTAGGTAATCTACCTCTAACAGCAGTGTTACTCGGCCTCGTATTCTAAGCATTATCTTTTTCTGCTACTTCTGGCAACCTCTGATAAAATGATCTCGTAAACCACAACTGTAACAAGTTCTATTATTATTTGTCACCTCGCAGTCTCTAAAATACTGTCTTCTACACTGTTGACACTCAGGTTTAACATCTTTTACGTTACCAACACTCGATACATATATGGCTTGAGCTTTAGGAATGGTGTATTGCTTTCCGTGATCTCTATTCTGATATCCCACTGAAGCTATCAATCGGTTAAAATAGTCTCTAGATTTCTTCGACGAAGAATGATAAGATTTACTCATCGATCTCTTCCTCAAATCTCTTGCCTCTAAATCAACCTTTCTCTTTTCTTCGGTGAGATCCTCAGCTTTACAAGCCCTCTCAACCAGTACTACAAATTTCTTCAGTTCAAGTATCCCAACTAACAGCTTTATATATTCATTTAACCCATTAACAAATTGTTTGCACATAATCTCCTCGGTAGACACATATTCCTGGGCATACTTGCTTAATTGTACAAATTCTCTTTCGTACTCAGTGATTGTCATCCGGCCCTGCTTCAATTCCAGAAATTCTTTATGCTTCTGATAGAGAAATGTTTGACTTATGTACTTTTTTCGAAACTCAATCTGAAAGAATTTCTAGGTAACCCATTCTTTAGGAACCACCGATGTCAACGTTTTCCACCAATGATATGCATTATCTTTAAGCAAATGTATCATGCATTTGATACATTCTTTAGGAGTACAAGATAATTCCTCAAATACTCGGATCGTATTCTCGAGCCAAAACTCAACTCTCTCAGTATCATCATCAACTGTAGCTTGAAACTCTTCAGCCCCGTGTTTACAAATCTTATCAATAGGTGGCTTACTCAATCAAATCAGATCTATCACTTGTGGCACAACTGGGACTTGCTGAGGAGCAATTAGGGCGGAGGTTGTTGAATAGTCAGATTCATTTGTACGAATTCCATGAACCACTCACTCATCATTTAGAAGAAGGCTTGCTTAGCCTCTCCCCCTTGGCTACTTGAAATAGGCTTAGAATCTGTCAGTGCTCTTCCTTGACCGGGAGCGGGCACATTACTTTCCACATCGTCAGCTATGGCTATTTAAGGATCTATTTGCTATATAAAAACACATTTTAACTGTCAGGAATCATCACACTATAGCGGTTTTTATATATGGCATGTATAACTAGACTTTCACATACTACGTTAGTCCTATAATTGACTAAACCGTGGCTCTGATACCAATTAAATGTAGCACCCCTAACCCGTATCCATCGCCAGAATAGGGTTACAAGGCATTACCGGACAAAACATCTCATTCACATACATTTAGGCATTCATAATAAAAGTCCATTCAACACACTCAAATTGTCCATTATAAGGCCCTACGAAACCGTAAAACATGCTGAAAAGACGTTCAGGACTAAACCAATAACATTAACAAACTTTGGGAAACATAGAAAATTTTTAAACATTTAAGGGTTACACGCCCGTGTCACAGACCGTGTGAAAATAGGGCATACATATTGACTTGCACCACATGGCCGAGGACATGCCCGTGTGCCATGGCCAAGGGAAAACTAGGGAGGTTGCTGAGTTGGGTCACACAGCCAACCATACGCCCATGTGCCAGCCCGTTTGCCACACACGGCCAGTAGACATGCCTGTATGTCTAGGCCGTGCCAAACTTGTAGGGTATACTGACATTAATTCAAAGGGTACCCCAGGGGACACACGGTCGTGTAACATGACCGTGTGTCACACATGGCTGAGACACACGCCCTTGTCTCTGTCCGTGTGGACAAAAATAGGCCATTTGCAAAGCCAATTTGCTACCCTTTCCTCATGCACACCTAGCCATCAAAATGATATCATTTCAATACATTAATATGCAACCAAAACATGCTATTTCATACACATTTGTATGTGAGCATGAATATGAATGTGACTGGGCCTAACGGGCCATATAAATGTGATTTGGGCCTAATGGGCCGTATACAAGTGATTTGGGCCTAATGGGTCATACGAATATGATTGGGCTTAATGGGCCAGATACATATGTGAAATTGTTAGGCTTTCTAAGGGGTTTTTAGGCCTAGTATATGATATCCACATAAGACTTAATTAATATATTGTGACCGTGGACAAGTCAAAGGGTTAAGGTATGGCAACGGGTATATGCATGTCTAGGATTGGATCTAGGGAGAGCTTGGTACTTAAGCGGTCTTAATGACTCACCTCCTCTTCTTTGGAATCCTACCTGGTGCATAGTATTCGTTTATCTTAGCTCGCGAGACTAGTTAACGGGCCAAGGTAAGTGAAAACCGTAATTAACAGAAAATTACCAAAATGCCCTTAAGGGCAGAAATGACCAAAATACCCTGAGGTGTTGAATGTAGGTTTTATGGATGTGACATGCATGCATATGTTATTCTGCTTAGGTTGTATATGGGTTGGGAATTATGGAACGGAGGAAGTATATGAGGATTGCATGGTTGCTTGATAATCGTGGATCCGCCGACGGCTTTTAAAGCCCAATATGTAAATGAAGGTAGTTCTACAACCGGGCTACCATGGTGTGTGGGTTGGGTGGGTCGATATTTATATCCCCACATGGTGTGACGGGGGATGGAGTCGGTGCGTAGCGGATGGATAATTGGATGGGATTGCATTGCATGAATGATGAACGATGAATGATGCTTTTTTTTAATGCTTGTTTTCTTCGAGGGTTGTACACACTGAGTTTGTGAAAACTCACCCCCTCTTTTATTATATTTTCAGGTGATGCTCAATAGAAGGTTCGATGTTTGGAGGGACTCTGGGTGGCCAGCTAGCAAGATAATTTGGACTTGTGTTTTTTCAAGCATATAAGTTTTTATTTAATTAAGTATGTTTCATATCAGATTGTAATAAGGTTTTCAATATGTTATTATTACTTGAATTATTATTATTATTTTCATTGTAATTTACAAGAAGTTGAACATGGGTTTCCTAAATTATAGTATGTTTTCTACGTTTCCGCAATTAAATTTTTAAATGAAAAGTTTTCTTAAATCAGATGTTTCAAACAAGGTTTTTGCAACTGAAATGTGGGTTTTTTCTATGTTAATTAAGGTTTCTTTTATTTTAAAAAAGGTTTTCAATGAAAACACGGTTCTCGCTAAAACACTTCAATGTGACACACTAGATTCAGCCATAGCGTCTGGGCCGAGTTTGGGGTGTTACATTGTAGTTTGGGGAAAATTGTTATCAAGACAAATATGGAAAATAATTATTAATCTACTCGAGTCACGAATTGGTGAGTTTAATCAAGAAGCAAGATGATAATAATAATAAGAAATTAAACAAATTTAACTAAACCTAAATCAACTCCTAGGTTCTTGTATCGACTTTTCATATTCCTTGTTTTGACTACACGAGTTCCTTTTAGCCTAGATCCAATTGTTTACCTACTTAATTATTTAAGTAACATTCTAATCAATCAACTAGTTGGTACCCTACTAGGATCTTCCGATCTTCCACTATAATAATGAGTCAATAGGAACTACTTATCTTATGACCTCATAGTCTAGACAGGTTCAGGGTTAAGGTGTTCACAGATAGGTCATACCAATTTTGGGTTAATTCTCACCTAAATGATGTTCTAGGGTTGTCAAGCCTAGGTTTTTTTTCACGTTCTTCCTTTCCCAAACAGTTGCTCCGCTAAGAAACTCTATCATTCAAGCAATTAATTAAGTTGAAGAAATTGATACATGCAAAATATATAGACAGCACAAATTGATTCTAATCTTTACACAAACATTCATCTTACAATGTTAAAGAAAGAAATATAAAGAAAATAGTAAGGAATAATAGATTCTCATGAATTTATCGATGAAAGCATGGTTTCGGAACAATCTCCCTTCGTAGAAGTCTAACTTCAGAATATGATCTTCTGATTACAAGAACAAAAAAAATAACCTAAGTAAAAACTAAGAATGAAAGAAAACTCTAAGAATCAAAACCCTAAATGTAATGACCCAAATTTTACGGTTATCGGGAAAGTGAATTTTCGGGTCTCCGTTTCTGAAAAATGGATTCGTAAATATTTATTAAAAATATTTATGAAGTTAATCGAGTGGTTAATAAGAATTTAATTAAGTGAATTAGCTTAAATTAAGGATAATTAGATAAAAGGATTAAATTGAATGAAGTGTGAAAGTTTAATTATAGAAAAATTTTTTGAAAGGGCTAAATAAGTAAATAAGCCAAAAAGAGTGCCAAGTGTATGGCAAAAATAAAATACAAGTGTAATAAATATAATACACACATTTGTAATACATGTATGTATTTTCTTATTATTTAAGTAAATATTAGTGTATTTATTATTATTAAATTAATATTATATAAATAAATAAATAAAAGTAAGACAAATGTGTGGTAATGATTGGGTACAAGTGTATTAATAAAAAATACATACACTTGTAATGCTTGTATTTAAGTATTAATAGATATTAATTATTTATAAAAGATATTTATTAATTAAATAATTATATTATAAGATTTTTATGTGAAAAATAAATAAAAAGTTGACAAGTGTATGGTATGTATAGTGACATGTGTAATATTAGTATATGTATATTTGTAAAATACATGTATATTTACTTATTACATAAGTATATTATTAAATTATATATTAATATTAAGTAAAAGATATTTATATAATAAATAGATTAAAGAAAGACAAATGTAATAATATATGTGTATACAAATGTAAGTATACAAATGTAAAATAGATATTGGATATTAAATAGATATTTTATAACTATTATTAAGTTGTTATTATAATATATATATATATATATAAAGTAAAAGGAATAAAAATAAAAAGAATAGAAAAAGAAAAAGAGAATGAAACAAAACAAAGAGCAGGGGAAAGAAAGAAGGAAGGAAGAAAGAAAGAAAGAAAAAGGGGAAATTTGAGATTTCAAGGCTTGAAAGTTAAATAGGTATGTCAATTTAGCCCTTTTTACTTGATTTTGATGTTTTAGAAACTTTAGAACAAGGTTTTGATGAAGTTAAGTTGATATTTTGAAAGTTTTTAGATTATTAAACATTGTTCATGTTGAACAAGAAGATGAATTAAGGGCTAAATTGATAGAAATTCAAGTTAGAAAAGAAATAAGGATTGAATTGTAAAGTGATTCATAAGTTTTATGCTTTAAGGACTAAATTGAAAAAATTTTGAAATTATGGTTTTATGATGAAAAATAGATAATTATGTCTAAGTTTAGTTAAAAATCGAGTAGAAATAAAGTATTAATTAAGATAAAAAAAAGTAAGTGAATTTAGTTAGGATTAAATTGAAATTAAAGTAGAAAATCAACATTTTGCATTAAGACTGTTTGGGACAGCAGCAGTAGTCTAAGTTTGAAAAATCACAAAAAATTGTACAAATTGAATTAGAGGATGAATAAAATATGAAATTAAATCTTATTGAGTCTAATTTTTTATAGAAGAAACAGTGTAAGCAATTGAATTGTAGATTATGAGATATAATGAGCTTTGTAAGACAAAGTCAGAATGAATTTGAGTTCCCCTGTTCTGACTTTGGAAAATCACCAAAAATTGGAAAAAATTAATTATAGGTTTAAAGTTATATTTTTAGAATCCTTAATGAGTCTATTTTCAGGAGAAATCAACGGGAATATTATCTGAGTTCTGTACTGTATGATAATTAATTTTTAGTGAAGAAGGGTCGAAACTGTCAAATAGCAGAATAAGGGTGAATTTAAAGAATAAACTGCACTTAATAGCTAAACCAAAAATTCTGAAAATTTTATGGTAAGAAGATTTATGAGTCTAGTTTCAGGAAAAATTAGCGGATCTTAATTTAGAATTCTTTAACTCAAGATATAAATTAGTAATGTATTAATGATTATGAATTGTATTAATTTTGTAGTCAATGTGGTACCGGAAATCTCGGCTAAGAAAGGACAAGACAAAGTCAACGGGAGTCAGCTCAAAAATTACGGTTTGTATTTCTATAATCCGAACTTAATACTTAAATTGTTGGATTTATTATTTAATATAGATATGTAGTAGGTGTTTTGAGATGATTATTTGAATTGGATTGAATTTTGATTATATTGAATTGATTTATGAATATATATATATATATATATGAATGTTTGAATCGAAATGAATATTGATGTGGAAATTGAATAATAAATATTTGTTATATTGGAAAATATATGTAGTTGGAAGTGTGATGAAATTGATAGAAAATTGTGATTATTGTGAAATTAAATATTTATTAGTGAAAAGTAAGTGGAATTATATTGAATTGAAAATATATAGTTAATTAATTAAAATATAAATTAATTGAAAACTGAAAAGTGAATTAAATACCCTATTAACTAGTCGGGCTAGTCGGATATAGTTGGCATGCCATAGGATATGGAAGAGTACGGGTTTTGCCGGCTTACTGATCAAGCACTTATGTGCCGAATCATTCTCGTTATTCGTTATTCACGTTACTATTACCGATTCGGTACTTTGTGTGTCGAATCTCATTATCAAGATTCTGATTATCAATTCAACATTTTGTGTGTTGAATACTATTACTGTTCCAAATTTGTTCCGATAAGGTACTCGTACCGTCATCGCTCTCGTTCATCATTCTTTGTTCCGCCCCACCCGATGAGGCACTATGTGCCATACCGGTGTGTTGGTTGGATTCGTATCCGCCTCCGTGAGTCCGAGTCATGTTAATAGGGTAAATAAAGGTATAAAATAACTGATTATTACTAAATAATTAATCGTTACGGATAATTGGTATTCTTATCGATATTAGATCATTATTGAATAATCAATATTACTGAATAATTGATCATTACTGAATAACTAATTGTCACTGAATGAATGACTGTTACTAAATAACTTAATTGTTATTGAATATCTGATTTTACTGAATAATTGATTGTTACTGGATAACCGATCAATTGATCGAAATCTTGAATAATCGGTTATTATTGAATAATTGATTGTTACCGAATAACTGACTGTTACTGAATAAATAATTGTTCTGAGTGTTAATGAACATTATTGATTGATTAATTGCTATTGAAAAATAATAAATGATTTTGAATTTAAAGTACACCAAAACATTGGTTACAAAGTGAATGTTTGAATTCTCATTGAATTTGAATAGTTCAATATATATATATATATATATAAATTAATATGTTTTGTAATTGTTTAAGTGCTCAGATTATAGAAATACCACTGAGTGTATACTCAGCGTACGGTTTGTTTCCATGCGCAGGTTAAGTTAAGGCTAGACTGTTGAATTAGCATCCCAGGCCGATCCCGAATTCAATGAGGTAAAGTATGTCGAGTATTGGTAATAGCATGTACCTAGGATGTTTTATGAGAGTCATTTAGGTTGTAGAAGTATTGATGAAACGAGTAAATTATGGTTGGCAACGGTATGTAGTATGAATTTTGAAATTTACTAAAAATTCGTAGTGATTCGAAATTAGTCTCGAATTGAATTTACTGTTCATATTTTACCGCGAGTGCCCATTAAAGGGACGGCATCTTAAAACTAGGATGTGTGTGAATATTTATTTTTATTAATGACCGGAATTGGACTGTACTGACTAGTAATGTCTCATAACCTTGTTCTAGCGACGATATAGCGTTAGGGGACGTTACACTAAAAACTATGTCTTTAAACTATAGGCTAAACTCGACCTTTATATAGGCTAAACTCAAAATATTAAAGTGTGTAATTTTTTCTTGAAGTCCTTAGGGTTCGATTGGGACAAATACACCTAATTCCCATCCAAAACATAATTAAAATGTGTAAGAGTTTTTGGGCTGCGTAGGGGGTTAGTTGCAACATAGGCCTGCAGTGTTGCAACATTAGAGTTCAATGTTAAGACATCAGTTCTCCAAAAATTGTTTTTAGATTCTGTCTTCGGAGTTTAGACATAAATATCTTGGTTTCGAGACATAGGCACTAGTTTTGGCTCAAATAAGTATCTTTAGCTCCCAACTTGACTACAAGACCATGTAATCTTATTTAGATATATAAAATGTAATAAAAACTACTAGAAAGCATAAATTACTACTTTAAGTATTACAACCTAGATATATATTTAAATTCTTTGATTTACTAGTAAACAAGCTATAATTATGTGTAAAAAGGGTTGTAAATAATAGTATGATTTATGGAAGATCAATTGCACTGGCAAGAACTACTTATCTTTCAACCTCACAGTCCATATCAATTCAAGGTTAAGGTGTTTACAGATAGGCGATACCAAATTTGGGTTAATTCCCACCTTAATGACTTCCTAGGGTTGTTAAGCCTAGGGTTTAGATTTTTACAAAGTAGTTAATTATTCATACCTCCACTCACTAATTCCCCATAGGAGGATTAGTTCCTCATGGATCTAATAAACAAAAGAACCTTGAATGAAATAATGAACATAATGAACATTTCAAGCATAGAGTTTAGAAGAAGCCTAATTTGTATTAAGCGTAGAATAATCACAGAGTTTGACAGTAATTCTAGAATCTAATTTCTTCACAAAAGTAAATAACAAGAACAAGAATCTAAAAACTAACAAAAGGGAAAGCTAAAGACTAAATCTAAATAGAAAATTATAAAATATGAAAAAAAGTCTCTGTAACATGTGTTAAATAAGCCTATTTATAGACTTTAGGGTGGTCATATCCTTAACCCTAGGTCAGTTACCATCCTTGTGTTTAATGTTTGATTGTGTAGACCAAAATGCCCCTAGCTCATAATTATTTCCTGTACAAAGGTGATGTCGCGACACATTAGATCCTGTGTCACGACATTGATAACTCGTGAAAAGAGTTATATTTCATGCCTTTGGACCTAGCTAATTGCTTGTACTTAATTACGTTTTGTTTCATTTCAGGACATTTTAGTTAGCATTTTTTATATTTCATTAAGACTTGGACTGTGTTGGAATTCAGTGCTTTTAATCACTTGTGGTGGAGCTTTTTGTGTGTTGGTATGGTAGGAACAAGTTTTAGAACAAGGAAAAAAAGAAGTGAAGTTTTGTCAGGGAAAAACAGCATAGAGTTTGCCAGCACAAATGTCATGGCAATACCAGGAAGACTGAGTCAACATTTTTCACACAACAGTCCCAGTTCAAACTCAAACTTGTACCAGATAAATCCTCGTAAAAGAGGAGAAGATAATCACAAGCTGTTAGCCGATCATAGCCTAATTTATCGATAAAAGCCAATAAAGGAGACCTCACAAATGGCAAAAAAAGTGAGAGATATCCTTAGGCTTGAATAAGTGTTCGACTACACAAAAGAAAGAAGTCAAAGGTAGCCTTTCTTAGCCATCACAGGATGTTGTGCTGCCAAAGTGTGGACTGGGCAAGCGAAAGTTGTTTCTCGAAGTTCTTCCATTTTCCCATGAGCTAAATCTCATAGGGTTGGGATTACTTTTGATGAAACCTTAAATTGTTTTTATTGATGCAATATATATCTAATTTACTTTACTGTTTCATTTGACTATTCTTATTTCTTAATTAAAATGCAAATGATCTTTAGACATAGAAGATTGTTCACATAATTATAAACTAATTTTAATTTTGAAATGGTTGGATTGGTTGGAATAAAATTAAATGAAATGAGCAAGTATTCAATGGACACTTGTAGTCGACTCTAGACATAGAGTCACGATCGTACAAAAGGAACCCATGCAAGATTTCTAAAAAGTCTATAGACACGGGCAAGGTAACTTGAGGTTTTACTTTCATGAGAGGCATGCCATTTTAGATACGATTTTGCAAAGGAATTATTGATAGTAAGGGTCAATTTTGGGTAATCTTGACCATCCAAATCAACATTACTCTATCCTTAGTCTTTGTTGTAGTATCTTTGTCACTGCATATTTAGTTGTTTATTTCTTTGTTTACATTCTTTTAGGATAAACACTCTCATTATTACCATTACATTTTCGCTCTCACTTTTTCCATAGCATTTCTAATTATTCATCAATTCCATCTTACCTTAGTTTACTGTAGCATCTTATCCGTTAGTCTTGCCATAACATTTTATAATAACTTGACCAATTTTGACTTCTCCTACCATACTTGTTCCCACAGCAACAATTCCCACCTCTAATAACAAGAAAACCTTGACTTCTCTCAAGCAGTTAGAGTAGAGGTTATCTCTATTTGAGGTGCAACAGTACCAGCTGATGGAAGAGTTGGAACAAAGAAACGAATGCTAGGCTCAATACTGGTCGTATGTGACAGATAGGGATTTGGCATTAAGAAGATCCCTCTAGAAATTTTTTTGAGACCTGTGCCAGAATTTTCTACTTTCCCAACTATTTTCTCTTGTCTAATGAGTTCAGAGAAAAGCTAGTTCCATCTGCTTCAGAATTGACTACATGACTGAAGGAGCCACTGTAGATAAAGGAAAAGCTACTGAAGAGGAGTTAGAAAAGTCAACCTTTGTCAAACTAGATAATGACGTAGATGAAGGAAAGGAGGAAACAAATGTCCCTACCACTGCACCAGCCACTACCATTGGAAAAGGTAAAACTCCCGTATCGAAATAGTCACCCACCTCCATGACTGCCCAGGATCAAGCAATTGATCAACTGATCAAGGAACTAATGGAGACTAACAAAGAAGGTCAGGAAGTTGACCTACGAAAAAGGAAGATGCGACACAAAGTCAATGCTCAAAAGTCCACAAAAAGATTTGAATAAAGGGCCAACGTCCCAGTACAAGAAAGTTAAGTTTTTGTTTTTTCTCTCATGCATTGCATAATTTTTTTTCTTTCATTTATGTGCATATTCATACTTATTATATATTGTTAATGATTTTACACGCATTGAGGACAATGCATCCCTTAGGTTTGGGCATGTATTGTGCATATAGGTTGCATTTTGTATTTAGTGTGTTCATTTTGGTATATAGGATATTTTGCTATGGCATAATAACTATTGAAATACTGCTTTGTCTATACGAAGTACAATTTTTCTTTATGATGTTCAATGATGAGCTTTAATTTTCTTTTCTCGATATATCTAGAACAAGTAACAATGGATTAGGTGAAGTTAGCTTAGGCTAAGTTGCTTGGAAATTGATTTCTAAAAATGGAATGTCCTATACTCTATTTTTTTTCCTGAAATATAGTAAGTATCTTTTAATGCCCTTAGGGATTTTTGAAACCAAACATTAGTTAAATTGCTAGGACATTTTGTTTGCACTCCAATGCTTAGAGTTGCTAAGTAGGTCAGTGTCACTTTGTTTTCTCCATCGTGCTGCTGATTAGAAAGGAGGTTCTAAGTAAGAGTGTGATATAATTTTGGGGGCATTCCACTGTAGCATAGAACTGAGTATCTAAGGAGGTAGTTGTATGCTCTATCCAACTTTTTAGTGAAAAGCCCTAGCTTCATGAGTGACTTTTGGTTTAAATTGTGACATCATGAGGTACTCAACAATTTGGTGTATGCTACATCGTGATTGTCAAGTCAAAAACATTTTTCTGACATGACTAAATCCCATAATATTGTTTCAAAAAAGAAAAAAATATAATAAAAATTAATTTAATTTAAGAAAAAAGGAAAAAAGAAGGAGAATAAATATATGAAAATATGAATAATATACTTTGATATGGACTTAAAGCAAGTGACTTTTGTTTAGGTAATGAATGAACTAAGTGAATAAAAAGATATTTTCTACAAAACGAAAGAAAAAAATGCATGGGTACTTAGGAAATTTTGTTTTTAAGGGGAAATTTTTGCACAACCTTTACTGAAGAAACCTTTGACATTCGAATCAGTCTTCGGAAAAGAGAATATTGCTGAGAACAGAGGAATAAATTATTTTCCAAATAGCTAGGTAGTACAAAAAGGTTTTTTTTTGTATTTTTCTTGAAGACAAGCAATAACTCAGGTTTAGGGGTGTGATAACTCTTGAAAAGAGTTATATTTCATGCCTTTAAACCTAGCTAATTGCTTGAACTTAAGTCATTTTGTTGCATTCCATGACATTTTAGTTAGCATTTTGAATATTGCATTAGAACATGGACTGTGATGGAATTAGGTGCTTTTAATCGATTGTGGTGGAGTCTTTTGTGTGTTGCTAAGTAAAGAATAGGCTTTAGAACGAGGAAATAATGGAGTGTGTAACGCCCCGAATTTTTGGCCTAGAAGTATTAAGTCTTGAGTGAGAACAGTTAGGAAACTGCTCATAAATATTTAGCTGTGCAAGAAAGTGACACAACTGTGCATCTGATTCAGTGGTTAAGTGTTCTGAGTGTTTTGGGAGTGTCTTAGAAGTTTTGGGTTCAAGCCTGAGCAAGTGAAAAAAGTTTTGTTTTTTTAAAGATAAAACCCTTATCTTTGGTCAATAAGGTTATAAGTAAAATTTGTTAAAAACATGACAAAATAGGTTGTCTGGTCTAGTGGATAGTGGCGTGTGGAGTGTGCTAGTGATCTGAAGTTTGAATCCCTGCTGGTGCAAATGGAGATTATTTTTACTGATGGCTACGGGAGGAAGTTGTGTTTGACCGAAACACGAAGAGTTTGAATAAAGTTGTTGTTAGCCGAATCTGAGGTGTTGGATGGGGGATTTCGGTTGTTGAAGTTGTTAATAGGAGGGATTTTAGGGATATGGGAGGAAAATGTGGAATTTGAAATGTGCAAGAGTTGTGCCGTTTGTGAACTTCTACTTCCCAAGAATTTGACTAGGCTATTGTTTCTCTCCATTTTCAGTTTTGTGTTTGCTTTTTGTTCTTTTCTGCATTTCTAGATTGCCTAATTCTGATTGGGGATGATTCGGGTACTTTTCATTTTGCCCATAGGGTTTTGTCCTTCATTTTCAGTACCTTACTAACCGATTTGGGCTCTCCTCTCTTTACTCATTTAGCAATCGCTTTCCCTTGTTGCTATTGAGCCGAATTTTGTCTTTAGTTTTACTGCTTCTCCACCTTTCCTTTTCCTCTCTTTTTGGGACTGATATTTTCTTAGAGACCATTCAGGTATTTCTTGTTTTGTTGTTTCAACTTTATTTGTCCATACAACCTTACTCTGCTTCGTTTTTCTTTCTTCCTTTACTCCTCTAACTGACATTCTTTCTCTTTTTCCAAATGTCTTATTCTCCTTCTTTCTCAATTCTTTTAGTTTAACATATCCCACCCTTTTCATCTTATTATGATAGCCGAATACTCCTTTCTCCCTCTCTCTGTTTTTGTTTTTGGTTTGGCAATTGTTCTTTAAGCAATCGGTGGGTTCACATGGTTTCTTCTATTCTAATTCTATCGTAGTGATCTTTCTTCAAATATTTTTCCCTTGCTGTTGTTTTGTGCTAGGGTGTGGTTGTGTTAGCCTTGCTTCTGTCGTATCATATGCTTTTGGCTTTTTTTGGGGGTGTGGGTCGATTATTTATTCTCCTATTTTGGGTTTGGCATTTTCGGTAAGTGTTATACGGTTAGTACAATCTTTTGGATAATTAATATGTGGTTTAGATTGTTAAGTCTTGGTTGGATTGTAAGATACTTTTAAAAAGGAGTTGAACCAGTTTGGCAGCGGATTAAGGGAGTGTCCCTCAGTCGAGCTACCAAGGCAAGTGTTAAGAAACCGTTTTAATAAGTGTTATAGAAAAGGATTGATTAATCCTGTTGAGAAAGGGACTAATGATGTATGGTGTTTGAATATAGGTTGGAGTACTCGGGAACTATTCGAAGGCTTTCAAAAATATGTGTGTAATCACACTGCTTAAATCATTATTCGACAAAAGCCGAAAAATATGGCTATTGCCGCTACATGAGTGTGCGCTCGCTCGTGTGATGAACTGGATGCACAAAACGTGAGCGTTCGATCATAAAGGCCACCATGAGCGATTTCATGGGCTTAGGTCAGGTTGGGCCACGTTGGACCGAAATGGGTTGTGTGGGCCCTACACGAGTGAACGATATGGACGTGTGGAGATTATTGGGCCAGGCTGTGTAGTTCGCACGACCAAGGTCATTTTTGGGCTTATTGGGCCACACGGGAGTGTGGGCCCCCATTGGCCGCAATATGGGCCTTGGGCCCATTTACACTATTTGACTATTAAGGTTGCACGAGTCACCCGAGATGACTGTGACCTATTGGGGCGATAAGCGTACCTGGACCCTTAATCGATAAAATGACTATTTTTGTAACAGCCCAATTTAGGGCCAAAACGGAACAGTGGTTTCGAAACCACAAATCCTACGTTGAAAATTTTATGACTAGGTGTTTAATTTGATGTTTAGGACTAAATTGAAATAGGTGAAAAATGTGTGTTCTAGTTCATATGGTACTTGATTGAAATTGGGGTTTTAAGTAGAGGTCCTTAAATGGAATTAGACCATTATACTTTATATGGACAAAAATGGGCATGAATAGGACAAAATTTTAAAGAAAGGCCTTAAGGGTATTTTTGTCGTTTGGTAATTAAAAGAAATAAAATGGGAAAAGTAAGCCAAAATTTTGTCCATCCATCTTCTTCCTTGGCCGAAACTTGTATGTTCACCATATCTAGGGTTTTTTCCAAGCTTTCAAGCTCAATAGTAAGTGCATTCAAGCCCCGTTTTTAATGTTCTTTACATTTTTGAAATCCTTGTAGCACGGTTTACCTATTTCTACCATTATTTTGAGTTAGGGTTTATGTTTAAAAATTTACGCATGAATAATATACATGGATTTTGATGTTTGATGGTAGAAAATGAATGTTTAAAGTTCAGAGAACGATCTTTTCTAAGCGATTTTTAGCGAAAACGAGCAAAACGGCATAATCGGTAAAAATACCTATTGTTTATAACTATATGTTAGAGTGAGAATTTGATGTTTCCATAGAAGGGAAAAATGATCAGCATGTCATAAAAAATAAGAATAAGGGCTGAAATTAAATTTCCGAGCCTAGGGGCAAAATCATAATTTTGTAAAAGTTAGGGGGCAAAAACGTAATTTTTCCATAATGTGATTTTTGGATTGAAATAGATAGTATGAGTGTTAAATGAGCTAAATGTGTTGTTATAGATCAAGAAAGGCGTGGAATCGACCTCGAACGGGGGAAGAAAAAGATTTTGGACTAAATTGCAAAATTTCCATATTTTGCACCAAGGTAAGTTTGTATGTAGATAATGTATTATCTTTATTTACTTTTAATATTTCAGCATATTATATATATTTTAGCTAATTTTGAATCATAATAGACTATTGGAAGAATGGAAATAAGTAATAGAGAGAAAATCCCAGTTGAACCTTCGGAAAGATTGGATAATACAGATGGTACGTAGCTAGGTCAAATGTATGGTGCTTAGTGCACATCATGGGTACAAGAGAGCTACGAGATACTATGGGGTAGCTAGGTCACATGTGTGATACGGGATGTATACCATGTAGACAAGAGAGCTCCGGGAGAGGATAAATGTAGCTAGGTCGCATGTGTAGTTCCAAGTGAAGGACACCATGTAGACAAGAGAGCTACGATATAAACTGGCTAGGTCACATGGGTAGTACTAAGTGTTCACCATGTGCACAAGAGAGCCGAACTATGTGAAATATGATGGGTGGAGCTATGTGCTGAAACCACCAAGTATCGAGGATTGATCCGAAGTGTTCAACGGGATGATTTTATGGTGACATTATAATCATGGACCTATACTTGTGATGTATGAAATGTGGTGAAAATGAATTGTGATATGCATGTTAAAATGAGGTTAATACAAAGAAAGTGTGAAAGAGTGAATTAGCAATAATACTGTTTTGGACAGTCGCAGTGACGTGAATTTAAAAAATCACCAAAAATAGTAAGAATTTAATTAGAGGCTAAATGAGATATTAAATTAAAGCTTAATGAGTCTATTTTCATGTAAAAGAAACAAAGAAAGTAAAGGGATCCTATAATTTGAGATATTTATATTTTTGTGAGACTTGTTCAGAATGACTATGTTATCCCCTGTTCTAAATTTGAAAAATCATTAAAAATTGTACAAAACTAATTAAGAAATATAGTTTATATGCCTAGATTCCTTATTGAGTATAGTTTTTAATGAAATAAATTTCATGGCTATTTGACTTTTGTATAGGGAGAAAACGAATTCGTAGTGAACAGAGGTCAGATCAGTCGAGTTGTATAACAGGCAAAACTTTAACTAATAAACTGTACTAATTGGCTAAACAAAAATTCTAGAAACATTTTAGTAAGAAGTAATATGAGTCTAGTTTCAGGAAAATTTTACGGATTTGAATTTTGAGTTTCGTAACTCGAGTTATGATTTATTCAGTGAACATGACGCAAGAGGGACAGCTTGATCAAATTGGAGTAAATAGTGAAATTAAAATAGATATGGTTGAATTATTTTGTGAACATATTAGATTCCTTATTCATTATTTATATACTTCCTTACTAAGCTATAAGCTTACTTTCTTTTCTCTCTTTTGTTTTATAGTGTCATCCAACTAGCACAGGAGTTAGAGATCGTTGAAGATCTGTTCGCACTATCAATACTTTTGGTATTTGAACTAAACATTTTGAATTATGGCATGTATAGTAGGCTTAGTTATTTTGTTACATGTGATAATTGCCTAGGTATAAAATATTAGTTACAGTATTTGACAGATTATTTTGTACAAAGCCATTGAAATTGGCTAATATTGTTAAAGGCATATGTTATAATGATTCATGATCTAATTGGATGCCATATTTTTGTCTCGGTTTTATTTAATGGTATGTATTATGATCTGGTAATACCTCGTACTCTATTCTGGCGTCGAGTACGGGTAAGGGGTGTTACCTTTAGTGGTATTAGAGCTATGGTTTAGTCGGTTCTCGGACTAATATAGTGTGTGTAAAAGCCTAGCTATACAAGCCATAAATATGCTGTGATAGTGTGGTAACTCCTGATCATTCTAAACTGTGTTTTGTTTTAATATAGTAATGGATTCTGACGGAACTGTGGCTGATGATGCTGCTAGTAATGCACCAACTCTTGTGCAAAGGACCACACCTGTAGAAAGTAGACCTGAGACATTGAGGTAGGGAGATGAGGCTCGGGGTGCCTTTCTTAAAATGATGAACAATTGGTATACTGAGTTTATTCGAGCAAACCCAAATGCCTAACCTCCTCCACCCCCTTCCATACCTCAGACAGTTCCTGTAGCTGCTCAAGGCATAGATTTCGTAAGAATGAACAAACCTCCGGTCGACAAGATTCGAAAATAAGGGGCCGAAGAGTTTAGAGCAAAGATCGATGATGATCCCGAGAAAGCGGAGTTCTGGCTTGAAAATTCTACCCGTGTATTTGATGATCTCTCATGTACACCCGAGGAGTGTTTAAAGTGTGTTGTATCACTTTTGAGAGATTCGGCCTACCATTGGTGGAAGAGTTTGGTAGCAGTGGTGCCAAAAGAAAGGGTTACTTGGGATTTCTTCCAGGAAGAATTTAGAAAGAAATACATAAGTCAGCGATTTATTGATAAAAAACGAAAGGAGTTCCTTGAATTGAATCAAGGCAAGATGTTTGTGGTAGAGTATGAACGCGAATTTGTTAGACTCAGCAAGTATGCTCAAGAATGTGTGTCCACCGAGGCTATTATGTGCAAAAGATTTGAGGATGGTCATAATGAGGACATTAAAGTGCTTGTGGGAATTCTGGAGCTAAAGGAATTTGTAGTATTGGTTGATCGAGCTCTTAAAGCCGAAGAATAGAACAAAGAAAGAAGAAAAGCTGCTATTGAGGCCCGAGATGCTAGAAAGAGGCCGATAAGCAAGTCATTTCAATCTCAATCAAAGAGGTCCAAAGAGACAAACCCTCGAATGACAGCTTCATCTGGGTATTCACACAGAGATCGTGGTAAGGCATATTCGGGGTCTAAAGCTCAAGCTACTTCAGTGGCAAGTGCGAGTAATGTGCGGTCTAGAAAGCCCGAATGTCAACAATGTGGCAGGCAACATTTTAGTGAGTGTTGGGGAAACGAGCGAGCTTGTTTCAGGTGTGGTTCTCGCGAGCATTTTATCAGAGACTGTCCGGAGAAAGTTAAAGAAGAAAAATTTCAGAGTGCTAGACAGAGTACTACCGCCAGCAGAGGTAGACCACTGAGAAATACTGGAAGTGGAGCTAGCAGTAAAACTGTGATGAAAGATTCAGCAGCAAGATCAGAAGCTAGAGCGCCTGCTAGAGCTTATACCATACGTGCCCGAGAGGATGCATCATCTCCCGATGTGATTACTGGTACATTTTTTCTCTATGATACTATTGTTATTGCATTGATTGATCTCGGGTCTACTCATTCCTATATTTGTGTGAATTTAGTATCTAATAAGAAGTTGCCTGTTGAGTTTAATGAGTTTGCGATTAAAGTGTCGAACCCCTTAGGCCAATATGTGCTAGTTGATAAGGTTTGCAAGAATTGCCCATTAATGATTCAAGGTCACTGTTTTCCGGCTAATTTGATGTTGTTACCATTTGATGAGTTTGACGTTATCTTAGGAATGGACTAGTTGACATTGTATGATGCCAAGGTAAATTGCAAACAGAAAACACTAGAGTTGAAATGTGAAAATGGTGAAATTCTGTGGGTTGAAACAAATGAATCAAATAAATTGCCTATGGTGATTTCGCACATGTCTGCATAGAAATATATAAGGAAAGGGTGTGAAGCTTATCTTGCCTATGTAGTGAATACTGAGATGTCTGAATTGAAGCTTGAATCAGTGTTGATAGTCTGTGAATTTCTGGATGTATTTCCAAAGGAATTGCCTGGGTTGCCTCCGAACAGAGAGATAGAGTTTGCCATTGATTTGTTGCCGGGGATTGCACCTATCTCGATTGCTCCATATAGAATGGCTCCGACTGAATTAAAACAATTGAAGGTTCAGTTGCAAGAGTTAACAGACAACGGATTTGTGAGACCGAGTTTCTCCCCCTAGGGTGCTCCTGTATTATTCGTAAAGAAGAAAGATGGCTCAATGAGGCTTTGCATTGATTACCGTCAGCTCAATAAGGTGACTATAAAGAACAAGTACCCGTTACCGAGGATTGACGATTTATTCGACCAGTTGAAGGGGGCAACAGTGTTTTCAAAGATCGATTTGAGATCCGGTTACTACCAGTTGAGAGTTAAGGAGTCAGATGTGCCGAAAACCGCCTTTAGGATAAGGTATGGACATTATGAGTTCCTTGTGATGCCTTTCGACTTAACTAATGCTCCATCTATATTTATGGACTTGATGAACCGAATCTTTCGACCATATTTGGATAAGTTTGTGGTAGTGTTCATAGATGACATCCTAATTTATTCTCAGGATGAGTCTGAGTACGTCGAACACTTGAGAACCATATTGCAGATCTTGAGAGAAAAGAAACTGTTTGCTAAGTTAAGCAAAAGTGAGTTCTGGCTTCGTGAAGTTAGATTTTTGGGACATATAGTCTCAGGTAATGGTACTCGGGTGGATCCGAGCAAAATTTCCGCGATCGTTGATTGGAAACTGCCAAAGAATGTATCCGAGGTTAGAAGCTTTTTAGGCTTGGCCGGGTATTATAGACATTTTGTCGAGGGATTTTCGATGATTGCCTCTCCTATGACTAAGTTGCTGCAAAAGAATGTTAAGTTTGAATGGACTGATAAATGTCAGCAGAGTTTTGAAAAGCTAAAAGCACGATTGACTGAAGCATCGATTTTAGTACAGCCCGAGCCAGGGAAGGAGTTCGTAATTTATAGTGATGCATCATTGACAGGCCTTGGATGTGTGCTGATGTAAGAGGGTAAAGTGGTAGCTTATGCCTCGAGATAGTTAAAATCGCATGAGAAGAACTATCCTACACATGATTTGGAATTGGCAGCTATTGTCTTTGCCTTGAAGATCTGGCGTCATTATTTGTATGGTGAAAAATACTGAATTTTTACTGATCACAAAAGTTTGAAGTATTTGATGAATCAAAAGGATTTGAATCTATGACAGTGGAGATGACTTGAATTATTGAAAGATTACGAGCTAGTGATTGATTATCATCCGGGGAAGGCGAATATAGTTGCCGACACCTTGAGCAGGAAATCTCTTTTTACTTTGAGAGCCATGAATACGAGGTTAGCATTGTCTAATGATGGGTCAATCTTGGCAGAGATGAGGGCTAAACCATTATTTCTCCAGCTAATTTGTGATGCTCAAAAGAACGATAGTGAGTTGTGAACCAAGAGAACTCAGTGCAAATCGGGTTACGACTCAAATTTTCGAGTTAGACCAGATGACTGTTTGATGTTTCGAGACAGGATATGTGTACCGAAAAATGATGAATTGATTTAGAAAATATTATATGAGGCGCATACTGGTTATTTGTCAGTTCACCCTGGTAGCACAAAAATGTATAATGATTTAAAGAAGTTATATTGGTGGCCAGACATGAAAAGGAATATTTCTGAATTTGTAACCAAGTGTTTGATCTGTCAACAAGTAAAAGCTGAGCATCAAGTGCCTTCAGGATTACTCCAACCGGTGATGGTACCTGAGTGGAAATGGGATAGATTACCATGGATTTTGTAACCGGTTTGCCTTTAACTCCTAAAAAGAAGAATGCTATCTGGGTAGTGGTTGATAGGTTAACAAAGTCGGCTCACTTTATACCAGTACGTACCGATTACTCACTTGATAAATTAGCTGAATTATTTATTGCTGAAATTGTGAGATTGCACGGGGTACCTATGTCTATAATATCAGATAGAGATCTGAGGTTTACCTCGAGATTCTGGAAAAAGTTACAAGAAGCTTTGGGTACAAAATTGAATTTTAGTACCGCGTTTCATCCACAAATAGATGGTCAGTCTGAAAGAGTAATCCAGGTACTCGAAGATATGCTTAGATGCTGTGTTTTAGAATTTGAAGGCAGTTGGGAGAAATATCTACCTTTGGTTGAATTTGCCTACAATAACAGTTTTCAGTCGAGTATATAGATGGCACCATACGAAGCCTTGTATGGTCGTAACTGTCGGACTCCTTTATATTGGACCGAACTTAGTGAGAAACAGATTCACGGAGTTGATTTAATTAAAGAAACCGAAGAGAAAGTAAAAGTAATTCGTGATTGCTTGAAAGCTGCTTCAAATCGACAAAAGTCATATGCTAATTTAAAAAGAAAAGAGATTGAATTTCAGTTGGGTGATAAAGTGTTCTTGAAGGTGTCACCATGGAAGAAGATTCTGAGATTTAGCCAAAAAGGCAAGTTGAGTCCACGTTTTATTGGGCCGTACGAGATTATGGAAAGGATTGGACCAGTGGCATATCGGTTGGCCATACCGGCAGAGTTAGAAAGAATTCATAACGTGTTTCATGTATCAATGTTGCGACGTTATCGTTCTGATCCTTCACATGTGATTTCTCCAACAGAAATTGAGATTTGATCGGACTTGAACTATGATGAGAAACCGATTAAGATTTTGGCTCGAGACGTGAAACAGTTGAGGAAGAAAAGTATAGCTTTAGTGAAAGTGTTATGGCAAAGACATGGGGTAGAAGAAGCTACGCGGGAACCGGAGGAAGCCATGAGAAAATAGTACCCAAACCTCTTTACCGGTAAGATTTTCAGGGACAAAAATCCCTAAGGGGGGAGAGTTGTAACAGCCCAATTTAGGGCCAAAACGGAACAGTGGTTTCGAAACCACGAATCTGAGGTTGAAAATTTTATGACTAGGTGTTTAATTTGATGTTTAGGACTAAATTGAAATAGGTGAAAAATGTGTGTTCTAGTTCATAAGGTACTTGATTGAAATGGGGGTTTTAATTAGAGGTCCTTAAATGGCAATTAGACCATTATACTTTATATGGACAAAAATGGGCATGAATAGGACAAAATTTTAAAGAAAGGCCTTAAGGGTATTTTTGTCATTTGGTAATTAAAAGAAATAAAATGGGAAAAATAAGCCAAAATTTTGTCCATCCATCTTCTTCCTTGGCCGAAACTTGTATGTTCACCATAGCTAGGGTTTTTTCCAAGCTTTCAAGCTCAATAGTAAGTGTATTCAAGCCCCGTTTTTAATGTTCTTTACATTTTTGAAATCCTCGTAGCTCGGTTTAAAAATTTATCCATGAATAATATGCATTTATTTTGATGTTTGATGTTAGAAAATGAATGTTTAAAGTTCAGAGAACGATCTTTTCTAAGCGATTTTTAGCGAAAACGAGCAAAACGGCATAATCGGTAAAAATACCTATTGTTCATAACTATGTGTTAGAGTGAGAATTTGATGTTGCCATAGAAGAGAAAAATGATCAGCATGTCATGAAACATAAGAATAAGGGGGCAAAAACGTAATTTTTCCATAATATGATTTTTGGATTGAAATAGATAGCATGAGTGTTAAATGAGCTAAATGTGTTGTTATAGATCAAGAAAGGCGTGGAATCGACCTCGAACAGGGGAAGGAAAAGATTTTGGACTAAATTGCAAAATTTTCATATTTTGCACTGAGGTAACTTTGTATGTAAATAATGCATTATCTTTATTTACGTTTTATATTTCAGCATATTATATATATTTTAGTTGATTTTGAATCATAATCAACTATTGGAAGAATAGAAATAAGTAATAGAGAGAAAAATCTCGGTTGAACCTTTGGAAAGATTGGATAATACAGATGGTACGTAGCTAGGTCACATGTAACGCCCCGTACGCGAGACCGTCGCCGGAGTCGAGCACGAGGTGTTACTAAACTTAATTTCATCAATTAAACAGCTTAAACAATTTATTTTTAAAATTTCTAGACAAGCTAGCTAACTGCGTCACAGTCGCTTAAAAATTTATATCTCGAGTTCCAAAACTCGTAATCCAATTCCGTAAATTTTCTCTGAAACTAGACTCATATATCTATTTACTAATTTTTTTCTATAAGTTTTGGTTTGGCCAATTAGTACAGTTTATTAGTTAAAGTCTCCCCTGTTTTAGGGTACAATTGCTCTGACCTCTGTGTATTACGAATCAGATATCTCCCTGTACAGAGTTTCAATGACTATGCAGTTTGTTTCTCTTAAAACTAGACTCTATAAGGAATCTGTACATCTAAAGCATAACTTCTAATTATTTTTATGAAATTTATGGTAAATTTCCAAAGTCAAAACAGGGGATCTAGAAATCGCTCTGGCCCTATTTCACAAAAAATTAAACATCTCATAGAATATCATTCATATACCTATTTTGTTCCATCCATATGAAAATATATGAAAATAGACTCATTAAGCTTCCATTCTATAACTTATTCATCATTTAAGTCCATTTCTACTATTTTTAGTGATTTTTCCAATTCACGTCACTGCTGCTGTGTGATTCTATTTTATAACCAATTTCACCATTTTATGGTTTTCCATGGACTAAGTAACACATTAAACATACATGACATCAAATATGATATCGATTGGCCATTCCAATGGCTAATCATTCACAAACTCTTTTCTTACCAAAGCATAATCATATCATAAGATCATTTACACAAAGTGAGTATTTTGCCATACATGCCACATTCAAGATACACAAGCCATTATACCAATTTGGGCCTTCGGATAGTGTGAACGAGTCTTCGACCTATCCCGATTCTCAAGCCGGTTTGTCAAAACTACAATGAAGGAAAAGGAAGGAGTAAGCATAAATGCTTAGTAAGTTCACATGCAAATAGTAAGTAACATAATCATACAATTCCACATAAAAACATCATTTGCATAAACAACACCAAGACATTCATGTTACATTTGCATTTAATATCATGCTACGATTTCATCATACCAAGTTCTCAACCCGAAGAATTAAGCACATACTTGTCAAATTTTCTCATTTACCACACTTACCAACATGTCACCTTCGTTTTAGGCATTCTCCTTATTCTCTTAACATTCACCCGTTGAACACATCGGAATATAATTTGAATACACAAAAAGTTTGTACATAAGTGCCACATATGTAGCCAAGCTACCATGTAACCCGCCCATAAGCGAACTCAGACTCAACTCTACGAGCTCGGATGCCTAGTTACATCTCATGAACTCGGACTCAACTCAACGAGTTCGGACATTTGCATCCATAAGTGAACTCGGACTTGACTCAACAAGTTCGGATGCCCAAGTATCCTAATCTATTCCTAAGGTTCAAACGGGCTTTTTCCTCGATTACACATCTTTGCCGTCTTCCACGGAACATCGAAACCGATACTCGGTAGCAATTCATAATTTACATATTATTCAATAATAACCATAAAGCATAATATTTCATGATATTAATCATCATATCACATAAATAATATTAAATTACTTAGAATGACAATTATGTTACTACATTTACACATGAACTTACCTCGATACAAAATATTAGCAATCAAGCTTATTCCTCGTAAACTTTGTTTTTCCCTCGATCACGACTTGAATCTCATTTCTCTTGATCTATAATGCCAAATTAATATTATTTAATACATACATTCATCAAAACAGCCCCAAATACGAACTTTGGCAAAATTATCATTTTTTCCCTAAACTTTTGCAAAATTACACTTTTACCCCTAGGCTCGGGAATTAAAATTCATCCCATTTTATTATGTGTAATGACATGCTGATCATTTTTCCCTTCTATGGCAACATCAAATTCTCATTCTAACATGTACTTATAACTATTAGGTATTTTTACCGATTAAGCCATTTTTCTTGTTTTCACTTAAAACCGAGTAACACAAGTTGTCTAGCATAATTTAAAACCTCATATTATATCATAAAACACCAAAATATGCAAATTTCACCTATGGGTATTTTTCCAAATATGAACCCTAGGTTAAATTATTGCTAGCATAAGCTAAATCAAGTTACCGGGACTCCAAAAACGTAAAGAACATTAAAAACGGGGCTTGGAATCACTTACTATGGAGCTTGGAAGCTTGAAACAAACCCTAGCTATGGAGAACCCTTGAAATTTCGTCCTAATGAAGAAGATGGACATATTTTGCCATATTTTTCCTTTTTTTAGTCTTTTAATTACCAAATGACTAAAATACCCTTCATTACTAAACTTTCAAAATTTCCATCCATGTCCAATTTTTGTCCAAAACTTAGAAATTGGTGAAATTTCTATTTAAGACCTTCTAATTAATATTCCAAAGCAATTTCATACTAAAAACTTCTAGAATGCAAGTTTTGCAACTTATTCAATTTAGTCCCTAATTTCAAATTAATCACTTTATGCATAGAATTTTTCACGAAATTTTCACACAATCATGCAATCATATCATAGACCTCAAAATAATCATAAAATAATTATTTCTCTCTCAAATTTGTGGTCACAAAACCACTATCCCGATAAGGCACTAATTCGGGATATTACAACTCTCCCCCCTTTAAGGATTTTCGTCCTCGAAAATCTTACCGGTAAACAGGTGTGGGTATTGATTTCTCATAGTTTCATCAGGTTCCCATGTAGTCTCTTCTACCCCGTGCTTTTGCCAAAATATTTTCATGAGAGCGACACTTTTAAAAATACCTTATCACTAACTTGAAACTCGATTTCCTTTCGTTTCAAATCCGCATAAGATTTATGTCTATACTTTCACTTTTTTTTCAGTTTCTTTTATTAGACCAACTTCATAAATCTGATTTTCCTTGAGTTCAGTCTAATACAATGGTGTCTGACATTTACGACCATACAATGCTTCATAAGGTGCCATCTTCAAACTTGTCTAATAATTATTATTATTATAAGCAAATTCTACCAACGGTAAGTATCTTTCCCAACTACCTTGAAATTCCAATACACAACATCTGAGCATGTCTTCAAGAATCTGAATCACTCTCTCTCATCATCCCATCAGCTTTGTAGATGAAAAGCAGTGCTGAAATTTAACTTTGTACCTAATGCCTCTTGCAATTTTTGCCAAAACCGCGAAGTAAATCTTGGATTTCTATCCGAAATAATTGACAAAGGTATCCCATGAAGTCTAACAATCTCACTGATATACAATTCAGCCAACTTTTTAAGAGAATAATACGTACGTACTGGAATAAAATGAGCCGATTTAGTCAGTCTGTCAACTATTACCTAGATGGCTTCTTTCTTCCCCGGAGTTAACGGCAACCCTGATACAAAATCCATAGTAATTCGATCCCATTTCCATTCAGGAACCATGACAGGCTGGAGTAGTCCCAAAGGTACTTGGTGTTCAGCTTACACTTGTTGACAAATTAAGCACTTTGATACAAACTCGGAGATATCTCTTTTCATTCCATTCCACCAATACATTTTCTTCAAATCATTATATATTTTCGTACTGCTCGGGTGAACCGCCAAACAACCATTATTTGCTTCATGCAAAATATTTTGAATCAACTCATCATTTTTCGGTACACAAATCCAGTTTTTAAACATTAAGCAACCATCAGAATCGATTCTGAAATCTGACCCCATATCAGCTTCACACTGTTTTCTCTTGGCTTGCAAATCTTCATCGCTTTTCTAAGCTTCACAAATCTCTTGTAAAAACATCGATCTTGTTCTTAACTCTGCTAAAATCGAACCATCATCTGATACCTTTAACTGAGTGTTCATAGCTCTCAAAGCAAATAGCAACTTTCTGCTCAAAGCATCGGCAACCACATTCGCTTTTCCCGGATGGTAATCAATAACAAGCTCGTAATCTTTCAATAACTCCAACCATCTCCGCTGTCTCAAATGCAAGTCTTTTTGTGACATCAAGTACTTAAGACTTTTATGGTCAGTATATACTCGGCATTTTTCACCATACAGATAATGTCACCAAATCTTCAAAGCAAATACTATAGCAGCCAATTCCAAATCATGAGTCGGATAATTTCTTTCGTGAGATTTTAACTGCCTCGAAGCATAAGCCACCACTTTGCCTTCTTGCATAAGTACACATCCTAAGCCATTTCGAGAAGCATCACTATACACCACAAATTCTTTACCTGATTCGGGTTGTACTAACACTGGTACTTTAGTTTGTAACTTTTTCAATTCTTTAAAACTCTGTTGACATTCTTCCGTTCACTCAAACTTAACATCCTTTCGGAATAATCTATTATAGGAGCAGCAATTATAAAAAATCCATTCACAAATCGTAAATAATAACCAGCTAGACCCAAGAAACTTCTAACCTCTGTCACATTCTTCGGTGGTTTCCAATCAACAATAGTCGAAATTTTACTGGGATAAACCCGTATACCATCACCCGAAACAATATGACCCAAGAATCCAACTTCTCGAAGCCAAAACTCACTTTTACTAAACTTGGCATATAACTGCTTATCTCTCAAAGTTTGCAAAACTATCCTCAAATGCTTAGCATGCTCTGTCTCATCTTTTGAATAAATTAATATATCATCAATAAACACCACAACAAATTTGTCCAAGTATGGCCGAAATATACGATTCATCAAATCTATAAACACAGCAGGAGCATTTGTTAATTCGAATGGCATGACCAAAAATTCATAATGACCGTACCTTGTTCTAAAAGCAGTTTTAGGCACATCCGACTCTTTTACTCGTAGCTGGTAATACCCAGATCTCAAGTCAATCTTTGAAAACCATGTCGCTCCTTTCAGCTGATCAAACAAATCATCAATTCTCGGCAACGGATACTTGTTCTTGATTGTCACCTTGTTTAATTGCTAATAGTCAACACACAATCTCATAGAACCATCCTTCTTTTTCACAAATAATACGGGAGCACCCCAAGGTGAAAAACTCGATCTCACAAAGCCTTTGTCAGTCAATTCTTGCAATTGCAACTTTAATTCCTTCAACTCTGCTGGTGCCATTCTATACGGAGCAATCGAGATTGGAGCTGTTCCCGGTATCAAATCAATACCAAATTCTACTTCCCTGACTGGAGGCAAACCCGACAATTCTTCTGGAAATACATCCGCAAACTCACTCACAATCGCCATTGATTCAACTTTCTTTTCAATTTCTTTTGTATTAATTACATACGCCAAATAAACTTCATAACCCTTCCTCAAATATCTCTGAGCCAACATCGAAGAAATCACACTAGATAGTGCCTCTGATTTGCCTAGTTCAACCCGTAGAATTTCACCACTTTCACACTTTAATTCTATAACCTTTTCTTTGCAATTTACTATAGCATCATGCAATGTTAACCAATCCATACCCAAAATGACATCGAATTCATCAAATGGCAACAACATCAAGTCGGCCGGAAAATAATGACCCCTAATCATCAAAGGACATTTCTTCCATACTTTATCACCTATGACACATTTGCCTAATGGGTTCGACACTTTTACCATAAATTTCGTAGACTCAACAGGTATGTTCATATTAGACATCAATTTCATGCACACATACGAATGAGTAGAACCAGGGTCGATCAAAGCAATAACATTAATATCATAAAGAGAGAAAGTACCGGTAATCACGTCGGGAGACTAAGCATCTTCACGCGCCCTTATGGCATAAGCTCTAGCCGGAGCTCTAGCTTCAGATTTAATCGCAAAATCTCTGACTACATTCTTGCTGCTTGCCTCATTCCCAACTCTTCTCGAAGATCTTCCTCTTGAAACTACACTATTAAGTTTTGCACTCTGAAAATTTTCTTTCTCATTCATCTCCAGACAATTTTTAATGAAATGATCTGGAGAACCACACCGGTAATAGGATCTATCATTAATTCTACATCGACCAAAATGACTTCTACCACATCTTTGGCACTCGGGTCCAATAAGTCTAGAATTTCCCAAGTCACTTTCTCTTTCAGAACCACTAAAATTAATGTCTTCCACCAATGATAAGTCGAATCCCTCAGCAATGATATAGCACATTTCAAGCATTCCTCAGGTGTACAAGACAATTCATCAAATACTTGAATAGAATTCTCAAGCCAAAACTCTGCTTTCTCAGCATCATCATCAACATTTGCCCTGAATTCTTCGCCCCCTTGCTTACGGATTCAGTCAACTGGAGTTCTGTGAAATTTCATCAGATCCATACCTTAAGGCATCGGGGGTACAGGTTGAGGAATCGGGGGAGGTGGGGGAGGTTGTACATTCAAGTTCGTACAAATGAACTCAGTATACCAGGCACTCATCATCTGGAGAAAGGCTTCTCGAGCCCCTTCTCCTCCTCCTTAACCAACAGTAGGAGGTGGATTTTCGGTTGGCACCGCCCCTTCAGACGGAGCCGGTGCATTACTTTCTACATCATCAGCCACAGCTAGATCGGGATCCATTTACTATAAAAAAATCATTTAAGAGGTCAGAAGTCGTCACACTATCACAATATATCTATCTATGGCATGTATAGCAAAATCCGTACATACAACACGTTAGTCCGAGAATCGACTAAACCTGCTCTGATACCACCAAATGTAACGCCCCGTACCCGAGACCGTCACTGGAGTCGAGCACGAGGTGTTACTAAACTTAATTTCATCAATTAAACAGCTTAAGCAATTTATTTTTAAAATTTCCAGACAAGCTGGCTAACTGCATCACAGTCGCTTAAAAATTCATATCTCGAGTTTCAAAACTCGAAATCCAATTTCGTAAATTTTCCCTGAAACTAGACTCATATATCTATGTACTAACTATTTTCTAAAATTTTTGTTCAGGCCAATTAGTACAGTTTATTAGTTAAAGTCTCCCCTATTTTAGAGTACGACTGCTCTGACCTCTGTGTATTACGAATCAGATATCTCCATGTACAGAGTTTCAATGACTATTCTATTTGTTTTTATTAAAACTATACTCTATAAGGAATCTGTACATATAAAGAATGACTTCTAATTATTTTTATGAAATTTATGTGAATTTCCAAATTTAGAATAGGGGATCTAGAAATCGCTCTGGCCCTATTTCACGAAAATTTAAACATCTCATAGAATATCATTCATATACCTGTTTTGTTCCATCCATATGAAAATAGGCTCATTAAGCTTCGATTCTATCACTTATTCATCATTTAAATCCACTTCTACTATTTTTAGTGATTTTTCCAATTCATGTCACTGCTGCTGTGTGATTCTATTTTATAACCAATTTCACCATTTTATGGTTTTCCATAGACTAAGTAACACATTAAACATACATGGCATCAAATATGATCTAGATTGGTCATTCCAATGGCTAATCATTCACAAACTCTTTTCTTGCCAAAGCATAATCATATCATAAGATCATTTACACAAAGTGAGTATTTTGCCATACATGCCACATTCAAGATACATAAGCCATTTTACCAATTTAGGCCTTCAGATAGTGTGAACGAGTCTTCGACCTATCCCGATTCTCAAGCCGGTTTGTCAAAACTACAATGAAGGAAAAGGAAGGAGTAAGCATAAATGCTTAGTAAGTTCACATGCAAATAGTAAGTAACATAATCATACAATTCCATATAAAAACATCATTTGCATAAACAACACCAAGACATTCATGTTACATTTGCATTTAATATCATGCTACGATTTCATCATACCAAGTTCTCAACCCGAAGATTTAAGCACATACCTGTCAAATTTTCTCATTTACCACACTTACCAACATGTATCCTTCGTTTTAGGCATTCTCCTTATTCTCTTGACATTCACCCGTTGAACATATCGGAATATAATTCGAATACACGTAAAGTTTGTACATAAGGGCCACATATGTAGCCAAGCTACCATGTAACCCGCCCATAAGCGAACTGGGACTCAACTCAACGAGTTCGGACATTTGTATCCATAAGTGAACTCGGAATCGACTCAACGAGTTCAGATGCCCAAGTATCCTAATCTATTCCTATGGTTCAAACAGGCTTTTTCCTCGATTACACATCTTTTCTGTCTTCCACGGAACATCGAAACCGATACTCGGTAGCAATTCATAATTTACATATTATTCAATAATAACCATAAAGCATAATATTTCATGATATTAATCATCATATCACATAAATAATATTAAATTACTTAGAATGACAATTATGTTACTACATTTACACATGAACTTACCTCGATACAAAATATTAGCAATCAAGCCTATTCCTCGTAAACTTTATTTTTCCCTCGATCACGACTTGAATCTCGCTTCTCTTGATATATAATGCCAAATTAATCTTATTTAATACATACATTCATCAAAACAGCCCCAAATACGAACTTTGGAAAAATTACCGTTTTGCCCCTAAACTTTTGCAAAATTACACTTTTGCCCCTAGGCTCGGGAATTAAACTTCATCCCATTTTATTATGTGTAATGACATGCTGATCATTTTTCCCTTCTATGGCAACATCAAATTCTCATTCTAACATGTACTTATAACTATTAGGTATTTTTACCGATTAAGCCCTTTTTCTCGTTTTCACTTAAAACTGAGTAGCACAAGTTGTCTAGCATAACTTAAAACCTCATATTCTATCATAAAACACCAAAGTACACAAATTTCACCTATGGGTATTTTTCAAAATATGAACCCTAGGTTAAATTATTGCTAGCATAAGCTAAATCAAGTTACCAGGACTCCAAAAACGTAAAGAACATTAAAAACGGGGCTTGGAATCACTTACTATGGAGCTTGGAAGCTTGAAACAAACCCTAGCTATGGAGAACACTTGAAATTTCATCCTAATGAAGAAGATGGACATATTTTGTCATCTTTTTCCTTTTTTTTAATCTTTTAATTAACAAATGACTAAAATACCCTTCATTACTAAACTTTCGAAATTTCCATCCATGTCCAATTTTTGTCCAAAACTTAGAAATTGGTCAAATTTCTATTTAAGACCTCATAATTAATATTCCAAAGCAATTTCATACTAAAAACTTCTAGAATGCAAGTTTTGCAACTTATTCAATTTAGTCCCTAATTTCAAATTAATCACTTTATGCATAGAATTTTTTCACGAAATTTTTTCACGAAATTTTCACACAATCATGCAATCATATCATAGACCTCAAAATAATCATAAAATAATTATTTCTCTCTCAGATTTGTAGTCACGAAACCACTAGTCTAATTAGGCCCTAATTCGGGATATTACATCACATGTGTGGTGCTTAGGGCACATCATGTGTACAAGAGAGCTACGAGATACTATGGGGTAGCTAGGTCACATGTGTGATACGGGATGTATACCATGTAGAGAAAAGAGCTACGGGAGAGGATAAATGTAGCTAGGTCTTATGTGTGGTTCCAAGTGAAGGACACCATGTAGACAAGGGAGCTACAATATAAACTGGCTCGGTCACATGGGTAGTACTAAATGTTCACCATGTGTACAAGAGAGCCGAACTATGTGAAATATGATGGGTGGAGCTATGTGCTGAAACCACCAAGTATCGAGGATTGATCTGAAGTGTTCAACGGGATGATTTTATGGTGACATTGTAATCATGGACCTATACTTGTGATGTATGAAATGTGGTGAAAATGAATTGTGATATGCATGTTAAAATGAGGTTAATACAAAGAAAGTGTGAAAGAGTGAATTAGCAATAATACAATTTTGGACAATCGCAGTGACAGAATGAGATATGAAATTAAAGCTTAACGAGTCTGTTTTCATGTAAAATAAACAGAGCAAGTAAACAAATCCTATAATTTGTGATATTTATATTTTTGTGAGACTTGTTCAGAATGACTACATGATCCCCTGTTCTGACTTTGAAAAATCATTAAAAATTGTACAAAACTAATTAAGAAATATAGTTTATATGCATAGATTCCTTATTGAGTCTAGTTTTAAATGAAACAAATTTCATGGCTATTTTACTTTTTTATAGGGAGAAAACCAATTCGTAGTGAACAGAGGTTAGATCAGTCAAGCTGTATAATAGGGGAAACTTTAACTAATAAACTGTACTAATTGTCTAAACCAAAAATTCTAGAAACATTTTAGTAAGAAGTAATATGAGTCTAGTTTCAGGAAAATTTTACGGATTTGAATTTCGAGTTTTGTAACTCGAGTTATGATTTATTCAGTGAACATGACGCAAGAGGGACAACTTGATCAAATTGGAGTAAATAGTGAAATTAAAATAGATATGGTTGAGTTATTTTGTGAACATATTAGATTCCTTATTCATTATTTATATACTTACTTACTAAGCTATAAGCTTACTTTCTTTTCTCTCTTTTGTTTTATAGTGTCATCCAACTAGCACAGGAGTTAGAGATCATTGAAGATCTGTCCGCACTATCAATACTTTTGGTATTTGAACTAAACATTTTGAATTATGGCATGTATAGTAGGCTTAGTTATTTTGTTACATGTCATAATTACCTCGGTATAAAATATTAGTTACAGTATTTGACAGATTATTTTGTACAAAGCCATTGAAATTGACTAATATTGTTAAAGGCATATGTTATAATGATTCATGATCTAATTGGATGTCATATTTTTGTCTCCATTTTATTTAATGGTATGTATTATGATCTGGTAATACCTCGTACCCTATTCCGGCGTCGGGTACGAGTAAGGGGTGTTACAATTTTGCCCTCATGAGGTAAAATGACTATTTTGCCCTTATATGGTAAAATGACTATTTTGCCCTTATATGGTAAAATGACTGTTTTTCCCTTATATGGTAAAATGACTATTTTGCCCTTATGTGGTAAAATGACTGTTTTGCCCTTATGTGGTAAAATGACTATTTTTCCCTTATGTAGTAAATGATTGTTTTGCCCCTATGTGATATATGTTTATATTTTAGCATACTATTGTAACTGTGTTGAGTAGTTGTTTAATATGATGATATGACATGACATGTGGCATGTTGCATTGCATGAGGGTGAGATTTTATATGATTGGAGGAAATGTACTGTACTGGCAGCTCTACTGCAAATCACTGATGGCTTTAAGCCTATTATACAGGAAGCTTTGCTGCAAATACTGTTTAGTGCCGTAACCGATGCTAATTCTGGAGTGTAGGGTTAGGTGGCTCGATTTTATCCCCACATGGTGTGTAAGGTTGGTACGGAGATGGTGTGTCGAGGGTGGATGGGTAAGACACGCATCATTGTATCGCGATCTTGCATCATTGCTTTACTATTATTGCAATCGCTTCTCATTCTCGTAATGGGCCGAGGCCCGAATATATAATTGCTTCTGTATTGAGATGGGCTAAAGCTCAAACTGATAATGCCACTGTTATTGATATCGGCTTAGGCCCAGACTGTATTTGTTCACTGTATGTTTGACTGTCTGTTTATTAAGGGATTACACACTGAGTTTTCGTAAACTTGCCCATCTATTTAACTGTACAAGTAATCCCAGTCTTAGGCGAATTGGTGCTGCGAGGGACTCTAAGGTGGCCACCCAACAGCTTACGGTCCCATATTTGTCTTTAATTTATGGGATAAGTAGCTTATTTTGGGTATTTTTATGTAATAAGGCCCCTTTAAAGTTTTATTTTTAATTTGGGGTTTTCAATTGCTTTGCTTTATAACTGCTAGCAGTAGGAAAAGTTGCGGGTTTTCAAAAGATAAATGGTTTTCAAAAATACCATGAATACGTAATCGATTTTAAGAGCTTCTGCAAGAAAAAAAAATGTTTTACAAGTAAAACGCAAGTACGCAACTATTTAAAAAAAACTTTCGCTATAAACGAGATTTTGAAATTAATAATGTTTTTATGAATATAATTTTTGATGATGACTCAAGTTTTAAAATCATCTTTGAGATCACACAAACAGGATAAATAAATATTGGCTTTTTAAACGAGATCACAATTTACGAAAAACACTTCAACGTGACATCGCAGATTCAGCCATGACGTCCGAGCTGGGTTTGTGGTGTTACAGAGTGAAGCTTTGTCAGGGAAAAAGTCCAGACATTTTGCCAGCATGGATGTCGTGGGAATGCCAAGAAGACCAAGTCAACATTTTTCACACAACAATCCCAGCTCAAATTCAAACTTGTACTAGATATGAGAAGATAATCACAAGCTGTTAGTTGACCCTAGTCTAATATATCTATAAAAGTTGATGAAGGGGACCTTACAAATGGGGGAAAAAGTTAGAGAGATCCTTAGGCGTGAATAAGGATTCAGCTGCACAAAGGAAAGGGTGTCGAAGGCAATCCTTCTTAGCCATCACTGGATGTTGTGTTCTCGAAGTGTGGACTGGGCAAGCAGAAGTTGTGTTGCAACATTGAAGATAGTTTTGGAATTCCTTTTGCGCTATGTTGCAACCTAGCTACTAGTATTGGGTTAATATGGCTTCTAATGGTCTCCTACACTAGAAGGACTCAAATTTCACATTCGGGTAACTCAAGGTTAGCTCACCCTTAAGCCTCATTTGGCTCTTAAGGTTAACAAAGGACTCAAATTACACATTTTATTAACTTAACTAATAATTAAAACTTAACTAAAATGCTAACGTTCAAGCTCCTAAAGTGCGAAAAATAGTTTAATATGCTACACTAAAATGCGACAAATCAAACTCTCCCACACTTAAGTCATTGTTTTTCCTCAAGTAACACCAACAAAAATAAAAAATGAAAAGGCGACCCTTGAAAAAGTATGGTACAAGTGTTTACTTGGAGCACATGGATAGACATTTCATACTCACACATAATCTTGGCATGAGATATAACTAACTTAGCACTTTTGATGTCAAAACATCTAAGTTCAGTATATATTACACAGCATACAAGCATTAAAGGTCTCAAATATATGACTTAATCAATAAATTATAAAATTAACTTGATTATCCTAGTAGGATGCAAACAGTCAATAAAGAAATTATTTAGTATTGTTTTGAATTATGAATAAGTTTACCTAGATCGCATAGGGCTTTCCGGCTTGTAACGTTAGGGTAGGTATTGATTTAAAGAATAATAAGCATCAAATGGTTTCAAGCACGAAAATAGTTTGACACACCATATTTTCCCCTATTTTCCCCCTTAGTAACCCCTTGCTGCTCACCGCCTTATTTCTTCTTCTTTCACCTTCCTTATTTCTCCACATAGGTAGTCACAAAATAATATAACAAGTATAGTTAGCTCACGAGTTTTTGTGCACTAATGAATATGCTTTTTAACTTTTGTGACTTTGACACATTTTTTCTTTTTTCAATATGTCTCACTCACAAATGCTTTTACTTTTCAAGTATCTTTTTCTACTAGTTTTGATTTTTTTCTTTTTAAAATTTTCAAGCATCACTATATCATACTGATCCCTCCTATTTCACTCTATTTTTAAAAAATCCACCATAATGTATCTACTTAACCCTTAATTTTCAAACATTTCTAGTCATGCAGTTCAGGACCAAAGATAAAGAAGAGGGTTAGATTTTTTACTCTAGGTGTATACCAAACAATGCGTTAGGCCATCCCTATGAATCTCAATATTCAAAACTCTAATAAACCAAACAACCACAAATTCAATAATTTATCATTTATGCCATCATGCTTTTTTCCTTGTATTCTCTATATCATTTAGTATATTCAAATTCTAAATACCTATTTTACAGTGTAAATTATAGAACTTATTGGTCAAAAAACCAATAATTTAAAGTCACCTATCCTCATGCAAAATTTATTGTAAATATAAACAACCTATGTACATGCTCCTGACCAGTCACTTATATTTTTACAAGTTCAACAATTGACAAGAAAATCAAAGAAAAGCATAAAAATTTAATAGAAATTTTCTGTTACCCCCACACTATAGATAACATATTGTCCTCAATGTGTAGACCCTAAAAAGAGAAGCAAAGAAGTTACCCGATTGATATCCACGACCTACTTACCTGGGTAAGAGTAAGAGAAGAGTGGGTGAGTTCATTTAGAACTCAGTGAATAATCAGAATTCTCAAAATATGCCATAAAATAGTATTTTTAAATAGTAGTAAATTATAGCTTGAAAACATTTTGCGTGTTGGGTTCGTGGGTGAGGTTGTGAGACTGAGTTCTTAATTTCTGTTGGAAAAGCCACCAAATCTATAGGGGAACATGCATCCTCTGCTATCACAGTCCGTGAATTAGAATCCCCTAAGCCAGTGCAGACAAATGAGTCAGTAACCTTTTTGTATAAAGCAGCAAAGGAACGATATCACAATAACATATTGAAGCGAAACTTTCATCCCAAGCACGGCATTTCTCTTTCGCTGCAACAAGACTTAGGTAAACACGTCTACAAGACCATCTTGAAGTTAAAGTGGGAAACTTTTTGCACCCATCCTAGTAGCTACTCTCCTTTACTGTTATGTGAATTTTATGCTAATCTCTATAATCATGAGTTAGAGTTCATTTTCATTTGAGAAGGTTTAATATCATGGGATACTGTAAACATCAACGTGTTGTACAACACCAAGGTCGATGTTGATGAACACTCAGATTTTATCGATGACATCATAGATAAAAAACAAGACCTGTTGGTGAGAGACTTGTGTGTCAAAGGAGTAGTGTGGACGGGCTCCCATCAAAAGAACTATACGAAGCACTGTCACTTCTTGACGTTACAAGGCAAAATTTGGTTCCATTTTGTCAACTGCGGACTAAAGCTCTCCACTCACAGCACCACAGTCACCCTAGACGGAATATGTCTGATGCTTTCTATTGTTAAGGGTAGAAAAATTGATGTAGGCACAATACTTCACCAAGAAATAGTTGACTACACCGTAAGGCAGACTAGGATCTTGGTTTTCCCCTCACTGGTGATGTTATTGAGCCACTAAAGAGGAATTGTGCCCCGTGTTGGTGAGGAAGTCTTAGAAAATAAGAGCCTAATCAATGAAATCTCTGTAGAAAGAATGACTTGATGCAAGGACATGTTGATATTGAAGGAGGCAAAGACTAGCAAGACAAGAAAGGGCAAAGTCAAAGCCGATAGAAATGGAACAAATCTGAATCTGAGACATCATTATGGCACAAACTAAAGGATGTCAAAAAAATGGTAAATTCCATCAACAATAAGTAGATCAGGCATGTAGCTACAGAAGAAGATATGGAGAATTCTCATAATTTGTTTTATGCTTATACCAAAACATGGAACAGTTCTATTGTAGCCACATTAGGCCAATTGAGCCCATCCCTACTATTGGAATTCCCTGTGATTCTACCAATCATTCATAATTATGACCTCTCTTCCTCGGATGATGACTTAGAAGACTGAGATAGATCGATGGCATCCCCACCCATTATGTAGGTCTCTGATAATGAAAAAGAAGAAGAACCTAATGACATTAAAGAATGCCTACGAAAGATTACTAGCTTGTTTAAGAATGATCTTTTTGTTGATCAACAAGACACTGTTGTTGAGAAGAAAGTTGTTACAGAAGAGGAACTTGTTGCTGAAGAAGAAAAAGTTACTAAAAATGAGAAAGAAAAAGAAGAAGAAGATTCTATTAAGAAGATTGTCACCGCACCCGAGTCTGTGGGTCTAAATATTGATAATTTGGAGCAAACTAGAGCAAGACCGGTGAAAGTTGTTGAGGTAACCAGTGAGGAGCGATGCGATTTTTTGGCAATACTGGTCTATACTGGACCACTCCAAGTGGCCTCTCCTACCCAGGAAATAGCTGATGATGCCGGGGAAGAGCCAGAAACTGAGGAGCAATTCGAAGATCGCACAAAGCCGAAAGAAAAGAGAAAGAAGTGCTCCAAGGATAAAAAAAATGAAAGAAGGAGGAGAAGGAAACATGTAGCTACATCGATAGCTGTGGATAACTAAGTTAGTTTATTTTAAGCTTTAGTTATAGTATTTATGTATTGCATATAGCTGTAGGTTTTATTTTGATAAGTATATATTGTCATTGTATTTTTATTGTCATTAAATTTTCATGTTAGCACATTGGCGACAATGCAAACTTTATGGTTGGAGGAATGCACATGGGGCATGGAAATGCACCCACATTTCAAATTTTTTTCTCGAAAATGAAGCATGTAAGGTTTAATTATAGTTAATGAAAATTGTTCAATAATTTTTGTTACATTCAATGCTTAATTCTTAAATCATGTAAATTATCAATGAATGAGTTGGATAAATTTGACAGAAAGTTGTAGCTGCAATTCTTTGATGAATGGATTAGGTTGCATTAGTAATAGATGACTACTATCATTCCTTAAATCCTGAATGAATCTGCTTTTTACAACTGATTATATATGTATATATAGTTATAAATGAGAGACACTCCAAAGTGGGTGTAGTATGGAATGTTAAAGAGGGAACACTCCAATACAAGTGTTAGAAAAATCAATCTAGCCAAAGGTTATCGCTGCATGAGTTTGTGTCGATGCAATTACGTACTCCCTAGGGGTTTGTTGTGTAACACCCCTTACTCGTGTTCAACACCGGAACAGGGTATGAGGCATTATCAGACATAAACACATGCAATAATATAAAACCGAGTCATGAATTTGCGTTTAAATTTAAAACTTTTCACATTTCATCTTAACGTCCCTAATGCGGGCCTATGAAACCCAAATCATGCTTTGGAAACGGTTCGGGACCAAACCGAGAACTTTAGAAAACTTTGAAAAATTTCATGAAAAACAAAGGCACACTCCCATGTGATATTAGGACACGGTCGTGTGGCTCGGATGGCCATGTACCTAGCCCATGCATTAATCTGACTTGTCGTTGCGAACAAATTTACATCACACATAGATATCACCACTTATTCGTCCACATATGTAAGCATAAACATCATTGAAATGCATCATCATAGACTTATAATATAGCCAATATACCAACATCAAATGGCATTACACAACAATGAACTTTAAAATACCATAGGCCAACATTTTAGGCCAAAACAATTATGACACGTACAAAAATAACCAAGTCCCCTATACATGCCATGGCCTTAAGTATAAGAATTATCAATACCCAATTTGTTAGTTTGATAGTGTGATAGGTTCTCCAGCGACTTCCAACCTGAGCTAACCTGAGGACATTATAAACACAGAAAATAAAATGAGTCAGCTATATAGCTTAGTAAGTTGGTATGTAAATAATAAGAAATTTATTAACATACTTTTACCAATTCTCACAATATGTTCTCAAGATAATACAATCATAATTGCACATAGTTCCACTATTTACTCTTGTTCATCTCAAGCTATCTACTCGAGTCATAGTCACTAAATTATTTACATCTTAAGCTACAGAACTCCAAATTAAGATATGCTAACTTTCCCTGAAACTAGACTCACATATATTCTTACCATAAAATTTTTATAATTTTTGGTCTAGCCAATAAGTACAGTTTATTCTTTAAATCTCCCCTATTTTACTGTCCAACAGTTCCGACCCCTCTTAACTAAAATTAATTATCTTCTCATACGAGATTTAGATGATGTTCTCATTTATTTATTTTGAAAATATACTCATTAAGGATTTTAAGCATGCGAATTATAACCCATAATTATTTTTTTACAATTTTTAATGATTTTCCCAAATCAGAATAGGGGATTTCGAAATCATTCTGACTCTGTCTCACAAAACTTTAAATATCTCGTAATATGAAATTCTTTTGCTTACACCGTTTCATTTATGTGAAAATAGACTCAATAAGCTTTAATTTCATATCTTATTCAACCTCTAATTAGATTTTCATCATTTTTGATGATTTTTCACTGACACACAACTGCTGCTGTCCAAAACTATTTTATTGTTAATTTTACTCTCTCACGTTTTCTTTGTATTAACTTTCATTCAACATTCACATAGATTTCGTGCGTACTTGTATCGCTTAAATCAATTATACTTTCATTTTTTTTATCTTGGCTATGCTAGTTGATACACTTAATGTAACAACCCAATTTCAGTGAAATCAGAATAGTGGTTTCAGGACCATAGATCCGAGTCCTAAAAATAAAATTATTTAAATTTCATAGAATGATTGGTAATATGATAGGAAAATTGTATGAAAATTTTTATGGAAAAATTCTATCGATTATATGTATAATTGCAAAAAGGACTAAATTAAATAAAATGTCAAAGTTGAATTCTAGTAGCTATTAGGATTAAATAGCTATGGAATTCAAAATGTGAGGTCTTTATAAAGCAATTAAACCATTTATGAAAACTATGTAGATATTTTGGTGAATCATCCATGGAAAATTTTAAAAAGGATAAGGACTAAATTGGAAATTGAAATAATTAAAAGATGATAGATGATTAAAATGAAATTAATATCATTTTATATCATCTTCAACAAATACATGGAAACCCTAGGAGAGAGAAAGGATACTTTTCAAGCTTGAATTGGTAAGTTCTATGTCCTGTTTTTAATAATTTTCATATTTTTGAGATCGAGAAGGTTTAATTTCTCTATTTAGGGGATTAATTTGAAAAGAAATCAAAGTTTAGAAAATTTCCTATTGATGAAAATTTTGTAAATTGAAAGTTTATGATAGAAAGTGAAAGGTTAATGATGGATAAATAACTTTTACAAAGTGATTGTTAGTGAAAACATGTGTAGGGACTAAATTGAAAAGTGGTGAAATAATTGGAAAAATTCTGAAATTTGTGAAATACATGGGCTGTAAAAGTTATATCAAAATTTTGATTAGGCTTGGAATAATGAGTAAATTGCATGAATTACAATTTCCGAGCCTAGGGACGAAATTAGAATTAATTAAAAATATGAGGGCAAAATAGTACTTTTTCCTAGAATGTGAAATGGGCTCAATTGAATATGGAAATTATAAAATTGATGATTAAATTTATTTATATAGATCCGAAAGTGTTGAACAAAGACAAAGACCGAGGAAAAGAAAAAGTCTTGGATTAGACGATACGTTCGATTGTCAAGGTAAGTTCGTATAACTTAATTAAGCATGAAAATGTGTTAACTTGATTGATGGATCATGTGAATTATGACTTGTAAATGGTATGTATTTGAAGCATGTAAATATGGGCTTGGGATTTCAAAGTACTTGATGAAAAGTTACGTGAAACCGTTTGAATATTGATTTCCGATTGGACAGGTGATTACCGTGTAAATGAGGTCCTGCATATGTTGCACTAAAGATTGTCCCGAAAAGGTAATCCTTTGATCTCATCATGAAAAAGAAAGGTATACTTTGTGTATACCACTTAAAAAGGGCCATGTATACTTTGTGTATAGAATTTGAAAAGGCTATGCATACTTTGTGTATACAATTTGAAAAGGTTATGTATACTTAGTGTGTACTTCTTGAAAAGGTTATGTATACTTAGTGTGTACACTTGAAAAGGGTGTGTATACTTTGTGTGTACACTTGAAAAAGACTAGTGCACTTTGTGTGTACCATTGAAAAGGGAACGTACACCTCGAGTGTACAACTAGAAAAGGAAAGGTCCATCGAAAATTCAATAATTCAACAGAAACGACATAATAAGTGATATAAGAAGAAATGGCATGATGTGCTCATCTATGCATATTAATGTTTTTGGTACTAACCAATGTGGTTGGATGATTGTGTAAGCCATATTTGCTAGTTTGCTAAATTGATGGATAAATTGCCTTATGTGTGATTTACTTGTTATATATATAAATGGTAAGTATAGTTTGGTTATATGAACTTACTAAGCATTAATGCTTATTAGGTTTATTTTTCCTTGTTTTATAGTGCTTGAAGCTCGTGAAGGTTGGGTTTGGGTCGGAGCTATCATCACACTATCAACCCCTAGATTTTGGTATAAATGATGATCCTATTTTGTTATAATGGCATGTATAAGCTATTATGGTCAAATGATAAATATATATATTGGTTCGTAATCTAGCCATTGGAATGGCTAGTAATGCATGTTTTGAGATTGGTATGTTGTGGATTAGTACATAAAATATTTTACATGGAAACAAGTTAGATAATATTTAAAAAAAACAATATATGTGTAACGTGAAGTAAAGGTAAGTTCATAAGCATGATTTAAGATAGAAACATGTCAATTTGGGCATTGGAAATTGATTGAATTGGTGGGAATATACTTGTAAATTTTGGTGCAGGAAAATAGTTAAGTTTGGTGTGAGAAATGAGACTAGATATGGTCTTATTTCGTCCACATGGGTAAGACACATGGGCATGTGTCTAGGCTGTGTGTGACACACAAACAGCCCCATAGGCGTGTAGTTCGGCCGTGTGCCCCCTACATCCTGAATTTTAGTTTTGAATTGGCTACACGGGCTGAGACACGGCCATGTGTCTCGGCCGTGTGAAGGACACGGCCTGGAGATATGGGTGTGTGCTCTGGCCTTGTGAAGTCTGCACCTAATTTTTAGAATTTATTTAGCCACACGACCTAGGGACACGGGTGTGTGTCTTGGCCGTGTAACCTCATATTATTGCTGACGTCATAAATAGAATACCCCCTAAGTTAGACACAGCATAAGCCACGGGCGCGTGGCATGTCACACGAGCATGTCCCTTGTCCCACACGGGCATGTGCCTTGGCCATGTGCTTCAATTTGTGTGATGCCATCAGAGTCAGAGAGCTCTACGGGCAAGGGACACGGGCGTGTCCCAAGCCACACGGGCGTGTGAAAATAACACGGCCTAACCACACAAGCGTATGACCCTTCAAAACATGAAAAAAATTATAAGTAATAAATGAATTTTGAAAGTTCCCGATTTATTCTCAAGTCATTTCGAATGAATGTTTTGGGCCTCGTAAGCTCATAAAAAGAACATTACATATATGATTGACTGATTTTAATTTGAATAAAATTTTATAGCTTAGTTTTGCATGCTTGTGTATGTTTAAGACCGATAATGCCTCGTGTCCTGTTCCGGCAACAGACACGGGTGAGGGGTATTACATTTATTGGTATCAGAGTTATAGTTTAGTCTACAGTATCAGAGCTACATTTATTGATGATAGTGTGATATCTCCTGACAATTTTAAATGTGTTTTTCACATAGTAATGTCTTCCAACCGAGCAAGAGCTGATCCCGAAGAAGCTGAGAGTACCTTTCAAGCTTCCGTACGAAGGGCTACAGATAATGGTAGAAGGTTCGAGTCAGAGGGTCAAAGTGAATATAGTAAAGAAGATTTCTTTGAAATGATGGATAAATGGTTTTCTGAATATTTGAGAAGAAATCCGGCTGCTCCCCAACCACAACCTCCCCCACCTACTACACAGACTGTTCTTGAGAGATCATCAGGTACTGACGCTATTAGAATTGGTAAGGCTCCAGTTGATAAACTCAGAAAATATGGAGTTGAGGAATTTAGAGCTACAATTGATGATGATCTCGAAAAAGCTGAATTCTAGCTGGAAAATAGCACTCGAGTATTGGATAAATTATCGTGTACTCCAGCTGAATGCTTGAAATGTGTTGTATCTTTGCTAAAGGACACAGATGATCACTGGTGGAAGACTGTGAGATCTGTAGTTCGAAAAGAAAATGTAACATGATAATTCTTCCAAGCTAAATTCAGAAAGAAAAATATTAGCCAGAGATTCTTAGATCAAAAAAGGAAAGAATTTGTAGAACTTAAACAGAGGAATATGACCGTGGTAGAATATGAAAGAGAGTTCATTTGGCTAAGTCAATATGCTCATGAATGGGTCCGAACAGAGGCAAAAATGTGTAAATGTTTTGAGGAAGGGTTAAATGAATATATAAAGCTACTGATTGGCATTCTGGAAATAAGAGAGTTTCCAGCACTTGCTGACTGTGCAAAAAAAGCCAAAGAGCTAAGTAAAGAGAAGAAGAAAGCAAACAGAGAAGCCCGATCCTCTGGGAAAAAACCTATTGGTAGGTCTCAATCATTTTCTTCAAAGAAATCAAAGAGGTATCAAGAACGATCAACTACTTCGGCTGGGTATTGTGGTAAAAAGCGTGGTTTTCAAAGCTCTAATCCGAAAACCTCATCACCGTTAGTGATAAGTGTTAGAAGTGTGGGGAACACAAAGTATAATAGCCCGATTTAGGGCCTAGTCGGAACAGTGGTCTCGGGACCACAAATTTAAAGTTTGAAAAATTATTTTTATTATTATTATGAGGTTATAACATGATTATATTAGTGTATAAAAATTTTAGTGAGTTAATTTTGATATTTACGAGCCCGGTTGCGAAAAAGGACTAAATCGTAAAAAGGGCAAAAGTTACATTTTAGTACCAAAATGTCTTAAATAGCTAGAGAACTAAAATTGGGGGCCTTTAATGAGCAATTAGACCCCTAGAAACAAGGTGGCCGACCATAGGAGACAAGTTTAGTCAAAAAGTCAGTATTAGGTGACTTGATGACATAATTTTATGATAAAATAATGCCTAAAACTTAGCTATTATTTTCTTTCTTCTCCACACCTTCTCTCCACCGAAAATATCAATAAAAGAGGGGTTTTTTGAAGCTTTGAAATTTCAGCAACTTATCACCTCAACAAGTAAGTGATTTATATGTCCTTAGTTGATGATCTTTACATTTTTGAGACCCTTGAAGCATGAGCTTCCAAATGAGGGGTCTATTTTGCAAGATGATTAAAAGTTTAGGTTTTTTCAAGAATGTAATTGTGATGTTTGCTGAGTTTTTAGGGAAGAATATGAGTCTTAGAAGAGTTCTAAACAACTCTTATGAAAGGTGTTAGCATGAAAACACCTAAAGGGACTACTTTGCATAAGTTGCAAAATAGGTGATAAGTGTGTGAAATAGTGAAATTTTAGGGTTGCTATAAGAGTAGAAAGGGTTGGATTAGGCCTAAGATAAGAGGAAATTCGATAAAAGTTGATTTTCAAGCATAAGGGAAAAATGGTCATTTTACCAAAGATGTGAATTCATGATTGCATAATTGTAATTAGTAACTAAATGAGTGCATTTTGTTATTATTGATCAAGATTTGTCAAATCTGAACCTAGACCGGGGGAAAGCCAAGCAAATCGACTAAATCGACTAGTCGAGTACATTTTGTAAATTGAGGTAAGTTGTATGTAAATAATACAACTATATTAATAATATATGTGTTAAATTGTCATTGAATGGATATAGCATGAATTGCTTGACTGTGTATTGAGAATGCATAGGGAAAAAGAGATGGTAGAATTCCCATTGGAACACTAAAAAATAAACAGAATATTCAAGTTGCGACATTTAGGTTACTTAAGTGAGCTAGTGTAAGACATGTTTGGGACATGCGTCGGCCACATTATGAGAGCCAGTGTAAGACCATGTCTGAGACATGGCATTGGCATTGAGACGAGTGCTAGCGTAAGACATGTCTGGGGAACGCATCGGCCTCGATAATGATAATCAGTGTAAGACCATGTTTGGGACATGGCATCGACTTGAGATGTGAGCCAGTGTAAGACTATGTCCGGGATATAGCATCGGCACCTTACCTCAAGTTTGAGGTCTATAGAATGACCGGTAGTGTTCTGAATGGTTCGACAGTATAAGTATGTTTGTGAGTTAATAATGAAAACTTAACCATGTTGTGAGTGGTACAGGTACCTAATTGGTATGTATGAGAAATGAGCTCATTATAGAGCATATGACTTGAATGGATAGTAATGAGTAAGTCATGCTTATGCTTACCCTTGCGTTATGAGCATGATGATTATTGATGATTTGTTGTTGTATATTTATTTATATGCAACTTACTAAGCTTTTATGCTTACCCTCCTTTCTTTCCATTTTCTTATAGTGCCATCTAATTAGCTCAAGGATCACTTGAAGTCAGAGATATCGATCACACTATCGTCCGAACCCTTCGGTATGGTTGGATTCATATTTTTAAATATGGCATGTATAGGGCTTAGACTTGATTATTCTGTGTCCTTAAGCATTGGCCAGAGGTATAGGCTTGGGATAAGCCCCAAACTCTATATTTAGCCTTGATGTTGACTATTACTCATTTTGATTTTATGCAAAGATGATATTTCCTGGGTTGAGTAAATTGTCTTATGAAAGAATGTCCATAGTAGCTGAATTGGTTGTATGGTATAAGCTAGAATTGGTGTTGGTTGAGTTGTGTTAATTGATGTAAATAAGGGTGGCAAATAGGCTTGGTAAATAGCCTTATTTTGTCTACGCGGGTAGGCACACGGGCATGTGTCTAGGCCGTGTGTGATACACGGTCAGCCCTATGGGCGTGTGATGAGGTTGTGTGTCCCCTGCACGTAAAAATTTCAAGTCAATATGCATGGTAATAAACACACGGGCAGAGACACAGCCATGTGTCTTAGCCGTGTGGAGGACATGGCCTAGCACAGGGGCGTCTGCTATGACCATGTGAGATGTTGGTCAGAAACAGAATACTCAAGTTTTCTCACACGGGCTAAGACACGGGCTTGTCAATGCCGTGTTAGCAACACGGGCCAGAGACACGGGCGTATGTCTAGGCTGTGTGAAGTCTGCACTTGAATTATGTGAAATTGTGTAAATAAATTGGCCACACGGGTAAAGGACACGGGCGTGTCCCTAGGTGCACATAGGCCATCAACACGACCATGTCAATGTGGTCACATGGGCGTGTTACCCTTCCACACGGGCGTGTGCCCTGTTTTAAATGCAAAGTTTGCATAGTTTGGATAAGGACCCGGAAGGATTTCGAATGGTTTCCAATGGTCGATTTAGGCCTCGTAGGCCCATATTAAGAGGTTTAAAGTAGAAATTGAAAAAGTTGTAATTTAGGCTAAGTCTTGGTGACTTAAGATGGGTTGCATGCATGAGATCAAGTTAGGTAATGCCTTATATACCGCCCCGGCTTGGGTAACGAATATGGGGTGTTACACAAAGCCTAAATGTAGATACTATAACAAATTTCATCATGGAGAATGCCGAATGAAAACTGGTGCATGTTACAAATACGGCTCTTTTGATCACTTTTTGAAAGATTGTCCTAAAATAGCTAAAAGAGATATTGAACAGACTTCAAAGCCAAGTAACATTGCTTTGAAGGGTAGACCAACTCGACATCCTGGAAATGTTGGTGGTAGCCAAAGTGTTACAAAAGATTCAACGGTTAAATCTGAGACCCAAACTCCTGCAAGAACTTATGCCATACATGCTAGAGAGGAAGCTTCAACACCAGATGTCATTATTGATACTTTTTCTTTACTAGATACTGATATTACTGCATTAATTGATCATATTTCCATACACTCGTATATATGCACAAATTTAGTAAAAGGTTAAAAATTTACCTATTGAATTCACTAAATTTGTGGTGAAAGTTTCAAATCCCCTTGGTCAATGTGTAATGGTGGATAAAGTTTGTAAGAACTGTCCATTGATGATAAAGAGTAAATGTTTCTTGGCTGACTTGATGATATTGCCTTTTGATGAATTCGATGTTTTTTCAGGAATGGACTAGTAACCCAACATGATGCATTAGTTAATTCTAAATAGAAATACATAGTATTGAAATGTCAGGATGGTGAATTGCTTCATGTTGAATCTAACAAGTTAGATGGATTATTTAATGTAATTTCAGCAATAGCAGCAAAAAAATGTATCAGGAAAGGATATGAAGCCTACCTTGCTTATGTGTTGGATACAAAGGTAACTGGATCAAAGATTCAATCTGTGCCAGTTGTATGTGAATTTCTAGATGTGTTTCTAGAAGAATTGTCTGGCTTACCACCTATTAGAGAAGTGGAATTCTCTATAGACCTAGTTTCGGGAACAACACCAATATCAATAGCTTCTTATAGAATGGCTCCTGCTGAATTGAAGGAGTTGAAAGCACAGTTACAAGAATTCACTAACAGAGGCTTTGCTCGGCCTAGTTTCTCACCATGGGGTGCTTCAGTACTGTTTGTAAAGAAGAAAGATGGATCTCTAAGGTTGTGTATTGATTACAGACAGCTCAACAAGGTCACTATAAAGAATAAATTTCCAATACCTAGAATTGATGATTTATTTGATCAGTTGAAAGGAGCTACCGTATTTTCAAAGATCGACCTTCGTTCGGGTTATTACCAGCCTCGAGTGAAAGATTCAGATGCTCCAAAGATAGTCTTTAGGACTAGATATGGCCATTATGAATTTCTGGTGATGCCCTTTCGATTAACAAATGCACCGACAGTGTTTATGGATTTGATGAATAGGATTTTCAGACAGTACCTAGATAGGTTTGTAGTGGTATTTATAGATGATATTTTAGTCTATTCCCGAAATGAAGATGAACATGCTGAACATTTGAGAATGGTATTGCAAACCTTACAGGAAAAAAAATTATATGCCAAGTTTAGCAAATGTGAATTTTGGTTACGGGATCTTTCTTTTTTGGAGTTGAAGGCAACCCTATCACAAAATCCATACTAATCCGGTCCCATTCCCATTCAAAGACCATGATGGGCTGAAGTAAACCTGCAGGTAGTTGGTGTTCAGCCTTTACTTGCTGACGAACTAAGCATTTCAATACAAATTCTGAGATATCTCTTTTCATACCATTTCACTTGTACATTTTCTTCAAGTCATTATACATCTTTGTGCTACTCGAGTGAACTGACAAACAACCATTGTACGCTTTATGTGTCGGATAGTTCTTTTCATGAGGCTTCAATTGTCTCGAAGCATAAGCTACGACCTTACCCTCTTGCATAAGTACACATCCTAAACCATTCAAGAAAGTATCACTATAAATCACAAGTTCTTTACCTGACTCGGGTTGTACCAAAATCGGGGCCTTAGTCAACAATGCCTTTAATTTCTTAGAACTCTGTTGGCATTTTTTTGTCCATTCGAACTTGACATCTTTTTGTAACAACTTTTTCATTGGAGCAGTAATCATGGGCAATCCTTTAACAAACCGTCTGTAATAACCGGTCAAGCCTAGAAAGCTTCTAACCTCAGTTACATTCCTCGGTGGTTTCCATTCAACAATAGGCGAGATCTTACTCGGGTCTACTCTAATACCATCACCCGAAATATTGAGGCCCAAGAATCCAACTTCTTGAAGCTAAAACTCGTTTTTACTAAACTTAGCATACAACTTCTTGTCTCTCCAAGTTTGCAAAATAGCCCTCAAGTGTTCGACATGCTCGGATTCATCGCGAGAATAAATCAGTATGTCATCAATAAAAACGACAACAAATTTATCCAAATACAGTCGGAAAATACAATTCATCAAATCCATAAATGCAGTAGGAGCATTTGTTAAACCAAAAGGCATGACAAAAAACTCATAGTGACCATACCTCGTTCGAAAAGTAGTTTTCGGCACATCCGAGTCTTTCACTCTTAACTGGCAGTAACCGGACCTCAAGTCTATCTTTGAACACCATGTCACTCCTTTCAACTGGTAAAACAAGTCGTCAATCCTTGGCAAAGGATACTTATCCTTAATTATTACTTTATTGAGCTATTAGTAATCTATACATAGCCTCATAGATCCGTCTTTCTTTTTTACGAATAATACTGGACCACCCCATGGTGAAAAGCTCGATCTCACAAAACCCTTTTCAGTCAATTCTTGCAACTGTGACTTTAGTTCTTTCAATTCAGTCAGGGTCATTCTATATGGAGCAATCGAGATAGGTACCGTACCAAGGACTAACTCAATGCCAAAATCAACTTCCCTGATAGGAGGTAATCTAGGTAGCTCTTTCGGGAACACATCCAGATACTCACATACAACAGGCACTAATTCAATCTTTGATTTGGACTCTTTCGTATTTAACACATAAGACAAATAAGCTTCACATCCCTTTTTAATACATTTCTGAGGAGATACCGAAGAAATCACAATTGGCAACTTATCTGACTCATCTGATTCAACCCAGAGAATTTCACCATTTTCACATTTCAATTCAATAACTTTTTGTCTACAATTCACTATATCATCATGAAGTGTCAACAAATCCATGCCCAATATAACATCAAATTCATCAAACGGCAATAATATCAAGTCAGCCAGAAAAGAATGATCTCTAATCATCAAAGGACATGTCTTACATACCTTATCGACTAAAACATGCTTGCCTAATAGGTTTCACACTTTAATCATAAATTCTGTACACTCTACAGGCATATTCATGCTAGATACCAATATCATGCACACATATGAATGAGTAGAACCAGGGTCAATCAAGGTAATAAAAAAATTGTCATAAAGAGAAAAAGTACCCATAATTGCATCGGGAGAAGATGCGTCCTCATGCGCACGTATAACATAATCCCTAGCCGAAGCTCTAGCTTCGGATCTCACTATCGTATCCCTTGTTACATTTTTACTATTAGCCCCATTACCGGCATTTGTCGAGGGTCTACCTTTTGTAGCCGTACTACCCGACCTTGTACTCTAAAATTTTTCTTTCTCGATCATCTTAGGATAGTCTTTGATATAGTGGTCTTAAGAACCACATCAGAAACAAGATCCATCGCTTACCCTACACTTACCAAAATGACCTCTACCACATTATTGGCACTCGGTCTGAGAGCTCTATCATTACCCACACTAGCCATAGCGTGAGATCTAAACCCGAATTTTGCTTCTTACAGTTCCTGTACGAATATCTAGCCAACACATGAGAACAAGAATACATATCTCTGGATTTCATAGACTGAGATGGAAGTGACTTGCTCATCAGTCTCTTTCTTATATCTCTAGCCCCAGGTTTGGCTCTTCTCCTTTCCTTAGTTAGCTCCGCAACTTTACAAGCCCGATCAATGAGCACAACAAATTCCTTCAACTCAAGAATACCCACTAACACTCTAATGTTCTCATTAAGTCCGTCCTCGAACCTTCTACACATTTTATCCTCAGAGGATACACACTCTCGAGCATATTTACTAAGCCAAACAAACTCTCTTTCGTACTCAGTAACTGACATGCGGCCTTGTTTCAAATCGAGAAATTCCTTACGCTTCTGATCGATGAATCGCTCACTGATGTATTTCTTTCGAAACGCTTTTTGAAAGAATTCCCATGTGACCCTTTCTCTCGGTACCACCGAAATTAGCGTTTTCCACCAATGGTATGCCGCATCTCTCAACAAGGAAATGACACACTTCAAACATTCATCAGGTGTGCAGGATAGCTCATCGAATACCTGAATGAAATTCTCTAGCCAAAATTCTGCCTTTTCGGGATCATCTTTGGCATTGGCCCTAAACTCCTCGACTCCTTGCTTTCGAATTCTGTTAACTAGGGTTCTATGAAACCTCATAAAATCCATACCTTGAGGCACTTGAGGTATAGGTTGGGGATTTGGAGAGGGTGGAGAAGGTTAAGCATTCGGGTTTGTTCAAATGAACTCCATGTACCAGGCATCCATCATATGGAGAAAGGCTTATCTGCCTCCTTCTCCTCTACTAACAGTCGTGGGTCTACTATCAGACGGCAATGCTCCTTCAGTAGGAGTAGGCGCGTTACTTTCAACATCATCCACCACTACTCTATTGAGATCCATTTACAATATGAAAACACATTTTTAAATCATTAAGAGTCGTCAAACTATCATAATATATATGGCATGTATAGCTAAACTCATACACATGCTATGTTAGTCCAAGAACTGACTAAACTAAAGCTCTGATACCACTAAATGTAACACCCCTTACTCTTATCCAAAGTCGGGATAGGGTTCGAGGCGTTACCGAATTTAAACATAACCAACCATACAAACCCAGGCCATAAAATTTTTCGATCAAATCAAATTCATTCATACATGTGCAAATTATCCCATATATGGGCCTATGAGGCTCAAAACATTCATTGAGGGTGGTTCGGGACTAAACCGAGAACTTTGAAAATAATTAGAAGACTTATAAAAATTTCTTGATTTTGAGAGTCACAAACCCGTGTGGGTCGGCTGTATGCCCGTGTGGCTTGGGACACGCCCGTGTCCTCAACCTATGTAACTCTCTATTTATGATGTCATCGACCAAATAAGATCACACGAACATGTCATAGGCCCGTGTGCTGAGGCCGTGTGTCGAATTAAATTCCAAAAATTAAGTGCAAACTTCACATGGCTTGGACACACGCCCGCGGGGCAGACTGTGTGTCATACACAGCCTAGACACATACACCCTAAATATGCACCCTAAATTTTGCATATTTAGGGTGCAGGGGATACATGGCCGGATCACACGCCCATGGGGCAGACTGTGTGTCACACAAAGCCTAGAAACACGCCTGTGTGTCTAACCGTGTGGACAATTCCTAGGCTATTTTCCAATCCATTTGTCACCCTTAAACACTAATATAATTACACTCACTTCATGCATGCAACATGGCACATTTTATTACTCAAACATTCAAATTCATGGTTAAATTATGACTTGGTAATGTCAACATATCACCAATTCAAACTATCATGCTTTCATGTGGCATTCCACACCAATTTCATATTTGTCTATCATCTTCACTATGCTACTTTCAAGTTACACACTTGCATTACCTTTATTGTCATACACATTAATCATATTTCATACACCAAACATACATGTCATCCTTCATACTCATTAACCATAATCAACCATAACCACATTAAAGCATAAGCACATTTGTATACATGCATCAATAACTAGAGTTACAACCCAAAATATTCAATATGAGCTACCTCTCATGGCCATATACAAAATGGTCATATAACATCATGAGCCAACATATTGGCTAATCAATATGACACGTAACAAAAAGGCCAAGTCCTTATGCATGCCGTATCCAAAATGATAAAACTAATTATACGAAAATATTCAATTGATAGTTTGATCGAGTCACTGACGTTCTCCGATCCCTGAGCTATACTTGGCGAAGCTATAAAAGATGGAAAAGAAAGGGGGTAAGCATAAAGCTTAGTAAGTTCACATGCAAATAAAAAGCAACTTAAACAAGCTTAAATCATGCATTTAACATAATGAACATAATCTTGCATTTTATCAATTCTTACAAACTTGTTCCTCAAACATATATAAATACATGTTCTTACCACGAGCTCATCATATTTGATGTCATTCACATGAGTTCGATGTGCATACCTATGCCCACTTGCACATTATAACTTACTTTTGTGTTTTGATGGAATCGTTATGATTACTCATAGAACTTCCTTTGAACTACTCGTTGAACACTTGAAATACTATCAGATACATCGAAAATTTGCACCTAAGTGCCTTATATGTAGCAAATGCTACGTCATATCGCAAATCACATGTTGCTCGTTTACGAGCTACTCACGGGTCTGCTCATGCAGGCTGTCAGGCATCTGCAACACATGTCAGACTACCTCGACATTAATAAAATATTCGGGACCAGTACCTGGATTCCAAAACATGTTTCACATATATCACGAACTCAGACCACAACTCGATGAGTTCGGATGTCACATATATCATGAACTCAGACCACAACTCAATGAGTTCAGATTACATAATTCCTAGTGACATACCACTTGTATCCTAAATTATTTTGAAGGTTCAAATGGGATTCTTTTATACCACAATTCTATTAAGCTTGCTTGTAATGTCGATTTTAATATCCATACCACCAATCACATACTCATGGAATAATCAAGCATACTCATAATAGTAATAAAGCATTAAAATTCACTTGATATCAAAGTAATGGAAATATGACATATCATCTCATATGAACATACCATACATGCAATATTAAAGCATTTAAAGTATGGCATAGGTTGCAATATTTGCAAATGAACTTACTTTGGTACAAAAATGATAGAAATGAGCCTAATCCTCGTAAAACTTATTTTTCCCCCAATCGAGACTCGAATCACGTTTTTCTTGATCCATAATACCAAATTCAACTTGTACAATACATACATTGCTCATATTAACCCATAACACATACTTTGGTAAAATTGACTTTTTACCCCTAATTTTTCACTTATTTACACTTTAGTCTATAGGCCTGTTACATGAAATTCATGCAATTTCTTGGTTACCCAAGCCTAGCTAAATCATATTCTACCTCATATCAGCCCATATTTTCCTTTATTTCACATTTCTACTACTTAATTTTACACCTTTTTCAAACAAGCCCTTTTTTTGGTGTTTTCACTAAAAATCACTTAGGAAAAGATGTTTATCAGTCATCAAACATTCATATTCCTCCATTAAACATAAAAATACAACCATGTTACACATGGGTCAGATTTCATACATGAACCCTAGCTCAAAATAATGGTAGAAATGGCTAGACCGGTTGATGACAACTTCAAAAATGTAAAGAACATTAAAAATGGGGCTCAGGAGCATTTACAATCAAGCTTGAAATGTTGAAAACCCTGACTCCTTGAAATTTTGGCACCTTTAGAGAAGATGAACATCATTTTTGCTTTCTTTTTTCCTTTTTATTCTTTTATTTACAAAAAGACAAAAATGCCTTTAAGGCCTTTCTTTCAAAATTTTCCTATTCATGCCCATTTTTGTCCAAAATTTTAGAACTTGGTAAAATTGTCATTTAAGGACCTCTAATTAATAATCCAATGCAATTTCATACTTAAAGCTTCTAGAACACAATTTTTATAACTTATTCAATTTGGTCCCTAAAGTCAAATTGGACATCTTAGGCATAGAATTTCTTCATGAAAATTTCACACAAATATGCAATCATGTCATGGACCATCAAATAATGATAAAATAATTATTTCTATTTTAGATTTGTGGTCTCGAAACCACTATTCTAACTAGACTCTAATTTGGGATGTTATAGATATGGTCTTACACATAGTCTTAGTAACACTAATGTCATGACATTTGTATCATATATATTCCTAAGATTCAACCGGGATTTCACTCTTTTTGTAACTTTTTCAAACACCCTTAATGGTCAATCATAATTCATAGAATACTAAAGCATTTAAAATATAATTAAAACAACGCATTATTTACAAAAGAACTTACCACGGTACAAAAATAGTAGAAATGGGACCTAATCGTCAAACACTTTCTTTTCCCTCGATCTAGGTCCGAACCTCATTTCTCTTGATCTATAATAGCAAATTTAACTCATTTATTATTCACATTATTCAATTCAGTTCAAAAATCACATAAAGGCAAAATTACATTTTTGCCTCTAAACTTTGGCATTTTTACACTTTGGTCCCTAGGCCCGTAAATTGAAATAGATTCATTTTATTTGATTCCCAAGCCTAGCCGAACCTCTTTTATGCTTATAAAAGCCCACGTTTTTCATTTAATCATGCTTTTACACACATTTTATAACCTTTTTACAAATTGATCCTTTTGACATTTTCATCAAAAATCACCTAAAAAAGTTGTTTATCATACACCAAACACACATTTTCTATCCTTAGACATCAAAATACACACATATCTAACATGGGTCAAACCCTAGACCTTAATCATTTCTCAAATTAATGGTAGAAATAGATAGATCGAGTGATAATGACTTTAAAAATGTAAAGAGCATTAAAAATGAGGCAATAACAGACTTACAATCAAGCTTGAAAAGTGGCAAAACCCTAGCTATGTCTTCCTTCTCAATTTCAGCACAAGGGGGGAGAAGATGGAGAAGATTTTGGCTTAATTTTTGGCTTTTTAATTCATTTAATTACTAAATGACCAAAATTCCCTTTTCTTAAAACACCAAAATTCTCTTACCTCATGTCTATTTTTGTCCAAATTAAAGTAAAATAATCTAATTACCATCTAAGGACCTTCAATTTAAAATTCCATAACAATTAGACACTTTTAGCATGTAGAACTCAACATTTGCACTTTTTACAATTTCATAACAATTGAGTGCTTAAACGTTAAAATTTTTGAACGAAATTTTCACAAAATCATTCTACAAAATTTTATACCGTAAAAATGTAATAAAAAAAATTTCACTACATCAGATTTGTGGTCCCGAAACCACTGTTCCACTAGGCCTAAAATCAGGTTGTTACAGTATCACCCCAAAAAAGCCAATGTTGTGGTTGATGCCTTACGCAGAAAGGAAATGTCTAATTTGAGGGCTATGTTTGCTTGCTTGAGTCTTTTTGATGATGGGGTATCTTGGCTGAATTTTAAGTAAAGCCTACGTGGGTTCAGGAAATCAAGGATAAACAGAGTTTGGATGAAACCCTAACACTTCCGTTTAAACAGGGTGAGGATGGTTCGACCAAGAATTTTGGGATTAATTTTGTTGGAATTTTGTGTTTTAGAGGGAGATATTGTGTGCCTAATGATCAGAATTTAAGACATTCCATACTTCAAAAAGCACATAGCAACCCTTATGCTATGCATTCTGGTAGTACTAAGATGTATTGTGATTTGAGGGAAATGTATTGGTTGTCAGGTCTTAAACATGGAGTGACTGAATTTGTATCTAAATGTTTAACCTGCCAACAAGTCAAAGCTGAACATCAGTTTCCATCAGGGTTGCTCCAACCAATTCGAATTCCACAGTGGAAGTGGGAAAGAGTGACAATGGACTTAGTTAGTGGGTTGCCCTTAACACCTACTAAGAAAGATTCGGTTTGGGTTATGATTGATAGATTGACTAAGTCCGCTCATTTTGTTCATGTTCGTACCGGTTACTCTCTCTAGAAGTTAGCTAAGCTTTATGTTTCTGAGATAGTGAGATTGCATGCTGTGCCAAAGTAAATTGTTTTAGATCGGGATCCTAGATTCACATTTTGATTTTGGAAGAAGTTGCACGAGGCTTTGGGTACTCGATTGGATTTCAGTACGACTTTCCATTCATAATCCGATGGTCAGTCGAAGAGGGCCATTTAGATATTAGAAGATATGTTGAGGAGTTGTGTAATCGACTTCCAAGACAGTTAGGAGGAGCATTTACCAATGGCAGAATTTGCCTATAATAATAGTTTTCAGTCAAGTATCCAAATGGCACCTTACAAAGCTCTTTATGTTCATATGTGTCGCTCGCCTTTATGTTAGACTGAAGTGGGCGAAAAGAAGTTGATTGGTCTAGAATTAGTTATGAAAAACGAGGATAAAATTTAATTAACTCAAGAAAGATTGAAGGCAACTTCTGATAGATAAAAGTCATATGTCGATTTGAAGTGCAAGGACATTAAGTTCAATGTGAGGGATTTCGTTTTCCTTAAAGTCTCTCCACGGAATAAAGTTTTGTGATTTGGTTGAAAGGGAAAGTTAAGCTCTAGATTCATTGGTCCCTATCGAGTGCTTAAAAGGTTTGGTCCTATGGCTTACCAACTCGAGTTGCCACCTGAGTTAGATCATATTCACAATCTGTTTAATGTCTCAATGTTGAGACGATATCGATCCGATCCGTCGCATATTGTTCCAGTTGAAGAGAATGAGGTTAGACCGGATTTATCATTTGAGAAGGAACCGGTTTAAAAATTAGAACCTGAGACCAAAGTGCGAAGACGAAAGCAAATCCCATTAGTTAAAGTAATTTGGAGAAATCATCGCATCGAAGAGGCAACTTGGGAGTCTGAGGATGCAATTCGGCTTTAGTATTCTCATCTCTTCGAAATAGGTAATTTCGAGGATAAAATTTCTTTAAGGGAGTGAAGCTGTAACTTCCCAAATTTAGCTCCATAAAATCTAGAAATATATCAAAAATAGGGAATTGAACCAATGGTTAGTCATTAAAGCTAGAAGCTTGAAGTTTAGTTGGAGGTCCAAAGTTCAAGTCTCAACTCTTACAAAATAAATTAATTTTTTGCAAATTCCCTTGTTTTTTTTTTATATGTCGGCATCCAAGCCTAGTAAACCTAGGTATAAATACAATTTTTTTATCAAAATAATCAGCCTTTTAATCACTTTTCTTCTACCTTAGCCGTCCCTAACCCCCTCTCCTTCTCTTCATCTTTATTTTTTTTCTTTTCCCTTTTTCCTCCATTGTTGCCGTTGCCTACACCTCCCCTTTTACCATCTTCTTCTCCTTCTTTTTACATCAAGATTTTTCACCATATCCTTTACTATATTTTTTTAACATTTTCCTCAATTAAATCAGCCCCAAATTTGAAATTTTTAACTCCAAGATCGATCCCAAACATCGCCTAGAAAGTGCCATTGTCGTTTCTCTTGACTAGATTATGAAAGGTCTCTTTTCTCTTCAATTTCTTAATTAATCTTGTCCATTAAAAACATAAATTTCTAGATATATAGTTTATGGTATTTTAAATTTTTTTAAAGGTATTTTTCTAGATTTTAATGAGGTCTCAAACAATTTTAAATTTCAGCCTCAATTTCAACCACCATGGGTGGTGGTGCATGTGTATGTGTAGAATAGGGGGCTGTTTTGTTTCTTTAATCTTGCCCAATTAATTCCAGATTTAATTTTAGTTCTTGAACCCTCCTAATCAGCTATTAAACCCATTTCAATTAGGTAAAACATTCTTGATCATTTAGGCATTCGAAACTCACAAATCGGGAAGTATAAGTGCAGTTAAGCGTAAAATTAATTGTTGTTTCGACATTGTTGTAGGGTAAATGTTATGGATTGATTAAATTAAGGAATTTAATAATTATTAGAAACTTATTTTCTATTGCATTATGTAATTAGGTGCTGACCCAAACGCCTTGAATCAACCGTAAAGCCGAAGAACAATCGTACGTACGGTTCACATTGATACAAGGTAAAGAATCGAATTAGTTGAATTCATAAAATAGTTATTAATTTGAAAATTGGTTTGAAACCATAAGTGGGTAATTGATATTTGGTTAAGTAGTAAGTTGATTGAATTTATACTGAATTTTGGTTTAGGATCGTATAAAGGTTTATTAAGGAAAATTGGAAGATTCACTAGGGTGCTACGAGAAAGCGAAAAATAAGGTATGGGTCCTAAACTTGTAAAAATTGTTTGATAATGATAAATGTCATGTTATATTTGATAAATTAGCTTGCTGATTGGTTTGGCATAGTAGCCAAAATATTAGTTTTGTGAGTGGCCAAACCAGGTACATTTCGAGCCTTAAAAGACTAATGTGTTGGCAAAATTGCTTGTTTGACTGTATGAATATGTAATTGAGATTGTTATGTATAATTATATTATGTGATATGAGAATGTTTGATTGAATGCTATGAAATATTGAGATATTAGGTTGGTGTCTGATTTAAATGCATGAAATATTTACTATGATATATATGTGAGGTTGCTGTTGGTGCACAATGAAGTTCGTAAGGTATGGGAATTGAATGATATTAATAGATACCATCTTAATGGTAATTTGAAAATTGGAACACTGCTTCCTTGTTTTGAAAGTATGTGATTATTGAGTACATGTTGAATATGTCGGATAAATGTAAAAAGTATTGAAATATGATTAAGGATGAATTTGTATGACATATTGCATGTGCATTGGGATGAGATTTTGTGGTTGACGGAGGAGTTCCGTGGAGTACTGGCAGCATATTAAGTCTGCATATACTTGAAGTCAGTGCACTGCATTTGGAGTACTGAGGGGATTGGTGATTATATCACATCATTTATTTGGTAGTTTCACTGGATTATTGATTATTGGTGGTTTTACCACATCGAACATTGCTCACATACATTGGAGTTTGGTAGACGGGTTCTGGGGAACTCATGGTGTGTAGTGGATGGTATGGGTAGGATCTCACATGTTCATTTTTCACGATCATGTGCATTTCAAAATTATTATTGATAATATTTGATTGTGTTATTGGTACCTCTATGAAATTGCCTGTATGAATGCTTAATACTTGTTTAGTCTCACACTGAGCTTGCTGAGCTCACCATATTATCTCAACTTCTCTGGTAATGATCAAACTTAGGATCAGAATTGGCATGTAGATGTACAACGAACTTCAGACTTTACTTCGTCATATTAATTTAATTTTATTTAATTTAATTTTTTTATTTTATTATTATTCGATTTTGGATTGTAAAGTTTCTTTAAACTGTGGTTTGGGATAGTTCGAGATTTTGGGTTTTTTCATGCATGCATGACACGCATATTTGGCATAGATACACGATTTTTATAAATATGTTGAAATGAACTTTGCATGATATATGGCTAAATTAATAATTTGACTAGTAATGGTACATTTCTGCCGCTAAGAAGATAACAAAATGATTTTTTCAAAGGCAACACCGTCAGTAAGGTTTTACAAAAACTCACCTAATTTGCTAATTTGACCTAAGCATGGTTGGACTATGTAAATGGATGTTTTCCAAAGTTAGTAATAGAAACCACGGTTTTACAAAAAGGATTACTTGAAGGTTTTTAACTATCATTAGGGTAGGTTCGACACTAAGGTGTCCAATGTGGCCTTCTTGATTCAACCATAACGTCTAGGTCCGGTTTGTAAGGTTACACTAGGGATGATATGTATATGTTATGCTGTAGTTTTATTTACATTGTGGGCTGTTGATTATGGTTTCATGAATCTTGTGGTATTGGTATAGGATTATTCTTGATATGTATAAATTTTATATTTGAAATGGATTAATATAACTAAAGTTATACGAGCTTACTAAGAATTCATTGCTTACATAGTTGTTTTTCCTTTACTTTTTAGATTATCGGAAGCTCGATCGGGTTGGAAGCTAGTCGGAGATCCATCAAACTATCTAACAATTATATCGGTAGATTTTGATGTCTTAGTTAAAGTTATAATGGCACGTATAGGTGTACTTATGGTTGATGATTAGTTGAATGTTAGTTGATGAGTTTGGCATGTATAGGTCATTTTGGGTGATGAAGCCTTGATACATTTGGTGCGTTGTTGATATGTGTTAATTTAATAATGTGGTAAAACATGTTTGAATGGACAAAGTGATATATGATGAATTGACCTCAACATGGTCAAGATATGATATGCTTTGATAAGGCTTTGAATAGATGTGCATAATTGAAATATGGTTTATATACATATTGATTGTTGGAACCATCTAAATATGGTTAGATTTGTTTCATTTAGATGGCCTCGATGGTTGGAGTGGAAATGGTCATTTGAAGTTGTGTTTTGAATAACCAAATCGGTATGTTTGAATGTGATTTTGGCATGTGGTCAATTATGGTATAAGCCAAGTATGGTATGCTTAAACATACACATGTTTTTGTATGTTTTGAATGACCATGTTTGGTATGTTTTTATAAGTCTAAATGGAGTTATACTTTTATGTAAATATGAACTAATTGTAATAGTATAAATGTGGTCAATCTCTGATGAGTTTTGAAATGAAAAAAATGAATTAAGTGTTGATGAATGAAATGTGTTAAGTACATGTATATGTTTAGGCAAATTGTATGTTTGCATTTGAGTTGCATATATGGCATATTGGTTGAATGAAATTTGGTATTTGATTTGGTCTTAGTTTGCATGTTTTAGGTATGTAGAAAGGCTTGATTATATATGTAGATGGCTTGTTGATGTGTGCTTGAATTGGGTGAAGGAAATAACTTGAATTTGGCCTATTTCTTGTCCACACGGCCTAAGTCACACACGTCCCTGCGACACAGTCGTGTGTCCCCTATAGGTTTTAAAGGTTGCATTTTGAGAGTTACAAGGCCTGGCACACGGGCATGTGGCTTGGCCGTGTAACCCAAGTCAGAGAGTTACACGAGCATGGACACGGGCTGGAACACAGCCGTGTGTCCCTATTTCAAATGTCCACACGACCTAAGACATGGGCGTGTGTCTAAGCTGTGTGAGTCACACAGCCTAGCCACATGGCCATGTGACCCCTACAGTTCAAATTTTCTTACTTTTTACTAAACTTTTCGATTATTTCTAATTTAGTCCCGAAACATTTATAAAGTGTTTCTAAGTCCTCAGGGGCTCGAAAAAGGGACGTTACGCATATATTTGAATGAATTATGATATGTTTTATCTAATTTTTGGAAATTAATGTTTTCAGTTAAAATTTTTTGGTAATGCTTCGTAACCCTATTCCAGCTATGGATACGGGTTAGGGGTGTTACATAGTCGTTGTACGTGGTTGGATCTCCATCATTTCTTTAGATGATAATTTTCATAATAACATATATATATTGATTCATTTACATTATAACAACACATGAAACATTAAATTTAATCAACCTTTAAGTGATTATAGTTCATATGAACTTACATGGCTAAGTTGCAAAAATGACAAAGTACATGGGCTATTTGGTAAATTTTCCTTCTCGATTTTCCACTCGTTCTTGATCTAAATTAGTAATTTCATTAAATTCATTAATTTAGACAGCAAAATCACTGTATTTTATGCAATTTAATCCTTTTTGACATTTTTACAAAATTGCCCTCAACTTTTCATTTTTATTCAATTAAGTCCCTAAGCCTAAAACATGCAAATTGACCATTTTTATTGAAAATTCATACCAAGAATATGTTACTAGCATCCAATACAGCCCACATTTGTAACAATTTCACATGTAGTCCTTGTATTTTTACTATTTCAACAAGTTAATCCCAAATTATTAAATTCATCAAAATCAGTTAATAAAATACTTATAAATAACAACTAATATTTCAAATTCATCATTTAACATCTAAAACAAAAAGGATTCATCAATGGAAACATTCAAAATCTTTAACAGTTTCAAAAACGAAGGTACATGCTAGTTTGACCTAGTTGCAACAATATCAAAAACATAAAAATTATTAGAAACGCGACCAAAATCACATACCATGCATGAAATTTCACCAAGGCTGAAAGCTTCATCCCTAAATGCCTGGTGTTTTCAGTTGTGTTCTTAGAAAACCAAAAAGATGATAGCATTTGGCCATTTGTTTCTTTTAATTAATTAAATTATAAAATTACAATTTTGTCCATTTAAAAATCAACCAAATCTCATGCTTTTAGTTACCCAAAACCGTCCACTAAATCCTTAAATGGTTTAATTACCATATAAATCCCTTTACCTTTATTCATTAAGACATTTAATCACTCAAATCAAATAGTGACCAAAATTTTCACTTTTTATGATTTAGTCCTTTTTAATTAATTAACTATCTAAACATTAAAACTTCTTAATGAAACTTTAATAAAACCTTAATAACACTTCGTAAATATTTATAAAAATATTTACGACTTGGTTTATAGAAACGAAGTCCCGATACCTCATTTTCTAAAACCACTTGACTTTAAGGTCTTACCACTTAAACCTAATTAATCATTCAATTGTAACGCTCCAAATTTTTTGGCCTAAAAGAGTTGGGCCTTGTGCATGGGAGCCGCTAAGAGACTGCACATAAAAGTTTATGTGTGCAAGAAATATCACAAATAAAATGTTTGCTCTATTGGTTAAGTAATTTAGGAGTAGTTGGGAGTGTTTTAGAAGTCTTGGGTTCAAATTTGAGCTTTAGCAAAATTTTTAGTTTTCATCTTAAATGAATTCTGGCATTAGCAGGTGAGCCTTATATTTAATTGTGGTTAAAAAGTGTCATAAATGAGCTTGTGGTCCTGTGGTAAGTGGCATGTGATAGTTGCTTGTGGTCTAAGGTTCAAGTCTTGGCAAGGTAAAAAGAGTATTTATTTTGCTACTCTTGCCATATGAGAAGCAGAAGTGGACTGGAATTCTGCAAGGTTGAATTTGAATTGGTCAAACAGTAGATGGTAGAGTAAATCAAGGAGGAGATTAAGGAGGATTTTTAGGAGGGATAGGGGGAGAAAATTAAAGGATTTTTGATGAGGGGAAGAGTTGTGGACGTTGGTGGACATCAACCACTCAGGAATTCTGCTTAGTAGTGGGAGTGTGACTCCCCATTTTGAATTTTTGGTTACTCTTTGTTCTGAAGCCGAATGTAGTGTTGATTTTTGGGTATTTTCTTTCGTTTTGTTCTCTTTTCACTACTTTTTGGTTTCCTTGTTACCATTTTGCTCTTAACTTTCAGTCTCCAATCAACATTTTCGGTTGTTCTCCCTCTAGCCGATTATGCCATTTTCTCCTCTTTCATCTATCTTTTTCTCCATTTTTCCTTTTAGTGTTTGATTACCCATACTTCTCCTCTCGGTTAGCCCTCAAACTATTTCTCTTTTCTTTTGATCTCTTGTCGAATAACCTTTATCATCTCCTCTCTTCTTGTCATCCTTTCTCCATTAATATTCGAGCCGTTACTGTATTGCTCTCTCCTTACTTCTGCTTTCAATTTTTACAGTTGATCTTTGGTTAATCGGTGAGTTGTTTAATTTCTATTCTTTCTATTAACATCACTTTCTTTAAGTATTTAGGCCGAATAGTGTTTCCCTAGCTCTCTTTTTTTTTTGGGGTTTCTTTTCTCTTTTCACTTTTAGGAGTAGTCGAATATTCCATCGTAGGGGTGGGTGTTCCTTTTTGTGCCTTGCTGTAAGGGCATACTCTGGTAGGCTGATTAGTGGTATCTCTTCACTTTTGGTCAACATTTCGGTAAGTTTTATACAGTTGGTACAAACCTTCGATTGGTTAGTAAATGGATTCTGTTGTTAAAGTCTCAGTTGTATTGTAGGATATCTCTAAAGGGGGTCTGTAGACTATCTCTTGTAAAGGATTAAGTGTGAGATTTGCAGGAAATCGACCAAGGTAGGTGATTAGAACCTCTTCGTTAAGTGGGATAGAGAGGAAGTGTTAAAATCCTATTGTTAGGAGACTTATGGTATATCTTAACTGAATAAGGGTTCGGTGCTTGTGGATCTTAGCGCAGTTTTTGCAACAGGTGTGTATTCCACGCTGATTGGACTGTAGATTGGCAAAAGCCGAAAAGCTAAAAAGTTGAAAAGCTGAAATACGGCGTTTGTTGCCACATGAGCGTGCGATCGCACGTGTGGTGATTTGAGCCTTCAAATCTTAGGCGTAGGACTATAGAGGCAGTTATAGGCCTCGATAGGTCGAAATGAGTCGTGTGGGCCCAATGGGCTTGTGGACCCCACACGGGTAAAATCTATAATTTGTGGTAAATGTTGGATTGGGCTGCGTTGTTTGCATAGCCGTGCCTAAAACTCGGCTAAATAGGCCACATGAGTGTGTAAGCCCACTTGGGCCGAGTAATGGGCCTTGGGCCCATTTACACTGTCATGACTAATTAGATTACATAAGTCGCTCGAAGTGATTGTAGACCTTCTGAGAGGTCAGTAAATGACCATAATACCCTTGTAGGGTAAATTACTGAAAAACCCCCTATAGGGTAAACTACTGAAATACCTCTATAGGGTAGACTAACTATTTTACCACTATTAGGTAAAATTGACCAATATACCCCTAGAGGTAGAATGACTATTTAATTTATGTTAAGTATGACTGATGTGCTTATGATATGTATGTAAATGACTGTTCTGAGCATGGCCATACTGCATGCACGTGTAATGAGTGAGCATGACATTCTGCATACACGACATATTGCATGAGGTTGGGACACTGTTATGGAGGAAGATTTTCTGTTGAGGGATTTTAGCTTATTATTCTGATTATGGCTTTGTGTCGATATGCAATTGAAAGCTTTGTGTCGATATGTTATTGATGTCTTTGTGTCAGTATGTTATTGATGGCCTTGTGCTGCCACTAAAGGCTTTGTGCCGCTATTGATCGCTTTGTGCCACTATTTATGGCTTTGTACTGCTACTGATGGCTTCGTGCAGCTATTCATGGCTGTGTGCCATATACTAATATTGGCAGCTTTGTTGCGTTATTGATCTTCAAACTTTGCGCGCGATATTATTACCGCGCGACTATCTTTGTGATCTTCGTGTGTTAGGTGGGTGGGTCGACTTGGTCCCTACATGGTGTGTTGGTGGTATAGAGTGGTGTGTTGGCTAGATTAGGATAGGTTGCATAATTGTACTGTACTATTACGATAATGGGCTCAGGCCCAAACTGTTACTGACATGGGCTTAGGCCCAAACAGTATTCTTTACTATTTGTTTTTTTCTGGGAATACACACTAAGTTTTCGTAAACTCACCCAATTGTTTTAACTGTACAGGTAATCCTTCGGCGGATAGGTGCTGCGAGGGACTCGGAGATGATCACACTACTGTTCCTATTTTTTTTATTTAGCGTCTAGTTGCTATTAGATTTCGTTTTGGGTTTTAAATTATGTAATAAGGCCTCTCTAATTTTCAAGCTTTTAATTTGGGATTTTTTGTTTATTATGATTTATATCTGTTAGAAGTAGAACACGGTTTTCCTAAACGATAACTGTTTTCAAAACACTATGTTTTCGAAACACTTTTGAAATGCTTCCGCAACAAACAATGTTTTTAAAGTAATAAAAATTTAAAATGAATAATAGATAGCTATTCTGATTTGAGATCTAACAAAGAGCAAGTTTTCAAAAAGCAGTCTAATGTGGCACCGCCACATTCGGCCATAACGTCTAGGCTGGGTTTGGGGTGTCACACATATAACATAAATTACTATATTAAAAACCTTTAAAACCATATTTTACTCATAAATATTAAATAATAATATTTACAAACTTTCCCGTCAAATTTGTGGCCCCAAAACTACTATTTTTGACACAACTGAAAAACGAGTTGTTACAGGTGAAAAGCTTCGAATTGAGTCTTATAGATTGGACGTGTATCTAATGTTATCTCGACTATGTCGGCACAGAAATATGTTAGAAAAGGTTGTAAAGTGTATCTCATTTACATATTTGATTCTAGAGTTTCAGAATTGAAGCTAGAATCAATTCTAGTGCTTTATGAGTACATTGATGTGTTCCTAGATGAAATGCCCGGGTTACCACCGATCAGAGAGGTTGAGTTTACTACTGAGCATTCTGTTTTACATATTTAGGGTGCAGGAGACACACGGCCGGATCAAACGCCTATGGGGCAGACTGTGTGTCACACACAGCCTAGACACATGCCCATGTGTCAAACCGTGTGGACAATTCCTAGGCTATTTTCCAAGCCATTTGTCACCCTTAAACACTCACATACTTACACTCATTTCATGGAATGCAACATGGCATATTTGATTACTCAAACATTCACATTCATGGTTAAATTATGACTTGGTAATGTCAACATATCACCTATTCAAACTATTATGCTTTCATATGGCATTCCACACCAATTTCATATTTGTTTATCATCTTCACTATCCTACTTTCAAGTAACACACTTGCATTACCTTTATTGTTATACACATTAATCATATTTCATACACCAAACATACATGCCATCCTTCACACTCATTAACCATAATTAACCATAATTAACCATAATCGCATTAAAGTATAAGCACATTTGTATACATGCATCAATAACCAAGGTTACAACCCAAAATAATCAATATGAGCCACCTCTCATGGCCATATACAAAATGATCATAATAACATCATGAGCCAACTCATCGGCTAATCAATATGACACATAACAAAAAGGCCAAGTCCATATACATGCCATATCAAAAATGATAAAACTAATTATACCCAAATATTCAATTGATAGTGTGATCGAGTCTCCGACGTTCTCCGATCCCCGAGCTTTGTAATTTCACATGCAAATAAAAAGCAACTTAAACAAGCTTAAATCATGCATTTAACATAATGAACATAATCTTGCATTTTATCAAGTCTCAGAAACGTTTTCCTTAAACATATATAAATACACCACTAGCTCATCATATATCATGTCATTCACATGAGTTCGATGTACATACCTGTGCCCACTTGCACATTATAACTTACTTTTGTGTTTTGATGCAATCGTTACATTTACTCATAGAACTTCCTTTAAACTACCCATTGAACACTTAAAATACAATTGGATACATCGAAAGTTTGCACCTAAGTGCCTTATATGTAGCCAATGCTACGTCATATCTCAAACCACATGTTGCTCGTTTATGAGCTACTCACGATTCTGCTCATGCAGGCTGTCAGGTATCCACAACACATGCAAGGCTACCTCGCCATCAATAAAATATTTGAGTCCAATACCCAGACGCCAAAACATGTGTCACATATATCACGAACTTAGACCACAACTCAATGAGTTCGGATGTCACATATATCCTGAACTCAGACCACAACTCAATGAGTTCAGATTACATAATTCCTAGTGACATATCACTTGTATCCTAAACTATTCCTAAGGTTCAAACGGGATTCTTTGATACCACATTTTTGTTGAGCTTGCTCATAATGTCAATTTCAATATCCATAGCACCAATCACATACTCATGGAATAATCAAGCATACTCATAACAGTAATAAAGCATTAAAATTCGCTTGATATCAAAGCAATAAAAATATGACATATCATGTAACAGCCTGATTTAGACCCTAATTGGAACGGTGGTTTCAGGACCACGAATCCGAGTCAGAAAAATGTTTTAAAATTATTTTCTATGTTTATTCTGTGTGACTTTATATCTATGAAATTTTTGTGATCTAATTTTGTCATTTAGGTATCCGATTAAATAAAAGGACTTAATCGCGTAAATTAAAAATTTGGTAGTTTAATGTATAAAGGGCCGAAATGCTATTGGCTTTTTAAATGGAAGCCTTTAGGTTGCAAATAGACCATTGGAACTTGTAATGGCCAGTTGTGCCCTTATAATATTTGTTTTAGTTATTTAATTTAAAAGGGTAAAATTGTAAAATAGTTAATAATCATATATTAGTTAAAATTAAGTTAACATATTCATATTATTTTTCTTTGTTCTTGCACCGAAACTAAAAACAAAAGAAAAGAAAAAGAGAAACCTAGGGTTCGGCCATTTCTAAGCTCAATCAAGGTATGTGTTTAGCTCAGTTTTTGATAATTTCTACGTTTTTGAGATCGCTGCTTCGAGTACTACAAAACCCATGCTTGAATTTTTTATTTTAGTGAATATTTTGAGTTATGCCATTGTTGAGAGCTTGTGATTTTTGTTGTTTGATGATGAAATATGAAATATATGTTTTAGATTAACATATTTTGTATTGGAGTTTTTGATGATTTTGAGTTATTGGGACTAAATTGCAAAAATAATAATTTGAGGGACTAAAATGTGAAATAAATTGGATATATGGACTTGTTTGAGAGTGGGTAAAATTCGGCTCAACATGGGTAAGCTAAAATTTTTTGTATTTTGTGTTTTGTACAAAAAGGACTAAATTATAAAAAGTGTAAATGTTAGGGGTAAAATGGTAATTTGCCCATTTATGTGTTTTTGGACTAAATTGAATTAAAATATGTTTGAATGAGCTTAATTTGAATAATTTTAGATCAAAAACCAAAGAAATCGGATTTGGATCGGGGAAAAATGAAAGTTGTCGACTAACTGTCTTGTTCCGTTTTGTATCGTCCGAGGTAAGTTTATAAGAAAATAGATGCATTTAATTGTAGTTAAATGCTAGAGATGCATGTTGTTATGAAATGTATGAATTTATAATTGTTATGGCCGAATGTGAAAAAGGTTGGTTACTACATTTACGAATTAGTTTTAATGAGTTACTGACGTCAGAAAGCCTGTATATGAACCTTAGGAATAGTTAGGATACATATGTCATGACATAGGATTCCGATATATGTGTGCGAGTACACATTTTAACCACTAAATTTCCACATTTTACAATTTAGTCCAAAATCGACATTTTTACTCAAAATCACTTTACAAAACATGTAAAACTATCATCAAAATTTCATATTTCATCATCAAACATCAATTAACACATGCATTCAACAATGGAAACTATCAAAATCTTTAACAATTTTGAAATTGGAGGTACGGGCTAGCTAGATTACAAAGCAACGATCTCAAAAACGTAGAAATTATTAAAAACTGAGTCAAAATGGACTTACTTGCTTGATCAACAATGGTCGAATGCTTGAGAGTGTTTTAATGGCTTGTTCTTTTTAGATTTTCGGTCCATTCATTTAAGAAGAAAGATGATGGCTTTAATTTTATGTTATTTACTTATTTAATTCATAATTTACTAATTACAACTTTAACCTTTAATAAAACATATATAATCATTTAAAACATGTCTAAATATGTCCATTCATTCTAATAATGGCATATTTACCATGCAAGTACTCCTTCATTTCATTTCTATAGCTATTTGGTTCATTTAACTTAGAGAACTCATATTTTACGCTTTACGCGATTTAGTCCTTTTTACCGAATTAACCACTCAAACGGTAAAATTTCTTTACGAATTTTTCACACAAACATTCTATCATACTGTAAACCTTAATAAAATAATAAAATAAATATTTTGACTTCGAATTGTGATCCTGAAACCACTATTTTGATTAACCTAAAAAATGGGCTACTACACATCTCATACATCAACATAATCATAGCATAAATCATTCACTACATGCATATCGTCCCTTAACTGAGCCCTCAAGGATCTAGAAATACAATAGAAACAATTTGGAACTAAATTGGAATTAATCAAAATTTCATGAAAATGTTAGAAAATTTGGACTGTAGGGGTCACACGACGTGTGACTCACATGGCTAAGACACATGCACGTGTCTTAAGCCGTGTAACAATCAAAATAGGGACATACGGCTGTATCCCAGCTCGTTTCCATGCCCGTGTAACTTTTAAAGTTGGGTCACACGACCAAGCCACACGCCCATGTGCCAGGCCGTGTAACTCTCGAAATGGCCTCACACGCCCATATGTCAGGCCGTGTGCTAGGCCATGTAACAACTTGACTTGCAAACCTTAAAACCTACAAGGGATAAACGACCGTGTCGCATGGCCATGTGTCACAGGCGGCTGAGTCACACGCCCATGTCTCAAGCCATGTGGACATGAAATAGGCCAAAATCATGCCATTTCCATTACCAACCCAAATATATACCTAAAAGCATTTTGTGCACAACTTCAAAGCTTCAAAATCTTACCAAAATATGTATAAAATAACCAGTTCAAATGACCAAATCCATTCAACCAATATTCCATATAAGACACCTCAAAAGCAAGCATACAAATTCATCTAAACATGTATACTTACCACATCTTCATCATACTCATATAATTCAATACTAGTTCTAAAACATAACATTTAATCACTCAAATATGCACCATAACTTAGCCATATTCACAAACATCAACAAGGCACCTAAAGTACCAAGATTACATCAACAAAAATGACATATACATGACAAATTCATCAACTAACATTCAACTAAACATCAACCATAAATCCACCTATACATGCCATTATATCTTTTGCTAAAACATCAAAAAGTACTGATATAATTGTTGAATAGTGTGATAGATCTCCGGCAAAATTCCAACCGATCGAGCTTCTGGTAATCTATAAAGTAAAGAAAAATAACTACGTAAGCAATGAATGTTTAGTAAGCTCGTATAAACTTTAAACATAGTATTCATTTCCATGATGGACTTTATAGGATAATTATAAACCTATACCAATGCCATATGATTTACAAAATTGCATAACCATCAACTCACAAATGAGTAATTCCCTCAACATCACGTATACTTTTCATTCATAACATAATAAGATTTTATAAGTTCTATTACATAGTCATCAACCTTTTCTTAAGATGATGAACCATTCCATTTACTTACTTACCATTCCATTTACTTACTTTCCAATTCATTTACTTACTTTCCATTCCATTTACTTAGCATAAACTTAAATAACATTATCAATTTACAAATTAGTGTGTTTATTCATGACATAGGTAAATTCATCCATAGCACTAAGATCCATCAATGGCAAAATCCAAACAGTTTAAAAAATAGAGATACTGGTTAGTTAGGCCAGGTTACAACGAATCAAAAACATAAAAATTATATAAAAACATATTAAGAAATCATACCATGCAAGCATCAAAGAGAAGACCGAATGCTTTAAAGGTTGTAACACTAGAGGTTCAGTGGGTGAAGTACAAAAATAAAGATGATGATAACATCTTTTAATGTTTTATTTTATTAATATATTATTTTACTTATTAAGTTAAATTTATAACATAAAATTATAAAAATGCACTTATCCCACCGTTTATTACTTTCATTATGGACTACTTACAACATAAAACCTCTCATTTTACCTTTTTAAACAATTTAATTAGTACAATTCATTAACAATTAAGTTTTATTTGAATAGTTCACATACAAGAGTTAGAGTAAAGACTTACCTGGTAGTCACCTAAACTATAGCTCAAAGCTCCAGACTTTGACATCTATCTTGACTTAGTAGCAACAATTGCTTAAAGAACATAGATTCACCATTAAAATTCATTTACATACAAACTTCTAACATCTCAACCATAGATAACCCCCATGCCAGGCCTTGTACTCATAAGTTACTATTCTTATAACTCTTAACAACAATACTCTTTCAAAAGCTTAATATGCAGAGCTATAATACTTATCGGGAGGTGGAACAACCACTAATTAAACTAAGAACCTTAGCTTCCAGCTTAATGAGGAAGAGATATAATTCGATTTATGAAAAATAATCAGAGGGTAATATTGAAGGAAGAAGAAACTTCCCCACGAAACCTTCTCATACATATATATAGCTTCAATTCCTTTTAACGGAACTTGACAAGTGCCAACCGTAATCAGTACCTATCCTTTATTTGGCCTATAATAACCGGAAGAATTATAAATAAGAGTCCTGACCGTAAGCCCTTTGACTAGTCAATTTAGTTGACTCCCAACTAGATCACATTATTAAACCCAATTAGCACAGTACTCAGACAAACTAGGTGTACAATACATTTGATGGTAACTCTCACCATGTTTACTATTCACTTGGTACATTCTTTCTTAAATAATAGAATAACATAAAACCTTTACTCACCTCTTCGGTGGGTACTATATGCCACATTCCAATTTGCCATTGTTACATGGTGGGTTACACTACGGCAATTACATAACTTTATAACTACATGCTTTATTCTTGGATCCACCAGACCTAGGATGTGACAATACACTCTTTAATATTTAATATATTCTCAAATCCAATTTATTTTATATATTGCTCTAATTCAATTTAATTATAGTTAAAACATTTAAAAATAAGTAATCCAAAATATATATGTATATATATAAAGATGTTGAATGTATTGGAAAAGAAGCCATTAATAGCCTTTATTTTTATTTTAGGTTGCTTGATTGATATTATAAATTTCTTGCCCCACCATGTCAAAGTTTTAATTAAAAAAATTGAAAACGAAGAGAAATCTATTGAAATTGGAAGAGAAAAAAATTAAATCCGTTAGAAACCTTTGTACCTCCAGTTTCTTATTTTTCAGTTGTAATTCATTTTATAAAAAAAAAAAATTAAGCAAAGCTTGGGACAAAAAAGTTATAAAAATTGATCAAGATATAAAAAGTGGATTTTTTCCCAACAACATTGAATTTTATATATATATATATATAATACATATTGTTTTTAAATGTTTTAACTGAAATTAAATAAATATATTAGATAAATTAAATATAAATGATAGTATAATATTAATTTTATCTTTAAATATTAATGAACTCATATGTAAAAATTAATTATTTTTTAAATGATGTTAATATAAATTATTCCCTCTTATATTATTTAGTATATATAGATTTTGTTTTCTTGTAAAGTTGTGCGGTTTAATTAAATATCTTTCTTATGCTAGGGAAGAAAAGTAGAAGATACCTTCACGTTTTCACTAACCAAACGTTTTCACTAACCATGCCATTGTCTTTATCCACATAATTTTTATTAATTATATAGGTTGTTGCACTAAATTTTATTGTTCTATAAAAGCTGGCGAAAGTTTTATAGTATTGACGAAGAGGAAAGTGGGATATAATTTATTGAAGAAAAAGAAAAATAGTTCATGGTTAAAATAAATTATTAATTTTAAAAATTATTAAGAGAGAAGACTAGTATTCTTTTTATGACTTTAACATTAAAATAAACAACAGTGGATCCAAGAATTCATTTATAAAAGGAGCAAAACGTCTCAGCATGCATGCAAATCCAACCTTCCCCATCTTTAGAAAGCTCTTCAGTATATTTATTTGTGCTTTTAATTTGTTAGCTTAATTTCTCTTCCTTGACTTATGGCTAACCGTATGCTTGGTCAAGAATGCTTTGATTTGAAAAACAAAGCTATTTCTCATCTTCATGATTTTTTCTTGAATTCTATCAAATCTGATGTTTCAGCCATTGATCTTTGTGATGAAATCCCCACAATTGATTACTCTTTGTTGTTTTCCGAGAATCATGATGAACGGGCTAAATCCCTGGAACACCTTGGAAAAGCATGCCAAGAATTTGGTTTCTTTTATGTATGAACCTCCAATACACATACACATACACGCACATGCATATATATATGTATGCATGTATACACACACATGAATTTGATGGGGTGAATGGAAATTTTAAGCTCTTGACGACGTAGCATGGTTTCTTAATTATTTTAGTTTTTGTTTTTATTTTGTTAATGAAATCTAAAAGGTCTTCTAATTTATTTATTTTCCTTTTCAAGTATAATTTAGATTTTTTCTTTTTCTTTTTCTTTTTCTTTTTCTTTTTCGAAGTTGATAAATGGTGTCGAACAAAGTGTGGTAGAAGGAGCACTGAAGGGTATTTCCGATTTCTTTGAACTGACAAATCAGGAGGAAAGGAGAGAGTACTTAAAGAAGAATCCTATGGATAGGATAAGGTGGGGTTTTAGATCCCATGCAGGAGAAAATAGAGAGTATCTAAAGATAGTAGCACATCCTGAATATCATTGCCCTAGCAAACCGGCTAGATTTAGGTATATCTATACTCGATAATTTGTGTATTTATGTAGTTTCTCGTATTTGTTATTCATTTTATTCTCATATGTTATTTAAAGTTTACATATATTTTTATTTTGACAGAGGTGCCATTGGGGAGTACTTCAAACGGATGCATGAGGTTGAACTTGGTTTAGCTAAAGCAATCTCGAAAATCTTGGGATACGAAGAAACCTACATCGAGAAGGAATTCAAGCTAGAAGCAGGCTTTGACGTATCTGCCATGAATCTATATCCACCGTCTTTCCAATCCAAAGGTTCCATCGGCGTGCCGGAACATACTGACCCTGGCTTTTTTGTTTCGCTTATACAAGATGTCAATGGTGGCCTTCAAATGCTCACTCATAAAGGAAATTGGGTCACAGTTAACATACCTCGAAACGCCATTTTCATCAATCTTGGTGATCATCTTGAGGTATCTATATGTATATATATTGCTAAGGCAAGGATGCATTATCAATTTTGCGTGCAGGATATAAAAGTTTATGTTAATTCTTGTCTATGACATGTTAATAAATTTTCTTTGGTTTGGTTATTAGATACTGTCCAATGGGAAGTACAAGAGTCATATACATCAAGTGATCCTAGATAACAACGAAGTGAATAGAATTTCTATGGCTACACTTCATGGACCTTCATTAGACACATTTGTAGCCCCAGCATTAAGGTTCATCGATGAGTCTCACCCACCAGCCTACCGAGGGATGACCTACAAGGAATCCTTGGAGTTTAATGGTTCTGACGAAATTGATGTGCAGTCATCCCTTTCTCTGCTTCGAATTCCATTCTCTCTCTAATTTCATGAGCTCAGATACTATTGGCAGTTCATCCTCTATGTGTAGTATATTACCATACACTTTCCGTGTTAATGAAATAAAAATAAATAAAGCGCCATGATTATTGTTGTTGTCTAGGTGTTTGTGGGATGGAATTATTTGTATATGCTTTTCCTAATTAATTTTAATAATTTGTTGGGTAGAATATCAAGGAGTTTCTAAAAGAAATAATTATGTTGTCAAATTCTACATATACTTTTGGGTGAAATTTTTATCCTTTTAGACCATTTGATTCCTATATAAATATATAACTAAACATATGGATATTAAGCATGTATTTTGACAGTAATTCTCTTCAGTTCGAGTAACTTGGATGATTGGCGGTTCAAAATTAGTGTTACAAAAAGTAGATGCCGAGCCTGAAAAACATTTTAAATATTATTTCTATAATTTGTTGCACACAATGTATATGAGCCTTTTCAATGTCTATGAGACAAAAATAAATAAATATGATTTATATAATTTTTCCTTAGTTCCTAATTGTTTTGTAGCTGGTAGATGTAGTAGCTGATAACTTTGGTTACTCCAGTGCTAACTGACCCTTTGCGATCTCAACGGTCTAATAACTATAAACTGCCATAATTGCCACAGTTTTCCTTGAAATATTTTTTTTTTTAAAATTCTCTAACAAACAAAAATTCTTAATTAAAGGATTATTGATGAGAAAAGACTTTTACATAATGACAAAAGAATCTAGAAACTGTGTGTTTATTTATTTATTACTTTCCTACTTCTTTTCTACCTAATTACAAAATTAATTAATGAAGAAGAAATTAATTAATTAAGATCAGTTATAAACATCCTTCATGCCCTGTTTGTGTTTCGGATATTATTTTTTTGGTGAATATTCTTATATTATCTTTTGAGTTATTGAATAGCTTCGTTTTGAAATAAAATCCACATTTGTATGGAAAACGTAGCGTGCTGTCTTTATCCTTCAAAACTGATCTAATATGATAATTAAGTAAAGAGGACAAGATCACTTTTCGGAGTGCATGCATAAAAATAAAATTTCTACTTACCCAACTCTTCTTGTTGGTTATTCTTTGGTATATATTGGCTCCAAAGATCATTCGAGTAATAGATTTAAAATACTGACTAATTCTATTATAAAGTTCAGACTTGAGTATGAAGAATTTCCACTTTCATCCATCAAATTTGGTTCAATGTTTAACTTGTTAAGGTTGGGAATGTAGGGTGAACAAGATTTTGAAAAAACTTACCTATGAAAGGGTTTTTATTTTTTTGTGAGTAGAGTCTATGATGTTGTGCGAGGAACTGCCAAATTTCTCATTCATAGAGAAAAAAAGAGTAGAGGTGTGGCACACCACTATTGGTTGATGGAGCTGTTTGAAAATATGGAATCACACATATAATAACAGCAATTACATATTATTTATTATCATGATAGGTTAGCCCAAATTAAAAGTGATCTAATTTAGTTAAAATTTTATTGAGCTTTAATTATTAAATAAAGTATGGGTCAAATATGTGTAGATACTCTAGTAATTGAGTTCTACTCAAATTCTAATTAATGATGGGCTAATTAGAATTTGATTAGAACTAATATGCCAAGGTTATAAATATTAGGGTTATGGTCCCCAAATTTTACATAAGATATCTTTTCTAATATCCATCATTAGGAAAGAGAGAGTAGATATTCTCTGAATTTCTTGTATGTTAATTTTGAAGATCGAATCCCCAAGATCCAGTAAAACTTCAAGAAATTCATGGATTCAGGTACGCTTCTGCATCTAGTTTTGTTCTTGATTGTTCTTGATTTATTCTTGATGATTTGACATGATAGATCTTGGTTTATTAAATTTTATTTCAAATTTATTTTACAAATCTAACAAGTGGCATCCGAGCTTCGTCATGTTGAATCATTGAAAATGAATTGATCCTCTATTAGTTTTGATTGATTCGATTTTCAAATTTCATAGATATGATATTTCATGTTGAATTTTTTAAATTATTGATAAATTTCTTTAAAGTTTTGCTTAATTACAATTCAATCCTTTTAAGGTTTATACATAAAAGATTTAACTTTTTCTTTGAAATTGAAATTACTGTGGACTAAACCTACATAATTTCTACTTTCAATTTTTGATATTTTCTTTTGTAAATTACTGTCTTTCAATTCACAATGACCTAACCCATGTGATTTGACTTCAATTGGTTTGGTTGGGTAATTTATTACCTATATATGAATATTATTCTTATAAAATATAAGTTAATGCTTGACTATTAAAACGTGATTGATAATTAATCATTAATGGTGATTGGTTATTAATCATTAATTTTTTTATGGATTTATTATCATAACATTTTTATTATGTTTTCGCTAAACATATCAGTTTGATTATGTTAGCAATATTTATGATTTGTTTATATGACAAATTTTCATGTTATCAATTCCTTTAAGAATCAAGTTTTGTTTATAAGAATATATATTAAGATTAGCGGCTGCGAATTACCTTAAAGGTTATAAGTTTTTTTTTTTTAGTTGGTTACATGAATTTATATTTGGTGGTTATGGATTTGTTTTTAAAATATTTGTGTGTATAAAGAAGTTCTATGGTAATGTCATTAGTCATGAATATAAATTTGAGTTTAACATAAAATATGTAAGGCAAACCAATATTATTTTTTTATTATATAATTGTGTGTATATATTGTGTGTATATATATTATATGCATATCAATGATTTTGAGGATTAATGCATGATTATAGTTGGCATGAATAGGTGTTTATAACCATTATTCAATAAGATATCTTTTATAGTTTAATTGGTGAAATTAAATTTTGATGGATACATTGAAGTTAATTTTTTTTATGGTTATATATTCAATTTTATGGGCGCTTTGGTGCAAGATAAATTAATCTTTAATGTTTAATGTTTTGCATCATAATTGTTGTTGAAATTTACCAATTGTGCCGCCTATTTTGATTCATTTTCTTGGCATAATTGCTTATTTTTAATTTATTAATATTAGTCGATGAATTTCAATTATCTATGTTGCTAAGATATAAATACATATATATTTAGTTTTAAGTTTGGTCGAATAATATTTGGGTTTGACATATTATTATTTCTAATATTCAGTTAAATTATATGGATATATTCTATGGTATGAATTATGGGGTATGTCAACTATTATGGTTTTATTTATGAGATATATTGTCTTGAAGTTTTTATTTCAAGTATTCATTTGAATCTCTGTTTAACCATAAATACATGTTTGGATTTACGTGATATATGTAAGGTAAATTTTTTTTCTATTTGATTTTAAATATACGTAAATACGTGAATTATTTTGGTGTTTTGTCAATGCTAAAATTATAAATACATGTGCTTGTTAATTATTTGGCATTGAATCACTACATTATTTCCGTTCGGTTTTGACATATATAGTTAATATACATATCAGTTAAAGATTAAGGTTTGGGGGGTTTTTTTATTGTGCTATTTAGACAACCTTATTTTGGGTTATTTAGGAAACTATATAGCAATAAAAAATATATTAGTTTTGACCTTTAACTGTTATGAAAATTTTAAATTTGAATATTGGTATGCTTATATATATATATTAAAATAACATAATCGAAGCAATATGTCACCAAAATGATTTTTTTTGTATAAATTATTTTGTTTTAAAATATAAAAAGTTGTGTGCATGTAAGTTATGTTAATATTGATTGACCCAAATGAAAATTAATAATATTACATGTGCAAGTATGGTAATAAACATTTGACAATTATTCGATTTTACATGTGAGCAATAAATTGGCCCCAAGGAAGATTTATGGCTCGACATGTTCTTATTGTCAGTGTTTGATTATTACACTAGTATATCACTTACAAGTTACTATTTTGTCTAAAGATGAAATATTAATGGAGTTTCCGATATGATGAGGTTTACCTTTATTCAAATTATTTTGGTTTAAATTTGAAGTCCTATGATTTATGATTTATTCAACTATTATTATATTTGCGAACATCATTGTATGTTGTTTTAGGATAAATATATACATATATATACTATTATCTTTTAATTTGATTGAAAGATGAAATTAAGAGAAATACTTTGAAACAAATAAAATTAGATTTTGGCTTTAGATTTTAATTAAGGATGTCTAATATTTTAAATAGATTAGTTGAAACAAAATGCCGCCAAAGTGACCTCTTTTGTGTAGATTAGTTTATTTAAAATATCAAGATGATTATATGTTTTTGTGATTCATGCGTTTATTAATTGACCCAAAGGTAAGTTAATATTTGGCGGAATTTCAATGACAACTGTGGTGATAAATGTGTGACAATTATAAGGAATTTTATGTGAGCAATAAGTTAGTCCAAAGATTAATTAATTGTTTGACATAATTTATTGTCAATATTTGATTGCTACAACAAGAGTACCGTTTACTGTTAATATTACTGTTTAAAGACTTGATACTAATGTTGTGTTTGGTATCTTGAGATGGGATTAGCCATTATCCTGAATTTATTGTTTACTTATGAATATTGACGTGAGCTTATTTTTATTTTTTGTTCTATATTCAGTTAATTCATCTTCTACTGCCACAATATCTGCTAACATAAATTCTATATCCATGCTTAATAGGACTAATTTCAATGAATGGAAAAGGCACTTAGTTATAGTGTTTGGTTGTATGAACATAGACATTACACTAAGGGAAGAACAACTTGCACCTTTCACTGCGGAAAACACCCCTTATGTTAAAAGGGATTTTGAGAGGTGAGATCGTTCAAATTGCATGAGTCTAATGATCATGAAGTACAACATTTCAGAAGCCTTTAGGGGTAAAGAATCTAAAAAGATTACTCATGTCAAATTTTTATTAATGAAATTGTGAAAAGTTTTGCTAAAAATGATAATGTTGAAATGACATCACTTCTGACTTCTTTGATGTCTATAAAGTATAAGGGTCAAGCAAATACTGAGCGATCTAAGGGCTATGAGTTTTATAATCCCACAATTAGGAATCTTTTTTAGATGAGAATTGTAACATTCTTTTAGGATATTGAGTTTGGGGGGAGAAATAAGGTTAGAGACATTTTCTCTTTATGACACTAATGTAATTGCTTTGATTGATCCTAGATCGACTCTGTAACAGCTTGAATTAGACCCTAATCGGAATGGTGATTTTGAGAGCACGAATCCGAGTTAGAAAAATATTTTAAAATTATTTTCTGTGTTTATTTTGTGTGAATTTATATCTGTGAAATTTTCGTGATTTAATTTTGTCGTTTAGGTATCCGATTAAATAAAAGGACTTAATCGCGTAAATTGAAAACTTGATAGTTTAAAGCATAAGGGCCAAATTGTTAGTGGCTTTCTAAGTTGGGGCATTTATGTTGTAAATATCTCATTAATACATTAGTGGGATGGTATAAGACATATGTTACATGGTTTTTATATTAAATCATTAAGGGTAAATAAGTAAATTAAACATTAAGTTATTATATGTTATAATATAACAAAAAATATAAAAAAAATAAAGTCATTTGGTGTTCATATTATTCATAGCCGAAACTTAATAAAATAAAAAGAAAAGAAAGGAAGCTAGGGTTTGGGTGGTTTTAAGCTCAGTCAAGGTAAGTATTCAGCTCGGTTTTTTATAATTTTTACGTTTTTGAGATCGTTGCTAAATTATCTTCAAAACCCATGCTTTAATTTTTGATTTGATGGATATTTTGAGTTGTGCTATTGTTGATAGCTTGTGATTTTTTTTGTTTGATGATGAAAAATGAAATATATGTTTTAGATTAACATATTTTGTATTGGAGTTTTTGATGATTTTGAGTAATTAGGACTTAATTGCAAAAATGATAATTTGAGGGACTAAAATGTGAAATAAATTGAATATATGAACTTGTGTGAGAGTGGGTAAAATTCGTCCCAACATAGGTAGATGGAAATTTTGCATATTTTGTGTTTTATGCAATAGGGACTAAATTGTAAAAATTGTAAATGTTAGGGGTAAAATGGTAATTTGCCCATTTATGTGTTTTTGGACTAAATTGAATAAAAATATGTTTGAATGAGCTTAATTTGAATATATTTAGATCAAGAACCAAAGAAATCGGATTTGGATCGGGGGAAAGCGAAAGTTATTGATTAGCTGCCTAGTTTCGTTTACGTTGTCCGAGGTAAGTTTATAAGCAAATAGACATGCCTAATTGTAGTTAAATGTTAAATACATATGCTGATATGTAATGTATGAATTTATACATGTAATTGCCAAATGTGTATAAGCTTGGTAACCATGTTCGAGTTTTGTTTCGACCGAGTTACGACATCTGAAAGCCCCGCATGAACCTTAGGAATAGCTAGGATACATATGTCATGACATAAGATTTCGATATATGTGTGGGAGTAAGACCATGGCATCAATATATGTTTCCGATATGTGTTTACGAGTAAGACCCTGTCTGGGATAGTGGCATCGATATGTGACTACATGTAAGACCACGTCTGGGACGTTGGCATTGTACGATATGTGTAAATATCTGAGTGTCCTATCCAATTCCGAACGGTTCATCGAGCAAAGGTAAATCATGTACGGATGTGTATAATGAGCTAAATGGCCAGGTACGAATTAGTTTGTTGGCTACTAGTAAAAGGGTAAGTAACTAACTTGATATTTGTTACAAGTTATGTGTTATACATATGTTAAATCAATGTGAAAATAGTATGTATATTCGGCCTTGTGACTAAGGAAATTGAGTATCAATGTAATGATTCCTAACTATGTACATATATATGAGACTATGTATATTCGGTCACATATCAAGCTTAGGTATATAAAGTTATGGTGATTTATAGGCTTATGTATACAAAGGTATGTGTATTAGGTTTTATAAAGACAACTTGGCTATTGCAAATTTAACAATGATTTGATGATTTAACCTTGTGAATATTCGGCCTAGGTAATAGATATATGTGTTCAGGTATATTATTATTGAAGTTGAAAGCTGAGAATAAACTTGATAATGATATTGTAATTTGGTTGGTTAAAATAAGTTGACCATATTATCGGTTTGTTAGTTTTCTTATGACTTACTAAGTTTAAATAGCTTCTTGTGTATATTTGTCTTTGTTTTATAGATTTTGGAGTCAAGCTACAAGCTCGGGGACTGTCAGACGAGTTCATCACACGATCTTCTGCTTTGGTACCTTATGAGTTAAACTTAAATTATGGCATGTATAGGTTGACTTTGGGGTTAGTTTGTGACAACCCTAATTTGACCCTAGTCGGAAAGTGGTTTAGGGACCACAAAACCGAGTCATAAAAATAATTAACCATTATATTCTATGCTTATAATATGTGTAAATGTATGTGTGAAAGTTTCATGCTTTGATTTTGTCATTTGTATGTGAAATTTATTAAATAGGACTTATGTGAGACATTTTTGAAATGTGATAGGTTAATTTAAAATGGTCTATTAATGCATGTTATAAAAAAAATGGGACTTGCATGTCAAATTGTCCATTTTTTTTATAGTGGTCGGCCATGATGTTGTTTTATACATATTATATGTATTTTATATTAATATTATTTTCAACTAAATGAATTAAAGAATTAAGGGAAATAAAATAATGGGTAGTGGGAGGAGAAACCAAAGTGGTTCATCTTTGCTCCTCCATTGCCAAACCTAGAAGGGGGAAAGAAGAAAATTCTTGTTTAAATTTCGGCTAAGGTGATTGCTAGAAGAAGGTATGTATAATGCAACTCTTGGAAATGTATGCATAATTTGGATGATTAGTTTGAATTCTACCTATTTCTTGGTTTGAATTTAGGTTATTTTGGAGGGTTGAAATTCGGCCAAGGAATTTGAAATTCTTAGTAGATGCTTTGATGTCCTTAGTATGGATAACTATGTTGGATATGTTGAGTTGTTAGTTGTTTTAGCTTGAAAGTTAAGGTTAGTATTTGTTTATAGGATTGCCGAATTTAAATTTAAGGAGAGAAGAAATTAAGTATTCGGTCATGCTATAGATTCATGATGAAAAATGTTTAATGCTTTATATGTTATATAATTGTACTTGTGAGTGAATTTGAGAATTTCTAAATTTTTGTTGGGAGGTGCCAAATGTGGTTTTGGATGTGTCTTAAGGAATAAAATTATGTGGCTAGAGTTTAATGACATTCGGCCAAAGGTCTTATGTGCTAGCAAATTCGGTATAAATGTTTAAGTATTATGCATTTTATATTTGATGTATTGATGAATAAGTAGTGATTTATTGAAGTGAAAAAAAAAAGAGTTAAATTTTGTGTTTTAGTTAAGTATGTGCATTCGGCATTTCTTAATTAACATTAGAGATGAGTGCATGAAATCGGCATGTGTATTTGTGAAAATGCTGAATGTGAACTTGAATAATGATTTGAGCACGATGTGTTGTATTGAGATTATGCTTAAGTGAAATTATAGATATATGTGATGAAATTGATTGGTGATATACATGTTTAAATAATATGAATGCAAAGAGTTGTGAAAAAGTAAATTGTAGTAAATCTGCTCAGGACAGCAGCTGTAACGTGAATTTGGAAAAATCACCATAAATTGTGGGAGTGGAGTTAGAAGCTGAATACATTATATAATTAAAGCTCAATGAGTCTAGTTTCAAATGAAATCAACGAGAACATATTTTGAATTTTGTACAATTAGAAATTTTATTCGTAGTAAAGGGTGGTCAGATTAGTCAAACAGTGAAACAGGGGAAACTTTAAGAAAAATATGGTATTGATTGGCCAAACTAAAAATTCTGAAAATTTTATGGATAAAAGATATATGAGTCTACTTTTACGGAAATTTTACGGCAATTGATTTGGAGTTTCGTAGCTCCAGTTATAAATAATTTAGTGACTGATGCTCAGGAAGACAGCTTATTGTGAATTTGTGATTTTGTGGTAAACATTGAAAAAAAATTGTTAATGAGTTGCTTAATGTTTTCTTATAAACTTACTATGATCTATATGTGTGAAAGTCGAATATATATATATTATATTCCTAAAGTAATGCTTGAATAGTCGAATAATGACTAGTTTAAAATTTTTGAAATTAAGCTCAAGAACAAAGAGGATCAAAGTTGGATAGGGGAAAATAAAAAGTAATTGAGTAGCCTTTCTGCAACCATTCAAGTTTATTCGAGTCAAGTTTTGAGTAGTCACCTTTAGTATATAATTGATGATGCTTTGATATGTATATATGTTAGATGAATTGTGACCTTTTGGTTCTACTTGAATTAAGTTGTGTGATAAGTAATTTATGTATATGACTTATAGTCGAATGGTCACTATGGGTTAAGCTTGAATGGTGAAATGGATATGTAATATTTATGTATGACTTTTGAACCGAAATGTAAATGATGGTGTTCATATGGAGCTTATATCCGAATGTAGCAAATGACTACTAATGTGATTCGTTGAATGAGATGTGTTAATATATGATTAAATATGCATGATATTTGATGTGTATCCGGGCTTAAAGACCCGCAGGCTATATGCTGGAATTATATCCGGGTTAAATCTCGCAGGCTTCGTGCTGGTAATATATCCGGGTTAAATCTCGCAGGCTTCGTGCTGGTATTATATCCGGGTTAAATCTCGCTGGCCTAGTGCTGGTATTATATCTGAGCTTAAAGTCCCGCAAGTTTTGTACTGGTGACTAGATTCGGGTTTTAAACCTAGCAGGCTTAACGCCAGTGATTCGAGTAAGATTATGAATTTGAAATTTCGAGGTAAACTACTATTGATTATGTATGATACATTATGATATTCAGGTACGTATTAGGTACTCGTATGTGAATTGATTTTTAAAGTGAATTATTAGTATCAAAGAATGATATATGTGTGTGAATGATTATCATATCTACGAATAAGAGCATGACCTATTCGGTCGATGTCTGTCATTACATGAAAGTGTGTGACTTAAATTAATTGTATGAGCTATAAAGTAAAGTAAAGTATGTGCTGAAATTTCTTTGTGTATTTATATATTTATATACATATATATTCGGCCAATAGGCTTTTTAATTAGTGTACTTGTGTGTATTCGGCCAAGTGATTTGTAATTAGAATATTCGTTTTGTGATACTAAATGCTCATTTTAAATGACAAGTTTTAATTGTTTGAATTGCTTAAAACTTACTAAGCTTTGAAAGCTTACTCTGTTCTTTATTTCTCTGTTTTATAGATTGTTGATTTTGGCCACTGACTCGGGGATCGTCAGCAGTTCATCACACTATCGATCATTTTGGTACTATTATATTTTGGAGTTGATGTGGCATGTATAGGTTAGACTATTGAGAACGATATTTTGTAAATGTAAATATTTAGCCATACGAATATGGCATATGATCTTGAATGTTTGTATAGTTTTCAGCTTGATTTTGGATTGTGTTTAATAACTATATGAATGTGATAATTAAATGTTTAGTTCGGTTATACCTCTTAATCTTAATCCGGCGATTGGATATGGGTTAGGGGTGTTACATTTTATTGGTATCAGAGCTACGGTTTAGTCGATTCTAGGACTAACGTAGCGTATATGAGTCTAGCCATACATGCCATTATGTGATAATACGATAGTGTGAGGATTTCTGATAGTTAAAAATGTGTTTTCGTATAGTAATGGATCCCGATCCTGATCGAGCGGTAGCTGTTGATATCGAGAGTGTAGCGCCTGCTCCCGCGCACGGGACAGCGCCGGTGGACTCTCAGCCTATTGCGAGCAATCAAAATGACGAGGCTAAACAAGCTTTTTATAATGTGATGAATGATTGGTTCAACCAATACATTCGAACTAATACGGCTGCCCCACAACCCCCACTCCCGAATAATACACCCCCTGCACCTACGATAACTCCGGTAATTGATTAGATAAGGTTGAATAAGCCCCCGGTTGACAGAATTTGAAAGCACGGGGCTACTGAATTTAAAGCTACAGTCAGTGATGATGCTGAGCAAGCTGAATTTTGGTTGGACAATACTATCCGAGTGTTCGATAAATTGTCTTGCACACCCGATGGATGCCTAAAATGTGCTATATCTTTGCTACGTGATTCTGCCTACTATTGGTGGAATACATTGGTTTCTGTTGTGCCCAGAGAGCGAGCGACTTGGGAGTTCTTCCAAACCGAGTTCCGGAAAAAGTATATCAGCCAGAGATTCATTGATCAAAAACGAAAGGAATTTCTTGAACTTAAACAGGGTTCCATGTCAGTTACTGATTATGAACGAAAATTTGTGAGACTTAGCCGGTATGCCCGAGAATGTGTTTCTTCAGAAGCTATTATGTGTAAACGTTTTGAAGATGGATTCAACGAAGATATAAAACTGTTTGTTGGCATTCCTGAAATCAGAGAGTTTGAAGTACTTGTCGAGCGAGCTTGCAAAGCCGAAGAGTTCAGTAAAGAGAAAAGAAAAGCTGAAGATGGAGCTAGAGAGTTCCGTAAAAGATCTTCGGGAAAGCCCTTTCAACAGTCACCGAAGAAATTTCGAGATGATTCGGGCCGATCTAAGAGCACTTCGGGCTTCTCCAGACGAGACTGTGATAGACCCCCTGTGAGTACACGAGCCACTTCAGTTGCCAGTGTTGGAAATGATCGTCGGGATAGGACCGAGTGCAATTTTTTTGGAAAATGGCATTAGGGGAGTTGTAGATTTCATGACCGCTCCTGTTATAAGTGTGGATCAGCTGACCACGTTATCAAGGATTGCCCGAGATTGTCTGAGCAGAATGTGAATCAGAGTGGGAAACCGAGTACTACTACAGTACGAGGTAGACCACCTAGAAATATGAAAAATGCTAGCGGCGGTCAGAGAGGATCTAGAGATGCTACGACCAGATCCGAGGCTCGTACCCCTGCTAGAGCTTACGGTGTACGCGCACGCGAGGATGCTTCTTCGCCTGATGTTATTACCGGTACTTTCACTCTCTTTGATACTGATGTGATTGCATTGATTGACCCTGGTTCTACTCATTCATATGTATGTGAGACTTTAGCATCCAGTAAAACTCTACCTGTTGAGTCTACTGAGTTCGTGATTCGAGTGTCGAATCCCTTGGGTCGATATGTGCTAGTCGACAAAGTGTACAGGAAATGCCCCTTGATAATTCGAGGTTCCTATTTTCCAGCCGATTTGATGCTTTTACCGTTTGATGAATTTGATGTTATTCTCGGTATGGATTGGTTGACCGTACATGATGCAGTTGTGAATTGCAAAAGAAAAACTATTGATTTGAGATATGCAAATGATGAGATAATCCGAGTTGAGTCTACTGATTTGAACGGGTTACCAGCAGTAATATCCTCGATGTTGGCTCAGAAATATGTAAAAAAGGGGTGTGACGCATATCTTGCGTATGTACTTGATAGTAAAGAGTCAGAAAAGAAACTTGAATTAGTGCCAGTGGTTTGTGAATATTCGGATATTTTTCCTCAGGAGTTACCGGGATTACCACCTGTTCGGGAGGTAGAGTTTGGCGTTGAACTTGTACCTGGGACTACACCAATTTCGATAGCTCCGTATCGTATGGCACCAACCAAATTGAAGGAATTGAAAGATCAGTTGCAAGAGTTGACGGATAGAGGTTTCGCTCGACCGAGTTTCTCACCTTGGGGTGCACCAGTATTGTTTGTGAAAAAGAAAGACGGAACTATGAGAATGTGCATCGACTATCGTCAATTAAATAAAATGACAATAAAGAACAAATATCCATTACCGTGTATTGATGATTTGTTTGATCAGCTGAAAGGAGCCTCAGTGTTTTCAAAGATAGATTTGAGATCGGGTTATTATCAGTTGCGAGTTTGAGACTCAGATGTGCCTAAAACTGCTTTTAGAACGAGATACAGTCACTACGAGTTCTTAGTGATGCCGTTTGGGCTCACTAATGCCCCTATGGTATTTATGGACTTGATGAATCGGATCTTCAGACAGTATTTGGACTAGTTTGTAGTTGTGTTTATAGACGACATTTTGATCTATTCGCGAGATGAAACCGAACATGTCGAGCACCTGAGATTAGTGTTGCAGATTTTACGTGACAAGCAGTTATATGCTAAGTTCAGTAAATGTGAGTTCTGGTTGAGAGAAGTTAGCTTTTTGGGGCATGTGGTATCCGCATTGAGTATTCGTGTTGATCCAAGTAAAATATCAGCCATACTTGATTGGAAGCCTCCTTGAAATGTTACTGAAGTTCGAAGCTTTTTGGGACTTGCTGGTTACTACAGACGGTTTGTAAAGGGTTTCCCGATGATAGCCACACCAATGACGAAGCTACTTCAAAAAGCTGTTAAGTTCGAATGGTCAGAAAAGTGCCAGAAAAGTTTTGACCAACTGAAAACCTATTTGACTGAAGCTCCAGTGTTAGTGCAGCCTGAATCTGGTAAAGAGTTTTTCATTTACAGTGATGCATCCTTACATGGGCTGGGTTATGTATAGATGCAAGAAGGTCGAGTTGTAGCTTATGCTTCGAGGCAATTGAAGCCACATGAGAAAAACTATCCGACACATGATCTCGAATTAGCTGCCATCGTATTTGCTTTGAAAATATGGCGACACTACTTATTTGGAGAGAGGTGTCATATATATTCGGATCACAAAAGCCTCAAATATTTGATGACTCAAAGAGATTTGAATCTGAGACAAAGACGTTGGCTTGAATTGTTGAAAGATTACGAGCTTGTCATTGACTATCACCCGGGAAAGGCTAACGTGGTTACCGATGCTTTAAGTCGCAAGTCACTGTTTGCTTTGCGAGCAATGAATGTACACTTGTCCGTTTCATCCAATAATGTGTTAGTAGCAGAATTAAAAGCCAAACCGTTATTGATTCATCAAATATGTGAAACTTAGAAAGTCGATGATGAATTGGTTGCTAAACGAGCTGAATGTGTTTCGAATGTGGATTCAGAGTTTCAAATTGACGATAATGATTTTTTGAGGTTCAGAAGTCGATTGTGTGTTCCAAGAAATTCAAAACTTATTTCGATGATTTTGAGCGAGGCTCATAGTAGCCGAATGTCAGTTCACCCGGGTAGTACGAAAATGTACAACGATCTGAAACGTCAGTATTGGTGGCATGGTATGAAACGAGACATTTCCGACTTTGTCTCGAAATGTTTGATATGTCAACAAGTGAAAGCAGAACATCAAGTGCCTTTGGGTTTACTTCAGTTGATCATGATACTCGAGTGGAAGTGGGATCGAGTCACGATGGATTTTGTGTCTGGGTTACCTTTGTCACCGAGCAAGAAAGATGCGATATGGGTTGTTGTGGATAGATTGACTAAATCAACTCATTTCATTCCCGTACGTACGGATTTCTCACTTGATAAGTTAGCCGAGTTGTATGTCTCTCAGATTGTCAGATTACACGGGGTACCTGTTTTAATTGTGTCAGATAGAGACCCAAGATTTACATCAAGGTTTTGGAAGAAATTACAAGATTCTCTGGGTACCAAACTACATTTTAGCATCGCGTTTCATCATCAAACGAACGGTCAATCAGAACGAGTAATTCAGATACTCGAGGATATGTTGAGATGTTGTATCCTTGAGTTTAGTAGTTCATGGAACGGTATTTGCCTTTGATTGAATTCACTTACAACAATAGTTTTCAATCAATCATTAAGATGACACCTTACGAGGCTTTGTACGGTCGTAAATGCCGTACACCGTTGTTTTGGACCGAGCTCAGTGAAAGTAAAATCTTTGGGGTTGATTTGATTAAAGATGCTGAACAGAAAGTAAAAGTGATTCGTGAAAGTCTGAAAGCAGCTTCAGATCGTCCGAAGTCGTAGACATTGAGTACTAGGTCGGAGACAAAGTGTTTCTTAAAGTTTCACCTTGGAAAAAGGTGCTCAGATTTGGCCGTAAGGGCAAATTGAGTCTGAGGTTCATCGGGCCGTATGTAATATCTGAACGAGTTGGGCCGGTCGCATACAGATTGATTTTACCCCCTGAACTTGAAAAGATTCACAACGTTTTTCATGTTTCGATGCTTCGGCGTTATAGATCCGATCCATCGTATATAATTAATCCATCAGAGGTTGAGATTCAATCTGATTTGAGATACGAAGAAGAACCAGTTCGTATTTTGGCTCGTGAAATAAAAGAACTATGAAATAAGAAAATTTCTTTAGTGTAAGTATTGTGGCTCAAACACGGGGTAGAAGAAGCTACTTGGGAGCTTGAGGACTCTATGAAAGAATGATATCCTAACTTATTCACCGGTAAGAATTTTCGGGGACGAAAATTTCTATGGAGGGAAGAGTTGTGACAACCCTAATTTGACCCTAGTCGGAAAGTGGTTTCGGGACCACAAAACTGAGTCACAAAAATAATTAACCATTATATTCTATGCTTATAATATGTGTAAATGCATGTGTGAAAGTTTCATGCTTTGGTTTTGTCACTTGTATATGAAATTTATTAAATAGGACTTATGTGAGACATTTTTGAAATGTGATAGGTTAATTTAAATTGGTCTATTAATGCATGTTATAAAAAAAATGGACTTGCATGTCAAATTGTCCATTTTTTTATAGTGGCCGGCCCTGATGTTGTTTTATACATATTATATGTATTTTATATTAATATTATTTTCAACTAAATGAATTAAAGAATTAAGGGAAATAAAATAATGGGTAGTGGGAGGAGAAACCAAAGTGGTTCATCTTTGCTCCTCTATTGCCAAAACTAGAAGGAGGAAAGAAGAAAATTCTTGTTTAAATTTCGGCTAAGGTGATTGCTAGAAGAAGGTATGTATAATGCCACTATTGGAAATGTATGCATAATTTGGAAGATTAGTTTGAATTCTACCTATTTCTTGGTTTGAATTTAGGTTATTTTGGAGGGTTGAAATTCGGCCAAGGAATTTGAAATTCTTAGTAGATGCTTTGATGTCCTTAGTATGGATAATTATGTTGGATATGTTGAGTTGTTAGTTGTTTTAGCTTGAAAGTTAAGGTTAGTATTTGTTTATAGGATTGCCGAATTTAAATTTAAGGAGAGAAGAAATTAAGTATCCGGTCATGCTATAGATTCATGATGAAAAATGTTTAATGCTTTATATATTATATAATTGTACTTGTGAGTGAATTTGAGAATTTCTAAATTTTTGTTGGGAGGTGCTGAATGTGGTTTTGGATGTGTCTTAAGGAATAAAATTATGTGGCTAGAGTTTAATGACATTCGACCAAAGGTCTTATGTGCTAGCAAATTCGGTATAAATGTTTAAGTATTATGCATTTTATATTTGATGTATTGATAAATAAGTAGTGGTTTATTGAATTGAAAAAAAAGAGAGTTAAAATTTGAGTTTTAGTTAAGTATGTGCATTCGGCATTTCTTAATTAACATTAGAGATGAGTGCATGAAATCGGCATGTGTATTTGTGAAAATGCTGAATGTGAACTTGAATAATGATTTTAGCACGATGTGTTGTATTGAGATTATGCTTAAGTGAAATTATAGATATATGTGATGAAATTGATTGGTGATATACATGTTTAAATAATATGAATGCAAAGAGTTGTGAAAGAGTAAATTGTAGTAAATTTGCTCGGGACAGCAGCTGTAACGTGAATTTGGAAAAATCACCATAAATTGTGGGAGTGGAGTTAGAAGCTGAATAAATTATTTAATTAAAGCTTAATGAGTCTAGTTTCAAATGAAATCAACGAGAACATATTTTGACTTTTGTACAATTAGAAATTTTATTCGTAGTAAAGGGTGGTCAGATTAGTCAAATAGTGAAACAGGGGAAACTTTAAGAAAAATATGGTATTGATTGGCCAAAATAAAAATTCTGAAAATTTTATGGATAAAAGATATATGAGTCTACTTTCAGGGAAATTTTACGGCAATTGATTTGGAGTTTCGTAGCTCCGTTTATAAATAATTTAGTGACTGATGCTCAGGAAGACAGCTTATTGTGAATTTGTGATTTTATGGTAAACATTGAAAAAAAAATTGTTAATGAGTTGCTTAATGTTTTCTTATAAACTTACTATGATCTATATGTGTGAAAGTCGAATATATATATATTATATTCCTGAAGTAATGCTTGAATAGTCGAATAATGACTAGTTTAAAATTTTTGAATTTAAGCTCAAGAACAAAGAGGATCAAAGTTGGATAGGGGAAAAGAGAAAGTAATTGAGTAGCCTTTCCGCAACCGTTCAAGTATATTCGAGGTAAGTTTTGAGTAGTCACCCTTAGTATATAATTGATGATGCTTTGATATGTATATATATTAGATGAATTGTGACTTTTTGGTTCTACTTGAATTAAGTTGTGTGATAAATAATTTATGTATATGACTTATAGTCGAATGGTCACTATGGGTTAAGCTTGAATGATGAAATGGATATGTAATATTTATGTATGACTTTTGAACCGAAATGTAAATGATGGTGTTCATATGGAGCTTATATCCGAATGTAGCAAATGACTACTAATGTGATTCGTTGAATGAGATGTGTTAATATATGATTAAATATGCATGATATTTGATGTGTATCCGGGCTTAAAGACCCGCAAGCTTCGTGCTGGTAATATATCCGGGTTAAATCCCGCAAGCTTCGTGCTGGTAATATATCCGGGTTAAATCCCGCAAGCTTCGTGTTGGTATTATATCCGGTTAAATCCCGCAGGCCTAGTGCTGGTATTATATCTGAGCTTAAAGTCCCGCAGGTTTTGTGCTGGTGACTAGATTCGGGTTTTAAACCTAGCAGGCTTAACGCCAGTGATTCGAGTAAGATTATGAATTCGAAAGTTCGAGGTAAACTACTATTGATTATGTATGATACATTATGATATTCAGGTACGTATTAGGTACTCGTATGTGAATTGATTTTTAAAGTGAATTATTAGTATCAAAGAATGATATATGTGTGTGAATGATTATCATATCTACGAATAAGAGCATGACCTATTCAGTCGATGTCTGTCATTACATGAAAGTATGTGACATAAATTAATTGTATGAACTATAAAGTAAAGTAAAGTATGTGCTGAAATTTCTTTGTGTATTTATATATTTATATACATATATATTCGGCCAATAGGGTTTTTAATTGGTGTACTTGTGTATATTCGGCCAAGTGATTTGTAATTAGAATATTCGTTTTGTGATACTAAATGCTAGTTTTAAATGACAAGTTTTAATTGTTTGAATTGCTTAAAACTTACTAAGCTTTGAAAGCTTACTCTGTTCTTTATTTCTATGTTTTATAGATTGTTGATTTTGGCCACCGACTCAGGGATCGTCAGCAGTTCATCACACTATCGATCATTTTGGTACTATTATATTTTGGAGTTGATGTGGCATGTATAGGTTAGACTATTGAGAACGATATTTTGTAAATGTAAATATTTAGCCATACGAATATGGCATATGATCTTGAATGTTTTTATAGTTTTCAGCTTGATTTTGGATTGTGTTTAATGACTATATGAATGTGAATTAAATGTTTAGATCGGTAATACCTCTTAACCTTAATCCGGCGATTGGATATGGGTTAGGGGTGTTACATAGTTATTTTGAAAATGAATGTATATTAGCCATGCAAAAATGGCTTAACTACCTTGCTTGATTTTGGTTTCGGTTTAATTATGGTTTAAGTCTATCTTGATCAAGATGTCGTGTGCTATGATTAATTATGAATTGTGTTATGTGATTATATATTAAGGTTGGTTATGACCTTGTTTGTGGCATGGTAGAATCGGTCATAAGCATGATTAATTGATTCGACTAATGTTATGCATAGGTGAAACATATATGAATTTGGTATATTCGGACATAAAATGGAATTGAATATGATGGTCATGTATTAAATTGTGATTCAACATAGCTTATATGAACATATATGTACATATGCATATGATAAATTGTTTTGATTTGTTGATACATGATAATTAAGATTCATTTTTTGAATAAGTTTATATGTGGTTAACGTCTTGTAATGATAGAAATAGTCTCCTTAAGTTGATAAGTATTTACGGTTAAACTTAGTTGGATTATGATTGCATGTTCAAACTTGGTACCATGATTTTGCTATTAAATTGAGCAATGATCAGCAATAAGCGAACCATAGCTTAAAATGTCCGAATGTTGACTGTTTTGATTTGTTTGTTATAGAATGAAGTCATTTGAAATGGTTTTGATCAATTTGTGATTTGGTGTTTATATATATAAATAATTATGCATAAGGAATTGACTTGATATGTAATTTATCTTAAGGTATATATATACTTATAAATATAAACATGATGATGTTTAATGATATATTCGGTTATGCATGAATAGGGAATGTATATTGTGTTATAATGAGTTATACATTAATAATTTAAAATGTTGGCTATTAATAGAAGAAATATTCAGTGTATGTTTTAATATGCATATTAAATAGGTATTGATTTTTAAAATGGGTGAACAAGGTTGGAAATGAACAATTGTTAAGTATCATGGATAAAGCTTTTAAATTCGGCAAAATGAAATGAAAATGACAAATTGAATGATAACTTGTACAATAGTAAATAAATGTTTAGTAGTCAGTGTGTATGTCTTTTAATTGTAGTTTAAGTTGACAAAATATGTAGCATATTAAAAAGGTCAATTTTGACATGATAATATTGGAATGAAATGATGTACTTGATTTTGTGAATTCTATTTACATATGACTTTTTCATTTGAGGTATGATTGTATATTTGTAAATCTAAAAAGTTGTACCCATAGTACATTTGGTTAGGTGATGTTAATTTAATAAATTGACTTTTATACTAAGATTGATTGATTTATAAGTTTGTACGAGTATATGCATGTGATTGTTCAAATCTATGTTTTGATTGGTAATATCTCGTAACCCAGTCCAGCGATGGATATGGGTTAGGGGTGTTACAGACTCATTCGTATGTTTGTGAGAATTCAGTGTCTAGTAAGAGTTTACCTGTTGAGTCTATAGAGTTTGTGATTAAAGTATCGAACCCCTTAGGCAAGTATATCTTAGTTGATAAAGTTTGCAAGAATTTTTCTTTGATGACTTGGGGTTACTGTTTTCTGGCTGATTTGATGCTTTTACCGTTTGATGAATTCGATGTGATTTTGGGTATTGATTGGTTGACTCTGCATGATGATGTTGTGAATTGTAGATGAAAGACTATTGATTTGAGATGTCATAACAATAAGGTTCTTCGAATTAAATCTAATGAGTCGAGTGAGTTGCCTGTTGTGATATCGACGATGTTAGCTCAGAAATATGTGAGAAAATGTTGTGATGCTTATCTTGCGTATATGTTAGATGCAAAAGTGTCTGAATCGAAGATTGAATCAGTACCAGTGGTTTGTGAGTATCCAGATGTGTTTCAAGAGGAGTTACCTTACTTGCCACCATCAGAGAAGTTGAGTTTGCTATTGAATTAGTACCAGGAACATCACTGATATCGATAGCTCCGTATAGAATGGCTTCTATAGAATTGAAAGAGTTGAAAGCTCAGTTGCAAGAGTTAACAGATAGATGTTTTGCTTTACCTAGTTTTTCGCCCTGCGGTGCACTGGTGATATTCGTAAAGAAGGAAGATGGATCGATGAGACTGTGTATTAACTATCGTCAGCTTAATAAGGTTACAATTAAGAATAAGTGTCCTTTGCCGAGAATTGATGATTTGTTCGATTAGTTGAAAGAAACAACCGTATTTTCGAAGATTGATTTGAGATCTAGCTATTATCAGTTGCAAGTTAAAGATTCAGATGTGACAAAAACTACGTTCAGAATAAGGTACGGGCATTATGAATTTTTTGTTATGCCATTCGAATTAACTAACACTCCTGCAGTATTCATGAATTTGATGAATCGAATCTTAAGACCATACATAAACAAATTTGTTGTATTTATCGATGACATCATAAACAAATTTGTTGTATTTATCGATGACATTTTAATCTATTCCCGAGATCTGAGCATGCTGAACATTTGAGGATTGTATTACAAACTTTAAGAGATAAGCAATTGTTTTTAAAATTTAATAAATGCGAGTCTTGGCTTTGAGAGGTTTGATTTTTGGGACACATTATTTCAGCGGAAGGCCTCTAAGTTTATCCGAGTAAGATTTCAACAGTTGTTGACTGGAAACCACCAAGAAACATATTCGAAGTCAGAAGTTTTTTGGGATTAGCTGGCTACTATCGGCATTTTAGAAAAGGGTTCTCGATGATTGCTACATCGATGACTCGATTGTTAAAGAAAGATGTGCAATGTGAGTGGTCTGAGGAATGCCAACAAAGTTTTGAAAAATTGAAAGCACTGTCAATTGAAGCACCAGTTCTAGTTCAACTTGATTCGGGCAAAGAGTTTGTAACAGCCTGTTTTTAGTCAAATTGGAACAATGGTTTTGGGACCACAAATTTGAAGTCAAAATAATTTTTTTATTTTATTAAATTTTACAGCATGATAGAATTACTGTGTGAAAGTTTCGTAAAGAAATTTTATAATTTGAATGCTTAATTTGATAAAAAAGGACTAAATCGCGTAAAGTGTAAAAGTTGAGTTCCATTGGTTAAAGGTATTAAATAGTTATGGATTATTAAAATGTAAGTCCTTATGTTGTAATTAGTCCATTTATAATGTAAGTGGACATTCCTGGACATTGTTTAAGTGATTTTTATGTTTAATTAATAAGGTTACTTATGTAATTTGGAAATTAAAGGTTAATTAAAATAAAACAAAAATTTGTATCATCTTCTGTTACCAATTCTTCCACCGAAAATTGAAAGAGTAAAAACTTAGGAATGAGCTAGGTTTCAGCTACTTTGAAAGCTCAATTGGTGAGTAAATTTTGTCCCTTTTTTAATGATTTCTATGTGTTTGAGATTGTTGCTTCGTATTTTAGCTAGCTCGTACCTTAGATTTCAAAACTGTTAAAGATTTAACATGTTGCCATTGTTGAATGGTTGAGTAATTTGAAGTTGATGATAGATTATGAAGGTTTATGTTAGATTTACTAGTTTTATAAAGTGATTTTTGACAAAAATGTCAAAAAGGGATTAAATTGTGAAATTGTAAAATTATGTGGGTAAAAGTGTGAATAAATAAAATATATGGGATGCTAAGGACTCTATTAATATTTGGCTAGCAAGAAATTGTACTAAATTGCATGCATTTGCAATTTTATGTAATAAGGACTAAATTGTAAAAGTGTGAAACATTAGGGGCAAATGTGTAAATTTTCCAAAATATAAATTATAGGCTAAATTGAATAGACCGAATATTGAATGTGCTAAATTTGATAATATATAGGTCAAGATAAGTCGAGATCAAGATTAGATCGGAGAAAAAGAAAAGTGGAGTAATAGTCGATAATTTCCATTCAAGCAATTCGAGGTAAGTTCGTATAATTAGAATTGAACTTTTAAATACTTGTAATTATTGAAATGAATGTATATAATTGTGTAATTGATCTACTTGAAATACAAATGCCTTACTGATATAGTCTGATGGTTATCGAGCCCCATTTGAAGCATAGCAAATCGTAGGATACGAGTGACATGTCACTAGGGTTACGGTTTGGCCGGGATCCTGCATGTGTTGTAGACTCACCGTAGCTCGTATAAGCTTACTAATTTATCAGCTCGTCAGAGCTTACTATTTCCAGCTTGATAGAGCTTATCGTTTATCAGTTCAGAAGGAGCTTATCGATCATAGCTCGAAAGAGCGAATACGATGATGAATTGACGGATTACTGTTTAATACACTTAATGTGTATCACCCGTGTATCTATTGATATTCTAATAGGTTCAATAGGCATAAATTTCGTTATTGGTTATGTGAAAAAGCTATGTGTTATACGGATGAATTACTGGTTATATAAATGAATTGTCGATTATATGAATCTGAATGAATTGTTACATGTGTTATATATGTTACATGAATTTGGTATCAAATAATACATTGATGTATGGAATTGAGATAAAGGTTGAATATATGTACTTATGAGACTAACATTTTGATGAATGCTTGTGTATAGGCATTTGGCAAGTGAATTTGATATACTTTGTTTAATTTTTTGATTATGTATAAATGGTAAGTTAAATTCTAAATTATACGGGCTTACTAAGCTATTAAGATTACTCTGTTTCTTTTCTATGTTTTATAGAGGTTCAATACCTCGCTTGATTCGGATTAAGTCGGAGTTGCACATCACACTATCCAGTTGCTGATTGGTACTTTTGAACTTATGGATATATGTAAATATGACATGTATAGGCTAGTTATAAAGATGATAGTTATAGTTACTTGAGATGGTGATTTTGGTACATGTTGAGGTATATGATAAAGCCATGTGATTTGGCTTAACTTGGTATAATGCTTTGGTTGCATATATGTATTCAAATATAGTATGCTTTGGCAAGTAGTAGATGGAATGGAAATATACAAATGTTGTCTTTATATGTGATAGGCATATGAATGGAAGATGATTGTAGTTGAATTGATTTAAAATATGGATGAAATGTCATAGATTGGCTACCTATTGAGTTGTAAAAATGTTGCAATTTATGCTTGTGCAAGTATGTAAATAGGGTGGCAAAATGGCTTTGGAAATAGCCTATTTTTGTTCACACTGGCATGTGTCTCGGCCATGTGTGACACACAGTCATGTTATATGGCCGTGTGTCTTCTGGTGTTGATATTGAAATGAAGTCAGTATACTCCACACGATCTCATACACGGGCGTGTGACTAGCCGTGTGGTATAAGTCAGTATACCCCCTTATTGGCACACGGCCTAGCACACGGGCGTGTGAGTTGGTCGTCTTGCATAAGTCAGTATACCCTACAGGTTTAGCACAGCCTAGCACACGGCCTGACACACAGGCATGTGTGGCCACATCGAAGGGCACACGGGTTAGACACACGGGCGTGTGGTTGGCTGTGTGACCCAAGTTAGTATGTACCCTCTGTTTTCACACGACTTGTGACACGGACGTGTCTGGTGGTCGTGTGGGACACACGGCCTATCCACACGGGCATGTGTCCTCTGTTTTGAGTAAACTTTTTAAAGTTTCGTGGAAGTTTTATAAGTTATCGGTTTAGTCCTGAACCACTCTTAAATCATGTTTATGGCCTTGTAGCCTATTATAAGTGACAAATTGATTGAGATTGAATGATGATTGTATAAATTGACTGAATGTATGAGAAAAGTACAATTATATGTGTTATAGGCCTGGTAATGCTCTGTAACCCTATTTTGGGGTTGAATACGGGTGAGGGATGTTACATTTATTGGTATCAGAGCTACGATTTAGTCGATTCTAGGACTAACGTAGCGTATGAGAGTCTAGCTATACATGCCATATATATAAACTATGATAGTGTGAAGACTCTTGACATTGTAAAATGTGTTTTTATATAGTAAATGAATCCTGATCGAGCTGTAGTTGATGAGATTGACAGTAATGCGCCTGCTCCTACTCAAGGGACAGCGCCTTCTAATTTTAGACTCGTAATGGGCAATTAGGGAGGAGAGGCTAAAGAAGCCTTCTTCCAGATGATGAATGAATGGTTCACACAATACATTCGTACGAACCCGGCTACTCAACAACCTCTACCCCCACCTATTCCCCAACTGATCCCTATAGTTCCTCTAGGTATGGATCCTTTACGATTGAATAAACCACCTGTTAATAAGATATAGAAACACAGAGCTGAGGAATTCAGAGCCACTGTTAATGATGACCCTAAGAGAGCCGAGTTTTGGCTTGAGAACACAATTCGGGTATTTGATGAACTATCTTGCACACTTGAAGAATGTTTAAAATATGTTGTATCACTATTGAGAGACACTACGTATCAGTGGTGGAATACATTGATATTTGTAGTTCCACGAGAAAGAGTTACTTGGGAATTCTTTCAAGTTGAATTTAGAAAGAAATATTTCAGCCAACAGTGTATAGATCATAAACGAAAGGAATTTCTTGAACTAAAATAGGGTCATATGTCATTGACAAAATACGAAAGAGAGTTTGTACGACTCAGCAAATATGCTATTGAATGTGTTTCTTCAGAGGCTATAATGTGTAAAAGGTTTGAATATGGATTAAATAAAGAAATCAAATTATTAGTTGGGATTCTTGAACTGAAAGAGTTTATCATTCTAGTTGGTAGAGCTTGCAAAGCCGAAGAGCTTAGCAAAGAGAAAAGAAAAGGCGATTCTAAGGCTAGAAACTTTAGAAAGAGATTTACGGGCAAATCACGTGAGTTAGCATCAAAGAAATCTAGAGAATATCATCCTCACTCTACTGCTTCTACGAGAATTTCGATCAGAGATAGAGATGCGAGACATTTCAGCTCTAAACATTAGAATACATCTGTTGCCAGTATGGGTAGTGTTAAAAATGTTGGACTTGAATGTAAGCACTGTAATAAGTGACATTATGGTGAATGTAGATTAATTAACGGAGCTTGTTTTAGGTGTGGATCTCTTGATCATTATCTCCAGGACTGTCTAGAAAAGTTTGTAGTTGAAAGAGATCAACCGGTGAAACCAAGTAATACGGCTTCTAGAGGGAGACCACCCCAAAACACTGGAAATATAAGTGGTAGCCGAGGTACTATAAGAGATTCTGTCGTGAGATCAGAAGCACGAGCACCTGCCAGAGCTTACGCTATCCGTGTACGGGAGGAAGCAACATCACCAGACATTATTACCGGTACTTTTTCTCTTTTCGATACTGATATAATTGCATTGATAGATCCTAGATCAACCCATTCATATATCTGTATGAATTTAGTATTTAAAAAGAGTTTACATGTCGAGTCTACAGAGTTTGTATTAAAGTATCTAACCCTTTAGGCAAGTCTGTTTTAGTTGATAAAATTTGTAAGAATTGTCCTTTGATGACTCGGCATTATTATTTTCTAGCTGACTTGATGCTTCTACCGTTCGATGAGTTTGACGTGATTCTGGGTATGGACTGGCTGACGATTCATGATGCAATTGTGAATTGTAGACGGAAGACTATCGAATTGAAATGTCTGAATGGTGAAATTCTTCGGATTGAGTCTGATGATTCGAGTAAGTTACCTACTGTGGTATCGTCTATGTTAGCTTAGAAATGTATGAAAAAGGGTTGTGATGCATATCTTGCATATGTACTGGATACAAAGGTGTTTGTATCAAAGATTTAATTTGTACCTCTTGTTTGTGAGTTTTCGGATGTATTTCCAGAAGAATTACTGGGTTTTCCATCGATCAGAGAGGTTGAATTTGGTATTGAATTAGTACAGGGAACAACACCAATATCGATAGCTCCGTACATAATGGCTCCAACAAAATTAAAAGAGTTGAAAGCTCAGTTGCAAGAATTAACAGACAGAGGTTTTGCGCAACCGAGTTATTCGCCCTAGGGTGCACCAATATTGTTTGTAAAGAAAAAATATGGCACGATGAGAACCTGTATTGATTACAGACAGCTGAGTAAAGTGACTCTAAAAATTAAATGCCCTTTACCTCGAATTTATTATTTATTTGATCAACTGAAAGGGGCTACAGTATTTTCAAATATTGCTTTGAGATCGGTTTATTATCAGTTACAAGTTAAAGACTCAGAAGTACCTAAGACTGCGTTCAGAACAAGGTATGGACACTATGAATTCCTTGTTATGCCTTTCAGATTAACTAATGCTCCTGCAGTTTTCATGGACTTGATGAACCAGATATTCAGACCGTATTTAGACAGATTTGTTGTTGTATTCATTGATGACATTCTGATCTATTCGCGAGATGAATCTGAACATACCGAGCACTTGAGAGTTGTGTTACAAAACTTTACGTGATAAGAGCAAATGTGAATTTTGGATCTAAAAGGTCGGATTTCTAGGGCATATTGTTTCAGCTGAAGGTATTAGAGTTAACCCGAGTAAGATTTCTGCTATTGTTGATTGGAAACCTCCGAGAAATGTGCTTGAATTTCGTAGTTTTTTGGGTTTAGTGAGCTATTATCGAGTATTCGTGAAAGGATTTTCGACGGTTGTGACACTGATAACACGATTGCTTCAAAAAGATGTGGAATTTGAATAGTAAAAAAAATATCAGCAAAGTTTCGAACAGTTGAAAGTACTGTTAACTAAAGCACCAGTTCTGATTCAATCTGAATCGAGGAAAGAATTTTTGACTTATAGTGATACGTCATTAAATGGTCTGGGATGTGTTCTGATACAAAAAAGAAAAGTTATAGCTTATGCTTCTCGACAATTGAAACCGCATGAAAAGAACTATCCAACGCACGACTTAGATTCGGCTGCAATTGTGTTCGCACTGAAAATTTAGCAACACTACTTATACGGTGAAAAATGGCACATTTATACAGATCACAAAAGCTTAAAATATTTGATGTCACAGAAGGATTTGAATCTACTACCACGAAGATGGCTCGAGTTATTAAAAGATTATGAATTTGTGTTTGATTATCTCCCGAGAAAAGCTAATGTTGTTGCTGATACCCTGAGCTGAAAATCTTTATTTGCATTATGAGCAATGAATACCCATTTGATTTGTGATGATGGTTCTATTTTAGCTGAATTAAAAGCTAAAGCGGTATTTCTTCAACAAATCTGTGAAGCTCAGAAAAATGGTTGTGAACTGCAAGTTAAACGAATTCAATGTAAGACTATCCCTAATTCAAAGTTTCAGATTGGAGCCGATGATTGGTTAAGGTTCCAGAATAGAATTTGCTTATCAAGAAATTCAGAATTCATTCAGAAGATTTTTCACGAAGCACACAATAGTTGGTTATTGGTTCATCAGTGGAGTACCAAAATGTACAATGATTTGAAACAGTTTTACTGGTGGCAAGGCATGAAACGAGATATCATAAAGTTTGTTTCTAAATGTTTGATCTGTCAGCAAGTCAAAACTGAACATCAAGTACTATCTGGTTTACTGCAGCGTGTGAAGATTACCGAGTGGAAATGGGATAGAGTTACAATGGACTTTGTGTCGGGATTGCCCTTAACTCCAAAAAAGAATGACGCTATCTGGGTTGTCGTTCATCGACTAACAAAATCTGCCTATTTCATACCGGTACGTACAGATTTCTCACTTGATAGCATAGTTGAATTGTACATTTCTAAGATTGTTCGATTGCACGGGGTGCTACTATCTATTATTTTTTATAGAGATCAGATATTTACGTCGCAATTTTGGAAGAAATTGCAAGAAACCCTAGGTACGAAGTTGAATTTCAACACTGCTTTTCATCCTTAAACTGATGGTCAGACCGAGAGAGTTATTCAGATTCTTGAAGACATGTTTAGATGTTGTATTTTAGAGTTTGAAGGCAGTTGGGAAAAATACTTGCCATTGATTGAATTCGCATATAACAATAATTTTCAAACTCAGCTATACTGGACTGAACTAAGTGAGAAAAATATTCATGGGGTTAGTTTGATCAAAGAAACTAAAAAAGAGTGAAAACGATTCGTGACAATTTAAAAGGAGCTTCAAATCGATAGAAATCATACACGGATTTGAAATGTAAAGAAATTGAATTTCAAGTCGGGGACCGAGTGTTTCTAAAGGTGTCACCATGGAAAAGGTTCTTTGATTTGGCCGTAAAGGAAAGCTGAGTCTGCGATTTATCGGACCGTATGAGATCATCGAAAGAATAGGGCCTGTAGCGTACCGACTAGCTTTACCGTCAGAACTTGAAAAGATTCATGATGTCTTTCACGTTTCTATGCTACGACGATACATATTCGATCTGTCACATGTGATTTCTCAGGTAGATGTTGAGATACAGAATGATTTGACGTATAGCGAAGAACTGATTAGGATTTTAGCTCGTGAAATCAAAGAATTAAGAAATGAATGCATTGCCCTAGTGAAGGTTCTTTGGCATAAACACGAGATCAAGCAAGCTACGTGGGAACCTGAGAAAGCTAGATGAAAACAGTACCCTAACCTATTCACTGGTAAGATTTTTGGGGACGAAAATCCCTAAGGGGGAGAGTTGTAACAGCCTGTTTTTAGTCAAATTAGAATAGTGCTGTAACACCCCTTACCCGTATTCGACACTGGGACAGGATTCGAGGCGTTATCAGACTTAAACATACACAATTTCGTAAAATCGAGCCATAAGATTTCATTCATATTTTGAAACATTCAATCATATACACATAGTCCCTTATTTGGGTCTACGAAGCCCAAAACAAACTTCAGGGGTGGTTCGGGACTAAATCGTAAAGTTCCGAAGGTTTTACAATACTTAGGAAATTTTTTTCATATTTTGGAGAGTCGCATGCCTGTGTGGCTCTGGACACACCCGTCTCCTCAGCCCGAGTAACTCTTTGTTTATGACATCAACAACCATTTAAGGGCACACGGCCAAGGCACACGGCCAAGGCACACGCCCATGGCTAGAGGTCGTGTCCTTCACATGGCTGGGACACACGACCGTGTGTCTGCCCGTGTGGCCAAAACTTAGGCTATTTTCCACATCTTTTTGTCATCCTTACATGCACACACACATACGATATTCCAATGGCATTCAGAATCCTCAATTATGAAACAAACATAACATTTTGAAATCATCATAGATGTATTACCCCTTTCTCACATTAAACTAAGTCTAGACATACCATACCTTATTCATTTGGCTTTGCCAAATACCTTACGACTTATACTTTTATACCATAGTTATCATCATGCTAATTAATTCTAACTTATCATTAAGCATACTTATTCCAGCCAAGTTACGTCTTTATAGAGTACTGACATTTCACATATATAGAACAATATGCTTGACTAAGACATTCGACACCAATTTCATATTCAATTAACATTATTATTTATTCTCACTTTATACCATTATACCATGGTTACCAACTTATCCATCTAACCTCCATGTTCAAGGCATTATCATCTTATTACCATATTACACATTTAATTCATGATCATGAGCACCTCGACTGATCACAAAGCATGCATTCAACACTCGTAACATTTTACCAACCATGGATGGCAAACAAACATATTCACATCATAATTATTAGACATAACAGGAATTGCTAGATTTACTAGTCATAATCAATATGAGCCACACCTCATGGCCATATACAATAGCTCAATACAGGCCAATACATTTGGCCAAATTATGATACAACATGTTATAAAACTAGGTTCTTATACATGCCACTCCCTTGATATTTCTAACATATGTATCAATATTCCTAAGGTATTGGCTTGATAGTGTGATACAGCCTCCGACGATCTCCAACCCCGAGCTAACCTGACAATAATTAAGGAAATGGAAAGGAGGGAGTAAGCCTAAAGCTTAGTAAGCTCACATGAAAAATAATAAGCAATGTATTAACATGCTATTTTCAAATTCTCTCTATTTATTCAAAGTCCAATAAAGCTATTTTCTGGAGTCACAGTCACTAAATTATTTATATCTGGAGCTACGGAACTCCAAACTAAGATCTGCTAATTTTCTAGAAGCTATACTCATATATATTTTTATCATAAAATTTTCAAAATTTTTGGTTTAGCCAATAAGTACAGTTTATTCTTTAAATTCATCCCTATTTTGCTGTCAGACAATTCCAACCTCTCTTCACTAAGAATAAATTATCTCATGGTACGAAACACATATAATGTTCCCAATCTATTTCTATTTAAGATAGACTCATTAAGGATTTTAAACATATAAATTATAACCCATAATTATATTTGTACAATTTTTAATAATTTTTCTAAGTTAGAAAAAGGGATTCCAAAATCATTCTGACCCTGTCTCACAAAAATTCAAATATCACAGAATATGAAATTCTTTTGCTTTCAACGTTTCTTTTATGTGAAAATAGACTTTTCAACCTATAATTTGATTTCCACCATTTTTGGTGATTTTTCAAATTCACACAACTACTGCTGTCCAAAATTGTTTTATTACAAATTTCACTCTTACATAATCTCACTTACTCCATTTCATCTTATCGAAAGTTCGGTCAATTGTCGAGCACATTGCTCATAAATTTTCACACACATATACCTGCACTTATTCATCACATAGTCATATTCATTAACACTTAATCATTACATGATCACATGTATTTTCACTTAGTCAATTTCCCGTTGAACTCATCGGAACAATAACAGATATGCGGTGGCCTGCACTTATTACCACCCTTGTAACCGAAGTTATCTGGTGCACATAGTAGCCTGCACTTAGTACTACATCTGTGACCAAAACCGTCTCTTACACATAGTGGCCTGCACTTAGTACCACACATGTGATCAAAGCTATCGGGTACACATAGGAGCCTGCACTTAGTACCTCACATGCGACCTAACCATCTGGTAAACGTAGTAGCCTGTACTTTGTACTACACATGTGACCTAAAACCTTCTTAAACACGTAGTAGCCTGCACATAGTACTGCACATGTGTTCTTGCAATGGATCATTTGTATCTTTTCTATTTCGAAGGTCCAACTGAGAAATTCCTCACTTTTCAACATTTTACCAATTTATCCTTAATCAATTTCAATTCATAATTTACATCAAGTGATCATTCAATATACAACCACATCTCATATAATAAAAAAATATTATATCATACGTAAAATCGATATATTATTTACATACAAACTTACTTATTTCATTTAAATGCCATTTTCCATTAAATTTCCTTTAACATCAAATCAATACAATCATAGCAAGATATATTTCATGTATAACAATAACATGAATAACATGCTTATTAAATCACACGAACTTACCTCAACACCAAAATAACAAAAAGGGATCTAACCGTTGGTTTATCGATTTTCAATCATTCTAGGTCCAATCCTTGTTTTCCTTGATCTGTAATATCACATTTAGTCTAATTATTAGTCACATTATTTAATATGATCCAAAAATCATATTTTTGAAAAATTACGTTTTTGCCCTTAAACTTTGCCAAATTACACTTTTTCCCTTAGGCTCGTAAAATGATTTTTATTCAATTTCCTTACTCTTTAATCCTAGCCGAACCATTATCATAACTATAAAAAACTACAACACTAATCAAAACAGACCTTTATGACAAATTTTATAACTTTTACAATTTAGTCCTTTTTAGCGTTTTCACCGAAAACTACTTAGTAAAAGTTTTTTCTCAAACCATAAACATGCATAGCCTACCATTAAACATCAAAATGCATAAATTTCTAACATGATTCAAACCCTAGACCTTCATCATAACTCAAATAAATGGTAGAAATAAGTAAATCTTGTTACGAGGATTTCAAAAACGTAAAAATCATTAAAAATAAGGCTAGAACGGACTTACAATCGAGCTTGAAAGCCTGAAAAACCCTAGCTATGTCTTATCCATGCAAATTTCAACCATGGGGTTGAAGATGGACAAAAATTGGCTTTTAATTCATTTTAATTACTAAAAGACCAAAATGCCCCTAAATTAAAAATATTCTATTTCACCCATTTCATGTCCATTTTTGCCCAAAACATTAACAAATGGTCTAATTACCATTTAAGGACCTCCAATATATAATTTCATAACAATTGGACACCTCTAGCATGTAGAACTCAACTTTTTCACTTTTTACAATTTAGTCCTTTTAACTAAATTGAGTGCCCAAACGTAAAAATTTCTGGACGAAATTTTCACAAAACAATGCCGTAGAATTGTAGACCATAAAAATATAATGAAAATGAATTTTCTTACGTCAGATTCGTGGTCTTAAAACCACTGTTCTGACTAGGCCCTATTTTGGGATGTTACAACTCTCCCCCTTGAGGGATTTTCGTCCCCGAAAATCTTACCAGAAGAGTGCTTTAGTTCTTCATAAACTCTACAATTTCATTAACACTGCTAAAGAACTTTTACTTTAGCCTTCATTAAAACCAGGGTTTTATTTAGCTTCTCAATAACTCATAATATAGAATCCGGATCTCAATCCAATTAACCAGGACTAGAATTCCAAGAATCCGACAACCTTTGAGATACATGATTCCATTAACCCGTTAGGTAGAAATTTAACATATACTGAAATAATTTGAAGATTTCATCAAACACTTAGTACAAGCCACATAACATCTTTCCCTTTTAAAGACAGGAATAATCCGTATATGAAATCCATAGTAACTCTTTCTTAGAGATCATACGATAACTATCTTATCATCCTTTAACGATTCAAGTCAGCTACACTATCACAAACTTAAATCTGTCTATAACATTAGATGCATTGAGCTATCACACTACCTTTCTTGTCTTAAAACACATCACTAAAAATAAAAAAGTCTTTGCTCAATGCAGACTAAACCAGTTCAAAGGCTTCGGTTAACAATGTCCTCATCTACTCAAAGTTTTACTAACATGTAATAGACCATTCAATTTTCACGAAACAAAAATTTTATCATTCATAGCAGCTTTAAATCGAATCAAAGTCTTCTAAGATGCATACACTTTCCATTCAAACTATTTGTCTTTTACCCGAAAAAGATAAAATCTTATTCTCAGGCTTGAGAAAAATGATTCAGACATAATTGTTTCATTAAATCTTTCAAACAATAACCCATACAGACTGAACAACCAAGTCGGTCTTAATTATTACTTGATATAGCTTCAGGAAATTCTTCCTTTCAGTTGACAGAACCGTTCAACATGTAATCATTTAAGATTCACTTATCATGCCTACCAAAGACCTTTACCATTACTTTAGCTCATAATAACAAGAATATCCCGATTGAGGGCATTGACTTTAATCAACTTACTCAGGAGAAGGAATCCACCATACAAATCAAAACTCAAAGTTTCGCCACTTATGCTTTTGCTGAGGTCAAAACTTTACACAAAAATTAAAGAAATCCGAATACTAGAATCATCACGTTACTACTACCAACCCAGAGGTGTAATCATAATTGACATAGTCATCATAGGCCCAAAAATACATTTAGATACGAGTCGTGATTAATAATTTTCGGAATAAAGATGACAAGAACACCAAAATAAAGAATTCCAAGACAGAAAAATCCAAGAATAAGAAATCCAAGATACAGAAATCCAATATAGAGAAATCCAAGATACGACATCGTATTGAAAGACCCAGAACAAAGCTCATAAGGAAATATGAAGTATCTCGATAATTCCTTAGAGAAAAGAAATCCAGAAGAATACATTATTCAAACCCACTGGAATTAAATGTAACCAGAATATTGTACCTTCCCATATATATCGAACAAAGCATTCATTAGAAGAAATAAAATCATAACACCATGTGTATGTCTTATAAATTTCCAATGAATGGATTGTAACAGAATACCAGAGAGAAATAGAGTAGCGCTGATTATAAACCAATCAGGTTATCAATACTTTCATCTATACATCATTATTAGAAAACATTCCCATATAACAAGAATTTTATCAGAAGAGTAACAGCCATAGGAATATTCTTGAGAATAATTAAACATATAGAATACCTCAAAAGAGACTCCAAAATCTATTTAGCCATAACTGTCACACTCAATGTCTTACCTTTCAAATATTATTCCTTCAACTATTTCTGTCATCACTAATCCCGTACTATTCCTTTCACTGAAGAAAATAAGTTCAGAAGGAATTCCGATTACTACATTCTTTCAACGTCATGCCTTTTCTAATTCTGTCTTTACTTATCAACTCATTCTCAAACTTTAACCATATTTACAATCATTCTATCGCTAAACTCTTTTGGTCTCATACTCGTAAGCTTATTTAAGCACAAATCTCATGAAATCCTTTATAAACACCACTCTAGTAAGGGGGTGGGATTGTAAGATCCCTGACTCGTCTCTCATACACATGTATATACCGTAAAACATTCACCATTATAGTCATATTATTACCAACATATCATTTGCTTCAGACAAGCTAACATTAAAGTTTTCTTTACACAGACTTTCCAGTCACTTATTTAAACAAATGTACTTATACATGCACTCTATGAATTCTGAATAACTTTACTTATCTATTCATTTAATCAGACAAGTTATGCACATAACATCATACAAGGGCCAATAAACATGGATAAGTTTATCATAATATATTTTTTCACCTCGTACACCATCATTTAGACTGATCCTTATAATCATATAAATCAGTCCAAGCAATTTAACACGTTTACTTAAACTATACGAGCTTACCAACCATAATCTTTCAAATATGCATATGTGAATATTCATTCCATCTATATCTTTGGTAAGTTATCTAAACACATGCATTTATTCAAGCAATTCAGTAACATACATCATGGAATTATCAATCAATCACAGGTAAGTTCATTATGCCATATAATCCTTTATCTCATTTCAATAATTCATTTCAATCCATCAAATTTTGATATCCAATTAGGTCAATGACATTTTATCCATAACAGGGTATTCTGAATCTTATTCGTACCTTTCCAAGTTTCAACTCATCATGACCGTACTTTACTCAAATACCTTATTACCACAGTCAATATGGTCGAATGTAGCTCGGTTGGAGAGTACTTTTGTCTAAATAAAATGGCTCTCATATGCGTTGGAAGACATCACACTATCACAGATCGGTGGCATGTATAGCTAGACTCTCATACATATGCTAGGTTAGTCTGAGAACCGAGTAAACCTTAGCTCTGATACCACTAAATGTAACACCCCTTACCCGTATTCGACACCGGGACAGGGTTTAAGGCGTTATTGGACTTAAACGTACACAATTTTGTAAAATAGGGACATAAGGTTTCATTCATATTTTGAAACATTCAATCACATAAACATAGTCCCTTATTTGGGTTTACGAGGCCAAAAATAAACTTCAGGGGTGGTTTGGGACTAAACTGTAAACTTCTGAAGGTTTTACAATACTTAGGAACTTTTTTCCATGTTTTAAAGAGTCACACACCCGTGTGGCTTTGGACACACCTGTGTCCTCAGCCCGTGTAACTCTCTGCTTATGACGTCAACAACTATTTAAGGGCATACGCCTATGGCTAGAGGCCGTGTCCTCCACATGGCTGGGACACACGGCTAGAGCACATGGCCATGTCTCTGTCCGTGTAGCCAAAATTTAGGCTATTTTCCATACCTTTTTGTCATCTGATACAGCCACACCTCCTAAGTTGACAGCTGCCAATGTAGATCCTCTCAAGTTGCCCATAAGATCGATCACCCGAGCTTGAGCTAAGAGATTCAAAGACACAACAACAACCTTAGTTGATAGAGTTTGGGGTGAAACCGTCGCTGGACTTCTTGAAAGCTCTTGGATCAGAAAGCCGAGCGACCCATGCATTCTTTTTCAAGCTCAAATCATCTCAACTTAGCCTAAGAGCTCGTTTTCTGCTCATTTTATTTTGCGATTAATTTGCTGGAATAAATCATTTAATTTGTTGTTAGTTAAACTAGTTAATTAAGTTTTAGTAATTAATTTGTCATAATCTGGACCTTTAAATAGGTATAATGGTGTCTTAAGTTAGCTTAATTTATTAGCTAATTAATTTGTCAGGTTTAAGACCGGTTTTAAATGTGCTGCTCATTAAATTTGCCTAGCCGATTTTTGCTATTAAATTTGTCCAAGTTCCAGCTGATTTAATACATGTCTTAACCTTGCATAATTAATTTGACCTATCTACTACAAGGTTTAAATGTGACTTGAGCAGCCGAAAATTAATGTGTCGGAGTTAATTAATGTGCTGAATTAATTTGTGTGTGCAGGTTAAATTAATTGATTATGCAACAACTATAAATAGTTTGTTTATTTCTTGCAAAAGGACTTTTGACAAAAATATAGCCGAACCTTTGTTCTTGTGAGAATTTTCTTCTCTAAATCTTGTTTAAGATTTTGTTGGCTTATCTACCTAGTAGTGGCGTCAATCAATTTCTTTTTACGAATCTGAACTTATCACTAATTCTAGTGTGGCGTTCAAAACTTAATACTGAGGTTCCTATCTGCCTAGATAGTTGGTCGAGGTCCAACTTTCCTTTCAACCATCCCAACTTAAGAGCCAATAAGTTTCGAGTCGATATTTGCTAATATCAGTTCAACTTGTTCTTAGGCAACCATTTACCAGATTTCTTTCCATTACCAAAACATTCTGGCCAACCATATTCTGTTTACTTGCCGAATCAAAACCAAAACTTCCAAACATTCTAACTCCTCTCTTTCTTGAACCTGAACTTCTTAACCAACTTTGAACCCAAACTTAGTCATCCTAATCTTACTAAACTGAACGTACTTTCTTCCTTCAACTTCCAACGTCACTTCTTCGTAGACGATCCGACATCTTACAAACGACTCAAATCAAATAGCGGTGAGCGCTTATCATTGTCCTTACATGCACACTCACATACGTGATTCCAATGGCATTCAACATCCTCAATTATGAAACGAACATAACATTTACAAATCATCATACATGTATTACCCTTTCTCACATTAAACCAAGTCTAAACATACCATACCTTATTCATTTTGCTTTGCCAAATACCTTACCACTTATACTTTTATACCATATTTATCATCATGCTAATTAATTCTAACTTATCATTAAGCATACATATTCTAGCCAAGTTATGTCTTTATAGAGTACTGACATTTCACATACATAGAACAATATGCTTGACTAAGATATTCCACACCAATTTCATATTCAATTAACATTATTACTTATTCTCACTTTATACCATTATGCCATGGTTACCAACTTATCCATCTAACCTCCATGTTCAAGGCATTATCATCTTATTACCATATTACACATTTAATTCATGATCATGACCATCTCGGCTGATCACAAAGCATGCATTCAACACACGTAACATTTTACCAACCATACATGACAAACAAACATATTCACATCATAATTATTAGATATAACATGAAAAGTTAGATTTACTAGTCATAATCAATATGAGCCACACCTCATGGCCATATACAATAGCTCAATATAGGCCAATACATTTGGCCAAATTATGATAACACATGCTATAAAACTAGGTTGCTATACATGCCACTAACTTGATATTTTTAAGACATGTATCAATATTCCAAGGGTATTTGCTTGATAGTGTGATATTGCCTTCGACGATCTCCAACCTCGAGCTAACCTGACAATAATAAAGGAAATGGAAAGGAGGGAGTAAGCTTAAAGCTTAGTAAGCTCGCATGAAAAATAATAAGCAATGTATTAACATGCTATTTTCAAATTCTCTCTATTTATTCAAAGTCCAGTCAAGCTAGTTTCTAGAGTCACAGTCACTAAATTATTTATATCTGGAGCTACAGAACTCCAAATTAAGATCCGCTAATTTCAATAGAAACTAGACTCATATATATTTTTATCATAAAATTTTTAGAATTTTTGGTTAGCCAATAAGTACAGTTTATTCTTTAAATTCACCCTTGTTTTGCTGTCTGACAGTTCTAACCTCTCTTCACTAAGATTAATTATCTCATGGTACGGAACTTAGATAATTTTCTCGTCTATTTCTCTTGAATAGAGACTCATTAAGGATTTTAAGAATATAAATTATAACCCATAATTATATTTGTACAATTTTTAATGATTTTTCCAATTCTAAACAGGGGATTCCAAAATCATTCTGACCCTGTCTTATAAAAATTCAAATATCACGGAATATGAAATTCTTTTACTTTCACCGTCTCTTTTATGTGAAAATAGACTCATTAAGATTTAATTTCATATCATTTACAACATCTAATTTGATTTCCACCATTTTTGGTGATTTTTCAAAGTCATACAACTGCTGCTGTCCAAAACTGTTTTATTACAAATTTCACTCTTACATAATCTCACTTACTCCATTTCATCTTACCGAAAGTTCTATCAACTATAGAGCACATTGCTCATAAATTTTTACACACATATACCTGCACTTATTCATCACATAGTCATATTCATTTACACTTAATCATTACATGATCACATGAATTTTCACTTAGTCAATTTCCCGTTGAACTCATCGGAATAATAACAGATATGGGGTGGCCTGTGCTTATTACCACCCTTGTAACTGAAGCTATCAGGTGCACATAGTAGCTTGCACTTAGTTCTACATCTGTGACCAAAATCGTCTCTTACACATAGTGGATTGCACTTAGTACCACACATGTGATCGAAGCTAACAGGTACGCATAGTAGCCTGCACTTAGTACTACCCTTGTAACCAAAGCTATCTAGTGCACATAGTAGCCTACACTTAGTACTACATCTGTGACTAAAACTGTCTCTTACACATAGTGGCCTGCACTTAGTACTACACACGTGACCTAAAACCATCTTAAACACATAGTATCCTGTACATAGTACTACACATGTATTCTTGCAACGGATCATTCGTATCTTTTCTATTCCGAAGGTCCAATCGAGAAATTCCTCACTTTTCAACATTTTACCAATTCATCATTAATCAATTTCAATTCATAATTTACATCAAGTGATCATTCAATATATAACCACATCTCATATAATAACAAAATATTATATCATAAGTCAAAACGATATATTATTTACATACAAACTTACTCATTTCATTTAAATGTCAAATTCCATTAAATTTCCATTAACATCAAAGCAATACAATCATAGCAAGATATATTTCCTATATAACAATAATAACATGAATAACTTGCTTATTAAATCACACGAACTTACCTCGACACCAAAATAGCAAAAAGGGATCTAATCGTTGGTTTACCGATTTTCATCCATTCTTGGTCCAATCCTTGTTTTCCTTGATCTATAATATCACAGTTAGTCTAATTATTAGTCACATTATTTAATGTGATCAAAAATCATATTTTGGCAAAATTACATTTTTGCCCCTAAACTTTTTCAGAATTACACTTTTGCACCTAGGCTCGTAAAATGATTTTTATTTAATTTCCTCACTCTTTAAGCCTAGACGAACCATTTTCATAACTATATCAAACTATAATTCTCATCAAATGTAATATCCCGAATTAGGGCCTAATCGGAATAGTGGTTTCGTGACCACAAATTCAAGATAGAAATAATGATTTTATAATTATTTTGAGGTTTATGATATGATTGCATGATTGTGTCAAAATTTTGTGAAGAAATTCTATGCATAAAATGCTTAATTTGAAGTTAGGGACTAAATCGAATAAGTTGTAAAACTTGCATTCTAGAAGTTTTTAGTATGAAATTGCTTTGAAATATTAATTAGGAGGTCTTAAATAGCAATTTTACCAATTTTAAGTTCATGGGCAAAATTAGGACATGGATGGAATTTTTCAAAGTTTAGTAAGGAGGAGCATTTTGGTCATTTGGGTATTAAATGAAATTAAAAGGGAAAAATAACACAAAATTAGTTATCATCTTCATAGTTGCTGCCGAATGCTCCATCTCTCCATAGCTAGGGTTTCTTCAACTTTCAAGCTTCATAGTAAGTGATTCTAAGCCCCGTTTTTAATGATTTTTACGTTTTTGAGATCCCGGTAACTCGATAAAGCTTATGCTAGCAATAACTTAACCTAGGGCTTATATTTGGAAAAATACCCATAGGTGAAATTTGTGTATTTTGATGTTTTATGATAGAATATGAGGTTTTAAATTATGTTAGACAACTTGTACTACTCGATTTTAAGCAAAAACGAGTAAAAGGGCTTAATCGGTAAAAATACCTAATAGTCACAAGTACATGTTAGAGTGAGAATTTGATGTTGCCATAGAAGAGAAAAGTGATCAGCATGTTGTAAAACATAAGAATAAGGAATAAAGTTTAATCCCGAGCCTAGGGGCAAAAGTTTAGGGGTAAAATTGTAATTTTTCCAAAATTCGAATTAAGGATTAATTTGATAATGTGAGTATTAAATAAGCTAAATGTGTTATTTTAGATCAAGAAAGACGTGGAAACGACCCCAATCGAGGAAAAGAAAAGATTGTGGACTAAATTGCAAAATCTTTGTATTTTGGTACCAAGGTAAGTTAATGTGTAAATAATGTAGCATAATTGTTATTTTTAAGTCATTGATGTCAATTATGTGATATGCTGATTTTTATCATGAAATATATGCTTTGTGGTTAATTTCGAATAAAATGTAAATTATGTGAGTTACTTGATAAATACAAATTGTTACCGAGTTTTGGTTTCGGCATTCTACGGAAGACGGCAAGGATATGTGTTCGAGGAAAATCCCGTTTGAACCTTAGGAATAGATTAGGATACAAGTGACATGTCACTAAGATGGTTGAGCATCCGAACTCGTTGAGTTGAGTCCGAGTTCACTTATGGATGCGAATGTCCGAACTCGTTGAGTTGAGTCCGAGTTCGTGAGATGTAACTATGCATCCGAGCTCATTGAGTTGAGTCCGAGTTCACTTATGGATGCGAACGCCCGAGCTCGTTGAGTTGAGTCCGAGTTCGCTTATGGGCGGGTTACATAGTAGCTTGGCTACATATGTGGCACTTATGTGCAAAGTTTCCATGTATCCGAATTATATTCCGATGTGTTCAACGGGTAAAGTTCTACTCAAATGGAGGAATACTCGAGATGAAAAGAGACGTATTGGTAAGTGTTATGAAATGGATACTTGGGACAGGTATGTACTTAACCCTCGGGTTGAGTATTGATACAACAACGATAAGGTAATAAGATGATGAAAAATGATTAGAGATGTGATATATGTTTTGGTGATACCATGCTAATGTTGATTGGTATGATTGTTTGTTATGTTACTTATTATTTGCATATGAACTTACTAAGCATTTATGCTTACTCCCTTCTTCTTACTCATTGTAATTTTGGACAAGCCAGCTCAGGAGTCGGGATAGGTCGAAGGCTCGATCACACTATCTGGAGGACTTTTTGGTAAATGGCTTGTAAAATTTAAGTATGGCATGTATAGCAATGTACCTATTTTGTGTAAATGATCTTATTATGGCATGTATAGCAATGTACCTATTTTGTGTAAATGATCTTATGATATGGTGATGGAATGGTTGAGGAAATGCTTGATAATGATAAATTATGGAAATGGTTAGTTTAGATTATGTTTGATGTTATGGAAAATTAATAAGTCATCTAATTCATGAAAACTCATAAAAAGGATGAAACTTGCCATAAACAGAACATTGCAGCAACACTGACGTGAGTTTGAAAATTTACTAAAAATCATAGAAATTGATTTTGGTGATGGATTAAATATCAAATTGAATCTTATTATGTCTAGTTTCACATGAAGCAAATGAAACAGGTAAAGGAATTATATGTTAGAAGATATTTGAATTTTAGTGAAACAGGGCCAGAGTGATTTCTAGATCCCCTATTTCAAATTTAGAAATTCACCATAAATTGTACAGATATAATTAGATTTTGTATTTCATATTCTCAGAATTCTTATTGAGTCTAGTTTCAGGATAAATAAACCTTATAGTCATATGAATTTTGTACGGAGAGAAATGTGGTTCGTAGTAAACAGAGGTCAGTCCAGTCAAGTCCTGTAACAGGGGTAAATTTAACTAATAAACTGTACTAATTGACCCAACCAAAAATTCTAGAAAAAAATTAGTAGATAGGTATATGAGTCTAGATTCAGGGAAAATTTACGGATCTTGATTTCGAGTTTCGTAACTTGAGATATGACTTTTCTTGTGACTGTGACGCAAGTAGCTTGAAAGCTGTGAATGTAGAAACAAATAATCCAAAGTTCTAAAAATGTTAAATTAAGCTTAGTAACACCTAATACTCGACTCCGGCGACGGTCTTGGGCGTGGGGGCGTTACATCAAAACACACCTTTATGACAAATTTTATAACTTTTACAATTTAGTCCTTTTTAGCGTTTTCACCAAAAATTACTCAGTAAAAGTTGTTTCTCCAACCATAAACATACATAATCTACCATTAAACATCAAAATGCACAAATTTATAACATTATTCATACCCTATACCGTCATCATAACTCAAATAAATGGTAGAAATAGGTAAATCTTGTTACGAGGATTTCAAAAACGTAAAAATCATTAAAAACAGGCTAGAACAGACTTACAATCGAGCTTGGAAGCTTGAAAAACCATATCTATGTATTCTCCATGCAAGTTTTAGCCATGGGGCTAAAGATGGACGAAAATTGGCTTTTAATTTTGTTTTTAATTCATTTTAATTACTAAAAGACCAAAATGCCCCTAACTTAAAAATATTCTATTTCACCCATTTCATGTCCATTTTTATCCAAAAAATTAACCAATGGTCTAATTACCATTTAAGGACCTCCAATTTAAGACTTCATTACAATTGGACACATCTAGCATGTAGAACTCAACTTTTACACTTTTTACGATTTAGTCCTTTTGACTAAATTGAGTGCCCAAACGTCAAAATATCTGGACAAAATTTTCACAATACAATTCCATAGAATTTTAAACCATAAAAATATAATAAATGTGAATTTTCTTACGTCAGATTCGTTGTCTCGAAACCACTGTTTCGACTAGGCCATATTTTGGGATGTTACAGGTGCTTTCGGGACAACAAATTCAATGTAAAAAATTTTATTTTATTATTTTATTAAATTTTACAGCATGATATAATTATCGTGTGAATGTTTCATAAAGAAATTTATCATTTGAATGCTTAATTTGATAAAAAGGACTAAATCTTGTAAAGTGTAAAAGTGGAGTTCCATTAATTAAAGATATTAAGTAGTTATGGATTATTAAAATGGAAGTCCTTATGTTGTAATTAGTCCATTTATAATGTAAGTGGACATTCTTGGACATTGTTTAAGTGATTTTTATGTTTAATTAATAAGGTTACTTATGTAATTTGGAAATTAAATGTTAATTAAAATAAAATAAAATTTTGTATCATCTTCCATTACCAATTCTTCCACCGAAAAGTGAAAGATTAAAAAAAATGGGAGTGAGCTAGGTTTTGGCTACTTTGAAAGCTCAATTGGTGAGTAAATTTTGTCTCGTTTTTTATTGATTTCTATGTTTTTGAGATTGTTGCTTCGTATTCTAGCTAGCCTGTACCTTAGATTTCAAAAATGTTACAGATTTAACATGTTGCCATTGTTGAACTCTTGAGTAATTTGATGTTGATGATAGATTGTAAAGGCTTATTATTAGATTTACTAGTTTTATAAAGTGATTTTTGACAAAAATGTCAAAAACGGAATAAATTGTGAAATTGTAAAATTATGTAGGTAAAAGTGTGAATAAATATAATATATGGGCTGCTACGGACTCTATTAATATTCGGCTAGCATGAAATTGTATAAATTGCATGAATTTACAATTTTATGTAATAAGGACGAAATTGTAAAACTGTGAAACATTAGGGGAAAATGTGTAAATTTTCCAAAATATGAATTATAGGCTAAATTGAATAGACCGAATACTAAATGTGCTAAATTTGAGAATATATAGATCAAGATAAGCCGAGATCGGGATTAGATCGGGGAAAAAGAAAAGTGGATGAATAATCGATAATTTCCATCCGAGCAATTCGAGGTAAGTTCGTATAATTAGAATTGAAATTTTAAATACTTGTAATTATTGAAATGAATGTATATAATTGGGTAATTGATCTACTTGAAATACGAATGCCTTATTGATATAGTTTGATGGTTACCAGTCCCCGTTTGAATCGTAGGATACGAGTGACATGTCACTAGGTTTACCATTTAGGTCGAGATCTCGCATGTGTTGCAGACTCACCACAGATCGTATGAGCTTACTGATATATCAGCTCGTAAGAGCTTACTGTTTCCAGCTCGATAGAGCTTACCATTTACCAGTTTAGAAGGAGCTTACCAATATAGCTCGAAAGAGTACAATGATGAATTGACGGATTACTGATTAATACACTTATTCTGTATCACCCGTGTATCTATTGATATTCTAATAGGTTCAATGGGCATAAATTTTGTTATTGGTTATGTGAAAAAGCTATGTGTTATACGAATGAATTACTGGTTATATAAATGAATTGTTGATTATATGAATGTGAATGAATTGTTACATGTGTTATATATGTTACATGAATTTGGTGTGAAATAATACATTGATGTATGAAATTGAGATAAAGGTTCAATATATGTACTTATGAGACTAGCATTTTGATGAATGCTTGTATATAGGCATTTGGCAAGTGAATTTGATATACTTTGTTTAATTATTTGATTATGTATAAATGGTAAGTTAAATTCTGAATTATACGGGCTTACTAAGCTATTAAGCTTACTCTGTTTCTTTTCCATGTTTTATAGAGGTTCGATAGCTCGCTTGATTCGGATTAAGTTGGAGCTGCACATCACACTATTCAGTTGTCGAATTGGTACTTTTGAACTTATGGATATATGTAAATATGACATATATAGGCTAGTTATAAAGATGATAGTTATAGTTACTTGAGATTTGTGATTTTGGTACATGTTGTGGTATATGATAAAGCCATGTGATTTGGCTTAACTTGGTATAATGTTTTGGTTGCATATATGTATTCAAATATGGTATGTTTTGGAAAGTAGTAGATAGAATGGAAATATGCAACTGTTGTCTTGATATGTGATAGGAATATGAATGGAAGATGATTGTAGTTGAATTGGTTTAAAATGTGTATGAAATGTTATGGATTGGCTACCTATTGAGTTGTAAAATTGTTGCAATTTATGCTTGTGCAGGTATGTAATAATAGGGTGGCAAAATGGCTTTGCAAATAGCCTATTTTTGTCCACACAGGCAGAGACACGGGCGTGTGTCTCGGCCGTGTGTGACACATGGTCATGTTACACAGCCGTGTGTCCCCTGGTGTGGATATTGAAATGAAGTCAGTATACTCCACACGGTCTCACACACGGGCATTTGACTGGCCGTTTGGTACAAGTCAGTATACCCCCTGTTTGGCACACAGCCTAGCACACAAGCGTGTGACTTGGCCGTATTGCATAAGTCAATATTCCTTACAGGTTTGGCACAGCCTAGCACACGGCCTGGCACACAGGCGTGTGTGGCCACTTCGAAGGGCATGTAACACCTCCAACCCGTATCTGCCATCGGACTAAGGTCACAAGGCATTAGATCTCTTAGCATATATGGCATTATCAATTTCACAAATAATCAATAATATTTCACTAAACATTTAAGTAATATCAATTCCATGATTCAACTTAAGTTAAAAATTTACCAAATGCACATCTACATACAAATATTTATATATGTTACTTATTAATTAACCATTTTACTATCAATACATACCCAACACATACTCAGTATTTATCTTCATCAATTGTACCTATTTTACAAATCATATAAACATGATATACGCATATGCATTTCCAAAACAAACCGAAGCATAATAACAAATATTATTCAATTTTACTCATATATCAACCATAGTATAAGTGCATTTATACATATACATAAATAAGTACAACTAACAAAGCATATCTGATTAAATTAGCACATATCTTTTACCATAATAAACAAATAATGAATTTTACATATCATTATTCCAAACCATAAAGGAATACCGAATATACCCTATGAATGTATCTTACTTGTCACCTAACTAGTTGGTGATATACATAGTTCATTTAACAACCATTATATATTATGTAGCCGAGACACATAAACAACTTTATAAATATTATATACCTTGAATATAATCTTAACATAAGTTTAATCCAAGACTAAATAATAACACATCCCTTATCAATATAAACTACTGCAATTCACATGAATATATATATATATATGCTGAACTAATAATCATTTATAATCAATATCTCTTACTATCATTTAATCGAATATACTTGTCAACCAAATGAGGTTATTACTATCATTACAAGTCATAACCGAAGCATTTCAACCAAAAGTAACATAACAAATATATTTCATACTTACCGTTATATCATGGCTGAATCATTTAAACTACATCCAACTCACCAATCAACTTCAATGCACAAAAACGCATATCGCAAATAACATTCAACCATAGCACCTAATATTATAACTAAAATGAACACAAACCATAATTAAACATAACCGATTTCAAGCAAGGTAATTAAGCCATTTCCGCATGGCTTATAATATAAATAACCTAAATCCAACATTTCAAAAGTATGTTCTAGCCTATACATGCCATAATTCGGGTTTAACTTATTAAATACCGAAAGAGTAGATAGTGTGATGGACTTTGCTGATGATCCCTAAGCTCGTAACTTGAATAAAAAATCTATAAAACAGAAGTAAATATACATACAGTAAGCTATCTTAGCTTAGTAAGTCATAAGCAAATAAACAACTCAATAATATTATCTATTCAACTAAACTAAATCAAATTATATCATTGTTACCACATTTAATCACGAATATATAAATTTCATTATTGATATATTGTCATACATAAAAATCACCTTGGCCGAATATCCATATGGTCAAATTAACATTTTATCATTCAATTTTCCAAGCCAATAATCATTGTAAAAACCTAATCCACATACTCTCCAATACACAATCTCATATATCATAATATAACTTTATATTCCTATACTTAATATATGACCGAATATACATGGTCTCACATATACACATAGTTTGAAATCATTTCATTGATACTAAATTTATTTAATCACAAGGCCGAATACACATACCAATCTCACATTTATTCAACATTAGCATAACACATGACTTGTAGCAAATATCAAGTTATATACTTACCTTTTTACTAGTAGCCAACAAGCTAATTCATACCTGGACATTTAGCTCATTTTACATACCTGTACACGATTTACCTTTTCTCAATGAACCATTTGAAATTGGATAGGACACTCAGATAATTACACACATCGTACAATGCCAACGTCCCAGATGTGGTCTTACATGTAGCCACATATCGATGCCACTATCCCAGACAGGGTCTTACTCGCACACATATATTAGAATCACATATCGATGCCATGGTCTTACTCGCCCAAATATATCGGAATCCTATGTCATGACATATGTATCCTAACTATTCCTAAGGTTCATACGGGGCTTTCGGACGTTGTAACTCGATCGAAACGAAGTCAGAACATAGTTGCCAAGCTTAACAACATTTGGCTATTGCATTTATAATTTCATATATTTCAATTCAGCGTATATACTTTGCATTTAATTAAAATTAAGTACGTCTATTTGCTTATAAACTTACCTCGGACGATATAAAACGGAATAGGATAACTGGTCGATAACTTTCGTTTTCCCCGGATCCAAATCTAATTTCTTTGGTTCTTGATCTAAACATATTCAAATTAAGCTTATTCAAACATATTTTCATTCAATTTTGTCCAAAAACACATAAATGGGCAAATTACCATTTTACCCCTAATATTTACACTTTTTACAATTTAGTCCCTATTGCACAAAACACAAAATATACAAAATTTCAAGATACCATGTTTAGCCGAATATTCCTAGTGTCCATACAAGTCCTTATATTTCATTTATTTCACATTTTAGTCCCTGAAATTATTATTTTTGCAATTTAGTTCTAATTACTCAAAATCATCAAAAACTCCAATACAAAACATGTTAATCTAAAACATATCTTTCATATTTCATCATCAAACAACGAAAATCACAAACTCTCAACAATGGAACAACTCAAAATATTCATCAAAATAAAAAAAAATTCAAGCATGGGTTTTGTAGTACTCGAAGCAACGATCTCAAAAAACGTAAAAATTATCAAAAATCGAGCTAGAACTTACCTTGAATCAAGTTGAGAAAGATGGTCAAACCTAGCTTTTGTTGTTTCTTTTTTTTTTTGTTTAATTTCGGTCAAGAGAGAATGAATACACATGGCTTATTTTATATTATTATAACATATATAATCATTTTTACCTAATTACATTTTTAACCTCAATAAAATTATAACAAAGCCATATAACATATGCCTCTTACCATCCACCTATTCTTTTAATGGGATAATTGCAACACAAAGGCTTCCATTAATAAAGCCAATAGCAATTTGGCCCTTTTTAGAAATAACCACCAAATTTTCATTTTACGCGATTAAGTCCTTTTATTTAATCGGGTACCTAAACGACAAAATTAAATCACAAAAATTTTACAGACATAAATTCACACAAAATAAACATAGAAAATAATTTTACAATATTTATCTGACTCAGATTTGTGGTCCCAAAACCACCGTTCCTATTAGGGTCTAAATCGGGCTGTTACAAGGCATACGGGCTAGACACACGGGCGCGTGGTTGGCCGTGTTACCCAAGTCAGTATGTACCCCCTGTTTGTCACATGGCTAGTGACACGGGCATGTCTAGTGGTCGTGTGAGACACATGGCCTGCCCACATGGGCGTGTGTCCTCTGTTTTGATTAAAATTTTTTAAGTTTCGTGGGTTATAAGTTATCAGTTAGTCCCGAACTGCTCCTAAAGCATGTTTATGGCCTCGTAGGATATTATAAGGGAAAAATTGATTGAGATTGAATGATGATTGTATGAATTGATTGAATGTATGAAAAAGTACAGTTATATGTGTTACAAGTTAGATAATGCTCCGTAACCCTATTCTGGTGTTGAATACAGGTGAAGAGTGTTATAGAGTTTGTGATTTTTAGTGACGCATCATTGCATGGCTTGGGATGTGTTTTGATGCAAGAGGGAAAAGTGATAGCTTATGCTTCTAGACAGTTAAAATCGCATGAAAAGAATTATTCGACACATGAATTAGAATTGGCTGCTATTGTATTCACATTGAAAATGTGGAGACATCATTTATTCGGTGAGAAGCGTCATATCTTTACTGACCACAAGAGTTTGAAGTATATAATAACTCAGAAAGATTTGAATTTGCAACAATGAAGATGACTCAATTTGTTGAAAGACTATGAGCTTGTGATTATTACCATATGGGGAAAGCGAATGTAGTCGCAGATGCTCTGAGTAGAAAATCTTTATTTGCTTTGCGGGCAATGAACACACAATTAACTTTGTCTGATAATGGTTCAATTTTAGCTGAGTTAAAAGCTAAACCATTATTTCTTCAACAAATTTTTGAAGCTCAGAAGTGTGACAAAGAATTGCAAGCTAAAAGAGTACAATACGAATTGACTGCTGATTCAGAATATCAGATCAGATCCGATGATTGTTTGATATTCTCAAATAGAGTTTCTGTACCAAAAAATTCTGAGCTTATTTTGAAAATTCTACACGAAGCACACAGTGGTTGTTTATCTGTTCATCCGGGGAGTACTAAATGTATAATGATTCAAAATAGTTGTACTGGTGGTCGAGCATGAAACGAGACATTTTAGAGTTTGTGTCGAGATGTTTGGTTTGTCAACAAGTCAAATCTGAACATCAAGTGCCTTCAGGACTACTACAGCCAGTAATGATATCAGAGTGGAAATAGGATAGAGTTACGATGGATTTCGTATTGGGGTTACCCCTATCTCTGAAATAGAAAGATGTTATCTGGGTTGTTGTTGATTGTTTAATGAAATTGACACATTTCATTCCTGTACGTACAAACTTTTTGCTCGATAGATTAGCTGAATTGTACATTTCTGAGATTTTCAAATTGCAAGGGGTGCTAGTTTCTATTATTTTGGATAGAGATTCGAGGTTTACATCGTGATTTTGGAAGAAATTATAAGAAGTTTTGGGTGTGTAGTTGAACTTTAATACTACTTTTTGTCCTCAGACAGATGGTCAATCCGAGAGAATTATATAGATTCTCGAAGATATGCTTCGTTGTTGTGTTTTAAAGTCTGAAGGCAACGAGGGAAAGTATTTACCATTAGTTAAATCCGTGTCTAATAACTGTTTTCAATCTAGTATAAAGATGGCACCATATGAAGCTTTATATGGTCGTAAATGCTGAACTCCATTGTACTAGACCGAGCTTAGTGAGAAAAAGATTCATGAAGTTGATTTGATCAGAGAGACAGAAGATAAAGTAAAAGCCGCAACAGTTTGAAAGCAGCTTCAGATTGACAGAAATATACAGATTTGAAACATAACAAAGTATTTTTGAAAGTATCTCTATGGAAAAAGATTTTTCATGATTTATCGGGCCGTATGAGATTATCGAGGGAATAGGGCAAGTGGCATATCGACTAGCTTTACCGTCAAAGTTAGAAAAGATTCAAAAAGTATTTCATGTATCGATGTTATGGCGGTATCGATCAGATCCATCGCATATCATTTCTCTGGCAGAGATTAAAATTTAGCCTGATATAACGTATAGCGAATAACAGATAAGAATTTTAGCTCGAGAAGTTAAAAAGTTAAGAAACAAGAGCATAGATTTAGTGAAAGTTCTATGACAACGAGACAGTGTCGAAGAAGCTACGTGGGAACCGAGGAAGCTATGAGAAAGCAGTACCCTAACCTATTTTCTAGTAAGATTTTTAGGGACGAAAATTCCTTAGGGGGAGAGTTGTAACAACCCATTTTTAGTCAAATCAGAACAGTGGTTTTGGTACCACAAATTCGAATTCAAAATATTTATTTTATTATTATTTTAATGTCTACAGCATGATAGTATGATTGTGTAAAAATTTCTTTAAGAAATTTTATCATTTGAATGCTCAATTCAATAAAAAGGACTAAATCGTGTAAAGTGTAAAAGTAGAGTTCTATGAGATAAAAGTGTCTAATAGCTATAGAACTTAAAAGAGGAGGTCCTTAAGTAGTAATTAGATGATTTATAAAGTTAGTGGACATTCTTGGACATGATTAAATGAATTTTAATGATTTATAACACATGTTAAATAAGCAAATGAATAAATAAGTTTAGTAAATTAAAGAAATAACAAAGTATCATCTTCCAAACAAGCTTCCACCACCACAAATACAAATTAGAAACACCATTAAAAGAGCTTAAAGGTTCGACCAACTATCCTTTATGCATGTAAGTGATTTTTGACTCGATTTTTAATGATTTCTATGTTTTCGGAGTTGTTGTAGCTTAATCTAGATAGCCTAGGGACTAAATTGCAAAAATATTAAAGGTTTGGGGTTTTAACATTGATGAATATGTGTGTTTTTTGATGTTTGATGGTAGAAAATAAATGGTTGTTGTTAGATAAACAACATTTGTTAAGTGATTTTTGATAAAATTGTCAATTAGGGATTTATTTGTGAAATATGAAAATTTCATGGTAGAATTGTGAAATAAATGAAAAATATGGGCTACTATGTTAATAAGGGAACTTCGACTAGCGTGGGTAGGGACTTAATTGCATGAATTTGTATTTTATGAGCTAGGGACTAAATTGTAAAGATGTTAAACTATTAGGGGTAAAAGTGTAATTTTATCATAATGTATTTTTGGGCTAAATTAAATAGAATGATAATTGAATAATTTAAATTTGATATTATATAGATCAAGAAAAACAAAGTTTGGATCTAGATCAGGGGAAAAATAAAGTATTGGATTGGTCGATCCATTTCGTCATTTTTGTGAATCGAGGTAAGTTTGTATGTTAATAAGCATTAATATGATTATGTTTTAAATACTTTATTACTGAATTCATTGTGAATATGACCTTATGGATATGTTCGATGAAGATTCGGAAATTTAAAATCCCAATTGAACCTTAAGAATAGATTAGGATACCAATGACATGTCATCAAGGGTTATTGTGTTTTGGTGTTGGTCCGTACGTTCTACCGGTGGCTGAGTTATCTGGCATGTGTTGCAAATCCTCATCATCTTGTGTGAATAGCATTGTGTAGCTACATCTTGACCGTTAGCTTGTGTGAGAAAACCCGTTGATAGCTAAAGAGTGACCATTACATGAGATATGAGATTGAGATAGCTTCGACTATGTATTGGCACTTAGGGTGCGAGATTCCCGAGTATCCAATATTATTCCAAATGGTTCAATGGGTATATTGATGAATTGGAAGAGTATGAAATTTATATGAGCTAGTACAGGCATGTACGTGAACTATACAATCGTTGAATTGAAGAAACTGATCGAATTCATTTTAACCTTTGGATTGAATAAGTGTTAAGTTTTGGATTTAAATTGAATTAAATTATGAGATGTTTATGTATTTGAATTGTAGTTGAATGGTAAGTTTCACTTATTAAGCATACGAGCTTACTAAGCTTTATAGCTTACTCTGTTTACTTTTTCATGTTTTATAGTGATTTTTGAAGCTTGCTCAGATTTGGGAGTCGTCAGAGATCTCATCACACTATCCAGCTATCGCTTTTGTACTTTTGAGCTTATGTATTTGGTTATATGGCATGTATAGAAGTTGTTGTTAATATGGTCTATATGATACAATGGATTTTGCCAATTGATTTGGCTTGTAAATGATGAATGTTTGGTTATGTGTATAGCCATGTGATTTGGCTTATTTTGGTATACTTAGTGATGTATATATATGTGCAAATGGCCTTTGATATGTTGAGTATAATTGATTGGTGAATGCCAGGTTGTAAATTGATATCTTGTATAGCAGATGGTTGAAATTTGATATTGGTATGCTTGTAGTTCTAGGTAAAATGATGCATAGTTAAAAGTCTCCATATAGGTGATTTTTGAATATGTAATTGGTATAAAATTGAATGGCAAATTGTGATAATTGTCTGTGTTGTGGTTGATGACATTGATATAGCATGAATCGAACTTAGTATATATGAGTTTAAATTCTATTTGAAGATATGGCCATATCCATTTTGGTTTGTGTAGGTAAATGCAAGATTGGGTGAGAAAGATGGCTTGGAAAATAGCCTATTTTTGTCTACATGGGCAGAGACATGGGAATGTGTCTCAACTGTGTGTGACACACAATTAGGAAACATGGTCATGTGTCCCCTAGTGTTTAATTAGAAACCAAGTCAGTATGCTCCACAAGGCCTAGCACATGGGAGTGTGACTTGGCCGTGTGGCATAAGTCAGTATACCCTACAGTTTTGGCACGGCCTGGCACACGGGCATGTGATGTAATAGCCCGGTTTAGACCCTATTCAGAACAGTGGTTTCAGGACCACAAATTCAAGTCATAAAAATATTTGAATATTTTTTTTGGTGTTTACAACATGTTGATTTATATGTGTGAAAATTTTGTGTGAAAATTTTATCGTTTGAGTGCTCGATTTAATTAAAAGGACTTAATCGCGTAAAATGCAAAAGTGGCTTTCTATTTTTTGAAGTATTTATTTGTTATGGTTTATTAAATATGAGGTCCTTGAGATGTTATTAGCCCATAGTTAGTGGCGTATTACATAAATGGCCATCGATTATATGAATTTTAAATGTTTTTATTAATGGAAAATTAGTAATTTGTAAATAATGTTATTAAATTAAAATAAAACAACAATTTGTTCATCGTTTCTTCACTATTGCCGAAAGTTAAAGGTGAAAAGCACCATTGTTGAGTAAGCTAGGTTTTCCCTTTGTCTTCTTTGATTTAGGTATGTAATTTGTTCAGTTTTTGATAATTTTTACTTTTTTGAGATCATTGCTTCAAATACTAGCTAGCCCATGCTTGAATTTTTGAATTGGTTGTGGATTTTGTGATTTTCCATTGTTGATAGCTTGAGATTTTTGTTGTTTGATGATGAAAAATAAATATATATTGTTAGATTGTCAAGTTTAATTAAGTGATTTTTGATAAAAATATCTATTTAGGACTAAATTGTAAATTTTGCAAATTGAGGGGTCAAAATGTGAAATAAATAAAACATATGGGCTTATATGGACTAGGGGTAAATTTGGCCTAACATGGGTGTATTCAAATTTTGAATATTCTGTGTTTTGTAAAATAGGGACGAAATTGTGAAAAATGTGAAATGTCAAGGGCAAAAGTGTAATTTGCCCATTTATGTGTTTTTGGATGAATTTGATTGAATATTTGATTAAATAAGTTTAGTTTATATTAGTTTAGATCAGGAAAAGAGAAAATCAGATTTGGATCGGGGGAAATCTAAACTTGTTGAATAGTCGACCCGGTCTGTTCGTCTTCGTATGAGGTAAGTTCATAAGTAAATAAATGTCGTTAAATTCAATTGTATATGTCTTATTTGTGCCGAACTGAATTATCATTTGTATATGTATGTTCAATCTGAATTTGTATAAGTATGGGAGAAGTATTTACGAGCCTGAATTGATCGAGTTATGACATCCTAAAGCCCTGTACGAACATTAGGAATAGTTAGGATACATATGTCATGACATATACATTATACAACTTTCATTTAACATTAAAACACTTTAAGTACACAAACATTTACCATGCAAACCATACCAACAAAATCAATTCATATTCGAACATACACGTACCTCATTAACATTTATAAACCATTAATAATCAAAACCAAGTTTCATTCATTAAAACATAACATAACCTATTTATCCATATCATTTCCGGACACAAGCACATAACATAACTTATAATCAACCATGGTATATGGCATAATAATCAAAATAGACTTAAACTATAATTTAACCAACACCGAACTCAAGCATAGCAATTAAGCCATTTTTGCATGGCTCCCATTTAACACAGACCAAAATACAATATTCCAAAACATAATCTAGCCTATACATGCCATAGGTTAAAAAATTCGCTTATTAAAATACCAAAGACAGTTGATAGTGTTATAGACTTGGTTGACGATCCCCAAGCTCGTAACTCGAATCCAAAATCTATAAAATAGAAATACACATATACACAGAGTAAGCTTCTATAGCTTAGTAAGTCATAAGAAAATTTAACCATTCAAAAGAATAATCAAAACATTTTAAACAAGCCAAATTATAACATTAATTTTATACATTATCTCGATAATATCATCTCATTTATTTATTTATAACTTATACTTTTACATAATTAAGTTACCTTGGCTGAGTGCTAATATTTTAGATTTAGCATAATATCATTCAACTTTTCATTCCCAAAATAACATCATACCAAGTATGCTTACATTCAAATATATATACTCATGAATCAAACTCAATTTCATATATATATATAACGGAAACATACTTCTCATATCTACTCACATTCTTCACTTCCTATACCAACATCACTCATTTGGCCGAATATACAAGATCAAATATAACATCACATATGTACATACTTATGTGACCGAATATACAAGTTCAAATATAACATCATATAAGTACATACCTATTTGGCCGAATATACAAAGCTCAATTTACTTGCTCAATTCCCACATCAACGTGAAATCTTATAAGCATAGGCTTGAAAATAAATCACCGGCATAAAACCTTCTAGGCATAAGCCTGAATCACACACCGCCACAAGGCCTACTAGACTCAAAGTCTTATTTTATTTACCGGTAATAAGCCTGCTAGGCAATAAGCCCGATTAAATTCACCAGCACAAGGCTTGCTAGGCTCATAGCCCGAATATCGTTATTATAAAATTATCTCTTAAACAAATCATATATTGAGCATTTCAAATATTCCACATAATTCATACTGTCATCCAAATGTTATAAGTTAATCGAGTCAAACTCAAATGCATTATCCCTATGCTTATCACATTCAACTAACTATACCATAAATCTACAAATCCCAAATCAGCATATTAAACTATGTTACATTCAAAATTAACGATGTCTAATTCATTAAAGACTTACCTCGAATATCGACGAATGATGTAAATCGACTATTCGATTATTTTTACTTTTCCCCGATCCAAGTCCGATTTCTTTTATTCTTGATCTATACAATTTCAAATTATTCTTATTCAAACACAATTTCATTCAATTTAATGCAACAACACATAAATGGGTAAATTACCATTTTACCACTAATATTTCATATTTTTACAATTTAGTCCTAATTGCATAAAACACAAAACAAGCAAAATTTGCTCATACTATACTTAGGCCAAATACTACTCATACCCAAACAAGTCCTCAAATTTTTTTATTTTGTATTTTAGTCCTTCAATTTATTATTTTTGCAATTTAGTCCTAATTACTCAAAATCTTCAAAAACTCCAATACAAAACATGTTAATCTCAAACATATTTTTGATATTTCATCATCAAACATCACAAAAAAAAAATTATCAATGGCATAACTCAAAATATGCATCAAAATCAGAAATTTAAGCATGGGTCGGATAGTACTCGAAGCAATGATCTCAAAAACGTAAAAATTATCAAAAACCGAACAAAAACTAACCTTTAATCAAGCTTCCAATGTGCGAAATGCTTGAAACTTTCTAAAGCTTTATTTTATTTAAGTTTTGGTCAATAATGAACTAAAATGCATGGCTATATTATGATTGTTTTATTTAATTTCATTATAATATACTAATTACTATTTTAACCTTTAAAATTAAATTAGAAAACCTTATAAAACATGTCTACAACCGTCCAATCATATAACCAATGGCTTATTTATAACATAAGTACTTCCATTTAAAAATACAACATCAATTCAGCCCTTATACATTAAACTATCAAATTTTTATTTTATGCGATTAAGCCCTTTTTATTTAATTAAGCACACAAACAATCAAAATTTCATACGAAACTTTCACACATACAAATTAACATATAATAAACATGAAAAATAATATTTAAATATTTTTCTGACTTGGATTCGTGGTCCCAAAATCACCGTTCTGATTAGGGTCTAAATCGGGCTATTACAAGATTTCATTAGCATATGTGGTTAGTCTTGTGATTTGGCTTTGTAATGGAGTAAGTGATGAATTTATAGCTGATTGTATAATGGTTAATCTAATTCATTTGTAATGGTTAATTTGGTTTGTGTCCTATAAATATAGATGAAGGTTATAAGCTATTTATGAAATGATATTGGTGATTAAATTATAGGTTGAGTGTTGGTATGTCATTATTTGCATTTAGCTATTTAGATTCGATTGGTGATGGAAAATTACAAATATGTTCTATAATTGTTTTAATTTGATTAGAGGAGTTTTAAGTTGAGGACCGAATATTTGATTAATGAATTGATTGTGCATGTGTTCTTTGGTTGTTTATAAAATAATAATGTCTAGATATGATTACTAGAATGTCGAATAAGCATGTTATGTTTTACTATTAGTGATTACAATTAATTCAAATTGAAATGGTAAAATGTGCATAGACTTATAGGTTCAAAAGTTATATTTGGCCATTTGATGATAGTTGTTAATGACTCATTTTTGATGGGTTAATAAGTTGTATGCCTTTATTTGATATATATGTTTTAAAATGGTTTATTTTGATATAGTAATATGCACATGAAACTTTGTAATAAGTAAGAAATATATTAGACCATTTAGTAATGATTGTTAATGTTTCATGTAGAGAGGATTAATAAACAAATGTGCTTTAGTTTACAAAATGATGTGTTTAGTAATTATTCTAAGGAATTAAATGTATACAAGTGAATGTTTTGGTACATGCTAGATATACGAAATGTTATAATGTTGATTAAGTTTTGGTTGTTAAATGTCATAGTTGAAGAGGCCATTTGGTTCGAACATGGATTCTTTTAATGTATGACCTAAACGGCTTGATGTATATTGTTACTTCAAAACATTGATTAGATATTTGGTTATACTTGGTTGGTCTTTAGAAATCAAATATGTATGTCTGGTTTATATGAATTGTTGACTTGTGGCTATTTTAGTTGTGAAGCTTTTATAAAGAAGATAATATTATTTTATTTTTTTATGTTCAGAAATGAATGACTGTTTTGGACTGTGTTTTGGTTGATAATGCCTCGTAACCCTAATTTGGTGACGAGTGTGGGTTATTAGGGGTGTTATATTTGATTGGTATCAGAGCTACGGTTTAGTCGATTCTGGGACTAGTGTATGAGTCTAGCTATACATGTCATATTTATAAACTGTGATAGTGTGATGATTCCTGACAATTAAAATATGTTTTTGTATAGTAAGTGGATCCCGATCGAGCCGTAGCTGATGACATGGAAAGTAATGCGCCCACTCCTACTCAAGGGGCAACGCTGGCTGATCCTAGGTCGATTTTGATAGCTACGAGTTAGGGGTGTTACAGGGGAACTAAAGACACGACTGTTAGATCTGAGGCTCGCGCACTTGCCAAAGCTTATGCAATTCGCGCTCGAGAAGAAGCTTCATCTCCAGATATGAGTACCGGTATTTTCACTCTCTATGATATTAGTGTTGTTGCATTGATTGATCCTAGATCAACTCATTCTTATGTATGTGAAACTTTAGTATCTAGTAAGACTTTGTCTGTTGAGTCTACTGAGTTTGTGATTAGAGTATCGAACCCCTTAGGCTGGTGTGTTTTGGTTAAAAAAGTATGCAAGAATTGTCCATTGATGATTCAAGATTCATGTTTTCTGGTTGATTTGATGTTGTTGCCATTCGACGAGTTTGATATAATTCTGGGTATGGATTGGCTAACGTTGCATGATGCTATTGTCAACTGCAAACGGAAGACTATTGATTTGTGATGCCAGAATGATGAGATTATTTGGATTGAGATTTGAATGGTTTACCGGTAGTGATATCTTCGATGTTAGCTCGGAAGTATGTGAGAAAGGGTTGTGAAGCTTACTTTACCTATGCGTTTGACTCTAACGTGTCTGAAAAGAAGATTAAATCAGTACAAGTTGTGTGTGAGTATTCAGATGTATTTATTGAAGAACTACCGGGTTTGTCACTGATTCGAGAAGTAGAGTTTGGCATTAAGTTAGTGCCGGAGACAACTCCGATTTTGATAGCTCCGTACAGAATGGCACCGACCGAATTAAAAGAGTTGAAATCTTAGTTGCAAGAATTGACTGATAGAGGCTTTGTGTGATCGAGTTTTTCTTCTTAGGGTGCACCGATTTTATTTGTGAAAAAGAAAGACGAGACTATAAGAATGTGCATCGATTACTGACAGCTCAATAAGGTGACTATAAAGAATAAATATCCTTTACCAAGAATTGATGACTTGTTTGATCAGTTGAAAGGGGCTACAGTGTTTTCAAAGATAGACTTGAGATTGGGTTACTATCAGCTACGAGTTAAAGACTTTGATGTGCCAAAAATTGCTTTCCGAACGAGATACGAGCACTATGAGCTTCTGGTTATGCCCTTCGAACTTACTAATGCACCTGCTGCTTTTATGGATTTAATGAATAGAATCTTTAGATAGTATTTGGATCGATCTGTGGTTGTGTTTATGGATGACATTTTGATCTATTCCCGTAATGAATCTGAGTGTGCCGAACATTTGAGAATTGTGCTACAAACTTTGCATGATAAATAGTTGTATACGAAGTTCTGTAAATGTGAGTTATGGTTGCGTGAAGTTGGTTTCTTGGGACATGTTGTATCAGCATCAGGTATTTAGGTTGATCCGAGTAAACTTTCCACAATACTAGATTGGAAGCCTCTGAGAAATGTTTCTGAAGTCTGAAGTTTTCTTAGACTTGCTGGATATTACAGACGATTTGTAAAAGGGTTCTCGATGATTGCAACCCTGATGACGAGACTACTTCAGAAAGATATTTAGTTCGAGTGGTTAGAAAAGTGCTAGAAAAGTTTTGATCAGTTGAAAGCTTTGTTGATAGAAGCTCCGGTGCTAGTTCAGCTAGAATCGGGTAAAGAATTCGTAATCTTTAGCGATGCATCTTTGAATGGTTTGGGTTGTGTTTTGATCCAGGAAGGCAAATTTATAGCTTATGCATCGAGACAATTAAAGCCGCACGAAAAGAACTATTTGATGCATGATTTAAAATTAACAACTATTGTGTTTGCATTGAAGATTTGACACCACTATCTATTTGGTGAGAAATGTCACGTTTACTCCGATCACAAAAGCTTAAAATACTTGATGGCTCAGAAAGATCTGAATTTACGACAGCGAAGATGGTTAGAGTTGTTAAAAGATTACGAGCTTGTAATTGACTATCATCTAGGAAAGGCCAATGTAGTTTCTGATGCTCTAAGTCGAAAATCTCTATTTGCTCCGCGTGCAATGAATGCGCATATGGCTCTATTTGATGATGGCTCAATTGTAGCCGAGTTGAAAGCGAGATCGTTATTTATGCAGTAGATTTGCGAAGCTCAAAAAGTCGATAATGAATTGTTAGCAAAACAAGCTCAATGTGATTCGAATATTGATTCAGAATTACAGATTGATGCTGATGATTCTTTAAAATTCAGAGGTAGAATATGTGTTTCGAGAAACTCAGAGTTGCTTTGGATGATTTTGAATGAAGAACATAGCAGTCGATTATCAGTTCATTCGAGAAGCACAAAAATGTATAACAATTTGAAACAGCTTTACTAGTCGCATGGTATGAAACGAGACATCTATGACTTTGTTTCGAAATGTTTAGTCTGTCAACAAGTCAAAGCCAAGCATCAGGTACCATCTGGATTACTTCAACCAATTATGATACCCTAGTGGATATGGGATAGAGTCACGATAGATTTTGTATCGAGTTTGCCTTTATCATTGGGCAAGAAAGATGCGATCTAGGTTGTTGTGGATAGATTGACTAAACCGGCTCATTTCAGTCCAATTTGCACATATTATTCACTTGAAAAGCTTACTGAGTTGTACATTTCTAAGATTGTGAGATTGCACAAAGTACTTATTTCTATTGTTTCAGATAGAGATCTGAGGTTCACATCGCGGTTTTCGAAGAAACTACAAGATGCATTAGGTACGAAACCACATTTTAGCACTGCTTTTCACCTACAGATGGATGGTTAGTCTGAATGAATTATTCAGATACTCAAGGATATGTTGAGATGTTGCATTCTTTAGTTAGAAGGTACGTGGGAACGATACTTACCACTGATTGAATTTAGGTATAATACTAGCTTTCAATCGAGTATCAAAATGGATCCTTATGAGGCTTTGTACGGTCGCAAATGTCGAACACCTTTATATTGGATTGAACTCAATGAGAATAAGATACACGGGGTTGATTTGATCAGAGAGACTGAACAAAAAGTGAAGGCGATTCGTGATAGTCTAAAAGCAGCGTCAGATCATCAGAAATCATATGCAGACTTGAAACGAAAAGATTTTGAGTTTCAGATCAGGGACAAAGTGTTTTTGAAAGTCTCACTCTGGAAGAAAATACTCTGATTCGGTCGTAAAAGCAAATTGAGTATGAGATTTATTGGGCCGTATCAGATTATTGAGCGTATTGGGACGGTTGCTTACAGACTATTGTTGTCAGTTGAGTTAGAAAATATCCATAATGTATTCCATGTTTCGATGCTTCGGTGATATCAATTTGACCTATCACATGTGATTTCCTCGTTTGAGATTGAGATTCGATCCGATATGATATATGAAGAAGAACCAATCTTAATTTTAGATCGCGAGGTTAAAGAATTGAAAAATAAGAAAATCTCTTTAGTGAATGTCCTATAGCACAAACACGGAGTTGAAGAAGCTACGTGGGAGCCTGAGGATGCTATCAGAGAACGTTACCCTAACCTATTTGCCGGTAAGATTTTTGGGGACGAAAATCCATAAGGGGGGAGAGTTGTAATAGCCTGGTTTAGACCCTATTCGAAACCGTGGTTTCGGGACTACAAATCTGAGCCAAAAAATATTATAATATTATTTTTTATGTCTACAGTATGTTAATTTATATGTGTGAAAATTTCATGTGAAAATTTTATCTTTTGAATGTTCGATTTAATTAAAAGGACATAATCGAGTAAAATGTATGTAATGCCCCAAAAATCCTGAAACCCAAAAATCCAAAAATCCCGAACTTTCTTTGTTTTTGGTTTTGATAAAAATTGTGTTTTATATTCCAAGCCAAGTGATAATTATAGTAGGTTTTAATTCAAACTTAGGGGTAAATGAAATTATAGTTTAATTATTAAAAGAATCAGGGCTAGCAAGTAGTTGGGCATTTAAATAAAGTTAGGTGAAAATAGCATTAAAAAGCCCTATGGAGGAGTGGCTAAGTGACGCCACTTAGGGTGTAGGGAGGTGGCGTTAATAACTAGCAAGGAGGTCCAAGGTTTGAATCCTAGCTTAGTGTTTTTAGAAGTTTAATTTTAGCGTTCCACAAGAATGGAAGTGGCGTGAAAGTGGACTCCAAGGGAAGTGTTTAGGAGAGAAAATTTAGGAAGGGATTAAGGGGTTATCAGGGAGAAAAACAAGGGGATGAGAAGGGAGAAGTGATGGAGCCGAATGGGGAATTGGGCATGGGAAAAATCGGCTATAAGGCTTATAAATAAGTGCCGAATGCTAGGGTATGAATCTAATGCTGAATTTCTTCCACCCTATTGCCAGAAACTCTTTTCTCTAAAAGTCGAAAACTCTCTGCCTTCTTTTCTTTTTCTTCTTCCTTGTGCCGAATTCTATTTCTCCTCTACTCAATATTTTCTTTGCTTTAGCCAATTTTCCTCCTCTCCTCTTTGGTGCTGAGTAATCAATTGTTGCCATTCAAATCTCTAAGAGCCGAATATCGTTTGGCCGAATACCCTCGGTGTCGCCACTACTCCCTTCGACCCAGTCAATTCTAGTGTAAATGTTTGCTCTCCCAATCGGTTTTTGATAAGTATCGAGTATTCAATTCCTCACTTCTTTCTAATCGACTTTGGTAAGGAATTAGTGTCAGATCTCAGTTTTGGATTCCAGTCGATTTGATCTTCAAATCTGAGAGATATACGTGATTAGTGACCAAAGTAGAAGCTAATAAAGGCTTAGCGTTCAAGTAAGGTTAAGGTGAGATTTCGGCTTTTGGGAAAATATTCGATAAGTGATTGTAGGTTTGGGCTACGAAAATCGCAGCACGCTTGCTTACCAGGTGTTGACATACACTGCACACACCCAATGAATCGGCAAAAGCTGAAAAGCTGAAAAGTCGAAAAGCCAAAAAGCCGAAATGTCGAAAGTTTGGGTACGGTAGTCTTGCGAGTGCGCAAACACTCGTAAGGGGGAAACCGATAGGTTTCTTGAGGCCTACGGGCGATTCTGTAGACTTGGGTTGTGATTTGGCCATATAGGCCAGAATGGGCTAAATGGGCCCGATGGGCTGTTGGGCCCATAATAGGCAAAAACTGAATATTGATGCTTTGTGATAGGAATTTGTATGTGAGCATAAATATGAATGTGACTGGGCCTAACGGGCCATATAAATTTGATTTGGGCCTAATGGGCCATATACAGATGATTTGGGCCTAATGGGCCATATGAATATGATTGGGCTTAATGGGCCAAATATAGGTATGTGAAATTGTTTGGGCTTTGTAAGGGGTTTTGGGCCTAGTATATGATATCCACATAAGATTTAATTAATATATTATGACCGTGGAAAAGTCAAAGGATTAAGGTGTGGCAACGGGTATATGCATGTCTAGGATTGGATCTAGGGAGAGTTTGGTACTTAAGCGGTCTCAATGACCCACCTCCTCTTCTCTGAAATCCTACTTGCTGCATAGTATTTGTTCATCTTAGCTCACGGGACTTGGTAACGGGCCAAGGTAAGTGAAAACTGTAATTAAGGGAAAATTATCAAAATGCCCCTAAGGGCAAAAATGACCAAAACACCCCTAGGTGTTGAATGTAAGTTTTGTGGATGTGACATGCATACATGTGATATTCTGCTTAGGTTGTATATGGGTTGGGAATTATGGAACTAAGGAAGTATATGAGGATTGCATGGTTGCTTGAAAATCGTGGATCCACCGACGGCTTTTAAAGCCAAATATGTAAATGAAGGTAGTTCCGCAATCGGGCTACCATGGTGTGTGGGATGGGTGGGTCGATATTTATATCCCCACATGGTGTGACGGGGGACGGAGCCGGTGTGTAGCGGATGGATAATTTGGATGGGATTACATTGCCTGATTGATGTATGATGATTCTAATTTTTTGTATGCTTGTTTTTACCGAGGGTTGTACACACTGAGTTTACGAAAACTCACCCCCTCTTATTTTATTTTCAGGTGATGCTTAGTAAAGGGTTCAATGTTTGGAGGGACTCTGGGTGGCCAACTAGCAAGATAATTTGGACTTGTTTTTTTTTAACCATATAAGTTTTTATTTAATTAAGTATGTTTCAGATCAGATTGTAATAAGGTTTTCATTATGTTATTACTGCTTGAACTATTATTATTATTTTCATTGTACTTTACAAGAAGTTGAACATGGGTTTCCTAAATTATAGTATGTTTTCTACGTTTCCGCAATTAAATTTTTAAATGATAAGTTTTCTTAAATCAAATCTTTCAAACAAGGTTTTTGCAACTGAAATGTGTGCTTTTTAGGTAATTAAGGTTTCTTTTATTTTAAGAAGGGTTTTCAATGAAAACACGGTTTTCGCTAAAACACCTCAATGTGACACACCAGATTCGGCCATAACGTCTGGGCCGGGTTTGTGGTGTTACATTTAGTGGTATTAGAGCCAGGTTGCAAAACTCGGGCTGTGAAGTGGGCTTTATTATTATTTGACTTATTTTTGGATTTTAAAAATATTTTGGATCGCAATGCTTTGGAAAAAGAGAAATCTTGCTGAGCGGCGCACCGAGTCTCCGACGTCAAACCAAGTATGTACTTTTATTTTTAAGTTTGTTTAAATTGTTATACAGTAGATAATTAGAGGGCTACTTTAGATGGTTGTTAGAATGGAGCTAAAGGCCGTAGGATATGAAAACTGTAGAGGTTTTTCGAAAACGATCTTCTCTTTAAATATTTCCATAAAACATCGGTGGAAATATTTAACTAACAAAAACTTCATGAAATTTCTAATCTAGAGAATAAGCGAATCGACAATGAGTGCTAGAAGAGATGCAAGAGGCCGTCGCCGAGGCCGCGGAAGTGTTAGGGCTGATTCGTCGGCATTGGGCCATATGCTAGATGTTGGTGTAAAAGAGGCTCCGGCCTCACCTGTGGCTGGGAATGGACCGTATGATCGGGCCGCAGGAGAAGATGCATTGTCGTAGGCAATGCTAAGGATTTTGGAAAGGGTCGTTGGGCCCAATAATGGCACTAGAAATCAGGGGTCCATACCGGAGCGACTTCGATTGAACGGGGCTGAGATCTTCAAGGGCTTGGCTGGCGTGGCTTCTAATGTGGTGGAATATTGGTTGGAGGCCACTGAAAGTATAATGGAGGATCTGGACTGCTCACCTGAGCAAAAGTTGAAAGGGGCGGTGTCATTGCTTAGGGAGTAAGCCTACCAGTGGTGGTTGGCAATGAAAGGGGGCACCCAACCGGAGCGGGTGACCTGAGGTTTTTTCAAAGCTGCATTCCAAAAGAAGTATGTGGGTGTAACCTATGTGGATGCTAGGAGGAAGGAGTTCTTAAACTTGACCCAAGGAAACAAATCGGTAGCGGAGTATGAGGCGGAGTTTCTACGCCTTAGTAGGTATGCAAGAGTAATTGTGGCAACAGAGTATGAGCGTTGCGTTAGGTTTGAGGATGGGCTTAGAGATAGCCTCAGGGTACTAATAGCTCCACAAAGGGAACGATTTCTCTCGGAGTTGGTGGAGAAGGCAAAGATAGCGGAGGAGGTAAAGCGCATTAAGCGCCTAAACTGGGAGAAAAAAAGGGGTAAGAATAAGAGGGAGGCTAAGACCTCGGGTGTTAGATAGAGGCCTAGGGCTAGGCCTAGGGCTAGGGCTACTAATCCAGGGGTACCGCCTTGTGCTGATTGTGGGAGAAGAAGTAGAGGCGAGTGTTGGAAGAAAATAGGAGCTTGTTTCGCTTGTGGGTATAAGGAGCATAGAATCAAGGATTGCTCTTGAACACTAGGTCGAGATCCAGTAGTGGGTCAAGGAGGTGCTTAGCTACCAAGGGGTAGACAGCTGTTGCCAAGGGGTCGTGGATAGGCCGAGCGCGATGCTTGGCTTGACGTGAGCGCGAGCACCAGCGTAAATGCTGGCCATGCTGAGGAGAGACAGCCAGCTTTGGTTTATGTTGCTCGTCGTCGAGAAAACGGGGATGCCTCAGATGTGATAACGGGTATGTTCTTTATATATGAGTTACCTTACACAACCTTAATTGATATTGGATAAACACATTCATATGTTGCATACAATAAGACTAAGTATTTGGGTGATATGTTTAAGATTAGTGCGAATGAAATGAATGTGATAAGTCCGTTAGGGCAGTCTGTAGGACTGAATAAGATGTTTAGGGAGGTACCATTAGTAGTCTAAGGGGTTACCTTTTTAGCGAATTTGATGGAACTACCGTTTAGGGAATTCGACTTAATCTTATGTGTGGATTGGCTGGTGAAGCACCAAGCCACCTTGGATTATGCTGCAAAGCGAAAGGTGTTAAGAACAGCAGAGGATAAGGAAGTAGTGGTGTTTTGTGAACGCCGAAGCTATCTGCCGAATGTGATTTCGGCATTAAGGGCTGAAAAGTTAGTTTGAAAGGGATGCGAAGCCTTTTTGGCTTATATTAGTAATACGGAGGCTAAGAGCCCTACTGTTAAGAAGTTGAGAACAATTAGGGAATTTTCAGATGTCTTTCCCGAGGAGCTGCCTGGGTTGCCACCAAGTAGAGAAATGGAATTTGGAATCAAGTTGTTACCTGGGACGGCTTCGGTGTCTATCGCTCCTTATCGAATGGCACCAAAAGAGTTGGTAGAACTTAAGGCACAGATTCAAGAATTATTGGATCGAGGATTCATACGGCCAAGTGTGTCCCCATGGGGAACACCGGTGTTATTCTTGAAGAAGAAGGATGGAACCTTGCGAAGGTGCATCGACTATCGATAGTTAAACAAGTTAACTATTAAAAACAAGTACCCTCTACTGAGAATCGATGATCTTTTTTATCAGTTTAGGGGAGCTTCTGTTTTCTCGAAGATTGACCTACTTTCGGGGTATCACCAACTAAGGGTTAAGGAGGCAGATGTTCATAAGACAGCTTTCAGAACTCGTTATAAGCACTACGAGTTCTTGGTGATGCCATTCGGGCTGACGAACACACTTGCCACTTTTATGGATCTCATGAATCGGGTTTTCCAACCCTACTTGGATCGGTTTGTGGTAGTATTTATAGATGACATTTTGGTGTACTCAAAAGATGAGGATGAGCATGATGCACACTTAAGGATTGTGTTGCAGACTTTAAGGGAGAAGCAGCTGTATGCCAAATTCAGTAAGCGTAAATTTTGGCTAAGGGAGGTTACGTTTTTAGGAGGTGTCAGTCGAGAGGATTAAGGTGGATCCTCAGAAAATTGAAGCGGTGTTAGACTGGAAAACACCCAAGACAGTATCAGAAATTTGAAGTTTCTTAAGCTTGGCAGGATACTATAGGCGGTTTGTTGAGGGCTTTTCGGTAATTGCAGTACCCTTAACTAGGTTGTTGAGGAAAGGGGTACCGTTTGTTTGGACGGACAAGCACCAAGAAAGCTTTGGAAAGCTTAAGAAAGTTTTAACTGAGGCCCTTGTCTTGATTCAGTCAGTTCCTTGGAAAGAGTTTACAGTTTTTAGTGACGCGTCACATGTGGGATTAGGATGTGTATTTGATGCAAGAAAGAAAGGTGGTTGCGTATGCGTCACGACAACTTAAGACTCACGAGGTGAATTACCCAATCCATGATTTGGAGCTAGCTACGGTGGTGTTCGCGCTAAAAAAATGAAGGCATTACTTATACGGGGAGAAGTGCATAATCTATTCGGACCACAAGAGTTTGAAGTGCCTCATCACCCAAAAGGAGCTAAACCTTAAGAAACATAGGTGGGTGGAATTATTGAAGGATTATGATTGTATGATTGAATACCATCCTACCAAAGCGAATGTGGTAGCCGATGCTTTGAGTCGTAGGGCTAAGTTAGACTTAAGAGCTATGCTTGCCCGTTCAAGCTTGTGGGATGATGGTAGCTTGTTAGCTGAGCTTCAAGTAAAGCCGGTGTGGGTCGAGCAGATAAGGAGTAAGCAATTAGTGGATGAGACTTTGAATGCTCGCTTTAAACAAGTGGTGAGTGAGGAGACATCGGACTTTGGGATAAATAGTGAAGGAGTATTGTGTTTTCGTGGGAAAATGTGTATATCAAAGGACGATGATCTAAGGCAGTCTATTCTGCGAGAAGCACATAGCGGTCTCTACGCAATGCATCCTAGCGGAAACAAGATGTATCAGAATTTGCGTGTGCTTTATTGGTGGCCTAGACTTAAGCGTGAGGTTATGGAGTTCGTAGGTAAATGCTTGGTTTGTCAAAAGGTGAAAGTGGAACATCAGTTGCCTTCGGGATTGTTATAGCCAGTGAAGATTCCACTCTGGAAGTGGGAAAGGATCACTATGGACTTTGTTAGTGGGCTACCCTTGACGCCTACTAAGAAAGACTCGATATGGGTTATAGTGGATTGGTTAACCAAGTCTGCCCATTTCGTACCGTTTTCCACCGATTACTAGTTGCAAAAGCTAGCTAGGCTATATGTGGCGGAGATTGTAAGATTGCATGGAGTGCCAGTCTCCATAATATCTGATAGGGACCTACGTTTCACTTTGCGATTTTGGAAGAAGCTGTATGAGGCGTTGGGTACTAGGTTGAACTTCAGTACGACTTTCCACCCTCAAACAAATGGACAGTCGGAAAGGGTGATCCAAGTATTGGAAGATATGTTGAGGGGATACGTGATTGAGTTCTGAGGTAGTTGAGAGGACTATTTATCGTTAGCCGAATTCGTGTACAATAATAGTTATCAAGCAAGCATTGGGATGGCTCCATACGAAGCACTGTATGGGCGAAGGTGTCGAACTCATACATGTTGGACGGAGTTGGGCGAAAGGAGAGTTTTGGGCCCTGAGTTAGTAGTCGATACTGAGGATAAGGTAAAATTGATTCGGGATCGGTTGAAAGAGGCCTCGGATAGGCAAAAGTCGTATGCTGACCTTAAGCGTCGAGAAATAGAGTATGCAATGGGAGACTTAGTTTTTCTATAGGTCTCTCCGTGGAAGAAAGTGTTAAGGTTTGGACGAAAGGGTAAGCTAAGCCCAAGGTTCATTGCGCCATATCGGATGGTAAGATGGATTGGGCCAGTCGCGTATCAGCTGGAATTACCTCCTGAACTAAGCTAGATCCACGATGTGTTTCATGTTTCCATGCTAAGGTGGTATCGCTCGGATCCTTCACATATCGTGGCGGTTGAAGAAATCAAGGTTAGGCCAGACCGAAATTTCGAGGAAGAGCCCATACAAGTAATTGATCGAGATGTCAAAGTACTGAGAAGAAAGTTCGTTCCATTAGTCAAAGTGCTTTGGCGTAATCACAAGGCTGATGAGGCTACATGAGAACTTGAGGAAGTGATGCGACATCAGTATCCTCAACTGTTTGAATTAGATGAAATTTCGATGATGAAATTTTTTTTAGGGGGTAGAGTTGTAACGCCCCAAATATCCCGAAATCAAAAATCCTGAAATCTCAAACTTTCTTTGTTTTCGGTTTTGATAAAAATTGTGTTTTATATTCCAAGCCAAGTGATAATTATAGTAGGTTTTAATTCAAACTTAGGGGAAAATGAAATTATAGTTTAATTATTAAAAGAATCAGGATTGGCAAGTAGTTGGGCTTTTAAATAAAGTTAGGGGAAAATAGCATAAAAAATCCCTGTGGAGAAGTGACTAAATGATGCCACTTAGGATGTAGGGAGGTGACGTTAATAACTAGCAAGGAGGTCCAAGGTTCGAATCCTAGCTTAGTGTTTTTAGAAGTTTAATTTTAGCCTTCCAGAAGGATGGAAGTGGCCTGAAAGTGGACTCCAAGGGAAGTGTTCAGGAGAGAAAATTTAGGAAGGGATTAAGGGGTTATCAGGGAGAAAAACGAGGAGATAAGAAGAGAGAAGTGATGGAGCCGAATAAGGAATTGGGCATGGGAAAATTTGGCTGTAAGGCTTATAAATAGGTGTCGAATACTAGGGTATGAAGCTAATGCCGAATTTCCTCCACCCTGTTGCCAGAAACTCTTTTCTCTAAAAGCCGAAAACTCTCTGCCTTCTTTCCTTTTTCTTCTTCCTTGTGCCAAATTCTATTTCTCCTCTACTTAATATTTTCTTTGCTTTAGCCGATTCTTCCTCCTCTTTTCTTTGGTACCGAGTAATTAATTGCTGCCATTCAAATCTCTAAAAGCCGAATATCATTTGGCCGAATACCCTTGGTGCCGCCACTACTTTTTCCACCTAGTCGATTCTAGTGTAAGTGTTCGCTCTCCCAATCGATTTTTGATAAGTATCGAGTATTCAGTTCCTAACCTCTTTCTAATCGACTTTTGTAGGGAATTAGTGTTAGATCTCAATTTTGGATTCCTGCCGATTTGCTCTTCAGATCTGTGAGATATACGTGATTAGTGACCAAAATAGAAGCTAGTAAAGGCTTAGCGTTCAGGTAAGGTTAAGGTGAGATTTTGGCTTTTGGTAAAGTATTCGATATGTATGTGAGCTTAATCTTTGAGTGATATCGATTGTAGGTTTGGGCTACGGAAATCGCAGCACACTTGCTTACCAGGTGTGTACATACACTGCACATACATAATGAATCGGCAAAAGCTAAAAAGCCGAAAAGCTGAAAAGCCAAAAAATCGAAAAGCCAAAATATTGAAAAGCCGAAAGTTTGGCTACGGTAGTCTTGCAAGTGCGCGAACACTTGTAAGGGGAAAACCGATAGGTTTCTTGAGGCCCACGACCGATTCCGTGGACTTGGGTTGTGATTTGGCCATATTGGCCAGAATGGGCTAAATGGGCCCGATGGGCTGTTGGGCCCACAATAGGCAAAAATTGAATATGATGCTTTGTGATAGGAATTTGTATGTGAGCATGAATATGAATGTGATTGGGCCTAATGGGCCATATAAATGTGATTTGGGCTTAATGGACCATATATAGGTGATTTGGGCCTAATGGGCCATATGAATATGATTGGGCTTAATGGGCTAGATACATGCATGTGAAATTGTTTGGGCTTTGGATGGGGTTTTGGGCTTAGTATATGATATCCACATGAGACTTAATTAATAAATATATTATGACCGTATACAAGTCAAAGGGTTAAGGTGTGGCAACAGGTATATGCATGTCTAGGATTGGATCCAGGGGGAGCTTGGTACTTAAGCAGTCTTAATGACCCACCTCCTCTTCTCTGGAATCCTACCTGGTGCATAGTATTTGTTCATCTTAGCTCACGGGACTTGTTAACGAGCAAAGGTAAGTGAAAATCGTAATTAAGGGAAAATTACCGAAATGCCTCTAAGGGCAAAAATGACCAAAACACCCCTAGGTGTTGAATGTAAGTTTTGTGGATGTGACATGCATACATATGATATTCTGCTTAGGTTGCATATGGGTTGGGAATTATGGAACTGAGGAAGTATATGAGGATCGCATGGTTGTTTGGAAATCGTGGATCCACCGACGGCTTTTAAAGCCCAATATGTAAATGAAGGTAGTTCCACAACCAGGCTACCATGGTGTGTGGGTTGGGTGGGTCGATATTTATATCCTCACGTGGTGTGATGGGGGACGGAGCCGGTGTGTAGCGGATGGATAATTTGGATGGGATTACATTGCATGTTTGATGTATGATGATTCTATTTTTTTGTATGCTTGTTTTTACCGAGGGTTGTACACACTGAGTTTGTAAAAACTCACCCCCTATTTTATTTTATTTTCAAGTGATGCTCAGTAGAGGGTTCGATGTTTGGAGGGACACTCGGTGGCCAGCTAGCAAGATAATTTGGACTTGTTTTTTTTAAGCATATAAGTTTTTATTTAATTAAGTATGTTTCAGATCAGATTGTAATAAGGTTTTCATTATGTTATTACTACTTGAACTATTATTATTTTTTCATTGTAATTTACAAAAGATTGAACATTGGTTTCCTAAATTATAGTATGTCTTCTACGTTTCCACAATTAAACTTTTAAATGATAAGTTTTCTTAAATCAAATGTTTCAAACAAAGTTTTTGCAACTGGAAGGTGTGTTTTTTAGTTAATTAAGGTTTCTTTTATTTTAAGAAGGGCTTTCAATGAAAACGCAGTTTTTGCTAAAACTCTTCAATGTGACACACCAGATTCGGCCATATCGTCTAGGCAAGTGGCTTTCTATTTGTTAAAGTATTTATTTGTTATGGTCTATTAACTATGGGGTCCTTGACATGTTATTAGACCATATTTAGTGGATTCTTACATAAATGTCCATCCATTATATGAATTTTAAATGTTTTTATTAATGGCAAATTAGTAATTTGTAAATAATGTTATTAAATTAAAATAAAACAACAATTTGGTCATCTTTTCTTCACTATTGCCAAAATTTAAAGGTGAAAAACACCATTGTTGATCAAGCTAGGTTCGGCCTTTGTCTTCTTTGATTTAGGTATATAATTTGTTTGATTTTTGATAATTTTTACGTTTTTGAGATCGTTGCTTCGAATACTAGCTAGCCCATGCTTGAATTTTTGAACTGGTTGTGGATTTTGTGATTTGCCATTGTTGATAGCTTGAGATTTTTGTTTTTTGATGATGAAAAATAAATATATGTTGTTAGATGTCAAGTTTAATTAAGTGATTTTTGATAAAAATGTCTATTCAGGACTAAATTATAAATTATGTAAATTGAGGGGTCAAAATGTGAAATAAATAAAACATATGGGCTTATATGGACTAGGGGTAAATTTATCCTAACATGGGTGTATTCAAATTTTGAATATTTTGTGTTTTGTAAATTGTGAAAAATGTGAAATCTCAGGGGCAAAAGTGTAATTTGTCCTTTTTTGTGTTTTTGGATGAATTTGATTGAATATTTGATTAAATAAGTTTAATTTATATTAATTTAGATCAAGAAAAGAGAAAATTTGATTTGGATTGGGGGAAATCTAAAGTTGTTGAATAGTCGACCCGGTCTGTTCGTCTTCGTACGAGGTAAGTTCATAAGTAAATAAATGTTGCTAAATTCAATTATATATATATATATATATCTTATTTGTGTTGAATTGAATTATCACTTGTATATGTATGTTCAAGCCGAATTTGTATAAGTATGGGAGAAGTATTTACAAGCCTGAATTGATCGGGTTATGATGTCCTAAAGCCATGAAAATTCGGCTAGACTTGTTGCAAAGAAATTTTGCATATTTGTGATTTTATGAAAAATGGACTAAATTGTCAAAGTGTGGAAATGTAAGGGCTAAAATGCAAAGTGCCCTAAATATGTGCTTATGGATTAAATTGAATTAATTGTTGAATAAAAGGGTTAATTTTGAAAACATATAGATCGAGAAATGAGGAATTCGGACTTAGATCGAGGAAAGTTGAAGGTTATCGAGTAGATAGTCCAAGTCGACAAATTTCGAGTACGAGGTAAGTTCGTACTTAAAATATGATGTTAAGTAAGCTTTGATGCCTTAATTATACATGGTTTGTATATAATTAAATTGGATGATGTGATGATGAATCAGAAGTTTTGGCACTAAGTGTGCGATTTAAACTATCTTAGCACTAAGTGTTCAATTTAAATTAGCTTCGGCTATTTGAGGCACTAAGTGTGCGATACCGACTTAGTCTCGATTATTTGAGATGGCACTAAGTGTGCGAAAATATATTTATTTTGGGCTAACCATATAGCACTAAGTGTGCAGATGTCTAAAATACGATTAAGTTATAGAAAGTCTTATAACATTCACAAGAGGTGAGTATGAAAGTGTATAAGTACGGGAATTTTCAGGTATGTATAATACCTAAGTGGTAGATGATGTTATGTATATGAATCTCATTGAGTTGATATAGATTTATGGATTGAAATTATGCAAATACATATATGTTGTCATATTATGTTTCATATATTATGAATGACTTGAGTATGAGCTTACTAAGATTTTGAAAGCTTACTTTGTGTGTATTTGCATTATTTTATAGATATCGTAGCTACTAAAAGCTCGGGGATAGTCGAGGATCGTCACCACACTATCGATCTCATTTTGGTACTTTTGAAAGTGTATATATTTTAATGTATGGCATGTATAGGCTAGAAGGATTATGTTTATAAGTTTTGATATGTATATATTTGCCATGAGAGTTAGCTAACAAATGATAAGTTGTGCATGGTTTTGGTGTATGTTTGTAATATGCTAAGTTTTAATGTGTTTTGGTCATTCTTAAACATGAAATTGGTTGGAAATTTTGGTATGAATGTTGTATATCATTGCTTGTAGGTTTGACCCAAAGGGAAATGGCAAATTGGCTTAAACCAAGCCTGCATTGTGCCACACTGTTAGGGGACACGGGTGTGTTTTGTGCCCATAATAGAAAAATAGAATTCACTTAAAAATCACACGACCTTGACACGGACGTGTCATATGGTCGTGGGCTAAAGTCAGTAGCTAGCTAAGTATCACATGACCATAGTACACGAGCGTTCCTATTAGTCGTGTGAAAAAGTCAGTATGCATGCTCTGTTTTGGCATGGCTGATTTACATGGGTGTGTATGATGCCCGTGTGAGGCACACAGCCTGGACGCACGGGCGTGTGACCTAACAGAATTGAGAAAAAATTTTCTACGTTCTGAATTTTATGAATGTGTTCGGTTTAGCTCTAACTGTTCTTAAACGTATGTTTTAGGTCTGGTAGACCATATTATGAGATAATTGCTTATGAACTGATTTTAAATAATATATGTGATTTTGAATTGGTTTGAGATGTTTTGTCTCTCTGGTAATGCCTCGTAACCCTAATCCGATGTCAGTTGCGGGTTAAGGGTGTTACATTTTATTTGGTATCAGAGCTATGATTTAGTCAGTTCTAGGACTGCCATAACGTATGTGAGTCTAGCTATACATCCCATATATTTGAAACTGCGATAGTGTGATGAATCCTGACATTGAAATGTGCTTTTGTATGGTAATGGATCCCGATAGAGCTGTAACTAATGATGTTGAAAGCAATGCCCTTGCTCCCGCGCAAGGGACGGTGCAAGCTAATTTTAGACCGGCTACGAGTAGCCGTGATGGTGAGGCGAAGCAAGCCTTCTATCAAATGATGAATGATTGGTTCACCCAATACATTAGAACTAATTTGACTGTACAACAACCTCCACCATTGGTTAATTCACCTCATACTCCTGTTATGCCACCAGTAAATCCGATACAGTTGTGCAGACCACCAGTTGATAAGATTAGAAAACACGGGGCTGAAGAGTTCCGAGCTACAAAAAAGGATGATGCTAAAAAAGCCGAGTTCTGTTTAGAGAACACAATAAGAGTATTTGATGAATTGTCTTTGAGCCGTGAAGAATGTATAAAATGTGTTGTTTATCTTTTGAGAGATACGGCGTATCATTGGTGGAAGACTTTGACATCTGTGGTTCCAAGTGAACGAGTTACTTGGGATTTCTTCCAAGCTGAATTCCAGAAGAAATATATCAGTCAAAGTTTCATTGATCAGAAACAGAAAGAGTTTCTTGAGCTTAAACAAGGCCGTATGTCTGTCACAGAATACGAGCTGGAATATGTAAGGCTGAGTCAATATGCTCGTGAATGTGTATCTACGGAAGCAATAATGTGTAAGAGATTTGAAGACGGTTTGAATGAGGATATTCGTTTGCTAGTTGGTATTCTAGAAATCAAAGAATTTGTGGTGCTTGTTGAACGAGCATGTAAAGCGGAAGATCTTGGGAAAGAGAAAAGAAAAGCTAAGCTTGAAGTTAGAGATGTACGAAAGAGATCATCGGGAAAATCATTTCAATCTAGATCCACGAAGTTTAGAGATGATAGTAGTCGTTCAAAGGCTAGTGTGGGATATCAAATAGAGACCGTGTTAGATCGCAATCAAATTACAAATCTTTAGCCACGTCTGTTGCTAGCGTTGATAATGCAAAGAATGAATATCTTGAATGTGATCAGTATGGATGATGACACTTTGGTGATTGCTGGGGAAAAAGTAATAACCGAGCTTGTTATAGTTGTGGTTCAGGAAACCATTTTATTAAAGACTGTCCAGATTTAGCTGAAAAAGATAATGTTCAGAATCTGAGAATGAGTGGTAATGTTTCTCGTGGTAGAGCTTACAGAAATTTGGGAAATGTGAGTGGTAGTCAAAGAGGAACGAAAGACACAACCGTTAGATCTGAGGCTCGTGCACCTGCTAGAGCGTATGCTATCCGAGCTCGAGAGAAAGCTTCATCGCCAGATGTGATTACAGGTACATTTACTCTCTATGATACTTATGTGATTGCTTTGATAGATCCTGTATCAACACATTCATATATATGTATGAACTTAGTGAACAGTAAGACTTTATCTGTAGAGTCTACTGAATTTGTAATTAGAGTTTCAAACCCCCTAGGCAGATGTGTCTTGGTTGATAAAGTCTGTAGGAATTGTCTGTTAATGTTTCGAGACAATTGTTTTCCAGCTGATTTGATGCTATTACCTTTTGATGAGTTTGATATTATTCTGGGAATGGATTGGTTAACTTTGCATGATGCTGTGGTGAACTGTAAACGAAAAACTATTGATTTGAGATGCAAGAATCATGAAATAGTCAGAATTGAATCTAGTGATTTGAATGGATTGCCTGTTGTAATATCTTCGATGAAAGCTTTGAGTATTGTGAGAAAGGGTTGTGAAGCCTACTTTGCTCATGTGATTGATTCGAAAGTGTCAGAAAAGAAAGTTGAATCTGTACATGTTATCTGTGAGTTTCCTGATGTGTTTCCAGAAGAGCTACCTAGTTTGCCTCCGATTCGAGAAGTCGAGTTTGGCATTGAATTAGTACCTGGTACTAATCTGATTTCAATAGCTCCGTATAGAATGGCTCCGACTGAGTTAAAGGAATTAAAATATCAATTACAATAATTGACTAATCGAGGATTTGCTAGACTGAGTTTTTTACCATGGGGTGCTCCTGTTCTGTTTGTGAAAAAGAAAGTTGGCACAATGAGAATGTGTATTGATTACCGACAGCTTAACAAAGTGACTAAAAAGAACAAATATCCTCTGCCTCAAATAGATAATTTGTTTGATTAGTTGAAAGGTGCGACCGTGTTTTCAAAAATAGATCTGAGATCGGGTTACTATCAGTTACGGGTAAAGGACTCTGACATTCCGAAAACTGCTTTCCGAATGAGGTATGGGCATTATGAATTTTTAGTTATGCCTTTTGGTTTGACGAATGCACCTGCTATATTTATGGATTTAATGAATAGAATTTTCAGACCGTATCTAAATCAATTTGTTGTTGTATTCATTGATGATATATTGATTTATTCACATGATGAATCTGAGCATGCTGAACATCTGAAAATAGTGCTACAGACTCTACGAGATAAACAGTTTTATGCAAAATTTAGTAAATGTGAATTCTGTTTGTGAGAAGTTGGTTTTTTGGGTCATATTGTATCAGCCTCTGGTATCCGAGTTGATCCGAGCAAGATTACAGCTATTCTAGATTGGAAGCCTCTGAGGAATGTATCCGAAATCTATAGTTTTTTGGGACTTGCCGGTTATTACAGACGATTTGTAAAAGTTTTCTTTGTGATAGCACTCTGTTGACAAAATTACTTCAAAAGGATGTGAAATTTCAATTGTCTGAGCAATGTCAGACAAGTTTTGATCGGTTAAAAGCTCTGTTAACTGAAGCTCCTGTGTTAGTACAGCCTGAGTCAGGTAAGGAATTCATTGTTTACAACGATGCTTCGTTGAATGGACTAGGTTGTGTTTTAATGCAAGAAGGAAAAGTTGTTGCTTATGCTTCGAGACAGTTGAAGCCGCATGAGAAGAATTATCCGACACACGACCTTGAGTTAGCTGCCATTGTATTTGCTTTGAAGATCTGGCGCCACTATCTATTTGGTGAGAAATGTCATGTGTTTTCTGATCATAAAAGTCTAAAGTATTTAATGATGCAAAAAGATTTGAATCTAGGACAGAGAAGATGGTTAGAACTGTTAAAAGACTACGAACTTGTGATTGATTATCACCTGGGAAAAGCAAATGTGGTTGTTGATGCTTTGAGCCGAAAATCATTATTTGCAATGAATGCTCATTTAGTTCTGTCTAATAATGGTTTGGTTTTAGCTGAATTAAAAGCGGACCTTTGTTTTTAGAATAGATTATTGAAGCTTAGAAGGTTGATAATGAGATTATGGCTAAACGAATTCAGGGTAATTCTGATTCTGATTCTGAATTCCGGATAGATGTTGATGACTGTCTGAGGTTCAGAAATAGACTTTGTGTTCCGAGAAATCCAGAGTTGATTCGGATGATTTTGAGTGAAGCTCATAGTAGTAGATTTTCTGTACATCCAGGAAGTACGAAAATGTATAATGATTTGAAATAATTATATTAGTGGCCGGGAATGAAGAGAGATATTTTTTACTTTGTTTCGAGATGTTTAACTTCTCAGCAAGTTAAAGCTGAGCATCAGGTGTCATCTAGGTTATTACAACTGATTATGATTCCAGAGTGGAAATGGGATCGAGTGACCATGGATTTTGTTTCGGGTTTACCTCTGTCTCCGAAAAAGAAGGACGCAATTTGGGTTGTAGTTGATCATTTGACGAAATCAGCTCATTTTATTCTGATTCAGTTTGATTATTCGCTTGATAAGCTAGCTGAGTTGTATATTTATGATATTGTGAGATTGCATGGAGTGCTATTCTCGATAGTGTCTGATAGAGACCCAAGATTTACGTCGCAATTTGGGAAGAAATTGCAAGATGCTCTAGGTACTAAATTACACTTTAGCACTGCTTTCCATCCGCAAATAGACGGACAATCTTAATGGATTATTCAGATACTTGAGGATTTGTTGAGATGTTGTATTCTTGAGTTTGAAGGTACGTGGGAACAATATTTACCTTTGATTGAATTTTCTTATAATAATAGTTTTCAATCGAGCATTAAAATGGCACCGTACGAAGCCTTATACGGTAGAAAGTGTAGAACTCCGTTATACTGGACTGAGCTCAGCGAGAATAAGATTTACGGTATTGATCTGATAAAAGAAACAGAATAGAAAGTGAAAATAATTCAAGATAGTCTGAAAGCTGCCTCTGATCGTCAGAAATCATATGCAGATTTAAAAAGAAAAGACATTGAATTTGAGATAGGCGACAAAGTGTTTCTGAAAGTGTCTCCATGGAAGAAAGTGATTCGATTTGGTAGAAAAGGCAGGTTGAATCTGAGGTTCATCGGGCCGTATGAAATCATTGAGCGAGTTGGGCCAGTTGCTTATAGATTGAGGCTACCATCTGAATTAGAAAAGATACATAATGTGTTTCACGTATCGATGCTTCGACGGTACATATCTGATCCTTCCCATGTAATTACTTCATCGGAGATTGAAATTCGGTCTGATATGACCTACGAAGAAAAGCCGATTCGAATCTTAGCTCGAGAGGTTAAAGAGTTACGTAATAAGAAGATTCTGTTAGTTAAAGTGATGTGGCATCGACACGGTATTGAAGAAGCAACGTGGGAGCCTGAAGATGCTATGAAACAAAAACATCCAAATCTGTTTAATGGTAAGATTTTCGGGGACGAAAATCCTTAAGGGGAGAATTATAACAGTCTGGTTTTGACCCTAGTCCGAATAGTAGTTTCGGGACCACAAATCCGAGTCTAAAAAATATTTTAATATTATTTTTCTGTGCCTGTGATATGTGAATTTATATCTGCTAGATTTCTATAATTTAATTTGTATGTTTCTGTGCTCGATTTGCAAAAAAGACCAAATCGCGTAAGTTCTAAAAGTTTCCTACTAGTTGCTAAAGTGCTTAAGTGCTATGGTTTGTTAAAGTTGAGGTCCTTGCATGTCAAATTTACCATTTGTTTTAATGGTGGACAAAAATGGTCATGTAGTTGGTGAATTTAATGTTATATCATTAAGGGCAAAATGGTAAAAGGTGATTATAATGCTTATTATAATAAAATGAAAACATGAAAGTGGCCATATTATCACCTTGTTCAGCCGAAACTAAGAGAAATAAGAAGCCATTGAAGCATTTTGATGTTCGGCTAGTGTATGTCTTCATAGGTGAGCTTATTTTGCTCGGTTTTTGATAATTTCTACATTTCTGTGATCGTTGCTTCGTGTTCTTCAAAACCCATGTCTGAATTCCTGTTTCTGGTAAAAATTTCATGAAATGTCATTGTTGATATTATGAGTGTTGTGATGTTCTTGAACGAATTATGAAGGCTTGATAGATGATTTGTAAGTTTTTTCTTTGAGTTTTTGATGAAATTGAGCTATTTCAGTTGAATTTTGAAAATGAGGTTTTTAAGGAATAAATTGTGAATTAAGCATGTTGTATGGGCTTATATAGAAGCCATAAAAATTCGGCTAGACTTGTTGCAAAGAAATTTTGCATATTTGTGATTTTATGAAAAATGGACTAAATTGTCAAAGTGTGGAAATGTAAGGGCTAAAATGCAAAGTGTCCTAAATATGTGCTTATGAATTAAATTGAATTAATTGTTGAATAAAAGGGTTAATTTTGAAAACATATAGATCGAGAAATGAGGAATTCGGACTTAGGTCGAGGAAAGTCGAAGGTTATCAAGTAGATAGTCCAAGTCGACAAATTCCGAGTACGAGGTAAGTTCATACTTAAAATATGATGTTAAGTAAGCTTTGATGCCTTAATTATACATGGTTTGTATATAATTAAATTGGATGATGTGATGATGAATCAGAAGTTTTGGCACTAAGTGTGCGATTTAAACTATCTTGGCACTAAGTGTGCGATTTAAATTAGCTTCGGCTTTTTGAGGCACTAAGTGTGCGATACCGACTTAGTCTCGATTATTTGAGATGGCACTAAGTGTGCGAAAATATATTTATTTTGGGCTAACCATATAGCACTAAGTGTGTAGATGTCTAAAATACGAATAAGTTATGGAAAGTCTTATAACATTCACAAGAGGTGAGTATGAAAGTGTATAAGTACGGGAATTTTCAGGTATGTATAATACCTAAGTGGTAGATGATGTTATGTATATGAATTTCATTGAGTTGATATAGATTTATGGATTGAAATTATGCAAATACATATATGTTGTTATATTATGTTTCATACATTATGAATGACTTGAGTACGAGCTTACTAAGCTTTTGAAAGCTTACTTTGTGTGTATTTGCATTGTTTTATAGATATCGTAGCTACTGAAGGCTCGGGGATAGTCGAGGATCGCATCACACTATCGATCTCATTTTGGTACTTTTGAAAGTGTATATATTTTAATGTATGGCAAGTATAGGCTAGAAGGGTTATGTTTATAAGTTTTGATATGTATATATTTGCCATGAGAGTTAGCTAACAAATGATAAGTTGTGTATGGTTTTGGTGTATGTTTGTAATGTGCTAAATTTTAATGTGTTTTGGTCATTCTTAAACTTGGAATTGGTTGGAAATTTTGGTATGAATGTTGTATATCATTGCTTGTAGATTTGACCCAAAGAGAAATGGAAAATTGGCTTAAACCAAGCCTGCATTGTGCCATAGGGTCAGGGGACACGGGCGTGTTTTGTGGCCGTGTAAGAACAACAATATTCACCTAAAAATCACACGGCCTTGACACGAACGTGTCATATAGCCGTGGGCTAAAGTTAGTATCTAGCTAAGTATCACACGGCCATAGTACAAGGGCGTTCCTATTGGCCATGTGAAAAAGTCAGTATGCATGCTCTATTTTGGCACGACTGATTCACATGGGTGTGTATGATGCCCGTGTGAGGCACACGGCCTGGACGCACAGGCGTGTGACCTCAACAGAATTCAGAAAAAAATTTCTATGTTCTGAATTTTATGAATGTGTTCGGTTTAGCTCTAATCGTTCTTAAACTTATGTTTTAGGTCTCATAAACCATCTTATGAGATAATTGCTTATGAAATGATATTAAACAATATCTGTGATTCTGAATTGGTCTGAGATGTTTTGTCTGTCTGGTAATGCCTCGTAACCCTAATCCGGTGTCAGTTACGGGTTAGGGGTGTTACAGGTTAATTTGGTTCGTTTCCTATAAATATAGATGAAGGTTATAAGCTATTTATAAAATAATATTGGTGATTAATTTGATTAGAGGAGTTTTAACTTGAGAACCGAATTTTTTATTAATGAATCAGTTGTGCATGTGTTCTTTGGTTGTTTATAAAAGAATAATGTCTAGATATGATTACTAGAATGCCAAATAAGCAAGTTATGTTCTATTATTAGTGATTGCAATTTATTCATATTGAAATGGTAAAATGTGCATAGACTTATAGGTTCAAAAGTTAAATTTGGCCATTTGATGATAGTTGTTAATGACTCATTTTTGGTGGGTTAATAAGTCGTATGCCTTTATTTGATATATGTGTTTTAAAATGGTGTATTTTGATATAGTAATATGCGCATGAAACTTTGTAATAAGTAAGAAAAGTAATGATTGTTAATGTTTCATGTGGAAAGGATTAATAAACGAATGTGCTTTAGTTTACAAAATAATGTGTTTAGTAATTATTCTAAGGAATTAAATTAATACAAGTGAATGTTTTGATACATACTAAATATACGAAATGTTATAATCATGATTAAGTTCTAGTTGTTAAATGTCATAGTTGAAGAGGACATTTAGTTCAAACATGGATTTTTTTTAATGTATGACCTAAATGGCTTGATGTATATTGTTACTTCGAAACATTGATTAGATATTTGGTTATACTTGGCCGGTTTTTGGAAATCAAATATGCATGTCTGGTTTATATGAACTGTTGTCTTGTGCCTATTTTAGTTTTGAAACTTTTATAAAGAAGATAATATTATTTTATTTTTTTATGTTTAGAAATGAATGACTGTTTTGGACTGTGTTTTGGTTGATAATGTAATGCCCCAATTTTCAGGATTTTCGGGATTTCTGTGATTTTTGATGAATTTTAAAATTTACGTGTTTTGACTGTACAATGTAGGTCTGAGTATGTTAGTAGGCCTTTAGAAGGCCTAAGAGTAAATTTGACCCGACGCAATTTTAGAATTTTCAATTTTAGAGAGAGAGGGTTCTGGCGTTATGGGCATTTAAAATAAAGGTGGTAAAATAAGCCACAAAGAGATCTGTGGTAAAGTGGCATGTGACGCCACATAGGTGTTTGGGGAGTGGCGTGTGGATGTTTAGGGGGAGCCAAGGTTCAAGTCGTAAGGTATGTTAATTAGGGTATTTATTTTTGTGAACAGGAAAGGTAGGTATTGGAACATAGGTGGAACTCTGTTAGGAGGAGTTTGAGCTGTTCAGGAGATTGGGTAAGGGAGAGATAAGGGAGGAAATTTAGGAGTTGATCAAGGAGCTTGGTGTTGGCCGAATGTTGGACTCTTGAGGAGCAAGAGTTGACCGGCCAAGGGTGTAACGCCCCCACACCCGAGACCGTCGCCGGAGTCGAGTATGAGGTGTTACTAAGCTTAATTTAACATTTTTAGGACTTTGGATTATTTGATTCTACATTCACAGCTTTCTAGCTATTTGCGTCACAGTCACAAGAAAAATCATATCTCGAGTTAAAAAAATATAAATCAAGATCCGTAAATTTTTCCTGAATCTAGACTCATATACTCAACTACTAATTTTTTTCTAGAATTTTTGGTTGGGCCAATTAATACAGTTTATTAGTTAAATTTACCCCTGTTACAGGACTTGACAGGACTGACCTCTGTTTACTATGAACCACATTTCTCTCTGTAAAAAATTCATATGATTATGAGATTTGCTTCTCCTGAAACTAGACTCAATAAGGATTATGATAATATAAAATAAATCACCTAATTATGTCTGTACAATTTATGGTGAATTTTTAAAGTTGGAACAGGGGATCCAGAAATCACTCTGGCCCTGTTTCACTAAAATTCAAATATCTTCTAACATATAATTCCTTTACCTGTTTCATTTGTTTTATGTGAAACTAGACATATTAAGCTTCAATTTTACATTTAATCCATCACCAAATTCAATTTATATGATTTTTAGTAAATTTTCAAACTCACGTCAGTGTGGCTGCAATATTCTGTTTATGGCAAATTTCATCCCTTTTTATGAGTTTTCATGCACTAAGTATCTTAATAACTTTCCATAACATCAAATATAATCTAAACTAACCATTTCTATAACTTATCATTATCAAACATTTTCTCAACCATTCCATCACCATATCATAAGATCATTTACACAAAATAGGTATATTGCTATACATGCCATACTTAAATTTACAAGCCATTTACCGAAAAAGTTCTTCAGATAGTGTGATCGAGCCTTCGACCTCTCCCCCGACTCTCGAGCTGGCTTGTCCAAAACTACAATGAGTAAGAAGGAGGGAGTAAGCATAAATGCTTAGTAAGTTCATATGCAAATAATAAGTAACATAACAAAGCAATCATACCAACCAATATTAGCATGGTATCACCAAAACATATATCACATTTCTAATCATTTTTCATCATCTTATTACCTTATCGTTGTTGTATCAGTACTCAACCCGAGGGTTAAGTACATACCTGTCCAAAGTATACATTTCACATCACTTACCAATACGTCTCTTTTCATCTGGAGTATTCCTCCATTTGAGTAGAACTTTACCCGTTGAACACATCAAAATATAATTCGGATACATGGATAACTTGCACATAAGTGCCACATATGCAATCTAGCAATCATGTAACCCCCCCATAAGCGAACTCGGACTCAACTCAACGAGCTCGAGCGTTCGCATCCATAAGTGAACTCGGACTCAACTCAACGAGTTCGGATGCCTAGTTACATCTCACGAACTCGGACTCAACTCAACGAGTTCGGGCATTCGCATCCATAAGTGAACTCGGACTCAACTCAACGAGTTCGGATGCTCAACCATCCTAGTGACATGTCACTTGTATCCTAATCTATTCCTAAGGTTCAAACGGGATTTTCCTCGAACACATATCCTTGCCGCCTTCCGTAGAATGCCGAAACCAAGACTTCAGAACAATTTATTTTTAACAAGTAGTTCACATAATTTGCATTTTATTCGAAATTAACCACAAAGCATATATTTCATGATAAAAATCAGCATTTCATATAATTAACATCAATAACTTAAAAAAATAACAATTATGTTACATTATTTACACATGAACTTACCTTGGTACCAAAATACAAAGATTTTTGCAATTTAGTCCACAATCTTTTCTTTTCCTCGATTGGGGTCGATTCCACGTCTTTCTTGATCTAAAATAACACATTTAGCTTATTTATTACTCACATTATCAAATTAATCCTTAAATCAATTTTTGGCAAAATTACAATTTTACCCCTAAACTTTTGCATATTTACATTTTTACCCCTAGGCTCGGGATTAAAATTTATTCCTTATTCTTATGTTTTATAACATGCTGATCACTTTTCTCTTCTATGGCAACATCAAATTCTCACTTTAACATGTACTTATACTATTAGGTATTTTTACCGATTAAGCCCTTTTACTCGTTTTTGCTTAAAATCGAGTAGTACAAGTTGTCTAACATAATTTAAAACCTCATATTCTATCATAAAACATCAAAATACACAAATTTCACCTATGGGTATTTTTCCAAATATAAACCCTAGGTTAAATTATTGCTAACATAAGCTTTATCGAGTTACCGGGATCTCAAAAACGTAAAAATCATTAAAAACGGGGCTTAGAATCACTTACTATGAAGTTTGAAAGTTGAAGAAACCCTAGCTCTGATGAGAGTGAATTTCGGCAGCAACTAAATGAGGAAGATGACTATTTTGTGTTATTTTTCCCATTTTATTTCATTAAATATCCAAATGACCAAAATGCCCTTAATACCTTTCTTTGAAAATTTTCATGTACAAGCCCATTTTTGTCCAAAATTTTAGAAATTGGTCAAATTTCTATTTAAGACCTTCTAATTAATATTTCAAAGGAATTTCATACTAAAAACTTTTAGAATGCAAGTTTTGCAACTTATTCGATTTAGTCCCTAACTTCAAATTAAGCATTTTATGCATAGAGTTTCTTCACAAAATTTTCACACAATTATGCAATCATATCATTAACCTCAAAATAATTATAAAATAATTATTTCTATCTTGGATTTGTGGTCACGAAACAACTATTCCGATTAGGCCCTAATTCGGGATATTACAACTCTCCCCCCTTTAAGGATTTTCATCCTCGAAAATCTTACCGGTAAACAGATGTGGGTATTGATTTCTCATATTTTCTTCGGATTCCCATGTAGCTTCTTCTACTCCATGCTTTTGCCACAACACCTTCACAAGTGCAATCTTTTTATTCCTTAGTTGTTTGACCTCTCGAGTCAAAATCTTAATTGGTTCTTCTTCATAGGTCATATCTGGTTGTAGTTCAATTTCTGTCGGTGAAACTACATGTGAAGGATCCGAACGATACCGGCGTAACATAGATACGTGGAACACATAATGAATCTTCTCTAATTCAGGTGGTAATGCTAGCCGATATGCTACCGGTCCAACTTTTTCAATTATTTCATACGGCCCAATAAAACGCGGACTTAATTTGCCCTTCCGTCCAAATCGAGAAACTTTTTCCACGGAGACACCTTTAAAAATACTTTATCACCAACTTGAAATTCAATGTCTTTTCGTTTCAAATCGCATAAGATTTCTGCCTATCTGAAGCAAATTTTAAACAATTTCAATTACCTTCACTTTTTCTTCGGTTTCTTTTATTAGATCAACTCCATAAATCTGATTTTCCTTCGCTCATCCCAATACAAAGGCGTTCGACACTTACGACCATACAATGCTTCATAAGGTGCCATTTTCAAGCTCGTCGATAACTATTATTGTAAGCAAATTCTACCAACGGTAAATATTTTTCCCAACTTCCTTGAAATTCCAATACACAACATCCGAGCATATCTTCAAGAATCAATTACTCTCTCTGATTGTCTATCGGTTTGTGGATGAAAAGCAAGATCGAAATTTAACTTTGTACCTAACGCGTCTTGCAACTTTTGCCAAAACCGCGAGGTAAACCTTGGATCTCTATCTCAAATAATCGACAATGGTATTCCATGTAGTCTAACAATTTATCTAACATACAGCTTCAGCCAACTTGTTAAGAGAATAATCCGTGACGCATCGGGATAAAATGAGTGACTTAGTTAATCATCAACTATTACCCGATGGCATCTTTCTTTCCCCGAGTCAATGGCAATCCCGATACAAAATCCATAGTAATCCGATCCCATTTCCATTCAGAACCATAATAGGTGAAGTAATCCCAAGGCACTTGGTGTTCAAATTTTCACCGTTGACAAATTAAGCATTTGGACACAAACTCGATATATCTTTTTTCATTCCATTCCACCAATACATTTTTTCAAGTCATTATACATTTTCGTACTACCCGGATGAATCGAGAAACAACCACTATGTGCTTCCTGTAGGATCTTTTGAATCAATTCCTCTTTCTTTGGTACACAAATCCGATCTTTAAACATTAAGCGCCCATCGAACCGATTCTCAAATCGACTCAGTATCAACTACACACTTTGCTTTCTTTTGGCTTGCAATTCTTGATCATCTTTCTCGAGCTTGTAAATCTCTTGTAAAAACATCGGTTTTGCTCTTAACTCGCTAGAATCGAACCATCATATGACATTTTCAACCGAGTGTTCATAACTCTCAAAGCAAATAACAACTTTCTCGCTCAAAGCATCAAGAAACCACATTCGCTTTTCTGATGATAATCAATAACAAGCTCATAATCTTTCAATAACTCCAATCATCTTCACTGTCTTAAATTCAAGTCTTTTTGTGACATCAAGTACTTAAGACTTTTATGGTCGGTATATACCCGGCACTTTTCACCATACAAATAATGTCGCCAAATCTTCAAAGCAAACACCACCAGCCCAATTCCAAATCGTGAGTAGGATAATTCCTCTCATGAGGTTTTAACTGCCTCGAAGCATAGGCCACCAGTTTTCCTTCTTGCATAAGCACACACCCCAAACCATTTAGAGAAGCATCACTATACACCACAAATTCTTTACCTGATTTGGGCTGTACTAACACTGGTGCCTCTGTTAATAACTTTTTCAATTCTCCAAAACTCTGTTGACATTCTTCCGTCAATTCAAATTTAACATCCTTTCAGAGTAATCTAGTTATAGGAGCAGCAATTATAGAAAATCAATTTACAAACCGCCGATAATACCCAGCTAGCCCCAAGAAACTTCTAACTTCGGTTACATTTTTCGGTGGTTTCCAATCAACAATGGCTGAAATTTTACTAGGATCAACCCGTATACCATCACCTGAAACAATATGACCTAAAAATCCAACTTCCCAGAGCCAAAATTCACTTTTACTAAACTTAGCATACATTTGCTTATCTCTCAAAGTTTGCAAAACTATCCTCAAATGCTCAGCATGCTCTGTCTCATCTTTTGAATAAATTAAAATATCATCTATAAACACCACAACAAATTTGTCCAAGTATGGTCGGAATATGCGATTCATTAAATCCATAAACACAGCAGGAGCATTTGTCAACCCGAATGGCATAACTAAAAATTCATAAAGACCATACCTTGTTCTAAAAGCAGTTTTAGGCACATCCGACTCTTTTACCCGCAGTTGATAATACCCAGATCTCAAGTCAATCTTTGAAAACCATGTCGCTCCTTTTAGCTGATCAAACAAATCATCAATTCTTTGCAACGGATACTTGTTTTTGATTGTCACCTTGTTTAACTGCCAATAATCAACACACAACCTCATAGAACCATCCTTCTTTTTCACAAATAACATGGGAGCACCCGAAGGTGAAAAACTCGGTCTCACAAAGCCTTTATCAGTCAACTCTTGCAACTGTGACTTTAATTCTTTCAACTCTGCTGGTGCCATTCTATATGGAGCAATCGAGATCGGAGTTGTTCCCGGTATCAAATCAATACCAAATTCTACTTCCCTGACTGGAGGCAAACCCAGCAATTCTTCTGGAAATACATCCACAAATTCACACACAACCGGCACTGATTCAACTTTCTTTTCAACTTCTTTTGTATTAATTACATACGCCAAATAAGCTTCATAACCCTTTCTCAAATATCTTTGAGCTGACATTGAAGAAATCACACTAGGCAATGCCTCTGATTTATCCGATTCAACTCGTAGAGTTTCACCATTTTCACACTTTAATTCTATAACCTTTTCTTTGCAATTTATTTTAGCATCATGCAATGTCAACCAATCCATACCCAAAATAACATCAAACTCATCAAACGGCAACAACATCAAGTCGGCCGGAAAGTAATGATCCCGAATCATTAAAGGACATTTCTTACATACTTTATCAACAATCACACATTTGCCTAACGGATTCGACACTCTAATCATAAATTTTGTGTCCTCAACAGGTATATTCATACTAGACACTAGTTTCATGCACACATATGAATGAGTAGAACCAAGATCAATCAAAGCAATAACATTAACAATATAGAGAGAAAATGTACCGGTAATCACATCAGGTGAGGAAGCATCTTCGCGCGCTTTAATAGCATAAGTTCTAGCCGGAGCCCTTCCTTCAGGTCTAATTGGTGCATCCCTGGCTGCATTCTTACTGCTTGCTTTGCTCCCAGCTTTTCTTGGATATCTTCCTCTCGAATCCGCCCCACTTGTTTTTGTATTCTGAAATTTTTCTTTTTCAGCTCTCTCTGGGCAGTCTCTAATAAAATGATCCAGAGAACCACATCGAAAACATTCATTTGCTCTACACGGACCAAAATGATTCCTACCACACACACTGCACTCGTGTTTAACAAATCTCGAATTCCCTACATCGTCACCAAGTAGTCCGGGACTTAGGACCCACATTCTACTTCTTATAATTCCCATATGATTACCCAGCTGAAGCTTGGGAACGAGGATTCATATTCCTTGATTTTCCAGGTTGCTGTGAGAATGAACTACTCGTCGATCTTTTCTTCCAATTTCTAGTCTCACCTCTACCTTTTCTTCTTCTTTAAGTAGTTCTTCACCTTGCAAGCTCGATCAACCAATACTACCATTTCTTTTAATTCAAGAATTCCAACAAATACATTGATGTCTTCGTTGAGCCCGTTCTTCAAATCGTCGGCACATCTTGGCCTCTGTAGGAACATACTCTCGCATACTTACTTAATCGAACAAACTCTTTCATATTCTCAGAATCACATATTACCTTGCTTCACTCAAGAAATTCTTTACGCTTCGATCAATAAATCTTTCACTAATATATTTCTTCCAAACTCTTCTTGAAAGAATTCCCAAGTTATTCTCTTTTGGTACCACCAAAATCAAAGTCTTCCACCAATTATAGGCTGAATCCTCAACAAAGATATAGCGCATTTTAAACATTCTTCGTGTGTACAAGATAATTCATCAAATACCCGGATAGAATTTTCAAGCCGTAACTCGCTTTCTCGGCATCATCATCAATATTTGCTTTAAATTCTTGACCCCTTGCTTGCATGGATTCTCATCAACCGGAGTTCTATGAAATTTCATCGATCCTTACCTTGAGCCATCGGGGTACAGGTTGAGGAATTGGGGAGGTGGGGAGGTTGTACATTTGGGTTCGCATTTAACGAACTCGATGTACCATGCACTCATCATTTGGAGAAAGGCTTCCCGACCCCTTTCTCCTTCTCCTCGACCAACAATGAGGAGGTGGATTTTCAGTCGTATTTGCTCCTTCAACTGGAGCTGGCGCGTTACTCTCTACTTCATCTACCACAGCTGGATCGGGATCCATTTACTATAAAAAAATCATTTAAAAAGGTCAGAAGTCGTCACACTATCACAATTTATACATATGGCATATATAGCAAAATCCGTACATACAACACGTAGTCCGAGAACCGACTAAACCTGTTCTAATACCACTAAATGTAACGCCCCCACACCCGAGACCGTCGCCGGAGTCGAGTATGAGGTGTTACTAAGCTTAATTTAACATTTTTAGGACTTTGGATTATTTGATTCTACATTCACAGCTTTCTAGCTATTTGCGTCACAGTCACAAGAAAAATCATATCTCGAGTTTCGAAACTCAAAATCAAGATCTGTAAATTTTCCCTGAATCTATACTCATATATCCATCTAATAATTTTTTTCTAGAATTTTTGGTTGGTCCAATTACTACAGTTTATTAGTTAAAGTTACCCCTGTTACAGGACTTGACTGGACTGCCCTCTATTTACTACGAACCAAATTTCTCTCCGTACAAAATTCATATGATTATGAGGTTTCTTTCTTCTGAAACTAGACTCAATAAGGATTCTAATAATATAAAATACACCACCTAATTATATCTGTACAATTTATGGTGAATTTTTAAAGTTGGAACAGGGGATCCAGAAATCACTCTGGCCCTGTTTCACTAAAATTCAAATATCTTCTAATATATAATTCCTTTACCTGTTTCATTTGTTTTATGTGAAACTAGACATATTAATATTCAAATTTATATTTAATCCATCACCAAATTAAATTTCTATGATTTTTAGTAAATTTTCAAACTCACGTCAGTGTGGCTGCAATATTCTGTTTATGGCAAATTTCATCCCTTTTTATGAGTTCTCATGCACTAAGTATCTTAATAACTTTCCATAACATCAAACATAATCTAAACTAACCATTTCCATAACTTATCATTATCAAACATTTTCTCAACCATTCCATCACCATAACATAAGATCATTTACACAAAATAGGTATATTGCTATACATGCCACACTTAAATTTACAAGCCATTTACCGAAAAGTTCTTCAGATAGTGTGACTGAGCCTTCGACCTCTCCCGACTCCTGAGCTGGCTTGTCCAAAACTACAATGAGTAAGAAGGAGGGAGTAAGCATAAATGCTTAGTAAGTTCACATGCAAATAATAAGTAACATAACAAAGCAATCATACCAACCAATATTAGCATGGTATCACCAAAACATATATCACATTTCTAATCATTTTTCATTCTCTTATTACCTTATCGTTGTTGTATCAATACTCAACCCGAGGGTTAAGTACATACCTGTCCAAAGTATACATTTCACATCACTTAACAATACGTCTCTTTTCATCTCGAGTATTCCTCCATTTGAGTAGAACTTTACCCGTTGAACACATCGGAATATAATTCGGATACATGGATAACTTGCACATAAGTGCCACATATGCAATCTAGCAATCATGTAACCTGCCCATAGGCGAACTCGGAGTCAACTCAACGAGCTCGAGCGTTCGCATCCATAAGTGAACTCGGACTCAACTCAACGAGTTCGGATGCCTAGTTACATCTCACGAACTCGGACTCAACTCAACGAGTTCAAACATTCGCATCCATAAGTGAACTCGGACTCAACTCAACGAGTTCGGATGCTCAACCATCCTAGTGACATGTCACTTGTATCCTAATCTATTCCTAAGGTTCAAACGGGATTTTCCTCGAACACATATCCTTGCCGTCTTCCGTAGAATGCCAAAACAAGATTACTTGGTAACAATTTATTTTTAACAAGTAGTTCACATAATTTGCATTTTATTCGAAATTAACCACAAAGCATATATTTCATGATAAAAATCAGCATATCATATAATTAACATCAATAACTTAAAAAAATAACAATTATGTTACATTATTTACACATGAACTTACCTTGGTACCAAAATACAAAGATTTTTGCAATTTAGTCCACAATCTTTTCTTTTCCTCGATTGGGGTCGATTCCACGTCTTTCTTGATCTAAAATAACACATTTAGCTTATTTATTACTCACATTATCAAATTAATCCTTAAATCAATTTTTGGCAAAATTACAATTTTACCCCTAAACTTTTGCATATTTACATTTTTGCCCCTAGGCTCGGGATTAAACTTTATTCCTTATTCTTATGTTTTATAACATGCAGATCACTTTTCTCTTCTATGGCAACATCAAATTCTCACTCTAACATGTACTTATGACTATTAGGTATTTTTACCGATTAAGCCCTTTTACTCGTTTTTTGCTTAAAATCGAGTAGTACAAGTTGTCTAACATAATTTAAAACCTCTTATTCTATCATAAAACATCAAAATACACAAATTTCACCTATGGGTATTTTTCCAAATATAAACCCTAGGTTAAATTATTGCTAACATAAGCTTTATCGAGTTACCGGGATCTCAAAAACGTAAAAATCATTAAAAACGGGGCTTAGAATCACTTACTATGAAGTTTGAAAGTTGAAGAAACCCTAGCTATGGTGAGAGTGAATTTCGGCAGCAACTAAATGAGGAAGATGACTATTTTGTGTTATTTTTCCCATTTTATTTCATTAAATATCCAAATGACCAAAATGCCCTTAATACCTTTCTTTGAAAATTTTCATGTACAAGCCCATTTTTGTCCAAAATTTTAGAAATTGGTCAAATTTCTATTTAAGACCTCCTAATTAATATTTCAAAGCAATTTCATACTAAAAACTTCTAGAATGCAAGTTTTGCAACTTATTCGATTTAGTCCCTAACTTCAAATTAAGCATTTTATGCATAGAGTTTCTTCACAAAATTTTCACACAATTATGCAATCATATCATAAACCTCAAAATAATTATAAAATAATTATTTATATCTTGGATTTGTGGTCACGAAACCATTATTCCGATTAGGCCCTAATTCGGGATATTACAAAGGGTCTCTAGTATAGGCAAATTCGGCTAGGTCTCTGAAGTAGCAATTTCAGCATTAGGGAAGTTTTGTGCCATTTCTTTGTAGCTTTTCCTTTAGGGTATCGGTTTAGTTTTCTTTTGGTTTGCCGAAATAAGGTATTGTGCTTAGGGTTTTTCTCTTTTCCCTTCCATTTTGCTAGTATCCGAAACTTGGAACACCTCATAACTCTTTCTGTCGTTTTCCCTTGCCATAACCGAATACTACTTTCCTTCTCACCTTTCTTTCTTCCATCTTTTCCTTTTCCCCATAGCCGAACCTATACTCCTTTTTCTTTTGTCACTTTCAACAATTTCTTTTCTCCATTGTTCCTGAATTGGCTGAATCTACCATCCCTTTCTTTCTCTTCTTCTCTTCATTTATTCCCCTCACATCTAGGAGGCCGAATCTTACTATAGTCGAACCTCTTTCCCTTTTTCTTTAAGAAGCCGAAACCTTCATACCTGTGGTATAAAAAGCCGAATCTTTGGCTACTTGAACCTGTTTCTTCTCGTAACTATGGTAGATCGGGATTAATATCATAGATAGGAACACACTTTTCGGCAGAACAACGATTGGTAAGTATTCGAACAACTTTCGTTAGTTACTTATGCTTTAAGGTAGAGCCGAAACCTCTTAAGGGTGGCTAACAGTTGGACTAAAGGCATATTGGCCTCTTTCTTTTGGTTTTGTGTGTGCTAGAGTGGACAAGGGGGACATTCAGCAAAGGGCTTTGAAGGCTAACACTATTGGACATCTAGATCTAGTCCATATTTTGGCAGAAAAGTAAGAACTTTATGAACTAAGGCAATGTTGGCCGAGGATGGTAAGGAGATTAGTACGTATTTTGTTTTTGATATGTAGTCTGACGTATTAGTAACTCGATTTTAGGCAGCTTGTGTGTGGATCTCGCCAACGAATCGTTACAGATTAGGTGTGTAAACGACACCCACTTATAGACTAGATCGGTAAAAGTCGAAAAGCCGAAACACTGAAGAGCCGGCGAGTGCTCGTGAGGTAGTTGTTTGTTAATCCCGGTAATCTCAAGCAGTAAGCTTGCGGAGTGCGTAATTTCGTGCACTTCGGTATATTTGGGCTTAATGGGTCGAAATCGGGTTATTGGGCCAACGGGCCCAATTTGGTAAAAACACTCGGTAAGTGTATCTATTAATACGGTAATGGCTGTAATATACATGGAAACCCTAAAATCATAAATTTACTAAAATGCCCCTAAAGTATGAAAATTACCATTATACCCCTAGGTGCGAAGTGATCGTTATACCCCTAGGGTTAATTTTGACTGGAATGCATGATATTCTGATTCTGTATGTTGTATGCCATGACATGTATATCTGTTGCATGGGATATGGGTTATATTGATGGAGGAAGTGTTTTGGTGGCTATGCCACAAATATCTGTTCTGGTGGCTCTGCCACAATATCTGTATCTGGTGACTCTGTCACAATATCTGTTCTGGCAGCCATGCTGCAAATTCTGTGGTGTGTAGCGGATGGGTGGGTCAAGTTGTCTCCCCACATGATGTAAGGTTGGTACGGGGGTGTATACAGATGGATATGGGTTGGGTTTTTTGCATACATGATATTTCTGTTCTGTACCTGTTATGGGCCTATGGGCTTCATTCTGAATTTTGTATAGGGCTAAGGCCCAGTTTAATCTGTTTCTGTGGTTTGAACTGATTTGGACTATGGTTGGGTTATTTTACACACTGAGTTTTCCAAACTCACCCATTAATTTCATCCATGCAGGAAATCCCCAACCATAGTGGACTTGGAGTTGTGAGGGATTCAGAGTGGCTACATGTTCTGCAAATTCGGTTCTCTTCATGTGTTTTGACCAGCCTTTATTTTCTTTAATTGTTTAAGGATTTTTTAAGTTGTAATAAGGCCACTCGTAAGTTTTATGGTTTTCTTAATTGTTTTACTTACACTTGATTTAAACTGTTAGATTTAGGCTGTGTGGGTTTTGTTCAAAATTAATAAACGATTTCAAAACACAACGAGCGTAACTAATGGATAACCTAAAGACTTAATTAATCGGTGTTCTTTTCTTAGTCAACAATTAACCATTGTTTTACAAAATCACCCTGATTACCATAAACGAAGAACACAATCAACCGTAAGTCAATGTGACACGTCAGACTTGGCCGTAACGTCTGGGCCGGGTTTGGGGTGTTATAGATAATGCCTCATAACCTTAATCTGACGATAGATGTGGGTTATTAGGGGTGTTACATGTAAGGCCGTTTCGAAAGGTACTCGAGCGAGTCACACGGGGGTGTGGTTGGCCTTGTGACCCAAGTCATAGGGTTATACGGGGTTAGTCACGGGCTGGGACAGAGCCATGTGATCCCATTTCGAATGTCCACATGGCCTATGACACGAGCGTGTCTTTGGCCATGTAAGACACATAGCCAGGGCACACGGTCGTGTGTCCCCTGTATTTCAAAAATTTTTCTATGTTTTCCAAAAATTTCTTGAGTTATCGATTTAGTCCCAGAACACTTCTAATGCATGATTGGGGCCTTGTAGGCTTATATTAGGGACAATATGATTGAATGTGAATGATTTTTTTTATTTGGGTATGAATAATGTATGAGGAATGTATGATTGTTTAATTGTTATGTCCGGTAATGCTCTGTAACCTTATTCTGGCGATGGATACTAGTTAGGGGTGTTACACTAGTTGTTCCTCTCCTCCTCTCCTTCTCTTTGGTTTAATTTTTGGTTTTAATTTTTTTTCCTTTCCTTTATTGTTATCGTCACCTACACCTAGTTTTACCATCTCTTTCTTTTCTTTTTATTTTTCCCACAAGATTTATTAAAATATTTTCCACCATATTTCTATCATTTCTCCTCATTAAAATCAACCCCAAATATGAAATCTTGAACTCCAAGATCGATCCCGAACATTGGCAAGAAAGTGCCATTGCCGTTTCTCTCGACTAGCTTGGGTAAGGTCTCTTTTCTCTTCAATTTCTTTTTCTCTTCAATTAAAAACCAAAATTTCCATATCTGGAATTTGGGGGATTTTAAATGATATCAAATGTATTTTTCCAAATTTTAATGAGATCTAAAACTACTTTAAAATTCAGCCCCAATTTTGGCCACCATAGGTGGTGGTATGTGCGCCTATGTGCAAGAAAGGGGGTTGTTCTATTTCTTGGTTCTTGCTTATATTTTTCCAGCCTTAATTTGAGTTCTTGAACCCTCCTAATAATATTTTGAACCATTTCAATTAGGGAAAAATGTTCTTGATTGATTGGCCATTCGAAACCCACAAATCATGAAGCGTAAGTGCAATTAAGGGTAACTAGTTTGTTATTTCAACATAGTTGTTGGGTAAAGGTTATGAATTGATTAAATGAAGGAATTTAATCATTAATTATCTACTGATTTTCTAGTATATTATTAAATTAGGTGCTGACCCAAACTCCCCAAATCATCCGTAAATGTGAAGAATGATTGTAAGTATGGTTCGCATCGATACAATGTAAGGAATCTAACTTGTTTAGATTCAGAAAATAGTTATAATTTCAACTTTTGGTTTGAAATAATATGTGGGTGTTTGGGGCTGGTTTAGTTGTAAATTGATTGAATTTACATTGAATTTTGGTTTAGGTTTGTTTAAGGAATTATTAAGGAAAATTGGAAGATTCGTTAGTGTACTATGAGGAAGCGAAAAATAAGGTGTAGGTCCTAAACTCATTAAGTTGTTTAAAAATGTTAAATATCATATTATATTTGATAAATTAGCTTGCTGATTGAATTGACTTAATAGCCAAATTATTGATTTTGTGAGTGGCCGAACCAGATATGTTCTGAGCCTTAAAAGATTGACATGTTGGTAAAATTGATAGTTTGATAGTATGAATGTTTGATCGAGTTTGTATTTACATTTTTAAGTTATGAGATATGAGAATGTTTGACTAAAAGATATAATGTGTTGAGATATTAAGCTTATGTATGATGTAAATGCATGATATATTTGTTATATTGTGTACTGAAAAGGGTGTTATATATGCACAATGAAAATCCACAAAGTATGTGAAATTGAACGATTTTGATTGATTCCAACACAATGGTAATTTGAAAGAATGGAACACTGTTTCCATTTATTGAAAGTATGTGATTATTGAAGACATGTTTAGCATGTCAAATGAATTTGAAAAGTATTGAGATATGATTATGTATGAGGTTGTGTAATATATTGCATATGCATTGGATTGGGATTTTATGGTTGACGGAGAAGTTCCATGGAGTACCGAAGGCATATTAAGTCCGCATTATTCAAAGTTAGTGCACTGCACTTGGAGTGCCGAAGGGAATAACGATTTATCGCATTTTTACTTGCAACTTGTTATCATTTGTACTGGCAAAATATTTTGCATGTTTTTATCGGTGGTTTTAACCACAATAGGCTTAAGCCCATAATGTCTTGGAGTTCGGATGACGGGTTCTGGGGAACTCGTGGTGTGTAGTGGATGGTATGGATAGGAACCTTTTTGCATTGCATCATGTGCAAGACATATTCAAATGTTATTGATTTATGTTACTATTGTATTTTGTTGTATTGAATGGTGTTAGAATTAATAATTGTTACTCGAATGAATGATGACCCATGCACATACACCGTTTGGCATTGATATTGATAAAGGCTATGTAATGATATAAAGTTCCAGTGATGGTTGTGTATTCTTCTTTTAATGCTAATATGTTTCACTGTATTTGATGTTTCTGTCTGTTGAAATAATTGTTTGGCTCACACTAAGCTTTTCATAAGCTCACCCCCAATAGTGTTTAACTTTTCAGGTAAACCTTGAAATTAGGACTAGACTTGACATACGGAGTGTAACAGTCTAATTTCGGGTCTACTTGGAATGGTGTTTTCGGGACCACGAATCTTAGAAAGACTTATTTATATTATATTTCTATGGCCTACAGTTTTATGGAATTCTTTCGTGAAAATTTTGTTCAAAAATTTTATCGATTGGACACTCAATTTAAAAAAAAGGACTAAATTGCAATATGTGCAAAATGTGTGTTCTAGAAGCTAGAGGTGTCTAATTGCTATGAAATTTTAAATTGAAGGTCCTTAGATGGTAATTAGACCATTTCTTATTTAGATGGACAAAAATGGACATTATTAGGTGAAAATTTAAAATTATGCATGAAGGGCATTTTGGTCATGTATCAAATAAAGCTAAAATAACTAAATAAAAGTCTTCTTCTTCACCAATTTAGTCCCCCTTGGCTGAAATTTACAAGGGGAAGACATAGTTAGGGTTTTTCAAGCTTCCAAGCTCGATTGTAAGTCCGTTCTAGCTCCGTTTTTAATGATTTTCATGTTTTTGAGATCCTTGTAACCTAATCTAGCTATTTCAAGGACAAATTTGAAAGAAAGATGAAGTTTAAAATTTTACCCATATTAGATATTTGTTTATTTTGATGTATAATGGTAGAAAATGCATGTTTAGTTTTAGAAAAACAACTTTTGCTAAGTGATTTTCGGTAAAAATGTCAAAAATGACTTATTTGTAAAGTTATAAAATAAGTAGTAAAAGTGTGACTAAGTAGAAAATGTGGGCTGGTATAAATATGAAAATGGTTCGGCTTGGGCTAAATTGAATAATATGAGTATTAAGTGAGCTAAATTTGTTGTTATAGATTAAGAAGAACGAGGTGAGGACCTAGATCGGGGGAAAACAAAGTGTTTGACGATTAGGTCCAATTCTACTATTTTTGTACCGAGGTAAGTTTGTATGTAAATAATGCATTGTTATGTTTATGTTTTAAATGCTTTAATATTGTATGAATTATGATTGAATCTTTGGATGTATTCGACAAAGATTTTGACAATTGAGAAATCCTGATTGAACCTTAGGAATAGAATAGGATACGAATGAAATGTCACTAGGAACCCATGTGTATATGCGATTATGTAATCTGGGTGCTGGTCTCAGACATCCTACCAGTGGCTGGGTAGTCTGGCATGTGTTGCGGATACCTGACAGCTTGTGTGAGCAGCACTGTGTAGTTACGTCCTAACTGACAGCTTGTGTAACAGCCCGTTTCTAGGTTAAATCAGAACAGTGGTTTTGGGACCACAAATCCGAAGTCAAAATTTTTATTTTATTATTTTAATAAGGCCTAAAACATGATAGATTAATCATGTGAAAGTTTCGTTTAGAAATTTTGCTGTTTAAATGTTTAATTCGGTAAAAAAGACTAAATTGTGTAACGCATAAAAGTTAAGTTCTATTGTGTAAAAGTATTAAATAGCTATGGGTTATTAATATGGAAGTTCTTATTATATTATGTTCTTATACCATGATTAAGGTTAGTGGACATTTATGTCCATGATTTAAGTGATTTATAAGTTATATTTATAAGGTTAATACGGTAAATTATTAAATAACCTAACTGAATTAATGTAAAAAACAAATGGTTATCTTCCTAATTGTCATCATCCACCAAAAATGAAACAAAGTAAACAGCCATCGTTAGGTTTTCCATTCAGCCAAGCTTGAATTCTTGATTAAGGTACGGTTTTCACTCCGTTTTTAATGTTTTCTACATTTTTTAGATCGTTGCTTTATATATTAGCTAGCCCGTACCTTAATTTTTGAATTTATTCATGATTTTGAAAAGTTCCATTGTTGAATACTAGAATTCTTTGATGTTTAATGAAAAATTATGATGGTTTGATGATAGTTTTACAAGTTTTATAAAGTGATTTTTGATAAAAATGTCAAATAGGGATTAAATTGTGAAAATGTAAAATGTGGTAGTTAAAAGTGTATAATAATAAAAGGTATGGGCTGCTAGTAATATATAGAAAATTGGGCTAGACATGGGTTGGTATTAAATTGCATGAATTTGCAATTTTATGTGTTAAGGACTAAATTGTAAAAATTGTAAAGTATAGGGGCAAATATATAAATTTTCCAAAATATGAATTATGAATTAAATTGAATAGATTGAATGCTGAATGTATTGAGTTTAGATCGGGGAAAAAGAAAAGTGGACGAATAACCGATAGTTCTATCCGAGGTTACGAGGTAAGTTCATATAATTAGAATCAAAGTTTTCTATACTTGTAATTATTGAAATGCATATGTATAATTAAAATACTTGAAGTATGAATGCTTTATTATATAATGTATATGTTACCGAGCCCTGCTTGAACCGTATGAATTCATTGGATATGAGTGACATGTTATTGGGATTACTGTTTTGGTCGAGCTCCTACATTAGTTGCGGACTCACCACATCTCGTAAGAGCTTACCGATATATCAGCTCGTAAGAGTTTACTGTTTCAGCTCATTGGAGCTTACCGTTTTAGCTCGTATGAGCTTACTGTTCAGCTCGATTGTGCTTACCGTTTCAGCTCAATAGAGCTTACTGATTCAGCTTAATAGAGCTCACTGTTCATCAGCTCAGGAGGAGCTTACCGATTATGGCTTGAAAGAGCATATATGTTAATGAATTGACGAATTATTGATGATGTTGACTCGAGTACCCTTTGAAGTTCTAATAAGTTCAACAGGCCAAAATACTTTTTATACGGATAAGTTACGGTTTATAAATGTTACTAATGTTATATATATGATATGTGAATTTTGGAATGAGACAAAGTGTTGTATTAATGGATGGTTTCATGTATTTGTCAAATGACTAACATGTGATTAATACTTGTGATTAGGTCTTGGTTAATTGAATTGGTTGCATATTTGTATTGCTTTGATTATGTATAAATGGTAAGTTTAATTCTGAATTATACGGGCTTACTAAGCTATAAAGCTTACTCTATTTCTTTTTATATGTTTTATAGAGGCTCGTTAGCTCGCTCGTTTCGAACAAGTCGGAGTTGCACATCACACTATCCAATTTTGATTGGTACTTTTGATCTTTTGGATATATGTAAATATGTCATGTATAGGCTAGTTTTAAAGATGTTAGTTATGTTACTTGATATTATAACTTTGGCATATTTTAGTGTATAAGTTAAGCCATGTGATTTGGCTTATTTTGATGTAGTTTTTTTGGTTGAATTGAAGTGTTCAATTATGGTGTGTTTTGGCAAGGAATGATGGAATTGAATTATGCAGGTGAAGTCTTGCTATATTGATGTTAGATGAATAGATTATGCATAATGATGGATAGGTATTTGGGTATGAATTTGTTATGTTTTGATATGGCAAATATTATGTATTGAAAGGGTTATTTTGGTTGCCAATTGAGTTGCATAAATGTGGTCAATTATGAATGTGTTTATAGGGTGACAAAGTGACTTTTCTAATAGCCTATTTTTGTCCACACGTGAAAGGACACGGGCGTGTGTCTCAACCGTGTGTGACACAGCCATGTTGCACAGCCATGTGTCCCCTAGTATGAAAATAAAATTGAAGTCAGTATGCTCCATACGGCATCACACGCGAGCGTGTGACTATCCGTGTGGTACAAGTCAATATACCCCCTAAATGGCACACGGCCTAGGATACGGACGTGTGACTTGGCCATGTTGCATAAGTCAGTATACCCTACAGTTTTAGCACGGGTTGATACACGGGCGTGTGTGGCCATTTCGAAGGGCACACGAGCATGTGGTTGGTCGTCTGGCCCAAGTCAGTATCCTTTCCATTTTTCACACGGCCTGGCACACGGGCGTGTCCTCAGCCTTGTGACACAAGTCAGTATGTATGCCCTATTTTCACACGGTTTAAGACACAGGCATGTCTACTAGCCGTGTGAGGCACAGGGCTTGTTCACACGGGCGTGTGGCACTTGAAAAGTGGAAATTTTTCTAAGTTTCTAAAATTTTTTATATGTTATGATTTAGACCCGAATGCATGATTAAAGCTTTGTATGCTTGTTTTAAGTACATATTGAATGTGAATGAATGATATAGACTAAAAATAGATGTTATCGGATAAATAATTATTTTGAACAAAGTTACAAGTCAGGTAATGCCTCTTAACCTATTTTGGCGACTATTACGGGTTAGAGGTGTAACATTTGTTGCTATCAGTGCTACAGTTTAGTCGATTCTAGGACTAACGTTACCTTGTGAGTCTAGCTATAGATGGCATATATAAAACTTTGATAGTGTGATGACTCCTGATGTTTTCGAATGTGTTTTTATATAGTAATAGATCTCGAACGAGCTGTAACGGATGACGTAGAAAGTAACGCGCCAGCTCTTGCTCAAGGGATAGCGCCTTCTGTGACGAGTAGTCCCAGGGGTGAGGTTAAAGAAGCCTTCTTTCAGATATTAAATGAGTGGTTCACACAGTACATTCATACGAACTCGGTTGTTCTGCAACCTCTACCTCTACTTGTTCCCCAACCAATCCCTATAGTTCCTCAAGATATTGATCCTTTACGATTGAATAAACCACCTGCTGACAAGATACGAAAACACAGAGTCGAGGAATTTAGAGCTACTGTTAATGATGATCCTGAGAGAGCCGAATTTTGGCTTGAGAACACGATTCCGATATTCGACGAATTATCTTGCACACCCAAAGAATGTTTAAAGTGTGTTGTATCATTGCTAAGAGACACTACGTATCAGTGGTGGAATACCTTGATATCCGTAGTTCCACAAGAACGAGTCACTTGGGATTTCTTTCAAGTTGAATTTAGAAAGAAATACATCAGTCAAAGGTTCATCGATTAGAAAAGAAAATAATTCCTTGAATTGAAACAGGGTCGTATGTCGGTAACAAAATATGAGAGAGAGTTTGTACGACTCAGCAAATATGCTCATAAATGTATTTCTTCTGAAGTTATAATGTGTAAAAGATTCGAGGATGGATTAAATAAGGAAATCAGAGTGTTGGTTGGAATTCTTGAGCTAAAAGAGTTTCTTGTTTTGTTTGACCAAGCTTGTAAAGCCAAAGAGCTTTGCAAAGAGAAAAAAAAAAGTTGATTCTGAGGTTAGAGAGTCTAGAAAGAGATTTACAGGTAAATCACATCAGTCAACATCAAAGAAATTTAGAGAATATCATCCTCATTCTATGGCCTCTGCAGGAATTTCGATTAGAGATAGAAATGCGAGACAATCAAGTTCAAAACCTCAGGCGACATCTGTGGCTAGTGTGGGAAGTGTTAGAAATGTTAGACCTGAATGTAAACATTACAATAAGTGACATTACGGTGAATGCAGATTAGTGAGCGGAGCTTTCTTTAAATGTGGATCTTTTGATCATTTTCTCTGCCGCTATCCAGGAAAGTTTATAGCTGAAAGAGAACAACCAACGAAAGTATGTAATGCGGCTACTAGAGGGAGACCACCCCGAAACACTAGAAATGTTAGTGGTAATCGAGGTGCTATGAGAGATTCGACCATGAGATCTGAGGCACGAGCACCTGCCAGAGCTTATACTATTCATGCACGAAAGGAAGCATCATCACTAGATGCTATTACCGGTACTTTTACTCTTTTTTATACTGATATAGTTGCGTTGATAGATCTTGGATCAAATCATTCATATATCTATATGAATTTAGTATTTAAAAAGATTTTGCATGTCAAGTCCACAAACTAAGTATCAAACCCCTTATGCAAATCTATTTTAGTTGATAAAATTTGTAAGAATTGTGCTCGGATGATCTGGGGTTACTATTTTCGAGCTCTACCGTTTGATGAGTTTGATGTGATTTTGGGTATGGACTAGCTGACTATGCATGATGTAGTTGTGAATTGTAGATAAAAGACTATGGAATTGAAATGTGAAAATAGTGAGATTCTTCGGATTGAGTCTAATGATTCGAGTGATTTACCAGTTGCGATATCATCTATTTTAGCTTAGAAATACTTGAAAAAGGGATATGATGAATATCTTGCATACGTATTGGATACAAAAGTGTCAGAATCAAAGATTGAATCTATGCCTGTTGTTTGTGATTTTCTGCATGTATTTCCAAAAAAATTATCAAGTTTGCCTCTGATCAGAGAAGCTGAATTTGGAATTGAGTTAGTACCGGGAACAACACCAATATCGATAGCTCCGTATAGATTGGCTCCAACAGAATGAAAAGAGTTGAAAGCTCAGTTACAAGAATTGACAAATAGAGGTTTTGTACAACTCAGTCATTCTTCCTGAGGTGCAGCACTATTGTTCGTGAAAAAGAAAGATGGCATGATGAGAATGTGTATCGACTATAGACAATTGAATAAAGTGACTATAAAGAATAAATATCCTTTATTGCGGGTTGATAATTTATTTGATCAGTTGAAAGGGGCTACAGTCTTTTCAAAGATTGATTTGAGATTAGGTTACTATCAGTTGCGAGTCAAAGAGTCAGATGTGCTAAAAACTGCTTTCAGAACAAGGTATGGACAATATGAAGTCCTTGTCATGCCTTTCGGTTTAGCTAATTGTAATATCCCGAATTAGGGCCTAATCGGAATAGTGGTTTTGTGACCAAAAATCCGAGATAGAAATAATTATTTTATAATTATTTTGAGATTTATGATGTGATTGCATGATTGTGTGAAAATTTTGTGAAGAAATTCTATGCATAACGAGTTTAATTTAAAGTTAGGGACTAAATCGAATAAGTTGCAAAACTTGCATTCTAGAAGTTTTTAGTATGAAATTGTTTTGCAATATTAATTAGGAGGTCTTAAATAGCAATTTGACCAATTTTAAGTTCATGGGCAAAATTAGGACATGGAAGGAATTTTTGAAAGTTTAGTAAGGAGGGGCATTTTGGTCATTTGGATATTAAATGAAATAAAATGGGAAAAATAACACAAAATGGTCATCTTCTTCATTTGGTTGCTGCCGAATTTTACTCTCACCATAGCTAGGGTTTCTTCAACTTTCAAGCTTCATAGTAAGTGATTCTAAGCCCCGTTTTTAATGATTTTTACGTTTTTGAGATCCCTGAACTCCGGTAAAAAGCTTATCCTAGCAATAACTTAACCTAGGGTTTATATTTGGAAAAATACCCATAGGTGAAATTTGTGTATTTTGATGTTTTATGATAGAAAATGAGATTTTAAATTATGTTAGACAACTTGTACTACTCGATTTTAAGCAAAAACGAGTAAAAATGCTTAATCGGTAAAAATACCTAATAGTCACAAGTACATGTTAGAGTGAGAATTTGATGTTGCCATAGAAGGGAAAAGTGATCAGCATGTTATAAAACATAAGAATAAGGAATAAAGTTTAATCCCGAGCCTAAGGGCAAAAGTGTAAATATGCAAAAGTTTAGGGGTAAAATTGTAATTTTGCCAAAATTTGAATTAAGGATTAATTTGATAATGTGAGTATTAAATAAGCTAAATGTGTTATTTTAGATCAAGAAAGACGTGGAATCAACCCCAATCGAGGAAAAGAAAAGATTGTGGACTAAATTGCAAAATCTTTGTATTTTGGTTCCAAGGTAAGTTCATGTGTAAATAATGTAGCATAATTGTTATTTTTAAGTTATTGATGTTAATTATATGATATGCTGATTTTTATCATGAAATATATGCTTTGTGGTTATTTTTGAATAAAATGTAAATTATGTGAGCTACTTATTAAATATAAATTGTTTTCGAGTATTGGTTTCGACATTCTACGGAAGACAGCAAGGATATGTGTTCGAGGAAAATCCCGTTTGAACCTTAGGAATAGATGAGGATACAAGTGACATGTCACTAGGATGGTTGAGCATCCGAACTCGTTGAGTTGAGTCCGAGTTCACCTATGGATGCGAGTGTCCGAACTCGTTGAGTTGAGTCCGAGTTCGTGAGATGTAACTAGGCATCCGAACTCGTTGAGTTGAGTCCAAGTTTACTAATGGATGCGAACGCCCGAGCTCGTTGAGTTGAGTCTGACTTCGCTTATGGGCGGGTTACATGATTGCTTGATTGCATATGTGGCACTTATGTGCAAGTTATCCATGTATCCGAATTATATTCCGATGTGTTCAACGGGTAGAGTTCCACTCAAATGGAGGAATATTCGAGATGAAAAGAGACATATTGGTAAGTGATGTGAAATGGATACTTTGAACAGGTATGTACTTAACCCTCGGGTTGAGTATTGATACAACAACGATAAGGTAATAAGATGATGAAAAATGATTAGAAATGTGATATATGTTTTGGTGATACCATGCTAATGTTGGTTGGTATGATTGCTTTGTTATGTTACTTATTATTTGCATATGAACTTACTAAGCATTTATGCTTACTCTCTCCTTCTTACTCATTGTAGTTTTGGACAAGCCAGCTCAGGAGTCGGGATAGGTCGAAGACTCGGTCACACTATGTGAAGGACTTTTTGGTAAATGGCTTGTAAAATTTAAGTATGGCATGTATAGCAATATATCTATTTTGTGTAAATGATCTTATGATATGGTGATGGAATTATTGAGAAAATGCTTGATAATGATAAGTTATGGAAATGGTTAGTTTAGATTATGTTTGATGTTATGGAAAGTTATTAGGATACCTAGTTCATGAAAACTCATAAAAAGAATGAAATTTGCCATAAACAGAACATTGCAGCAACACTGACGTCAGTTTGAAAATTTACTAAAAATCGTAGAAATAGAATTTGGTGATGGATTAAATATGAAATTGAAGCTTATTATGTCTAGTTTCACATAAAAAAAACTAAACAGGTAAAGGAATTATTGTTAGAAGATATTTGAATTTTAGTGAAATAGGGCCAGAGTGATTTCTGGATCCCCTGTTCCAACTTTAAAAATTCACCATAAATTGTAAAGATATATTTAGGTGTTGTATTTTATATTCTAAGAATTCTTATTGAGTCTAGTTTCAGGAGAAACAAACCTCATAGTCTTATGAATTTTTTACAGAGAGAAATGTGGTTTGTAGTAAACAGAGGTCAGTCCAGTCAAGTCCTGAAATAGGGGTAAATTTAACTAATAAACTGTACTAATTGGCCCAACAAAAAATTGTAGAAAAAAATTAGTAAATAGATATATGAGTCTAGATTCAGGGAAAATTTAAGGATCTTGATTTTGAGTTTCGTAACTCGAGATATGATTTTTCTTGTAACTGTGACGCAAGTAGCTAGAAAGCTGTGAATGTAGAAACAAATGATCCAAAGTTCTTAAAATGTTAAATTAAGTTTAGTAACACCTCATACTCGAATCCGGCGATGGTCTCGGGCGTAGGGGCATTACATTTAGTGGTATCAGAGTAGGTGTAGTCAGTTCTCGGACTACGTGTTGTATGTATGGATTTTGCTACACATGCCATATGTATAAATTGTGATAGTGTAACGACTTCTGACGTTTTTAAATGATTTTTTTATAGTAAATGGATCCCGATCCAGCTGTGGCAGATGAAGTAGAGAGTAATGCGCCAGCTCCGGCTGAAAGAGCAGCGCCGACTGAAAATCCACCTCCTACTGTTGGTCAGGGAGGAGGAGAAAGGGATCGGGAAGCCTTTCTCCAAATGATGAGTGCATGGTACACTGAGTTCGTTCGTATGAACCCAAATGTACTCCAGTTGATAGAATTCGAAAACAAGGGGCCGAAGAATTTAAGGCAAATATTGATGATGATGCCGAGAAAGCAGAGTTTTGGCTTGAAAATTCTATCCGGGTATTTGATGAATTATCTTGTACACCTGAAGAATGTTTGAAATGCGCTATATCTTTGTTGATGGATTCAGCCTATAATTGGTGGAAGACTTTAATTTCGGTGGTACCGAAAGAGAGAGTAACCTGGGAATTCTTTCAAGAAGAGTTTTGGAAGAAATATATTAGAGAAAGATTTATTGATCAGAAGCGTAAAGAATTTCTTGAGTTGAAGCAAGGTACTATGACAGTTACAGAATATGAAAGAGAGTTTGTTCGATTAAGTAAGTATGCCAGAGAGTATGTTCCTACAGAGGCCAAGATGTGCCGACGATTTGAAGACGGGCTCAACGAAGATATCAAGGTATTTGTTGGAATTCTTGAATTAAAAGAAATGGTAGTACTGGTTGATCGAGCTTGCAAGGCTGAAGAACTACTTAAAGAGAAGAAAAAGGTAGAGGCTGAGACTAGATATTGGAAGAAAAGACCAACGAGTAGTTCATTTTCACAGCAACCCAGAAAGTCAAGAAATATGAATCCTCGTTCCCAAGTTTCAGCTGGGCAATCATATGGGAATTCTAAGAAGCAAAATGTGGGTCCTAAGTCCCAGACTATTTCGGCAGCCAGTGTAGGGAATTCGAGATTTGTTAAACCCGAGTACCAGCGGTGTGGTAGAAATCATTTTGGTCCGTGCAGAGCAAATGAATGTTTTCGATGTGGTTCTCCGGATCATTTTATTAGAGACTGCCTAGAGAGAGCTGAAAAAGAAAAATTTCAGAATATAAAAACAAGTGGTGCGGATTCGAGAGGAAGATATCCAAGAAAAACTGGGAGTGAAGCAAGCAGTAAGAATGTAGCTAGGGATGCACCAGTTAGACCTGAAGGAAGGGCTCCGGCTAGAATTTATGCTATTAAAGCGTGCGAAGATGCTTCCTCACCTGATGTGATTACCGGTACATTTTCTCTCTATAATGTTAATGTTATTGCTTTGATTGATCCCGGTTCTACTCATTCATATGTGTGCATGAAATTGGTGTCTAGTATGAATATACCTGTTGAGAACACAAAATTTATGATTAGAGTGTCAAATCCGTTAGGCAAATGTGTGATTGTTGATAAAGTATGTAAGAAATGTCCTTTAATGATTCGGGGTCATTACTTTCCGGCCGACCTGATGTTGTTGCCGTTTGATGAGTTTGATGTTATTTTGGGTATGGATTGGTTGACATTGCATGATGCTATAATAAATTGCAAAGAAAAGGTTATAGAATTAAAGTGTGAAAGTGGTGAAATTCTACGGGTTGAATTAGACAAATCAGAGGCATTGCCTAGTGTGATTTCTTCAATGTCGGCTCAAAGATATTTGAGAAAGGGTTATGAAGCTTATTTGGTGTATGTAATTAATGGAAAAGAAGTTGAAAAGAAAGTTGAATCGAAGTCATTTGCCAGTGAAATTTGCGGATGTATTTCCAGAAGAATTGTCGGGTTTGCCTCCAGTTAGAGAAGTAGAATTTGGTATTGATTTGATGCCGGGAACAACTCCGATTTCGATTGCCCCATATAGAATGGCACCAATAGAGTTAAAAGAGTTAAAGTCACAATTGCAAGAGTTGACTGATAAAGGTTTTGTGAGACCGAGTTTTTCACCTTGGGGTGCTCCCGTGTTATTTGTGAAAAAGAAGGATGGTTCTATGAGGTTGTGTGTTGATTATCAGCAGTTAAACAAGGTGACAATCAAGAACAAGTATCCGTTGCCAAGAATTGATGATTTGTTTGATCAACTAAAAGGAGCGACATGGTTTTCAAAGATTGACTTGAGATCTTGGTATTACCAACTGCGGGTAAAAGAGTCGGATGTGCCTAAAACTGCTTTTAGAACAAGGTATGGTCATTATGAATTTTTAGTTATGCCATTCGGGTTGACAAATGCTCCTGCTGTGTTTATGGATTTAATGGATCGCATATTTTGGCCATACTTGGACAAATTTGTTGTGGTGTTTATAGATGATATTTTAATTTATTCAAAAGATGAAACAGAGCATGCTGAGCATTTGAGGATAGTTTTGCAAACTTTGAGAAATAAACAGTTGTATGCTAAGTTTAGTAAAAGTGAATTTTGGCTCCGGGAAGTTAGATTTTTGGGTCATATTGTTTCAGGTGATGGTATACGGGTTGATCCTAGTAAAATTTCAGGCATTGTTGATTGGAAACCACCGAAAAACGTAACTGAAGTTAGAAGTTTCTTGGGGCTAGCTGGGTATTATCGACGGTTTGTAAATGGATTTTCTATAATTGTTGCTCCTATAACTAGACTACTCCGAAAGGATGTTAAATTTGAATGGACGGAAGAATGTCAACAGAGTTTTGAAGAAATGTAAAAGTTATTAACAGAGGCACCAGTGTTAGTACAGCCCGAATTAGGTAAAGAATTTGTGGTGTATAGTGATGCTTCTCTAAATGGTTTGGGGTGTGTACTCATGCAAGAAGGAAAACTGGTGGCTTATGCTTCGAGGCGATTAACCTCATGAGAGGAATTATCCCGCTCACGATTTGGAATTGGAATTGCGCTGTGTGTTTGCTTTTTGAAAATTTGGCGACATTATTTGTATGGTGAAAAGTGCTGGTATATATACCGACCATAAAAGTCTTAAGTACTTGATGTCACAAAAGACTTGAATTTGAGACAGCGAAGATGGTTGGAGTTATTGAAAGATTACGAGCTTGTTATTGATTATCATCCGGGAAAAGCGAATGTGGTTGCCGATGCTTTAAGCAGAAAGTTGTTGTTTGCTTTGAGAGTTATGAACACTCAGTTGAAAATGTCAGATAATGGTTCAATTCTAGCAGAGTTAAGGGCAAAATCGATGTTTTTACAAGAGATTTCTGAAGCTCAGAAAGATGATCAAGATTTGCAAGCCAATAGAAAGCGATGTGAAATTGATACAGAGTCAGATTTCAGAATCGGTTCTGATGGGTGCTTAATGGTTAAAGATCGGATTTATGTACCGAAGAATGAGGAATTGATTCAAAAGATCCTACAGGAAGCACATAGTAGTTGTTTCTCGATTCATCCGGGTAGTACGAAAATGTATAATAACTTGAAGAAAGTGCATTGGTGGAATGGAATGAAAAGAGATATATCGGAGTTTGTGTCCAAATGCTTAACTTGTCAACAGGTGAAAGCTGAATACCAAGTGCCTTCGGGATTACTTCAGCCTATTATGGTTCCTGAATGGAAATGGGATCGGATTACTATGGATTTTGTATCAGGATTGCCATTGACTCCAGGAAAGAAAGATGTCATCTGGGTAATAGTTGACAAATTAACTAAGTCGGCTCATTTTATTCCGGTACGTACGGATTATTCTCTTAACAAGTTGGCTGAATTGTATGTTAGAGAAATTGTTAGACTACACGGAATACCATTGTCGATTATTTCAGATAGAGATCCAAGGTTTACCTCGCGGTTTTGGCAAAAGTTGCAAGATGCGTTAGGTACAAAATTAAATTTCAGTACTGCTTTTCATCCACAAACTGATGGACAATCAGAGAGAGTAATTCAGATTCTTGAAGATATGCTTAGATGTTGTGTATTGGAATTTCAAGGAAGTTGGGAAAAATATTTACCGTTGGTAGAATTTGCTTACAATAATAGTTATCAGACGAGCTTGAAAATGGCACCTTATGAAGCATTGTATGGTTGTAAGTGTCGAACGCCATTGTATTGGACTGAACTCAAGGAAAATCAGATTTATGGAGTTGATCTAATAAAAGAAACTGAAGAAAAAGTGAAGGTAATTCGAGATTGTTTGAAAGCTGCTTCAGATAGACATAAATCATATGCAGATTTAAAACGAAAGGACATTGAATTTCAAGTTGGTGATAAAGTATATTTAAAGGTGTCTCCGTGGAAAAAAGTTCTCAGATTTGGACGGAAGGGTAAATTAAGTCCGCGTTTTATCGGGCCGTATGAAATAATTGAAAAAGTTGGACCGGTAGCATATCGGCTAGCTTTACCACCTGAATTAGAGAAGATTCATGATGTGTTCCACGTATCTATGTTACGCCGGTATCGTTCGGATCCTTCACATGTAGTTTCACCGACAAAAATTGAACTACAACCAGATATGACCTATGAAGAAGAACCGATTAAGATTTTAGCTCGAGAGGTCAAAAAACTAAGGAATAAAAATATTGCACTTGTGAAGGTGTTGTGGCAAAAGCATGGAGTAGAAGAAGCTACATGGGAATCCGAAGAAAATATGAGAAATCAATATCCACATCTGTTGACCGGTAAGATTTTTGAGGACGAAAATCCTTAAAGGGGGGAGAGTTGTAATATCCCGAATTAGGGCCTAATCGGAATAGTGGTTTCGTGACCACAAATTTGGGATAGAAATAATTATTTTATAATTATTTTGAGGTTTATGATGTGATTGCATGATTATGTGAAAATTTTGTGAAGAAATTCTATGCATAACGAGTTTAATTTAAAGTTAGGGACTAAATCGAATAAGTTGCAAAACTTGCATTCTAGAAGTTTTTAGTATGAAATTGTTTTGCAATATTAATTAGGAGGTCTTGAATAGAAATTTGACCAAATTTAAGTTCATGGGCAAAATTAGGACATGGAAGGAATTTTTGAAAGTTTAGTAAGGAGGGGTATTTTGGTCATTTGGATATTAAATGAAATAAAATGGGAAAAATAACACAAAATGGTCATCTTCTTCATTTGGTTGCTGCCGAATTTTACTCTCACCATAGCTAGGGTTTCTTCAACTTTCAAGCTTCATAGTAAGTGATTCTAAGCCCTGTTTTTAATGATTTTTACGTTTTGAGATCCCTAGAACTCCAGTAAAGCTTATGCTAGCAATAACTTAACCTAGGGTTTATATTTGGAAAAATACCCATAGGTGAAATTTGTGTATTTTGATGTTTTATGATAGAATATGAGGTTTTAAATTATGTTAGACAACTTGTACTACTCGATTTTAAACAAAAACGAGTAAAAAGGCTTAATCGGTAAAAATACCTAATAGTCACAAGTACATGTTAGAGTGAGAATTTGATGTTTCCATAGAAGGGAAAAGTGATCAGCATGTTATAAAACATAAGAATAAGGAATAAAGTTTAATCCCGAGCCTAAGGGCAAAAGTGTAAATATGCAAAAGTTTAGGGGTAAAATTGTAATTTTTCCAAAATTTGAATTAAGGATTAATTTGATAATGTGAGTATTAAATAAGCTAAATTTCTTATTTTAGATCAAGAAAGACGTGGAATCGACCCGAATCGAGGAAAAGAAAAGATTGTGGACTAAATTGCAAAATCTTTGTATTTTGTTTCCAAGGTAAGTTCATGTGTAAATAATGTAGCATAATTGTTATTTTTAAGTTATTGATGTTAATTATATGATATACTGATTTTTATCATGAAATATTTGCTTTGTGGTTATTTTTGAATAAAATGCAAATTATGTGAGCTACTTGTTAAATATAAATTGTTTCCGAGTATTGGTTTCGGCATTCTATGGAAGACAGCAAGGATATGTGTTCGAGGAAAATCCCGTTTGAACCTTAGGAATAGATTAGGATACAAGTGACATGTCACTAGGATGGTTGAGCATCTAAACTCGTTGAGTTGAGTCCGAGTTCGCTTATGTATGCGAGTGTCCGAACTCGTTGAGTTGAGTCCGAGTTCGTGAGATGTAACTAGGCATCCGAACTCATTGAGTTGAGTCCGAGTTCACTTATGGATGCGAATGCCCGAGCTCATTGAGTTGAGTCCGAGTTCGCTTATGGGCAGGTTACATGATTGCTTGATTGCATATGTGGCACTTATGTGCAAGTTATCCATGTATCCGAATTATATTCCGATGTCTTCAACGGGTAAAGTTCCACTCAAATGGAGGAATATTCGAGATGAAAAGAGACGTATTGGTAAGTGATGTGAAATGGATACTTTGAACAGGTATGTACTTAACCCTCGGGTTGAGTATTGATACAACAACGATAAGGTAATAAGATGATGAAAAATGATTAGAAATGTGATATATGTTTTGGTGATGCCATGCTAATGTTGGTTGGTATGATTGCTTTGTTATGTTACTTATTATTTGCATATGAACTTACTAAGCATTTATGCTTACTCTCTCCTTCTTACTCATTGTAGTTTTGGACAAGCCAGCTCAGGAGTCGGGATAGGTCGAAGACTCGGTCACACTATCTGAAGGACTTTTTGGTAAATGGCTTGTAAAATTTAAGTATGGCATGTATAACAATATATCTATTTTGTGTAAATGATCTTATGATATGGTGATGGAATGATTGAGAAAATGCTTGATAATGATAAGTTATGGAAATGGTTAGTTTAGATTATGTTTGATGTTATGGAAAGTTATTAGGATACCTTGTTCATGAAAACTCATAAAAAGGATGAAATTTGCCATAAACAGAACATTGCAGCAACACTGACGTGAGTTTGAAAATTTACTAAAAATCGTAAAAATCGAATTTGGTGATGGATTAAATATGAAATTGAAGCTTATTATGTCTAGTTTCACATAAAAAAAACTAAACAGGTAAAGGAATTATTGTTAGAAGATATTTGAATTTTAGTGAAATAGGGCCAGAGTGATTTCTGGATCCCCTGTTCCAACTTTAAAAATTCACCATAAATTGTACAGATATAATTAGGTGTTGTATGTTATATTCTAAGAATTTTTATTGGGTCTAGTTTCAGGAGAAACAAACCTCATAGTCATATGAATTTTGTACAGAGAGAAATGTGGTTCGTAGTAAACAAAGGTCAGTCCAGTCAAGTCCTGAAATAGGGGTAACTTTAACTAATAAACTGTACTAATTGGCCCAACCAAAAATTCTAAAAAAAAATTATTAAATAGGTATATGAGTCTAGATTCAGGGAAAATTTACGGATCTTGATTTCGAGTTTCGTAACTCGAGATATGATTTTTCTTGTAACTGTGACGCAAGTAGCTGGAAAGCTGTGAATGTAGAAACAAATGATCCAAAGTTCTTAAAATGTTAAATTAAGTTTAGTAACACCTCATACTCGAGTCCGGCGATGGTCTCGGGCGTGGGGGCGTTACACTAATGCTCCTGCCATTTTTATGGACTTGATGAATCGAATGTTCAGACTATATTTAGATAGATTTGTTGTTGTATTCATTGACGATATTCTAATCTATTCACGAGATGAATCTGAGCATGCAGAACGCTTGAGAATTGTGTTACAAACTCTGCGTGAGAAGCAGTTATTCTCAAAGTTCAGTAAATGTCAGTTTTTACTCAAAGAGGTTGGATTTTGGGGCACATTGTTTCAACCGATGGTGTTAGAGTTGATCCGAGCAAGATTTCTACTATTATTGATTGGAAACCTCCGAGAAATGCATTTGAAGTCTGTAGTTTTCTGGGCTTAGTGGGCTATTACTGAAGATTCGTGAAAGGATTTTCAATATTTGTGACACCAATGACACGACTGGTACAAAAATATGTAAAGTTCAAATGGTCAGAAAAATGTCAGGAGAGTTTTGAACAATTGAAAATGTTGTTAATCGAAGCACCAGTTTTGGCTCAACCGAAATTGAGAAAAGAATATGTGATTTATAGTGATGCATCATTAAATGGTCTGGGTTGTGTTCTAATGCAAGAAGGAAAAGTTATAGCTTATGTTTCTCTATAGTTGAAACCACACGAAAAGAACTATCCGACACATGATTTAGAACTACCAGCAATTGTATTCGCATTGAAGATTTAGCGACACTACTTATACTGTGAGAAATGTCACATTTATACGGATCACAAAAGCTTGAAATATCTGATGTCACAGATGGATTTCAATTTGCGGCAACGGAGATGGCTTGAGTTATTGAAAGATTACGACTTTGTGATTGATTATCACCCGAGAAAAGATAATGTAGTTGCTGATGCCTTGAGCCGACCATTGTTTGTGTTACGAGCAATGAACACCCAGTTCATGATATGTGATGATGGATCTATTTTGGCTGAATTAAGAGTTAAACTAGTATTTCTTCAACAAATTTATGAAGCTCAGAAAGATGATCGTGAACTACAACCTAAACGAATTCAATGTGAGTCTAATTCTGATTCAGAATTTCATATTGGAACTAATGACTGTTTAATGTTTCGAAATAGAATTTGTGTACCAAAAAATACAGAGCTTATTCAGGAAATCCTACATGAAGCACATAGTAGTTGTTTTTCTATTCATCTAGGTAGTTGCAAGATGTATAACGATCTAAAATAGTTGTGCTGGTGGTCGGGTATGAAATAGGATATATTAGAGTTTGTATCAAATTGTCTTATTTGTCAACAAGTAAAAGCTGAACATCAAGTGCCATCGGGTTTACTACAACCTGTAATGATTCCTGAGTGGAAATGAGATAGAGTTTCAATGGATTTCGTGTTGGGATGAAAAATACTATCTGGGTTGTCGTTGATCGACTAACGAAATCTGCTCAATTTATATTGGTACGTACAGATTACTCACTTGATAGATTAGCTGAAATGTACATTTCTGACGTTGTTTGATTACATGGTGTGCCACTATCTATTATTTCTAATAGAGATCCGAGATTTAAGTTGCGATTCTGGAACAAACTGCAAGAGGCTCTAGGAACAACGTTGAATTTTAGTACTGCTTTTCATCCTCAGACTGATGGTCAGACTGGGAGAGTTATTTAGATTCGCGAAGACATGTTGAGATGTTGTATTTTAGAGTTTGAAGGCAATTGGGAAAATTATTTACCTTTGATTGAATTTGCGTATAACAACAATTTCCAAACGAGTATAAAGATGGCACCGTACGAAGCTTTATATGGTCGCAAATGTCGAACTCCACTATACTGGACTGAATTGAGTGAGAAAAAAGATTCACAGGGTTGAATTAATCAGAGAAACTGAAGGAAAAGTGAAAACGATTCGAGAAAGTTTAAAAGTAGCTTCAGATCAACAGAAACCTTATGCAGATTTGAAACATAGAGAGATTGAATTTTATGTTGGGGACCGAGTGTTTTTAAAGGTATCACCGTGGAAAAATGTTTTTCGATTCGGCCATAAAGGAAAGTTAAGTCCTCGATTCATTGGGCCGTATGAGATCGTTGAAAGAATAGGGCCTGTAGCATATTGACTAGCTTTAACGTCAGAATTTGAAAAGATTCATAATGTTTTTCACGTTTCCATGCTACGTTGTTACAGATCCGATCCGTTACATGTGATATCTCCAATAGATGTTGAAATACAACCCAATATTTCATATAACAAAAAACCGATACAAATTTTAGCTCGTGAAGTCAAAGAATTGAGAAATAAGCGTATAGCTCTAGTGAAAGTTCTTTAGCATAAACATGGGATAGCAGAAGCTACATGGGAACCCGAGGAAGCAATGTGAAAACAGTACCCTAACCTTTTCACCAATAAGATTTTCGGGGACGAAAATCCCTAAGGGAGAGAGAGTTGTAACAGCCCGTTTCTAGGTTAAATTGGAATAGTGGTTTCGGGACCACAAATCCGAAGTCAAAATTCTTATTTTATTATTTTAATAAGGTCTATAGCATGATAGATTAATTATGTGAAAGTTTTGTTAAGAAATTTTACTATTTAAATGTTTAATTCGGTAAAAAGCACTAAATCGTGTAACGCATAAAAGTTAAGTTCTATTGTGTAAAAGTATTAAATAGCTATAGTTTATTAATATGAAAGTCCTTATTATGTTATTATACAATGATTAAGGTTAGTGGACATTTATGTCCATGATTTAAGTGATTTATAAGTTATATTTATAAGGTTAATATGGTAAATTATTAAATAACCTAACTAAATTAATGAAAAAAACTAATGGTTATCTTCCTAATTGTCATCATCCCCCGAAAATGAAACAAAGAAAACAACCATAGTTAGGTTTTCCATTCGACCAAGCTTGAATTCTTGATTAAGGTACTATTTTGACTCTGTTTTTAATGATTTCTACATTTTTGAGATCGTCCCTTTGTATATTAGCTAGCCTTTACCTTAATTTTTGAATTTTTCATGATTTTGAAAAGTGCCATTGTTGAATACTTGAATTCTTTGATGTTTAATGAAAAATTATGAAGGTTTGATGATAGTTTTACAAGTTTTATACAGTGCTTTTTGATAAAAAATGTCAAATAGGGATTAAATTGTGAAAATGTAAAATGTGGTAGTTAAAAGTGTGAAATAATAAAAGATATGGGCTACTAGTAATATATAGGAAATTAGGCTAGACATGGGTTGGTATTAAATTGCATGAATTTGCAATTTTATGTGTTAAAGACTAAATTGTAAAAATTGTAAAGTATAGGGGAAAATATATAAATTTTCTAAAATATGAATTATGGATTAAATTGAATAGATTGAATGTTGAATGTATTGAATTTGATAAAATATAGATCAAGATAAGCTGAGATCGAGTTTAGATTAGGGAAAAAGAAAAGTGGAGGAATAACCAATATTTCTCTCCGAGGTTACGAGGTAAGTTCGTATAATTAAAATCAAACTTTTCTATACTTGTAACTATTGAAATGCATATGTATAATTAAAATACTTGAAGTATGAATGCTTTATTGATATAATGTATATGTTACCGAGCCCTATTTGAACCGTATGAATTCATTGGATACAAGTGACATGTTATTGGGATTACCACTTTGGTAGAGATCCTGCATTTGTTCCGGGCTCACCACAGCTCGTAAGAGCTTACCAATATATCAGCTTGTAAGAGCTTACTATTTCAGCTTATTGGAGCTTACCGTTTCAGCTTGTATGAGCTTACTGTTCAGCTTGATAGAGCTTAATGTTTCAGCTCAATAGAGCTTACTGATTCAGCTCAATAAAGCTTACTGTTCATCAGCTTAGGAGGAGCTTATCGATTATGGCTTGAAAGAGCATATATGTTAATGAATTGATGGATTATTGATGATGTTCACTCGAGTATCCTTTGAAGTTCTAATAAGTTCAACGGGCCTAAATACTGTTCATACGGATAAGTTACGTTTTATAAATGTTACTAATGTTATATATATGATATGTGAATTTTGGAATGAGACAAAGTGTTGTATTAATGAATGGTTTCATGTATTTGTCAAATGACTAACATGTGATGAATACTTGTGATTAGGTCTTGGTTAATTGAACTGGTTGCATATTTGTATTGCTTTGATTATGTAAAACGGTAAGTTTAATTTTGAATTATACGGGCTTACTAACCTATAAAGCTTACTCTGTTTCTTTTTCTATGTTTTATAGAGGCTCGTTAGCTCGCTCGTTTCGGATAAGTCGGAGTTGCACATCACACTATCCAATTTTCGATCGGTACTTTTGATCTTATGGATATATGTAAATATGGCATGTATAGGCTAGTTTGAAAGATGTTAGTTATGTTACTTGATATTATAACTTTGGCATATTTTTGTGTATAAGTTAAGCCATGTGATTTGGCTTATTTTGATGTAGTATTTTGGTTGAATTGAAATGTTCAATTATGGTGTGTTTTAGCAAGGAATGATGGAATTGAATTATGTAAGTGAGGTATTGTTATATTGATGTTAGATGAATAGACTAAGCTTGATGATGGATAGGTATTTGGGTATGAATTTGTTATGTTTTGATCTGGAAAATATTATTTATTGAAATGTTTATTTTTGTTGCCAATTGAGTTGCATAAATGTGGTCAATTATGCTTGTGTTTATAGGGTGACAAAGTGGCTTTTCAAATAGCCTATTTTTGTCCAAATGGGAAGGGACATGGGCATGTGTCTCAGTCGTGTGTGACACACAGTCATGTTGCACGACCGTGTGTTCCTTGGTATGAAAATAAAATTGAATTTAGTATGCTCCACACTGCCTCACACAGGAGCGTGTGACCGGCCGTGTGGTACAAGTCAATATACCCCCCTAAATGACACACGGCCTAGCACACGGGCATGTGACTTTGCTGTGTTGAATAAGTTAGTATACCCTATAGTTTTAGCACAGCCTGATACACGGGCATGTGTGGCCATTTCGAAGGGCACACGGGCTAGACACACGGGGGTGTTGTTGGCCGTGTGGCCCAAATCAGTATCCTCTCCTGTTTTCACATGGCCTGGCACACGGGTGTGTCCTCGGTTGTGCGACACAAGTCAGTATGTATGCCCTATTTCACACAGTCTAAGACACAGGCGTGTCTACTAGCCGTGTGAGGCACACGGCCTGTTCAGACGGGCGTGTGGCACTTGAAAAGTGGAAATTTTTCTAAGTTTCTAAAATTTTTAATATGTTATGATTTAGTCCCGAATGCATGATTAAAGCTTTGTATGCTTGTTTTAAGTACATATTGAATGTGAATGAATGATATAGACTGAAAATAGATGTTATCAGATAAATAATTGTTCTGAACTGAGTTACAAGTCCGGTAATGCCTCTTAACCTATTCTGGTGACGGTTATGGGTTAGAGGTGTTACAGCTTCTGTGAGCAGGCCCGTGGATAGCTAAAAAATGAGCCTATATGTATTATGAGATATGAGGTAGCTTCGATTACATACGTGACACTTATGTGCAAGATTTTCGAGTATCCGTTAACATTCAGAGTGTTCAACAGGAATTTCAAAGTTGTGAAAGGATATAGTTAAGTTGCGAGTTGGTACAGGTATGTACATAAAACTCATAAGTAATGAGCTCGAAATGTGATGAACTTTTGGTAGGACTATGACTGAGTAAGTTATGACTATGAGATTTTGATAACGTTCATTCTGATCCCCATCATGTTAATCGTATGTTAAATGTATGGTCATGGTGCTTATTATTTGCATAGGAACTTACTAATCTATGTAGCTTACTCCCCTTCCTTTCCCTTGTCTTATAGTGTCACCAAGCCAGCTCGAGGTTCAGAGATCGTCGGATATCCATTCACACTATCAACAATTATTTTGGTACCTATGAATTCAACATTTTGAGGTATGGCATGCATAGGGGACTTGGTCATTTTTTTATGTGTCATAATTGATTTGGCCAAATGTGTTTGCTTATATTGGTTAGTAATTCATTTTATATAAGGCCATTGGAAATGGGTTAATATTGGTTATAAGTATAATCATATAATGATGCCTTTCATGAACGATGTGTTGATGTCTTGGTTGTGGATGTTTGGTTGTATGTATATGCTTGGATTAGTTCTATGTTATGTTGTGTAGGTGTATGCATTAAAGGGTGGCAAAATGGTTTGGTAAATAGCCTTATTTTTGTCCACATGGGTAGACACATGGGCGTGTGTCTAGGCCGTGTGCGACACACGGCTTGCCCCACGAGCATGTGTATAAGCCGTGTGTTCCCTGCACCATAATTTGTCCAGCACAGAATGCCCAATATTGAGTACACAGGCAGAGACACGGTCGTGTGTCTCAGCCGTGTGAGGCCCACGGCCTTGGACATAGGCGTGTGAAGTTTGCACTAATTTAATGAAAAATCATAATTAGAAATCGACCACACGAACTAACACACGGGCGTGTGACTTGGCTGTGTGTCTTTAATTTGTTCTTGGGTGACAAACAGAGAGTTACATGGGTTTGAGACACGGGCGTGTGCGACCACACGGCTTGCCCACATGGGTGTGTCCCATATCCACATGGGCGTGTGACCCCTGTTTAGTGGAAAATTTTCTAAGTTTTGTAAAATTTTCTAAAATTCTCTGTTTAGTCCCAAAACACTTCCAAAGCATGTTTTGGGCGTCAGAGGCTCGTATTAGGGACTTTATGATTGAACACAAAAAGTTTTAATTTGGACAAAAATTTATGGCTCAGAAATGTATATTTGTTCGTATGATAAGTCCAGTAATGCCTCGTACCCTCTTCCAGCGTTGAATACGGATAAGGGGTGTTACACAGAGAATCACTTTGGACCTCATATTACTTTTCTTAATAATACTTATTAAGTTTTTATTGGTTTTAGTTTGTAATTTTTAATTATTTTTGGTTTATGGCTTGGTAACTTTTCTTTTGGGGATTATTGCATGGATGGATTATTCAAGCATAATAATCGGATAATGCATGATATCAGGCTGATGTAAAATTTGATATTGTTCCCTAGTTTTCGCTACATTGCAAATGAACCATTTTTGAAAAAATAAACCGATAAGGCAACTAATTTTCCAAAATGACTTGAAAAATGGTTTTTCTGCTGCACTAGTTTAACATCAAGTTTTTTTTAAAGAAGAGCAACAGACAAACAATTTTCTAAAACAACACTATCAATAATAAAATGAATCCTAAGTATACACAACCTAGTGAATGAATGCTTTTAAGCTAACTCAAAGTACAACTACAGTTTTCTTTAAAATGAATTTATTTTAGGTCTTCAAAAGTAACGTAAGTTAGCTTAGCCATTTCAGTGGCTAATGTAGCCTTCTCAATCTAGCCATAACATCTAGGCCGGGTTTTGGAGGTTCTAATCCAAGCCCAACCCAATAGTTCAGTCAGATCTGAAGCATCATAGTGGTTGCCAAAGTGACCTACTCGATCAATCATTCAATTAAAATACATTAAAACATAAAATTTAAGCATACAAACAATAGATGATTTATCACAATCATGCTTATAACAAACATAAAATCATCAAATATATCTCTTTCAAATAACAGAACAAAAAACCAGTAAAAGTGACAAACTACTTCAACGGACCTAAGTACATGCCAAAGCTAAACTCAGTCACAACGTCTTTACAAAATACAAGCTCTAGAGGCTTTGAGAGGATATTGCCTAATCATGAACTATTTGATTCGACTGCACGGAATTAAAAACTCAAATGTTGAGGTTTTTACAACTCAATGATGATATCCAAATTCTAACATTACCATATATTAAAGATAATTAAATACCATTGAAAATCATATCCAACAATTTGATCTTAGCAAAAATAAACCCCTAAAACATTTTTTATAACATCATTATCTACAACATGTTGAGTTATTTCAAATTAAATAAGAAAAATTCTTCAAACATTTTGATATCAATATAAAAATATGATTGAATGAGTTTCCGCAATAAGTCAGGATAACTCACACTTTTCATAAGAAATAAAAATTTGTCAATTTTCATGAATCATAAATAAATAAATAAATAAAATCACATTTTACAATTAGCCCAAGCAACACAAGATAGTAAAACATTTAGATACGCATATGTCTAGCTAAACACCTAATGATCAATGAGAATGATGCAAATGCTAAAAATGACAATACTCTGCTGCGCAATAAATACCACTTAATCAGTAACCAATCGAACACCAAACATTGAAAGCACAACAATGACAATAGTTTTGGACACTCAAGGCGGTCAATACAATGAACAATATGCAATGGTGGAGAATCCTGCACTTTATGGCATGCTGACTAAATCTAAAGAATTTCAATAAAGCATTTTTATTGTTTAATATAATTGCAATTTAAATAAAGCATCATTTAATCATTTAAGAAAAACTACACCAAATGAATTACTAATCAAAATAAGTTTAGAATGCAAAGAATCATAAAATAATTTTAAGTTATCAAGCAATTAAATTCACCACATTATAAGGCAATGAAAATTCAGATATCACAAACCAAAATTTTAAGTGTTCGTTGCTTAAAAGAAATCGAACCACAATGATCTTCATTTTCAACGATACACTTGACTCTTTTGACTTCAATAGAAAAACATACAAAATCATGGAAAATAATTTTAAATTATTAGTTCCATCGTGATTAGTCTCATTTTAATCTTAAACATATTTCAATTATTCAAAGTCAAAATAATTTCTAATTTAATCTTATTTTAAAGAATTCTTAACTCACTTAGGCTCTAATTAGTCAAGATAAAAATATAAATTGTTGAAAAATATGAAACTGGAAATTGAGTGCTAAGGGAGTGCCCACTACTTGGCCACAAAAACTGTGTAAAGACGGTTTCCTTATTTGAGATAAATGAATATTTATTGAATGATATTTATGGGTTGTGCTAAGTATATGGATCATATCTAGCCCATCAATGAACATCATGTTACTCGGGGAAACATATTTTAGAGATTGAATCAAATCAGACCACCCCATTTAATCCATTAGATCGTGAATATTGGATTGGATTGAAACTCTGATTGCTTAATGGCCAAGAGTTCATGTTTACATTACTTTTTAGTATTTTATTGTATTCAATGTATCTTATTGTTTTTTTAGTGGGATTGTAATAGATATTATTATGTTAGAAAATCTAGAAATAATCCATTTAATTGAGAGACTTTTATAGGTTATTAAACTAAGAGAATTAAACACTTAAGCTGTAACACCTCAATTTTGGCAGGTTTAAAGTTTACGTAACTAGCAGTAAAAAGTCTATCTAGCATAGTGTATTTCGCCTAAATGATGGTTTTGGCGTATACGTGTAGGTGTATAGAAACCACCACTTTAGTTTGTAAGAATTTGATTTCATGATTTTTTGTTATATTAAGAAGACGTTTGTGTTAAGGGAAAAAAGGGAAATATGGGATGAGTATTCGCCAAAGTTATAGTACGTCTTATTTATATATGATACTCTGTTAGTTAGATGTAATCTACTTAGAAACCAACTGTATATGTTAGCTTGATAATTTTGATAAAGGGAACTAATTTATTTTTTCCTCAAAAACTATAGGCCAATTAGAAGGAAAGTTTTGAAATGTATGACACTTGTTAAATTCCACTAAGCAAGATGATTCATATTTATATGTGAGTGTGTGTTTTGAAAGGGGGTTTTTCTTCATTCTTCTTCCTCTTCCTCAACTTGTATTTACCAAAACCTTTATTAAGTCTAAATGTATCATACATCAATGATCTAGAGGCGATAGTTCTTTTACGATAAGTAGTTACTTGGCATCAGGGTAGGTATTTCAACTTTGCATGTTAAGTACCAAATGAGTAAATATGTATTTGGTATTTGAGCAACGAGAATGTAACTATAAGATTTTTGCATGGGATTGTTAGCGATTGAAATGACAAGTAATTTGTATGTACAATAGTGTTAATAGTGAAATTATGTTTCTAAACAGTTATTGCTTCTGGTTGATGATGGATATCTGGATTTGGAGCCTTGAACTACAGTCCTGCACGTTTACTATTTGCATCAAGAGATGCCTGTAGAAAATTAATAAATTATGAATATGAAACTATGTAAAATATAGTTTGTATATGGATAGTGAATCCGATAATGTCAAGTATGTGATGATTGGTGTACAAGTATTGAAACATTGAAGTTTGGCTGAGTATGTATATTTTTGAAATGCGTGTTATGAAATATATGTTCTAATTAGGTGTATGTTAGTGAAGTAAAATATTTAATTTAGATCCTATCAATGCATGAAGAGTCTGTCAATAGAGTCTGCGTATGTTCATCGCGGTGGTTTCTGTTGGAGCCTGTTTGGACTAAAAGTCCATGACCATAGCACCTTATAAAAAAGAATAAAGTAATAGTGATTACCTAATGGAGATTCTCTACATGTCTCTTGTTAGTGATGGGAAAACTATACGTAATGTGAGTTTAGACAAATCCATATGGTAAACACAACAGCCAAGTAACTTCCTTTGTGGCGTGCTCTAAAAGAACTGCCATTGTTGCAAAATTGTAAAGGAATGTTTGTTGGTGTGATATAAAAGAGGTGCCTTCGTGGCTTATTCTAAGGGATTTCCTGTATGAAGGGTTCTGTATGAAACGATTTTACGTGTTTAGTATGGCATTTAAGTATGATCAGTGAAATTAAAATAGTATTGTATCTACTGGATTCCAGTTAAGTATGGAAAAAGTAAGTAACAATTGAAGGTAAAGGTCTAAAGATATTTAGAAAGGTATAAAGGAATTTCAAGATAAAGATGTCCTAAACTAATGTTCAAATTTATGTGTTTGAAGAATGTATCTGCCTCCTTTATTTGTGCTCGTTCATGACTTGTGATCGTGCTATTGATTATGGGTTAAGTTTGCAAATGAAGTGACTCAATGGTTGCATTGGTCATCATAATGAAATTTGAGTGGATATATGAATATAAAGATTAGAAGATACAAACGAAGAATTGGAATCATCGATGAGAAGTAGAAATGGGTTCAAAGTAAAGTTTGATACCTAGTGTTTACAAAAAAGATTAGAATGCAAGAAGGATTCGCCAAAAGTAAGATATATGTCAAAGAATAGTAAGATACACATCATGAATCATCAGCTACATTGTGCATGCATCAACTATAGTAAATGGTGTTCTTCTCAATAAGTTCTTATAAAATTATCTCTCTGTATATCTGTTCCAGGTTAGTATGTTGAGAGACTGTGCCAGGAGGGACGATGTAGGGATTACACCAAAGAAGTGGAGTATCGGTTTATTATGAATACATGAGCAAGCCTGGTGGCATTTTAACAATCAGTAGTACTATATAGAATACCATGATTAAGATCTATAACACCCAGCTCAGTGAAGCCTTAGTGTCTGGATATTGTTTAGGGAAATAAGATGAATGAGATAAGTTTCGAATATGTACAGTTTTCGAACTAAATCATGAAAACCCTTTGAGCACGCTTATGTTGCCTTGATGTTGGTGAGCAGTAGGTTAGCACATGGTGGTCAAGAAGTGTGTCTTGTTAGAAATGATTTGCCCAAAAGCTTTGATGGCATATAGAGTGGGCAGACCATGTTATAGATAAGGGAAACAATTTTTTTGTCGCGAGTTTACGTCAACAGTGTAGAATATCTTATAAGCTTGGCTTTGTGCTAGTCAAGATGGAAGGAACAAACCAAACGAGAAACAAAATAGTTAAGGACAAAAGGTAGGTATTCAATTAGTTTTCTTCAAAACTATAGATTTGGACAAGACCACTTAATGAATGATGTGACATCTAACAAGTTTCAATAAAACTCAGGTTGAGTTAAGTGTTTAATATAGGTTAAGAAAAAAATATTCTCTCTTTCTTTTCTTTAGATAATAGGACTAAAAGAAATGTGGGGTACTTCTTTGAACTAAGTTTGAGACCATGATGTTTGAACAAGATTTCTTTTAAGGTAGGGTAATGCCCAGTATTTAAGCGTGCTTTGAACTTAATAAGTACACTAATTGTTACTTCAAAGGATGAAGTGTTGTCTGCCCCACTAATGCTCTTAGCGTGTAAAGTGGGAGTGGAACCAATATTGGACTATGGTGAGAAACTACCTTCGAAAGGAATAAATCTTTAGGAAAAAGAAGTACAATAACGTATTAAGGAAACTTGGATGGTAAGGCCGTCGCCAATAAAGCATGACATGCCAAGTGTGATTAGTTAAGATACCAACTATGCCCTTACGAAATGACTAAGGACAAAGGGTGGATTAAGGCCTAAGGGTATGATGTGTAAATATATGTACTCCCATACATGTCTCTTTACAGTTGTCAAACATTTATTTGGTGGATTGTAAGGACTAGTACACGTGTCAAATATCCATAGGAACAAAGGTGAAATATCAAGGTATCTTGAGTAAGAAATGGGGGACATTTCTCCTTCTTCGAGAAGTAATCTTTGTTCATAAAAAGGGGAGAAACGAAGAGAAATCCTCTCATTCTTCAAGTTGAGTTGAAGATATGAATCTAGGCTTTGAGATACTCTTTCTTAAGGTAAGATTTGCAAGCTTACATACTAAGTCGTTAAGAAGCATGTAAGGCCCTAAAAATAGGTCTAGTAGTTTCAGGTAAGTTTACCGGGTTCTGAGTGAAAACTAGGAGTTGATCGGGTTTATTAGTGATTTTTTAAATTTAGTTAGCTTAATTTCATTTAAAAATCGGTAAATAATATTTAAAAAAAAATATCTTTAGAAAAATTAATTTTATGGTTTTAAATAATTTTTGGGTAAAATAAATATTTTGGGTCTAATTAGAATTGAAAAATAAATTAAAATGGGTGTTTAATTGAGATAATTTAAAATATTAACTAAATAAGACCATTTTGCAAAAACAAGGGAAATGTAAGAGTGGTTTTATAGCAAATTATCCTTATTTTCGAAATTTTGGAGGGAAAAGAGTATTTTGTAAAACAAGAGAAATGTGGTACTAGCTTGATGGCAATTTACCCAATTTTTGAAAGTCAGGTGGGGGTTTTCAATTTTAAAAACACTGCAACCACCTGACTTTGCACCCCATTTTTACCCAAATTGAAAGCTTTTTCTCTCATTTTTTAGCTCATTTTCATAAACCACATATTAGAGGATAGATCTAAACTTTTACTCTCTCAAAATTCTCTTCAAAATCTCCATAAAAGTTTTTCAAAGTTGAGCAAAAGTCATCTGAAATTTCTTCAAACATCTTGATTCAATCTTCAAAATTGATGATTTGTGATCAATTGAAAGTAATTCTCAACTTTAAATTCATTTTTAAGTTTTTTTAATCATTATTTGCTATTTAAGTTGATTAAAATGGAATTTTCAAGTTTTGATTTCTTTTTTCTTCAACATGGAACTCAACAATGGTGAATTCATGATTTTGAGTTGGAATCCAAGTTTTAAAGGATGTCTACGCTCAAAATATGTTTATTAAGAGAGTTTTACTCATAAAACATGAGATCAAACTCGTTTGGTTGATCAATTTTGATAAATTCATTTTTAATCAAGAAGATGAGTTGATTTTCTTGAAAATTTTAAAAGGATTTAATAGATGAAATTAACACTTAGGTTTTATGTTAATGGACTAGGAATGAAGTTTAAAAGTGGTTTGTAGTGCTAAGAAGGTCGTTTAGTTGATGAATATTATGTTTCAGCTTAATTGTGCAATTTTGGTAAGGTAGATTAGAGAAACGATTTAGATCCATATAGTTTATGAAATTTTGAATTTCTTGATATTAATGTTAGTTTGTGATGCATATTTATTCTCTATTAAAGCCTCATACTGAGATGAGGATGATGCTAATCGGATTTGAGGCTCAAGCTTACCTACTTGAACACACTTTTGTTTGAAAAACAAAGTGCAGAGGTAAGTGATTTTAAAGGCTATTGGTAAAATTGCCTAGTTATCTATTAAACCAATGTTTTAAATAGTGTTTTTAATTACTTAATCACATCTTATTTGGTTGGATTTGCAATAATTAATTTTATTTTTCAAGAGCATTATTGCAATTGGCGTTTGGAAAATTGTGTGTTAAGCTTTTGGCATGATTAATTTGGATTGAATGGATTGTTAATTGGAGAATGAGTTACAAAATTTTTGAGCACTTGATGTTGGTGTTATGATTTTTTTAAGATTCATGGACAAAGGCATTTCTTGTGCTTAATTATATTGATGTTGCAATCGTTAAGTTGCATGCTTTTAATGGCATTTTTACATCTTAAATTGAGTGCTTAAACATTGGATTTTATGCCTTATATGTATGATTATATTGGCAACTGTAACACCCCAAACCCAGCCCGGACGTTATGGCCGAATCTGGCGTGTCACATTCAAGTGTTTTAGCGAAAAACCTTGTTTTCATTGAAAACCCTTCCTTAAAATATGAGACCTTGATAAACTTATAAAAACTCTCTTTTCAATTGCGAAACCTTGTTTAAAATATATGATTGATGAAAACCTGTCATTTGAAAATTTAGTTACGGAAACGTATAAAAATATATATGATTTAAGAACTCATGTTCAACTTCTCGTAACTACAACGCATAAAAATATTAATCCAAATAATAACAAAAAGGGAAGGCCTTATCACAATCCGATCTGAAAATTTCTTGATAAACTAAAAACTTATATGCTTTTTAAAGGGAAACAAGTCCAAGTTGTCCTGCTAGTTGGCCACCCAGAGTCCCTCAAAACATCGAACCTTCTAATGAGCATCACCTGAGAAAAATAAAAGAAGGGGTGAGTTTTCGCAAACTCAGTGTTTACTACCCTCAACAAGCATAAAGCAAGCATTAACCATCGTAAAATCATACATGCAATGCAATGCAGTGCAGTCCCACCCCAATAATCCAGCCGCTACACATCAACTTCGTCTCCTGATAAACATCATGTGGGGATATAAATATCGACCCACCCAACCGATACACATCAATGGTAGCCCGGTTGCAGAACTACCTTCATTCATATATTGGGCTTAAAAGCCGTCGGTGGATCCACAATTGTCAAGCAACCATGCGATCCTCATATACTTCCTCCGTTCCATAATTCCCAACCTAGATTCAACCTAAGCAGAATATCGTATGTATGTAGTAGATATACATGTAACATCCATAAAACTTATATTCAACACATAGGGGTATTTTGGTCATTTTTGCCCTGAGAGCATTTCGATAATTTTGCATTTATTGTGGGTTTTTAGTTACCTTGGCCCGTTAACAAATCTCATGAGCTAAGATGAACGAATACTATGCACCAGGTAGGATTCCAGAGAAGAGGAGGTGTGTTGTTATGACCACTTAAGTACCAAGCTTTCCCTAGATCCAATCCTAGACATGCATATACCCGTTGCCACATCTTAACCCTATGACTTGTCCACGGTCTCATTTAATTAATTAAATTTTATGTAGTCATCATAAACTAGGCCCAAAACTCCTTACAAAGCCTAGAGAAATCCACATACCTGTATATGGCCCACTAGGCCCAATCATATTTATATGGCCCATTAGGACTAAATCACATTTATATAGCCCATTAGGCCCAAATCACATTCATATGGCCCATTAGGCCCAAATCACATTTATAGTCATGCTCACATATGAAATTTCCATCACATAGCATCAATTATCAATTTTCGCCTATTATGGCCCAACAGCCCATCGGCCCATTAAGCCCATTCAGGCCGATTGGCCAATTCATAGCCGAAGTCCTGGAATCGTCCATGGGGCCTCAGATAACCTATCGGTTTCCCTCTTACGAGTATTCGCGCACTCACAAGTCTGTTGTAGCCAAACTTTTGACTTTTTGGTATTTCGGCATTTCGAGATTTGCCGATTTATTGTATGTGTGTAGTGTATGTACACACCTGGTAAGAAAGCGTGCTGCGATCTTCCTAGCCACAAACCTACAATTGATATCACTTAAGAATTAATCTCACATACTTATCGAATACTTTACCAAAACCGAAATCTCACCTTAACCTTACTTGAAACGCCAAGCCTTAATAGCTTTCCCTTGATCACTAACCACGAGTACTTTTCAGATCTGCATTAACCTTTATCGTTAAAAACATAATAGGTGACTTGTATCAAACATATGTCACCCTTTTCTACTAAATCCTATTCGGCCAACCCTTACTAAGTGAAGAACACTTACCGAAGTCTCACACCTGAGGAGCAAATCGGCAGGGATCTAAAAGACTGGGATTCGATACTAATCCTACCAAAACCGATAAGAAGAAGTGAGGAACAGAGTAATTTATACTTAGCAAAACCAATTGGAAGAACAAAGCACTTACACCTAGACGAACTGATTAGAAATAGTAGTGGCGGCAACAAGGGTATTCGGCCCTTGCGATTTGTATGGCAAAAAGAGGGTTATTCGGCTCCAAGGGAAAAGAAAAGAAAAAGTCAATTAGACTGAAAGTGAATAAAAAAGATTTGAGTAAAGGAAGAATGGAAAATAGGCACAAGAACACAAAAGAAGAACAAGGGATTTTCAGCTTTTGGATCTTAGAGAGAAAAAGAAAAAAAAAGGTTTTTGGCAACAAAGTGAAGAAGAATTCGGCATTAGCCTGGAAACCCTACATTCAACACCTATATATAGCCTCTATAGCTAAATTTCCCATGCCCAAATTCCCAATTCGGCTCCACCTCTTCTTAACTCATCATCTCCTAGTTTTTCTCCCTGATAACCCCTTAATTCCTACATCAAATTTCTCCTCTTATCACTCTTTACAGAGTTCCTTCCTACGCCACCTCTGTCCAAGTCTTAAGCAAAAAAAAATCCCTCTTTTGCGCAAGGTGGGATTTGAACCCTATGCCCAATTGCCTTGCCTTGCATGTGACGCCACTTGCCACTCTACCATAAGGCTTCCTTGTGTCTAATTCTTCCTTCATTTATTCAAAAGCCCACCTACCTACCATCAAGGTTCTTTTAATAGTTAACCCAAAATTTCTTTTACCCCTAGGTTCGACTCAAACCTTAACCGAGACCTACTATCACATAATTAACACTTAATCGGGAATACTAAGCACGCTTTTTATTAGAACCGAAGAAAAAAAGAAAATTTGGGATTTCGGGATTTTCTAAGCATTATAACTCTACCCCTTAAAAGAAATTTCGTCCTTGAAATTTTACCTAATTCAAACAGTTGAGGATATTGCCATTGCATCAGTTCCTCAAATTCCCAAGTAGCCTCCTCAGCCTTGTTATTACGCAAAAGTACTTTGACTAATGGAATGAACTTCCTTCTTAGTACCTTAACATCACGTCCAATTATTTGTATGGGCTCTTCCTCGAAGGCTAGGTCTGGCCTGACCTCGAGCTCCTCAATCGACACGACATGTGAAGGGTCCGAGCGGTACCGTCTTAGCATGGAGACATGAAACACGTCGTGGATTTGGCTTAGTTCAGAAGGTAATTCTAGCTGATAAGCGACTGGCCCAATCCGCCTTACAACCCGATATGGCCCAATGAACCTTGGGCTTAGCTTACCCTTCTATCCAAACCTTAACACCTTCTTCTATGGAGAGACCTTTAGAAAAACTAAGTCCCACACTGCATACTCTATCTCTCGTCGTTTAAGGTCAGCATATGACTTCTGCCTCTCTGATGCCTCCTTCAACCAATCCCGGATCAATCTCACATTATCCTCAGTATCTGCTACTAACTCAGGGCTTAAAACTCTCCGTTTTCCCAACTCTATCCAACATGTTAGAGTTCAACACCTTCGCCCATACAGTGCCTCATATGGAGCCATCCCAATACTTACTTGATAGCTATTATTGTACGCGAATTCAGCCAAAGGCAAATAGTCCTCCCAGCTACCTCAGAACTCAATCATGTATCCCCTCAACATATCTTCCAATACTTGGATCACACTTTTCGACTGTCCATCAGTTTGAGGGTGGAATACCGTACTGAAGTTCAACCTAGTACCCAATGCCTTATGCAGCTTGTTCCAAAATCGTGAAGTGTAACGTAGGTCCCTAGCAGATATTATGGATACTGGCACTCTATGCAATCTTACAATCTCCGCCACATACAACCTAGCTAGCTTTTGAAATGAGTAATCGGTGCGAACCGACAGAAAATGGGCAGACTTGGTTAACCGATCCACTATAACCCATATCGAGTCTTTCTTAGTAGGCGTCAAGAGTAGCCCACTAACAAAGTCTATAGTAATCCTTTCCCACTTCCGCAGTGGAATCTTTACTGGTTGAAGCAACCATGAAGGCAACTGATGTTCCGCCTTCACCTTTTGACAAATTAGGCATTTGATTACGAACTCCATAGCCTCGCGCTTAAGTCCAGGCCACCAATAAAGCTCATGCAAATTCTGATACATCTTGTTTCCACCAGGATGCATAGCATAGAGGCTGCTATGTGCTTCCCACAGAATAGACTATCTTAGATCATGTTCTTTGGTATACACATTCTTCCACGAAAACACAACACTCCTTCACTATTTAACCTAAAGTCTGATGTCTCCCAATTCTCTATTTGTTTAAAATGAGCACCCAAAGTCTTATCCACTAATTGCTTATTTCTTATCTGCTCGACTCACACCGGATTTACTTTAAGCTCAGCTAACAAGTTACTATCATCCAGCAAACTTAAACGGACGAGCATAGCCATCAAGTCTGACTTAACCCTATGACTCAACGCGTCAGCTACAACATTCACTTTGCCAGGGTGGTATTCAATCGTACAATCATAATCCTTCAATAGTTCCACCCATCTACACTGCCTAAGGTTTAGCTCCTTTTGGGTAAGGAGGTATTTCAAACTCTTGTGGCCCGAATAGATTACGCACTTCTCTCCGTATAAATAATACCTCCATATTTTTAGTACGAAAACCACCGTAGCTAGCTCCAAGTCATGGGTTGGGTAATTCAGCTCGTGAGTCTTAAGTTGTCATGACGCATACGCAAGCACCTTTCCTTCTTGCATCAATACACATCCCAAGCCTACATGCGACGCGTCACTATAAACCGTAAACTCCTTCTCAGGCACTGGCTGAATCAACACAGGGGCCTCAATTAAAACTTTCTTATGTTTTCCAAAACTTTCTTACTGCTTGTCCGTCCAAACAAACGTACCCCCTTCCTTAACAACTTAGTTAAAGGTGCAGCAATTACTGAAAAGCCCTCAACAAACCTCCTATAATACCCAGCCAAGCCCAAAAAACTTTGAATTTTCGATGCCGACTTGGGTGTTTTCCAGTCTAACACTGTTTCAATTTTTTGGGTATCCACCTTAATCTCCCCAACTGACAGCATATGTCCTAGAAAAGTAACCTCCCTTAGCCAAAATTCGCACTTACTAAATTTGGGATACAGCTGCTTCACCCTCAAAATCTGCAACACAATCCTCAAGTGTGTATCATGCTCATCCTCATCTCTTGAGTACACCAAAATGTCATCTATAAAAACTACCACGAACTGATCCAAGTAGGGTTGGAAGACCCGATTCATAAGATCCATAAAAGCGGTAGGTGCGTTCGTCAGCCCTAATGGCATCACCAAGAACTTGTAGTGCCTATAACAAGTTCTGAAGGCTATCTTATAAACATCCGCCTCCTTAACCCTCAATTGGTGATACCCCGAACGCAGGTCAATCTTCAAGAAAATGAAAGTTCCCCTAAACTGATCAAAAAGATCATCGATTCTTGGCAGAGGGTACTTGTTTTTAATAGTTAACTTGTTGAACTGCCGGTAGTCGATGCACATTCGCCACGACCCATATTTCTTCTTTACAAATAACACTAGTGCTCCCCACGGAGACATACTTGGTCGAATGAATCCTCGATCCAACAATTCCTAAATCTGTGCCTTCAGTTCTACCAACTTATTTGGTGCCATCCGATAAGGAGCGATGGAAACTGGAGCCGTACCAGGTAACAACTCGATTTCAAATTCTACTTCCCTGCTGGGTGGCAACCTGGGCAGCTACTCAGAAAAGACATCAGGAAATTCCCTAACTATTCTCAACTCCTTAATAGTAGGGCTTTTAGCCTCCGTATCACTAATATAAGCCAAATCGGCTTCGCATCCCTTTCGTACCAACTTCTCAGCCCTTAATGCAGAAATCACATTTGACAAATAATTTCAGCGTTCACCAATCACCACCACCTCCTTATCCTCCATCGTTCTTAACACCATGTGCTTTGCAGTACAATCCAAGGTGGCTCAGTGTTTCACCAGCCAATCCATTCCTAAGATTAAATCAAACTCGCTAAACGGCAGTTCCATCAAATCTGCTAAAAAGGTAACCCCTTGGACTACTAAGGGTACCTCCCTAGACAACTTATTCACTCCCACTGACTGACCTAACGGACTTATCACAGTCATCCCATTCGCAGTATTTTCAAACATATCACCCAAAGGTTCAGTCATATTACATACAACATATGAATGCGTCGATCCAATATCAATTAATGTTGTATAAGGTAACTCATATATAAAGAACATACCCATTATCACATCTGGGGCATCCCCGTCTTCTTGGCAATGAGCAACATAAACCAAAGCTGGCTGCCTTGCCTCAGCATGACCTGTATTTCTGCCTGGTGCTCCAGATCCACGTCCATTGCCTTTACTGTCCCTGGCCTACCCACGACCCCTTGGCGACAGCTGACCACCCCTTGGTGGCTGAGCACCACCTTAACCCATGACTGGCACTTGACTTAGCTTTCTAGGGCAATTCCTGATCCTATGCTCCATAGACCCACAAGCTAAACAAGCTCCCATCTTCTTCCAACGTTCGCCTCCATGGCTTCTCCGACAATCAGCACAAGGTGGCACCCCTGGATTAACAGTAAGGGGCCCTGCTCTAACTGGCCCATTAACTCTGGCCCTAGCCCTAGGCCACTGCCCAACACCAGGAGTCTCAGCCTCTCTTTTATTCTTACCCCTTTCTTTCTCCTGATTTAGGCGCTCAATGCGCTTTACCTCCTTTGCTATCTTTGCTTTCTCCACCAATTTTGAGAAAACTCGCTCCTTTTGTGGAGCTATCAATACCTTGAGTCTATCTCTAAGTCCATCCTCAAACCTAATGCAACGCTCATAGTCCGTTGCCACCATAACTCTTGCATACCTACTAAGGCGTAGAAATTTTACCTCATACTTCGCCACAGATTTGTTTCCTTGGGTCAAGTTCAGGAACTCCTTCCTTCTAGCATCCACATAACTTGCACCTACATACTTCCCTTGAAACGTAGTCTTGAAGAACTCCCACATGACCTGCTCAGGTTGGGTGCCCTCTTTCACTGTTAGCGACCATTGGTAAGCTTCTTGCCTAAGTAGTGACACCGCCCCTTTCAGCTTTTGTTCAGGTGAACAGTCTAAGTCCTCCATTATCCTTTCAGTGGCCTCCAACCAGTATTCCGCCACGTTAAGAGCCACACCAGCCATGCTCTTAAAGATCTCAACCCTATTTGAACGAACTCATTCCGGAATAGACCCCCGATATCCTGTGCCGTTATTGGGCCCAGCAACCCTTTTCAAAATCCTCGGTATTGCCTACGAAAATACATCTTCTCCTGCAGCCCAGTCATACGACCCATTCCTAGCCACCGGTGAGGCCGGAGCCCTATCTACTCGAACATTTGGCATATGGCCCGATGCCGACGATTCAGCCCTAGCACTTCTGCGGCCTCGGCCACGGCCTCTTACACCTCTTCTCGCACTCATCATCGATTCACGTATTTTCTAAATTAAAAATTTTAAGAAGTTTTAGTTAGTTTTAATAATTAAACGATGTCTTATGAAAGTATTAAAAATAGGAGTGTTTTCGAAAATCCACTACAGTTTCAAGATCCTATGGGCTTCAATTTCACTCTATATCATCTAAATTAGCCCTCTAACTATCGATTGTATATTAATTTAAAAATGCTTAAGAATAAAATAACTTACTTAGTTCGACGTCGTAGACTCGGTGTGCCACTTAGTAAGACTTTCCTTTTTCCAAAATGTTGTGATCCAAAATTTTTTTTAAGTAGAAAAAAGAAACCAAATAACAAGGCCCACTTCACAGCTCGAGTTTTACAGCCGAGCTCTAATACCACTAAATGTAACACCCCAAACTAGGCCCGGACGTTATAGTCGAATCTGGTGCATCACATTGAAGTGTTTTAGCGAAAAACCTTGTTTTCATTGAAAACCCTTCCTTAAAATATGAGACCTTGATAAACTTATAAAAACCCTCTTCTCAATCGCAAAAGCTTGTTTAAAACATATGATTGATGAAAACCTATCATTTTAAAATTTAGTTGCGGAAACGTAGAAAAACATACTATAATTTAAGAACTCATTTTCAACTTCTCGTAATTACAACGCATAAAAATATTAATCCAAATAATAACAAAAACGGAAGGCCTTATCACAATCCGGTCTAAAAGTTTCTTGATAAACTAAAAATTTATATGCTTTTTAAAAGGAAACAAGTCCAAGTTGTCCTGCTAGATGGCCACCCAGAGTCCCTCCAAACATCGAACCTTCTACTGAGCATCACTTGAGAAAAATAAAAGAGGGGGTGAGTTTTTGCAAACTCAGTGTGTACTGCCCTCAACAAACATAAAGCAAACATCAACCACCGTAAAATCATACATGCAATGCAATGCAGTGCAATCCCACCCCAATAATCTAACTGCTACACATCAACTCCGTGCCCCGATACACATCATGTGGGGATATAAATATCAACCCACCCAACCGATACACATCAATGGTAGCCCGATTGCAGAACTACCTTCATTAATATATTGGGCTTAAAAGCCATTGGTGGATCCACGATTGTCAAGCAACCATGCGATCCTCACATACTTCCTCCGTTCCATAATTCCTAACCCAGATGCAACCTAAGCAAAATATCGTATGTATGCAGCAGATATACATGTAACCTCCATAAAACTTATATTCAACACATAAGGGTATTTTGGCCATTTTCGCCCTTAGGGGCATTTCGATAATTTTACCTTTATTGCGGGTTTTTACTTACCTTGGCCCGTTAATAAATCTCGTGAGCTAAGATGAAAGAATACTATGCACCAGGTAGGAATCTACAGAATATGAGGTGAGTCATTAAGACCGCTTAAGTACCAAGCTCTCCCTAGATCCAATCCTAGACATGCATATACCCGTTGCCACAACTTAACCCTATGACTTGTCCACGGTCTCATTTAATTAATTAAGTTTTATGCAGTCATCATAAACTAGGCCCAAAACCCTTTACAAAGCCTAGAGAAATCCACATTCCTGTGTATGGCCCACTAGGCCCAATCATATTTATATGGCCCATTAGGCCCAAATCACATTTATATGGCCCATTAGGCCCAAATCACATTCATATGACCCATTAGGCCCAAATCACATTTATAGTCATGCTCACATACGAATTTTCCATTACATAGCATCAATTATCAATTTTCGCCTCTTATGGCCCAACAGCCCATCGACCCATTAAGCCCATTCTGGCCCGGTTGGCCAATTCACAGCCCAAGTCCATGGAATCACCCATGGGGCCTCACATAACCTATCGATTTCCCCCTCACGAGTGTTCACGTACTCGTAAGTCTGTTGTAGCCAAACTTTCGGCTTTTCTGCATTTCGGTATTTCGGGATTTGCCAATTTATTTTGTGTGTGTGCAGTGTATGTATACACTTGGTAAGAAAGCATGCTGCAATCTTCCTAGCCACGAACCTACAATCAATATCAATCAAGAATTAATCTCAGATACTTATCGAATACTTTACCAAAATAGAAATCTCACTTTAACTTTACCTAAAATGCCAAGCCTTAAAAGATTTCCCTTGATCACTAACCACGAGTACTTTTCAGATCTGCATTAACCTTTATCGTTAAAAACATAATGGGTGACTTGTATCCAATATATGTCACCCTTTTCTACAAAAGCCTATTCGACCAACACTTACTAAGTGAAGAACACTTACCAAAGTCTCACACCTGAGGTGCAAATCGTAGGGATCCAAAAGACTGGGATTCAATACTAATCCTACCAAAATCGATTAGATGAAGTGAGGAACAGAGTAATTGATACTTAGCAAAACCGATTGGAAGAACAAAGCACTTAAACCTGGACTGACCGATTAGAAATATTAGTGGCGGCACCAAGGGTATTTGACCCTTGCAATTTGTATGGCAAAAAGAGGGTTACTCGGCTCCAAGGGAAAAGAAAAGAAGAAGTCGGCTAGACTGAAAGTGAATAAAAAATATTTAAGTTAAGGAAGAATGGAAAATCGACACAAGAACACAAAAGAAGAACAAGGGATTTTCGGCTTTTGGATATTGGTGAAGGAGAATTCGGCATTAGCCTGGCAACCCTACATTCGGCACCTATATATAGCCTCTATAGCCGAATTTCCCATGCCTAAATTTCCAATTCGGCTCTACCTCTTCTTCACTCCTCATCTCCTAGTTTTTCTCCCTAATAACCCCTTCATCCCCTCTTCAAATTTCTCCTCTTATCACTCTCTACAGAGTTCATTCCAATGCCACCTCAGTCCTACTCTTAAGTAAAAATAAATCCCTCTTTTGAGCAAGGTGGGATTCAAACCCCATACCCCGTTCCCTTGCCTTGCATGTGACGCCACTTGCCACTTCACCACAAGGCTTCCTTGTGTCCAATTCTTCCTTCTTTTATTTAAAAGCCCACCTACTTGCCATCAAGGTTCTTTTAACTGTTAACCCATAATTTCCTTTACCCCTAGGTTTGACTCAAACCTTAACCGAGACCTACTGTCACATAATTAACACTTAACCGGGAATACTAAGCATACTTTTTATCAGAACCGAAGGAAAAAAAGAAAATTCAGGATTTTTAGATTTTTGGGGCGTTACAGCAACATTGCATGGTGGATCCATTCGATATATTTGGCATGCCATAAGATTTGTGAGTACTCACCATTATATATATTATTTGTGAGCATATGGCTCAAAAAGTTCTGATTTTTTTTATTAAATAAGGGCTTGTATCTTCACTCAAGGGACTGTAAGGTGATATAAGAGAGCGTGTGGCTTCAATCCGCTCAACTCGAGACCATTTCTAATATATCAGAGTTTGGAGGTCCATTTATCCAATGTATGATCATATGTTTAAATATTGTCATGAATGTATTTTGCCAATATAAGTGTATGCTTATAAGTTAAATTATGATTTCATATGCCATATTAAATTAGAATTATATTCATGGAATAGCATATGTTATTATGATTATAATATGTGATATTGTGAATGAAATTTTAATGCTTAATTAGCCAGGATCTTTGCATGAATTGGGTATGATTTACTTATTGTTTTTACGATCATTCACTGAGCTTTTTAAGCTCACACCCTCACATCTTTGTGTAGAGACTTTTCTGGCTTGAGGAGTTGAAGAGTGAGTGTAGGACCAATCCAGGATTAAGACTTAGTAGTAGCTTAAGGATTCTTCATTAGAAACAATAAGGGGCATTGTGACACTTATTTGGACTAGATTTCTATCAACTGTAATGGACATTGGACATTTATTTTTGTGATATTATAATTACTTTAATGCTTGATTTTTATGCATAATTATTGTGTTGTTTATGATATGTTGATTAGAGTTTATATGGTGATTTAGAACATGGTGTTTGAAGCATTTATTTTATACTAACATAGTTTAATTGTAGCTTGACAAGAAGTGGAATGCTTGTCGCTAAGGTATGTACATTGTGTGATATAAATGATGGTTGCTAAGTATGATTGTAATTTAGTTCTAAAACTTGATTAGATTAATTGAATCCTTTGACGATAGAGAAACTCGATAATATTTTAAAATTAGACTTATGAGTGTTAAAATTTTGTGGAAATATTCTTAGATAATATTTTGGGTAATGTATTAAATGTTTATAAAATTTACATTTTAGTTCCTATTAATAAAATAATAATTAGACTTAGTAAATGAACTCGATTAAAATTGATATGTTCAAGGCTTGCATAAATTGTCTAAAATAAGGTTGGTAATCATTTTGAACTAAAAACATGACTGTTTAACTTTAGATAGTAAAATTACCAAAATAAACTTAGGGTTAAATAATTAGAAATAGTTTTAAAAATGGTTCACAGTATCTCCTCCGCATTAAAATTTGATAGTTAATTAGTTACAATTTTTTGGTGTTACAAAGTTGGGGTGTGTTTTGGGTGGTCTTGAGTTGGAGAGTCACTGCGATGGCTATTTTGTCTCTTTGAATTTAGGCTAGAGTGTCACAATTGGTGGTATCAGAGCCTAAGTTTTATTAAACATAAGAGGTCGTGGATTTTGTAATGCTGAAGTCTAGCTTATCTGATAGTATTACTTGAAATTACATGTTTTACCTTTGCGTGTTCCTTGTTTTTTATAAATTGTTTTATGGGGTAGGAATTGGAAACACAATGCCCTATAGGAAATTATACTTAGTTAAGCCTTGGATCACTTGTCGCTACTCACTCCTAATACATTTTCTCTTTTTTTTATAGTATTTAATATATGTTATTCCTCCGAGATGTGAACGGGGTAGTTAAGATTAGGACACATCACCACAATCATGTGATGATGTTCATATGGGTCTAGTTGAAAACTTTTTGTCTGAGATGATCAAGGCATTGTAGCGTATCGCTGGTGTTAATGCTACTCCTATTCGTCAGGGATTACCATTAGAGCATTTGCGTGCTCTAGGTGGTAAGGAATTTCAATGAGTTAGGGGTGCAGACCTTACTCGTGCTGAATACTAGTTTGAAGGAGTTACCCATATCCTTGGTTAGAAGGGTTGTTCTGACAAGGATAAGATTGGGTGCTACGTGTCATTGCTTGTTGATTAGGCTCATCACTGGTGGAGGACAGTCGAGCGTGGAATTGCACCAAAGAGTGAATTGAGACTTTTTCTTGGAGTCTTTCTTGAGGAAGTTCATGGGAAAGCAATATCTAGAGGCGATGAGATGCGAGTTTAAGTATCTCCATACCTAGAAGGAGTTAAACTTAAGACTATGGCACTAGATTGAGCTGCTGAAGGACTACGATTGTGTAATTAAATATCATCCGAGAAAGGCAAATGTTGTTGTTGATTCTTTGAGTAGGAAGTTTTTGGTTGTCTTGAAGGTGATGTTCACTAAGTTCTCAATTTTCGAGGATGGTGGTTTGTTGACTAAGCTTCAGGTGAAGCCGGCCCTATCACAACAAATTCAAGAGGGACAGTCATTCGATGAGAGTTTGGCGTGTCGAATCCGTCAAGTTGAGTTGGGTGTTCTTGGAGATTTTAATCTTAATGCGAAAGGTGTCCTTTCTTTTAGAGATCAGATTTGTGTTCCGATAGATGAGGATCTAAGACATATGATCCTTAATGAGGCTCATAATAGTTCATATGCTATGCATCTTGGTGGGAACATAATGTATTTGGATCATCAGGTTTTGTATTAGTGGTCTAGGTTGAAGAGAATGTAGCTGCTTTTCTTGCTCGATGTTTAGTTTGCTGAGGGTTAAAGCTGAGCATCAATATTCATCTGGGTTACTTCAGCCGATTAGGATTTTATAGTGGAAATTGGAGCGGATCACGATGGATTTTGTTTCGGGTTTGCTATTGACTCTATCTTCGAGAGACTCAGTGGGTGAAGTGGATCGGTTTACGAAGTGTGTGCATTTCTTACCTGTGTGTACGACTTACTATTTTCAGTAGTTGGTCGAGCTTTATGTTAGGGAGATCGTCAGATTACATGGAGTTTCAGTTTCTATCATATCGAACAGAGATCCATGATTTACATCGAGGTTTGGAAGACATTGTGTGAGGCTATAGGTTCAAAGCTTCACTTTAGAACAACGTATCATTTGCAGTCATATGGTTAGTCTAAGAGGGTGATCTAGATTCTCGAGTATATGCTTCGAAATTGTTCTATTGATTTTTTTGGCAATTAGGATCGACATTTGTCGTTGACTGAGTTTGCGTACAATAATATTTGCCAGAGGAGTATTCAGATGGCTCCGTTCAAGGAACTTTATGGTAGGAAGTGTAGGACTCCACTATATTGGTCTAACATAGAGGAGAAGAGGAACTTGGGTCTGGATCTGGTTCGTGAAATCGAGGACAAGGCAAAACTTACTTTTGAATGGTTGAAGGCTTCTTCAAATAGGTAGAAATCTTATGCCATCTTGATACGTAGAGATATCGAACATCAGGTTGGTGATAAGGTGTTTTTGAAGGTCTCAACTTGGGAAAAGGTTTTGAGGTTCGGGCAAAAGAGTAAGCTTAGTTCGAGGTTCATTGGGCCTTACGATGTTATTGATTAGATTGGACTAGTTGCTTATTGTCTTTGTTGCCGCCTGAGCTTGAATGTATTCACGATGTCTTCCATGTTTCCATGCTTCGGAAGTATAGATCAGATCCTTCTCATATTGTTCTTATTGTGAAGATTGAAGTTTCATTTGATCTTTTGTATGAGGAGCAACCGATTTTGATATTAGGCTGTGAAGTCAAGGTGCTATGCAACAAGACAGTTTTATTGGTGAAAGTTTTGTGGCGCAACCATAAGACTGAAGAAGCTACTTGGGAGTCGGAAGATATCATCATGCATCAGTATCCATATTTGTTCAATTTAGGTACATTTCGAGGACGAAATTTCTTTTAAGAGGGGGAGATTTGTAATGCCCTCAAAATAGGTCTAGTAGTTTCAAGTAAGTTTACCGTGTTTTGAGTCAAAATTAGAAGTTAATTAGGTTTATTAGTGATTTTTTTAAATTTAGTTAGCTTAATTTCATTTAAAAATTGGTAAATAATATTTCAGAAAATAGAAATATTTTTAGAAAAATTAATTTTATGGTTTTAAATAATTTTTCGGTAAAATAATATTTTGGGTCTAATTAGAATTGAAAAATAAATTACAATAGGAGTTTAATTGAGAGAATTTAAAATATTAACAAAATAGAATCATTTTTCAAAACAAGGGAAATGTAAGAGTGGTTTTATAACAAAAAAAAAATCCTTATTTTTTGAATTCTGGAGGAAAAGGAGTATTTTGTAAAATAAGGGCAATATGGGAGTGCCCTGATGACAATTTCCCTAATTTTTTAAAATCAAGTAGGGGTTTTCAGCTTTAAAAACACTACAACTACCTTACTTTGCACACCATTTTCACCCGAATTAAGAGCTTTTCTCTAATTTTTTTTGCTTATTTTTATAGGCCACATATTAGAGAATGGATCTAAACTTTTTACTCTCTCAAAATTCTCTCCAAAATATCCGTAAAAAGTTTCCAAAGTTCAGCATAAGCCATCCAAATTTTTTTCAAGGATCTTGATTCAATCTTCTAAATTGATGATTTGGGATCAGTTGAAGGTAATTCTCAACTCTAAATTCATTTTTAAGTTGCTTTCAATAATTATTTTCTATTCAAATTGATTAAAATGGTTTTTCAAGTTTTGATTTCTTTTTTCTTGAACATGGAACTCAACAATGGTAAATCCATGATTTTGAGTTGGAATCCAAGTTTTAATGGATGTCTAAACTCAAAATATGTTTATTAAGAGGCTTTTAATCATAAAATAAGAGATTAAACTCGTTTGGTTGATTAATTTTGATAAATTCATTTTTAATCAATAAAATGAGTTGATTTTCCAAAAAAATTTAAAACGATATAATAGATGAAACTAACACTTAGTTTTTATGTTGATGGACTGGGAATGAAGTTTAGAAGTGGTTTATGGTGATTAGAATGTCGTTTAGTTGATGAATTTTATGTTTCGTCTTAATTGTGCTATTTCGGTAAGGTAGATTAGAGAAACGATTTAAATCCATATAGTTTATGAAATTTCAACTTTCTTGATGTTAATGTTAGTTTTTAATGCAGATTTTGTCTCTGTTAAAGCTTCACACCGGGATGAGGCTGATGGTAACTGGATTTGAGACTCAAACTTACCTACTTGAACACACTTTTATTTGAAAAACAAGGTGTGAAGGTGAGTGATTTTAATGCCTATTGTTAAATTTGTCTGTTATGTATTGAAGTTTTAAATAGTGTCTTTAATGACTTAATTGCATCTTATTTGGTTGGATTTGCAAAAATTAATTTTATTTTACAAGAGCATTATTGTAATTGGCTTTTGGAAAACTGTGTGTTAAGTTTTTTGCATGATTAATTTGGATTGAATGGATTTTTAATTGGAGCATGAGTTACTTGATTCGTGGACAAAGGCATTTGTTGTGCTTAATTTTATTTATGTTGAAATTGTTAAGCTACATGCTTTGAATGGCATTTTCACATCTTAATTTAAGCGCTTGAACATCAGATTTTATGCCTTGTATGTATGATTATATTGGCAACATTGAGTTGGCATGCTATATGATTTGTGAGTACTCACCATTATATGTGTTATTTGTGAGCAGATGGCTCAAGAAATTATGATTTTTAGAGAAAATAAGTGAGTGTTGAGCTTATTTCTCCACTCAATAGGACTGTGAGACGATATAAGGGAGCATGAGGCTTCAGCCCGCTTAACCCGGGACTGTTTATGATATGTAGGAGTGTGGAGATCCATTTATCCAATGTATGATCATACATTTAAGTATTGCCATGGATGTATTATGCCAATATAAGTGTATGCTTATAAGCTAAATTATGATTTCATATGCCATATTAAATTGGAATTTTTTTATGAAATAACATATGTTATTATGATTATAATATGTGATATTGTGACTGAAATTTTAATGCTTAATTTTCCTGGATTTATACATGAATTGGGTGGGATTTACTTATTGTTTTTACGATCATTCACTGAGCTTTTTAAGCCCACACCCTCACACCTTTATGGAGAGACATTTTAGGCTTGAGGAGTTAAGAAGTGAGTGCAAGGCCGATTTAAGATTAAGGCTCGGTAGTAGCTTAAGGATTCTTCTTTAGAAACAATAGGGGACATTGTGGTACTTATTAGGACTAGATTTATATCAATTGTAATGGACATTGTACATTTATTTGGAATTTTATTTTGGTTATATTATAATTACTTTAATGCTTGATTTTTATGCTTATTTGTTTTGTGGTTTATGGTATGTTGATGAGAGTTCATATGGTGATTAAGAACATTGTGTTTAAAACATGTATTTTATACTAACATAGTTTTATTGTAACTTTCCAATGAGTGGAATGCTTATGGCTAAGGTATGTACCTTGTGTGATATAATTGATGGTTGCTAAGTATGATTATAATTTAGTCTTAAAACTTGATTAGATTAATTGAAGCCTTTAACGATAGGAAAACTCGATAATATTTTAGAATTAGACTTGTGAGTATTAAAATTTGGTAGAAATATTCTTACATAATATTTTGGGTATTGTATTAAAAGTTTATAAAGTTTACGTTTTATTTTCTAATAATAAAATAATAATTAGACTTAGTAAATAAACTCGATAGAAATTGAAATTTTTAGGGCTTGCATAAATTGACTAAAATAAGGTTGGTAATCATTTAGAAATAAAAATTGGACTGTTTAACTTTAGATGCTAAAATAACCAAAATACCATTAGGGTTAAATAATTAGAAATAGTTTTAAAAAATAGTTCACAAAATTGCTTCCGCATTAAAATTTGATAGTTATTTAGTTAGAATTGAGGTGTTATAAGGTTGGAGTGTGTGTTGGGTGGTCTTGAATTGGAGAGTCATTTCGGTGGCTATTGTGTCACTTCAGATTCAGTTCAGTCTTTTCTGGTCGAGTTGGTGTGTCACAATTGGTGATATCAGAGCCCAAGTTTTGTTCAACATAAGAGGTCGCAGATTTTGCAATGCTGAAGTCTAGCTTATCTAATAATATTTCTTGATATTGCATGCTTTACCTTTGTGTATCCTTTGCTTTATAAATTATTCTATGGGGTAGGAATTGGGAACACAATGCCTTATAGAAAATTATACTTAGTGAAGCCTTGGACCATTTGTCGCTGCTCACTTATGGTATGTTTTCTCTACTTTTTATATCATATTCGATTTACTTTATGCCTCCGACACATGAACAGGGTAGTCAAGATTAGGATGCACCACCGCAACCACGTGATGATGTTCATATGGGTCGAGTTGAGCACATTATGCCTAAGATGATCAGGTCATTGTAGCATATCGCTGGTGCCAATGTTGCTCTTATTCGTCAGGGATTACCATTAGAGTATTTGAGAGCTCTAGGTGGTGAGGAATTTTGAGAAGTTAGGGGTAGAGACCCTAGTTGTGCTGAATACTGGTTAGAAGGAGTTACCCATATCCTTGGTTAGATGGGCTGTTCTGACGAGGATAAGCTTGGTTGCATCGTGTCATTGCTTGTTGATGAGGCTCATCGCTGATAGAGGACAGTCGAGCATGGTACTGCACTGGAAAGTGTGAATTGAGACTTTTTCCTGGAGTCTTTTTTATGGAAGTTCATGGGAGAGTAATATCTAGAGGCGAGGAGATACGAGTTCATATATTTATTCTATGGTACTTTGTCTGTGGATGAGTACGAGGCATAGTTTGTGCATTTGAGCCAGTATGCTTATGAGTTGGTGGCTCATGAGGCGAGTCGTTGTAAGAGTTTTAGGTTTGGACTGAACTAGGATATTAAGTTGTATCTTTTGCGCAGTCTACTGAGGTCTTCAACGAGTTGGTTGGGAAGACTCGTGCTTTAGAGGAGAATTTAGGGGAGGAGCACAAAGCTGTTGTCGCCTGTACTACTAAGAGGTCGTCTGAGTCTACTAGTGGATTTGACAAGAAGGGCAAGAGTGGTCGTTTTGGAAGGTCTAGGCAACAGTTGAAATTGGTACGAGTGATCGGGGACGTACTACGTGGACGTTGTGTGAGCATTGTAACTGTCGACATCCTGGAGATTGTGGAAATATGACTGGTGCCTATTTTGCTTATAAATAGATGGGGCACTGTGTTAGTGATTGTCCTAGGTGAGCAGTTGTGGTTATAGACCAATCTGGTGCTGTTGCTCCGGCTCGAGGAAGGGGTCATGGCAGAGGTGATGATGGTAGAGGTATTGGTCAGCGCAGAGCTGCTCGAGGTGGAAATAGAGGTCCAGCTAGAGTATATGTAGTTTGGGAGCCTCAGGCTAGAGAGGCCATGGATGTCATCGCTGGTACTTTCAAGCTATAGTCTTTTCGTCTTCTAGCTTTACTGGATCCGAGTGCTACGAGATTGTTTATTCTGAGAGATGTAGCTAAAGAGTTGGGGATTTCTATAGAGACATCTAGGTTGGATGTTACAGTTAAGAGTCCACTAGGTGATAGTGTAGTGGTAGAATGGGTTTACTGTCATTGTCCTCTAATGGTTCAGGGACAAGTGTTTCTGGTAGATCATTTAGAGTTGTCATTTTGGGGGTTTGATTCTATCCTTGGGATGGATTGGTTGACTGAGCATCGAGCGAAGGTCAATTGTAAGGTGAAGTTGGTGACTTTGTGTTGTACTGATGGCTTTGATATTGTTGTTGTTGGAGTGAGGTTCGAGTTGCTTTACAATGTGGTTTCCGCCCTTAAAGCTGAGAAATTGGTTCGGAAAGGTTACGAAGCTTATCTAGCCTATGTCCTAAATGCTAATGGAAGGGAGTTAAGGTTCGATGATGTAACACCCCTATCCCATAGCCGTTACCGGAATAGGTAAGGGGCATTACCAGAAAAACATAACATTTCAAACCAATTCAGAATCACAGATATTATTTAATATCATTTCATAAGCAATTATTTTATAAGGTCTATGAGACTAAAACATACGTTTAAGAACGGTTAAAGCTAAACCGAACACATTCATAAAATTTAGAACATAGAAAATTTTTCAATTCTGTTGAGGTCACACGCCCATGCGTCCAGGCCGTGTGCCTCACACGGGCATCAGACACACCCATGTGAACCAACCGTGCCAAAATGGAGCATGCATACTGACTTTTTCCCACGGCACGCCCGTGTACTATGGCAATGTGATACTTAGCTAGCTACTGACTTTAGCCCACGGCCATATGACACACTCATGTGTCAAGACCATATGATTCTTGGGAGAATACAACTTTTCTTACACGGCCCCAAGGCACGCCCGTGTTCCCTGACCGTGTGGCAGCAAGCAGACTTGGTTTAAGCCAAAATTTGCCTCCCCTTTTTGGGTCAACCTACAAGCAAGGAATCAAGCATATATGTATAACCCAATAAACCATTCTTTATGCTAAAACATACATCTTTCATGCCATAATATTATCAACCATTTACATAATTATAAACCTTACCTATTTATACCAAAACATAAGGTAAGTTTACATAAAAAATATCATTCAATCTCATACCATGAACTCAGCAACTTACCATTTCTTTTATCCATCTAAAACATACCTCCATTGCATATAACTCCACATACTATAAACCATTTACAACCATGTATTCAAACACAGAATTTGCCAAATTACATAGCGAAATATATACATCACAAAATACGCTTCCCAACTACTAGCCTATACATGCCATACTTCAAATATATGCATTTTCAAAAGTAACAAAATGAGGTCCTATAGTGTGATGACGATCCTTGACGATCTCCGAGCTTTTAGTAGCTTTGATATCTATAAAACAATGCAAACACACACAAAGTAAGCTTTCAAAAGCTTAGTAAGCTCGTACTTAAATAATTCATAACATATGAAACATAAAATAACAACATCTAAGTATTTGCATAATTTCAATCCATAAATCTATATCAACTCAATGAAATTTATATACATAACATCATTTACCACTTAGGTATTATACATACCTGAATCTTCCTGTACTTATACACTTTCATACTCACCTCTTGTGAATGTTATAAGACTTTCTATAACTTATTCATATTTTAGACATCTGCCCACTTAGTGCTATATGGTTAGCCCAAAATAAATATTTTTGAACACTTAGTGCCATCTCAAATAACTGAGACTAAGTCGGTATCGCACATTTAGTGCCTCAAATAGCCAAAGCTAATTTAAATCGCACACTTAGTGCCAAAATAGTTTAAATGGCACACTTAGTGCCAAAACTTCCAATTCAACATCATATTGTCCAATTCAATTATATACAAACCATGTATAATAAAGGAATCAAAGCTTACTTAACTTCATATTTTAAGTAGGAACTTACCTCGTACTCGAAATTGTCGATTTGAATTGTTTACTCGATAGTCTTCGACTTTCCTTGATCTAAGTCCAAATTCCTCCTTTCTTGATCTATATATTTTCAAAATTAACCCTTTTATTCACCAATTAATTCAATTTAATCCATAAACACACATTTAGGGCAATTTGCAAACTACCCTTAAATTTTCACATTTCGACACTTTAGTCCTTATTTCACAAAATCAGAAAGTACACATAAATTGCATACGCACAAGTTTAGCCGAATTCTTCTTGCTCTCAAAGAAGTCCATGTATTTCATTTATTTCATATTTTAGTCCTTCAAAATAACATTTTTACAATTTAGCCCATAATACTCAATTTCATCAAAAATCCAAAGACAAAACATTTAAACTGAACATCAAGCTTCCATAATTCATCAACTAACATCACAAAACTCGTAGTTTCATCAATGGCACATTTCAAAATCATCACCAAAATTAGAAATTAAGGCATGGGCTTTATAAAACACAATGCAACGATCTAAAAAACATAGAAATTATAAAAAACCGGACAAAATGGACTAACCTATTAACACATGCAATGGCCGAATGCTTTGAAGCTTCAATGGCTTCTTCTTTCTCTTATTTTCGGCTGAAACAAGGTGTTTTTGCATGCCTTTTTCTTCAGTTTCTTTAATTTATTCTATTTATTTCATGATTTACCAATTTGCCCATGACATATATCATTGAATTATTACCAACTATTGTCCATCATTGTCCACCATTAAAATTAATGGTATAATTACCATGCAAGGACCTTTATTTTAAAAGCCAAGGCCAATTAACCTCATTACCATATAGCATGTAACTTTTGCATTTTACGTGATTTAGTCATTTATCATAATTAAGCATAGAAACAGACAAATTAAATCACAGAAACTTCACAGTTCTAAATTCACATATCACAGACGCAGAAAATAATATTAAAATATTTTTTAAAATAGAATTTGTGGTCCCAAAACCACTATTTCGACTAGGGTCAAAACAAGACTGTTACAATTCTCCCCCCTTTGAGATTTTTGTCCCCAAAAATCTTACCATTAAACAGATTTGGGTATTGCTGTTTCATAACATCTTTAGGCTCCTACATTGCCTCTTCAATACCGTGTCGATGCCATATCACTTTAACTAACGGAATCTTCTTATTACGTAACTCTTTAACCTCTCGAGCTAAGGTTCGAATCGGCTTTTCTTCGTAAGTCATATCAGACCGAATTTCAATCTCAAATGAAGGAATTAGATGGGAAGGATCAGATCTGTACCGTCGAAGCATCGATACGTGAAACACATTATGTATCTTTTCTAATTCAGATGGTAGCCTCAATTTATAAAAAACTGGCCCAACTCGCTCAATGATTTCATACGGCCTGATGAACCTCGAACTCAACTTGCCTTTTCTACCAAACCGAATCACTTTCTTCCACGGAGACACTTTCAGAAACACTTTGTCACCGATCTCAAATTCAATGTCTTTTCTTTTCAAATCTACATATGATTTCTGACGATCAAAAGCAGCTTTCAGACTATCTCGAATTATTTTAACATTCTGTTCTATTTCTTTTATCAGATCAATATCGTAAATCTTATTCTTGCTGAGCTCAGTCTAATATAACGGAGTTCTACACTTTCTACCGTATAAGGCTTCGTACGGTGCAATTTTAATGCTCGATTGAAAACTATTATTATAAGCGAATTCAATCAAAGGTAAATATTTTTCCCATGAACTTTCAAACTCAAGAATACAACATCTCAACATATCCTCGAGTATCTGAATAATCCGTTCAGATTGTCCGTCCGTTTGCAGATGGAAAGCAGTGCTAAAGTGTACTTTAGTACCCAGAGCATCTTGCAATTTCTTCCAAAATCGCGACGTAAATCTTGGGTCTCTATCTGGCACTATCGACAATGGCACACCATGCAATCTCACAATATCAGAAATATACAACTCAGCTAGCTTATCAAGTGAATAATCAAACCGAATCGGAATAAAATGAGCTGGTTTTGTCAAATGATCAACTATAACCCAAATTGCGTCTTTCTTTTACGGAGACAGAGGCAAACCCGGAACAAAATCCATGGTCACTCGATCCCATTTCCACTCCGGAATCATAATTGATTGTAATAACCCAGATGGCACCTGATGCTCAGCTTTAACTTGCTGACAAGTTAAATATCTCGAAACAAAGTCAAAAATATCTCTTTTCATTCCCGGCGACCAATATAATTATTTCAAATCGTTATACATTTTCGTACTTCTCGGGTGTACAGAAGATCTACTACTGTGAGCTTCACTCAAAATCATCCGAATCAACTCCAGATTTCTCGGAACACAAAGTCTATTTCTGAACTTCAGACAGTCATCAACGTCTATCTGGAATTCAGAATCAGAATCAGAATTACACTGAGTTCGTTTAGCCATAATCTCATTATCAACCTTCTGAGCTTCAATAATCTGTTGTAAAAAAAAAGGTCTCACTTTTAATTCAACTAAAACTGAACCATTATCAGACATAACTAAATGAGCATTCATTGCAAATAACGATTTTCGACTCAAAGCATCAGCAACCACATTTGCTTTTCTCGTGTGATAATCAATCACAAGTTCGTAGTCTTTTAATAGTTCTAATCATCTTCTCTGTCGCAGATTCAAATATTTTTGCGTCATTAAATACTTCAGACTTTTATGATCAGAAAACACGTGAAATTTCTCACCAAACAGATAGTGACGCCAAATTTTTGAAGCAAACACAATAGCAGCTAATTGGAGGTCATGAGTCAGATAGTTCTTTTCATGCAGCTTTAATTGTCTCGAGGTATAAGCTATAACTTTTACTTTTTGCATTAAAACACAACTGAGTCCATTCAAGGAAGCATCGTTATAAACAACGAATTCTTTACTTGACTCAGGTTGTACCAATATCGCAGCTTCAATTAATAGAGCTTTTAACTGATCAAAACTTTTTTGACTTTTCTCAGACTATTCAAATTTCACATCTTTCTGTAGCAATTTTGTCAACGGAGTTGCTATCACAGAGAAATCTTTTACAAATCGTCTGTAATAACCATCAAGTCCCAGAAAACTACAGACTTCAAGTACATTCCTCGGAGGCTTCCGATCCAGAATAGCTGAAATCTTGCTCGGATCAACTCGGATACCAGAGGCTGATACAATATAACCCAGAAAACCAACTTCTCGCAACTAGAATTCACATTTACTAAATTTTGCATACAATTGTTTATCTCACAAAGTTTGTAGCACTAATTTCAGATGTTCAGCATGCTCAAATTCATCATGTGAATAAATCAAAATATCATCAATGAATACAACAACAAATTGATCAAGATACGGTCTAAAAATTCTATTCATTAAATCCATAAATACAGCAGGTGCATTTGTTAATCCAAAAGGCATAACTAAAAATTCATAATGCTCGCACCTCGTTCTAGAAGCAGTCTTCGGAATATTCAAATCTTTCACTCGTAGCTGATAATAGCCCGATCTTAAATCTATTTTCGAAAACACAGTAGATCCTTTCAACTGATCAAACAAATTATCAATTCGAGGCAGGGGATACTTATTCTTGACAGTCACTTTGTTCAACTGACGATAATCTATACACTTTCTCATCGTAATATCTTTCCTTTTCACAAATAGAACCGGAGCACCCCAAGGTGAAAAACTCGGTCTAGCGAACCCTCGATCGGTCAATTCTTGCAACTGAGATTTCAATTCCTTTAACTCTGTCAGAGCCATTCTATATGGAGCTATTGAAATCGGAGTAGTACCAGGTACCAATTCAATGCCAAACTCTACCTCTCTAACCGGAGGTAATCCCGGAAGTTCTTCACGAAATACATCAGGAAATTCACAAACAACAGGCCCAGATTCGACCTTCTTTTCTAATACTCTCAAATCAATCACATATGCAAAGTAAGCTTCACAACCCTTTTTCACAATACTTAAAGCTTTCATCGAAGATATCACAGCAAATAATCCATTCAAACCACTAGATTCAATTCTAACTATTTCATCATTTTTACATCTCAATTCAATAGTTTTCTGTTCACAATTCACCACAACGCCATGCAAAGTTAACCAATCCATACCCAGAATTATATCAAACTCATCAAAAGAAAATAACATCAGATCAACCGAAAAACAATTATCTCGAAATATTAATAGAAAATTCTCACAGACTTTATCAACCAGAACACATCTGCTTAGGGGGTTTGAAACTCTAGTTACAAACTCAGTAGACTTTACAGGCAAAGTCTTACTGTTCACTAAGTTCATGCATATATATGAATGTGTTGATCTAGGATCTATGAAAGCAATCACAGAAGTATCATAGAGAATAAATGTAACCGTAATCACATCTGGCGATGAAGCTTCCTCTTGAGCTCGGATAGCATACGCTCTAGCAGGTGCACGAGCCTCAGATCTAACGGCTGTGTCTTTTGTTCCTTTCTAACTACCACTCACATTTCCCAAAATTCTGGGAGGTCTACCACGAGAAACATTCCCACTCGGTCTCGGATTCTGAACGTTATCTTTTTGAGCTAAATCTGGACAGTCTTTAATAAAATGGTTTCTTGAACTATAACTATAACAAGCTCGGTTATTACTCTTTCCCTAGCATTCACCAAAGTGTCGTCTTCCACAATGATCACATTCAGGCTTTTCATTCCTTGCATTATCAACACTAGTAACAGACGTGGCTGAAGATTTGTAATTCGATTGCGATCTAACATGATTTCTGTTCAGATATCTCGCACTAGCCTTCGAACGATTGTTATCATCTCTAAACTTTTTGGATTCAGACCGAAATGATTTACCCGATGATCTCTTTCGTACCTCACTAACTTCAAAATCAACCTTTCTTTTCTCTTTCCTAAGATCTTCCGATTTACATGCTCATTCAACAAGCACAACAAATTCTTTAATTTCTAGGATCCCAACTAGCAAACGAATATCTTCATTCAAGCCATCTTCAAATCTCTTACACATTATTGCTTCCATAGATATGCATTCACGAGCATATTGACTCAGCCTTACAAATTCCTGTTCGTATTTTGTGACAGACATACGACCTTATTTAAGCTCAAGAAACTCTTTGCGTTTCTGATAAATGAATCTTTGACTGATATATTTCTTCCAGAATTCAGCTTGGAAGAAATCTCAAGTAACTCGTTCACTTGGAACCACAGATGTCAAAGTCTTCCACTAATGATACGCCGTATCTCTCAAAAGAGAAACAACACATTTTATACTTTCTTCAGGGCTCAAAGACAATTCATCAAATACTCTTATTGTGTTCTCTAACCAGAACTCAGCTTTTTCAGCATCATCCTTTGTTGTAGCTCGGAACTCTTCAGCCCCGTGTTTTCTAATCCTATCAACTGGTGGTCTATTCAACTGTATCAGATTTACTGGTGGCATAACAGGAGTTTGAGGAGAATTAACCGGGGGTGCAGGTTGTTGTACAGTCGAATTGGTTCTAATGTATTGTATGAACCAATCATTCATCATTTGATAGATGGCTTGCTTAGCCTCACCATCATAGCTACTCGTAGCCGATTGAGAATCAGCTTGCACCGTCCCTTCCGCGGGAGCAGGCACATTGCTTTCAACATCATCAGCTACAGCTCTATCGGGATCCATTGCTATACAAAAACACATTTCAATGTTAGGATTCATCACACTATTGCAGTTTCAAATATATGGCATGTATAGCTAGAATCACAAACGCTATGGTAGTCCTAAAACCGACTAAACCATAGCTCTAATACCAATAAAATGTAACACCCCTATCCCGTATCCGTTATCGAAATAGGTAAGGGACATTACCAGACAAACATAACATTTCAAACCAATTCAGAATCACAGATATTATTTAATATCATTTCATAAGCAATTATTTCATAAGAAGGTCTACGAGACCTAAAACATACGTTTAAGAACGGTTAAAGCTAAACTGAACACATTCATAAAATTTAGAACATAGAAAAATTTTCAATTATGTTGAGGTCACACGTCTGTGCGTCCAGGCCATGAGCCTCACACGGGCATCAAACACACCCATGTGAACCAACCGTGCCAAAACAGAGCATGCATACTGACTTTTTTACATGGCAAATAGGCACGCCAGTGGACTATGGCCGTGTCATACTTAGCTAGTTACTGACTTTAGCCCACGACCATATGACACGCCCGTGTTTCAAGATCGTGTGATTCTTGACAGAATACTACTTTTCTTACACAGCCCCAAGGCACGCCCGTGTCCCCTGACCGTGTGGCAGCAAGCAGACTTGGTTTAAGCCAAAATTTGCCACCCCTTTTGGGTCAACCTACAAGCAAGGAATCAAGCATATATGGACAACCCAATCAACCATTCTTTATGCTAAAACATACATCTTTCATGCCATAATATTATCAACCATTTACATAATTATAAACCTTACCTATTTACACCAAAACATAAGGTAGGTTTATATCAAAAACATCATTCAATCTCATACCATGAACTCACCAACTTACCATTTCTTTTGTCCATCTAAAACATACCTCCACTGCATATAACTCCACATACTATAAACCATTTACAACCATGAGTTCAAACACAAAATTTGCCAAATCACATAGTGAAATATATACATCACAAAATACACTTCCCAATTACTAGCCTATACATGCCATACCTCAAATATATACATTTTCAAAAGTACCAAAATGAGGTCCGATAGTGTGATGATGATCCTTGACGATCTCTGAGCTTTCAGTAGCTTTGATATATATAAAATAATACAAAGACACACAAAGTAAGCTTTCAAAAGCTTAGTAAGCTCGTAGTCAAATCATTCATAATATATGAAACATAAAATAACAATATCTAAGTATTTGCACAATTTCAATCCATAAATCTATATCAACTCAATGAAATTTATATACATAACATCATCTACCACTTAGGTTTTATACATACCTAAATCTTCCCGTACTTATACACTTTCATACTCACCTCTTGTGAATGTTATGAGACTTTCCATAACTTATTTGTATTTTAGACATCTGCCCACTCAGTGCTATATGGTTAGCCCAAAAGAAATATTTTGCACACTTAGTGCCATCTCAAATAACCAAGACTAAGTCGATATCGCACATTTAGTGCCTCAAAAAGCCGAAGCTAATTTAAATTGCACACTTAGTGCCAAAATAGTTTAAATCGCACACTTAGTGCCAAAACTTCCAATTCATCATCATATCGTCCAATTCAATTATATACAAACCATGTATAATACAGGCATCAAAGATTACTCAACATCATATTTTAAGTACGAACTTACCTCGTACTCGGAATTGTCGATATGAATTGTTTACTCGATAGTCTTCGAATTTCCTCGATCTAAGTCTGAATTCCTCCTTTCTTGATCTATATGTTTTCAAAGTTAACCCTTTTATTCACCAATTAATTCAATTTAATCCATAAACACATATTTAGGGAAATTTGCAAACTAGCCCTTACATTTTCAAATTTTGACACTTTAGTCCTTATTTCACAAAATCACAAAGAACACATAAATTGCATACAAACAAGTTTAGCCAAATTCTTCTAGCTCTCAAACAAGTCTATGTATTTAATTTATTTTACATTTTAGTCCTTCAAAATAACATTTTTACAATTTAGCCCATAATACTCAATTTCTTCAAAAATCCAAAGACAAGACATTTAAACTCAACATCAAGCTTCCATAATTCATCAACTAACATCAGAAAACTCATAGTTTCATCAATGGAACATTTCAAAACCATCACGAAAATTAGAAATTAAGGCATAGGCTTTATAAAACACGAAGCAACGATCTCAAAAACATAGAAATTATCAAAAATCGAACAAAATGGACTAACCTATTCACAGATGCAATGGCCGAATGCTTTGAAGCTTCAATGGCTTCTTCTTTCTCTTATTTTTGGATGAAACAAGGTGTTTTTGCATGCCTTTTTCTTCATTTTCTTTAATTTATTCTATTTATTTCATGATTTACCAATTTGCCCATGACATATATCATTGAAATTTTACCAACTATTGTCCATCATTGTCCACCATTAAAATTAATGGTATAATTACCATGCAAGGACCTTTATTTTAAAAGCCAAGGCCAATTAACCCCATTAACAAATAGCATGCAACTTTTGCATTTCACGCAATTTAGTCTTTTATCATAATTAAGCACAGAAACAGACAAATTAAATCACAAAAACTTTACAGTTATAAATTCACATATCATAGACGTAGAAAGTAATATTAAAATATTTTTTAGACTCGAATTTGTGGTCCCAAAACCACTATTCTAACTAGGGTCAAAACCGGACTATTACAGATGAGATTCGTGCAGTTTATGATTTTCTAGATGTTTTTCCTTAGGAGTTGCCTAGTTTATGGCCGGATAGAGAAGTTGAGTTTGGTATTGAACTCTATTCTAGTATAGCTCTAGTGTTAGCTGCACCATACCGAATGACACATAAGGAATTAAAAGAGTTGAAGCGTTAGTTGCAAGAGTTGTTGGATTGAGGTTTCATTCGACCGAGTGTGCCATTTTGGGGAGTGTCGGTTCTATTTGTGATGAAAAAGGATGGGACTTTGAAACTGTACATTGATTATCGCCAATTGAATAAGCTAATGTCAAGAATAAGTACCCACTTTCGAGGATCAATGATTTGTTTCACCAGTTTCAGGGAGCTTCAGTTTTCTCAAAGATTGATCAGATATCTGGGTACAATCAGTTGAAGGTAAAGGATGTGAATCTTATAAAGACGACATTTATCACTCGTTATGGGAATTTTGAGTTTCTTGTTATTCCATTCGGGTTGACGAATGCACTTGCCTCATTTATGGACATGATGAACCATTATTCCATTCCAATCTGGATGGGCTCGTTGTGGTTTTCATAGAAGATATATTGGTGTATTCTCGATCGGAGGATGAGCACGATGAGCATTTGAGAGTGGTTCTTTAAGTTTTGAGTGAGAAGCAATTGTATGTCAAGTTGAGCAAGCGCGAGTTCTAGCTTTGAGAGGTGGTTTTTCTTGGTCATGTCATTTTAGCTGAGAGTATGTGGGTAGATCCGAAGAAGGTTAAGGTGATCTTGGATTGGAAGCCGGTGAGGACTGTGTTTGAGGTCAGGAGGTTTTTGGGCTAATCTGGTTATTATCATCATTTTGTCGAGGGATTTTTTAGTATTGCTACTCCATTGATGAAGTAGCTTTAGAAGAAAATTGTTTTGGAGTGGACTGATTCGTGGCAAAAAAGTTATGAGAAGCTAAAGTTGGTTTTGACCAAACTACCAATATTGACGCAGCCAAAATCTAGTAAGGAGTATGTTGTTTTCAGTGATGCTTCTTACATGAGATTGGGTTGAATGCTAATGTACGAGGGAAAGGTAGTTGCTTCTGCGTCGAGGCAGTTGAGGCCACATGAGTGCAACTATTGAACACATGATCTAGAATTGGCTGCTGTAGTCTTTGCACTCAAGATTTGGTATTATTACTTGTATGATGAGAGGTGTGTTATTTATACCGACCACAAAATTCTTAAGTATCTTCTTACCTAGAATGAGTTGAACTTGAGACGGAGGCATTGGATTGAGCTACTGAAGGACTATGATTTTGTGATTGAATATCATCTAGGAAAGACGAATGTTGTTGTTGATGCCTTGAGTAGGAAGTCTTTGGTTGACTTGAGGTTGATGTTCCTGAAATTGTCAGTTTTTGAGGATGGTGGCTTGTTGTCTGAGCTTTAGGTGAAGCCGACCCTTGCACAACAAATTTGAAAGATATATCTATTTGACGAGAGTTTGGCGTGTCATATTTGTCAAGTTGAGTTTGGTGTTCTTGGAAATTTTGGTCTCAATGCTGAAGGTGCCCTTTGTTTCAGAAGTCAGATTTGTGTTCCAATGGACGAGGATTTGAGATATATGATCCTTACCAAGGCTCATAGTATTCTATATGTTATGCATCCTGGTGGGAACAATATTTATCAAGATCATCGAGTTTTGTATTAGTGGCCTAGGTTGAAGAAGGACGTAGATGATTTTGTCGGTCGATGTTTAGTTTGCCAGAGGGTTAAACCTGAGCATCAACATATATCTGGATTTCTTCAACTGATTTGGATTCCAGATTGGAAATGGGAATGGATCACAATGGATTTTGTTTCGGGTTTACCATTGACTCCATCTTGGAAGGACTTAGTTTGAGTGGTAGTTGATCGATTTCTGAAGTGTGCACATTTCTTGCATGTGCGTACGACTTATAGTTTTCAACAGTTGGCTGAGCTTTATGTCAAGGAGATTGTCAGATAAAATGGAGTTCTAATTTCTATCATATTGGATAGAGATCCACAGTGTACGTCGAGGTTTTGGAAGACGTTGCATGAGGATCTAAGTTTGAAGCTTCACTTTAGTATAACGTATCATCCACAGTCATATGGTCAGTTTGAGAGGGTAATCCAGATTCTCGAGGATATGCTTCAGGGTTGTGTTATTGATTTTTATAACACCTCTCACCTGTATTCAATGCCAGAATAGAGTTACAGAGGATTACCGGACTTACAACACATTTAAACATACTTTTCACATACATTTCATCAAAATGTACAATTGTCATTCAAACTAAATCAATTTGTCCCTAATACGAGCCTATAAGACTCTAAACATACATTGGGAGTGGTTCGAAACTAAATTGATAACTTAAGAAACTTTCATGAACTTCGAAAATTTTTCTCAAAACATGGGACACATGCCCGAGTGGCTAGGCCGTGTGTCTCACACGGCCACCAGACATGCCCGTGTCATAGGCTGTGTAGACATTCGAAATGGGAGCACATGGACGTGTCCTAGCCTGTGTTTGACCCCGTGTAACACTCTTACTTGGGCCACACGGCCAACACACACGCTTGTGTGCCCTAAAAATTGCCACACACGCCCGTGTGCCAGGCCGTGTGCTAGGTTGTGCCAAACCTATATGGTGTACTAACTTATGCCACACGGCCAAGTCACACACCCATGTGTGAGGCCGTGTGGAGCATACTAACTTGATTTCAATTTCAACACTAGGGAACACACGGCTATGTATTTGACTGTGTGTCGCACACGGTTGAGACAATACCCACCTGTGTGGACAAAAATAGGCTATTTACCAAGCCATTTTGCCACCCAAATTGTCACACAGCTACAGCACAATTCAAAGCATCAACTCAAAGCATAATAGGCATTAAATCCACCTCAACCAAGTATCATTTAAACCATTTTAATGCCAACAATATACAAGACACACAATATTCCAATTTGTCATTTAGTTCATACCGAATATCAACTACTTCAAACATCAAAATGACCAAACTCAAATATGCCTTATTTGGCCTAATTTCTCAAGCATACCAACATCCACAAATCATCAATTTAACATTCATAATACCTATGTTCATCAATCTTCACACAACCATCAACCAACTCAATTCACAAGACATATTCATACATATATGTACATGATTCAAACATACCAAATACTAATTACTTCAACATTAATATAACTAAACTCAAATATGCATTATTTGGTCTAATTTCAATAACATACCAATTCACAAATCATAACCTATTGACATTCAATTTACCTATTCACCACAAGCATCATGAATTCAACTTCAATCACACAATATAGGTCATTTACCAACTCAAAACAAAAGTCATTTGCACACCTATATATACCATAAATTTCACCATCATAAGCCAACTCATATGATTATATATACAAACCAAAACATGTAAATTTACAAACCAATTCATTTGGCCAAAGTCATTACTAAAACATAACCAAAATGACCAAAGTCCCTATACATGCCAATACCAAGTTCATAGGTACCAAAAGATAGGTGGATAGTGTGACGATATCTCCAACGATATTTAAATCTGAGCTAGCTTGGAATTCACTATAAAACATAGAAGAATAAATAAAGTAAGCTATAAAGCTTAGTAAGCTCATATGATATAAAATTAATGCAAGCACATAACATATATCAATAATTTGAATACATCCATATGTAGCTTTCCTTAACTATCAAACCTTTCAAAAGCTCATTCACAAAACTATATGCTTCCATTCTCATTTCTTCGATTCAACACTAAAATAATTTATACACATACCTGTACCATCTCATACTAACCTCATATACATTCTCATTTCTCATTTACCCGTTGAACCGTTTGGAATAGAAGTCAGATACTCAAGGGTCTCACACAATAAGTACCTATACCATGGCCCGTAGCCAAATCAAGGTAACTTATCTCTGAAATACTGATACCATGGCTCGAAGCCAAATTAGCCGATATGCATGGCCCAAAGCCAAATCGATTTATCTTGCACGAAGTGCTATATCATGGCCCGTAGCCAACTTAAAGTATCCCTAATGACACGTCACTAGCATCCTAAATGATTCCTAAGGTTCAACCGGGATTCCAACTATCGAATCATCATTAAATCATTCCCAAACTTGTCCGGAGTCACATAATCACAATTTATGTTATATCAAAGCATATAGAATACATTTGAAATGAAATTATAACATACGAACTTACCTCGGATGCTAAAACGGCAAATCGAGTCAACTATTCTGTAACATTATTATTTCCCCGATCTAGGTCTGTATTTCTCATTTCTTGATCTAAATATATTCAAAATTGACTTATTCAATCATCTATTCATTCAATTTAGTCCAAAACACACTTTAAAACACATTTACACTTTTGCCCCACATATTTCACATTTTTCACAATTTAGTCCTTATTTTATAAAAACACAAATTAATGAAATTTCAAATAAACCCATGCTATTAGAATTACTATTATGCCCCTAGCAGCCCATATTTTTCATTTATTACATTTTAACTACTAACTTTACACATTTCACAATTTAATTCCTATATTTCATTTTCACTAAAAATCACATAACAAAACTTGTTTAACTATCAACAACTATTCAAAATCTATCATCAAACATCAAAACTCATTCATATTCATCAATGAAAACTTTCAAAATCTTTAATAGTTTTGTAAAATAGTCTCTGCGCTAGCTAGTACTAGTCACAACGATTACAAAAACATAGAAATAACTAAAAACCAAACAAAAATGGACTTGCAATTGAGCTAAGCAATGACCGAACCCTAAATAGCTTCAATGGCTTCTTCTTCCATTGATTTTCAGTTGCAAAAAGAAAGATGGACACCATTTTATTATTTTGTTTTTATTTATCTTATGTTTATTAACATTTTACATAATTAACCTTAGTTAATAAACATTAAAATCACATATTACAAGTCCAATATTGTCCACTTACCAACAAAATGGTCTAATTTCAACATAAGGGCCTTAACTTTAAGGTTTTATAGCTATTAGATACTTTTACCTAATAGAACTTCACTTTTACACTTTACGTGATTTAGTCCTTTTTACCGAATTAAGTATTTAAAAAATAAAATTTCTTCACAAAATTTTCACACAATCATCATACCCTATTATAAACATTAAAATAATAATAAAATAAATATTTTGACTTTGTATTTGTGGTCCCAAAACTACTATTCAGATTTGACTAAAAATAGACTGTTACAACTCTCCCCCTTAGGGATTTACGTCCCCGAAAATCTTACCAGTGAATAGGTTAGGGTACTATTTTCTCATACCTTCCTCGGGCTCCCACGTAGCCTTTTCAACACCATGAGGTTGCCATAAGTCTTTTACTAAAGCTATTCGTTTATTTCTCAGTTTTTTGTTCTCTCGAGCTAGAATTCTGATTGGTTCTCCTTTGTACGTCATATCAGGCTAAATTTCAATTTCTGCCCGAGAAAATACGTGTGAAGGGTCTGATCTATATCGACGCAACATGGATACATGAAACACATTGTGGATATTTTCTAACTCAGTTGGGCTAATCGATATGCTATTGGCCCTATTCTTTCAATAATCTCATATGGCTCGATGAATCGCGGACTCAATTTGTCTTTGCGACCAAAACGAAGTATTTTCTTCCATGAAGATACTTTCAAGAACACTTTATCACCGATCTAAAATTCAATGTCTTTTTTTTTCAAATCCATGTATGATTTCTGACGATCTGAAGCTTCTCTCAAACAGTCGCGAATTACTTTCACTTTCTCTTCAGTTTCTCTAACCAAATCAAACCGTGAATCTGTTTCTCATTAAGCTCAGTCTAGTACAATGGAGTTCAGCATTTGCGACCATACAAAGCTTCGTACGTTGCCATCTTTATGCTCGATGGAAAGTTGTTATTATATGTAAATTCAACTAGCTGTAAATAATTCTCTCAGTTGCCTTTGAACTCTAAAACACAACATCGGAGCATATCTTCGAGAACCTAAATTACTCGTTTAGACTATCTGTCAATTTGTGGATAAAAAGTTGTACTAAAATTCAAATTTGTACCCAAATATTCTTGCAATTTCTTCCAAAATCGCAATGTAAACCTCGGATATCTATCTGAAATAATTGAAACTGGCACCTTGTGCAATTTAACGATCCCAACAATGTACAATTCAGCTAATCTATCAAGTGAATAGTCATTATGTACTGGAATGAATTGTGTTGATTTTGTCAATCGATCAACGATAGCCCAAATTGCATCTTTCTTCTTCAGAGACATGGGTAATCCCGATATGAAATCCATAGTCACTCTATCCCATTTCTATTCTGGTATCATTATAGACTGAAGTAAACCTGAAGGTACTTGATGCTTGACTTTCACTTCCTGACAAATTAGACACTTTGATACAAACTCAGAAATGTCACGTTTCATACCTGACCACCAATACGATTTCTTCAAATCATTGTACATTCTGGTACTTCCTGGGTGAACGGATAAATTACTACTATCTGTCTCATGCAAAATTTTCTGAATCAACTCTGGATTTCTAAGTACGTAGATTCTTATCTCGAAACATCAAACAATCATTGGATCAGATTTGATACTCTGAATCACTATTCAACTCGCATTGCACTCTTTTAGCTTGTAACTCAGTATCACACTTTTGAGCTTCGCAAATTTGTTTAAGAAAAACCTATTTAGCCTTTAATTCAGCTAATATCGAACCATCATCAGATAATGTCAACTATGTATTCATTGCTCTCAAGGCAAACAACGATTTTCTACTCAAAGCATCTGGGACTACATTCGCTTTTCCCGGGTGATAATCAATCACTAACTAATAATCTTTCAATAACTCGAGCCATCTCTGCTATTGCAAATTCAAATATTTCTAAATCATAATATCTTTTAAGCTTTTATGATCAGTAAAGATGTGGCATTTTTCACTGTACAAATAATGACGCCAAATTTTCAATACAAATACAATAGTGACCAATTCTAAATCATGCGTCTAATAACTATTTTCATGTGGTTTCAATTGTCTGGAGGCATAAGCTACAACTTTTCTGTCTTGCATCAATACGCAACCCAAACCATTTAATGATGCGTCGCTGTAAATCAAAAATTCTTTACCCAACACAGGTTGAACCAACACTGGTGCCTCAGTTAACAATGTTTTCAATTGATCGAAACTTTGTTGACATTTCTCGGACCATTCAAACTTTACGTCTTTTTGTAGTAGTCTAGTCATTGGTATAGCAATCATCGAGAACCCTTTAACGAAACATCGGTAGTAACCAGCCAACCCCAAAAAGCTTCTGACCTCTGATATATTTCTAGGTGGTTTTTAGTCAATAACTATAGAAATCTTACTCGGATCAACTCGAATGCCATCCGCCAAAATAATATGTCCCAAAAATCCAACTTCCCGGAGCCAAAACTCACACTTACTAAATTTAGCATACAGTTGCTTATCTCTCAAGGTTTGCAACACCATCCTCAAATGCTCAGCATGCTCAGACTCATCTCGGGAATAGATCAGAATGTCATCAATGAACACAACAACAAATCCTTCTAATACGGTCTAAATATCCGATTCATCAAATCCATAAAAATGGAAGGAGAACTAGTTAGTCCAAAAGGCATAAGAAGGAATTCATAGTGTCCGTACCTCGTTCTGCACGTAGTTTTTTGCACATCTAAGTCTTTAAGTCGCAAATGATAATAACCAGATCTCAAATCAATCTTCGAAAACACTGTTCCACCTTTCAACTAATTAAACAAATTGTTTATTCTCACCAACGGATGCTTATTCTTCATTTTAACCATGTGAAGCTAAGAATAGTCAATACACATTCTCATTGACTCGTCTTTCTTCATTACAAACAATACAGGCGCAACCCAAGGCGAAAAACTTGATTGTGTAAAACTTCTAACTGTTACCTCTTGCAACTGAGCTTTCAACTCTTTTAATTCAGTCAGAGCCATAATGTATGGAGCTATAAATATCAGTGAAGTTCCCAGTACTAACTCAAAGCAAACTCAACCTGATGGCAACTTAGGAAATTCTTCTGGAAATACATCCGGATATTCACAAATTACAGGCATCGATTCAATCTTATTTTCAGACACTTTGGTATCTAAAACATAAGCGAGATAAGCTTCGCAACCTTTTCTCACATATCTTTGAGCCAGCATTGACGAAATCACTATAGGTAGTCCACCCAACTCATCAGATTCAATCCAAAGAATTTCATTATTCTGACATTTTAATTCTATAAACTTTCGTCTACAGTTGACAACGGCATCATGTAGAGTCAACTAATTCATACCGAGAATCGCATTGAACTCATCAAATGGAAAAAGCATCAAGTCAGCCGAAAAATAGTAACCCCGAGTCATTAAAGGACAGTTCTTGCATACTTTATCAACTAGAACATACTTGCCTAAGGGGTTCGATACTTTCATCACAAATTTAGTAGACTCAACAGGCAAACTCTTTCTAAACACAAAATTCATACAGATATACGAATGAGTCGATCTAGGATCAATTAAAGCAATCACATTAGTGTCTTAAAGAGAGAATGTACCAGTAATAATATCTGGGGACGACGCCTTTTCGTGAGCGCGAATAGCATAGGCTCTAGCAGGTGCTCTGGCTTTGGATCTCACAGCTGAGTCCCTAGTCACAGCTCTACCATTGGACATATTCCTTGTATTTCTCGGTGGTCTCCCTCTCGCAGTCGTATTGCTTGATCTTGCATTTTGAAATTTATCTTTATTGAATAACTTTAGGCAATCTCGAATAAAATGATCTGGCGAGCCACATTTGAAACAATCGCTATTATTCTTATTCCAGCACTCCCCAAAATGTTTCCTCCCACACTGTTGACACTCGGGTATGTTGTTTCTTACGCTGCCAACACTCGAGACGAAAGTTGCTTGAGCTTTAGAACTCACATGTTGATTTCCACGATCTTTATTTTGATATCCCACTGATGCATTTGATCGATTATACGAATCTCAGAATTTCTTTGATGAAGAATGCTATTGTTTATTTATCGGTCTTTTCTTCAAATCTCTAGCCTCTGAATCAGCTTTCTTCTTTTCTCAGCTAAAATCTTTGGCTTTGCAAGCTCTATCAACCAGAACAACAAACTCTTTCAAGTCTAGAATCCCGACAGAAGTTTAATGTCTTCAATCAGCCCGTCGACAAACTACTTACACATCATCTCTTCGGTAGAAACATACTCTGGAGCATATTTACTCAACTGCACAAATTCTCTCTCGTACTCTGTTACGGTCATATGGCCCTGTTTCAGCTCTAGAAACTCTATATGTTTTTGATCCAGAGACCGTTGGCTTATATATTTTTTCTTAAACTCGGTCTGAAAGAACTCCCAGGTGACTCTCCCTCTCGGCACCACTGATACTAGCGTATTCCACCACTAATACGCGGTGTCCCTCAACAGTGATATAGCACACTTTAAACATTCAGCTGATGTGCAAGAAAGCTCATTAAACACTCGAATCATATTTTCAACCCAAAACTCTGCTCTCTCAGGATCATCATCAACATTAGCTCTGAATTCTTCAGCCCCGTGTTTACGGATCTTGTCGAATGGAGGCTTATTCAATCTTAAAAGCTCGACACCTTGAGGAGCTACAGGAACTGGTTGGGGATTAGGAGGGGTTGGAGGTTGTTGAGCAGCCGGATTGTCCGGATATACTGTGTGGACAATTCGTTCATCATTTGGAAGAAGGCTTCTCTAGCCTCTCCTCCTTAGCTACCTGACACGGGACTAGAATCGGACGGTGTTATCCTTTGGGCGGGAGCGGGCACATTACTCTCAACCTCATCAGCTATAGCTCAATTGGGATTCATTTACTATATGAAAACACATTTTAAAATGTCAACAGTCATCACACTATCATAGTTTATATAAGGCATGTATAGCTAGACTATTGTACATGCTATGTTAGTCTAAGAATCGACTAAACTGTAGCTGTGATACCAATAAATGTAACAACCCTCACCCGTATTCAACGCCAAAATAGGGTTACAAGCATTACAGGACTTACAACACATTTAAACTTACTTTTCACATACATTTCATCAAAACATACAATCATCATTCAAACTCAATCAATTTGTCCTTAATACCAGCCTACGAGGCTCTAAACATACATTGGAAGTGGTTCGAAACTAAACCGATAACTTAAGAAAGTTTCATGAACTTTGAAAATTTTTCTCAAAACAGGGGACACATGCCTGTGTAGCCAGGTCGTGTGCCTCACACGGCCACCAGACACGCCCATGTCACAGGCAGTGTAGACATTCAAAATGGGAACACATGGCCGTGTCCTAGCCCATGTTCGACCTTGTGTAACTCTCTGTCTTGGGTTACACGGCCAACACACATGCCCGTGTGCCAGGCCGTGTGCTAGGTGGTGCCAAACCTATAGGGTATACTGACTTATGCCACATGGCCAAGTTACACGCCCGTGTGTGAGGCTGTGTGGAGCATACTAACTAGATTTCAATTTCAACACCAGGGAACTCACAGTCGTGTATTTGACCGTGTGTCACACACGGCTGAGAAAATGCCCGTGTTTCTGCCCGTGTGGACAAAAATAGGCTATTTAACAAATATGCCTTATTTGTCCTAATTTCTCAAGCATACAAACATCCACAAATCATCAATTTAACATTCATAATACCTATTATCATCAATCATCACACAACCATCAACCAACTCAATTCACAAGACATATTCATACATATATTTACATGATTCAAACATACCAAATACCAATTACATTAACATCAATATAACTAAACTCAAATATGCATTATTTGGTTTAATTTCAATAACATACCAATTCACAAATCATCACCTATTGGCATTCAATTTACCTATTCACAACAAGCATCATGAATCCAATCTCAGTCTCACAATATAGGTAATTTATCAACTCAAAACAAAAGTCATTTGCACACCTATATATATGTCATCAATTTCACCATCATAAGCCAACTCATATGATTATATATACAAACCAAAACATGTACATTTACAAACCAATTCATTTGGCCAAATTCATTACCAAAACATAACCAAAATGACCAAAGTTCCTATACACACCATATATTTAAAATACCAAGTTCATAGGTACCAAAAGATATATGGATAGTGTGACGATGTCTCTGATGATCTCCAAATCCGAGCTAGCTTTGAATTCACTATAAAACATAGAAGAATAAATAAAGTAAGCTATAAAGCTGAGTAAGCTCGTATGATATAAACTTAATGCAATCACATAATATAAATCAATAATTTGAATACATCCATATGTAGCTTTCCTTAAGTATCAAACCTTTCAAAAGCTCATTAACAAAACTATATACTTCCATTCTCATTTCTTTGATTCAACAATAAAATAATTTATACACATACCTGTACCACCTCATACCAACCTCAAAGACATTCCCGTTTCTCATTTACTCATTGAACCGTTAAGAATAGAAGTCGGATACTCAATGGTCTCACACGATAAGTACCTATACCATGGCCCGTAGCCAAATCAAGGTAACTTATCTCCGAAATACTGATTATAACACCCCTAACCCGTATTCGTTGCCGGAATAGGGTTACAAGGTATTACCGAACAAGACGCAACTTCCGGACATTCATGAATACACATAGAAATTAACCATTTTAATTCATCATATATAAACATATACTAACCAAACCAAAACATTACAGTTTACATTTTAATCAATAAACATTCAACCATAAATTATTATCAACCGGCCAAATATAAGCATATAAATTAAACAACTTATTACTCATTATTCAAGACTAAATATGCATGCTACCTTATTATAAGTTTTGACTAAACCAACCTTACCTAATTGCTATTCCATTAATACACATAAAATGTCATATAACATATACTTAATAATTAAAGCACAATAACAAGGCCACATACTAAACTTGCATCAAACCATCTTGTTTATTAGAAACATAAGTTACTATTCATATGGTCAATTTCTAAAGCTTTAGCCGAATATTAAATATGCTAAATACTTATGCTTTATTTAATGTCAAACATATTTTACCTTTCACATCAACACATCAATAATATATATTTATGCATAACACATAGCAACTATTTGTTTAATACTTTAGCATACTATAACCAAATTTTAACATGCTAATATTACTTATCATGCAAGTTACAAAGGCCATATTCAAGACTAGTTCAATGATCACATATTCGGCTAAGTACATAAATATACATATAGCTAAAATTTATATCATGTCAAACATATTACAAATATATCTCAACTAATGTATAATTATTAAATCAATACGAAACCGAATACACAAAAACATATACGTATGATGATTTAATCTTATAAGCCAAAGCAACCCACTTTTAAATCACAAATACATGTTACCCCAATTAACTAGCATTAACCGAAAGTTAATTCACCTTGTTTGTCAAATCAAAACATGGTCATTTCATGAGCTATTCATTATACTTAAAGTCTCATTTATAACCAATGATCAAAGACATTTAAATATTATACATCTCAACTTCATCACATAACTGAATATCAATACTTCAAATCATAGCCATTTACCTAATACATCCCACTTATATATCATGCATTTCACTCAACAATAATATTCAACCATAATTTCACATCATACCAAATATACCATACACATATACTTTGACATAACTTCATCACCATTAGCAAATATATCAACCATGATTCACATGTAAATATATAATGGCTGAACCATCAAAACCAAACTGAACATAATGATTAAGCCATTTTCACATGCCTCATTTTAACATAACCCAAAAACAAACATAAACATAAACTAGCCTATACATGCCATAGGTTTAAGTTCAACTTATAAAGTACCAAATACAGTCGATGGTGTGATAGACTTTGCTAACGATCCCCAAGCTCTTAACTATTCTCCAAAATCTATAAAACAGATGCAAACATACACACACAGTAAGTTATCATAGCTTAGTAAATCATAAGCAAATAAATAACTCAATGTCAATATCAACTCAATTTAACCAAACCAATTTATGCTATCATAATCACATTTAATTTCAAGCTTACAATTTCGTATACAACATATACTTTCATATATAAATTTTACCTTGGCCGAATATACATAAATATATTATCAAAGTAACATTCAATTTCAAAACCATAGTACCATTATATAACTGAATATATATACACTCGTAAGCTTATACTCTTAAATCAAACTTTAATATTACATACTTATACATAACATGTGGCCGAATATACTTCACAAATGCACATATATTTACATTAGGATCATGTATAATTTGCATCCTATAACAAATAACCAACTTACCTTACTTTCAAATAAGTAATCAACTATTTCATACAATGCCAACCTCTCAGATGCGGTCTTACATGCAATCACATATCGATGCCACTGTCCCAGACAGGATCTTACACAAATCAAACACGATGCCAATGTTCCAGACATGGTCTTACACGTAATCACAGATCGATGCCAACGCCCCAGATGTGGTCTTACACGAGAACACATATAAAAAATCCTATGTCATGACATATGTATCCTAGTTATTCCTAAGGTTCGTACAGGGCTTTCGGACGTCGTAACTCAGTCAAAACGAATCCGTAAACGTAGCTCCCAAGCATATACACATCCGGCTAATACATATATACTTTCACTTAGTTCATTTCAGCATATAAAACTCATATTTATTTAAAACTAACAACATCTATTTGCTTATAAACTTACCTCAGACAACAATAATCGAAACGGGACGATTATTCTACAACTTTGGTTTTCCCCTGATCCAAATCCTATTTCTTTAGTTCTTGATCTAAACATATTCAAATTAAACTCATTCAAACATAATTCCATTCAATTTAGTCCAAAAACACATAAATGGGCAAATTACCATTTTGCCCGTGACATTTTACACTTTTTACAATTTAGTCCAAATTGCACAAAACACAAAACATGCAAAATTTGCACACACTATGCTTAGGCTGAATGTTACCCATGCTCATACAAGTCCATGCATTTCATGTATTTCACGTTTTAGACCTTAAATTTATTATTTTTGTAATTTATCTCTAATTACCCAAAATCATAAAAAATTCCAATACAAAACATATTAATCCAAAACATATCTTTCATAATTCATCAACTAACATCACAAAGCTAAATTATTCATCAATGGCATAACTCAAAATATTCATCAAAATCAGAAATTCAAACATGGGCTTTGTACATTACACTACAACGATCTCAAAAACGTAAAAATTATCAAAAACCAAGCTAGTTACAAACCTTAATCATGCTCAATAATGGCCGAATACCCTAAGATTATTTCTTTTCTTTCTTTCTCAATTTTCGGTCAAAATTATGAACACAATGCATGGCTTTTAAATTTTATGTTTTACTATAACATATATTTTTTAACATTTTACAAATTTAACCTTTATAATTTAATATAACAACTTAATAATGCATGCCATTACCGTCCATTCATATATTCAATGGCGTAATTGCAATATAAATACTTCAAATTATACAGACACATTCAATTCAGCCTTTACATATTAAACCATCAAATTTTCATTTTACGGGATTAAGCCCTTTTTTTATTAAATTGACACTTAATAAACACAGAAAATAAATTTTAAATATTTTTTTGACTCGGATTCGTGGTCCCGAAACCACTATTCCTAATAGGGTCTAAATCGGGCTGTTACAACTCTCCCCCTTAGGGATTTTCATCCTCGAAAATCTTACCGGTGAATAGGTTCGGATAACGTTCTTTCATTGCATCTTCTGGCTCCCACGTTGCCTTTTCAACTCCGTGTCTATGCCACAGTACTTTCACTCATGGAATTTTCTTATTTCGCAATTCTTTAACTTCGCGAGCCAAAATACAAATTGGTTCTTCCTCATATGTCATATCAGACTTAATCTCAATCTCTGACGGATTAATCACATGTGAGGGATAAGATCGATATCTACGAAGCATCGAAACATGGAATACATTATGGATATTTTCTAACTCAGGTGGCAATAATAGTCTATACACAACCGACTTGATACGCTCAATAATCACATACGACACAATAAATCTCAGACTCAATTTACCTTTACGACTAAATCTAAGTATTTTATTCCATGGTGACATTTTCAAAAATACTTTGTCCTCGATCTGAAACTCTATATCTTTTCGTTTCAAGTCTGCATACGATTTCTTATGATTTGACGCTATTTTCAAACTTTCACAGATCATTTTTACTTTTTATTCAGTCTCTCTTATCAAATCGACCCCATGTAACTTATTTTCACTGAGCTCAGTCTAATACAATGGTGTACGACATTTACAATCGTACAAAGCCTCATAAAGTGCCATTTTGATACTCGATTGAAAGCTATTATAGTACGCAAATTCAATCAGAGGTAAGTATCATTCTCACGTACCTTCGAACTCGAGAATGCAACATCTCAACATATCGTCAAGTATCTGAATGATTCATTTAGACTGACCATCTGTTTGCAGACTAAAAGCAGTGCTGAAATGTAATTTCGTACCAAGAGCATCTTGCAGTTTCTTCCAAAACCATGATGTGAACCTCAGATCTCTATCTGAAACAATAGAGTTAGGTACTCCATGCAATCTCACAATCTGAGAAACATACAATTCAGCTAGCTTACCAAGTGAGTAATCTGTGTGAACCAAAACAAAATGAGCCGATTTAGTTAATCTATCCACAATAACCTAGATCACGTCTTTCTTGCTCAGTGTCAATGGTAAATCGGATACAAAACCCATCGTGACTCTGTCCCATTTTCATTCAAGTATCATGATTGGCTGAAGCAATCTAGAAGGTACCTGATGCTCGGCTTTTACTTGCTGACAGACTAAACATTTCAAAACAAAGTCAGAAATGTGTCATTTCATATTGTAACACCCCACATCCAGCCTAAACATTATAGTCGCATCTGTGATGTTACGTTAGAGTGAGTTTTGAAAAATGTAGGTCTATTAGAAAAGACTGCTTGAGTTAAAACCTTGTTTGTGATCTTTATGTAAAGCTATCTTATTTAATTTATTTATTAACTTACAGGTTGGTTAAGCAAAACATATCTCGTACAAAATCGTTATTACGCATCAAAACCATTGTTTGTTGCGAAAGCTTTTGAAATCAGTTACGAGGCGTAGCAGTTGAAAACCATTTACTTTTTGAAAACCCGAGTCCTACTGCTAGCAAATATAGGTCAAATTAAACAAATCCCCAAATAAAATAAAACTTTAAAGCGGCCTTATTACATAAAATTTACCCATATAAAACTACTTTTATTAAATTTAAAACGAAACATAATCAGTGGTATGGCCATCTCCGTGTCCTTTACAGCACCGACCCGCCTAAGGATTTCCTGCACAAATCAATAGAAAGAGTGAGTTTACGAAAACTCAGTGTGTAATCAATATCATCAAACAGTCAATCATTCAGTGTTGAACAGTCTGCGCCTAAGCCCATATCAGTAGTACTATTAGTGTGTGCCTTAGCCCAATACAGTAGTAGTAACAATTTGGGCCATAGCCAAATTCGGTACAGTATCAGAGATGCATACAGAAATCCTACCCAACCATCCTCTACACTCCACTCCGACTAGCCCTACACTCTATGTGGGGATTAAATCGACCCACCTATCCCTACACTTTAGAATAAAGTACCATTTTCGGCACCATAAGTATTTGTAGCAGAGTTGCCAGTAATAAGCTTATAGCCTTTCGGTACACTTCCTCCAATATCATATATCCCACCTCATGCAATTCAACACAATATAAATGTTCATACAGTAAGGATGGCATGCACAACAGTGATATAACATATAGGGGTGTAATCGTCATTTATCTCACGGGTTATAGCAAGCACAAAATAAATTCGGGTTTAGGTAATCTTACCGACCCCATTGTAGGTCTATAGTCATCTCGTGTGGCACGTGCAACCTTTACAGTTAAACAGTAAAAATGGGCCCAAGCCCATCAAATAGCCCATGTGGGCCCACACACTCGTATGGCCCAATAAGCCCAAATAATGGCCCTAGCCGTGTAAACAACACAGCCGGCCCAACAACCTCCACACATCCGTGCAGTTTGCTCGTGCAGGCCCACGAGCTCGTAGGGCCCACACGACCCATTTTGGCCCAACGCGGCCCACAAAGACCTAAGCCCACAAAATCATTCGTGGTGGTCTCCACAATCACATGCTCATGCTTTAGCATTTAGATGACCACACGAGCAAGTGCACGCTTGTGTGGTATCGATGATTCTAGTGTTTTGGCTTTTGTCGATTCACAACAGAAATGGTGTGATTAAACACCTGCTACGTACGTCTAACCCGACTGGTCCTCCAAACCTACATTCAATCATGATATTCTGTTAGTCATTTGAAACTAGGGTTAATTACCCTCTTCTAACCCCATCCTAAAGTAATATCCAAAACTTGCCTTGATTCAGGGAGTGTGGTTAGCCCTGTTTGAATCGTTGACGAAGGCTGATAACAAATTCCTTGACTAAAACTGCATGCAACCGAATTCCATTAACTTACACAGATATTGTTTACATAATCTAATTGAATCCATATAATGTACTTACCGATAATGCCAAAACTGATTGTGAGGAAGAAAACAGTCAGCCCTATTCCCAAAGTGAAAAACCAACACGACAGAGGCAAGGTTCAGTATCCACACGACTCTAGCCATAGATGGCAGTAAAGAGAATGTTAAAAAGATTACTGCAATGAGAGAAAAAGAGAACAAAGTGAAAAACAAGCACCCATGGATTGCTTCACAAATCAATTGCAATAACTGAACGCAAGGGTAAGACAAGGCAACGCCGCAACTTTCAAAATACCAATGGTGAATAGATGACAAGACGATAGGGGAAGAGAAAGGGATGATCGGCAAGTGATCAAAGGAGAAGAGAGATTGAAAGGAAAGAGGTGCCAAAAGAAAAGAGAGCAAAGTTACTCGATCACCAACAAACTAGAAGAGGAAGGGAGAAGGTAGAGAAGTCGGTCAAGAACAAAACCCGAAAGACACAATTGCCAAAATCCCAAAAGAGCCAAGAGAGAGATGTAATGGTAAAAATTGAACGAGTAAAAAATCAAACCCGAAAGAAACCCCACAACACTATTTGACAAAGAGAGGAAAATACACTTTAGCCGATCTTCCTAAATGGCACCAACCCAAATTCAGCACACTTTCACTCTCTCCCCAACTCCCCCATAACTTCTCCTAAAATCTCTCCACACATCACAATCCAAATCCCCCCATAATCTTCTAGTTTCTCTCCTCCCAACCACCCATTCAAACTCCATTCAACCACTTCAATTTCGGTCAACCTAGGACACTTCCACGGCACTATAGCAAAAAGAAAACCCTTGTGCGTAATAGGGCTTGAACTCTAGACCTCCAGGATCACTCCACACACCCCTTTCCACTAGACTAGCAAGCTTCTTATGCCATACTTTACCCAATTTAATTTAAGAGACCTACTAACCAGAGACATGTTTAACTCAAGCAAAAACCAAAATTTAGTCCAAGCCAAGGCTCGAACTCAGGACTTCTCCAACACTTCTCATAGCACTTAACCACTGAAGTAGGCATGCATTTACGCAACACAACATACAAAAATAAAGACCTAATATTTTTTGGGCGTTACAACTCTATCCCCTAAAAGAAATTTCGGCCTCGAAATTTACCTGATCAAAATAAGTGAGGGTATTGCTGACGCATCGCCTCCTCCGGTTCCCACGTGGCTTCTTCAGAACTGTGATTACGCCATAACACCTTAACTAGTGGAACTAACTTCCTTATCAGAACTTTCTCCTCAAAGGTCAGATCTGGCCTAATCTCAACCTCCTTAGTCGAATCACCTCGACATAGAAACATGGAACACATTATGAATCTGGTCCAACTCTAGAGGTAACTCAAGTTGGTAGGCAACCGGTCCTACACGCTTCACTATATGATAAGGCCTAATGAACCTAGGGCTTAACTTGCCTTTTCGACCAAACCTCAATACTTTCTTCCATGGCGAGACCTTAAGAAACACCAAGTCCCTCATAGAAAACTCAATATCATTCCGCTTCAGATCCGTATATGACTTCTGTCTATTTGATTCTGCCTTCAGTCAATCCTGAATTAATCTGACCTAATCCTCGGTATCAAATACTAGCTCCAAACCCAGAACACATCGCTCACCCAACTCAGTCCAACACGAAAGAGTACGACACCTACGACCATATAATACCTCATAAGGTGCCATCGGTATGCTAGATCGATAACTATTATTGTATGCAAACTCTGCCAACGGTAAGTAATCCTCCCAACTGCCTCAGAAGTCAATTACACAACTCCTTAACATGTCCTTCAGTATCTGAATCACCCTCTCTGATAGACCATCTGTCTAAGGATGGAACGCAGTATTGAAGTCCAACCTTGTACCTAATGCTTCGTGTAACTTCTTCCAAAATCGAGACGTGAAACGCGGATCTCTATCAAATATAATAGAAATTAGTACCCTATGCAGTCGCACTATCTCCGACACATACTGCTTAGCCAGCTTCTGTAGCGAGTAATCCGTACGGACAGGTATGAAGTGGGCAGATTTTGTCAGTCGATTTACGATAATCCGTACGGACAGGTATGAAGCGCAGCCCACTAACAAAGTCCATAGTCACTCTCTCCCAATTTCACAATGGAATCTTAACTAGTTAAAGTAACCCTGAAAGCAACTGATGCTCCGCCTAAACCTGCTGGCAAGTTAGACATTTACTCACAAAATCGATAACTTCTCGCTGAAGACTTGGCCACCAGTATAATTCCTGAAGGTCTCGGTACATCTTATTCCCACCAAGATGCATAGCATAAGGACTACTATGTGCCTCTTGTAGTATAGATTGCCTCAAATCAGTATCCTTCGGAACACAGTCTCTCTCTCGAAAGCAACGTACCCTTTCGCTATTTAGCCCAAAATCTAAAGTTTCCCCATTCTCTATCTGTCAAAAACGAGAACCCAGTGACTCATCCTCCAACGGCTTACCTTTAATCTGCTCAATCCATCTCAGTTTAACTTGAAGTTTGGTCAGTAAACAACCATCATCAAATAAGCTGAGACGAGCAAACATCACCCTCAAATCAATAGTAGTTCTACTGCTCAATGCATCGGCTACCATATTAGCCTTTCTAAGATCATATTCAATCGAACAGTTGTAATCCTTAAGTAGCTCAATCCACCTACGCTGCCTAAGTTTCAGCTCCTTCTGAGTAAGGAGATACTTGAGGCTCTTGTGATCCGTGTAAATGATACACTTCTCACCATATAGGTAATGCCTCCAAATCTTCAGTGCAAATACCACCGCAGCCAACTCCAGGTCATGAGTCGGGTAGTTCACTTCATGCGTCTTAAGCTAACAAGACGCATAGGCCACTACCTCACCCTCTTGCATCAACACACATCCCAAGCCTACGTGTGATGCATCGCTGTAGACAGTGAAGTCCTTCCCAGACTCTGGTTGTATTAAGACAGGGGCCTCAGTTAAAACTTTCTTAAGTTTCTCAAAACTTTCCTACTGCTTATCGGTCCAATTAAACGATACTCCTTTACGCAAAAACTTAGTCAGAGGTGTAGCAATCAACGAAAACCCCTTAACAAAATCGTCTATAATACCCTACCAGACCCAGAAAACTTTGAATCTCTGACACTGACTTAGGTTGCTTCCAATCCAAAATCGCTTCTATTTTCTGAGGATAAACTCTAATCCCCTCAGCAGATACCACATGATCGAGAAAAGTTACCTCATGTAGCCAGAATTCACACTTGCTGAATTTAGCATACAACTACTTCTCCCTCAAAAGCTGTAGAACAACCTTAAGATGTCCATCGTGTTCCTCCTCAGTCCTTGAATACACCAGAATGTCATCTATAAACACTACTACAAACCGATCCAGATAGGGCTGGAACACTCAGTTCATCAGATCCATAAAAGTCACTTGTGCATTTGTCAGTCCAAACGACATCACTAGAAACTCGTAATGACCGTAACGAGTCCTAAATGTTGTCTTGTATACATCAGTCTCCTTGACTCTCAGTTGATGGTACCCTAATTAGAGATCAATCTTAGAGAAAACCGAAGCTCCTCGAAACTGGTCAAAATGATCGTCAATCCTCGGTAGAGGGTACTTATTTTTTATAGTCAAATTGTTCAGTTACTGATAATCGATGCACATACGCATGGTTCTATCCTTCTTTTTCACAAATAAAACTACTGCTCCCCATGGAGACACACTAGGGCGGATGAACCCTCGATCGAGTAACTCTTGAATCTGTACTTTAAGCTCCTCAAGCTCCTTCGGTGCCGTTCTATAAGGGGCGATAGACACCGGAGGTGTACCAGGCAAAAGCTCAGTCCCAAATTCAACTTCTCGTCTTGGAGGTAACCCAAGTAACTCATCAAGAAAGACATCCAGAAAGTCCTTAACTATTCTGATATCCTTTAAAGACGAAACCTCAGAACTCGAAACACTAACGTAGGTTAGATACACCTCACAACCTTTACGCACCAGCTTCTCAACCTTAAGTGTAGAAATCACATTTGATAGATAATTCTGACGCTCTCCAATTACAATTACCTTATCACCCTTTTCAGTTCTCAGTAGCATCCGCTTTGTAGCATAGTCCAAGTTTGCCTGATGCTTAACCAAATAGTCCATGCCCAATATTATGTCCAATTCCCCAAATGGAAGCTCTATTAAGTCTGCGAAAAAGATCATTCCTTGAACCTCCAAAGGTACATCCTTAAACAGTTTATTCACTCTCACTGATTGCCCTAATGGAATCAACACGGTAATCTCACTCATAGTGTTTTCAACCATCATGCCCAAAGTCTCAGACACAGTGCATGCTAAATAAGAGTGCGTAGATCCAACATCAATCAGTGTTGTATAGGGTATATTATGAATAAAGAAAGCACCCGTAATTACATCTGGGGCATCTCCATCCTCTTAACGATGTGCAGTATAAACCAGTGTTGGCTACCTCGTCTCAGTATGTCCCGCACCTCTGCACGGTGCCCCAAGTCCATGGCCCATACCATTTCCACCCCTGACCTGACCACGGCCTCTCGGCGGCTACTGAAATCTTCTCTACGGCTGAACAGTACCGATACCAGTAGCTTGCATCTGATCGGGCCTCTGTGGATAGTCCCTGACACGGTGCTCCATAGATCCGCACCTAAAACATGCCCCTATCCGAACCCAGCACTCTCTCTGATGGCGTTTCCCACAAATAGTACAAGGTTGCGACCTGAAAGTAGTAGCAGGGGGCCCAACTCTGACTGGTCCATCAACTCTAGCCTTTTTCTTAGGCCTCATAGCTGAACTTGAAGGTTCCCAAACCCTCTTGTTCCTTCCCTTATCTAACTCACAATTCCGGCCCTCACTGCATTTCACATCTTTAGCGATCTTTGCTTTTTCCACTAACACAGCAAATTCTCACTCCCTCTGTAGAGATATCAAAACTCGTAGATCATCTTTGAGATCATCCTCAAAATGCACACAATGCTTATACTCCGTCGCTACCATACCTAGCGCATAACGGCTCAATCACAAAAATTTTGACTCATATTCAGCGACAGACCTGTCCCCCTGGGTCAGATTCAGAAACTCCCTTCTGCAGGCATCCACATAGCTAGCACCCACATATTTCCCTTGAAAAGCTTTCTTGAAAAACTCACAAGTCAATCGATCTGGTTGAGTACTCTCTTTCACAATAAGCCACCACTGATAGGCTTCATCCCTCAACGGCACTGCATCTTTAAGTTTCTACTTTGGGGTGTAGTCGAGATCATCCATGATCCTCTCTGTGGCCTCTATCCAATATTAAGCCATATTAGGGGCAACTCCAGTGATACCCCTAAAGATCTCAGCCCCATTAGACCTGAGTCGCTCCGTTACCGACCCACGACCCACAATACCAGTATTGGGCCCAACAACCCTTTCTAAAATTCACAACATAGCCTGGGACAGTGCATCGTCCCCCGCTGCATGATCGTGTGACCTAGTCTTAGTCACAGGTGAAGCCGGTGCCTTCCTTTCCTCAACGTTAGGCATATGGCTCGATGCCGAAAACCTAGTCCGAGCACCATTACGGCCTCTGCCACGGCCTCTAGTACTCCTTCCACGAGTACCTCTAGTGCCCATAGTCGATTCACGTATTATCTATATTAACAGTTTTATGCATCAGTTTTATAGTTCTAGTGTTTATTAACGGATATTTTATGAAAAATAGCATCAATAATTCATAGTTGTTTGTTTTCGCAGATCGTTATCTTACTACAATTTTAGGTTACCCTAACCAAAGTTTCAGTACAGTCTATTATCTACGATAATCTCAATATTTTAGTTAAGTCAGACACTAGTTTTAGGGAACTTACAGGATCGACGCCACAGACTCGGTAGATCACACAGGCAAAAGTATCACTTCCAAAAACTATTTGAAATAGTTCGTTTTAAAAATTTTACGTTTTTAAGAAACCCAAATCAACAGCCAAATTTTGCAACCTAGCTCTGATACCACAAAATGTAACACCCCCAAACCCAGCCTAGACATTATAGCCACATCTGTGATGTTATGTTAGAGTGAGTTTTGAAAAATCTAGCTCTATTAGAAAAGACCGCTTGAGTTATAACCTTTTTTGTGATCTTTTTGAAAAGCTATCTTATTTAATATATTTATTAACTTACAGGTTTGTTAAGCAAAACATATCTCATACAAAATTGTTATTACGTATCAAAAAAATTATTTGTTGCAGAAGCTTTTGAAATAAGTTACGAGGCGTAGCAGTTGAAAATCATTTACTTTTTGAAAACCCGAGTCCTACTGCTAGCAAATATATGTCAAATTAAAAAAATCCCCAAATAAAATGAAACTTTAAAGCAGCCTTATTACATAAAATTTACCCATATAAAACTAGTTTTATTAAACTTAAAACAAAACATAACCAGTGGTATGGCCATCTCCGAGTCCCTCGCAGCACCGACCCGCCTAAGGATTTCCTACACAAATCGACAGAAAGGGTGAGTTTATGAAAACTCAGTGTGTAATCAATATCATCAAACAGTCAATCATGCAGTGTTGAACAGTCTGGGCCTAAGCCCATATCAGTAGTAATATCGGTGTGGGCCTTAGCCCAATACAGTAGCAGTAACAAATTGGGCCATAGCCCAATTCAGTACAGTATCAAAGATGCATATAGAAATCCTACCCAACCATCCTCTTCACTCCACTTCGACCAGCCCTACATTCCATGTGGGGATTAAATCGACCCACCCATCTCTACACTTCAGAATAAAGTACCGTTTTCGGTACTATCAATATTTGCAGCAGAGCTGCCAATAATAAGCTTATAGCCTTTAAGTACACTTCCTTCAATATCATTTATCCCACCCCATGCAATGCAACACAATATAAATGGTCATACAATAAAGATGGCATGCACAACAATGATATAACATATAGGGAATCGTCATTTATCTTACGGGGTATAGCAGTCACAACATAAATTAAGGTTTAAGTAACTTACCGACCCTATAGTAGGTCCACAGTCATCTCGTATGGCCCAAGCAAACTTTACAGTTAAACAAAAAAATGGGCCCAAGCCCATCAAATAGCCCATGTGGGCCCACACACTCGTGTGGTATCGATGATTCCAGTTTTCTGGCTTTTGCCGATTCACAATAGAAATGGTGTGATTAACACCTACTACAAAACGTGCGTCTAACCCGTGCGTTCCTCCAAACATACATTCAATCACGATATTTCGTTAGTCGTTTGAAACTGGGGTTAATTACCCTTTTCTAACCACATCCTAAGGTAATATCCAAAACTTGCCTTGATTGAGAGAGTGTGGTTAGCCCTGTTTGAACCGTTGACGAAGGCTGATAACAACTCCTTGACTGAAACTGCATGCAACCGAATTCCATTAACTTACACAGATATTGTTCACATAATCTAATTGAATCCATATAAAGTACTTACCGAGAACGCCAAAACTGATTGTGAGGAAGAAAAAAGCTGGCCCTATTCCCAAAGTGAAAATCCAACACGACAGAGGAAAGGTTCAGTATCCACACTACCCTAGCCATAGATGGTAGTAAAGAGAATGTTAAAAAGATTACTGCAACGAGAGAAAAAAAGAACAAAGGGAAAAACAAACTCCTACGGATTGCTTCACAAATCAATTGCCAAAACCAAAAGCAAAGGTAAGACAAGGCAATGCCGCAACTATCATAATACCAATGGTGAATAGATGACAAGAGGAGAGGGGAAGAGAAAGGGATGATCAGCAAGTGATCAAAGGAGAAGAGATGATAAGAGGAGCGATTGAAAGGAAAGAGGTGCCAAAAAAAAAGAGAGAAAAGTTACTCGATCACCAACAAGCTAGAAGAGGGAGGGAGAAGGTAGGGAAGTCGGTCAAGAACAAAACCCAAAAGGCACAATTGCCAAAATCCCAAAAGTGCCAAGAGAGAGAAGTAATGGTAAAAATCGAACAAGCAAAAACACAAACCTGAAAGAAACCCTCAACACTATTTGGGAAAGAGAGGAAAAAAAAGAAACCAAAAACTGATAGCTTGAGCAAATACACTTTAGCTGAACTTCCTGAATGCCACCAACCCAAATTCGGCACACTATCATTCTCTCCTCGACTCCCCCATAACTTCTCCTAAAATCTCTCCACACATCACTATCTAAATCCCCCCATAATGTCCTAGTTTCTCTCCTCCTAACCACCTATTCAAACTCCATTCATCCACTTCAATTTCGGTCAACCTAGGACACTTCCATGGCACAGCAGCAAAAAGAAAACCCTTGTGCGTAACAAGGCTCGAACTCCAAACATCCAAGATCACTCCACACGCCTCTTGCCACTAGACTAGCAAGCTTCTTATGCCATACTTTACCCAATTTAATTTAAGAGACCAACTAACCAGAGACAAGTTTAACACAAGCAAAAACCAAAATTTAGTCGAAGCCAAGGCTCAAAATCAAGACTTCTCCAACACTTTTCAAGGAACTTAACTACTGAAGCAGACATGCATTTACGCAACACAACATACAAAAATAAAGACCTAATATTTTTGGGGCGTTACACATACTATGCCACTAGTAAAACTGTTTCAGATCATTATACATTTTTGTACTACCAGGTGAACAAATAATCTTCTGCTGTGAGCTTTGTTCAAAATCATCTAAATTAATTTTGAATTTCTCGAAACACATATTCTATTTCTGAACCTCAAGCAACCCTCAGCATCAACTTGGAATTCTGAATCAACATTCGAGTCACATTGAGCCCGTTTTGCTAACAAATCATCATTAACTTTCTGAGCATCACAAATCTATTGAATATATAACGATCTTGCTTTTAATTCAGCTATAATCGAACCATCATCATACATAGCCATATGTGCATTCATTGCACACAAAGCAAACATGGATTTCCAGCTTAGAGCATCAGCAACAACATTAGCCTTTCCCGGATGGTAATCAATCACAAAATCGTAATCCTTTAGCAACTCTAACCATCGACGTTGTCTCAAATTCAGATCTTTTTGAGTCATCAAATATTTCAAACTTTTGTGATCAGAATAAACATGACATTTCTCACCGAATAGATAGTGACACCATATCTTTAATGCAAACACAATAGCTTTCAATTCTAAATCATGTGTCGGATAGTTTTTTTCATGTGACTTTAACTATCTCGAGGCATAAGCTATGACTTTGCCTTCCTTCATTAACACACATCCTAAACCATTTAAAGATGCATCACTATAGATAACAAATTCTTTACCCAATTCTGGCTGAACTAGTACTGGAGCTTCGGTCAAAAGGGCTTTCAGCTGATCAAAACTTTTCTGGCACTTTTCTGACCACTCGAACATAACATCTTTCTGTAATAGCTTCATCATCGAGTTTGCAATCATAGAGAAGCATTTCATGAACAGTCTATAGTAACCAGCAAGTCCCAAAAAACTTCGAACTTCAGAAACATTTCTCGGAGGTTTCCAGTCAAGTATAGCCGAAATCTTACTCAGATCAACCTAAATACCCGGTACTGATACAACATGCCCTAGAAAATTGACTTCACGTAACCAGAATTCACATTTACTAAACTTTACATACAACTTTTTATCTCGTAAAGTCTGTAGCACAAGTCTTAGATGTTTGGCATGTTAGGTTTCATCACGGGAATAGATCAAAATATCATCTATGAACACAACTACAAACCGATCCAAATACTATCTGAAGATTCAATTCATCAAATCCATGAAAACAATAGGTGCACTAGTAAGTCCGAAAGGCATAACCAGAAACTCATAGTGTCCATACCTCATTCGAAAAGCAATTTTTAGCACATCGGAGTCTTTAACTTACAACTGATAGTAGCTTGATCTCAAATCTATTTTCGAAAACACTGTAGCCCCTTTTAACTGATCAAAAAAGTCATCAATCCATGGCAATGGATATTTATTCCTTATGGTCACCTTATTAAGCTGTCGGTAATTAATGCACATTCTCATAGTTGCATCTTTCTTTTTCACAATCAAAACTGGTGCACCCCAGCCTCAAGGAGAAAAGCTCAGTTGCGCAAAACCTCTGTTCGTCAACTCTTGCAACTGAGCTTTCAGTTCTTTTAATTTAGTAGGTGCCATTCTGTACGGAGCTATCAATATCGGAGTCATCCCCTGCACGAAGCTATCAATATCGGAGTCATCCCCTGCACTAACTCAATACCAAACTCTACATCTCAAATAGGTGGCAAACCCGGTAATTCTTCAGGAAACACATTTGAATACTTACACACAATTGGTACTGATTCGATCTTTCTTTCAGTCACTTTATTATCAAGCACATATGCAAAGTAAGCTTCACAACCCTTCCTCACATACAAGCACATATGCAAAGTAAGCTTCACAACCCTTCCTCACATATTTCTGAGCTAACATTGAAGATAACACTACAGGTAAACCATTCAAATCATTAGATTCAATCCGAATAATATCATCATTATGACACCGTAAATCAATAGTCTTTATTTTACAGTTTACGACAGCCTCATGCAAAGTCAACCAGTCCATACCTAGAATTATATCGAACTCATCAAATGGCAACAACATTAAATCAGCCGAGAAACATGAATCTCGAATCATCAAAGGATAATTCTTACACACTTTATCAACCAGAACACACCGGCCCAAGGGGTTCGATACTCTAATCACAAACTCAGTAGACTTAACAGGAAAAGTCTTACTAAATACTAAGGTCTCACACACATAAGAATGAGTCGAACTAGGATCAATCAATGCAATTACACTAGTATCATAGAGAGTAAACATACCAGTAATAACATCTGGGGATGAAGCCTCCTCGCGTGCGTGTATAGCATAGGTTCTGGCAGGTGCACGAGCCTCAGATCTAACTGTTATATCTTTAGTCCCTCTCTGATTTCTACTCACATTACCCGTATTTTTAGGTGGTCTATCTCGAGCTATAGTATTACTCGATCTCACATTCTGTACTGTGTTTTGTTCAACTAACTCAAGGCATTCACGAATGAAATGATCCATCGATCCATATTTAAAACAGGCCCGATCATGCAATCTACAACTACTGAGATGTCATTTACCACAATGTTTACACTCGAGTTGATTTGATCTAACGTTACCAACACTAGCTACTAAGGTGGCTTTTGAACTCACAGATGGTCTATCCCGATCACGTGTAAAATAACCTGTAGTAGCCTTTGAACGGCTAGAATCATCTCGAAATTTCTTTGATGCCAACTAGAATGACTTACTCGATGATCTCTTACGTAAATCTCTAGCTTCAAAGTTAGTTTTTCTTTTCTCGTTCCCGAGCTCTTCAGCTTTGCATGCTTGCGCAGCCAGTACTACGAACTCTTTTATTTCAAGAATGCCAACTAGCAGTTTAATGTCTTCATTCAACCCGTCTTTGAATCTTTTACACATTATAGCTTCGGTTGAAACACACTCTCGGGCATATCGACTGAGTCTACGAATTTTCGTTCATATTCTGTCACGGTCATGCGACCCTTTTTCAATTCCAAAAATTTTTAAGTTTCTAGTCGATAAATCTCTGGCTGATGTATTTTTTACGAAACTCAGTCTGAAAGAACTCCCAGGTCACCCGTTCTTTTGGAACCACCGATACTAGTGTATTCCACTAGTGATATGCGGAATCTCGTAGCAAGGATATAGCACATTTTAAACACTCATCAGGGGTACAAGATAGCTTATCAAACATGCAGATAGTATTATCAAGCCAGAATTCAACTCACTTAGCATCATTATCATCAGTGGCTCTGAATTCTTTAGCCCCGTGTTTTCTGATTTTATCAATAGGAAGCTTATGTGATCTCAATGAATCAATATGTGATCTCAACCGATCAATCACTTGAGGTATAATAGGTATTGGAGAAGGATTATTTGGGGGTGGAGGTTGTTGTACAGTCGAATTTGTCCAGATATACTAAGTAAATCGATCATTCATCATTTGGGAAAAGACTTGTTTAGCCTCTCCCTCTTGGTTACTCGAAGTTGGTTGAGAATCAACCAACGTTGTCCCTTGCGCGGGAGCAGGCGCTATACCCTCGACATCATCAGCTATGGCCGGATCGGGATCCATTTACTATACGAAAACACATTTTCAAATGTCAAGAGTCATCACACTATCATAGTATATAATATGGCATGTATAGCTTGACTCACACATGCTACGTTAGCCCTAAAATCGACTAAACTGTAGCTCTAATACCAATCAAATGTAACACCCTTAACCCGTATCCGTCACCGGAATGGGGTTACGAGGTATTACTGAACAAGACCAACTTCCGAACATTAATGATTACACATAGAAATTAATCACTTTAATTCATCACATATAAACATATAATAACCAAACCAAAACATTACAAGTTCAATTTTAATCAATAAACATTCAACCATAAAATATTATCAACCGGCCAAATATAAGCATATAAATTAAATAACTTATTACTCATTATTCAAGACCAAATATACATGCAACCTTATTATAAGTTTTGACTAAACCAAGCTTACCTAATTGTTATTCCATTAATACACATAAAACGTCATATAACATATACTTAATAATTAAAGAACAATAACAAAGCCAGATACTAAACTTGCATCAAACCATCTTGTTTATTAAAAACATAAGTTACTATTCATATGGTCAATTTCTAAAGCTTTAGCCGAATATTAAACATGCAAAATACTTATGCTTTATTTAATGTCTACTTCTATTATAATCTATTACTATACACGCATATAACATTTCATATAACCAAACCAATATGTCAAACATATTTTACCTTTCACATCAACACATCAATAATATATATTTATGCATAATACATAGCAACTATTTGTCTAACACTTTAGCATACTATAACGGAATTTTAACATGCTAATATTACTTATCATGCAAAGTTACAAAGGTCATATTCAAGACTAATTCAATGATCACATATTCGGCTAAGTACATAAATACACATATAGCCAAAATTTATATCATGTCAAACATATTACAAATATATCTCAATCTATAATTATTAAATCAATACATAACTGAATACACAAAAATATATATGTATGATGATTTAATCTCATAAGCCAAAACAACCCACTTTTAAATCACAAACACATGTTACCCCAATTATCTAACATTAACCAAAAACTAATTCACCTTGTTTGCCGAATCAAAACATGGTCATTTCACGAGCTATTCATTATATTTAAAGTCTCATTTATAACCAATGATCAAAGACATATAAATATTATACATATCTACTTCATCACATAACCGAATATCAATACTTCAAATCATAGCCATTTACCTAATACATCCCACTTATATATCATGTATTTCACTCAACATATCACATACTTATACATAACATGTGGCCGATTATACTTCACAAATACACATATATTTACATTAGCATCATGTATAATTTGCATCCAATATCAAATAACCAACTTACCTTATTTTCAAATAAGTAATCAACTATTTCATACCTGTTCACTTTAGCACGATTTACACATTCAATCACAACTTATCATTGCCCGTTGAACCATTCGGAATTGAATAGGATACTCAGATAATCACACATATCGTACAATGCCAACGTCCCAGACATGGTCTTACATGCAATCACATATCGATGCCACTATCCCAGACAGGGTCTTACACGAATCAAATATGATGCCAATGTCCTAGACATGGTCTTACACGTAATCACATATTGATGCCAACGTCCCAGACGTATTCTTGCATAAGAACACATATCGGAAACCCTATGTCATGACATATGTATCCTAGCTATTCCTAAGGTTCGTACGGGGCTTTCGGACGTCATAACTCTGTCGAAACGAATTCGTAAACATAGCTCCCAAGCATATACACATTCGGCTAATACATACATACTTTCACTTTGTTTGTTTCAGCACATAAAACTCATATTTATTTAAAATTAACAACATCTATTTGCTAATAATTTTACCTCGGACAACAATAATCGGAACGGGATGATTATTCGATAACTTTGGTTTTCCCCCGATCCAAATCAAATTTCTTTAGTTCTTGATCTAAACATATTCAAATTAAACTCATTAAAACATAATTCCATTCAATTTAGTCTAAGAATACTTAAATGGGCAAATTACCATTTTGCCATTAACATTTTACACTTTTTATAATTTAGTCCAAATTACACAAAACACAAAACATGCAAATTTTGCGCACACCATGCTTAGGCCGAATGTTACCCATGCTCATACAAGTCCATACATTTAATTTATTTCACGTTTTAGTCCCTCAATTTATTATTTTTGCAATTTAGCCCTAATTACTCAAAATCATCAAAAATTTCAATACAAAACATATTAATCCAAAACATATCTTTCATAATTCATCAACTAACATAACAAAGCTCGATTATTCATCAATGGCATAACTCAAAATACTCATCAAAATTAGAAATTCTAACATGGTCTTTGTACATTGCACTGCAACGATCTCAAAAACGTAAAAACTATCAAAAACCAAGCTAGTTACATACCTTAATTGTAACACCCTGAATTTGGGCCTAGAAGTATTGGGCCTTGAGTATGGGTCCGTAAGGAGGTTGTATATAAGTATTTAATTGTGCAAGGGAATGACACAATTAAATGTCTACTTTGGTGGTTAATGGCTCTAAGAAGTGTTGGAGAAATCTGGGTTCAAACCTGGGCTTTAGCAAAAATTTTGGTATTAAGTGAATAAAACCCTGGATGTTTGAATGATGACCTTTTAAATTATTGTGATAAATAAATGACAGAAGGAAGCATGTGGTCTAGTGGTTGTGGCGTCATTAAAGTTGCAAGGGAGCTTGGGTTCAAGTCTTGGCTCTTACAATTCATTTTGGTTTTTCTCTTAAGTGAATCTGGACGCTGACACATATGTTTTAAAGTTAATTATGGACGTTTTTATCACAGGAAGAGCCTGGGGTAGAGCGGCAAGGTGGCGTGTTGTGGAACTGTGAGGTCTGAGGTTCAAGTCTTGGGATGCGCAGTGGAGTATTTATTTTGCTACTTAAGCTGTGTAGGAGGTGGAGTTGGACTGGAACTCTGTGTAGGAGCTGTGTATTCACGCCCATCTTTGTTAGAAGTCAGCAAAAGCCAAAAAGCTGAAACTTTAGAATTTGAGGCCTTACGAGCGTACGATCGCTCGTGTGGTAAACCGAGCCCACAAACCATGGGCAATAGACTGTAGAGGCCACCACGAGCGTTCTCGTGTGCTGGGGCTATTTTGGGCCGAATGAGCCCGTGGGCCTGCTTGTGTAAATCTAACTGTTAGATGGGAAGTAGTTGGGCCATATAGCCATAACTAAAGTTGGGCTAAATGGGCCACATGAATATGTGGGCCCACTTGGGCTAAGCAATAGGCCTTAGGCCCATTTACACCGTTAGGTCTCGTTAGGTTACTTAAGTCGCTCGAGGCGACAGTGGACCTTCTGTTGGGCCGTTAAGACCCCCGATTTATAAATTTACTGAAATACCCCCAATTTGTAAAATTACCGAAATACCCCTAATTTGTAAAATTACCGAAATACTCTCAGTTTCTAAAATTACCAAAATACCCCAAATTTGTAAAATTATCGAAATACCCCCGACTTGTAAAATTATCGAAATACCCGTCAGTTTATAAAATTACCAAAATACCCTCGATTTGTAAAATTATCGAAATACCCTCGACTTGTAAAATTACTGAAATACCCCTCAACTTGTAAAATTATCAAAATACCATCGATTTGTAAAATTATCGAAATGCCCCCACTTTCTAAAATTATTAAAATACCCCCGGTTTGTAAAATTATCGAAATACCCCCAGTTTGTAAAATTACTAAAATACCCTTGATTTGTAAAATTATCGAAATACCCCCGATTTGTAAAATTATCGAAATACCCTCAGTTTGTAAAATTATCGAAATACCCTTGATTTGTAAAATTTCTGAAATAACCTCAATTTGTAAAATTACCGGATTACCCTTGTAGTGTAAAATTATTGAAATACCCCTATAGGGTAAAATAACTATTTTTCCCTTATGGGTAAATGACTAACTTGGACTATGAATTTGACTGATTTGACTGTGATTGTACGACTGTGATTTAACTGACTTGATGGTGGTTCTACGACTGATATGCTTTTAATATATGTTTAAATGATTATTACTGAGCATGGCCATTTTGCATACACGTGTGATGATTAAGCATGACATACACGACATATTGCATGGGGTTGGAATTGTGAAACGGAGGAAGAAATTGAGGATCGGATGGTTGCTTGACGACCATGGATCCACCGATGGCTATGTCCCTAATATGATATAACTAATGATGGCTTAAAGCCAATTATTCTGATTATGGCTTTGCGCCAACCTACATATGGCTCTGTGCCAACCTGATTATGGCTGTGTGCCAAACATATTTGCCTAAGGCTAGGTGCCAATATATGATTATTGACGAGGACTTAGTGCTGCTTAATTTGATTGTGGCTTTGGGCCAACCAAAAAATGGCTCTGTGCTATCTTGACTATGGCTTTATGCCAAACGTATTTACCTGTGGCTATATGCCTAACATACTTATGGATGGCTCTGTGTGGATCATATTTACCCAAGGTTGTGTGCCGATTATATTACCGTCGCTGATGGCTATGTGCCAGACATAATACAGTTACCGATGGCTTTGTGCCAATTATAATACCGCTATTGAAGGCTTTTTAAGCCCAATATATGATTAGCAGCTTTGCGGTAATGAAGGTAGTACCATAATCGGGCTACCATTGATGTGTATCGAATGGGTGGGTCGATATTTATATCCCCACCTGATGTGTACTAGGGGATGGAGTTGATGTGTAACGGTTGGATTATTGGGATGGGATACCATGCATCCATGTATTCACACATTCTGTTCTGTTATTGGTTTGGGCTGGGCCCAATTGATTCTGTTATGGGCTGTGACCCAAATGATATTGTAATAGGGTTTGGCCCACGTATGCTCTGAACTGGACTGAACTGTTACTGTTAACGGGCTCTGGCCTAGATTGTTTCTGTTTTTGTTTCTGTATACTAACTATTACTTTAGTAACGGTATTACACATTGAGTTTTCGTAAACTCACCCTGTTTATTAATTGTGCAAGTAATCCCCAGCTTTAGGTGGTTTGGTGCTGCGAGGGACTCGAAGATGGCCACACACTACTTATGTTTTCAGATTTGTTTATTTACTGTTGCGTATTTCTTTCAAATGTTATTGTAATAAGGCCTATCTTTTAATTCTGGTTTTTATTTTACTTTGGAATTTTATTTACTATGTTTTATAATGGTTTGAAGTAGATTGCGATTTTCCAAAATAACAACTGTTTTCAAAACACTACGTTTTCGCAACTTAACTTTTTAACATCACGTTTTTGTAAATCGGTTACTTTTAGAATTAGCTTCCCCAAAGTAAAAAGGGGTTTTAGAAATAAAATTAAGAAGTTTTCAATGTACTACGTTTTAAATAAGAAGGGTTTTTAATGAAAACATGGTTTTCGAAAAACACTTCAATGTGACAGGCCAGATTCGGGTCTAACTTTTGGGCTAGGTTTGGGGTGTTACATTAATCAAGCTCAACAATGGCTGAATACCCTAAGCTTATTTCTTTTCTTTCTTTCTCAATTTTCGGTCAAAAGTATGAACAAAATGCATGGCTTTTAAATTTTATGTTTTATTATAACATATATTTTTAACATGTTACAAATTTAACCTTTATAATTTAATATAACAACTTAATAATGCATGCCATTACCGTCCATTCATATATTCAATGGCCTAATTGCAAAATAAATACTTCAAATTATAAAGATACATTCAATTTGGCCCTTACATATTAAACCACAAATTTTCATTTTACGCGATTAAGCCCTTTTTATTAAATCAACACTCAAACCACAAAAATAAAACACGAAAATTTCACAGATATTAATTCACACATAATAAACATAGAAAATAATTTTTAAATATTTTTTTGACTCGGATTCATGGTCTCAAAACCACCATTCCAAATAGGGTCTAAATCGGGCTATTATACTGATACCATGGCCCAAAGCCAAATCAGCCGATATGCATGGCCAAAAGCCAAATCGGTTTATCTCGCACTCGATGTGCTATATCATGGCCCGAAGCCAACTTAAAGTGTCCCTAATGACATGTCACAACATCCTAAATTTTTTAGGGCTTTCATATATTGACTAAAACAAGGTTGGTAATCACTTAGAATTAAAAACGAGATTGTTTAACTTTAGATGGAAAAATGACCAAAATACCCTAAGGTTAAATAATTAGAAATAGTTTTATAAAATGATTCTCATAATGGCTTTCACATTAAAATTTGATAGTTAATTAATTAGAATTGAGGTGTTATAAGGTTGGGGTGTGTTTTTGGCAGTCTTGAGCTTGAGAGTTTGTAAAACCCTAACCCGTATCCGTCACAGAAATAGGTTTACAAAGCATTACCGGAGTTCTCATTTCGAAACAAACAAAAACTTTAAACATTTTAATTCATCTGACTAATCATAGCAAAACCAATACATATTATGCATATCATCCCTTATACAAGCCTTTGAGGCCCTAAAAACAAATTAGAAACAAGTTCGGACTAAATTGAAAACTTAAAGAATTTTTCAAAAAACAATAAAAATTTTCAAAACTATAAGGGTCACACGATCGTGTGGCCAGGCTGTGTGACTCACAAAGCCAAGAGACATGCCAGTGTCTTAGGCCATGTGGACATTCAAAGTAGGGACACATAGCTATGTCTATGCCCGTGTAACTCACTGACTTGGGTCACATGACCAAGCCACACGTTCGTGTGCTAGGCCGTGTACCCTTCGAAGTGGCCTTACACGCCCCTATGCCAGGCCATGTGTTCGGCTGTGTAATAGCCTGGCTTGCAACCCTTTAAAATCTGCAGGGGACATTCGGCCATGTGTCACACATGACTGAGACACACGCCCGTGTCTCTGCTTGTGTGGACGAAAAATAGGTCATTTCCAAGCCATTTTTCTCACCCATTCAACCATATACCTACAATCAAATTTCCACATATGACAAGCCTTCAAATTGCATTAAAAACATGCATAATCAAGCTATTCAAATAAGGTACATAAGCTTTCAACCAATATGCCCAAAGGCACCTCAAATAAATTATTTAAACATTTATAAGCATTTGCACAATTTAAACAAAACTTACCACTTTGTTCACATATCAAAATCACATCCACAAGTACCCAATTTACCATTTAACATTTAGCGTCATAAGCCATATGTAACACCCCTAACTCCTATCAGTCGCCAGAATACGGCTACGAGGCAATACTGATCAATTACAGCATACAACATACATTTCTCATACATGAATTTATTAACACAAAAACATTAATCAAACATAATAAAAATACATTCAACACATTCACATTGTCCTTTATAAGGCCCTACAAGACCTTAAAACATGCTTAAAAGAGCTTAAGGACTAAATTGATAACATTTAAAAACTTCGGGAAACTTATAAAATTTTCATGCATACAGGGTTTACATGCCTATGTGAACAGGTCGTGTGCCTCACATAGCCACCAGACACACCCATGTCTAGAGGTGTCCATGGGTCGGGCTGGGCCGGGTTAGGGTTGGGCCCAACTAAAAATTTATGCCCGTTTGCTAGGCCTGAGTTTGGCCCGGCCCGAAAAATAGGCATAAAATTTTATCCAAGCTCGGCCCGAATAAAAAAGTTAAAACTCGGGCCCGACCCGGCCCGCCCATATTAATTTTTATATTATTATTCATATAATTTTAAATTATATATAAAACATAAAAAATACTAAAAACGTCAAAATAAATATTTCTCAACAAATTGAAAATAAAATTTAAAAAATATGTATACTTAAATAACACTAAAATAGATGCAACTTAACAAGTAAATGCCTCTAAAATAATAACAAAATTAACAAATGTCTTTACAGTAATAAAAAATTTAACAATAAAATAAGTTTTATACAATATCCAAACAATAACAACAAAATAGTAGAAACATAATAGTAAAATAGTAGCAAAATACGGAGAAAACAATAAGAAAATAATATTTAAAAAAATATTTTTTTGTTATTTAGTGAATTCGGGTCAGGCCGGGCAGGGCTCGGGCCAAAAATGCCTTACCCGAGGCCCAGCTTGTTTTTTAAACTAGCATTATTTTTTTTGCCCAAGCCCATTTCTCAGGCCTATATTTTTGCCCAAACCCTCCAACATTTTGGGCGGGCCTTCGGGTTGGGCCGGGTGGCCCGACCCATGCACACCTTTACCCATGTCACAGGCAGTGTGGAAACAGGGCATACATACTAACTTGCATCACACGGCCGGAGACACACCCGTATGCCATGACTGTGTGAAAACTGGAGAGTATACTGACTTGGGTCAAACTGCCGGCCACACAGCTATATGCCAGCCCGTGTGTCACATGGTCGAATCACACGCCCGTGTGCTCAACCGTGTGCCATGAAAATAGTCTTGATTTAAGCCATTATTTCCACCTATAATTCATGTAACACCCCAAACCCAGCCCAGACGTTATGGCCGAATCTAGTGTGTCACATTGAAGTGTTTTAGCGAAAATCGTGTTTTCATTGAAAACCCTTCTCAAAATAAAAGAAACCTTAATTAACTTTAAAAAAACACGCATTTCAGTTGTAAAAACCTTGTTGAAACATTTGATTTAAGAAAAATTTATCATTTAAAAATTTAATTGCGGAAACGTAGAAAGCATACTATAATTTAGAAAACCCATGTTCAACTTCTTGTAATTACATTGAAAATAATAATAATTCAAGTAATAATAACATAATGAAAACCTTATTACAATCTGGTCTGGAACATACTAAAAAAAAGTAAAAACTTAAATGCTTTTAAAAAAAACCCAAGTCCAAATCATCTTGCTAGTTGGCCACCCAGAGTCCCTCAAAACATCGAACCTTCTACTGAGCATCACCTGAAAATAAAATAAAAGAGGGGGTGAGTTTTCGCAAACTCAGTGTGTACAACCCTCGAAGAAAACAAGCATTCAAAAAAAAACATCATTCATCGTTCATCATTCATGCAATGCAATCCCATCCAATTATCCATCCGCTAAACACCGGCTCCATCCCTTGTCACACCATGTGGGGATATGAATATCGACCCACCCAACCCACACACCATGGTAGCCCGGTTGCGGAACTACCTTCATTTACATATTGGGCTTTAAAAGCCATCGGTGGATCCACGATTGTCAAGCAACCATGTGATTCTCATATACTTCCTCCGTTCTATAATTCCCAATCCATATGCAACCTAAGCAGAATATCATATGTATTCATGTCGCATCCACAAAACTTACATTCAACACCTAGGGGTATTTTGGTAATTTTCACCCTTAGGGGCATTTCGATAATTTTCCCTTAATTACGATTTTCACTTATCTTGGCTCATTAGCAAGTCCCGTGAACTAAGATGAACGAATACTATGCACCAGGTAGGATTCCAGAAAAGAAGAGGTGGGTCATTAAGACCGCTTAAGTACCAAGCTCTCCCTAGATCCAATCCTAGACATGCATATACCCGTTGCCACACCTTAACCCTTTGACTTGTCCACGGTCGCAAATAATTATTAACTTTTATGTAGTTATCATATTCTAGGCCCAAAACCCCTTACAAAGCCCAATTAAATTCACATACCTGTATCTGGCCCATTAGGCCCAATCATATTCGTCTGGCCCATTAGGCCCAAATCACCTGTATATGGCCCATTAGGCCCAAATCACCTGTATATGGCTCATTAGGCCCAAATCACATTTATATGGCCTGTTAAGCCCAGTCACATTCATATTCATGCTCACATACAAATTTCTATCACAAAGCATCAATATTCAGTTTTTGCCTATTATGGGCCCAACAGCCCATTGGCCCATTTAGCCAATTTCGGCCCATATGGCCAAATCACAACCCAAGTCCACATAATCGCCCGTGGGCCTCAAGAAACCTATCGGTTTCCCCCTTACAATTGATTGTGTGTGTGCAGTGTATGTACACACCTGGTAAGCAAGCGTGATGCGATCTCCCTAGCCCAAACCTACAATCGATATCACCCTTCAATTAATCGCATGCTTAATACTTATTTACTTAAAAACTGAAACCTCAACTTAACCTTACCTTGAGCCCAATCCTTAATCGCTATTTCCTTGATCACGTATTTCCTAGATCTGCACAAATCTTAACTATTAAAACCCAAATAATAGGTGACTCATATCCAACACAAGTCTCCTTACCATAACTATGACCATTCAGCTACCTTAGCCAATGGGAGAAGATTACTTACCAAAATCGCAACACCTTAAGGAGCAATTCGGCAGAGAGCTAAAAACGAAGATTCGATGCTAATTCCCTACCAAAGTTGATTAGAAAGAGTGAGGGACAATAATCGATACTAAACAAAGAAAAATCGATTGGAAGAGTAACACATACACTAGATTCGGTCAAAAAGTATTGGGCCCTTAGAAGATTCGGTTTTTCGACTTTTCAAACTAAGTATGGTGAATAAGGTTTATTTGGTACAGATTAAAGAATAAGAGTAGTAGAAAAAATCGACAAAGAAGATTGTGTAAAGGAGAATAGAAATCGACAGAAAGAAAAGAAAGTAAAATAAAGGGTTTTCGGCTTTTTAGATCTTGAAGAGAAAAAGGTTTCTAGCACATAGTGAAGGGAAATTCGTCATTAACTTCTCAACCCTCCCATTTGGCACCTATTTATAGCCCTATAGCCGAATTCTTCAAGCCCAAGTTCCCAATTTAGCTCCACTTACTCCTCACTTCTCATCTCCTTGTTTTTCTCCCTGATCACCTCTTGATCCTTTCCTTAATTTTCTCTTTTGAACACTCCCCTTGGAGTCCATCTTCACGCCACTTCCATCCTTCTAGAAGGCCAAAATTAAATTCTAAAAAAATACTAAGCTAGGATTCGAACCTTGGACCCCCTTGCTAGCTACTAATGCCACTTTACTACACCTTATGTGGCGTCACTTAGCCACTCCACCATAGGCTCTTTTTGTGTCCAATTGTTTCTTCATTTATTCAAAAGCCCACCTACTTGTCAGCCCTGATTCTTTTAATAATTAAATTATAATTTCTTCTACCCCTTAATTCGAACTCAACCTTAGCTAAGACCTACTAAAATTATCGCTTGGATAAGAATATTAAATAGAATTTTTATCGAAATTTTATCACTTATCAAACTCATGAATTAAGCCAAATTATATGGCCAAATACACATAAACATTTACAAGCCAAACCTCATGGCTAATATCATAACTCAAAACTTATCATCAACTCACAAGCTTATACACGCCATATACCATATTTACATAGTATCAAAAGTACCAACAAGTAGTCGATAGTGCGATGACGGTTCCTGATGATCCCTGATATCTGAGCTAGCTTCGATAATCTATAAAAAAGGAAAAGAACCCACAAAGTAAGCTTTAAAAGCTTAGTAACCCATATACAAATAAATTTACCGCATGAATTTACACCGTTTTCATCAAATAGGCAAACTATGAATAAGTACATATAAGTTCACAAACCTTTCCCAATGTATACATATTCAATATCACATGTGAATTCATCAAATACTTCCCTTTTCAATACTCGTATGAATCTCATACGTACCTGAGTCACTTAACTTGTTTACATATTCTTTCTTGACTTGACTTTGCCCATTGAACCTTTTGGAAATATTAAGGATACTTGGAAATCATATATATAGCTCGTACAATGCCATATCCTAGATATGGTCTTACATGTTATCATATATCGATGCCAATGTACCAGACATGGTCTTACATGAAATCATATAACGATGCCAATGTCCTAGACATGGTCTTACACTTAATCGCAATATGATGCCAATGTCCTAGACATGGTCTTACACATAATCACGTCTCGTTAATCCTAATGTCATGACATTCGTATCCTATACTATTCCTACGGTTCGTACAGGACTTTTGGATATTATAACTTCGTTGATTCTTGCTCGTATTTGATCGTTCAACATTCATAGAAATTCAATGTCAAATAAACATTTATAAACCAATTTAAAGGTATTTATTTGCACATGAACTTACCTCGTACATACGATGAACGGATCGGATTGACTACTTGACAACTTTTGATTTCCCTCGATCTAAATTCGATTTCTTTCTTTCTTGATCTATATGGATTCAAATTTAGCTCATTTAATCACCTATTCATTCAATTTCATCCAAAAATACCTATTTGAGAATTTTTACACTTTAGCCCCTAAAGTTTCACATTTATTCAATTTAGTCATTATTTCAAAAAAACACAAATTACACCAAATATGACAAAACTCATGCTTGGTCGAATTACCATAGTGCCCCTAGCAGCCCATATTTCACATTTATTTCACATTTAACCACATAATTTACACTTTTCACAAATTAATCCCTAAAATGCATTTTTAGCTAAATCACTTAACAAAACATATTAATCTAACATTTACCTTCCATTTTTCATCATCAACCGTTACAAAGCAAATAGATTCAACAATGGAACTTCACAAAATCATCAACAAATTCAAAAATTAAGACACGGGCTAGCTAGAATATGAAACAATAGTTACAAAAACATAGAAATCATAAAAAACCGAGTCAAAATGGACTTACAATTTCAACATGCATTAGCTGAACCTTCAAACTCAACAATGGTTTCTTTTCTCTCTTAATATTTGGCCAACAAGATGATAATAAGGCTTAAATTTGATTTTGTTTAATTAAATTATAACTTAGTAACCAAATTACCATATTAACCCTTAATGAAATCATTATAAAATCACCTAATAAATGCCTATTTATGTCCATTCCCACTATCAATGGTCTATTAACAACATAAGGACTTCACATTTAATCAACCATAGCAATTAAACACATTTAACATATAGAATGTCACTTTTGCATTTTACGCGATTTAGTCTTTTTATCAAATTAAGCATTCAAACACTAAATTTATTTCACGAAACTTTCACACATATATAATCACATGCTATAAACACCAAAATTAATATTAAAATAATTTCTGACATTAGATTTTTGGTTCTGAAACCACTGTTCCAATTTAGCTAAAACCGGACTATTCCGAAACTTTATCTTTGCCCCGATCTAAAGTCGCACAAGGTTTGTCTTGATCTAAACGAATAAATTTAGATAAATTCAGTACTAATTTTATTCAATTTAACCTAAACTAATATTTTAGAAAAATTATATTTTTGCGCTTATAATTTTGATTTCATTTCAATTTAGCTCCTAACTCATAAAAAGAAAATTCATGCAATTCATCTTTAACCGACTATAGCTGAATTTCATATACGTCCCTAGCAAGCCCTATATTTCATTTCTTTCACAATTTCACCATAAATATATTTTATTTTTTCAATTTAATCCCCATTTGATAATTTCATCAAAAATCACTTAACTAAAGTTGTTTATCTATAACAACTAACCATTTTATTCTATAAAACATTAAAAATAATACATATTCATTCATGATAAACCCTAAACTTTTAACAGTTTTACAAATTAGTCCCGGGCTAGCTAGATTAAGCTACAACAATCCTAAAAACATAAAAATCATTAAAAATGGGCCTTAAAAACTCACCATGCAAGCAAAAGAGGGATGGTTGAACCCTATATATGGCTTAAAGAAGAAATTTCAGTTGTGGCTTGATGAAAATGAAGAAGATGAACATTATTTACTTAGTTTAATTACTCATTTACCATTTTTCCCTTTTAAAACATTAAAAATTTCGCTAATACCAAGCCATGTACATCCACTAACTTCATTAATGATCTAATTACCATACAAGGACTCATGCATTAAGGTTCTATAGCCATTTCATACCTTTAGCTTATGGGACTCAAGTTTTGCACTTTATACGATTTAGTCCTTTTTATGAAATTAAGCATTCGAACTGTAAAATTTCTTAACAAATTTTTTGTATGGTAATACTAACATGCCGTACACATTAAAATAATAGAAAAATAAATATTTTAATGTCAAATTTATAGTCTCAAAATCACTATTTCAGTTTTGTTGAAAATAGGCTGTTACAGAGTCACTTTGATGGATATTGTGCAGCTTTGGATTTGGGCCAATTCGTCTTGGTTGAGTTGGGATGTCACAAAGTAGCTCATTTTAGCCAGGTAAAGTTAGTATGGTAAATCCTTATTTAGAGATTTCTGATGTTGAAAGTGAAATAAAATGAGTAAAGCTTACTAATCTTGATGAGTTCTCATGTTTTGACAATTAAGGAGCTTTCGATCTACTCGATAGAAGCCTAAATTTGATGTTTAGAGCTGTTAAAGACGCAAGTCAGGTGAGTCTCTAAGCCAACTCCTGAAAATGTATTATGTATGTTAGAACTTCGGTGAAAATGCATGGACTAATGATTCTGTGTGAAATGTATGTCTGATGACATGAACAAGTTTGTCATGAGCAAGTCATTGCGTCCAGGATCTATGCGTGAAGTTTTAGGGAATGTGTTACATGTATGTAACCATGAATGCATCTGTGATGAAGAGGTCTAAAAGAAATAAACCTGTACAGTATGAGTATGCATGATGAGCATGTGTTTATCTCCGAAGTTGTCTAAAGGGGTCTGGTGGGACTCAAAAACATGAATATATAAGAAAGACAATTCTATAGCCATGGCACTCTAAAGAACATATAGTGTAAGATGTTGGCTAGGCCATGACATCATATGAAATATGTAAAGGGAAGTTGGGTGAGTATCAGCTATGAGGGAGAAATATCACGGCAATAAATATAGGCAAATCCTTATTGCCTAAAACACCACTTTTCATAAAAGTGAGCCTTTATGGCTATCTCTAAAAAGATTCCTTTGTGGCTGTCTCAGTTAAAGTGAGCTTTTGCGGTTATTAGAGTTAAAAGTAAGCCATTATGGCTATCTCTGTCTAAAGGATGGCTTTGTGGCTATCTTAGTAAAAAGGATGCCTTTGTGGCTATCTCTCTTAAAGGATTGTCTAGGGGAAAGCTCTTCTAAAAAGGAACACCTTTGTGGCATAATCCAAAGAACAGTATTCATGATGAGTATCTGAAGACAACTCTTTGGACTGACACTGGACAAATGGTGAACTTCGTATAATTGCAAAAGATTGATAAAAAGGCTAGTGTGCACCAGAGTTTGTGGCGAAGTAAAGATACGAGTTAAGAGTAAGAATAGAAAAGGTACTAAGGAAAGGAAGATTTAGTAAATTCTGAGATAACTATTGAGCTCAGTCTACCCCGTCCTCAGTACTGTACTTGCCAAAGAAGGAAGAAAGGTCAAGAAATACCTAAGGATGTGGTATATACTATGTGCAACAAAGAATGATTGAAAAAAGTATTCTAAGGTTTAGCTCGCTAAGTTCTTATGAACTTATACAACTTTTTTCTATTTTCAGGTCTATAAAGGAATGTACGCCAAGAAAAACGATGTCAAGGCTATGCCAAGGAAGCGATATGTTGGGCTGTTATACATATAGAGGGAAACAATTGGAGTGTCAAAGTTTGCACATAAGTCATTTGAGTATACATTACATAAGTCATTTGAGTAGACATGAAATATTTTTATAGCTAAAGTATTACACCTAAATGAATAAGCAACACTCCAAGTTGTACACCATAGACTAAGAAAGAAAGTAGGAAAGTCTAGTGTTTTATTAAGTTGTAAATGTAACCATACAATGTATGCCATAAGAGATTCTGTTACTATTTTAAAGAGACATTTACATCAATGAATAAAAGAAAAAGAGAAAATTATTATACGGTAGATCGAATTCAGTAGATCAAGTCAAGTCGAGGGCATTACAGGATCAATATAATAAGTTATGATATTAGATGATAACTTTTGTAATTAAATTATTTTACTTATCTTTGTATATATCATTGTTGTTTATGTGATCAATCAAATTTGTAACTAATCGTGGTTTGTAATAATAGTTTAAATTTATATATGTATTCATGTGGTAACACACGAGATTCAGATCTAGTGAATCAGATCGTGTCTAGGGTGTTACATAATCGTTCCTTGTGAGGAACATTATTTTATTAGTGTGTATTGATAGTAAAACCTTTTGTGTTGTGGTTTACTTTGTTGAATTCACAAGAGGTGAATATAATAGTGAGAATATTGAATCTTGAAGGTATAAAGGTAAGGTAAGTTGTCATAGGGTTTGATAGTTTAGGATAACTTGTTGTAATTGTTGAAGAGAGTGGATATTTCTCATTGACTAAGGGTTTTAGACATGGGAAAACTAAACTGCGTAGACAACTCATTTGTTTTTTTTATTCATTTTAGTGGTGAAGAAGTGCCCACTCCCTTGTCACTTCATCACCCCGTTGGTTTGAATTTTAGCAACTGTTTGATCTAACAATTGATATCAGAGCCTACCATTTAAAGTAGCTAGTGGAGATCACTAGTGCTGCAATATTCAATCGATACTTCAAGACCTCCTATGCTCAAAGTTGGCAATTATGCTTACTGGAAAGCACACATGAACACCTATATTAACTGAATTAATAAGAAGACATGGCTTGTTATGTTTACTTGATGGGAGACCTCAAATTGGACATTGAAAGTGGAACAATAATGAAGCAACACAGTGGACCATTGAGGAAGAAAAGTTGGCAAATGCTAACTCAAAGGACTTATATGCAATATTTTGTGGAATTGATATACAAGAGTTTAGAAGGACTGTTAAGTGCATAGTTGCAAAGACTTCTTGGGATATCCTGGAGACTACTCATGATGGATGAAAAAGATGCAAATGCTAACTTCAAGGTTTAAGAGCCTAAGGATGCAAAATTTAGAAACAATTGGTGAATTTTAAGCCAAGCTGTGTGACTTATCAAATTAGGCTTTGCCTTAGAAAAGGAGTATTCAAATGCCAAGCTAGTGAGAAAGGTATTAAGGTCTCTCTGTAACACCCCAAACCCGGCCTAGACGTTATGCCCGAATCTAGCGATGTTACATCAAAGTGTTTTTCGCAAAGAGTGATATTGTTGAAAAACCTTTTTCCATATTTACCCTTATTGTGTGTGTTCTTAATGATGATTTTAAAACATGTCATATAATTTCCAAATGTAAGTCATTTTTTGAAAGTTAATCATATTAAAACGTCTTTAATTTTTCTAAAATGTTATTTCTTACGAAAACTCTTAAAACCGATGAAATTTTTATGGTATTTTTGAAAATAGTTATCTTTCTGAAAAACCAGCGTATTTTCTTACTGCTAGTAGTTATAAATGAAAGCAAATAGAAATCCCCAAATTAAAAATAAAATCCAAGAGGCCTTATTACAATAAAAGTGCCCAAAATAAATTACTTATAATTTAAAAATCAAATACGGAAGCATGTGCAGTTGTGTGGCCACCTTTGAGTCCCTCACAGCACTGACCCACCTTAGACTGGGGATTACCTGCACAGATAAACAGAAGGGTGAGTTTACGAAAACTCATTGTGTAATCCCTTATCAGACAATCAGTCAATCATACAATGAGCAAACACAGTTTGCGCCCAAACCCATTTCAATAACGGTTCAGATTCAGTTAGGGCTTTAGCCCATTACAGTATTAGTATTAGTTTGGGCTTGAGCCCAATTCAGTGACAATAACAGTAAGATATGCGATCAAAAATCCTACCCAACCAGCCTCTACACTCCATCTCCGTCCAACCCTACACTCCATGTGGGGATATAATCAACCTACCCATCCCTACACTCTAAGTAGTACCGATTGCGGCACTAAACAGTATTTGCAGCAGAACCCATCCCTATGCAGTATATCATGCAACATGTCATGTCATATCATAATATTACGCATGTACTCAATGCAGTTAACATAGCATGCTAAAATATAGTCATACATCACATAGGGGCAAAATAGTTAATTTATCAAATAGGGGTTCTAAGTAATCTTACCGACCCAATAGTAGGTCCATAGTCATCTTGGGCGACCCATGCAACCTTAACAGTCAAAAAGTGAAAATGGGCCCACGGCCAAGATTGCGGGCACATGTGGGCCCACACGCCCGTATGGCCCATGAAGCCCAGAAATGGCCTTTGCCGTGTGGGTACACAGCCTGGCCCAATATTCTCCACACGTTCGTGTGATTTACCCATGTGGGGCCCAGATGCCCATGGGGCCCACACGGCTCAATTCGGCCCAATATGGCCCAAAACATCATCTGCCCATGAAATCGCTCATGGCCGACGCCAACGATCATACGCCCATGTTTAGGCATACGGACTACCACACGGGTGAGCGCATGCCTGTGTAGCGTCGACAATCACTTATTTCGACTTTTGCCAATTTACGATTAGGGGCAGTGTTTTACACACCTTGCTTACGAAAATATGCACCCCTATTGAGCATTGCAACCTAGATTCAATCATAGCACACCGTTAGTCTCTACACAATAGGGTTAACGACCCTTCTTATAATATTTATCTAAAAGATAGGTTACCACTTGCCTCAGTTGATCGATTTAGGCTTGTACCCTTTACCCGTAACAAGAGAATGATTACAAGACCTTTAAAGATAACTTGCAATCCAACCGAAACTTATTAACTATCATTATACACGCACGTAGTCTGAACCAAGCGCATAACAACTTACCGAAACTATAAAACCGAGAATAGGGGATAGAAGCAATCGACCTACACTCAACTCGAGAGTCGTAAACACACAAAACAATAGAGGCAAAGGCTCACACCACCACACTCCTAGCAAATCGGCAGTAAAAGAAGATGTTAGATATAAGACTACTGTGGCAAAGAGAGAGAAGAAGAGAAAAAGCAATTGTACGCTCAAGCCGATTGATCAAATGACAATCTGAAACCGAAAGAACAGGAGGGGAAGAAATGGAGTATTCGGCTAACACAAAAGATGTAAGGAGAAGAGAATCAAGAGAAAGAAAAGAGAGGGAGAGTATTCGGTCAAAGCTTGAGAGAGAGGAGAAGAAGAAGTAATCAGTCAAGAGGGAAACCAATTGAGAAAAGGGAAGGATGACTATTCGGCCAAAGCAAAGAAACAAAAACACGAGAATGCTTGAGTGGTCTTCTGTAATATTCGGCCAAAGGTAAAAAGGGAGGTACACTTGAAAAGAGCGTAGGGGAAGAATAGGGAATTGGTAAACGAAAAGAAGGGCAGGGAAAAACCAAGTAAAAACAAAAAAACAAAAACGTGAGATACCAACAAGAACCCCTAGCACAACTCAGCCACCAAAAATGAAAACAAAATGGTCAGAAACCGAAAATTGGAGGGATAACCTACCTCAGCTGAAATTCTTTGAGTGCCTAAAGTTCAAATTCGACACACCACTTCCTCTCACCTCAACTCCCCATGATTTCCTCCTCAAATCCTTTCGCAAATCACTCCAACTGACCACTCTTACCTCAACCCCTAATTCCAATTTCCCTCAAACACTTCAGTGTTTCGATCAAACCACAACACTCCCACGGCACAGTAGCAAAATAAAACACTCCACTGCGCCCACCAGGACTCAAACCTCAGTCCTCAGGCAACAATAACACGTCATCTATCCCTTAGACCAGTAGGCCCATTCTGTCATGTTTTACCCATATTTATTTAAAAAGCCTATTGACTAGAGACATGGTTTATCCATTAAAACAAAATTTTTGCATAAGCCAAGGCTTTAACTCAAGACTACTTAGACACTTCTCAAGACCCTTAGCCACTGAAGCAAGCACATATTTACGCAACACAAACATACAAAAACAAACTTAAGGTTTTTTTAGGGCTTTACACTCTCCTCGAAAGATGTTCTATGAAGGTCACATCCATTGAAGAGGCTAAGGATCTTGAGCAGTTGGTCATTGATGAACTCATCAATTCCTTACAAAGCTTTCAGATGAATTTGGATGAGGCAAAGTGTAACTCCCCTAACCCGTATCTGTCACCGAATTAGGGTTACGAGGCATTACTGGAAAAAACACAGCTCAGTACGTTCATATAATACATTACATGTATAAAGATATATCAACTTCTTTCCAATAATTCTCAAACTCGAATGGCAACCATTTACTAATTCATATAAATCAAATGTGCACATGTAAACCATTTAACCAATTAAAATTAATCATGCTTTATAATTCTATTACATCAATAACGTTAGCCTATTCAAATATTCGAACCAAGCTATTATACATTAAAACCAAAATTTGCATATGTTTCATAATTACAAAGTTCGAATTATATGGCCATCAATTCTATAGCATTCGAATACCTAAGTCATAATTAATCATATTTCAATTCATAAATCGAGCATACAATAAGACTTCCACTAGTGCAAATTCACTTCTTTGACTAAATACTAAACATACCATTTTACATATCTATGTACATTCGCATATTATACCATATCACCTATATCACATAGCATAATATTCATTAACATAAAAGATAATAGCTAGCAATACAGCATGGCCAAATATACTTCTTTTACATTGAAAATTCATGCACATACTACCATATCAATATGGACCATTTTTGAACACAAATGTCAAGTCATATCATACCTAATTCTCAAGCTAAACAACCTGTCTAACCATCATATATTCAACCAACCTATGAACCATTTTTAAACATAATTACCAAATCAAAACATACCAAAATTTATATGCTAGCATCATGACAAAATTACAAGTACACAACCAAATCATTTTTCACCTATTCGGTTATAAAAATTAACCACTAAAGTCATACCAATTCCACCATTCAATCTTAAGTTAAATTTACAATTGCATAACCGAATACAAATGTCAACTTGTCACTTTATGACTATCCATTTAGCTCACAAAACATACCTAATACATAGTCATTATTTACTAATAAGTAACCGAATCAAAGTAACCATTTTACTTCTATAATTTCCATTAACACTTTATGAACATAACAAAAATCAAACATTAAACTAATCAACTTAACCATTAAATATCAAACCACAAACAAACATATCATATGCATATGTATTTAATTTGTCTATCATTAGCCGAATACATTCATCAACACGTATATCTTTAACATTTTTACCAAAATAAACCTATCCATAATTAAACATACTAAACCTCAAATATTAATAAACCATATCAACTTCAGTTCCTCTATATGCCATAACCGAATTTACCTTAATACCCACTCACATAACAAAACCTTAACAAAGCATATCAAACAAGATTCACACATATATATACTTATATATATAAGCCATAGCCGAAACACCAAAATCAAACATAACCATCAATTGATCAAAGCATAAAATCCAAGCTTAACAAAATAATAAGCCAATTTCGCATGGCTCATATTTACATTCCCCAAAATCAAATATATATACTAGCCTATACATGCCATAAGTTCAAGTTCAAACTTATAAAAATACCAAAACAGTCGATAGTGTGATAGACTTCGCTGACGATCCCTGAGCCCGTAACTAGTCTTCAAAATCTATAAAACAGAAGCAAACATACACACAGAGTAAGCTATCATAGTTTAGTAAGTCATAAGAAAATAAACAACTCAATGACATAATCAACTCAATTTAACCAAACTAATCTATGCTATCATAATCACATTTAATTTCAAGCTTACAGTTTCATATACAACATATACTTTCATATATAAACTTTATCTTGGCCGAACATACATATATCTATTATCAAAGTATCATTCAATTTCAAAGCCATAATATTATTATATAACCATAATATGCATATACTCATGAATCAAACTTCAATATCACATATTGATACACAACATGTGGCTGAATATACTTCACAAATACACATATATTTACATTAGCATCATGTATAATTTGCATTACTTATCAAATAACCAACTTACCTTATTTTCAAATAGGTAATCAACAATCACATACCTCATCACTTTAGCTCAATTTACACATTTGATCACAACTTATCATTGCCCATTGAACCATTTGAAATTGAATAGGATACTCGAATAATCACACATATCATACAATGCCAACGTCCTAGACGTGGTCTTACATGTAATCACATATCGATGCCACTGTCCCAAACAGGGTCTTACACGAATCAAATACGATGCCGATGTCCTAGACATCGTCTTACAGGTAATCACACATTGATCCCAACGTCTAAGACGTGGTCTTACACGTAATCACACATCAGAAATCCTATGTCATGACATATGTATCCTAGCTATTCCTAAGGTTCGTACGGGGCTTTCAGACGTCGTAACTCGATCGAATCGAACTCGTACACATAGCTTTCAAGCTTATACATATTCGACTTTCACATATATACTATCACATTATTTATTTTAGCATATATAGTTTGTATTTAATGAAATAAATATCATCTATTTGCTTATAAACTTACCTCGAACAACAAAATTCGGAACGAGACAATTATTCAACAACTTTGCTTTTCCCCCGATCCAAATTCGATTTCTTTCATTCTTGATCTAAACATATTCAAATTAAACTCATTCAGACATAATTTCATTCAATTTAGTCCAAAAACACATAAATGGACAAATTACCATTTTGCCCTTAACATTTTACACTTTTTACAATTTAGTCCAAATTGGACAAAACACAAAACATGAAAAATTTGCACACACCATGCTTAGGCCGAATGTTACCCATGCTCATACAAGCCTGTACCTTTCATTTATTTCACATATTAGTCCCTCAATTTATTATTTTTGCAATTTAGCCCTAATTACTCAAAATCATCAAAAATTACAATACAAAACATATTAATCCAAAACATATCTTTTATAATTCATCATCTAACATCACAAAGCTCAATTATTCATTAATGGCATAACTCAAAATATTCATCAAAATCAAAAATTCAAGCATGGGCTTTGTACATTACACTGCAACGATCTCAAAAACGTAAAAATTATCAAAAAACCGAGCTAGTTACATACCTTAATCAAGCTATCAAATGGCCAAATACCCTAAAGCTTTATTCTTTCTCTTTTCTTTTAACATTCGGTCATGGTGGAAAAAGATGAATGCATGTGTTTATTTTATGTTTTATTATAACACATATATTATTTTACATTTTACATTTTTAACCTTTATTAATTAATAACTAAAACTTATATTATAACACCCCTAACCCAAATCCAACGTTGGAATGGGGTTATAAGGCATTATCGATCATAGGACAATTCAGAACAGACTTTTATTACAAAGTAAACCATCTAATAAAATTTTTAAATCAATTTAACATGTTTCAATCATACCATTTATCTAATTATTCAAATTACTGCTAATACAATACAAATAAATAATCGTAGAAATTAATTGCTTAACTTATAACCCAATATAATTCATTTCATACTCAAATCTAATATGCAAACTTAACATATATAAAAAAATATACGAATAATTTACATACGAATTAATCTATCAACTTACAATTTACTTGCTCCAACTTTAATTAATAAAATCATACATCATTTTGCTTCATATAAATAACATATATCACAATGTCCATTTTATTTATCAAATATTACCAATCCTTATAATACATATTACTTAAACAATATTATAACACAAGCATACAAGTGGCATTTTGTGACCTATTTCAATCACATTTGCCGAACCACAAAGTAGTATATAAATAAGTCTAAATAGCATAACCAACTTGTCTTTCCTTGGCCAATTCATTATATTAATAACCATGACTTATGCACATATATATATTCTTATACATTACTATGGCTACTGAATTTGAACAACTAATATCCACTCAAAGATATATACATATCATGATCATTTAATTTCATTACTAAGCTAAATTTTAAATAACCATTCGCTAATATAAATATATTATATATTATCTAAACCAAAATAAATTCTATTCACATTTAAAAAAAAAGCCAAATACTCTTAGGTACCAATTTACATTCGTGTCTATTTATTATAACCAAATCATTCAACCACAATTATTACATCAAGTGTAACATTCTTAAACCGTATCCATCGCCGGAATGGGGTTACAGGGTATTACTAGACAAGCCACAAAGTACAAACAATCATTTGCATACACTTGCACAAACTTTTAAACTAACCAATTATTAAAATATATAATCAATTTAATTATTTTTACCATATAGCTAATTATAATTTTAATACACTTCAAGATTTTACAAATCATACAGACCATATTACACTTTAACCGCATACTTGATTCATACATTAATAGTACTCATATAACAAAGTACACTTAACTATTTCAATTTGATCACATCATATTCGACACTTATACATTACTATCTATTCAAATCAATTTACATCATAGTTTAGGGACTAACTTATACACTACATAACATTCAACTTTATCCAGTAGAACACATGTACCTCACATAAAAATTCATATAATTTTCATGATTTATTATGGCATAATTCACTATTCATTTGGTCATTTTCTTTATGCAATTAGTTGAGCACAAATATGTTTAATAACTAAGCTTTAACAATCGTTCACTTCCAACTTTGCCAATTAAAGTACTCCATTGAACCAACCCAAACATCCAAATTGCATGCCCCTATTAAAACAACACAAATACCATATTCATTAATCAAAATGTTAAAGCTTAACTTTAACCACAGATATTCCTTACCACATTTGCACCATGAACATATATGTGTACATATGTCGAGCTAATACTAATACATTTACCGAATCATACATACAACATATTTACTAGTTAAAATAACAAGCCCAACTTGTTTCTACTTGACCAATTCATTACATTAATATCATAAACCTATTCATATATATATAACATAATTATTTCACTCCAACATTTAACCGATTTAGTAAACCATTCTCAAGACTAAACATATTATAATAAACCCTTACTACATACAAACTTAGCCATAATATACATAGTCACATATAAATGCATATGCAAGAATCAATTCCATAATATTCATACCATTTGTTTAAAATTTAATACACTTATTTAAATAATGTATATTTATTCTTTGTATCACATATAACTTATATCATCATACAAGTCACATACTTACCTTATTACTGGTAGCTAACAAGCAAAATCATACTTGGCCCTTTTAGCTCATTTTTCACATCTGATCACGATTACCTTTGCCCGATGAACCATTCAAAATTGGATAGGACACTCAGATTGTCACACATATCATACAATGCCAAGGTCCAAGACATGGTCTTACATGTAGTCACATATCGATGCCACTGTCCCAGACAAGGTCTTACTTGTACACACATATCGGAATCACATATCGATGACATGGTCTTACTCGTACACATATATTGGAATTCTATGTCATGACATATGTATCCTAGCTATTCCTAAGGTTCATACGGGGCTTTCGGACATCATAACTCGGTCGAAACGAATGCTTGAACATGGTTACCAAACTTATTCACATTCGACAATAGCATATATAAATTCATATTTTTCATACCAGAATATATATTTAGCATTTATCTACAATGAAACATGTCTATTTGCTTATAAACTTACCTCAGACGTTATAAAACTAGACAGGGCTACTAGTCGACAACTTTCATTTTTCCCCTATCCAAATCCAATTTCTTTGGTTCTTGATCTAAATATATTCAAATTAAGCTCATTCACACATAATTTCATTCAATTTAGTCCAAAAACACATAAATGGGGAAATTACCATTTTAACCCTGACATTTATAATTTTTACAATTTAGTCCCTATTACACAAAACAAAAAATATACAAAATTTCAAAATACCCATGTTGGGTTGAGTTTTACCCATGTCTATACAAACCCATATAATTCATTTATTTCACATTTTAGTCCCTCAAATTATTATTTTTGTAATTTAGTCCTAATTACTCAAAATCATCAAAAACTCCAATATAAAACATGTTAATCTAAAACATATCTTTCATATTTCATCATCAAATAACAAAAATCACAAGCTCACAACAATGGCACAACTCAAAATATTCATCAAAATAAAAACTTCAAGCATGAGTTTTGTAGTACTCGAAATAACGATCTCAAAAACGTAGAAATTATCAAAAATCGAGCTAAACACATACCTTGATTGAGCTTAGAAATGGCTGAACCCTAGGTTTCTCTTTTTATTTTCTTTTGTTTTTAGTTTCTGTCAGAAGAAAATGGATGAACATGGCTTATTTTTATGTTTTATGATATATATTATAACTTATTATAATTTAAAGTTTAATTTACATATATAACCTAAATGAAATAATAATAATATCTTATAATATATGTCTAATACTGTCCACCCTTTCTTCAAATGGGCTAATTGCAACATAAAGGCTTCCATTTTAAAAGCCAATAGCATTTTGGCCCTTTATATATTAAACTACTCATTTTTTAATTTACGTGATTAAGTCCTTTTATTTAATCAGACACTCAAACAATAAAATTAAATCACGAAAATTTTACACATGCTAATTCACACACAATAAACACAAGGAAAAAAATTTAAAATTTTTTTTGACTCAGATTCATGGTCCCGAAACCACCGTTCCGATTAAGGTCTAAATTGGGCTGTTACAACTCTCCCCCCTTAGGGATTTTCGTCCCCAAAAATCTTATCGGTGAATAGTTTCAGATAGCGTTCTCTCATTGTATCCTCTGACTCCCACGTTGCTTCCTCAACTCCGTGTTTATGCCACAGTGCTTTAACTAATGAAATCTTCTTATTTCTCAACTCTTTAATCTCATGAGCCAGAATATGAATCGGTTCTTCCTCATATGTCATATTAGGATTAATCTCAATCTTAGATAGACTAATCACATGGAAAGGGTCAGATCGATATCTACGAAGCATCGAGACATGGAATACATTGTGTATCTTTTCTTACTCAAGTGGCAACAACAGTCGGTAAACAACTGGCCCGATACACTCTATAATCTCATACGACCTAATGAATCTCAGACTCAATTTGCCTTTACAACCAAATCTGAGTATTTTCTTCCACGGTGAGACTTTCAAGAAAACATTATCTCTGATCTGAAACTCTATACCTTTACGTTTCAAGTCTGCATATGATTTCTGACGATCTGATGCTGCTTTTAGACTTTCACAAATCACTTTCACTTTTTGCTCAGTTTCTCTGATCAAGTCAACCCCGTGTATCTTATTTTTACTGAGCTCAGTCCAGTACAATGGTGTACGACATTTACGACCATACAAAGCCTCATAAGGTGTCATTTTGATACTTAATTGAAAGCTATTATTATACACAAATTCAAGCAGAGGTAGGTATCATTCACACGTACCTTCAAACTCGAGAATGCAACATCTCAACATATCCTCAAGTATCTGAATGATTCGCTCAGATTGGCTATCTATTTGTGGATGGAAAGCAGTACTGAAATGTAATTTCGTACCTAGTGTATCTTGCAGTTTCTTCCAAACTAGCGATGTAAGCACTCCATGTAATCTCACAATCTGAGAAACATACAATTCAGCTAGCTTATCCAGTGAGTAGTTTGTACGTATCGAAACAAAATGAGCCGATTTAGTCAATCTATCTATAACAACCCAGATTGCATCTTTCTTGCTCAGTGTCAACGGTAAACCAGATACAAAATCCATCGTGACTCTGTCCCACTTCCACTCAGGCATCATAATCGGCTGAAGTAATCCTGAAGGTACTTGATGCTCTGCTTTTACTTGTTGACAGACTAAACATCTTGCAACAAAGTCAAAAATGTCTCGTTTCATACCATGCCACCAATAAAGCTGTTTCAGATCATTATACATCTTTGTACTACCTGGGTGAACAGATAACCGACTGCTGTGAGATTCATTCAAAATCATCTAAATCAACTTTGAATTCCTCAGAATACATATTTGGTTTTTGAATCTCAAACAGACATCAGCATCAACTCTGAATTCTATATCAACATTCGTCTCACACTAAGCTCGTTTTGCTAATAATTCATTATCAATCTTCTGGGCATCACATATTTGTTGAACAAATAACGTTTGTAACAGCCTGATTTAGACCCTAATCAGAACGGTGGTTTTGAGACCACGAATCTGAGTCAAATAATATTTAAATATTATTTTTCTTGTTTATTATATGTGAATTTGCATGTGTAAAAGTTTCGTATGAAATTTTGATTGTTTGTGTGCTTAATTTAATAAAAGAGTTTAATCGCGTAAATTGAAAAATTGATAGTTTATTTTAAATAAGGATCAATTTGTTAATGGCTTTGTAAATCGAAGTATTTATGTTGTAAATAAACCTTTAGACTATGTGATTGTCGAATGAATCCTTATTATGTATGTTTTTGTTATTAATTTTAAAAGGTTAAATATGTAATTAGGTAAATAATATAAATGTTATAATATAACATAAATAATAAAATGATGTTCATATATGCATGCTTTGACTGAAAATAAAAAGAAAGAAAAGAAACTAAAGCTTTGTGATATTTGGCCATTTCTCAAGCTTGATTCAAGGTTAGTTTAGTTTCAATTTTTGATAATTTTTACGTTTTTGAGATTATTGCTTCGAATACTATCTGACCCATGCTAAAATTTTTTATTCTAATGAATATTTTGAGTTATGCCATTGATGAATATTTGTGTTTTGTGATGTTTGATGATAAATTATGAAAGATATGTTTTGGATTAATATGTTTTGGATTAACATGTTTTGTATTGGAGTTTTTGATGATTTTGAGTTACTAGGACTAAATTGAAAAAAGTAATAATTTGAAGGATTAAAATGAAAAATAAATGAAATGTGAGGACTTGTTTGGGTATGAGGAGTATTCAGCCTATGTATAGCATGAGCAAATTATGCTTGTTTTGTGTTTTATGCAATTAAGACTAATTCATAAAAAATATGAAATATCAGGGGTAAAATGGTAATTTGCCCATTTATGTGTTGTTGGATTAAATTGAATGAAATTTTGTTTGAATGAGATTAATTTGAAATTGTATAGATCAAGAACAAAAGAAATCAGACTTGGATCGTGGAAAAGAAAAAATAGTTGAATAGTCGATTTACATCGTTCGTCAATATCCGAGGTAAGTCTTTAAGCAATTAAACATCGTTATTTTTAAATAAATGAGTTCTATGTGCTAAAATGAATTATTTGAATATATATTTATGTAAGCCGAATGTAAATAAGCTTAGGAGTTATGTTAACGAAATTGTTACGATTAATTTATAACATTTGAAAGTCAATATGAACTATATGGAATATCTGGAATTTTTCGATATAAGAATTATTTATGTGACATCTTTATAATAGTGAAATTTGGACTTTGAGCCTAGCAAGCCTTGTGCTGGTGAATTAAATCGGGCTTTATGCCTAGCAAGCTTGTTGTCGGTGTATAAAATCAGACTTTGAGTCTAGCAGGCCTTGTGCCTGTGTGTGATACAGGCTTAGGCTTAGCAGGCTTTATGCCGGTGATTACTTATAAGTTTATGCTTAAAAGACTTCATGCTGATGTGGTATTTGTATACATTAAACGAGCTAAATGGCCAGGTATGAATTAACTTGTTACTTATGTGAGATAAGGTAAGTAAGTAGTTTGAATATTTGTGTTAAATCATGTATGATAGAAAGGAAAATTATATGTGAGATTAGTATGTGTATTCGGCCTTGTGATTGAATAATTCGAACATCAATGAAATGATTCTTCACTATGTGTATATGTGTGACTATGTATATTCAGCCATGTGGGTAATGTACATATGTGATGTTATATATGATCTTGTGAATTCAGCCATATAAGTGATGTTTGAATATGAAGTTAAATCTTATTTTGTGAGTTTGTGTAAATGAGTGGATGTATATGTGAATGTGTAATGATATTTGACTTTGAAAGTTGAATGAAAATTTGTAAAATTTAACCTTATAAGTATTCGGCCAAAGTGATAGTTATGTTGAACATGTGTGGTTATGGAATATATATAAGTTGAGACTAAATATGGCATTGATATAGTAAATTGGTTTAGTTTAAATTGAAGGAGTTAACTATATTATTGAGATGTTATTTGCTTAAGGCTTACTAAGCTAAGTTAGCTTATTCTGTGTGTATATTTTTACTCTATTTTATAGATTTTGAAGTAAGTTACAAGCTCGGGGATCGTCAGCAAAGTTCACCACACTATCCACAGCTTTGGTATTTAAATCATCGAACTTAAATTATGGCACGTATAGGCTGATTTGTGTTTTGATGTGATGAATCTTGGTTTTGTATAAAAGCCATACGAAAATGACTTATTTAAATGCTCGAATTCGGTTTTGGTTTGATTATGGCATAAGTCAACTTTAGTTATTATGATATATGACATGAATGAATGATGTTTGTGATGTTATTTTGTGCGTATAAGTTGGTTGGTGATTTCGATTATATGCATATAATTGATTTTCTTATGTCTTAAATTTGTTTTGAAATGTTTGTTACATGGCATGGGAGATTTATGTTTTAAATATGTCTATAGGTGGTTAATGTCTTGTAATGATAGATATAATCTCATTTAATTGATAAATATTTTTGGTTATATATTAGATTGAGACAAAGAATATGGTTGATCAATGGTTCGACATTTATTTACATGTTCATGAGATTTATGGTTGGGTATAATATTTATAGTTGTGCATATGTGTGATTTTGGCTTGAGCATAAGTCAATAATGTAACCCAAATATATGATGTATGTATAGTTGCTATGTGTTTTGGCCTTATGATAAATGATAGTTGTTAAATATGCTTAAGTAGATCATGTATTAATTAGGTAAGAATCAAAACATATGCATGGTGAGTATTCAATATTCACTTATGGACCAAATTAATGATATGAATGACATTTGATTTGTCATGGTAATTTAATTAAATTGGGTAATAAATTCATATGAGAGAATTGAATTGATGAAAAAGAACATGCGTACCTAACATTCGGTCATGATATGTTTTATATATATATATTATATATTATGGTTCATAAGTATGCACATGGTCAATACAAAATAAGTCTAATAATCCAATAATGAAATTAATATTGTATATATGTTATGTTTTGTATAAATTGTTTTTGATATATTTTGGATTATGTTAAATTAAGTTGTGTTATGATTGATATGATTATTTAAGATTTGGTATTTGATTATGTTATAAGCATTGACGTGATAAAAAAATTGTGTTGTAATTTATAACGCATATTTATTTGAATCGTAAAATAGTCAGTAATGCCTCATAACCCTAATTCGGCGACGGATATGGGTTAAGAGTGTTACAACGGTCTAGCTTTCAATTCAGATATTACCGAACCATCATCAGACATAGCCATATGCGCATTCATTGCACACAAAGCAAACAGTGATTTTCGGCTTAAAGCATCAGCAACAACATTAGCCTTTCCTGGGTGGTAGTCAATCACAAGCTTATAGTCTTTTAGAAATTCTAACTATCGGCGTTGTCTCAAATTTAGATCTTTCTGAGTCATCAAGTATTTCAGACTTTTATGATCAGAATAAATATGATATTTCTCACAAAACAGATGATGACGCCAAATTTTCAACACGAACACAACAGCTGGCAATTCTAGGTCGTGTCGGATAATTCATTTCATGTGGCTTCAACTGCCTCGAGGCATAAGCTATATCTTTGCCTTCCTACATCAAAACACAACCCAAACCATTTATAGATTCATCACTATAAATAACAAATTCTTTACCCAATTCTGGTTGAACTAATACTGGACTGGAGCTTCGGTCAAAAGGGCTTTCAACTGATCAAAGCTTTTCTGGCACTTCTCTGACCACTCGAACTTAACATCTTTCTGTAATAGCTTCGTCATTGGGGCTGCAATCATAGAAAAACCTTTCACGAACCATCTATAATAACCCGCAAGTCCCAGAAAGCTTCGGACTTCAGAAACATTCTTCGATGGTTTCCAATCAACTATAGCTGAAATTTTGCTCGGATCTACTCGAATATCCGATGCTGATACCACATGACCTAGTAAACTGACTTCACTTAACCAGAACTCACATTTATTGAAATTCGCATACAACTACTTATCTCGCAAAGTCCGTAACACAAGTCTCAAATGTTTGGCATGTTCGGTTTCATCACGAGAATATATCAAAATGTCATCTATAAACACAACCGCAAACCGGTCCAGATACGGTCTAAAAATTTGATTCATCAAATCCATGAAAATAGCAGGTGCATTAGTGAGTCTGAAAAGCATAACCAAAAACTCATAGTGTCCGTACCTCGTTTGGAAAGCAGTCTTTGGTACGTCTGAATATTTAACTCGCAACTGATAGTAGCCCGATCTTAAATCTATCTTCGAAAACACTGTAACCCCTTTTAGTTGATCAAATAGATCATTAATCCGTGGCAACGGTACTTATTCTTTATAGTCACCTTATTAAGCTGCCTATAATCGATGCACATTCTCATAGTTCCGTCTTTCTTTTTCACAAAAAACACAAGTGCACCCCACAGAGAGAAATTTGGTCGCACGCAACCTCTATCTGTCAATTCTTGCAACTGAGCTTTTAATTCTTTTAATTTGGTAGGTGCCATTCTGTATGGAGCTATAAATATTAGAGTCATCCCAGGCATTAACTTAATACCAAACTCTACCTCCCGAATAGGTGGCAAACCCTATAATTCTTCAGGAAACACACCTGGATACTCACATACAACAAGTACTGATTCAATGTTTCTTTCAGCCACTTTACTGTCAACCATGTAGGCAAAATAAGCTTCACACCCTTTTCTCACATATTTTTGAGCTAGCATTGAAGAAATCACTACTGGTAAACCATACAAATCATTAGATTCAATCTGAATAACCTCATCGTTCTGACTCCGTAGATCACTGGTCTTTCTCTTGTAGTTCACAACAGCATCATGTAATGTCAACTAGCCCATACCAAGAATTATGTCGAACTCATCAAATGACAGCAACATCAAATTAGTCGGAAAGCAAAAATCTCGAACCATCAAGGGACAATTCTTACACATGTTGTCAACCATAACACACTGGCCCAAGAGGTTTGACACTTTAATCACAAATTTAGTAGACTCAACAGGATTCTTGCCGAATACTAATGTCTCACACTCATAAGAATGAGTAGAACTAGAATCAATCAATGCAATTACATTAGTATCATAAAGAGTGAATGTACCAGTAATAACATCTGGGGATGAAGCCTCTTCTCGTGCATGAATAACATAGGCCCTGGCAGGTACACGAGCCTCAGATCTGACTGCTGTATCTTTAGTCTCTCTCTAATTGCCACTCGCATTACCCGCATTTCTGGGTGGTCTACCTCGAGCCGTAGTATTACCCGATCTCATGTTCTGCACTGGATTTTCTTCAGCTAGCCCTTGGCAATCTCGTATATAATGATCCATCAATCCACATTTAAATAAGCCTGATCATGCAATCTACAACTGCCAGGATGTCGTTTACCACAGTGTTTACACTCGAGTTGATTTCATCTGACGTTCCCCACACTAACTATTAAGGTAGCTCTCGAGCTCATAGGTGGTCTATTCTAATCTCGTCTAGAGTAACCCAAAGTGGCTCTAGAACGACTAAATTCATCTCAGAACTTCTTTGGTTTTGACTGAACTGACTTACTAAATGATCTCTTACGTGAGTCTCTAACTTCAAAATCAGCTTTTCTTTTCTATTTCTCGAGCTCTTCAGCTTTACAGGCTCGCTCAACAAGTACCACAAACTCTTTTATCTCAAGTATGCCAACTAACATTTTAATGTCTTCATTCAGTCCATCTTCAAATCTTTTACACATTATAGCTTTGGTAGAAACACACTCTCGGGCATACCGACTGAGTCTCACAAATTTCCGCTCATATTCTGTCACGGCCATCTGACCCTGTTTCAGCTCCAAAAATTCTTTACGCTTCTGATCAATAAATCTCTGGCTGATATATTTCTTACGGAACTCAATCTGAAAGAATTCCCAAGTCACTTGCTCTCTCGGAACCACTGATACTAAGGAATTCCACCAGTGATATGTCATGTTTCGAAGTAAAGATATGGCATATTTCAAACATTCATTTGGGGTATAGGACAGCTCATCAAGCACATGGATAGTATTATCAAGCCAGAACTCAGCCCGCTCAGCATCATTATCATCAGTAGCTTTAAACACTTCAGCCCCAGGTATTCTGATTTTATCAACAAGTGGCTTATATAATCTCAGTGGATCACTTACTTAAGGTATAGCAGGCATCAAAAATGGATTAGTCAGGGGTGGAAGTTGTTTTGCAGCCAGGTTAGTCCGGATATATTGAGTAAACCAGTCATTCATCATTTGATAGAAGGCTTGTTTAGCCTCACTTTCTTGATTACTCGAAGTTAGTTAAGAATCAGCCAATACTGTCCCTTGTGCGGGAGCAGGCTCTACACTCTCGACATCATCAGCTATAGCTCCGTCGGGATCCATTTAATCTAACAGCCCGAATTTCACACAATCATGCAATCATATCATAGACCTAAAAATAATTATAAATTAATTATTTCTATCTCAGATTTGTGGTGCCGAAACCACTATTTCAATTAGGCCCTAATTCGGGATATCACATCCCAAAAAGCTAACTTCATGTAACAAAACTCACATTTACTAAACTTCGCATACAAGTGTTTTTCTCGCAAAGTCTGTAACACAAGTCTCAAATGCTCAGCATGTTCAGTTTCATTAGAGGAGTAGATCAATATATCATCAATGAATACAACCACAGATCGATCGAAATACTGTGTGAAGATCCGATTCATCAAATTGATAAAAACAATAGGTCCATTAGTAAGTCCGAACGGCATAACTAGAAACTCGTAATGTCCGTACCTCGTTCGAAAAGCAGTTTTTGGCATAGCGGAGTCTCTGACTCGCAAATGATAATAACCCAATCTCAAATCTATCTTCAAAAACACTGAAGCCCCTTTCAACTGATCGAACATATTGTCAATCTGTGGCAACGGGTATTTATTCTTTGTAGTCACCTTATTTAGCTGACGGTAATCAATGCACATTCTCATATTTCCGTCTTTCTTTTTCACAAATAAAATTGACGCACCCCAGGGAGAGAAACTCGGTCGTACAAAACCTCTATTTGTTAACTCTTGTAACTGTGCTTTCAACTCTTTTAATTCAGTAGGTACCATCCGATACGGAGCTATTGAAATCGAAGTCATCCCCGGTACTAACTCAATACCAAACTCTACCTCTCGGACAGGTGGCAAACCCGACAATTCTTTAGGAAACACGTCTGAATACTCGCACACAACTGCTACAGATTCAATCTTCTTTTCAATCACTTTACTGTCAAGCACATAAGCAAAGTAAGCTTCATAACCTTTTCTCACATACTTTCGAGCTAACATCAAAGATATTGCTGGTGCTAAACCATTCAGATCATTAGATTCAATTAGAATAATCTCGTTGTTTTGACATCTCAAATCAATGGTATTTCTTTTTCAATTAACAACGACATCGTGCAAAGTCAACCAATCCACACCCAAAATTTTATCAAACTTGTTGAAAGGTAACAACATCAAATCGGCCGGAAAGCATGAATCTCGAATCATCAACAGGAAATTTTTACATACTTTATCAACCATAACACACCGACCCAGGGGGTTTGATACTCGAATCACAAACTCAGTAGACTCAACAGGCAAAGTCTTACTGGATACTAATGTCTCACACACATATGAATGAGCCGAACTAGGATCAATCAATGCAATAACATTAAAATCATAAAGAGTAAAAGTACCGGTAATAACATCTGGGGAAGAAGCCTCCTCGCGAGCTCGTATAGCATATGCTCTGGCTGGTACACGAGCCTCAGATCAAACTGCTGAATCTTTCATCTCTCTCTGACCACCACTCACACTACCCAAATGCCTGGGTGGTCTACCTCGTACTGACATGTTACTCGGTCTTTCGTTCTGAACAGTGTTTTACTCAGCCAACATCGGGCAATCTCAGATAAAATGATCCATTGATCCACATTTAAAACAAGACCGATCATGCAATCTACGATTTCCAGAATGCCATTTACCACAATACTTACACTCTAGTCTATTCTGTGAATCATTGCCAACGCTAGCAATCGAAGTGGCTCGTGAACTCATAGGAGGTCGGTCTCAGTCTCGTCTAGAAAAGTCTTAATTAGCTTTAAATCAACTAGAATCATCTCTGAACTTCTTCGATGCTAAGTGAAAAGTCTTAATTGATGATCTTTTACGAGAATCTCCGGCTTTAAAATTAGATTTTCTTTTCTCTTTCCCAAGTTCTTCGGCTTTGCAAGCTTGCTCAACAAGTACTAAGACCTCTTTAATTTCAAGTATTCCAACCAACAATTTAATGTCTTCGTTCAAACCATCTTCAAATCTTTTACACATGATAGCTTTGGTTGAAACACATTCACGAGCATATCGACTGAGTCTTACAAATTTTCGCTCGTACTCGGTTACGGTCATACGACCTTAGTTCAATTCAAAAAATATTTTACGTTTCTGGTCGATAAATCACTGGCTGATGTATTTCTTATGGAACTCAATCTGAAAGAATTCCCAGGTCACTTTCTCTTTCGGGACCACCAATACTAGTGTATTCCACCAGTGATATGCAGTGTCTCGTAATAAAGATATGGCATACTTTAAACATTCATCCTGGGTACAAGATAGTTCGTCGAACACACGGATAGTATTATCAAGCCACAACTCAGCCCGCTCAGCATCATCATCATCTGTAGCTTTGAACTCTTCGACCCCATGTTTTTTGATTTTATCTATAAGAGGCTTGTTAAATCTCATTATATCAATCATCAGAGGTACCATAGGTATCGAAGATGGATTATTCAGGGGTGGAGGTTGTTGTACAGTCGAATTAGTCCAGATATACTTATTAAACCAATCATTTATCATTTGATAGAAGGCTTGTTTAGCCTCCCCCTCATGGCTACTCGAGATAGGCCGAGATTCAATTGGTGTTGTCCCTTGCACGAGAGCAGGCCCTACACTCTCAACATCATCAGCTACAGCTCTATCGAGATCCATTTACTATATAAAAGCACATTTTCAAATGTCAGAAGTCATCACACTATCGTAATAATATTTATGGCATGTATAGCTAGACTCACACATGCTACGTTAGTCTTAGAATCAACAAAACCGTAGCTCTGGTACCAATAAAATGTAACACCCCTAACCCATATCCGTCGCCGGACTAGGGTAATGAGGCATTACAGAACATAAGTACAATTCCGAACATTCTCATGTTAACACAGTTCATATTCATATATATATATACAGATATATCATTAAATCAACTAATTAAACTATTCAATGATTAGAACAAAATTTACACATAATGTACTATTTTAAACCAAACAAAAACCATATTAATCTTTTATTTATTCGACTACCCAAATTTACCTATACAAACTTATTGATTTCAGTTAATTAACAAGCCACATAATTAAGCATATTTTTATTTTATAATCAAAACATATGTTCAAAGAATATTATATACATATATATCTAGAAGTCATGCACTTATATATATATCATTGCCACGCCATGTACAAAACCGTACCCAAAATTATACATTAATAGAACCCACAAAACCATATACACATAATCACTTAATTTGATCAACTTATATTCGACATTTGTACATTATAACATGTACAATCAATTTTTATAACAGTAATTAAAATACTAACATATACATTATATAACTTTCATTTAACATTAAAACACTTTAAGTACACATACATTTACCATGCAAACCATACCAACAAAATCAATTCATATTCGAACATACACGTACCTCATTAACATTTATAAATCATTAATAATCAAAACCAAGTTTCATTCATTAAAACATAACATAACCAATTTATCCATATCATTTCCAAATATAAGCACATAACATAACTTATAATCAACCATGGTACACAGCATAATAATCAAAATAGACTTAAACTATAATTTAACCAACACCGAACTCAAGCATAGTAATTCAGCCATTTTCGCATGGCTCCCATTTAACACAGACCAAAATACAATATTCCAAAACATAGTCTAGCCTATACATGCCATAGGTTCAAAAATTCACTTATTAAAATACCGAAGACAGTCGATAGTGTGATAGACTTGGCTGACGATCCCTGAGCTCGTAACTCGAATCCAAAATCTAGAAAATAGAAACACACATATACATAGAGTAAGCTTTTATAGCTTAGTAAGTCATAAGCAAATTTAACCATTCAAAAGAATAATCAAAACATTTTAAACAAGCCAAATTATAACATTAACTTTATACTTTATCTCGAACATATCATCTCATTTATTTATTTATAACTTATACTTTTACATAATTAAGTTACCTTGGCCGAATGCTAATATTTCACATTTAGCATAATATCATTCAACTTTTCATTCCCAAAATAACATTATACCAAGTATGCTTACATTCAAATATATATACTCATGAATCAAACTAAACTTCATATATATATAACCGAAACATACTTCTCATATCTACTCACATTCTTCACTTCCTATACCAACATCACTCATTTGGACAAATATACAAGATCAAATATAACATCACATATGTACATACTTATGTGGCAGAATATACAAGTTCAAATATAACATCACATAAGTACATACCTATATGGCCGAATATAGAAGATTATTTAGCTCAATTTACTTGCTCAATTCCCATATCAACATGAAATCTTATAAGCATAGGCTTGAAAATAATCACTGACATAAAACCTGCTAGGCATAAGCCTGAATCACACACTGACACGAGGCCTGCTAGACTCAAAGTCTGATTTTATTCACCTGCAATAAGCCTGCTAGGCAATAAGCCCGATTAAATTCACCATCACAAGTCTTGTTAGGCTCATAGCCCGATTATCGTTATTATAATGCTATCTCTTAAACAAATCATATACCAAACATTTCAAATATTCCACATAATTCATACTGTCATCCAAATGTTATAACTCAATCGAGCCAAAATCAAATGCATTATCTCTATGCTTATCACATTCGGCTAACTATACCATAAATCCATAAATCATAAATCAGCATATTAAACTATGTTACATTCAAAATTAACGATGTCTAATTGCTTAAAGACTTACCTCAAATATCGACGAACGATGTAAATCGACTATTCGACTATTTTTGCTTTTCCCCGATCCAAGTCCAATTTGTTTTGTTCTTGGTCTATACAATTTCAAATTAATCTCATTCAAACACAATTTCATTCAATTTAATCCAACAACACATAAATGGGCAAATTACCATTTTACCCCTGATATTTTATATTTTTACAATTTAGTCCTAATTGCATAAAACACAAAACAAGCAAAATTTGCTCAAACTATACTTTGGCCGAATACTCCTCATACCCAAAAAAGTCCTCACATTTTGTTTATTTTTCATTTTAGTCCTTTAATTTATTATTTTTGCAATTTAGTCCAAATTACTCAAAAACTTCAAAAACTCCAATACAAAACATGTTAATCTAAAACATATTTTTGATATTTCATCATCAAACATCACAAAACACAAATATTCATCAATGGAATAACTCAAAATATGCATCAAAATCAGAAATTTAAGCATGGGTCGGATAGTACTCGAAGCAACGATCTAAAAAACGTAAAAATTATCAAAAACTGAACAAAAACTAACCTTTAATCAAGCTTCCAAAGTGCTGAATGCTTGAAACTTTCTAAAGCTTTATTTTCTTTAATTGTCAGTCAATAATGAACTAAAATGCATGGCTATATTATGATTGTTTTATTTAATTTCATTATAATATGCTAATTACTATTTTAACCTTTAAAATTAAATTAGAAAACCTTATAAAACATGTCTACAACTGTCCAATCATATAACCAATGGCCTATTTATAACATAAGTACTTCCATTTAAAAAGACAACATCAATTCAACCCTTATACATTAAACTATCAAATTTTCATTTTACGCGATTAAGCCCTTTTTTATTTAATTAAGTACACAAATAATCAAATTCACATATAATAAACACGAAAAATAATATTTAAATATTTTTTGACTAGGATTCATGGTCCTAAAACCACCGTTCCGATTAGGGTCTAAATCAGGTTGTTACAATATTTTCACATAAATCATTCTAAAAAGAGGATAAATTACTCATCGTTAAATGATAAGAATTGTGCAAGTTTTAGCCGGTGTTGGTTCTGCTCGTATCAGGGATCTGTTTAAGAGATCCAAGGTGATAATGCTATAAGTTTCTTATATTTGATTGCTAAGGCAGCATGTAGCTGTTAATTGTGGTGCAATACTTGTAATCTAGATTCCATACTTTTGACTCTTCATCTTGAAGAAACTTGTTAAGCATCTGATAATAATTAGGAAACAGATAAAATGTTGCAGATGGTTGGGCCACCTATAAATCAACTTGTTGTATTTTCTGTGTTATTGTTTTTTATGTTATAAGTACAGATTCCTTTTATTTATAGATACTTGGTTGTGCTATGTACTTTGTGTAACTTGTTGAGAAATTCTTGTCTTTTGCAGGTAAATAACCCATCAATTATTTCATTGATAAAATTGATGCTTTAGCAACTAGGTATGATAATCTTGTTTCTACTCCTATCCTTCTTTTTTTAATGCAAGAACTTGTTGAAACCACACCATTTGTTGACATCTAAAGGCGAATGAGGTATAAGCTTTGCAGATATAGTTTGCAACTAAGCATTAATATTTTGCATCTAATTTAAATCAATAGATTGGAAATGGAAATATAGTTGGCTTGGTTGTCTTTTATGGTATTTTATAAGACACTAAGAATGGGCTACACTCGGTACCTTTTACAGGCCAATTATGATTGTAGTTATGAGTAGGAGGATAACTATAGATGAATTTAGTGGAAAGGAGAAAAACATAGCTGTCTTTAAGATTATATGTGAATGATTTTCTCTCTTTCTTTCTATCTGATCAGACATTAGGGGATTTTCAAGGAAACAATAGACCACCTGTATAATGCAGCCACTCAAGAGCGACAAACTACTTTGAATCAGCTACTAATAGAGGTTGATGGGTTTGATACTGGCAAAGGTGTTATATGTTAGATCCTACACTACTCTCAGGGCAGGTCATTTTGACCGCAAGGTTAATTTTCGTCACTTGAATAGTAGATCTAATTAGTTAATATATCTCATCAATACAAAAATATATTTGACGAAAATTCTAAGCAGTTCTTGTATTATTTGTTATGGCCTTGTTGAAGTGTGACATTATATTTGTTGCTTCATGTCTGTATTTTTCTGAGAGTGGTATCCTACCTCATAGTTGCATATGCTTCTGTTTTACATCTATATGCTATGCACTATCTGTTGGTTGAATCCATTAAACTTGAAGTGTCTTTCGGCTCCAGAAGACAATCTTTACTATTTTTTATTTTCTGAATTGCTTTGTGAAATGACACCAATTCATCTTTTATCCTGTAGTGATTTTTATGTAGATAAGAATTCGTCCTCCAAATGCTAAGGGGCGACTGCAAATTTGGAAAATTCATGCAAGCAAAGTGAAGATGTCAGAGTCAGTTGATTTGTCTTCTTATGCAAATAACTTGCCTAGTATGCATTCAACTTTTTCTTAATTTCTAATTTGATTACTAAAATCATGTATTTCTTAATAAAATAGAGGAAACAAGGTTCACTCGACTAGTATTGTATCAAAGGTGAAAAAACTTTTGTTGACAAGATGAAGCGAGCTGTAAAATTATACTAATTTTTTTCGAAACTAAAATTTCCTCTCAAAATTTTAATTGTTTCATATCATATTTTACCTTCTCAGAATTACATTTTTGAATAAAATTCAAAACTAAATCCCATGCTTTCTTTTAACTTTATAAAAAAAATTTGTTATATATAATATAATTCTTATTTTTCAGAATTTTAATAGATTTAGTTCTGTTTTCAAATTAAAAAGTTATTTAGTATTTTAATTTTAATATTATAATTTAGTTATATTAATAAAATATTACTTGTATTTTATAGGTTATCATGTTTGAGCAACATTGCAATATTGATGACCTTGAATACCAAATACTACTTTTGATGATGAACCAACTCTACAATTTACCTAAATAAATTCATCTATGGTCCATCAATTCACTATTAAAATATTTTGGACCTAATACCATTAGCACATTCATGCAACTTTCTTGAGAAGAGAAAACTTGTCCTTCTATTATGATTGCCAAGAGTGCTTTTTCCATAATCTATAGCATGAAACTATTTTAATGATACACTTAATGCAAAAATTGAAGTTTTGGGCATGATTGGAGTTATTAGATGATTACTTTATGAGAGCTTTCCTTTTCTACTAGCATTACTTAATTAGAATCTATTTCGACTTCATAGTTTATTGAGTCTTTAGCCATAGCAAACTTAGATTAGAGAATTAAATCTTAGCTGCTTTTAAGGTTCTAAGACAAATGTTTCACTAGAAATTGAAGACATCCAGCTAACTACACTTGCTACATATATGAACTAGTATAGTAAAAAGCTGTAGTGATAGTGTGGGAATATTTGCAGGTGTGAAGCTGCCCATTGCGATATTGGGAGCTGAGCTTGACCATTTGGCTTCCCTAGTAGTTTTAAAATAATTTGATGACATTTTAAGTGCGAATAAGGTAAGAAGCCCCTATGCCTTGTATCATACTATTTGCTTGTTATCTAGTATAAAATAGTTTTCTTTGATTTGTATTGTTAATATAAATATTACCTGATTGTTATTTTTTGGTCCAGTCATGTGGAAATTTTTTAATGTTATTTGTTCATTCAAGTTTCTCAAAATATTTGGTGTGGTTTTTCTCATTCTGTATTGGTCCTTCTATAGTTCTTTCTAGTTGGTTTAGAAATATATTTGGTTTGATTACAGATTTAAGTGATATTACCAATGAATATTTCTGGATTCAGAATAAATTATGTTTCACTTGCCTAGTAATGAATTACCAATGAATATTCGTGTCAGACATTGAGTATGCAATTAGAGTTATCTTTTGGCAAAGTCAGTCAAATATATTTCCCAAATATTATGTGTTTGAATATATTCCAAATATTATGTCTTTCGGTAAACTCATATGGTCCAATAAACTATGGACCCAGTTTTCCTTTGCGTCCAAATCGGAGGACTTTCTTCCAAGGCGACACCTTCAAGTATACTTTGTCACCAACTTGAAATTCTATTTCTTTTTGTTTTAAATCAGCATAGGACTTTTGATGATCAGAGGCTACTTTCAAACTGTCCCGAATTACTTTTACCTTTTCCTCGGTCTCTCAGACCAAGTCAACTCCGTGTAACTTTTTCTCACTGAGTTCTGTCCAATACAATAGAATTTTACATTTACGACTATACAAGGCTTCATACGGTGCCATTTTAATACTAGACTGATATCTGTTATTATAAGCAAATTTGACCAAAGGAAAATACCTTTCCTAGTTACCTTCAAACTCAAGTACACAATACTGAAGCATGTCTTCCAAGATTTGTATTACCCGTTTAGATTGACCATCTATCTGGGGATGAAATGTAATACTAAATTGTAATTGAGTTCCTAGAGTTTCTTGTAATTTGCTCTAGAATCAAGATGTAAACCTGAGGATCTCTATCTGAAATAATGGAGACAGGCACTCCATGCAATCTGACAATCTCTGAAACATATAACTCAGCCAATCTATCCAAGGAAAAATCCATACATACTGGAATAAAGTATGTAGACTTTGACAACCGATCAACAATTACCCAAATGACATCTTTCTTCTTTGGAGACAGGGGTAATCTGGTTACAAAATCCATGGTAATTCTTTCCCATTTCCATTCTGGTATCGTAACCGGCTATAATTGTCCATAAGGCAACTGATGTTCAGCTTTTACTTGTTGAATCATTGTTTATTGTGTGATGTAAACTTTTGATAATGCTCTGTAGCCCTATTTTGGCTACGGATACGGTCTAGGGGTGTTACATGAATAAGCATAATTATATTGCTAATAGTTTCCTCTACCTCAATTCCCAATTTGTTAGCCTTCAAGCAAGAAACATATGAATGGGTTGAACCAATGTCAATCAAACCAAAGTATTTTACAGAATTAATGGTAAAAGTATCTACTATGATGTTGGCTGCATCACAACCCTCCCTACGTGTAGCTACAATAACAATTGTAGGTTTTCTTGCATCAGCTTGGTTAGCACCCCTAGCCAGGTGCTCTCTGTCTTTCCCTGACATTACCACCCTATTCTGACCTTAACAACTCTAAGGCAGCTGCCAAACTCTATGGTTCTGAACTCTATTCTGTTCTGAGGCTTGCATCTGCTCATTACGAAGTAGACAATCACTAATATTATGGTCTAAAAAAGGATCCACATCTAAGGCCTACACTGGAGCTTCTCTAGCATTGACTTGGATGTCTCTTGCAACAAGTAACACAATTTTGGGCTCTCCCGCCATCAAAAATAGTACCAACATTCTACTATGGTCTATTATCTTAAGCCCACTTATTAGGTCGTGGGGCTTGGACCGTAGGATTGACATCTCTCTTAGCAAGGACTCTAACCTTGTCACTCCTCTTGTGTTCCATACGCTTCACTTCCTTAACAATCTTGGCTTTCTCCACTAAAGTTTTGAAAACCCTTTCCTAATGAGGGGCTATCATCACCATCAATTTCTATCTGAGTCTATTCTCAAACCTGACGCACCTATCCTATTCAGTTGTAATCATTCCCTGAGCATAGCGACTTAGCCTTAAGAATTTGACCTCATACTCAGCCACACACCTATCTCCCTATTTGAGCTCAATGAACTCCAACCTCCGAGCTTCGATATATTTGGTACCCATATATTTATTCTAGAAAGCATCCAAAAAATATTCCCATGTCAGCCTCTCAATCTTAGTGGCCCTCATAATGGCCTACCACCAGCGGTAAGCCTTATCCTTCACTAGTAATACTGTACCCTTCAATTTCTATTCCACGGTATATTCAATATCATCTAGAATTCTCTCCATTGCCCCTAACCATTATTATACTACTATGAGGTCATCCTAAAAACAACCCTAAACAATTCTGCACCATTAGGTTGAAGCCTCTCCAGGATAGTCCCTCGACCTCTAGACCCATTTTGGGTTCCCACTACTTGTTGTAGCACTCTAAGTATGGACTGTGACATAACATCATTAGTAGACTCATGATGGTTCTCCTCTACAAAGACTTAGAATGCATTAGCTATTCAAGGGAATAGGAAGTTAAGCTTTCCAAGCGATGTAGGTTTGTATATTACTACATTATACCATGACGCAAGCGATGAGAGTTCACGAGCTTATGCTTTCTCAAGTTAAAACATGTTTTTGCAGTGTGTTGGAGGTTCTGTTGGTGTTCAGCCAAAAATTCATTTATGTGGCTAATGTGGTGTTCCATAGCTCGGGTCTGATAATTGAACTGAGTATGGGTGTTACAGACATGTCCAATTCTTCTTAAAGGAAAGCTTCTTTAGCAACTGTCTATTTAATCAAAATTGTACTCTCATTCTTCAAGTACTTGTATTCCTTATATAACTGAGTGTAAATCTCACATACCATTCCTCATTTTCCTAATATCACCTTATAAGTTTTTAAGAAACCATTATCAGTCCCATCATTAGAATCTTAATTAAAATATTATTCACCAATTGTATTGGTAGCAAAAACAATGAAGTTTTTTATGATCCACTTCTAAATTAGATCCATAGAAGAGTCCTCATTAATCCGAGTTACACAGACTGACATTATCTTCTTTCCAAAGTGTTAGCACACTCAGATTGGATGTGACCTTATCCTTAACATTCACAACATTTCACACCCTTTTTTCTTGTCCTTCTTGACTTCTTCCTTGATCATAATTCCTTTTGACTTACCTTTGGAAACATTGGAATTGGCTTCGAACTTCTTCAGTCTTCTTGTCTATTTATTGAAAAATCCATTAAAATTTTAAGTAAGGTTATTTGCTCCTAAAGATCTTCTGCGGTAGCATTTTGTACTTTGTGTAACAACCCGATTTAGACCCTATTCAGAATGGTGGTTTCGGGACCATGAATTTGAGTCAAAAAAATTTTAAAAATTATTCTCTGTGTTTATTCTGTGTGAATTTATGTGTGTAAAAATTCCTTTCGAAAATTTTATCATTTGAGTGCCCGATTTATTAAAAGGGCTTAATCACGTAAAATAGAAAGTTTATGGTTTAATTTGTAAGGACTGAATTGTTGTTGTCTTTATTGCATGAGGTATTTAAGTCGCAATATTACCATATGAATTAGTGATGGACAGTTGTGGCCTTAATATATATGTAACATCCCGATTTAGACCCTAGTCAGAACAGAGGTTTCGGGACCATGAATTCGAGTCAAAAAATATTTAAAAATCATTTTCTGTGTTTATTATGTGTGAATTAGAATGTGTGAAATTTTCGTGATTTAATTTTATCGTTTGAGTGCCCGAATAAATAAAAGGACTTAATCGCGTAAAATGAAAAAATTGTATGCTAATTGTTGAAGTGCCTAATTGCTTTGTTCTTTTAATGTGGGGTATTTATAATTCAAATATGCCATTGGTTTTATAGGTGAATGGTAATGGGCATGTTATATATGTTTTCTAATTAAATTTATTAAGGTTATAACGGTAAAATGTATAATAATATGTATATAATAAAACATAAATTAAAAAGCCATAGCTTATATTTTTCTTCCATGACCTAATAGCAAAATAGAAAAGAAAAGAATAAGGTTTCAAAGGTTCGGCCACCTCCCAAGCGTGATTGAAGGTTCGTTTTTACTCGGTTTTTGATAATTTTTACGTTTTTGAGATCGTTGCTTCGAATACTATAAAACCTGTGCTTGAATTTTTTATTTTGATGAATATTTTGAGTTATGCCATTGTTGAAAGCTTATGATTTTTGTTGTTTGATGATGAAATATAAAATATATGTTTTAGATTAACATGTTTTGTATTAGAGTTTTGGATGATTTTGAGTAATTAGGACTAAATTGCAAAAATAATAATTTGAGGGACTAAAATGTGAAATAAATGAAATATATGAAATTTTATGGAAATGGATAAGATTCAGCCAAATATGGGTATAGGGAAATTTTGCATATTTTGTGTTTTGTGCAATAGGGACTAAATTGTAAAAAGTGTAAATGTTAGGGGTAAAATGGTAATTTTCCCATTTATGTGTTTTTGGACTAAATTGAATGAAAATATGTTTGAATGAGCTTAATTTGAATATGTTTAGATTAAGAACCAAAGAAATCAGATTTGAATCGGGGGAAACAAAAGTTGTCGAATAGTTGTCCCGTTCTGTTTTACATCATCTGAGGTAAGTTTATAAGCAAATAGACATACTTAATTTTAATTAAATGCAAATTATACATGCTGAAATGAAATATCTGACTTTATATTTATACTAGCTGAATGTATACAAGCTTGGCTACTATGTTTCTAAATTTGATTTGACTGAGTTACGATGCCCCAAAGTCCCGTATGAACCATAGGAATAGTTAGGATACATATGTCATGCCATAGGATTTCGTTATGTGATGTGCGAGTAAGACCATGGCATCGATATGTGATTTCGATATATGTGTACGAATAAGACCTTGTCTAGGACAGTGGCATCGATATGGGATAACATGTAAGACCACGTTTGGGACGTTGGCATTGTATGATATATGTGACTATCTGAGTATCTTATTCAAATCTGAATGGCTCATCGGGCAACAACAAGTTGTGAATGAATATGTAAAACGAGCTGATTGACCATGTATGAATTAGCTTATTATCTACATGGAATAAGGTAAGCAAGTTATTTGATATTTGTTACAAATTGTGTGTGATGTAAATGAAAAATGTATGTGAACAAAGGAGGTGTATTTGGCCTTATGAACAAGAAATATGATTATTGTTAAAATGATTCTTGAATATGTGTATATATGACTTTGTATATTTGGCCATATAATAAGAGTATGTATATGAAGTTGTATCTTGGTTAATGAGCTCGTATATATGAGTGGAGGTATACTTGGTTATATAATGACATTTTGGCTTTGAAAAATTGAATGATAATTTGTTCATTTAACTATATGAGTATTTGGCCAAGGTAACCCTTATGTATGAAAAAGATATTTTGCTCATATATATGTATGTGTATTCGACATATAATATAAATATGTATGTGGTTATTATCCTTTGACTTATGAATATATGTATATAGGTGTGTATGTATACAAGTTACGATAAAGAGATTTTGGCTTGAAAATTTAATGATAGTTTGTTAAGATGTATAAATGCTCATTCGGCCATTAATCTATATGTATGAAACTACATATAAAATACATGAAATTGTGAGCTTAAGATTTAAAGTAAATATGATAGTATAATTTGATTTAGCATAAATGATTTGATTATGTCAATTGGTCATTTATTTGTTTATGACTTACTAAGCTATGAAAGCTTACTCTGTGTGTGTGTTCTTGTTATCTCTATTTAATAGATTTCAGATTCAAGCTAAGAGCTTGGGAAATCGTTAGAGAAGCTTACCACACTATCGACTGTCTTAGGTATTTTATAAGCTGAATTTTTGAATCTATGGCATGTATAGGCTAGATTATAGTTTGAAATAAAGAATATTGGTTCTGTATAATTTAAGCCATGCAAAAATGGCCCAAATTCATTGTTTGAATTCGGTTTTGTTTGTCTATGGTTTAGGTTCATTTTGGTTATTATGCTATGTGTTATGGATGAATAATATATGTGATTGTGATATCTAATTTGTGCGTTGAAGTTGGCTGGTGATTTTGAATGTGTGCATTTGATTGATTCATTTATGATATATGAAAAGATAAACATGTATGTGAATTCTGTTGAAGATTGAAAATGTAACTGGGTTATATGAGTTTGAATCTATCCACCAAATCGAAAATAAATTCTAAATGTACATGTGTGATCTAAAAGGTAGTATGGAAGAAGAACTTGTATTCTTAAGGACTTGATATAGAATTATGTCTATCGGAACAATTCTATCTGAGAAATGTTGTGGTAAATTAAAATTAGCTCAATTGTTGAAGCTTTCTTCTGTATGAAAACATTATCCACCAAAATATTAGTACTGATTTAGCCTAAATTGAATAAAGACTTTATGAACCTCAGTCATGTGTCAATGAACGGGTTGAAGTATGTTATAATAATGGAATATACAGAGATATTCTGTGATTCCTTGTCCTTAGAGCTATTAAAAGACCATGAGCTTATGATTGACTACCATCCGGGAAAGGCTATTGTTGTTACTGATGTTCTATGTCGAAAATCATTGTTTGTTTTGTGTACAATGAATGCACATATGGCTATGTCTGATGATGCTTCAATAATAGTTGAATCAAAAGCAATACCGTTATTTATTCAGCAAATTTGTAATGCTAAAAAATTTGATGATAATTTGATAGCGAAACGAGCCCAATGTGATTCAGATGTTAATTCAGAGTTCAGAGTGGATGTTGAGGGTTGCTCGAGATTCAAAAATCAAATATGTGTCCCCAAAAATTTAGAATTAATTTAGATGATTTTGAATGAAACTCACACCAGTCGGTCATCTATTCACCCGAGTAATACAAAGATGTATAATGATCTAAAACAACTTATTGGTGACATAATATGAAATGAGACATTTCTGAATTTGTTTCGAAATGTTTAGTCTGACAGTAAGCAAAAACCGAGCATCAGGTACTTTCTGGATTATTTCAGCCAACTATGATACCCGAGTGGAGATGGGACAGAATCACGATGGATTTTGTATCCGGTTTACTATTGACAACAAGCAAGAAAGATGTAATCTGGGTTATTGTTGATTGATTGATTAAATTGGCTTATTTTGTTTCGGTTCGTACAGATTATTCGCTTGACAAGTTGGCTGAGTTATATGTTTCTCAGATTGTGAGATTCCACGGTGTGCCTATTTTTATTATTTTAGATAGAGATCTGACGTTTACATTACAGTTTTAGAAGAAACTGAAAGGTGCACTAGGTACGAAATTACATTTCAGCACAGCTCTCCATCCACAAACAGATGACCGGTCCAAATGAATCAATCAGGTACTTGAAGATATGTTGAGATGTTGCATTCTCGAGTTCAAAGGCACTTGAGAATGGTACCTACCTCTGATTGAATTTACGTACAATAATAGCTTTCAATTGAGTATCAAAATGACACCTTATGAGCCTTTGTAAGGTCCTAAATGTCGTACACCATTGTACTTGACTGAGCTCAGTGAAAATAAGATACACGGGGTCGATTTGATTAGAGAAACTGAATAAAAAGTGAAAGTGATCTGTGAAAGTCTGTAAGCAGCATCAGATCATCAGAAATTGCGAACTTGAAATGAAAGGATATAGAGTTTTAGATCAGAGATAAAGTCTTTTTGAAAGTCTCACCGTGGAAGAAAATACTCAAGTTTGGTCGTAAAGGAAAATTGAATCCGAGATTTATTAGGCCATATGAGATAATAGAACGTATTGGGCCAGTTCCTTACAAATTATTGTTGCTACCTGAGTTAGAAAAGATCCACAATGTATTCCATGTTTCGATGCATCATAGATATCGATCTGATCCTTCACATGTGATTGGTCTGTTTGAGATTGAAATTAGGTCTGATATGACGTATGAAGAAGAATTGATTCGCATTCTAGCTCGTGAAATTAAAAAGTTGTGAAATAAGAAAATTCCATTAGTTATAGTGCTGTGGCATAAACACAGAGTTGAGGAGGCAACATGGGAACACAAGGATGCAATGAAAGAGCGTTATCCAAACCTATTCACTAGTAAGATTTTCGGGGACGAAAATCCCTAAAGGGGAGAGTTGTAATAGCCCGATTTAGACCTTAGTCGGAACAGAGGTTTCCGAACCATGAATTCGAGTCAAAAAAATATTTAAAAATCATTTTTTGTGTTTGTTATGTGTGAATTAGAATGTGTGAAATTTTCGTGATTTAATTTTATCGTTTGAGTGCCCGATTAAATAAAAGGACTTAATCGCATAAAATGAAAAAATTGTATGCTAATTGTTGAAGTGGCTAATTGCTTTGTTCTTTTAATGTGGGGTATTTATAATTCAAATATGCCATTGGTTTTATAGGTGAATGGTAATGGGCATGTTATATATGTTTTCTAATTAAATTTATTAAGGTTATAACGGTAAAATGTATAATAATATGTATATAATAAAACATAAATTAAAAAGCCATAGCTTATATTTTTCTTCCATGACCTAATAGCAAAATAGAAAAGAAAAGAATAAGGTTTCAAAGGTTCGGCCACCTCCCAAGCGTGATTCAAGGTTCATTTTTACTCGGTTTTTGATAATTTTTACGTTTGTGAGATCGTTGCTTCGAATACTATAAAACCTGTGCTTGAATTTTTTATTTTGATGAATATTTTGAGTTATGCCATTGTTGAAAGCTTATGATTTTTTTTGTTTAATGATGAAATATGAAAGATATGTTTTAGGTTAACATGTTTTGCATTGGAGTTTTTGATGATTTTGAGTAATTAGGACTAAATTGCAAAAATAATAATTTGAGGGACTAAAATGTGAAATAAATGAAATATATGGACTTGTATGGAAATGGGTAAGATTTAGCCAAACATGGGTATAGGGAAATTTTGAATATTTTGTGTTTTGTGCAATAAGAACCAAAATATTAGCCAATTTATATGTTTTTGGGTATAGGGTAATTTTCTCATTTATATGTTTTTGGACTAAATTGAATGAAAATATGTTTGAATGAGCTTAATTTGAATATGTTTAGATCCAGAACCAAAGAAATCGGATTTGAATCGGGGGAAAACGAAAGTTGTCGACTAGCTGTCCCGTTCCATTTTACACCATCCGAGGTAAATTTATAAGCAAATAGACATACTTAATTTTAATTAAATGCAAATTATACACGCTGAAATGAAATATCTGAATTTTTATTTATATTAGCCGATTGTATACAAGCTTGGCTACAATGTTTCTTAATTTGTTTCGACTGAGTTACGATGCCCGAAAGTCCCGTATGAACCTTAGGAATAGCTAGGATACATATGTCATGACATAGGATTTCGTTATGTGATGTACGAGTAAGACCATGGCATTGATATGTGATTTCGATATATGTGTATGAGTAAGACCCTGTCTGGGATAGTGGCATCGATATGAGATAACATGTAAGACCACGTCTGGGACGTTGGCATTGTATGATATATGTGATTATCAAAGTATCTTATTCAGATCTGGATGGTTCATTGGGCAACGACAAGTTGTGAATGAATATGTAAAAGGAGCTGATTGACTAGGTATGAATTAGCTTATTATCTATGTAACAACCCTTACCCGTACCCGACGCCAGAATAGGGTACGAGGTATTACCAGATCATAATACATGCCATTAAATAAAACCGAGACAAAAATATGGCATCCAATTAGATCATGAATCGTTATAACATATGCCTTTAACAATATTAGCCAATTTCAATGGCTTTGTACAAAATAATCTGTCAAATACTGTAACTAATATTTTATACCTAGGAAATTATGACACGTAACAAAATAACTAAGCCTACTATACAGGCCATAATTCAAAATGTTTAGTTCAAATACCAAAAGTATTGATAGTGCAGACAAATCTTCAACGATCTCTAACTCCTGTGCTAGCTGGATGACACTATAAAACAAAAGAGAGAAAAGAAAGTAAGCTTATAGCTTAGTAAGTAAGTATATAAATAATGAATAAGGAATCTAATATGTTCACAAAATAACTCAACCATATCTATTTTTAATTTCACTATTTTCTCCAATTTGATCAAGTTGTCCCTCTTGCGTCCTGGTCACTGAATAAATCATAACTTGAGTTACGAAACTAGAAATTCAAATCCGTAAAATTTTCATGAAACTAGACTCATATTACTTTTTACTATAATTTTTCTAGAATTTTTGGTTTAGCTAATTAGTACAGTTTATTAGTAAAAGTTTTCCCTGTTATACAGCTCGACTGATCTGACCTCTGTTCACAACGAATTGGTTTTCTCCCTATAAAAAGGTCAAATAGCCATGAATTTTGTTTCATTTAAAACTATGCTCAATAAGGAATCTATGAATATAAACTATATTTCTTAATTAGTTTTTTACAATTTTTAATGATTTTTCAAAGTCAGAATAGGGGATCACGTAGTCATTCTGAACAAGTCTTACAAAAATATAAATATCTCAAATTATAAGATCCTTTTACTTGCTCTGTTTCTTTTGCGTGAAAATAGACTCATTAAGGTTTAATTTCATATCTCATTCAGTCTCTAATTAAATTCTTGCTATTTTTGGTGATTTTTCAAATTCACATCACTGCGACTGTCCAAAACAGTATTATTGCTAATTCACTCTTTCACACTTTCTTTGTGTTAACCTCATTTTAACATGCATATCACAATTCATTTTCACCACATTTCATACATCACAAGTATAGGTCCATGATTACAATGTCACCATAAAATCATCCCGTTGAACACTTCGGATCAATCCTCGATACTTGGTTGTTTCAGTACATAGCTCCACCCATCATATTTCACATAATTTGGCTCTCTTGTGCACATGGTGAACACTTAGTACTACCCATGTGACCTAGCCAGTTTATCTCGTAGCTCTCTTGTCTACATGGTCTCCTTCACTTGGAACCACACATGCGACCTAGCTACATTTATCCTCTCCCGTAGCTCTCTTGTCTACATGGTATACATCCCGTATCACACATATGACCTAGCTACCCCATAGTATCTCGTAGCTCTCTTGTACACATGATGTGCACTCAGCATCATACATGTGACCTAGCTATGTACCATCTGTATTATCCAATCTTTCCGAAGGTTCAACCGGGATTTTTCTTTCTATTACTTATTTCCATTCTTCCAATAGTCGATTATGATTCAAAATCAGCTAAAATATATATAATATGCTGAAATATAAAACGTAAATAAAGATAATGCATTATTTACATACAAACTTACCTCGATGCAAAATATGGAAATTTTGCAATTTAGTCCAAAATCTTTTGCTTCTCCCGTTCGAGGTCGATTCCACACCTTTCTTGATCTATAACAACACATTTAGCTCATTTAACACTCATACTATCTATTTCAATCCAAAAATCACATTATGGAAAAATTATGTTTTTGCCCCCTAACTTTTACAAAATTATGATTTTGCCCCTAGGCTCGGAAATTTAATTTCAGCAATTATTCTTATGTTTTATGACATGCTGATCATTTTTCTCTTCTATGGCAACATCAAATTCTCACTCTAACACATAGTTATGAATAATAGGTATTTTTACCGATTATGTCGTTTTGCTCGTTTTCGCTAAAAATCGCTTAGAAAAGATCATTATCCTAAATTTAAACATTCATTTTCTACCATCAAACATCAAAATACATGCATATTATTCATGGGTAAATTTTTAAACATAAACCCTAACTCGAAATAATGGTAGAAATAGGTAAATCGAGCTACGAGGATTTCAAAAATGTAAAGAACATTAAAAACGGGGCTTGAATGCACTTACTATTGAGCTTTAAAGCTTGGAAAAAACCCTAGATATGGTGAACATACAAGTTTCAGCCAAGGAAGAAGATGGATGGACAAAATTTTGGCTTATTTTTCCCATTTTATTTCTTTTAATTACCAAATGACAAAAATACCCTTAAGGCCTTTCTTTAAAATTTTGTCCTATTCATGCCCATTTTTGTCCATATAAAGTATAATGGTCTAATTTCCATTTAAGGACCTCTACTTAAAACCCACATTTCAATCAAGTACCTTATGAACTAGAACACACATTTTTCACCTATTTCAATTTAGTCCTAAACATCAAATTAAACACCTAGTCATAAAATTTTCAACCTCGGATTCGTGGTTTCGAAACCACTGTTCCGTTTTGGCCCTAAATTGGGCTGTTACAATCTATTTGAATTAAGGGAAGCAAGTTATTTGATATTTGTTACAAATTGTGTGTGATGAAAATGAAAAATGTATGTAAACAACGGAAGTGTATTTGGCCTTATGAACAAGAAATATGATTATTGTTAAAATGATTCTTGAATATGTGTATATATGATCTTGAATATTCGGCCATATAGTAAGAGTTGTTTATGAATTTGTATCTTGGTTTATGAGCTGGTATATATGAGTGGAGGTATACTTGGTTATATAATGACATTTTGGCTTTGAAAAATTGAATGATAATTTGTTCATTTAACTATATGAGCATTTGGCCAAGGTAACCCTTATGTATGAAAAAGATATTTTGCTCATATATATGTATGTGTATTCGACATATAATATAAATATGTATGTGATTATTATCCTTTGACTTATGAATATATGTATATAGGTGTATATGTATACAAGTTAGAATAAAGAGATTTTGGCTTGAAAATTTAATGATAGTTTGTTAAGATGTATAAATGCTCATTCAGCCATAAATAATCTATATGTGTGAAAGTACATATAAAATACATGAAATTGTGAGCTTAAGATTTAAAGTAAATATGATAGTATAATTTGATTTCGCATAAATGATTTGATTATGTCAATTAGTCATTTATTTGTTTATGACTTACTAAGCTATGAAAGCTTACTCTGTGTGTGTGTTCTTGTTATCTCTGTTTTATAGATTTCGGTTCAAGCTAAGAGCTCAGGAAATTGTCAGAGAAGCTTATCACACCGTCGACTATCTTCAGTATTTTATAAGTTGAATTTTTAAATCTATGGCATGTATAAGATAAATTATAGTTTGAAAAAAAGAATATTAGTTCTGTATAATTTAAGCCATGCAAAAATGGCCTAACTTCATTATTTGAATTTGGTTTTGTTTCTCTATGGTTTAGGTTCATTTTGGTTATTATGCTATGTGTTATGGATGAATAATATATGTGATTGTGATATCTAATTTGTGCGTTGAAGTTGACTGGTGATTTTGAATGTGTGCATTTGATTGATTCGTTTATGATATATGAAAAGATAAACATGTATGTGAATTCTGTTGATATGCTTAATTAAGGTATATCATATAGTAGTTAGGTAAAAATCAAGATATGTACATGAGATATATATAGTGTTCTTTTATTGTCAAAATTAGTGATATGTATAATTCATGATTGGATATTATGATTTAAGTTTGTTTGGTTATAATGTTATGTGTCAATGATGGAACGTAATTGTAATATGTGTTTCATAAATTGAATGTGGTTGATGACTTTGGATATAATTAGATTGAATTGGCCATGGAATATTTACAGGTATGTTTTAAGCTTGATGTAACAGCCCAATTCAGACCTTAATCGGAACGGTGGTTTCTGGACCACGAATTCTAGTCAGAAAAATATTTTAAAATTATTTTCTGTGTTTATTGTGTGTGAATTAGCATGTGTGAAATTTTCGTGATTTAATTTTATTGTTTGAGTGTCCGATTAAATAAAAGGACTTAATCGCGTAAATTAAAAATTTAGTAGTTTAATGTATAAAGGGCCAAAATGCTATTGAATTTTAAAATGGAAGCATTTATGTTGCAATTAGCCAATTTGAAGAAAGGGTGGACGGTATTGGACATATATTATAAGATTTTATTATTATTTCATTAAGGTTATATATGTAAATTAAACTTTAAATTATAATAAGTTATAATATATATCATCAAACATAAAAATAAGCCATGTTCATCCATTTTCTTTTGACCGAAACTAAAAACAAAAGAAAAGAAAAAGTTAAACCTAGGGTTCGGCCATTTCTAAGCTCAATCAAGGTATGTGTTTAGCTCAGTTTTTGATAATTTCTACATTTGAGATCATTGCTTCGAGTATTACAAAACCCATGCTTGAATTTTTTATTTTGATAAATACTTTGAGTTGCGCCATTGTTGAGAGCTTGTGATTTTTGTTGTTTGATAATTAAATATGAAATTTATGTTTTAGATTAACATGTTTTATATTGGAGTTTTTGATGATTTTGAGTAATTAGTACTAAATTGCAAAAATAATAATTTGAGGGACTAAAATGTGAAATAAATGAATTATACGGGTTTTTATAGACATGGGTAAAATTCGGCCCAACATTGGTATTTTGAAATTTTGTATATTTTGTGTTTTGTGTAATAGGGACTAAATTGTAAAAATTGTAAATGTCAGGTGTAAAATGGTAATTTTCCAATTTATGTGTTTCTGGACTAAATTGAATGAAAATATTTTTGAATGAGCTTAATTTGAATATGTTTAAATCAAGAACCAAAGAAATCGGACTTGGATCGGGGAAAAACAAATGTTGTCGACTAGCAGTCTTGTCTCGTTTTATAACGTCTGAGGTAAGTTTATAAGCAAATAGACGTGTTTAATTGTAGGTAAATGCTAAATATATATGCTGGTATGAAAAATATGAATTTATATACGCTATTGCCGAATGTGAATAAGCTTGGTAACAATGTTCGAGCTTCCGTTTCAACCGAGTTATGACATCTAAAAGCCCCGTAAGAACCCTAGGAATAGCTAGGATACATATGTCATGACATAGGATTCTGATATATGTGGGCGAGTAAGACCATGGCATCAATATGTGATTCCGATATATGTGTATGAGTAAGATCTTGTCTGGGATAGTGGCATCGATCTGTGACTACATGTAAGACCACATCTGGGACGTTGGCATTGTATGATATGTGTGATTATCCGAGTGTCCTATCCAATTCCGAATGGTTCATCGGGCAAAGGTAATTGTGATCAAATGTGAAAAATGAGCTAAAAGGGCCAAGTATGATTTAGCTTGTTAGCTACCAGTAATAAGGTAAGTATGTGACTTGTATGGTGATATAAGTTTTATGTGATACAAAGAATAAACATACATGATTTAAATAAGTGTATTCGGTTTTGAACAAATGGTATGAATATTATGGAATGGATTCTTGGATATGTATTTATATGTGACTATGTATATTCTGCCATGAAAGTAATTTATGTACATAATATTATAATCGGATTCTTGAGCTTATGTAAATATTTAAATATGTGTTTGATTATATAATGACATTTTAGCTTAGGAAGTCAATTGACACTTGATTAATCTGATTAAGTGAGCATTCGGCCAAGGTAGAATTGTGCATGAAAATGTATTATTTATCTCACTTGTAGGTTTGAGATTAAGCTTGGTAATGATCATGAAAATGAGTTGATAACACCTTGAGATTGTTTCTTTGCTTATGACTTAATAAGCTATAATAGCTTACTGTGTGTATATTTGTTTCTGTTTTATATATTTTGGATTCAAGTTACAAGCTCGGGGATCGTGAGCAAAGTCAATCACACTATGAATCGTCTTCGGTATTTAAATAATAAAACTTGAATTATGGCATGTATAGGCTGTAATGTGTTTTGAAAATGTTGTATTTTGGTTATGTGTAACTAAAGCCATGCGAAAATGGCTTAATTTCCATGTTTGATTTCAGTATGTTTGCTTACTATCTGAGTTCATTTTGGTTATAATGTTACGTGCTATAAAAGAATGGTGTTTGTGATAGGTGTTATATATTTTGGAAATAGCATGATAATGGTTGGGACTTTGGATGTGGATGATGAAATGATCATGGATTACATATCTTTCCTTGGCATGTTTAGTTGATTCGGCTAAGGTTTTGTATATATATTATATATATGAAATTGGTTGTTATGATGATATAAGTGTTAATATGTGAATTGGTATTAAATGTTATATGGCTAAGATTGTATGTGGTAAGGGTTTATTATAATATGTTTAGTCTTGAGAATGGTTTACTAAATCGGTTAAATGTTGGAGTGAAATAATCATGTTATATATATATGAATAGGTTTATGATATTAATGTAATGAATTGGTAAAGTAGAAACAAGTTGGCTTGTTATTTTAACTAGTAAATATGTTGTATGTATGATTCGGTAAATGTATTAGTATTAGGTCGACATATGTACAGATATATGTTCATGGTGCAAATGTGGTAAGGAATATCTGTGGTTAAATTTAAGCTTTAACAATTTGATTAATGAATATGGTATTTGTGCTGTTTTAATAGGGGATTGCAATTTGGATGTTTGGGTTGGTTCAATGGAGTACTTTAATTGGCAAAGTTGGAAGTGAACGATTGTTAAAGCTTAGTTATTAAACATATTTGTGCTCAACTAATTGCATAAAGAAAATGACCAAATGAATAGTGAATTATGCCATAATAAATCATGAAAATTATATGAATTTTTATGTGAGGTACATGTGTTCTACTGGATAAAGTTGAATGTTATGTAGTGTATAAGTTAGTCCCTAAACTATGACTGTAAATTGACTGAATAGATAGTAATGTATAAGTGTCGAATATGATGTGATCAAATTGAAATAGTTAAGTGTACTTTGTTATATGAGTACTATTAATGTATGAATCAAGTATGCGGTTAAAGTGTAATATGGTCTGTATGATTTGTAAAATCTTGAAGTGTATTAAAATTATAATTAGCTATATGGTAAAAATAATTAAATTGATTATATATTTTAATAATTGGTTAGTTTAAAAGTTTGTGCAAGTGTATGCAAATGATTGTTTGTACTTTGTGGCTTGTCTAGTAATACCCTGTAACCCCATTCCGGCGATGGATACGGTTTAAGAATGTTGGGATATCAATTAGTATTAGAGCATTTTCAGCTGGTATGTGAGATTTTGTAATTCTCTTTAGGTTAGTAAATGAATCTGGCAGTTGATTGACAATGTTTTGCAAATGTATAATCCATTGAACTTCTTGTTCACATTGACTTGTGCGAGGATCTAATTGAGATAATGATGATCCATTAAATATTTTTTTTTACTAGTTGTATTTTATCTTCCCCTAATGTTAGGAATGTTGTTTTATCAAAATGACAATCAATAAATCGTACAGTAAATAAATCTCCAGTTAATGGTTCAACATATTTAATTATAGAAGGAGATTCATAACCAACATATATTCCCAACCTCCTTTGAGGACCCATCTTTGTGCGTTATGGTGGAAAAATTGGAACATATACTGCACATCCAAAAATTCTAAGATGGAAATATTTGGCTCCTGACCAAAAACCAATTGTAATGGGGAGTACTTATTATAACTTGTTGGCCTTAAGCGCACAAGTGTTGCTGCATGCAAAATAGCATATCCCCAAGCTATAACAGGGAGTTTTGTTCTCATGAGTAATGGTCGAGCTATTAGTTGGAGGCATTTGATAAACGATTCAGCTAGACCGTTTTGTGTATGAACATGAGCTTTGATAAAAGATTCAGCTAGACCGATTTATTGATTGTCATTTTGATAAAACAACATTCCTAACATTAGGGGAAGATAAAATACAACTAGTAAAAAAAAATATTTAATGGATCATCATTATCTCAATTAGATCCTCGCACAAGTCAATGTGAACAAGAAGTTCAATGGATTATACATTTGCAAAACATTGTCAATCAACTGCCAGATTCATTTACTAACCTAAAGAGAATTACAAAATCTCACATACCAGCTGAAAATGCTCTAATACTAATTGATATCCCAATAAGACAAATTTGGTTAAAGTGTAATATGGTCTGTATAATTTGTAAAATCTTGAAGTGCATTAAAATTATAATTAGCTAGATGGTAATAATAATTAAATTGATTATTTAATTTAATAATTGGTTAGTTTAAAAGTTTGTGCAAGTGTATGCAAATGATTATTTGTAGTTTGTGGCTTGTCTGGTAATACCCCGCAACCCCACTCTAGCGATGGATACGGTTTAGGGGTGTTACATTTTATTAGTATCAGAGCTACGATTTAGTCGATTCTAGGACTAATGTAGCGCGTGTGAGTCTAGCTATACATGCCATATTATATATTGCGATAGCGTGATAACTTCTGACATTTGAAAGTTTGTTTTCATATGGTAAATGTAACACCACTAACCCGTACCCGTCACCATATTAGGGTCATCAGGCATTACTGAACCTAAGTACATTTCTAAACATTCTCATTTCTAACACAAGTCATATTCATAAATATATATATACATATTTGTTACTTATTAAAATTATACAATTTACTAACAAAACATATCAAATACCTATTCAATATTAAACTTCATTATTTATAACTATTTTACCAACCGCATAAACATCATATACACAAATACACTTCCAGTACAAACCAAATCATTCAATTACACATTCATACACATGGACATATAAATATAATCAACATCTTACTCAAATGTTAAGCCAAATTACAAAACCTTTATAAGATATAACATCTCATAAATAACCTTTACCATATTCGAACCTATATATATATATATCATCAAATGCCCATTCACATTTAACCCCTATACCAAACTTAACAACCAATTTCATTTGTATACTTTATCTATATACAATCAAAACCAAATCATTTAACTATACTTATGAAAATTTATATACACCATGACCAGCTTATCAACTATAATCAAGTTCACCAACCATTAACAATCCATTTGCAAAACATATAATACAAATCACATATACCATTCGTTCATAGTATATAACATTATAACCACATACCTTAACCATAAATAACACACATAAATCAAACCACAAGGTCACTTCTTATCATTTATGCCATATATATATAAACCTTGACCGAACTTCATCACCTTTAGCACTTATATTTTTATCATCTAAATTATATAATCAAATCACCAAGGTTATATTCAACTCACTCCATCATCATTCATGTATAGCACACTTAAAAATTATACCTGAAATAACATAAATTCATAAATCAACTTAGCCATTTTCGTATGGCTATCATTAAACATAGATCAAAATACAATATTCCAAAACATAATCTAGCTTATACATGCCATAGGTTCGAAAGTTCGCTTATTAAAGTACCGAAGACAGTCGATAGTGTGATAGACTTGGCTGACGATCCCTGAGCTCGAAACTCGAATCCAAAATCTATAAAATAGAAACACATATACACACAGAGTAAGCTTCAATAGCTTAGTAAGTAATAAGCAAATATCAATTCAATAATATATTCAACTTCTTAAAAATCTAAAATAAACTAATTTTACTATATCAATGTCATATTTAATTTCAACTGAATCAATCCATAACCACACATGTTTAACAAAACTATCACATTGACTGAATACTTATAAGGTTAACATTTCACAAATTTTCATTCAACTTTCAAAGCCAAATATCATTATATATTCAAATATACTTCCACACATTTACACAAGTTAACAAAACAAAATTTAACCTTCTATACCAACATCACTCATTTGACCGAATATATAAGATCAAATATAACATCACATATGTACATACTTATGTGACCGAATATACAAGGTCAAATATAACATCACATAAGTACATACCTATATGGCCTAATATACAAGATCGAATATAACATCACATATGTACATACCTATATGGCCGAATATACAAGTTCAAATATAACATCACATAACTACATACCTATATGGTCGATTATATAAGATCATTTAGCTCAATTTACTTGCTCAATTCCCATATCAACATGAAATCTTATAGGCATAGGATTGAAAATAAATCACCGGTATAAAACCTGCTAGGCGTAAGCCCGAATCTCACACCAGCACAAGGCCTGCTAGACTCAATGTCTGATTTTATTCACCGGTAATAAGCCTGCTAGGCATAAGGCCTGATTAAATTTACCAGGACAAGGCTTGCTAGGCTCATAGCCCGAATATCATTATTATAAACCTGTCTCATAAATAATTCATATATCGAACATTTAAGATATTCCAGATAATTCATACTGTCTTCCAAATGTTATAACTCAATCGAGTTAAACTCAAGTACGCTATCTCTTTGCTTTATCACATTCGGCTAACTATACCATAATTCCTTGAATTCCAAATCAGCATAATAAACTATGTTACATTCAAAATTAACGATGTCTAATTGCTTAAAGACTTACCTCGGATACTGATGAACGTTGTAAATCGACTATTCAACTATTTTTTCTTTTCCCCGATCCAAGTCCGATTTCTTTTGTTCTTGATCTATAAAATTTCAAATTAATCTCATTCAAGCTCAATTTCATTGAATTTAATCCAACAACATATAAATGGGTAAATTACCATTTTACCCCTAATATTTTATATTTTTATAAATTAGTCCTAATTGCATAAAACATAAAACAAGCAGAATTTACTCATACTATACGTAGGCCGAATACTCCTCATACACAAAAAAGTCCTCACATTTCGTTTATTTTGTATTTTATTCCTTCAATTTATTATTTTTGCAATTTAGTCCTAATTACTCAAAATCTTCAAAAACTCCAATACAAAACATGTTAATCTAAAACGTATTTTTTATATTTCATCATCAAACATCACAAAACACAAATATTCATCAATGGCATAACTCAAAATATGCATCAAAATAAAAAATTTAAGCATGGGTCGGATAGTACTCGAAGCAACGATCTCAAAAACGTAAAAATTATAAAAACCCAAAGTAAAAACATTCCTTGATTTAGCTTGAGAAGTAGCTGAATGTTCAGAGCTTTATAAACCTTTATTTTTTTTATGTTTCGATCATAAGAAATAAAATGAAGAACATGGCTTTAATTATTATATGTTTTATTATATACATATTTTTACATATTTTACATATTTAACCTTAAGTTAAAAATATAAAACCATTTTAAATGCATGGTCACAATCGTCCATAACATTTAACTAAGGTCAAATTATATTTTAAATACCTCCACTTACAAAGACATATTCAATTTAGCCCTTTTACAATTAATATTCAAATTTTCATTTTGCGAGATTAAACCCTTTTATTTAATTAAGCACACAAACAATCAAATTTTCATACGAAACATTCACACATCCAAATTCACATATAATAAACACAGAAAATAATATTTAAATAATTTTATGACTCTGATTCGCGGTCCTGAAACCACCGTTCTGATTAGGGTCTAAATCGGGATGTTACAACTCTCCCCCTTAGGGATTTTCATCCCCGAAAATCTTACCGGTGAGTAGGTTTGGATAACGATCTTTCATTTTATCCTCTGGGTCCCACGTTTCTTCCTCAACTCCATGTTTATGCCACAATACTTTAACCAACGAAATTTTCTTATTTCGCAACTCTTTTGTAATATCCCGAATTAGGGCCTAATCGGAATATTGGTTTCGTGACCACAAATCCGAGATAGAAATAATTATTTTATATTTATTTTGAGGTTTATGATATGATTGCATGATTGTGTGAAAATTTTGTGAGGAAACTCTATGCATAAAATGCTTAATTTGAAGTTAGGGACTAAATCGAATAAGTTGCAAAACTTGCATTCTAGAAGTTTTTAGTATGAAATTGCTTTGAAATATTAATTAGGAGGTCTTAAATAGCAATTTGACCAATTTCTAAAATTTTGGACAAAAATGGGCTTGTATATGAAAATTTTCAAAGAAAAGTATTAAGGGCATTTTGGTCATTTGGATAATTAATGAAATAAAATGGGAAAAATGACACAAAATAGTCATCTTCCCCATTTAGTTGCTGTCGAATGCTCTATCTCACCATATCTAGGGTTTCATCAACTTTCAAGCTTCATAGTAAGTGATTCTAAGCCCCGTTTTTAATGATTTTTACGTTTTTGAGATCCCGATAGCTCGATTAAGCTTATGTTAGCAATAATTGAACCTAGGGTTTATATTTGGAAAAATACCCATAGGTGAAATTTGTGTATTTTAATGTTTTATGATAGAATATGAGGTTTTAAATTATGTTAGACAACTTGCACTACTCGATTTTAAGCAAAAACCGAGTAAAAGGGCTTAATCGTAAAAAATACCCAATAGTCACAAGTACATGTAAGAGTGAGAATTTGATGTTGCCAAAGAGGGAAAAGTGATCAGCATGTTGTAAAACATAAGAATAAGGAATAAAGTTTAATCCCGAGCCTAGGGGCAAAAATGTAAATATGCAAAAGTTTAGGGGTAAAATTGTAATTTTGCCAAAATTTGAATTAAGGATTAATTTGATAATGTGAGTATTAAATAAGCTAAATGTGTTATTTTAGATCAAGAAAGACGTGGAAACGACCCCAATCGAGGAAAAGAAAAGATTGTGGACTAAATTACAAAATCTTTGTATTTTGGTACCAAGGTAAGTTCATGTGTAAGTAATGTAGCATAATTGTTATTTTTAAGTCATTGATGTCAATTATGTGATATGCTGATTTTTATCATGAAATATATGCTTTGTGGTTAATTTCGAATAAAATGCAAATTATGTGAATTACTTGTTAAACATAATTGTTACCGAGTATTGGTTCCGGCATTCTACGGAAGACGGCAAGGATATGTGTTCAAGGAAAATCCTGTTTGAACCTTAGGAATAGATTAGGATACAAGTGACATGTCACTAGGATGGTTGAGCATCCGAACACGTTGAGTTGAGTCCGAGTTCACTTATGGATGCGAATGTCCGAACTCGTTGAGTTGAGTCCGAGTTCGTGAGATGTAACTAGGCATCCGAGCTCGTTGAGTTGAGTCCGAGTTCACTTATGGATGCGAACGCCCGAGCTCGTTGAGTTGAGTCCGAGTTCGCTTATGGGGGGGGTTACATAGTAGCTTGGCTACATATGTGGCACTTATGTGCAAAGTTTCCATGTATCCGAATTATATTCCGATGTGTTCAACGGGTAAAGTTTTACTCAAATGGAGGAATACTCGAGATGTAAAGAGATGTATTACTAAGCGATGAGAAATGGATATTCTGTACAGGTATGTATTTAACCCTCGGGTTGAGTATTGATACAACCACGATAAGGTAATAAGATGATGAAAAATGATTAGAAATGTGATATGTGTTTTGGTGATGCACGCTAATGTTGATTGGTATGATTGTTTGTTATGTTACTTATTATTTGCATATGAACTTACTAAGCATTTATGCTTACTCCCTCCTTCTTACTCATTGTAGTTTTGGACAAGCCAGCTCAGAGTCGGGATAGGTCGAAGGATCACCACACTATCCTAAGAACTTTTCTAAATGGCTTGTAAATTTAAGTATGGCATGTATAGCAATATACCTATTTTGTGTAAATGATCTTATGATATGGTGATGGAATGGTTGAGGAAATGCTTGATAATGATAAATTATGGTAATGGTTAGTTTAGATTATGTTTGATGTTATGGAAAATTAATAAGTTATCTAATTCATGAAAACTCATAAAAAGGATGAAATTGCCATAAATAGAATATTGCAGCAACACTGATGTGAGTTTGAAAATTTATTGAAAATCATAGAAATTGAATTTGGTGATGGATTAAATATCAAATTGAAGCTTATTATGTCTAGTTTCACATGAAACAAATGAAACAGGTAAATAAATTATATGTTAGAAGATATTTGAATTTTAGTGAAACAGGGTCAGAGTAGTTTCTGGATCCCCTGTTTCAACTTTATAAATTCACCATAAATTTTACAGATATAATGAGGTGATATATTTTATATTCTCAGAATCCTTATTGAGTCTAGTTTCAGGAGAAACAAATCTCATAGTCATATGAATTTTATACAGAGAGAAATGTGGTTCGAAGTAAACAGTGGTAAGACCAGTCAAGTCCTGAAACAGGGGTAATTTTAACTAATAAACTGTACTAATTGGCCCGACCAAAAATTCTAGAAAAAAATTAGTAGATAGGTATATGAGTATAGATTAGGTAAAATTTACGGATCTTGATTCCGAGTTTCGTAACTCGAGATATGATTTTTCTTGTAACTGTGACGCAAGTAGCTTGAAAGTTGTGAATGTAGAAACAAATAATCCAAAGTTCTAAAAATGTTAAATTAAGCTTAGTAACACCTCATACTCGACTCCGGCGACGGTCTCTCGTGGGGCGTTACATTTAGTGGTATCGAGTAGGTTTAGTCGGTTCTCGGACTACGTGTTGTATGTACGGGTTTTGCTATACATGCCATATGTATAAATTGTGATAGTGTGACGACTTCTGACCTTTTTAAATGATTTTTTTATAGTAAATGGATCCCGATCCAGTTGTGGCGATTGAAGTAGAGAGTAATGCGCCAGCTCCGGCTGAAGGAGCAACACTGATCGAAAATCCACCTCCTACTGTTGGTCGGGAGGAGGAGAAAGGGGTCGGGAAGCCTTTCTCCAAATGATGAGTGCATGGTACACCGAAGAGTTCATTCGTGCACGAACCCAAATGTACAACCTCCCCACCTCCCCAAATTCCTCAACCTGCACTCCGATGCCTCAAGGTATGGATCTGATGAAATTTCATAGAACTCCAGCTTGATAGAATCCATAAGCAAGGGGCCAAAAATTTAAAGCAAATATTGATGATGATACCGAGAAAGCAGAGTTTTGGCTTGAAAATTCTATCTGGGTATTTGATGAATTATCTTGTACACCTGAAGAATGTTTGAAATGCGCTATATCTTTGTTGAGGGATTCAGCCTATAATTGGTGGAAGACTTTGATTTCGTGGTACCGAAAGAGAGAATAACACAGGGAATTCTTTCAAGAAGAGTTTGTAAGAAATATATTAGTGAAAGATTTATTGATCAGAAGCGTAAAGAATTTCTTGAGCTGAAGCAAGGTAATATGATAGTTACAGAATATGAAAGAGAGTTTGTTCGATTAAGTAAATATGCCAGAGAGTATGTTCCTACAGAGGCCAAGATGTGTCGACGATTTGAAGACGGGCTCAACGAAGACATCAAGTTATTTGTTGGAATTCTTGAATTAAAAGAAATGGTAGTGCTGGTGGATCGAGCTTGCAAGGCTGAAGAACTACTTAAAGAGAAGAAAAAGGTAGAGGCTGAGACTAGAAATTGGAAGAAAAGACCGACGAGCAGTTCATTCTCACAGCAACCTCTAAAGTCAAGAAATATGAATCCTCGTTCCCAAGCTTCAGCTGGGCAATCATATGGTAATTATAAGAAGCAATATGTGGGTCCTAAGTCCCAGACTACTTCGGCAGCCAGTGTAGGGAATTCGAGATTTGTTAAACCTGAGTGCCAGCGGTATGGTAGAAATCATTTTGGTCCGTGCAGAGCAAATGAATGTTTTCGATGTGGTTCTCCGGATCATTTTATTAGAGACTGCCCAGAGAGAGCTGAAAAAGAAAAATTTTAGAATACAAACACAAGTGGGGCGGATTCGAGAGGAAGACATCCAAGAAAAGCTAGGAGCGAAGCAAGCAGTAAGAATGTAGCCAGGGATGCACCAGTTAGACCTGAAGGAAGGGCTCCGGCTAGAACTTATGCTATTAAAGTGCGCAAAGATGCTTCCTCACCTGATGTGATTATCGGTACATTTTCTCTCTATAATGTTAATGTTATTGCTTTGATTGATCCCAGTTCTACTCATTCATATGTGTGCATGAAATTGGTGTCTAGTATGAATATACCTGTTGAGAACACAGAATTTATGATTAGAGTGTCGAATCCGTTAGGCAAATGTGTGATTGTTGATAAAGTATGTAAGAAATGTCCTTTAATGATTCGGGTCATTACTTTCCTACTGACTTGATGTTGTTGCCGCTTGATGAGTTTGATGTTATTTTGGGTATGGATTGGTTGACATTGCATGATGCTAAAATAAATTGCAAAGAAAAGGTTATAGAATTAAAGTGTGGAAATGGTGAAACTCTGCTGGGTTGAATCGATATAAATCAAAGGCATTGCCTAGTGTGATTTCTTCAATGTCGGCTCAAAGATATTTGAGAAAGGGTTATGAAGCTTATTTGGCGTATGTAATTAATACAAAAGAAGTTGAAAAGAAAGTTGAATCGCGGCTTGCCAGTGTGTGAATTTGCGGACGTATTTCCGTAAGAATTGCCGGTTTGCCTCCAAATCGTGGAAGTAGAATTTGGTATTGATTTGATACCGGGAACAACTCCGATCTCGATTGCTCCGTATAGAATGGCACCAGCAAAGTTGAAAGAATTAAAGTCGCAGTTGCAAGAGTTGACTGATAAAGGCTTTGTGAGACCGAGTTTTTCACCTTGGGGTGCTCTCGTGTTATTTGTGAAAAAGAAGGATGATTCTATGAGGTTGTGTGTTGATTATCGGCAGTTAAACAAGGTGACAATCAAAAACAAGTATCCGTTGCCAAGAATTGATGATTTGTTTGATCAGCTAAAAGGAGCGACATGGTTTTCAAAGATTGACTTGAGATCTAGGTATTATCAACTACGGGTAAAAGAGTCGGATGTGCCTAAAACTGCTTTGAGAACAAGGTATGGTCATTATGAATTTTTAGTTATGCCATTCGGGTTGACAAATGCTCCTGTTGTGTTTATGGATTTAATGAATCGCATATTCCGACCATACTTGGACAAATTTGTTGTGGTGTTTATAGATGATATTTTAATTTATTCAAAAGATGAGACAGAGCATGCTGAGCATTTGAGGATAGTTTTGCAAACTTTGAGAGATAAGCAGCTGTATGCTAAGTTTAGTAAAAGTGAATTTTGGCTCCGGAAGTTGGATTTTTGGGTCATATTGTTTCAGTGATGGTATACGGGTTGATCCTAGTAAAATTTCAGCCATTGTTGATTGGAAACCACCAAAAATGTAACTCAAGTTAGAAGTTTCTTGGGGCTAGCTGGGTATTATCGACGGTTTGTAAATGGATTTTCTATGATTGCTGCTCCTATAACTAGACTACTCCGAAAGGATGTTAAATTTGAATGGACGGAAGAATGTCAACAGAGTTTTGAAGAATTGAAAAGTTATTAACAGAGGCACCAACCAGTGTTAGTACAAATTTCGAATCGTAAAGAATTTGTGGTGTATAGTGATGCTTCTCTAAATGGTTTAGGGTGTGTACTCATGCAAGAAGGAAAAGTGGTGGCTTATGCTTCGAGGCGCTTAAAACCTCATGAGAGGAATTATCCTACTCACGATTTGGAATTGGTCATGCGGTGGTGTTTGCTTTGAAAATTTGGCGACATTATTTGTATGGTGAAAAGTGCCGGGTATATACCGAGCATAAAAGTCTTAAGTACTTGATGTCACAAAAAGACTTGAATTTAAGACATCGAAGATGGTTGGAGTTATTAAAAGATTACGAGCTTGTTATTGATTATCATCCGGGAAAAGCGAATGTGGTTGCCGATACTTTAAGCAGAAAGTTGTTGTTTGCTTTGAGAGTTATGAACACTCAGTTGAAAATGCCAGATGATGGTTCGATTCTAGCAGAGTTAAGAGCAAAACCGATGTTTTTACAAGAAATTTCTGAAGCTCAGAAAGATGATCAAGATTTACAAGCCAAGAGAAAGCAGTGTGAAGTTGATACAGAGTCAGATTTCAGAATCGGTTCTGATGGATGCTTAATGTTTAAAGATCAGATTTGTGTACCGAAGAATGAGGAATTGATTCAAAAGATCCTACAGGAAGCACATAGTAGTTGTTTCTCAATTCATCCAGGTAGTACGAAAATGTATAATGACTTGAAGAAAATGTATTGGTGGAATGGAATGAAAAGAGATATATCAGAGTTTGTGTCCAAATGCTTAATTTGTCAACAGGTGAAAGCTGAACACCAAGTGCCTTCGGGATTACTTCAGCCTATTATGGTTCCTGAATGGAAATGGGATCGGATTACTATGGATTTTGTATCAGGATTGCCATTGACTCGTGAAAGAAAGATGCCATCCGGGTAATAGTTGATGATTGACTAAGTCGACTCATTTTATATCCCTGCGTGCATTTGGATTATTCTCTTAACAAGTTGGCTGAACTGTATGTTAGGTAAATTGTTAGACTACATGGAATACCATTGTCGATTATTTCAGATAGAGATCCAAGGTTTACCTCGCGGTTTTGGCAAAAGTTGCAAGACGCGTTAGGTACAAAGTTAAATTTCAGTACGCTTTTCATCCACAAACCGATGGACAATCCAGAGAGAGTAATTCAGATTCTTGAAGACATGCTCGGATGTTGTGTATTGGAATTTCAAGGAAGTTGGGAAAATATTTACCGTTGGTAGAATTTGCTTACAATAATAGTTATCAGACGAGCTTGAAAATGGCACCTTATGAAGCATTGTATGGTCGTAAGTGTCGAACACCTTTGTATTGGACTGAACTCAAGGAAAATCAGATTTATGGAGTTGATCTAATAAAAGAAACTGAAGAAAAAGTGAAGGTAATTCGAGATTGTTTGAAAGTTGCTTCAGATAGACAGAAATCTTATGCAGATTTAAAACGAAAGGACATTGAATTTCAAGTTGGTGATAAAGTATTTTTATAGGTGCCTCCGTGGAAGAAAGTCCTCAGATTTGGACGGAAGGGCAAATTAAGTCTGCGTTTTATTGGGCCGTATGAAATAACTGAAAAAGTTGGACCGGTAGCATATCGGCTAGCTTTACCACCTGAATTGGAGAAGATTCATGATGTGTTCCACGTATCTATGTTACGTCGGTATCATTCGAATCCTTCACATGTGGTTTCACCGACAGAAATTGAACTACAACCAGATATGACCTACGAAGAAGAACCGATTAAGATTTTAGCTCGAGAGGTCAAACAACTAAGGAATAAAAAGATTGCACTTGTGAAAGTGTTGTGGCAAAAGCATGGAGTAGAAGAAGCTACATGGGAATCCGAAGAAAATATGAGAAATCAATACCCACATCTGTTTACCGGTAAGATTTTCGAGGACGAAAATCCTTAAAGGGGGGAGAGTTGTAATATCCCGAATTAGGGCCTAATCAGAATAGTGGTTTCGTGACCACAAATCTGAGATAGAAATAATTATTTTATAATTATTTTGAGGTTTATGATATGATTGCATGATTGTGTGAAAATTTTGTGAGGAAACTCTATATATAAAATGCTTAATTTGAAGTTAGGGACTAAATCGAATAAGTTGCAAAACTTGCATTCTAGAAGTTTTTAGTATGAAATTGCTTTGAAATATTAATTAGAAGGTCTTAAATAGCAATTTGACCAATTTCTAAAATTTTGGACAAAAATGGGCTTGTATATGAAAACTTTTAAAGAAAGGTATTAAGGGCATTTTGGTCATTTGGATAATTAATGAAATAAAATGGGAAAAATGACACAAAATAGTCATCTTCCCCATTTAGTTGCTGCCGAATGCTCTATCTCACCATAGAAAGGGTTTCTTCAACTTTCAAGCTTCATAGTAAGTGATTCTAAGCCCCGTTTTTAATGATTTTTACGTTTTTGAGATCCCGGTAGCTCGATTAAGCTTATGTTAGCAATAATTTAACCAAGGGTTTATATTTGGAAAAATACCCATAGGTGAAATTTGTGTATTTTGATGTTCTATGATAGAATATGAGGTTTTAAATTATGTTAGACAACTTGCACTACTCGATTTTAAGCAAAAACGAGTAAAAGGGCTTAATCTCCAGAAAATACCCAATAGTCACAAGTACATGTTAGAGTGAGAATTTGATGTTGCCATAGAAGGAAAAGTGATCAGCATGTTGTAAAACATAAGAATAAGGAATAAAGTTTAATCCCGAGCCTAGGGGCAAAAATGTAAATATGCAAAAGTTTAGGGGTAAAATTGTAATTTTGCCAAAATTTGAATTAAGGATTAATTTGATAATGTGAGTATTAAATAAGCTAAATGTGTTATTTTAGATCAAGAAAGACGTGGAAACGACCCCAATCGAGGAAAAGAAAAGATTGTGGACTAAATTGCAAAATCTTTGTATTTTGGTACCAAGGTAAGTTCATGTGTAAATAATGTAGCATAATTGTTATTTTTAAGTCATTGATGTCAATTATGTGATATGCTGATTTTTATCATGAAATATATGTTTGTGTGGTTAATTTGAATAAAATGCAAATTATGTGAATTACTTGTTAAACATAATTGTTACCGAGTATTGGTTCCGCATTCTACGGAAGACGGCAAGGATATGTGTTCGAGGAAAATCCCGCTTTGAACCTTAGGAATAGATTAGGATACAAGTGACATGTCACTAGGATGGTTGAGCATCCGAACTCGTTGAATTGAGTCCGAGTTCACTTATGGATGCGAATGTCCGAACTCGTTGAGTTGAGTCCAAGTTCGTGAGATGTAACTAGGCATCCGAGCTCGTTGAGTTGAGTCCGAGTTCACTTATGGATGCGAACGCCCGAGCTCGTTGAGTTGAGTCCGAGTTCGCTTATGGGCGGGTTACATAGTAGCTTGGCTACATATGTGGCACTTATGTGCAAAGTTTCCATGTATCCGAATTATATTCCGATGTGTTCAACGGGTAAAGTTTTACTCAAATGGAGGAATACTCGAGATGTAAAGAGATTTATTGGTAAGCGATGAGAAATGGATATTCTGTACAGGTATGTATTTAACCCTCGGGTTGAGTATTGATACAACCACGATAAGGTAATAAGATGATGAAAAATGATTAGAAATGTGATATGTGTTTTGGTGATGCATGCTAATGTTGATTGGTATGATTGTTTGTTATGTTACTTATTATTTGCATATGAACTTACCAAGCATTTATGCTTACTCCCTCCTTCTTACTCATTGTAGTTTTGGACAAGCCAGCTCAGAGTCGGGATAGGTCGAAGGATCACCACACTATCCTAAGAACTTTTCGGTAAATGGCTTGTAAATTTAAGTGTGGCATGTATAGCAATATACCTATTTTGTGTAAATGATCTTATGATATGGTGATGGAATGGTTGAGGAAATTCTTGATAATGATAAATTATGGAAATGGTTAGTTTAAATTATGTTTGATGTTATGGAAAATTAATAAGTTATCTAATTCATGAAAACTCATAAAAAGGATGAAATTGCCATAAACAGAATATTGCAGCAACACTGATGTGAGTTTGAAAATTTATTAAAAATCATAGAAATTGAATTTGGTGATGGATTAAATATCAAATTGAATCTTGTTATGTCTAGTTTTACGTGGAACAAATGAAACAGGTAAAGAAATTATATGTTAGAAGATATTTGAATTTTAGTGAAACAGGGTCAGAGCAGTTTCTGGATCCCCTGTTTTAACTTTATAAATTCACCATAAATTTTACAGATATAATTATATGATGTATTTTATATTCTCAGAATTCTTATTGAGTCTAGTTTCAGGCGAAACAAACCTCATAGTCATATTAATTTTATACAGAGAGAAATGTGGTTTGTAGTAAACAGTGGTAAGACCAGTCAAGTCCTGAAACAGGGGTAACTTTAACTAATAAACTGTACTAATTGGCCCAACTAAAAATTCTAGAAAAAAAGTATTAGATAGGTATATGAGTCTAGATTCAGGTAAAATTTACGGATCTTGATTCCGAGTTTCGTAACTCAAGATATGATTTTTCTTGTGACTGTAACGCAAGTAGCTTGAAAGCTGTGAATGTAGAAACAAATAATCCAAAGTTCTAAAAATGTTAAATTAAGCTTAGTAACACCTCATACTCGACTCCGGCGACGGTCTCGGGCGTGGGGGCGTTACATCTTTAATCTCACAAGTTAGAATACGAATCGGTTCTTCCTCGTAAGTCAAATCTAACTGAATCTCAATTTCTGATGGACTAATCACATGCGAGGGGTCAGATCTATATCTCCGAAGCATTGAAACATGAAATACATTGTGAATCTTTTCTAGTTCAGGTGGCAACAACAGTCTATAAGCAATTGGCCCGATACGCTCTATAACCTCATACGGCCCAATAAACCTCAGACTCAATTTGCCTTTACGACCGAATCTAAGTATTTTCTTCCATGTTGAGACTTTCAAAAATACTTTATCCCCGATCTGAAAATCTATATCTTTTCGTTTTAAGTCCGCGTATGATTTCTGATGATCTGATGCTGCTTTCAGACATTTACCGATCACTTTCACTTTCTGTTCGTTTTCTCAGATCAAATCAACCTCTGTATCCTATTTTCACTGAGCTCAGTCCAAGATAAAGGTGTACGACATTTACAACCGTACAAAGCCTCGTAAGGTGCCATTTTGATACTCGATTGAAAACTATTTTTGTACGTAAATTCAATCAGAGGTAGATATCGTTCTCACGTACCTTCGAACTCGAGAATTCAACATCTCAACATGTCCTCAAGTATCTTAATGATTCGCTCAGACTGACTGTCAGTTTGGGGATGAAAAGCAGTGCTAAAATGCAGTTTAGTACCTAATGCATCTTACAGTTTCTTCCAAAACCGCGATGTAAACCTCGGATCTCTATCCGACACAATTGAAATAGGTACTCCGTGTAGTTTCACAATCTAAGAAACATATAACACAGAAAGCTTATCGAGCGATTAATCTATACGAACCAGAACAAAGTGAGCCAATTTAGTCAATCTATCCACAATAACCCAGATTGCTTCATTCTTGCATAGTGTCATCGGTAAACCGGGTATAAAATCCATCGTGACTCTATCCCATTTCCATTCAGGTATCATAATCGGCTGTAGCAATCCAGAAGGTACTTGATGCTCGGCTTTTACTTGCTGACAGACTAAGCATTTCGATACAAAGTCAAAAATGTCTCGTTTCATACCTTGCCACCAATAGTGATGTTTTAGATCATTATACATCTTCGTGCTACCTGGGTGAACAGATAGCCGACTATTATGAGCTTCACTCAAAATCATCTGAATCAACTCTATATTTCTTAGAATGCATATTTGGTTTCTAAACCGCAAACATCCCTCAGCATCCACTTGAAATTCTGAATCAACTTTCAAATCATATTGAGCTCGTTTTGCTATCAAATCATTATCAACCTTAAGAGCTTCACAAATCTGCTGAATAAATGATGAACTTGTTTTTAACTCGGCTATTATCACACCATCATCTGATATAACCATATGTTCATTCATTGCACTCAAAGCAAACAGGGATTTTCGACTTAGAGCATCAGCAACAACATTAGCCTTTCCTGGGTGATAGTCAATCACAAGTTCATAGTCTTTTAACAATTCTAACCATCGATGTTGTCTCAAATTTAGATCTTTTTTAGTCATCAAATATTTCAGGCTTTTGTGATCAGAATAAACATGGCATTTCTCCCCGAACAGATAATGGCGCCATATCTTTAATGCAAACATAATTGCTGCCAATTCTAGATCGTGCGTCGGATAATTCTTTTCATGCGGTTTTAACTGTCTCGAGGAATAAGCTATGACTTTGCCTTCCTACATTAAAGCGCAACCCAAACCATTTAAAGATGCATCACTATAGATAACAAATTCTTTTCCCGATTCTGGCTGAATAACATTGGAGCTTCAGTCAAAAGGGCTTTCAACTGATCAAAACTTTTCTGGCACTTTTCTAACCACTCATACTTAACATCTTTTTGTAAAAGTTTGGTCATTAGGGTTGCAATCATCGAGAACCCTTTCACAAATCGTCTATAGTAACCAGCAAGTCCCATAAAACTTCGGACTTCAAAAACGTTTCTCAGAGGTTTCCAATCAAGTACTGCTGAAATTTTGCTCGGATCAACTCGAATACCTGATGCTGAAACAACATGTCCCAGAAAGCTAATTTCATGTAACTAGAACTCACATTTACTAAACTTCGCATACAACTGTTTTTCTCGCGAAGTCTGTAACACAAGTCTCAAATGCTCGGCATGTTCAGTTTCATCACGGTAGTAGATCAATATATCATCAATGAACACAACCACAAATTGATCTAAATACTGCCTGAAGATTCGATTCACCAAATCCATAAAAAAATAGGTGTATTAGTAAGTCCGAACGGCATAACTAGAAACTCATAATGTCCGTACCTCATTCGAAAAGCTTTTTTTGGTACATCAGAGTCTCTGACTTGCAACTAATAATAACCCGATCTCAAATCTATCTTCGAGAACACTAAAGCCCCTTTCAACTAATCGAACAGGTCGTCAATCCGTGGCAACGGGTATTTATTCTTACTGGATACTAATGTCTCACATACATATGAATGAGTCGAACCAGGACCAATCAATGCAATAACATTAATATCATAAAGAGTGAAAGTACCGGTAATAACATCTAAGGAAGAAGCCTCTTCGCGAGCTCGTATAGCATATGCTTTGGCAGGTGCACAGCCTCAGATCAAACTGCTGAATCTTCGTCCCTCTCTGACCACCACTCACATTACCCGAATGCTTGGGTGGTCTACCTCGTACTGACATATTACTCGGTCTCGCATTCTGAATAGTGTTTTGCTCGACTAACATCTGGCAATGTTGGATAAAATGATCCATCAATCCATATTTAAAACAAGACCGATCATGCAATCTATAATTTTTGGAATGCCATTTACCACAATGCTAACACTCGAGTCTGTTCTGCCGATCATTGCCAACACTAGCAATCGAAGTGGCTCGTGAACTCACAGGAGGTTGGTCAAGGTTTAGTCTAGAAAAGTCCAAAGTAGCTTCAAATCGACTAGAATCATCTCTGAACTTTTTCGATGCTGAGTGAAAAGTCTTACTCGATGATCTTTTACGTGAATCTCTGGCTTCAAAATCAGCTTTTCTTTTTCTCTTTCCCGAGCTCTTCGGCTTTGCAAGCTCGCTCAACAAGTACCACGAACTCTTTGATTTCAAGTATACCAACCAGAAATTTAAAGTTTTCATTCAAACCGTCTTCAAGTATTTTACACATGATAGCTTCGGTTGAAACACATTCACGAGCATATCAACTGAGTCTTACAAATTTTTGCTCGTACTCGGTTATGGTCATACGAACCTATTTCAATTCTAGAAATTCTTTGCGTTTCTGGTCAATAAATCTTTGGCTGATGTATTTCTTACGGAACTCAGTCTGAAAGAATTCCTAGGTCACTCTCTCTTTCGGGACCACCGATACTAGTGTATTCAACCAGTGATATGCAGTGTCTCGTAATAAAGATATGGCACACTTTAAACATTTATCCAGAGTACAAGATAGCTCGTCGAACACATGGATAGTATTATCAAGCCACAACTCAGCCCACTCAATATCATCATCATCATTAGCTTTAAACTCTTCGGCCTCGTGTTTTCTAATTTTATCTATAGGAGGCTTGTTAAATCTCATTGGATTAATTATCGGAGATACCACAGGTATCGGAGATGGATTATTCGGGGGTGGAAGTTATTGTGCTGCCAGATTAGTCTGGATATACTGTGTAAAACAATCGTTCATCATTGGGTAGAAGGCTTGTTTAGCCTCCCCCTCATTACTACTCGAGATAGGTCGAGATTCAAATAGCACTGTCCCTTGCGCGGGAGCAGGCGCTACACTCTCGACATCATGAGCTACAGCTCTGTCGGGATCCATTTACTATATGAAAGTATATTTTCAAATGTCAGAAGTCATCACGCTATCGCAATAATATTTATGGCTTGTATAGCAAGACTCACACACGCTACGTTAGTCCTAAAACCGACTAAACCGTAGCCCTGATACCAATCAAATGTAACATCCCTAACCCGTATCCGTCGCCATATTAGGGTCACGAGGCATTACTGAACCTAAGTACATTTCTGAACATTCTCATTTCTAAGACAAGTCATATTCATAAATATATATATATATTTGTTACTTACTAAAAATAAACAATTTATTAACAAAACATATCTAATACCTATTCAATATTAAACTTCATCATTTATACCTATTTTACCAACTGCATAAACATCATATACACAAATACACATCCATTACAAACCAAATCATTCAATTACACATTCATACACATGTACATATAAATATAATCAACATCTTACTCAACTCTTAAAATATAACGTCTCATAAATAACCTTTACCATATTCAAACCTATATATATATATATCATCAAATGCTCATTCACATTTAACGCCTATACCAAACTTAACAATCAATTTCATTTGTATACTTTACTTATATACAATCAAAACCAAATCATTTAACTATACTTATGAAAATGTATATACACCATAACCAGCTTATCAACTATAATCAAGTTCACCAACCATTAACAATCCATTTCCAAAACATATAATACAAATCACATATACCATTCGTTCATAGTATATAACAATATAACCACATACCTTAACCATAAATACCACACATAAATCAAACCACAAGTCCACTTCTTATCATTTATGCCATATATATATATAAACCTTGACCGAACTTCATCACCTTTAGCACGTATATTTTTATCATCTAAATTATATAACCAAATCACCAAGGTTATATTCAATTCACTCCACCATCATTCACGCATAACACACTTAAAAATTATACCTGAAATAACAAAAATTCATAAATCAACTTAGCCATTTTCGTATGGCTATCATTAAACATAGACCAAAATACAATATTCCAAAACATAATCTAGCTTATACATGCCATAGGTTCGATAGTTAAACTTATTAAAATACCAAGACAAATGATATAGTGTGATAGACTTGGTGACAAATCCCGAGCTCAGAACTCGAATCCAAAATCTATAAAATGAAACACATATATACACAGAGTAAGCTTTTATAGCTTAGTAAGTCATAAGCAAATATCAATTCAATAATATATTCAACTTCTTAAAAATCTAAAATAAACTAATTTTACTATGTCAATGTCATATTTAATTTCAACTGAATCAATCCATAACGACACACGTTTAACAAAACTATCACCTTGACCGAATACTTATAAGGTTAACATTTCACAAATTTTCATTCAACTTTCAAAGCCAAATATGATTATATATTCAAATATACTTCCACACATTTACACAAGTTCACAAAACAAAATTTAACTTTCTATACCAACATCACTCATTTGACCGAATATACAAGATCATCTATAACATCACATATGTACATACTTATGTGGTCGAATATACAAGTTCAAATATAACATGACATAAGTACATACCTATATGGCCGAATATACAAGATCGAATATAACATCACATATGTACATACCTATATGGCCGAATATACAAGTTCAAATATAACATCACATAACTACATACCTATATGGCTGATTATACAAGATCATTTACCTCAATTTACTTGCTCAATTCCCATATCAACATGAAATCTTATAGGCATAGGCTTGAAAATAAATCACCGGTATAAAACCTACAAGGCATAAGCCTGAATCTCACACCGGCACAAGGCCTGCTAGACTCAATGTCTGATTTTATTCACAAGAAATAAGCCTGTTAGGCATAAGGCCCGATTAAATTCACCAGGACAAGGCTTGCTAGGCTCATAGCCCGAATATCATTATTATAAAGCTGACTCATAAATAATTCATATATCGAACATTTTAGATATTCCACATAATTCATACTATCTTCCAAATGTTATAACTCAATCGAGTTAAACTCAAGTACATTATCTCTTTGCTTTATCACATTGGGCTAACTATACCATAAATCCTTGAATTCCAAATCAGCATAATAAACTATGTTACATTTAAAATTAACGATGTCTAATTGCTTAAAGACTTACCTCAGATACCGACGAACGATGTAAATCGACTATTCAACTATTTTTGCTTTTCCCCGGTCCAAGTCCGATTTCTTTTGTTCTTGATCTATAAAATTTCAAATTACTCTAATTCAAACACAATTTCATTCAATTTAATCCAACAACACATAAATGGGTAAATTACCATTTTACCCCCAATATTTCATATTTTTACAAATTAGTCCTAATTGCATAAAACATAAAACAAGCAAAATTTGCTCATACTATACTTAGGCCAAATACTCCTCATACCCAAACAAGACCTCACATTTCGTTTATTTTGTATTTTTGTCCTTCAATTTATTATTTTTGCAATTTAGTCCTAATTACTCAAAATCTTCAAAAACTCCAATACAAAACATGTTAATCTAAAACATATTTTTTATATTTCATCATCAAACATCACAAAACACAAATATTCATCAATGGCATAACTCAAAATATGCATCAAAATCAGAAATTTCAGCATGGGTCAGATAGTACTCAAAGGAACGATCTTAAAAACGTAAAAATTATCCAAAACCGAAGTAAAAACATACCTTGATTTAGCTTGAGAAGTAGCCGAATGTTCAAAGATTTATAAAACTTTATTTTATTTAAGTTTCGGTCATAAGAAATAAAATGAAGAACATGGCTTTAATTATTATATGTTTTATTATATACATATTTTACATATTTAACCTTAAGTTAAAAATGTAAAACCATTTTAAATGCATGGTCACAACCGTCCATAACATTTAACTAAGGCCAAATTACATTTTAAATACCTCCACTTACAATGACATATTCATTTTAGCCCTTTTACAATTAATCATCAAATTTTCATTTTACGCGATTAAGCCCTTTTTTTTTAATTAAGCACACAAACAATCAAATTTTCATACGAAACTTTCACACATATAAATTCACAAATAATAAACATGAAAAATAATAATTAAATATTTTTATAACTCTGATTCGTGGTCCGAAAACCATTGTTCTGATTAGGGTCTAAATCGGGTTGTTACAACTCTCCCCCCTTAGGGATTTTCGTCCCCGAAAATCTTACCAGTGAATAGGTTTGGATAATGATCTTTCATTGACTCCTCTGGCTCCCACATTGCTTCCTCAACTCCATGTTTATGCCATAATACTTTAACCAATGAAATTTTCTTATTTCGCAACTTTTTAATCTCACAAGTTAGAATACGAATCGGTTCTTCCTCGTAAGTCAAATCTGACTGAATCTCAATTTCTGATGGACTAATCACATACGAGGGGTCGGATCTATATCTCTAAAGCATTGAAACATGAAATACATTGTGAATCTTTTCTAGTTTAGGTGGCAACAACAGTCTATAAGCAATTGGCCCGATACGCTCTATAACCTCAAATGGCCCAAAAAACCTCTGACTCAATTTGCCTTTACGACAGAATCTAAGTATTTTCTTCCATGGTGAGACTTTCAAAAATATTTTATCCCCGATCTAAAACCCTATATCTTTTCGTTTTAAGTCCGCGTATGATTTTTGATGATCTGATGCTGCTTTCAGACATTTACGGATCAGTTTCACTTTCTGTTCGATTTCTCTGATCAAATCAACCCCGTGTATCATGTTTTCACTGAGCTCTGTCCAATATAATGGTGTACGACATTTACGACCGTACAAATCCTCGTAAGGTGCCATTTTGATATTCGATTAAAAGCTATTATTGAACGCAAATTCAATCAGAGGTAGATACCATTCCCATGTACCTTCGAACTCGAGAATGCAACATCTCAACATATCCTTAAGTATCTGAATGATTTGCTCAGACTGACTATTTGTTTGGGGATGAAAAGTAGTGCTAAAATGTAGTTTAGTACCTAATGCATCTTGTAGTTTCTTCTAAAATCACGATGTAAACCTCGGATCTTTATCCGACACAATTAAAATAGGTACTCTGTGTAGTTTTACAATCTGAGAAACATATAACTCAGGAAGCTTATAGAGTGAATAATCTATACGAACCGGATCAAAGTGAGCCAATTTAGTCAATCTATCCACAATAACCCAGATTGCATCTTTCTTGTTCAGTGTCAATGGTAAACCGGATATAAAATTCATCGTGACTCTATCCCATTTCCATACAGGTATCATAATCGGCTGTACCAATCCAGGAGGTACCTGATGCTCGGCTTTTACTTGCTGACAGACTAAACATTTTGATACAAAGTAAAAAATGTCTCATTTCATACCTTGCCACCAATAGTGTTGTTTCAGATCATTATACATCTTCGTACTACCTGGGTGAACAGATAGCCGACTATTATGAGCTTCATTCAAAATCATCTTAATCAACTCTGTATTTCTTGGAATGCATATTTAGTTTCTGAACCGCAAACATCCCTCAGCATCCACTTGAAATTCTGAATCAACGTTCGAATCATATTGAGCACGTTTTGCTATCAAATCATTATCAACCTTCTGAGCTTCACAAATCTGTTGAATAAATGATGGCCTTGATTTTAACTCGACTATTATCGCACCATCATCTGATATAACCATATGTGCATTCATTGCACTCAAAGCAAACAGGGATTTTCGACTTACAGCATCAGCAACAACATTAGCCTTTCCTGGGTGATAGTCCATTGCCGTTGTCTCAAATTCAGATCTTTTTAAGTCATCAAATATTTTAGGTTGTTGTGATCAGAATAAACATGACATTTCTCCCCGAACAGATAATAGCGCCATATCTTCAATGCAAACATAATAGCTGCCAATTCTAGATCATGCATCGGATGATTCTTTTCATGCAGTTTTAACTATCTTAAGGCATAAGCTATGACTTTGCCTTCCTGCATCAAAACACAACCCACACCATTTAAAGATGCATTACTATAGATAACAAATTCTTTATCCGATTCTGGCTGAACTAACACTAGAGCTTCAGTCAAAAGGGTTTTCAACTGATCAAAACTTTTCTGGCACTTTTCTGACCACTCAAACTTAACATATTTTTACAAAAGCTTGGTCATCAGGGTTGCAATCATCGAGAATCCTTTCACATATCGTCTATAGTAACCAGCAAGTCCCAGAAAACTTTGGACTTAAAAAATGTTTCTTAGAGGTTTCCAATCAAGTATTGCTGAAATTTTGCTCGGATCAACCCGAATACCTGATGCTGAAACAACATGTCCCAGAAAGCTAACTTCGTGTAACTGGAACTCACATTTACTAAACTTCGCATACAACTATTTTTCTCGCAAAGTCTGTAACACAAGTCTGAAATGCTCGGCATGTTAAGTTTCATCACGGTAGTAGATCAATATATCATCAATGAACACAACAACAAATTGATCTAAATACTGCCTGAAGATTTGATTCATCAAATCCATAAAAAAAGTAGGTGCATTGTAAGTCTGAACAACATAACTAGAAACTCATAATGTCCGTACCTCGTTCGAAAAGCAGTTTTTGGCACATCAGAGTCTCTGACTCGCAACTGATAATAACCCGATCTCAAATCTATCTCTGAGAACACTAAAGCCCCTTTCAACTGATTGAACAGGTTGTCAATTCGTGGCAACGGGTATTTATTCTTTATAGCCACCTTATTTAGCTGGCGGTAATCCATACACACTCTTATAGTTCTGTCTTTCTTTTTCACAAGTAGAACTGGCGCACCCCAGGGAGAGAAACTCGGTCGTGCAAAACCTCTATCTGTTAACTCTTGAAACTGTGCTTTCAACTCTTTTAATTCAGTAGGTACCAACCGATACGGAGCTATTGAAATCGGAGTCGTCCCCGGTACTAACTCAATACCAAACTCTACCTCTCGGATAGGTGGCAAACGTAGCAATTCTTCAGGAAACACATCCAGATACTCCCACACAACTGGTACAGATTCAATCTTCTTTTCAGTCACTTTACTATCAAGCACATAAGCAAAGTAAGCTTTACAATCTTTTCTCACATACTTCCAAGCTAACATCGAAGATATTACTGCTGGTAATCCATTCAGATCATTAGATTCTATTCGAGTAATCTCGTTGTTCTGACATCTTAAATTAATGGTCTTTCTTTGGTAATTAACAACGGCATCGTGCATTGTCAACCAATCCATACCCAAAATTATATCGAACTCATCGAAATGTAACAACATCAAATCGGCCGGAAAGCATGAATATTGAATCATCAACGGGCAATTTTTACATACTTTATCAACCAACACACACCGGCCTAGGGGTTTGATACTCAAATCACAAACTCAGTAGACTCAACAGGCAAAGTCTTACTAGATACTAATGTCTCACACACATATGAATGAGTCGAACCAGGATCAATTAATGCAATAACATTAATATCATAAAGAGTGAATGTACCAGTAATAACATCTGGGGAAGAAGCCTCTTTGCGAGCTCGTATAGCATATGCTCTGGTAGGTGCACGAGTCTCAGACCGAATTGCTGAATCTTTCGTCCCTCTCTGACTACCACTCACATTACCCGAATGCCTAGGTGGTGTGCCTCGTACTGACATGTTACTCGGTCTCGCGTTCTAAACCGTGTTTTGCTTGACTAACATCGGGCAATGTCAGATATAATGATCCATCGATCCATATTTAAAACAAGACCGGTCTTGCAATCTACAATTTTTGGAATGCCATTTACCACAATGCTTACACTCGAGTCTGTTCCGCCGATCATTGCCAACACTAGCAATCGAAGTGGCTCGTGAACTCATAGGAGATCGGTCTTGGTCTCGTCTAGAAAAGTCTGAAGTAGCTTTAAATCGACTAGAATCATCTCTGAACTTCTTCAATGCTGAGTGAAAAGTCTTGCTCGATGATCTTTTACGTGAATCTCTGGCTTCAAAATCAGCTTTTCTTTTCTCTTTTCCGAGCTCTTTGGCTTTGCAAGCTCGCTCAACAAGTACCACGAACTCTTTGATTTCAAGTATACCAACAAGCAATTTAATGTCTTCGTTCAAATCGTCTTCAAACCTTTTACACATGATAGCTTCGGTTGAAACACATTTACGAGCATATCGACTGAGTTTTACAAATTTTTGCTCGTACTAGGTTACGATCATTCGACCTTGTTTCAATTCAAGAAATTCTTTGCGTTTCTGGTCGATAAATCTCTGGCTAATATATTTCTTACGGAACTCAGTCTGAAAGAATTCCCAGGTCACTCTCTCTTTCGAGACCACCAATACTAGTGCATTCCACCAGTGATATGCGGTGTCTTGTAATAAAGATATGGCACACTTTAATCATTCATCTAGAGTACAAGATAGCTCGTCGAACAAATGGATAGTATTATCAAGCCACAACTCAGCCCGCTTAGCATCATCATCATCATTAGCTTTAAACTCTTCGGCCCCGTGTTTTCTGATTTTATCTAAAGGAGGCTTCTTAAATCTTATTGGATCAATCATCGGAGGTACCACAGGTATCGGAGATTGATTATTCGGGGGTGGAGGTTGTTGTGCTGCCGGATTAGTCTGGATATACTGTGTAAACCAATCGTTCATAATTTGGTAGAAGGCTTGTTTAGCCTCCCCCTCACGAGTACTCAAGATAGGCCGAGATTCAACTAGCGCTGTCCCTTGTACGGGAGCAGGTGCTACACTCTTGACATCATCAGCTACAGCTCTGTTGGGATTGATTTACTATATGCAAGCACATTTTTAAATGTCAGAAGTCATCACACAATTGCAATAATATTTATGGCATGTATAGCTAGCCTTACACACGCTACGTTAGTCTTAAAATTAACTAAACCGTAGCTCTAATACCAATCAAATTTAACACCCCTAACCCGTATCCGTCGCTAGATTAGGGTCACGAGGCATTACTGAACCTAAGTACATTTCTGAACATTCTCATTTCTAACACAAGTCATATTCATAAATATATATACATATTTGTTACTTATTAAAAATATACAATTTACTAACAAAACTTATCTAATACCTATTCAACATTAAACTTCATCTTTTATACCTATTTTTACCAACCGCATAAACATCATATACACAAATACACTTCCATTACAAACCAAATCATTCAACTACACATTCATACACATGTACATATAAATATAATCAATATCTTACTCAACTGTTAAGCCAAATTACAAAACCTTTATAAGATATAACATTTCATAAATAACCTTTACCATATTCGAACTTATATATATCATCAAATGCCCATTCACATTTAACACCTATAGCAAACTTAACAATCAATTTCATTTGTATACTTTATCTATATACAATCAAAACTATATCATTTAACTATACTTATGAAAATTTATATACACCATGACCAACTTATCAACTATAATCAAGTTCACCAACCATTAACAATCCATTTTCAAAACATATAATACAAATCACATATACCATTCGTTCATAGTATATAACAATATAACCACATACCTTAACCATAAATACCACACAAAAATCAAACCACAAGTTCACTTCTTATAATTTATGCCATTTATATATATAAACCTTGATCGAACTTCATCACCTTTAGCACTTATATTTTTATCATCTAATCTATATAACCAAATCACCAAGGTTATATTCAATTCACTCCATCATCATTCACGTATAGCACACTTAAAAATTATACCTGAAATAACATAAATTCATAAATCAACTTAGCCATTTTCGCATGTCTATCATTAAACATAGACCAAAATACAATATTCCAAAACATAATCTAGCTTATACATGCCATAGGTTCGATAGTTCGCTTATTAAAATACCGAAGACAGTCGATAGTGTGATAGACTTGGCTGACGATCCCCGAGCTCGTAACTCGAATCCAAAATCTATAAAACAAAAACACATATATACACAGAGTAAGCTTTTATAGCTTAGTAAGTCATAAGCAAATATCAATTCAATAATTTATTCAACTTCTTAAAAATCTAAAATAAACTAATTTTACTATATCAATGTCATATTTAATTTCAACTAAATCAATCCATAACCACACATGTTTAACAAAACTATCACCGTGACCGAATACTTATAAGGTTAACATTTCACAAATTTTCATTCAACTTTCAAAGCTAAATATCATTATTTATTCAAATATACATCCACACATTTACACAAGTTCACAAAACAAAATTTAACTTTCTATACCAACATCACTCATTTGACCGAATATACAAGATCAAATATAACATCACATATGTACGTACTTATGTGGCCAAATATACAAGTTCAAATATAACATCACATAAGTACATACCTATATGGCCTAATATACAAGATCCAATATAACATCACATATGTACATACCTATATGGCCGAATATACAAGTTCAAATATAACATCACATAAGTACATACCTCTATGGCCGATTATACAAGATCATTTAGCTTAATTTACTTGCTCAATTCCCACATCTACATGAAATCTTATAGGCATAGGCTTGATAATAAATCACCGGTATAAAACCCGCTAGGCATAAGCCTGAATCTCACACCGGCACAAGGCCTGCTAGACTCAATGTCTGAATTTTTCACCGGCAATAAGCCTGCTAGGCATAAAGCACGATTAAATTCACCAGGACAAGGCTTGCTAGGCTCATAGCCCTAATATCATTATTATAAATTTGTCTCATAAATAATTCGTATATCGAACATTTCAGATATTCCACATAATTCATACTGTCTTCCAAATGTTATAACTCAATCGAGTTAAACTCAAGTACATTATCTCTTTGCTTTATCACATTCGGCTACCTATACCATAAATCCTTGAATTCCAAATAAGCATAGTAAACTATGTTACATTCAAAATTAATGATGTCTAATTGCTTAAAGACTTACCTCGGATACTGACGAATGATGTAAATCGACTATTCAACTATTTTAGCTTTTCCCCGATCCAAGTCCAATTTCTTTTGTTCTTGATCTATAAAATTTCAAATTAATCTTATTCAAACACAATTTCATTTAATTTAATCCAACAACACATAAATGGGCAAATTACCATTTTGCCCCCATTATTTCATATTTTTACAAATTAGTCCTAATTGCATAAAACACAAAACAAGCAAAATCTGTTCATACTATACTTAGGCTGAATACTCCTCATACCCAAACAAGTCCTCACATTTTGTTTATTTTGTATTTTAGTCCTTCAATTTATTATTTTTGTAATTTAGTCCTAATTACTCAAAATCATCAAAAACTCGCATACAAAACATGTTAATCTAAAACATATTTTTTATATTTCATCATCAAACATCACAAAACACAAATATTCATCAATGGAATAACTCAAAATATGCATCAAAATCAGAAATTTAGGCATAGGCCGGAGAGTACTCAAAGCAACGATCTAAAAAACGTAAAAATTATCAAAAACTGTAGTAAAAACATACCTTGATTTAGCTTGAGAAGTAGTCGAATGTTCAAAGCTTTATAGACCTTTTTTTTCTTTAAGTTTCGGTCATAAGAAATAAAATGAAGAACATGGCTTTAATTATTATATGTTTTATTATATACATATTTTTACATATTTTACATATTTATCCTTAAGTTAAAAATATAAAACCATTTTAAATGCATGGTCACAACCGTCCATAACATTTAATTACGGTCAAATTACATTTTAAATACCTCCACTTACAAAGACATATTCATTTTAGCCCTTTTACAATTAATCATCAAATTTTCATTTTACGCAATTATGTCCTTTTATTTAATTAAGCACACAAACAATCAAATATTCATACGAAACTTTCACACATGCAAATTCACATATAATAAACACATAAAATAATATTTAATTATTTTTTTTACTTGAATTCGTGGTCCCAAAACCACCGTTCCAATTAGGGTCTAAAATCATGAAGAAATTCTATGCATAAAATGCTTAATTTGAAATTAGGGACTAAATTGAATAAGTTACAAAACTTGCATTCTAGAAGTTTTTAGTATGAAATTGCTTTGGAATATTAATTAGGAGGTCTTAAATAGAAATTTAACCAATTTCTAAAATTTTGGACAAAAATGGGCTTGTACATGAAAAATTACAAAGAAAGGCATTAAGGGTATTTTTGTCATTTGGTAAATATAGTCATTAAAAAGGAAAAAATAACACAAAAATAGACTAATCTTCTCCATAGGCTGCCGAATTTTTCTCTTCACCATAGCTAGGGTTTCCAACATTTTTAAACCTTGATTGTAAGTGATTCCAAGTCTCGTTTTTAATGTTCTTTACGTTTTTGAAGTCCCGGAAACTTGATTAAGCTTATTCTAGCAATAATTTAACCTAGGGTTTATAATTGGAAAAATAATCATAGGTGAAATGTGTTTATTTTTATGTTTTATGGTAGAATATGAAGCTTGAAATTGTGTTAAACGACTTTTGCTAAGCGATTTTACGTGAAAACGAGTAAAACAACATAATCGGTAAAAATACCTAATGTTCATAAGTATATGTTAGAGTGAGAATTTGATGTTACCATAGAAGGGCAAAATGATCAGCATCTCATAAAACATAAGAAAATAGGATGAAGTTTAATTTTCGAGCCTTGGGGCAAAAGTGTAAATATGTAAAAGTTTAGGGGAAAAATATAATTTTGCCAAAGTTTGAATCAAGGACTGTTTTAATAAATGTGAGTATTAAATAAGCTAAATTTGTTATTATAGATCAAGAGAAACGAGATTCAAGTCATGGTCGAGGGAAAAATAAAGTTTCCGAGGAATAGGCTCGATTTCTAACATTTTGTACTGAGGTAAGTTCATATGTAAATGTGGTAACATAATTGTTATTTTAAGTAATTTAATGATATTGATATGATATGATGATTATTATTATGAAATATTATGCTTTGTGGTTATTATGTAATAATATTCAAATTATGTGTGCTACTTGATAAATATGAATTGCTACCGAGTATCGGTTTCGACATTCCGTGGAAGACGGCAAAGATGTGTAATCGAGGAAAATATTTTCCTCGTTTGAACCTTGGGAATAGATTAGAATACAAGTGACATGTTACAAGGATATTTGAGTTTCAAACTCGTTGAGTTGAGTCCGAGTTCACTTATGGATGCGAACGCTCGAGCTTGTTGAGTTGAGTCTGACTTCACTTATGGGCAAGTTACATGGTAGCTTGGCTACATAATTTCCACAGGCTATTGAGTTTGTCTAGCTGCGGGTATGGCACTTATGTGCATGAAATCTATGTATTCTAATAATATTCCAATGTATTCAACGGGTGAATCTTAAATAAATAAGGAGAACACCTAAAACGAAGGTGACATGTTGGTAAGTGTGGCAAATGAGAAAATTTGACTTATATGTGCTTAAACCCTCGGGTTGAGAACTTGGTATGATGAAATCATGGTAAGATAGTAAATGCATATGTAACATGAATGTTTTGATGATATTTATGCAAATGATGATTATGTTACTCGCTATTTGCATGTGAACTTACTAAGCATTTATGCATACTCCCTCCTTTCCATTCTTTGTAGTTTTGACAAGCCAGCTCAAAAATCGAGAACGGTCGGAGGCATCGCTCACACTATCCGTAGATCATTTTGGTATAGTAGCTTGTATACTTTGAGTATGGCATGTATAGCATTATAATCATTTTGTGTATATAATCTTATGATATGGCTATTGAGTAGCAAGGGAATGCTTGGAAAAGATTAGCCATTGGAATGGCTAATCAAAAATCATATTTGGTGTTATGTATGCTTAATGTGCTATCTAATCCATGGAAATTCACAAAAAGGTGAAATTTACTATAAAACAGTATCATACAGTAGCAATGACGTGAGTTTGAAAAATCACTAAAAATAGTATAGATAGAATTAAATGGTAAGTAAAATATGAAGTTGAAGCTTATTATGTCTATTTTCAAAGGGAAGAAACAAAACAGGTAAATGAGTTGTATTTCATGAGATATTTGGGTTTTGGTGAAATAGGGTCGGAGTGATTTCTGAATCACCTGTTCTGAATTTAGAAATTCACTACAAATTTTACAGTAATAATTAGGAAACATACTTTATATGTACAGATTCCTTATTGAGTCTACTTTTGAGAGAAAGAAGCATCACAATCATTTGAATTCTGTATAGAGATAAAAGTGATTAGTAGTAAACAGAGGACAAAGTAGTCAAACACTAAAATAGGGGAAAATTTAACTAATAAATTGTACTAATTTGCCCGACCAAAAATTCTAGAAAACAATTAGTAAATAGATATGTGAGTCTAGTTTTAGGGAAAATTTACGGATTTGAATTTTGAGTTTTTTAACTTGAGATATGAATTTTTTTAGCGACTATGACGCAGATGGGCAGTTTATTACGAAAGGTGAAATAAATTGTTTGAAATTGTTTAAGTGATTATTTAAGTTTGTTAACGCCTCGTGCTCAACTCCGGCGACGGTCTCGAGTAAGGTAGTGTTACATTTGGTGGTACCAGAGCTACGATTTAGTCAGTTCTCGGGCTAACGTGGCGTATATATGGGTTTTGCTATACTTGCCATATATATATTGTGATAGTGTGACGACTCCTGACCTTTAAAATGATTTTTTTATAGTAAATGGATCCCGATCAAGCTGTCGCTGATGATGTAGAGAGCAATGTTCTAGCTCCTGCTGAAAGGGTGGTGCCGACTGAAAGTCAACCTCCTACTGTTGGTCAAAGAGGAGGAGAAGGGGCTCGGGAAGCCTTTCTCTAGATGATGAATGCATGGTACACCGAGTTCGTTCGTACGAACCCGAATGCTCAACCTCCCCCACCTCCCCCAATTCCTCAACCTGTACCTCCGATGCCTCAAGGTATGAATTTGATGAAATTTCATAGAACTCTAGTTGACAGAATTCGCAAGCAAGGGGCTGAAAAATTCGAGGCAAATGTTGATGATGACGCCGATAAAGTAGAATTTTGGCTTGAAAATTCTATTCGGGTATTTGATGAATTGTCTTGTACACCTGAAAAGTGCTTGAAATGTGTTATATCCTTGTTGAGAGATTCAACCTATTATTGGTGGAAGACATCGATTTCACTGGTACTAAAAGAGGAAGTGACTTGGGAGTTCTTTCAAGAAGAATTTCGGAAGAAATACATCAGTGAAAGATTTGTTGATCAGAAGCGTAAAGAGTTTCTCGAGTTGAAACAAGGCAACATGACAGTTACTGAGTATGAAACGGAGTTCGTTCAATTGAGTAAGTATGTTAGAGAATATATTTCTTTAGAGGCTAAAATGTATAGACGATTTGAAGACGGACTCAATGAAGACATTAAAGTATTTGTGGGAATTCTTGGGTTGAAAGAGTTCGTAGTACTTGTTGATCGGGCTTGCAAAGTTGAAGAACTAATTAAAGAAAAGAGAAAGGCAGAGGCTGAGACTAGAAATTTGAAGAAAAGACCGATGAGCAGTGCATTTCCACCGCAATCTAGAAAATCCAGGGATATGTATTCTCGTTCTCATGTTTCGGCCGAACATTCTTATGGGAATCGTAAGAAGCAAAATGTGGGTTTTAAATCTCAGACTACTTCTTTGGCTAGTATGGGAAATTTGAGATTTGTTAGATCCGAGTGCCAACGATGTGGTAGAAGACACCTTGGTCCATGTAGAACTAACGAATGTTACCAGTGTGGTTCTCCAGATCATTTTATTAGAGACTGTCCAGAGAGAATTGAGAAAGAAAAATTTTAGAGTGCAAAACCTAGTGGTGCAGTTTTGAGAGGAAGATCTTCGAGAAATGCTGGGAATGAGGCAAGCAACAAGAATGTATTTAGAGATTCAACGTTTAAATCTGAAGCTAGAGCTCCGGCTAGAACTTATGCCATAAGGGCGTGTGAAGATGCTTCATCTCCCAATGTGATTACCTATATGTTCTCTCTTTATGGTGTTAATGTTATTGCTTTGATTGACCCTGGTTCTACTCATTCATATTTGTGCATGAAATTAGTGTCCAATATGAGTATACCTGTTGAGTCTACGAAAATTATGATTAAAGTGTCAAATCCATTAGGCAAATGTGTTATAGTTGATAAAGTATGCAATAAATATCCTTTGATGATTAGAGGTCATTATTTTCCGACCGACTTGATGTTGTTGCCATTTGACTAATTTGATGTTATTTTGGGTATGGATTGGTTGACATTGCATGATGCTATATTAAATTGTAAACAAAAGGTTATTAAATTAAAATATAAAAATGGTAAAATTCTACGGGTTGAATCAGACGAATCAGAGGCATTGCCTAGTGTGATTTCTTCGATGTTAGCTCAGAGATATTTGAGAAAGGGTTATGAAGCTTATTTGGCGTATGTGTTGAATACAAAGGAATTTGAGAAGAAAATTGAATCAGTGTCGATTGTATGTAAATTCGCAGATGTATTTCCAGAAGAGTTGCTTGGTTTACCTCCTATTAGAGAAGTAGAATTTGGTATTGAGTTGATACCGGGAACAACTCCGATCTCGATTGCTCCATATAGAATGGTACCAACAGAATTAATAGAATTAAATTCGCAGTTGTAAGAGTTGACTGACAAAGGCTTTGTGAGACCAAGTATTTCACCTTAGGGTGCTCCTGTATTATTTGTGAAAAAGAAAGATGGTTCTATGAGATTGTGTGTAGATTATTGGCAGCTAAATAACGTGACAATTAAGAACAAGTATCCGTTGCCGAGAATTGATGATTTGTTTGATCAGCTGAAAGGAGCGACATGGTTTTCAAAGATTGACTTAGGGTTTGGATACTACTAGCTGCGAGTAAAAGAGTCAGATGTACCTAAAACTACTTTTAGAACAAGGTACAACCAATATGAATTTTTAGTTATGCCATTCGGTTTGACAAATGCTCCTGCTGTGTCTATGGATTTAATGAATCGTATATTTCGACCATACTTGGACAAGTTTGTTGTGGTATTTATTGATGATATCTTAATTTATTCAAAAGATGAGACAGAGCATGCTGAGCACTTGAGGACAGTTTTCCAAACTTTGAGAGATAAGCAGTTGTATGCCAAGTTTAGTAAGAGTGAGTTTTGGCTTCAAGAAGTAGGATTTTTGGGTCATATTTTTCAGGTGATGGTATACGGGTTGATCCTAGTAAAGTTTCGGCAATTGTTGATTGGAAACCGCCGAAGAATGTAACTGAGGTTAGAAGTTTCTTGGGTCTAGCTAGTAATTATCGACGGTTTGTAAATGGATTTTCTATAATTGCTACTCCTATGACCAGACTACTCAAAAAGGATGTTAAATTTGAGTGGACGGAAGAATGTCAACAGAGCTTTGAGAAATTGAAAAAGTTACTAACTAAAGCACCAGTGTTGGTACAACCCGAGTCAGGTAAAGAATTTGTGGTGTATAGTGATTCTTCTCTAAATGGATTGGGATGTGTACTTATGCAAGAAGGAAAAGTTGTGGCTTATGCTTCGAGGTAGTTAAAGCCTCATGAAAGGAATTACCCGACTTATGATTTGGAATTGGCTGCTATAGTGCTTGCTTTGAAGATTTGGCGACATTATCTGTATGGTGAAAAGTGCTGAGTATCTACCGACCACAAAAGTCTCAAGTACTTGATGTCACAAAAAGACTTGAATTTGAGACAGCGAAGATGGTTAGAATTATTGAAAGATTACGAGCTTGTGATTGACTACCATCCGGGAAAAGCGAATGTGGTTGCCGATGCTTTGAGTAGAAAGTCGTTGTTTGCTTTGAGAGCTATGAATACTTAGATGATGGTGTCTGATGATGGTTCGATTCTAGCAGAGCTGAAAGCAAAACCGATGTTTTTACAAGAGATTTGTGAAGCTCAGAAAAGTGACAATGATTTACAAGCTAAGAGGAAGCAATGTGAGGCTGATATAGGATCAGATTTCAGAATCGGTTTTGATGGTTGCTTGATGTTTAAAAATCAGATTTGTGTACCGAAAAATGATGAGTTGATTCAAAAGATTTTGCACGAAGCACATAGTGGTTGTTTGTCAATTCACCCGGGCAGTACAAAAATGTATAATGACTTGAAGGAAATGTATTGGTGGAACAGAATGAAAAGAGATATCTCTGAGTTTGTATCGAAATGCTTAATTTGTCAACAAGTGAAAGCTGAACACCCAGTGCCTTCGGGACTACTTCAGCCTATTATGGATCCTGAGTGGAAGTGGGATCGAATTACTATGGATTTTGTATCAGGGTTACCGTTAACTCTGAGGAAGAAAGATGCCATCTGGGTAATAGTCGATAGTATGTACTGATTATTCTCTTAATAAGTTGGCTAAATTGTATATCAGTGAGATTGTTAGACTTCACGGAGTACCTTTGTCGATCATTTCGGATAGAGATTCGAGATTTACATCACGATTTTGGCAAAAGTTGCAATAGGCATTAGGTACGAAGTTAAATTTCAGCACTGCCTTCCATCCACAAACTAATGGACAATCAGAGAGAGTAATTCAAATTCTTGAACACATGCTCGGATGTTGTGTATTAGAATTCCAAGGTAGTTGGGAAAGATACTTACCGTTGGTAGAATTTGCCTACAATAATAGTTATCAGACGAGTTTGAAGATGGCAACTTATGAAGCATTGTACGGTCGTAAGTGTCGGACGCCATTGTATTGGACTGAACTCAAAGAAAATCAGATTTACGAAGTTGATCTAATTAAAGAGACCGAAGAAAAAGTGAAAGTGATTCGAGATTATTTGAAAGCTACTTCAGATAGAAAGAAATCCTACGCGGATTTGAAACAAAAAGAAATCGAGTTTCAAGTTGGCGATAAGGTATTTTTAAAAGTGTCTCCATGGAAGAAAGTTCTTAGATTTGGTCGGAAAGGCAAGTTGAGTGCGCGTTTTATCGGACCGTATGAGATAATTGAAAGAGTTGGATCGGTAGCATATCGGTTAGCATTACCACTTGAATTAGAGAAGATTCATGACGTGCTCCACGTATCTATGTTATGTCGATATCGTTTGGATCATTCACATGTAATTTCACCAACAAAAATTGAGCTACAACCGAATATGACTCATAATGATGAACCGATTAATATTTTAGCTCGAGAGGTCAAGCAACTAAGAAATAAAAGTATCGCTCTCGTGAAAGTATTATGGCAAAAGCACGGAGTAGAAGAGGCTACATGGGAACCCGAGGAAACTATGGGGAATCAATACTCACACCTATTTACCGATAAGATTTCCGAGGACGAAAATCCCTAAGGAGGGAGAGTTGTGACCCGAATTAGGGCCTAATCAGAATAGTAGTTTTGGGACCACAAATCCGAGATAGAAATAATTAATTTATAATTATTTTTAGGTCTATGATATGATTGCATGATTGTGTAAAATTTTCGTGAAGAAATTCTATGCATAAAGTGCTTAATTTGAAATCAGGGACTAAATTGAATAAGTTGCAAAACTTGCATTCTAGAAGTTTTTAGTATGAAATTGCTTTGGAATATTAATTAGAAGGTCTTAAACATAAATTTAACCAATTTCTAAAATTTTGGACAAAAATGGGCTTGTACATGAAAAATTACAAAGAAAGGCATTAAGGGTATTTTTGTCATTTGGTAAATATAGTCATTAAAAAGGGAAAAATAACACAAACATAGACTCATCTTCTCCATAGGCTGCTGAATTTTGCTTGTCACCATAGCTAGGGTTTCCAGCATTTTTAAACCTTGATTGTAAGTGATTCCAAGTCCCGTTTTTAATGTTCTTTACGTTTTTGAAGTCCCGGTAACTTGATTAAGCTTATTCTAGCAATAATTTAACCTAGGGTTTATATTTGGAAAACTACCTATAGGTTAAATGTGTTTATTTTTATGTTTTATGGTAGAATATGAAGCTTGAAATTGTGTTAAACGACTTTTGCTAAGCGAGTTTACATGAAAACGAGTAAAACGACATAATCGGTAAAAATACCTAATGTTCATAAGTATATGTTAAAGTGAGAATTTGATGTTGCCATAGAAGGGAAAAATGATCATCATGTCATAAAACATATGAAAATAGGATAAAGTTTAATTTCCGAGCCTTGGGGCAAAAGTGTAAATATGTAAAAATTTAGGGGCAAAAATATAATTTTGCCAAAGTTTGAGTCAAGGACTGTTTTAATAAATGTGAGCATTAAATAAGCTAAATTTTTTATTATAGATCAAGAGAAACGAGATTCAAGCCGTGATTGAGGAAAAAATAAAGTTTCCGAGGAATAGGCTCGATTTCTAACATTTTGTACTGAGGTAAGTTCATGTGTAAATGTGGTAACATAATTGTTATTGTAAGTAATTTAATGATATTGATATGATATGATGATTATTATTATGAAATATTATGCTTTGTGGTTATTATTGAATAATATTCAAATTATGTGTGCTACTTGATAAATATGAATTGCTACCGAGTATCGGTTTCGACATTCCGTGGAAGACGGCAAAGATGTGTAATTGAGGAAAATCCCGTTTGAAACTTGGGAATAGATTAGAATACAAATGACATGTCACTAGGATATTTGAGTTTCAAACTCGTTGAGTTGAGTCCGAGTTCACTTATGGATGCGAACGCCCGAGCTCGTTGAGTTGAGTCCGGGTTCATTTATGGGCGGGTTACATGGTAGCTTGGCTACATAATTTCCACAGGCTATTGAGTTTGTCTAGCTGCGGGTATGGCACTTATGTGCATGAAATCCATGTATTCGAATTATATTTCAATGTATTCAACGAGTGAATCTTAAATAAAAAAGGAGAACACCTAAAACGAAGGTGACATGTTGGTAAGTGTGGTGAATGAGAAAATTTGACTGATATGTGCTTAAACCCTCGGGTTGAGAACTTAGTATGATGAAATCATGGTAAGATAGTAAATGCATATGTAACATGAATGTTTTGATGATATTTATGCAAATGATATTATGTTACTTGCTATCTGTATATGAACTTACTAAGCATTTATGCGTACTCCCTCCTTTCCATTCTTTGTAGTTTTGACAAGCCAGCTCGGAAATCAAGAACGGTCGGAGGCATCGCTCACACTATCCGTAGATTATTTTGGTGTAGTAGCTTGTATACTTTGAGTATGGCATGTATAGCATTATAATAATTTTGTGTATATAATCTTATGATATGGCTATTGAGTAGCAAGGGAACGCTTGGTAAAGATTAGCCATTGGAATGGCTAATCCAAAATCATATTTGGTGTTATGTATGCTTAATGTGCTATCTAATCCATGGAAATTCACAAAAAGGTGAAATTTACTATAAAACAGTATCATACAGCAGCAATGATGTGAGTTTGAAAAATCACTAAAAATAGTAGAGATAGAATTAAATGGTGAGCAAAATATGAAGTTGAAGCTTATTATGTCTATTTTCATAAAGAAGAAACAAAACACGTAAATGAGTTGTATTTCATGAGATATTTTGGTTTTGGTGGAACAGGGTCAGAGTGATTTCTGAATCCCCTATTCTAACTTTAGAAATTCACTAAAAATTGTACAAAAATAATATAGAGACATACTTTATATGTACAGATTCCTTATTGAGTCTACTTTTAATATAAATAAATGACATAGTTATTTGAATTCTTTAAATGGAGAAAAGTGATTCGTAGTGAATAGAATTCAGAGTAGTCGAACACTGAAAGAGGGGAAAATTTAACTAATAGACTGTACTAATTGGCCTGACCAAAAATTCTATAAAAAAAAAATAGTAAATAGGTATATGAGTCTAGTTTCAGGGAAAATTTATGGATTTGAATTTCCAGTTCCGTAACTCGAGATATGAATTTCTTTATCAACTATGACGCAGATGGGCAGTTTATTACGAAAAGGGAAATAAATTGTTTGAAATTGTTTAAGTGATAATTTAAGTCTGTTAACGCCTCGTGCTCAACTCCAGTGACGGTCTCGGATAAGGGGGTGTTACATGGGACATGTTGTTTCAGCATCAGATATTTTGGTTGATCCCAGCAAAATTTCAGCAATACTTGACTGGAAACCTCCGAGAAACGTTTCTGAAGTCTGAAGTTTTCTGGGACTTGCTTGTTACTATAGGCGATTTGTGGAAGGGTTCTCGATGATTGCAACCCTGATGACCAAGCTTTTGCGAAAAGATGTTAATTTTGAGTGGTCAGAAAAGTGCCAGAAAAGTTTTGATCAGTTGAAAGCCCTTTTGACCAAAGCTCCAGTGTTAGTTCAGCCAGAATCGGGTAAAGAATTTGTTATCTATAGTGATGCATCTTTAAATGGTTTGGGCAGTGTTTTGATGCAGGAAGGAAAAGTCATAGTGTATGCCTTGACGCAGTTAATACCGCATGAAAAATATTATCCGACGCACGATCTAGAATTGGCAGCTATTGTGTTTGCATTGAATATATGGCGTCATAATCTGTTCGGGGAAAAATGTCATGTTTATTCTGATCACAAAAGCCTGAAATATTTGATGACTCAAAAAGATCTGAATTTGAGACAACGCCAATGGTTAGAATTGTTAAAAGACTACGAACTTGTGATTGACTATCACCTAGGAAAGGCTAATGTTGTTGCTGATGCTCTAAGTCAAAAATCTCTTTTTTCTTTCTGTGCAATGAATGCACATATGGTTATATCAGATGATGGTGCGATAATAACTGAGTTAAAAGCAAGACTGTTATTTATTCAGCAGATTTCCGAAGCTTAGAAGGTTAATAATGATTTGATATCAAAACGAGCTCAATATGATTCAAACGTTGATTTAGAATTTCAAGTGGATGTTGAGGATATGTTGAGATGTTGCATTCTCGAGTTCGAAGGTACGTAGGAACGATATTTACCTTTGGTTGAATTTACGTACAATAATAGCTTTCAATCGAGTATCAAAATGGCACCTTACGAGGCTTTGTACAGTCGTAAATGTCGTACACCTTTATATTGGTCTGAGCTCAGTGAAAACAGGATACACGGGGTTGATTTGATAAGAGAAACTGAACAGAAAGTGAAAGTGATCCGTGAAAGTCTAAAAGCAGCATCAGATCGTTAGAAATCATACGCGGACTTAAAACGAAAAGATATAGAGTTTTAGATCGGGGATAAAGTATTTCTAAAAGTCTCACCATGGAAGAAAATACTCAGGTTCGGTCGTAAAGGCAAACTGAGCCCGAGATTTATTGGGCCGTATAAGATTATAGAGCGTATTAGGTCGGTTGCTTATTGATTGCTGTTGCCACCTGAATTAGAAAAGATCCACAATGTATTTCATGTTTCGATGCTTCATAGATATCGATTTGATCCTTCACACGGGATTAGTCTGACCGAATTTGAGATTAAGCCCGATATGTCATATGAGGAAGAACCTATTTGTATTCTGGCTTGTGAGATTAAAGAGTTGCAAAACAAGAAAATTCCATTGGTTAAAGTATTGTGGCATAAACATGGAGTTGAGGAAGCAACGTGGGAGCCAAAAAATACAATGAAAGAGCGTTATCTGAACCTATTCACCTGTAAGATTTTCGAGGACGAAAATCCCTAAGGGGGAGAGTTGTAACAGCCCGATTTAGACCCTAATCGGAACGGTGGTTTTCGGACCATGAATCCTAGTCAAAAAAATATTTACATATTATTTTTCGTATTTATAATATGTGAATTTGCATGTGTGAAAGTTTCGTATGAAAATTTGATTGTTTGTGTGCTTAATTAAATAAAAATAGCTTAATCGCGTGAAATAAAAATTTGATAGTTTACTGTATAAGGGCTAAATTGATGTTGTCTTTTTAAATGGAAGTACTTATGTTATAAATAGGCCATTGGTTATATGAGTGGACGGTTGAATACATGTTTTATAAGGTTTTCTAATTTAATTTTAAACGTTAAAATAGTAATTAGCATATTATAATGAAATTAAATAAAACGATCATAATATAGCCATGCATTTTTGTTCATTATTGACCGAAACTTAAAGAAAATAAAGCTTTAAAAAGTTTCAAGCATTTAAAACTTTGGAAGCTTGACTAAAGGTTAGTTTTTGTTTGGTTTTTGATAATTTTTACGTCTTTGAGATCGTTGCTTCGAGTACTATCCGACCCATGCTTAAATTTCTGATTTTGATGCATATTTTGAGTTATGACATTGATGAATATTTGTGTTTTGCATTGTTTTATGATGAAATATCAAAAATATGTTTTAGATTAACATGTTTTGTATTGGAGTTTTTGAAGTATTTGAGTAATTAGGACTAAATTGCAAAAATAATAAATTAAAGGACTAAAATGCAAAATAAACAAAATGTGAGGACTTGTTTGGGTATGAGGAGTATTCGGCCTAAGTATAGTATAAGCAAATTTTGCTAGTTTTGTGTTTTATGCAATTAGGACTAAATTGTAAAAATATGAAATATCAGGGGTAAAATGGTAATTTGCCCATTTTTGTGTTGTTGGATTAAATTGAATGAAATTGTGTTTGAATGAGATTAATTTGAAATTGTATAGATCAAGAACAAAAGAAATCGGACTTGGATCGGGGAAAAGCAAAAATAGTCGAATAGTCGATTTACATTGTTCGTCGATATCTGAGGTAAGTCTTTAAGCAATTAGACATTGTTAATTTTGAATGTAACTTAGTTTAATATGCTGGTTTGGGATTTAAAGATTTATGGTATAGTTAGCCGAATGTGATAAGCATAGAGATAATGCATTTGAGTTTGACTCGATTGAGTTATAACATTTGGATGACAGTATGAATTATGTGGAATATTTGAAATGTTGAATATATGATTTGTTTAAGAGATAGCTTTATAATAACGATATTCGGGCTATGAGCCTAGCAAGCCTTGTGCTGGTGAATTTAATCGGGCTTATTGACAAGCAGGCTTATTGCCAGTGAATAAAATCAGACTTTAAGTCTAGCAGGCCTTGTGTCGGTGTGTGATTCAGGCTTATGCCTAGCAGGTTTTATGCCAGTGATTTATTTTCAAGCCTATGCTTATAAGATTTCACGTTGATGTGGGGAGCAAGTAAATTGAGCAAAATGATCTTGTATATTCGACCATATAGGTATGTACTTATGTGATGTTATATTTGAACTTGTATATTCAGCCACATAAGTATGTACATATGTGATGTTATATTTGATCTTGTATATTCGGCCAAATGAGTGATATTTGTATAGGAAGTGAAGAATGTGAGTAGATATGAGAAGTATGTTTCGGTTATATATATATATGAAGTTGAGTTTGATTCATGAGTATATATATTTGAATGTAAGCATACTTGGTATAATGTTATTTTGGGAATGAAAAGTTGAATGATATTATGCTAAATGTGAAATATTAGCATTCGGCCAAGGTAACTTAATTATGTAAAAGTATAAGTTATAAATAAATAAATGAGATGATATGTTCGAGATAAAGTATAACGTTAATGTTATAATTTGGCTTGTTTAAAATGTTTTTGTAACACCCCGAATTTGGGCCTAGAAGTATTGGGCCTTGAGTATGAGTCCGTAAAGAGGTTGTATATAAGTATTTAATTGTGCAAGGAAATGACATAATTAAATGTCTACTTTGGTGGTTAATGGTCCGGAGAAGTGTTGGAGAAATCTTGGGTTCAAACCTAGGCTTTAGCAAAAATTTTGGTATTAAGTGAATAAAACCCTGGATGCTTGGATGATGGCCTTTTAAATTATTATGTTAAATAAATGACACAAGGAAGCATGTGCTTTAGTGGTTGTGGCGTCATTAAGGTTGCAACGGAGCTTGGGTTCAAGTCTTGGCTCTTACAATTCATTTTGGTTTTTCTCTTAAGTGAATCTGGACGCTAGCACATATGTCTTAAAGTTAATTATGGACGTTTTTATCATAGAAAGGGCCTGTGGTGGAGTGGCAAAGTGGCATGTTGTGTAACTGTGAGGTTTGAGGTTCTAGTCTTGGGATGTGCAGTGGAGTCTTTATTTTGCTATTTGTGTTGTGTAGGAGGTGGAGTTGGACTGGAACTCTGTGGTTGAAGTGATCATAAGAATGAGGAATTTTCCTAATGGTTGAAAGTAATCCTGCTTGAGTAAATCTAACTGTTAGGTGGGAAATAGTTGGGCTTGTCATGTCTTGTGCATGGCATAGGCCGTGTGGGCCCAATGGGCCACTGGGCCCCACACAGATTAAATCCACGGTAAGTGATAAATGTTGGACTGGGCTTTGTAGGTCGCATAGTTGTAACTGAATTTGGGCTAAATGGGTCACACGAGCGTGTGGGCCCACTTTGGCTGAGTAATGGGCCTTAGGCCCATTTGCACTGTTAGGTCTGTTTAGGTTACTTAAGTCACTCAAGATGACGGTGGACCTTCTGTTGGGTCGTTAAGACTCTCGATTTGTACAATTATCGAAATAGCCCCAATTTGTAAAATTATCGAAATACCCTTGATTTGTAAAATTATCGAAATACCCTTGATTTGTAAAATTACCGAAATACCTCGATTTGTAAAATTACCTAAATACCCTGATTTGTAAAATTACTGAAATATCCTTGATTTGTAAAATTATCGAAATACCCCCAGTTTGTAAAATTATCAGATTACCCTTGTAGTGTAAAATTACTAAGATACCCCTGTAGTGTAAAATTACTGAAATACCCGTGTAGGGTAAAATGACTGACTTGGACTATGAATTTGACAGATTGACTATGATTTTATGATTGTGTTTTAACTAATTGACTATGGTTGTAAAACTGATATGTTTTAAATATATGTTTAAATGATTGTTATTGAGCATGGCCATTTTGCATACACGTGTGATGATTGAGCATGACATATACAACATATTGCGTGGGGTTGGAATTGTGAAACGGAGGAAGAAATTGAGAATCGCATGGTTGCTTGATGACCGTGGATCCACCGATTGAGGATCGAATGGTTGCTTGACGACCCTGGATCCACCGATTAAGGATCGCATGGTTGCATGACGACTGTGGATCCACCGGTGGCTTTTAAGCCCAATATATGATTATTGACAACTCTTTGTCGATCATATTTACCTAAGGCTGTGTGCTGACTGTGTTACCGTCGCTGATGGCTATGTGCCTAACATGAAACAGCTACAGATGGCTTAAAGCCAATTATTCTGATTGTGGCTTTGTGCCAACCTAAAAATGGCACTGTGCCATCTTGACTATGGCTTTGTGCCAAACTTATTTACCTGTGGCTATGTGCCTAACATACTTATGGATGACTCTGTGTGATTCATATTTACCCAAGGCTATGTGTCGATTATATTACCGTCGCTGATAGCTATGTGCCAAACATAATACAGTTACCGATGGCTTTGTACAAATTATAATACCGCTACTGAAGACTTTTTAAGCCCAATATATGATTAGCAGCTTTACTGTAATGAAGGTAGTACCGCAACCGGGCTACCATTGATGTGTATCGGATGGGTGGATCGATATTTATATCCCCACATGATGTGTACTGGGGGACAGAATTGATGTGTAACGGTTTGATTATTGGGAAGGGATAGCATGCGTCCATGCATTCACACATTTTGTTCTGTTATTGGTTTGGGCTGGGCCCAATTGATTCTATTATGGGCTGTGACCCAAATGACATTGTAATAGGCTTTGGCCTATGTATGCTCTGAACTTGACTATACTGTTACTCTTAAAGGGCTCTGGCCCAGACTATTTTTGTTTCTGTATACTAACTGTTACTCTAGAAAGGGGCTAACACACTGAGTTTTCATAAACTCACCCCGTCTATTAACTGTGTAGGTAATCTCCAATGTTGGGTGGTTCGGTGCTGTGAGGGACTCGGAGATGGCCACACACTGTTTATGTTTTCAGATTTGTTTATTTACTATTGCATATTTCCTTTTAATTTGGTTGTAATAAGGCCTCTCTTAATTTTGGTTTTTATTTTAGTTTGGGATTTTATTTACTATGTTTTATAATGGTTAAAAGTAGATCGCGGGTTTCCAAAACAACAACTATTTTCAAAACACTACGTTTTCGTAACTTAACTTTTAACATCATGTTTTCGTAAACCGGTTACTTTTAGAATTAGCTTCCGCAAAGTAAAAAGATATTTTGGAAATACAATTAAGAAGTTTTCAACGCACTATGTTTGGTTTTCGAAAAACGCTTCAATGTGACACGCAAGATTCAGGTCTAACTTCTGGGCTAGGTTTGGGGTGTTACAGTTTTGATTATTCTTTTGAATGGTTAAATTTGCTTATGACTTACTAAGCTATAAAAGCTTACTCTATGTATCTATGTGTTTCTATTTTATAGATTTTGGATTCGAGTTACGAGCTCAGGGATCGTCAGCCAAGTCTATCACACTATCGACTGTCTTCGATATTTTAATAAGTGAATTTTCAAACCTATGGCATGTATAGGCTAGATTATGTTTTGGAATATTGTATTTTGGTCTGTGTTAAATGGGAGCCATGCGAAAATGGCTTAATTTCTATGCTTGAGTTCGGTGTTGGTTAAATTATAGTTTAAGTCTATTTTGATTATTATGCCGTGTACCATGGTTGATTATAAGTTATGTTATGTGCTTGTATTCAGAAATGATATGGATAAATAGGTTATGTTATGTTTTAATAAATGAAACTTCGTTTTGATTATTAATGGTTTATAAATGTTAATGAGGTACGTGTATGTTCGAATATGAATTGATTTTGTTGGAATGGTTTGCATGGTAAATGTATGTGTCCTTAAAGTGTTTTAATGTTATATGAAAGTTGTATAATGTATATGTTAGTATTTTAATTACAATTATAAAAATTGATTGTAAATGTTATAATGTACAAATGCCGAATATAAGTTGATCAAATTCAGTGATTATGTGCATATGGTTTTGTGGGTTCTATTAATGTATAATTTTGGTATGGTTTTGTACATGGCATGGCAATGATATATATATAAGTGTATGACTTCTAGATATATATGTATAAAATATTCTTTGAACATATGTTTTGGTTATAAAATAAAAATATGCTTAATTATGTGGCTTGTTAATTAACTGAAATCAATAAGTTTGTGTAGGTAAATTTGGGCAGTCGAATAAGTAAAATATTAATCTGGTTTTTGTTTGGTTTAAAATAGTACATTACGTGTAAATTTTGTTCTAATCATTGAATAGTTTAATTAGTTGATTTAATGATATATCTGTATATATATATGAATATGAACTGTGTTAACATGAGAATGTTCGGAATTGTACTTATGTTCTATAATGCCTCATTACCCTAATCCGTTGACAGTGGAGGACTAAAGTTCTTAAAAGTTTTAAAAAAAATGGTAGACAAAAGTCAAAGAGGCTGAAAAACCCAAAACATACTGGGGAAAGCAGAGGGGGTTTAATTATTATGGATCTATGTAATTTACTCCAACTATTATATTATATTATGTAAAATTGTTCAATGACTTTAAGATTTAGAAAAAAAAACTATAAAAACTAAGATTGTTGTGAAACTCAAATCTGGGAAGTTAGATTTGAAATTCCTCCAATACCCATAGCTTAAACAAAGAAGAAATCAAATTGTTCTCAAATCCACACCCAGTCTTTGATCTTTTAAAATAAAAGAAAAGCTTACCTAAAATATTACACTCAAATGAAGCAAACGAGAAAAACATCTGATTATGCGAATTTTTTGCGAGTAACCTACTAAACAAAAAAGCGATTCAAATCAGATGTTGATTGAAACTTTTCAGAGTTAACAAATATATTTAGCTACTGTGGAAAATGTATGTTACCTTGGCTTTGCTTCACCGTGTCTGCTGATTTTTTTGGGGGAAATTTAGGGATTAGGGGAAATGTAGAGAATTGGGGAAATCTGTTTGGGGAAATTTAGGGATTAGGGGAAATGTAGAGAAATGGCTAAGTGTCGGGCATGAGAAAAGGATAAAATTTAAGAAAGGAAAACGAAGTCGTTTAGGTTAAAAAAATTGACCATTTGTGGCGTTTCGAAAAGCCCTGCTAAAGCCTATCTATTGCGGCGTTTATAAGATAGCGCTGCTAATCACCCTAAATCTCCAATTAAAACGACGCTGTTTTTGTTAAACTATAATGTTTAATGCCTTAAAGGAAAATGCTTTTTGCGGCATTTTTTCAAAAGCGCCACTAATCTCTTAGTTTTTGTATTTCATTTTTATTCGTTATATTGCATGATAACTTTGAAATTTTAAGTTTAAATTTCACTTAAATAAATTAAGTGTAAAGGAATTAATTTGAATTGCATTATTTGTTGAATTAATTCTTTAGATTAATAATTTTAATTATTAATACTAATGATAAATGTTAATATGATGATAAGTTATAAAAGGGGTTGAATCCTAATATTATGAAGTAAAGTTTAAAAGATTTTTCTCTTGCTGATATGTGGTACATACTAATCATGTTTTTTTTTTACATTTTATAAAAGTAGATAATTTGTAGTTTTGATCTTTTAAATATGCTTAATATTTAATTCTTATATTTTAATTTCTAATATAATTTGCTCTCTATGTGTTTATAATATTATTAAACAGATAGTAACCTATCCATATCAATTTGTTACTTTTTTTATTTATTTATCAATGTTTTTTTTTTTTTTTAATTCTAATGTTTAAATATATCAAATGGTTTAGATTAAATATTTTTAAATGCAAAAGCATTAATTGATTGTATAAAATTTCATCATTTAACAAATATTAAGTAAACCTTATGTAATGCCCCAAATTTTAAGTGATTAAATTTGTATGTTATGTTGCTTATTGGCTTGCTTGCTTTATTGGTTATGTGTCCTTAGGAGTGTTGGAGAAGTTCTGTGTTCAAGCTTTGGCTTGTGCAAAATTTTGTTTTTGCTTGAATAAACCTTGTCTCTTGACAGTAGGGTTCCTAAATAAATATGGTGAGGATGTGTCATAAAAAGCTTTCTGGTTCAGGAGGTAGTGGCATGTTATTTCTATTAGGAGACCTGAGTTCAAATTCTTGCATGCGCAATGGGATTAATATTTTTGCTGAGTTGGACGGCTAGAATTTGTGATCCATTAAAAGTCTAAGTAATGGGAAGGTTGGAGGGATTTTAGGAGGGGATTTGGGAAGTGGATAGAGGAGTGTTCGTTTTGAATGAGTGTAGAGAGATTTGGAGAGGAAATCATGGGGAGTTGAGGGGAGAGAAGGAGTTGTGCCAAATTTGGGATTGTGGACACATAGAGTTTCGGTTGAGTTTGGCTCTTTCTCTAATTTCAGTTTCTGTGTGCTTTTGGGGTTTCTTTTGCTTGGTAGCCGATTGTATTGGTTTTCCCTTTGGGGTATCGTGTGGTTTTGCCTATTTTAATTTTGGGCAACTGTTTCTGCTAGTGATTCTTTCTCCTTCTGGCCAAACTCTCTCTGTTTCCCTCTTTCTCAACTGTGTTTTTGGAACCGAGTGCCTCTTACTCTTTCCCTCTCTTCATCTTAACTGTTGTAGCCGAATGCTCTGTTCCCTTTCTATTCTTTCGATTGCTAGCTCTTGGTTTAGGTCGATTCTCTTTTCCTTTTCTTTCCCAATTAGCTAGTGTTCCTTGGCCGAATATCTTGTTTTCTTTTTACTCACAACTCTTTGGTCGTTGCAACTAAGGGCTAAGCCGAATACTTCTCCTTCTTCTCTTGCGGTTCTGGGCTATTGTTCTTCGTCTTGTGTAGGTAAGTGGTAAATCTTTCTCTCTTTTAGTCACACTAAGAGTTTCATCTAACATCTTCCGGTATTGTTGTTCTTGATTAAGGTACAATCATTCTGTTTTTCCTCTTTTATCTTGTGTATTTGGCTCTGGTGTGGGTATAGGCCGATAACTTCTATCAACCATACTTAGTTCTACGTGGTGCTAAGTTTTTGATATTTTGGTTATAGATATTTTCGTTCATGGTGAAAGTTAATAAGATTAGGATACAATGCAGATACACCCATGTGAATCAGCCATGCCAAAATAGAGCATGCATACTGACTTTTTCACACGGCCGATAGGCATACCCGTGTACTATGGCCGTGTGATATTTAGCTAGCTACTGACTTTAGCCCACGGCCATATGACACGTCCGTGTCAAGGCCGTGTGATTTTTAGGTGAATACTACTTTTCTTACACGGCCACAAGACACGCCCATGTCCCCAGATCGTGTGGCACAATGTAGGCTTGGTTTAAGCCAATTTGCCATTTCTCATTAGGTCAAACCTACAAGCAATGATATACAACATTCATACAAAAATTTCCAACCAATTCCATGTTTAAGAATGACCAAAACATATTGAAACTTAGCAGATTACAAACATACACCAAAACCATACACAACTTATCATTTGTTAGCTAACTCTAATGGCAAATATATACATATCAAAACTTATAAACATAATCCTTCTAGCCTATACATGCCATACATTAAAATATATACACTTTTAAAAGTACCAAAATGAGATCGATAGTGTGGTGACGATCCTCGACTATCCCCGAGCCTTCAGTAGCTACAATATCTAAAAAACAATGCAAATACACGCAAAGTAAGCTTTCAAAAGCTTAGTAAGCTCGTAGTCAAGTCATTCATAATATATGAAACATAATATAACAACATATATGTATTTGCATAATTTCAATCCATAAATCTATATCAACTCAATGAAATTCATACTTGAAAATTCCCGTACTTATACACTTTCATACTCACCTTTTGTGAATGTTATAAGACTTTCCATAACTTATTCGTATTTGAGACATCTGCACACTTAGTGTTATATGGTTAGCCCGAAATAGATATTTTCGCACACTTAGTGCCATCTCAAATAATCGAGACTAAGTCGGTATCGCACACTTAGTGCCTCAAATAGCCGAAGCTAATTTAAATCGCACACTCAGTGCCAAGATAGTGTAAATCACACACTTAGTGCCAAAACTTCCGATTCACCGTCATATCATCAAATTTAATTCTATACAAACCATGTATAGTTAAGGCATCAAAGCTTACTTAACATCATATTTTAAGTACGAACTTACCTCGTACTCGAAGTTGTCGACTCGAACGTTTATTCTATAATCTTCGACTTCCCTCGATCTAAATCTGAACTCCTCTTTTCTTGATCTATAAGTATTCGAAATTTATCCTTTTATTTACCATATAATTCAATTCAATCCATAATCACACATTTAGGGCAATTTGCAAACTAGCCCTCATGTTTTCACATCTCGACACTTTAGTCCCTCTTTCACAAAATCACAAAATACACATAATTTGTTTGTACACAAGCCTAGCCGAATTTTCATGGCTCTCATACAAGTCCACACATTTCATTTATTTCACATTTTAGTCCTTCAAAATAACATTTTCACAAATTAGCTCAATTTACTCTATTTCATCAAAATTCAAAGACAAAACTTACAAATCATCTATCAAACCTTTATAATTTATCCAAAAACATCACAAAACTTATGATATCAATAATGGCATTTCATGAAATCCTCAACAAAAATAGAAATTCAGACATGGGCTTTGAAGAACACGAAGCAACGATCACAAAAACATAGAAATTATAAAAAAGGGACAAAAATCCATACCTTAATCAAGGATCAAAGTGCCAAAACCTAGCTTGTTCTTTTCCTCTCTTTTTCTTTTGTATTTTCAACAAGGATGTGCATGAATAAACAAATTTTCATGCATTTGTTTTATTTAATAACATATATTACCTAATTACCTAACCGTCCTTTAAAAATTTATCTATTTACTATATTGCCAAACCATGTCTCCCACTATCATATAATGGTCTTACTGACATGCAAGGGTCTCAACTTTAACAAACCATAGCACTTAGGCACTTTAGCAACTAGTAGGCAGCTTTTACAACTTACGCGATTTGGTTCTTTTTGCAAATCAAGCACAGAAACATACAAATTAAATTACAGAAATCTAGCAGATATAAATTCACATATCACAGGAATAGAAAAATAATATTAAAATATTTTTCGGACTCAGATTTGTGGTCCTGAAACCACTATTCCGACTAGGGCCAAAACTGGACTGCTACAATTCTCCCCCTTAGGGATTTTCGTCCCTGAAAATCTTACCATTAAATAGATTTGAATATTACTATTTCATAGCATCTTCAGGCTCCCACGTTGCCTCTTCAATACCGTGTTGATGCCACATCACTTTAACTAATGGAATCTTCTTATTCCGTAACTCTTTAACCTCTCGAGCTAAGATTCGAATCGGCTTTTCTTCGTAAGTCATATCAGACCGAATTTCAATCTCAGATGAAGGAATTACATGGGAAGGATCAGATCTGTATAGTCAAAGCATCGATACGTGAAACATATTATGTATCTTTTCTAATTCAGATGGTAGCCTCAATCTATAAGCAACTAGCCCAACTCGCTCAATGATTTCATATGGCCCGATGAACCTAGGACTCAACTTGCCTTTTCTACCAAACCGAATCACTGTCTTCCACGGAGACACTTTCAGAAACACTTTGTCGCCGATCTAAAATTCAATGTCTTTTCTTTTCAAATCTACATATGATTTCTGATGATCAGAGGCAATTTTCAGACTATCTCGAACTATTTTCACTTTCAGTTCTGTTTCTTTTATCAGATCAATACTGTAAATCTTATTCTCGCTGAGCTCAGTCCAGTATAACGGAGTTCTACACTCTCTACCATATAAGGCTTCATACAGTGCCATTTTAATGCTCGATTGAAAACTATTATTTTAAGCGAATTTAATCAAAGGTAAATATTGTTCCCACGTACCTTCAAACTCAAGAATACAACATCTCAACATATCCTTGAGTATCTGAATAATCCATTCAGATTGTCCATCCGTTTGCGGATGGAAAGCAGTGCTAAAGTGTAATTTAGTACCCAGAGCATCTTGCAATTTCTTCCAAAATCGCGACGTAAATCTCGAGTCTCTATCAGACACTACCGACAATGGCACACCATGCTATCTCACAATATCAAAAATATACAACTCAGGTAGCTTATCAAGTGAATAATCAAACCGAATCGGAATAAAATAAGCTGATTAGTCAAACGATCCACTACAACCCAAATTGCGTCCTTCTTTTTCAGAGACAGAGGCAAACCCGAAACAAAATCCATGGTCATTCGATCCCACTTTCACTCCGGAATCATAATCGGTTGTAATAACCCAGATGACACCTGATGCTCAGCTTTAACTTGCTGACAGATTAAACATCTCGAAACAAAGTCAGAAATATCTCTTTCCATTCCCGGCCACCAATATAATTGTTTCAAATCGTTATACATTTTCGTACTTCCAAGGTGTACAGAAAATCTACTATTGTAAGCTTCACTCAAAATTATCCGAATCAATTTTGGATTTCTCGGAACACAAAGTCTATTTCTGAACCTCAGACAGTCATCAACATCTATCCAGAATTCAGAATCAGAATCAGAATCACACTGAGTTCGTTTAGCCATAATCTCATTATCAACTTTCTGAGCTTCAATAATCTGTTGTAAAAACAAAGGTCTCACTTTTAATTCAACTAAAACTGAACCATTATAAGACAGAACTAAATCAACATTCATTGTAAATAATGATTTTCGACTCAAAGCATCAGCAACCACATTTGCTTTTCTCGGGTGATAATCAATCACAAGTTCGTAGTCTTTTAACAGTTCTAACCATCTTCTTTGTCGCAGATTCAAATCTTTTTGCGTAATTAAATACTTCAGACTTTTATGATCGGAAAACATGTGACATTTCTCACCAAACAGATAGTGACACCAAATTTTCAAAGCAAACACAATAGCAGCAAACTCGAGGCCGTGAGTCGGATAGTTCTTTTCATGCGGCTTTAATTGTCTCGAGGCATAAGCTATAAATTTTCCTTCTTGCATTAAAACACAACCGAGTCCATTCAACGAAGCATCGCTATAAACAACGAATTCTTTACCTGACTCAGGTTGTACCAATACCGAAGCTTCAGTTAATAGAGCTTTTAATCGATCAAAACTTTTTTGACATTTCTCAGACCATCAAATTTCACATCTTTCTAAAGCAATTTTGTCAACGGAGTTGTTATCACAAAGAAATATTTTACAAATCGTCTGTAATAACCGGCAAGTCCCAGAAAACTGCGGACTTCAAATTCATTCCTTGGAGGCTTCCAATCCAGAATAGCTGAAATCTTGCTCACATCAACTCGAATACCAGAGGCTGATACAATATGACCCAGAAAACCAACTTCACGCAACCAGAATTCACACTTACTAAACTTTGCATACAATTGTTTATCTCGCAATGTTTATAGCACTAATTTCAAATGTTCAGCATGCTCAAATTCATCACGTGAATAAATCAAAATATCATCAATGAATACAACAACAAATTGATCAACATACGGTCTAAAAATTCTATTCATTAAATCCATAAATACAGCAGGTGCATTCGTTAATCCAAAATGCTCGTACCTCGTTCTAAAAGCAGTCTTCGGAATATTCGAATCATTCACTCATCGTACCATCTTTCTTTTTCACAAATAGAACCGAAGCACCCCAAGGTGAAAAACTCAGTCTAGCAAACCCTCGATCGGTCAATTCTTACAACTGAAATTTCAATTCCTTTAACTCGGTCGGAGCCATTCTATACGAAGCTATTGAAATCGGAGTAGTACCAGGTACCAATTCAATGCCAAGCTCTACCTTTCGAATCGGAGGTAATCCCGGAAGTTCTTTAAGAAATACATCAGGAAATTCACAAACAACAGGCACAGATTCAACCTTCTTTTCTGATACTCTCGAATCAATCATATATGCAAAGTAAGCTTCACAACCCTTTCTCACAATACTCAAAGCTTTCATCGAAGATATTACAGCAGGCAATCCATTCAAATCACTAGATTCAATTCTGACTATTTCATCATTCTTGCGTCTCAAATCAATAGTTTTCTGTTTACAGTTCACCACAGCATCATGCAAAGTTAATCAATCCATTCCCAGAATAATATCAAACTCATCAAAAGGTAATAGCATCAAATCAGCTAGAAAACAATTGTCTCGAAACATTAACGGACAATTCCTACAGACTTTATCAACCAAGACACATCTGCCTAGGGGGTTTGAAACTCTAATTACAAATTCAATAGACTCTATAGAAAAAGTCTTACTGTTTACTAAGTTCATACATATATATGAATTTGTTGATCCAAGATCTATCAAAACAATCACATAAGTATCATAGAGAGTAAATGTACCTGTAATCACATGTGGCGGTGATGCTTCCCCTCGAGCTCGGATAGCATACGCTCTAGCAGGTGGACGAACCTCAGATCTAACCGTTGTCTTTCGTTCCTCTTTGACTACCGCTTACATTTCCCGTATTTTTTAGAGGTTTACCACGAGAAATTTACCACTCGGTCTTGGATTCTGAACATTATCTTTTTTAGCTAAATCTGGATAGTCTTTAATAAAATGGTTTCTTGAACCACAACTATAACAAGCTCGGTTATTACTTTTTCCCCAGCTTTCACCAAAGTGCCGTCTTCCACACTTATCACATTCAGGCCTTTCATTCTTTGCATTATCAACACTAGCAACAGACGTGGCTGAAGATTTGTAATTTGATTACGATCTAACATGATCTCTGTTTGAATATCCTACACTAGCCTTTGAACGACTGCTATCATCTCTAAACTTCTTAGATCCAAATTGAAATGATTTGCCTGATGATCTCTTTCGTACATCTCTGACTTCAAACTCTGCCTTTCTTTTCTCTTTCCTAAGATCTTCTGCTTTACATGCTTGTTCAACAAGCACCACGAATTCTTTTATTTCTAGAATACCAACTAGCAAACGAATATCCTCATTCAAACCGTCTTCAAATCTCTTACACATAATTGCTTCCAGAGATACACATTCATGGACATCTTGACTCAACCTTAAAAATTCCCGCTCGTATTCTGTGACAAACATAAGGCTTTGTTTAAGCTCAAGAAACTCTTTGTGTTTCTAATCAATGAATCTTTTACTGATATATTTCTTCCGAAATTTAGCTTGGAAGAAATCCCATATAACTCATTCACTCAGAACCACAGATGTCAAAGTCTTCCACCAATAAGACGTCGTATCTCTCAAAAGAGAAACAACACATTTTATACATTCTTCAGGGCTCAAAGACAGTTCATCAAATACTCTTATTGTGTTTTCTATCCAGAACTCGACTTTTTCAGCATCATCCTTTGTTGTAGCTTAGAACTCTTCAGCCCCGTGTTTTCTAATCTTATCAACTGGTGGTCTACTCGACTGTATCAGATTTACTGGTGGGATAACAGGAGTTTGAGAAGAATTAACCGGGGGTGGAGGTTGTTGTACAGTCGGATTAGTTTTAATGTATTGGGTGAACCAATCATTCATCATTTGATAGAAGGCTTGCTTAGCCTCACCATCACAGCTACTTATAGTCGGTCTAAAATCAGCTTGCACCTTCCCTTGCGCGGGAGCAGGCGCATTGCTTTCAACATCATCAGATACAGCGCTATCGGGATCCATTGCTATACAAAAGCACATTTCAATGCCAGGATTCATCACACTATCGCAGTTTCAAATATATGACATGTATAGCTAGACTCAAATACGCTATGGCAGTCCTAGAACCGACTAAACCATAGCTCTGATACCAACTAAAATGTAACACCCCTAACCCGTAACCGACATCAAATTAGGGTTACGAGGCATTACCCGACAAACAGAACATCTCAGACCAATTTAGAATCACAGATATTATTTAATATCATTTCATAAGCAATTTATCTCATAAGATGGTCTACGAGACTTCAAACATACGTTTAAGAACGGTTAGAGCTAAACCAAACACATTCATAAAGTTCAAATACTAGAATTTTTTTTTCAATTTTCTTGAGGTCAAACGCCCATGCGTCCAGGCCGTGTGCTTCACACGCGCATCAGACACACCCATGTGAATCAGCCGTGCCAAAACAGAGCATGCATACTGACTTTTTCACACGGCCAATAGGCACGCCTGTGTACTATGGCCGTGTGATATTTAGCTAGCTACTGACTTTAGCCCATGACCATATGAGACGCCCGTCAAGGCCGTGTGATTTTTAGGTGAATGCTATTTTTCTTACACGGCCACAAGACATGCCCATGTCCCCTGACCGTCTGACACAATGCAAGCTTGGTTTAAGCCAATTTGCCATTTCTCATTCGGTCAAACCAACAAGCAATGATATGCAACATTCATACCAAAATTTCCAACCAATTCATTTTTAAGAATGACCAAAACATATTAAAACTTAGCAGATTACAAACATACACCAAAACCATACACAACTTATCATTTGTTAGTTAACTCTCATCGCAAATATATACATATCAAGACTTATAAACATAATCCTTCTAGCCTATACATGCCATACATTAAAATATATACACTTTCAAAAGTACCAAAATGAGATCGATAGTGTGGTGATGGTCCTCGACTATCCTCAAGCTTTCAGTAGCTACGATATCTAAAAAACAATGCAAATACACACAAAGTAAGCTTTCAAAAGCTTAGTAAGCTCATAGTCAAGTCATTCATAATATATGAAACATAATATAACAACATATATGTATTTGCATAATTTCAATCCATAAATCTATATCAACTCAATGAAATTCATATACATAACATCATCTACCACTTAGGTATTATACATACTTGAAAATTCTCGTACTTATACACTTTCATACTCACCTCTTGTGAATGTTATAAGACTTTCCATAACTTATTCATATTTTAGACATCTGCACACTTAGTGCTATATGGTTAGCCCAAAATAAATATTTTCACACACTTAGTGCCATCTCAAATAACCGAGACTAAGTCGGTATCGTACACTTAGTGCCTCAAATAGCCAAAGCTAATTTAAATCGCACACTTATTGCCAAGATAGTTTAAATTGCACACCTAGTGCCAAAACTTCCAATTCATCATCATATCATCCAATTTAATTATATACAAACCATGTGTAATTAAGGCATCAAAGCTTACTTAACATCATATTTTAAGTACGAACTTACCTCGTTCTTGAAGTTGTCGACTAAACATTTATTCTATAATCTTCGACTTCCCTCGATCTAAATCCGAAATCCTCTTTTCTTGATCTATAATTATTCAAAGTTAATCCTTTTATTTACCATATAATTCAATTCAATCCATAATCACACATTTATGGCAATTTGCAAACTAGCCCTCATGTTTTCACATCTCGACACTTTCGTCCCTCTTTCAAAAAATCAGAAAATACACACAATTTGTTTGTACACAAGCTTAGCCAAATTTTCATGGCTCTCATACAAGTCCACACATTTCATTTATTTCACATTTTAGTCCTTTAAAATAACATTTTCACAAATTAGCTCAATTTACTCTATTTCATCAAAATTCAAAGACAAAACTTACAAATCATCTATCAAGCCTTTATAATTTATCCAAAAACATCACAAAGCTCATGATATCATCAATAGAAGTTCATGAAATCTTCAACAAAAATAGAAATTCAGACATGGGCTTTGAAGAACACGAAGCAACGATCACAAAAACGTAGAAATTATAAAAAATGGACAAAACTCCATACCTTAATCAGGGATCAAAGTGCCAAAACCTAGCTTGTTCTTTTTCGCTCTTTTTCTTCTGTATTTCCGGTAAGGATGTGCATGAATAAACAAATTTTCATGCCTTTGTTTTATTTAATAACATATATTAACTAATTACCGAACCATCCTTTAAAAATTTATCTATTTACTATATTGCCAAACCATGTCTCCCACTATCATATAATGGTCTTATTGACATGCAAGAGCCTCAACTTTAACAAACCATAGCACTTAGGCACTTTAGCAACTAGTAGGCAACTTTTACAACTTACGCGTTTTTGCAAATTCAGCACAGAAACATAGAAATTAAATTACAAAAATCTAGTAGATATAAATTCACATATCACAGGCACAGAAAAATAATATTAAAATATTTTTCAAACTTGGATTTGTGGTCGCAAAACCACTATCCTGACTAGGGTCAAAACTGGACTGTTACAATTAAGTGTTTGTAAGAGGGTGTTTAACACTAATAATTTAAGGACTAACATTCGGTTGTGATTGAATTTAGGTTGGTGTTTGTGGGGACTGCATTCTTTTCGCAAACAGGTGTGTAATCACACTACTTTAATCGTAATTCAGCAAAAGCTGGAAAATATGGCTAGTGTCGCTACAAAAGCGTGCACTACCTCTTGTGGTGAGCCGAATGCACAAAACGTGGGTGTTCGATCGTAGAGGCCACCATGAGCATTTTCATGGGCTTAGGCCATTTTGGGCCACGTTGGGCTAGAATGGGCAAAGTGGGCCCCACGGGCCAGTAGGCCCCACACGGGTAAACCACACGGACGTGTGGAGATTATTGGCCCAAGTTGTGTAGCTCACATGGCCAAGGTCTTTTTTGGGCTTTATGGGCCACACGAGCGTGTGGGCCCACATGGGTCGTATTATGGGCTTGGGCCTATTTTCACTGCTTGACTGTTAGCCCGGGTCGCCCGAGACGACTGTGGCCCTACTTTTGGGTCGGTAAGTATACCTAGACCCTAATCTAATGAAATGACTGTTATACCCCTATGAGGTAAATGACTGATATAACCCTATGTGATGTAAGTCTGTTTGAACATGCCATTTTTACTATATATACATTTATATTATGTTGCATTGCATGAGGTGGGATATATGATATTAGAGGAAGTGTATTGAAAGGCTATAAGCCTATTACTAGCAGTTCTGCTACAAATACTATTTTAGTGCCGCAACCGGTGTTATATTTTGGAGTGTAGGGATGGGTGGGTCAATTTTATCCCCATATGGAGTGTACGGCTAGACGGAGTGGAGTGTAGAGGATGGATGGGTAGTGTAACACCCTGAACCCGGCCTAGACGTTGTGGTCACATCCGCAATGTCACACTGAAGTGAGTTTTGAAAAACGTAGTTCTATTAGTGAAGTCTGTTTGTTTTAAAACCTCATTTTTAAAACCTCGTTTATGAACCTTATGAAAAATATCTTATTTTATTTATTAGTTAAATTATAGGTTCATTAAGCAAAACATGATTCGTACAAAATCGTTATTATACTTTAAAACGTTGTTCATTGTGGAAGCTTTTGAAACCAATTACGTGGCATAATAGTGAAAACCATTTACCTTTTTAAACCCGAGTCCTACAACTAGCAGATATGAGTCAATTTCAATAAATCCCCAAATAAAATGAAACTTTAAAACTGCCTTATTACATAAAATTTACCATATAAAACTACTTTTACTAAATTCAAATAAAGGGATAACTAGTGGTGTGGCCATCTCCGAGTCCCTCGCAACACCGACCCGCCTAAGGATTACCTGCACAGATAGGCGAAAAAGGTGAGTTTTTGAAAACTCAGTGTGTAATCCATATTTGTCAAGCAGTCAAAACATACAGTGTTGAATAGTCTGGGCCTAAGCCCATATCAGTCGCAATATCAGTATGGGCCTTAGCCCAATATAGTAATAGTTTCAGTGTTGGCTTTAGCCCAATTTAGTACAGTATCAAAAATGCATACAAAGATCCCACCCATCCATCGTCTACACTCCACTCCGTCTAGCCCTACACTCCATGTGGGTATAAAATCGGCCCACCCATCCCTACACTCCAGAATATAGTACTGGTCTCGGGACTAATAGTATTTGCAGCAAAGCTGCCAGTATAGGCTTATAGCCTTTCAGTACACTTCCTCCAATATCATATATCCCACCACCTGTAATGCAACATAATATAAATGTTCATGCAATAAAGATGGCATGCTCAACAATCATACAACATACAGGGGTATATACGTCATGTACATCATAAGGGTATAACAATCATTTTATAGATCAGGGTCTAGATATACTTATCGACCCGCCACTAGGTCCACAGTCGTATCGAGCGAACCATACAACCTTAACAGATTAAACAACGAAAATGGGCCCAAGCCCCTACTATAGCCCATGTGAGCCCACTCACTCGTGTGGCCCATTAAGCACAATTATGACCTTGGCCATGTGAAGTACACAGCCTGGCCCATTATACTTCACACATTCGTGTGATTTACTCGTGTGGGGCTCACAAGTCTGTGCTGCCCACGCGGCCCATTTCAGCCCAACGTGGCCCAAAATGACCTATGCCCACGAGAACGTTTGTGGTGGCCTCTACAGACATGTGCTCGTGTTTATGCATTTAACTGACCACACGGGTGAACGCACGCCTGCATGGCATTAATCGTAACAATTTTTCGGCTTTTGCCGTTTAACGATTTAAGCAGTATGATTACACACCTGTTACGAAAAGTGCACTACGACCACGAGTTTCCCAAGCCTACATTCAGTCACGATAATCCATTAGTCCACTAATAGTAGGGTTAATCACCCTTCCCTATTCCCAACTTAATTTATCATCCAATACTTGCCTTGAACAGATAAGTGATTAGCCCTGCTAAAACTGTTGTCGAAGGTTTGATAAAGAACTCCTTGATGAATACTACATAATAAACGGTTTTTATTAATCAAGTTTACTTGTACATGATCAGTAATAGAGAAAAGGGCATTCAACCAATACTTTGTATACCAAGCCAAAATACCCCAGTCTAAAACAACAACAACAAAAACGTTACCTTTAATCGGGAGACAAGCGAAAGATTCTGATCGCTTCTGTAACACTTGTGCACTTTTCTACTCCTCGAGAATTATTACCTTTAAAGAATACCAGAGTCATTAGAGAAAGAGATTTTGCATTAAGAGAAAAAGAAGGGAAATTGAAAGAGCAGAACAACCAGGGACTTACCAGTCAATATTTGGCCAACCACCAAAGAAGGGAGAAAGATTTGAGAGAGAGTCGAGAATAGAGAAGAGATAAAGAAGATGCAAATTTTCGGTTTAAAACAACAGAGAAAGCAAATGCTGGAGACCCACAAAAAGAAAAGAAGAAGATGAGAGTTCGGCAAGGGTAAGGAAATATAGAAAGAAGGTGAGGAAGAGGGAGAAAAAACGATCTAGCAACCTACACAATTTAAGAGCCGCCTAACAAAATTGATATAAAAATTCTTATAAGACACAACTAGCATTCGGCTAGATATAAACAAAAAAATTGTCAGATGGCGAAAAAGAACAGAAGAGAAAAATAGAAAAGAGGTGGAACTATCGAATTGAGAGCACAAAACCCAAAAGAAATTTCGGCACCAAGTGGCCTAACCCTCCTATGACCGAATGGCTTAGGAGAGTCCTCATTCGGCACCACTACTACCACAACTTCCAACTTCCTCGATTCTCTCCTAATTTCCCTCTTCACCAAATTCAAACCGATAAATCCCTCACCCAATCCCACTATTCTCTCCTCAAATTTTGCTATTCACTCCCACACAACCACTCCACCCTCAGAGTTTCGGTCAGCCCCAACCACCTACCTTGCAAGAGCAGCAAAATATTACTCCCTTGCAATTAGGGTAGTTCGAACTCAAGGCCCCTAGGCACATACCAGATGCCATATGCCACATGACTAGCACGCCCTTCATGCCATGCAACATCCATATTAATTTAAAAGCCTATTAGCAGTAAACAAGGGTTTATTCAAAAAAAAGCCAAATTTTTTCTCTAAAGCCTTGGTTTGAACCCAGGTCCTCTTACACTACTCAGGACCCTAAACCACCACAAGACATAAACCACACGCAACATATCATGTCATTAAATTATTGAAAATTTGGGGCGTTACAAATCTACCCCCTAAAAGAATATTTCGGCCTCAAAATTTACCTGATCAAAACAGGTGAGGGTATTATTGTCACATCGCCTCCTCAGGTTCCCACGTGGCTTCCTCAGAACTGTGATTACGCCATAGCACCTTAACCAGTGGAACAGACTTCTTCCTCAGAACTTTCACATCGTGGTCTAAAATCTGAACCGGCTCTTCCTCAAAGGACAGATCTGGTCTAACCTCAATCTCCTCAATTGAAACGATGTGTGAAGAATTAGAGCGATATCACCTCAACATAGAGACGTAGAACACATCATGAATCCGATCTAACTCTGGAGGTAACACAAGTTGATAGGCAACTGGTCCCATATGTTTCAATATACGATATGGCCTAATGAACCTAAGGCTTAACTTGCCCTTTCGACCAAACCTCAATACTTTCTTCCATGGCGAGACCTTAAGAAACACCAAATCCCCCACTGAATACTCAATCTCCTTACGCTTTAGATCTGCATATGACTTCTGCCTGTCAGATGTTGCCTTTAGCCGATCTCGAATCAACCTCACTTTATCCTTGGTATCAGAAATCAACTCAGGGCCCAGAACATGCTGCTCACCCAACTTAGTCCAACAAGAAGGAGTACGACACCTACGACCATATAATGCCTCATAAGGTGCCATCTATATGCTAGACTAGTAGCTATTATTGTATGCAAATTCTACCAACGGTAAGTAATCCTCCCAATTGCCTTGGAAGTCTATCACACAACTCCTTAACATGTCCTCCAGTACCTGAATCACCCTTTCTGACTGATCGTCTGTTTGAGGATGGAATGCAGTACTGAAGTCCAACCTTTTACCCAATGCCTCGAGTAACTTCTCCCAAAATCGAGAGTGAAGCGAGGATTTCTATCAGATATTATAGAAATCGGTACCCTATGCCGTTGCACTATCTAAGACACATACAGCTTGGCCAGTTTCTACATTGAGTAATCAGTACAAACAAGTATGAAGTGGGTAGATTTCGTCAGTCGATCTACGATAACCCATACTGAATCCTTTTTAGTAGGCGTTAAAGGCAGCCTACTGACAAGTCCATAGTCACTCTCTCCCACTTCCACAACGGAATCTTAACTGGCTGAAGTAACCCTGTAGGCAACTGATGCTCCGCCTTAACCTAGTGACAAGTCAGGCCTTTACTCACAAAATCGATAACTTCTCGCTTAAGACCTAGCCACCAATATAATCCCCGAAGGTCTCAGTACATCTTATTCCTGCCAGGATGCATAGCATAAGGACTACTATGCGCCTCTTGCAGTATAGATTGCCTCAAATCAGTATCCTTCGGTATAAATAACTAGTGGTGTGGCCATCTCCGAGTCACTTGTAGCACCGACCCGCTTAAGGATTACCTGCACATATAGGTGGAAAATGTGAGTTTTTGAAAAATCAGTATGTAATCCATATTTGACAAGCAGTCAAACATACATTGTTGAACAGTCTGGGCCTAAGCCCATATCAGTCGTAATATCAGTATGGGCCTTACCCCAATTCAGTACAGTATCAGAAATGCATACAAAGTTCCTACCCATCCATCCTCTACACTTCACTCTGTCCAGCCCTACACTCTATGTGAGGATAAAATCGACCACCCATCCCTACACTCCAAAATATAGAACCGGTCTCAGCACTAACAGTATTTGCAATAGAGTTGGTAGTATATGCTTATAGCCTTTCAGTACACTTCCTCGAATATCGTATATCCCACCCCATGCAATGCAACATAATATAAATGTTCATATAATAAAGATGGCATGCTTAACAGTCATACAACATACAGGGGTATATTCGTCATTTACCTCATGGGGGTATAACAATCATTTCATAGATTAGGGTCTAGATATACTTACTGACCCGCCAGTAGGTCTATAGTAGTCACGAGTGACTCGTGCAACCTTAATAGTTTAAACAACGAAAAGGGCCCAAGCCCCTACTACAGCCCATGCGAGCCCACTCGCTTTTGTGGCCCATTAAGCTCAATTATGGCTTTGGCCATGTGACCTATCGAATTGAGAGCACAAAACCCAAAAGAAATTTTGGCACCAAGTTACCTAACCCTCCTATGACCGACTGGCTTAGGAGAGTCCTCATTCGGCACCACTACTACCACAACTTCCCACATCCTCGATTCTTTCCTAATTTCTCTCTTCACCAATTTTAAACCGATAATCCCCTCACCCAATCCCACTATTCTCTCCTCAAATCTGGCTATTCACTCCCACACAACCACTCCACCCTCAGAGTTTTGGTCAACCCCAACCACCTACCTTGGAGAGCAGCAAAATATTACTCCCTTACGATTAGGGTAGTTCGAACTCAATACCCCTACGCACATACCACACGCCACATGCCACCTCACTAGCACGCCCTTCATGCCATGCAACATCTGTATTAATTTAAAAGCCTATTAGCAGTAAACAAGGGTTTATTCAAAAAGAAAGCAAAATTTTTCTCTAAAGCCTAGGTGTAACACCCTTAACTCGTATCCGTCGCTGGAATAGGGTCCTGAGGTATTACTGAATAAAAGCACGAATTTGAACATTCACACAAGTCATATTCATATATGTAAATGAATGTTTAATTAATTGTTTATTATGAAATTATTAATACATAATACATAAAAAAAATTACAAATCAAATAATGAACATATTAATGATATTCAAATATCTAATAAACATCAATCATTTTTAAGTCATATTTCTATACATGTATAAATTAAAAACAAATCAAAATCTAACACAAGGCATTTTAGAAATTAGCTTGTACGGCATTAATAATCCATAAATGGTCAAATAAATTTCAAAGAATAAATAAAACTTATACACATTGTAATCATAATGAAATGGAACTATTACCGAACATCAATAATGATGCTAATCAACCTTAGCTCATATACTAAAAGTATACTTAATCATTTATTTATAGTTAACCATTTTATAACATAGTAGCGACTTGAATTGCACTCATTTTACATGCCAAAATGTATATACACAACTAATCTTTTTACCACCAATTCAGACATTTCAACATTACATAAAACACATATACTCTTGAATATCACTTGTCTAATACATGTTATACCTCAATTATCTAAATAACCATTATTTACCTTGTGGCCGATGCATATAAATCAAACTCCTTAACATTACATAAATTGAACATACCTTCTTTATTAGTCCAAACCAAGGTCAATTGTATACATAACCATGAGCATTAAAATAAACCATATTCATTGTTTAATTTTAACACAGCATATCAACCAACTTCACACATATTTATTTATATGCCATAGCCAAATCATTTTAACTAAAAGTAACATATCAACATGATTCATACTATAAGTACATCATGTCCAACTCTTTCAAACCACATCCAAATCATCAAGCAACTTCAATCACATAACACATATACTTCTATCCATGAATAACCTTAGCCGAACCATTCGCATGCATATCCTAAGTCGTCAACCATTTTTAAAGCATGTAGTAACCAACACAAATATTATACAATCATAGCACATAACCTCATGACTAAAATGAATTTAAACCATAATTAACATAACCGAATTTAAACGTAAAAGATTAGCCATTTTCGCAATGCTTAGATTATACAAAACCAAAATCCACCATTTCAAATTACAATCTAGCCTATACATGCCATAGGTTCAAAAATTCAGATTATAAAATATCAAAAACAGTCGATAGTGTGATAAGCTTCTCTAACGATTCTCGAGCTCAAAACTTGAACTCCAAAATCTATAAAACAGAGGTAAACATGAACACACACAGAGTAAGCTTTCATAGCCTAGTAAGTCATAAGCAAATAAACAAATTAATTACATAATCAAATATTTTAAACTAAACCAAATTATACTATCATAGTTACTTTAAATCTTAAGCTTACAAATTCATGTATTTCATCATCAAACAACAAAAATCACAAGCTTTCAACAATGACACAACTCAAAATATTCATCAAAAGAAAAAAATTCAAGCATGGGTTTTTTAGTACTCGAAGCAACGATCTCAAAAACGTAAAAATTATCAAAAACCGAGTAAAAATGAACCTTGAATCAACTTGGAAGATGGCTGAACCCTTGAAACCTTATTCTTTTATTTATTTTTTTCATATTTGGTCATGAGAAATAAAATAAAACTTTGGCTTTTTAATTATATGTTTATATTATATACTTATTATTACCTATTTTACTATTACAACCTTAGTAATAAAATTATAAAATCATATATAACATACCCATTACCGTCCATCCTTTCCTCAATTAGGCTAATTGCAACATAAAGGCTTCCATTTATAAAGCCACTAACAATTCAACCCTTATGCTTTTAACCATCAAATTTTTAATTTACGCAATTAAGTCTTGTTATTTAATCGGATACCTAAACGACAAAATTAAATAACGAAAATTTCACAAATATAAATTCACACAAAATAAACACAGAAAATAATTTTTAAATATTTTTCTGACTCGGATTCATGGTCCCAAAACCACCGTTCTAATTAGGGTCTAAATCAGGCTATTACAACTCTCTCCCCTTAGGGATTTTTGTCCCCGAAAATCTTACCAGTGAATAGGTTCAGATAACATTCTCTCTTTGCATCTTCTGACTCTCATGTTGCTTCCTCAACTCTGTGTTTATGCCACAGTACTTTAACTAATGAAATTTTCTTATTTCGTAATTTTTTAATCTCACGAGCCAGAATGCGAATCGGTTCTTCTTCATACGTCATATCGAGCTTAATCTCAATCTCAGATGGACTAATCACGTGTGAAATGTCAGACCGATATCTACAGATCATCGAAACATGGAATATTTTGTGGATCTTTTCTAACTCAGGTGGCAACAATAATCTGTAAGCAATTGGCTCGATACGCTCTATTACCTCATACAGCCCAATAAACCTCAGACTCAATTTGCCTTTGCGACCAAATCTGAGTATTTTCTTCCACGGTGAGACCTTCAAGAAATCTTTATCTCCGATCTAAAACTCTATATCCTTGTGTTTCAAGTCTGCATAAGATTTCTAACGGTCCGATGCTGCTTTCAGATTTTCACGGATTACTTTTCAGATTTTCATGGATTACTTTCACTTTCTGTTCAGTTTCTCTGATCAAATCAACCTCATGTATCTTATTTTCACTGAGCTTAGTCCAGTATAATAGTGTACGACATTTACTACTGTACAAAGCCTCATAAGGTGCCATTTTGATACTCGATTGGAAACTGTTATTATAGACAAATTCAATCAAAGGTAGATATCGTTCCCACGTACCTTTAAACTCGAGAATGCAACATCTCAACATATCCGCAAGTATCTAAATGATTCGCTCAGACTGGCCATCCATTTGCGGATGGAAAGCAGTACTGAAATGTAATTTCGTACCTAGTGCATCTTGTAGTTTCTTCCAAAACCGTGACATAAACCTCGAATCTCTATCTGAGACAATAGATATAGGCACACCATGTAATCTCACAATCTGAGAAACATACAATTCAGCCAGCTTATCCAGCGAGTAGCTTGTACGTATCGAAATAAAATGAGCTGATTTAGTTAATCTATCTACAACAACCTAGATTGCATCTTTCTTGTTTGGTGTCAATAGTAAACCATATACAAAATCCATCGTGACTCTGGCCCACTTCCACTTAGGTATCATAATTGGCTGAAGTAATCCTAAAGGTACCTGATGCTCGCGCTTTTACTTTTTGATGGACTAAACATCTTGCAACAAAGTCAGAAATGTCTCGTTTCATACCATGCCACCAATAAAGTTGTTTTAGATCATTATACATCTTTGTGCTGCCTGGGTGAACAGATAACCGACTACTATGAGCTTCATTCAAAATCGTCTGAATTAGCTCTAAATTTCTCGGTTCACATATTCGGTTTCTAAATCTCAGATAGTCCTCAGTATCCACTCTGAATTCTGAATCAACATTCAAATCACATTGAGCTCATTTTGCTAACAAATCATTATCAACTTTCTGGGCATCACAAATTTGTTGAACGAATAACGATCTTGCTTTTAATTTTACTATTATTGCGCATTCATTGCACATAAAACAAACAATAATTTTTGGTTTATAACATCAGTAACAACATTAGCCTTTCCCGGATGGTAGTCAATCACAAGCTCAGAGTCTTTTAACTGCTCTAACCATAAGGAATCACAAGATATCTCTGTATATTCTATTATTAGAACGTAGTTCAACCCGTTCATTGACACATGACTGAGGTTCGTAAACTCTTCATTCAATTTAGGCTAAATCAGAACTAATATTTTAATGGATAATGTCTTCGTGCAAAAGAAAGCTTCAACAATTAAACTAACTTTAATTTACCACAACATTTCTCAGATAGAATTGTTTCGATAGACATAATTCTGTATCAAATTCTCAGGAATACAAATTCTACTTCCATACTATCCTTCAGATCACACATGTACATTTAAAGTTGATTACCCGTCCGGTAGATATATTCAAACACATATGACCCAATCTTCCTTTAAATCTAATAATTCAGATCAAACTAAATCATTGGATCAGTCCTTTCGAAGAAATTCTTTCTTCTCGTTAGAAAGAATAATCCAGACATATCATTATACAGATGCCACAATCATCAAATAAAAATCATAATGTTATAATAAGATTATCATCTTACCCGTAAAAGTAGATAATGTCCTGGCTGTTAATAGAGTACCTGAACCCAGAAGAAAATCAAATATGATTTGAACAGCAACCAATGTAGAAACACAACTTTTATAACTATGAGAACGATGCTGCTGTACTCTCAAATTTCAGACAGATATTATGATTAAAATAGATATAACCATTCTGTCAGACAGAAATCTCTTACAAATAATCACACGGAATAGTGAGCTTTGAATAGTCTGATGCTGCACAGAATATCTGAGAATTACAACCCATATAGAATGATATCAATCCCAATGATATCCCAGAAAAGATCCAGAAAGAATAATTGTAACACCTCTAGCCCGAGTCCGATCGCCGGTTTAGGCTATGAGGTATTACCAAGCTAAACATTTAATTTTTCAATCACATAATCTAACAAAAAAAGTAGAAATCGAACTGAATACATACAGATTTATAAGTTATAAATGCCATTTTCGTACGGCCAAAATATTTACAATTACAAAACATATTTTTTCAATAGTCCAACCTATACATGCCATATCGAGACCAAGATATAACTGTACCAACAAGACCGATAGTACGATGAACTGCTGACGATCCCCGAGTCGGTGGCCAAAATCAACAATCTATAAAACTGAGATATAAGGAACAGAGTAAGCTTTCGAGGCTTAGTAAGTTTTAAGCATTTCAACAATTAAAACATGTCATTTAAATTGAACAATGAATGTTACCAAATTTGTATTCTAACTACAATCACTAGGCCAAATATACACAAGTATACCATACATAAAGACTATTGGCCGAATATATATACACAAGAAATTTTCAGCACATGTTTCACTTTACTTTATGGCTCATACAGCTAATTTAATTCACATATTTTCATATAATGGCAGACATCGATCGAATAGGTCATTTTTCTTATTCATAGATATATTAATCATTCACATAGTTATATCGTTGTTTGATACTAATGACTCACTTTGAAATCAATTCACATAACAGTATATAATACGTACCTGGTCATTACCATGTATCATACATATTCGATAATAGTTTACTTTGAACATTTGAATTTGTAATCTTATTCGAATCACCGGCGTTAAGCCTGCTAGGTTTCAAAACCCGAAACCAGTTACTAGCTCAAAGCCTGCGGAACTTTAAGCCCGAATATAGTACCAGCACTAAGCCTGCGGGATTTAACTCGGATATACATTACCAGCACGAAGCCTGCGGGATTTAACCCGGATATACATTACCAGCACGAAGCCTGCGGGATTTAACCCGGATATACATTACCAGCATGATGCCTGCAGGATTTAACCCGGATATATAATGTATCGAGAGCTAAGCATATTTACCCACATGATAATTCGGCTCATATCATATCATATTTGTACTTCACTTTCTTCATTCGAGTATGAGCACACAACGAAAACACACTTTCAATATAACTTTCGATTCAACACTTTTATGCAAGAACATGTAACCATTTCACTATCTCAGCTTAACTCCTAATATCCATTCGATTACATTCCATAAACTCAAGTTATTTATTAAACAACCTTATTCAAGTAGAGACAATAATTTGCAATTCATTTATCATGCTTATCTTATTACATCAATTATCTAATAACTGTAATTACTCAAAACTTACCTCGGATATTTTTGAACAGTTACGGATAGGCTATTCATTCACTTTCTCCTTTTCCTTATCTGGTCTAGTTCCTCTTTTCTCTTGAGCTTAATTTAAACAAATGAATTTGTTTAATCATTTCGAACATCAAAGGTCTTTTAAAGCACTTAACCCTTATACTCAATAATGAAACCAAACCATATACCTAATTATTTTATCACTTCACCTTAAGCACACATATTAACTATCATACAACCATTTCACATGCCAAGTTACAATGAATAAAAATACATACACACTAATAATTTAATTACCTATTTCGATCTTATAGGGTAACTTCAATACATCATGTTTATACAATTTGTCATACACGTACCACATATTTAACAAGCCGAAATTACTCTTACAAATTATCCATTATAATCATTTCATAGATATAAAACATAGCTCAAAAATCCTTAGCATAAATGCATATAATAACATCCAAATCATCAACTATTTTAACGCACATGACACATAAGGTTAACTAAAACTCCATTCAATTTTAAGATATTAACCCTACTAAACTCATACCATGACCATATCTAACCGAATTCAAATAGAGGATTAATTACAACCATGTATACACCAATATATAATTATAACATGCTTTAATATCTTATATATCCCATTCGGCCCTAACCACTCAAACTTAGCTTTCATATACAAATTTCATCTCATAATCAATTGTAGCAAATTACACATAAGTTACATTATTGCCAAACAATGACCGATTATGTATATCAAATAAATAGTTCACATAACACATAACTCAAATAACCAAAGTTCATATAACCCTAATGTCCAAATATGAATATCACTCAAATTTTCTTATGACTTAATCTTTTACTCCTTTTAGCCTAATATCCATTAAACATTTAGTTCACATACACAAGTAAAATCTCTCAAGACTTATTATATTTTCAAGTACACATCAAATCTATATAGTCGAATATATATATATTTATTTAGTTCATCAAACCGATATTTAATCCTATTTCCCCTAACACAATTGTATTCGGCAATGACCACAATCATTTAACCAACTAAAAAAAAATAAACCACAACATTTTAAATTCATCTTATTCTTCCCCCTTTTGACCGAATGAATATATATCAAATGAAAACTCAACTAAACAATAACATTTTTCTTTCCAAAATGCATATACACTCATACGGAAAATTTCAATTTGTACTTTTCAACCATGAATTCTACTCATTCAACCATCATTTAAGCTACTTAACAAATAACTAACATCTTTCCAAAGACTTATCAAAATAACACCAATTTAGCACTTGCCGAATGGACATTTGTTCATTGATTCATGAATTTAAACCATGGGTTAAATAAACTATGTACTTATCAATTTAATCTCATAATCAATTAAAATAAAAAATCACAATGCATACCTTAAATTGGGATAGCCTTGGCCGAATGCCTTGGTTTCTTCTTCAATATTTTCTTTCCCAAATTCGGCAATCAAGAAGAAAGATGAACATCTATTTTTTTTATCATCTTTTATTGTTTTACTAATTAATTTATTTCAAAAATAAAGCCATCACTTATTATAATACTAAAATAAAACATATATTATACATCAACCATCATTTATGGTCGGCACTAAACAAAATCGGTCCATTTGACATGCAAATCCCTCATGTCATCATTTCATGCATTATTTGGTACTTTAAAATTTACCTATCACACTTTCAAGTTTTATCACATGAGTCCTATCTTATAAATTTCACATACAAATGACCAGATCAAAGCATGAAACTTTCACACTTGCATTTACACATATAATAAACACAAAATTTAACAGTTAATTATTTTTATGACTCGATTTTGTGGTCCCGAAACCACTTTCCGACTAGGGTCAAATTAGGGCTGTCACAATAATGTAGCTCATTAATACTGAAATCCACAGTAACGGAAGCAATATAATCTTTTCACATTTTCAACATAACAATATCCAGTGGAAACATATTAGTAGCATTATATAGATTTTACCATCGACTTTAATACCCACACAATGGAATAAATATCAGAGTAAAATAGAGTAATGTTGAACATAACCCCAAACAAATCAACGATGCTTTCGTTTATAAACATGTTCAGCTAATGTTCTCATACGATAAGAATTCCTTCTGAAATTAAACAGTCATAGATACTTCTCAGAATAAATGTACACATAAAATGCTCAAAAGAAATTGTAATAACTATTTGATTGTGACCACTACACTCTGCCAGCCATACAATTCAAACATTATCCTTTCATTGACAGAAATTAATTCAGATAAGATTCCAATTAATACTTTCTTTAGACAACATACCTGAATAGGTCATTTAATTAGAAATAACTTCTTCTGTAACAGTGATTTTATATAATATGTATAATTTTAAGAACTATCCAATATCTCCTTTAATGCTACCTTCATTTGTTGACTCAATCTCTTTTCTGACGACATTTATAATCTTCTATACACGGACTTTTGTAATTCCACACTCTTGAGCTTATTCAACCCAAATCTTACAGATTTCACAGTAACATTTCATAAATAAGGGGGTTGAGGGTAATAAAGCCTCAAATTTAACTTACTCATAAATACACACACATACTTTCATAAATAGTCAATTCATTAATAATTTCACATTGTCCAAACATTTAATAAACATTTGCTTTTAATCACCTTTGTTCTTAGCACTTAATTCATATACCAACTCAAATCATTAATTCACAATCAAAACATTTCAGATAGTAATCACAACTCAAAACTCACATATCATAATCTATATGCTCATATAATTATAACATTTGTCAACATCAATATATCATACTCTTCGATCCAAACCTTTATGAGTTTCAACTCATCATCAACACATTTTCATTCAAATATTCGAGTACACATTCCGTACTATTAAAATTAGCATAGTTGAAAAACTTATCTGTCTCAACAAAATAATTTTTGTCAAAGTCAGGGGATATCACAATATCGCAGGTTAAATATGGCATGTATAGCTCTGATACCAATAAAATGTAACACCCCTAACCCGTACCTGTCGCCGAAATAGGGTCCTGAGGTATTACTGAATAAAAGTACGACTCTAAACATTCACACAAGCCATATTCATATATGTAAACGAATGTCTAATTAATTGTTAATCATGAAATTATTAATACATAATACATAAAAAAATTTACAAATCAAATAATGAACATATTAATGATATTCAAATATTTAATAAACATCAATCATTTTTAAGTCATATTTCTATACAGGTATAAATTAAAAACAAATAAAAATCTAACACAAGGCATTTTAGAAATTAACTTGTACGGCATTAATAATCCATAAATGGTAAAATAAATTTCAAAGAATAAATAAAACTTATACACATTTTAATCATAATGAAATAGAACTATTATCGAACATCAATAATGATGCTAATCAAGCTTAGCTCACATACTAAAAGTATACTTAATCATTTATTTATAGTTAACCATTTTATAACACAGTAGCGACTTGAATTGCACTCATTTTACATGCCAAAATGTATATACAGAACTAATCTTTTTACCACCAATTCAGACATTTAAACATTACATAAAACACATATACTCTTGAATATCACTTGTTTAATACATGTTATACCTCAATTAGCTAAATAACCATTATTTACCTTGTGGCTGATGCATATAAATCAAACTCAACATTACATAAATTGAGCATACCTTCTTTATAAGTCCAAACCAAGGTCAATTGTATACATAACCATGAGCATTATAATAAACCATATTCATTGTCTCATTTTAACACAACATATCAACCAACTTCACACATATTTATTTATATAAATACCATAGCCGAATCATTTTAACTAAGAGTAACATATCAACATGATTCATACTATAAGTACACCATGTCCAACTCTTTCAAACCACATCCAAATCATCAAGCAACTTCAATCACATAACACATATACTTCTATCCATGAATAACCTTAGCTGAACCATTCGTATGCATATCCTAAGTCGTTAACCATTTTTAAAGCATGTAGTACCTAACACAAATATTATACATTAATAGCACAAAACCTCATGACTAAAATGAATTTAAACCATACTTAACATAACCGAATTCAAAAATAAAAGATTAGCCATTTTCGCATGGCTTATATTATACAAAACCAAAATCCAACATTTCAAATTACAATCTAGCCTATACATGCCATAGGTTCGAAAATTCAACTTATAAAATATCGAAAACAGTCGATAGTGTGATAACCTTCTCTGACGATTCTCTAGCTCGAAACTTGAACTCCAAAATCTATAAAACAGAGGTAAACATGAACACACACAGAGTAAGCTTTCATAGCTTAGTAAGTCATAAGCAAATAAACAACTTAATTACATAATCAAATCTTTTAAACTAAACCAAATTATACTATCATAGTTACTTTAAATCTTAAGCTTACAAATTCGTGTATTTTATATGTACTTCCACATTTATATTATTCATGGCCGAATGAATACACACACATATATATATTTCATCCAATTTCCAAACTAAAATATCTTTATCATAACTAGTACATATACTCTTATATGCATAAATTCATAGGTCAAAGGATAGTAATCACATACATAATTATATTATATGGCAGAATACACATACATACATATAAGCAAAATACCCTTCAATTTCAAAGCTATATATCAATATGTGAGCACATATTCTTATACTCATAAATCAAAATATAGCTTCTTATGCATAGGCATGGTAATGACCGAATGAACACTTTTATATATATAAAGATACATTAACTAACTATCTTTCAATGGCCAAGCCAAAACACTTTTTTCATACCAAATACATATACACTTATATGCATATACACGTAAGACTAATTATAACAATCATACATATATTTATATCAATGGCCGAATATACTATCAATTGCATATATTCAAAAATAATTTCAATAATGTTCATATTAAATATTTACAAGACTGAATACCTTTTTCACATTCACATATATTTTTACTTTACTTCAAGCATGTTTTGCAACAAAGATTAAGTAACTTACTCACTTGATTTCAAATAGGTAATAAACCAATTCATACCTGATCATTTTAACTCACTTTTGCACATTTGATCACAACTTATCGATGCCCGATGAACCATTCAGAATTTGGATAGGACACTCAGATAATCACACATATATCGTACAATGCCAACGTCCCAAGCGTGGTCTTGCATGTAATCACATATCGATGTCACTATCCCAGACAGGGTCTTACCCGCACACATATGTCGGAGTCACATATCGATGCCATGGTCTTATTTGCACATCACATATCGAAATCCTATGTCATGACATATGTATCCTAGCTATTCCTAAGGTTCATACGGTGCTTTTGGACGTCGTAACTCGGTCGAAATGAATTCAGAAATATAGTAGCCAAGCTTGTATACATTCGACTATTGTAGGTATAAATTGACATATTTCATTTTAGCATATATAAGTTGCATTTAATTAAAATTAAGTATGTCTATTTGCTTATAAACTTACCTCAGACGATGTATAACGGAACGGGACAACTAGTCGACAACTTTCGTTTTTCCCAATCCAAATCTGATTTCTTTAGTTATTGATCTAAACATATTCAAATTAAACTCATTCAAACATATTTTCATTCAATTTAGTTCAAAAAAACATAAATGGAAAATTTCCATTTTACCCTTAACATTTACACTTTTTACAATTTAGTTCCTATTGCACAAAACACAAAATATAAAAAATTTCAACATACCCATGTTGGGCCAAATTTTACCCACTCTCATACAAATCCAAATATTTTATTTATTTCACATTTTAGTCCCTCAAAATTATTATTTTTTCAATTTAGTCCTAATTACTCAAAATCATCAAAAACTCTAATACAAAATATGTTAATCTAAAACATATCTTTCATATTTCATCATCAAACAACAAAAATCACAAGCTTTCAAAAATGGCACAACTCAAAATATTCATCAAAATAAAAAATTCAAGCATGGGTTTTGTAGTACTCGAAGCAACGATCTCAAAAACGTAAAAATTATCAAAAACCAAGTAAAAACGAACCTTGAATCAACTTGGAAGGTGGCTGAACCCTTTAAACCTTATTCTTTTCTTTATGTTTTTCATATTCTGTCATGAGAAATAAAATAAAACTTTGGCTTTTTAATTATATGTTTATATTATATACTTATTATTACCTATTTTACTATTATAACCTTAGTAATAAAATTAAAAAATCATATATAAAATACCCATTACCGTCCATCCTTTCCTCAATTGGGCTAATTGCAACATAAAGGCTTCCATTTAGAAAGCCACTAACAATTCAGCCCTTATGCTTTTACCATCAAATTTTTAATTTACGCGACTAAGTCTTTTTTTTTATTCGGATACTTAAATGACAAAATTAAATCACAAAAATTTCACAGATATAAATTCACACAAAATAAACATAGAAAATATTTTTTAAATAATTTTCTGACTCGAATTCGTGGTCCCAAAACCACCGTTCCGATTAGGGTCTAAATCGGGCTGTTACACTAGGTTTGAACCCAGGTCCTCTCACACTACTCAGGACCCATAACCACCACAACACGTAATCCACACGCAACATATCACGTCATTAAATTACTAAAAATTTGGGGCATTACAGGTAGGATTTTCTGATTGCATTTCTATTACTGTTACTAAGATGGGCTAAGGCCCACACTGATACTGTTAATGTATTGGGATAAGGTCCTAAATAAGATTGAACTGCTACGGAATCGGGCTTAGGCCCAAACTGTATCTGCTTACTGTACGATTGTTTGTTGTTAAAGGATTACACACTGAGTTTTCGTAAACTCACCCTTCTGCTCTCCTGTGCAGGTAATCCTTAGGTGGGTCGGTGCTGCGAGGGACTCGATGGGGGCCACACGTCTGCTTTTGCTGCTATTTTAAAATTTTGTTCTTAAAGTTCTTTTTTTTAACTTGGGTTTCAGTTATGTAATAAGGCCTCTTAAAGTTTTTCCTTAGTTTGGGAATTTATTTACTTTAAATCATATCTGTTAGTAATAGGCCGCGGTTTTACCAAAAAGAATACATGCTTTCAAAACACCACACTATCATAACAAATTTAAACAAACTTTGTTTTAAAAGTACAATTACAAACTAATATGAGTAACACTTTTCTATATCAACTTGGGTTTTAACAACGAACAAAGAACGATAAATTTTCATAAAGATCACAATGATATTTTTATATAGAACGGATTTTTCCAACAGAACTACGTTTTTCGAATACACTTCAATGTGACATCACAGATTTGGCCATAACGTCTAGGTTGGGTTTGGGGTGTTACATTTAGTGGCATTAGTCAGGTTGCAAAACTCGGCTGTGGATTTGGGTTTTCTAAAAACAAAAATTTCCAAAAGAACTGCTTCGAATAGTTGAAAAGTATTTTTGAAGTGTTATTCTTGAATGTGTGGTCTACTAAGTCTCTGGGGCCGATTCTGTAAGTCCTCTAAAGCTGTTGCTTGTTTAATACTGAGACTATGTAGGCAACAGGCTATACTGAAATGTTTGACTTAGAGTAAATTGAAGCTGTAGTGAAACTGCGATCTGTGAAATACAAAATTCTAGATTGCTGATAATATTTACCATAAAATATCCTGTAATAAATACTGGAACTGTAAACTGATGTATAAAATTTTTAAAACAGATAATACATAAATCGATAATGAGCACTAGAGGTACTTATGGAAGGGGTACAAGAGGCCACGACGGAGGCTGTAGAGGTGCTCCAGCTGGGTTTTCAGCATCGGGTCATATGCCTAATAATGAAGCTAGGGAGGCACCAGCTTCACCTGTGATTGAGATTGGGTCACACGAATGTACAGCTGGGGACGACGCACTATCCCAAGTTATGCTACGAATTCTGGAAAGGGTCGTTGGGCCTAATATTGTTACTGTGGGCCGTGGGTCAATGACGGAATGACTTAGGTCTAATGGGGCTAAGATTTTTAGGGGAATTGCTGGAGTTGCCCCTAATGTGGCTGAATATTGGATTGAGGCCACAGAGCAAATTATGTATGATCTCGACTGCACCCCAGGATAGAAACTAAAAGGTGCAGTGTTGTTACTATGATATGAAGCCTATCAATGGTGGCTTACAGTTAAAGAGGGTACTCAGGCCGTCCGATTGACTTGGAAATTCTTCAAAACTGCATTTGAAGGGAAATATGTGAGCGCTAGTTATGTGGGTGCCCGGAGGAGAGAGTTTCTGAATTTGACTCAAGGGGATAAATCAATAGATGAATATGAGTCTGATTTTTTGCGACTTAGCCGCTATGCATGTGGGATGGTGGCAACTAAATATGAGCGCTGTGTTCGTTTTGAGGATGGCCTCAGAGATGATCTACGAGTTCTTATAACTCTATAGAGGGAGCGAGATTTTGCTGTGCTAGTGGAAAAGGCAAAAATCATCGAGGATGTGAAGCGTGCTGAGTGTCAGAATCATGAGAAGGACAAGGGAAGGAACAAGAGGGTTTGGGAGCCCTCAAGTTCAGTTGTGAGGCCTAAGAAAAAAGCCAGAGTTGATAGGCTAGTCAGAGTTGGGCCCCCTGTTGCTACTTTTGGGTCACAACATTGTGTTGATTGTGGGAGGCGCCATCAGGGCGAGTGTTGGAAATGGATAAGGGCATGTTTGAGGTGCGGATCTTTGGAGCATCGCATCAAAGATTGTCCACGGATGCCCGATCAGATGCAAGCTACAGGTATGGGTATTGTTCAGCTATCGAGAGGTATTCAACAGCCACCGAGAGGCCATGGTCAGGCTAGAGGTGGAAATGGTTTAGGTCGTGGTCGTTGAGCACCGGACAGAGGTGCTGATCATATTGAAGTGAGGCAGCCAACACTGGTTTACGCTGCACATCGCCGAGAAGATAGAGATGCTCCAGGTGTTATTAAGGTATGTTCTTTATCCATAATGTACCTTATACTACATTGATTGATGTTGGGTCTACGCACTCGTATGTAGCATGTACTGTATTTGAGACTTTGGGTGTGATGGTTGAAAACACTACGACTGAGGTTACTATGTTGAGTCCATTAGGGCAGTCAGTGAGAGTGAATAAACTATTTAAGGATGTACCTTTGGAGGTTCAAGGAATGATTTTTTTAGGGATTTAATGCAACTTCCTTTTGCAGAATTCGACTTGATATTGGGCATGGACTGGCTGGTTAAGCATCAGGTGAATTTGAACTGTACTGCAAAATGGGTGGTATAGAAAACTGAAAAGGGTGATGAGGTAGTTGTGATTAGAGAGCGTTAGAATTATCTGTCAAATGTGATTTCCCCACTTAGAGCGGAGAAGCTGGTTCATAAGGGTTGTGAGGCGTATCTAGCCTACATCAGTGCTTCGAGTTCTGAGGTCGCGTCTGTTAAAAACATCAGAATAGTTAAGGACTTTCCGTGTAACACCTCAAACCCCCCGGATGTTATGGCCGAATCTGGTGTGTCACATTAAATTGTTTTAGCGAAAACCATGTTTTCATTGAAAACCCTTCTTAAAATAAAAGAAACCTTAATTAACTTAAAAAAAAATACCTTTCAGTTGCAAAAACCTTGTTTGAAACATTTGATTTAAGAAAACTTATCATTTAAAAAATTTAATTGTGGAAACATAGAAAACATACTATAATTTAGAAAACCCATGTTGAACTTCTTGTAATTACATTGAAAATAATAATAATTCAAGTAATAATAACACAATGAAAACCTTATTACAATCTGGTCTGGAACATACTTAAAAAGAAGAAAAAACTTAAATGCTTAAAAAAAACCCAAGTCCAAATCATCTTGCTAGCTGGCCACCCAGAGTCATTCCAAACATTGAACCTTCTACTGAGCATCACCTGAAAATAAAATAAAAGAGGGGATGAGTTTTCGCAAACTCAGTGTGTACAACCCTCGACAAGAACAAGCATTAAAAAAAACAACATCATTCATCAATCATGCAATGCAATCCCATCCAAATTATCCATCCGCTACTCACCGGCTCCGTCCCTCGTCGCACCATGTGGGGATACAAATATCGACCCACCCAACCCACACACCATGGTAGCTCGATTGCGAAACTACCTTATTTACATATTGGGCTTTGAAAGCCGTCGGTGGATCCACGATAGTCAAGTAACCATGCGATCCTCATATACTTCCTCCGTTACATAATTCCCAACCCATATGTCACCTAAGCAGAATATCATATGGATGCATGTTGCATCCACAAAACTTACATTCAACACCTAGGGGTATTTTGGTCATTTTCACCCTTAGAGGCATTTTGGTAATTTTCTCTTAACTATAGTTTTCACTTATCTTCGCCCGTTAACAAGTCCCGTGAGCTAAGATGAATGAATACTATGCACCAGGTAGGATTCCAGAGAAGAAGAGGTGGGTCACTAAGATCGCTTAAGTACCAAGCTCTCCCTAGATCCAATCCTAGACATGCATATACCCGTTGCCACACCTTAACCCTTTGACTTGTCCATGGTCGCAATATATTAATTAAGTGTGGATATCATATACTAGGCCCAAAACACCTTACAGAGCCCAATCAAATTCACATACCTATATTTGGCCCATTAAGCCCAATCATATTCATATGGCCCATTAGGACCAAATCACATTTATATGGCCCGTTAGGCCCAGTTACATTTATATTCATGCTCACATACAAATTCCTATCACATAGCATCAATATTTAGTTTTGCCTATTATGGGCCCAACAGCCCATCGGGCCCATTTAGCCCATTTCGGACCATATGGCCAAATCAAAACCCAAGTCCACGAAATCGCTCGTGGGCCTCAGGCAACCTATCAGTTTCCCCCTTACGAGTGTTCGCGCACTTGCAAGACTACCGTAGCCAAACTTTCGACTTTTCAACATTTCGGCATTTCGACTTTTCGGCTTTTGCCGATCTACTTGTGTGTGAAATGTATGTACACACCTAGTAAGCAAACGTGCTGCGATTCCCTTAGTCGCCAACCTACCAACGATATCACCCTTCAATTAATCGTATGCTTAATACTTATTTACTCAAAAATCGAAAACTCATCTTAACCTTACCTTGAACCCAATCCTTAATCGCTTTTTCCTTAATCACGTATTTCCTAGATATGCACAAATCTTAACTATTAAAACCCGAATAATAGGTGACTCGTATCCAACACAAGTCTCCTTACCATAACTATGACCATTCGGCCACCCTAGCCAATGGGAGAAGAATATTTACCAAAACCACAACACCTTAAGGAGCAATTCAGCAGAGGGCTAAAAACCAAGATCCAATACTAATTCCCTACCAAAGTTGATTAGAAAGAGTGAGGGACAATAATCGATACTAAACAAAAAAAATCGATTGGAAGAGCAATACTTACACTAAATTCGGTCAAAAAGTATTCAGCCCTTAGAAGATTCATTTTTTTGACTTTTCAAACTAAGTATGGTGAATAAGGTTTATCTGGTACAGATTAAAGAAGAAGAGTAGTAGAAGAAATCGACAAAAAAGATTGTGTAGAGGAGAATAGAAATCGGTAAAAAGAAAAGAAAGTAAAATAGAGGGTTTTTGGCTTTTTGGATCTTGAAGAGAAAAGGGTTTCTGGCACAAAGTGAAGGGAAATTCGTCATTAGCATTTCAACCCTCTCATTAGGCACCTATTTGTAGCCCTATAGCCAAATTCTTCAAGCCCAAGTTCCCAATTCGGCTCCACTTACTCCTCACTTCTCATCTCCTCGTTTTTCTCCCTGATAACCCATTGATCCTTTCCTTAATTTTCTCTTCTGAACACTCCCCTAATAGTCCATCTTCACACCACTTCCATCCTTCTAGAAAGCTAAAATTAAACTCCCAAAATACTAAGCTAGTATTCGAACCTTGGACCTCCTTGCTAGCTACTAACGCCACCTCCCTACTCCCTAAGTGGCGTCACTTAGCCACTCCTCCACAAGGCTTTTTGATGCCATTTTTCCCCTATTATAATTTAAAAGCCCAACAACTTGCCAACCCTAATTCTTTTAACAATTAAACTATAATTTCTTCTACCCTTTGATTTGAACTCAAACTTAATTAAGACCTACTATAATTATCACTTGGCTTGGAATATAAAACACAATTTTTATCAAAATCAAAAATAAAGAAGTTCAAGATTTCAAGATTTTTGGGTTTCGGGATTTTTGAGGAGTTACATTCCGGACGTCTTTCTCGATGAGTTACCTGTGTCACCTCCAAACTGCGAAGTTGAGTTTGGGATTGAGCTTCTATCGGGTACAGCTCCAGTGTCCATCACCCCTTATAGAATGGAACCAAAGGAGTTTGGGGAGCTTAAAGCTCAGATTCAAGAGTTACTGGATCGAGGGCTCATCCGCCCTAGTGTGTCTCCGTGGGGAGCATCGGTGTTATTTGTAAAAAAGAAGGATGGATCCATGCGTATGTGCATCGAATACTGACAACTGAATAAATTGACTGTTAAGAATAAGTACCTTTTACCAAGGATTGATGATCTATTTAATCAATTCCATAGAGCTTTGATTTTCTCTAAGATAGATATTCAACCTAGGTACCATCAACTGAGGGTCAAAACGACTGATGTTTACAAGACAGTGTTTAGGACTCATTATGGTCATTACGAGTTCCTAGTGATGCCATTTGGACTGACGACTGCACCAGCAACTTTTATGGATTTGATGAACCGAGTGTTCTAGCCCTATCTAGACCGATTCGTGGTGGTGTTTATAGATGACATTCTAGTGTATTCAAAAACTGAAGATAAGCATGATGCACGTCTCTGACTGGTTCTACAAATTTTGAGGAAAAATAACTGTATGCTAAATTCAACAAGTGTGAATTCTGGCTATGAGAGGTAACTTTTCTGGGTCATGTGGTATCTGCTGAGGGGATTAGGGTAGATCCTCAGAAAATTGAAGCCATTCTGCATTGGAAGCAGCTTAAGTCAGTATCTGAGATTCGAAGTTTTATAGGTCTGGCAGGGTATTATAGATAGTTTGTTGAGGGGTTTTCGTTGATTGCTGCACCTCTGACTAAGTTGTTGCATAAAGGTGTACTATTTGACTGGACTAATAAGCAGCAAGAAATTTTTGAGAGGCTTAAAAAAGTTCTGTTGAAGTCCCCATCTTGATTCAGCTATGGGAAAGAGTTTACTGTCTACAGTGATGCATCACATGTTGGTTTAGGTTGTGTGTTGATGCAAGAAGGTAAGGTGGAGGCGTATGCGTCTTGACAGCTTAAGATGCATGAGGCAAACTCTCCAACACATGACTTGGAGTTGGCTGCAGTGGTATTCGCATTGAAAATTTAGAGGCATTACCTGTACGGCGAGAAGTGTATTATATATACAGATCACAAGAGCCTCAAGTATCTCCTCACTCAGAAGGAGTTAAATCTTAGGCAGTAAAGATGGGTTGAGCTGCTTAAGGATTATGCGATTGAATACCATCCCGGTAAGGCTAATGTGGTGGCCGACACACTAAGCCATAGGGCTATGACGGATCTGAGGGCAACATTTGCTCGTCTCAGCTTATTCAATGATGGTAGTCTATTGACAGAACTTCAGGTTAAACCGACGTGGATTGAACAAATTGAGGGTAAACAGTTAGAGGATGAGTCACTGGATCCTCGTTTTCGGCAGGTAGAAAGTGGGGAAACTTCAGACTTTGGATTGAATAGCGAAGGGGTATTTTATTTTTGTGGAAGAATCTGTGTACCGAAGGATACTGATTTGAGGCCGTCGATACTGCAAGAGGAACATAGTAGTCCTTATGCTATGCATCCTGGCGGAAATAAGATGTACCGAGACCATCGTGAGTTATATTGGTGGCCAGGTCTTAAGCAGGAAGTTATTGATTTCGTGGGTGAATGCCTTACTTGTCAGCAGGTTAAGGCTGAACACCAGTTACCTTTAGGGTTTCTTCAGCCAGTTAAGATTCAGTTGTGGAAGTGGGAGAGAGTCACTATGGACTTTGTTACTGGGCTGCCCTTAATGCCTACTAAGAAGGATTTGGTATGGGTCATCGTGTATCGATTGACCAAGTCTGCCTATTTCATATTGGTTACTGATTTCTCGTTGCAGAAACTGGCTAAACTGTATGTGGCTGAGATAGTGAGATTGCATGGGGTACCGGTTTTCATAATATCTTATAGAGATCCTCGCTTCACATCTTGGTTCTAGAAAAAGTTGTACGAGGCTTCGGGTACAAGGTTGGACTTCAGTACTGCGTTCCATCCTTAGACAGATGGTCAGTTGAAGAGGGTGATTCAGATACTGGAGGACATGTTAAGAAGTTGTGTGATTGACTTCTGAGGTAGTTGGGAGGACTATTTGCCGTTAGCAGAGTTTGTGTATAATAATAGCTACCAGTCTAGCATAAAAATGGCACCTTATGTGGCACTATATGGTCGTAGGTGTCGTACTCCTTCTTGTTGGACTGAGTTGGGTGAGTGGCGTGTTTTGGGTCCTGAGTTTGTTGCTGATACCGAGGACAAAGTTAGATTGATTTGGGATCGACTGAAAGTAGCTTTAGACAGACAGAAGTCGTATGTGAATCTAAAGTGTAAGGTGATTGAGTATTCTGTGGGGGACTTAGTGTTTCTCAAAGTCTCACCATGTAATGCCCCGATTTTAGGCCTAGAAGTATTAAGTCTTGAGCATGGGAATAGTTAGGAGGCTGCACGTAAAAGTTTAGTTGTGCAAGAAAGTGACACAATTGTATGTCTGGCTTACTGGAAGTGTCTGGGAAGTCATGAGTTCAAGCCTTAGCTTCCACAAAAATTTTGCTTTTAAGGATAAAACCCCTGTCTTTGGCTAGTAGGGTTATAAGTTTATTTTGGTAAAAACATGACAGAATGGGCCTACTGATCTAGTGGATAGTGGCGTGTGGAATGTGTTAGTGGTTTGAGGTTCGAATCCCTACTTGTGCAAATGGAGATTATTTTTGCTGGTTGCCATGGGAGGAAGTTGTGCTTGACCGAAACACCAAGGAGTTTGAGTGAGTTTGAATGCAGTTGTTATAGGACGAATTTAGGGAGCGAAAAGAGGGACTTTCAGTTGTTGATGTTTGTGACCAGGAGGGTTTTTAGGAGGAAATTGGGGAATTCGAATTTGATGGAAGAGTTGTACCGAGTTGGTACTCTAATCATGGGGAATTCGACTTTGGTATGTGGCTACTCAAGAATTTCGTCTAAGTTATCCATTCTCTCAAAATTTTAGATTTTGGATGTTCATTTTTCCTTTTGGGCGTTTTGGTTCTTTCTGCTTTTGGTGCCGAATTGGTTCTTTTGGTTTTTCTGCTCAATATCTTTCTTTTGGGGGCGAATTGTTTCTAAAGACCATTTGGAGTTTTTCTCAAACTAATTTATTTCGGGTTAGTTCTTCCCTAAAGTCTTTTGCTACTGATTGCTTTCTTCTCTTCCTCTTTCAAACCTTGGCCGAACACTCTTCTTCTTCCTATCTTCAAAATTGGTTTACTTCAGCTGATCCTTTTCCCTTCTATTCTTTGCTCCTTCTCTCTATTCGATTCTTCTATATTTATAGATCCCCACTCTATTCACATTACTACCTTGATCGATTATTTTTTGTCTCTTCTTCCTCTCTTCATCTTAGTTATGGTAGTCGAATACCCTATTCTCTCTTTCTATACCTTCGGTTTTGGACTATTGTTATTCAATTAATCAGGTGTGAGGAGTGCAAATGTTCCATTTTGCTGCTATCAATTGAGTGCTTCCGGCTCTAGTGGGTGTAGGTCAAATATTCTTCCTTCTAGTTTAGACATTACATTTTTGGAAACCCTTAAGGCCTTGTGATTAGATCTTTTGCAATGGTTCCAGGGTGATCAATCTAAGTAAGTGATAGGTGGAGTACTCGTGGGCTATTCGCATGTCTTCATGAACAAGGTCTGTAACCACACTACTTTAAACGTAGATTGACAAAAGCCAGAAAAGTATGACCCTTGACGCTACACGAGCGTGGGCTTGCACGGGTGGTAACCCCAAACGCATAAACGTGAGTGTTTGATCGTGAAGGCCACCATGAGCGTTTTCATGGGCTTAGGCTGATCTGGGCCACGATGGGCTAAAATGGGCCCATAAAATGACCAAAACACCCCCATAGGGTAAAGTGACCGAAATACCCTCATAGGGTAAGATGATCGAAATACCCCTATAGGGTAAGATGATCGAAATACCCCCGTAGGGTAAGATGACCGAAATACCCCATAGGGTAAGATGACCAAAATAACCTCATAGGGTAAGATGACTAAAATATCCCTGTAGGGTAAGATGATCGAAATACCCCTATAGGGTAAAATGACCGAAATACCCCTATAGGGTAAAATGACGGTAATACCCCTATAGGGTAAAATAACTGTAATACCCCTATAAGGTAAAATGACTTATTTGCCCTACGATATTTATGATTGTATTTGAGCATGCCACGTTATATGTATGTTGCATCCATGTAAGATATTATGATACGATGCAGGACATGTTGCATGGGGTTGGGATTGTTATTTTGGAGGAAGTGTATTGTACTGATATGGTCGCATGGGTCGCCCAAGACGACTGTGGACCTACTGATGGCTTTAAGCCTATTATTGCCAGCTCTGCTCCAAATACTATTTTAGTATCACAACCGGTACTATTTTGGAGTGTAGGGCTGGGTGGGTTGATATTTTCCCCACATGGTGTGTAAAGCTGGTACGAAGATGGTGTGTAGAGGCTGGATTGGGTTGGACTTGCATCGCATTTCTCGATATTGTGCTATTTAATCGATCTTTGCATCATTTACTATTATTGCATTGCATTCTTATTACTATAATAGGCCAAGGCCCGAGCATATGACTGCTTCTGTATTGAGATGGGCTAAAGCCCAAACTGATATTGCCATTGTTACTGATATGGGCTTAGGCCCATGCTGTATTTGTTCACTGTAAGCTTGACTATTTGTTTATTAAGGGTTTGCACACTGAGTTTTCGTAAACTCACCCTTCTGTGTATTTGCACAGGTAATCCTTAGGTGGATCGGTGCTGCGAGGGACTCAAAAGTGGCCACACAACAGCTTATGCTCTCATATTTGTCTTGTAATTTATGAGTAGTTTAATTTGCGTATTTTTATGTAATAATGCCTCTATGGTTTTAACTTTTAATTTGGGATTTTTACTTGCTTTGATATATCCTGCTAGTTGTAGAAAGAAGACGTGTTTTCAAAAGATAATTGTTGTTCAAAAATACCACGTCTTCTTAATATAATTTTAAAGCTTCCGAAACAAACATAGTTTTAAAGTGTAATAACAATATAATATGATTTATAAATTTTAAATGGGCTTTCCAATGAAATTATGGTTTCAAAAAACACTTCAATGTGACACCGCTAGATTCAGCCATAACTTCTAGGCCGGGTTTGGGGTGTTACACGCCACGGAAGAAGGCTCTAAGGTTTGGTTGGAATGGCAAGTTAAGCCCTAGGTTTATTAGGCCTTACCGTATATTGAAATGTGTGGGACTGGTTGTCTATCAACTTGAGTTACCTTCTGAATTAGAGAAGATTCACGATGTGTTCTACATCTTTATGCTGAGACGATATCGTTCTGATCCTACGTACATCGTCTCGACTGAGGAGATTGAGGTTAGGCCAAATCTAACCTTTGAGGAAGAGTCGGTTCATATTTTAGATCGTGATGTGAAAGTTCTGTGGAGGAAGTCTGTTCCACTGGTTAAAGTGCTATGGTAGAATCGCAATTCTGTGGAGGCCACGTGGGAACTTGAGGAGGCGATGCGACAACAATACCCTCATCTGTTTTGATCAGGTAAATTTTGAGGATGAAATTTTCTTTTAGAGGGTAGAGTTGTAACACCCCAAATTTTAAGTGATTAAATTTGTATGTTATGTTGCTTATTGGCTTGCTTGCTTTATTGGTTATGTGTCCTGAGGAGTGTTGGAGAAGTCCTGAGTTCAAGCTTTGGCTTGTGCAAAATTTTGTTTTTGCTTGAATAAACCCTATCTCTTGATAGTAGGGTTCTTAAATAAATATGGTAAGGATGTGTCATAAAAAGCTTGCTGGTTCAAGGGATAGTGGCGTGTTATTTCTTCTAAGAGACTTGAGTTCGAATTATTGCATGCATAATGGGATTAATATTTTTGCTGAGCTGGACAGCTACAATTTGTGTTCCATTAAAAGTTTGAGTAGTGGGAAGGTTGGAGGGATTTTAGGAGGGGATTTAGGAACTGGATAGAGGAGTGTTCAGTTTGAATGAGTGTGAAGAGATTTGGGGAGGAAATCATGGGGAGTTAAGGGAAGAGAAGAAGTTGTGCTGAATTTGGGATTGTGGGCACATAGAGTTTTAGCTGAGTTTGGCTCTTTCTCTAATTTTGATTTCTGTGTGCTTTTCGGGTTTCTTTTGCTTGGTCTGATTGTGTTGGTTTTCCCTTTAGGGTATTGTGCAATTTTGCCTACTTTGATTTTTGAAAACTGTTTCTGCTAATGATTCTTGCTCCTTTTGGCCGAACTCTCTCTTTTTCCCTCTTTCTCAACTGTGTTTTTGGAACCGAGTGCCTGTTACTCTTTTCCTCTCTTCATCTTAACTGTTGTAGCCAAATATTCTATTCCCCTTCTATTCTTTTGGTTTTTAGCTCTTGGTTTAGGTCGATTCTCTTCTCCTTTTCTTTCCCAATCGGTCAGTGTTCCTTGGACGAATATCTTATTTTTTTTTTTACTCAAAACTCTTTCTTCATTGAAACTAAAGGCTAAGTTGAATAATTCTCTTTCTTCTTTTGAGGTTCTGGGCTATTATTTTTCATCTTGTGTGGGTAAGTGGTAAATCTTTCTCTCTTTCGGTCACACTAAGAGTTTCATCTAACATCTTCCGGTGTTGTTGTTTCCTGATTAAGGTACAATCATTCTATTTTGCATATGTTATCTTGTGTATTCAGCTCTGGTATGGGTATAGGCCTATTACTTCTATCAGCTATTCTTAGTTCTACGTGGTGGTAAGTTTTTGACATTTTGGTTATAGTTATTTTCATTCATGGTGAAAGTTAATAAGATTAGGATACAATGCAGATTGTGTCAAAGATTTGGAAGTCAATTGTGATCATTAGTTTTGAAGGGGGAGTAAACCGTATTTGCTCAAACAAGGTAGGTAACGTGTACTATACTGAGGATTAAGAGTTTGTAAGAGGGTGTTTAACTCGAATGATTTAAGGACTGACATTGGGTCGTGATTGAATCTAGGTTGGTGTTCGTAGGGATTGCGCTCTTTTCACAAACAGGTGTGCAATCACATTGCTTTAATCGTAATTTGGAAAAAGTTGGAAAATATGGCTAGTGTCGCTACATGAGCGTACGCTCGCTTGTGTGGTGAGCCGAATGCACAAAATGTGGGTGTTCGATCGTAGAGGCCACCATGGGTGTAACATCCCGAAATAGGGCCTAAACGGAACAGTGGTTACGAAATCAAAAATCCGAGGTAGAAAAATTTATTTTATTATTATTTTGAGGTTCATGATATGATTCCATGATTGTGCGAAAATTTCGTGATGAAATTCTATGCATAAAATGCTTAATTTGAAGTTAGGGACTAAATCGAATAAGTTGCAAAACTTGCATTCTAGAAGTTTCTAGTATGAAATTGCTTTGAAATATTAATTAGGAGGTCTTAAATAGCAATTTGACCAATTTTAAGTTCATGGACAAAAATTAGGATATGGAAGGAATTTTTGAAAGTTTAGTAAGGAAGGGCATTTTGGTCATTTGTATATTAAATGAAATAGTATGGGAAAAATAACACAAAATGGTCATCTTTCTCATATGTTGCTGCCGAATTTCGCTCTCTCCATAGCTAGGGTTTCTTCAACTTTCAAGCTTCATAGTAAGTGATTCCAAGGCCCGTTTTTAATGATTTTTACGTTTTTGAGATCCAGGTAGCTCGATAAAGCTTATGCTAGCAATAATTTCAGTTAGGGTTCATATTTGGAAAAATACCCATAGGTGAAAAGTGTTTATTTTGATGTTTTATGATATAATATGAGGTCTTAGATTATGTTAGACAACTTGTGCTACTCGGTTTTAGGTAAAAATGAGTAAAATGGCTTAATTGGTAAAATACCTAATAGTCATAAGTGCATGTTAGAGTATGAATTTGATGCTGCCATAGAAGAGAAAAATGATCAGCATGTTATAAAACATAAGAAAATAGGTTGAAGTTTAATTTACGAGATTTGGGGTAAAAGTGTAAATATGCAACAGTTTATGGGTAAAAATGTAATTTTTCTAAAGTTTGAGTAAAGGACTGTTTTGATAAATGTGAATATTAAATAAGTTAAATTTGCTATTATAGATCAAGAAGAACGAAACTCAGGAGTAGATCAGGGGAAAAGAAAAGTAAAGGACTAAATTGTAAAGTTTAGTCACATTTTATATCGAGGTAAGTTTGATAAATAAATGCAATATTCTTATATTTTACATTATTATTGTTAATTTCCAGCATTTATATACTTATTTTTTTAGAATATTTAAAGTCGAATTAAAGCTAAGTAGTAGAGAGAAAAAACATTAGGAAGCCCTATTTGAACCTTAGGAATATTAGGATATTGGGGTTGACAGACGGAGACGAAAATGAGCCATGTAAGTCCATATCAGATATATGGCTTTGGAGACAGGAATGAGCCATGTAAGCCCATATTATATATATAAATATGGCATTGGAGATAGGAACAATTCATGTAAGTCCATGTCGAAGACATGGCATTGGCAAGACATTGATAGACAGGAACGACCCTAGTATCCTTAGTATTCCGAGTGGTTCATCGGGTCATTGTATATGTTAAATCATAGTGAATTATCAGCAAAAAGGGGCGGTAGATTATATTTATGAATAGTGAAAGGTCAAGTAAGAAAGAAGGTTAGTGAGTAAAGAAGAAGGTAGAAAATGAAAAGTAAAGAAAGTTTATGAGGCTAGGTGACTTGATGTATAATTATTCACTATGTTGAATGTTGTAATTTATTTGCTTGTAAGCTTACTAAGCCTAGTGCTTACTCTCTTTTTTTCTTTTTCTTATAGTTTTTATCAAGCCACTCGAGAATCGAAGGAAACGTCGGAGATCCGATCATACTATCGAAGAAATTACATTGGTATAGTTAGACGTTTCGTTTTGTGTATGGCATGTATAAGAACTTGGTTTCTTTTGATATGATATGATCAATGAATGATGTGTAAATATTTTCTAGTGATTAAGTAGTAACTATCACATGAAAATTATGAAAAATGTGAAAGTAACTTAAAAACAGATTCAAGTATCAGAAATAACGTGATTTTGAAAAATCACAAAAATTTGTAGAGACATGGTTTGATAGGGAATAATATATGAAATTAAATCTCATTGTGTCTATTTTTATATGGAATAAGCAAAGCAGGTAAAGGTTTTGTATTTTATAAGATATCTGAGTTTTAGTGAAATAGGGCCAGAGCGATTTTTGGATCCCATATTTCAACTTTAGAAATTCACCATAAATTGTATAAAAATAATTAGAAGTAATACTTTATATGTACAGATTTCTTATTGAGTCTAGTTTTAATACAAACAAACTTAATAGTGATTGAAATTCTGTAAAGAGAGATATCTGATTCGAAATACACAGAGGTCAGAGCAGTCGAATCCTGAAACAGGGGAGATTTTAACTAATAAAATGTACTAATTGGCCTAGCCAAAAATTCTAGAAAAAATTAGTTAATAGATATATTAGTCTAGTTTCAGGGAAAATTTACAGAATTGGATTTTGAGTTTGAAAACTCGAGATATGAATTTTTAAGCGATCGTGATGCGATTAGCCACTTTGTGCGAAATTTCTAAAATAAATTGTTTGAGTTGTTTAATTAATGAATTAAGCCCGTTAACACCTCGTGCTCGACTTCGGCGACGGTCTCGGGTACGGGGGCGTTAGAATGGGAATTTTCATGGGCTTAAGCCGTTTTGGGCCACGTTGGGCCGAAATGAGCCGTGTGGGTTCCACGGGCTCGTGGGCCCCACACAGGTAAACCACACAGACGTGTGGAGATTATTGGGCCAGGTTGTGTAGCTTACACAGCAAAGGTCATTTTTGGGCTTTATGGGCCACAGGAGTGTGTGGGCCCACATGGGCCGTATTATTGGCTTGGGCCCATTTTCACTGTTTGACTGTTAGCACGAGTCATCCGAGATGACTGTGGGCCTATTGTTGGGTCGGTAAATATACCTAAACCCTAATTTGATGAAATGACTGTTATACCCCTATGAGGTAAGTAACTAATATAGCCTATGTGATGTAAGACTGTTTGAGCATGCCATTTTTAGTGTATATACATTTGTATTATGTTGCATTGCATGGGGTGGGATACATGATATTGGAGGAAGTGTACTGAAAGGCTATAAGCTTATTACTGGCAGCTCTACTGCAAATACTATTTTAGTGCTACAACCGGTGCTATATTTTGGAGTGTAGGGATGGGTGGGTCGATTTTATCCCCACATGGAGTGTAGGGCTGGACGGAGTGGAGTGTAGAGGATGGATGGGTAGGATTTTCTAATTGCATTTCTGTTACTGCTACTGAGATGGGCTAAGGCCCACACTGATACTATTACTGTATTGGACTAAGTCCCTAACTGAGATTGAACTACTACTGAATCAGGGCTTACGCCCAGACTGTATCTGCTTATTGTACGATTGTTTGTTGTTAAAGGATTACACACTGAGTTTTTGTAAACTCACCCTTTTACTCTCCTGTGTAGGTAATCCTTAGGCAGGCCGGTGATACGAGGGACTCGATGGGGGCCACACGTCTGCTTTTGCTACTGCTTTAAATGTTCATTCTTAAAGTTTTTTTTTTAATTTGGGTTTCAATTATGTAATAAGGCCTCTTAAAGTTTTTCCTTGGTTTGGGAATTTATTTACTTTAAATCATATCTGTTAGCAATAGGTCGCGGTTTTACCAAAAATAATACATGCTTTCAAAAGACCACGCTATCGTAACAAATTTAAACAAACTTTGTTTTAAAAGCACAATTACGAACTAATATGAGTAACACTTTGCTATATCAACTTGGGTTTTACCAATGAACAAGGAAAGATAAATTTTCATAAAGAACACAACGAGATTTTTATATATAACGGATTTTTCCAACAAAACTATGTTTTTCGAACACACTTCAATGTGACATCACAGATTTGGCCATAACGTCTAGGCCGGGTTTAGGGTGTTACACCTTAAATCCTAAACCATTTAATATTATAAATTTTATCTATTATCTCTTAAATAATTTAAATTATAATCATAATTTTAATATATTAAAATTAAAATTATCTCTTTTACAATTATATAAGAAATCGTTTAATATATAAATTAAAAAACACTAATTAATCTAAACCCTAAACCTCTAACCCCTATCCCCTAAACACTAAACCCTAAACCCTAAACATAAACCTTAGACTCTAAACCATAAACCTCTAACCCTTAACCCTTGACCCCTAAACCTTAAACCCGAACTGTTAAGCCATAAACCATAAATCATAATCCCAAAACCCATAATTCATGAACCTTAAAATAGTAACTACTAAACCTTAAACCTTGAACCATATACCCTAAACTATAATGATAATTAATTCAATATTTTAAAATTAATACTATCTCTTTTACGATAAGAAAATATTTAATATATAAATTAAAAAACAATCAATCATATACCAAAAAACTTTAAAATTATTTTAAATAATAGTATTTTAATTTTTTTCATTTTTAACAAATATTTTCCTATGTTTTTACTTTCAAAATTTTTCTACGTGTCATTATTTTTTTGAAGAATTTAAATATTCAATTAAAAATAAATTATACTTTTTGCGGTGTTTTTCAAAAAGCACCGCTAATGCTCGATCTGTAGTGGCGTTTTTCAAAAAAGTGCCGCTAATGCTTGATCTACAACGGCGTGTGCCGCTAATGATCGATCTATAGTTGCGCTTTTCGAAAAACACCGCTAAAGCCACTAAATCTCAAAAAAAAAAATGACGGCATTGTGCTTAGTTATTTGCGGTGTTTTTCAAGAAGCACCGCTAATGGTCAACCTATAGTGACGTTTTTTAGAAAGCGCTGCTAATGCTCTATCTATAGCGGCATTTTTTGAAAAAGCGCTGCCAAAACTTCATCTACAGCACTGTTTTTCAAAAAGCGCTGCTAACGGCACTAAAGCTCAATATAAAACGACGTCGTTGTGCTTAGTTTTTTTGCGACATTTTTCAAAAAACGTTGCTAATGGTCAACCTATAGCAGTATTTTTGAAAAAGCGCCGCTAATGCTCTACCTATAGCGGCGTTTTTCAAAAGGTGCCGCTAATGCTAGTTTTATAGTGGCGTTTTTAAAATAGCGCCACTAATGCTCGATCTATAGTGGCGTTTTTTGTCTAAACGCAGCTAAAAACTTGTTTTGCTGTAGTGTGGGGTTTAATATTTCAAATTTGGGGCTAGCTTAGATAAGGATAAATTGAAGTAATAGATTAAAGGAGATGCTGCACAATCTTTATTCAAAAAGAAGAAGAAAGAGATGGTAAAATAGGAGGTGTAGGAGAAGACAACAAAGAGAAAGAATGAAAATTGAGGAGAAAAGAGGAGAGGAAGTGGATGAACGGCTAGGGTAGGGAAAAATTGAATTAAAGGCTGAAAATTAATATAAAAGGTTGTATTTATACTTAGGGTTCAAGGGCATGGATGACACACACATGAAAAATAAGGGATTTTTCAAAATAATAGTTTTTTGCATTAGAAATGATTCAAACTTAGGACATCATTTAATTTTCATGCTTTCTCATATTTCTTTTAATCGTTAGGCTTTTTCCTCATTCTTGAAATAATTTTGAAATATTTATTTTAAAAATTAGGCTTTTTCCTCATATTTCTTTTAATCATTAGGCTTTTTCCTCACATACTTGGGTTTAAGGAAAATTAGCAAAATAATAAAAATGGTGGGAGAGATGGGATTTGAACTTGAGTTTCAAGGAACGTTTCACTAACACTTATCCAACAAAACAATATCTTATATATTTCCTAAAAAAGCAAAGATAATCTCAAATTTTAGGGCATGACTAATCTCTCTCTCAATTCACAAACCCGATTCGACTAGCCATTAATTTTTGGGATGTTACACCTAAACTGAGGCTAACTCAGTTACTAAGACAGAATAAGTAGAACCTGAGGAAGAATCGATAATGGAACTGAAAGTCTCTGAACCAAGAGAAGAGTCAAATGTTGATGAGCCAGTTGAGCCAAGTGTTGATCCTGAGTTGACTATTCCTATGAGCACTTCTTCAAGTACTGTGAAGAAATTGGAATTGTCAATTATGATGAGATTTATGCATAACCAACAATAGGATTATTGGAAACATGCAAAAGTTAGAGATGATTTTGTAGGAAATACTTTTAAAAATATCTCTAACAGTTTTATTCCTGAGTTCCCATATTATATCTTTGAGTCATGGAAGGAAGATGAGAATGCAAGTGAGTATGGAACATCAAAGGAAGAAGAAAAGGAGGAGAAGTCAATAAATAAAAGGGGGAATTTCTTTTCTTTAATTTTTATTTCTTTTTAGGTGTTTATTTTTATTTTTTAGTTACAATTCTACTTTTTCATAATAAAATAGCAAGCATGAATAAATAAGCTCAATGCCTCTTCAATAGAAAAATAAAGTGATGTGGTAATGAGAATGAACATGTCTAGGATTGGAATGTTGAGGAAGACTTGGTACTTAAGTAGTTTTGTTGGATTGCTATGTTTAGTTGATAAGGAAAGCACATTAATTGGTGAATGTTATGTATGACTTTGAAAATGCATGCAAACTATGATTCATTTTGATATTATGATGTGCTTAGTATAAAGTTTGGAAATAATATTTTCATTCGAGCTACTTATTAATAAAATGTATTTTTGAGCATGATTTTATTAATGCATGATTATGTGCGAAGACTGATGCTACTTAACCATTTTGCAAAATTGTCTTAGCAAAAGTTTTGTTGTGCATTAACATTACTTGAGACGAGCAATGGTTTAATTTTGGGGGTGTGTAAACTCAAAATTATATAGTGCTTTTCTATATATTTTTATCACCTTTTTACTTAATAAATATGTTTATCTTGAGTAATTGTTATTAAAATAAGTGAATTTTACTTAATTAGTAATATTGGGCTTGAATGTATAAAGTATGTGAAATTGTACTTAATTACATGATTTGTGTACATATTTTATATTATTTTATGTTAATTTATTAATATGTGATTTTTCACTATGTAAGAGGACCATTGAAGATTTGATTAATGTGAATGAAACATGGACATGCACAAATAAATTCATGCGGACGGCAAGACCATGCAACTTTGGCCATGAGGTTGTTTATTTGACTCAATAAAAGATGAGCTAAAAGATGGACATGTCTACTAAATTATTAGACTGAGAAACCATCCAACAAAGAGGGAACTAAAGCCCAGTTTCGACACTAGTAGATGGCTGCCCAAAAGCAAGTTTTGGGTATTTAATTAAAGGTCCTTGAAGTTGGAAAATAATAATAAATTAGCCCAACTATTTTACTATTGAAACTGTCCACCTTATAAATACAATGCACCTATCACTTCTCAAATCATCCCTTATCCCTTAACACTCATTTCTCTTCTCTCATTGAGCAATTTCTCTACATTCCATATCCATTTTCTTTTCCTTGCATAGACGCCCATTTCCCTTCCATCCTTTAGCCACAAAAGCTTTGTCAAGGCAAAATTTTGGCCGGCCACCTTAGGAACTCCTTAGTAAAGAAGCATTGAACATAATAGAGAGACGCATCAATCAAAATAGATCTGAAAGAATGCTGAACTGAATAGAGTTTATTCTTTCCTCTTGTTACGTATTTTAACAATGTTTGCTTTAAGTTTATTTTTTTTGACATCAACACTGATATTTTAAATCATATTTGCTAAGATGATTATGTTAATTCAAAAAGATATATTTTATTCATGTTTAATATGTTTAGGCGCCAGCCGATCATGTTTTCAATTAATATGATGATGCATTTCATTCATACAGGATTGTGTGCACTACGATTAGCTAAGTGATCCTAACCAGATGACGGCTAGTAGACACATAATTGAAAAGTGCAATGCTCAATTTAGATCCTTAAATACAACTAAGTTAAGGTTCATAATATCTTTAGTTAGCTTTATTACCTTGCATAGTCTTTAGGTTTATGTAATTAAGTTGTTACAAAAGTAAATGTCCCTGTGACCTTACCTAAATGTTAAGAAACCCTTAGTTAATATGATCAGTAAAATGAATATTTAATTAAGTAAAAGACTCCGAAAGGACTTAATTTGGTTTCCAAACTCATGAAAGATCGAGTTATTGTGGAAGTATTTCTGAACATTGTTAAGCATAATAAAGTAAATTGAATTGATTAATATAATTATCCTAGCCCATTTAATGTTGATTGCTTTTGTTGCCAAAGCCATCCATTCATACATTTAGGTAAATTGCATCTAGATTAGAATTGCATAGGGATAAATCTTTGCATCTAATTAATTTACTTAATTTAATCATCACCATCCAAATTATTGAGTTTTTTACATCAAATTTTTAATTATAATTTTGCAATTAATTGGTTATGCTTATATAGTCCCTATGGAGACGATAACTTATTTTACTTACTTATTACTTGAACGACTGTGTGCACTTGCAGAAACCATATTACATTGGAAGAGCATCCAAAAGGGACTGTGACTCGTGAAATGTTGGCAGGAATGTTAAGTGATGTTTTAGATCGGATCATTCACAACAACGGAACAACACCCGTGATGGAAAGTAGGGTTCACACAAGTCTGCAAGCTATCCACTTTGCAAGCATTGTGAGTGAAAACATTCTAGTGAATGTCGTAAAGTGACTGGAGGGCTATTTAAAGTGTGGTTCCAAGGACCACTTGATTAAGTAGTTATTAGAACGTAAAGAGAGACCGTAAGCTCAAACTGCAACCCTTACTCTAATGCGAGTTAACACCCCTCACTCGTATTCAACGTCAGAATAGGGTTACAAAACATTACCGAACTTATTTCATAAATAACCATGCATTTCATATACATTTTTTAATTTCAAATAAACATTATTCAAAATCATTCACATTGTCCGTAATACGAGCCTACAAGACCCTAATCATGAATTCAGGCTGGTTCGAGAATAAACCGATAACTTAGGAAATTTCAGAAAACTTGTAAATATTTTCAAAGTACAGGGGACACACGCCCGTATCACAGGCCGTGTGGACATTCAAAATGGGATCACATGGCCGTGTCTCAGCCTGTGTCCAACCTCGTGCAACTCTCTGACTTGGGTCATACGGCCAACCACACGCCCGTGTGACCAGCCCGTGTGCCCTTCGAAATTGCCACACACACCCGTGCGCCAAGCCGTGTGCTAGGCCATGCCAAACCTATAGGGTATACTGAATTATGTCACACGGCCAAGTCTCACGCCCGTGTGTTGGGCCGTGTAGAGTATACTGACTTGATTTTTAATTCCAAACCAGGGGACACACGGCCGTGTAACCTGACCATGTGTTACACATGGCTGAGGCACACACCCATGTCTCTTCTATGTGGACAGAAATAGGCTATTTACCAAGCCATCTTGCCACCCAAATTTTCATACACCTACACTAAACCAAATGGCACCAAAACATGGCATAAATAGGCATTCAAACCAACCTCAACCAAGCCTAAATCATGCTAACTCCATACTATCAACCACAAGAAACACAAATATCAACATAAGCCATTCCATTCATGCCAAATTTTACATTCACAAATCACCTAATGATCACTTTCAATTATATAACAATTTACCTCAAATTTCATGCATACCAAACCTCCAAATTTCAAACATAAAGTGCTAAAATTACCAATTCGTAATACCTATCACTTAGCCATTACCAACCACATGACAAAAGGGTATTTGCACTTATATACAAACAATATCAAACATGCCAAAATAAGCCAACTCTCATGGCTATATACAAAAAAAAAAAAAAAACATTTACAAGCCAATCCAAATGGCTAAATTGATTACTAACATATATATCAAAATGACCAAAGCTCCTATACATACCATATATCCGAAAAACATAGATTCAAAAGTACTAAAGTGATAACTTGATAGTGTGATGAGGTCTCCGATGATTCCCAAATCTGAGCTAGCTTTGATTTCACTATAAAACACGAAAAAATAAACAATGTAAGCTCTAAAGCTTAGTAAGTTTATAAAGCATTAAACTCAACTTACCATATATGCACAATTTAAGCAATTTAAACATAACAGACATATCTCATAATGATTTACAAACCTACTACATTCTCATCCACCAAGTTAGTTATGAACTTCATAAATTTCCTCATTTCAAAGTTTGTATGGTTCATGTACATACCTGTACCATCCCGTACCAAATTCATAGTCAATCACATCTCTGATATACCTATTGAACCATTCGGAATACTATTAGATACCTAGGAAACTCGCACCCTAAGTGCCACATATATAGCCAAATTTATCTCAATCTCATATCAAAAATAATGCTCACTCTCGAGCTATCAATGGGTCTACTCACACAAGATGACAGTCATGATGAAACTACACGGTGCTGCCCACACAAGCTGAAGAGTATCTGCAACACATGTCGAATAACTCAGCCACCGGTAGAACGTATGGACCAGCACCCAAATGACATGTCATTTGTATCCTAATCTATTTCTAATGTTCAACCGAGATTTCTCAATTGCCTAGTCTTCGTCGATTATATCCATAAGGTCATATTCACAAATAATTTGATAATAAAGCATTTAAAACACAGTTATACAAATGCTTATTTACATACGAACTTACCTCGATTGCAAAAATGGCGAAATAAGTTGATTAGTCCAATACTTTATTTTTCCTCGATCTAAATCTGAATTTCGCTTTTCTTAATCTAAATGTAATCAAAATTAACTTATTTAATTATCACTCTATTCAATTTAGTCCAAAATACACATTAAGGAAACTTTACACTTTTGCCCCTAATCTTTCAGCATTTTTATAATTTATTTCTTATCTCATAAAAATACAATTTTGATACAATTCAACCTATGCCTATGCTAGCAAAATTTTAATTAAGTCCCTAGCAGCCCATATTTTTCATTTATTTCACAAATTAACACAAAATTTCAACATTTCTCAATTTAACCCCTAAATGACAATTTTGTCAAAAATCACTTTACAAATGTTGTTTATCTAACAACAAGCATACATTTTCTACCATTAAACATAAAAAAAATGTTCATTCATCAATGGCAAAACCCTAAATATTTAACAGTTCTGCAAATCAATCCCTGGGCTAGCTAGATTAAGCTGCAACGATCTTAAAAACATAGAAATCATTAAAAACAAGATAAAAACAAACTTACAATTAAACCATGAAGTGGCCGAACCCTAGAAAACTTCCATTGAGTTTTTTCTCTTTGATTTTCAGTGGAGAAAGATGAGTTAAAAGATGACAAAAATGTTGTTCTTTATTTTTACTTATCATATTTCAAAAATTACTAAATTAACCTTAATAATAAACCATTAAAATCACCTAATTAATGGTCATATTTGTCCACTAATAATAACAACGGTATAATTACCATATTAAGATCTTCACTTTAATTTTCATAGCTATTAGACACCTTTAGATAATAGAACACAAGTTTTATACTTTACGAGATTTAGTCCTTTTTATCAAATTAAGCATTCAAATGATAAAATTTTTTAACGAAATTTTCACACAATCATATTACCACAATGTAAACATTAAAATAATAATAAAATAATTATTTTAACCTCAAATTTGTGGTCCCACAACTACTGTTCCGATCTGACTAAAAATGGGCTATTACAGCGAGCTACTGCTCGTAGAGGTGGTGAAACAAGACAAGTTGAGCAACAAAATTTGGCTCACACTATTATGACCCATGATGAGAGAAAAGGCCTCGCATGACTGTAAGACCCCAAAATCCTGAACTTTTTTTTTCGGTTTTGATAGAAAGCGTGCTTAATATTCTTAGTTAGGTGTTATTTAGGTGATAATAGGCCTTGGTTAAGTTTGAGTTCAAACTTTGGGGTGAAGGAGATTATAGTTTAACAATTAAAAGAACCTTGATGACAAGTAGGTTGGTTTTTAAATAAATGAAGGAGGAATTGGACACAAGGAGCCTTGTGTTGGAGTGGCAAGTAGCGTCACAGGTGGGGCTTAGATATGGCGTCACATGCATGGCAAGGTGGTTTGGGGTTAGAATCTCTCCTTGCTCAAAAGAAGGATTTATTTTTGCTTAATGAATGGTCAGTGGTGGCGTTAGATGTGAACTCTGAAGGGAGTGATTAGAGGAGAAATTTAAGGATAGGATTAAGGAGTTATCAGAGAGAAAAGTTAGAAGATGAGGGGAGTAGAAAAGTGGAGCCAAATTGGGAATTTGGGGATAGGAAATTCGATTATAGTCTATAAATAGGTGCCGATTGTGGGGATTCTAGGCTAATGCCAAATTCTTCCTCTCTATGTTACAAAAAACACTTTTCTCTCCAAAGATCTAAAAGCTAAAATCCCTTGTTCTTCCTCTTTTATTTTGTGCCGATTTTCCATTCTTTCTCTACTCAAATTCTCTTTTGATTTTCTTATGGTTTTAGCCGATTCCTTCTCCTCTTCTTTTTATTTGTACCAAATAACCCCTTTCATCATACAAATCTCAAAAGCCGAAGACCTCTTTGGCTGAGAACCCTCTGTGCAGACACTACTCCCTCTACTTCGGTCGATTCTTGTGTAAGTGCTTGATCTTTCATTCAATTTTACTAGTACCAATTTCTTCTCTCCCTAACCTTTTCTAAGTCGGTTTTGGTAGGGGATTAGTATCAAATCTCAGAGTTTAGATCTCTGCCGAATCGCTCCTTAGGCGTTTTGGGGTTTTGGGTAAGTGTTCCTCATTTATTCGTTAAGGTTGGCCGAATGGTCATGGGTGATTTAAGAGTGACTTAAGATGATTGCGAGTAACTTGTGTTTGGGTTTTAATGATAAAGATGGTGTAGATTTAAGGAATACTCGTGATTAGTGATCAAGGAAGGGCAGTTAAGGCTTATCGTTCAAGGTAAGGCAAAGATGAGATTTTCGGTTTGTAGTGATCGTATTTGATAAGTGTGTGATTAATCATTGAGTGACATCATTTGTAGGTTCGTGGCTAAGGAGATCGCAGCACGTCTTAGTACCAAGTGTGTACATACACTACACACACACAGTAGACCGGTAAATCCCAAAATGCTAGAAAGCCGAAATGCCGAAAAGCCAAAAGTTTTGCTACGGTAGACTTGCGAGTGCACGAACACTCGTAAGGGGGGGAACTGATACATTATCAGAAGCCCCATGAGTGATCTCATGGTCTTGGGCCGTGTTTTGGCCAACCTGGCTAGAATGGGTTAAAAGGGCCGATGGGTTGTAAGGCCCATAATAGGCAAAATTGGCAATTTGATACTAAGTAATGAAAAATCATATGATAGCATCAAAATGAATGTGATTGGGCCGACGGGCCATATGAATGTGATTGGGCTTGATGGGCCATATGAATGTGATTAGGGTCGATGGGCCATATGAATGAGATTGGGCCTAGTGGGTCATATGCAGGTATGTAGACTTGTTTGGGCTTTGTAAGGGGTTTGGGGCCTAGTATATGATAACTGCTTAAATAGACATAAAACTTAATTAATTAATTAATTGTGACCGTGGACAAGTCATAAGGTTAAGGTGTGGCAATGGGTATATGCATGTCCAAAATTGGATCTAGGGAGAGCTTGGTACTTAAGCGGTCTTAATGACTTACCTCCTCTTCTCTGGAATCCTACCTGGTGCATAGTATCTGTTCATTTTAGCCAACGAAGACCTGTTAATAGACCAAGGTAAGTAATAAACCCATAATAAAGAGAAATTACTGAAATTCCCCTAAGGGCAAAAAATGACTAAAATACCCCTATGTGTTGAATGTAAGACTTATGGATGTTACATGTATACCTGCTGCATTCATATGATATTCTGTTTAGGTCCGATATGGGTTGGGAATTATGGAACGGAGGAAGTATATGAGGATCACATGGTTGCATGACAACCGTGGATCCACCGATGGCTATTAAGCCCAATATTTGATTAGCAACTTGCTGCAATGAAGGTAATACTGCAATCGAGCTACCATTGATGTGTATCGGATGGGTGGGTCAATATTTGTATCCCCACATGATCTGTACCGGGGGATGGAGTCGGTGTATAGCGGTTGGATTATTGGGGTGGGTTGCACAACATTACATGTATGATATTATGGTGATTGATGCTTGCATAATACACTTTGAGGGTTGTACACACTGGGTTTACGAAAACTCACCCTCCTTCTTTTATTTTTTTTAGGTGATGCTCAGTAGGAGGTTCGACGATTTGAGGGACTCCGAAGTGGCCAACTAGCAGGACGACTTGGAATTTTTTTTTAAGCATATCATTTCTAGTATTTTAAGTTCTTTCAGTTCGTATTGTAATAAGGCCTATTCGATAGCTATCTTTTTCGAACTGGGATTATTATTATTTTTATGCTTAATACTTGCTAGCAGTAGAACATGGTTTTCTGAAACCATAACTATTTTTAATACTACGTTTCCATAACTTAATTTAAAAATGACAAGTTTTCATAGATCATCTGTTTTAACTAAAGCTTCCGCAACTAAAAGTTACATAATATTCTGTTTTGAAGGGTTTTAAATGAAAACAAGGTTTTCGATAAAACACTTTAATGTGACACGCTGGATTCGACCATAACTTTCGGGTCGAGTTTGGGGTGTTACATTTAGTGGTATTAGAGTCAAGTTGCAAAACTAGGGCTGTGAAATGGGCCTTATTATTTGGGTTTGTTTTAAAAAAAATGTAATCACAATGTTTTGGAAAAAAATATCTTGTTGTTAGGCACACCGAGTCTCCGACGTCGAACCAAGTAAGTTCTTTAATTATTAAGTTTGTTTAATTTGGTATACTGTAGATAGTTAGTGGGATACTTTAGATGATTAGATTAAGGCTTTTAGTTGGAGTGAAGCTGAAGCCCGTAGGACCTTAAAACTGTAGAGGATCTACGAAAGCAACTTTCTTTTTAATACTTTTATAAGACATCGGCTTAATTATTGGAACTAACTAAAACTTCATAAAATTTCTAATCCAGATAATATGTGAATCAACGATGAGTGCTAGAAGAGGTTCAGGAGGCCATGGCCGAGGCCGCGAAAGTGTTAGGGCTGAATCGTCGGCATCGGGCCATATGCCCAATGTTAGGGTAGAAGAGGCTTCCGGCCTCACCCGTGGCTGAGATTGGACCATATGGTCGGGCGGTGGGGGAGGATGCATTGTTGCAGGCAATGTTAAGGATTTTGGAATAGGTCGCAGGGCCCAATAATGGCACAGGAAATCGAGGGTCAATTCTGGAGCGACTTCGATCAGATGAGGCTGAGATCTTTAAGGGCGTGGCTGGTGTGGCTCCTAACGTGGCTGAATACTAGTTGGAGGCCACTGAAAGGATAATGGAGGACTTGGACTGTTCACCTGAACAAAAGTTGAAAGGGGCAGTGTCACTGCTTAGGGAAGAAGCTTACCAGTGGTGACTGAAAGTGAAAGTTGGCACTCAAATTGAGCAGGTCACTTGGGAGTTCTTCAAAACTTCATTTCAAGGGAATTACGTGGGTGCGAGTTATGTGGATGCTAGAAGGAAGGAGTTCCTAAACTTGGCCCAGGGAAACAAATCTGTGGTGGAGTATGAGGTGGAATTTCTACGCCTTAGTAGGTATACAACAGTTATGGTGGCAACGGACTATGAGCGTTGCATTAGGTTTTAGGATAGTCTTAGGAATATCCTTAGAGTATTGATCACTCCACAAAGGGAGCAAGTATTCTCGGAGTTGGTAGAGAAAGCAAAGATAGCATAGGAGGTGAAGCGCACTGAGCGCCTAAATTGGGAAAAAGAAAGGGGTAAGAATAAAAGGGAGGCTGAGACTTCTGGTGTTGGACAGAGGTCTAGGGCTAGGGCCAGAGTTAATGGGCCAGTTAGAGCAGGGCCCTCTGCTATTAATCCAGGGGTACCACCTTGTGTTGATTGTGAGAAAGGTCATGTAGGCGACTGTTGAAAGAGGGTGGAAGCTTATCTAGCTTGTGGATCTATGGAGCATAGGATCAAGAGTAGCCCTAAAATGCCAGGTCAGGTGCAAGTCGTGGGCCGAGGTGGTGCTTAGCCACTAAGAGGTGGTTAGCTGCCGTCAAAGGGCCGTGGGCAGGCCAGGGGCGGTAACGGCAATAGACGTGGACGTGGAGCACCAGGCAAAAATGCAGGCCATGTTGAGGCGAGGCAGCCAGTTTCGGTTTATGCTGCTATCGGATGGCACCTTATCGGATACAGTATAAGATAACTGGTGTCCATCGCCCCTTATCGGATGGCACCGAAGAAGTTGGTAGAACTTAAGGCACAGATTCAGGAATTGTTTGATCGAGGATTCATCCGACCAAGTGTGTCTCCGTGGGGAGCACCGGTGTTATTCATAAAGAAGAAAGATGGGACATTGCGAATGTACCTCGACTACCGATAGTTGAACAAGTTCACTATTAAAAACAAGTACCCTTTGCCGAGAATCGATGATCTTTTTAATCAGTTTAGGGGAGCTTTGGTTTTCTCGAAGATTGATCTGCATTCAAGATATCACCAATTGAGGGTTAAGGAGGTAGATGTTTATAAGATAGCTTTCAGAACTCGTTATGGGCAGTACGAGTTCTTGGTGATGCCATTCGGGCTGACGAACGCACCTGCTGCTTTCATGGATCTCATGAATCGAGTCTTCCAACCCTACCTGGATCGGTTCATGGTGGTTTTTATAGATGACATCTTAGCGTACTTAAGAAATAAGGATGAGCATGATGCACACTTAAGGATTGTGTTACAGGTTTTGAGGGAGAAGCAGTTGTATGCCAAATTTAGTAAGTGCGAATTTTGGCTAAGGAAGGTTACTTTTTTAGGACATGTGGTGTAAGCTAAGGGGATTAAGGTGGATCCCAGAAAGATTGAAGCGGTGTTAGACTAGAAAACTCCTAAGTCAACATCGAAAATTCGAAGCTTTCTGGGCTTGGCAGGGTACTATAGGCGGTTTGTTGAGGGCTTTTCATTAATTTCTGCACCTTTAACTAAGTTGTTGAGGAAGGGGGTACCGTTTGAGTGGACGGACAAGCAACAAGAGAGTTTTAGAAAGCTTAAGAAGGTTTTAACTGAGGCCCTTGTGTCGGTTCAGCCAGAGCCTGGGAATGAGTTTACGGTTTATAGTGACGCGTCGCATATGGGCTTGGGCTGTGTATTGATGCAAGAAGGAAAGGTGGTTGCGTATGCGTCACATCAACTTAAGACTCATGAGGTGAATTACCCAACCCATGACTTGGAACTAGTTGCGGTGGTTTTCGCACTAAAAATATGGAGGCATTACTTATACGGAGAGAAGTGCATAATTTATTTGGACCATAAGAATATGAATTACCTCCTTACCCAAAAGGAGGTAAACCTTAGGCAGCATAGGTAGGTGGAATTATTGAAGGATTATGATTGCACGATTAAATACCACCCTAGCAAAGCAAATGTGGTAGCCGACACGTTGAGTCGTAGGGTTAAATCGGACTTGAGGGCTATGCTCTCTCGTTTTAGCTTGCTGGACGATGGTAGCTTGCTAGCTGAGATACAAGTAAAGCTGGTATTGTATCACCACAAACCCGGCCCAGACGTTATGGCTGAATCTGGTGTGTCACATTGAAGTGTTTTAGCCAAAACCATGTTTTCATTGAAAACCCTTCTTAAAATAAAAGAAACCTTAATTAACTTTAAAAAAATGCCTTTCAGTTGCAAAAACCTTGTTTAAAACATTTGATTTAAGAAAATTTATCATTTAAAAATTTAATTACGGAAACGTAGAAAATATACTATAATTTAGGAAACCCATGTTCAACTTCTTGTAAATTACAATGAAAATAATAATAATAGTTCAAGTAATAATAACATAACGAAAACCTTATTACAATCTGGTCTAGAACATACTTAAAAAGAACTAAAAACTTAAATGCTCGGAAAAAAAACAAGTCCAAATTATCTTGCTAGCTGGCCACCCAAAGTCCCTCCAAACATCGAACCTTCTACTGAGCCTAACCTAAAAATAAAATAAAAGAGGGGGTGAGTTTTAGCAAACTCAGTATGTACAAGCCTCGAAGAAAACAAGCATTCAAAAAAAACATCATTCATCATTTATGCAATGCAATCCCATCCAAATTATCTATCTGCTACACATAGGCTCCGTCCCCCGTCACACCATGTGGGGATATAAATATCGACCCACCCAACCCACACACCATGGTAGCTCGGTTGTAGAACTACCTTCATTTACACATTGGGCTTTAAAAGCCGTCGGTGGATCCACAATTGTCAAGCAATCATGTGATCCTCATACACTTCCTCCATTCCATAATTCCCAACCCATATGCAACCTAAGTAGAATATCATATGTATGCATACCGCATCCACAAAACTTACATTTAACACCTAGGGGTATTTTGGTCATTTTTGCCCTTAGGGGCATTTCGATAATTTTCCCTTAATTACGATTTTCACTTATCTTGGGCCGTTAACAAGTCCCGTGATCTAAGATGAACGAATACTATGCACCAAGTAGGATTCTAGAAAAGAGGAGGTGGGTCATTAAGACCGCTTAAGTACCAAGCTCTCCCTAGATCCAATCCTAGACATGCATATACCCGTTGCCACACCTTAACCCTATGACTTCTCCACGGTCTTTAATAATTTAATTAAGTCTTATGTGGATATCATATATTAGGCCCAAAACCCCTTACAAAGCCTAATCAAATTCACATACCTATATTTGGCCAATTAAGCCCAATCATATTTATATGGCCCATTAGGCCCAAATCACCTGTATATGGCCCATTAGGCCCAAATCACCTGTATATGGACCATTAGGCCCAAATCACATTTATATGGCCCGTTAGGCCCAGTCGCATTCATATTCATGCTCACATACAAATTCCTATCACAAAGCATCAATATTTAGTTTTTGCCTATTATGGGCCCAACAACCCATTGGGCCCATTTAGCCCATCTGGCCCATATGACCAAATCACAACCCAAGTCCACGGAATCACCCATGGGCCTCAGGCAAACCTATCGATTCCCCCTTTACGAGTGTTCGCGCGCTCACAAGACTACCGTAGCAAAACTCGCAAGACTACCTGGTAAGCAAGCATGCTATGATTCCCTTAGTCACCAACCTACAAACGATATCACCCTTCAATTAATCGCATGCTTAATACATATTTACCCAAAAATTGAAACCTCACCTTAACCTTACCATGAGCCCAATCCTTAATCACTTTTTCCTTGATCACGTATTTCCTAGATCTACACAAATCTTAACTATTAAAACCCGAATAATAGGTGACTCGTATCCAACACAAGTCTCCTTACAATAACTATGACCATTCGGCCACCTTAGCCAATGGAAGAAGAATACTTACCAAAACCGCAACACTTTAAGGAGCAATTTGGCAGAGAGCTAAAAACCAAGATCCAATACTAATTCCCTACCAAAGTTGATTCGAAAGAGTGAGGGACAATAATTGATACTAAACAAAGAAAACCGATTGGAAGAGCAACACTTACACTAGATTCGGTCAAAAAGTATTCGGCCCTTAGAAGATTTGGTTTTTCAGCTTTTCAAACTAAGTATGGTGAATAAGGTTTATTTGGTACAGATTAAAGAGGAAGAGTAGTAGATAAAATCGGAAAAGAAGATTGTGTAGAGGAGAATAGAAATCGGCAGAAAGAAAAGAAAGTAAAATAGAGGGTTTTTGACTTTTTGGATCTTAAAGAGAAAAGGGTTTCTGGCAACAAGGTGAAGAAAAATTTCAGCAGTAGCCTGGAAACCTTGTATTCGGTCCCTATTTATAGCCCTTATAGTCGAATTTTCCATGCCCAATTCCCAATTTGGCTCCATCACTTCTCCCTTCTCATCTCCTTATTTTTCTCCTTGATAACCCCTTGATCCTTTCCTTAATTTTCTCTCCTGAACACTTCCCTTGGAGTCCATCTTCACGCCACTTCCATCCTTCTAGAAGGCCAAAATTAAACTTCGAAAAATACTAAGCTAGGAATCGAACCTTGGATCTCCTTGCAAGCTACTAACGCCACCTCCCTACTCCCTAAGTGGCGTTACTTAGCCACTCTTTCACAAGGCTTTTTGGTGCCATTTTTCCCCTATTTTTATTTGAAAACCCACCTACTTGCCAACCCTGATTCTTTTGATAATTAAATTAAAATTCCTTCACCACAAAACTTGAACCCAAAACTTCTCCAACATACCTAGACACTTCAAATTCCTTAGAACCTTAGAGCCAACATGTCATTTGCCATTTCCTTGCTCATTTAAAAATTTTATGAGACCCATAGCCCAAAGCCCAATTCATCTAGGCCCAAAATTCAGGGCGTTACAGGTATGGGTCGAGCATATAAAGAGTAAGCAGTTAGTAGATGAGACTTTGGGTGCTTGTTTTAGACAAGTAGAAAATGGGGAGACGTCTGACTTTGGGATAAATAGTGAAGGAGTGTTGTGTTTCTGTGGGAGAATATGTATACCAAAGGACGATGATCTAAGGCAGTCTATTCTATGGGAAGCGTATAGCAGTCTATATGCTATGCATCTTGGTGGAAACAAGATGTATCAAAATTTGCGTGAGCTTTATTGGTAGCCTGGACTTAAGCACGATGTTATGGAGTTCGTAAGTAAATGCTCGATTTGTTAAAATGTGAAGGCAAAACATCAGTTGCCTTCAGGATTGCTTCAACCAGTAAAGATTCCACTTTGGAAGTGGGAAAGGATTACTATGGACTTTGTTAGTGGGCTACCCTTGATGCCTACTAAGAAAGACTTGATATGAGTTATAGTGGATCGGTTAACCAAGTCTGCCCATTTTGTACAGGTCCACACTGATTACTCATTGCACAAGCTGGCTAGGTTGTATGTGTCGGAGATTGTAAGATTGCATGGAGTGCCAGTTTCTATAATATCTGATAGGGACCTACGTTTCACTTCGCAATTTTGGAAGAAGCTGCACGAGGCGTTAGGTACTAGGTTGAACTTTAGCATGGCATTCCACCCTCAAACTGATGGACAATCGGAAAGGGTGATCCAAGTTTTGGAAGATATGTTGAGGGGATATGTAATTGAGTTCTGAGGCAGCTGGGAAGACTATTTTCCATTAGCCGATTTTGCGTACAATAATAGTTATCAACCAAGTATTGGGATGGCTCTGTATGAAGCACTGTATGGGCGAAGGTGTCGAACTCCAACATGTTGGCCGAAATTGGGCGAACGAAGAGTTTTGGGGCCTGAGTTACTAGTAGATACTGAAGGTAAGGTAAAATTGATTTTGGATCGATTGAAGGAGGCCTCAGATAGGCAAAATTCGTATGCTGACCTTAAGCGTCGAGAGATAGAGTATGCAGTGGGGGACTTAGTTTTTCTTAAGGTCTCTCCGTGAAAGAAGGTTTTAAGATTTGGATGGAAGGAGAAGCTAAGTGCAAGGTTCATTGGGCCATATCGGGTTGTGAGGCGCATTGGGCCAGTCACTTATCAACTAGAATTACTTTCTAAGTTAAGCCAGATGCACAAGTGTTTCATGTTTCCATGCTAAGACGGTATCGCTCGGATCCTTCACATGTCGAGTCGATTGAGGAGATCAAGGTTAGGCTAGACCTAAATTTCAAGGAAGTGCACATACAAATAATTGGACGTGATGTTAAGGTACAGAGAAAGAAGTTTGTCCCATTAGTCAAAGTGCTTTGGTGTAATCACAAGGCTGAGGAGGCTACTTGAGAACTTGAGGAAACGATGCGACATCAATCTTCAACTGTTTGGATCAAGTAAATGTGAAGGACAAAATTTCTTTAGGTGGTAGAGTTAAAATGCCCCAAAATCCTGAACTTTCTTTTTTCGGTTTTGATAGAAAGTGTGCTTAATATTCTTAGTTAGGTGTTATTTAGGAGATAATAGGCCTTGGTTAAGTTTTGAGTTTGAACTTTGAGGTGAAAGAGATTATAGTTTAATAATTAAAAGGACCTTGATGGCAAGTAGGTCAACTTTTAAATAAATGAAGGAGGAATTGGACACAAGGAGCCTTGTGTTGGAATGGCAAGTAGTGTCAGAGGTGAGGCTTAGAGGTGGTGTCACAGGCATGGCAAGGAGGTTTGAGGTTCAAATCCCTCCTTGCTCAAAAGAAGGATTTATTTTTGCTTAGCGAATGGCCAGTGGTGATGTTGGATGTGAACTCTAAAGGGAGTGATCAGAGGAGAAATTTAAGGAAGGGATTAAGGAGTTATCAGGGAGAAAAGTTAGGAGATGAGGGGTGTAGAGAAGAGGAGCCGAATTGGGAATTTAGGGATAGGAAATTCGGCTATAGTCTATATATAGGTGCTGATTGTGGGGATTCTAGGCTAATGCCGAATTCTTCCTCTCTATGTTACCGAAAACACTTTTCTCTCCAAAGATCTAAAAGTTGAAATCCCTTGTTCTTCCTCTTTTATTTTGTACTGATTTTCCATTCTTTCTCTACTCAAATTCTCTTTGGATTTACCTTTGGTTTTAGTCGATTCCTTCTCCTCTTCTTCTTATTTGTGCCGAATAACCCCTTTCATCATACAAATCTCAAAAGTCGAATACCTCTTTGGCTGAGGACCCTCTGTGCCGCCACTACTACCTCTACTTCGGTCGATTCTTGTGTAAGTACTTGATCTTTCAGTCGATTTTCCTAGTACCAATTTTTTCTCTCCCTCACCTTTTCTAAATCAGTTTTGGTAGGGGATTAGTATCGAATCTTGAAGTTCAGATATTTTCCAAATCATTCCTTAGGCGTTTTGGGGTTTTGGGTAAGTGTTCCTCATTTATTCGTTAAGGTTGGCCGAATGGTCATGGGTAATTTAAGAGTGACTTAAGATGATTGTGAGTCCCTTGTGCTTGGGTTTTAATGATAAACGTGGGTGGAGATTTAAGCAATACTTGTGGTTAGTGATCAAGGAAGGGCTGTCAAGGCTTGTCATTCAAAGTAAGGCAAAGGTGAGATTTTCGGTTTGTAGTGATCATATTTGATAAGTTTGTGATTAATCATTGAGTGACATCATTTGTAGGTTCATGGCTAAGGAGATTGCAGCATGTCTTCGTACCGTGTGTACATACACTACACACACAGAATAGACCGGCAAATCCCAAAATGCCGAAAAGCAGAAATGTTGAAAAGCCAAAAGTTTTGCTACGGTAGACTTGCGAGTGCGCGAACACTTGTAAGGGGGGAACCGATACGTTATCAGAAGACCCATGAGTGATCTCATGGCCTTAGGCCGTGTTTTGGCCAACCGGGCCAGAATGGACTAAATGAGCTGGTGGGCTGTAGGGCTCATAATAGGCAAAATTGGCAATTTGATAATAAGTAATGAAAAATCATATGATAGCATGAATATGAATGTGATTGGGCCGATGTGCCATATGAATGTGATTGGGCCTAATGGGTCGTATGAATGTGATTGGGGCCGATAGGCAATATGAATGAGATTGAGCCTAGTGGGCCATATGTAGGTATGTAGACTTGTTTGGGCTTTGTAAGGGGTTTTGGGCCTAGTATCTGATAACTGCTTAAACAGACATAAAACTTAATTAATTAATTAATTGTGACCGTGGACAAGTCATAAGGTTAAGGTGTGGCAATGGGTATATGCATTTCTAGGATTGGATCTAGGGAGAGCTTGGTACTTAAGCGGTCTTAATGACTCACCTCCACTTCTCTGGAATCCTACCTGGTGCATAGTATCTATTCACTTTAGCTAACGAGCACTTGTTAACGGGCCAAGGTAAGTAATAAACCCATAATAAAGAGAAATTATTGAAATGCCCCTAAGGGCAAAAAATGACTAAAATACCCCTATGTATTGAATGTAAGACTTATGGATGTTACATGTATACCTTCTGTATTCATATGATATTTTGTTTAAGTTGCATATGGGTTGGGAATTATGGAACGGAGGAAGTATATGAGGATCGCATGGTTGCTTGACAACCGTGGATCCACCGATGGCTATTAAGCCCAATATTTGATTAGTAGCTTGCTGCAATGAAGGTATTACCGCAACCGGGCTACCATTAATGTGTATCGGATGGGTGGGTCGATATTTATATCCCCACATGATGTGTACCAGGGGACAGAGTCGGTGTATAGCGGTTGGATTATTGGGGTGGGTTGCACAGCATTGCTTGTATGATATTATGGTGATTGATGCTTGCTTAAAACTCTTTGAGGGTTGTACACACTTAGTTTACAAAAACTCACCCCCCTCATTTATTTTTCTCAGCTGATGCTCAGTAGGAGGTTTGACGGTTGGAGGGACTCTGAAGTGGCCAACTAGCAAGATGACTTAGGCTTGATTTTTTTTAAGCATATCATTTCTAGTATTTTAAGTTATTTAAGTTCGAATTGTAATAAGGCCTATTCGATGGATATCTTTTTCAAACTATGATTATTATTATTTTTATGGTTAATACTTGCTAGTAGTAGAACATGATTTTCCTAAACCATAAATGTTTTTAATACTACATTTCCGCAACTTAATTTAAAAATGACAAGTTTTCATAGATCATTTGTTTTAACTAAAGCTTCCGCAACTGAAAGTTACATAATATTCTCTTTTTAAGGATTTTTAATGAAAACAAGGTTTTCGATAAAACACTTCAACGTGACATGCTGGATCTAGCCATAACGTCTTGGCTAGGTTTGGGGTGTTACAATGACACTATGCTGTGAGGGAACCACATGAGAAAGGTTCCACTAAGGTCATTACAGGTACCTTCATTCTACGAGCTATTGACCGTCTCTGGACGTACTAACGTCTAGAGTGTGAATACTGCATCAAAAGATAAATATGAATGAGGCGGTATCTGAAAGTATACGAGTCAAGTTCTAATATAGTTACGATGGAGTAGGTGAGTACTCTGAAAATCATACCTAAAGGAGGCTAGTACTATATCAATTTTAACCTAAACACCAATAGATCTAATTAGCACTTAAACTAAGTTATATTATGAACATATAGATAATCATGGTTTTCAGGGTTTTTTAGAATAACAATAATAATAAGTAAATAACTATGGAAAAATTAAAGAATGAAATCAATCAAATCTGATTATGGGTAATTTGCTCGCTTGGGTAATCTTCATCACCTGTCGCTTCTAGGACCTCGACAATTAGCTAGTCGATATCCTAGCAAGATCTTTTGATATGTCCACTACAATTACGAGTCTATAAAGACTACTTATCTTTCGACCTCACAGTCAAGACTAGTTTGGAGTTAAGGTGTTCACGGATAGGTGATACCAATTTTAGGTTAATTCCCACCTTGATAACTTCCTTGGGTTGTCAAGCCTAGGGTTTAGGTTCTTCCTTTCCTAAACAACTTATCCATTGAGTAACTATAACAGCCCGTTTTTAGGTCAAATCAGAACAGTGGTTTCAGGACCATAGATCTTAAGTCAAAATATTTATTTTATTATTTTAATAAGGTCTATAGCATGATAGAATTATTATATGAAAGTTTCATTAAGAAATTTTACTGTTTAAATGCTTAATTCGGTAAAAGGACTAAATCACATAACGCATAAAAGTTGAGTTCTATTGTGTAAAAATATTAAATAGCTATGGTTTATTAATATGGAAGTCCTTATTAAGTAATTAGCCCATTTATAATGTAAGCAGACATTCTTGGACATTGTTTAAATAATGTTTAAGTTATATTAATAAGGTTATAATGGTAATTTATTTATTAAGTTAATAATAATAATAATAATAATAATAAACCAAAATCATTTTTTTCCTTTATCTTCATTGCCAAATTTGAGAAAGAAAATAAGGGTTTTGAAGCTTCCATGGTTTCGACACACTCTTATCTAGATTAAGATCAAGATAAGCAAATATCGGAACAAGATAGGGGAAAAAGAAAGGTTGGCGAATAGATGATTGTTGTCATCCGAGTAACTCAAGCTATGTTCGTATAATTTGTAACACTCCAAAACTGGCCTAGACGTTATGGCCGAATCCGTGATGTCATATTGAAGTGGCTTTTGAAAATTGCAGATTTAAAAGAAAAGCTCATTTGTTTAAAACCTTGTTTGGGATCCTTTGAAAATTTTATTTATTTAATAAACCATGTCTTAAACTAGGTTGTTGTTACGCTTCAAAAACATTCATCATTGCGGAAGCTTTTAAATTAAGTTACATAGTATGATAGTTGAAAATCATTTGCCTTTTGAAGCTCGAATCCTATGGCTAATAGATATACGTTAGTTTAATAAAAACTCCAAATAAAAATAAAAACTTAAAACGACCTTATTACATAAAATGTCCCAAAAATAGCTACTCTTACTAAAATCAAAACGAAATTATAAACAGTAGTGTGGTCGTCTCCGGGTCCCTTGCAACACTGATCTGCCTAAGGATTACCTGTACAGTTAAGCAAAAAAGGTGAGTTTATGAAAACTCAGTGTGTAATCCATTTTATCAAACAATCAGGCAGGCAGTGTTGAACTTTCTAGGGCTAAGCCCATATCAGTTGCAATATCAGTGTGGGCCTTGGCCCATAATAGCAAGAGTAACAATATGGGCCCTCGCCCAATTAAGTACAGTATCAGAAATGCATACAAATATCCTACCCATCTATCCTCTACACTCCACTCTGTCCAGCCCTACACTCCATGTGGGGATAAAATCAACCCACCCATCCCTACACTCCAAAATATGGTACCGGTCTCAACACTAAAAGTATTTGCAGCAAAGCTGCTAGTATAGGCTTATCACCTTTCAGTACACTTCCTCCAATATCATATAACCTACTCCATGCAATGCAACATAATATAAATGTTCACACAATAAATATGGCATGCTCAATAGTCATACAACATATAAGGGTATATTCGTCTTTTACCTCATAGGGGTATAACAGTCATAACATAATTTAGGGTCTAAGTGTACTTACCGACCCAACAGTAGGTCCATAGTCGTCTCGTGCGACCCGTGCGACCTTAACAATTAAACAGCAAAAATGGGCCCGAGCACATAATACGGTCCACGTGGGCCCAAACACTTGGGTAGCTCATTAAGCCTAAGTAATGGCCTTGGCCATGTAATCAACCCAACCGGCCTGACAACCTCCACTCATCTACGCAATTTACCCATGTGGGGCCCATAAGCCCGCGGCCCATTTAAGCCCAACATGGCTTAAAATGACCTAATCTCACAAAATCGCTCGCGGTGGTCTCCACAATCACATGCTCGTGCTTTTGCATTTAGATGACCACACGAGAAAGTGCACGCTCGTGTGATATCGGTGATACTAGTTTTCTGGCTTTTGTCGATTCACAAAAGAAATGGGCTGATTACACACCTGATTGGGGCAACAAATGAATTAGCCCACGTACTCCACCTGCCACACAGAAACTATGGGTAACATCCACCATACGTGATTAAAAGAAGCCCTAACTGCAACTTATTCCATAAGACTACTTACTAGTGCCTTGCTTGACCAAATGTTGTTGCAGCCCACTTGGAATGTGGACGAAGATCAATATCAGACACTTGATGCTTATCTGCAAGCCAACTCACCCCATAAACATATAGTTTACACAAAGGTTGAATGTTGCATAATCAACCCAAGAGGCATAAACATTCGGCCAAGATCAAAACCTCAACCTAAAGTGCCTTAGTAAAAGAAAAACACCAACAACCAATGATACCTTAGAATGAGAGACAAGAGAGAAAAATCTGATCGAGCTTAGAGTCCAAGCGCACACCCTCACTCCACGAGCGACACTACAACCCGAATAGCAAATACCATGATAAAAGAATGAAGTGATAACATGGCATTAGGAAGAAAAGGAAGGCTAACCGAAAACCAAATTCAATAGATACTTACCAAACAAATGCCTTGCTAACGCAAAAAGGGATTGAACGAAAGGAAGAGAGAACCGAATCCAGAGAAAGATGAGAGGTAACCCACCAAACTTAAGAGAGAGAAAGAGATAGGAGAGGAACAGCAATAGAGGCTAGGAATGAGGTTGCTAGAACGAAACAGAGTTCAGCTATAATAGGGGAGGTGTTCAACACATAAAACCAATGTGAGCAAAGAAAATACTCACAGTAAGGAGAGAGATGGGAAAAGAGAAATAGCCGACTAAAGAAAGCACGATATAGGAGAGCAAACCAAAACACCCGAGTGCCCACAATTGATATTCAACCACCAAAAGAGCAAAACCCAAAAAAGAATCGCCAAAAGATAATCACTCCAGAAAACCAAAACTCTAACACTTATTCGGCACTAAAAACAAGAAGGGACCAAATTTGCAAAATAGGCTTCCCACTTTCGGCATGACACCACCCCACAGCTCAACCTTCCCTATTTTTCTCCTAAAAACTCTCCCATTATCTCTCCTCAAATCCCTCAACAACCCATTCAAACTCCCTTCAAACTCCCAGGATCAATTTAACCATAGAGTCTCAGTCAACCCCAACTACCAACCCTGTGGGAGCAGCAAAATATAACTCCCTTGCGCATAAGGTAGCTCGAACTCAAGACCCCCTAGGCACACCCACACGATACTTACCATCAAGCTACAGGTGTTATTTGACATGCTTTATTTACTAATATTTAAGAGTCCATGACAAAACGCAAAAGGTTACCTCAAGAAAAGACAAAAATTTGCTAAAGCCTAAGTTTGAACCCAGGACTTCTCACACTTCTTAGAACACTCAATCACTAATGCAAGCATATATTTGTGCACATAACACGAAATTAAATACTAGAGATTTGAGGTGTTACATAATTAGAATCAAGCTTTTATATAATTGTAATTATTGAAATGAATATGTATAATGAAAATAATTAAAGTATAAATGCCTTATTGATATATTAGCTCATATGAGCTTACCGATATATCAGCTCGAAAGAGCTAACTGTTTTCAGCACATTAGAGTTTACAATTTCAGCTCGATAGAGCTTACCGTTTTAGCTCGATAGAGCTTATCGTTTCAGCTCATTAGAGCTTACTGTTATCAGCTCAATAGGAGCTTACCGATCATGGCTCGAAAGAGCATATATGATAATGAATTGACGGATTACTGATGATGTTCACTTGAGTATCCTTTGAAGTTCTAATAAGTTCAATAGGCCTAAATACTGTTTATACAGGTAAGTTACGGATTATAAATGTTACTAGTATTATATATATATGATATTTAAATTTTGGAGTTATATAAAGTATTGTATCAATGGATGATTTTATGCATTTGTCAAATGACCAACATGTGACGGATACTCGTGATTAGGTGTTGGTTAATTAAATTGTTGGCATTTTTAATGTTGTTTTGATTATGTTTGAATGGTAAGTTTAATTCTGAATTATATGGGCTTACTAAGCTATAAAGCTTACTCTGTTTCTTTTTCTATGTTTTATAGAGGTTTGTTAACTCACTCATTCTGGACAAGTTGGAGTTGGACATCACACTATCCAATTTCCAATCGGTACTTTTGATCTTGTGGATATGTAAATATGGCATGTATAGGCTAGTTTGAAAGATGTTAGTTATGTTACTTGATATCATGACTTTGGTACATTTTTATGTATAAATAAGCCATGTGATTTTTGATGTTATGTTTTGGTTGAGTTGAAGTGTTCAATTATGATGTGTTTTGGTAAGGAATGATGGAATGAAATTATACAAGTGAAGTCCTGATATGTTGATGTTAAATGAATGGATTATGCATGTTGTTAAATAGGTATTTGGATATGAAATTGGTAGGTTTTGATATGGCTTATAATGTGTATTGGAATGATTATTTTGGCTACCTATTGAATTGTAAAAATGTGGTCAATTATGTTTGTAAATGCTTGTGTTTATAGGGTGGCAAAATGGCTTTGCAAATAACCTATTAGTGTAACACCCCAAACCCTGCCTAGACGTTATGACCGAATTTGGCGTGTCACATTAAAATGCTTTTTCGAAAAACTTTGTCTTATTAATAAATCTTGCTTGAAAGAGAAAAGCCCCTTTGTTTAATTCTAAAGTTAACTTAATTATTTGTTAACCATTTTAAACCAGCCTTACTTTTAAAAACATGTTTGTTACAGAAGCATTTTAACAATGTTGTGAAAACATGATCTTATGAAAACAGATATCATTTTGGAAAACCGCACTATACTTTTAACATAAATAAATCATAATAGTTAAAAACCCCCAAATTAAAAGCTAGAAAATTAGAGAAAAGTCCTTATTACATCAAAAACTGAAAGAGAAAGTAATTTAAGTAATGCAAAAGAAAATACGAAAGTTTAAAGCTGTTCGTATTTTGGCCACCTCCGAGTCCTCCCATACATCGAACCGTTTATTGAGGATTACCTAAAATTTAAAAGAGGGAGTGAGTTTACAAAAACTCAGTGTGTACAACCCTCATCGATCATAAAGCATGCATCACATCAATTTGGGCCTAAGCCCATTACAATAACGGTGGCACTTGGGCCTTAGCAAATAGTAGCCTCATTTGGGCCTGAGTCTATGTAACAATCAGAATCAGATTATGCAATGCACAAATACCTAACCAACCCTGCACTCCGTATCTCGTCCAACCCTACACTCCTGTAGGGATTTAATCGACCCACCCATCCCTCCACTCCTGATGTAGCACCAGTTGCGGGACTAACCAATTTCGTAGCTGAGCTGCAATTCACATAATGACTTTAAGCCGTCAGTGGATCAATAGTCGTCAAGCGACCATGTGACCCTAAAAAATCATATACTTCCTCCAAATCAATGATCCCGTTCCCCATCCAGCATAATATCACATGAATTTAAACATATCATAAATGGCATACAATAATAATCATATAACATGTAGGGGCATTTTAGTCATTTTCCCTTTAGGGGCATAACGATCATTTTTTAAATCAAGATTTAAGTACAATTACTGACCCATCAGTAGGTTCAGAGTCGTATCGCGCGACCCGTGCAACCTTTAGCAAACAAACAGTACGATTGGGCCCAAAACCCATTAAAGTAGGCCCATAGGCCCACACGACCCATTGGCCCACCAATCCAAATTTTGATCCAAGGCATGTGAGTGACACGGCCAGTCCAATGTTTTCCCACCTATTGTTGAGTTTTACACATACAAGGCCTACGGGACAATTGGGCCCGTACAACCTAACTCGGCCCAACGTGGCCCATTATAGCTAGGGCCTATGAGTTCGCTCATGGTGGCCTCTACTATCGCATCACATTTTCCATACGTGCATTCTTGCGGTTGTGTAGTAACCGTTACCGTTCTTTTGGCTTTTCAGCTTTTCGACATTTCGGGATTTGCTGATCTAGAGTTAAGGTGGTGTATGTACACACCTGGTTTACGAAACGTGCTACGAATCCCCTAGCAACGAACCTAAAATATTTAGGATTAATAGTTAGCCACTCGATTCATATTGTTGTTCTCCTTTTCGTACAACATGAATCGAAACCACACTGATACATACCTTAAATGATAAAGCCTTATTAATCTCCCTATTCGCTATCAAAGTTTACACCCCTAGACAGATCTGCTTTTACAAAAGCCTTGATAAAAGGGATTGTTAAAACATGTGGTTCAATCCACACTTGGCAATTCATAAGGTCATTAAGAACATTCGGCGTTCACTCATAACAAGGCAAAAACACTTACTTGACCAAAACTAGAAGTGGGATGTTGATTGCTTTACATCACTTGCCCTACTATCAACCCTCGAGCGAACCTAGGTACCAACCAACATCAAACTAAGAGAGATAGGGAAGATTCGACTTTACACACCTTAAGATCAAAGAAAATAGAGTTGCGGCAAGGGAATCTGGCTCATAAGAAGATGGTTGAGAGAAGAGGGATTTCAGCTATGAGAGACTAGTGGGAAAATAGAAGAAAAAAGCCACGGTTTAGAAAAGGAAGAGGGTTAGCATTCGGCTCAAGCCAGAAGGAAAGAAGAGAGGTAAAAGGATTAGAAAAGAAGGGAGAGGACTAGAAGATGAGAAATGGGGAGAAATTGGCTAATAGATGGCCTAAATGGTAATGCACTTTCGGCTAAAACAAAACAGCGGACAACTCGAAGTTAAAGAGTCTTGAAAACGAAAGGCAAAGGTACCAAAACAGGTGAACAAAACAAAAGAAAACACCCAGAATTCTTCTAGCAAGATTTGGCTATACCAAAAGAATACCCCAAATGTCGAAAATGAACCAAATCCCCCTTGCCGAATTCTTGTGCAACCCAAATTCCCCATTCGGCTAGACTTCCTCCAAATTCAAATCCTCCCTAATTTCCTCCAACAATCAACTCTATCCCTTAACTCCCTCCTCATATCCCTCTAAGACTCATTCAACCTTTATCCTGTAGAGTTTTGATCAAACTCTACCACCTACACGTCCTTGAAGAAAAATAAAACATCTAGTGCTCCTTCCAAGCCTCGAACCCCAGTCCTCACTCCCTTATAAGGTGTCACTTACCATCTAAACCACCATGCTTCTTTTGTCAAATTTTACCATTCAAAATTTAAGAAGCATTCAACCTAGAGTCAGGGTTCCCTTAATGCTAACACCAAAATTTTTCCTATGCCAAGGCTTGAACCTGGGCTTCATAGAGACCCCCCCAACATCCAAAATCACTAACCCAACAGGACTAACATGCAATTATGCCGTTTTCTTGCTCTTAAGAATTTTAGGCGCTTCCAAACCCAAGGCCCAATTCTTTTAAGCCCAAAATTTGGGGCGTTACAGTTTTTGTCCACACAGGCAAAAACACGAGCGTATGTCTTAGCCGTGTGTGACACACGGTCATGTTGCATGACCGTGTGCCCCCTGGTGTGAAAATGAAATTGAAGTCAGTATGCTCCACATGGGTGTGCGATCGGTCGTGTAATACAAGTAAGTATACCCCCTAAATGGCACGCGGCCTAGCACACAGGCATGTGTGGCCATTTTGAACGGCACACAGGCTAGACACATGGGCGTGTGGTTGGCTATGTGACCCAAGTTAGTATACTCTCTATTTTTCACACGGCATGGCACACAGGCGTGTTCTTGGCTGTGTGACACAAGTCAGTATGTATGCCCTATTTTCACACAGTCTAAGACACAGGCGTGTCTACTAGCCGTGTGAGGCACACAACCTGTTCACACGGGCGTGTGGCAATTGAAAAGTTGAAATTTTTCTAAGTTTCTAAAAATTTAAAATGTTATTGATTTAGTCCCGAATGCATGATTTAAGCTTTATATGCTTGATTTAAGTACATACCAAATGTGAACGAATAATCTTGACTGAAATATGATGTTTCTAGATAAATGATTGTTTTGATTTGAGTTACAAGTTAGGTAATGCCTTTTAACCTATTTCAGTGACGGTTACGGGGTAGGGGTGTTACAGTAACCCTACAAAACAATTAATAGATCATACCTCCACTTGCTAATCCCTCATAAAGGTATTAGTTCTCCATGGTTTTCAGAAACAATATAAAAATTGTTGTAAAGCATAAACATGATAATTGAATCGACTGTATAGAGTTTAAAAAAAAAGGTTGATTTGTATTATGAATAAGAATAAGTCCACAAAGTTTAATCACATCCATAAACAAAATCTCTTGAGATAAAACAAAAAGTAATATTAAAATAAATCTAAAACCTAAGAAAAGAGAAAACCTAAACTAAAATTAAAAGAGAGATTTTAAGCCATGTAATTGATGTCCACAACATGTGCCAAACGAGTCTATTTATAGATTTTAGGTGGCCGTCATTCTTAACCTTAGGTTAGCTGACAATCCCGAGCTTTAAATAAGATTTTACAAACCAATATGCCTTCTAGCTCGTATTAATTCTCGTCCAGTGTCGATGTTGTGACACCTTTAGGCTATGTCGTAACATCGAAGGCAGTCTCAAAATATCTCTATTCTACTCCCTATGTTGTGACATCAAACCCTCCATGTTGCGACATAGTGATCAATGGTTTAGCATGCCTTCTAATAGTCTCCTGCACACTTACAAAGTTTGTTAGCTCACCTTTACGCCTCATTCGGCCCCTAACATCAATAAAAGACTCAATTTGCACATTTTATTATATTAAATTAAACTATACTAAAACATAATTAAAACCTAATGAAAATGCTTAATTTCAAGCTCCTAATGCAACACCCCTAACTCGTATCAGTCGCCGGGATAGGGTCACGGAGCATTACCGGAGTTTATAAAGTAATTTCATATAATTCATGGCATCGAAACTAATCATATTGTTCCTTGAATGGACCCTCGAGGCCCAATTTAAACATTAGAATCAAGTCCTGACTTAATCGGGATCTTAGAGAATTTTTCACGAAATTTAAAATTTTTTCTTTAATACAGGGGTTAGACACCCTTATGAGTAGCCACATAGCCAATTGACATGCCCATGTCTCAGGCCGTGTGGGCATTTGATGTGAGGCACAAGACCATGTCCCAGCCTATGTTCTTACCCGTGTAACTCCCTGACTTGTGCCACACGGCCAGCCATACGCCCGTGTGCTAGGCCGTGTGGTCAATTTAATTTTTGAAAATTAAGTGCAGGGTTCACATGGCCATGACACACGCTCGTGTTCTAGACCATGTGTCACACACGACTGAGACACACGCCCGTATCTCTGCCCGTGTGCTAGATTCTAGGCATTCTATTTCTCATATTTAAGATGTAGAGGACACACGCGAAACCACATGCCCATGTGCCAGGCCTTGTGTCACACACAGTCAAGACACACGCCCAAGTCTCTACTCGTGTGGACAAAATAAAGCCATTTTCTAGCTTTATTTCTCACCCAAATTTTGTATTTAACCTACAACAATACCTGCACATTTATAACAACCAAATTCCAAGCATTTAACCAAGCAGACATCATTAACATGTATGATATAACATCACCTATTTTCATATAGTTAAACTTACCCCTTTTTGTAAAGGCATATATTTTACTTTAATTCAACTAAACCATACCGTATACATATATATTAACATGATATAACCTTATAATAACATACCAAATTATACCATTACTAGCCATACCAATGACTAGATTACAAACATCCATTTACAAGCCATCATTTGGTCCAGTTAACCTATACATGCCATTATACTAAAAACAAGTTTACTATTTATACGAAAATGATGCTAGTGGATAGTGTGATGATACTCTAACTGTTTCCAACCTTTACGAGCTTCCGAGCACTATAAAATAAGAAAAACAAAACCTAGTAAGCATTTAAAGCTTTGTAAGTTTGTATAACGGAAAATAAACTCACCAATCATATTCATATAAATAAGCATAACAATAACATGCTTTCTAACAAATTAGCAAATTTTCCTATTCACATACACTCAAATAAGCAAGTTAGTCACATAATTCACATATACATCAAGTAAGCATGGATGAACTCATCAAGCTATAAACTTTCAGGTATTTCAGAGGCATTCAAGATATAGCTTTCCTAGTCTCACAATTTCTCATGTCAGGAATTTATTCCATTGAATTAATGAAATATCGATGGATACTTAGGTAGTACACTTAAAGTGTACAAAGCTATAAACCGTCAACTCATAATCAAGGGTACCTATTAGGACATTTAATCAGAGAGCACAATCTCGAGCCACATATCAAGATGCTTAAATGAGCCATGTAACAGGACACTTATCCGAGCTAAATAAGAAACTCATAAGAGTTTTACTCAGGGAGCTCATAGAGCTTAACAGATAACTCCAAAGAGTTAATATCAGGGAGCACCGGATAAGGTAACAGGGAGTTCAAGCGAGCCATGTCAGGAAGCCCATAAGAGCTTATACCAGGACGATCACGTAGGGCTGCATTTGTGACCGCATTGTATGCTGGATCACAACCAATCGAATCATGAACAGGACGATCATAAAGAGCTGCGATAGTGCGCAACACATGCACAATCACTACCAATTAGGATGCTCGCAAGAACTATTTAACAGGAAGCTTGAGAGTGCTTTAAAAGGATTGCTCGTCTGAGTTATATTCTGTCCGCAACATATGCAGGACCACATATAATATGGAAAATCACATATATCCATCGAATTTCATTATTCAAACAAAACTTAATATTTTTTTGGATATGTTTGAACATATGATTATTTCATTTATTTTTAACACTTATATAATTCATGCAATCACATACCACATTCAATTAAAGCATATAAATAAACACAACTCAATTACAGGAACTTACCTCAACACTTATTTGTGTATGAAAATTTACTAATCTGAAACTTTTTCTTTTCCTTGATCTAGCTTCAAATTTGAGTTGTTTGGATCTATGTAATTGAATTTAATCATCAATTTATTATATTTCACATTCAATTGGATTCAATTTACACTCTACGAAAAATTACCATTTTGCCCTTAAACTTTTCATAAATTCTAATTTTGACCCTAGGCTTAGAAAATGAAATTCATGCAATTTTATCCTCACTCCAAGCCTACTGAAATTTTCATATAACATTTGCAGCACTTATATTTCACAAAATTCAGAACTTTTCCATGGGTTTTACCACTTTTCAATTTAGTCCCTAGATCATGATTTTATTAAAATTCTCTTTGAACAACCTTTCATTTTCTACCATAAATTTCAAAATTTCAGCATATTCATCCATGAAAAAACTTTGTTACTTTGGTAACTTTTCAAATTAATCCGCAAAATAAATAGATTAGAATATTCCGATCTCAAAAATATAAAAATTGCTAAAAACAGAACAAGAAAACATACCTAATTAGGCTTGATTAGTTTTCTTTCTCTCTCCTAGGGTTTCCATGCAAATTTTGGGAAAGATGATGAAAAATAAGATGATATTTTCTATTATCATCTTTTAATTATTTTGATTTCCAATTTAGTCCGTAGCCTTTTCTAATTTTTCCATGGATGAATCACCAAAAATATATACTACTTTTCTTTAATGGTCTAATTACCATATAAGGACCTCAAGTTTTGAATTCCATAGCTATTTGATCCTTCTAGCTACTAGAATTCAACTTTTGCATTTTATGCAATTTGGTCCTTTCCATAATTAAGCGCATAATCGGTAAAATTTTCTTATCAGAATTATCATATGCCATTCCTATCATAATTGTAACAGCCCGATTTTGAGCCTAGTCAAACAGTGGTTTCGGGACCATGAATTCGACATAGAAAATTTTGTTTTTAATACATTTTCATGGTCTACAGTTTTACGAAACGATTTCGTGAAAATTTCGTTCAAAAATTTTGACGTTTGAGCACTCAATTTAGCAAAAAGGACTAGATTATAAAAATTGCAAAAGTTGAGTTTTTTATGCTAGAAGTGTCTAATTGCTATGAAATTTTAAATTAAAGGTCCTTAGAGGGTAATTAGACCATTTTTTAAATTAGTGGACAAAAATAGAAATGAAGTAAGAGAATTTTAATGTTTTGATAAAAAGGCATTTTGGTTATTTGGTAATTAAAAAAAATTAAAAACAAAAAATCAAGCCAAAAATTTAGTCCATCTTCTTCCCTTGGTGCCAAAAATTAGAAGGACATAGCTAGGGTTTTGCCACTTTTCAAGCTCGATTGTAAGTTCGTTCTTGCCCTGCTTTTAATTTTTTTTTTACATTTTTGAAGTCGTTATCATTCGATCTATCTATTTCTACCATTAATTTGAGAGATGATTGAGGTCTAGGGTTTGACCCAAGTTAGATATTTGTGTATTTTGATGTCTAATGGTAGATTATGCAAGTTTAATGCTAGATAGACTACTTTTGCTAGATGATTTTTGATGAAAATGTCAAAAGGACCTATTTGGAAAAAGATTTCAAAATGTGTATAAAAGTGTAATTGAATGGAAAATGTGAGCTTTTATAAGCATGAAAGATGTTCGGCTAGGCTTGGGTCTTGATGACATTGAATAGATTTCATTTTACGAGCCTAGGGACTAAAATATAAATATGTCAAAGTTTAGGGGCAAAAATGTAATTTTGCTATAATGTAAGTTTTGGATTGAATTGAGTAATGTGATTAATAAATGAGTTAAATTTTCTATTATAGATCAAGAGAAACGAGGTTCAGACCTAGATCGAGGGGAAAATAAAGTTTTTGACGATTAGGTCAATTTCCTACTATTTTTGTACCAAGGTAAGTTTTTATGTAAATAATGCATTGCTTTAATGATATTTTAATTGCTTTACCATTGTATGAATTATGATCAACCATTGAGCATGTTTGACAAAGTTACAACAAGCGTGAAATCCCGATTGAACCTTAGGAATAGATAGGATACACATGTCATGAAATTAGGGTTACCAAGGCTATGTGTAAGACCATATCTAGGATATGGCATCATTTTGAGACTTAATGTAAGACCATATCTGGGATATGGCATTGATATGACATTTCGTGTAAGATCATAGTTGGGCTATTAGCATCGATACGAGATCCCATGTAAGACCATATATGGGATATAGCATTGGTGTAGTACTATGTGTGCGAGATACCCGAGTATCCTTTAGTATTCCAAGTGGTTCAACTGGAAATGCAATGAGAATTGACAAAGTTGTGAAAGAATATGGTATGTTGTAAATGGGTACAGGTATGTACATAAGATTCATGCTATGAGATTTATAATTTACTTCACATTAATTGTATGTTAAATGCAAATTTATAATTCTTATTATTTGCATGGGAACTTACTAAACTATATAGCTTACTCATTTTCTTTTCCCTTGTCTTATAGTGTCACCAAGCCAGCTCGGGGATCGGAGATTGTCGGAGATCCAGTCACACTATCAACTTAATATTTTGGGTACCAATGATTTCAATATTTTGAGTTATGGCATGTATAGGGACTTGGTTATTTTGTCATGTGTCAAAATTAATTTGCCCTAACGTGTTGGACTATATTGTTTGATAATTCATTTTGTAAATGGCCATATGGAATTGGCTAATTTTGGTTTAAGTATTTATGCATATGATGAGGTTTTCATGGATGTGGAAGTTTACATTATTGAAGTTAATAAGTATGTGATGTTTGTATGTGGTAAATGGTAGCATGTGAATGAGGTATTGATGCCTTGGTGGTGGCTGATTTGGTTGAATGTATATACTTGGAATGGTGCTACGTTTTGTTGTATAGGTTTGTGCATGGAAGGGTGACAATATGGTTAGGAAAATAGCCTTATTTTTTTCCATACGAGTAGACACACGGGTGTCAGTCATGACCATGTGTGACACACGACTTGCCCCATGGGCGTGTGTTTCGGCTGTGTGTCCCCTGCACCTTAATTGTTGCAGACTTCACACGCCCAGAGCATACGCCTGTACCTGAGGCCGTGTGCACGGGCGTGTGCCTTGGCCATGTGACTTCAATTTATTCTTGGATGATAAACAGAGAGTTACACGGGTTAGGGACATGGACGTGTGTGACCACACGGTCTGCCCATACAGGCGTGTCACAAGCCACACAGGTGCATGGCTCTTAAAACATGAATAATTTTCTAAGTGTTGTGAAATTTTTTAAAGTTCTTAGTTTAGTCCTGAACCAATTCCAATGTATGTTTCGGGCCTGTAGGCTCGTTTTAGGGACGATGTGAATGTAAATGAAAATTTTTAGTTTGGATGCAAATTTATATCTTAGTTTTGTATGTTTGCTTATTTTTAAGTCCGATAATGCATCTTACCCTGTTCCTGCTTCAAACACGGGTAATGGGTGTTACATTTAGTGGTATCAGAGCTACGATTTAGTCGATTCTTGGACTAACGTAGCAACTGCATGAGTCTAGCTATACATGCCATAAATGAACTGTGATAGTGTGATGACTCCTGACAATTTTAAATTGTGTTTTCATATAGTAAATGAACCCCAATTGAGCTGAGGCTGATGACGTTGATAGTAATGCACCAGCTCCCGCTCAAGGGGCAGTGCCGTCTGATAGTAGACCCCATACAATTAGTCAAGGAGAAGTGGGTAGGGAAACCTTTCTCCACATGATGAATAAGTGGTATACGGAATTTGTTCGAACAGATCTGAATGCCCAACCTCCTCTAGCCCCACGTATTCCTCGATCGGTTCCCATAGCCCCACAAGGTATGGAATTTGTAAGAATGAATAAGCCTCCGGTTGATAAGATTCGAAAGCATGGGACTGAAGATTTTAGAGCTAATGTGGTCGATGATTCCGAGAGAGCCAAGTTTTGGCTCGAAAACTCCATCAGTGTATTTGATGAGTTGTCCTGCACACCGGATAAGTGTTTAAAGTGTGCCATCTTCTGAGAGATTCTGCATATCACTGGTGGAATACACTGTTATTGGTGGTACCAAAAGAGAGGGTTACATGGGAATTCTTTCAAGAGGAGTTCCGAAAGAAATATATTAGTTAGCGATTCATCGATAAAAAACGTAAGGAATTTCTTGAGCTAAAATAGGGTCGTATGTTAGTGACGGAACATGAGTGAAAATTTGTCAAACTTAGTAAATATGCTTAAGAGTGTATTTCCACCGAGGCTATTATGTGCAAGAGGTTTGAAGATGGATTGAATGAGGATATTTGTGTGTTAGTTAGGATCTTAGAACTGATGGAATTTGTGGTATTGGTCGAGCGAGCCTATAAGGCCGAAGAGTTGAATAAAGAAAAGAAGAGAGCTGAATGTGAAGCTAAAGATTTAAGGGAAAGACTGATGAGTAAGTCATTTCCATCTCATTCAAAGAAATCTAAAGAAATGTACTCCCGTTTGAATGTATCAACTGGGTATTTTCAAAGAGATTGTGGGAAGCAATACTCGGGTTCTAAATCACAAGCCACTTCAATGGCAAGTGTGGGTAATGTGAGGCCTAACAGACATGAATATCAGCATTGTGGCAGACGTCATCCCGGTGAGTGTAGAATGAAGGACCGGGCTTGTTTCAAGTGTGGTTCTTAGGAGCATTTTATCCAAGTTTGCCCTGAAATGGCTGAGAAAGGAAAATTTCAGAGCGCAAGGCCAAGTAATACTACTAATAGGGTAGGCCACCGAGGAATACTGAAAATAGAGCTAGTAGTAAAGGTGTGACAAAGGATACAGCTGTGAGATTCAAAGCTCAAGCACCTACTAGAGCCTATGCCATCCGTGCTCGCAAAGAAACGACATCTTCTGATGTTATCACTGGCACTTTTTCTCTTTATAATACTAATGTATTTGCATTGATTGATCCTGGATCGACTCATTCTTATGTTTATGTGAAATTTGTAACTGGTAAGAGCTTTCCTATTGAGTTTACTGAGTTTGTGATTAGAGTATCAAACTCTTTAGGTAAACATGTATTACTTGATAGAGTTTGCAAGAATTGTCCCTTGATGATTCGAGGTCACTATTTTTCAGCTGATTTAATGTTGTTGCCATTTGATGAATTCAATGTTATTTTGGGTATGGATTGGTTGACACTGCACGATGTCGTAGTGAGCTGTAAAAGAAAAATTATTGAACTGAAATGTGAAAATGGTGAAACTCTTTAGATTGATTCAGATGAGCCGAGTGAGTTACCTGTTGTGATTTCTGCGATGTCTGCCCAGAAATATATAAGGAAAGGTTGTGAAGCTTATCTTGCTTATGTGTTGAATATAAAGATGTTTGAGTTTAAAATTGAATCAGTACCGATAGTTTGTAAATATCTAGATGTGTTTCCAGAAGAGTTTCCTGGGTTACCACCAATTAGAGAAGTCCAGTTTGGTATTGATTTAGTACCAGGGACCTTGTCGATATCTATTAGTCCGTATAGGATGGCCCCGACTGAATTGGAAAAATTAAAAGCTCAGTTGCAAGAGTTGGCAGATAAGGGTTTTGCGAGACCAAGTTTTTCTCCCTGAGGTGCTCCCGTATTATTTGTAAAGAAGAAAGGCAGATCCATGAGGCTTTGTATCGACTACCGTTAGCTCAACAAGGTGACTATAAAGAACAAGTATCCTTTACCAAGGATTGATGAATTGGTTGATCAGGTGAGAGGAGCAATGGTATTCTCGAGAATTGGTTTAAGATATGGCTACTATCAGCTAAGAGTCAAAGAGTCGGATGTGCCGAAAACCGCTTTCAGAACAAGGTATGGGCACTACGAATTCCTTATTAAGCCATTTGGATTAACAAATGCACCTGTTGTTTTCATGGACTTGATGAATCAGATGTTTAGACCGTATTTGGAAAAATTCATGGTTGTGTTTATCGACGACATTCTGATTTATTCTCGAGACGGGTACGAGCATGCCAAGCACTTGAGGGCTATATTACAGACTTTGAGAGATAAGCAGTTGTTTGCTAAATTTAGTAAAAGTGAGTTTTGGCTCCGAGAAGTTGGATTTTTGGGACATATTGTTTCAGGTGATGGTATCCGTGTTGATCCAATTAAGATTTCGACTATTTTCGATTGGAAACTGCCAAAAAATGTATCTGAAGTTAAAAGCTTTTTGGGCTTAGCCAGATATTACCGACGATTTGTCAAAGGATTCTCGATGATTGCTACTCCTATGACCAAGTTGTTGCAAAAAGATGTTAAATTTGAATGGTCTGAAAAATGTCAGCAAAGTTTCGAGAAGTTGAAAGTATTATTGACTGAGGCACTGATTTTAGTACAACTTGAGCTGGGAAAGGAGTTTTTGATTTATAGTGACGCGTCACTGAATGGATTACGATGTGTGTTGATGTAAGAGGGCAAAGTGATAGCTTATGCCTCGAGACAGTTGAAACCGCATGAGAAGAATTATCTGACGCATGATTTGGAATTAGCTGCCATTGTGTTTGCTTTAAAAATTTGGAGACATCATTTGAACGGTGAGAAATGTCATGTCTTTCTGATCATAAGAGCTTAAAATACTTGATGACTTAGAAAGATTTTAACTTGCAATAATTTTAACTTGCAGTAACGGAGATGGCTCGAGTTACTGAAATATTATGAGCTAGTAATTGGTTACCACCCGGGTAAGGCAAATGTAGTCGCAGATGCGTTGAGTAGAAAGACTTTGTTTGCTTTGAGAGCGATGAATACATGGTTGACTTTGTTTGATAATGGTTTGATTCTAACTGAGTTGAGAGCTAGACCGTTATTTCTTCAACAAATTTGTGAAGCTCAGAAATGTGACTATGAATTGCAAGCCAAAAGAGCCCTGTGTGAATCGGGCAGTGATACAGACTTTTTGATCAGTTTAAATGATTGTTTGATGTTCCGGGATAGAGTATGTGTACCAAAAAATGATGAACTTATTCAAAAAATTCTTCATGAAGCATATAATGGTTGTTTATCTATGCACTTGGGTAGTATGAAAATGTATAATGATTTGAAGAAATTATATTAGTGGTCAAGTATGAAAAGAGATATTTCAGAGTTTGTTTCAAAGTGTTTGATTTGTCAACAAGTAAAAGCCGAACACCAAGTGCCTTCTGGTTTACTTCAGCCAGTGGTGGTACCTGAGCGAAAATGGGATAGGATTACGATGGACTTTTTAACGGGTTTGCCTTTGACTTCGAAAAAGAAGGATTCTGTATAGGTTGTGGTTGATAGACTGACGAAATCGGCTCACTTTATTCTGGTACAAACTGACTACCCACTTGATAAGTTAGCCAAATTGTACATTTCAGAGATTGTGAGATTGCACGGAGTGCCTATGTCTATTATTTCGGATAGAGATCTGAGGTTCACTTCGAGATTTTAAAAGAAGTTACAAGTGGCTTTGGGTACAAAGTTGAACTTTAGTACTACATTTCATCCACAAACCGACGATCAGTCTGAAAGAACGATTTAGGTACTTGAAGATATGCTCCGTAGTTGTGTTCTAGAATTTGAGGGCAGTTGGAAAAAATATCTGCCATTGGTCGAATTTACCTATAACAACAGTTTTCAGTCAAGTATAAAAATGGCACCTTGTGAGGCATATTATAGCCACAAGTACCGAATGCCTTTGTATTGGACCAATCTTAGTAAGAGACAGATTCACAAGGTTTACTTGGTTAAGGAAACCGAGGAAAAAGTAAAGGTAATTTGTGATTGCTTGAAAGCAGCTTCAGATAAACAAAAGTCGTACACAAATTCAAAAACAAAAGAGATCGAATATCAGGTCAGTGATAAAGTATTTTTGAAAGTATCTCTGTGGAAGAAGATTCTAAGATTTGGTCGTAAAAGCAAGTTAAGTCCACGTTTCATTGGGTTGTATGAAGTCGTTGAAAGAATAGGGCCACTGGCATATCGATTAGCTTTATTGATAGAGTTAGAAAGGATCCATAATGTGTTTCATGTGTCGATGTTGGGCCGTTATCGATCAGATCCCTCACATTTGATATCTCCATCAGAGATTGAGATTCAACCGTATATAACATATAGTGAAGAACCGATCAAGATCTTAGCTCGGGAGGTTAAATAGTTGTGAAATAAGAGTATAGCCCTAGTGAAAGCGTTATGCCATCGACATGGGGTCGAAGAGGCTACATGGGAACCTGAGGAGGTAATGAGAAAACAATACACAAACTTATTTTCTGGTAAGATTTTTGGGGACGAAAATCCCTAAAGGAGGGAGTGCTGTAATAGCCCGATTTTTGGCCTAGTTAGAACAGTGGTTACGGAACCACGAATTTGATGTAGAAAATTTTTTTATTACATTTTTATGGTCTACAGTTTTATGGAATGATTTCGTGAAAATTTCGTTCAAAAATTTTGACGTTTGAACACTCAATTTAGCAAAGAGGAGTAAATTGTAAAAAGTGCAAAAGTTGAGTTCTACATGCTAGAGGTGTCAAATTGTTATGAAATTTTAAATTGAAGGTCCTTAGATGGTAATTAGATCATTTTACTTTAAATTGGACAAAAATAGACATGAGGTAATAGAATTTTAGTGTTTTGAGAAAAGGGCATTTTGGTCATTTGGTAATTAAATGAATTAAAAACAAAAAATGAAGCCAAAACTTATTCCATCTTCTTCATTCTTGGTTGAAAATTTCAAGGAAGACATAGCTAGGGTTTTTCCAATTTTCAAGCCTGATTGTAAGTCTGTTCTTGCCCCGTTTTTAATGCTCTTTACATTTTTGAAGTCGTTATCACTTGATCTATCTATTTTTACCATTAATTTGAGAGATGATTGAGGTCTAGAGTTTGACCCATGTTAGATATTTTTGTGTTTTGATGTCTAATGGTAGATTATGCAAGTTTAATGTTAGATAAACAACTTTTGCTAGGTGATTTTTGATGAAAACGTCAAAAGGACGTATTTATAAAAAGATTTCAAAATGTGTATAAAAGTGTGATTAAAGGGGAAATGTGAGCTGTTATAAGCATGAAACAGGTTAGGCTAGGCTTGGGTCTTGATGAAATTGAATGGATTTCATTTTACGGGCCTAGGGACTAAAATGTAAATATGATAAAGTTTAGGGACAGAAATGTAATTTTTCCATAATGTATGTTTTGGACTGAATTGAGTAATGTGATTAATAAATGAGTTGAATTTGCCATTATAGATCAAAAGAAACAAGGTTCGAACCTAAATCAGGGGAAAAACAAAGATTTGATGATTAGGTCCATTTCCTACTATTTTTGTACCGAGGTAAGTTCTTATCTAAATAATGCATTGTTTTAATTATCTTTCAATTGCTTTAGTATTGTATGAATTATGATCAACCATTGAGATGTTTGACAAAGCTAAGACAAGTGTGAAATCTCGATTACACCTTAGGAATAGATAGGATACACATGTCATGACATTAGTGTTACCGAGGCTATGTGTAAGACCATATATGGGATATGGCATCATTATGAGACTTCGTGTAAGACCATATCTTGGATACGGCATAAATATGAGATTTCATGTAAGACCCTAGCCTGGCTATTGGCATCGATACGAGATCCCATGTAAGACCATATCTGGGATATGGTATTAGTGTAGTACTATGTGTGCGAGATACCCAAGTATCCTTTAGTATTCCAAGTGGTTCAATGGGAAATGCAACAAGAATTGTCAAAGTTGTGAAAGAATACGGTATGTTGTAAACAGGTACAAGTATGTACATAAGATTAATGCTTAACAAACTCGATATGTAATGAATCCCTTAGTAAAGTTCTGATTGAGTAAGTTTGGCTATGAGATTTATAATGACATTTATGTTAATTTACTTCATGTTAATTGTATGTTAAATGCAAATTTATAATGCTTATTATTTACATGGGAACTTACTAAGCTATATAGCTTACTCCCTTTCTTTTCCTTTGTCTTATAGTGTCACCAAGCTAGCTCGAGGATCGGAGATTGTCGGAGATCCAATCACACTATTAACTTAATATTTTCGATACCAATGGTTTCAATATTTTGAGTTATGGCATGTATAGGGACCTGGTTTTTTTGTCATGTGTCAAAATTAAATTGCCCTAATGTGTTGGCCTATTCTGGTTTATAATTCATTTTGTAAATGGCCATATGAAATTGGCTAATTTTGGTTTAAGTATTTATGCATATGATGAGGTTTTCATGGATGTGGAAGTTTGCATGATTGAAGTTAATAAGTATGTGATGTTTGTATGTGGTAAATGATAGCATGTGAATGAGGTATTGATGCCTTGGTGGTGGCTGATTTGGTTGAATGTATATACTTGGAATGGTGCTATGTTTTGTTGTGTAGGTTTGTGCATAGAAAGGTGACAATATGGCTAGGAAAATAGCCTTATTTCAACACAGATAGACACACGGGCGTGTGTTAAGGCCGTGTGTGACACACAGCTTACCCCATGGTTGTGTGTTTCGGTCGTGTGTCCCCTGCACCTTAATTGTTGCAAAACTGAATGCTCAGAATTGAGCACATGGGCAAAGACATGGGCGTGTCTCAACCATGTGGATGACACGGCCTCAAGCACGAGTGTGTACTGTGGGCGTGTGAAGTCTTCACCTATTTTATGAAAAATTATGAAAATTAAATCGACCACACGACCAAAGCACATGGGCTTGTGCCTTGGCTGTGTGACTTCAATTTTTTCTTGGATGGAAAATAGAGAGTTACACGGGTTAGGGACACGGGCGTGTGTGACCACACGACTACCCTCATGGGCGTGCCCGTGTGGATCTTAAAATATGAAAAATTTTCTAAGTGTTGTGAAATTTTCCAAAGTTGTTGGTTTAGTCCCGAACCATTTCTAATGCATGTTTTGGGCCTCGTAGGCTCGTTTTAGGGACGATATGAATGTAAATGAAAATTTTTAAATTTGGATGCAAATTTCTGTCTCGGTTTTGTATGTTTGCTTATGTTTAAGTCCGGTAATGCCTCGTACCCTGTTCTGGAGTCGAATACGGGTAAGGGGTGTTACAATAATGCAGACCATGCAACAATATTAAGATAAATTTTCTTTCCAACTCAGATTAGTGGTCCCAAAACCACTCTTCCGATTTAACTGAAAATGGGCTGTTACAACTCTCCCCCCTTAAGAATTTTCATCCTTGAAAATCTTACCAGTAAAAAGGTTTGGGTACAGCTTCTTCATGGTACCTTCCGGTTCCCAGGTAGCTTCTTCAATACCATGTCGTTGCCAACTACCTTTTTATTTCTTAATTCTTTTGTTTCATGTGCCAGAATTTTGATCGGTTCCTCACTGTATGTCATGTCAGGCTGAATCTCTACCTCTGTAGAGAAATAACATGTGAAGGATCTGATCGATACCATCGTAACATGGACACATGAAAAACATTATGAATTCTGTCAAGCTCTAATGGTAACGTTAATTGGTACGCAACAGGTCCAATTCTTTCTGTGATTTTATATGGCTTAATAAATCGTGGACTCAGTTTTCCTTTACGGTCAAATCGAAAAACTTTCTTCCAAGGTGATACTTTCAAGAATACTTTGTCACTGACTTGAAATTCTATCTCTTTTCGTTTAAGATTAGCATAAGATTTTTGACGATCAGAGGCTGCTTTTAAACTGTTCTGAATCACCTTCACCTTTTCTTTAGTTTCATGGACTAAGTCAACTCTATGTATCTTTTTTCTCACTGAGCTCTGTCCAATACAATGGAGTTCTAAATTTTCGACCATACAAAGCCTCATACGGTGCCATTTTAATATTGGACAAAAAACTGTTATTATAGGAAAATTCAACTAAAGGCAGATACTTTTCTTAGTTATCTTTAAATTCTAGTACACAACACCGTAGCATATCTTCCAAAATATATATAACACATTCTGATTGTCCATCAGTCTAAGGATGGAATGCGGTACTGAAATGTAACTATGTACCCATGGCTTCTTACAGTTTATTCTAGAATTGGGATGTAAATCGAGGATCTCTGTCTGAAATAATGGACATCGGCACCCTATGCAATCTGACAATCTCAGAAATATATAACTTAGCGAACCTATCCAAAGAAAAATCCATACGTACTGGAATAAAGTGTGCAGACTTTGTTTACCGGTCAATGATTACCAAAATGGCATATTTCTTCTTTAGAGATAGGGGTAACTCTAATACAAAGTCTATGGTAATTCTTTCCCATTTTCATTCCGGTATTGTAAGTGGCGATAATAATCCCCAGGGCACCTGGTGTTCAGCTTTTACTTGTTGACATATCAAACATTTAAATACAAATTTAGAAATATCTCATTTCATTCTCGGCCACCAGTACATCTTTTTCAGATCATTATACATTTTGTTACTACCAGGATGAATAAACATATTACCATTATGATCTTCATGTAAAATCTTCTATACCAATTCTGAGTTCTTCGGTACACATATCTTGCCTTTGAATAATAAACAACCATCAAAACCAATCTAAATTTCTGAATCAGGATTCAACTTACATTGTTCTCGTTTAGCTTGTAATTTACTATCATCTTTCTGAGCTTCACAAATCTATTGCAGAAATATCAGTTTAGCTTTTAACTTAGCTATAACTAAACCATCATCACATAAAGACAACCGAGTGTTCATCACTCGCAAAACAAAGAGGGATTTTCTATTCAAAGCATATGCAACTACATTGGCTTTTCCCGAATGGTAATCATTAACAAGATCATAATCTTTCAATAATTCAAGCCACCTACGTTGTCTCAAGTTCAAATATTTCTGCGACATCAAATACTTCAAATTTTTATGATCAGTGAATATGTGACATTTTTCACCAAATAAGTAATGTCGCCAGGTTTTCAATGCAAACACAATTGCTGCCAATTCAAGATCATGTATCGGGTAATTTCTTTCATGTGGTTTTAGTTGTCTTGAGCATAGGCTATTAATTTACCTTTTCGATCACTACACAGCCTTAACCATTTAATGACGCATCACTATAAATTATAAATTTTTTACCCGATTTAGGATGAACTAACACTGGTGCTTCTGTCAATAGAGTTTTCAATCTATCAAAGCTCTACTAACAATTTTCAGCCCACTCAAATTTCACATCTTTTTGCAACAGACGAGTCATCGAAGAAGCTATCATTGAGAACCCTTTAACAAATCTTCGATAATATCTAGCCAATCCTGAAAAACTTTTGACTTCAAACAAATTCTTTGGTGGCTTCCAATTAACGATGGCTGAAATTTTATTTGGATCCACTCGAATACCTTCTGCAGATATTATATGTCTGAGGAAACCAACTTCCCACGAGACGGGAAATGAAAACTATTAGCCCCACACGAAGTTTGTGAATAAGTGATTGTCTGATAATGAGCAAGGAATATCCGCCTTTCTGCTAAACAGGATGTATTGAACTCATAATTCATTAGATACTTTTTATGAATGTCAACTAAGTATCGTAAGTAAATTGGTCCCGATTGTAAACTTTCTGTGCGAAAAATTCCCCATAGCATCTAGGATATCGCCTTCTCCTAGATAATTATGGATGGGGATATACCTCAGTGTATCAAAAAAATTTTGTTTATCCATGTTGTAATGATAAGAACTCTCTTCCCTCTTATTTACTTGGAATGGTGATCCATAAGCATACGGGTCCCTCTTAGTAGCCAAAATTCCCATTTACTAAATTTGGCATATAACTGCTTCTCACGCAAAGTTTACAACACTATTCTCAAGTGTTCGACATGCTAATTTTCAATTCGAGAATATACTAGAATATGATTAATAAATACCACCCAAAACCTGTCTAAATACGGACTGAAGATTCTGTTCATCAGATCCATAAATACCGCAGGTGCATTTGTCAAACCAAACGGCATTATAAGAAACTCATAATGCCCGTACCTAGTTTTGAAAGTTGTCTTTGGCACATTTGAATCTTTTACCCGTAGCTGATAATAGCCAGAACGGAGATCAATCTTTGAAAATATAGTGGCAGCTTTCAACTAGTCAAATAGATAATCAATTCGAGGCATTGGATACTTGTTCTTTATTGTGACTTTGTTAAGTTTTCTATAATCTATACACAATCTCAATCATTCATCTTTCTTCTTTACAAAAAGAACTGGTGCACCACAAGGTGAGAAACTGGGTCTAGCAAAGCCTCTATCAATCAATTCTTGCAACTATGCTTTCAACTCTTTCAATTCAGTAGGAGCCATTCTATATGGTGCTATGGATATCAGTGTTGTTCCTAGAACAAGATCTATAGAGAACTCTACTTCTCTAATTGGTGGTAAACCAGGTATTTCCTCTGGAAATACATCAGGAAATTCACAAACAACCGACACTGACTGAATCTTCAACTCAAATACTTTAGTATCCAACACATATGCAAGATAAGCATCATAACCCTTTCTGACATATTTCTGTGCTGATATTGTTGAAATCACATTAGATAACCCTTCCAGTTTATCAGATTCAACATGGAGTAGCTCACCATTCTGACGTTTCAACACAATATATTTTTGTTTACAATTTACCACTGTATCATGCTGAGTTAGCCAGTTCATTCCTAAAATCAAATCAAATTCATCAAAGGGCAACAACATTAAATTAGCCGAAAAAAATAACCTTTTTGTAACATCCTAAACCCAGCCTAGACGTTATGGGCGAATTTGTGATGTCACATTGAAGTGTGTTCGAAAAATGTAGTTCCGTTGGAAAAACCCGTTCCATATAAAAATCTCACTGTGATCTTTATGAAAATTTATCGTTCTTTGTTCGTTGTTAAAACCCAAGTTGATATAGCAAAGTGTTACTCATATTAGTTTGTAATTGTACTTTTAAAACAAAGTTTGTTTAAATTTGTTATGTTAGCGTGGTGTTTTGAAAGCATGTATTCTTTTTAGTAAAACCGTGGCCTATTGCTAGCAGATATGATTTAAAGTAAATAAATTCCCAAACCAAGGAAAAACTTTAAGAGGCCTTATTACATAAATGAAACCCAAATTAAAAAAAACTTTAAGAATGAAAATTTAAAACAGTAGCAAAAGCAGACGTGTGGCCCTCATCGAGTCCCTTGCAGCACTGACCCGCCTAAGGTTTACCTGCACAAGAGAGCAGAAGGGTGAGTTTATGAAAACTCAGTGTGTAATCCTTTAACAAGAAATAATTGTACAGTAAGCAGATAGAGTCTAGGCTTAAGCCCGATTCAGTAGCAGTTCAATCTCAGTTAGGGCCTTAGCCCAATACAATAACAATATCATTGTAGGCCTTAGCCCATATCAGTAATAATAACAAAAATGCAATCACAAAATCCTACCCATCCATCTTCTACACTCCACTCCTTCCAGCCCTACACTCCATGTGGGGATAAAATCAACCCACCTATCCCTATACTCCAAAATATAGCACTGATTACAGCACTAAAACAGTATTTGCAGCAGAGCTACCAGTAATAGGCTTATAGCCTTTTAGTACACTTCCTCCAATATCATATATCCCACCCCATGCAATACAGTATAATATAAATGTATATACAATAAAAATGGCATGCTCAGACAGTCTTACATCACATAGGGGTATATCAGTCATTTACCTCACAAGGGTATAACAATCATTTCATCAGATTAGGGTCTAGGTATACTTACCGTGTAACACCACTCACCCGTATCCAACGTCGGGACAGGGTTCGAGGCATTAACGGACCTAAACATTTACAACAACACATAACATATTACCAACCATGCAAGGCAAACAAGCATATGCACATCATCAATATCAAACATAACATAAATAGCTAGATTTATAAGTTAGAATCATTAGCTCACTAAAGACCAATATATTTGGCCAAATTATAATAACACATGTTACAAAACTAGGTCCGTATACATGCCACTTACTTGATAATTCTAGCATATGTGTTTATACTGTCAAGGTGTTGGCTTGATAGTGTGATGCTGCCTCCGACGATCTCTAACCCTAAGCTAACCGAGCAACACTAAAAGAAATGAAAAGGAGGGGGCAAGCTTTACGCTTAGTAAGTTCACATGAAATAATAATAAGCAATTTACTAAAATGCTTTCCATAATAAAACTAATCCAATTGTACATTTACACATGTTCTGGTTAAGCTGCATTCTTGAGTCACAGTCACTAAATAATTTATAACTAGAGTTACGGAACTCAAAATTAAGATATGTAAATTTACAAAAAACTAGACTCATATATCTTTCTACCATAAAATTTTCAGAATTTTTGGTCCAGCCAATAAGTACAGTTTATTATTCAAAGTCTCCCCTGTTTCGCTGTTTGACAGCTTCGCCCTTTCTTCACTACGAATCAATTTTCTCCTCGTACAGAATTCAAAGGATGTTCTCGTTTATTTCATTTAAAACTAGACTCATTAATAATTTCAAGCATATAAATTATATCCCATAATTATTCTTGTAAAGTTTTTTTTGATTTTTCCAAGTCAGAACAGGAGATCACGTAGTCATTCTGAACCAGTCTCTCAAAAACTTAAATATCTCATTATATAGAATTCCTTTGCTTGCTCTGTTTCTGTTATATGAAAATAGACTCATTAAGCTATAATTTGATATCTGATTCAATCTCTGATTCAATTTCTACTATTTTTGGTAAATTTTTAAGTTCACGTCACTGCAACTATCCAGAACAGTTTTATTGTCAATTTTGATCTTTCACACTTCAATTGTATTCATCACTTACCCATAACAATCTTTCCAGTTTCCAATCACATATCGAGCATATTGCTCAAGTTACACACGTATATACTTACACTTATCATCATAAAGTCATACACAATTTCATTTAATTAATTTCCCAGTTGAATGCTTCGGAATAATAACAGATACGCAATGGTATTGCACACAGCTCACCTTTAAAATTGAAGCTCTCTTGTACACATAATGGCCTTCACTTAGCACCACTCATGTGACCTAGCTCGATTGTACACATGATTTTGGCTCTCTTGTACACATGGTGAACACTTAGTACCACCCATGTGACCTAGCCAGTTTATCTCGTAGCTCTCTTGTCTACATGGTGTCCTTCACCTGGAACCACGCATGCAACCTAGCTACGTATATCCTGTAGCTCTATTGTCTACATGGTGTACACATAGTATCACCCATGTGACCTAGCTACATCATAATGTCTCGTAGCTCTCTTGTACACATGATGTGCACTCAGCATCATACATGTGACCTAGCTACATACCATCTGTATCATCCAATCTTTCCGAAGGTTCAACCGGGATTTCTCTCTCTTTCTAATTCTTGATTCCATACTTCCAATAGTCAATTATGATTCAAAAATCAGCTTCAATACATAAAATATGCTGAAATATAAAAACATAATAAAGATAATGTATTATTTACATACAAACTTACATACTATCTCATGTTCATGTCGAATTAATATTGAACATTTAAATCATCATAATTATACTTACTTTCAACACCTCGGCAATCATAGTAAATATATCAATTTTACATTGAAACATGCATAAATTAGTGCTTATTATACATATGAACTTACCTCGATACTAAAACGGCCATTTTATCAACTTTCCCGATTTTTTATTTTTCTCCCATTCTAGGTTCAAATCTCGTTTTTTGGGATTATTGAGCTTGGAAAGCTTGAAAACCCTAGCCATGGCTTCCCCCATGCTAATTTCGGCCTCCATGAAAAAGATGAGTCAATTTTGGCTTTATTTTCTCTTTTTATTTCTTTTAATTACCAAATGACTAAAATGCCCTTAAGGCCTTTCTTTAAAATTTTGTCCTATTCATGCCCATTTTTGTCCAAACGAAATATAATGGTCTAATTACCATTTAAGGACCTCCTCTTTAAACCCCCATTTCAATCAAGTACTTATGAATCGAACACATATTTTGCAAAATTTTTGCAATTTAGTCCTAAAAGTCCAATTAAGCACTTTATCAGTAAAATTACTTAACGATATTTGTACACAATATTTTAATCAATAAATAAACCTTAAAACTTAATCGGAATAAATTTTTTGACTTCAAATTCATGGTTCTAAAAGCATCGTTCCGTTTAAGCCCTAAATCAAATCACATAACAAAACTTCTCGCAAATAAGCCCTAATAGGCAGATTAAACATGCAATCTATAAAATTTCTTATCAATACTCTAACACATGCATCTAATCACTCGGTAAATCATAAAAATTAATCGAAATAAAATTTTCTATCTCAAATTTGTGGTTTCGCAACCACTATTCCATTTATGACCTATTTCGAGATGTTACATTTCTCCCCCCTTTAGGGATTTTCATCCCCGAAAATCTTACTGGTAAAAAGATTCAATATTTTTTCTCAAAATTTCTTAAACATCTCCAAACAAATTTTCTTTAAAGCAGTACTTTCAAAATCATCCCACTATTAAATTGAAGTCCAATATAACTATGTTTCAACTCTGTATGACCTCTATATTAATCGAAAACTATTTCCAATTCTCACATTTGCTTTCACTTTTTTTTAACCAAAAACTCTGCATTTAGCTATTAATACAGCTCAATCATTATTCTTCTGTCTAATTCTATCATTACTAAATCCACATTATCTCATTCACAATCAAAATTTATTTAAAAAAAATCCAGCAATCATATACTTTAAGCATCATATCTGGATGAGTTAATTAACTAAGTCTAATCTTTCTTTAACTGTAACATTTCAGAATTCAGTAACACTTTGAACTTGCCTCTTATATATTCATGCATATAACTTAACACTCATCAATATATATAATATATAATTTGCTTCAAATAACCCAACATGCATATTCATCTTACACAACCCTCCTATCATCTTATACAAACAAATACACTTATACATGCGTTCATAATTCTCAAATAGAATTACTCATAACATTCATTTAATTTCACAAGTTACACTCAAAGCATCACACAATTGCCAATCAACATGAACACTTATCATAATATAAACTTTCCCTTCATCTCATCTTTCATATTCCAAGAGAAATTCTTATTCACGACTCATTCATTATCACATAAACATCATGAACTAGTACTCTTATCTTTTACGAGTCTCATTTCATCTTAATATTATCACAATTATATAATTCACTTTAGACAGACTTACACACATATTCATATCTTAAAACAAATGCACTCAAACATACATCTCACGAATTTGAGTAAATCTATTTATCACAATCACTTAGTCAAATAAGTTAGACACATAATATCATGTCAATGTTAAACGAACATGGATGTGTTTATAACGATGTAAACTTTCGTTTCTTTTCACTTTTCTATATTTCTCCACTTATGTCTATTTCATTTTACACTTGATCTCACACATATCATCACAAGTCACCAAGATCAATTTTTAAGTACACCAATATATCCACCAAATTATATGAACTTACTTAACCCCTTTTTACACTGTCGATGGTAGCTCGGTTGGAAAACACTTCTGTCTCAACAGAACTATTTCATCAGGATCGGGAGGCATCACACTATCACAGGTAGTAATATGGCATGTATAGCTTAACTCTTACACATGCTAGATTAGTCCGAGAACCGACTAAACTATAGCTCTGATACCACTAAATGTAACACCCCTCACCCATATCCAACGTCGGGACAAGGTTTGAGGTGTTAACGAACTTAAACATTCACAACAACACATAACATATTACCAACCATGCAAGGCAAACAAGCATATGGACATCATTAATATCAAACATAACATAAATAGCTAGATTTATAAGTCAAAATCATTAGCTCACTAAAGAACAATATATTTGGCCAAATTATAATAACACATGTTATAAAACTAGGTCCCTATACATGCCACTCACTTGATAATTCTAGCATATGTGTTTATACTGTCAAGGTGTTGGCTTGATAGTGTGATGCTGCCTCCGACGATCTCCAACCCTAAGCTAACCTGGCAACACTAAAAGAAATGGAAAGGAGGGGCTAATCTTTACGCTTAGTAAGTTCACATGAAATAATAATAAGCAATTTACTAACATGCTTTCCATAGTAAAACTAATCCAATTGTACATTTACACATGTTCTGGTTAAGCTGCATTCTTGAGTCACAGTCACTAAATAATTTATAACTGGAGTTACGGAACTCAAAATTAAGATATGTAAATTTTACAAAAAACTAGACTCATATATCTTTCTACCATAAAATTTTCAGAATTTTTGGTTCATCTAATAAGTACAGTTTATTATTCAAAGTCTCCCATGTTTCGCTGTTTGACAGCTTCGCCCTTTCTTCACTACGAATCAATTTTCTCCTCGTACAGAATTCAAAGGATGTTCTCGTTTATTTCATTTAAAACTAGACTCATTAATAATTTCAATCATATAAATTATATCCCATAATTATTCTTGTACAATTTTTGTTGATTTTTCCAAGTCAGAACAGGGGATCACGTAGTCATTCTGAACCAGTCTCTCAAAACCTTAAATATCTCATTATATAGAATTCTTTTGCTTGCTCTGTTTCTGTTATATGAAAATAGACTCATTAAGCTATAATTTGATATCTGATTCAATATCCTATTCAATTTCTAAAATTTTTGGTAAATTTTTAAATTCATGTCACTGCAACTATCCAGAACAGTTTTATTGTCAATTTTGATCTTTCACACTTCAATTGTATTCATCACCCATAACAATCTTTCCAATTTCCAATCACATATCGAGCATATTGCTAATAAGTTACACACGTATATACTTACACTTATCATCACAAAGTCATACACAATTTCATTTAATCAATTTCCCAGTTGAACGCTTCGGAATAATAACAGATACGCAATGGTATCGCACACCGCCCACCTTTAAAATCGAAGCTCTCTTGTACTCATAGTGGCCTTCACTTAGCACCACACATGTGACTTAACTCGATTGTACACATAATTTTGGCTCTCTTGTACACTTAGTACCACCCTTGTGACCTAGCCAGTTTATCTCGTAGCTCTCTTGTCTACATGGTGTCCTTCACCTGGAACCACGCATGCGACCTAGCTACATATATCCCGTAGCTCTATTGTCTACATGGTGTACACATAGTATCACCCATGCGACCTAGCTACATCATAATGTCTCGTAGCTCTCTTGTATACATGATGTGCACTCAGCATCATACATGTGACCTAGCTACATACCATCTATATCATCCAATCTTTCCGAACGTTCAACCGGGATTTCTCTCTCTTTCTAATACTTGATTTTATACTTTCAATAGTCAATTATGATTCAATAATCAGCTTCAATACATAAAATATGCTGAAATATAAAAACATAATAAAGATAATGTGTTATTTACATACAAACTTACATACTATCTCATTTCCATGTCGAATTAATGTTGAGCAGTTAAATCATCATAATTATACTGACTTTCAACACCTCGGCAATCATAGTAAATATATCAATTTTACATTGATACATGCATAAATTAATGCTTATTATACATATGAACTTACCTCGATACTAAAACGGCCATTTTATCAACTTTCCCGATTTTTGATTTTTCTCCCATTCTAGGTTCAAATCTCGTTTTTCGAGATTATTGAGCTTGGAAAGCTTGAAAACCCTAGCCATGGCTTCCCCCATGCTAATTTCGGCCTCCATGAAAAAGATGAGTCAATTTTGGCTTTATTTTCCCGTTTTATTTCTTTTAATTATCAAATGACTAAAATGCCCTTAAGGCCTTTCTTTAAAATTTCGTCCTATTCATACCCATTTTTGTCCAAACGAAATATAATGGTCTAATTACCATTTAAGGACCTCCTCTTTAAACCCCCATTTCAATCAAGTACTTATGAATTAGAACACATATTTTGCAACATTTGCAATTTAGTCCTAAAAGTCCAATTAAGAACTTTATCAGTAAAATTACTTAACGATATTTTTACACAATATTTTAATCAATAAATAAACCTTAAAACTTAATCGGAATAAATTTTTCAACTTCAAATTCATGGTTCTAAAAGCATCGTTCCGTTTAGGCCCTAAATCAGGCTGTTACAGCAACTTCTGCAAATAAGCCCTAATAGGCAGATTAAACATGCAATCTATAAAATTTCTTATCAATACTCTAACACATGCATCTAATCACTCGGTAAATCATAAAAAATAATCGAAATAAACTTTTCTATCTCAGATTTGTGGTTTCACAACCACTATTCCATTTAGGCCCTATTTCAAGATGTTACATACCGACCCAACAGTATGCCCACATTCATCTCGGGTGACCTGTGTAACCTTAACAGTCAAACAGTGAAAATAGGCCCAAACCCATAATACAGCCCATGTGGGCCCACGCTCATGTGGCCTATAAAGCCCAAAAATGACCTTGGCCGTGTAAGCTACATAGCTTAGCCCAATAATCGCCACAGGTCCGTTTGGTTTACCCGTGTTGGGCCCACAAGCCCGTGGGGCCCACACAGCCCATTCCGGCCCAACGTGTCCCAAAACGGCGTCAGCCCATGAAAACGCTCATGGTGGCCTCTACGATCGAAACCCAATGTTTTGTGCATTTGGCTCACCACACGAGGGAGCGCACACTCATGTAGCGACACTAGCCATATTTTTTGGCTTTTGCCGAATTATGATTAAAGTAGTGTGATTACACACCTGTTTGCGAAAAGAGCGCAGTCGCCACGAACACCGGCCTAGATTCAATCACGACCCAATGTCAGTCCTTAAATCATTAGGGTTAAACACCCTCTTACAAACACTTAATCTTCAATATAGTACACGTTACCTACCTTGTTTGAGCAAATACGGTTTACTCCCCCTTTAGACTAGTGATCACAATTGACTTCAAAATCCTTGACACAGTCTGCATTGTATCCTAATCTTATTAACAATCACCATGAACGAAAATAACTATAACCAAAATATCAAAAACTTAGCACCACATAGAACTAAGAATGGTTGATAGACGTAATCGGCTATACCCACACCAGAGTCGATTACACAAGATAAGAGAGGTAAAATGCAATGATTGTACCCACACAAGTCAAAAAACAATAGCCCAAAACCATAAGAGAAGAATGAGAAGTATTCGGCTTAGCCCTTAGTTGCAAAGAAGAGAGAGTTGTGAGTAAAAAGAAAACAAGATATTCGACCAAGGAACACTAGCCGATCGGGAAAGAAAAAGAGAAGAGAATTGGCCTAAAACAAAAGCTAGCAACTGAAAGAATAGAAGGGGAATAAAGTATTCGTCTACAACAGTTAAGATGTAACGCCCTGATTTTCGGGATTTTCCGGGTTTCTGTGATTTTAGGTAAATTTTGAAATTTTGGTGTTCTGAATATTGGAATTGTGTTTAAATGTGTTAGTGGGCCTTTAGAAGGCCCAAGCCTAAGTTAAAAGCGGTAAAATATCAAGGTTGGATTTTTAAGTGAATAGGAGACTTGGTTAAATGGGTTTTTAAGAAAAACTTCATAAATTATTACACAAATAAGGCCTTGGTAAAGTGGCAAGGTGGCGCCACTAAGTTCCTAAAAAAAATGGCGCCTGGGAAGGAATTAAAGGTCCAGGGTTCAAGTTGCAAGGTAGACATCACATTACTTTTTTTATTTTAGGCATGTGCTGGGCATGTGATCACTTAAGTGAATTTCGGCAAGGGCCTTAGGGAGGTTGGGCCGATTGTTTTAGTTGATATTAGGGTTAGGTTCTTTTCTTTTTCTGTCTTGGAGAATTAGGGTTAGCCACTTGAAAGCTTTCACTGTCATTCATCCTTTCTGAGTTCTCACAAAAGCCGAAAACGCAAATTCCTTCTCCTTGGTGTCGAGTTCTTCCTCCTCTCTTTTTCCTCCACTTTCTTTCTTCCTTTTTGCTTTTTCTTCTACCCGAAACCTTATAATCACCTTACTCACCTTTTCTATCGATCCCATCCTCCACAAAACCTTCATAGCCGATCGCCATAAAAGCTGAAATCCCGAAAACTCACTTCTTGTGCCGATTTCTCGAAGCCCAAATCCTTCAGTTATTTTTGTTTCTTTTGATTAACTTTCATCTTCTCTAAACCCTTAGTATCTGTCAGCAACATTACTTCAAAGTTATAGCCTCAAATCGTCATCTTCTTCATCACTTAAAAAGTCGAAGTACCATAGATTTAGAGACTTATAGCCGAAACTTCAGATCTCATGGATTCGAGTTCTACTATCGTTTAGAGGATAGATCTGCATCAGATCTGCATAGAAATCAAAGAGGAATAGGTGGTAAGTGCTCATCACCTCAGATTTAGTCTTATTTTACAATTTAGAAAAAGCTGAAGTCCCTAAAATCTAGGGAGGCTGTCGATTTGGGCATAGGGCTTTAAGGGTCTTTAACCGATGATTTATTTTGGTGTTTAGTGTCTTCTAGAGGTTGGATCGAAGGCTTGGATCTTTGAAACAACTAGACTTAGATCTAGTCATTGGTTTTCGACAAAAAGGTAAGATTCTAAAGGCTTTAGGGGCATGGTTCGAATATGGTAGGTGAATATTGGGATTGGTTATTGTGGTTTGCAATCTAAGAATTGTGGTAATCAATTGTAGGACATCGTAAGGGATCTCAGTGGCAGTCGTCACAAAACATGTGTGTAACAACCCTCGTAGTAGCTTAGGCTAATATTCACAGAAAAGTCGAAATGCCAAAATTCTGGCATTTCGGGAACTTGAGATTTTTCATGTGGTTTTAGATGCGATAAAAACGATATGATCGGTGTTTGGATCGATGGAATAGGTAAGAGCGCAATTCTGTGCACGACGGTAAGTTGGGCCTCAATGGGCTAAAATTGGGCCCAATGGGCTTCCGGGCCGATTTGGGTAAAATTGATAAAAAATAGAACTTGGATAAATTGCATGTTAACACGATTAGATCTGTTGTAAAAATTGGGTTAAGTGGGCTAAAATGGCTAAATCGGCATTCGTGGGACCCATTAGGGGTTTTGGGCCCAAAAGCCCTAATTTGATAAAGTGCGTTAAAATCACTGTTTAAACACTTGAGAATATTGATAATTGTTAATGAATGTGGAAAACCCATAATATTTGGTAAATTTACGAAATTACCCCTAAAATATGGTAAATGACTATTTTTCCCTAGGTAAAAATGACCATTATACCCCTAGGGTTTAATTATGAATATGATGCATGAGGTATTGATTTACATGATATGACATGATATGCAGATGATATGTTATAACATGCACATGTTATGCTATGATATACTCATTATATGCATGGGTTGGGTTTTTGATATAAATGGAGGAAGTGTGAAAAGGGCTTTGCCCTAGTTTATCAAAAAGGGCTTTGCCCCAATTATTAAAAGAGGCTAGGCCTCCAGTTATATGATAAAGCAGCTGTGCTGCTAGAGGAGAGTTTGGTTGGGTGGGTTGAATTATTCCCCACATGGAGAGCTTGGTTGGTACGGGTGGAGAGTAGCGAATGGTGGGTTGAGTAGTCTCCCCAAATGGGCTTGCACACATCTATTAATATTACATGTGGCATTGAAATGGGCCTATGGGCCATACCATTTGCAGTGAAGGCTTCGGCCCAGTAACATGATTAATGAGAAGGCTTCGACCCAATAACATGATTAATGAGAAGGCTTCAGCCCAATAACATGATTAATGAGAAGGCTTCGGCCAGTAACTATTAAACAAAAGGCTTCGACCCAGTATGCTGGTATTAGTTTGGGCTCTGAAAGGGGCTTGTTGCACACTGAGTTTCCAAACTCACCCCCTTTCCTTATCTTTGCAGGTGAGTCTTGATGTGGAGACTTGGAGCCGGAGGGGATTCAGAGTGGCCGTGATGATCGCTTTCGAACTTTGCAATAACTAACCGATTTTTTTAATTTATTATTATTATTTGGTTTTGGGTTGTAATAAGGCCATTTTAATTATCTCTCTGGGATTATTTTAGTTTATACTCTATATTTTACTGATAATAATTCAAAATGGGTTAGACTTAGGGCACGTTTTCAAAATGATTCTTGTTTCCAAAATAGCGCAACGATGCAACTAATCGGTTTATCAAAAATATCTACTTAACTTAATTCCAACTCGTTTTTTTTTCAAAAACCTAACCTCGTACCAAAGTGTGGCAATGGTTGTGGGCATGTCTAGGATTGGATCCAGGCAAGAGCTTGGTACTTAAGCAGCCTTCATGGCTCACCTCCTCTGTTTCGGATACCTACCTGGTGCACAGCTTCTATTCACTTTGTTAACTTAGCAAAATACGTTCTTTTTAAACACTAAAATGAATCATGGTTTTTTAAAACTTCAATGAGACACGTCGGATTCGGTTATAACATCTGGGCCGGGTTTGGGGTGTTACATAAGATGAAGAGAGGGAAAGAGTAAGAGGCACTCAGTTCCAAAAACACGGTTGAGAAAGAGGGAAAAAGAGAGAGTTCAGCCAGAAGGAGAAAGAATCACTAGCAGAAATAACTGCCCTAATTCAAAGTGGGCAAAACCGCAGGATACCCCAAAAGGGAAAACCAACACAATCGGCCACTAAGCAAAAGAAACCTCAAAAGCACACAAAAACCAAAATTAGAGAAAGAGCCAAACTCAGCCAAAACATTGTGTGCCCACAATCCCAAATTCAACACAACTCCTTCTCTCCCCTCAACTCCCCATGATTTCCTCCCCAAATCTCTCCACACTCATTCAAACCAAACACTCCTCTATCCACTTCCCAAAACCCCTTCTAAAATTCCTCCAACCTTCCCACTACTCAGACTTTTAATGGAACACAAATTCTAGCAATCCAGTTCAGCAAAAATATTAATCTCATTGCTCATGCAAGAATTCGAACTCAGGTCTCCTAGCAGAAATAACATACCACTATCCCCTGAACCAACAAGCTTTTTGTGACACATCCTTATCATATTTATTTAAGAACCTTACTATCAAGAGACAAGGTTTATTCAAGCAAAAACAAAATTTTGAGCAAGCCAAAGCTTGAACTCAGGACTTCTTGAACACTCCTCAAGACACATAACCAATAAAGCAAGCAAACCAATAAGTAACATAACATACAAATTTAATCACTTAAAATTTAGGGCGTTAAACCTTTACCAACAATGGGAAGTTTTTACAAATTTTATCCACGATAACATACTGGCCCAGGGGGTTTGATACTTTAACCACAAATTTAGTGAATTTAACAGGTAAATTTTTAATAGACACTAAATTTGTACATATGTATGAATGTGTGGAACCAGGATCAATCAAAGAAATAATATCAGTATCAAGAAGAGAAAATGTACCAGTAATGACGTTTGGTGCAAAGGCATCCTCTCTAGCACGAATAGCATATGTCCTTGCCGGTGTTCGTGCTTCAGATTTAACTATTGAGTCTTTTGTATTACCTAGGCTACCACTGACATTGTCAGGGGGACGGGGTGGTTTGCCTCTCAAGGCGGGATTACTCGGCTTCGAAGTTTGACCAGCATCTTTTTCAATCCTTTCCAGGCAATCTTTAAGGAAATGATCAAGAGAACCACATCGGTAACAGGCTCCACTTCTCAAATGACACTCCTCAAAATGAAATTTATTGCAATATTTACATTTTGGTTTGGGATTACCGACACTTTCAACACTGGTTACAGATGGAGATGAAGATCTCAGGTTAGAACGTTGAGAACCTCGCTCTTTCCCAAAATATCCCATAAAGGTGGTAGAGCGATCATGGTACTTCTTTGATTTCTTTGAAGTAGATAATTGTGACTTGCCTATAAATCTTTTACCAGATACCCAAGCTTCTCTCTCTGCTTGCTTTTTTTCCTTACTTAATTCCTCAGCTTTGTGTGCTCGATCAGCCAAAACCACAAATTCCATAATTCAAGAATTTCAATCAATAGCTTAATATCTCTATCTTCATTTAAGCCCTCTTCAAAACATTTACACTTATTAGCCTTAGTCGGGACCCATTTTTTGGCATACTTGCTTAGCCGAACAAATCCCTGCTCGTATTCAGATACATTCATGTTTCCCTATTTAAGCTCTAGAAATTTTTCTTTTTCTAATCCAAAAATCGTTGACTAATATACTTCTCTCTAAGTTCAGTCTGGAAAAATTCCCAAGTAAAGTTTTCTCTCGGTACCAAAGAAGTTATGGTATTCCACCAATGATAAGGTATGTCTTTCAGTAAAGATACTGCACATTTTAAACACTCAACTGGTGTACATGATAATTCATCTAAAACTCTAATGGTATTTTCCAACCAAAACTCAACTCTCTCTGGATTATCATCAGCAGTAGCACTAAATTCCTCTGCCCCATACCTACGAGTTTTATCCACCAAAGGCTTACTGATTCTAACATGTTCAGTACCCTATAGCATCTCGAGAACCAGTTGAGGAGCAGGAGGGGGAGGTTGTTGTACAGCAGGATTTGTTCCTAAGTATTCAGTAAACCACTCATTTATCATTTGGAAGAACGCTTCTTTTGCCTCCTCACCTCGGCCCTCAGATACAGGCCTTCTACTACTACTAGATACAGCTCGTTGAAGGAAAACTTGAGTAGTGCTCTCAGTGGAAACACAAAAATTGACACACTTTTTCGTGCCCTTTTTAACTTAAATTCATTCAGTTTTGATAAAATTCCTGTCGGAAAATAATTAATTTTTATAAAAACTTTTTATAACAAAATTAAAGTGTACTTAAAATATGAACATGTTGAATTTTAATTTATTTTATAATTAATTTTGATGAATTTTGGTCATTTTCGACAGATATGCACAAAGGGCAAAAAATGGCTCGGCAGACACTACTAGAAGCATAAAATCGAGAAGCAATTTGAAGTATCAAGGCGAATTAACTTTCAGCCGAAGACGGTCAAAAATTATGTGTATTAATTCATAATATAATTAATTTTAATTTATATCCAATTTAATTTGGGTTAATAATTTATTATTAAAAAATTATAAAAAGTGGTCCAGTTGAGCCGAACCGACCAAGTAATGGACAGCCCAAAACAGCCCCATGTGCTGACCTAAATCAGCTTATTGGCTGATTATTTAGCTTGCAAAGAGTCCCTTGAAGACTTGTTCAAATAGCATTCAAACCCCTCCACAAATGGTGGCTTTCTAGATTTGACCCAAGCTTAATTTAGAAAGTTTGAAATCGTCAAACTTGCCACATGTGTGGCTAGCCAAGGGAGGGCTCTTTGGCTGCTAATATTACTATTTTCATCTGCACTCTTCAGCTATAAATGTAACACCCCTTACCCGTACCTGAGATCGGGATAGGGTACGAGGCATTACCAGACAAATATACAAACATCCGACTAAAATACGAGCCATAAAATTTCATTTCAAACCAATTCCATCGTTTTATCCCTTATATGGGCTTACGAGGCCCAAAACATTCATTTTGAGAAGTCTGGGACTGAATCGATAACATATGAGAAACTTGAGATTTTTTTTTTGCATTTGGCCTCATACGCCCGTGTGGAGGCACACCACACGCCCGTGTGCTTGGGACACGCCTGTGTCCCTAGCCCGTGTTGTCACCCGTGTCTGAAAACGTGGACATTCTATTTATGAAGTCATCAATCATTTAGGAGCACACGGCTAAAGCACACGCCCGAGTGTAGGTTGTGTACTCCCCACGGTTGAGACACACGGCCGTGTCTCCAACCTGTGTGGTTACTACAAAGCATGCAGCATGAAAAATTTGGGATGCAAGGGACACATGGCTGAACAACACGCCCGTGTGGGCTTCCCGTGTGTCACACACAGTCTAGACACCTACTCGTGTGTCTATCTATGTGGACCGTTTAGAGACTATTTTCCAAGCCCTTGGTCACCCAAGACTTCTTTTGCACTCCAACATGCATATCGTCCTACTATCCAACACAAACCATAAGCACTTGCACAATTCGGCATGCATTTGATGGAATAACTATATGAAAGCATCTCAATTTCTTATATGGACCAAATCACTTGGCCATATACAAAATAATCATATCAAATGGGGAACTATTACCTTGGGCTAGCCACATGACACATATACAAAATAACAATCATCTATACATGCCATGAATCAAAATAATCAAATGTATTATACCCAAAGTTTAGTTGATAGAGTGACCTGAGCTCCGACGTTCCTCATCCTTCGAGCTAGCTTGACGAATCTAAAAGGAATGGAAAAATGGAAGGGTAAGTTATAAAGCTTAGTAAGTACACATACAAGTAAAGTAAATCTTAATTAGGCCTTAGAACATTATTTACATCTTTGTTGCTATTTCATACCTTTCATCATAATCATAGGAGTACATGAGTTCAAACACATACCTTTGCTTCCTTGCCCACACATATACTTTTCTCAACTTACCTTCGAACTTCGCATACATTACCCGTTGAACATTTGGTATAATGGACAGGATACTGGGATACGAACGCATCGAAGCGCCATAACCATAACCTAGCATGCCTCTCAACCGAGCTACATAAGAGCACCCGGACCTAGCATGCATCATATACCCACGACTCTCAACAGGGCTACATAAGCTCCTGGACCTAGCGTGTATCACATAAATACGTGCCTCTCAACGGGGCTACACAATCTCCCGAACCTAGCATGTATCATGTCATCAAATAAGCTTATACATGCATGGCTATCATAGTCACATGTCACTTGTATCCCTACTTATTCCTAAGTTCAAACAGAATTTTCGAACTTTTGTTTCTTTGTGAAACATTCTTGGAATGTTGGCCTCATAACTTACGACATTATCATATACAATTGCTAACATAGCAACACTTGTAACATAAGCATAATTCATCAAAACATATTATAACAACAAAGTAACCAAATAACATATTATTTATCTAAATGTTATTTAAACATATAAAATATCAATTATGGTATTTATTTGTACATGTACTTACCTCGGTAAAAAATATTCGAAATAGTGCCTAAGCCTCGTTCACTTTGTTCTTGCCTTTATCAAAATTTGGCTCTCGTCATTCTTGATCTATAATACCAAATTTAACTCATCAACCTCATACATTACTCAAATTGACCCCAAATTCATGCTTTGGTTAAATTACCATTTTACCCCTAAACTTTCACTTATTCACAAATTAGTCCCTAGGCTCGTATGATGAAATGCATGTGATTTCTTGGTTACCCAAGCTTAGCCGAATAATCCTTGTACTTATAGCGGCCCATATCTTCCTTCATTTCACACTTTCTGCTTATTTTTATAATCTTTACAAATAAGTCCTTTTTAGGGTTTCCATGCAAAACCACTTAACAATAATTGTTCTCCATATTTTAAACTATCATACTCCTCCATAATCCATCAAAATACACCTAACTCATGCATGGGTAATTTCCAAACGTAAAACCTAACATGAAATATGGGTAGAAATGGAGAGAGCAAGTTATCGGGATTTTAAAAATACGAAGAACATTAAAAACGGGGCTTAGGAGTACTTACTATTGAGCTTGAAAATGTTGAAAACCCTAGCTATGGTCTCTTGAAATTTTCGACAGTAAGGGAAAGAAGATGAGCTGATTTTTGGCCCTTTTTCCCTTTTTAATTCATTTAATAACCAAATGACCAAAATGCCCTTACTAACTAAACTTACAAAAATTTCCATAGATGTCCATATTTGTCCAAAAATTTAGAATTTGGGTAAACTGCTCATTAGACCTTCTAATTCATATCCCAAAACAATTTCATACGAATTACACCTAAAACCCAAATTTTGCATCTTATTCAATTTAGTCCTTATTTTCTAATTGGATACTTTATTCTTAAAATTTCCTCATGAAACTTTACCACATGTATATTCTCATATTTTAAACCTCATGATAATCATAATTTAAATATTTTAACATCGAATTTATGGTCTCGAAATCATTATTCTGACTAGGCCATATTTTGGGGTGTTACAATTCTCCCTCCTTAAGGAACTTTCGTCCTCGAAAGTCTTACTTGGAAACAAATTCGGATATTGACTTCTCATAGTCTCCTATGGTTCCCAATTGGCCTCTTCGACTCCAAGTCGATTCCAAAGTACTTTCACAAGGGCAACACTTTTATTTCTCAATTGCTTAATTTCTCTTGCCAAAATCTTACCGGTTCCTCGCCATACGTCATGTCCAGTTGGATCTCAACCTCAGTTGGAGAAATCACATGCGAGGGGTCTGATCGATAACGATGTAACATGGACACATGAAACACATCGTGAATCCTTTCCAACTCTGATGGCAAAGCTAGGCGATAAGCACTGGCCTAATTCTCTCGGTGATCTCGTAAGGTCCAATAAAACAAAGGCTTAACTTGCCTTTCCTACCAAATCTTAGAACCTTCTTCCATGGCAACACTTTCAAAAATACCTTGTCAGCCACTTGATACTTGATCTCTTTCCTTTTTAAATCCACATATGATTTTTGTCTATCCAATGCCGCTTTCAAACAATCTCGAATCATTTTAACCTTATCCTCGATTTCTCTAATCAAATCAACTCCGTAAATCTTGCTTTCCTTGAGCTCTGTTCAATACAAGGGAGTTCGGCATTTTCGTCCATACAATGCTTCATAAGGAGCCATCTTCAAACTAGTTTGATAGTTGTTGTTGTAAGCAAACTCGACCAAAGGCAAATAAGCTTCCAAACTACCGTTAAACTCAAGAACACAACATCGAAGCATATCCTCAAGTGTCTGAATTATTAGCATATCCTCAAGTGTCTGTGTCTGAATTATTAGCATATCCTCAAGTGTCTGAATTATTCTCTCAGATTGTCCATCGGTTTGCGGGTGGAAAGTAGTACTAAAATTTAGTTTCGTACCCAAGGCCGCTTGCAACTTTTTCCAAAATTGTGATGTGAACCTCGGGTCTCTATCTGAAATGATCGAAAAAGGTACACCATGAAGTCTAATAATCTCTGAGATGTATAATTCAGCCAACTTGTCAAGAGAAAAGTCAGAGCATACTGGTATAAAATGAGCCGACTTAGTCAATCTATCGACTATTACACAAATAGCGTCCTTTTTCTTCGGAGTCACTAGTAGTCCAGTCACAAAATCCATAGCAACTCGATCCCATTTGCACTCTGGAATCATAATAGGCTGAAGCAATCCAGAAGGCACTTGATGTTCAGCTTTGACTTGTTGACAGATCAGACATCTTGATACAAATTTGGATATGTCTCTTTTCATGCCATTCCACCAATAAGTTTCCTTCAAGTCGTTGTACATCTTTGTACTCCTCGGGTGAACTGACATATGACTTTCATATGCTTCTTGCAAAATATTCTGAATTAGCTCGGCATCTTTAGGAACACAAATTCTTCCTCTGAATCTTAAATTCATCAGTCGACCTGGAAATCAGATTCACTAGAGGACTCGCACTAAATTTTCTTAGCTTGTAATTCTTTATCAATTTTTTGAGTCTCGCATATTTATTGAAGAAGAGTTGGCCTAGCTCTCAATTCGACCAAGATAGAATCATCACCACATAAGATCATCTGAGTGTTCATAGCCCTTAAAGCAAACAAAGACTTTTTACTCAAAGCGTCGGCGACTACGTTCTCCCTTCCCAGATGGTAATCAATCACAAGTTCATAATCTTTCAACAATTCTAGCCATCTCTGTTGTCTTAAGTTCAAGTCCTTCTAAGTCATCAAATACTTAAGACTTTTATGGTCGGTGTAAACATGGCATTTCTCACTGAACAAATAATGATGCCAAATATTCAAAGCGAACACAATCGCGACTAACTCTAAATCGTGCGCCGGATAATTCATCTCGTGAGGCTTTAACTGCCTTGAAGCATAGGCCACAACTTTGCCCTCTTGTATGAGCACACAGCCTAGTCCATTCAAGGACGCATCACTAAAAATTACAAACTCCTTCCCTAATTCAAGTTGTACTAACACCGGTGCCTCCGTCAATAACATCTTCAACTTCTCAAAACTTTGTTGACACTCTTCCGTCCACTCGAACTTAACATCTTTTTGCAGTAGTCTCATCATAGGAGTGGTTATCATAGAAAATCCTTTTACGAACCTTCAGTAGTAACCAGCTAATCCTAAAAAGCTCCTGAGTTCAGTTACATTCTTTGGAGGCTTACATTCAACAATAGCAGAAATCTTATTGTGATCAACCCGAATACCATCACCAGAAATGATATGGCCTAGGAATCGAACTTCTCGAAGCCAAAAATCACTCTTACTGAACCTAGCATACAATTTCTTGTCCCTCAAAATCTGCAGAACAATTTTCAAGTCCTCAGCGTGCTCTGCCTCTTCTCCTAAATAGATTAAAATTTCATCAATAAACACTACAACAAATTTATCCAAATAGGGCCGAAAAATTCTATTCATTAAGTCTATAAATACGGCTGGGGCATTCGTCAATCCAAATGGAATAACTAGAAATTCATAGTGACCGTACCTAGTCCTAAAAGCAGCCTTAGGCACATCCGCTTCCTTAACTCGAAGTTGATAACAGCCGGGCCTCAGATCAATCTTGAAAAACCATGTTGCTCCTTTTAACTGATCAAACAAATCGTCGATTCTTGGGAGAGAATACTTGTTCTTGATCATTACTTTATTTAATTCTCGGTAATCAATGCATAATCTCATGGAACCATCCTTTTTCTTCAGAAACAACACGGGAATACCCCATGGTGAAAAGCTTGGTCTTAAAAATCCCTTGTTAGCTAGTTCTTGAAGTTGAGACTTTAACTCTTTCAATTTCGTTGGAGCCATTCTATATGGAGCAATCGAAATATGTGCAGTCCCTGGCATCAACTCAATACCGAATTCAACCTCTCTAACAAGGGGCAAACTTGACAATTCCTCTGAAAACACATCCGCAAAGTCAGGTACCATAGGTACTGATTCTACCTTCAACTCAGATTCCTTTGAATTCATCATATAAGCCAAATAAGCTTCATACCCTTTTCTTACACATTTATGGGCATCCATTGAGGAAATTACAATTAGTGACCCATTAGACTCATTGGACACCACCCAAAGGATCTCACTGCTACCATGTCTCAATTCAATAACTTTCCATCTACAGTCCACTATAGCACCATGAAATGTCAACCAATCCATACCCAAAATAACATCAAATTTGTCAAACAGCAACAACATCAAATCGACCAGAAAGCAAAGACCTCTAATCATCAAAGGACATTTCTTGCATATCTTATTTACTAAGACATGTTTGCCTAACTGATTTGATACCCTAATCACAAATTCTATAGACGCTACAGGTAAATTCATGCTAGATGCTAATGTCATGCATATATACGAATGGGTAGAGCCTAGATCTATTAAAGCAATAACATCTTTATCATAGAAATAAAATGTACCGGTGATCACATCAGGCGAAGATGCTTCCTCTCGAGCACGTATGGCATAGGCTCTAGCTAGGGTCCTAGCTTCAGATCGCACAACAGTCTCCAGAGTCATATTCTTGATGCTAGTTCCACCACTAGTATTCTTCAAAGGCCTCCCTCTAGGAGTTGAACCACTCTGTCTCCCGGTCTAAAGTTTCTCACCCATCTCGGGGCAATCCTTAATGAAATGATCTGGAGATCCACATCTAAAACACGTCCCCTCATTCCTCCTACACGGACCTAGGTGACGTTTCTCGCGGTGTTGGCACTCGAACTGACGAAGCTTAGCATCATCTACACTAGACATAGATGTAGCCTGAGTCCTGAAACTCGAGCCTTGCTTCTTACGATTACCATGGGAGCGTCCTATCAATGCATAAGAACGAGAAGGTACGTCTCTTGATTTCTAGGATAGTTTCGGAGCCGATCTACTCATCATTCTCTTCCTAACGTCTCTAGCCTCTGTCTCGACTTTCTTCTTTTTTTTCGTTAATTCTTCGGCTTTACATGCTCGTTCAACGAGTACAACAAATTCTTTAAGTTCAAGGATGCCTACTAACACCTTAATGTCTTTATTGAGTCCATCTTCAAACCTGCGGCACATCTTAGCCTCAGTGGACACACATACTCGAGCATACTTACTTAATCGAACAAATCCCCGCTCATATTCTGTTACTGACATACGTCCTTACTTAAGCTTGAGAAATTCCTTTCGTTTCTGATCCATAAACCTTTCATTAATATACTTCTTTCAGAATTCCTCCTAAAAGATTTCCCAAGTGACAGCCTCCTTAGGCACTACCGAAATCAAAATCTTCCACCAATGATAAGCATTTTCTCTCAATAAGAAAATGGCACACTTAAGGCACTCTCGGGTGTGCAAGATAGATCCTCAAATACTAGAATTGAATTCTCAAGCCAAAACTCGGCTCTTTCTGCATCGCCATCGGTATTTGCTCTAAATTCCTCGGCTCCCTATTTTCTAATCTTATCTATGGGGGTCCTAGAAAATCTCGTGAAGTCCATATTCTGAGGCATTATAGGCATGGGTTAAGGGTTTAAAGGGGGTGGAGGAGGTGAGGCTTGAGCATTAGGGTTCGTTCTCATAAACTTGGTATACCAGTCATTCATCATTTGGAGGAAAGCCTCCCTAGCCTCCCCTCTTTGGCTAATTGTAATAGGTCTACTCTCCTCTAGCACCGTCCCTTGAGCGGGGGCTGGTGCATTACTCTCAACATCGTCAGCTACAGCTCGATCGGGATCTATACTATACGAAAAATAGAATTTATATCGTCAGGAGTTGTCACACTATCTTAAATTTACTCATTTCATGTATAGTTAGACTCAAACACAGGCTACATAGTCTGAGAATCGACTAAACCGTGTCCTTCACACAGCCTAGACATGCCCGTGTTGTCGCCCGTGTCGGAAAACCTGGACATTCTCTTTATGAAGTCATCCATCATTTAAGAGCACATGGCCAAAGTACACGCCCGTGTGTAGGCTGTGTACTCCACACGGTTGAGACACACGACCGTGTCTCCAACCCGTGTGGTTACTACAAAGCATGTAGCATGAAAAATTTGGGATGCAGGGGACACACGGCTGAACAACACGCCCGTGTGTCACACACAGTCTAGACACCTACTCATGTGTCTATTTATGTGGACCGTTTAGAGACTATTTTCCAAGCCCTTGGTCACCCAAGACTTCTTTTGCACTCCAACATGCATATCGTCCTACTATCCAACACAAACCATAAGCACTTGCACAATTCGGCATGCATTCGATGGAATAACTACATAAAAGCATCTCAATTTCTTATGTGGACGAAATCACTTGGCCATATACAAAATAATCATACCAAATGGGGAAGTATTACCTCGGGCTGGCCACATGACACATATACAAAATAACAATCACCTATACATGCCATGACTCAAAATAATCAAATGTATTATACCCAAAGTTTAGTTGATAGTGTGACCCGAGCTCCGACATTCCTGATCCTTCGAGCTAGCTTGACGAATCTAAAAGGAATGGAAAAAGGGAAGGGTAAGCTATAAAGCTTAGTAACTACAAATACAAATAAAGTAAATCTTAATTAGGCCCTAGAACATTATTTACGTCTTTCTTGCTATTTCATACCTTTCATCAAAACATATGATCTAAATTTTCAGGCACAATTACACAAGGATTTACATTGCCATTAATCATCATAATCATAGGAGTACACGAGTTTAAACACATACCTTTGCTTCCTTGCCAACACATATACTTAACTTACATTCGAACATCGCATACATTACCCGTTGAACATTTGGAATATTGGACAGGATACTCGGATGCGAACGCACCGAAGTGCCATAACCATAACATAGCAAGCCTCTAAACAGGGCTACATAAGAGCACCCGGACCTAGCATGCATCATATACCCACGCCTCTCAACAAGGCTACATAAGCTCCCGGACCTAGCGTGTATCACATAATTACATGCCTCTCAACGAGGCTACACAAGCTCCCGAACCTAGCATGTATCATGTCATCAAATAAGCTCATACATGCATGGCTATCCTAGTGACATGTCACTTGTATCCCTACTTATTCCTAAGTTCAAACGGGATTTTCGAACTTTCGTTTCTTTGTCGAACATTTTGAAATGTTGGCCTCATAACTTACGACATTATCATATACAATTGCTAACATGGCAACACTTGTAACATAAGCATAATTCATTAAAACATATTATAACAACAAAGTAACCAAATAACATATTAATTATCTAAATGTTATTTAAACATTTAAAATATCAATTAAGGTATTTATTTGTACATGTACTTACCTCGGTACAAAATATTCAAAATAGTGCCTAAGCCTCGTTCACTTTGTTCTTGCCTTTATCAAAATTCGGCTCTCATCATTCTTGATCTATAATAGCAAATTTAACTCATTAACCTCATACTTTACTCAAATCGACCCCAAATTCATGCTTTGGTTAAATTACCATTTTACTTCTAAACTTTCATTTATTCACAAATTAGTCCCTAGGCTCGTATGATGAAATGCATGTGATTTCTTGGTTACCCAAGCTTAGCCGAATACTTCTTGTACTTATAGCAGCCCATATTTTCCTTCATTTCACACTTTCTACTCATTTTTATAATCTTTACAAATAAGTCCTTTTTAGGGTTTCCATGCAAAATCACTTAACAATAGTTGTTCTCAATACTTTAAACTTTCATACTCCTCCATAATCCATCAAAATACACCTAACTCATGCATGGGTAATTTCCAAACATAAAACCTAACATGAAATATGGGTAAAAATGGAGAGAGAAGTTATCGGGATTTCAAAAATACGAAGAACATTAAAAACGGGGCTTAGAAGCACTTATTATTGAGCTTGGAAATGTTGAAAACCCTAGGTATGGTCTCTTGAAATTTTTGGCAGCAAGGGAAGAGGATGAGCTGATTTTTGGATCTTTTTCCCTTTTTTATTCATTTAATAACCAAATGACCAAAATGCCCTTACTCACTAAACTTACAAAAATTTCCATGGATGTCCATATTTGTCCAAAAATTTAGAATTTGGGCAAATTGCTCTTTAAGACCTTATAATTCATATCCTAAAATAATTTCATACAAATTACAGCTAAAACCCAAATTTTGCATCTTATTCAATTTAGTCCTTATTTTCTAATTGGATACTTTATTCTTAAAATTTCCTCATGAAATTTTACCACATGTATATTCTCATATTTTAAACCTCATGATAATCATAATTTAAATATTTTAACGTCAGATTTATAGTCTCGAAACTATTATTCTAACTAGGCCATATTTTGGGGTGTTAAAATAAAAACCCCCTTAAGCTGATCATTTGAAACACATCTCAAGCATTCACATATTTTCTCTCTTCTCTCCACTTTCTCTCATCTTTTCCATTCCAAATTCCCTTGCTCTCTTGTCGATTTCTCCTCTTGGAAAAGGAGCATTCATCAACCATTTGGAGTAGCAATTAAGAGTTCATAGCAGCCTTGGTTGACGAGGACAATAGAGAAGGAAGAACGAAGCAAACTAGTCAAGCCACGGAAAAACACCGGATTTGATTCTTGTTCCCTATCTCTTTAATTTTTGTTGTTGTTATGATGAACATATCTATGAATATTTATGTTGTTGGAATGGTTAATTTAATCAATTTATCTTAAATTTAATTCGTGTTAGGTTGATTGCATTTCGTTTGCTAAAATTGTTAAAATTGTGTTTATGTTGTTATAGGCCTCGGTAAGATGCTTGATTAAGTACAATCATGACTAAGTTATTCTTGCATTACAATTGTGAGGTAGCTAATGAATTAATTATTTAAACGGATTAAAATTAAAATTAATGGACACAGTACTTAATTAGTGCATGTTTAATCATCTAAGGTAGCAGAGGAATAAATTAGCAACGGTATCTGACGATACATTTGTCTTGCATAACTTGCAAGATTATTGTGATTAAACTGTTTCAAGGTAAGGATACTTTGTTACCTCACATAGCCTTTTATGTGCTTATTAGATTTAATTAATCGTTTTAATTGACATAGGGATATGTACAAGAGATTACTTTGATTTAATAAGTATGTATGTGCAATAACATATTTGCCTATTAAGATTTAATTAATCGGTTGAATTGACATAGGGATATAGTCAAGATATGAATGGATTTTGGTAGGTGAGTATGTTCATAAGTTAGCAAATTACCAAGTTACCGTGAATTTATTTGTAACAATATAAACATGAGTTTAATAATTCTAAGTTAAGAAATGTAATTAATCTAACACAATTATGTCATCTTGATTAAAATCGTATTTTGAAATCGTGCATTTGAGATTTATTTATTTAGTTTACTTAGTTTAAAATCTTAGTTTTTATTCACCCTCTTCAAACAAAATATTTTTCCTCACCAAAGTGTTTTAAATAGGATTCATAAATAATTTTTTTCACAGTCTCTGTGGGTATGATAACTCGACATTTACTTGTCACTTTATTACTTATTGCGATTGTGTACACTTGCACATTTCCGTCGTTCCACTTAGCTTCCTCAGATTCAGCTATAGCTTGGTTGGATGACATTACTATATGAAAAACACATTTAAAATGGTCAGGATATATCACACTATCATAATTTATATAACGGCATGTATGGCTAAACTCATACTTGCTACGTTAGTCCGAGAATTGGCTAGGCCGTAGCTCTAATACCAATAAATGTAACACCTCTAACCAGTATTTGTCATCGAAACAGGGTTACAGAGCATTACCAGAGTTTACAGAGTAATTTCATATAATTCATGTTATTTACTTTTCATATTTGAAACTAATCATATTGTCCCTTGAATGGACCCTCGAGGCCCAATTTAAACATTAGAATCATGTCGGGACTAAATCGGGATCTCAGAGAATTTTTCATGAAATTTAAATTTTTTTCTTTAATACAGGGGTCACACGCCCATGTCAGTAGCCACACGGCCAAGTGACATGCCCATGTCACAGGCCGTGTGGGCATTCGATGTGAGACACACGGTTGTGTCCCAGCTCGTATCCTTACCCGTGTAACTCCCTGACTTGTGCCACACGGCCAGCCACACGCCGGTGTGCTAGGCTGTGTGGTCAATTTAATTTTTGAAAATTAAGTGCAGGGTTTACGCTACCAAGACACACACCCGTGTTCTGGCCCATGTGTCACACACGACAGAGACATACGCCTGTGTCTCTACCCGTGTGACAATTTCTAAACATTCTGTTTCTCAAATTTAAGATACAGGTGACACACGGCAAAAACACATGCCCATGTACCAGCCGTGTGTTACACACGGTTAAGATACACGCCCGTACGTCTACCCGTGTAGACAAAATAAAGTCATTTCCTAGTTTTATTTCTCACCCAAATTTTGCCATTTAACCTACAATAGTACTTGCACATTTATAACAACCAAATTCCAAGCATTTAACCAAGCAAACATCATTAGCATGTATGATATAACATCACCTATTTTCATATTGTTAAATTTACCCCTTTTTGTAAAGGCATATATTTTACTTTAATTCAGCTAAACCATACCATATACATATATATTAACATGATATAACCTTATAATAATACACCAAATCATACCATTACTAGCCATACCAATGACTAGATTACAAACATCCATTTACAAACCATCATTTGGTCAAGTTAACCTATACATGTCATTATCCTAAAAATAAGTTTAATATTTATACCAAAACAGTGCTAGTGGATAGTGTGATGATGCTCCGACCGTTTCCAACCTTTACGAGCTTCCGAGCACTATAAAACAAGGAAAACAAAACCTAGTAAGCATTTAATGCTTAGTAAGTTCGTATAACGAAAAATAAACTCACCTATCATATTCATTTAAATAAGCATAACAATAACATGCTTTCCAACAAATTTGCAAATTTTCCTATTCACATACACTCAAATAAGCGAGTTAGTCACATAATTCTCATATAAATCAAGTAAGCATATAAACTTTCAGGTATTTCAGAAGCATTCGAGATATAACTCTCTTAGTCTTACAATTTCTCATTTCAGGAATTTATTCCGTTGAATTATTGAAATATTGATGGATACTCATAATCAAGGGTACCCATTAGGGTACTTAATTAGAGAGCACACTCTTAAGCCACATATCAGGATGCTTAAACGAGCCATGTTATAGGACACTTATCTGGGCTAAACAAGAAACTCATATGAGTTTTACTCAGGGAGCTCATAGAGCTTAACAGATAACTCCGAACAGTTAATATGGGGGAGCATCGGATATTGTAATAGGGATTTCAAGCGAGTCATGTCAGGAAGCCCATAAAAGCTTATATCAGGACACTCACGTAGAGCTGCGTTTGTGTCTGCATTGTATGCTGGATCACAACCAATCGAATCATATAACATGATGCTCACAAAGAGCTACGGTAGTGCGCAACACATGCTCAATCACTACCAATTAGGATGCTCGCAAGAACTATTTAACAGGATGCTCGAGAGGGCTTTAACAGGATTTCTTGTCTGAGCTATATTTTGTCCGCAACAAATGCAAGACCACATAAAATAAGGGAAATCACATATATCCATCGAATTTCATTATTCAATCGGAACTTAATATTGGTCCGGATATGTTTGAACATATGATTATTTCATTTATTTTTAGCATTTATATAATTCATGCAATTACATACTACATTCAATTCAATCATATAAATAAACACAATTCAGTTACTCGAACTTACCTTGGTACTTGCTTGTGTATGAAAATCTACCGAAACTTTTTCTTTTCCTCGATCTAGCTTCGAATTTGAGTTGTCCAGATCTATATAAATTCCAATTTCGTCCCTAAGCTCGAAAAATGAAATTCATACAATTTAATCCTTATTCCAAGCCTAACTAAAATTTTCATATAACATTTATAGCTAAACCTTGGGTTTTACCACTTTTCAGTTTAGCCCCTAAATCATGATTTCATTAAAAATCTCCTTGTAAAAGTTGTTTATCTATCAACAACCTTTCATTTTCTACCATAAATTTCAAAATTTTAGTATATTCATCCATGGAAAAACTTTGTTACTTTTTTAACGTTTCAAATTAATCCCCAAAATAAATAGATTAGACTATCCCGATCTCAAAAATATAAAAATTACTAAAAATGGAACAAGAAAACATACCTAATTAAGCTTGATTAGTTTTCTTTCTCTCTCCTAGGGTTTCCATGCAAATTTTGGGAAAGATGATAAAAAATAAGATGATATTTTCTATAATTATCTTTTAATTATTTTGATTTCTAATTTAGTCCTTAGCCTTTTTCTAATTTTTCTATGGATGAATCACCAAAAATATCTACTAACTTTTCTTTAATGGTTTAATTACCAAATAAGGACCTCAAGTTTTGAATTCCATAGCTGTTTGATCCTTCTAGCTACTAAAATTAAACTTTTGCATTTTATACAATTTGGTCCTTTCTATAATTGAGCACATAGTCGATAAAATTTTATTATCAGAATTTTCATCTAACATTCCTGTCATAATGCAGACCATGCAATAATATTAAGATAAATTTTCTTTTTGACTTGTATTTTTGGTCCCGAAACCATTGTTCCGATTTCTGTGAAAATGGGTTGTTACACCTAAAGTGTGAAAATTAATTTAATTTACTAGACCGAATTATGGTAGATCAAACTCCCCCACACATAAGTCATTATTTGTTCGCAAGCAACACAGACAAAAGCAAGAACTGGAAAAGGCAACCGTTGAGAAAATATTGTACAAGTATTGACTTTAGAGCACATGACTAGGTATTTCATCTTTACGAATAATTTTGACATGATGAATAATTGATTTACCACTTTTGACCTCAGACATCTAAGTTCAGTGCATTACAAAGTATACAAGCATTAAGGGTCTTACATGTAGGAACCCATCAACAAATCATAAAGTAGTTTGATTATCCTAGTAGAATACAAATAGCAGCTTATGTGATTGTTTAGTATAATGTCCATTTATTCATAAAGATAACTAGGTCACATGGGACTTTTCGGCTTGTAACATTTTGAGGGATAGCAGATGTATGGAATTCAAAAATAGTAAGCATCAAAATGGTTATAAACACTAAAATAGTTTGGCACATCGTATTGATCCCTATTCTTCCCTCTTAGCGATCCGTACCTACTCACTGCCTTATTTTTCCTTCTCTCACCTTCTTTATTTCTCCACATAGGAAATCACAACATAATATAGTAACTATGGTTGGCCTACTAGTTTCTGTACACTAATGAACAAGGTTTTCCTGTTCTCGTGACTTTGTAACTTTTTTCTTTAATACATCTCACTCACAAATACTTTTACTTTTCAAGTACTTTTTCAACTTGTATTGACTTTGTTTTTGAATTTTTCTTCTGTTATGCACTTTAGGCTAACCTATAGTTCCTATATCACACTAACCTTTCCTATTTCATTCTATTTTTACAAAATCCACAGTGATGTATCTACTTAACCCTCAATAAGTATGGCAAAACATCTATAGTCATGCAATTTTGACCAAAGAAAGAGAGCAAATACAAATTAACGTTTGAGGCTTAGGTTTTGTAATAAAGTTCATCAAGAAGTGTTTATAGGCTTAAAATAGGTACTAAGGGTGAATAAATACAGGTCAACTTTTTAGCTCTGGTTATGTTCCAAACATTGCCTTAGATCATCCCTTAAATATCTCAATATGCACAAATTTAATGAATCAAACAAACTCAAATTCAACCATTTATCATTCATACTAGCATGCTTGTTTCCTTCTATATCATTTGGTACAGTTGATTGCTTAATGTCTATTTATAGTGTAATGTATAGAACTTAGTAGTCTAATCAACAAAAAATAATAATTTTAAATAACCTATCATCATTCTAAATTTATTTGAAAACATAAGCAACCTATGTACATGCTCCTAACCAATAAATTGTATTTCTACAAGCTCAAGCACACAGATGACAAGAAAAATTGAAAGAATAGCATAAAAATTGAGACAAATTTTCTATGTTAACCCCAACACCTTTGTTAACACATGGTCCTCAATGTGTAGCCCAGAAAAGAATAAGGAAAGAAGTTACTCGGTTAATCGTTATTGTGCCATATGTTATTGGTGAGTGCTTCCTCCTTTACTTGTTCATAGTTCAAATTGTTGTGTTTTTTTTTTCTATGGGGTCCTTACATAGAAAATCAAAACCAAACTACAAAACCACAAAAAATCTATATCTATTCCTAATCCAAAAAGAAATTATAATCATCCAAAAGTTTAATACAATTCAAAAAAAAATAAGTTTCAATCATCCTCCTCATCATCCATCTCATCGCTTCTATCTCCCTCTCCTTTCTAAACTAAGAACTAAGAACTAATGCAAAATATCAAATAAAGAAATTCAATGAAACAATAAAAGTTTTAAGTTAGGAACCCTTAACATCGTAGAAGTTGTTGAATTCCTCATTTCTTGTGGCATCTACTCTTCCCTTAGGTGTTCTCCTTTTTTGTTACACTAAGCGTTATTGAAAGATGGAGTTCAAACAAATGAAAAAGAAGAGGTGAAAATTAGGTTTTAGGGTTTATGTGGTTTTAAGAGGTTTGAAAGACTTTAGACGAATAAAGGCTTAATAATTGTCTAAATAGGTGGATTAAGTGTTTTTAGGTTATAAAATATGTGTTCAAATGGTTAAAAATCGGCTGGAATGGGTTTTAAAATCATCAGGTCTTGCTAACGGGTCGCGTCAATCCTGCAAAAAATTACAGCATCACAGGGGTTTTGTGCCGCACTGGCAGTTTACCAGGGTTACGACACTGAGGTGTTGTGTCAGGACACACTTTGTAGTCTGGAAAACTTAGGGAAACTGTATTTTATGTCGCTACATGGAACTTCCATGTCATGACATCATGGTGTTTTCTTCGATTCTTGCATTCTGTGTGCAGTGTGGCAACACGGGGTTGCCGTGTTACGTCACCGACTCTATGTCAGGCTAAATTTTCTATTTTTAGAATGTATCAGTCTAGAGTAAACCTACATCTGATATAAGTTAGAATCTAAACTACATGATTAGTTGAATATACAATAATATACAAGAAAATTTAATTTAAAATTTTGTTAGGTTTTACTGTGAGATTCATCCAGCAATTCTATCGACATATTCTTGCTTGATCCTCTTTTAGCATTTGTCCATTGGACTTCAGGTCCCTTTATTTTTTTCTGATTATATCCTTCCTTATACCTTCTCTTTAATCCTACATTAATCACATTAAGTGTATCCTAGGATTTAGGGCAGTTAGATTCGAAGGTAAATATGTAATAACACTACTCTCCTAATTTCCTTTGACTTTCTTCACTTTGGTGAGATCCACGTTTGAAAGTTTCAATTTCACCATTAATTTTCATCATTAATTAATTTTTCTCAAGCTCAATGGTGGATCTAGATGTGGCCAGAAAAGGTCTTCCAAGAAAGATGGACATCTCCCGATCCTCTTCAAAATCTAAAACTACAAAATCTGCTAGGATAATAAAATCGTGTACCTTAACTAACACATCCTTAAACACTCCCTTAGGTTGGACTGCAGATCTATCAGCTAACTATAATGTAATTTGAGTATTTTTGTCGTCTTCTACGCCAAGTTTTTCATATATAGATAAGGGCATTAGGTTTATACTAACTCTTAAATTGCATAGAGCCTTTTTAAAATAAATGTTCCCTATCTCTATTGGAATTGTAAAACTTTTCGAGTATTTCAGTTTCTAGGGTACTTGTCTAGAAATAATAGCACTACAGGATGCATTTATGTTGATTTGCTCTCCTATCTTAACTTTTGTATTCCTAGACACGATTTCCTTTAAAACTTTGGCGTATTTTGGGACTTTCTAAATTTGTTCAATTAATGGTAGGTTGACATTCAACGTTTTAAATAAGTTTAGAAAACTTACAAACTCATCCTCGTCCCCTTTCTTTTTTTCTTCTAATATGGAAGGAAACGATATTTGTGGGTTAGTGACCTTGTCTTTTACCTTCTCTTCTGGTTTAGTTGTTGGTTTGATGACCTCCTCTAGTTCTGGTTCCTGATATGCTTTTTGGGGTTTTTTTGGAGGGCCTTTTACATTATCTGTTGCATCCTCTTGTGTCACAGTTGTCAAGGTACTCAAGATTTTGCATGAAAATAGCACGATTTGTAACAGCTTGATTTAGGGCCTAAATGGAATAGTGGTTTTGAAATCACAAATTTGAAGTAGAAAAATTTATTTTATTATCATTTTAAGGTCTATGGCATGATTGCATGATTGTGTGAAAATTTCGTTTAGAAATTTTATCAATAAAGTGTCCAATTTGATATTTAGGACTAAATTAAAAAAATTGTAAAATGTGTGTTCTAGCTCACAAAGGTACTAAGTACTTGTGAGTTATGGGTTTTTAAAGTGGAGTTCCTTGGATAGTAATTAGACCATTAGACTAGTTTGGACAAAAATACCTAAAGGAAGATAAAACACCATAGTTTTTAATGAAAGGTAATTTAGTCATTTGGTAAATAAAAGAATAAAATGGGAAAATAAAGCCAAAATTTGTATCATCTTCACCAAGCTTGGCTGAAACTCTCATAAACACCATAGCTAGGGTTTTTCCAGCTTTCAAGCTCAATATTAAGTGCATCCTAGCCCCGTTTTTAATGTTCTTTACATTTTTGAGATCCTCGTAGCTCGGTTTACCTATTTCTACTAATATTTTGAGCTAGGGTTTATATTAAAAAATTTACCAATGGATGAAATGCATGTATTTTGATGTTTTATGGATGAATATGAATATTTGGAGTGTGATAAACAACTTTTACTAAGTGATTTTTGATGAAATTGCATAAAAGGACTAGTTAGTAAAAGTTGTAAAATGTGTATAAGTGTGTGATTTAGTTCAAATTGGAGACTTCCATAGTTATGAAAATGGTTTGGCTAGGCCTAAAATACAAGGAAATTGAATAAAAAATATTTTCTGAGCCTAGGGGCAAAATCATAATTTTGTGAAACTTTAGGGGTAAAATTGTAAATTTTTCCATAGGATGTTTTTGGGCTAATTTGAATAATATGAGCCATTAATAAGTCAAACGTGTTATTATAGATCAAGAAATACATGGAATCGAACTTGATCGGGGAAAGAAAAAGATATCTGACTAAATTGCAAAATCATTATATTTTGCACCGAGGTAAGTTTGTTTGTAAATAATATATCGATTCTTTTTATGTTATTATATTTTGTGATTATATGAGATGTGGCTGCTTATAGAAAGATCATTTGATGTAAACTACGAATCGAAATAAACTATGAATGAATTTGTTAAATGTTGAAAAGTGAGGAATTTCCCGGTTGAACCTTCGGAATAGAAATGATACGAATGATCCATTGTGAGAACATATGTGTAGTACTATGTACAGGCTACTATGCATTTCAGATGGTTTTAGGTCACGTGTGTAGTACTAAGTGCAGGCTACTCCGTGTACGGGATAGTTAGGTCGCATGTGTAGTACTAAGTGCAAGCTACTATGCGTACCCGACAATTTCGATCACGTGTGTAGTACTAAGTGTAGGCTACTACGTGTATCAGATGGTTAGGTCACGTGTGTTGTACTAAGTGCAGGCTATTACGTGTACTGAATTGTTGGTCGCATGTGTTGTACTAAGTGCAGGCTACTGTGCGTACCAGATAGCTTCGGTTACAAGGGTGGTAATATGTGCAGGCAACCATGTATCTGTCATTATTTCGATGAGTTCAGCGGGAAATCGACTATGTGAAAATATATGTGAACATGACCATGTGATGAATAAGTGTAGGTATATGTTTGTGGAAATTTATGAGGAGTGTGCTCGATAGTTGAGTGAACTTTCGGTAAGATGGAATGGAGTAAGTGAGATTATGTAAGAGTGAAGTTTGAAATAAAATAGTTTTGGACAGCAGCAGTCGTGTGACTTTGAAAAATCACTAAAAATGGTAAAAATCGAATTAGAAGTTTTTTAAGATATGAAATAAAATCTTATTGAGTCTATTTTCACATAAAAGAAACGGTGAAAGAAAAAGAATTTTGTATGCTATGATATTTGAATTGTTGTGAGACAGGATTAGAATGATTCTGGAATTCCCTATTCTAACTTGGAAAAATCATTAAAAATTGTAAAAATATAATTATAGGTTATAATTTATATTCTTAAAATTCTTAATGAGTCTATTTTTGAAAGGAAACATTATCCAAATATTGTACGAAGAGATCATTAATTTTTAGTACAGAGGGGTCGGAACTGTCGGATAGCAAAACTGGGGTAACTTTAAAGAATAAACTGTACTTATTGGCTGGATGAAAAATTATGAAAAGTTTATGGTAAGAAGATATGTGAGTCTTGTTTCTGGGAAAATTAGTGGATCTTAATTCGGAGTTTTTTAGCTCCGGATATAAATAATTTAGTGACTATAACTCAAGAAAACAACTTGACCTGAACTTGTGTATATATATACCATTATGATTGTTTTATCTTGAGAAATATGTTGATAAATCATTTATTATTTATGTACCTACTTAATGAGCTTATTGCTTACTCTATTTTCTTTCCTTTGTCTTATAGTATCACCAAGCCAGCTCAAGATTCAGAGACCATCGGAGATCCATCCGCACTATCAATACTTTTTCGTATTTTGAAAACAATATTTTGGATTATGGCATGTATAGAGGACTTGGTTATTTTGTCTTATGTCATAATTAATTTGGCCTAAAATGTTGGCCTTCAATATTTGATAGCTCATTTTGTATTTGACCATTGATATTAATTAATATTGTTCAAGCTATAAGGTATAATGATGCATGATTAAGGATGAAAATTTAATTGTTTTAACTTGGATATAAAAAAATCTATGTCATGGTTTCATACGATTGCATGTGTTATGTTTTGGTAATGTCTCGTACCCTGTTCCGGCGTAGAACACGGGTAAGGGGCATTACATTTTAGTGGTATTAGAGCTATGGTTTAGGCGGTTCTCAGATTTATGTACCGTGTGTGGAAGTCTATCTATACATGCCATAAATATAATGTGATAGTGTGATGACTCCTGACAATTTAAATTGTATTTTCATATAGTAAATGGATCCCGACCGAGCTGTAGCTGATGATGTAGAATGTAATGCGCCGGCTCCCGTGCAAGGGATTGCGCCAACTGAGAGTAGACCTGAGATACTTGATTAGGGAGATGGGGCTCGAGAAGCCTTTCTCCGTATGATGAATAATTGGTATACAGAATTTGTTCGAGCAAATTCGAATGCTCAACCTCCTCCACCCCCTCCTATTCCCCAACCTATAACATCCCGAAATAGGGCCTAGTCGGAATAGTAATTTTGGGACCACAAATTCAACATCAAAATATTTATTTTATGATTATTACGAGGTCTACAATATGAGAATATGCATGCGTTACAGTTTTGTGAAGGAATTCTTTAAGTAAGGTGTCCAATTGAAAATTAGGGGCCAAATTGAATAAATTTCAAAACTTGGATTCTAGAAGCTAATTGTATGAAATTGCTTTAGATTGTAAATTAGAAGGTCTTGGAGAGTAATTTACCCAATTTCTAAGATTTTGGACAAAATGGACTTGTATGGATGAAATCTTAAAGAGAGGGCTTAAGGGCATTTTGGTCATTTAGCATTTTAATGGAATAAAATGGGAAAAATAAGTCAAAAATCAACTCAGTCTCTTCTTGTTGCTGCCGAAACTTTAGGGTTTTCCATAGCTAGGGTTTTCAAGCTTTTCAAGCTTAATAGTAAGTGCTCCCTAGCCTTGTTTTTAATGTTCTTCGTATTTTTAAAATCCCAGTAGCTTACTCTCTATTTCTACACATATTTCATGCTAGGGTTCATGTTTAGAAATTTACCCATGCATGAGTTACTTGTTTTTATATGTTTTATGGAATAATATGAATGTTGGATGTGTGTTAAACATATTTCCCTAGGTGATTTTCATGAAAAACCCCTAAAAGGACCTTTTTGCAAAAGGTGTAAAATGTGTGGTAGAAATGAGAAATAATGGAAAAATGTGGGCTACCATAGGAGGGAAAAATATTCAGCTAGGCTTGGGTAAGGTAGAAATTGCATGTGTTTCATTATACGAGCCTAGGGACTAAATCGTAAAAATGTGAAAGGTTAGGGGCAAAACAGTCATTTAGACCGGGGTAAAATTTAGGCTCAAAAATTTCAATGTGAGGTGTTAATGTTTTATTTTTATTGTTATAGACCTCGAGGAATAAATTTTAGAGGTCGATCGAGGAAAACGAAAGGTTTCGGAATAACCGAAACACGATACCAAGACGAATACCAGGTAAGTTCAGATAACTTAAAGTAAACTCCTAATATGCCTAACTGCATGATTTAAGAATGTAAGTTAATTGCATTTGATGATTGCATGAAAATACGTGAAATGCATACTTAACAATGACATGTTGAAAAATGTCTCGGTTGAGGTTGGAAAGGAAGTTCGATGGATGGACCATATTGCATGTGATTTTGAGATCCTACATGTGTTGCGAAAAGGATTTAGCCCGGATGGGTAATCTGTTGATCTCAAATATAGAAAGGATCTAGCCCGGACGGGTGTTCCTTAAGTGATCTAGCCTCCCAAAGAATATTTGTACATTATGGATTTAGCCCGGACGGGTAATCCGATTAGGGTCTGAATTTAGCCTAGACTGGCAATTCAGATCCGAACTCAGTAAGGGTGTTTGTCACTAAAAGGGTTTTAGCCTGGACTGGTAATCTCGACATCACCATATGAGTCTACGATACAAGGGATTTAGCCTGGACTGGTAATCCCGCCGTAAAATGTGAGGTTCGTGGGAGTGCATACCTGAAATGATCATTCTTATGAATTGACAGTTATTAGATAATCCATTGAGATTTCCTAGAAACTCAATGGGATTAATATGATATATATGCTCAAAAGGAATTATTGAATGATGAGTTCATCTAAGACAAATTATATGGTACATTATTATTGTGACTAACTTGTTGATTGAGTGCATGTGATAGGGATACCATTTTCATGCTTGTTGATTCTAATGCCTAATATAGTTTTATGCTAAATAATCGGTAAGTTTACTTTCCAATTATTCAGGCTCACTAAGCATGTAAATGCTTACCCCTCTGTTTTCCCTATCTTACAGATTAGAAGACGGTTGGAGAGTCAACACACTATCAACTAGTCCAGCTTTGGTATATAGACACTTTTGTTTTGTTCAATGGCATGTATAGGACTTTTGAGTATTTTGTTATATGTGTCATTTGATTTGCCAAGATGAAGGCATGTAAAGATATACATATCTTTTTGTATATGGCCATGGGAATTGGCTCATTTTGAAGTAAGCTATGACCTACAAATCTATGTATGTTTATGTTCATATGTGATGGCTTGGTTTTAATTGGCAATGAGTTATAAGAATGAGCCAATCTTGAATGTGTCAAGGAGATATGGAAACCCTTGATACAAAAAGGGAACTAATCTAGCATGCATAAAACTGATGATATGAGGTTTTCATGCAATGAGATTTATTAAGGTTTTGTATAAGTGTATAATTTGGCCTTATCATGTATTACAGTAACATATAAGTGTGATTGGTTGATAGAGGGTGACCAAAGGCTTAGAAAATGGCCTAACAAGGTCCACACGGGTAGACACATGGGCGTGTGTCTAGGCCGTGTGCGACACACGGCTCACCCTCATGGGCGTGTGGTATGGTCGTGCGTCCCCTGCACTTAAAATTTTAAGTCAGTATAGTACACAGGCTAGACACATTGGCGTGTGTCTTGGCCGTGTGCCCCTAAATGCATGCTGATGTCATAAATAGAGAGTTACACGGGTTGAAGGCATGGGCATGTCCCAAGCCACACGGGTGTGTGTGACCACACGGCCCCACCCACATAGGCGTGTGAATCTCCAAGGCAAGAAAAATTTATTAAGTTGCCCAAAGCCTATCAAATGTTTTCAGTTTTGTCCCGAACCACCCTGACGTATGTTTTAGGGCTCGGAGGCCTGTATAAGGGACAGTATGTATGTGTTTGAAAAGTTTTAATTTTTGGGCAAAATTTGGTGAGCCGAATTTTCATGTCGTGAAAGTTTAAACCCGATAACGCCTCGAACCCTGTCTCGGCGCTGGATACGAGTGAGGGGTGTTACACAACCGATTCCTGTAGTGCCTCAAGGTGCCAAAATGGTAAGATTGAGCAAGCCTCTAGATGATAAAATTCGAAAACAAGGGGCTGAAGATTTCAAGGCTAATATAGATGATAATCTCGAGAAAGCAGAGTTTTGGCTTGAGAATTCTATTAGGGTATTTGATGAGATCTCTTGCAGTCAAGAAGAATGTTTAAAATGTGCTATATCTTTATTGAGGGATTTAACATATCATTGGCAGAAGACATTGGTATCTGTGGTCCCCAAAAAAAGGGTTACATGGGATTTCTTCCAAGAGGAGTTTAAAAAGAAGTACATCAGCCAGTGGTTCATTGATTAAAAATAGAAAGAGTTTCTCGAGCTGAAGCAAGGTAAAATGTCTGTGGCAGATTATGAATGTGAATTTGTTAGACGCAGCAAGTATGCCCAGGAATGTGTGTCTACCGAAGCTATTATGTACAAGAGATTCAAAGATGGGTTAAATGAAGACATCAGACTATTAGTTGGGATCTTAGAGTTGAAAGAGTTTGTAGTATTGGTCGATCGAGCTTGTAAAGCCGAAGAGCTGAATAAAGAAAAGAGAAAAGTTGTGAGTGAAGCCAAAAATGCAAGAAAAAGGCCAATAAGTAATTCGTTCCAATCCCAGTCAAAGAAGTCTAAAGAGATGAATCCTCGATTGACTGTTGAGTTTGATATTCGCATCGAGACCGTGGGAGATCGTACTCGGGTTCTAAAGCTCAAGCTACTTCAATGGCAAGTGTGGGTAATGTGAGGTCTAATAGACCTAAGTGTCAGCATTGTGGTAAGCAACATTACGGTGAGTTTTGGGTGATTAGCCGAGCTTGTTTTAGGTGTGGTTCTGGAGAACATTATATTAAGGACTGTCCAAACAGGGTTGAAGAAGAAAAATTTCAAACTGTTAGACAGACTAGCTTTGTTAATAGGGGAAAACCGCCGAGAAATACTAGAAGTGGAGCTAGCAGAAAAAGTGTGATAAAGGATTCAACTGAGAGACCAGAAGCTAGAGCACCTGCTAGAACTTATGCCAAACGTGCTTGTGAAGAGGCGTCATTGCCCGATGTGATTACTGGTACATTTTCCTTTTATGATACAACTGTTATTGCATTTATTGATCCCAGATCTACTCATTCCTATGTTTGTGTGAATTTAGTATATAGTAAGAGTTTGCCTGTAGAACTTACTGAATTTGTGATTAAAGTGTCAAGCCCTTTAGGTAAATATGTGTTAGTAGATAAGGTTTGCAAGAATTGTCCTTTGATGATGCAAGGTCACTGTTTTCCGGCTAACCTGATGTTGTTACCATTCAGTGAGTTTGATTTCATTCTGGGTATGGATTGGTTGACATTACATGATGCCAAGGTAAATTGTAGACAGAAAACCCTTGAGTTGAAATGTGAAAATGGTGAGATTCTTTGGGTTGAAAAAAATGAATCAAATAAATTGCCTATGGTGATTTTGCACATGTCTGCTTAGGGATAGATGAGAAAAAGGGTGTAAAGCTTATCTTGCATATGTATTGAATACTGGGATGTCTGATTTGAAGCTTGAACCAGTGCCGGTAGTCTGTGAATTCTCGGATGTATTTCCAAAAGAATTGCCTGGGTTGCCTCTGATTAGAGAGATAGAGTTTCCCATTGATTTGGTGCCTGGGACTGCACCGATCTCGATTGCTCTGTATATAATGGATCCAACTGAATTGAAAGAATCAAAGGCTCAGTTACAAGAGTTAACAGATAAGGGGTTTGCGAGACCGAGTTTCTCTCTCTGGGGCCGTGTTGTTTGTAAGGAAAAAAGACGGATCTATGAGACTTTGTATTGACTATCGATAGCTCAACAGGGTGACTATAAAAAACAAGTATCCGTTGCCAAGAATTGATGATTTGTTCAACCAGTTGAAAGGAGCGACAGTATTTTTAAAGATCGATTTGAGATCCGGTTACTATTAGTTGAGAGTTAAATAGTCAGATGTGTCAAAAACCACTTTCAGAATGAGGTATGGACACTATGAATTTCTTGTGATGCCTTTTGGTTTAAGTAATGCTCTGGCTATTTTTATGTATTTGATGAATCGAATCTTTCAGCCATATTTGGATAAGTTTGTGGTTGTGTTCGTAGATGATATTCTGATTTATTCTCGAGATGAGTCCGAGCATGTCGAACACATGAGAACGGTATTATAGCTTTTAAGAGAAAAGAAATTGTTTGCTAAATTCAGAAAAAGTTAATTTTGGCTTCATTAAGTCATATTTTTGGTACATATAGTTTCGGGTGATGGTATTCGGGTTGATCCGAGCAAAGTTTCGGTGATTGTTAATTGGAAACCGCCAAAGAATGTATCCGAGGTTAGAAGCTTTTTGGGCTTAGTCAGATATTATCGACACTTTGTCGAGGGATTCTCAATGATTGCCTCTCCTATGACTAAGTTGCTGCAAAAGAGTGCAAAGTTCGATTAGACTGAAAAGTGTCAGCAAAGTTTTGAGAGGTTGAGAGCGCGATTGACAGAAGCACCAGTGTTAGTGCAACTCGAGTTAGGAAAAGAGTTTGTGATCTATAGTGATGCGTCATTAACTGGTCTTGGTTGTGTTTTTATGCAAGAAGGTAAAGTGGTAGCTTATACCTCAAGACAGTTGAAACCGCACGAGAAGAATTACCTGACGCAAGATTTGTAATTGGTCGCCATTGTTTTTGCTTTAAAGATTTAGCGTCATTATTTGTATGGTGAGAAATGTCAAATCTTTACTGATCACAAAAGTTTTAAGTATCTAATGAATCAAAAGGATTTGAATTTACGACACCGAAAATGGCTCGAATTATTGAAAGATTATGAGCTAATGATTGATTATCATCCGGGGAAATCGAATGTAGTCGCAGATGCCTTGAGCAGAAAATCCTTGGTTGCTTTGAGAGCTATGAGTACAAATTTGGCTATGTCTTATGATGGTTCAATTTTGGCCGAATTGAGGGCTAGGCCATTATTTCTTCACCAAATTTGTGAAGCTCAAAAGAATGGCAGTGAATTGCAAGCCAAGCGAGCTCAGTGTGAATCGGGTTGTAACTCAGATTTTCAAATCAGACTAGATGATTGCTTAATGTTCCGTGATCGAATATGTGTACCGAAAGATGCTAAGTTGATTCAAAAGATTTTACATGAGGCACACAGTGGTTGTTTGTCAGTTCATCCAGGTAGTACAAAAATGTATAACGACTTGAAGAAAGTAATTGGTGGAATGGTATGAAAAGAGATATCTCTAAGTTTGTATCGAGATGCTTGATTTGTCAGCAAGTGAAAGCTGAACACTAGGTACCTTTAGGTTTACTTCAGCCAGTGATGGTTCCCGAGTGGAAATGGGACAGAATCACGATGGATTTTGTGACAGGTTTGCCCCTGACTCCGAAAAAGAAAGTTGTTGTTTGGGTTGTGGTTGATAGATTGACGAAATCGGCTCACTTTATACCAATACGTACTGACTACTCACTTGATAAGTTGGCTAAATTATATATTACTGAAATTGTGAGATTACACGGAGTACCTATATCTATTATTTCAGATAGAGATCTGAGATTTACTTCAAGATTTTGGAAAAAGTTGCAAGAAGCTTTGGGTATGAAATTGAATTTTAGCACTGCATTTCATCTACAAACTGACGGTTAATCCGAAAGGGTAATCCAGATACTTGAGATATGCTCCGATATTGGGTATTAGAAATTGAAGGTAGTTCGAAGAAATACCTACCACTAGTTGAATTTGCTTACAGCAACAGTTTTCAGTCAAGTATAAAAATGGAACCTTAGGAGGCATTATATGGCCGCAAGTGCCGAACACCTTTGTATTGGACCGAGTTTAGCGAGAAACATGTTCACGGAGTTGATTTGCTTAAGGAAACCAAAGAGAAAGTAAGAGTAATTCAAGATTGTTTGAAAGCAGATTCCGATAGATAGAAATCATATATAGATTTGAAAAGAAAAGAGATTGAGTTTCAGGTCCGTGATAAAGTATTTTTGAAAGTATCTCCATGGAAGAGAGTTCCCAGATTTGGCCGGAAAGGCAAGTTGAGTCCGCATTTTATTAGGCCGTATGAGGTTATTGAAAGAATAGGGCTAGTGGCATATCGATTAGCTTTTCTAATAGAGTTGGAAAAGATCCATAATGTGTTTCATGTGTCAATGCTGCGACGTTATTGTTCTGATCCTTCATATGTGATTCCTCTGACAGAGATTGAGATTCGACCGGATATGACCTAAGATGAAGAACCAATTAAGATTTTGGCTCGGGAAGTTAAACAGTTGAGAAATAAAAGTATAGCCTTAGTAAAAGTATTGTGGCAAAGGAATGGAGTAGAAGAGGCTACATGGGAACTGGAGGAAGCCATGAGGAAACAATACCCAAACCTCTTTACCGGTAAGATTTTCAGGGACGAAAATCCCTAAAGGGGGAGAGTTGTAATAGCCCGATTTAGGGCCTAAACGGAATAGTGGTTCTGAAACCACAAATCTAAAGTAGAAAATTTTATTTTATTATCATTTTATGGTCTATGGCATGATTGCATGATTGTATGAAAATTTTATTTAGAAATTTTATCAATAGAGGGTCCAATTTGATATTAAGGACTAAATTGCAAAATTTGTAAAATTTATGTTGTAGTTCACAAAGGTACTAAGTACTTGTGAGTAATGGGTTTTTAAAATGGAGGTCCTTGGATAGTAATTAGACCATTATACTAGTTTGGAGAAAAATACCTAAAGTAAGATAAAACACCATAGTTTTTAATGGAGGGCAATTTAGTCATTAGGTAAATAAAAGAATAAAATGGGAAAACAAAGCCAACATTTGTATCATCTTCACCAAGCTTGGACGAAACTCTCATAAACACCATAGCTAGGGTTTTTCCAACTTTCAAGCTCAATAGTAAGTGCATCGTAGCCCCGTTTTTAATTCTTTATATTTTTTAGATCCTCGTAGCTCAGTTTACCTATTTCTACTAATATTTTGAGCAAGGGTTTATTTTCAAAAGTTTACCCATGGATGACATGCATGTATTTTGATGTTTTATGGATGAATGTGAATGTTTGGAGTGTGATAAACAACATTTACAAAGTTATTTTTGATGAAATTGCATAAAAGGACTAGTTAGTAAAAGTTGTAAAATGTGTATAAGTGTGTGATTTAGTGCAAATTCGAGACTGCCATAGTTATGAAAATGATTCGATTAGGCCTAAAATACAAGGAAATTGAGTAAAAATTATTTTTCGAGCCTAGGGAAAAAATCGTAATTTTTTGAAACTTTAGCGGTAAAATCGTAAATTTTTCAATAGGATGTTTTTGGGATAATTTGAATAATTTGAGCCATTAATAAGTCAAATGTGTTATTATAGATCAAGAAAGACGTGGAATCGACCATGATCGGGGAAAGGAAAAGATATCGGACTAAATTGCAAAATTACTATATTTTGTATCGAGGTAAGTTTGTATGTAAATAATATATTGATTCTTTTTCTATTATTATATTTTGTTATTGTATGAGATGTGGCTGCCTATAGAATGATCATTTGATGTAAATTACAAATCGAAATAGACTATGAACGAATTTGTTAAATGTTGAAAAATGAGGAATTTCCAGGTTGAACCTTCGGAATAGAAATGATACGAATGATTCATTGTGAGAACACGTGTTGTACTATGTGCAGGCTACTATGTGTTTAAGATGGTTTTAGGTCATGTGTGTAGTACTAAGTGCAGGCTACTACGTGTACCAGATAGTTAGGTCGCACGTGTAGTACAAAGTGCAGGCTACTATGCATACCTGACAACTTCGATCACGTGTGTAGTACTAAGTGTAGGCTACTACGTGTATCAGATGGTTAGGTCACGTGTGTAGTACTAAGTGCAAGCTACTATGCGTACTAGATAGCTTCAGTTACAAGGGTGGTAATATGTGCAGGCAACCCTGTACCTGTCATTATTCCGATGAGTTCAACTGGAAATCGACTAAGTGAAAAAACATGTGAACATGTCCATGTGATGAATAAGTGCAGGTATATGTTTGTGGAAATCTATGAGCAATGTGCTCGATAGTTGAGCGAACTTTCAGTAAGATGGAATGGAGTAAGTGAGATTATGTAAGAGTAAAATTTGAAATAAAACAGTTTTGGATAGCAGCAGTTGTGTGACTTTGAAAAATCATCAAAAATAGTGGAAATGGAATTAGAAGTTGAATAAGATATGAAATAAAATCTTATTGAGTCTATTTTCATATAAAAGAAACGGTGAAAGCAAATGATTTTTTTATTCTGTGATATTTGAATTTTTGTGAAAGAAGGTCAAAATGATTTTGGAATCCCCTGTTCTGACTTGGAAAAATCTTTAAGCATTTTACAAATATAATTATGGTTTATAATTTATATGCTTAAAATCCTTAATGAGTCTATTTTCGAAAGAAACAAATAACATTATCGAAATCTTGTACGAAAGAGATAATTAATCTTTAGTCCAAATCGGTCAAAACTATCAGACAGGAAAATAGGAGTGACTTTAAAGAATAAATTGTACTTATTGGCTAGACCAAAAACTTTGAAAATTTTATGGCAAGAAGATATATGACTCTGATTTCTGGGAAAATTAGCAGATCTTAATTTGGAGTTCCGTAGCTCTAGATATAAATAATTTAGTGACTATGACTCAAGAAAATAGCTTGACCTGAACATGTGTATATATATACCATTATGATTGTTTTATCTTGAGAAATATGTTGATAAATCATTTATTATTTACGTACTTAATTACTACGCTTATTGCTTACTCTCTTTTCTTTCCTTTGTCTTATAGTATCACCAAGCCAGGTCGAGATTCGGAAACCGTCGGAGTTCCATCAACACTATCAATACTCTTTCGTATTTTGAAAACAATATTTTGGATTTTGGCATGTATAGAAGACTTGGTTATTTTGTCTTATGTCATAATTAATTTGGCCTAAAATGTTGGCCTTCAATATTTGATAGCTCATTTTGTATTTGACCATTGATATTAATTAATATTGTTCAAGTTATAAGGTATGATAATGCATGGTTAAGTATGAAAATTGAATTGTTTTAACTTGGATATAAAAAAATCTATGTTATGGTTTTGTACAATTGCATGTGTTATGTTCCGGTAATATCTCGTACCCTGTTCCGGTGTAGAACACAGGTAAGGGGCATTACACGATTGCTTTTACTTCATTCTTCCCTTCTTTTTGAGGATTCTTCTTAGTATTGTTGGGTATACATGTGCCAATTTTCCTTTTAATATATCCCATCATACTCATCAACCGGCTCATTTGTTCCTCCAATTTAGTCAATGTTCTCGATGAATTAGTGCACTCATATTGCACCTACTTTACTTTTGTTCTCATCGACTGCATCTCTCATTCGGTTCGATCTAGGCATTGGCCACATACAGTATGGTCGTTTGGGTTGGCCCTGTCTTAAGGTTTCTACAAATAAGAAGGTTGGTAATTATTACCTCCTCCTTCATTTCCTCCCCATCTGAGGTTTGGGTGATATCTCCAACTAAGATTGTAAGTATTCGAATATGGTTTTCTAGCCCTATTCCCAATGCATCTTACATCCTCACTAGGACTATGGATATAATGGAAGAGTGGTTTATCTCCTCATACACTAACGATGCACTATTTGTGGATTCAATGCGGTTAAGTATGTCTACTAACTGCTAGTATTTATCATCCTCTTGGACAACCTTTACCATAGATGATTTCGAGCCATACGTGAATCATTCAATAGGCCAATGATAGCAATTAATCGCCATGTTTTGTATTAATTCATATACATCCTCAGTCTTTCTATTCATATGAGCACCACTTGTTATTCCATCTAATCCAATTGATGATTTCAATTGATTAATTATGGTTGAATGGCTTCTTTTTGCAAGATTGGAATTATATGTACAAGAGTTTATCTTTTATTGAATAATGGTAAGTAAGCATTTAGGTGGTTCTGTGTAACACCCTTAACCTATATCCGTCACCAGATTAGGGTTACAGAGTATTGTCGTACAAATAGAACAGTAAAACATACATTTCATACATTATCAAAAACATATTATAAAACATTCACTTACATACATATCGTCCCTAAATCAAGCCCTTGAGGTTCTAAAATCATCTTCGAAACAGTTCAATAGTAAAATTGGGAACTTTTAGAAACTCTAAGAAAATGTTAGAAAAAATTTGACTACAAAGGTCACACGACTGTGTGCCTCACAAGGTAGAGACACACGTCCATGTCTCAGGCTGTGTAGCTCTCTTTGTAGGGTCACACATCCGTGTAACTAACTGACTTGCATGCAATAGACCTTATAGGGGACACACAGCCACACAACCGCAACCAAAATGTTCCACCACTGATAAGCTAAATCATTCAACAATGAAATAGCACATTTTAAGCATTCCATTGATGTATATGATAATTCATCAAAAACTCTCACCTTGTATTCCAACTAGAACTCGACTCTCTCTGGATCTTCTTTAGTTGTACCTCAAAACTCTTCAACCCCATACTTTTAGATTTAATCAAGTTGAGGCTTGTTTACTTGTACTAGTTCCAAATCCTGAGGAACTATGGGGATCGATTGGGGTACATGTGGCGATGGAGGTTGTTGAGCCATTGGGTTCGTTCGCACGAACTCTGAAAACCATTCTAGCATTGTCTGGAAGAAGACAATTACTACCACTTGAAGTTGCCTCGTGAATGGTGGCTTCCGTATTACTTTCTACATCATCAGAATTAGCTCGGTTGGATGACATCTTATCTACATGAAAGCATAGTTCAATTTAAGTTAAGAGTTATCACACTATCGTGGGTTATATAATGTCATGTATTTCTAGACTCCATACATCCTACGTTTAGCCCAAGAAACGACTAAATCGTAACTCTGATTCCACTAAATGTAACACCCCTATCTTGTACTCATTGTCAAATTAGGGTTACGGAACATTACCGTACAAATAGAACATTAAAAATTACATTTCATACATTATCGAAAACATATTATAAAACATTCATTTACATACATATCGTCCCTAAATCGAGCCCTTGAGGTCCTAGAATAACCTTATAACCAATTCGAAACTAAAATCGGGAACATTTGAAAAGTTTAAGAAAATTTTAGAAAAATTTGACTACAGGGGTCACACGGCCGTGTGCCTTACACGGCTGAGACACACGCTAGTGTCTTAGGCCATGTAACTCTCTGAGTAGGGTCACACGGCCGTGTCATATGCCCATGTGCTGGCCGTGTAACTAACTAACTTGCATGCAATAGAATCTACAAGGGACACACGCCCATGTCTCAGGACATGTGGACATCAATTTACCCAAAATCAAGCCATTTCCAACACCAAACCATACACACACCTAATGACCTTTTGTACACATAATCAAGACATCAAAACATGACCAATTCAAGAGTCCTAAACCAATCAACCAAAATGCTATTCAAGGCACCTCAAGTGCAAACATCCAAAACTTACCTAGAATGCATATTTGGTCACATTTCCATAATAAAATACTAATTCAATGCCTTTCAAAACATACCATAATTTTTACCACATTCAAGCCATCACAAAAACATACCACATAAGTCATTCCAAAACATGCAACATGAGATAGCACAATAACATCAACCATCAAGGCATCAAGAGCACCAAACCAAGACAACTTTTACAAGCCAACTCACTAACTAAACATCCATCACAATGACATTACAATTCAACCTATACATGTCATTATAACCTTGGCCAAAACATCAAAAACTACCGATATTTATGTTAGATAATGTGATAGATCTCCAACAAGCTTCCAAACTGATCGAGCTTTCGATAATCTATAAAACATAGGAAAGAAACTACGTAAGCACATAATGCTTAATAAGTTCATAGAACATGAAACATAAGATACCATTCATTTGCATAATATAAATAGCATAAATAAAGATAAACCAATACTACAAGTTTGGCACAATGCTTATACAACATCAACAAATACATAAGTTAGTGCATTAATACATGGTTCAAATGAGTTTATTCATAACAAGTAACTCACATCTTTGTTCATACCATGTAAATCACCATTTTCTTTTCATAAGTACATGATATATTTCATTTGAAAACTTACCATTTTCTTTCCTTTCCATGCCTGTTTAACCATCTAGAATATCATTGGATGCTCAGGAAAGCTAACACAAAGTGTACTTAAACATATAACCGTAACCTGTCTTTTACATCATTGCTCACACAGGTTGTGGGTCGGAACATAAGCTATAAGGTGCTAGTCACACAAGCTGTGGAGTATCCATAGCAAATCTAGGACCTCAGCCATTGGTAGGACATTCAAGACTAGCACCCGAAACATGAAATCCCTAATGACATGTCCTTTCTGTCCTTTGAATTCCTAAGGTTCAACCGGGACTCAATAACCGTCATACCATTGCTTGTACAGACATTGTTCAATTACATGACAAATTGCATACTAATATATAATTTGAAATAACATTAAAATGATATTCATTCATATGAACTTATGTAACACCCCTTACCCGTATTTGACGCCGGAACAGGGTACGAGACATTATCAGACTTATACACATGCAAACATACAAAATCAAGACGTAAATTTCCATCCAAATTTCAAACTTTTCATAAACATTCATATTGTCCCTATAATGAACCTATGAGGCCCAAAACATGCATTGAAAGCAGTTCGGGACAAAACCGAGAATTTTGGAAAATTTCACAACATTTAAAATAATTTTCATGTTTTAAGAGCCACATGCCTGTGTGACTTAGGACACGCTCGTGTGACCAGGCCGTGTGGTCGCATACGCCAGTGTCCCTAACCTGTGTAACTCTCTGTCACCTAAGAACAAATTAAAGGCACACAGCCAAGTCACATGTCCGTGTGCTGGGCCGTGTGGTTGATTTAATTTTCATAAATTTTCATAAAATAGGTGCAGACTTAACACGCCCGTGCTTGAGGCTGTGTCATCCACACGACTGAGACACATATCCGTGTCTCTGCCCGTGTGCTCAATTTTGAGTATTCTATTTTGCAACATTTAAGGTGCAGGGGACACAAGGCCAGAACAGACGCCCATGGGGCAAGCCGTGTGTTACACACAGCCTAGACACACGACCATGTGTCTACCCGTGTGGACAAAAACAAGGCCATTTTCCAAGCCATTTTATCACCCTTTTATGCCTACACCTATAGAAAAAAACATAACACCAATTCAAGCAATTGCAATCAACCAATTCAGCCAAAATCAAGATATCCACACATCATTCACATGCTACCATTTATCAGATATAAACATCACATACTTATCAACTTCAATCATGCAAACTTCCACATCCATGAAAACCTCATCATATGCATAAATACTTAAACCAATACTAGACAATTTCATATGGTCATATACAAAATGAATTATTAACCAATATAGGCTAACACATTAGGCCAATTCAATTATGACACATAATAAAATAACCAAGTCCCTATACATGCCATAACTCAAAATGTCAAATTCATTGGTACCCAAAATAATCAGTTGATAGTGTGAGTGGATCTCCGACAGTCTTCGATCCCCGAGCTAGCTTGGTGATACTATAAGATAAGGGAAAGAAAAGGGAGTAAGCTATATAGCTTAGTAAGTTCCCATGCAAATAATAGGCATCATAACCAAATATTTAACATATAATTAACATAGTGATAATTAGCATTAATATCAATAAACTCTTATAATCATAACTTACTTAATCATAATCTTACTGAGGTTCATCACATAAAGAACTCATTACGTATGAGTTTTACGTACATACCTGAGTCATCTCGAAATGGATTACACATAATTCTTTTTTGACATACTCGTTAAATTACACGTTGAACCACTTGGAATACTAAAGGATACTCGGGAGTCTCGTACACTCAGTACCATACCTATGCCATATCCTAGATATGGTCTTACATGTAATCTCTTATCGATGTCAATAGCCCAGCTATGGTCTTACACGAAATCTCATATCGATGCCATATCCCAGATATGGTATTACACGAAGTCTCATACTGATGCCAGTGTAACCCTAATGTCATGACATTTGTATCCTATCTATTCCTAAGGTTCAATCAGGATTTCACTCTTGTCGTAACTTTGTCAAACACGCCCAATGATCAATCATAATTCATACAATATTAAAGCATTTAAAACATAATTCATACATAAGAACTTACCTTGGTACAAAAATTGTAGAAATAGGACCTAATCGTCAAACACCTTGTTTTTCCCCCGATCTAGGTCCGAACCTCATTTCTCTTGATCTATAATAGCAAATTTAACTCGCTTATTATACACATTATTCAACCCAGTCCAAAATTTACATTATGGAAAAATTAAATTTTTGCCCCTAAACTTTAACATATTTATATTTTAGTCCCTATGCTCGTAAAATAAAATCTATTCAATTTAATCAAGACCCAAGCCTAGCTGAACCTCTTTCATGCTTATAATAGCTCACATTTTCCAGTTAATCACACTTTGATACACATTTTGAAATCTTTGTACAAATAGGTCCTTTTGACATTTTCATCAAAAATCTCCTAGCAAAAGTTGTTTATCTAACATTAAACTTGCATAATCTACCATTAGACATCAAAATACACAAATATCTAACATGGGTCAAACCCTATACCTCAATCATCTCTCAAATTAATGGTAGAAATAGATAGATCGGGTGATAACGACTTCAAAAATGTAAAGAGCATTAAAAATGGGGCGAGAATGGACTTACAATCATGCTTGAAAAGTGGCAAAACCTTAGCTATGTCTTCCTTGAAATTTGTGGCCAAGCATGAAGAAGATGGACTAAATTTTTGCTTGATTTTTGGTTTTTAATTCATTTAATTACCAAATGACCAAAATGTCGTTTTCTCAAAACACTAAAATTCTATTACCTCATGTCTATTTTTGTCCATCTTCAAGTAAAATGGTCTAATTATCATCTAAGGACCTTCAATTTATAATTTCATAACAATTTGACACCTCTAGCATGTAGATCTCAACTTTTGCACTTTTTACAATTTAGTCCTTTTTGCTAAATTGAGTGCTCAAACATCAAAATTTTCGAACGAGATTTTTAAGAAATCATTCCGCAAAACTATAGACAATGAAAATGTAATAAAAACAAGTTTCACTAGGTCAGATTCATGGTCCCGAAACCACTATTCTGACTAGGCCCAAAATCAAGCTGTTACAACTTTCCCCCTTTAGGGATTTTTGTCCTTGAAAATCTTACCAGAAAATAGGTTTGGGTACTATTTTCTCATAGCCTCCTCATGTCCTCACGTAGCCTCTTCAACCCCATGGCATTGTCATAACACTTTCACTAGGGCTATACTCTTATTTCTTAACTGCTTAACTTCCCGAGTTAAGATCTTGATCGGTTCTTCCCCATACGTCATATCCGGTCGAATCTCAATCTTTGACAGAAAAATCACATGTGAGGGATCAGAATGATACCGTCACAGCATCAACACATGAAACATATTATTAATCCTTTCCAACTCTATCAGTAAAGCTAATCGATATGCCACTGGCCTTATTCTTTCGATAACTTCATATGGCTCAATGAAACGTGGACTCAACTTGCCATTATGGAGATACTTTCAAAAATACTTTATCACCGACCTGATATTCGATCTCTTTTCTTTTCAAATATGCATACGACTTTTTTCGATCTAAAGTTGTTTTCAAACAGTCACGAATTACTTTCACTTTTTCTTTGATTTCTCTACCCGAATCAACCCCATGAATCTGTCTCTCACTAAGCTATGTCCAATACAAGGGTGTTTGGCACTTCCAGCCATGCAATGCCTCATAAGGTGCCATTTTTATACTAGACTAAAAACTGTTGTTATAAGCAAACTCAACTAACGATAGGTATTTTTCCCAACTACCTTTGAATTTCAAAATACAACATCGGAGCATATCTTTGACTACTTGAACCGTTCTTTCAGACTGACCGTCAATTTGTGGATGAAATGCGGTACTAAAGTTAAACTTTGTACCCAAAGTCTATTGTAACTTCTTCTAAAATCTCAAAGTGAACCTCGGATCTCTATCCAAAATAATAGACAGGCACTCCATGCAATCTCACAATCTCTGAAATGTACAATTCGGCTAACTTATCAAGTGAGTAGTCAGTATATACCGGAATAAAATGAGCCGATTTCGTCAATCTATCCACAATGACCCAAACGACATCTTTCTTTTTCGGAGTCAAAGGAAAACTCATTACAAAATCCATAGTAATCCTATCCCACTTCCACTCAGGTACCATCACTGGCTGAAGTAAACCTGAAGGCACTTGGTGTTCGGCTTTCACTTGTTGACAAATCAAACACTTCGAAACAAACTCTGAAATATCTCATTTCAACCTGACCACCAATACAATTTCTTCAAATGATTATACATTTTTGTACTACCTGGATGTACAGATAAACAACCATTATGTGCTTCATGAAGAATTTTCTGAATAAGTTCTTCATTTTTCAGTACACAAATTTTGCCTCGGAACATCAAACAATCATCGAATCTGATATGAAAATCTGAATCACTACCTGATTTACAATGAACTCCTTTGGCTTGCAAATCACTGTCACATTTTTGAGCTTCACAAATTTTTTGAAGAAATAATGATCTAGCTCTTAACTCAGCTAGGATCGAACTATTATTGGACAAAGTCAACAGCGTGTTCATCGCTCTCAAAGAAAACAAAGTCTTTATACTTAACGCATCGGTAACCACATTTGCCTTACCTGGGTGGTAATCAATTAGAAACTCATAATCCTTCAGTAACTTGAGTCATCTCTGTTGTCGCAAGTTCAAATCTTTCTGAGTCATCAAGTATTTTAAACTCTTATGATAAAAAAAAATATGACATTTCTCACCGTACAAATGATGTCTCCAAATTTTTAAAGCAAACACAATGACGGCTAATTCCAAATCATGCGTTGGATAATTCTTCTCTTGCGGTTTCAACTGTCTTAAGGCATAAGCTATCACTTTTCCCTCTTGCATCAACACACATCCCAATCCATTCAGTGATGCGTCACTATAAGTTACGAATTCTTTTCTCGGTTCAAGTTGTACTAAAATCGGTGCCTCAGTTAATAATGTTTTCAACTTCTCGAAACATAGTTGAAATTTTTTAGACCATTCAAACTTAACATCTTTTTGCAACAACTTGGTCATCGGAGTAGCAATCATCAAAAATCCTTTGACAGAATGTCGGTAATAACTGGGTAAGCCCAAAAAGCTTCTAACTTCAGATACATTCCTCAGCAGTTTCTAATCAACAATAGTCGAAATCTTACTTAGATCAACTTGGATACCATCATCTGAAACAATATGTCCCAAAAATCTGACTTCCTGGAGCCAAAACTCACTTTTACTAAATTTAGCAAATAACTGGTTACCTCTCAAGGTCTGTAATACAGTCTTCAAGTCCTCAACATGCTAGGACTCGTCTCGAGAATAAATTAGAATGTCATCAATAAACACAACCACAAACTTGTCCAAATATGGTCGAAAAATTCTATTCATCAAGTCCATAAAGACAGCAGGTGCATTTGTTAATCCGAAAGGCATAACAAGAAATTCATAGTGCCCATACCTTGTTCTGAAAGCGGTTTTCAGTACATTCGACTCTTTAACTCTCAATTGGTAGTAGCCAGATCTTAAATCAGCCAGATCTCAAATCAATCTTTGAGAATACTGTTGCCCCTTTCAACTGATCAAACAAGTCATCAATTCTTGGCAAAGGATACTTGTTCTTTATGGTCACCTTGTTGAGCTGACGTTAGTCAATACAAAGCCTCATAGATTTGTCTTTGTTCTTTACGAATAACACTGGAGCACCCTAGGGAGAAAAATTTAGTCTCGCAAAACCCTTATCTGTTAATTCTTCCAACTGAGCCTTTAATTCTTTCAATTCAGTCAGAGCCATCCTATACAGAGCAAAAACTATTGGCGAGTTCCTTGGTACTAACTCAATGCCAAACTCAACTTCTCTAATCGATGGTAACCTAGGAAAATCTTCCGAGAACACATCCGAATATTCACAAACTATCAGCACTGATTCAATTTTCAATTCAGACACTTTTGTATTCAACACATAAGCAAGATACACTTCACAGCCTTTTCTTACACATCTTTGGGCAGACATCGAAGAAATGACAACAGGTAACTCACCCGACTCATCTGAATCAATCCAAAGAGTTTCACTATTTTCACATTTCAGTTAAATAATCTTTCTTTTACAGTTCACTACGGCATCATGCAGTGTCAACCAATCCATACCCAAAATAACATCGAATTCATCAAATGGCAACAACATTAAATCAACCGAAAAATAGTGACCTTGAATCATCAGGGGACAATTCTTACAAACTCTATCAACTAATACATGTTTGCCTAAAGGGTTTGACACTCTAATCATAAATTCAGTAAACTCAGTAGGCAAGCTCTTACTAGTTACCAATTTCACACAAACATAAGAATGGGTCGATCCAGGATCAATCAATGCAACTACATTAGTATTATAGAGAGAAAAAGTACCAGTTATAACTTTGAAAGATGTCGCTTAATCGCGAGCATGGATGGCTTAGGCTCTAGTAGGTGCTCGAGCTTCGAATCTCACAGTGGTATCCTTCGTCACACCTTTACTACTAGCTCTATTTTTGGTATTCCTCGGCGGCCTACCCCTATTAGTAGTATTACTCGACCTTGTGCTCTGAAACTTTTCTTTCTCAGCCATTTTCGGGCAATCTTGGAAAAAATGCTCATGAGAACCACACTTGAAACAAGCCCGGTCATTCATTCTACACTTGCTAGAATGTCTTCTTTCACAATGCTGACATTCAGGTCTATTAGGCCTTACATTACCCACACTTGCCATTGAAGTGGCTTGAGATTTAAAACTCAAGTATTGCTTCCCCCAGTCTCTGTGGGAATACCCAACTAATACATTCGAACGGGAATACATTTCTTTAGATTTCTTTGAATGAGATGGAAATGACTTACTCATCGGCCTTTTCCTCGAATCTTTAGTTTCACAATCAGCTTTCCTCTTTTCTTTATTCAACTCTTGGCCTTACAGGCTCACTCGACCAATACCAAAAATTCTTTCAGTTTTAATATCCCAACTAACACATGAATATCCTCATTCAATCCATCCTCAAATCTATTGCACATGATAGCCTCGGTGGAAACACACTCTCGAGAATATTTGCTAAGTCTGACAAATTCTCGCTCATACCCGGTCATTGTTATACGACCCTATTTTAACTCAAGAAATTCCTTACATTTCTGATCGATGAATCGCTGACTAATATATTTCTTTTGGAACTCCTCTTAAAAGAATTCTCATGTAACCCTCTCTCTTGGTACCACCGATACCAGTGTATTCCACTAGTGATATGTTGAGCTCTTAAAAGTGAGACAGAACACTTTAAACACTCATCTGGTGTGTAAATTAGCCCATCAAATACCCTGATGGAGTTCTTGAGCCAAAACTTAGCTCTTTCGAGATCATCATCGACGTTAGGTCTAAAATCTTCAGCCTCATGCTTTCAGATCTTATCAATCGGGGGCTTATTCATTCTTACAAATTCCATACCTTGTGGAGCTACAAGAATCGGTTGAGGAATAGGTGGGGGTGGAGGAGGTTGGGCATTCAGGTTTGTTCAAACAAACTCCATATACCACTTATTCATCATATGGAGAAAGGTTTCCCTACCCCCTTCTCCCTGACTATTCGTTGTGGGTCTACTATTAGACGGCGCTGCCCCTTGAGCGAGAGCTGGCGCATTACTTTCAACGTCATCAGCCTTAGCTTGATTGGGATCCATTTACTATATGAAAACACAATTTAAAATTGTCAGAGGTCATCACACTATCACAATTCATTTATGGCATGTATAGTTAGACTCTTATACACGCTATGTTAGTCCGAGGATCGACTAAACCGTAGCTCTGATACCACTAAATGTAACACTCATTTACCCATATTCGATTCCAGAACAAGGTACGAGGCTTTACCAGACTTATACACACGTAAAAAAATAAAATCGAGACATAAATTTCCATGCAAATTTAAAACTTTTCATAAACATTCATACTATCCCTATAACGAACCTACGAGGCCCAAAACATGCATTGGAAGTGGTTTGAGACTAAACCGAAAACTTTGGAAAATTTCATAACATTTAGAATAATTTTCTTGTTTTAAGAGCCACACACCCGTGCGACTTTGGACATGCCCGTGTGAGCAGTCTGTGTGGTCTCACACTCCTGTGTCCCTAACCCATGTAACTCTTCGTTTGTCACCCAAGAACAATTTGAAGGCACACAGTCAAGTCACACGCCCGTGTGCTAGGCCGTGTGGTTGATTTAATTTTCATAATTTTTCATAAAATAGGTGCAGACTTCACACGCCCGTACTTGAGGCCGTGTCATCCACATGGCTTAGACACAGGCTCGTGTCTCTGCCCGTGTGCTCAATTCTGAGCACTCTATTTTGCAACAATTAATGTGCAGGGGACACATGGCTAGAACACATGCCCATGGGGCAAACCGTGTGTCACACATGGCTTAGACATATGCCCGTGTGTCTACCCGTGTAGAAAAAAACTATAACATCCCGAAATAGGGCCTAGTCAGAACAGTGGTTTCGGGACCACAAATCTGACATCAAAATATTTATTTTATGATTATTATGAAACCTAGAATATGATATTATGCATGTGTTAAAGTTTCATGAAGAAACTCCTTGAGTAAGGTGTCTAATTAGAAATTAGGGACTAAATTGAATAAATTGCAAAACTTGGATTCTAGAAGCAATTTGTATGAAATTGCTTTAGATAACAAACTAGAAGGTCTTAATGAGAAATTTTCCCAATTTCTAAGTTTTTGGACAAAAATGGGCTTGCATGGATGAAATTTCAAAGAAAGGGCATAAGGGCATTTTGGTCATTTGGCTTTTTAATGAAATAAAATGGAAAAAATCAAGCCAAAATCAGCCATCTTCTTCCCCATAGTTGCCGAAATTCTCTTGTCACCATATCTAGGGTTTTCAAACATTTCAAGCTCAATAGTAAGTGCTCCCAAGCCCTGTTTTTAATGTTCTTTGTATTTTTGAAATCCCGGTAGCTTGATCTTTCCATTTCTACTGATATTTCATGCTAGGGTTCATGTTTAAAAATTTACACATGCATGAGTTACTTGTATTTTGGTGGATTATGGAGGGGTATGAAAGTTGAAGGTGTGTTAAACATCTTTTCTTAGGTGATTTTCATGAAAAACCCCTAAAGGGACCTTTTTGCAAAAGTTATTAAATATGTGGTAGAAATGTGAAAATGATGGAAAATGTGGGCTGCCATATGAGGTAAAAGTGTTCGGGTAGGCTTGGGTAAGATAGAAATTGCATGTGTTTCATTATAAGAGCCTAGGGACTATATAGTAAAAATGTCAAAGGTTAGGGGCAAAACAGTCATTTGGACCAGGGGTAGAAATTAAACTTGAAAAGTGTAATGTAGGGAATTAATGATATAATTTTTTTGTTATAGACCTCGAGGAACAAATTTCAGAGGTCGATTGAGGTAAACACAAGGTTTCGGAATAACCAAAACACAACTCCAAAACAAATACCAAGTAAGTTCGGATAACTCGAAGTAAACCTATAACATGCATAATTGTATGTTTTGTGAATGTATGATAATTTCATTGTTGATGGCATGAAAATGCATGAATTGCATCTTTAATAACGAATTTGTGGATAATGTCTCGGTTGAGGTTGGAAAGGGAACTTGATGGATAAACCATGATTTACATGAGACTTAAGATCCTGCATGTGCTGCAGAAAAGGATTTAGCCTGGACTGGTAATCCAAAGATCTCAAGTATCAAAAGGATCTAGCCTGGACTGGTGTTCCTTGAGTGATCAAGCCTCCGGATGAATATGTGTGCATTGTGGATTTAGCCCGGATGGGTAATCCAATTAGGGTCTGAATTTAGCCTGGACTGGTAATCCCGACATCACCTTATGAGTTTATATTACGGGGGATTTAGCCTGGACTAGTAATCCCGCCGTAAGATGTGATGTTCGCGGGAGTGCATACTGAAATGATCATTCGTACGAATTGATGGTAAATGGATAATCCATCGAGATTTTCTAGAAACTCAACGAGATTGTCATAATGAATATGTATAGATGATATGTTAAATGATGAGCTCATCTAATATGAATTACATGGTACATTGTTATGTAACTAACTTGATGATTGAGTATATGTGTTAGGGAAACCATTTCATGCTTTTTGGTTTCATTGGTTTATATGGTTGCATGCTAAATAATCGGTAAGTTTACCTTCTAGTTATACGGACTTACTATGCATGTAAATGCTTACCCCTCTCTTTTCTTTGCTTTTCAGAGCTCGATGACTCATAAGGTTTGTAAGACAATTTGTTGACTATCAACTAAACAAGCTTTGGTATAAAGACGTTTCTATTTTGTCCAATGGCATGTATAGGATTTTTTTGGTATTTTGTTATATATGTCATTTGATTTTCCTAGTGAAGGCATGTAAAAATATGTTTTTCTTTCTTTGTATATGGCCATGGGAATTGGCTCATTTTGAATTAGGCTATGCCCTACAAATTTATGCATGTTTATATTTATATGCGATGACTTAGTTATAATTGGCAATAAGTTATAATAACGAGCCAACCCTAATATGTCAAGCAGACATGTAGATCATTAAATGCAAGATAAGAATTAATTTTAGCATGTATGAAACCAATGATATGAGGTTCACATGCAATGAGGTTAATCTAAGTTTCATACTTACAAATGGATAAGTTGACCCAAACATGCACTATAGTAATTTATAAATGTAATTGGCTAGTAGAGGGTGACTTAAGGCTTGGAAAATAGCCTAAAAAGGTCCACATGGATAGATACACGGGCGTGTGTCTAGGCCGTGTGTGACACACGGGCTACTCCCATGGGCGTATGCTATGACCGTGTGTCCCCTACACCTGAAATTTTAAGTCAGCATAGAGCACGGGCTAAACACATCGGCGTGTGCCTTGGCCATGTTTATTTAACAGAATGGTGTGGTTGAAGTCAGTGTAGTACACGGGCTAAGCCCACGGGCATGTGCCTTGGCCGTGTTGCATACTAGAAAAAGGACACGGGCGTGTTCTATGCCCCACGGGCGTGTTACACTTCAACTAAGGGGAAATTTCCTAAAGTGCCCCAAGTCTATTGGAAAATTTTAGTTTTGTTCCGTACTGCTCATAGGAGTGTTTTTAGGCCTCAGAGGCCTGTATAAGAGACAAAGTACAGACGTTTGAAAAGTTTTAAATTATGTACAAAATTTAGTAACCCGATTGTATACGCCTCGAACCCTATCCCGGCGTCGGATCCAGACGAGGGGTGATACGAAAACAAGGCTATTTACCAAGCCATTTTTTCACCCTCTTATGCATACACCTACACAACAAAACATAACAACAATCCAAGAAATTACAATCATAACACCAATCCAAGCAATTACAATCAACCAATTCAGCCAAAATTAAGACATCTACACATTATTCGCATGCTACCATTTACCACATACAAACATCACATACGTATCAACTTCAATCATGCAAACTTCCACATCCATGAAAACCTCATCATATGCATAAATACTTAAACCAATATTAGCCAATTTCATATGGCCATTTACAAAATGAATTATCAACCAATATAGGCAAACACATTAGGTCAATTCAATTATGACACATAACAAAATTACCAAGTCTCTATACATGCCATAACTCAAAATTTCAAATTCATTGATACCCAAAATAATCAATTGATAGTGTGAGTGGATCTCTGACAGTCTTCGATCCCTGAGCTAGCTTGGTGACACTATAAAACAAGGGAAAGAAAAGGGAGTAAGCTATATAGCTTAGTAAGTTCCCATGCAAATAATAGGCATCATAACCAAATATTTAACATAGAATTAACATAATGATAATTAGCATGAATATCAATAAACTCTTTAATCATAACTTACTCGTTCATCACATAACGAGCTCATTACACATGAGTTTTACGTACATACCTGAGTCATCTCAAAATGGACTACACACAATTCATCTTTGACGTACTCGTTAAATTACCTGTTGAACCACTTGGAATACTAAAGGATACTTGGGAGTCTTGTACACTCGGTAGCATACCAATGCCATATGCTAGATATGGTCTTACATGTAATCTCTTATTAGTGCCAATAGCCCAGCTATGGTCTTACAGGAAATCTCATATCGATGCCATATCATAGATATGGTCTTACACAAAGTCTCATACTGATGTCATATCCCAGATATGGTCTTACACATAAACTTAGTAACGCTAATGTCATGACATTTGTATCCTATCTATTCCTAAGGTTCAACGGGGATTTCACTCTTGTCGTAACTTTGTCGAACAATCCTAATGGCCAATCATAATTCATACAATAGTAAAGCATTTAAAACATAATTAAAGCAATGCATTATTTACATAAGAACTTACCTCGGTACAAAAATAGTAGAAATAGGACCTAATCGTCAAACACCTTGTTTTTCCCTCGATCTAGGTTCGAACCTCGTTTCTCTTGATCTGTAATAGCAAATTTAACTCACTTATTATTCACATTATTCAAGTCATTCCAAAACTTGCATTGTGGAAAAATTACATTTTTACCCCTAAACTTTAACATATTTACATTTTAGTCCCTAGGCTTGTAAAATGAAATCTATTCAATTTCATCAAGACCTTTTTCATGCTTATAATAGCTCACATTTTCCATTTAATCACACTTTTATTCACATTTTGAAATCTTTTTACAAATAAGTCTTTTTGACATTTCCATAAAAAATCACATAAAAAAAGTTGTTTATCTCACATTAAACTTGCATAATCTACCATTAGACATCAAAATAAACAAATATATAACATGGGTCAAACCCTAGACCTCAATCATCTCTCAAATTAATTGTAGAAATAGATAGATCGAGTGATAACGACTTCAAAAATGTAAAGAACATTAAAAATGGAGCAAGAATGGACTAACAATCTAGTTTGAAAAGTTGCAAAACCCTAGAGATGTCTTCCTTGAAATTTTTGGCCAAGCATGAAGAAGATGGACTAAATTTTGGCTTGATTTTTTATTTTTAATTCATTTAATTACCAAATGACCAAAATGTCCTTTTCTCAAAACACTAAAATTCTCTTAACTCATGTCTATTTTTGTCCAACTTAAATTAAAATAGTCTAATTACCATCTAACGACCTTCAATTTAAAATTTCATAACAATTTTACACCTCTAGCATGTAGAACAAAACTTTTGCACTTTTTACAATTTAGTCCTTTTTACTGAATTGAGTGCTCAAACGTCAAAAATTTCGAACGAGATTTTCACAAAATCATTCTGCAAAATTGTAGACCATGAAAATGTAATAAAAACAAGTTTCACTAGGTTCGATTTATGGTCCCGAAACCATTGTTCCGACTAGGCCCAAAATCGAGCTATTACATCTTACCTCGACAACTAGGGCATAAAAACAAAATCGAGTAATCTGAGGCTTTAGTGTAACACCCCAAACTCGGCCTAGACGTTATGGCCAAATCTAACAGTGTCACGTGAAAGTGTTTTTCGGAAAATAAAATTTCGTTGGGAAATACCCCATTTTGAATTAACCCCCTTTGTAATCTTAGCTATTGTTTAGGTCGTCTTGTTCAGTGTTAAAAAACTAGTGGCTTTAGCAAAATGTTTAATCAATAAACCATAGTTATCTTTTTAATTCGTTGTTTGTTTGCAGAAGCTTTTTGAAATAGGATGCGTACTTGTGGTGTTTTGAAAAGCATTTATCAATTTGAAAACTCGTGTCCTACTACTAACATATATGAATCATAATGAACAAATCCCAAATTAAAAGTTAAAATTAAAGAGGCCTTATTACATAACCAAATACCTAGATTAAATGATAAAGTAAAATTTAATAAAAATTCCATGCAGTTGTGTGGCCACCTTTGAGTCCCTCACAGCTCCGACTCGCCTAGGGATTACCTGTGCAGAAAATAGAAGAGTGAGTTTATGAAAACTCAGTGTGTAATCCCTTAACAATAGTCCGTCAAATAGTAGGCATTTACAGTCTGGGCCTAAGCCCACTTCGATAACAATTTAATCTCAGATAGGGCCATAGTCCAATACAAGATCAGAATCAGTGTGGGCCTTAGCCCAATTCAGTAGTGGTCTCAGAACAGATATGCAAACAGAAATCCTACCTAGCTAGCCTCTACACACCACTTCGTCCAACCCTACACACCATGTGGGGATAAAATCAACCCACCCATCCCTTACACCAAAAAAATAGCACCGGTGGCGGCACTAAACAAATATTGCAGCAGAGCTGCCAGAACAGTACAATTCCTCCAATCATAATAACCCAACCCCATGCATCACATCATAATATCCTACATGTATGTAACATATATAAAATGGCATGTTCAATACAGTCATACATAACGTAGGGGCAAAATAGTCATTTCATCAGATTGGGGTCTAGGTTATACTTACCGACCCAACAGTAGGTCCACAGTCGTCTCGGGTAACCTGTGCGACCTTAACAGTCAAACAGTGAAAATGGGCCCAAGGCCCACAATGCGGCTCATGTAGCCCACACACTCATGTGGCCCACGAAGCCCAAAAACGGTCTTGGCCGTGTGGACTACACAGCCTGGCCCAATAATATCCACACGTTCGTGTGGTTTACTAGTTTATGGCCCAAAAACTCGTGGGCCCACACGGCCCATTTCAGTCCAACGTGGCCCAAGGTGGCCTAAGCCCACGAAATCGCTCCTAGTGACCTCTACGATCAAATGCCCGTGTTTATGCATTCGGATGACAACACGGGCGAGCGCACGCCCATGTAGCTTCAATGGTAACATTTTTCGGGTTTTGTCGATTTATGATTTGGGCAGTGTCTACACAACTTACGCGATTTGAAACTAATCCACGCTCCGAACACTCTTTATACCTGAAGAACAATTAGTATGAAACCTAGTCAGTTACTTAACTCAAGTATCAAATGGAAACTAATGCAGTTTTGAAACGATTACCATCTTCTTACCCCAAATCAACAGTAATCGCACCCTTGGTTCTCAAGAAATGTACCAATCAACTTCGACCACTACCTATACAAAAGTCACCTGCTTTCCATTAGAGACATATTTGAAGTATAATACCATCTCAACTACACCCACTTACCAACAAAGACAGAGTAGATTGTAAGCCTGTGATGTATCGCACAAGAACGAGAATAAGGATTGATCTGCAAGACTAACAAAGGAAAAGGGGTAATCGGTATGAAGGGAAAGAAAGAAAGTGATGGTGTTCAGAAAAGGGAGAACCGACAGGGGAGAAGAAGAGAGTGAAACAGAGGTTCACCTACCAGTATTCGGCCAATGAAAATAATTGAGGGAGAGGAAGAGAGAGCAGTGCACCCGAACACAAAAGATCAGTGATCACTTGCCAAAAATGAAAGCAAGATAAAAAGGGTAAGATGGAGGTGTTCGGCCAAGGTAGCAAAGTGAGAAGGGAAAAGAATAGTAAGAAAGAAAAGGAGGGAAGAGTATTCGGCAAAGCTTTAGAGAAGAGAAGAAGAAGTAGTTATCAAACTAAAGGAATCCGATTGGGAAAGCAAGAAAGTTGCCTATTCAACAACAGTAAAGAATAACATATGAGAAACCCGAATGCTATGCTCAGCCCGAGAAGAGAAGAAATAATCACCAAAAGCAAAAGAATGCCCCAAAAACGCAATATTAGCCTCAGGAGAGAAAAAGAATCGAAAGCCAGTCAAAACCCCCAGCGAATTATACAAAACGTAAAATGCATAGATTCAGAGTCCCCAATCGGCACACCCTCTCCACTCCCTTCAAAATCTCCTAATTTCTCTCCCCATATCACTCCTAATATTACTGAATCAAATCCCACCTAACCATATCCCAACCAGTTGAAATTCTCTCTAACAAGCCTAGAATTCGGCCTCAACTCCCCACACTCCTCAAGCATACAATTCGAGTCAAACCACAACACCTCCCCAGTGATAGTAGCAAAATAAAATACTCTTCTTACATTGCTAAGCCTCGAACCTTAGACCCCCTATAACACTCTGCACGCCTCTATCCCCTAGACTAGCAGGCATTTTATTGACATGCATTACCCACAATAATTTAAAAGCCTACTAACTGGCGGCAAGGGTTTATTGAAGGAAAAACAAAATTTTACACAATCCAAGACTTGAACCAGGAATTCTCCTACACCTCTCAGGACACTCAACCACTGAAGCAGGCATGCATTTATGCAACACAACATGCAAAAATAAATACTTAGATTTTTGGGTTTTACATATGAAGGTATTGTTGTCGCATCATGTCCTCGGGTTCCCACATGGCCTCCTCAGAACTGTGGTTAAGCCAAAGTACCATAACCAGTGGAACAGACTTTTTCCTTAGGACTTTAACATCACAGTCTAGGATCTGAATCGGCTTCTCCTCAAAGGTCAAATCTGGTCTAACCTCAACCTCCTAGTCCAAATAACATGTGTGGGATCAGAGCGGTAGCACCTCAACATAGAGACGTGGAACACATCATGAATCTGGTCCAACACTGAAGGTAACACAAGTTAATAGGCAACCGGTCCCAATATGTGATAAGGCCCAATGAACCTAGGGCTTAGCTTGCCCTTTTGTCCAAACCTTAGTACCTTCTTCCACGGTGAGACCTTGAGAAAAACCAAATCCCCTACAGAATACTCAATCTCCTTACGCTTCAAATTCGCATATGACTTCTGTTTGTCAGATGCTGCCTTCAGTCGCTCCCAAATTAGTCTAACTTTATCCTCAGTATCAGAGATCAATTTAGGGCCCAGAACATGCCGCTTGCCCAACTCAGTCTAACACGAAAGAGTATGACACCTATGACCATATAGTACCTCGTAAGGTGCCATCTGTATGCTAGACTGATAGCTATTGTTATACGCAAACTCTGCTAATGGCAAATAGTCCTCCCAACTACCTCAGAAGTCAATCACACAACTCCTTAACATGTCCTCCAGTATCTGGATCACCCTCTCTGTCTGACTATCTGTCTGAGGATAGAACGCAGTACTAATTTCCAACCTTGTACCCAAAGCCTCGTGCAACTTTTTCCAGAACTGAGACATGAAGCGGGGATCTCTATCAGATATTAAGGAAACTGGCACCCCATGCAGTCGCACTATCTCAGACACATACAGCTTAGCCAGCTTTTACAATAAGTAATCAGTACGAACAAGTATGAAATGGGCAAATTTGGTCAATCGATCCACGATAGCCCATACTAAATCCTTCTTAGTAGGCATTAAGGGTATCCCACTTACGAAGTCCATAGTCACTCTTTCCCATTTCCAAATCGAAATCTTAATTGGCTGAAACAACCTTGAAGGTAACTGATGCTCGACTTTACCTGCTAAGGCATTTACCCACAAAATTGGTAACTTGACGTTTAAGACCTGGCCACCAATACAACTCACGAAGGTCTCGGTACATCTTATTTTTCTCGAGATGCATAGCATAAGGGCTACTATGTGCCTCTTACAGTATAAACTACCTCAAATTAATATCCTTTGGTACACAGACTCTCCCACGGAAACATAGTACCCCTTCGCTATTCAGTCTAAAATCTGCAGTAGTTTCCCCACTCTCTAACTGCCAGAATCAAGGACCAGTGACTCATCCTCCAACTGTTTACTCTTAATCTACTCAATCCACATCGGTTTAACTTGAAGCTCAGCCAACAGACTACCATCATCAAATAAGCTAAGTCAAAAGAACATCGCCCTTAGATCTGTCATAGCCCCATGGCTCAATGCGTCAGCCACCATAGTGGCTTTACCAAGATGGTATTCAATCGAACAGTCATAATCCTTAAGCAGCTCAATCCATCTAAGCTGCCTAAGATTTAGCTCCTTTTGCGTGAGGAGATACTTGAGGCTTTTGTGATCGATGTAGATGATACACTTCTCACCATAAAAGTAATGCCTCCAAAATTAACACCACTGTGGCCAACTCCAAGTCATGCGTTAGATAATTCGCCTCATGAGTCTTTATTTGACAAGACGTATATACCACCACCTTACCCTTTTGCATCAGCACACAACCCAAACCAATGTGTGATGCATCATTATAGATAGTAAATTCTTTACCAGACTCTGGCTGTATCAAGATAGGAGCCTCAGTTAGAACTTTCTTAGGCTTCTCAAAACTCTCTTACTGGTTATCATTCCAGTCAAACGACACCCCTTTACGCAACAACTTAGTCAAAGGTGCAGCAATCAACGAAAACCCCTCAACAAAATGTCTATAATATCCTGCCAGACCCAGAAAACTTTGAACCTCAACTAGAGTCTTAGGTGGCTTCCAATCCAGGACAACTTCAATTTTTCGAGGACCAACCCTAATCCCTTCAGTAGATACCACATGGCCCAAAAATGTTACCTTTCCTAACCAGAACTCGCATTTACTGAAGTTAGCATACATTTGCTTCTCCTTCAGAATCTGCAGAACAACTCAGAGATGCGCATCGTGCTCAACCTCAATTCTCGAGTACACCAGGATATCATCTATAAACACCACTACAAACCGGTCCAGGTAGGGCTAGAACACCCGGTTCATCAAATCCATAATAGCTATTGGTGCATTCATCAATCAAAACGGCATCACTAGGAACTCATAATGACCGTAACGAGTCCTAAATGCTATCTTATAAACACCAGCCTCCTTGACTCTCAGTTGATGGTACCTAGATCGAAGATCTATCTTAAAGAAAATTAAAGCACCATGGAACTGGTCGAATAGATCACAATCCTCAGTAGAGGGTACTTATTCTTAACAGCAAGTTTATTTAGTTACCGGTAATCGATGCACATACGCATGAATCCATCCTTCTTTTCACAAATAAGACCGGTGCTCCCCATTGAGACACACTAGGGTGAATGAATCCTCGATCTAGAAATTCTTGAATCTGAGCCTTAAGCTCCACTAGCTCCTTCAGTGCCATTTTATATGGGGCAATGGACACCGGTGCTGTACCAAGCAGGAGCTCAATCCCAAACTCAACTTCACGATTTGGAGGTAACCCCGGTAGCTCATCGTGAAACATGTCCGAAAAGTCCTTAACTGTTCTGATATTTTTAATAGAAGAAACCTCAGAGTCAAAAATATCGATGTAGGCTAGATACGCCTCACAACCCTTACGAACCAACTTCTCAGCCTTTAGTGCAGAAATCACATTGGACAGATAATTCTGACGCTCCCCAATTACCACTACTTCGTCATCCTTTGCAGTTTTCAGTACCATCCGCTTGGTAGCACAAACCAAGTTCACCTGATGTTTAACTAACCTGTCCATGCCCAGTATTAAGTTGAATTCTCCAAAAGGGAGTTTCATTAAATCGGCCAAAAAGATTATTCCTTGAACCTCCAAAGGTACTTCCTTAAACAGTTTATTTACTCTCACTAACTCCCCTAATGGACTCAACATGGTAACGGCATTTGTAGTATTTTCAACCATTATACCCAAAGTCTCAAACATAGTGCATACTATATAAGAATGCATAGATCCAACATCAATCAGTTCAGTATAAGGTACATTATGAATAAAAAATCTGGGGTGTCTCTGTCCTCTCGGCGACATGTAGCATAAACCAGTACTGGCTACCTCGCCTCAGTACGACCAGCACCTCTGCCGAGTACTACACGACCACGACCCATACCATTTCCACCTCTGGCTTGCCCACGGCCTCTCGGTGGCTGCTGAACACCTTTTGGTAGCTGAACAGTACCCATACCAGTAGCTTGCATGTCCTCTGGCCTCCGTGGACAATCTTTGACACAGTGCTCCAAAGATCTGCACCTAAAACATGCCCTAATCCTTTTCTAGTATTCACCTTGATGGCATCTCCAACAATCAGTACAAGGCTACGGTCTAGTAGCAAAAGTAGGGGCCCCAACTCTGATCAGCTCATCAACTGTGGCCTTTTTCTTAGGCCTCATAACTGAACTTGAGGTCTCTCAAACCCTCTTGTTCCTACCTCTGTCCTTCTCACGATTCTGGCACTCAACGCGCTTCACATCCTTAGCGATCTTCGCCTTTTCCACTAATGCAACAAACTCTCGCTCCCTCTATGGAGCTATCAAAACCCTTAAATCATCTCTGAGTGTAACAGCCCGATTTAGACCCTAGTTGGAACGGTGGTTTTGGGACCACAAATCTGAGTCAGAAAAATATTTTAAAAGTTACTTTCTGTGTTTATTATGTGTGAATTTGTATGTGTGAAATTTTCATGATTTAATTTTGTTGTTTGAGTGTCCGATTAAATAAAAGGACTTAATCACATAAAATGAAATTTGGGTGGCAAAGTGTGAAAGGGCCGAATAGTTGTTTTTCTTTTAATATTTAGGTTTTATGTTGCAATTAAACCATAATTTATAATGATGGACGGTTGTGGACAACCATTATAAATGTTTTATATTAAACTACAAAGGTTAAATAGGTAAATTAGGTAATAATATGTATATAATATAAACATATAATTAAAAACCAAAGTTTATATTCTTATTTCATGACCGAAATTCATAAAGAAAGAAAATATTAAGGTTTCAAGGGTTCGGCCACCTCTCAAGCTTGATTCAAGGTTTGTTTTTACTCGATTTTTGATAATTTTTACGTTTTTGAGATCGTTGCTTCAAGTACTAGTAAACCCATGCTTGAATTTTTTATTTTGATGAATATTTTGAGTTATGCCATTTTTGAAATCTTGTGATTTTTGTTGTTTGATGATGAAATATGAAAGATATGTTTTGGATTAACATGTTTTGTATTGGAGTTTTTTGATGATTTTGAGTAATTAGGACTAAATTGCAAAAGCAATAAATTTAGGGACTAAAATATGAAATAAATGAAATATATGGACTTGTATAAACACTAGGAACATTCAGCCTAACATGGGTATATTAAAATTTTGCATATTTTGTGTTTTGTGCAATAAGGACTAAATTATAAAAAGTATAAAATGTCTGGGGTAAAATGGTAATATTCCCATTTATGTGTTTTTGGACTAAATTGAATGAAAATATGATTGAATGAGTTTAATTTGTATTGAATTAGATCAAGAAATGTAGAAATCAAATTTGGACAGGGGAAAAACCAAAGTTGTCGACTAGTCATCCTGTCGCGATTGCCGTTGTCTGAGGTAAGTTTATAAGCAAATAAATGCTATAAATTTTAAATATATGTAAATGTGAAATGCTGATTTAAATTTATGAGTTTATATACAATTAGCCGAATGTGTATATATACTTGGGAACTATGTTTACAAGTTCGTTTCGACTGAGTTACGACGTCCGAAAGCCCCATGTGAACCTTAGGAGTAGCTAGGATACATCTGTCATGACATAGGATTCTGATATGTGATGTGCGAGTAGGACCATGGCATCGATATATGTGTGCGAGTAAGACCACATTTTATACGTTGACATCGATATGTGACTCCGATATATATATGTGCGAGTAAGACCCTATTTGGGATAGTGGCATCGAGATGTGATTACATGTAAGACCACGTCTGGGACGTTGGCATTGTACGATATATGTGATTATTCAAGTGTCCTATCCAGTTCTGAATGGTTCAACGAGCAAAGATAAGTTGTGTACGAAGGTATAAATCAAGCTAAGTGACCAGGTATGTGATAGTAGATTACTTATTTGAAAATAAGGTAAGTTGATTATTTTATATATGATACAAACATATGTATGATGCTAGTTTTAATTTGTGAGTAAATGTAAAGTATATTTGACCATAGGTTAAGCGTAATTATGTGGTATTAAGGTTTGATACATGAGTATATGTAAACAAGTGTTAAAGATTCGGCTTTACGCATTGATAATATGATTTTATTAGTGTGTGATACTTTGGTATAGACATATGTATATTCGGCTACATGATAAGTATAAGTATGAGATATTAAAGCTTGATTCAAGAATATATGTTTATGGGTGTGTATATTCGATTATATAATGGCACTAAGGTTTTGAAATTGAATGTTACCTAGATAATAGAAACAATATATTCGTCTAAAGGTTATATATAGTCATATCATATTGTGTCCTATGAGCAAACTTATATAAATGATTATGTACAGCCTCAAAGATATAAAGTAAGAATAATTATGAAATGATCCACGAATATATGTATATGAGTTTATGGATATTCGGTTAAATATTGATATTGTGGTTTTCAATTTGAATGATATTTTAATATTAGTTGTATGGATATTTGGCAAAATGAAAGCATATGTATTATATGAAATTATAAGTTTGAAGTTAAATGTGATTATGATAGTATAAATTGGTTTGGTAATTGAATTGATATTGTCATTGAGTTATTTATTTGCTTATAGCTTACTAAGCTCTCAAAGCTTATTCTGTGTGCTTTTCCTATGTTTATAGATTTTCAGAGATCTACTCGGGTTGGAAGTCATTGGAGATGACATCACACTATCCGGTTATCATTTCAGTAAATAATATTTTGAGACTCGGTTATGTGGCATGTATAGGCTAGTCTTAGAGTTAATTATTTTGAATGAGTATGTATTTAAAGCCATGCGAAAATGGCTTGCTTATTATGCTTAAGTTTGGTTTTATATGCTCTTAATTAAAATGTTTGATAAGTTTGGTTTTGGTAATCAGTTTAATAGTTAGCTCATTTTGGAAATATGAAATATGGTATAATTAGAGTGATGGATGATAGTATATTAACTTAACCGATTCGGTTGTTTGATGATAAGTAGTGAATATGTTTCATGATTGTTTTGGCATGGATTCAAACGATAAATGATGGTAATGATTAAGTATGTTTTGGGTTAGTTTTAATGGATAGTTAAAAATGTCAAGTTGTTGCTAATATCAATATAGGTATACTTTCATGTGTGGTTGTAAATCCGAATGTGATATTTAGTTCAATTTGATATGCTTATGATATTGATAATGGTGAAACCGAAATAAAAATTAATTAATAGGATAAAATATGAAGTTTAGGTATATTAATATAGATATGAATTAGGTGCACATTGGAGTGTTATTTGTGTTCAAGTGTTAGGTATGGCTCTTATTTTTAGGATGAATTGCGCACCATGTATATATGCAGCATTAATGTGTTCGGCCAAGTTATAATGTATTTAAGTTTCATAAGTGATTGCATAATAATTTATGTAATATGATTCAGCTGGTTTTATTATGAGCTTGTGCAAAAGTTATCAAATGATATGTTTGATATACAACTAATAAGATAGAAATTGGCATGTATTCGAAGTATGAAGTGTAATGATAAATGATGGAATATAATTTAATTATGAAAATGGCATTAATGTGATGGATATAAGGAATTGAATATTGGAAGTATTAAATATGTGAACATGGCTCTGATATATACAAGTTTGGTTCGAATTTAGTAATTATAGAGCATGTTCAGCTAGGTTTTGATATATCTTTGAACTGAATTAGTTGAAATTTTTTAAATGTGCTTATTTGTGATACATGTTCAGTAAGGTATGATTATTTCTGAATTGGAATTATGACTCATGTATTCGAATTCATATTAAGTGAATTGTGGACATTTGAATTTGATAAGTTTTAAAGTTTTAGTTATTCTTTGGTGCATGAAAGGTGAGGAATGACTGTGTTGAACTGTGTTTTATATAGTAATGCCTAGTCACCCTAATTCGGTAACGGATACGGGTTAGAAGTGTTACACTGAGGCCATCCTCAAATCAAACACAACGCTCGTATTCAGTAGCCACTATCCCACGCGCATAACAGCTAAGTCACAAAAATTCAGCCTCGTATTCAACCACATATTTATCCCCCTGAATCAAACTCAGAAACTCTCTCCTCCAGGAATCCACATAACTAGAGCCCATATATTTTTCCTGGAAAGCAGTCTTGAAAAATTCCAAAGTCAACCAGTCGGGCTGAGTACCCTCTTTAACTGTAAGCCACCACTAATAGGCTTCATCTCATAGCAATGACACCACACCTTTTAGTTTCTGCTCGGGGGTGTAGTTGAGGTCGTCCATTATCCTCTTCGTGGCCTCAATCCAATATTCTGCTACATTAGGGGCAATTCCAGCGATACCCCTAAAAATCTCAACCCTATTAGACCGAAGTTGTTCCATAACCGACCCATGGCCCACAATACCAGTTTTGGGCCCAGCGACCCTCTCCAGAATTCTCAACATAGCTTGGGATAGTGCGCCGTCCCCAGCTGCACGATCATGAGACCCCGTCTTAGTCACAGGTGAAGCCGCTGCCTCTCTAGCTTCAGCGTTAGACATATGACCAGATGACGAAGACCCAGCCCGATCACCTCCACAGCCTTCGCTGCGTCCTCTTGTACCCCTTCCACAGTTACCTCTAGTGCTCATTATTGATTTGCGTATTCCAGTGTTTATTACAGAATATTTTATGGAAAAATATTATTGGTATTTCAGAGTTTTGTTTCCGCAGATCACAGTCTTATTATAGTTTCAGTTTACCCTAAACAGAATATTTCAATACAGTCTATTGCCTACAGTAGTTTCAATTTAAACAAACAATAGTTTTAGAGAACTTACAGAGTGGGCATCGGAGACTCGGTGTACAACACATTCAGTAAAAATATTTCAAAATACCCTTCAATAATTTGAAACAGTTCTCTTTGAAAATTTCAAGTAGGTAGAAAAACCCAAATCCACAGTCGAGTTTTGCAACCTAGCTCTGATACCACTAAATGTAACACCCCAAACCCGGCCTAGGCGTTATGGCTGAATCTAACGGTGTCACATGAAAGTGCTTTTCGTAAAATAAAATTTCATTGGGAAATACCCCATTTTGAATTAACTCCTTTTGTAATCTTAGCTAGTGTTTAGGTCGTCTTGTTCAGTGTTAAAACACTAGTGGTTATAGCAAAACGTTTAAACAATAAAACTGTAGTTATCTTTTTAAATCGTTGTTTGTTTGTAGAAGCTTTTTGAAATAAGATGCGTACTTGTGGTGTTTTGAAAAGCATTTATCAATTTGAAAACTCGTGTCCTACTACTAACAGATATGAATCTTAATGAACAAATCTCAAATTAAAAGTTAAAATTAAAGAGGCCTTATTACATAACCAAATACCTAGATTAAATGATAAAGTAAATTTTAATAAAAAGTCCATACCCGCCTAGAGATTACCTGCGCAGAAAACAGAAGGGTGAGTTTATGAAAACTCAGTGTGTAATCCCTTAACAATAGCCAGTCAAACAGTAGGCAATTACAGTCTGGGCCTAAGCCCGCTTCGATAATAGTTTAATCTCAGATAGGGCCATAGCCCAATACAGTATCAGAATCAGTGTGGGCCCTAGCCCAATTCAGTAGCAGTCTCAGAACAGATATGCACATAGAAATCTTACTAAGCCAACCTCTACACACCACTTCGTCCAACCCTGCACACCATATGGGGATAAAATAAACTCACCCATCCCTATACACCAAAAAAAATAGCACCGGTGGCGGCACTAAATAGATATTGCAGTAAAGCTGCCAGAACAGTACACTTCCTCCAATCATAATAACCGAACCCCATGCATCACATCATAATATCCTACATGTATGCAACATATATAAGATGGCGTGCTCAATACAGTCATACATAACATAGGGGCATATCCGTTATTTTACATAATAGGGGTAAATAGTCATTTCATCATATTGGGGTTTAGGTATGCTTACCGACCAAATAGTAGGTCCATAGACGTCTCGAGCGACCCGAGTGACCTTAACAGTCAAACAATGAAAATGGGCTCAAGGCCCGCAATGGGGCTCATGTGGGCCCACACGTCTGTGTGGCCCACGAAGCCCAAAAAATTGCTCTTGGTGGGCTCTACGATCAAATTCCCGCGTTTATGCATTCAGATGACCACACGAGCAAGCACACGCCCGTGTAGCATCAATGGTAACATTTTTCGGCTTTTCCCGATTTATGATTTGGGCAGTGTTTACACAACTTACACAATTTGAAGTTAATCCGCACTGTAACGCCCCCACGCCCGAAACCGTTATCGGAGTCATGCTTGAGGTGTTACTAATCTTATTTTACCTTTTTAAACAATTCTAACTACTTATATTAATTTTCGAAATAAACTGTTTTTCTGCGTCATAGTTGCTTAAAAATTCATATCTCGAGTTACAAAACTCAAAATCAAATTCTGTAAATTTTCCCTAAAACTAGACTCATATATATATTTACTAATTTTTTTCTAGAATTTTTGGCTTGGCCAATTCGTACAGTTTATTAGTTAAAGCATCCCCTGTTTCAAGGTTCAACTGCTCTGACCTCTGTGTATTACGAATCAGATATCTCTCTATAAAGAATTTCAATGACTATGAAGTTTGTTTCCCTTAAAACTATACTCAATAAGAAATCTGTACATATAAAGTATGACATATAATTATTTTTATACAATTTATGGTGAATTTCTAAAGTTAAAACAGGAGATCTAGAAATCGCTCTGGCCCTATTTCACTAAAACTCAGATATCTTATAAAATACAAAACCTTTACCTGCTTTGCTTATTCCATATGAAAATATACATAATGAGCTTTAATTTAATACATTATTCATTATCAAAACATGTCTCTGCAAATTTTTGTGATTTTTCAAAATCACGTTATTTCTGATACTTGAATCTGTTTTTAAGTTACTTTCACATTTTTCATAATTTTCATGTGATAGTTACTACTTAATCATACATACTATTAAACATGTATATCATCAGCCATTCTATTAGCTAATCACTAGCAAATATTTACACATCATTCATTGATCATATCATATCAAAAGAGACCAAGTTCCTATACATGCCATACACAAAACGAAACGTCTAACTATACCAATGTAATTTCTTCGATAGTGTGATCGAGTCTCCGACGTTTCCTTCGATCCCTGAGTGGCTTGATAAAAACTATAGGAAAAAGAAAATAAGAGAGTAAGCACTAGGCTTAGTAAGCTTACAAGCAAATAAATTACAACATTCAACATAATGAATAAATATACATCAAGTCACCTAGCCTCATAAACTTTCTTTACTTCTCATTTTCTACCTTCTTCGTTACTCACTTACCTTCTTTCTTACCTGACCTTTCACTATTCATAAATATAATCTACCTTCCTTTTTGCTGATAATTCACTATGATTTAACATATACAATGACCCGATGAACCACTCGGAATACTAAGGATACTAGGGTCGTTTCAGATATCAATGTCTCACAATGATGCCATGTCTACGACATGGACTTACATGAATTATTCCTATCTCCAATGCCATATTTATATATATACTATGGGCTTACATGGCTCATTCCTATCTCCAAAGCCATATATATCTGATATGGACTTACATGGCTCATTTCTATCCTGTCCTGTCAACCCCAATATCCTAATATTCCTAAGGTTCAAACAGGGCTTCCTAATGCTTTTTCTCTCTCTACTTAGCCCTTAATTCGATTGAAATATTCTCAAAAATAAGTATATAAATGCTGGAAATTAACAATAATAATGTAAAATATAAGAATATTGCATTTATTTCATCAGAAACTTACCTCGATACAAAATGTGACTAACTTTACAATTTAGTCCTTTACTTTTTCTTTTCCCCGATCTACTCCTGAGTTTCGTTCTTCTTGATCTATAATAGCAAATTTAACTTATTTAATATTCACATTTATCAAAATAGTCCTTTACTCAAACTTTGGAAAAATTACATTTTTACCCCTAAACTTTTGCATATTTACACTTTTACCCCAAATCTCGTAAATTAAACTTCAACCTATTTTCTTATGTTTTATGACATGCTGATCATTTTTCCCTTCTATGGCAGCAACAAATTCATACTCTAACATGCACTTATGACTATTAGGTATTTTACCGATTAAGCCCTTTTACTCGTTTTTACCTAAAACCGAGTAGCACAAGTTGTCTAACATAATCTAAGACCTCATATTCTATCATAAAACATCAAAATAAACACTTTTCACCTATGGATATTTTTCCAAATATGAACCCTAACTTAAATTATTGCTAGCATAAGCTTTATCGAGCTACCGGGACTCCGAAAACGTAAAGAACATTAAAAACGGGGCTTGGACTCACTTACTATGGAGCTTGAAAATTGAAGAAACCCTAGCTATGGAGAGAGCAAAATTTGGTAGCAACCATATGAGGAAGATGACCGTTTTGTGTTATTTTTCCCATTTTATTTCATTTAATATACAAATGACCAAAACGCCCCTCCTTACTAAACTTTTAAAAATTCCTTCCATGTCCTAATTTTGTCCATGAACTTAAAATTGATTAAATTTCTATTTAAGACCTCCTCATTAATATTCCAAAACAATTTCATGCTAAAAACTTCTAGAATGCAAGTTTGGAAATTATTCGATTTAATCCCTAACCTCAATTTAAGCACTTTATGCATAGAATTTCATCACGAAATTTTCGCACAATCATGTAATCATATCATGAACCTCAAAATAATAATAAAATAAATTTTTCTACCTCAGATTTGTGGTTTTGTAACCACTGTTCCGTTTAGGCCCTATTTCGAGATGTTACATTCTCCCCCCTTTAGGGATTTTCGTCCCCGAAAATCTTACCTGTGAAGAGATTTGGGTACTGTTTTCGCATAGCCTCTTCGGGTTCCCATGTAGCCTCATCTACGCCATGTCTATTCCATACTACTTTCACAAGTGCAATACTTTTGTTCCTTAATTGCTTTACCTCTCGAGCTAGGATCTTTACTGGTTCTTCAACGTAAGTCATGTCTGGCTGAATCTTAACCTTTGTCTGAGAAATCACATGTGACGGATCTGAACGATAATGACGTAGCATAGACACATGAAATACATTATGAATCTTCTCTAACTCAATCGGCAAAGCTAACCGATATGCTAATGGTCCGACTCTCTCAATCACTTCAAACGGTCCAATAAAACGTGGACTTAGTTTGCCTTTCTTGCCAAATCTAAGAACATTCTTCCACGGGGATACTTTCAAAAAAAATTTGTCACCAACTTGATATTCAATCTCTTTTCTTTTCAAATCTGCATACGACTTTTGTCTGTCTGAAGCTGCTTTCAAGCAATCTCTGATTATTTTTACTTTCTCTTCTGCTTCCTTAACTAGATCAACCCCGTAAATCTGATCTTCCTTAAGCTCTGTCCAATACAAAGATGTGCGACATTTACGTCCATACAAAGCTTCATAAGGTGCCATCTTCAAACTCGACTGATAACTATTATTATAGGAAAACTCTACTAATGGTAAATATTTTTCCCAACTGCCTTGAAATTCCAAAGACACAAGATCTAAGCATATCTCCAAGTACTGAATAACTCTCTCTAACTGACCGTCGGTTTGAGGATGGAAAGCTGTACTAAAACTCAACTTTGTGCCCAAAGCCTTCTGTAATTTCTTCCAAAACCGTGAAGTAAATCTTGGATCTCTGTCTGAAATGATCGATAATGGTACCCCGTGTAGTCTAACTATCTCTGAAATATACAACTCGGCCAACTTGTCAAGTGAATAATCCATACGAACTGGGATAAAATGAGCCGACTTTGTTAATTTATCAATCACAACCCATACTGCATCTTTCTTTCTTGGTGTAAATGGCAATCCTGTCACAAAATCTATAGTAATTCGATCCCGTTTCCACTCAGGGACTAGCACGGGCTGCAATAAACCTGAAGGTACCTGATGTTCGGCCTTTACCCGCTGACAGATCAAGCATCTAGAAACAAACTTTGAAATGTCCCTTTTCATTCCTACCCACCAATACATTTTCTTCAAATCATTATACATCTTTGTACTACCTGGATGAATAGACAAAGAACTACTATGTGCTTTCTGTAAGATCTTTCGAATAAGCTCATCATTCTTCAGTACGCATACCCTATCTCTGAACATCAAACAACCGTCAGAACTGATCTGAAAATCTGACTCTATATCTGACTCACACTGATCTCTTTTGGCTAACAACTCACTGTCATTTTTCTAAGCTTCACAAATTTCTTCAAGAAACATCGGTTTGGCTCTCAACTCAGCTAAGATAAAACCATCATCTGATAAGGCTAGACTAGTGTTCAAAGCTCTTAATACAAACAAAGATTTCCTACTCAAAGCATCAAGCAACAACGCTTTGCCTTACACTCGGTGATAATCGATCACTAGCTCATAATCTTTAATCAACTCTAACCATCTTCTTTGCCTCAAATTCAAATCTTTTGAGTCATCGATATTTCAAACTTTTGTGATCGAGAAATATGTGGCACTTCTCACCGCATACAAATGATGTCTCCAAATTTTCAACGCAAAAACAATGGCAGCTAGCTCTAAATCATGTGTCGATAGTTCTTCTTCTCATGTGGCTTTAGTCGTCTAGAGGCATAAGCGATTACCTTCCCTTCCCTGCATAAGTACACAACCAAGTCCATCCATAGACGCATCACTGTAAATCACAAACTCCTTACCTAGTTCTGGTTGTACTAAAACAGGAGTTTTAGTCAACAATGCTTTTAACTTATCAAAACTCTGTTGACACTTCTCAGTCCATTCAAACTTGACATCCTTTCGCAACAATCTTGTTAGCGGGGTAGCTATCATAGAAAATCCCTCTACAAATCGTCTATAATATCCGGCAAGACCAAGAAAACTTTTAACTTCTGATACATTTCTAGGAGGCTTCCAATCAATAATGGCTGAAATCTTGCTCGAATCAACCTTAATACCTTCACCTGAGACAATATGTCCAAGAAAACCAACTTCTCATAACTAGAACTCACTTTTGCTGAACTTGGCATACAACTGATTATCTCTTAGAATCAGAAATCGTTTCTCAAATGCTCTGCATGCTCAGTCTCATCATGAGAATAAATCAAAATATCATCAATGAACACAACTACAAACTTATCCAGGTACGGTCTGAAAATCCGGTTCATTAAGTCCATGAAAATGGCAGGAGCATTAGTCTAGCCAAATGGCATCACAAGGAACTTATAATTACCATACCTAGTCCGGAAAGCAGTCTTCAGGACATCTGACTCTTTAACTCGCAACTGATAGTATCTAGATCTCAAATCTATCTTGGAAAACACAGTAGCTCCCTTCAATTGATCAAATAGATCATCAATTCTAGGAAATGGATACTTGTTCTTTACTGTTACCTTGTTAAGTTGTCGATAGTCTATGCACAATCTCATCGATCCGTCTTTCTTTTTCACAAATAGCACTGGTGCACCCCATAGTGAACTACTGGGTCTTACAAAGCCTTTATTTGTTAATTCCTGCAACTGAGCTTTCAATTCTTTCAATTCCAACGGAGCCATTCTATAAGGAGCAATAGAAATGGGCATGGTACCTGGAATCAACTCAATACCAAACTCAACTTCTCTAACAGGAGGCAAACCTGGTCGTTCTTCTGGAAACACATCGGGAAACTCACATACCACAGGCACTGATTCAATTTTAAATTCTGAATCTTTAGTGTTCAACACAAAAGCAAGATAAGCTTCATACCCTTTTCTCAAACATTTCTGAGCAGACATAACAGAAATTATGAAAAATGAACTATCTGACTCTTCTAAATTAACCCGAATAATTTCACCATTTTCACACTTCAACTCAATGAATTTCTTCCCACAATTCACTATCACATCATGTGTAGTCAACCAATCCATACCAAGAATCACATCAAACTCATCAAATGGCAATAGCATGAGATCGGCTGGAAAACAGTAGCCTCTAATCATCAAAGGACAATTTCTACATACTTTATGTACTAATACATGCTTGCCTAATGGATTCGATACTTTAATCACAAATTCTGTAGATTCTATAGGCATACTTATACTAGCCATCAATTTCTTGCAAACATATGAATGAGTTGAACCCGGATCAATCAAAGCAATGACATTAATATTATGTAGAGAAAATTTACCCGTAATCACATCGGGGAAGGATGCCTCTTCGCGTGTACGAATAGCATAAGTCCTTGTAGGGGCTCTAGCATTTGGTCTCACAGCTGAATCTCTTGAGGTACCTCTCATTTTGCTCCTACTCCCGGTTGCCTCGTGTAATCGCCTCTAGTAGGAGCATTTCCGGATCTAGCACTCTGTGTTATCTCTCGACTAGCTACCTCTGGACATTCTCGTACAAAATGATCTGGAGCACCGCATTTATAACAAAAATTTTTGCCTGCCCGACAAGGACCATAATGAAGTCTACCACACCGTGGACACCTTGATCTACCTCCGCCCAAAGATTACCTACACTCGCAATCGAGGTGGTCCGAGCCTTCGAATCCTTAAATCTGCTGCCTCTATTCTGACTGGAATACCTGGCTGAGAAACTAGATTTGGTAGAAAACTCCTTTGGCCTTTTGGATGTAGCTTGGAATGACCTGTTCATCTGTCTCTTCTTTGTATCTTGTGTCTCTGTCTCAACTTTGCCTTTTCTTTTTAATGCTCCTCTCGCCTTACAGTGCTCTCTCAACTAAAATAACGAACTCTTTTATTTCTAGAACACCCACTGACAGTCGGATATCATCATTTAACCCATCCTCAAACCTTTAACACATGATAGCCTCTGTGGACACACATTCTCTAGCATATTTACTAAGCCTGACAAATTCGCGCTCATAATCGGTCACCGTCATATTACCTTGTTTTAATTCCAGGAATTCCTTTCTCTTCTGATCAATAAACCTTTGACTGATGTACTTTTTACGAAATTCCTCCTAAAAGAAATCCCACGTGACCCTCTCATTTGGTACAATTGATACAAGTGTTTTCCACCAGTGTTAGGCTGAGTCTCTGAGAAGTGATACTACACATTTCATACATTCCTCGGGTGTACAAGATAATTCATCAAAGACTTTGATAATATTTTCTAACCAAAATTTTGCTCTTTCTGCATCATCGTCCTTTGTTGCTCCGAACTCTTCTGCCCCTTGTTTCCTGATTCTATCAACTGGCGGCTTTTCTCTTATCACTGTACCTATGACTGGGGAAGCTTGAGCTGCATGGGTAGCCTGAGAAACATGAGGGGGTGGAGGTCTAACTGCCGGATTCGTACGAACGAACTCAGCAAACAAATCATTCAAAGCTTGGAAGGGAGCTTCTCGAGTCACTCCTCCCGATTAATCATTCATCGGCCTATTCTCGGATGGCACTTTGCCCCTTCCGCGGGAGCAGCGCGATTACTTTCTACATCATCATCACCAGCTCGCCGGGATCCATTACTATAAAATGTAATTTTTAAAATCATCGAGTCGTCACACTATCAAAATACGGGTATGGCATGTATAGCTAGACTTTTACTCACATGAGAATCGCTCCGAGAATCGACTAAACCTGCTCGATACAAATAAATGTAATGCCCCACGCCCAAACCATCATCGAGTCAAGCTTGAGGTGTTACTAATCTTATTTTACCTTTTTAAACAATTCTAACTACTTATATTAATTTTCGGAATAAACTATTTTTCTGCGTCATAGTTGCTTAAAAATTCAAATCTCGAGTTACGAAACTCGAAATATAATTTCGTAAATTTTCCCCAAAACTAGACTCATATATCTATTTACTAATTGTTTTCTAGGATTTTTGGCTGGGCCAATTAGTACAGTTTATTAGTTAAATTCTCCCCTGTTTCAGGGTTCGACTGCTCTGACCTCTATGTATTACGTATCATATATCTCTCTGTACAGAATTTCAATGACTATTAAGTTTGTTTCTCTTAAAACCAGACTAAATAAGAAATTTGTACATATAAATTATGACTTCTAATTCATTTTATGCAATTTATGGTGAATTTCTAAAGTTGAAACAGGGGATCCAGAAATTGCTCTGGCCCTATTTCACTAAAACTCAGATATCTTATAAAATACAAAACCTTTACCTGCTTTGCTTATTCCATATGAAAATAGACACAATGATCTTTAATTAAATATATTATTCACTATCAAACCATGTCTCTGAAAATTTTTGCGATTTTTCAAAATCACGTTATTTCTGATACTTGAATCTGTTTTTAAGTTACTTTCACATTTTTCACAATTTTCATGTGATAGTTACTACTTAATCATACATACTATTAAACATGTATATCATCAGCCATTCTATTATATAATCACTAGCAAATATTTACACATCATTAATTGATCATATCATATCAAAAGAAACCAAGTTCCTATACATGCCATACACAAAACGAAACGTCTAACTATACCAATGTAATTTCTTCGATAGTGTGATCGGGTCTTCGACGTTTCCTTCGATCCCTGAGTGGCTTGATAAAAACTATAAGAAAAAGAAAATAAGAGAGTAAGCACTAGGCTTAGTAAGCTTACAAGCAAATAAATTACAACATTCAACATAATGAATAAATATACATCAAGTCACCTAGCCTCATAAACTTTCTTTACTTCTCATTTTCTACCTTCTTCTTTACTCACTTACCTTCTTTCTTACCTGACCTTTCACTATTCATAAATATAATCTACCTTCCTTTTTGAAGATAATTCACTATGATTTAACATATACAATGACCCGATGAACCACTCGGAATACTAAGGATACTAGGGTCGTTTCTGTCTATCAATGTCCTGCCAATGCCATGTCTTCGACATGGACTTACATGAATTATTCCTATCTCCAATGCCATATTTATATATATAATATGGGCTTACATGGCTCATTCCTATCTCCAAAGCCATATATATATCTGATATGGACTTACATGGCTCATTTCTATCCTGTCCTATCAACCCCAATATCCTAATATTCCTAAGGTTCAAACAGGGCTTCCTAATGCTTTTTCTCTACTACTTCGCCCTTAATTCGACTTTAAATATTCTCAAAAAAATAAGTGTATAAATATTCTCAAAAAAATAAGTATATAAATGCTGGAAATTAACAATAATAATGTAAAATATAAGAATATTGCATTTATTTACTTTAAACTACCTCGATACAAAATGTGACTAACTTTACAATTTAGTCATTTACTTTTTCTTTTCCCCGATCTACTCCTGAGTTTCGTTCTTCTTGATCTATAATAGCAAATTTAACTTATTTAATATTCACATTTATCAAAACAGTCCTTTACTCAAACTTTGGAAAACTTACATTTTTACCCCTAAACTTTTGCATATTTATACTTTTACCCCAAATCTCGTAAATTAAACTTCAACCTATTTTCTTATGTTTTATGACATGCAAATCATTTTTCCCTTCTATGGCAGCATCAAATTCATACTCTAACATGCACTTATGACTATTAGGTATTTTACCGATTAAGCGCTTTTACTCGTTTTTACCTAAAACCGAGTAGCACAAGTTGTCTATCATAATCTAAGACCTCATATTCTATCATAAAACATCAAAATAAACACTTTTCACCTATGGGTATTTTTCCAAATATGAACCCTAACTTAAATTATTGCTAGCATAAGCTTTATCGAGCTACCGGGACTCCGAAAACGTAAAGAACATTAAAAACGGGGCTTGGACTCACTTACTATGGAGCTTGAAAATTGAAGAAACCCTAGCTATGGAGAGAGCAAAATTTGGCAGCAACCATATGAGGAAGATGACCGTTTTGTGTTATTTTTCCCATTTTATTTCATTTAATATACAAATGACCAAAATGCCCCTCCTTACTAAACTTTTAAAAATTCCTTCCATGTCCTAATTTTGTCCATGAACTTAAAATTGATTAAATTTCTATTTAAGACCTCCTCATTAATATTCCAAAACAATTTCATACTAAAAACTTCTAGAATGCAAGTTTGGAAATTATTCGATTTAATCCCTAACCTCAACTTAAGCACTTTATGCATAGAATTTCATCACGAAATTTTCGTACAATCATGTAATCATATCATGAACCTCAAAATAATAATAAAATAAATTTTTCTACCTTGAATTTGTGGTTTTGTAACCACTGTTCCGTTTGGGCCCTATTTCGGGATGTTACACGCACTCCGAACACTCTTTATACCTGAAGAACAATCAGTATGAAACCTAGTCACTTACTTAACTCAAGTATCAAATGGAAACTAATGGAGTTCCGAAACGATTACCATCTTCTTACCCCAAATCAACTGTAATCACACCCTTGGTTCTCAAGAAATGTACCAATCAACTTCTACCACTGCCTACACAAAAGTCACCTCCTTTCCATTAGAGTCATATTTGAAGTATAATACCATCTCAACTACACCCACTTACCAACAAAGACAGAGTAGATTGTAGGCCTGTGATGTATTGTAAAAGAACGAGAATAAGGATTGATCTGCAAGACTAACAAAGGAAAAGGGGTAATCGGTATGAAGGGAAAGAAAGTGATGGTGTTTAGAAAAGGGAGAACCAAAAGGGGAAAAGAAGTGAGTGAGACAGAGGTTCACCTACCAGTATTCGGCCAATGAAAACAATTGAGGGGGAGGAAGAGAGAGTCGTGTACCCAAACCCAAAAGATCAGTGATCACTTGCCAAAACTGAAAGTGAGATAGAAAGGGTGAGATGGAGGTGTTCAGCCAAGGTAACAAAGTGAAAAAGGAAACGAATAGTATAAAAGAAAATGAGGGAAGAGTATTCGGCAAAGCTTTAGAGAAGAGAAGAAGAAGATGTTATCAAACAAAAAGAAATTGATTGGGAAAACAAGAAAGGTACCTATTTGACAACAGTAAAGAACAACATACGAGAAACCCGAATGCTGTGCTCGGCTCGAGAAGAGAGGAAATAATCACTAAAAGCAAGAGAATACCCCAAAAACTCAAGATTAGCCTCAGGAGAGAAAAGAACCAAAAGCCTATCAAAAACCCCCCAGCGAATTGCACAAAATCGAAAATGCATAGAGGTAGAGTTCCCAATCAGCACACCCTCTCCACTCCCTTCAAAATCTCCTAATTTCTCTCCCCATATCACTCCTAATATTACTCAACCAAATCCCACCTAACCATATCCCAACCAGCTTAAATTCTCTCCAACAAGCCTAGAATTCGGCCTCAACTCCCCACACTCCTCAAACACACAATTCTGGTCAAACCACATCACCTCCCCAGTGAAAGTAGCAAAATAAAATACTCTTCTTACATGCCAAGCCTCGAAGCTCAAACCTCCTATAACACTCCACACGCCTCTATCCCCTAGACTAGCAGGCATTTTATTGACATGCATTACCCAGAATAATTTAAAAGCCTACTAACTAGCGGCAAGGGTTTATTCAAGGAAAAACAAAATTTTGCACAATCCAAGACTTGAACTCAGAACTTCTCCCACACCTCTCAGGACACTCAACCACTGAAGCAAGCGTGCATTTATGCAACACAACATGCAAAAATAAATACTTAGATTTTTGGGCGTTACATTTAGCTTTTCCCCGATCTAGATCCGTACGCGGTCTATCTTGATCTAAATAGACAAATTTAATCCATTTGATATCCCTAGCATTCAATCTAGTCCACATTACTTTTTTTCAAATTTACTATTTTGCCCCTAGAAGTTTAACATTTCACAATTTAGTCCTTAAACTCATAAATTGAAATTTAAACATCTTAGTCCTCTTTTCAAGCTAGCCAAATTATCTAGGGACTTAAATCAATCCATACAAACCATCATTTCATAAATTTACCAAGAGCTTTTATAATTTTTATAAACAAGTCCCTAAATGAAAATTTCATCAAAATTCACTTTACAAAACTTGTTTAATTATCAACAAAGACTCATAATCTATCATTAAACATCAAGAATCAAACAATAGCATTCATGGCATAACCCTCAATCTTTAACAATTTTATAAATTGATCCCCAGGCTAGTTCCAAGAGATTTAGGCTTGGTAGAGACTTTATTACACATTTTAGAGACTGTAATCGGGCATAGTGGAACTCCCGGGTATTAGCTTAATTTTTGTTGTAATTGGACTTTAGACTTTGGACTTTGGACATTTTATTTTAGATGGCTTTATAATAATTTTAAGGCATGTTTCACTTTAATTATTGAATGATTTATGGTGTATTGTTGCTTGATAACACGATGATTAATAACACGGTGTGTGAGGTAAGAAATTTTATACTAACGCTTGTTTAAATGAAACTTCCATAGAGTGGTTTACTAGCGACTAAGGTATGCCACTTGTTTGATTTATTCGATGTTCGTTATGCATGAAATTAATTACCTAATTCTATATAACTGAGGCTTAATTAATGTGAATAAATTTAATTGAAGATGTATGTATATGTATGTTAGTTAATTGTAGTTAAATCTGGTTTAATTGGCCATTAAAATATGAAAAATTGGGTTTTAAAATAAGCTTTTTACAAAAATAGGTGTAGTGTTTTCACACGGGCATGTGTCTGTCCACACGGGTGTGTGAAGGGTTGCACACGGACGTATGGGTAAACGACACAGGCCTGTGGAGATTAGAGCTATCACATACGGGCGTGTGCGATCAGCCTACAAGTTTTTCACGAAGCAAACATGGTTGATTAATGACACATGATTTGGGGGACACGACCATATGGGTTTTGCGGGTTTGAATTTGTCTTTTTAAATTGGTATTCTAATTTGTTTAAGTTACAATTTAATCCTAAAAATTGATTAGTCTTATTGGAGCCTTAGATGATAAGGAAACGTGGTAAAATTTTAGGACTAGTATCACAATGGGTAAAATTCGATATGAATGCACTTAATTTATAATTCAGAATAGGTCATGATAGTTTGTATTTGTTACAATTTAGTCCTTAATAATAAAACTTGAATTAGATATAGTAAACGAACTCAAATTAAGCTTAAATTTCTAGGCTTGCATAATTTTGGCTAAAAGAAGGTCAGTAAACACTTAGATCTAAAATCGGGTTAGTTTTACCATAGATGGCAAAATGACAAAAATGCCTTTAAGTTAAATTACCTAGGAAAAGTTTAAAATTGGCTCAAAGTTTGCTTCCACATTAATAAATAACTAATAATTAGATAAGATTGAGGTGTTGTAAGGTCGGGGTGTGTCTTGGGTGGTCGTTAGCTGGAGAGTCACTTAGGTGGGTAATGTAATGCTTCAAATTTGGGCCTGTCCGTCCCAGTTGAGTTGGAAGTGTCACAAACTCATTACTTTCATATCTATAATGTGCAGCCACAAGAATTGTTACTATCAATTTCTCAACTTCATATGTACTTGTTTGCGATACTCCAATATATATAAAAATATCTAATAGAACTTCACATACATACCATAATTAACTAGAAATAATAATGTAATCACAAGCAATTTACATTTACATAACAAATTACTATGAACTTACTTACGATTACTTCCAATTGCAAAGCAGGGACTACTCCGCAATTTTTCCTTTTCCACGATTATTGTCTTTTTTATTTAAGTCTTGATCAAAAATAATATTTAAATACAATTTATTAATTTCACATACCGTTCACACTCAATTTAATGCATATCACCCTTAAGTTTTCATTAATTAAACATTTTCCCTAAACTTTTACATTTATCACAATTTAGTCCCTAAGCTAAAAATTCCAATTTTAATGAAATTCCCAAATATCCCAAGCTAGCCAAATTTTATTATGATCTAGCACAATCCTTAGTTATTCAAAATTCACAAGAATTGCAATTAAATTTTAATATTTAATCAAATTAATCCTTTACTTAAAAACTAACAAAATTACTTAATAAACTCATTTCAATCAACAATTAACACTTCACTTTCATCATTTAACATCCAAAATAACAAGGTCTCATATAACAGCCCATTTTCGATAAAATCGAAATAATGGTTTCGGGACCATAGATCTGAGTCTGGAAAAAAATATTTTAATACTATTTTATGATCTACAGTATGGTAATAATATTGTGTGAAAATTTCGTAAAGAAATTTTATCCATTTCATTTTTAATTTGATAAAGGACCAAATTGCACAAAGTGCAAAAGTTGAGTTCTAATAGCTAAAGGGATTAAATAGCTATAGAAATTTAAATTGGAAGTCCGTATATGGTAATTAGACCATTAAAAATACTTAATTGTTAAGGATGATGATTCATCCATGGAAAATAAAATTAAAAAAGGGACAAAATTGGAAAGATAAAAAAATAGAGATGATAAATAATAAAAAGATGAAAATATCATCATTTATTATCATCTTTCCCAATTATTTTGCATGGAAACCCTAGGAAAGAGAAAACAACCTTTCTTGGCCAAATTAGATGCGGATAGACCAAATTCAGACTTAGAACGAGGAAAAGAGAAAAATGTTAGATTAGTAAATTTTACATACACGAACATTGGTCGAGGTAAGTTCGTGTAACTAAATTGTGTATATTTATATGCTTGAATTAGATGTTGTGTATGTGAATTGTATAAATATTATATATGTATGACATTAAAAACATATCCGATAAAATTAGATAAAAAATAATGCCCGATAAATGGTAAATGACAAAAATGTTACTTTTATGCTTGAAATAAATGTGAAATGTGTTTATTTGAATATTGTGAATATTATAAATGTATGAAATAATTACATGCCTAATAATACCAGAAAAATATTGAATCCCGTTTGAATAAATGAAAGTCGATGGCACGTGATTTCTAGTATTTGAATGTGGTCCTGCATATGTTGCAGACAAGATTTAGCTCGGACGAGTAATCTTGATAAAGCTCTCTCGAGCATCTTGATATATAGTTTTTGCGAGCATCCTGATTGATAGTGATTTGGCATCTATTGCGCTCTACCGTAGCTGTAACACCCCAAACTCGGCCTAGACGTTATGGTCGAATCTGGTGTGTCACACTGAAGTGTTTTAGCGAAAACCATGTTTTTATTGAAAACCCTTCTTAAAATAAAAGAAACCTTAATTAACTTTAAAAAAAACACCTTTCAGTTGCAAAAACCTTGTTTGAAACATTTGATTTAAGAAAACTTATCATTTAAAAATTTAATTGCGGAAACGTAGAAAACATACTATACTTTAGGAAACTCATGTTCAACTTCTTGTAAATTATAATGAAGATAATAATAATAATTCAAGTAATAATAACATAACGAAAACCTTATTACAATCTGATCTGAAACATACTTAATTAAATAAAAACTTATATGCTTAAAAAAAACAAGTCCAAATTATCTTGCTAGCTGGCCACCGAGAGTCCCTCCAAACATCGAACCTTCTACAGAGCATCACCTGAAAATAAAATAAAAGAGGGGGTGAGTTTTCGAAAACTCAGTGTGTACAAACCTCGGTAAAAACAAGCATTCAAAAAAACATCATTCATCAATCATGCAATGCAATCCCATCCAAATTATCCATCTGCTACACACCGGCTCTGTCCCCCGTCACACCATGTGGGGATATAAATATCGACCCACCAAACACACACCATGGTAGCCCGGTTGCGGAACTACCTTCATTTACATATTGGGCTTTAAAAGCCGTCGGTGGATCCACGATTGTCAAGCAACCATGCTATCCTTATATACTTCCTCTGTTCCATAATTCCCAACCCATATGAAACCTAAGCAGAATATCATATGTATGCATGTCGCATCCACAAAACTTACATTCAACACCTAGGGGTATTTTGGTCATTTTCGCCCTTAGGGGCATTTCGGTAATTTTCCTTTAATTACGGTTTTCACTTATCTTTGTCCTTTAACAAGTCTCGTGAGCTAAGATGAACGAATACTATGCACCAGGTAGGATTCCAGAGAAGAGGAGGTGGGTCATTAAGACCGCTTAAGTACCAAGCTCTCCCTAGATCCAATCCTAGACATGCATATACCCGTTGCCACACCTTAACCCTTTAACTTGTCCACAGTCGTAATATATTAATTAAGTCTTTTGTGGATATCATATACTAGGCCCAAAAACCCCTTACAAAGCCTAACAATTTCACACACCTGCATATGGCCCATTAAGCCCAATCATATTCGTATGGCCCATTAGGCCCAAATCACCTGTATATGGCCCATTAGGCCCAAATCACATTTATATGGCCCGTTAGGCCCAATCATATACATATTCATACTCACATAGAAATTCCTATCACATAGCATAAATATTCAGTTTTTGCCTATTATGGAGCCAGCAGACCATCAGGCCCATTTAGCCCTTCTGGCCCATGTAGCCAAATCACAACCCAAGTCTACGGAATCGCCTGTGGGCCTCAGACAACCTATTAGTCTCCTCCTTATGAGTGTTCGCGCCCTCGCCAGACTACCGTAGCCAAACTTTTGACTTTTCGGCATTTCGGCATTTCAGCTTTTGCCGATTCATAGTGTGTGTGCAGTGTATGTACACACCTGGTAAGCAAGCGTTATGCGATCTCCTTAGCCCAAACCTACAATCGATGTCACCCTTCAATTAATCGCATGCTTAATACTTATTTACTCAAAAACCAAAACCTCACATTTACCTTACATTGAGCCCAATCCTTAATCGCTTTTTCCTTGATCACGTATTTCCTAGATCTGTACAAATCTTAACTATTAAAACCCGAATAATAGGTGACTCGTATCCAACACAAGTATTCTTACCATAACTATGACCATTCGGCCACCTTAGCCAATGGGAGAAGAATACTTACCAAAATCGCAACACCTTAAGGAGGAATTCGAGAGAGAGCTAAAAACCAAGATCCGATACTAATTCCCTACCAAAGTTGATTAGAAAGAGTGAGGGACAATAATCGATACTAAATAAAGAAAACCAATTGGAAGAGCAACACTTACACTAGATTCGGTCAAAAAGTATTCGGCCCTTAGAGGATTCGATTTTTTGACTTTTCAAACTAAGTAAGGTGAATAAGGTTTATTTGGTACAGATTAAAGAAGAAGAGTAGTAGATGAAATTGACAAAGAAGATTGTATAGAGGAGAATGGAAATCGACAGAAAAAAAAAAGAAAGAAAAAAAAACAAAAGGGTTTTCGGCTTTTTGGATCTTGAAAAGAAAAGGGTTTTTGACTCTTGGAGAAAGGGGTTTCTGGCAACAAGGTAAAGAAGAATTTCGGTAGTAGCCTGGAAACCTTGTATTCGACCCCTATTTATATCCCTTATAGCTGAATTTTCCATGCCCAATTCCCAATTTGGCTCCATCACTTTTCCCTTCTCATCTCCTCGTTTTTCTCCCTGATAACCCTTTGATCTTTTCCTTAATTTTCTCTCCTGAACACTCCCCTTAGAGTCCATCTTCACGCCACTTGCATCCTTCTAGAAGGCCAAAATTAAACTCTAAAAATACTAAGCTAGGATTCGAACCTTGGACCCCCTTGCTAGCTACTAACGCCACCTCACTACACCTTATGTGGCGTCACTTAGCCACTTCACCACAGGCTCTTTTTGTGTCCAATTGTTTCTTCATTTATTGACAAGCCCACCTACTTGTCAGCCCTAATTCTTTTAATAATTAAATTATAATTTCTTCTACCCCTTAATTCGAACTCAACCTTAGCTAAGACCTATGAAAATTATCGTTTGGATAAGAATATTAAACACAATTTTTATCAAAATCGAAAATAAAGAAAATTCGGGATTTTGGGATTTTTTTTGAATTTTGGGATTTTTGGATTTCGAGATTTTTGGGGCGTTACAACTCTACCCCCAAAAGAAATTTTGTCCTCGAAATTTACCTGATCCAAACAGTTGAGGATATTGACGTCGCATCCCTTAAGTTACACTACTATGCTTCTACTGCGCACTCTATTTCTAATTTCAAAATAGATAGATCGCACACTATGGGTAAAGTACGTACCAGTATTCACTTTTGGAACATCTTCATCTTCTTGGCAATGAGAAGCATAAACCAAAGCTGGCTACCTCACCTCAGCATGACCTGCATTTTCGCCTAGTACTTCACGTCTACGTCCATTGCCGTCACCACCCCTGGCCTACTCACGGCCCCTTGGCGGCAGCTGACCACCCCTTGGTGGCTGAGCACCAGCTTAGCCCACTACTGGCTCTTGACCTAGCATCGGGGGCAATCCTTGATCCTATGCTCCATAGACCCACAAGCTAAACAAGCTCCCATCCTCTTCCAACACTCGCCTCTATGGCTTCTCCCACAATCAGCACAAGGTGGCACCCCTGGATTAGTAGCAGGGGGCCCTGCTCTAACTGGCCCATCAACTTTAGCCCTAGCCCTAGGCCTCTGATCGATACTAGGAGTCTCAGCCTCCCTCTTATTCTTACCCCTTTATTTCTCTCGATTTAGGCGCTCAGTACACTTTACCTCCTCCGCTATCTTTGTTTTCTCCACTAATTCCGAGAAAACTCGTTCCCTTTGTGGAGCTATCAGCACCCTAAGGCTATCTCTAAGTCCATCCTCAAACCTAATGCAACGCTCATACTCCGTTGCCACCATTACTCTTGCATACCTACTAAGGCGTAGAAACTCCACCTCATACTCCGCCATTGACTTGTTTCCTTGGGTCAAATTTAGGAACTCCGTTCTTCTAGCATCCACATAGCTTGCAACCACATACTTCCCTTGGAATGCAGCTTTGAAAAACTCCCAAGTGACCCGCTCCAGTTGGGTGCCCTATTTCACTGTCAACCACCACTAGTAGGCTTCCTCCCTAAGCAATGACAACGCCCCTTTCAATTTTTGCTCAGGTGAGCAGTCCAAATCCTCCATTATCCTTTCAGTGGCCTTCAACCAATATTTTGCCACATTAAAAGCCACGCCAGCCACGCCCTTGAAGATCTTAGTCCCGTTCAATTGAAGTCGTTCTGGAATAGACCCCCGATTTTCGATGCCATTATTGGGCCGAATGAACCTTTCCAAAATCCTCAGCATTGCCTGCGACAATGCATCTTCTCCCGTGGCCCGATCAAACTGTCCATTCCCAGTCGCAGGTGAGGTCGGAGCCTCTTCTACTCCAACATTGGGCATATGGCCCGATGCCGACGATTCAGCCCTAACACTTCCGCAGCCTCGGCCACGACCTCTTGCACCTCTTCTAGCACTCATCATCGATTCGCGTATTATCTAAATTAGAAATTTTATGAAGTTTTAGTTAGTTTAATAATTACACTTATGTTTTATGAAAATATTTAAAGAGAAGATCATTTTTGAAAATCCTCTACAGTTTTCAGATCCTACGGGCTTTAGTTCCATTCTAACCATCATCTAAAGTAGCCCTCTAAGTATCTACTGCATAACAATTTAAACAAACTTAAATAAAAGTATTTACTTGGTTCGATGTCGGAGACTCGGTGTGCCGCTCAGCAAGATTTCTCTTCCTCCAAAGCATCGCGATCCAAAATATTTTTGTTTAAATCCAAATAATAAGTAGAAAAGAAACCAAATAATAATAAGGCCCAATTCACAGCCCGAGTTTTGCAACCTAGCTGTGATACTACTAAATGTAACACCCCAAACCCGGCCCAGACGTTATGGCTGAATCTGGTGTGTCACATTGAACTGTTTTAGCGAAAACCATGTTTTCATTGAAAACCCTTCTTAAAATAAAAGAAACCTTAATTAACTTAAAAAAAACACCTTTCAGTTACAAAAACCTTGTTTGAAACATTTGATTTAAGAAAACTTATCATTTAAAAATTTAATTGCGGAAACGTAGAAAACATACTATACTTTAGGAAATCGATGTTCAACTTCTTATAAATTACAATGAAAATAATAATAATAATTCAAGTAATAATAACATAACGAAAACCTTATTACAATCTGATTTGAAACATACTTAATTAAATAAAAACTTATATGCTTAAAAAAAACAAGTCCAAATTATCTTGCTAGTTGGCCACCCAGAGTCCCTCCAAACATCGAACCTTCTACTGAGCATCAGCTGAAAAAAAAATAAAAGAGGGGGTGAGTTTTCTCAAACCCAATGTGTACAACCCTCGGCAAAAACAAGTATTCAAAAAAAACATCAATCATCAATCATACAATGCAATCCCATCAAAATTATCCATCCGCTACACACCGGCTCCGTCCCCCGTCACACTATGTGGGGATATAAATATCGACCCACCCAACCCACACACCATGGTAGCCCAGTTGCGGAACTACCTTCATTTACATATTGGGCTTTAAAAGCCGTCGGTGGATCCACGATTGTCAAGCAACCATGCGATCCTCATATACTTCCTCTGTTCCACAATTCCCAACCCATATGCAACCTAAGCAGAATATCATATGTATGCATGTCACATCTACAAAACTTACATTCAACACCTAGGGGTATTTTGGTCATTTTCGCCCTTAGGGGTATTTCGGTAATTTTCTTTCAATTACGATTTTCACTTATCTTAGCCCGTTAACAAGTCCTGTGAGTTAAGATGAACGAAAGCTATGCACCAGGTAGGATTCCAGAGAAGAGGAGGTGGGTCATTAACATCGCTTAAGTACCAAGCTCTCCCTAGATCCAATTCTAGACATGCATATACTCGTTGCCACACCTTAACCCTTTGACTTGTCCACAGTCGCAATATATTAATTAAGTCTTATGTGGATATCATATACTAGGCCCAAAACCCCTTACAAAGCCTAACAATTTCACATACCTGCATCTGGTCCATTAAGCCTAATCATATTCGTATGGCCCATTAGACCCAAATCACCTGTATATGGCCCATTAGGCCCAAATCACATTTATATGGCTCGTTAGGCCCAGTCATATACATATTCATGCTCACATACAAATTCCTATCACATAGCATAAATATTTAGTTTTTGCCTATTATGGGGTCAACAGCCCATCGGGCACATTTAGCCCATTCTGGCCCATGTAGCCAGGCAACCTATCGGTCTCCTCCTTATGAGTGTTCACGCACTGGCAAGATTACCATAGCCAAACTTTTGGCTTTTTGGCATTTCGGCATTTCAGCTTTTGCCGATTCATAGTGTGTGTGTGTAGTGTATGTACACACCTAGTAAGCAAGCGTGATGCGATCTCCTTAGCCCAAACCTACAATCGATATCACCCTTCAATTAATCGCATGATTAATACTTAATTACTCAAAAACCAAAACCTCACACTTACCTTACCTTGAGCCCAATCCTTAATCATTTTTTCCTTGATCACGTATTTCCTAGATCTGTACAAATCTTAACTATTACAACCTAAATAATAGGTGACTCGTATCCAACACAAGTCTCCTTACCATAACTATGACCATTCGGCCACCTTAGCCAATGGGAGAAGAATACTTACCAAAATTGCAACACCTTAAGGAGCAATTCTGCAGAGAGCTAAAAACCAAGATCCGATACTAATTCCCTACCAAAGTTGATTAGAAAGAGTGAGGGACAATAATCGATACTAAACAAAGAAAACCGATTAGAAGAGCAACACTTACACTAGATTCGGTCAAAAAGTATTCGGCCCTAAGAAGATTCAATTTTTTGGCTTTTCAAACTAAGTATGGTGAATAAGGTTTGTTTGGTACAGATTAAAGAAGAATAGTAGCAGAAGAAATCGGCAAAGAAGATTGTATAGAGGAGAATAGAAATTGGCAGAAAGAAAAGAAAGAAAAAAAAACAAAAGGGTTTTTAGCTTTTTGGATCTTGAAAAGAAAAGGGTTTTCGGCTCTTGGAGAAAGGGGTTTCTGGCAACAAGCTAAAGAAGAATTTCGGTAGTAGCCTGGCAACCTTGTATTCGGCCCCTATTTATATCCCTTATAGCCGAATTTTCCATGCCCAATTCCCAATTTGGTTCCACCACTTTTCCCTTCTCATCTCCTTATTTTTCCCCCTGATAACCCCTTTATCTTTTCCTTAATTTTCTCTCCTGAACACTCCCCTTAGAGTCCATCTTTACGCAACTTCCATCCTTCTAGAAGGCCAAAATTAAACTCTAAAAATACTAAGCAAGGATTCAAACCTTTGACCCCCTTGCTAGCTACTAATGCCACCTCACTACACCTTATGTGGTGTCACTTAGCCACTTCACCACATGCTCTTTTTACGTCTAATTGTTTCTTCATTTATTCAAAAGCCCACCTACTTGTCAGCCCTGATTCTTTTAATAATTAAATTATAATTTCTTCTACCCCTTAATTCGAACTCAACCTTAGCTAAGACCTACTAAAATTATCGCTTGGATAAGAATATTAAACACAATTTTTATCAAAATCAAAAATAAAGAAAATTCGGGATTTTGGGATTTTTTTGAATTTCAGGATTTTTTGGATTTTGGGATTTTTGGGGCATTACAGCAGCTCTTTGTGAGCATCCTGTTCATTGATCGGTTGTGATTCCTGCATATGTTGCGGATACAAATGCAGCTCTGTGTGAGCGTCCTGTTATGCAATCGGTTGTGATCCTACATACGTTGCAGACACAAACGCAACTCTTTGTGAGTGTCCTAATGTGGCTCGCTTGAAATTCCCGTTACCTTATCCGGTGCTCCCTGATATTATCTCTTCGGAGATATATGATAAGCTCTATGAGCTTCCTGAGTAAAACTCACATGAGTTTTCTGGTTAGCCAGGATAAGTATCCTATTACATGGTTACATGGCTCATCTCAGCATCTTGATATGTGGCTTGAGAGTGTGCTCCATGGTTATGTACACTAACGGGTACCCCTTAATATGAATTGAAGGATCTTGATTTGTTATCCTCGAGTATACTACCTGTGTATCCATTGATATTTCAGATAAATTCAATGGGAAAAATCCTGACATGAGAATAAATGAATAGAAAATGAATTATTACAGGTATCTACCTGAAATACATGAAAATGATGATACATGATATATGGAAATATAAGATGATGATATCTGTAAATGAAATTTATTTGATAAATATGTTCATCCATGATTACAGATTTGTACACCTTGAGTGTACTATTTGTGTGACATTAATATTTCAAATGATTTAATGAATAAAGTTTCTATATAGAATAATCTGAGCTCGTGATGAATTACTATGAAATTGAACTTGAAATACAGGGATATGATTCGCACATGTTACAAGAATATATGATGTGAAAAGCATATGAATATGGAAATCTAATTATTGTTGAACCCATATATGTTTCTTGATGTTATAGTGGAATGTATAACTAACACAGATGATGAGGATATGTGTTAGGGCTTGTGATTCAGTTGACTGAATATGCCTTGTATGTTTATATTGAATTTAAATGAATGGTAAGTTTATTATCATGTTATACAAACTTCCTAAGCATAATATGCTTACTTTATTTTATTTTCCACTATTTTATAGTAATTCGGAAGCTCGTTGGATTGGAAGTATTGGCGGAGATCACTTACACTATCCATCGGCCCATCTTGGTATATATGGTAAATTAATTATGGCTATAATGGCATGTATAGGTTAATTAGCCAATGTTGGCATGTAAATATTTGAGTTATAACTAGCCATTAAAATGGCTAGTGATGGACATGTATAGTATACGCTTAAAATGGTTGATTGATAAAAATTATATTAGCATATTGATGATCGAATTAAGTTAGCATATTTGATAAAATATGTATATAAGTTAACATGGTAATTTAAGTAAATCTGTATACTTGGTTATACGAGGTATAATATCATGTATATGACTTGGATTTTAACTTGGTTTAAATGACCTATATTGACTTGTGAATATGTTAAAGTGTTGGTATAGGTGGATGACAATTTGGGTGAGAAATTTGGCTTGTAAATAGCCTATTTTCGTCCACACGGGCAGAGACACGGGCGTGTGTCTCAGCCGTGTGTCACACACGGCCTAACGTGTGGCCTGGTCGTGTGTCCCCTGCATGTAAGATCCCAAAATAGGGCCTAAACGGAATAGTAGTCGCAAAACCACAAATTTGAGGTAGAAAAAAATTATTTTATAATCATTTTAAGGTCTATGGCATGACTGCATGATTGTGTGAAAATTTCGTTTAGAAATTTTATCGATAGAGGGTCCAATTTGATATTTAGGACTAAATTGCAAAAGTTGTAAAATGTGTGTTCTAGTTTCCAAAGGTACTAAGTACTTGTGAGTAATGGGTTTTTAAAGTGGAGGTCCTTGGACAGTAATTAGACCATTATACTAGTTTGGACAAAAATACCTAAAGGAAGATAAAACACCATAGTTTTTAATTAAGGGCCTTTTGGTTATTTAGTTATTAAAATGAATTAAAAACAAAAGTAAAAGCCAATTTTTGTCCATCTTCAACCATTTGGCCGAATTTCACATGAGGAAGACATAGTTAGGGTTTTTCAAGCTTCCAAGCTATTGTAAGTTCGTTTTAGCCTCGTTTTTAATGTTCTTTACATTTTTGGAGTTCCGGTAACTTGATTAAGCTTATTCTAGCAATAATTTAACCTAGGGTTTATCTTTGGAAAAATACCCATAGGTGAAATGTGTTTATTTTGATGTTTTATGGTAGAATATGAAGCTTGAAATTGTGTTAAATAACCTTTGCTAAGCGATTTTACGTGAAAACGAGTAAAACAACATAATCGGTAAAAATACCTAATGTTCATAAGTACATGTTAGAGTGAGAATTTGATGTTTCCATAGAAGGGAAAAATGATCAACATGTCATAAAACATAAGAAACTAGGATGAAGTTTAATTTTTGAGCCTTGGAGAAAAAGTGTAAATATGTAAAAGTTTAGGGGCAAAAATGTAATTTTGCCAAAGTTTGAGTCAAGGACTGTTTTAATAAATGTGAGTATTAAATAAGCTAATTTTTTTATATATCAAGAAGAACGAAATTCGGAGTTAGACTGGGGAAAGAAAAAGATAGTGGACTAAATCGATATAGTTGATTGTATTTTGTTTCGAGGTAAGTTTGCTGTAAATAAATGCAATATTCTATTATTTTATGTCAATGTTGTTAATTTTCAGCATGTGTATATTTATTTTATGAAACTATTCAAATAAGACTCAAGCATGAATTGACGGAGAAGTAATTTCAGAAAGTCCTGGTTGAACCTTAGGAATGTGTAGGATACAAATGTCATGACATTAGGGTTTAAGGATACCATGTAAGACCATGCCAAGGCATGGCAATTGGTAAGGTTTCTAAGGCAAGGAAATCATGTAAGACCATGTCAAGACATGGCATTGATAAGTTACTGTAAGGCAAAGGTCCCATGTAAGACCATGCCAAGGCATGGCATTGGTGAGTTGATAAGGCAAGGATACCATGTAAGACCATGTCGAGAGATGGCAATAGTAAGTTTAAAAAGGATACCACGTAAGACCATGACAAGTCATGGCAATGGTAAGGTACCCGTGTATCCTTAGTATTCCACGTGGTTCAACAGGAAAATTTAAAGAGAATATCAAGGTAAGGTAAGGTAAGACGAGTTATACTAAAAAGGTAAGACAAGTTCATACTAGAAAAGCAAAGGTAAGTATATAATGTTCATGTATGCTTGATAAGGAAAAAGGTAAGTAAAATGTATTAATAAACTTGATTAAGTAAGTGAGTAAGTGAAGAAGTTTAAATATGTCTATGACAATTAATGAAGTTGCATTAAGTAGTATCATGCCAAATAGTAAGATAATTCTTATGAATGTTGTAATTTATTTGCATGCAAACTTACTAAGCTTAATGCTTACCCTCTTTATTTTTCTTCTTTTTATAGTTTTGTCAAGCTAACTTGGGGATCGTAAAGTACGTCGAAGGTCCAGGCACACTATCACAAGGATTATTTTGGTATAGCTAGACGTTTCATTTTGAGTATGGCATGTATAACATCGTAGCCATTTTGTGTGTATGATCTTATGATATGGTTGATGAATGGTATGTAAATGCTTGATAATGATTAGCTGTTGGAATGACTAATCAAGGACATGTTTGGTGTTATGTATGCCTAAATGCAAGTTATCGCATGAAAATCATGAAAAAGATGAAATTAGCTTTAAAACAGAATTGGACACAGTAATGATGTGAATTTGGAAAATCACTAAAAATAGTATAAATAAATTTAGATAGTGAATGAGATATAGAATTAAATATTATTGAGTCTGTTTTCATATAAAAGTAACAGAGTAAATAAAGGAGTTGTATTTTACGAGATATGTAAATTTTGGTGAGACATAGTCAGAGTGATTTCTGAATCCTCTATTCTAAATTTAGAAATTCACAAAAAATTGTAAAAAAATTATTAGGAGCTATAATTTATAGTTATAGATTCCTTATTGAGTCTACTTTTAAAGAAAATAAACGGCATGGTTATTTGAATTCTTTACAGAGAGAAAATTAATTTGTAGTGAACAGAGGTCAGAGCAGCTGAACAGTTAAACAGGGGAAACTTTAACTAATAAAATATACTAATTGGCTAGACCAAAAATTCTAAAAAAAATTTAGGAAGAAGATATATGAGTCTAGTATCAGAGAAAATTTATAGATTTGGATATTGAGTTTCTTAACTCGAGTTATAATTTATTTAGTGACTATGACGTAGATGGATAGATTATTTATGAAAGATGAAATAAATTGTTTTGATTTGTTTAAGTGATCAAAAATTTTTTATTGATTCCGCTTTGTTCCCAAACCATTTCAATTTCATGTTTTAGGGTCTCGAAGACCCTTTTTAAGGACATATTGAATGTACGAAGCTAAATTAATTCTAAAAGAAAATTTTTATGCCCGGAATTAGTAAGCTAAGTCAGGTAATGCCTCGTGCTCGACTCCGACGACAGTCTCGGGTAAGGGGTGTTACATTTATTGGTATCAGAGCAAAGGTTTAGTTGGTTCTCAAAATATTTATATGAGTAAGAGTCTAGCTATACATGCCATACTTATGTGTTGATAGTGTGAAGACTCCTGACGATTTTAAAATATTTTCTTTTATAGTTATGGATCCTGAACAAGCTGGTGCAGATGTAGAGAGTAACGCGCCCGCTCCCGCAGAAGGGACGATGCCACCAAATAGTAGTGAAAGGCCCGTTACAGTTAGTCAGGGAGGAGTGGCTCGTACGAATCCGGCTGTTAGACCTCTACCCCCTCATGATCATCAGACCACACAAGTAGCTTCCCCAGTCACAGGTACGGTTATAAGAGAAAAAACCACCAGTTGATAAAATCAAAAAATAAGGAGCCGAAGAGTTTCGAGCTACAAAAGATGATGATGCAGAAAAGGCAGAATTTTGGCTCGAGAATACTATCAGAGTCTTTGATGAGTTATCCTGCACACCTGAGGAATGTATGAAATGTGTCGTATCGCTTCTTTGAGATTCAGCCTACCATTGGTGGAAGATGCTTGTACCAGTTGTACCGAAAGAGAGAGTCACTTGGGATTTCTTTCAGGAGGAATTCCGTAAAAAGTATATCAGTCAGAGGTTTGTTGACCAGAAAAGAAAAGAGTTTCTAGAGCTGAAACAGGGCAATATGATAGTGACTGAATATGAGCGCGAGTTTGTTAAACTCAGCAATTATGCTGGAGAGTGTGTGTCTACAGAGGCCATTATGTGCAAAAGATTTGAGGAAGGGCTTAATGATGAAATCCGATTGTCGGTTGGTGTCCTAGAAATAAAAGAGTTTGTTGTCCTAGTTGAGAGAGCCTGTAAGGCAGAGGAGCTGTTAAAAAGAAAGGGCAAAGTTGAAATTGAGATGCAAGACACGAAGAAAAGACTAATGAGCAAGTCATTTCAGTCTACACCCAAGGGGCCTAGAGAGTTCTCCGCTAGATCTAATTTTTTAGCTGGATATTTTAGCCGAAACAGAGGCAGAAATTTTATGAGTCCGAAAGTTCAGACCACTTCGATTGCAAGTGTTGGCAGTGTTCAGCCTGATAGACCAGAGTGTCCCCAATGTGGTCGACGTCACCCAGGTCAGTGTCGAGCAACTGAGATAGGTTGTTTCCAATGTGGTGCACCAGACCATTTTATTCGGGAGTGTCCCGAGATGATTAAAAGAGAAGCAATACCGAGTGTAAGATCAGGCAACGCTCTTGTCAGAGGCAGACCACTGAGAAATCCAGGAGCTGGGGCAAGTAATAGAGGTGCATCTAGAGATTCAGCAGTGAGGCCAGATGTTAGAGCACCTGCGAGGACCTATGCTATCTGTGCTCGTGAAGAGGCATCCTCCCCCGATGTGATTACGGGTACATTTTCTCTCCATGATACTAGAGTTATTGCTTTGATTGATCCGAGTTCAACCCATTCATATGTTTGCATAAAATTGATGCCTAGTATGAGTATGCCTATAGAATCTATAGAATTTGTGATTAAAGTATCGAATCCATTAGGCAAGCATGTATTAGTAGATAAAGTATGTAGAAATTGTCCTTTGATGATTAGAGGCTATTGTTTTCCAGCCGATCTCATGCTATTGCCATTTGATAAGTTTGATGTGATTCTTGGTATGGATTGGTTGACTACACATGATGTGATAGTGAATTGTGGAAAAAAATTCATTGAGTTGAAATGTGAAAATGGCGAAATTCTTCGGGTTAATTCAGAAGTCAGATAGTTCATTTGCCATGATTTTTGTTATGTCTGCTCAGAAATGTTTGAGAAAAAGGTATAAAACTTATCTTGATTTTGTGTTGAACACTAAAGATCTAGAATTGAAAATTAAATCAGTGCATGTGGTATATGAGTTTTCTGATGTGTTTCCAGAAGAACTACCAGGTTTGCCTCCTGTTAGAGAAGTTGAGTTTGGTATTGAGTTGATTCCAGGTACCACACCCATTTCTATTGCTCCTTATAGAATAGCCCCGTTGGAATTGAAAGAATCGAAAGCTCAGTTGCAGAAATTAACAAATAAAGGCTTTGCAAGACCCAGTAGTTCACCATGGGGTGCACCAGTGCTATTTGTGAAAAAGAAAGATGGATTGATGAGATTGTGCATAGATTATCGGCAGCTTAACAAGGTAACAGTAAAGAACAAGTATCCATTGCCTAGAATTGATGATCTGTTTGATCAATTGAAGGGAGCCACTGTGTTCTCCAAGATAGATTTGAGATCCGGATACTATCAGTTGCGAGTTAAAGAGTCAGATGTCTTGAAGACTGCTTTTCGGACTGGGTATGGTCATTATGAGTTCCTTGTGATGCCATTTGGCTTAACTAATGCTCCTGCCATTTTCATGGACTTAATGAACCGAATTTTCAGACCGTATTTGGATAAGTTTGTAGTTGTGTTCATTGATGATATCTTAATTTTTTCTCATGGTGAGACTGAGCATGCAGAGCATTTGAGAACAGTTTTACAGATTCTGAGAGATAATCAGTTGTATGCCAAGTTCAGCAAAAGTGAGTTCTAGTTATGAGAAGTTGGTTTTCTTGGACATATTGCCTCAGGCGAAGGTATCAAGGTTGATCCGAGCAAGATTTCAGCCATTGTTGATTGGAAGCCTCCTAGAAATGTATTAGAGGTTAGAAGTTTTCTTGGTCTTGCCAGATATTATAGATGATTTGTAGAGGGATTTTCCATGATAGCTACCCCGCTGACAAGATTGCTGCGAAAGGATGTCAACTTTGAATGGACTGAGAAGTGTCAATAGAGTTTTGACAAGTTAAAGGCATTGTTGACTAAAGCTCTTGTTTTAGTACAACCAGAACCAGGTAAGGATTTTGTGATTTACAATGATGCGTCCATGAATGGACTTGGTTGTGTACTTATGCAGGAAGGAAAGGTAATTGCTTATGCCTTTAGACAGCTAAAGTCACATGAGAAGAACTATCTGACACATGATTTAGAGCTAGCTGCCATTGTTTTTGCGCTGAAGATCTAGAGACATCATTTGTACGGTGAGAAGTGCCACATATTCACTGATCACAAAAGTTTGAAATATTTGATGACTCAAACAGATTTGAATTTGAGGCAAAGAATATGGTTAGAGTTGATTAAAGATTATGAGCTAGTGATCGATTATCACCCAGGTAAGGCAAACGTTATTGTTGATGCTTTGAGTAGGAAATATTTGTTTGCATTAAAAGCTTTGAACACTAGTCTAGCCTTATCAAATGATGGTTTTATCTTAGCTGAGTTGAGAGCTAAACTAATGTTTCTTGAAGAAATTTGTAAAGCTCAGAAAAATGACAGTGAGTTGTTAGCCAAAAGAGCTCAGTGTGAGTCGGATATAGAGTCAAATTTTCAGATCAGTTCTGACGGTTGTTTGATGTTCAGAGATAGGGTATGTGTACCGAAGAATGATGAGCTTATTCGAAAAATCTTACAGGAAGCACATAGTAGTTTTTTGTCTATTCATCCAGGTAGTACAAAAATGTATAATGATTTGAAGAAAATGTACTGGTGGGTAGGAATGAAAAGGGACATTTCAGAGTTTGTTTCTAGATGCTTGATCTGTCAGCAGGTAAAGGCCGAACATCAGGTACCTTTAGGTTTATTGCAGCCTATGCTAGTCCTTGAGTGGAAATGGGACCGAGTTACTATGGATTTTGTGACAGAATTACTGTTGACACCGAGAAAGAAAGATGCAGTATGGGTTGTGATTGATAAGTTAACGAATTCGGCTCATTTTATCCCAATTCGTATGGATTATTCACTTGACAAGTTGGCCGAGTTGTATATTTCAGAGATAGTCAGACTACACGGGGTACCATTATTAATCATTTCAGACAGAGATCCGAGATTTACTTCACGATTTTGGGAGAAATTACAGGAAGCTTTTGCACAAAGTTGAGTTTTAGTATAGCTTTCCATCCTCAGACTGACGGTCAGTTAGAGAGAGTTATTCAGGTACTTAAGGATATGCTTAGATGCTGTGTATTGGAATTTCAAGGCAGTTGGGAACAGTACTTACCATTAGTAGAGTTTGCTTACAATAATAATTATCAGACGAGTTTGAAGATGGCACTTTATGAAGCTTTGTATGGACGTAAATGTCGCACACCTTTGTATTGGATAGAGCTTAAGGAAAATCAGATTTACGGGGTTGATCTAGTTAAGGAAACAGAAGAGAAAGTAAAAGTCATCAGAGATTGCTTGAAAGTAGCTTCAGATAGACAAAAGTCGTATGCATATTTGAAGAGAAAAGAGATTGAGTATCAAGTTGGTGACAAAGTGTTATAAAAGTATCCCCGTGGAAGAAAGTTCTCAAATTTGGCAAGAAAGGCAAACTAAGTCCACGTTTTATTAGACTGTTTGAAGTAATTGAGAGAGTCAGACCATTAGCATATCGGTTAGCTTTACCGATTGAGTTAGAGAAGATTCATGATGTATTTCATGTGTCTATGCTACATCGTTATTGTTCAGATCCGTCACATGTGATTTCTCAGACTGAGGTTGAGATTCAGCCAGACATGACTTACGGTGAAAAACCGGTAAATATTCTAGCTCAAAAGGTAAAGCAATTAAGGAACAAAAGTATTGCACTTGTGAAAGTACTATGGATTAGACATGGGGTAGACGAGGCTACATGAGAGCCCGAAGAGGCTATGCAAAAACAGTACCCAAATCTGTTCACAGGTAAGATTTTCGGGGACGAAAATCCTTAAAGGGGGGAGAAATGTAACATCCTGAGATAGGGCCTAAACGGAACAGGGGTCGTGAAACCACAAATCTGAGGTAGCAAATTTTATTTTATTATCATTTTAAGGTCTATGGCATGATTGCATGATTGTGTGAAAATTTCGTTTAGAAATTTTATCGATAGAGGGTCCAATTTGATATATAGGACTAAATTGCAAAAGTTGTAAAATGTGTGTTCTAGTGCACAAAGGTACTAAGTACTTGTGAGTAATGGGTTTTTAAAGTGTAGGTCCTTGTATAGTAATTAGACCATTATACTAGTTTGGACAAAAATACCTAAAGGAAGATAAAACACCATAGTTTTTAATTAAGGGCATTTTGGTCATTTAGTTATTAAAATGAATTAAAAACAAAAGTAAAAGCCAATTTTTGTCCATCTTCAACCCCTTGGCCGAATTTCACATGAGGAAGACATAGCTATGGTTTTTCAAGCTTCCAAGCTCGATTGTAAGTCCGTTTTAGCCTCTTTTTAATGTTCTTTACGTTTTTGGAGTCCCGGTAACTTGATTAAGCTTATTCTAGCAATAATTTAACCTAGGGTTTATATTTGGGAAAATACTCATAGGTAAAATGTGTTTATTTTGATTTTTTATGGTAGAATATGAAGCTTGAAATTGTGTTAAATAACTTTTGCTAAGCGATTTTATGTGAAAACGAGTAAAACGACATAATCGGTAAAAATACCTAATATTCATAAGTACATGTTAGAGTGAGAATTTGATGTTGCCATAGAAGGGAAAAATGATCAGCATGTCATAAAACATAAGAAACTAGGATGAAGTTTAATTTCCGAGCCTTGGGAAAAAAGTGTAAATATGTAAAAGTTTAGGGGCAAAAATGTAATTTTGCCAAAGTTTGAGTCAAGGACTGTTTTAATAAATGTGAGTATTAAATAAGCTAATTTTTTTATTATAGATCAAGAAGAACGAAATCCAAAGTTAGACCGGGGAAAGAAAAAGATAGTGGACTAAATTGATATAGTTGATCGTATTTTGTTTCGAGGTAAGTTTGCTGTAAATAAATGCAATATTCTATTATTTTATATTAATGTTGTTATTTTCCAGCATGTGTATATTTATTTTATGAAACTATTCAAAGAAGACTCAAGCATGAATTGACGGAGAAGTAATTTTAGAAAGTCCCAGTTGAACCTTAGGAATGTGTAGGATACAAATGTCATGACATTAGGGTTTAAGGATACCATGTAAGACCATGCCAAGGCATGGCAATTGGTAAGGTTTCTAAGGCAAGGAAATCATTGAAGACCATATCAAGGCATGGCATTGATAGGTTACAATAAGGCAAAGGTCCCATGTAAGGCCATGCCAAGGCATGGCATTGGTGAGTTGATAAGGCAAGGATACCATGTAAGACCATGTTGAGACATGGAAATGGTAAGTTTAAAAAGGATACCACGTAAGACCATGACAAGTCATAGCAATGGTAAGGTACTCGTGTATCCTTAGTATTCCAAGTGGTTCAACGGGAAAATTTAAAGAGAATATCAAGGTAAGGTAAGGTAAGACGAGTTATACTAAAAAGGTAAGACAAGTTCATGCTAGAAGAGCAAAGGTAAGTATATAATGTTAATGTATGCCTGATAAGCAAAAAAAGTAAGTAAAATGTATTAATAAATTTAATTAAGTAAGTGAGTAAGTGAAGAAGTTTAAATATGTCTATGACAATTAATGAAGTTGCATTAAGTAGCATCATGCCAAATAGTAAGATAATTCTTATGAATGTTGTTATTTATTTGCATGTAAACTTACTAAGCTTAATGTTTACCCCCTTTATTTTCCTTCTTTTTATAGTTTTGTTAAGCTAACTCGGGGATTGTAAAGTACGTCGGAGGTCCGGGCACACTATCACATGGATTATTTTGGTATAGGTAGACGTTTCATTTTGAGTATGGCATTATAGCATCGTAGCCATTTTGTGTGTATGATCTTATGATATGGTTGATGAATGGTATGTAAATGCTTTATAATGATTTGCTGTTGGAATGGCTAATCAAGGACATGTTTGGTGTTATGTATGCCTAAATGCAAGTTATCCCATGAAAATCATGAAAAAGGTGAAATTAGCTTTAAAACAGAATCAGACAGCAGTAATAACATGAATTTGAAAAATCACTAAAAATAGTATAAATGTATTTAGATAGTGAATGAGATATAGAATTAAATCCTATTGAGTCTATATTCATATGAAAGAAACAGAGTAAATAAAAGAGTTGTATTTTATGAGATATTTAAATTTTGTTGAGACAGGGTCAGAGTGATTTTTGAATCCCCTGTTCTAAATTTAGAAATTCACTAAAAATTTTTCAAAAATAATTAGGAGTTATATATTATATGTATATATTCCTTATTGAGTCTAAGTTTAAATAAAATAAACGCATTGGTTATTTGAATTCTTTACAAGGAGAAAATTAATTCGTAGTGAACAGAGGTCAGAGCAGCCAAACACTAGAACAGGGGAAACTTTAACTAATAAACTATACTAATTGACTAGACCAAAAATTCTAAGAAAAATTTTTAAGAAGATAAATGAATCTAGTTTCAAAGAAAATTTACGGATTTGGATTTCAAGTTTCGTAACTCAAGTTATGATTTATTTAGTGACTATGACATAGATGGACAGATTATTTAAGAAAGATGAAATAAATTGTTTTGATTTGTTTAAGTGATCGGGAAATTTTTATTGATTCCGCTTTGTTCTCGAACCATTTCAATTTCATGTTTTAGGGTCTTGAGGACCCTTTTTAAGGACATATTGAATGAACGAAGCTAAATTAATTCTAAAAGTAAATTTTTAGGCCCCGAATTAGTAAGCTAAGTTAGGTAACGCCTCGTGCTCGACTCCGACGACAGTCTCGGGTAAGGGGTCTTACACTACATCTTTAAAATGTCAAAACAGAATGCTCAGAATTGATCATACAGCTTGGCACATGGGCGTGTGGCTTGGCCGTGTGACCCCTGCACCTACACACGGCTTAGCACACAAGTGTGTGACTTGGCCGTGTGACTTAAGTTAGAGAGTTACACGGCCAAAGACATGGGGTGTCCCTGGCCGTGTGAGCCACACGGCTTGTCCACATGTACTTGTGACCCTTGTACCTAGGAAAATTCTTGAAATTTCACAAAAAAAATTTTGAGTACCTGGATTCGTCCTGACCTGATTCTAATACACGATTTGGTCCTCGAGGGCTCATGTAAGGGACTATATTATTCTAATACCTAATTTTAATGCTTCTGAAATGTTTGTTACTTGACCTGTAAACTCTGGTAATGCTTTATAACCTTATTTCGGCGATAGATTTAGGTTAGAGTGTGACATTTATTGGTATCAGAGCTACAGTTTAGCCGATTCTCAGACTAACATAGCATATACAAGGTTAGCTATGTAACACCCCTTACTCATACCAGAGGCCGAGATAAAGTACGAGGCATTACTAGACAACCATACAAACATCCGACTAAAATGTGAGCGATAAGGTTTCATTTCAAAACAATTGCATCATTTTGTCCCTTATATGGGCTTCCGAGGCCCTAAGCATACATTTGAAGTGGTCCGGGACAGAACCGAAAACATATGAAAGACTTAAGAAAATTTTTGCATTTGGCCTCACATGCCCGTGTGGAGGCACACCATACGTCCATGTGGAATTCTGAATTTTTATTTTTCCAGTTCAAGGTGCAGTGGTTTTCACACGGCCTAGACACATGCCCGTGTCCCTAGCTCGTGTCACTCACACGGCCTAGACACGCCTGTGTTGTCGCCCATGTTTGAAAACCTGGACATTCTGTTTATGACGTCATCATTCATTTAGGGGCACATGGCCAAAGCACACGCCCATACAGGTTTGGTACAGCCTAGCACACGGCCAAACACACGAGCGTGTATGGTAATTTTTAGGGCACACGGACGTGTGTGTTGGCCATGTGACCCAAGTCAGAGAGTTACAGAGGGTCGGACATGGGATGGGACATGATCATGTGCTCCCATTTTGAATGTCCACAAGGCCTGCGACACGGGCGTGTGTCCCCTATTTTCAAAAAAAACTTCTAAGTGTTCTATGAGTTTTCAAAGTTATCGGTTTAGTCCCAAACCACTCTCAATGCATGTTTTGGCCTCGTAGGCTTGTATTAGGGACAGATTTGTAACATTCTGGTTTAGACCCTAGCCGGAACAGTAGTTTTTAGACCACGTAATTGATTCTGAAAAATAATTTAATTTTATTTTCTGTGTCTGTGATATGTGAATGTACATCAATGAAATTTCTGTGATTTAATTTGTCTGTTTCTGTGCTTAATTATGAAAAAGGGATTTAATTGCATAAAAGGTGAAATTAGCATTGTATCGCCCTGATTTTCAGGATTTTCGGGATTTTTCAGGTTTCTGGGATTTTAGGTAAATTTTGAAATTTTTGTGTTCTGAATATTGGAATTGCGTTTAAATGTGATAGTGGGCCTTTAGAAGGCCCAAGCCTAAGTTAAACGCGGTAAAATATCAAGGTTGGATTTTAAGTGAATAGGAGACTTGGTTAAGTGGGTTTTTAAGAAGAACTTCGTAAATTATGACACAAATAAGGCCTTGGTAAAGTGGTAAGGTTGCGCCACTAAGTTCCTAAAAAAAAATGGCGCCTGGGAAGGAATTAAAGGTCCAGGGTTCAAGTTGCAAGGTAGGCATATTGTTACTTTATAATTTTAGGCATGTGTCGGGCATGTGATCACTTAAGTGAATTTCGAGAAGGGCCTTAGGGAGGTTGGGCCGATTGTTTTAGTTGATATTAGGGTTAGGTTCTTTTGTTTTTCTGTATTGGAGAATTAGGGTAAGCCACCTGAAAGCTTTCATTGTCGTTCATCCTTTTTGAGTTCTCACAAAAGCTGAAAACGCAAATTCCTTCTCCTTGGTGTCGAGTTCTTCTTCCTCTCTTTTTCCTCCATTTTCTTTCTTCCTTTTTGCTTTTTCTTCTATTCGAAACCTTTTGATCACCTTACTCACCTCCTCTATCGATCCCATCCTCCACAAAACCTTCATAGCTGATCGCCATAAAAACCGAAATCTCGAAAACTCACTTCTTGTGCCGATTTCTCCAATCCAAAATTCTTCAGTTATTTTTGTTCCTTTTGATTAAATTTCATCTTCTCTGAACCCTTAGTATCTGTCGGCAACATTACTTCAAAGTTATAGCCTCATATCGTCATCTTCTTTATGACTTAAAAAGCCGAAGTACCATAGATTTAAAGACTTATAGCCGAAACTTTAGATCTCTTGGATTCGAGTTCTACTATTGTTTAGAGGATAGATCTGCATTAGATCTACGTAGAAATCATAGAGGAATAAGTGGTAAGTGCTCATCACCTCAGATCTAGTCTTATTTTACAATTTAGAAAAAGCCGAAGCCCTTAAAATTTAGGGAGGCTGTCGATTTGGGCATAGGGCTTTAAGGGTCTTTAACCGACGATTTCTTTTGGTGACTAGTGTCTTTTAGTGGTTGGATCGAAGGCTTGGATCTTTGAAACAACTAGACTTAGATCTAGTCATCGATTTTCGGCAAAAAGGTAAGATTCTAAAAGCTTTAGGTGCATGGTTCGAATATGGTAAGTGAATATTGGGATTGGTTATTGTGGTTTGCAATCTAAGAATTGTGGTAATGAATTGTAGGACATCATAAGGGATCTCAGTGGCAGTCGTCACGAAACAGGTGTGTATCAAACACCCTCTCATAGTTCGATTCGGCAAAAGCCGAAATACCGAAATTCTGGCATTTCGTGGGCTTGTGAGTGTGCGAGTGCTCAAAAGATGTTTAGAAATCATTTGATTTGAAATCGCAAAGTGGTAAGTTAGTAGTGTGTGAAATTTCGTGCACTTAGGTAATTGGACCTCGATAGGCTAAAACTGGGCCCAATGGGCTTACAGGCCCATACGGGTAAAATAATAAAAAAAAAAGCAACAAGTATGTTTGGTTAGACTGTAGAATCAAAACTGCTTAAACAGGTAAACTGGTCATAAAACTTGAATTAAATGGGCTTAAATTGCTAGTGGACACTGTAGGGCCCATTAGGGGTTTTAGGGCCCAATGGCTAAAATTGTGAAATTGAGATAAATAAATTACTGTGATGACAAATGGGCTAGTAAGGACCGTATTATTCATAAGAACCCTTAAAACAGATAAAATTACTGAAATACCTTTATAGGCGGAAAATTTACAAATTTACCCGTAGGAGTAAAATTACTGATATACCCCTAAGGTTAAGGTTGACCTGAAGCATGTTCGACTGTTACTATTTACTGCATGCCATGTTATTATTATCTGACGCATGGGACTGGGTTAGTGATGGAGGAAGTACTGAAAGTGGCTTGTCTACGTACTAGAAACTTTGCCTCAACTTACTGATATCTGAGCAGCAATGCTGCAACGGTGGAGTGCAGGGCTAGGTGGGTTGAGCTATTCCCCACATGGAATGTAGGGCTGGTACGAGTGGAGTGTAGCGGTTGGTCATAGGTTGGGTTGGGCTTGCATACACGAATATGTCTGTTCTGTTCTGGAATGGGCCCATGGGCCATACTGTTATCTGAAAAGGGGCTAAGGCCCGCCATCAGTGATCGAAAAGGGCTTCGACCCAAATACTCACTTGTTATCGAGAATAGGGCTTAGGCCCAATAGGCTTAAGCTGACTTGGGCTTTGGATGGGTTTTCCATACACACTGAGTTTCCCAAACTCACCCCTTTCTCTTCCATCCTTGCAGTGAGCCCTAGTTGGTGGACTTGGAGTCATGGGGATTCAGAGTAGCCACGAAGATTAAATTCCTGGTTTTTAAATAAGTTTCAATTAGCTTCCTTTTAAATTTCGCATTTATTTTTTATTATTTCTATTTTGGTTAAAGTTGTAATAAGGTCGCTCTATTATTTTTATTTTGGGTTTTTAAATTACTTAAATCATTTTCAACTCGGGATTCACATCACTTAAATTGATTCCTTAAAATTTGTTAGCTCTAGGGCGCGTTTTATAAAAGTTACTTATTTTCAAAATATCACGATAACCGAGCAAAGCTTCCGCAACGTAAATGTTTTCAAGGGAAATAAATATTTTAAATAGACTTGAACTTAATTTGTTGTTCATGGACAAGTAATAAGCTTAAAGTGTGGCAATGGATGTCTACATGTCTAGGATTAGATCATGGAAGAGCTAGGTATTTAAGCAGTCTAATTGATTCACCTCCTCTTTTCTTGAATCCTACCTGGTACGTAGTATCCATTCATTTTAAGCCATAACAAAGAAGGTTTGATTTTTTTTCGATACTTAACTGTTTTTAAAATAACATGTTCCTGCCACTACAAAGCGTTACAAGTATGAACAGTAAAAGTTTCTAAACATCAAGAAGGGTTTTTAATGAAAATATGGTTTTCGAAAAACACTTCAATGTGACACACCAGACTTGGCCATAATGTCTGGGCCGGTTTGGGGTGTTACATTTAGTGGTATCAAAGCCAAGGTTGCAACAACTCAGCCGTGGATCGGGTAAAAAAAGGTTTTCAAAACTTTAAGCCCAAAGAGGGTAATTTTGGAAAAATCTGACTTTTGAAAACAAATTTTCTGTTTAAAGGAGATAATATCCAAACTTGTTTTCTTTAAATCAAATGTTTGAGGAATGGATTTTAAAAAGGCCTAAATCTTTTGAGTTTGTCTGAAATCTGATAAGGTGGCACACTGAAGCCCCGGCACCAAGTCTGTAAGTATCTTTCTACTCTATATATATACTGTACTGTACTAAAAAAATACTGTAGATAGTACTGAGCCTTAGATATAGTACTATAGATAAGATAGTATTAAGGCTACAAAATTGAGACTGTAGGGTAAACTAAGCCCTAGGAAACTGAGATAGTAGCTAAATTGCGATTGCGCGAGAACAAATCTGAAACTTTATCTGTTTATAAGATATTCTGTAATAAAAAATTGAAATAGTAAACTAATGTCATAAAATTTGTAATCAGATAAATCGATATGAGTACGAGAGCTGCTCGGGGAAGAGGCCATGGTCGAGGCCGAGGTAGTACTCAAGCTGGATCTTCGTCTTCTGAACACATGCTAGCTGGTGAGGCACGACCACCACGGGTGGATGATAATGGGTCGTATGATCGGGCCGCAGGGGACGACGATCTGTCCTAGGCCATGTTGAGAGTTTTGGAAAGGGTAGCCGGAGCTAATGTCTGGCCCATGAATAGGGGGTCCATTTCTGAGTGACTCCGGGCCAACGGAGCGAAGGTTTTTAGGGGCGTATCTGGAGTAGCCCTAAATATGGCTGAGTACTGGCTGAAAGCCACGGAGCGTGTCATGGATGACCTAGACTGCTCAGTAGAGCACAAGTTAAAAGGAGCGGTGTCGTTGCTGCGGGACGAGGCGTATCAGTAGTGGATCACTGTGAGAGAAGGTCCCCCAGCTGAGAGGGTAACATGGGAGTTGTTCAAGTAGTCCTTCAAGGCAAAATATGTCGGAGCTAGCTATGTGGATGCACAAAGAAATGAATTCTTGAACCTGACCCAGGGTGGTAAGACCGTTGCTGAATATGAGGCAAAGTTTCTGCAATTGAGTCGGTACGCTAGTGGCATTGTCTCCACCGAATATGAGCGCAGTGTTCATTTTGAGGATGTCCTCAGGGATGAGTTAAGGGTGCTGATAGCTCCGCAGAGAGAGTGCAATTTTGCTGCACTGGTAGAGAAGGCTAAGATAGCCGAAGAGGTGAAGCAAGTCGAATGAAAGAATCGCTATAGGGATCGAAACCGATTCAAGAGGGATGCTGGACCAACTGGTGCTGCAAACCGAAATGTTAAGAGAGCTAGGACGGAGGAACCAGTTCGAGCAGTTCTGGTGAACACAGTTAGACCACAAGCTTATGGAGATTGTGGTAGAGTGCATCTGAGGGAATGCTGTAAGTGTACTGGGGCTTGTCTTCGTTGTGGGTCAAAGGAACATATGATCAGGGATTGTCATAGGAGGCCAGCCCAGACTCAAGTGGCTGAACAAGGGGCTGCGCAACCTGTGCAATCAGCGCGAGGCGGACCACCGCCGTCGAGAGGTCGTGGACAAGGTCGCGGTGGCAATGGCTATGGATGTGGGGCACCTGGCAGGGGTGCTGTTAATGCTGAGGCTCGTCAGCCAGCTTTGGTATATGCTGCTCATCACCGTGAGGAGGGTAACACACGTGATGTCATAATTGGTACATTTTTTATCTCTGGTGTACCTTATACTGCTCTGATAGATGTGGGGTCAACTCATTCGTATGTTACATGTGACATTTTTGGGGCATTGAGTGTACACTTTGAGGAGACTGTGTGTGGGGTAATTATGATAAGTCCTTTAAGTCACTCGGTTAAGGTAGAGAAACTCTTTAGGGAGGTGCCTTTAGAGACTCAAGGTAGGATTTTCTGTGGAGACTTGATGGAGTTACCGTTCAGAGAATTCGATTTGATCCTAGGGATGGACTGGTTGACCAAGCATAGGGCAACTCTGGATTGTGCAGCTAAGAGGATGGTGTTAAGGACTGTCAAGGATGAAGAGGTAATGATTATTGGAGAACGAAGAGATTACTTGTCCAATGTAGTGTCGGCTTTGAGGGCTGAGAAACTGATGCGTAAGGGATGCGAGGCATATTTAGCTTTTGTAAGCCAAGTTGAAACTGAGGATCGATCGTGGAGACAATCGAATCATAGAGAATTTTGAGATGTTTTCCCAGAAGAGCTTCCTGGATTACCTCTGAATCGAGAAGTCGAGTTTGGAATCGATTTGCTTCCTGGAACAGCTCCAGTGTCCATCGCACCCTATAGGATGGCACCGAAGGAGTTAGTGGAACTAAAAGCTTAAATACAAAAGTTGTTGGATAGAGGCTTCATTAGACCGAGTGTCTCTCCATGGGGAGCACCGGTCCTGTTTGTGAAGAAAAAGGATGGGACGATGCGTATGTGCATCGATTATCGCCAGTTGAACAAACTGACGATAAAGAACAAATACCCACTGCCTAGAATTGACGATCTATTTGACCAACTTAGAGGAGCTTCGATATTTTCCAAGATTGACCTTCGATCTGGATACCATCAACTAAGGGTAAAGGAAGTGAATATTCATAAGACAGCATTCAAAAATCGATATGGTCATTACGAGTTTCTGGTTATCCCGTTTGGGTTGACGGACACACCTGCAGCTTTCATGGATCTGATGAATCGAGTATTCCAACCTTACTTGGACCGATTCATGGTCATTTTTATCGATGATATTCTGGTATATTCGGAAACTGAGGAGAAGCATGATGAGCATCTACGTATTGTGCTGCAAGTGCTGAGAGAGAAGCAACTTTATGTGAAGTTTAGTAAGTGTGAATTCTGGTTGCGAGAAGTGACTTTTCTGGTTTATGTGGTTTCTGCTGAAGGAATTAGAGTGGATCCTCAAAAAATTGAGGCAGTTTTGGAATGGAAACCACTGAAGTCAGTATAAAAAATTTAGAGTATTCTGGGTCTGACACGCTATTACAGAAGATTTATAGAGGGATTTTCTCTAATTGCTGCACCATTGATGAAACTGTTAAGGAAAGGAGTAACATTTGTCTGGACTGAGAAACAGCAAAAAGCTTTTGACCAGTTGAAAAAGGTATTGACTGAAGCGCCAGTGTTGATTCAACCAGAGTCTAGGAAGGACTTCACTGTGTATAGCGATGCGTCGCATGTGGGGTTAAGATGCGTACTGATGCAAGAGGGTAAGGTGGTCGTTTATGCTTCACGACAGCTTAAGCCTCATGAAGCAAACTACCCTACGCACGATTTAAAGCTAGCAGCAGTGATCTTTACGTTGAAAATCTGGAGACATTACTTATATGGAGAAAAATGTATTATATACACAGACCATAAGAGCCTAAAGTATCTGTTGACTCAGAAGGAGTTAAACCTTAGGCAACGAAGATGGATAGAGTTGCTTAAGGATTACGACTGTTCGATTGAGTACCACCCAGGTAAGGCTAATGTGGTGGCTGATGCTTTGAGTCGAAGGGTTGTTGCTGATTTGAGAGCCTTGTTTGCACGTTTGAGTCTGTTCGATGATGGAAGTCTGTTGGCAGAATTGCAAGTGAGGCCTTCTTGGACTGAACAGATTAAAAAAAATAGTTGAAGGATGATTCGTTAGTTTTTCAGTTTCGGCAAGTTAAGAACGGTGAGAATGAGGATTTTGGACTGAATACTAATGGAGTTCTGTGCTTTCGTGGAAGAGTTTGTATTCCGGAGGACCCTGAATTGAGGCGGTCAATTCTAAAAGAGGCTCATGGTGGACCTTGTGCTATGCATCCTGGAGGGAAAAAGTTATATCGATACCTGCGAGAAGTGTACTGGTGGCCTGGACTAAAACGAGAGGTGACTGAATTTGTTGGGAAATGTCTGATGTGCCAACAAGTTAAGGCCGAGGACCAATTGCCTTCTAGATTACTGTAACCGGTGAAAATTCCACTATGGAAGTGGGAGAGAGTAACTATGGACTTCGTGAGTGAGCTACCTTTGACACCCACCAAGATAGATTCTGTGTGGGTAATTGTGGATAGGTTAACGAAATCTGCCCATTTCATACCTATTCGTACTAATTACTCACTGCAAAAGTTGTCCAAGTTGTATGTGGCGGAGATAGTGCGACTGCAATGGGTGCCAGTGTCGATTATTTCTGATCGAGACCCTAGGTTTACATCTCAGTTCTGGCAGAAGTTACAGGAGCCGTTGGGTACACGATTGGATTTCAGTACTGCTTTTCATCCTCAGACAGATGGACAATCGGAAAGGGTTATTCAAGTTTTGAAGGATATGTTAAGAGGTTGAATCATCGATTTTCGTGGTAGATGGGAGGACTACTTGCCATTGGCGGAGTTTGCGTACAACAAAAGCTACCAAGCAAGTATTCAGATGGCTCCATATGAGGCACTTTATGGGCGAAGATGTCGTACGCCTACGTGTTGGACAGAAATGGGTGAACGACAAGTGCTTGGACCGAAATTAGTGGCAGATACTGAAAGTAAGGTTAAGTTGATAAGAGATCAATTAAAGGAGGCATCTAATAGGTAGAAGTCGTATGCAGATCTAAAGCGTAAGGAGATTGATTTTGCTGTTGGGGATATGGTTTTCTTGAAGGTTTCACCTTGGAAGAAAATCTTGAGGTTCGGCAGGAAAGGCAAACTGAGTCCGCGATTTATAGGGCCTTATCGGGTTCTTAAACGGGTAGGGCCAGTAGCATATCAGTTAGAGTTACCACCAGAGTTGGACAGAATCCATGACGTCTTTCATGTGTTCATGTTGAGACGATATCGATCGGATACTTCACATGTTGTGCCAGTGGAGGAGATTAAAGTCAAGACTGATTTGACCTTTGAGAAGGAACCCGTGCAAATTTTAGATCGAGAGGTTAAAGTTTTAAGAAGGAAGTCGGTTCCGTTGGAGAAAGTACTGTGGCGCAATCATGGAAGGGAAGAGGCTACTTGGGAGTCAGAAGAGACTATGCATCAACAATACCCTCAATTATTTGGGTCAGGTAAATTTCGAGGCCGAAATTTCTTTAAGGGGTGTAGAGTTGTAACGCCCTGATTTTCGAGATTTTTCGGGTTTCTGTGACTTTAGGTAAATTTTGAAATTTTGGTGTTCTGAATATTGGAATTGCATTTAAATGTGTTAGTGGGCGTTTAGAAGACCCAAGCCTAAGTTAAACGCGGTAAAATATCAAGGTTGGATTTTAAGTGAATACGAGACTTGGTTAAGTGGGTTTTTAAGAAGAATTTCGTAAATTGTGACACAAATAAGGCCTTGGTAAAGTGGCAAGGTGGCGCCACTAAGTTCCAAAAAAAAATGGCGCCTGGGAAGGAATTAAAGGTTCAGGGTTCAAGCTGCAAGGTAGGCATACTGTTACTTTTTAATTTTAGGCATGTGACGGGCATGTGATCACTTAAGTGAATTTCGGCAAGGGCCTTAGGGAGGTTGGGCCGATTGTTTTAGTTGATATTAGGGTTAGGTTCTTTTCTTTTTCTGTCTTGGAGAATTGGGTTAGCCACCTGAAAGCTTTCACTGCCATTCATCCTTTTTGAGTTCTCACAAAAGCCAAAAACGCAAATTCCTTCTCCTTGGTGCCGAGTTCTTCTTCCTCTATTTTTCCTCCATTTTATTTCTTCCTTTTTGCTTTTTCTTCTAGCCGAAACCTTCTGATCACCTTACTCACCTCTTCTATCGATCCCATCCTCCACAAAACCTTCATAGCCGATCGCCATAAAAGCCGAAATCCCAAAAACTCACTTCTTATGCCGATTTCTCCAAGCCAAAATCCTTCAGTTATTTTTGTTCATTTTGATTAACTTTCATCTTCTCTAAACCCTTAGTATCTGTCGGCAACATTACTTCAAAGTTATAGCCTCAAATCGTCATCTTCTTCATCACTTAAAAAGCCGAAGTACCATAGATTTAGGGACTTATAGCCGAAACTTCAGATCTCCTGGATTCGAGTTCTACTATCGTTTAAAGGATAGATCTGCATTAGATCTACATAGAAATCAAAGAGGAATAAGTGGTAACTGCTCATCACCTCAGATCTAGTCTTATTTTACAATTTAGAAAAAGCCGAAGTCCCTAAAATCTAGGGAGGCTGTCGATTTGGGCATAAGGCTTTAAGGGTCTTTAACTGATAATTTCTTTTGGTGATTAGTGTCTTCTAGAGGTTGGATCAAAGGCTTGGATCTTTGGAACAACTAGACTTAGATTTAGTCATCGGTTTTCAGCAAAAAGGTAAGATTCTAAAGGCTTTAGAGGCATGGTTCGAACATGGTAGGTGAATATTGGGATTGGTTATTGTGGTTTGCAATCTAAGAATTGTGGTAATCAATTGTAGGACATCATAAGGGATCTCAGTGGCAGTCTTCACGAAACAGGTGTGTATCGAACACCTTTTCATAGTTCAATTCGGTAAAAGTCGAAATGCCGAAATTTTGGCATTTCGTGGGCTTGTGAGTGTGCGAGTGCTCAGAAGAAGTTTAGAAATCATTTGATCTGAAATCGCAAAGTGGTAAGTTAGTCGTGTGTGAAATTTCGTGCACTTCGGTAATTGGGCCTCGATAGGCTAAAACTGGGCCCAATGGGCTTACGGGCCCATATGGGTAAAATAATAAAAAAATAGGCAATAAGTATGTTCTGTTAGACTATAGAATCAAAACTGCTTAAATCGATAAACTTGTCATAAAACTTGAATTAAATGGGCTTAAACTGCTAGTGCACACTGTAGGGCCCATTAGGGGTTTTAGGGCCCAATGGCTAAAATTGTGAAGTTGAGATAAATAAATTACTATGATGAAAAATGGGCTAGTAAGGATCGTATTATTCATAAGAACCCTCAAAATGGATAAAATTATTGAAATACCTTTATAGGTGAAAAATTTACAGATTTACCCCTAGGAGTAAAATTACTGATATACCCCTAGGGTTAAGATTGACCTGAAGGCATGTTCGACTGTTACTATTTACTGCATGCCATGTTATTATTATTTGATGCATGGGACTTGGTTATTGATGGAGAAAGTACTGAAAGTGGCTTGTCCACGTACTGGAGGCTTTGCCTCAACTTATCGATATCCGAGCAAATCTGCCGCAATCTGTGGAGTGTAGGGTCAGGTGGGTTGAGCTATTCCCCACATGGAGTGTAGGGCTGGTACGGGTGGAGTGTAGCGGTTGGTCATAGGTCAAGTTGGGCTTGCATACACGAATATATCTGCTCGCGTTCGAATGGGCCTATGGGCCATATCATTATCTCGAAAAGGGGCTAAGGCCCGGTTCATCAGATTCGAAAGGGCTTCGCCCAAGACTCATCAAGTTATCGAAATAGGGCTTAGGCCCAATGGGCTTGAGCTGACTTGGGCTTTGGATGGGTTTTCCATACACACCGAGTTTCCCAAACTTACCCCTTTCTTCTTCCATCCTTACAGAGCCCTAGTTGGTGGACTTGGAGTCAAGGGATTTAGAGTGGCCACGAAGATTAAATTCTGGTTTTTAAATAAGTTTCAATTAGCTTCCTTTTAAATTTCGCATTTATTTTTTATTATTTCTATTTTGGTTAAAGTTGTAATAAGGCCGCTCTATTATTTTTATTTTGGGTTTTTAAATTACTTAAATCGTTTTCAACTCGGGATTCACATCACTTAAATTGATTCTTTAAAATTTGTTAGCTCTAGGGCGCGTTTTATAAAAGTTACTTATTTTCAAAATGTCACAATAACCGAGCAAAGCTTCCGCAACGTAAATGTTTTCAAGGGAAATAAATATTTTAAATAGACTTGAACTTAATTTGTTGTTCGTGGACAAGTAATAAGCTTAAAGTGTGGCAATGGATGTGTGCATGTCTAGGATTGGATCATGGAAGAGCTAGGTATTTAAGCAGTCTAATTGACTCACCTCCTCTTTTCTTGAATCCTACCTGGTGCGTAGTATCCATTCATTTTAAGCCGTAACAAAGAAGTTTTGATTTTTTTTCGATACTTAACTATTTTTAAAATAACATGCTCCTGCCACTACAAAGGGTTACAAGTATAAACAGTAAAAGTTTCTAAACATCAAGAAGGGTTTTCAATGAAAACATGGTTTTCGAAAAACACTTCAATGTGACACACCAGACTTGGCCATAATGTCTGGGCCGGGTTTGGGGTGTTACAAGCATGCTACATGTTAAATGTATGTATTTGAAATGGCTTTGGACTAATAGGTCCTTATATGGTTATTTGACCATGTAATGTATTAAATGACTTTGTTAGACATTAGTAAATGGTTTATTATTGTTTAAATGCAAGGGTATTTTAGTAAAAGGTTTAATATATGTTGTTTAATAAAAAACAAAACATAAATGGCCATGCAAAATTTACCTCTTGGCTGATTATGAAGGAGAAAAAGGAAAGCCATTTAAGCATTTTTAGATTCGACACTTGCATGCTTAAATTGTAAGTTAATTCGAGTTTAATTTTTGATAATTTCTATGTTTCTGTGATCGTTGCTTCGTGTTCTTCAAAACCCATATATGAATTATTATTTCTGTTGAGAATTCTGAAATGTGCCATTGATGATTATATGAGCTTTGTAATGTTTTTATATGGATTATGAAAGATATATGTGAGATTATTATGCTTTCTTCTTGAATTTTCGATGGAATAGAGATATTTGGGCTAATTTGTGAAAATGAGGTCTTGAAGGACTAAATCTGACTTAAATATGTTATTTGGGCTTGTATGAAAGCTATGTATATTTTGCCAAGCTATAATCTTGGTGAATTTTGCATATTTGTGATTTTGTGAAAGATGGACTAAATTGTCAAAGTGTGAAAATGTAAGGGATAAAATGCAAAGTGCCCTAAATATGTGTTCGCGGATTATTTTGAATGAAATGAATGATTGAATGGTTGAATTTGAATTGAATTAGATCAGGAACAAATAAAATCGGACTTAGATCAAAAGAAGTCCAAAATAGTTGAATAGTCAACTCGTTTCTGTCTAAAATCCGTACGAGGTAAGTGAAATTACAATTACGTGTTAAATTGACTAAATTCTATATTGTAATCTATATTGGACAGCCTTGAGAGCCTGATGAATAAATTTTGAGTAAACTCAGATAATATGCTAGTATCTAAAAAGCTCTGTACGTTTCTAAAATAACATTGACATTGATCTGAGATATCGTGTAAGACTATGTCTGGGACATCGACATCGTATCTGATTCCGTGTAAGACCCTGTCTGGGACAGAGGCATCGATACTGAATTACATGTAAGACCACGTCCGGGACATCGGCATTGTACTCGTTTATAAGTATCTATATCATTTCTGAACCGTTTGATGATAGAGTACGAGATATGGGAATGAATATAGAGTACGAGATATGGGAATGAATATATGAAATGTATAATCTATACAGGTACATTTGTATCGTACTAAATTTCTGAATATGAAAGACTCTGTTTCTGCGAAATAATGAATGCAAAGTATGTATGAAATCATGGAAATGAAGCATGACATGTATACAAGCAAATGAGCATGGTTAAGCTCATGAATTACTCTGTGAAAGGGCTATGAATTCTTACTACTGACTTTTACTTTATATGCTTTAATAGTTAGACAAATTGTATTTGGCTTACTAAGCTCTTTGTAGCTTACTCTATGTGATTTCTATCTGTTTTACAGTTATCGTAGCTATTGAAGGCCCGGGGATAGTCGAGGATTGTCACCATACTATCGTACTCTTTTTGGTACTTTTGAAAGTGTAAATTTTTGAAGTATGGCATGTATAGGCTAGAATGCCTATGTATTTAAGCTTTGAAATGTAAATATGTTATGCCATGAGAGTTGGCTAGCAAATGATATGTTTGCGCATAATTTTGATAATTTGGTTGTGATGCCAAATTGTGTGTGCTTGTAATGGTTATATAGCCTTGTATGTGGTAGTCATTCTGAAATATGCCAAGTTGAGGAAATGGTAAGTTTAAGCATGAGTTAGAAAGTGTCATAAGTGAGCTATGAAATGAGCATTTTGGCATGTTGTTGTAATAAGATTTTAATGTGTTTTGATATGGATTTGAATATGTTACTGAATAATGATGATTTAGTTATAATGAAGCATGTTTTGAGCATGGAATTGCCTGAAATGTTTGGTATAAATGTTGTTTAATATTGCTTGTAGGAATGACCCAAAAAGGGGTGCCAAATTGGCTTAAACCAAGCCTACATTGTGCCACACGGTCAGGGAACATGGGCGTGCCTCGTGGCCTTGTATGCAAAGCAGTAACCTCATAAGATCACATGGTTAAGACACATGGGCGTGTCATATGGCAGTGGGCTTAAGTCAGTAGCTAGCTAAGTATCACATGGCCATAGCACACGGGCGTGTTTGTTGGCCATGGGTGAAAGTCAGTATGTATGCCTTGTTTTGGCACGGCTGGTTCACATGGGCGTGTTTGGTACCCGTGTGAGACACACAGCCTGGTCATACGGGTGTGTGACCTCAATAGAATTGAAAAATTTTCTAAGTTCTAAAATTTATGAATGTGTTCGGTTTAGTCCTGACTGTCCTTAAAAGTATGTTTTAGGTCTCGTAGACCATCATAAAGGATGAATTGTCGATGATTGCCTATGTATTAATGTTATGTGATATTTGGATTCTGAATTAGTCTAAAATGTTCTGTTTATCTAGTAATGCCCCTTACCTATTCTGGTGATGGTTACAGGATAGAGTTGTTACATTTTATTGTTATCAGAGCTACAGTTTAGTTGGTTCTAGGATTACCATAGCATATGTGAGTCTAGCTATACATGCCATATTTATGAAATGTGATAGTATGGTGAATCCTGACATTGAAATGTGTTTTATATAACAAATAGATTTCGATAGAGCTGTAGTTGATGATGTTGAAAGTAATGCGCCTGCTCCCGCGTAAGGGACACTGCAAGCTGATTCTCGACTGACTACGAGTTGCCATGATGGTAAGGCTAAACAAGCCTTCTATCAGATGATGACTAATTGGTTCACCCAATATATTCGAACCAATCTGGCTGTACAACAACCTCCACCCCCAGTTAATCCTTCTCAAATTCCTGTTATGCCCTTAGTGAATCCGATTCAGTTAAGTAGACCACCAATTGATAAGATTAGAAAGTATGGGGTTGAAGAGTTTCGAGCTACAATGAATGGTGATGCTGAAAGTGCCAAATTCTGGTTAGAGAATACAATACGAGTGTTTGATGAAATGTCTCTGAATCCCGAGAAATGTGTAAAATGTGCCATTTCACTTCTGAGACATACGGCGTACTACTAGTGAAAACCTTTAATATCTGTGGTTCCGAGTGAACGGGTTACCTTGGATTTCTTTCAAGCTAAATTTTGGAAGAAATACATTAGTCAGAGATTCATTAATCAGAAATGTAAAGAGTTTATCGAGCTTAAATAAGGCCGTATGTCTGTTACTGAATACGAACGTGAATTTGTGAGATTGAGCCAGTATGCTTGGGAATGTGTATCAAATGAAGCATTAATGTGCAAAAGTTTTGAAGATGGACTAAACAAAGATATCCATTTGTTAGTTGGGATTTTGGAGATTAAAGAAATGGTAGTGCTCGTTGAGTGAGGTTGTAAAGTTGAAGAATTAAGTAAAGAGAAAAGAAAAGTTGATTCTGAAGCTAAAGATGTTAATAAGTGATCTTCGAGTAGATCATTTCAGTCTGTGTCAAAGAAATTCTGAGATGATCATAGCCGTTCAAAGGCTAAGGTAGGACATTCGAATTGAGATCAAGCTAGATTGCATTCAAATTTAAGAGCTCCTGCTACTTCTGTTGGAAGTGTCGGAACTGTCCGATCTGAGAAATCTGAATCTAAATACTGTGGTAAAAGACATCCGGGAAATTGTAGATTGAATGACCAAGCCTGTTTTCAATGTGGATCTCTAGACCATTTTGTAAGAGATTGTTTTGAACCTGCTAAGCAAGAGAATGTACAGAATTCGAGACCAAGAAACACCTCAGCTAGAGGTAGACCTCCCAGAAATACGGGAAATGTAAGTGGTGGTCAAAGAGCTACTAGGGATTCTGCTGTTAGATCTGAGGCCAGAGTACCTGCCAGAGCCTATGCAATTTGAGCTCGTGAGGAAGCCTCGTCTCCAGACGTGATTACTGGTACTTTTACTCTTTATGATACTTTTGTGATTGCATTGATAGACTCTAGAACAATGTGTTCTTATATCTGTATGAATTTAGTGCACAGTAAGACTTTGCCTGTAAAGTCTACTGAATTCGTAATTAGAGTATCGAACCCCGTAGGAAAAAGTGTCTTGGTTGATAAAGTCTGTAAGAATTGCCCGTTATTGATTCGAGATATCTGTTTTCCTGCTGATCTGATGCTTTTGCCTTTCAATGAATTTGGTATAATTCTGGGAATGGACTGGTTAACTTTGCACGATGCTATTGTGAATTGCAAACGAAAAGTTATTGATTTAAGGTGTAAGAATGATGAGATAATTCGAATTGAGTCTAGTGATCTGAATGGACTACCAGATGTGATATCTACAATGAAAACACGAAAATATGTGAAGAAAGGCTGTGAAGCCTACTTAGCTTATGTGTTAGACTCGAAAGTGAAGGAAAAGAAAGTTGAATCTGTGCCTGTTGTCTGTGAATTCTCTGATCTGTTTCCTGAAGAACTATCGGGTTTGCCTTCGATTTTAGAAGTCGAGTTTGGTATTGAATTAGTACTTGGTACTACTCTGATTTCGATAGCTCCGTATAGAATGGCTCTGACCAAGTTAAAGGAATTAAAATCTCAGTTGCAAGAATTGACTGATCGAGGATTTGCTAGACCGAGCTTTTCACCATGGGGTGCTCCTGTTCTGTTTGTGAAAAAGAAAGATGGCACAATGAGAATGTGTATGGATTATTGTCAGCTTAACAAAGTAACTATAAAGAACAAATATCTTCTACCCAGAATTGATGACTTATTCAATTACTTGAAAGGTGCTACTGTGTTTTCAAAAATAGATTTGAGATCAGGCTATTATCAGCTGCGAGTAAAAGACTCAGATATTCCGAAGACTACTTTCAGAACAAGGTACGACCACTATGAATTTTTAGTTATGCCTTTCAGATTGACTAATGCACCTACTATCTTTATGGATTTGATGAATAGAATTTTTAGATTGTATTTAGATTAATTTGTTATGCTATTCATTGATGATATATTGATTTATTCAGGTGATGAATTTGAACATGCCGAGCATTTGAGAATAGTGCTACAGACTCTACGAGATAAACAGTTGTATGAAAAGTTCAGTAAATGTGAGTTCTGGTTGCGAGAAGTTGGTTTTCTGGGCCACATTGCTTCAGCATCGAGTATTCGAGTTGATCCTAACAAAATTTCTGCTATTCTGGATTGGAAGCCTTCGAGAAATGTTTCTGAAGTCCGTAGTTCTCTGGGACTTGCCAGTTACTACAGACGATTCGTAAAAGGTTTTTCAATGATTGCGACTCCGTTGAAAAAATTGCTCTAGAAAGATGTGAAGTTTGAGTGGTCTGAAAAGTGTTAGAACAATTTTGATCGGTTAAAAGCTCTGTTAACTGAAGCTCTGGTACTTGTGCAACCTGAATCAGGTAAAAAATTCATTGTTTACAGTGATGCTTTGTTGAACGGACTAGGTTGTGTTCTGATGCAAGAAGGAAAGGTTATAGCTTATGCCTCGGGACAACTAAAATCGCATGAAAAGAATTACCCGACCCATGATCTCGAATTAGCTGCTATTGTGTTTGCTTTGAAAATCTGGCGTCACTATCTGTTTGGTGAGAAATGTCACGTGTTTTCTAATCATAAAAGTCTGAAGTATTTTTTGACGTAAAAATATCAAAATCTACGATAGAGAAGATGGTTAGAATTGCTAAAATACTACAAAATTGTGATTGATTATCATTCGGGTAAAACAAATGTTGTTGCTGATGCTCTGAGTCAAAAATTGTTATTTGCTTTGCGTGCACCAAATGCTCATTTGGTTCTGTCTGATGATGGTTCAGTTTTAGCTGAATTAAAAGCAAGACCTTTGTTCTTACAACAGATTATCGAAGCTCAGAAGGTTGATAATGAGATTTTAGCTAAACGATCTCAGTGTGATGTAAAGTCTGATTCAGATTTCAGAGTGGATAAAAATGATTGCTTGAGATTTAGAGATCGAATTTGTATTCCAAGAAATTCAGAGTTGATTTAGATGATTCTGAGTGAAGCTCACAGTAGTTGTTTATCTGTACGTCCCGGTAGTATGAAAATGTATAATGATCTAAAGCAGCATGATTGGTGGTCTGGAATGAAAAGAGATGATATCTCTGATTTTGTTTTTAAATGTTTGATCTGTCAGCAAGTTAAAGCTGAACATCAGGTGTCATCTGGGTTATTACAACCGATTATGATTCCGGAGTGGAAATAGGATCGAGTGACCATGGATTTTGTTTCGGGTTTGCCCCTGTCTCCGAGAAAAAAAGATGCAATTTGGGTTGTAGTTGATTGTTTGACGAAGTCAGCTCATTTTATTCCGATTCGATTTGATTACTTACTCGATAAATTAGATGAGTTATATATTTTTGATATCGTGAGACTGCATGGTGTGCCATTGTCAATAGTGTCAGATAGAGACCCGAAATTTACATTGTGATTTTGGAAGAAATTGCAAGATGCTCTGGGTATTAAATTGCATATTAGTACTGCTTTTCATCCGCAAACGGACGGTTAATCTGAGCGGATTATTCAAATACTCGAGGATATGTTGAGATGTTGCATTCTTGAGTTTGATGGCACGTGGGAACAATACTTACCTTTGATTGAATTTGCTTATAATAACAGTTTTTAGTTGAGCATTAAAATGGCACCATACGAAGCTTTATATGGTCGCAAATGTCGTACACCTTTGTATTAGTCTGAGCTCAGTGAGAATAAGATTTACGGTGTTGATTTGATAAAAGAAATCAAACAGAAAGTCAAAGTAATTCGAGATAGTCTGAAAGCTGCCTCTGATCGTCAAAAATCTTATGCGGATTTAAAACAAAAAGATATCAAATTTGAGATCGGTGACAAAGTGTTTCTAAAATTTTTCCGTGGAAGAAACTATTCCAATTTAGTAAAAAGGGAAAGTTGAGTCCGAGGTTTATCGGGCCGTATGAGATTATCGAGTGTATTGGGCCAGTAGCATATAAATTGTCGTTGCCACCAGAGTTAGAAAAGATTCACAATGTGTTTCATGTATCGATGCTTCGACGATACAGATATGATTCTTCGCATATAATTTTCCGTCTGATATTGAAATCCAATCTGATATGACTTATGAAGAAAAGTTGATCTGTATTTTAGCTCGTGAGGCTAAAGAATTACGAAATAAGAAAATTTTGTTAGTCAAAGTGATGTGGCATCGACATGGTATTGAAGAGGCTACGTGGAAGCTTAAAGATTCAATGAGATAACAATATCCGAATCTATTTAATGGTAAGATTTTCGGGGACAAAAATCCTTAAGGGGGAGAATTATAACAATCTGGTTTAGACCCTAGTCAGAACAGTGGTTTCGAGACCATGTAAGTGATTTTAAAAAATATTTTAATATTATTTTCTGTGTATGTGATATGTGAATGCATATCTGAGAAATTTCTGTGATTTAATTTGTCTGTTTCTGTGCTTAATTACGGAAAAGGGATTTAATTGCATAAAAGGTGAAATTAGCATGCTACATGTTAAATGTATGTATTTGAAATGGCTTTGGACTAATAGGTCCTTATGTGGTTATTTGACCATGTAATGTATTAAATGACTTTGTTAGACATTAGTAAATGGTTTATTAATGTTTAAATGCAAGGGTATTTTAGTAAAAGGTTTAATATATGTTGTTTAATAAAAAAACAAAACATAAATGGCCATGTAAAATTTACCTCTTGGCCGATTGTAAAGGAGAAAAAAGAAAGCCATTGAAGCATTTTTAGATTCGGCACTTGCATGCTTAAATTGTAAGTTCATTCGAGTTCGGTTTTTGATAATTTTTACATTTCTGTGATCGTTGCTTCGTGTTCTTCAAAACCCATGTCTGAATTATTGTTTCTGTTGAGGATTATGAAATGTGCCATTGATGATTATATGAGCTTTGTAATTTTTTTATATGGATTATGAAAGATATATGTGAGATTATCATGCTTTGTTCTTGATTTTTCGATGGAATAGAGCTATTTGGGCTAATTTGTGAAAATGTGGTTTTGATGGACTAAATTGTGAATTAAATATGTTATTTGGAATTGTATGGAAGCTATGTATATTTGGCCAATCTATAATCTTGGTGAATTTTGCAATTTTGTGATTTTGTGAAAAATGGACTAAATTGTCAAAGTGTGAAAATGTAAGGGCTAAAATGCAAACTGCCCTAAATATGTGTTCATGGATTATTTTGAATGAAATGAATGATTGAATGATTGAATTTGGATTGAATTAGATCAAGAACAAAGAAAATCAGACTTAGATCGAGGGAATTCCAAAATAGTTGAATAGTCGACTTGTTTCCGTCCAAAATCTGTACGAGGTAAGTCAAACTACAATTACGTGTTAAATTGACTAAATTCTGTACTGTAATCTGTATTGAACTGCCTTGAGAGCCTGATGAATAAATTTTGAGTAAACTTAGATAATATGCTAGTATCTGGAAAGCTTTGTACGTTTCTAAAATAACGTTGACATTAATCTGAGATATCATGTAAGACCATGTCTAGGACATCGGCATCGTATCTGATTTCGTGTAAGACCCTGTCTGGGATAGAGGCATCGATATTGATTTACATATAAGACCATGTCTGGGACGTCGGCATTGTACCCGTTTATGAGTATTTGTATCATTTTTGAACTGTCTGATGATAGAGTACAAGATGGGAATGAATATATGAAATGTATAATCTATACAGGTACGTTTGTATTGTACTAAATTTCTGAATATGAAAGACTCTGTTTCTGTGAAATAATGAATGCAAACTATGTATGAAATCATAGAAATGAAGCATGACATGTTTACAAGCAAATGAGCATGGTAAAGCTCATGAATTACTCTTTGAAAGGGCTATGAATTCTTACTATTGACTTTTACTTTATATGCTTTAATAGTTAGACCAATTTTATTTGGCTTACTAAGCTCTTTGTAGCTTACTCTATGTGATTTCTGTCTATTTTACAGTTATCGTAGCTACTGAAGGCTCGGGGATAGTCGAGGACTGCCACCATACTATCGAACTCATTTTTTTACTTTTGAAAGTGTAAATTTTTGAAGTATGGCATGTATAGGCTAGAATGGCTATGTATTTAAGCTTTGATATGTAAATATGTTATGCTATAAGAGTTGGCTAGCAAATGATATGTTTGTGTATAGTTTTTATAATTGGAGTGTGATGCCAAATTGTGTATGCTTGTAATGGTTATATAGCCTTGTATGTGGTGGTCATTTTGAAATATGCCAAGTTGAGGAAATGGTAAGTTTAAGCATGAGCTAGAAAGTGTCATAAGTGAGCTACCAAATGAGCATTTTGGCATGTTGTTGTAATAAGATTTTAATGTGTTTTGATATGGATTTGAATAGGTTATTGAATAATGATGATTTAGTTATAATGATGCATGTTTTGAGCATGGAATTGCCTGAAATGTTTGGTATAAATGTTGTTTAATACTGCCTATAGGAATGACCCAAAAAGGGGTGCCAAATTGGCTTAAACCAAGCCTGCATTGTGCCACACGGTCAGTGAACACGGGCATGCCTCGTGGCCGTGTATGCAAAGCAGTAACCTCATAAGATCACACGGTTAAGACACATGGGTGTGTCATATGGTCGTGGGCTTAAGTCAGTAGATAGCTAAGTATCACACGGCCATAGTACACGGGCGTGTCTGTTGGCTGTGGGTGAAAGTCAGTATGTATGCCTTGTTTTGGCATGGATGGTTCACATGGGCGTGTTTGGTGCCCGTGTGAGGCACATGGCCTCAACAGAATTGAAAAGTTTTCTGAGTTCTGAAATTTATGAATGTGTTCGGTTTAGTCCCGACTGTCCTTAAAAGTATGTTTTAGGTCTCGTAGACCATCATAAGGGATGAATTGTTGATGATTGCCTATGTATTAATTTTATGTGATATCTTTGATTCTGAATTAGTCTGAAATGTTCTATTTATCTGGTAATGCCCCTTACCCGTTCCGGTGACGTTTACGGGATAGGGGAGTTACAATATTGATTGAGATTGAAAGATAACTGTAAGAAATGTGAAAATGTATGCAAAGTGAATGTTTAATTGTTTTATAAGTCAGGTAATGCTCCGTAACCCTATTCCAGCGTTGAATACGGGTGAGGGGTGTTACAAATAATACTATTATGTCTATCATCCGAAGAATAATAAAATGTACAATGATTCGAAAAAGATATATTGGCAGCCCGGAATGAAATGTGATGTTTTTGAATTTGTATTTAAATATTAGATATGTTAGCAAGCTAAAGCTGAACATCAAGTACTGATACCTTCAGGATTGTTATAGCTAATGTCGATACCAGAACAGAAATGGAATAAAGTTACTATGAATTTTATATGGGGATTACCCATGTCTCTGAAAAAGAAAGATTCTACTTGGGTAATTGTTGATCATTTGACGAAGCTTGCACATTTTATTCTGGCATGAATGGATTTCTCACTTAATAGATTGTCTGAATTATCTGTTTCTAAAATTTGTTAGATTACATGATATGCTAGTTTTCATTTTTTCTGATTGATATTCACAATTCATATTTCGATTCTAGAACAAGTCACAAGAAGTTTTGGGTACGCGGTTACATATTAGTACTGCATTTCATTCTTAGACAAATGGTCAATCTGAACATGTGATTCAGATTTTTGGAAGGTATGCTTCAGTGCTATGTTTTAGAATTTGAAGGCAATTGAAAGAGAAATATTTATAGTTAACCGAATTCACATATAATAACAGTTTCCAGTCAAGTATTAAAATGATATCGTACGAGGCTCTGTATGATCATGAGTGTAAAACTCCATAGTATGGAACTAGGCTTAGTGAGAAAAAAAAATATGGAATTGAATTGATCTGATCCATGAAACCGAAGAAAAAGTGAAAGTGAGTCGAGATAGTTTTAAGGCAGCTTCTGATCATCAGAGATTTTATACGGATCTTAAATGAAAAGAAATAGAGTTCCTAATTAGTGAAAAAATATCCTTGAAAATTTTGTCATGGAAGAAAGTTTTTTGAATTAGCCGTAAAGGCAAATTAATTTCGTGGTTTATTGGACCATATGAGATCATTGAAAAGAATCGGACTTGTTGTGTACCGATTTGCATTATTGCCAGAGCTTGATAGAATTCACAGTACTTTTCATATGTCTATGTTACAATGGTATCGATCAGATTTGTCACATGCTATTTCTCTGATAGATATTGAAATTCAGCTTGACATGACTTACAATGAGTGACTGATTGAAATTTTGGGCATGTAAAGTGAAAGAAATGAAAAATATAAAGGTAGATTTAGTGAAAGTTCTTTGACAATGATACGATACAAGAGAAAGCTACCTGGAAACTAGAAGAAATTATGAGAAAGTAATATCTGAATCTCTTTATTGGTAAGGTTTTCGAGGACAAAAATTCTTTAAGGGGGGAGAGTTGTAACAGCCCATTTTCAATAAAATCAGAACAGTGGTTTCGGGACCATAGATCCGAGTCTAGAAAAAAATTATTTTAATACTATTTTATGATCTGCAGTATGATAATAATATTGTATGATAATAATATTGTGTGAAAATTTCGTAAAGAAATTTTATCCATATACATGTTTAATTTGATAAAGGACCAAATTGCACAAAGTGCAAAAGTTGAGTTCTAATATCTAAAGAGATTAAATAGCCATAGAAATTTAAATTGGAGGTCCTTATATGAAAATTATACCATTAAAAATACTTAGTTGTTAAGGATGATGATTCATCCATGGAAAATAAAATTAAAGAAAAGAACAAAATTGGAAAGATAAAAAAATAAAGATGATAAATAATAAAAGGATGAAAATATCATCATTTTCATCTTCCCCAAATATTTTGCATGGAAACCCTAGGAAAGAGAAAGCAAGCTTTCTTGGCCAAATTAGATGTGGATAGACCAAATTTGGAGTTAGAACGAGGAAAAGAGAAAAATGTCGGATTAGTAAATTTTACATACACGAACATTTGTCGAGATAAGTTCGTGTACCTAAATTGTGTATATTTATATGCTTGAATTAGATATTTTGTATGTGAATTGTATAAATATTATATATGTATGACATTAAAAACATATCTGACAAAACCCGATAAAAGATAATGTCCGATAAATGATAAATGACAAAAATGTTACTTTTATGCTTGAAATAAATGTTAAATGTGCTTATTTAAATATTGTGAATATTATAAATGTATGAAATAATTACATGCCTAATAATACCTGAAAAATGTTGAATCTCGTTTGAATAAATGAAAGTCGATGAATACGTGATTTCCCGTATTTGAATGTGGTCCTGCATATGTTGTAGACAGGATTTAGCTCAGACGAGTAATCCTGATATAACCCTCTCGAGCATCCTGATATATAGTTCTTGCGAGCATTCTGATCGATAGTGATTTGGCATGTGTTGCGCTCTACCGCAGCTCTTTGTGAGCGTCCTGTTTATTGATCGGTTGTGATTCCTACATATGTTGCGGACACAAATGCAGCTCTGTGTGAGTGTCCTGTTATGTGATCGGTTGTGATCCTGCATACGTTGTGGACACAAATGCAGCTCTTTGTGAGCGTCCTAATGTGGCTCGCTTGAACTTCCTGTTACCTTTTCCGGTGCTCCCTAATATTATCTCTTCGGAGATATCTGATAAGCTCTATGAGCTTCCTGAGTAAAACTCGTATGAGTTTCCTGATTAGCCTGGATAAGTGTCCTGTTACATGGCTACATGGCCCATCTCAGCATCCTGATATGTGGCTTAAGAGTTTGCTCCATGGTTATGTACCCTAACGGGTACCCTTGAATATGAATTGACAGATCTTGATTTGTACACCTCGAGTGTACTACCTGTGTATCCATCGATATTCCAGATCAATTCAACGGGAAAAATGATGACATGAGAAGATATTAATAGAAAATGAATTACTACATGTATCTGCCTGAAATACATGAAAATGATGATGCATGATATATGGAAATATGAGATGATGATGTCTGTACATGGAATTTATTTGATGAATATCTTCATCCATGATTATAGATTTGTATTTCAAATGATTTAATGAATAAAGTTTCGATATGGAATAATCTGAGCTCGAGACGAATTATTATGAAATTGAACTTGAAATATAGGGATATGATTTGTACATGTTACATGAATACATGATGTGAAAAGCATATGAATATGGAAATCTGATTATTGTTGAGCCCATATATGTTTCTTGATGTTATAGTGGAATGTATAACTAACACGGGTGATGAGGATATGTGTTAGGGCTTGTGATTCAGTTGACTGAATATGCCTTGTATGTTTATATCGAATTTAAATGAATGGTAAGTTTATTATCATGTTATACGAACTTACTAAGCATAATATGCTTACTCTGTTTTATTTTCCCCTGTTTTATAGTAATTCGGAAGCTCGTTGGATTGGAAGTATTGGCGGAGATCACTTACACTATCCATCGGCCCATCTTGGTTTATATGGTAAATTAATTATGACTATAATGGCATGTATAGGTTAATTAGCCAATGTTGGCATGTAAATATTTAAGTTATTACTAGCCATTGGAATGGCTAGTGATGGGCATATATAGTATATGCTTGAAATGGTTGATTGATAAAAATTATATTGGCATATTGATGATCAAATTAAGTTAGCATATTTGGTAAAATATGTATATAAGTTAACATGGTAATTTAAGTAAATCTGTATACTTGGTTATACGAGGTATAATATCATGTATATGACTTGGATTTTAAGTTGGTTTAAATGACCTATATTGACTTGTGAATTTGTTAAAGTGTTGGTATAGGTGGATGACAATCTGGGTGAAAATTGTGGCTTGGAAAATAGCCTATTTTCATCCACACCAGCAGAGACACGGACGTGTATCTCAGTCGTGTGTGACACACAGCTTAGCACATAGGCATGTGCCTTGCCGTGTGTCCTCTGCATCTTTAAAATGTCAAAATAGAATGCTCAGAATTGATCACACGGCCTGGCAAATGGGCATGTGGCTTGGCCATATGACCCCTGCACCTACACACGGCTTAGCACACAGGCATGTGGCTTGGCCAAGTGACTTAAGTTAGAGAGTTACACGGCCTAAGACACGGGCATGTCCCTGGCCGTGTGAGCCACACGGCTTCTCCACACAGGCATGTGAACCTTGCAACTAGGAAAATTTTTGAAATTTCACAAAAAAATTTCTGAGTACCTGGTTTAGTCCTGACCTGATTCTAATACACGATTTCGGCCTCGAGGGCTCATGTAAGGGACTATATGATTAAATTTGATTGAAATTTGATTTGAATTTTAAATGCTTGTGAAAGGTCTGTTACTTGAGCTGTAAACTCCGCTAATGTTCTGTAACACTGTTTCGGCAACGGATTCGGGTTAGGGCTGTTACAATTCATCAATGGCAACATCTAAATCTTTGACAGTTTCGAAAACAAAGGTACAAGTTAGCTGGATCTAGTTGTAATGATATCAAATACATAAAAATTACAAGAAACTAGTTTAAAAATTATACCATGCAAGCCTAAAGGAGAAGACCGAAGCTCAAAAATCCCCTTCCATGGAGGTTTCGGTTGTCCAAAAAAGAAATAAAGATGGTACCACTTTTGTTTTATGATTTTTCTATTTTATTATATCTTTTATCAATTATAATAAATATTAGAAAGTATAAAACAATGAAATTCACCTCATAACCGTCCCACATAAAAACAAATGGTGTATTTACCATTTAAATCCTTCCTTTTATGATGTTTAAGCCATTTAATTTATAAAATTCACTTATAACAAAAGTTTTCCATCTTTTACAATTTAGTCATTTTTCTTAAATTAAGTAAACCTTCAAATTTCTTTACCAAAATTTAATATGACCCTAATTTAACTCCGTAAACATTAACTAAACAATAAAACGTGACCTCAAATATCAGAATTGCGGTCCTAAAACTACTATTTTTGACACTACTGAAAAACGGGATATTACATTCACATAATGTTAGTGCCAAAACTTTCAATTAAGCTATTCATAAACCATGATAGTTCAAATCAAAACAATTCACTCTTTGATATTTAAATACATAACTCTGTCACCAATATCGCATTCACAAATCGTGCAATTCATACATATAACTATAAACTTTTCCTTCATTTCAATATTATTACAAACAACTTCTAAACACATAATCATTAATTATCCAATTTCACCACTTAACATCTTCATATTCATCTAAATATATCAATACGAAATATTTATGAATTCAATAGCAACTTACCTTAACAAAATAGATAATCAAAAGGATAAATTACTAGTTCTGGATAACTAAATGCAAGATCACATTGTATTAGTATATAATAATATATAATACATAATTGATACTTTACAAAAGAACTAACCAAATTTTATCAATTACCATATTTCAATGTACTTATCAACCTTTATACACAAGCATTTCATAATGCTATTTACCACATAGTAGTAATTCATACGTTCAAAAGAATTGAGCAAATAAATAAGTTCTAAGTCAATTAATACATAGCCCGATGAACAATAGTAACTTGACTTAGATACTCAGGTAATTACACCATACTAGAGGCATCAAAGCTGAGTAACAGAGGCACTGAAGTGCAGACAGAGGCACAAATGTGCAAATAGAGGCACCGAAGTGCAATCCCGTACAAGCGCGCATTCTAACCCTATTGGCATGCAAATCATATCCTGATCGATTACTACGTTCAAATGGACATTTAAACTGAATTCATTACATTAACAAAACTAGAGGCACTTCAACAATATATGTACATATACTGTATATCTATTCCATCCGTTCCGAGATAATATCATTCATATTTCACAACCATTTCTCAACTTTCGAATAGTACAATTTTACTTTATACTTAATTTTATACAATTCATAATTAAATTTCATTACTAAATATTCAATCATAACTCAATTTAAAAAAATAACAAACAACATAACTTATAAACATATAAACTTATTCAATAATTTTATGAACTTACCTAATATTTGCTAATGGTTGACTCACAGGGACTAATCCACTATTTTCCCCTTTCCTTGGCTATCGTCCGTACGAGTCAAATCTTTATCTATAATAACTAAATTCAATTCATCAAATTCAAATACTTATTTCAACTTATTTTTATGCATGTGACCCTTAAGTTTTCACTATTTACACATTTTCCCTAAACTTTTACATTTTTTTAAATTTAGTCCCTAAACCCGGAATTTTTAAATTTATTAAGATTTCAAAATTTCCCCATGCTGGCCGAATTTCTTCACAAACTAGGACAATCCATATTCCTTGAAATTTCACAAAATTCCATGTCAATTTTAACATTTAATCAAATTAGTTCTTTTAACTAAAAACTATCAAAAATCACTTTATAAAATTTTCCTAATTAACAACCAACACTTCAAATTCATCATTTAGCATCAATAATAACAAAGATTCATCAATGGAAAAACCTAAAATCATTAATAGTTTCGAAAATAAAAGTACGTGTTAACTGGATCTAATTGCAACGATCTAAAAAACATACAAATTATAAGAAACAAGTTCAAATTACACTCACGTGCAAAATTTTCATATTCCTTGAAATTTCACAAAAATTCCATGTCAATTTTAACATTTAATCAAATTAGTTCTTTTAACTAAAAACTATCAAAAATCACTTTATAAAATATTCCTAATTAACAACCAACACTTCAAATTCATCATTTAGCATCAATAATAATAAAGATTCATCAATGGAAAAACCTAAAATCTTTAACAGTTTTGAAAATGAAAGTACGTGTTAACTAGATCTAATTGCAACGATCTAAAAAACATACAAATTATAAGAAAGGAGTTCAAATTACACTCGCGTGCAAAAATTTTTGCTTGGTCGAAAGCTCCCAAGAGTTCATCATTGGTTTTTGTCTAAAGGTAGAGGATGGATGATAATGGTAATGTTTTCATTAATTATTATTTCTTTATGTTTTATCACTTTTAACCTTTATTTACTTTAATAATAACATATAATTTAGATTTAAAAAAATAAAGCATCAACTGTCCACATTATTTTATTATGGTTTAATTACCATACAAATCCTCTTTCTTTAATTAATTAAACCATTTAAATCATTAAAATTCAATAGCGATCAAATTTTACATATTTTACAATTTAATCCTTTTTAATTAATTAACTAATTAAACAATAAAATTTTCGGTCCAAACCTTCACATGCTAAAATAATAACTCCGTAAATACTGAATAAAATATTTATGAGCTCGGTTAAAAGAACGAGGTCTCAATATCTCATATTCCAAAACCACTTGACTTCTGGAACAACCACTAACAATTAACTATTTATTTAATTAACTAAAACTCATCAAATTAAAATTCAATATAAAATTATTGTTGATTCATATAATTTAAATACTAATTATTACAGATTTACTAATCGAATTTGTGGCCTCGAAACCATTATTTTTGATACCAATGAAAATGGACTGTTACATTAAGGATGATATAAAGGTAGGATTTAAGAATTGAGATAAAAAGTAAAGAGCTGTAAAGTATAGTATGCCCAAGAAAGGAGAATTTTGAAGAAAGAAAGATAGTAGCCTCAGCATTAGGATGTGCAAAATAACATATGCAACATAGAATGAATGAAAAATGTATTCTAAAGATAGTAGCCTCAGCATTAGGATGTGCAAAATAACATATGCAACATAGAATGAATGAAAAATGTATTCTAAGGTTTCACTCACTAAGTTCTTACAAACTTACAGAAGTTGTTTCTATTTCCAGGTCTGTAAAGGAATGTACGTCGAGAGACAATGCCAAGGCTACAACAAGGAAGTGGAATGCTAGGTTGTTATTCATACGGAGGAAAAGACAATGCCAAGGCTACAACAAGGAAGTGGAATGCTAGGTTGTTATTCATACGGAGGAAAATAAGTGGCGTGTCAAAATATGCTTATAAGTTCATTAAGTAGTATCTCAAAAGGTACCCAATAGACTAAGAGATAAAGTAAGAAAGTCTGAAGTTTTATTGAGTTGAAATAATAACAATACATTGTAATTTTACAAGAAAATCTATAGTAACCATAGATAGTCAATTGTACATAGGATAAATGTAAGTGTAACCATACAATGTGCACCAATAAGAGATTATGTTATAGAAAGATAGATGTTTACATCAATGAATAAGAAAGAAAAATTTCAAGTTGCATCTGTAAGAAGAACATAACACCGGAGATTCGGATCCGATAGATCGAGCAGAGTCAAGGGTGTTACAATATTAATTTAACTATTTAATTCACGTATAAATGAATCTAGAGCATGTATTATGATTGTTGTGAAACAAAATCAAGAATTGTAATATTAAATTTTTTTTGGCCCCAAAGGAAGGTGATATATATATTTATAAAACCCAAATTTAGTAATAACCATCAAATCGAACCGAACCGAACCGAATCGTGATTATCGATTTTGGATATTTAAATTTTTATTCTATACAGTTTTGATTTCAAAAACAAAAAACTAAATAGAACGATTTGATTCAATTTTTGTTCTAAAATCAAACTCAACCGAGTCGAATCAAATACACATCCAGCAGTGATAGAATTTAAAAGCATTTCCATAACTTCAATAAATTGAAGTGTAGGCGAATGGTTGGGGTTAATTTTAGGTGATAGGTTGCGAGTTTGATCTATTGGTAGGTCGAGATTTTTTTATTTTTTTTTACAATTAAGAAAACATTTTAGAAAGAGAAATTTAGAAGAGAATCGTGAAACAAAAACGAGAATGTTATATTTATAAACATAGTAAATATAAATAATATAAAACTCATCTTTTAATAAATATTAGAGTCCCAATAAATATCAAGTTTCTTATTTTGATGGATATATACTTTATAACAATAAAACATTTATAACATGCAACATATCCTTTATTATACTATTTTTTAATAATAACTATTTTATTTTTACTATTTAAATTAGTTCTAAAAGACTGGTAAATAGGTAGTATTCCTAGTTTAGCATATTATTTTAGAATCTTTCTTTTTTATTTTCGAAATCCGTCCATTCTAAGAATATTTTCTCCCAAATTTGAACTTTACTCCTTTGAATGCTTATATTAACACCTGTTTTTGGTGATATTAAACGGAAAAAAGCTCACCTGTTTTTGCTGATATTAACACCTATGAATTAAGAAATCTAATAACTCCTTTGAATGCTATCTCCCCCGATATTCACCACTATCAAACGTTCAAGTTTCAATCAATTCCCTTTCCTTTTACATAATTTAATGTTTAATTCATCAGGTCAGGCACTGACATACAAATTATGTAGCAGCATGCGTTTATAATTTCATAATTTAGACTGCAAAAACTTCATAATATTGGGTGAAGTGCTCAATTAACAGCATTACAAGCCCGCCGAATCTCTCCTTCCGAACCTGTTTTGGCCCCAATATTTCCCATCTTCACCATTGCTTCAGCGAAATCCTGATTGAAAGAAGCAGCAGAAGAGGTTATATAAGAATCCACTATTTGCCTCGTCATCCTGTCATCGTAAAGCCTAGCATCCGATGCTATCACTGCATTCCCCTCTCTAATGTTGCGCAAAATTTTAACATCGAATATGTTTTGAGTCGACCAATCAAGAGGTATTCGGACATTCACATCTCCATTGAAGGGACACTTATCTTTGAGCTGGGGCAGGAACCCAGGGTTGATTGCTGGATCTGAACCTCCCCCTGGGGTGAAGTTGTACAGCCTTTTTTGCATGAAAAAGCAGGCCGTCGCACCAATTGTATGTGAACCTGACATGTATTTCAGCCCCTATAAAAAAAATCCGAATCGAAATCCAAACCATTTAAGTCATTAAGCACATACCACCGCTTAGAAGAACAAGATCCTTATCAGAGAGACCCTTTTCCTTGAACTTTGATTTCAGAACATTGATTGAATCATCAACATCAGGCAAATTCTTAGCTAGAGACATCTTGGAGACCCGTCCATCTCTGCGCCCAGTTGGAACGTCGTAAAATGGCCCATTGACCTGCAAAAACCGACACATGATGAGGCAAAAGGAAATTAAAGCTGTACGTAAGTGACTTTTTGAGTTTACCAAGGAAACAGCATCTCTTGCAGCCAAAGAAACGATATCAGCGCAAGAAACAATTCCAGGGCAAAGATTTTCCAACCGGGCTTTGGCGCTGTCTATGATGTCAAAACCAACAACTCCCAAGTTTCCTTGTGCTTTGAGTTCACCATCCTCATCATTTCTTATAAGTATCGACCCATCACATCCCTGAAATTCAATATTACATTAGAAATTAAGCTTCATTTTGTTTGCAGGGAGATAAACAGAGAAGAAGCAAGAAGATGTAGAGACTTGAACAAAGCAGTCGTGAAAATGAAGCCTTAGCAAGATTGCAGCATTCCTAGGATTGTCAGCCACTGCTTTCTGAACAACCTTGCGGATTATAGACTCTGCATTTGGGCAGGTTTTGGAGTAGAAACCAACTCTTAGTTGGCCTTGTGAAACAACTAAAACTACAATATTTGAGATAATAAGTGAAGCCAAAATCAGGGCAATTTGAGTATTGCCTTTCTGCATTTTGGAATATGGTGAGTGAAGCCAAGAGAGTTGGAGGTTATAATAAAAGAAAGGAAGGAAAGAGTGTTTTCCAAGAGAAAGCTTAATCTTCAATATGGCAGTTGAAATTGTGTCCTACTTACTCTCGTTTCATTCCCCTTCTCAATAATTGGAATTAAATTAACTAATCATACTATCAAGGGTGGAGGGATTCAAGAATTATGAAACCCACCTCAATTTGTTGATTCATTTTTTTTTTATTTAAAGAAAAGTGGTCAATATGTTTTCGAATTCAAATTGTAGCACATACTACTCTTCTCTATTCTAAATTAGGCCCTTTTTATGTTAACAAAATTTATATATAAATTAAGAAAGAGAAGTTTTATGAGAATATATCACCTATAATTAGGTGTATTACAATCGTGCAATTCACTTATTTGGAAAAAAAAATGATGCGGATAACAAATGATAGTTTTATTTTAGGAACTGATGGATAGTAATATATTTAATTAGGTCTATTATCCTCCCCGAATTTTTGAAATTTTAGTTATTTTTTTTTCAACCCAAGAGTTTAGTCTTATTTTTTAATATAAAAATCAAATTAATAATATTATTAATTGAATTTTTTTAAATCCGGATGCCTTGTAATTAAACATTAATTTTAATTCAAATTTTTAAATATTAAAATGTGACATTCAAATTTAACAAGTGCTATCAATTGGATTTTAATTTTTAGATCAAATAAGGGACTAAATGCCTAGAATTTAAAAGGGGACTAAATTTTTAAAGTTTTAACAGCATAGGGACCAAAGAATAATTAAATCAATTAATTATCAATTTAGATAAACAATTTCAAAGAAAAAGAAAGAAAAGGAGAGTGAAGTGAAGAAGAGAAAGGTTAAGAAAAAATATGTTACATGTGTATATTTTGTTCGGACGAATAAAACTAATGAGATAATTTTGTTAAAAATGGAAAAAGAAACGATTCACTTTTTCCAATTATATTTAAAATAATTTACTTAAATTAAGAAAATAAAAATGTTATTTCACATCTTAAATAAATTTATTTTCATTTTCATTTTTATCAGGAAAATAATGAAAAATAAAAATTAAGGATGTATTTGTTAAACTAAAAAAATTAAATTTTCAATTTTTATAATTGAATTTTATTTGCACTGAATATTTTGTATTGCTTGATATATTAGTAAAAATTAAGCACTCAATATAATTATTTTGGTTGATAATAGCAAATCTTGATTTTTGAATATTTATTATTTCATAATTTTAATTTTATTAATATGGTGTTATTTATTTTGAATAGTTTTGTATAAAAGTTAAAGATAAAATTTAAATATTTTAATTTTTAATAAAATAAGGAAATAATTTATTTTAAAAATAAAATTAACTTAATATTTTTCACATTAAGTAATATGTAACTATCTACTTACTTATCATATTCAATTGTTTTTAAATATTATGTTAATTAAAAAGTTAATAAACCATCTGACTCTACTAACAAAAACTAAATCTTATGAAAATTTTTATTGATTTATCAAACTTGTTTTTTTTAAAAAAAATTATGTCTTACTTTTTTAAAAAAAAATTCAACGTGATATAGGTAACATATAGAATCAAATAAGGAAAGCAATTAGAAAATGAAGAGTATAGGGGTGACTGAAGAAGTGAATGAGATGGTGAATAAAGGAGAAGCTACTAGAAATTGAAGACTATAACGTCCTCTACTTTTAGGTAAATTTGAGCATCAGCTTATCTTCATTGTAAAGTAATACTTGTTTTTCCTTTATTTCCAAAACTGATACAGACACAGAAAAGCTTCCCTTGCAACATTCACCCACCTTATTATCATTTTCTGGATGTAACGGTTACAACTTAGAGGTTAGTTACGGATATTGTTGCTTTTTTGTTTGAAAACTTGAACACATTTTTTTTTCTTCTTTCCATTTTCCCCTCTTTCTTTTATTTCATCTGACGACAGAAGTGAAGACCAAATTTCTTCTTTTGTTTTTTAGTTTTTTCTAGGTTAATAAAGTTGAGTCCATCTTAAACTAATAAATTGTGTATTTTTAGTGTCGTAATTGTTTAATTACTTTTCATTGGAGTTAAGCTAGTGAGATGTTTGGCTAAGAAGTGTTGAGCTGGATAAGAATAGACTTGCAACATCAAAGATAATTTATGAGGGTGTTAAAATTTACACTTTGAGACCTTCTCTATAGTTAAATCAATAAATACTAAATATTGTTAAGAGATTTAGAGATATTTCGGTAGAATATGTGTAGTGTGAAATTACCTATGTGAAAATGTAATTGATCCTTTTATATTTAAGGTGTCCTTGGAATCTCTAGTTTCATGACAGTGGGCGATGACTAAGGATTAACTATTCTTTCGTGGTGATTGGTGGGGATTGAAGTCATACTCGTGGCAATGTTACTCAAGCAATGTGTTTGTTGATCTTGCTCCTCGACCATGGTAGTACTACAGCAAAACAAGTTTTTAGTCGCAATTTTTTTGCCCTATAGCAGGGCTTATAAGCGCCGCTAAAACAATTTGCGGCATTTTGATAAGTGCCACAAAAAATGCCACTATAGATAACGCCGCTAAATTTTGTGGCATTTATGTGTAAAAGCGCTGGTATAGAACATGACCTTTAGTGGCACTTTTACCAAAAACGCCGCTAAAGAATATGACCTTTAGCAGCACTTTTACCATAAACGCCACTAAAGAACATGACCTTTAGCGGCGTTTGCGGTAAAATGCCACTAGCTTTAGCAGATTTTACCAACCCATTTTCATTCATATAAAACCCGAATTGTCAACATAATTTCTTATAACATCTGTAACAACCCATTTTTCAATAAAATCGGAACAATGGTTTCAGAACCACAAATCCGACCCAAAATATATTTTATTTTTATTTTTCCATATGACCCGTAATATGATAGAAATGACGTGTGATAATTTTGATATAAAAATTTTTATCGATTTAGTGCCTAATTATGAGGACTAAATCGCATAAAATGCAAAAGTTGAATTCTAGTAGCTATGAGGATCAAATAGCTATGAAATTCAAAACTTAAGGTACTTATATGGTAATTAGACCATTAATAAAAGTATGTAGATTTTTATGGTGACTCACCCATGGAATTATAGAAAAAGACAAGGGACTAAATTGGAAATACTAAAATACTTAATTAATTAAAAGATGAAAAGAAATTATATCATCTTATTTTCATCATCTTCAACCTAAAAACACATGGAAACCCTAGGAGAGAGAAAAGAAGCTTTCAAGGCCTAATTGGGTAAGTTTCTTTGTAATGCCCCGTACCCGAGACCGTTGCCGGAGTCGAACACGAGGTGTTAACAGACTTAATTCATTGCTTAAACAGCTCAAACAATTTAATTTTAAAATTTTTAGTCAAGCTAGCAATCTGCATCACAGTCGCTTAAAAATTCATATCTCGAGTTATGAAACTCAAAATCCAATTCCATAAATTTCTCCTGAAACTAGACTATTATATCTATTTACTAATTTCTTTCTAGAATTTTTTGGTCTAGCCAATCAGTACAGTTTATTAGTTAAATTCTCCCCTGTTTTAGGGTATGACTGCTCTGACCTCTGTGTATTACGAATCAAATATCTCCTTGTAAAGAGTTTCAATGACTATGCCGTTTGTTTTTATTAAAACTAGACTCTATACGGAATCTGTACAAATAAAGTATGACTTCTAATTATTTTTATACAATTTATGGTGAATTTCCAAAGTCAGAACAAGGGATCCAGAAATCACTCTGGCCCTATTTCACAAAAATTCAAATGTCTCATAAATTATAATTCATACACCTGTTTTGTTCAATCCATATGAAAATAGACTCATTAAGCTTCAATTTCATAACTTACTCATCATTTAATTCCATTTCTACTATTTTTAGTGATTTTTCAAATTTACATCACAGCTGCTGTCAAATTCTGTTTTATGACAAATTTCACTTTACTAAGGATTTTCATGGACTAAATATCATTTTAAACATACATAACATCAAATATGACTTAGATTAGCCATTCCAATGGCTAATCATTTAAAAACCCTTTTCTTGCCAAATCATAGCCATATCATAAGATCAATTACACAAAGTGAGTATTTTGCCATACATGCCACATTCAAAATATATAAGCCATTTTACCGATTTAAGCCTTCGGATAGTGTGAATGAGTCTTCGACCTATCCCGATTCTCAAGCCGGCTTGTCAAAACTACAATGAAAGAAAAGGAGGGAGTAAGCATAAATTCTTAGTAAGTTCACATGCAAATAGCAAGTAACATAATCACACAATCCTACATAAAACATCATTTACATTTAATATCTTTCTACGATTTCATCTTACCAAGTTTTCAACCCGAGGGTTTAAGCACATACCTATCAAAATTTCTCATTTACCACACTTACCAACATGTCACCTTTGTTTTAGGCATTCTCCTTATTTTCTTAAGATCCACCCGTTGAACACATCGGAATATAATTCGAATACACGGAAAGTTTGTACATAAGTGCCACATATGTAGCCAAGCTACCATGTACCCCGCCCATAAGTGAACTCGGACTCAACTCAATGAGCTCGGGCATTCGCATCCATAAGTGAACTCGGACTCAACTCAACGAGCTCGGATGCCTAGTTACATCTCACGAACTCAGACTCAACTCAACGAGGTCAGACATTTGCATCCATAAGTGAACTCGGACTCAACTCAACGAGTTCGGATGCTCAACCATTCTAGTGACATGTCACTTGTATTCTAATCTATTCCTAAGGTTCAAATGGGCTTTTTTCCTCGATTACACATCTCTGCCGTCTTCCACGGAACATCGAAACCGATACTCGGTAGCAATTCATAATTTACATATTATTCAATAATAACCATAAAGCATAATATTTCATGATATTAATCATCATATCACATAAATAACATTAAATTACTTAAAATGACAATTATGTTACTACATTTACACATGAACTTACCTCGATACAAAATATTAACAATCAAGCCTATTCCTCGTAAACTTTGTTTTTCCCTCGATCACGACTTGAATCTCATTTCTCTTGATCTATAATGCCAAATTAATCTTATTTAATACATACATTCATCAAAACAGCCCCAAATACGAACTTTGGTAAAATTACCATTTTGCCCCTAAACTTTTTGCAAAATTACACTTTTACCCCTAGGCTCGGGAATTAAACTTCAACCTATTTTCTTATGTTTTATGACATGCTGATCATTTTTCCCTTCTATGGCAGCATAAATTTCACACTCTAACATGTACTTATGACTATTAGGTATTTTTACCGATTAAGCCCTTTTACTCGTTTTCGCTTAAAACCGAGTAGTACAAGTTGTCTGACATAATTTAAAACCTCATATTCTATCATAAAACACCAAAATACACAAATTTCACCTGTGGGTATTTTTCCAAATATGAACCCTAGGTTGAATTATTGCTAGCATAAGCTAAATCAAGTTACCGGGACTCTAAAAACGTAAAGAACATTAAAAACGGGGCTTGGAATCACTTACTATGGAGCTTGGAAGCTTGAAACAAACCCTAGATATGGAGAACCCTTTTATTTTCGTCCTAATGAAGAAGATGGACATATTTTGCCATCTTTTTCCTTTTTTTACTCTTTTAATTACCAAATGACCAAAATACCCTTAATACCTTTCTTTGAAAATTTTCATGTACAAGCCCATTTTTGTCCAAAATTTAAGAAATTGGTCAAATTGCTATTTAAGACCTCCTCATTAATATTCCAAAATAATTTCATACTAAAAACTTCTAGAATGCAAGTTTTGCAAGTTATTCGATTTAGTCCCTAATTTCTACTTAAGCACTTTATGCACAGAATTTCGTCACGAAATTTTCACACAATCATGCAATCATATCATAAAAATTAAAATAATTATAAAATAATTATTTCTATCTCGAATTTGTGGTCACGAAACCACTATTCCGATTAGGCCCTAATTCGGGATATTAGAACTCTCCCCCCTTTAAGGATTTTCGTCCTCGAAAATCTTACCGGTAAACTGGTGTGGGTATTGTTTTCTCATAGTTTCTTGAAGTTCCCATGTAGTCTCTTCTACCCTGTGCTTTTGCCACAATACTTTCACAAGAGCGACACTTTTATTTCTTAGTTGTTTGACTTCTCGAGCTAAAATCTTTTGAATCAACTCATCATTTTTCGGTACACAAATCCAATTTTTAAACATCAAGCAACCATCAAAACCGATTCTGAAATCTGAACTTGTATCAACCTCACATTGTTTTCTTTTGGCTTGCAAATCTTGATCATTTTTCTATGCTTCACAAATCTCTTGCAAAAACATCGATCTTACTCTTAACTCTGCTAAAACCGAACCATCATCTGATACCTTTAACTGAGTATTCATAGCTCTCAAAGCAAATAGCAACTTTTTGCTTAAAGCATCGGCAACCACAGTCGCTTTTCCCGGATGGTAATCAATAACAAGCTCGTAATCTTTCAATCACTCCAACCATCTTCGCTGTCTCAAATTCAAGTCTTTTTGTGACATCAAGTACTTAAGACTTTTGTGGTCAGTATATACTTAGCATTTTTTCACCATACAGATAATGTCACCAAATCTTCAAAGCAAATACTATAGCAGCCAATTCCAAATCATGAGTCAGATAATTTCTTTCATGAGATTTTAACTGCCTCGAAGCATAAGCCACCACTTTTCCTTCTTGTATAAGTACACATCCTAAACCATTTCGAGAAACATCACTATACACCACAAATTCTTTACCTGATTCGGGTTGTACCAACACTGGTGCTTTAGTTAATAACTTTTTCAATTCTTCAAAACTCTGTTGATATTCTTCCGTCCATTCAAATTTAACATTCTTTCAGAGTTGTCTAGTCATAAGAGCAGCAATTATAGAAAATCCATTTACAAACCGCCGATAATACCCAGCTAGCCCCAAGAAACTTCTAACCTCAGTTACATTTTTCGGTGGTTTCCAATCAACAATGGCTAAAATTTTACTAGGATCAACCCGTATACCATCACCTGAAACAGTATGACCCAAAAATCCAACTTCCTGGAGCTAAAATCCACTTTTACTAAACTTAGCATATAGCTGCTTATCTCTCAAAGTTTGCAAAACTATCCTCAAATGCTCAGCATGCTCTGTCTCATCTTTTGAATAAATTAAGATATCATCAATAAACACCACAACAAATTTGTCCAAGTATGGCCGAAATATACGATTCATCAAATCCATAAACACAGCAGGAGCATTTGTTAACCCGAATGACATAACTAAAAATTCATAATGACCGTACCTTGTTCTAATAGCAGTTTTAGGCACATCCGACTCTTTTACTCGCAGTTGGTAATACCCAAATCTCAAGTCAATCTTTGAAAACCATGTTGCTCCTTTTAGCTGATCAAATAAATCATCAATTCTCGGCAATGGATACTTGTTCTTGATTGTCACCTTGTTTAACTGTCGATAGTCAACACACAATCTCATAGAACCATCCTTCTTTTTCACAAATAACACGGGAGCACCCCAAGGTGAAAAACTCGGTCTCACAAAGCCTTTATCAGTCAACTCTTGCAACTGCGACTTTAATTCTTTCAACTCTGCTGGTGCCATTCTATATGGAGCAATTGAGATCGGAGCTGTTCCCGGTATCAAATCAATACCAAATTCTACTTCACTGACTGGAGGCAAACCCGGCAATTCTTCTAGAAATACGTCCGCAAATTCACACACAACCGGCACTGATTCAACTTTCTTTTCAACTTCTTTTGTATTAATTACATGCGCCAAATAAGCTTCATAACCCTTTCTCAAATATCTCTGAGCCGACATTGAAGAAATCATACTAGATAATGCCTCTGATTTGTCTAATTCAACCCGCAGAATTTCACCACTTTCACACTTTAATTCTATAACCTTTTCTTTGCAATTTATTATAGCACCATGCAATGTCAACCAATCCATACCCAAAATAACATCAAATTCATCAAACAGCAACAACATCAAGTCGGCCGGAAAGTAATGACCCCGAATCATTAAAGGGCATTTCTTGCATACTTTATCAACTATCACACATTTGCCTAATGAATTCGACATTTTAATCATAAATTCTGTGTTCTCAATAGGTATATTCATACTAGACACCAGTTTCATGCATACATAGGAATGAGTAGAACCGGGATCAATCAAAGCATTAACATTAACATCATAAAGAGAAAATATACCAGTAATCACGTCGGGTGATGAAGCATCTTCACGTGCCTTTATAGCATAAGTTCTAGCTGGAGCTCTTGCTTTAGATTTAGCTGTTGAATCTCTGGCTACATTTTTACTGCTTGCTTCATTTCCAGCTTTTTTCGAATATCTTCCCCTCGAGTCTGCACCACTAGCTTTTACATTCTGAAATTTTTCTTTCTCAGCTCTCTCTGGGCAGTCTCTAATAAAATGATCCAGAAAAACACACCGAAAACATTCATTCGCTCTACATGGGCCAAAATGATTTCTGCCACACCGCTGGCACTCAGGCTTAACAAATCTCGTATTTCCCACACTAGCCGCAGAAGTAGTCTGAGATTTAGGACCCACATTTTTCTTCTTAACATTTCCATATGATTGTCCAGCTGAAACCTGTGAACGAGGATTCATATTTCTAGATTTTCTGGATTGCTGTGAGAATGAACTGCTCGTTGGTCTTTTCTTCCAATTTCTAGTCTCACCTCTGCCTTTTTTTCTCTTTTTAAGTAGTTCTTCAGCCTTGCAAGCTCTATCAACCAATACTACCATTTCTTTTAATTCAAGAATCCCAACAAATACTTTGATGTCTTCATTAAGTCCATCTTCAAATCGTCTGCACAATTTAGCTTCTGTAGGAATGTATTCTCTAGCATACTCACTCAACCTGACGAACTCTCTTTCGTATTCAGTAACTATCATGTTCCCCTGCTTTAATTCAAGAAACTCTTTACGCTTCTAATCAATAAATCTTTCACTGATATATTTCTTCTGAAATTCTTCTTGAAAGAATTCCCAAGTCACCTTCTCTTTCGATACCACTGAAATCAATGTCTTCCACCAATGATAAGTTGAATCCCTCAACAATGATATATCACATTTCAAGCATTCCTCAGGTGTACACGAAAATTCATCAAATACTCAAATAGAATTCTCGAGCCAAAACTCTGCTCTCTCGGCATCATCATCAACATTTGCCCTAAATTCTTCGACCCCTTGCTTGCGGATTCTGTCAACTAGAGTTTTATGAAATTTCATCAAATCCACACCTTGAGGCATTGGGGGTACAGGTTGAGGTATCGGGGGAGGTGGGGGAGGTTGTGCATTCGGGTTCGTACGAACGAACTCTGTATACCAAGCATTCATCATTTGGAGAAATGCTTCTTGAGCCCCTTCTCCTCCTCCTTGACCAACAGTAGGAGGTGGATTTTCGGTTGGCACCACCCCTTCAGCTGGAGCTCGTGCATTACTCTCTACATCATCAGCCGCAACTGGATCGGGATCCATTTACTATAAAAAAATAATTTAAAAGGTTAAAAGTCGTCACACTATCACAATATATATATGGCATGTATAGCAAAACCGTACATACAACACGTTAGTCCGAGTATCGACTAAACCTGCTCTGATACCACTAAATGTAATGCCCTGTACCCAAGACCATTTTCAGAGTCGAACATGAGGTGTTAACAGACTTAATTCATTGCTTAAACAGTTCAAACAATTTAATTTTAAAATTTTCAGTCAAGCTAGCAATCTGCATCACAGTCGCTTAAAAATCCATATCTTGAGTTACGAAACTCAAAATTCAATTCCGTAAATTTTTGTTGAAACTAGACTCATATATCTATTTACTAATTTTTTTTAGAATTTTTTTGGACTGGCCAATTAGTACAGTTTATTAGTTAAAGTCTCCCTTGTTTCAGGGTATGACTGTTCTAACCTCTGTGTATTACGAATTAGATATCTCCCTGTACAGAGTTTTAATGACTATGCCATTTGTTTATATTAAAACTAGACTCTATAAGGAACCTGTACATATAAAGTATGACTTCTAATTATTTTTATACAATTTATGGTGAATTTCCAAATTCAGAACAAGGGATTCAGAAATCACTCTAGCCCTATTTCACAAAAATACAAATGTCTCATAAATTATAATTCATATACCTGTTTTGTTCAATCCATATGAAAATAGACTCATTAAGCTTCAATTTCATAACTTACTCATCATTTAATTCCATACTTATTATTTTTAGTGATTTTTCAAATTTACATCACTGCTGCTGTCAGATTCTGTTTTATGGCAAATTTCACTTTACTAAGGATTTTCATGGACTAAATATCATTTTAAACATACATAACATCAAATATGACTTAGATTGGCCATTCCAATGGCTAATCATTTAAAAACCCTTTTCTTGCCAAACCATAGCTATATCATAAGATCAATTACACAAAGTGAGTATTTTACCATACATGCCACATTCAAAATATACAAGCCATTTTACCGATTTAAGCCTTCGGATAGTGTGAACGAGTCTTCGACCTATCCCGATTCTCAAGCAGGCTTGTCAAAACTATAATGAAAGAAAAGGAGGGAGTAAGCATAAATGCTTAGTAAGTTCACATGCAAATAGCAAGTAACATAATCACACAATCCCACATAAAACATCATTTACATTTAATATCTTTCTACGATTTCATCTTACCAAGTTTTCAACCCGAGGGTTTAAGCACAACCTATCAAATTTCCTCATTTACCACACTTACCAACATGTCACCTTCGTTTTAGGCATTCGCCTTATTTTCTTAAGATCCACCCGTTGAACACATCGGAATATAATTCGAATACACGGAAAGTTTGTACATAAGTGCCACATATGTAGCCAAGCTACCATGTAACACGCCCAAAAGCGAACTCGGACTCAACTCAATGAGCTCGGGCGTTCGCATCCATAAGTGAACTCAGACTCAACTCAACGAGCTTGGATGCCTAGTTACATCTCATAAACTCGGACTCAACTCAACGAGTTCGGACATTTGCATCCATAAGTGAACTCAGACTCAACTCAACGAGTTCGGATACTCAGCCATCCTAGTGACATGTCACTTGTATTCTAATCTATTCCCAAGGTTCAAACGGGCTTTTTTCCTCGATTACACATCTTTGCCGTCTTCCACGGAACATCGAAACCGATACTCGGTAGCAATTCATAATTTACATATTATTCAATAATAACCATAAAACATAATATTTCATGATATTAATCATCATATCACATAAATAACATTAAATTAATTAAAATGACAATTATGTTACTACATTTACACATGAACTTACCTCGATACAAAATATTAGCAATCAAGCCTATTCCTCGTAAATTTTGTTTTTCCCTCGATCACGATTTGAATCTTGTTTCTCTTGATCTATAATGCCAAATTAATCTTATTTAATATATACATTCATCAAAACAGCCCCAAATACAAACTTTGGCAAAATTACCATTTTGCCCCTAAACTTTTTGCAAAATTACACTTTTGCCCCTAGGCTCGGGAATTAAACTTCATCCTATTTTCTTATGTTTTATGACATGCTGATAATTTTTCCCTTCTATGTCAGCATCAATTTCACACTCTAACATCTACTTATGACTATTAGGTATTTTTACCGATTAAGCCCTTTTACTCGTTTTCGCTTAAAACCGAGTAGTACAAGTTGTCTGACATAATTTAAAACCTCATATTCTATCATAAAACACCAAAATACACAAATTTCACCTGTGGGTATTTTTCCAAATATGAACCCTAGGTTGAATTATTGCTAGCATAATCTAAATCAAGTTACCGGGACTCCAAAAACGTAAAGAACATTAAAAACGGGGCTTGGAATCACTTACTATGGAGCTTGGACGCTTGAAACAAACCCTAGCTATGGAGAACCCTTTAATTTTCGTCCTAATGAAGAAGATGAACATATTTTGCCATCTTTTTCCTTTTTTTACTCTTTTAATTACCAAATGACCAAAATACCCTTAATACCTTTCTTTGAAAATTTTCATGTACAAGCCCATTTTTGTCCAAAATTTAAAAAATTGGTCAAGTTGCTATTTAAGACCTTCTCATTAATATTCCAAAGTAATTTCATACTAAAAACTTCTAGAATTAAAGTTTTGCAAGTTATTCGATTTAGTCCCTAATTTCAACTTAAGCACTTTATGCACAGAATTTCGTCACGAAATTTTCACACAATCATGTAATCATATCATAAACATCAAAATAATTATAAAATAATTATTTCTATCTCGAATTTGTGGTCACAAAACCACTATTCCGATTAGGCCCTAATTCGGGATATTACATTCTTTGCCCCATTTTTAGTAATTTTGGTATTTTTGAAACCGGGATAGCTTAATCTCTCTATTTGAGGGATTAATTTGAAATTTATCAAGGTATGAAAATGGGTTATAGATGTATTATGCTGGAAATTAGAACTTTTTGGTGGAAAATGAAAGACTATTGATAGATAAACAACTTTTGCAAGGTGATTTTTGATGAAAACTTGATTTAGGGACTAAAATGTAAACTTGTGAAATTGAAAGAAAAATTTTGAACTTTTATGTAAACATGTGCTATAAAATTTGTAATGGGGTTTTGGTTAGGCTTGGAATAGGGATTAATTTGTACAAGTTTCATTTTCCGGGCCTAGGGATGAAAATGGAATTTTTAGAAAAGTTAGGGGCAAAATGGTAATTTTACCTAGGACGTAAATTGAGTCCGTTTAAGTATAAAATGTATGAAATTTATGATTAAATTCATTTATATAGATTTAGAAAATACGAACTCGAGGTTAGATTGAGGAAAGGAAAAGATTTTGGATTAGTAGATTATTACACAAACAAGTGTCGAGGTAAGTTTGTGTAACTTAATCAAGCATGTAATTATGTTAATTGAATGTTGTCTTTGTATATAATGTGATTTATGTTGATGTGCTTATTTGTATGCTATGATGAAAAATTGATACATGCTTGAAATGATGAAAAAGGGGTTAAGTCTCGATTGAATATTGAATTCCGATGAATGTATATGCTTTCTCGAAACTAATAAGGTCCTACATTTGTTGCGGATGGGATTTAGCTTGGACAAGTGATCCTAATGACCTTGTTATAAAAAGGATTCAGCTCGGACGGGTAATCCCGATATAATACCTCTCGAGCACACGTTATGATCAGGGTTTAGCCTGGACTGGTAACCTTAATTAAGCTCTTATGAGCATACGCTATATAGAGGATTTAGCCTGGACTGGTAATCCTGTTATACAAAATATGGCTCGTGAATATGTTCCTTGGTTAGGTACCCTAAGGGGTACCCTTGATAAGAATTGACGGATTAATGAATCGTACACCTCAAGTGTACTACTTGAGCCTTCATCGGAATTTCAATAATTCAATGGACATATAAATCTTGACTTGGCTTGTAAATCTTGAGCTAAAATGATAATGAATTGAAAGAACATTGCTTGATGAGCTCATCTATGTTACTTGATTTATATGAATAGTTGGTGACTAACATGTTTGATGAAATGTATGTGATTAGGTCATTTAGCCAAATGGATGGAAACATAGTATTGTATGCCTAGATTTTAATAAACAATATTGGTAAGTTTAGTTTCTGTTATACAAACTTACTAAGCAAGTAATGCTAAGTCCCTTTATTTTTCCCCTGTTTTATAATGCTCGGAAGCTCATGAAGGTTGGAAGATCGTGGAGCATCGTCACACTATCATCTAGCATTTTGGGTATATTTAGTGAAATTGTTTTGGTATAATGGCATGTATAGGGAAACTTGGCCAAGAGTGGCTTGAAAGCTTGAAAATGTTATTTTGTAACCTAGCCATTGGGATGGCTAGTAATGGCTTATTTTGGTATGATTAAGTAGATTATGATATTATGTTCACATGTGATATATTATGAATATGTTATCAAAGGTTGCTATTGCCTAAGTTAATCCTAGGTAAATTTATAATCATTTCTGCATGTAGTGGTATGCCTTGTTAAATGATGAATTGGCCTACTTTAAATGTTTGAAATGGTTGGAATTGGTTAAGTGTTTTATGTGTAGGTTTTTGGGTGATTTTGGGTGAGAAATGAAGCTAGGAAATGGCTTCATTTTGTCTACACGGGTAAACACACGGGCGTGTGCCTAGACCATGTCTGACACATGGCCTGGTAACACGGGCATGTGGTTAGGTCGTGTGTCCCCTGCACCTAAATTTTGAGAAATAGAATGCTCAGAATTGGGCACACGAGTAGAGACACGGGCATGTGTCTCAGCCATGTGTGCTACACGACCTAGAACACGAGCGTGTGTCTTGGCCGTGTAAAACTTGCACCTAATTTGAATTAAATTAATTAACCACATGGCCTAACACCCGAGCGTGTGGCATGACCGTGTGTGCAAGTTAGTTAGCTACACGGGGTCGAACACGGCCTTTAACACGGACGTCTCCTAGGGTCACACATGCATGTCCCTTGGACCACACGGGCGTGTGAGCCCTGCACCCTAGAAAAATTTTATAATTTCGTGAAAAATTCTTAGAGGTCTCGATTAAGTTCCGATTCTATTCTAATGCTCATATTGGACCTCAAGTGTAACATCCCGATTTAGGGTCTAGTTGGAATAGTGGTTTCGTGTAACAACCCATTTTTAGGGTTAATCAAAATAGTGGTTTTGGGACCATAATAAAAAGTCAAAATATTTATTTTATTATTTTATTAAGGTTTACAGTATGATAGAATGTTTGTGTGAAAATTTCGTAAAGAAATTTTATTGTATAAGTGATTTTTGGTAAAAATGTCAAATAATGATTAAATTGTAAAAAGTGTAAATTGAGGGGTTGAAATGTGAAATAAATTGAAAATATGGGCTGAGAGTAATATATGGAAAGTTCGGCTGGCTTGGGTTTGTGTTTAATTTCATGAAATTGTGATTTTATGTGATAAGGACAAAATTGCAAAAATGTGGAATAATAGGGGCAAAAGTGTAATTTTGTCAAAATGTGTAAATTGTGTTAAATTGAATGAATTAATGATTAAATAAGTAAAATTTGTTATTATATAGATTGAAAAAAATGATATTCAAATCTAGAACGGGAGAAAACAAAGTATTAGACTAGTCGATCCATTTTGTCGTTTTAACGATCGAGGTAAGTTCGTATGCAATAAGCATTGTTGGATTTATGCTTTTAATGCTTTGATATCGTATAAATTGTATATACGTGACTATTGTTATGTTTGATGATATATCATCTAAATATGGCATTTACTATGCGATTTGAGATAGCTTCAGCTATGTACAGCACTTAGTGTGCGGGATATCAAGTATGGCACTTAGCGTACGAAATATTGAGAATGGCACTTAGTGTGTGAGATATTGAGAATGGCACTTAGTGTGCAAAATAGCGAATGATTCAACGGGCATAGTCAAGACGAGAATTAAAGTACGGTCGGAATAAGTAATACAGGTACGTACAGAACTTATGTGAGAATCGAATGAAAGTAAATTGGTAAGTTCATATTGTATTATGTATAAGTATGTTTCATGTCAAAATGTGTTTATTTGACTATAATGAAGTATATATTGAATGTTATGTGAGATATGAATAATAGTTGTTTAAACTAAATATACATATGGCAATCGACTAATAAGACCATAATCGAGTTATGGCACGTGAAAGAAAGACCACAGTAAGGCCTTGGCAATATATGTGTAAGGCCATAGTTGGATTATGGCATCAGAAAATCGATGAATTTTTATCATAAACACTTATAAGCCAGAGAGGTTTGATAAGAGTATGGGTGATAAATAGAAAGGTATCAGTACAAGTATGTACGGAAAACTACTCAAATATCGAGTTATATGAAGTTGAGAACTTACGAATGAGGACATGAATAATTTGATGTTAGCTCATGAATTGATGCTTTAAATGTTAATGATTTATCTATTTCGAATTTCTATATGAATGTTGTGATCATTTTAGGCTCACATACGAACTTACTAAGCTGTAAAGCTTACTTTGTGTTATTTTTCTATGTTTTATAGTGTCTCGGATGTTTGCCCGGGTTGAGAGTCAATGGAGATCGCATCACACTATACAGCTATTGATTTTCTGTATTTTACACCTTGTGGCTTGGTTTTATGGCATGTATAGGCTATGGTCTTTTCGATATGTTTTTTTAAATGTATATGGTCATTCGAAATGGCTTATTAATGATTTTGGTTGATGGTTATAATGTGGCCTTACGATTTGGCATGGTTGGTGTAAAATGTGTATTTGGCTTATGTTATGTATTTGTGTTTTGGTCAAGAAATGGTTGAGATTTGAGAAATGAAATGTAATGATTCAATATGGTATGATTTATGCAAGAAGTGATCACTTTTGGTTGCTTATTTGGTTGTATATTTGGTACCATTTGGATGCCTTAGGATGCATGTGACTTAAGTGAGAAAAGTAGCTTATAACAACCCTATTTTCGTGCCACACAGTTGAGCACACGGGCGTGTGACTCGACCTTGTGACCCATGATGCTTAATTAAAACAAGTTAGTGAGTTACACAGTTTAGACACACTAGCTAGCACATGGGCATGTGGCTAGCCGTGTGACCTAAGTCAGTATGGATGCCCTGTTTCACACGGTCTGTGACACGGGCGTGTCTGGTGGCCGTGTGAGGCACACGGCCTGTTCACATGGGCATGTGACCCCTGAATACATGAAAATGTTTTAAATTTCTCAAAGTTTTCAAATGTATACAGTTTAGTCCCAAACTTTATTTAAGCATGTTTTAAGGTCTCGTAGAGCCTTTACAAGGGACATTGTGAATGCTTTGAATGGATTCTGAGTATGAATGCGTATATGTATGAATTATGTTGTGATTGATCGATAATGCCTTGTAATCCTATTTCGGCTAGGAATACGGGTTAGGGGTGTTACATTTATTGGTATTAGAGCCAGGTTTAGTCAGTTCTAGGACTAACGTAGTGTGTGAGAGTCTAGCTATACATGCTATATTTAACTTGTAATAGTGTGATATCTCCCGATTCTGATCAAAATTGTTTTAATTAGACAAATATGTTTTCCAACTGATTTAATTTTGATAGTACAGAATGTTATACCCAAACGTTTGAGTGAAAATGTGTTGGTGATGAGTTGAAACTCAAAAAAGTTATGAATCAGAGTGCATGATATTCTGCTATTGATAAATGTTATAATTATATGAGTATATGAGTTGGGATGTTTGGTCTATGTGTAACACCCCTAGCCCGTATCCGTCGCCGGAACAGGGTTTCTGAGCATTACTAGGATTTACATATCATTTAACAAAAACTTTCAATTAAATACTTATCGATTCAATACATCATATAAATAAACATATTACCATTCAATCAATAGCTTGGCACTTGTTTAAGCATCAAACAACAACATTGTTAGTATACTTGCACATACTTCATATAAATTCAACATTGGTATACTTATTTTCTCGACATGTCACAATTGATTTTAATAATTGTCTCAACTTACATAATTTCCTTGTATCAACATAACAAAGATAATCATATATATACATGTCATGAAAAATATCATTCTCTTACCATTTCTTCATAAGCGTATATCATTCATTTCATTCTATCAATATTTCATGCACTATCATTTCCATATATTTTATGTATATTTATTTCGATAATAGTTCATATCAAACTTAACATAAATTATATTCCATGTACCTATACTTATTTCGTTTATCTATCTTCATAATTATTTCATTCAACTATTTTGTACATATATTTCCATATGACCAATTCTTGTAAACATTTCACACAACCATTTTGTACAACCAATTCATATAACCATTCATCATCTGATACATATTACCTGAATATCAATTGTTCAATAGATATCATACCATCTCCCATCCACAGTCTTATTTATCTTTGACATGGTGCCATAGTATCTTTCAACTATGGTCTTACTCATTTTCTGTCATGTTGCCATGGTATCTTTCAACCATGGTCTTATTCATTTCCTATCATGTTGCCATGATATCTTTCAACCATGGTCTTATTCATTTCCTATCATGTTGCCATGGTATCTTTCAACCATGGTCTTATTCATTTCTTGTCATGTTGCCATGGTATCTTTCAACCATGGTCTTATTAATTTCTTGTCATGTTGCCATGGTATCTTTCAACCATGGTCTTACTCATTTCTCGTCATATTGCCATAGTATCTTTCAACTATGGTCTTACATATCTGAATCGTGATGCCATAACATCTTTCAACTATGGTCTTACTTGTTTGAATCGCGATGCCATAGCTTCTTTCAGCTATGGTCTTACTCGTTTGAATCGCGATGCCATAACGTCTTTAAGTTATGGTCTTACACATGTATTGCCATGGCCTAGCCATGGTCTTACACTCGTAGTGCCATATCCCAGATATGGTCTTATCATCAGGATGTCATAGCCTAGCTATGGTCTTACACATATATTGCCATGGCCCAGCCATGGTCCTATCCATCAATTCATCACTGATCACTGAATGGTCATACTCAATTCAGCGTTCCACTCAATTTGAACTTTTGATCCGATTTCCATAATTTAACAATATTCATAATTCAATAGCAAACATATGAAATAATACATTATATCAGTCCTAATTTAGCAAATAATCATGAAAGTTCAATCATATGAACTTACCTGGCTAAATTGCAGAAATACTAAAATTTAGGGGCATTTTTGTAATTTACATTTTTCCCGATTTTCACCCGATCTTAAAGTAATAATTTCATTAAATTTATTAATTTAGATAATAAAACAATTCATTCCCTTCAATTTGGTCATTTTTGACATTTTTATAAAATTGCCCCTAAAGTTTTACTTTTATTCAATTTGGTCCTTGAGCCTAATACATGCAAATTAACCATACTAGCTGAATATTCATATATATTTTCCTCCTCCTCCTCTCCATTTCACATCCCTAATGTATATAACATGCTTATAAGTAGCATTATCTATAATTTCACTATTTACTTATATGTATATTCAAAGTTGTCCATCTGTGTCATAGTCACTAAATTATTTTTATCTTAAGATACAGAACTCCAAATTAAGATCTGCTAATTTTCCCTGAAACTAGAAATTTTCAAAATTTTTGGTTTAGCCAATAAGTACAGTTTATTCTTTAAAGTTACCAGTGTTCTGCTGTCTGATAGTTCCAACCCTTCTTCACTAAGAATTAATTTATCTCCTTGTACGAGAATCGGATGATGTTCCCGCTTATTTCTCTTGAAAATAGACTCATTAAGGATTTTAAACATATAAATTTAAGCCCTTAATTATTTTTCCTAAATTATTGATGATTTTCCAAAGTCAGAACAGGGGACCCGAAATCATTTTGACCTTGTCTCACAAAATTTATTATATCTCATAATTCACAATTTCATTGCTTGCACCGTTTCTTCTATATGATACCAAACTCAATAAGCTTTAATTCCATATTTTTTTCATCCTCAATTCGATTTCCAAAATTTATGGTGATTTTTCAAATTTAGCCTACGCTGCTGTCCAAAACTGTTTTAGTGCAAGATGTTTATTTACCATGTTTATAACACCCTTATTTTCTTTCTCTACAATATTTCTCATTACTTTCTCTTATTTTCTCTTCACTAGCATATCAAGAACATAAAACCTTATATGAGAAAACTTTACATTAACATCATTTCCATACTTTTTCAATAGTATCAGACTTAAAAATATATTGAAATCTTGATGTTCTTACCTTGTCTCATTGATTTCAATCTTTAACTTGATTTTCTCTCTCCTCCAGCTTCTATTTCTTGAATCTAACTTGATATTATAGCTCCTCATAGTCTCTTAGTCATCTTTCTCTCTTGATAGCTATGGAAATTCTTTTGATTTCTAAGTGAAAATGGTAGATTTTTGGTGGAAGGACCAAATTGTAAAGAAGGGAAAATTTTCTTTCTTCTCTTTTCTTCTAACATGAATTGCATGGATGGAAAGATGATAGAAATTCTTCCTCTTTCCGTCCTTATATATTAAATAAATTAATAATAAAATAATAATAAATAATCAAATATCTCATTAAAATATTAAAATAATATTTATTTTAATTAAATAATTATAAAATATCATCAACATCATCATTACTTTCCATATTTCTCTCCCTTCTAATTGAATATTTTGCCCCTTATTATCTTTTAAAATTCGATCATTGAGTCATCATTTTATTTGGTAAAATTATAATTTAGTCCCTCATAATTCTTCACCTATTCAATTTGGTCCTAATTCATCCATTTTCCTTAGTTTCTAAATCATTCCACCCTTAAAATATTTACACTATTGGCCCTTTAACTTTTTTTATATTTACACTTTAACCCCTTAAGTTTTTAGTATTTACTCTTAGGCAACAAAAGTTTTCACACTTTTACAATTTAGTCTTTTCTTGAATCAAGATATCATAATTTACTTCCCAATGTTGTCATAACTCAAAACTTCCCTTTTTGTCACTTATTTCCTTATTTTTCTATATTAAGGATAATATCTTACTATAGAAATTTTTAGGGTATTACACTATGATTGCTATGTGAATATTTTGATTGCGAATTAATATTTGATTTATCGTATGAGCTATGTGTTAAGTATAAAAGCGATCATAAGTAAATGATTGTTAGGTGTTTTGAGAATGTGGAATTAGTAATGAATTGGCCATTCATATTAGTATGTGTAATGTGCATGTTTACGTGAGAGTTAAATTTTAGGCTTTACAACCCTCACCCCTCATAGGTAAAGTATTGTAATGAAATCTGTATTATATAGATTAAATAAGCTTACAATTGTGGAATTACAGTGTTTTGTGATTGAAGGATTAGAACTGTGATTAGATAAGAGAATAAGTCAGCAAGTGAAGATAGTAACAGAAAAGATATTGGATCCTGTTAAAGGCCATTAATATTATGCTAAGTCACTGTTAAAAAAGAAGTTGAATTTGATGAGATGAAAGTATTCAGGTATGATGATTAAAGAACATATTAACTGGAAGTTCTTTTGAATTGATTTCTGCTAGTGATGAGATAATATGAGATTAGTGATGTCAGAAATAGACAGTGGAATAATGTTTGAATTGAAATGATAGCTGAGTGCAGTGGTTATAGTCAGGCAGTTACTATGGTTTCTTCTGGGCATTCTATGTGTACATTCATTCTAAGAAGTATATATGACTATTTAATTTCATAAGAAATTCATATCGTATGAGAAAGTTAGTTAAACATAATGTTAGACGAAAGAATTGTGGTATATATGGTTTATAATCAGCATTGCTTTATTTTTCTCTGGTATTATATTCTATTGTGTTGATAGAAAAGTCGACGGTAAAATCTGTATGATTACTAGTATTCTGTTTCTACTAGTTATTGTTCTGTTGAATTTACATGAAGATTATATTGCTTCTATCACCGTTGATTTCATTGTTTATAAGTGTTGTTCTTCCTTCTGGAAATTTTTCGGGATATCATCGAGATCTTTATCATTCTATATGGGTTGTAATTTTCAGAAATTCTGTATAGCTTAAACATTTTAAGATTTCGCTACCTCGGTTTTGTTATGATTCTATGTGATTTTCTATAAGAGATATTCTTTTGACGGAGATGACCATGTTTAATATGATTTAAAAATTCTAGTTTGATCTTGGGAGTACAGTGGTATATTTATCAGATTTATAGAGGTTGTATTTCTACACTGGTTGCTATTGAAAATCATATTTGAATTTCTCTTGTGTTGGTTAAGTTTGCACATAATAATAGTTAAGAGATGAATATTAAGATAACATTGTATGAGTATGGTATGGTTGCAATTACTGAACTTCGTTGTACTAGATTGAATTATGAGTAAAGTAATTATGAGGTCGATGTGATTTGAAAGACTAAAGAGAAAGTGAAATTAATTTGCATCAGTCTAAAAGAAGTTTCAGATTGACAGAAAACATATGTGAATTTGATACGTAAAAGCATTGAATTTTAGTTAGAAAACTAAGTATTTGTGAAAGTATTGTAGTGGAAATAGAATTTCTTGACTTAGCTATAAAGAGAAGTTGCGTTCGTGATTCACCGAGCTGTATGAGATTATCATCAGAACTTGAGAAGATCCGTAATATGTTTCTTATATTTATATGATGTGAGGATATAGATAAGATCCTTTGTTTATAATATCTCTTTCAAGAGTTGAAATTCATCTTGATATGACGAATAACGAAGGACAGATCAGAATCTTAGCTCGTGAGATTAAAGAGTTGAAAAATCTGAGGCTATGTGAGAAATTGATAAGGCTATGTGAAAGCAAATCTTTAATCTATTCTCTATTAAGATTTTGGGGGACGAAAATCCCTAAGGGGGGGAGAGTTGTAACAACTCGTTTTTAGGGTTAAACGAAACAGTGGTTTCGAGACCATAATCCAAAGTCAAAATATTTTTTATTATTTTATTAAGGTTTAGAGTATGATAGAATGCTCGTGTGAAAATTCTGTAAAGAAATTTTATCGTATAAGTGATTTTTGGTAAAAATGTCAAATAAAGAATAAATTATGAAAAGTGTAAATTGAGGGTTGAAATGTGAAATAAATTGAAAATATGGGTTGAGAGTAATATATGGAAAATTCGGCTAGCTTGGTTTTGTGTTTAATTTCATGAAATTGTAATTTTATGTGATAAGGACTAAATTGCAAGAATGTGGAGTAATAGAGGGAAAAGTGTAATTTTGCCAAAATGTGTAAATTGTGTTAAATTAAATGAATTAATGATTAAATAAGTAAATTTTGTTATTATATAGATTGAGAAAAGTGAAATTTGGATCTAGAACGGGAGAAGACAAGGTATCAGACTAGTCGATCCGTTTCGTCGTTTTAACGATCGAGGTAAGTTCGTATGCAATAAGCATTGTTATATTTATGCTTTTAATGCTTTGATATCGTATAAATTGTATATACATGACTATTGTTATGTTTGATGATATATCGGCTAAATATGACATGTAGTGTAACAACCCGGTTTTGGGCCTAGTCGGAACAGTGGTTTCGAGAGTACCAATTTGATGAGGAAAATTTATTTTTATTATATTTTTATGGTCTATAATTTCACGAAATGATTTCATGAAAATTTTGTTCGAAAATTTCGAAGTTTGGACACTCAATTTAGTCAAAAGGACTAAATTATAAAAAGTGTGAAACTTGAGTTCTAGAAGCTAAAGGTGTCTAATTACTATGAAATTTTAAATTGGAGGTCCTTAAATGTAAAAGGCACAAAACTTGAGTTCTAGAAGCTAAAGGTGTCTAATTGCTATGAAATTTTAAATTGGAGGTCCTTAAATGGTAATTAGATCATTGGTTAATTTGTTGAACAAAAATTAACATGAAATAGGTGAAATAGAATATTTTTAAGTTAGGGGTATTTTGGTCATTTAGTATTTAAAATGAATTAAAAAACAAATTAAAAGCTAATTTTTGTCCATCTTCAACCCCATGGCCGAATTTCACAAGAGGAAACCATAGCTAGGGTTTTTCAAGCTTCCAAGGTCGATTATAAGTCCGTTCTTGCCCCGTTTTTAATGATTTTTACGTTTTTTGAAATCCTCGTAACAAGATCTACCTATTTCTACCATTTATTTGAGTTATGATGAAGGTCTAGGGTTTGAAACATGTTAAAAAATTTGTGCATTTTGATGTTTAATGGTGGATTATGCATGTTTATGGTTGGAGAAACAACTTTTGCTAAGTGATTTTCGGTGAAAATGCTTAAAAGGACTAAATTGTAAAAGTTATAAAATATGTAGTAAAAGTGTGTTCTAGTGGAAATTGTGGGCTACAATAGTTATGAAAATGGTTCGGCTAGGCTTAAAGTATAAAGAAATTGAATAAATTTCATTTTACGAGCCTAGGGGCAAAAGTGTAAATATGACAAAGTTTAGGGGCAAAAACTTAATTTTTCCATAATATGATTTTTGGGTCACAATGAATAATGTGACTAATAAATAAGCTAAATGTGATGTCTTAGATAAAAAAAAAGAGGTTCGGACCTAGAACGGGGGAAAAACGAGTAATTGATGATTAGGTCCCTCTTTGCCATTTTTGGTGTTGAGGTAAGTTCATGTGTAAATAATGCAATGTTGTATCATATTTTAATGCTTTATTAATCTATGAATTTCTATGTTTAATTGTTATGATGAGTGTATGAATGACATAATGGTCAATGAAAATGACTTTGTGAATGAGTTCGACAACGATGTGACATCGAGAAAATCTCATTTGAACCTTAGGAATAATTTAGGATACAATGTGGCATGTCACTAGGAACTATGTGATTATGAGCTCATGATATTATGTGTATATGTGACTATGTGAATCCGGATGCTGGTCTTGTACGTTCTACTAATGGCTGGGTAGCCTGACATGTGTTGCGGGTACCTGTCAGCTTGTGTGAGCAGCCCGTGTAGTTACGTTCTGAATCTCAGCTTGTGTGAGTAGGCCCGTGATTAGCTCGAGAGCGAGCAATGTGTGATATGTGATATGTGATATGAGATAGCAAGTGGCTACGTATGAGGCACTATGTGCAAGTTTTTCGTGTATCCAATACTATTTTAAGTGTTCAACTGGTAAATCAGTGAATTATGTGACAAGTCAGTCAATGATGAGGAAATATGAGAATGTGCTACGAGTTAGTACAGGTATGTACTTATAACCCATGAGTAAAGGTCTGGGTATACTATGAATATGTGGTAAGAATGCATACGAGAAAGTTATGCTTTTGAAATATTGATAATCATGTGACTAATGATCTACAATTATGATAAATGGATGTATGATAAGATTTGAAAATAATCATGTGTTAGGCTTATGAGCCTAATTGAGTTGGGATATAGTATGATGTATATACTTAAGTTGTGATTCAATAGATATGTGAAAGATGGTTAAGCTATATGTTGAAATTATGATTACTCGTAAATGATGTGCGTGTTGTTAAACAAATTGAAATAACTTGTTAATAATGTGATATGCTATAATGGGGAGATTATGGTTGCTAGCCTAATGACAAGACAATATAATTATTGTGTGTAAGATATAAGAGTAAGCATTATGAATAAGTGGTAAGCATGGGATTTAATGCAAATTGTAATAATAGTATCATCATGGATGGATAAAGTAAATAAATGCTAATAGTTGTACTTATTAGCAAATGAACTTACTAAGCTTTGAAGCTTACGCACCTTTTCTTTCCCACCTCACATAAGTTTATTCAGCTAGCTCGGGTTGGAGATCGTCGGAGATTCTATCACACTATCAAGCTATCATTTGGGGTATAAGTGAATGCAAGTATGTTAAGTCTATGGCATGTATAGGGACTTAGTCATTTTGTGTATGTGTCGTTATGATATGACCAAATGTATTGGCTTGTAATGAATAAGGATTTGATTTGGTATGTAGCCATATAAATTGGCTTATATTGGCTAATGGGTTGCAAGCATATTAATTACTTATATGCCTATGCTAATGTTATTGTGTAATGTGGTTTATAATGGTATGTTAATGAAAGTTAGTACAAGGGAATCATGAAAGAGTAAAATTAGCATTAAAACAGTTTTGGACAGCAAATTAGAGGTTGAATAAAATATGAAAAAAATATGAATTTAAAGCCTATTGAGTCTAGTTTTACATAGAAAAAACGGTGTAAGCAAAAGAATTTCATTTTATGAGATATTTGAATTTTTATGAGATAAGGTCAGAATGATTTCGAGTTCCCCTGTTTTGAATTTGGAAAATCATTAAAAATTGTATTAAAATGCTTAGGGGTTCAAATTTATATGTTTAACTTCTTAATGAGTCTATTTTCAAGAGAAACAAACGAGAACATCATCCAAATCCTGTACTAAGAGATAATTAATTTTTAATTAAGAAAGGTCAAAACTGTCAAACAGTAGAATATGGATGAATTTGAAGAATTAACTGTACTTATTGGCTAAACCATAAATTTTTAAAATTTTATAGTAGAAAGATATTTGACTCTAGTTTCGGAAAAATCAAACGGATCTTAATTTAGAGTTCTGTAGCTCAAGATATAAATAATTTATTGATTATGACTCAAGTGGACAGTTTTGTTATGAACAATAAATAATTGTTTTGATATGTTTAAGCCTTGATTATGGTTGTGTTGGTAGCTTATTTGTCCGTGTTAAGTGCCATTGAAAGTGTGTATGTGAGTGTGCAAATGAGGGTGGCAAATGGCTTGGTAAATAGCCATTTTCTTAGCCACATGGGTAGAGACTCGACTGTGTGTCTTAGCCGTGCGAAGGACACGGCCCCGGGACATGAGCATGTGACTTGGCCGTGTGACCCCAAATTGTGCATGATGTCATAAACAGAGAGTTACACGAGCTGAGGACACAAGCGTGTGTGACCACATGGCCTACCCATACAGGCGTGTCCCAAGCCATACGGGCGTGTGACCCCCGTTTTGATGAAATTTTTTTTGAGTTTTCCAAAGTTTTCGATTTAGTCCCGAACCACTTCCAATGCATGTTTTGGGCCTCGTCAGCCCGTATAAGGGACAATATGCATGTGTATGAATGGTTTTAAATTTAATGAAATTTTATGGTCTAGTTTTGTATGATTGGTTATGTTAAGTCCGGTAATGCCTCGTACCCTGTCCCGGCGTCAAACACGGGTAATGGGTGTTACATTTAGTGTGTGATTTGAGATAGCTTCGGCTATGTGCAGCACTTAGTGTACGGGATATCAAATATGGCACTTAGTGTGCGAAATATTGAGAATGGCACTTAATGTGTGAGATATTGAGAATGACACCTAGTGTGCTAAATATCGAATGATTCAATGGGCATAGTCAAGATGAGAATTAAAGTACGATCGGAATAAGTAATACAAGTACGCACAGAACTTATGTTAGAATCAAATGAAACTAAATTGGTAAGTTCATATTGTATTATGCATATAAAATAAGAAAGTATTGAGTATAAGTATGTTTCACGTCAAAATGTGTTTATCTAACTATAATTAAGTATATGTTGAATGTTATATGAGATATGAATAATAGTTGTTTAAACTAAATATACATATGGCAATTGACTAATAAGATCATAACCGAGTTATGGCACGTGAAAGAAAGACCACAGCAGGGCCTTGGCAATGTATGTGTAAGACCGTAGTTGGACTATGGCATCGGAAAATCGATTAATTTGTATCATAAGCACTTATAAGCCAAAGAGGTTTGATAAGAGTATGGGTGATAAACAGAAAGGTATCAGTACAGGTATGTACGGAAAACTGCTCAAGTATTGAGTTATATGAAGTTGAGAACTTGCGAATGAGGACATGAATAATTTGATGTTAGCTCATTAATTGATGCTTTAAATTTTAATGATTTATCTATTTCGAATTTATATATGAATGTTGTGATCATTTTAGGCTCACATACGAACTTACTAAGCTGTGAAGCTTACTTTATGTTATTTTTCTATGTTTTATAGTGTAACATCCTGAAATAGGGCTTAGTCGGAACAGTGGTTTCGGAACCAAAAATCTGAGGCCAAGAAATTATTCTAATATTATTTTATGTGTTATAGCATGATTATATGAGTGCATAAAAATTTTGGTGAATCAATTTTAGCGTTTGTGACTTAATTTCGAAAAAAGACTAAATCGCATAAAAGGAAAAAGTTATATTTTACTAGCCAAAGGTGTTAAATTGCTAGAGAACCATAATTGGCGGTGTTTAAAGTGCAAATAGGCCCTTAAAAGAAGCTTGGCCGGCCATAGGGACAAGATTTGACCAAGTTTTCAATGTTAGGTAATGTTTTGGTGACTTTTTGACTAAAAATAAAATTAAAATAAGGAGAAAAGATATACTTTTTTTTCTCATCATCTTCTCCACCGAAAAAGCTAGCAAAATAAGGGTTTTGAAGCTGGAAAATTTCAGCCACTTAATCTCTCTACAAGTAAGTGCCTTTAATGACTTTTCTTGATAATTTTTACCTTTTTAGAACCCTTGTAACATAAGCTTTCAAATGAGGGGATTATTTTGCAAAATGGTTGATAGTCTAGGGACTTGTCATGAAAGGATTTATGTCATTTGCTGAATTTTTATGAAAAAAAATGAGTCATGGTTGAGTAATAAATAACTTTTGTGAAGAGATTTTCATGAAAACCCCTGATAGGACCTTTTTGCATAAGTTGTAAAGTAAGTGATAAATGTGTGAAATAATGAGAATTTTGAGTTGCTATAAGTATGAAAAGAATTTGGCTAAGCTTAAAGAGTAAGGAAATTGAATAAAAATCGTTTTATGAGCCTAGGGACACAAGTGTAATTTTGGTAAAGTTTAGGGGTAAAATTGTAAATTTTCCAAAATATGATTTTGGATCAATTTGAATAATATGAGTCTTAAATAGTCTATATTTGAAATGAGAGATCAAGGAAATCGAGATTTGGGCTTAAAACGGGAAAATACGAAGTTATGGTCCAAAATGGTAAATTTGCCATTTTCGTATTCGAGGTAAGTCCATATGAATTAATAAGCATGTTATTAATGTTATTATTGTTATACTTGAAAATCTCCTTATTATTATGGTATTGAATTATGTGTTAGTGCTAGGGTGTATGAGAAAATATTATACCCTATGAAATAATCGAAAGCTTAATATGTCGATTTCACTTTGTGTATTTATGAAATATTGGAAATCGATGAAACATGATATCTTGTTGAGATGAGTAAATTATAAAATGATGAAATGAACTGAAAGTTCTTATGGTGACGAACCTTGTGAATTGTATGATCAATTCTTCGAACGAGCTTGGTTATGATGTGACCCTTGAGAAATCCCCGTTGGACCTTTGGAAATACCTAGGATACGGGCATCGAGACACGGCTGTTATGTGAGCCAGTGTAAGACTTGTCTGGGACATGCGTCGGCCACATTATGAAATGCCAGTGTAAGACATGTCTGGGACATGCATCGGCCTCGAGATGTAAGCCAGTGTAAGACATGTCTGGGACATGCATCAGCTACGAGATGTGCTACTGTAAGACAAGTCTGGGACATGCATCGGCACGGATATGTGAGAGCCAGTGTAAGACCACATCTGGGATATGGCATCGGCATCGATATGTGTAAGATTTCCCGATTATCCTTTGGTATTCCAAGTGGTTCAACGGATAGTTTAAAGCTTGTGACGAAAGCGAGAAGGTAAATATATGAGCATGCTGAAAAGGTTCAAGTATGTATTCAAAGCTTAAATGCTATTGCGAACATGAAACAATGCATCTTTGGTAAAGATACAAATAAGTAAGTTATGCCTATGAAAATGAAATTGTGGTGCCTTTGTGATTATGGTTTTATGTTTATGATGTACATATATGTATTCTTACCATGATGGTTGAAATGTGATTCATGATTATGTGTGAGACTTTGAGGCCACATTAAATTGAGACATGAAATGTATATTCCTTTACTTGGTGGCCTAGTGAACATGAAAGGAGAAATAAATTAGCATAAATGCCCATTTAAAATTGATCATGAAAGAGTGAAGTATAGTAATAAAACAGTTTCAGATAGTAGTAGTAGTCCGACTTTAAAAATACACAAAAAATAGCATAAAGTGAATTAAAGACTGAATAAAATATGGAATTGAAGCCTAATGAGTCTAGTTTCACATAAAAGAAATTGTGTAAGAAAAGAGTTTCATACTATAAAATATTTTAGTTGTTGTGAGATAGAGTTAGAATAACTTCAAAATCCCCTGTTTTGATTTGAGAAAATCATTGAAAATTGTGAAAAAATAGTTATGAGTTGTAATTTATATTATCAGAATTCTTAATGAGCCTATTTTCATTATAAATAGACAGGAACATCATCCAAGTCCCGTATTATGAGATAATTAATTTTTAGTGAAGAGGGGTCAGAACTATTAAACAGCGAAAAATGGTAACTTTAAGGAATAAACTGTACTAATTGGCTGAACCAAAAATTCTAAAAATTTTATGGTAAGAAGATATGTGAGTCTAGTTTCAGGTAAAATTAGAAGAACTTAATTTGGAATTTAGTAGATACAGATATAAATCATTTAGTGACTGTTACTTGAGAAAATAGCTTGGCTAGAACATGAGTAAAAATGTAAATAGAATTGTATTACCATGAGAAGCAAGTTGATAAGTTGCTTATTATTTTCATACGGTCTTACTAAGCTATAAAGCTTACTCCCTTTCTTTCCTTTCCTTTAGTGTTTTCAAGTTAGCTTGAGGTTGGAGATCGTCGGAGGCAGCATCACACTATCAAGTCGCTACCTTTGGAAAAAAAATGAAGTATATATTAGAAATTTTCAAGTGAGTGGCATGTATAGAGATCTAGTTGATTGACATGCATTATTTTGCTTTGGTCAAATGTGTTGGCTTATATTGAGTTATATGCATGTAGCCATGAGATGTGAATCATATTGATTATGGCATGTAAGTTCAGCTATTCATGTCATGTCTGATGTTTATAATGTGATTATGTTTGTTTGCCATGCATGGTTAGTAATATGACATGTGCGTTAGATGTATGCTCTATGACCAATTGAGGTGGTCATATCCATGTAGTAATTGCATGTTATAAAAACAATGTGATAATGATTGAACATGAGTGCTTGATGAATAAGTTGGTAACCATAGTATAATGGTAATAGTGGTTATCAAAATGACAAGTCATATGAATGTGAAATAAGGAATCTAGACTTGGTATTGCATGAGTAGATGCATTACTTGTATGAGGACATGTTAATGTTAGGGATATGTCTTAATAAAAAGAGTGTTTAATCACTAAAATGATGCCATGATTTGTGGTTTTTATATGTATGAGGTTGTAAGGGTTTATGGGTAACATGAAGGCTTGGAAAATAGCCTAAGTGTTGACTACACAAGCCGAGACACGATCATGTGTCTCAATCGTGTGAGAGACACGGACAAGAGACACAGCCATGTGGCCTGGCCATGTGGTTCGATCTGCATGCTGATGTCATAGTCAGAGAGTTACACGGCCCGAGGACACAGGCGTGCCAAAGGCACACGGGCGTGTCCCTATGTCCACACGGGCATGTGACCCTGTACCATGGGAAAATTTTCTATGTTTTCCTAAAACTTCTCAAAGTTCTCAGTTTAGTCCCGAATCAGTCCTGATATATGTTTTGGGCTTCGTAGACCTAAACAAGGGACGACATGCATGTGTTTGAAAAGTTTTAATTAAAAGAAATTTTATGGCCAGGTTTTTGAATTTTTGTGAACAAGTAAGTCCGGTAATGCTTCGTACCTTGTCCTAGCATCGGACATGGGTATGGGGTGTTACATATAGTGTCTCAGACGGTCGCATGTGTTAGGAATCAATGGAGATCGCATCACACTATCTGGCTATTGATTTTTGATATTTTACACTTTGTGGCTTGGTTTTATGGCATGTATAGGCTATGGTCTTTTTGATATGTTTTTTTTTTAAATGTATATGGTCATTCGAAATGGCTTATTAATGATTTAGGTTGATGGTTATAATGTGGCATTATGATTTGGCATGGTTGGTATAAAATGTGTATTTGGCTTATGTTATGTATTTGTGTTTTGGTCAAGAAATGGTTGAGATTTGAGAAATGAAATGTAATGATTCAATATGGTATGATATATGCTGGAAGTGATCACTTTTGGTTGGTTATTTGGTTGTATATTTGGTACAATTTGGATGCCTTAGGATCATGTGACTTAAGTAAGAAAAGTAGCTTATAGCAAGCTATTTTCGTGCCACACGATTGAGCACATGGGCATGTAACTCGACCGTGTGACCCATGATGCTTAATTAAAACAAGTCAATGAATTACACAGCTTAGACACACAGGCGTGTCTACTGGCCGTGTATGGCACATCGGCTGGCACATGGGCGTGTGGCCAGCTGTGTGACCCAAGTTAGTATGTATGCCCTGTTTCACATGGTCTATGACACGTGTGTGTCTGGTGGTCATGTGAGGCACTCGGCCTATTCACACGAGCGTGTGACCCCTGAATACATGAAGATTTTCTAAATTTCTCAAAGTTTTCAAATGTATACAGTTTAGTCTCAAACTTCATTTAAGCATGTTTTAAGGTCTCGTAGAGCCTTACAAGAGACATTGTGAATATTTTGAATGGATTTTGAGTATGAATGTGTATATGTATGAATTATGTTGTGATTGATCGGTAATGCCTTGTAATCCTATTCCGACTACGAATACTGGTTAGGGGTGTTACATTTTGAGACCACAAATCTAATGTAAGGAAATTTATTTTGATTATATTTTCATGGTCTACAATTTCACGGAATGATTTTGTGAAAATCTCGTTTGAAAGTTTCAACGTTTGGGCACTCAATTTAGTCAAAAGGACTAAATCGTAAAAGCTGCAAAAGTTGAGTTCTACATGCTAGTGGTGTCCAATTGTTATGAAATTTTAAATTTGAGGTCCTCATATGGTAATTAGACCATTGGTTAAGTTGGTGGACAAAAATGGACATGGTTAGGCATGTTTCCAAAGTTTTTCATGAAGGGTATTTTGGTCATTTAGTTATTAAAATGAATTAAAAACAAAAATAAAAACCCAAAATTTTTTCATCTTCCTCCTTGGCCAAAATTTTCAAGAGGAAACCATGGCTAGGGTTTTTCAAGCTTTCAAGCTTGATTGAAAGCCTGTTCTAGCCCCATTTTTAATGATTTTCATGCTTTTAAAATCCTCGTAACAAGATCTACCTATTTCTACCATTTATTTGAGTTATGATGAAAGTCTAGGGTTTGAACCATGTTAGAAATTTGTTCATTTTGATGTTTAATGGTAGATTATGCATGTTTATGGTTGGAGAAACAACTTTTGCTAAGTGATTTTCGGTGAAAACATCCAAAAGGATTAAATTGTAAAAGTTATAAAATATGTAGTAAAAGTGTGTTTTAATGGGAATTGTGGGCTGTTATAGTTATGAAAATGATTCGACTAGGCTTGTATGTTAATGAAATTGAATAAATTTCATTTTACGAGCCTAGGGGCAAAAGTGTAAATATGACAAAGTTTAAGGGCAATAATGTAATTTTTCCATAGTATGATTTTTGGGTCACAATGAATAATGTGACTAATAAGTGGGCTAAATGTGATGTTTTAGATCAAAGAAAATGAGATTCGGGCCTAGAACGAGGGAAAACGAGTAAATAACGGTTAGGTCCCTCTTTGCCATTTTTGGTGTCGAGGTAAGTTTGTATGTAAATAATGTTATGTTATGTTTGTATTTTAAATATTATAAATGCTTTGATAATATATGAAATAAATGATTGATTCTATGGTTGTATTTGACGAAATCCGGATAAGTGAGAAAAATCCCGTTTGAACATTAGAAATAGAATAGGATACGAGTGACATGTCACTGAGGATATTTGTGATAGATTTGTGATTATGTGATCCAGGTACTAGTCTCGTACGTCTACCAGTGACTGGGTAGTCTGGCATGTGTTGCAGGTACCTGACAACTTGTGTGAGCAACACTGCGTAGTTATTTCTTGACTGTCAGCTTGTGTGAGCAGGCCCGAGATTTGCCTGAGAGCGAGCGTTCATGTGATATGAGATATGAGGTAGCTTTAGCTACATATGTGGCACTTATGTGCAAAGACTTCCCATGTATCCATTTAGTATTCCAAGTGTTTAACGGGTATGGCAAAGATGAGAAAGTAAGTGGTTATGTTACAAGATGGAACAGGTATGTACGTAAAGATTTTAAGTATCGACTTCATGTTATTGTGAGTTATGATCACTGTGAAAGTTACTTTGAGATAGCCCTATGATTGTTGATTTATGGTCATGATGTATAAATGCATGGAAACACGGTTGATGACTATATGTTAGGCCTTGGAGGCCCAATTGATTAGTGAGATAGTAAATGTTGTTCATTTGAATTGTGATTTATCGGTTATGAGTGAAAGGAAATATTGGCCTAATTGCCTATTAAAACGATTAAGAAAGTATGGAAAGAAAGAGTTATTACAATTTGAAATATGTTGAGCTATATGCATGAAAACATGAATATACATAAGTAACGTGTACTTTTACTAAGATGTTTAAAATGATTTGCTAATTATGAAACATGCTACAATGGAGAAATTATGGTTTCTAGATTTAATTTCAAGTAATGTTAAATTATTTTGATAAATCAAAAGAGAGTAAACATGTGAATAGGTTATATTACAACCTTGAGATTTATAGCTATTTTTATATTAACTTGTGCTTATATTGTCAAGTATAGTATATGACTAGCATGAGTTGCTCATTATTTTCATATGGACTTATTAAGCTATATAGCTTACCCCCTTCCTTTCCCATGTCTTATAGGTTAATTTAGTTAGCTCGGTTTGGAGACCGTCAGAAATGGCATCACACTATCAAGCTATCATTTGGGTATAAGTGAACACAAGTATTTTAAGTTTATGGCATGTATAGGGACTTCGTCTTTTGATTAATTATGTCATTATTAATTTGGCCAAGTATGTTGGCTTATAGTAATTTGGTGATTCATTTTGTATATGGCCATGAGATATGGTTCATATTGATTATTTGGTTGTAAACCTATTCATATATGCATGCATGTGCCAAGGTCATATATGATGTGGTTAAAATTGTTTTGCATGGATGAATTGTGGATGTGACTATGGATGTTTGATGATGGAATTGTGAGTGGCATGATAATAACCAAGACATGAGTATGTTAAATGGAAGTAAACTTCAACTCTTGCTGCATGCAAATTTATAAATTTGGCTTGACAAATTATGAAGTTTTATGCATGTATTAGTAAAGATGGAATGATCATGATCATGTCTTGTTTGTGTATGTTTTAAGTGTTCAATTATGCCATGTTAAGTGCTCCTGAAGTCATGTATGTGTTTGTGCAATTAAGGGTGGCAATTGGCTTGGAAAATATCCTTGTAATTGTCCACACGGGTAGACACACAAGCATGTATCTAGGCCGTGTATGACATACGGTCAGCCCCATGGGTGTGTGATTCGGTCGTGTGTCCCCTGCACCCTAATTAGGTAAAACAAAATGCCCAGTAGTAAACACACAGGCAGAGACAGGATGTGTGTCTCAGCCGTGTGAAGGACACGAACTTAGCACACGGGCGTGTGCCCCTATTTTGCTGATGATGTCATAAATAGAGAGTTACAAGGTATAAAGACACGGGTGTGTCCCAAGCTACACGGGCATGTGTGACCACACGGCCTACCCACACGGGCGGGTAACCCTTGAAAATAAGAAAAATTTCTAAGTATTGTAAAAGTTTTGAAAGTTCTCAGTTCAGTCCTAGACCACACCTAATGTATGTTTTGGGTCTTGAGGGCCCTTATAAGGTTTACTTATTGGCCCTTTTCTCGAATCTCTAGCCTTAAAATTGGCTTTTTCTCTTTTCTTTTCCAAGTTCCTCGGCTTTGCAAGCTCTGTCAACCAAAACAACAAATTCTTTCAATTCTAGAATCCCAACTAGAAGTTTAATGTCTTCGTTCAACCTATATTCGAATCACTTACACATAATTTCTTCAGTGGAAACGCATTCTCAAGCATATTTACTTAGTCTCACAAATTCTCTTCCGTACTTGGTTATAGTCATATGACTCTATTTCAATTCTAGAAATTCTTTGCGCTTTTGATTGATAAACCGCTGACTTATGTATTTCTTTCTGAACTCAGTCTGAAAGAATTCCCACGTGACTCTTTCTCTCGGCACCAAAGATATCAAAGTGTTCTACCACTAATATGCAGTATCTGTCAAAAGTGATACAATGCAGTTGACACATTCTGCTAGCGTACAAGATAATTTATCAAAAACTTGGATCGTATTCTCAAGCCAAAACTCGGCCCTCTCAGGATCATCATCAACTATAGCTCTAAACTTTTCAGTCTCGTATTTTTGAATTTTATCCATAGGTGGCTTACTTAAATGTAAAGGTTCCAAACCTTGAGGAGCTATGGGAATCGATTGGGGAATAGGTGGGGGTGGAGGTTGCTGAGCAGCCGGATTAGTTCTGACAAACTCAGTGAACCATTCATTCATCATTTGGAAGAAGACTTCCTTAGCCTCTCCTCCCTGACTCCCAGATACAATTCTTGATTCAGACGGCGCTGCTCTGTGAACGGAGGCTGGTGCATTACTGTCTACATCATCAGCAACCGCTCGATAGGGATCCATTACTATATGAAAACACGATTTAAAACTGTCAAGAGATATCACACTATCACAGGTTATATATGGCATGTATAGCTAGACTCACACACGCTACGTTAGTCCTAAAATCAACTACACTTGGCTCTGATACCAATAAATGTAACACCCTTAACCCTATCCATCGACGAAATAGGGTTACGAAGCATTACCGAACTAAACTCATAAACAATCGTACAATTTGAATTACAATTCTCATATCAATTAAAAACCATACAAATACAATCATGTAGTCCTTAACACGAGCCCTCGTGGCTGGTAACAAGTATTAGAAACAGTTCGAGACTAAACTAAGAACTCAGGAAATTTTTGGAAAAATATAGAAAATTTTCAAAATATAGGGGACACACGCCTGTGTTACAGACCGTGTGGACATTCGAAATGGGATCACATGACCGTGTCCCAGCCCGTAACCTACTCCGTGTAACTCTCTGACTTGGGTCACATGGCCAACCACATGCCCGTGTTGTAACACCCCGTACCCAAGACCGTCGCCGAAGTCGAGCACGAGGTGTTACTAAACTTAATTTCATCAACTAAACAACTTAAACAATTTATTTTTTTTTAAATTTCTAGATAAGCTAGCTAACTGCATCACAGTCGCATAAAAATTCTTATCTCGAGTTCTGAAACTCGAAATCCAATTCTGTAAATTTTCCCTAAAACTAGACTCATATATCTATTTACTAATTTTTTTTCTAGAATTTTTCGTTGGGCCAATTAGTACAGTTTATTAGTTAAAGTCTCCCCTGTTTCAGGGTATGACTACTCTGACCTCTGTGTATTACGAATCAGATATCTCCCTGTACAGATTTCAATAACTATGCCGTTTGTTTCTCTTAAAACTAAACTCTATAAGGCATCTTTAAATATAAAGCATGACTTCTAATTATTTTTATACAATTTATGGTGAATTTCAAAAGTCAGAACAGGGGATCCAGAAATCGCTCTGGCCCTATTTCACAAAAAATTATATATCTCATAGAATATCATTCATATACCTGTTTTGTTCCATCCATATGAAAATAGACTCATTAAAATTTGATTCTATAACTTATTCATCATTTAAGTCTATTTCTACTATTTTTAGTAATTTTTCAAATTCACGTCATTGCTGCAGCAATATTCTGTTTTATAGAAAATTTTACTTTACTATAAATTTTCATGGACTAAATAGCATTTTAAACATACATGGTATCAAATATGATTTAGATTGGCCATTCCAATGGCTAATCATTCACAAACTCTTTTCTTGCCAAAGCATAATCATATCATAAGATCATTTACACAAAGTGAGTATTTTGCCATACATGCCACATTCAAGATACACAAGCCATTTTACCAATTTAGGCCTTCGGATAGTGTGAATGAGTCTTCGACCTATCCCGATTCTCAAGCAGGTTTGTCAAAACTACAATGAAGGAAAAAGGAAGGAGTAAGCATAAATGCTTAGTAAGTTCACATGCAAATAGTAAGTAACATAATCATGCAATTCCACATAAAAACATCATTTCCATAAACAACACCAAGACATTCATGGTACATTTGCATTTAATATCATGCTACGATTTCATCATACCAAGTTCTCAACCCAAAGATTTAAGCACATACCTGTCAAATTTTCTCATTTACCACACTTACCAACATGTCACCTTCATTTTAGGCATTCACCTTATTCTCTTAAGATTCACCCGTTGAACACATCAAAATATAATTTGAATACACGGGAAGTTTGTAGATAAGTGCCACATATGTAGCCAAGCTACCATGTAACCCGCCTATAAGCGAACTCGGACTCAACTCAACGAGCTCGGGCGTTTGCATCCATAAGTGAACTCGGACTCAACTCAACGAGCTCGGATGCCTAGTTACATCTCACGAACTCGGACTCAACTCAACGAGTTCGGACATTTGCATCCATAAGTGAACTCGGACTCAACTCAACGAGTTCGGATGCTCAACCATCCTAGTGACATGTCACTTGTATTCTAATCTATTCCCAAGGTTTAAAAGGGCTTTTTCCTTGATTACACATCTTTGCTGTCTTCCACAGAACATCGAAATCGATACTCGATAGCAATTCATAATTTACATATTATTCAATAATAACCATAAAGCATAATATTTCATGATATTAATCATCATATCACATAAATAATATTAAATTACTTAGAATGACAATTATGTTACTACATTTACACATGAACTTACCTCGATACCAAATATTAGCAATCAAGCCTATTCTTCGTAAACTTTGTTTTTCCCTCGATCACGACTTGAATCTCGATTCTCTTAATCTATAATGGCAAATTAATCTTATTTAATACATACATTCATCAAAATAGCCCCAAATACGAACTTTGGGAAAATTACCATTTTACCCCTAAACTTTTGCAAAATTACACTTTTGCCCCTAGGCTCGGGAATTAAACTTCATCCCATTTTCTCATGTGTTATGACATGCTGATCATTTTTTCCTTCTATGGCAATATGAAATTCTCATTCTAACATGTACTTATAACTATTAGGTATTTTTACCGATTAAGCCTTTTTTCTCATTTTCACTTAAAACAGAGTAGCACAAGTTGTCTAGCATAATTTAAAACCTCATATTCTATCATAAAACACCAAAATACACAAATTTCACCTATGGGTATTTTTCCAAATATGAACCCTAGGTTAAATTATTGCTAGCATAAGCTAAATCAAGTTACCGGGACTCCAAAAACGTAAAGAACATTAAAAACGGGGCTTGGAATCACTTACAATGGAGCTTTGTAACAGCCCATTTTTTAGGGTTAATCAAAACAGTGGTTTCGGGGCCACTAAATCCGACGAGTAGGTTTGTAAATATTATATTTAATATTTACGAGTTAATTGTGATTTTAAAAAATGTTTTTGATATTGTGATTTTCGTTTTATAAGCGATTTATTAAGTTCAAGTGGTATGACCTTAAGGTCAAGTGGGTTTAGAAAATGAGGTATCGAAACCTCGTTTCTATAAACCGAGTCGTAAATATTTTTATAACTATTTACGGAGTGGCAATAAGATGGTATTAAAGTTTCGTTAAAAAATTTTATCATTTCGATAGTAAATTAAGCAAAAAGGACTAAATCGCGTAAAGTTTAAAACTTGTGTGCTATTAATTAAGGTGTCTAATAGCTATGGTTTATTAAAGTGAAAGTCTTTATAAGAATATTAGACCATTTTTGTGTTAATGGATGATAGTGGAAGGGTAGTTGGAGTAGTTTTAAATGTTTTTGAAGGTTAATATTGTAAAATAGCTAATAAGTGTTTTAATAAATAAAACAAAATAAAAATTTGGCTTCATTCTCATCATCTATTTCCGAAAGTTAAAAGAAAAAGAAGCCATTGAAGCTTCAAAATATTTGGCCATTGCATGTTAAATTGGTAAGTCCATTTTGACTCGGTTTTTAGTGATTTTTACGTTTTTGAGATCGTTGCTTCGTAATCTAGCTAGCCCGTACCTTTAATTTTAAAATTGTTAAAGTATTTGGATTATGCCATTATTGAATGTTTGAGTATCTTGATGTTTAATGATAGAAAATAAATCTTTGATGTTAGATTAATAAGTTTTGTTAAGTGAATTTTGGTAAAAATGTCAATTTTGGATTAAATTGTGAAATGTGAAAATTTAGTGGTTAAAATGTGAAATTGTGAAATATATGGGTTGTTTGAGTGTCTTTGAAGGTGTTTGATGTTTTTGGTATTAAATGTGATGATAGATGAGTTGAGCTTGATGAATAAGGATAGTTGTGGTTAGATAGATAGATGGTAATCGGCTATTAGAGTAAAATGCAAGAATTGTACATGGTAGTTTAAAATAAAGCTTGAATTGGAGATATAATTGCCGAATGATCAAATAGTTAATGAATTGAATAAGTGTTTAAAATGTTGTTCGGGTATTGGTGTTATGTGCTAGCATGATATGTATGTGTGATTTAGGTGAAAAATGTTTAGATGATAATTCTGTTTGAATAATTACCGAATGACATTTTGGTGAATGAAATGAGTGATTGTTTGCAAAGTGAGATTATTGAAAGTTTAATTAGATGATTTATAGTAATCGGCTAATGTGTTATTGTGGATATAGATGCCGAATGTGGACTTAAGAAATTAATTGGAAAATTTGTTGTTTATTTAGGAGATAGAAAGTATGAAATGGTCTTATGTGATACGTGTATATAAGTAGATGGAAATGAAGTGTCGTATATTTTTTGTGTATGGGATTAATTGCACTTTGATTATAATGTGCATGATTATTACTATGTTTAATATGTGTGAAAGGCGAATATACTCATAATAAAATGCTTGATTAGTTGATTAACAATAAGTTAAATTTGTTTAGTCCAAGATCAAGAGCATAAGGAGCCAATTTTGGATAAAGGGAAAGCGAAACTAGTCAATCCGTAGTTATTCGATAAAATCCAAGGTAAGTTCTTCAGTGTTTGTGTTTGATCATGTTATATGCTTAAGAGTTGAATAATCATAATTAAGAAGATGTTTGATTGTATATATATACATATGTTCTTTGTGTTGAATGAATATTAAATTAAAGTTATGAGCCGTATGTGACTAGCATATCTAGTCGACTTTGATACTATTAAATGATGTACTAAGATATGTGTTCCAATGTGGAAATTAAACCCTTTGTGGTTGAAAGGATGAAAATCTTTGTTCATAGATATGTATTTCAGTTATATGTAATTGAAGTATAAGTTATGAAAGTATGAAAGAACAGGTGAATTTGTTTATCGAAATGTGATATTCGGGCTTCGGGCCTAACAGGCTATAATGCTGGTGAGATAATATTGGGCTTCGGGCCTAGCAGGCTATAATGCCGGTGAAATGATATTTGGCTTCAAACCTAGTAGGCGAAATCCCGGTGAATGAGTTCAGACTTAAAGTCTAGCAGGCTTCGTGCTGGTGATGAATTCGGGTTTAAAACCTAGCAGGCTAAATACCGGTGATTTGATAAAAGTCTAAGACTATGAGACCTTGTGTTAAATCAGTAATTGAATTCGTTCAATACATTAAGTTGGCCAGGTATGTGATATATACTTATGCATGTTAGATCGATTGGAATTGAATCATGAATGTGAAATGAGAAGCATAGGTGAAAATGTCATATGTGTAAGTGTGTATTCGGTCATGGTGAAAGGTTATATGAATTATGTGAAATACCATTTAGATATGAATGATGAAAGTAACTGTGGTTATGAAATGGTACAATGGTTGAATTCGGTTGAATTAAAGTTGACACTGAAGTATTTAAATGCCTATGTCATATATGTGAGTAAGGGTAAAACCATCGTACATTATCAATAAGGGCGAGCTATGTGCGGAACCATCTTATAATTGCTAATTTGAATGGTTGTGTGCGAATCATTGAGCATGATGTATTGTATTGAGATTATGCTTAAGTGAAATTATAGATATGTGATGAAATTGATTGGTGAAATTCATGTTTAAATAATGTGAATGCAAAGAATGTGTGAAAGAGTAAATTTGTAATAAATCTGCTTGGGACAGCAGCAGTAACGTGATTTTGGAAAATCACCATAAATTGTGGAAGTTGAGTTAAAAGCTGAATAAATTATGTAATTAAAGCTTAATGAGTCTAGTTTCTTATAAAAGAAATCATGTAAGCAAAATAATTTTTGATAACGAGATATTTGAAGTGGCGGGGGACAGAGTCAAATGACTTTGGGGTTCCCTGTTCTATTTTTTAGAAAATCATTATAATTTGTAAAAAAATTGTTATAAGATAAAATTTATATGCTTAGACTCCTTAATGAGTCTAGTTTCAAATGAAATCAACGAGAACATATTTTGAATTCTGTACAATGAGAAATTTGATTAGTAGAGAAGAATGGTCAGATTAGTCAAATAGTGAAATAGGGGAAACTTTAAGAAAGATCTGGTATTGATTGGCCAAACCAAAAATTCTGAAAATTTTATGGATGGAAGATATATGAGTCTAATTTTAGGGAAAATTAACTAGAATTGATTTGGAGTTTCGTAGATCTAGTTATAAATAATTTAGTGACTATTGCTCAGGAAGACAACTTGTAGTGAATTTGTGATTATGTTGTAAACATTGATAAAACTTGTTAATGAGTTGCTTATTGTTTTCTTATGAACTTACTAAGCGTAAAGCTTACTCCCCTTTTCTTTCCCATATTCCCTAGGGTTGCCAGGTTAGTTCGGGTTGGAGGCCGTCAGAGATATCATCACATTGTCGAGTCTACGCTATCAGCGTAAGTAAATCTTAGTGTTTCGAGTCTATGGCATGTATAGGGTTGTAAAGTTGAGTATGTAATATTATGATTAAGCCAAAAACTTTGGCTTGTTATTAGGTAGTTTGATTATTCATATGCTTGTATGTTATTATCTCCTGTGATGTAATTTATAGCATGTATATTTAGAATTTGAATTGTGATTTATTGTTGAGTAAGTAAATGATATAAGACTAAGATATTGGTAAATATTTAATAATGCCTCATGAATGTTTTGGGGTCTTGTAAGCTCGATTATAGGATAATATACGCGTGTATGAAAAGTTTAAAATTGATCAAAATTTTTTTTTTACGGTCTGGTTTTATATAAATGGTTGAGTTTAAATCTGGTAGCACCTCGAACCCTGTTTCGACGAGGGATACGGGTGAAGGGTGTTACAAGCTTGGAAGCTTGAAACAAACCCTAGCTATGGAGAACCTTTTAATTTTCGTCCTAATGAAGAAGATGGACATATTTTGCCATCTTTTTCCTTTTTTTAATCTTTTAATTACCAAATGACCAAAATACCCTTAATACCTTTCTTTGAAAATTTTCAAGTACAAGCCCATTTTTGTCCAAAAATTTAGAAATTGGTCAAATTGCTATTTAAGACCTCCTCATTAATATTCCAAAGTAATTTCATACTAAAAACTTCTAGAATGCAAGTTTTGCAACTTATTCGATTTAGTTCCTAATTTCAACTTAAGCACTTTATGCATAGAATTTCGTCACGAAATTTTCACACAATCATGCAATCATATCATAAACCTCAAAATAATTATAAAATAATTATTTCTATCTCGGATTTGTGGTCACAAAACCACTATTCCGATTAGGCCCTAATTCGGGATATTACAACTCTCCCCCCTTTTAAGGATTTTCGTCCTCGAAAATCTTACCGGTAAACAGGTGTGGGTATTGATTTCTCATAGTTTCCTCAGGTTCCCATGTAGTCTCTTCTACCCCGTGCTTTTGCCACAATACTTTCACGAGAGCGACACTCTTATTTCTTAGTTGCTTGACCTCTCGAGCTAAAGTCTTAATCGGTTCTTCTTCATAATTCATATCCGGTCGTAGCTCAATTTCTCTCGGTGAAATTATATGTGAGGGATCCGAACGATACCGACGTAGCATAGATACGTGGAACACATCATGCATCTTCTGTAATTCAGATGGCAATGCTAACTGATAAGCTACTGGTCCAACTTTTTCAATTATTTCATACGGTCCAATAAAACGCGGACTTAACTTGCCCTTCCGTCCAAATTTAAGAACTTTCTTCCATGGAGACACTTTTAAAAATACCTTATCACCAACTTGAAACTCGATTTCCTTTCGTTTCAAATCCGCATAAGATTTTTGTTTATCCGAAGAAACTTTCAAACAATCTCGAATCACTTTCACTTTTTCTTCGGTTTCTTTTATTAGATCAACTCCATAAATCTGATTTTCCATGAGTTCAGTCCAATACAATGGTGTCTGACATTTACGACCATACAATGCTTCATAAGGTGCCATCTTCAAACTCGTCTGATAACTATTATTATAAGCAAATTCTACCAACGGTAAGTATCTTTCCCAACTACCTTGAAATTCCAATACACAACATCTGAGCATGTCTTCAAGAATCTGAATCACTCTCTTTAATTGTCCATCAGTTTGTGGATGAAAAGCAGTGCTGAAATTTAACTTTGTACCTAATGCCTCTTGCAATTTTTGCCAAAACCATGAAGTAAATCTCGGATCTCTATCCGAAATGATTGACAAAGGTATTCTGTGAAGTCTAACAATCTCACTAATATACAATTCGGCCAACTTATTAAGAGAATAATCCGTACGTACCGGAATAAAATGAGCCGATTTAGTCAGTTTGTCAACTATTACCCAGATGGCATCTTTCTTCCCCGGGGTTAACGGCAACCCTGTTACAAAATCCATTGTAATCCGATCCCATTTCCATTCAGGAACCATGAGAGGCTGGAGTAGTCCTGAAGGTACTTGGTGTTCAGCTTTCACTAGTTGACAAACTAAGCACTTTGATACAAACTTGGAGATATCTCTTTTCATTCCATTCCACCAATACATTTTCTTCAAATCCTTATACATTTTTGTACTGCCCGGGTGAACCGCCAAACAACCATTATGTGCTTCATGAAAAATCTTTTGAATCAACTCATCATTTTTCGGTACACAAATTCGATCTTTAAACATCAAGCAACCATCAGAACCGATTCTAAAATCTGACCTTGTATCAAGCTCACATTGTTTTCTTTTGGCTTGCAAATCTTTATCGCTTTTCTGAGCTTCACAAATCTCTTGTAAAAACATCGGTCTTGCTCTTAACTCTGCTAAAATCGAACCATCATCTGATACCTTTAACTGAGTATTCATAGCTCAAAAATCAAATAACAACTTTCTACTCAAAGCATCGGCAACCACATTCGCTTTTCCCGGATGGTAATCAGTAACAAGCTCGTAATCTTTCAATAACTCCAACCATCTTCACTGTCTCAAATTCAAGTATTTTTGTGACATCAAATACTTAAGACTTTTGTGGTCGGTATATGCTCTGCATTTTTCACCATACATATAATGTCGCCAAATCTTCAAAGCAAATACTATAGCAGCCAATTCCAAATCATGAGTCAAATAATTTCTTTCGTGAGATTTTAACTGCCTCGAAGCATAAGCCACCACTTTTCCTTCTTGCATAAGTACACATCCTAAGCCATTTCGAGAAGCATCACTATACACCACAAATTCTTTACTCGATTCGGGTTGTACCAACACTTGGTGCTTGATTAATAACTTTTCAATTCTTCAAAACTCTGTTGACATTCTTCCGTCCACTCAAACTTAACATCCTTTCGGAGTAATCTTGTCATAGGAGCAGCAATTATAGAAAATCCATTTACAAACCGCCGATAATACCCATCTAGCCCCAAGAAACTTCTAACCTCAGTTACATTTTTTGGTGGTTTCCAATCAACAATGGCCGAAATTTTACTAGGATCGACCCGTATACCATCACCTGAAACAATATGACCCAAAAATCCAACTTTCTAAAGCCAAAATTCACTTTTATTAAACTTGGTGTATAACTGCTTATCTCTCAAAGTTTGCAAAACTATCCTCAAATGCTCAGTATGCTCTGTCTCATCTTTTGAATAAATTAAGATATCATCAATAAACACCACAACAAATTTGTCCAAGTATTGTCGAAATATACGATTCATCAAATCCATAAACACAGCAGGAGCATTTGTTAATCCGAATGGCATGACCAAAAATTCATAATGATCGTACCTTGTTCTAAAAGCAGTTTTAGGCACATCCGACTCTTTTACTCGCAGCTGTTAGTACCCAGATCTCAAGTCAATCTTTGAAAACCATGTTGCTCCTTTTAGCTGATCAAAAAAATCATTAATTCTCGGCAACGGATACTTGTTCTTGATTGTCACCTTGTTTAATTGTCGATAGTCAATACACAATCTCATAGAACCATCCTTCTTTTTCACAAATAATATGGTAGCACCCCAAGGTGAAAAACTCAGTCTCACAAAGCCTTTGTCAGTCAATTCTTGCAACTGCCACTTTAATTCTTTCAACTCTGCTAGTGCCATTCTATATGGAGCAATCAAGATTGGAGCTGTTCCCGGTATCAACTCAATACCAAATTCTACTTCCCTGACTGGAGGCAAACCCGGCAACTCTTCTGGAAATACATCCGCGAACTCACACACAATCGGCACTGATTCAACTTTCTTTTCAATTTCTTTTGTATTAATTACATACGCCAAATAAGTTTCATAACCCTTCCTCAAATATCTCTGAGCCGACATCGAGGAAATCACACTAGATAGTGCATCTGATTTGCCTGGTTCAACCTGTAGAATTTCACCACTTTCACACTTTAATTCTATAACATTTTCTTTGCAATTTACTATAGCATCATGCAATGTCAACCAATCCATACCCAAAATAAAATCAAATTCATCAAACGGCAACAACATCAAATCAGCCGGAAAGTAATGACCACGAATCATTAAAGGGCATTTCTTGCATACTTTATTAGCTATCACACATTTGCCTAATGGATTCGACACTCTAATCATAAATTTTGTGTTCTCAACAGGTATATTCATACTAGACACTAGTTTCATGCACACATATGAATGAGTAGAATCGGGATCAATCAAAGTATTATCATTAACATCATAAAAAGAAAATATACCAGTAATTACGTCAGGTGATGAAGCATCTTCACGTGCCTCTATGGCATAAGTTCTAGCTGGAGCTCTTGCTTCAGGTTTAACTACTGAATCTCTGACTACATTCTTGCTGCTTGCTTCATTTTTAGCTTTTCTCGAATATCTTCCCCTCGAGTATGCACCACTAGCTTTTACACTCTGAAATTTTTCTTTCTTAACTCTTTCTGGGCAGTCTCTAATAAAATGATCTAGAGAACCATACCGAAAACATTCATTCGCTCTACATGGGCCAAAATGATTTTTACCACACCGCTGGCACTCGGGCTTAACAAATCTTGTATTTCCCACACTAGCCGCAGAAGTAATCTGATATTTAAGACCCACATTTTGCTTCTTAAAATTTCCATATGATTGTCCGGTCGAAACCTGAGAACGAGGATTCATATTTCTAGATTTTCTAGATTGCTCTGAGAATGAACTGCTCGTCAATCTTTTCTTCCAATTTCTTTTAATTCAAGAATCCTAACAAATACTTTGATATCTTCATTGGTCTTCAAATCGTCTGCACATTTTAGCCTCTGTAGGAATGTATTCTCTAGCATACTTACTCAACCTGACAAACTCCCTTTCATATTCAGTAACTGTCATGTTCCCCTGCTTCAACTCAAGAAACTTTTTACGCTTTTGATCAACAAATCTTTCACTGATGTATTTCTTCCGAAATTCTTCTTGAAAGAATTCCCAAGTCACCTTCTCTTTCGGTACCACTGAAATTAATGTTTTCCACCAATGATAGGCTGAATCCCTCAACAATGATATAGCACATTTCAAGCATTCCTCAGGTGTACAAGACAATTCATCAAATACCCGAATAGAATTCTCATGCCAAAACTCTGCTTTCTCGGCATCATCATCAACATTTGCCCTAAATTCTTTGGCCCATTGCTTATGGATTCTATCAATTGGAGTTCTGTAAAATTTCAACAGATCCACACCTTAAGGCATCGGGGGTACAGGTTGAGGAATTGGGGGAGGTGGGGGAGGTTGTACATTCGGGTTCGTACGAACGAACTCAGCATACCAGGCACTCATCATCTGGAGAAAGGCTTCTCGAGCCCTTTCTCCTCCTCCTTGACCAATAGTAGGAGGTGGATTTTCGGTTGGCACTGCCCCTTCAACCGAAGCTGGTGCATTACTTTCTACATCATCAGCCACAGTTGGATCGGGATCCATTTACTATAAAAAAATCATTAAAAAGGTCAGAAGTCGTCACACTATCACAATATATATGGCATGTATAGCAAAATTCGTACATACAACACGTTAGTCCGAGAACCGACTAAACCTGCTCTGATACCACCAAATGTAATGCCCCGTACCCGAGACCATCACTGGAGTCTAGCACGAGGTGTTACTAAACTTAATTTCATCAATTAAATAGCTTAAACAATTTATTTTTTTAAAATTTCCAGACAAGCTGGCTAACTGCGTCACAGTCGCTTAAAAATTCATATCTCGAGTTTCGAAACTCAAAATCCAATTCCATAAATTTTCCCTAAAACTAGACTCATATATCTATTTACAAATTATTTTCTAGAATTTTTGGTCTGGTCAATTAGTACAGTTTATTAGTTAAAGTCTCCCCTGTTTCAGTGTATGACTGCTCTGACCTCTGTGTATTACGAATCAGATATCTCCCTGTACAGAGTTTCAATGACTATGCCGTTTTTTCTCTTAAAACTACACTCTATAAGGAATCTATAAATATAAAAAATGACTTCTAATTATTTTTTTACAATTTATGGTGAATTTTCAAATTCAGAATAGGGGATCTAGAAATCGCTCTGGCCTTGTTTCACAAAAATTTAAATATCTCATAGAATATCATTCATATACCTGTTTTGTTCCATCCATATGAAACTAGACTCATTAAAATACAATTATATACCTTATTCATCATTTAAGTCCATTTCTACTATTTTTAGTGATTTTTCAAATTCACGTCATTGCTGCAGCAATATTCTATTTTATAGCAAATTTTACTTTACTATAAATTTTCATGGACTAAATAGCATTTTAAGCATACATGGTATCAAATATGATTTAGATTGGCCATTCCAATGGCTAATCATTCACAAACTCTTTTCTTGCCAAAGCATAATCATATCATAAGATCATTTACACAAAGTGAGTATTTTGCCATACATGCCACATTCAAGATACACAAGCCATTTTACCAATTTAGGCCTTCGGATAGTGTGAACGAGTCTTCGACCTATCCTGATTCTCAAGCCAGTTTGTCAAAACTACAATGAAGGAAAAAGGAAGGAGTAAGCATAAATGCTTAGTAAGTTCACACGCAAATAGTCAGTAACATAATCATGCAATTCCACATAAAAACATCATTTGCATAAACAACACCAAGACATTCATGTTACATTTGCATTTAATATCATGCTACAATTTCATCATACCAAGTTCTTAACCCAAAGATTTAAGCATATACCTATCAAATTTTCTCATTTACCACACTTACCAACATGTCACCTTCGTTTTAGGCATTCTCCTTATTCTCTTAAGATTCACCCGTTGAACACATCGGAATATAATTCGAATACACGAAAAGTTTGTACATAAGTAATAAACTATAGCAATTGCCATGCTATCATCATCCAGTAACCACAAATGGACTATTTATCACTTAAGGACCTTCACTTTAATGTTCTATAGCTATTTGACACTTTTAGCTAATAGAACACAAGTTTTACATTTTACATGATTTAGTCCTTTTCACCAAATTAAGCATTTAAACCGTAAAATTTCTTAACAAAACTTTCACATAATTAATCTATCATGCTATAGATCTTACTAAAATAATAAAATAAATATTTTAACTTCGAATTTGTGGTCCCGAAACCACTGTTTTGATTTGACCTAAAAATGGGCTGTTACAACTCTCCCCCTTAGGGATTTTTGTCCCCGAAAATCTTACCAGTAAAGTGGCTAAGGTACTATTTTTGCATAGCTTCTGTAATATCTCGATTTAGACCCTATCCGGAATGGTGGTTTTGAGACCATGAATCTGAGTCAAAAAAATATTTTAATATTATTTTTTGTGTTTATAATGTGTGAACTTATATGTGTGAAATTTTTGTGTTTTAATTTTGTCGTTTCAGTGCTTGATTTAATAAAAGGGCTGAATCGCGTCAAATGAAAATTTGATGGTTTAATGTGTAAGGGCCAAATTGAATGTGTCTTTATAATTTGAAGTAATTATGTTGCAATTAGGCCATTGAATAAATGAATGGACGGTAATGGCATGCATTATTAAGTTGTTATATTAAATTGTAAAGGTTAATATGGTAAATTATGAAATAATATGTATTATAATAAAACATATAATAAAATAACCATGCATATTATCTTGTTTTAACCGAAACTTAAGAAAGAAAGAAAAGAAATAAAGCCTAGGGTATTCGACCATTGTTGAAGCGTGATTAAGGTATCTAACTAGCTCGGTTTTTTATAATTTTTACGTTTTTTGAGATCATTGCAGTGTAATGTACAAAGCCCATGCTTGAATTTCTGATTTTGATGAATATTTTGACTTATTCCATTGATTAATAATTGAGCTTTGTGATGTTAGTTGATGAATTATGAAAGATATGTTTTTTTATTGGAATTTTTGATGATTTTGAGTATTTAGGACTAAATTTCAAAAATAATAATTTGAGGGACTAAAATGTGAAATAAATGAAATTAATGGACTTGTTTGAGCATAAGGAAGATTCGGCCTACGCATGTTGTGTGCAAATTTTGCATGTTTTGTGTTTTGTGCAATTTAGACTAAATTATAAAAAAGTGTAAAATGTTAGGGGCAAAATGGTAATTTTTCCATTTATGTGTTTTTGGACTAAATTGAATGGAGTTATATTTAAATGAGTTTAATTTGAATATGTGTAGATCAAGAACTAAAGAAATCGGATTTGGATCGGGGGAAAACCAAAGTTGTCGAATAATCGTCCCGTTTCGATTATCGTTGTCCGAGGTAAGTTTATAAGCAAATAGATGTTGATAATTTTAAATAAATACAAGTTTTATATTCTAAAACAGACTAAGTGAAAGTATATATGTATTAGCCGAATGTGTATCTGCTTGGGAGCTATGTTTACGAATTCGTTTCGACTGAATTATGACGTCCGAAAGCACCGTACAAACCTTAGGAATAGCTAGGATACATATGTCATGACATGGGATTTTTGATATGTGTTCTCATGTAAGACCACATTTGGGATGTTGGCATCGATATGTGATTACGTGCAAGACCATGTCTGGGACATTGGCATCGATATGTGATTGCATGTAAGACCATGTCTGGGACGTTGGCATTGTACGATATGTGTGATTATTCAAGTATCCTATTCAATTCTGAATGGTTCAATGGGCAATGATAAGTTGTGATCGAATGTGTAAATCGAGCTAAAGTGAACAAGTATGAAATAGTTGATTGCTTATTTGAAAATAAGGTAAGTTGGTTATTTGATATGTGATGCAAATTATAGATGATGCTAATGTAAATATAAGTGTATTTCTGAAGTATATTCGACCACATGCTATGTATAAGTATGTGATATTAAAGTTTGATTCAAGAGTATAAGCTTATGAGTGTATATATATTCGGTTATATAATGGTACTATGGTTTTGAAATTGAACGTTATTTTGATAATAGATTTATGTATATTCGGCCAAGGTAAAATTTATATATGAAAGTATATTTTGTATATGAAATTTTAAGCTTGAAATTAAATGTGATTATGATAGCATAAATTGGTTTGGTTAAATTGAGTTGATATTGACATTATGTTATTTATTTGCTTATGACTTACTAAGCTATGATAGCTTATTGTGTGTGTATGGTCGCCTCTATTTTATAGATTTTGGAGACTAGTTATGAGCTCGGGGATCGTCAGCAAAGTCTATCACACTATCGACTATTTTTGGTACTTTATAAGCTAAAATTTGAACCTATGGCATGTATAGGCTAGATTATATTTAGATATGTTGGATTTTGGTATGTGTATATATATAAGCCATGTAAAAATGGCTTGTTTATTTTGTTATGATCAGTTTCAAAGTTTGATCTAATTATGATTATGTTTTGTTGCGGTTTTGGTGATTCAGCTATGGTTTATACATAGATAAATATATGTGAACTTTGTTGTTATGTTTTGTTAAGATATTATTATATGAATTGGTATTAAAGTATATTCGGTTATGGCATATAAGTGAAATTATAGTTGGATATATGATTCAGTAATATGTCTAATGATTGGTTTTAGCTTGATCATGTTCAAAGGTAATGTGAATTTTTATGATATAAAATATGCATGAGGTATGCTTGATATCATGGATGGATGTATTCGGCAATTGAGATTGAAAATGGATCATTATGTGAAATGTGGTAATTGTTTATTGATTTGTCATAGATATGTGATTAATTGAGTAGGTAAGCATGCAAAATGAATTATCGATTGTGGAACGGTCATTTAGGTTGGAAATGCAAGTGTTTAGTTTGAATATATGGTACAATATGGTTTGAATATAAGTTTCAGCTATATATATATATTTATATGTGCATAACCGAATTTGAATGTAATGAATTGGTCTTGTGTATGACTTTGATACTTTAAGATATTAGGCAAGTGTTTGTAATGTTTATATATATTTTTGTGATGTATTTGATGTGAAATGCAAATTATGATTAATATATTGGTCTGGTTATATGAAATATTATATACGCGTATGGTAATAGAGTATAATAGAAGTAGACATTAAATAAAGCTTAAGTATTTAGCATGTTTAATATTCAGCTAAAACGTTAGAAATTGACCATATGAATAGTAAATTATGCTCTTAATAAACAAGATGGTTTGATGCAAGTTTGGTATGTGGCTTTGTTATTGTGCTTTAATTATTAAGTATATGTTATATGATGTTTTGTGTGTATTAATGGAATAGCAAATAAGTAAGCTTGGTTTAGTCAAAACTTATAATAAGGTTGCCTGTATATTTGGTCTTGAATAATGAGTTGTTTTAATTCATAGGCTTATATTCGGCCAGTTGATAACGATTTATGGTTGAATGTTTATTGATTTATGTGTAAACTGTAATGTTTTGGTTTAGTTTAATATACATTCATATGTGATGAATTAAAATGATTAATTCCTATGTATATCCATTAATGTCTGGAAGTTGTGTCTCGTTTGGTAATACCTCGTAACCCTATTCTAGCGACAGATACGGGTTTGGTGTGTTACAGCTTCTTCAGGTTCCCAAGTAGTTTCCTCGATCCCATGTTTATGCGAAAGAACCTTTACCAAGTCTATACGCTTATTTCTAAACTCTTTAATTTCACGAGCCAGAATTCTAATAAGTTCATTGTTATACGTCAAATCAGCTTGTATTTCAACATCTATCGGTGAGATCACATTTGGCGTATCGGATCTATATCGACGTAGCATAGAAACGTGAAAAACGTTATGAATCTTTTCAAGTTCTGATGGTAAAGCTAGTCGATATGCTACAGGCCCTATTCTCTCAGTAATCTTATACGGCCTGATAAAATATAGACTCAACTCTCCTTTACGGCCGAATCGAAGAATCTTTTTCCACGGTGACACTTTTAAAAACACTCGGTCCTCAACTTGAAATTCAATTTCTCTATGTTTCAAATCCGCATAGGATTTTTGTCGATCTGAAAATACTTTTAAACTACCTTGAATCTTTTTCACTTTTTCTTCAGTTTCTCTGATAAATTCAACCCCATGAATCTTTTTTTCACTGAATTCAGTCTAGTATAACGGAGTTCAACATTTGCGACCATATAAAGCTTCGTATGGTGCCATCTTTATACTTGTTTGGAAACTTTTGTTATACGCAAACTCAATCAATGGTAAATATTTTTCCCAACTACCCTCAAACTCTAAAATAAAACATCTCAACATGTCTTTGAGAGTCTGAATAACTCTCTCAGTTTGACCATTAGTTTGAGGATGAAAAGCAGTACTGAAATTCAACTTTGTGTCCGAAGCTTCTTGCAATTTCTTCCAGAATAGCGACGTAAATCTTAGATCTCTATCAGAGATAATAGATACTGGCACACCGTGTAATCGAGCAATCTCAGAAATATACAATTCAGCTAATCTATCAAGTGAATAATCTGTACTTACTGGTATGGAATGAGCAGATTTTGTTAGTCGATCAACGACATCCCATATAACATCTTTATTTTTCAGGGTTTGGGGCAATCCCGATACGAAATCCATTGAAACTCTATACCATTTCCACTCAGGAATCATTACAAGCTGTAATAAACCCGATGGTACTTGATGTTCAACTTTTACTTGTTAAAAAATTAGACATTTCGATACAAACTCTGATATATCCTGTTTCATACCTGACCACCAATACAACTATTTCAAATCATTTTACATCATAGTACTACCCAGATGAACAGAAAAACAACTACTGTATGCTTCATACAGGATTTTCTGAATAAGCTCTATATTTTTTGGTACACAAATTCTATTTCAGAATATTAAGCAGTCATCAGTTCCAATATGAAATTCTGAATCAAAATTAGACTCACATTGAATTCGTTTAGCTTATAGTCCACGATCATCATTCTGAGCTTCATAAATTCGTTGAAGAAATATTGGTTTAGCTCTTAATTCAGCTAAAATAGACCCGTCATCACATAACATCAACTGGGTGTTCATGGCTCATAACACAAACAATGATTTTCGGCTTAAGGCATCAACAACTACATTAGCTTTTCCCGGGTGATAATCAATCACAAAATCATAATATTTTAATAACTCGATCCATCTTCGTTGTTGCAAATTCAAATCGTTTTGTGACATTAGATATTTCAAGCTTTTGTGATCCGTATAAATATCACATTTTTCACTGTATAAGTAGTGTCACCAAATCTTCAATGTAAACACAATTGTAGCCAACTCTAAATCATGCATTGGATAGTTCTTTTCGTGTGGTTTCAACTATCGAGAAGCATAAGCTATAACCTTTCCTTCTTACATTAAAACACAACCTAATTTGTTTAACGATGCATCACTATAGATCACAAACTCTTTACCCGATTCAGGTTGAACCAAAACTGGTGCCTTTGTTAACAGTGCTTTCAACTGTTCAAAACTCTGCTGACATTTTTCTGACAATTCGAACTTTATATCTTTTTGTAGCAGTCGTGTCAGCGGTATCGCAATCATTGAGAATCTTTTCATGAATATTCGGTAATAACCCACTAAGCCCAGAAAACTACGAACTTCAAATACATTTCTTGGAGGTCTCCAATCAATATTAGCAGAAATCTTGCTCGGATCAACTCTAATACCGTTGGCTGAAACAATATGCCCCAAAAATCCAACCTCTTTGAGCCAAAACTCACATTTACTGAACTTTGCAAACAACTGCTTATCACGTAGAGTTTGTAACACAATTCTCAAGTGCTCGGTATACTCAGATTCATCTCGTGAATAGATCAAAATATCGTCAATGAATACAACAATAAAGTATTCAACAAATCTATCTAAATACGGTCTAAATATTCGATTCACTAAGCCCATAAAAATAGCAGGAGCATTAGTTAAACCGGAAGGCATGAAAAGGAATTCATAATGTCCATACCTTGTTCTAAACGTGGTTTTTGGCACATTAGACTCTTTGACTCGCAACTGGTAGTAACCTGATCTCAAATCAATCTTTAAAATACTGTAGCCCCTTTCAACTGTTCAAATAAGTTATTGATCCGCGGTAGAGGGTATTTTTTCTTTATAGTCACTTTATTCAATTGTCTATAATCAATACACATTCTCACCGTGCCATCTTTCTTTTTCACAAACAATACTGGTGCACCCCAGGGAGAATAACTCGGTTGTACAAAACCTTTGTCTGTCAATTCTTGCAACTGAGCTTTCAACTATTTTAATTCTGTTGGAGCCATTCTGTACGGAGCTATCGATATCGGTGTTGTTCTGAGTATTAACTCTATTCCAAATTCAACTTATCTGATCGGAGGCAAACCTAGTAATTCTTCTGGAAATACATCTGAAAACTCACAAACAACAGATACAGATTCAATCTTTGATTCTAACACTTTCGTATCCAATACGTATGCAAGATATGCATCATAACCCTTTTTCAAGTATTTCAGAGCTAAAATAGATGATATCACAACTGACTATTCACTCGAATCATTAGCCTCAATCCAAAGAATCTCACCATTTTGACATTTCAATTCAATAATCTTCTATCTACAATTCACAACTGCATCGTTCATAGTTAGGTAGCCTATACCCAGAATCACATCAAATTCATCGAACGGTAGAAGCATCAAGTCAGCCCGAAAATAGTAACCCCAGATCATCAGAGGACAATTCTTACAAATTTTATCAACTAAAGTAGATTTGCCTAAGGGGTTCAATACTTTAATTAAAAACTCTGTAGACTCGACATGTAAACTCTTTTTAAGTACTAAATTCATATAGATATATGAATGAGTTGATCTAAGATCTATCAATGCAACTATATCAGTATCCAAAAGAGAAAAAGTACCAGTAATAACATTTGGTGATGATGCCTCTTCTTGTGCACAAATAGCATAAGCTTTGGCAGGTGCTCGTGCCTCAGATCTCATGGTCGAATCTCTCGTAGCACCTCGATTACAACTCATATTTCCAGTGTTTCAGGGCGGTCTCCCTCTAGTAGCCGTGTTACTTGCTTTCGCTAGTTGATCTCTTTCAGTTGTAAACTTTTCTGAACAGTCATGAAGAAAATGATCAAAAGATCCACATTTAAAACAAGCTCTACTCACTAATCTGCATTCACCATAATGTCGCTTATTGCAAAGTTTACATTCAGGTCTAGCATTTCTAACACTTCCCACACTGGCCACAGATGTCTCCTGAGGTTTTGAACTTGTTTGTCTCGTATTTCTATCTCTAATCAAAATTCCTGCAGAGGTTGTGGAATGAAGATGATATTCTCTAAATTTATTTTATGCTGACTAATGTAATTTACCCGTAAATCTCTTTCTAGACTCTCTAGCTTCTGAATCGTCTTTTATTTTCTCTTTACAATGCTCTTCGACTTTACAAGCTCTGTCAAACAGAACAGCAAACTCTTTCAGATCAAGAATTCCAACCAACATTGATTTCTTCATTCAATCCATCCTTGAATCTTTTACACATTATAGCTTCAGAAGAAAAAAATTCATGAGCATATTTGCTGAGTCGTACAAACTTCCTCTCATACTCTGTAACTATCATACGACCTTGCTTCAATTCAAGGAATTCTTTTCTCTTCTGATCGATGAACCTTTGGCTGATGTATTTCTTTCTAAATTCAACTTGAAAGAAATCCAAAGTGACTCTTTCTAGTGGAACTACAAATATCAAGGTATTGCACCACTGATACGCGGTGTCTCTTAGCAACGATAAAACACACTTTAAACATCTTCAGGTGTGCAAGATAATTCGTTGAATACCCGAATCGTGTTCTCAATGTGACAGCCCGATTTAGACCCTAATTGGAATGGTGGTTTCGGGACCACAAATCTGAGTTAGAAAAATATTTTTAAAAATATTTTTGGTGTTTATAATATGTGAATTTGTGTGTGCTAAATTTTTGTTTTAAAATTTTATTGTTTGGATGCCCGATTTAAAAAAACAGTACTTAATAGCGTAAAATGAAAACTTGATAGTTTAATGTGTGAGGACTGAATTGTTAATGTTTTTATAATATGAAGCTTTTATGTTGTAATTCGGCCACTATTAAGCTAGATGGACGACAATGGACATGGAATAAATGATTTTATAAAATTATAACAAAGGTTAATTAGGTAATTAGATTAAATATTATTATATGTTAAAATAAAACATAAAATAATGTCATCATCATCTTAGTTTTTTCGAATATATCAAAGAAATAAAATAAAAACACCAAGATAGGTTTCGGCAAGAGTTTTGGCTAGATTAAGGTATGTTTTGCTTCGGTTTTTGATAATTTTTACGTTTTTGAGATCATTACTTTGAGTACTATCTGGCCCATGCTTGAATTTCTAATTTTGATGTATATTTTTAGTTTTACCATTGTTGATAGCTTGGTGAATTTTATGTTTGATGATGTTAAATAAAAGTTATGTGATGGATTAACAAGTTTTTGTATTGAAATTTTGATAAAATTGAGTAAATAGGGTTAAATTGTAAAGTGTTTAATTAAGAGACTAAATTGTGAAATAAACAAAATGTGAGGACTTGTATGTGTATGGGGAGTATTCGGCCTAAGCATGGCATGGGAAAATTATGCTTGTTTTGTGTTTTGTGAATTTTGGATTAAATTGCTAAAAGTGTAAAATATTTGGGGCAAAAGTGCAATTTGTCCATTTATGTGTTTTTGAATGAATTGGATTGAAAATTTGATTAAATAAGTTTAATTTATATCAATTTAGATCAAGAAAAGAGAATCAGATTTGGATCGGGGGAAGACCAAAATAGTCGAATAATCGATTAATACTGTTCGTCGATATCCGAGGTAAGTCTTTAAGCAATTAAACATTGTTAATTTTGAATATAAATTAGTTTAATATGCTGATTTGGAATTTGTAGATTTATAGTAGAGATAGTCGAATATGATTAAGCATGGAAATAATGTATTTGAGTTTAATTCGACTGAGTTATAGCATTTGACAGTCCGTATGAATTATATGGAATATTTGGAATTTTTGATATATGAATTGTTTATGAGACAACTTTATAATAGAGATATTCGGGCTTTGAGCCAAGCAAGCCTTGTGCTGGTGAATTAAATCAGGCTTTATGCCTAGTAGGCTTATTGCCAGTGTATAAAATCAAACTTTGAGCTTAGCAGGCCTTGTGTCGGTGTGAGATACGGCTTAGGCCTAGCAGGCTTTATGCCGGTGAATTATTATAAGTTTATGCTTAAAGGACTTTATGCTAATGTGGTAATTGAATACGTTAAATGAGCTAAAACGATCAGGTACGTGATAGTTGGTTACATATTTGAAAATAGGGTGAATTGATTTCTTGATATGTGATGAAAAAGGATACATGAAGTTGTTGTAGTATATGTGTTAATATGAGAAATATATTTGGCCTTATAGTTGTATATGGATGTAATGTTAAAGTTTGAGTGATGAATATACGTCTAAAAGTATATATGTATATTCGATTATATAAGATAATATGGTTTTGAAATTTTGAGAATATATTGATGATGTATACATGTATATTCGACTAAGGAGAAATTGTTCTATAAAAGTATATTTTATATATGTATGGAATTAAACGCTTGAAATTGAATGTGATTACAAATGCATAAGTTGATTTATTGAATTGAAATGATTTAGTAATTGAGATGTTATTATGCATTAATTATTTAATTTGCTTAAGGCTTACTAAGCTAAGTTAGCTTACTCTGTGTGTTTTTGTTTACTCTGTTTTATAGATTTTGGATTCAAGTTACGAGCTCGGGGATCGTCAGCAATGTTCACCACACTATCTACAAATTCGGTATTTAAATAATCGAACTTGAGTTATGGCATGTATAGGCTGAATTGTGTTTTGATATGATGAACCTTGGTTTTGTATAAAAGCCATGCGAAAATGGCTTATTTAGATGCTTGAATTTGGTTTTGGTATAATGATGGTTTGAATCTATTTTGATTAATATGCTGTTTGACATGAATGAACATAAAATGTGTTATATGTTGTATATTGAAAGTAGTTAATGATTTTGCATGAGGTATGAAGAAATCAATCATAAGTATGTTTGGTTGTTTTGGATGTGTTTGGCATATTCGGTTATGAAATATTTATGTGTATAGCTAGATGTGATTATTGCTTGTAATGGTTAGTGAAAGGTGAATGCTTTGCGAAGTTGATCATGAGATGTGGTATAAATATTGTTTGTCTTGAATGATATTCATATATATATAGATATATATTTTATACTTGAGGTATGAATTGGACTTATAAATGTATATGATTTGATATGTTTGGAAATGTGTATCATTTAGTGTGGTTAAAAACTTGCATATTGATTGATGATTCGGTTTGCTTATTGAAATGGTATAGATTTTGATAAATATTTGGTTAACTTGTGTCAATGAATTATACATTTAAAAGTTGATTTGGTCAAGTTATGTGCAATGTTATTAGTATATATTAAAAATGTTGGTATTCAGCAATTGGTATAATAATTTGATTATTATTTGTAACAGTCCAGTTTAGACCCTAGTAGGAATAGTGGTTTCGGGACCACAAATCCAAGTTTGAAAAATATTTTAATATTATTTTCTGTGTTTGTGATATGTGAATGTATATCTGCGAAATTTCTGTTTCTGCGCTTAATTTTGATAAAGGAATAAATCACGTAAAATGCAAAAGTTGCATGCTAATTGTTAATGGGGTTAATTGGCCTTGGCTTTTAAAATAAGAGTCATTGCATGTCAAATATACCATTAATGTTAATGGTGGACAATTATGGACATGTAGTTGGTGAATTTTTAATGAATATAATAAGGTTAAAATGGTAAAATGCATATTAATGTATATTATAATAAAACAAAAACATGTTAATGGATGAATTATTCATCCATACTTGCCGAAAATCAAAGAAAATAAAAAGAAGAAGACCATCCTAGGGTTCAGTCATTGATTTGGTTGATTAAGGTATGTACTTTGGTCCGTTTTTGATAATTTCTATGTTTCTGTGATCGCTGCTTCGTGTTCTTCAAAACCCATGTCTAAATTTCTATTTTTGTTGATGAATATGAAATGTGCCATTGATGATTATATGAGCTTTGTAATGTTTTTATATGGATTATAAAAGATATATGTGAGATTATCATGCTTTGTTCTTGAATTTTTATGGAATAGAGCTATTTGGGCTAATTTGTGAAAATGAGGTTTTGAAGGACTAAATTGTGAATTAATTATGTTGTTTGGACTTGTAAGGAATTTATGTATATTCGGCCAAGTTATAGTCTTGGTGAATTTTGCATATTTGTGATTTTGTGAAAAATGGATTAAATTGTCAAAGTGTGAAAATTTAAGGGCTAAAAATGCAAAGTACCCTAAATATGTATTCATGGATTATTTTGAATGAAATGAATGAGTGAATGGTTGAATTTGATTTGTGTTAGATCAAGAACAAATAAAATCAGACTTAGATCGAGGGAAGTTCAAAATAGATGAATAGTCAACTCATTTCCGTCCGAAATCCGTACGAGGTATGTCAAATTACAATTACGTGTTAAATTGACTAAATTTTGTGCATACAAACTGTAATCTGTATTGGACGACCTTGAGAGCCTGATGAATAAATTTTGAGTAAACTCTGATAATATGCTAGTATCTGAAAAGCTCTATACGTTTCTAAAAGAATGTTGACATTAATCTGAGATATTATGTAAGACCGTGTCTGGGACACAGGCCTCGATTTGAGATTTACGTGTAAGACCATGTCCAGGACATCGACATCGTATTGGATTTCGTGTAAGACCCTGTCTGGGACAGAGGCATCGATGTTGAATTACATATAAGACCACGTCCGAGACGTCGGCATTGTACTTATTTATGAATAGCTGTATCGTTTTTAAATTGTCTAATGATAGAGTACGGAATATGGGAATGAATATATGAAATGTATAATTTATACATGTACTTTTGCATCATATTAAATTTTTGAATATGAAAGACTCTGTTTCTGTGAAATAATGAATGCGAGGTATGTACGAAATCATGGAAATGAAACATGACATGTATACAAACAAATGAGCATGGTTAGGCTCATGAATTACTCTGTGAAATGGTTATGAATTTTTGTTATTGACTTTTATTTTATATGCTTTAATAGTTCGACCAATGGTATTTGGCTTACTAAGCTCTTTGTAGCTTACTCTGTGTGATTTTTGTCTATTTTACAGTTATCATTGCTACTAAAGGCTCGGGGATAATCAAGGATTGTCACCATACTATCGAACTCATTTTGGTACTTTTGAAAATGTAAATATATTTAAGTATAGCATGTATAGGCTAGAATGTCTATGTATTTAAGCTTTGAAATGTATATAGGTTATGCCATGAGAGTTGGCTAACAAATGGTATGTTTGTGATTAGTTTTGGTAAATGGTTTGTGATGTCAAATTGTGTATGCTTGTAATGGTTATAAATCCTCGTATGTGGTGGTCATTTTGAAATATGCCAAGTTGAGGAGATGGTAAGTTTAAGCATGAGATACAAGGTGCCATAAGTGAGCTATGAAATGAGCATTTTGGCATGCTATTACAATAAGATTTTTAATGTGTTTTGGTATGGATTTGAATAGGTTATTGAATGATGATGATTTAGTTATAATGAAACATGTTTTGAGCATGGAATTGGCTAAAAAATTTGTTATGAATGTTGTTTAATATTACTTGTAAGAATGACCCAAAAAGGGGTGGCAAGTTGGCTTAAACCAAGCCTGCATTGTGACACACGGTCAGGGACCACGGGCGTGCCTTGTGGCCATGTATGTAAAGTAGTAACCTCTTAAGATCATACGGATATGACACACGGGCGTGTCATATGGCCGTGGGTTTAAGTCAGTAGCCAGCTAATTAACACACGGCCATGTCTATTGGCTGTGTGTAAAAGTCAGTATATATACTCTATTTTGGCACGGTTGGAATCGCATGGGCGTGTCAGGTGCCCATGTGAGGCACACGGCTTGGTCACACGGGCGTGTTACCTTAACAGAATTTAAAAATTTTCTGAGTTCTGAAATTTATGAATGTGTTCAGTTTAGTCCTGAATTTCCTTAAAAGTACTTTTTAGGTATCATAGACCATCATAAGGGACGAATTGTTGATGTTTGCTTATGTATTAATGTTATATGATATCTGTAATTCTGAATCGGTCTGAAATGTTTTGTCTGTCTGGTAATCCCCCTTACCTATTCCAGTGATGGTTATCGGATAAGGGTGTTACATTATTTGTCATGTGATATTTGGTAATTGAATAATAGAAATTGGTTTAGTAAAGAAATGGTTATTGAATGAAACCCATGTATTAGGCATTGTTCATATTTGGTTAAAGCTTTATAAAATGATCATAAGAATAGTAGATTATTTATGCTTGAAATGGAAAATTTAACATTTCTTGTAATTAAAATTTACTTATTAAATGAATTAGGGTAAATATGGTATGTAATTCGAATATGTAACACCCCATATCTGTAGCCCAAGCTGGGTCAGAGTACAAGGCATTACTTATTTTATCTCGTACATGCAACCCATTTTAAGTCACCAAGACTAGGTCCAATTTAAAACCTTTTCAATTTCTACTTTAAACCTCTTAATATGGGCCTACGAGGCCTATATCAACCTTTGGAAATCATTCGGAATCCTTCAGGGCCCTTATCCAGTCTATGCAAACTTTGCATTTAAAATAGGGCACACGTCCATGTGGAAAGGTAACACACCCGTGTGACCATCCTAACATGGCCATGTTGATGACCCGTGTATCTTACACTACCTAAACAACTAGGGACACAGGCGTGTCCCTTACTCGTGTGGTCAATTTATTTACGCCATTTTACAACGTGTCCCTTACCTGTTTGGTCAATTTATTTATGCCATTTTACAAAATTCAAGTGCAGACTTCACACGGCCTGGACACACACCTATGTCCCTGGCCAGTGTTGCTCACATGGCCTTGACACGCCCGTGTCTTAGCCCGTGTGAGAAAACTTGAGTATTCTGTTTCTAATGTTAGCACACCCAACATGTCACACGGCCATGTCTCCGCCCGTGTGGTTATTAATATGCATACTGGTTTGAAGCTTTTACGTGCAGGGGACACACAGCCTCATCACACGCCCATGGGGCTGACTATGTATCACACACGGCTTAGACACACGCCTGTGTGCCTACCCGTGTGGACAAAATAAAGCTATTTACCAAGCCTATTTGCCACCATTATTTACATCAATTAACATAAACTCAACCAACATCAATTCTAGTCTATACCATACAACCAAATCAGCTACAATAGACATTCTTTCCTAAGGCAATATACTCAACCAAGGAAATATCATCTATGCTTAGTCAAAATGAGTAATAGTCAATATCAAAACCAAATTCAAAGTGTGGGACTTATCCCAAGCCTACACATTAGGGCAATGCTCAAGGACACAAAATAATCAAGTCTAAGCCCTATACATGCCATATTCAAAAATATAAATCCAACTATATCGAAATTTTCGGACGATAGTGTGATCGATATCTCTGACTCCAAGTGATCCTCGAGCTAAATAGGCAGCACTATAAGAAAATGGAAAGGAATGAGGGTAAGCATAAAAGCTTAGTAAGTTGCATATAAATAAACATACAACAACAATTCACCAATAATCATCATGCGCATAACCCAAGGATAAGCATAAGTATGACTTACTCATTACCATCCATATAAGTCATATGCTCTCTAATGAGCTCATTTCTCATACGTACCAAATTGGTACCTGTATCACACGCAACATGATTATGTTTTCATTATTAACTCGCAAACATACTTACACCATTGAACCATTCGGTACGTTGCTGGTCCTTCTCTAAACCTCAATCTAGGGGTAAGGTGCCGATGCTATGTCCCGGACATATTCTTACACTGGCTCATATCTCAAGTCGATGCCATGTCCCAGACATGGTCTTACACTGACTATCATTATCGAAACCAATGCGTGTCCCTGACACGTCTTACTCTAGCACTCATCTCAATACCAATGCTATGTCTCAAACATGGTCTTACATTGGCTATCATAATGTGGGTGACGCATGTCCCAGACATGTCTTATTCTAACTCACACAAGTGACCCAAATGTCACAACTAGAATTTTTGTTATGTTGCCTAGTGTTCTAACGAGAGTTCTATCATCTCATTGTCTTTATGCATTCTCAATACACAATCAAGCAATTTATGCTATATTCATTCAATGACAACTTAAACACATATATTAATAATATAATTGTATCATTTACGTACAACTTACCTCGGTTTACAAAATGTACTCGACTAGTTGGTTTAGTCGATTTGCTTGGCTTTTCCCCGGTCTAGGTTCGGATTTGGCAAATCTTGATCTAGAATAAAAAATGCACTCATTTAGTCACTAATTATAATTAAGGTACCACAATTCACATCTTTGGTAAAATGACCATTTTGCCCCTAGACTTTGGCAAAATGACCATTTTACCCCTATGATCGAAAATCAATTTTTATCAAATTTCTTCATATTTCAAGCCTAGCCGAACTCTTTCTACTCGTGTAGCAACCCCAAAATTTCACTATTTCACACACTTATCACCTATTTTGCAATTTATGCAAAATAGCCCCTTTAGGTGTTTTCATGCTAACACCTTTCACAAAAGTTGTTAAGAACTCTTCTAAGACTCATATTCTTCCATAAAAGCTCAGAAAGAATCACAAATCCATTCATGGAAAAACTCTAAAATATTAATCATTTTGCAAAATAGACCCCTCATTTGGAAGCTCATGCTTCAAAGGTCCCAAAAATGCAAAATCATCAACTAAGGACATGGAAATCACTTACTTGTTGAGGTGATAAGTTACAGAAATTTCAAAGCTTCAAAACCCCTTTTTTGCTGATATTTTCAATGGAGAGAAGGTGTGGACAAGAAAAAAAATAATTGTAACGTCCCAAACATCTCGAAACCCAAAAATCTTGAAATCTCGATTCTTTCTTTTCGTGCTTAGCATTTTTGGTTAAGTGTTAATTACATGAAGGTAGGTCTTGGTCATGGTTTGAGTTCAAACATAGGGATAGAAACTATAGTTTAATTACTAAAGGAACCTTGATGGCAAGTAGTTAGGCTTTTAAATAAAAATAGAGAAAATGGCATCAAAGAGCCTTGTAGAGGAGTGGCTAAGTGGCACCACTTAAAGTGTAGGAAGGTGGCGTTAGTGGCTAGCAAGGAGATCTGGTTCAAATCATAGCTTAGTATTTTTAGAAGTTTAATTTTTTCCTTCTAGAAGATTGGAAGTGGCGTGAAGATGGACTCCAAGGGGAGTGTTCAAAAGAGAAATTTGAGGAAAAGATCAAGGGGTTATCAGGGAGAAAAATGAGGAGACGATAAGGGAGAAGTGATGGAGCCAAATTGGGAATTGAGGGTCAGTCAATTTAGATATAAGTAGGTGTTGAATGCAAGGTTGCCAGGCTAATGCTGAAATCTCTCCCACTTTATCAGAAAATTTTTTCTTTTCAAGATCCAAAAGGCCGAAAACCTTTGGTTCCTTCTGTCTTTTATGTGCTAATTTGCTATTCTTCCTCAACTCAGGTCATTGATTCATTGTTGGTTTAGCTGACTTCTTCTCGATTTCCTTGGTGTCGAATAACCTCTTTCTTACCATATATATCGCAAGGGCAGAACACTTTCTTGGCCGAATACTCTTAGTGCCGACAGTACCCCCTCCACTCGGTCAATTCTAGTGTAAGTATTTACTCTCCCAATCGGTTGTTGCTAAGTATCAAATATACAGATCCTCACTCCTTCTAATTGGTTTTGGGTAAGAATAGGTGTCAAATCTCGGTCTTTGGATCCTTGCCGATTAGCTTTCAGGTCAGAAACTTTGGTAAGTACTTTTAACCTGAGTTGGCCAAATGGTCATAGTTAAGGTAAGGGGGACTTGTGTTGGATACGAATAATCGATTGTTCTGGGTTTAATAGTTAAAATTGGTGCAGATCTAGGAGTTGATCGTGGTTAGTGATTAAAGAAGGTACTGTTATACTTGTCACGCAAGGTAAGGTGAAAGGTGAGGTTTCAGTTTTAGTAAAGATATGTATTAAGCGTACGGTTAATTGAAGAGTGATATTAATTATAGGATCAGGGCTAAAGAAATCGCAGTACGATTTATTACCAGGTGTGTACATACACTGCACCCACACAATGAATCGGAAAAAGTCGAAATGCTGAAAAGTCAAAAAGTCGAAATGCGGAAAAGCTGAAAGTTGGGCTACAGTAGTCTTGTGAGTGTGCAAACACTCATGAGGAGAAAATCGATAAGTTTTCTGAGGCCCGTTGGCGATTCCATAGACTTGGGCTATGTATTGGCCAACCAGGCCAGAAGAGGCTTAATGGACCTAACGGGCTGTTGGGCCCATAATAGGCAAAAAAATTGATAATTGATGCTATATGATAGAAATTTGTATGTAAGCATGTGTATAATGTGATTTGGGCCTAATGGGCCTTATAAATGTGATTTGGGCCTAATGGGCCATATACAGGTGATTTGGGCCTAATGGGACATATGAATGTGATTGGGCCTAGTGGGCCATATGCAGGTATGTGAATTTGACTGGGCTTTTTAAAGGGGTTTTGGGCCTTGTATATGATGACTGCATAAAACTGAAGTAATTAATTGCGACCGTGGACAAGTCAAAGGGTTAATGTGTGGCAACGGGTACATGCATGTCTAGGATTGGATCTGGGGAGAGCTTGGTACTTAAGCGGTCTTAATGACTCACCTCCTATTCTCTGGAATCCTACCTGGTGCACAGTATTCATTCATCTTAGCTCACAGGATTTGTTAACGGGCCAAGGTAAGTGAAAACAGTAAAGAAAGGGAAAATTACTGAAATTCCCCTAACGGCGAAAATGACCAAAATACCCCTACGTGTTGAATGTAAGTTTTATGGATGTGACATGCATACATATGAACTTCTGCTTAGGTTGCATATGGGTTGGGAATTTTGGAGCGGAGGAAGTATATGAGGATCGCATGGTTGCCTAACGACCATGGATCCACCGAAGGCTTTTTTTAAACCCATTATATGATTAGCAGCTTACTGCAATGAAGGTAGTTCCACAACCGAGCTACCATTGGAGTGTATCGGTTGGGTGGGTCAATATTTATATCCCCACATAAAGTGTATCGGGGGATAGAGCTGAAGTGTAGCGGGATGGATTATTGGGGTGGGTTACATTGCACTGTATTGCATTGCATGTTTGAAGTATGGTGATTATTGAATGCTTGTTACTCGTTGAGGGTTGTACACACTGAGTTTGCAAAAACTCACCCCATCTTTTATTTTATTTTCGGGTGATGTTCAATAGAAGGTTCGATGTTTGGAGGGACTCTCGGTGGCCAGCTAGCAAGAGAACATGGACTTGTTTATTGTTAAGCATTTAGTTTCTGATTTATTAAGTGATTAAAGACTGGATTGTAATAAGGCCTTCCTTTTTGTTATTATTTAGTTTATCATTTTTATACGTTGTAATTACGAGAAGTTGAACATGAATTTTCTAAACCATAGTTTTTATATACTACTCTTTCGCAACTAAATTTTTAGATGATAAATTTTCTTAAAGTGAATGTTTTGAACAAAGCTTTCGCAACTGAAAAGAGAGTTTTTTTTAAGTGAACTAAGGTTTCATATTTTACGAAAGGGTTTTCAATGAAGACAAGATTTTTGTTAAAATACTTCAATGTGATGCGCCAGATTCGGCCATAACGTCTAGGTCGAGTTTGGGGTGTTACATTTAATGGTATCAGAGCCAGGTTACAAAATTTGGGCTGTGAAGTGGGCCTTATTATTATTTGGTTTATTTTTCTATAAAAAATGTATATATTATGGATCACAATGTTTTGGGAAAAAGGGAAAAACTTGCAGAGCAGAACACCGAGCCTCCGACGTTGAACCAAGTAAGTTCTTCTGTTCTTAAGCGTGTTTAAATTGTTATATAGTAGATAGTTAGAGGGCTACTTTAGCTGATCATGTTAGAGTGGAACTGAAGCCCATAAGATCTTGAAATTGCAAAGGATTTTCGAAAACAATCTTCTCTTTTTAATACTTTCATAAGACATTGGTTAAGTATTGAAACTAACTAAAACTTCATAAAATTTTTTAAATCCAAAAAATACATGAATCGGCGATGAGTGCTAGAAGAGGTATGAGAGGCCATGGCCGAGGCCGCGGAAGTATTAGGGCTAAATTGTCAACATCAGGGCATATGCCCGATGTTGGAGTAGAAGAGGCTCCAGCCTCACCTGTGGCTAGGAATGGACCGTATGGTCGGGCCACGAGAGAAGAGGTATTGTTGCAGGCAATGCTAAGGATTTTGGAAAGGGTTATTGGGCCCAATAATGGCACTGGAAATTGGGGTTCCATTCCGGAGCGACTTTGTTCGAATGGGGCTGAGATCTTAAAGGGCGTGGCTGGCGTGGTGCCTAATGTGGCGGAATATATGTTGGAGGCCACTGAAAGAATAATGGAGGACTTGGACTGCTCAACTGAACAAAAGCTAAAAGGGGCTGTGTCACTGCTCAGGGAAGAAGCCCACCAGTGGTGGTTAACGGTGAAAGAAGGCACCCAACCGGAGCGGGTCACTTGGGAGTTTTTCAAAGCTGCATTCCAAGAGAAGTATGTGGGTGCAAGTTATGTGGATGCTAGAAAGAAGGAGTTCCTGAACTTGACCCAGGGAAACAAATCTATGGCGGAGTATAAGGTGGAATTTCTACGCCTTAGTAGGTACGCAAGGGTCATGGTGGCAACGGATTATGAGCGTTGCGTTAGATTTGAGGATGGACTTAGAGATAGCCTCAGGGTAGTAATAGCTCCACAAAGGGAGCTGTCGTTTAGCGAATTCAACTTAATCTTAGGTATGGATTGGCTGGTGAAGCACCGAACCACCTTGGATTGCGCTGCAAAGCGAATGGTGTTAAGAATGGCGGAGGATAAGGAAGTAGTGGTGATTGGTGAACGCCAGAATTACCAGTCGAATGTGATTTCGGTGCTTAAGGTTGAGAAGTTAGTACGAAAGGGATGCGAAGCCTATTCGGCTTATATTAGTAGTACGGAGGCTAAGAGCCTTGCTGTTAAGGAGTTGAGGATAGTTAGGGAATTTCTGGATGTCTTTCTTGAGGAGCTGCTTGGGTTGCCACCCAGCAGGGAAGTAGAATTTAGAACCGAGTTGTTACTTGGGACGGCTCTGGTGTCTATTGCTCCTAATCGGATGGCACCAAATGAGTTGGTGGAACTTAAGGCACAGATACAAGAATTGTTGGATCGATGATTCATATGACCAAGTGTGTCTCCATAGGGAGCACCGATGTTATTCGTAAAGAAGAAGGATGGAACCTTGCGAATGTGCATTGACTATCGATAGTTAAACAAGTTAACTATTAAAAACAAGTACCCTCTACCAAGAATCGATGATCTTTTTGATCAATTCAGGGGAGCTTCTGTTTTCTCGAAGATTGACCTACGTTTAGGATATCACAATTAAGGGTTAAGGAGGCAGATGTTCACAAGACAACTATCAGAACTCGTTATGGGCACTACGAGTTCTTAGTGATGCCATTCGGGCTGACGAACGCGCCTGCCGTTTTCATGGATCTCATGAATTGGGTATTCCAACCCTACCTGGATCGATTCGTGGTAGTTTTTATAAATGACATTTTGGTGTACTCAAGAGATGAGGATAAGCATAATGCACACTTAAGGATTCTGTTGCAGATTTTGAGGGAGAACCAATTGTATGCCAAATTCAGTAAGTGTGAGTTTTGGCTAAAGGGAGGTTACTTTTCTTGGACATGTGGTGTCAGCTGAGGGAATTAAGGTGGATCCCCAAAAAATTGATGCAGTGTTAGACTGGAAAACACCCAAGTCAGTGTCAGAAATTCAAAGTTTTTTGGGCTTGGCAGGATACTATAAACGGTTTGTTGAGGGTTTTTCAGTAATTGCTGCACCTTTAACTAAGTTGTTGAGGAAGGGAGTACCGTTTGTTTGGACAAACAAGCAGTAAGAGAGTTTCAAAAAACTTAAGAAGATTTTAACAGAGGCCCCTGTATTGATTCAGCCAGTGCTTGGGAAGGAGTTTATGGTTTTTAGTGACGCATCGCATGTAGGCTTGGGATGTGTATTGATGCAAGATTGGAAGATAATTGCGTAGGCGTCACGGCAACTTAAGACTCACGAGGTGAATTACCCAACCCATGACTTAGAGCTAGCTACGATGGTGTTCGCGCTCAAAATATGTAGGCATTACTTATACAGGGAGAAGTGCATAATTTATTTGGACTACAAGAGTTCAAAATACCTCCTTACCCAAAAGGAGCTTAACCTTAGGCAGCGTAGGTGGGTAGAATTATTGAAGGATTATGATTGTACAATTGAATACCACCCTGGCAAAGCAAATGTGGTAGCCGATGCGTTGAGTCTTAAGGTTAAGTCAGATTTGAGCATAGCCTGTTTTGTTGGATGATGGTAGCTTGTTAGCTGAGCTTCAAGTAAAACCGATATGGATCGAGCAGATAAGGAGTAAGCAATTGATGGATGAAACCTTAGGTGCTCGTTTTAAGCAAGTAGGGAATGGTGAGACATTAGACTTTGGGTTGAATAGTGAAGGGGTGTTGTGTTTTCGTGGGAGAATGTGTATGCCTAAGGACAATGAGCTATGGTAGTCTATTCTGCGAGAAGCACATAATAGTCTCTATGCTATGCATCCTGGCGAAAACAAGATGTATCGAAACTTTGTGGGAACTTTACTGGTGGCCTGGACTTAAGCGCGAGGTTATGGAGTTTGTAAGTAAATGCTTGGTATGTCAAAAAGTGAAGGTGAAACACTAGTTGCCTTTAGGATTGCTACAACCAGTAAAGATTCCACTGAGGAAGTGGGAAAGGATTCCTATGGACTTTGTTAGTGGGCTACCTTTGACACCTACTAAGAAAGACTTGATATGGGTTATAGTAGATTGGTTTACCAAGTCTGCCCATTTCGTACCTGTTCGCACCGATTACTCGTTACAAAAGTTGGCTAAGCTGTATATGGTGGAGATTGTAAGATTGCATGGAGTGCCGGTACCCATAATATATGATAGGAACCCACGTTTTACTCCACGATTTTGGAAGAAGCTACATGAGGTGCTAGGTACTAGGTTGAACTTCAGTACGGCATTCCACCCTCAAACTGATGGACAGTCAGAAAGGGTGATCCAAGTATTGAAAGATATGTTGAGGGGATGTGTGATTGAGTTCCAAGGTAGCTGGGAGGAATTTTTGCCGTTAGCCGAATTCGTATACAATAATAGCTATCAAGCAAGCATTGGGATGGCTCCGTATGAAGCACTGTATGGGTGATGGTGTCAAACTACAACATGTTGGACAGAGTTGGGCGAACGAAGAGTTTTGGGCCTTGAGTTAGTAGCCGATACTGAGGATAAGGTAAAATTGATTTGGGATCGGTTGAAGGAGGCCTCGGATAGGCAAAAGTCGTATGCTGACCTTAAGCGTTGAGAAATAGAGTATGCAGTGGGAGACTTAGTTTTTCTGAAGGTCTCTCCGTGGAAAAAAGTGTTAAGGTTTAGTCGAAAGGGAAAGCTTAGTCTAAGGTTCATTGGGCCATATCGGGTTGTAGGGCGGATTGGGCCAGTCGCTTATCAGCTGGAGTTACCTCCTAAACTAAGTCAGATACACGACGTGTTTCATGTTTCCATGCTAAGACGGTAACGCTCAGATTGTTCACATGTCATGGCGGTTGAGGAAATCGAGGTTAGGCCAAACCTAACTTTCGAAGAAGAGCCCATACAAATAATTGGTCGAGATGTCAAAGTACTAAGAAGGAAGTCTGTTCCACTAGTGAAAGTGCTTTGGGATAATCACAAGGCTGAGGAGGCTACTTGGGAACCTGAGGAAGCGATGCGATGCCAATATTCTCAACTGCTTGAATCAGGTAAAATTTCGAGGATGAATTTTTTTAGGGGGTAGAGTTGTAACTCCCCAAAAATAACTCCTCAACTAAGGACATGGAAATCACTTACTTGTTGAGGTAATAAGTTACAGAAATTTCAAAGCTTCAAAACCCCTCTTTTGCTGATATTTTCAATAGAGAGAAGGTGTGGAGAAGAAAGAACATAATTGTAACGCCTCAAAAATCTCGAAACCCAAAAATCCCGAAATCTCAAATCTTTCTTTTCGTGCTTAGCATTTCTGGTTAAGTGTTAATTACGTGAAGGTAGGTCTTGGTCATGGTTTGAGTTCGAACCTAGGGGTAGAAATTATAGTTTAATTATTAAAGGAACCCTGATGGCAAGTAGTTGGGCTTTTAAATAAAAATAGAGGAAAATGGCATCAAAGAGCCTTGTGGAGGAGTGGCTAAGTGGCGCCACTTAGAGTGCAAGGAGGTGGCATTAGTGGCTAGCAAGGAGATCCAAGGTTCGAATCCTAGCTTAGTATTTTTGGAAGTTTAATTTTGGCCTTCTAGAAGACTGGAAGTGGCGTGAAGATGGACTCCAAGGGGAGTGTTCGGAAGAGTAATTTGAGGAAAGGATGAAGGGGTTATCAGGGAGAAAAAGAGGAGATCAGAAGGGAGAAGTGATGGAGCCGAATGAGGAATTGAGGATCAGTCAATTCGGCTATAAGGGCTATAAGTAGGTGCTGAATGCAAGGTTGCCAAGCTAATTCCAAAATCTCTCTCACTTTATTTGAAACCCTTTTCTCTTCAAGATCCAAAAAGTCGAAAACCTTTGCTTCCTTCTTTCTTTACTGTCTCGATTTGCTATTATTCCTCAACTCAGGTCTTTGATTCATTGTTGGTTTAGCTGACTTCTTCTGGATTTTCTTGGTTCCAAATAACCTCTTTCTTATCATACATATCGCAAGGGCAAAACACTTTCTTAGGCGAATACTCTTAGTGCCGACAATACCCCTACACTCGGTCAATTCTAGAATAAGTATTCACTTTCCCAATCTGTTGTTGCTATGTATCGAATATATAGATCTTCACTCCTTCTAATCAGTCTTGGGTAAGAATAGGTGTCGAATCTCGGTCTTTGGATCCCTGTCGATTTGCTTTCAGGTAAGAAACTTTGGTAAGTACTTTTAACCTGAGTTGGCCGAATGGTCATAGTTAAGGTAAGGGGGACTTGTGTTGGATACGAATCATCCATTGTTATGGGTTTAATAGTTAAAATTGGTGCAGATCTAGGAGTTGATCGTAGTTAGTGATTAAAAAAGGGGCTATTATACTTGTCACGCAAGGTAAGGTGAAAGGTGAGGTTTCGGTTTTAGTAAAGATATGTATTAAGCATGCGATTAATTGAAGGGTGATATTGATTGTAGGATCGGGGCTAAGGAAATCGCAGTACAATTAATATATGTACACACACAATAAATCGGTAAAAGTCGAAATGCCAAAAAGCCAAAAGTTAGGCTACGGTAGTCTTGTGAGTGCGCGAACACTCGTGAGGAGGAAATCGATAGGTTGTCTGAGGCCCATGGGTGATTTCATGGACTTGGGCTATGAATTGGCCAACTGGGCCAGAATAGGCTTAATTGGCCTGATGGGCTGTTGGGCCCATAATAGGCAAAAAAATTGATAATTGATGCTATGTGATATAATTTTGTATGTGATCATGTGTATAATGTGATTTGGGCGTAATGGGCCATATAAATGTGATTTGGGCCTAATGGGCCATATACAGGTGATTTGGGCCTAATGGGCCATATGAATGTGATTGGGCCTAGTGGGCCAAATATAGGTATGTGAATTTGACTGGGCTTTGTAAAGGGGTTTTGGGCCTAGTTTATGATGATTACATAAAACTTAAGTAATTAATTGTGACCGTGGACAAGTCATAGGGTTAAGGTGTGGCAACGGGTATATGCATGTCTAGGATTGAATATAAGGATAACTTGGTATTTAAGTAGTCTTAATAACTCACCTCCTCTTCTTTGGAATCCTACGTGGTGCATAATATTCGTTCATCTTAGCTCACAGGATTTGTTAACGGGTCAAGGTAAGTGAAAACCATAAAGAAAGGGAAAATTATCGAAATGCCCCTAAGGGCGGAAATGACCAAAATACCCCTAGGTGTTGAATGTAAGTTTTATGGATGTGACAATCATACATATGAAATTCTACTTAGGTTGCATATTGGTTGGGAATTTTGGAACGGAGGAAGTAGATGAGGATCGCATGGTTGCCTGACGGCCATGGATCGATCGACGGCTTTCTTTTTAAGTCCATTATATGATTAGCAGCTTGCTGCAATGAAGGTAGTTCTGCAACCGGGCTACCATTGGAGTGTATCGGTTGGGTGGGTCGATATTTATATCCCCACATGAGGTGTACCGGAGGATGGAGCTGAAGTGTAGTGGATGGATTATTGGGGTGGGTTACATTGCACTGCATTGCATTGCATGTTTGAAGTATGGTGAATACTGAATGCTTGTTACTCGTCGAGGGTTGTACACACTAAGTTTGTGAAAACTCACCCCCTCTTTTATTTTACTTTCGGGTGATGTTCAATAGAAGGTTCGATGTTTGGAGGGACTCTGGGTGGCCAGCTAGCAATACAACTTGGACTTCTTTGTTTTTAAGCGTTTAGTTTCTGATTTATTAAGTGATTATAGACTAGATTGTAATAAGGCCTTCCCTTTTGTTATTATTTGGTTTATCATTTTTATGTGTTGTAATTACGAGAAGTTGAACATGAATTTTCTAAACCATAGTTTTTATATAGTACGCTTCTGCTACTAAATTTTTAGATGATAAATTTTCTTAAAGTAAATGTTTTGAACAAAGCTTTCGCAACTGAAAAGAGAGGTTTTTTTAAGTGAACTAAGGTTTCATATTTTACGGAAGGGTTTTCAACAAAAACAAGGTTTTCGCTAAAACACTTCAATGTGATGTACCAGATTCGGCCATAATGTTTGGGCTGGGTTTGGGGTGTTATAATAATAGGTAAGCTTATAGGTATTATTTTTATCACAAAATTATGTCATCAAGCCACCTAATATTGACCTTTTGACTAAAATTTCCTCATATGGCCGGCCACCTTATTTCTAGGAGTTTAATTGTTCATTAAAGGCCCCCAATTTTAGTTCTCTAGTTATTTAACACTTTTGGGTACTAAAAATGCAACTTTTGCCCTTTTTTGTGATTTCGTCCTTCTTCGCAATCGGGCTCGCAAATATCAAAATTAACTCACCAAATTTTTCATACACTAATATAATCAGGATATAACCTCATAATAATAAAAATAATTTTCCAAACTTTGAATTTGTGGTCTCGAGACCATAGTTTCAATTAGGCCCTAAATCGGGTTGTTACAATTCTCCCTCCTTAAGGATTTTCGTTCTCGAATATCTTACCGGTGAATAAGTTCGAGTGCTGCTCTTTCATAGCCTCCTCGGGTTCCCACATGGCTTCTTCGACTCCATGTCTATGCCACAAAACTTTCATGAGTGCTATACTCTTATTCCTCAACTGTTTGATTTCCCAAGCCAAAATCTTAACCGAGTTTTCTCCGTAGGTCATGTCTGGATGAATCTCAACCTCTGTTGGCTCAATCACATGTGAAGGGTCAGAGCGGTATCTGCATAGCATTGATACATGGAATACATCATGGATATTTTCCAATTTTAATGGCAATCTTAACCGATAGGCTACCGGCCCAATTGTGTCAATCACATAATCTCTTAATGTCTTCTTCCACTAATTTGAGAACGGAAGAATTCTCCATTGTTCCACCTTAAGCATTTGATTATATCTCCCTTGCATGTGAGTGTGTTTTCATTCCATTTTTATTGATTTTTATGTTTTTAAAGTCGTAACTTAATCTATCTAGCCCAGGGACTAATTTGCTAAACTATTAAATGTTTAGGCTATTTCCATGAATGTTCTTGCTTTAGTTATGAAGTTTTTTGGAAGAAAATGAATCTTTGTTGTTAAATAAACAACTTTTGTAAAGTGATTTTTGATGAAATTATCAATTGAGGACTTATATGTAAAAGTAGTAAATACCATGGTAAAATTGTGAAATGTTGAGTTGTATGAGGTTGTATAAGTCCCTAGGTACTTCAACTAGCTTCTAATGTGGATGAAATTGAATGAATTTCAATTTACCAGCTTAAGGACTAAATTGTAAAGAAGTTAAAATAGTAAGGGGAAAATTATAATTTTCCAAAAATGTGAATTTTGGATTAAATTGAATAGTATGTATATTAAATAGATTGAATTTGCTTATTTAGATCAAGTTAAGCCTCGTACAGATCTTGATTGAGGGGAGGATAAAGTGTCGGATTAGTTTATTCTATTTTGACATCTTTAAAATCGAGGTAAGTTCGTATATTTAAAAAACATTTTAATGTTATTCGATTTATATGCTATTATGCTATTTATCATATCATGTTATGAAAGAAATCCAATGACATTTCTATGAATATCGAGTCCTGTCTAAAACTTAGGAATATATAGGATACAAATAACATGTCATTAGGGTTACCATGTTTCGGGTGCTGGTCCTGAATGTCCTACTGTTGGCTGAGTTTTGACATTTTTTGCGGATACTTGTCAGATTGTGTAAGCGGCATCGTGTAGCCACATTTCAATCGTCAGCTTGTGTGAGCAGATGCAGTTATGGCTCGTGTGAGCAAAATGATGTAATGGAAAATGAAAATGAATGGTTTCAACCATGTGTTAGCACACTTTGTGCAAGCTTCCCATGTATCCGATATTACTCTATGTGGTTCAACAGCCATGAAAAGGGAAGGAATGGTAATTGTTCCAATGGCTAAATTATGAATTTATAGAAAGGTATGAATTGATGTTGATTAAAGTATGTACAACCATGTTTATGGCAAATATGAATTCCAATGTGCTATGTTCATGTATTATATCTTACCATGTGATGATATTGTTGAGTTATGTGTTAAAGTAGTAACTATTGTTGTTGATGATGGTTAGGCTTGTGCCAAGCTTGTGCTGGATTGATTCATGTCTATTTTATAAGATTTTGCATTGAAATGGTAAGCTGTGTTCATGATTTATGAACTTACTAAGCATTATATGCTTACGCAGTTTTCTTTCCTATGTTTTATAGATTATCAGAAGCTCGATCGGTTTGGAAGCTCGTCAAAGACCTATCACACTATCCAGAGATTATATCAGTAGATTTTGATGTTTTAGTCATGGTTATAATGTCATGTGTAGGTGGACTTGTGTTTAATGATTTAGTTGTTATGTTTGGCATGTACATATGGTATTATGGTTGGTGTGCTTTTAGCACTTTGATGCCTTGTTGGTTGCTGTTTATATGGTCAAATTGATGCATGGTTTTATGACCAAATTGGAAAGTGTTGGTATGTTTGCAATGTGATCAATTAGGGTATGCTTTGATATGGAATTTAGTTAAGTATGTTTGGATGAAATATGACCATTTAGACACAAAGTTAGGTATGAATGCTTGGTTGTGATTGAGGTGACTATATGGCATTTTGGTTGTATAGATAAATGGCCTATTAAATTGGTCTTTTAATGCATGTTTTGGGCATGTTTTAAAGTCTTGGTTATAAGTGCAAATGGCTTGTAGGTACATGATTGAATTGGGTGAAAGAAATGGCTTGATTTTAGCCTATTTCTTGTTCACAAGGCCTAAGACACAGACGTGTCTTACCCGTGTGTGACTAACGGGCATGCGACACGGTTGTGTGTCCCCTGTAGGTTTTAAAGGTTGCTTTTCAAAAGTTATATGGCCTAGCACACAGCCTAGCATACGAGCATGTGGCTTGGCTATGTGACCTAAGTCAAAGAGTTAAACGGGCACGGACACGGGCTGGGGCATAGCTGTGTGTTCCTATTTTGATTGTTACACAGCTTGAGACACAGGTGTGTCTCAATCATGTGAGTACATAGCGGTGTGTCCCTATTTTGATTGTTACACAGCTTGAGACACAGGTGTGTGTCTCAATCGTGTGAGTCACACGACTGTGTGACACCTACAGTGTGAATTTTTCTAACTTTTTACTCAATGTTTCAAATGTTTCTGATTTAGTCCCGAATCATTTCTAAAGTATTTCTAAGGCCTAGAGGGTTCAAATAAGGGACGATATGCATGTATTTGAATGAATTATACAATGATATATGAAATGTTTGGAAATGAATGTTTTTAAGTTATGTTTTTATAGTAATGGTTCATAACCTTATTTCAACGATAGATACGGGTTAGAGTGTTACATTTAGTGGAATCAGAGCTATTGTTTAGTCAATTCTTGAACTGAACATGTAACACCCCTAACCTGTATCCGTCGCCAGACTAGAGTTATAGGCGTTATTAGACAAATCAAAATATTTTACGAACAAGTCATATACATCATTCACATTCTTAGCCAAACAATATCATAGAGTCCCTTATATTGGTTATCGATACCTTAAGCATTCATTAGAAAGGGATCAGGACTAAACTGAGCTCATACTAATTTTTTTCAAAACTTAAAACATTTTTTAGAGTTGAACAAGTCACACGCACGTGTGAGTAGGTCGTGTGCCTCACACGGCTTTAAATATGCTCGTGTGTCTAGGTCGTGTCAAAACAGGGCATACATACTGAGCTGTCCACACGGCCACAAGACGCGCCCGTGTGCCAGACCGTGTGAAAACTAGGGAGGCTACTAACTTGGGTCACACTGCCATTCACACGCCCGTGTCTCTAGCCCGTGCTCAAGACTGACTTAGCCACACGGCCTAGCACAAACTAGTGTGTGCGACCGTGTGGTCTACCCAAGCTCATTTCAAAATGGCCATTGAGCAACAGGGCTGAGACACACGCCCATGTCCCTGCTCGTGTGGGCAAAAATAGGCCATTTACAAGGCCAATTTGCCACCCATAAAGAGTCCTCCCTACAAACCACAAATAAACATCAATTGCATACCAAATGCTCAACCATTTCACAACCAATACACACACCAATCATGTCATATAGTTACCAACCAAATTCATGCTTATTCACCATTCTAAATCATACCAAATCATGAGCCAAAATCATGCCAAAACATATGATCCACAATCTTAATTTACTTCATTCAATCTCTAGCCAAAACTTACCAAACTCCAAAATAAACACTTACCACAAACTTACCCAAAATGATATGTTTTCTTGGCCATTCAAGAACATATCATATTAGCATAATTACATCACATAATTCATACCAAAAACACATTGATATACACAACCAAAACCAAGCCAAATCACATGGCTAAATATATACATTACCAATCATATTTACACACTTCTAGCCTATACATGCCATACTTCAATATATACATTTTCAAAAGGTACCAAAATATAGTTCGATAGTCTGATGATGATCCTCGATGATCCCCGAGCTCTCGGTAGCTTCGATATCTATAAAACAATTGAAAAACACATAGGGTAAGCTTTCAAAAGCTTAGTAAACCATATACAAATAAACTTATCATTCAAAACATGAAAGCATCATCAAATTACGTATACTCCATGGCCAAATACTATCTCATACCACATAGTTCATATACATTTCACATATTCCCAATTCATTTACACATATAGCATATTTTCTCATACTTATAACACATATAATCACTTGTACATATACTTACCTTTTATTCTCAAACATAGTATACATTTCAAACGTACCTGAATTGTATACACATCTCCTATAATCATTCATTTCTCGGTATGCCCATTGAACTGTTCAAAATCATAAGGATACGCGGATAACTCGGAAAGCTCTTACAATGCCAACGTCCCAGAAGTGGTCTTACATGTAATCAAATATCGATGCAACTGTCCCAGACAGGGTCTTACATGAAATCAAATATGATGCCAACATCCCAGACGTGGTCTTACACATAAATCATAAGTTGATGCCAACGTCCCAAACATGGTCTTACACGAAAACACATATTGGATCCTATGTCATGACATATGTATGCTAACTATTCCTATGGTTTGTACGGGACTTTTTGGACGTCGAAACTTTGTTGATACTTTCTCGGATATCTCATGGTTAACTATATAATCATTTATCATTATTCAAAAGCATATAAACATTAATAATCCAATTTAAAACATATTTATTTGTATATCGACTTACCTCGTACGAAAATGAATGGAAACGAGCAACTATTCAATGACTTTTGCTTTCCCCTGATCTTATTCTATTTTCTTTGGTTCTTGATCTAAACACATTCAAATTTAACCCTTTTATTCACCAAATCATTCAATTAAGTCCAAAAACACATATTTAGGGCATTTTTCAAATTAGCCCTCACATTTTCATATTTTGACACTTTAGTCCCTAATTCACAAAATCACAGAATACATATAATTTCTTTGCACACATGCCTAGTTGAATTCTCATAGTGTTCATACAAGTCCACATATTTCTTTTATTTCACATTTTCGTGCTTCAAGATCTCATTTCTACAATTTAGCCTAAATTACTAAAATTCATCAAAAATTCAAAGACAAAATATACTAACCCAACACATATCTTTCATTTTCTATCATCAAACTTCATAAAACTCATAATTTCATCAATGACTCAACTCAAAATCATCAACAATTTTAGCAATTGAGACATGGGATTGATAGATTACTAAGCAACGATCACGAAAACATAGAAATTATAAAAAACATATCAAAAATCATACCTAAACTGGAATTTAGTGTAACTCCCCGAATTTGGGCCTAGAAGTATTAGATTTTAAGCATGGGAACAGTAAAGAGACTGCACATAAATTTTTGGTTGTACAAGAAAGTGACGCAAATTCATACTTGTCTCAGTGGTTAAGTGTTCTAGGAAGAGTCTGAAAAGTCTTCGGTTCAAGCCTGAGCAAGTGCAAAAAGTTTTGTTTTTAAAGGAATAAGCACTGTCTCTAGGCAGTAGGCTTTTAAATAAATATGGGAAAAACATGACAGAAAAGAGCCTGCTGACTTAGGGGACAAGTAGCGTGTTACTAATGTCTGAGGTCTAAAGTTCGAATCCTAGTTTGTGCAATGGGTGTTCTATTTTGCTACCTAAGCCGTGTGATTAGTAGAGTTTAACTGAAACACTGCTGAGTGGAGTGGAGTTTGAATTGGTCATGGAGGGATTGTAGGAGGGAGTTGGAGAGAGATATGATGAGAGATTTTAGGAGAGAGTTAATGGAGGTTTCAAGTGATAGGGAGTAATACCGAATGGGGGAGTTTCATTTAAGAAAATCGATCATGGGACTTGTTTTTCTCTTAGGCCAAATTGTGTTCTAGTTTTCCATCTCGGTAACTGTGACTTTTCTTCTTGGCATTTTTGTTGAGGTCGAATAGACCATTCGGGTATTTTTCTTCTGCACTTTGTGTTTTTGCTCTCCCTTACTTTTTAGCAAATGGCTTTCTCTCGTGCTTTCTTTCTATGTTTGGCTGTATACTCCTCTCCTATCTCTCAAATTCTGCTGGCATCTAACTCCTAGCTCTTGACTGACTCCTCCTCCACTTAATCTCCATTGGGTTTTTTTGGCCGAATACCTCTTCCTTCCTCCCTCTCAAACTCCTTCGATTTTTGTCTTGGTTGTTGGTCGGCTCTTCCTTTCCCTTTCTAAAATGATTTCCCTCTTGACCCAATGCATCTTCTTTCCTTTTCAATTCTTTTTGTGGTAACGGGTTTCTTCTCTTCTCATCTGATGACTGTGGCCAAATTCTATTTTGGTTTTTGCAATTGTTCTTTGAACAATCGGTTGGTGTATGGTTCTTCTTGGGTTTCTCTCTGTTGTAATTATCCTTCATCTAACAACTCATTTCTTTGTCGATTACTGTTAGGGGGCGATTGTTCCATCTCATGCCTCGGGTTAAGGGTGTGTTTTGGGTGTTGGCCGAATACTATTGTTTCTCATTCTTAGTTATACGCTTTCGATAAGTGTTATTTGATTGGTGCAAACTTTTGGTAATCATTATATGATTCATGTTTTTAAGCCTCGGTTGTATGGTAGGATACCTGTATAAGGATTTGAGATCAGTCTCTGGCAACGTTTAAGTAGGTAATCCTCAGTCGATTGACCTATGCAAGTGCTAAGAGACTGTGTTAATAAATATAATAGAAGGGATTGTTTTATCCGGTTGACAAGGGAACTAACGGTGTATTGTGCTTAAATCTAGGTTGGAGCGCTGGTGGTCTTTTCGCTTATTTTCGTAGCCAAGGTGTGTAAACATTGCCCCAAACTATAAATCAAAAAAAGTCAGAAAATATGATTACTGACGCTGCACAAGATTGCATTTGCTCGTGTGGTAAACCAATGTGTAGAACATGAGCGTTTGAACGTAGAGGCCACCATGAGCGATTTCATGGGCTGAGGCTGTTTTAGGCCACGTTGGGCTAAAATGGGCCGTGTGGGCCTCACAAACCACAAGAACATGTGGAGATTATTCGGCTAGGTTGTGTAGTTTACACGGCCAAAGGCATTTTTGGTCTTATTGGGCCACACGGACGTGTGGGCCCCATGGGCCGCAATATGGGCCTTGGGCCCATTTATACTGTTTGACTGTTAAGGTTGCACTGGTCGCTTGAGACGAATGTGACCTTCTGTTAGGGCGGTAAGTGTACCTGGACCCTTAATCGATAAAATGACTATTTTTCCCTTATGTGGTAAAATGACTGTTTTCCCCTTATGTGGCAAAACGACTATTTTTCCCTTATTTAGCAAAACGACTGTTTTGCCCTTATGTGGGAAAATGTTTGTTTTGTCCTTATGTGACAAAATGAATGTTTTGCCCTTATGTGGCAAAATGATTATTTTGCCCTTATGTGGCAAAATGACTGTTTTGCCCTTATGTGGCAAAATGACTGTTTTGCCTATTATGCGGTAAATGATTGTTTTGCCCCTATGTGATATATGTTTATATTTTAGCATACTATTGTAATTATGTTGAGTACATGTTTAATATGATGCTATGACATGACATGTGGCATGATGCATTACATGGGGGTGGGATTTTATATGATTGGAGGAATTGTACTGTACTGGCAACTCTGCTGCAAATAGCTGATGGCTTTAAGCCTATTATACTGGCAGCTCTGCTGCAAATATTGTTTGGTGCCACAACCGGTGCTAATTCTAGAATGTAGGGATAGGTGGGTTGATTTTATCCCTACATGGTGTGTATGGTTGGTACAGAGATGGTGTGTAGAGGCTGGATGGGTAGGACCTGCATACTGTTACTGATACTGCACTGTTTACTGATATTGCTACTTTTACTGATATGTGCTTAGGCCCAGACTGTATTTTTTCACTGCATGTTTGACTGTTTGTTTATTATGGGATTACAAACTGAGTTTTCGTAAACTCACCCATCAGTTTCACTGTACAGGTAATCCCCAGCTTTAGGCGAATCGATGCTGCGAGGGACTCGAAGGTGGCCCCACAACAGTTTACGCTCCCATATTTTTCTTTTAACTTATAAGTAGCTTAATTTGGGTATTTTTATGTAATAAGGCCTCTTTAAGTTTCATTTTAATTTGGAGATTTATATTAGTTTTGCTTTAATTCTGCTAGCAGTAGGAAGCGAGTTTTCAAAGATAAATGCTTTTCAAAAATACCACGAATACATAAAACGATTTTAAAAGCTGCCGCTATAAACAAAATTTTGAAATTAATAACATTATAAGAATATACTTTTTGATGATGATGCAAGTTTTAAAATCATATTTTAGATGACCCAAAGGGGCTAAATAAATATTGGGCTTTTCAAACAAGATCACACTTTACGAAAAACACTTCAATGTGACATCGTAGATTTAGCCATAACGTCCAAGCCAGGTTTGGGGTGTTACATTTAGCATAGACGAACCCTAAAATTGAGTTTTCTTTCTTTTTCTTTTCTAATTTCGGCTAACATAGATGATAAATAGCTTGATTTTCATGCTTTTGTTTATTTTAACTAACATTTATATACATTTTACCATTTTATCCTTACATTAAAACATTAATAAACCATTATGTTAAGGCCATTAATGTCCACTCATATGTTCAATGGTCAAATAACAACATAAGGACCTCTCAATTATAAAGACATAGCAAATAGGCACTTTAGCAAATAGAACACATCTTTTTACATTTTACGCGATTAAGTCATTTTATCAAATTAAACACATAAACAATTAAATTTACACACGAAACTTTCACACATGTCAATTCACATATTATAAGTATGAAAAATATATTTAAAATATTTTTTTGACTCAAATTTGTGGTCCCAAAACCACTATACCGACTAGGGTCTAAACCAGACTGTTACAACTATCCCCCCTTAGGGATTTTCATCCCCGAAAATCTTACCGTTGAACAGATTCGAATATTGCTGTCTCATAACAACTTCAGGCTCCTATGTATCCTTTTCTACACCGTGTCAATGCCACATTACTTTTACTAACGAAATTTCCTTATTTCATAGTCCTTTAACCTCACGAGCTAAGATACAGATCGGTTCTTCTTCATAGGTCATATCGAATTGAATCTCAATATCGGACGGAGAAATTACATGCAATGGATCAGATTTGTATCGTCTAAGCATCGATACATGAAACACATTATGAATATTTTCTAGATCTGGTGGCAACAACAATCTATAAGCAATCGGCCCGATACGCTCGGTAATCTCATACGGCCCTATGAACCTTGGACTCAGCTTGCCTTTACGGCCAAATCAAAGTACTTTCTTCCATGATGATACTTTCAAAAACACTTTGTCACCAATCTCAAATTCAATATCTTTTCTTTTCAAGTCTGCATATGATTTCTGACGATAGGAAGTTGCTTTCAGACTTTCTCGAATTGTTTTCACTTCCTGTTTGGTCTCTTTTTTGAAATTGACCCCGTGTATCTTATTTTCACTAAGCTCTAACCAAAACAATGGTGTACAGCATTTTTTACCATATAAGGCTTTGTACGATGCCATTTTAATGCTCGATTGAAAACTATTATTATAAGCGAATTCAATCAAAGGCAAATATTGTTCCCACGTACCTTCAAACTCAAGAATGCAACATCTCAACATATCTTCAAGAATCTGAATAATCCGCTCGGATTGACCATCTGTTTGCGGGTGAAAAGCAGTACTGAAATGTAATTTCGTACCCAGAGCATCTTGCAATTTCTTCCAAAATCGCGATGTGAATCTCAGATCTCTATCTGACACAATAGACAATGGCACACTATGCAACCTCACAATATCAGAAATGTATAACTCAACTAATTTATCAAGCAAGTAATCAGATCGTACCAAAATAAAATGGGCTGAGTTCGTCTATTGATCAACTACAACACAAATTACATCATTCTTTCTCAAAGATAGGGGCAAACCCGAAACAAAGTCCATTGTCACTCTATTCCATTTCCATTCTAGAATCATAATCGACTGCAACAAACTGATGGCACTTGATGTTCAACTTTAACTTGTTGACAAATTAAGCATTTCAAAACAAAGTCGGAGATGTCTCTTTTCATTCTAGACCACCAATAATGCTGTTTCAAATCATTATACATTTTTGTACCACCCAGATGAACAGATAACCGACTATTGTGAGCTTTATTCAAAATCATCTGAATTAATTCTGGATTTCTCAGAACACAAATTCGATCTCAGAATCTCAGACAATAATCTTTATCAACTCTAAATTCTGAATCAGAATCTAATTCACTCTGAGCTCGTTCAGCTATTATCTCATTATCAACTTTCTGAGCATCAATAATCTATTGTAAAAACAATGGTCTCACTTTCAATTCGGCTAAAACTGAACCATAATCAGAAAAAGCTAAATAAGTATTCATGGCACGTAATGAAAATAATGACTCTCGTCTTAAAGCATCAGCAACAACATTAGCCTTTCTCGGATGATAATTAATAACAAGCTCGTAGTCTTTTAACAGTTTTAACCACCTTCTCTATCTCAGATTCAAATCTTTCTAAGTCATCAGATATTTCAAACTTTTGTGATCAGAGTAAACATGACATTTCTCACCAAATAAATAGTGGCACCAAATCTTCAAAGCAAATACAATCGTAGCTAACTCAAGGTCGTGCGTTGGATAGTTCCTTTCATGTGGCTTTAACTGTCTCGAAGCATAAGCAAAGACTTTGCCTTCCTACATCAAAACACATACTAGACCGTTTAACGAAGCATCACTGTAGATCACAATTTTTTTACCCGATTCGGGTTGTACTAACATCGGAGCTTCAGTCAATAGGACTTTCAACTGATTAAAGCTTTTCTGACACTTTTCAAACCATTCAAATTTCACATCTTTCTGAGGCAATTTCGTCAACGGAGTTGCAATCATAGAAAAGCCTTTTACAAACCGTCTATAATAACCGGCAAGTCCAAGAAAACTTTTCTCGAAGGCTTCCAATCCAAAATAGCTAAAATTTTGCTCGAATTTACTCAGATACCTGATGCTGACATAATATGGCCCAAAAAACCAACTTCACGCAACCAGAACTCACATTTTCTACACTTTGCACATAATTTCTTATCACACAAAGGTTGTATTACTATTCTCAGATGCTCGGCATACTCAGACTCATTAGGCAAATAAATCATTATGTCATCAATGAATACGACAACAAATCGATCTAAATACAGTCTAAAAATTTTGTTCATCAAATCCATAATAATAGCAGGTGTATTCGTTAATCCGAAAGGCATAACTAAGAACTCATAGTGGTCGTACCTCATTCTGGATGCAGTTTTTAGAATGTCTGAGTCTTTTACTCACAACTGATAATAGCCTGATCTTAAATCTATCTTTGAAAATACAGTTGCTCCTTTCAATTGATCAAACAATTCATCAATTCGAGGCAGAGGGTATTTATTCTTGATAGTCGCCTTGTTCAACTGATGATAATCTATGCACATTCTCACTGTGTCACCTTTCTTTTTCACAAACAGAACAAGAGTACCCTAAGGTGAGAAACTCGGCTTGCGAATCCTCTGTTTGTCAATTCTTGCAACTGAGACTTTAATTCTTTTAATTTAGTCAGAGCCATTCTATACGGAGCTATTGAAATTAGAGTAGTCCTGGGAACTAATTCAATGCCAAACTCAACTTCTCGTATCAGAGGTAATCCTGGAAGTTCTTCAAGAAGCACATTACAGAATTCACATACAACAGATACCAAATTCAACTTTCTTTTCTGATACTTTTGAATCAATAACATAGGCAAAGTAGTCTTCACAACCCTTTCTTACAATACTCAGAGCTTTCATCGAAGATATCATAGCCGGTAACCTATTCAAATCACTAGATTCTATTCAGACTATTTCATCATTCTTACATCTCAAATCAATAGTTTTCCGTTTGCAGTTCACAATAGCATCATGAAAAGTAAACCAATCCATACCCAGAATTATATCAAACTCATCAAAAGGTAATAACATCATATCAGTCGAAAAACAAATATCTCGAAACATTAACAGACAGTTCTTGCACACTTTGTCAACTAAGACACTTTTACCTAGAGGGTTCAATACTTTAATCATGAATTCAGTAGACTCTACAGGCAAAGTCTTACTATTCACTAAATTCATGCATATATACGAATATGTCAATCCTGGATCTATCAATGCAATCACAGAAGTATCGTAAAAAGTAAAAGTACCAGTTATCACATTAGAAGATGAAGCTTCCTCACATGCTCGAATGGAGTAGGCTCTAGCAGTTAATCGGTAAGTTTACATTGTAGTTATTCGGGCTTACTAAGCATGTAAATGCTTACCCCTCTCTTTTTTTCCCTATCTTACAGAGCTCGAGGACTCGTAAAGATTGGAAGACGATTGGAGAGTCAATACACTATCAATTAGTCCAGCTTTGGTATATAGACATTTTTATTTTTTTCAATGGCATGTATAGAGCTTTTGTTTATTTTGTTATATGTGTCATTTGATTTGCCAAAATGAAGGCATGTAAAGGTATACATATCCATTTGTAAATGGCCATGGGAATTGGCTCATTGTGATCTAGGTTATGACCTACAAATTTGTGCATGTTTATGTCTAAATGTTCTTGTGATATTTAAATGTGGCATATCACAATTAGGCTTAAGTAGTGTGACCAAATTACATAGGGTGGCTTGGCCATAATTTGCAATGAGTTATAATAATGAGCCAATCTTAAAAGTGTTATATGGTATTGAAATCCTTAATACAAGGGAAATAGCCTAGCATGTGTAAAACCGATGAAATGAGGTTTACATGCAATGAGGTTTATTGAGGCAATTTAAGTACATAATCAGGCCTTGTTATGTATTATGGAAACCTATAACTGAGAGTGGATGATAGAGGGTGACTAAAGGCTAGGAAAATAGCCTAACAAGGTCCACACAGGTAGACGCACAGGCATGTGTCCAGGCCGTGTGTGACACATGGATCGCCCCATGGGCGTGTGGTACGGTCGTGTTTCCCTTGCACCTAAAATTTTGAAGTCAGAATGCATGGTAGTAAACAAACGGCCAACCGTGTGGAGAGCACAGCCTAGCAAACGGGCGTATGTCTTGGCTATGTGCCTCTAAATGCATGCTAACGTCATAAACAGAATGCTCAAGTTTTTGGACACGGGTGACCACACGTGGGTGTCTAGGCCGTGTAAAGGACACGGGCCAGGGACACGGGCATGTGCTTGACCTTGTGAAAACCCCTGTAGGTTTGAAATAAGAAATAAATTTAATTAAATCCACACGGTTAGGGGACATGGGAGTGTCCCAAAGCGCACGGGCGTGTGAGGTTTTACCTAGAAAATTTTTATAAACTTTCGTAAGTTCTTGGTTTAGTCTCGGATAATTTCCAATGTGTGTGTAGGGCCTCGTAGGCCTATAATAGGGACATTAAAATGAAATTTGTTTGGTTTTATATTGGAATAAAATTTTATAACTCGTATTTCTCGAAAATGTTCGAGTACATGTTTGGTAACGCCTCGTATCCGATCCCAGTCTTGGATACAGTTATATTTAGTGGTATCAGAGCCAAGTTACAAAACTCAGCTGTGGATTTCAGTTTTAAATTTTGAATTTTTAAAGGATTACTTTCAAATAATTTGAAACGTTTTGAAATGTTTTATTGAATGTGTGGTACACCAAGTCTCTGGCGCCTATTATGTAAGTCTTCTGAAAACTGTATTTTGATTTTGACTGAAACTGCCATAGGTAGGATTACTAAGACCACTATAGGAGTATACCATACTGCAAACTCTTTAGTAGTGTGTACTGAAATTATAGTAAAACCAGTAGGCACCGATAGACATTGAGTTGTGCAAAAAGAAAACTCTATACTTTTGATATTGTCTCTATAAAATATCTGTTAATAAACAACTGGAACTATAAATTGATCTGCATAAATCTGTTAATTCAGATAAAATGCGAATAGACAATGAGAACAAGAGGTATTCGCGGGCGGGGTACAAGAGGCCGTGGTAGAGGCCGTAGAGGGACTCGAGCAGGGTCCTCGTCATTTGGCAATATGCCTAATCTGGATGCGAGTGAGAAGCTAGTGTCACCCCCAATGTGGCCGAGTATTGGATTGACGCACTATCCCAGTCTATCTATAAACTGTACTGAAAACACTCAAGTTAAATGTGGTGTTGTTTTGGAACTAGAGTGCGCAGCGGGAGCATAGTGGTGTAGTTGTGTTATACGACTGATCTAATAGTTGGAAATTTTAGGGACGAAATTTCTTTAAGGAGGGGTGAATTGTAACGTCCCAAATTTTGGGCCTAGAAGTATTAGGTCTTATGCATGGGAACAGTTAGGAGGATGCACATAAATGTTTAGTTGTACAAGAAAGTGACACAAATACCTGTTTGCTTCAGTCGTTAAGTGTCTTGGAAAGCGTTTGAGAAGTCTTGGGTTTAAGCCTTGGCTTGTGTAAAAAGTTTTATTTTATATGGAATAACCCCTATCTCAAGTTAGTAGGCTTATAAATAAATGTGGGTAAAACATGACAGAATGGGCCTGCTGGTCTAGTGGTTTAAAGGAGTGTTAATGAGTAGGAGGTCTGGAGTTCGAGTTCTAACGCAAGCAGGGAATTTACTTTTAGTGTTGGCCATGGGAGAATTCTAGTGTGACTAAAATTTTGTGTTTGAGAAGTGTGGAGGACGTGTGGCTGATTGTTAGGAGGAAATATTGGGTTGGTGTAGGAAAATAAGGAATTCGAGATGTGGGGGGAAAGTGTACGGTTGGTAAGGAGGTTTATGAGGAGCGATTTTAGGGATGTGATGAGAGGTTGTGCCGATTTGGTAGAGAGTATGAGGGAATGGGATTTTCTGAGCTGGACGTGAGTTTTGCCTTCCAAAAATTTCGGCACCCTCTTCCCAGTTTTCCAAAATTCTGACGGCGAAACCCCTTTGTTCCCCTGTAGCCGAAATCTCTTTTGGCAATTCCGCTTTAGTTTGTTTTCGGCTTTAGTTTGTTTTATTTCTGTTTTCTTTTGTCTAAAAATTATGGTGACTGTGTTTGACTTTATTACTTTCGTTTTTCTCAAGCTCTCTTTTACTTTATTTTTTCTTCCTTTCTCCCTTTTCACTTTATTGCTTTCGTTTTTCTCAAGCTCTCTTTTATTGTCGAAGTGTAATTGGTGTTTGAATTAGTTCTCTAGCCGAACCTTAACTGGTAGTTCTTAATTTTGTTTTAGATTCTCGTTGCCGATAATCCTCTGTCAACTATTCATTATTGTTGGTACCGATTGTTGCTGCTTGATGTTCTGTCGATATATTATTCCTTTGATTTATCGATTTCCTCCTTTTTTTCTTTTACCGTCATTGTTCTGGATTCTTTTTTCTGCTCTCTCCCTGTCTGCCTATTTTGTGTACTATTCCTACTCTATGATTCTTCGATTTCAGTAAGTGTGTATTTTCGTTTAGAGATCAAACTATGGTTATGAATAGTTGTTAATGAGAGTTCTAATTGGTATGCAAATTATAACCGAAGAATGGGGGAAAATCATTCTTGATCTATAGTTTAGGTGTGTGTAAGGGCTTGAGGGTTCGAATCAAAGCATGTGACAATTGATCTTTGTATAAGTGTTTTGGAAAGGAGTAGTTTTAATTTGATTACCTCGTGCCTAATTGAATGTTTGTGGATTGGATCAAGGTTTGGAGTGCTCAAGGGCTACGTGCGTGTTTCAGTAATTAGGTGTGTAATCACACTGCCATAATCGTAAGTCGGCAAAAGCTAAAATAAGTGACCGTTGATGCTACACGAGCGTGCGCTCGCTCATGTGGTAATCCGAACACATAAACATGGGCGTTTGATCGTAGAGGCCACCGTGAGCAATTTCATGGGCTTAAGCTCTCTTGGGCCATGTTGGACCGAAATGGGCTGTGTGGGCCCCACTGGCTCGTGGGCCCCACACGGGTAAACCACACTGACGTGTGGAGAATATTGGGCTAGGCTATGTAGTTCTCACGGCCAAGACCATTTCTAGGCTATGTTGGCCACTCATTTTGGGCCTCGGGCCCATTTTCACTATTTAACTAATAAGGTTCCACAAGTTGCCCGAGATGAATGTAGACCTACTGTTGGGTCAATAAGTTTACCTAGACCCCCTATATGTAATAAAATGACTATTTTACCCTTATGTGGTAAAATGACTATTTTACCCTTATGTGGTAAAATGACTATTTTCCCCTTATGTGGTAAAATGATTGTTTTTGTAATATCCCGAATTAGGGCCTAATCGGAATAGTGGTTTCGTGACCACAAATTCGAGATAGAAATAATTATTTTATAATTATTTTGAGGTTTATGATATGATTGCATGATTGTGTGAAAATTTTGTGAAGAAATTCCATGCATAAAATGCTTAATTTGAAGTTAGGGGCTAAATCGAATAAGTTGCAAAACTTGCATTCTAGAAGTTTTTAGTATGAAATTGCTTTGAAATATTAATTAGGATGTCTTAAATAGCAATTTGACCAATTTCTAAAATTTTGGACAAAAATGGGCTTGTACATGAAAATTTTCAAAGAAAGGCATTAAGGGCATTTTGGTCATTTGGATAATTAATGAAATAAAATGGGAAAAATGACACAAAATAGTCATCTTCCCCATTAGTTGCTGCCGAATGCTCCATGTCTCCATAGCTAGGGTTTCTTCAACTTTCAAGCGTCATAGTAAGTGATTCCAAGCCCCGCTTTTAATGATTTTTATGTTTTTGAGATCTCGATAACTCGATAAAGCTTATGTTAGCAATAATTTAACCTAGGATTTATATTTGGAAAAATACCCATAGGTGAAATTTGTGTATTTTGATGTTTTATGATAGAATATGATGTTTTAAATTATGTTAGACAACTTGTACTACTCGATTTTAAGCAAAAACGAGTAAAAGGGCTTAATCTCAGTAAAAATACCTAATAGTCACAAGTACATGTTAGAGTGAGAATTTGATGTTGCCATAGAAGGGAAAAGTGATCAGCATGTTGTAAAACATAAGAATAAGGAATAAAGTTTAATCCCGAGCCTAGGGGCAAAAATGTAAATATGCAAAAGTTTAGGGGTAAAATTGTAATTTTGCCAAAATTTGAATTAAGGATTAATTTGATAATGTGAGTATTAAATAAGCTAAATGTGTTATTTTAGATCAAGAAAGACGTGAAACGACCCCAATCGAGGAAAAGAAAAGATTGTGGATTAAATTGCAAAACTTTTGTATTTTGGTACCAAGGTAAGTTCATGTGTAAGTAATGTAACATAATTGTGATTTTTAAGTCATTGATGTTAATTATATGATATGCTGATTTTTATCATGAAATATATGTTTTGTGGTTAATTTTGAATAAAATGCAAATTATGTGAGTTATTTGTTGAATATAAATTGTTACCGAGTATTGATTTCGGCATTCTACGGAAGACGGCAAGGATATGTGTTCGAGGAAAATCCCGCTTGAACCTTAGGAATAGATTAGGATACAAGTGACATGTCACTAGGATGGTTGAGCATCCGAACTCGTTGAGTTGAGTCCGAGTTCACTTATGGATGCGAATGTTCGAACTCGTTGAGTTGAGTCCGAGTTCGTGAGATGTAACTAGGCATCCGAACTCGTTGAGTTGAGTCCGAGTTCATTATGGATGCGAACGCCCGAGCTCGTTGAGTTGAGTCCGAGTTCGCTTAAGGGCGGGTTACATGGTAGCTTGGCTACATATGTGGCACTTATGTGCAAACTTCCTACGTATCCGAATTATATTCCGATGAGTTCAACGGGTAAAGTTCTACTCAAATGAAGGAATACTTGAGATGAAAAGAGACGTATTGGTAAGTGATGTGAAATGGATACTTGGACAGGTATGTACTTAACCCTCGGGTTGAGTATTGATACAATAACAATAAGGTAGTAAAATGATGAAAGATGATTAGAAATGAGATTTATGTTTTGGTGATACCATGCTAATGTTGTTTGGTATGATTGCTTTGTTATGTTACTTATTATTTGCATATGAACTTACTAAGCATTTATGCTTACCCCTCTTTCTTACTCATTGTAGTTTTGGACAAGCCAGCTCAGAGTCGGGATTGGTCTGAGGATCATCACACTATCCTAAGAACTTTTCGTAAAATGGCTTGTAAATTTAAGTATGGCATGTATAGCAAAATACTTATTTTGTGTAAATGATCTTATGGTATGGTGATGAAATGGTTGAGAAAGTGCTTGATAATGATAAATTATGGAAATGATTAGTTTAGAATATGTTTGATGTTATGGAAAGTTAATAAGTTACCTAGTTCATGAAAATTCATAAAAAGGATGAAATTTGCCATAAACAGAATATTACAGCAACACTGACGTGAGTTTGAAAATTTACTAAAAATCATAGGAATTGAATTACATGATGAATTAAATATAAAATTGAAGCTTATTGTGTCTAGTTTCACATGAAATAAATGAAACGGGTAAAGGAGTTATATGTTGGAAGATATTTGAATTTTAGTGAAACAGGGTCAGAGCAGTTTCTGAATCCCCTGTTCCAACTTTAGAAATTCACCATAAATTGTACAGATATAATTAGGTGGTGTATTTTATATTCTCAGAATTCTTATTGAGTCTAGTTTCAGGAGAAATAAACCTTATATTCATATGAATTTTATACAGAGAGAAAAGTGGTTCGTAGTAAACAGAGGTCAGACTAGTCAAGCCCTGAAACAGGGGTAAATTTAACTAATAAACTGTACTAATTGGCCCAACCAAAAATTCTAGAAAAAAATTAGTAGATAGGAATATGAGTCTAGATTCAGGGAAAATTTACGGATCTTGATTTCGAGTTTCGTAACTCGAGATATGATTTTTCTTGTGACTGTAACGCAAGTAGCTAAAAAGCTGTAAATGTAGAAACAAATAATCTAAAGTTCTTAAAATGTTAAATTAAGTTTAGTAACACCTCATACTCGACTCGGTGACGGTCTCGGGCATGGGGCGTTACATTTAGTGGTATCAGAGCAGGTTTAGTCGGTTCTCGGACTACGTGTTGTATGTACAGATTTTGCTATACATGCCATATGTATAAATTGTGATAGTGTGACGACTTCTGACCTTTTTAAATGATTTTTTTTTATAGTAAATGGATCCCGATCCAGCTGTGGCAGATGAAGTAGAGAGTAATGCGCCAGCTCCGGCTGAAGGAGCAGCGCCGACTGAAAATCCACCTCCTACTGTTGGTCAGGGAGGAGGAGAAAGGGGTCGGGAAGCCTTTCTCCAAATTATGAGTGCATGGTACACTGAGTTCGTTCGTACGAACCCAAATGTACAACCTCCCCCACCTCCCCCAATTCCTCAACCTGTACCCCAGATGCCTCAAGGTATGGATCTGATGAAATTTCATAGAAATCCAGTTGACAGAATCCGCAAGCAAGGGGCCGAAGAATTTAAAGCAAATATTGATGATGATGCCGAGAAAGCAGAGTTTTGACTTGAAAATTCTATTCGGGTATTTGATGAATTATCTTGTACACCTGAAGAATGTTTGAAATGCGCTATATCTTTGTTGAGGGATTCAGCCTACAATTGGTGGAAGACTTTGATTTCTGTGGTGGTACCGAAAGAGAGAGTAACATGGGAATTCTTTCAAGAAGAGTTTCGGAAGAAATATATTAGTGAAAGATTTATGGATCAAGTGTAAAGAATTTCTTGAATCAAGCAAGGTAATATGACTGTTCTGAGAATATGAAAGAGAGTTTGTTCGATTAAGTAAATATGCCGAGAGAGTATGTTCCTCAGAGGCCAAGATGTGCCGACGATTTGAAGACGGGCTCAATGAAGACATCAAAGTATTTGTTGGAATTCTTGAATTAAAAGAAATGGTAGTATTGGTTGATCGAGCTTGTAAGGTCAAGAATTACTTAAAGAGAAGAAAAAGGCGAGATCGAGACTAGAAGTCTGGAAGAAAAGACCGATGAGCGCTCATTCTCACAAAGAACTGGAAAGTCAAGAAATATGAATCCTCGTTCTCAAACTTCAGCTGGGCAATCATATGGAAACTATAAGAAGCAAAATGTGGGTTCTAAGTCCCGCACTTGGCTTCAAAGAAATTGTGTAGGGAATCCGAGATTTGTTAAACTGAGTGCCAGCGGTGTGGTAGAAATCATTTTGGTCCGTGCAGAGCAAATGAATGTTTTCGATGTGGTTCTCCTGATCATTTTATTAGAGATCGCCCAAAGAGAGCTGAAAAAAAAATTTCAGAATACAAAAACAAGTGGGCGGATTCGAGAGGAAGATATCTAAGAAAAGCTGGGAGCGAAGCAAGCGGTAAAAATGTAGCCGAGATGCACCGATTAGACTGAAGGAAGGGCTCAGCTAGAACTTATGCTATTAAAGCACGCGAAGATGCTTCCTCGCCTTATGTGATTACCGGTACATTTTCTCTCTATAATGTTAATGTTATTGCTTTGATTGATCCCGTTCTACTCATTCATATGTGTGCATGAAATTGGTGTCTAGTATGAATATACCGTTGAGAACACGTAATTTATGATTAGAGTGTCGAATCCGTTAGGCAAATGTGTGATTGTTGATAAAGTATGTAAGAAATGTCCTTTAATGATTCGGGATCATTACTTTCCGCCGACTTGATGTTGTTGCCGTTTGATGAGTTTGATGTTATTTTGGGCATGGATTGGTTGACACCGCATGATGCTAAAATAAATTGCAAAGAAAAAGTTATAGAATTAAAGTGTGAAAATGGTGAAACATCTGCGGGTTGAATCGAGATAAATCAGAGGCATTGCCTAGTGTGATTTCTTCAATGTTGGCTCAAAGATATTTGAGAAAGGGTTATGAAGCTTATTTGGCGTATGTAATTAATACAAAAGAAGTTGAAAAGAAAGTTGAATCGATCTTTGGTTGTGTGTGAATTTGCGGACGTATTTCGGAAGAATTGCCGGTTTTGCCTCAGCTTAGGGAAGTAGAATTTGGTATTGATTTGATACCGGAACAGCTCCGATTTCGATTGCTCGTATAGAATGGCACCAGTGAGTTGAAGGAATTAAAGTCGCAGATTGCAAGAGTTGACTGATAAAGGCTTTGTGAGACCGAGTTTTTCACCTTGGGGTGCTCCTGTTATTTGTGAAAAGAAGGATGGTTCTATGAGATTGTGTGTTGATTATCGGCGAGCTAAACAAGGTGACAATTAAAAACAAGTATCTCATGCCAAGAATTGATGATTTGTTTGATCACTAAAAGGAGCGACATGGTTTTCAAAGATTGATTTGAGATCTGGATATTATCAACTGCAGTAAAAGAGTCGGATGTGCCTAAAACTGCTTTTAGAACAAGGTACGGTCATTATGAATTTTTAGTTATGCCATTCGGGTTGACAAATGCTCCTGCTGTTTTTATGGATTTAATGAATCGCATATTCCGACCATACTTGGACAAATTTGTTGTGGTGTTTATAGATGATATTTTAATTTATTCAAAAGATGAGACAGAGCATGCTGAGCATTTGAGGATAGTTTTGCAAACTTTGAGAGATAAGCAACTGTGTATGCTAAGTTTAGTAAAAGTGAATTTTGGCTCTGGGAAGTTGGATTTTTGGGTCATATTGTTTCAGGTGATGGTATACGGGTTGATCCTAGTAAAATTTCAGCCATTGTTGATTGGAAACCACCGAGAAATGTAACTGAAGTTAGAAGTTTCTTGGGGCTAGCTGGGTATTATCGACGGTTTGTAAATGGATTTTCTATAATTGCTGCTCCTATAACTAGACTACTCCGAAAGGATGTTAAATTTGAATGGACGGAAGAATGTCAGCAGAGTTTTGAAGAATTGAAAAAGTTATTAACAGAGGCACCAGTGTTAGTACAGCCCGAATCAGGTAAAGAATTTGTGGTGTATAGTGATGCTTCTCTAAATGGTTTGGGGTGTGTGCTTATGCAAGAAGGAAAAGTGGTGGCTTATGCTTCAAGGCGATTAAAACCTCATGAGAGGAATTATCCTACTCACGATTTAGAATTGGTCATGGTGGTGTTTGCTTTGAAAATTTGGCGACATTATTTGTATGGTGAAAAGTGCCGGTATATACCGACCATAAAAGTCTTAAGTATTTGATGTCACAAAAGACTTGAATTTAAGACAATGAAGATGGTTGGAGTTCTTGAAAGATTACGAGCTTGTTATTGATTATCATCCGGAAAAGCGAATGTAGTAGCCGATGCTTTGAGCGAGAAAAGTTGTTGTTTGCATTGAGAGTTATGAACACTCAGTTGAAAATGTCAGATGATGGTTCGATTCTAGCAGAGTTAAGAGCAAAACCAATGTTTTTACAAGAGATCTCTGAAGCTCAGAAAGATGATCAAGATTTGCAAGCCAAAAGAAAGCAGTGTGAAGTTGATACAGAGTCAGATTTCAGAATCGGTTCTGATGGGTGCTTAATGTTTAAAGATTGGATTTGTGTACCAAAGAATGATGAATTGATTCAAAAGATCCTACAGGAAGCACATAGTGGTTGTTTCTCGATTCATCCGGGTAGTACGAAAATGTATAACGACTTGAAGAAAATGTATTGGTGGAATGGAATGAAAAAGGATATATCAGAGTTTGTGTCCAAATGCTTGATTTGTCAACAGGTGAAAGCTGAACACCAAGTGCCTTCGGGATTACTTCAGCCTATTATGGTTCCTGAATGGAAATGGGATCGGATTACTATGGATTTTGTTTCAGGATTGCCATTAACTCCAGGAAAGAAAGATGCCATCTGGGGTAATAGTTGATGACTAACTAAGTCGGCTCATTTTATCCCGGTGCGTACGGATTATTCTCTCAACAAGTTGGCTGAATTGTATGTTAGAGAAATTGTTAGGCTACATGGAATACCACTGTCAATCATTTCAGATAGAGATCCAAGGTTTACCTCGCGGTTTTGGCAAAAATTGCAAGACACGTTAGGTACAAAGTTAAATTTCGATCTTGCTTTTCATCCAGATGATGGACAATCGAGAGAGTAATTCAGATTCTTGAAGATATGCTAAGATGTTGTGTATTGGAATTTCAAGGAAGTTGGGAAAATACTTACCGTTGGTAGAATTTGCTTACAATAATAGTTATCAGACGAGCTTGAAAATGGCACCTTATGAAGCATTGTATGGTCGTAAGTGTCGAACGCCTTTGTATTGGACTGAACTCAAGGAAAATCAGATTTATGGAGTTGATCTAATAAAAGAAACTGAAGAAAAGTGAAGGTAATTCGAGATTGTTTGAAAGCTGCTTCAGATAGACAGAAATCTTATGCAGATTTAAAACGAAAGGACATTGAATTTCAAGTTGGTGATAAAGTATTTTTAAAGGTGTCTCCGTGGAAAAAGGTTCTCAGATTTGGACGAAAGGGCAAATTAAGTCCACGTTTTATTGGGCCGTATGAGATAATTGAAAAAGTTGGACCGGTAGCATATCGGCTAGCTTTACCACCTGAATTAGAGAAGATTCATGATGTGTTCCACGTATCTATGTTACGTCGGTATCGTTCGGATCCTTCACATGTGGTTTCACCGATGCGAAAATTGAACTACAACCAGATATGACCTATGAAGAAGAACCGATTAAGATTTTAGCTCGAGAGGTCAAACAACTAAGGAATAAAAATATTGCACTTGTAAAGGTGTTGTGGCAAAAGCATGGAGTAGAAGAAGCGACATGGGAATCCGAAGAAACTATGAGAAATCAATACCCACATCTCATGTTTCTCGGGTAAGATTTTCGAGGACGAAAATCCTTAAAGGGGGGAGAGTTGTAATATCCCGAATTAGGGCCTAATCGGAATAGTGGTTTTGTGACCACAAATTCGAGATAGAAATAATTATTTTATAATTATTTTGAGGTTTATGATATGATTGCATGATTGTGTGAAAATTTTGTGAAGAAATTCCATGCATAAAATGCTTAATTTGAAGTTAGGGGCTAAATCGAATAAGTTGCAAAACTTGCATTCTAGAAGTTTTTAGTATGAAATTGCTTTGAAATAGTAATTAGGAGGTCTTAAATAGCAATTTGACCAATTTCTAAAATTTTGGACAAAAATGGGCTTGTACATGAAAATTTTCAAAGAAAGGCATTAAGGGCATTTTGGTCATTTGGATAATTAATGAAATAAAATGGGAAAAATGACACAAAATAGTCATCTTCCCCATTAGTTGCTGCCGAATGCTCCATGTCTCCATAGCTAGGGTTTCTTCAACTTTCAAGCTTCATAGTAAGTGATTCCAAGCCCCGCTTTTAATGATTTTTATGTTTTTGAGATCTCGATAACTCGATAAAGCTTATGTTAGCAATAATTTAACCTAGGGTTTATATTTGGAAAAATACCCATAGGTGAAATTTGTGTATTTTGATATTTTATGATAGAATATGATGTTTTAAATTATGTTAGACAACTTGTACTACTCGATTTTAAGCAAAAACGAGTAAAAGGGCTTAATCGGTAAAAATACCTAATAGTCACAAGTACATGTTAGAGGAGAATTTGATGTTGCCATAGAAGGAAAAGTGATCAGCATGTTGTAAAACATAAGAATAAGGAATAAAGTTTAATCCAGAGCCTAGGGGCAAAAATGTAAATATGCAAAAGTTTAGGGGTAAAATTGTAATTTTGCCAAAATTTGAATTAAGGATTAATTTGATAATGTGAGTATTAAATAAGCTAAATGTGTTATTTTAGATCAAGAAAGACGTGGAAACGACCCCAATCGAGGAAAAGAAAAGATTGTGGATTAAATTGCAAAACCTTTGTATTTTGGTACCAAGGTAAGTTCATGTGTAAATAATGTAACATAATTGTGATTTTTAAGTCATTGATGTTAATTATATGATATGCTGATTTTTATCATGAAATATATGTTTTGTGGTTAATTTTGAATAAAATGCAAATTATGTGAGTTATTTGTTGAATATAAATTGTTACTGAGAGTATTGATTTCGGCATTCTACGGAAGACTCGCAGCAAGGATATGTGTTCGAGGAAAATCCCGTTTGAACCTTAGGAATAGATTAGGATACAAGTGACATGTCACTAGGATGGTTGAGCATCCGAACTCGTTGAGTTGAGTCCGGAGTTCACTTATGGATGCGAATGTTCGAACTCGTTGAGTTGAGTCCGAGTTCGTGAGATGTAACTAGGCATCCGAACTCGTTGAGTTGAGTCCGAGTTCATTATGGATCTGAACGCCCGAGCTCGTTGAGTTGAGTCCGAGTTCGCTTAAGGGCGGGTTACATGGTAGCTTGGCTACATATGTGGCACTTATGTGCAAACTTCCTCGTATCCGAATTATATTCCGATGAGTTCAACGGGTAAAGTTCTACTCAAATGAAGGAATACTTGAGATGAAAAGAGACGTATTGGTAAGTGATGTGAAATGAATACTTCGGACAGGTATGTACTTAACCCTCGGGTTGAGTATTGATACAATAACAATAAGGTAGTAAAATGATGAAAGATGATTAGAAATGAGATTTATGTTTTGGTGATACCATGCTAATGTTGTTTGGTATGATTGCTTTGTTATGTTACTTATTATTTGCATATGAACTTACTAAGCATTTATGCTTACCCCCTCTTTCTTACTCATTGTAGTTTTGGACAAGCCAGCTCAGGAGTCGGGATTGGTCTGAGGATCGATCACACTATCCTAAGAACTTTTCGTAAAATGGCTTGTAAATTTAAGTATGGCATGTATAGCAAAATACTTATTTTGTGTAAATGATCTTATGGTATGGTGATGAAATGGTTGAGGAAGTGCTTGATAATGATAAATTATGGAAATGGTTAGTTTAGAATATGTTTGATGTTATGGAAAGTTAATAAGTTACCTAGTTCATGAAAATTCATAAAAAGGATGAAATTTGCCATAAACAGAATATTACAGCAACACTGACGTGAGTTTGAAAATTTACTAAAAATCATAGAAATTTAATTACATGATGAATTAAATATAAAATTGAAGCTTATTGTGTCTAGTTTCACATGAAATAAATGAAATGGGTAAAGGAGTTATATGTTGGAAGATATTTGAATTTTAGTGAAACAGTGTCAGAGCAGTTTCTGAATCCCCTGTTCCAACTTTAGAAATTCACCATAAATTGTAAAGATATAATTAGTTGGTGTATTTTATATTCTCAGAATCCTTATTGAGTCTAGTTTCAGGAGAAATAAACCTCATATTCATATAAATTTTATACAGAGAGAAAAGTGGTTCGTAGTAAACAGAGGTCAGACCAGTCAAGCCCTGAAACAGGGGTAACTTTAACTAATAAACTGTACTAATTGGCCCAACCAAAAATTCTAGAAAAAAATTAGTAGATAGGAATATGATTCTAGATTCAGGGAAAATTTACGGATCTTGATTTCGAGTTTCGTAACTCGAGATATGATTTTTCTTGTGACTGTAACGCAAGTAGCTAAAAAGCTGTGAATGTAGAAACAAATAATCTAAAGTTCTTAAAATGTTAAATTAAGTTTAGTAACACCTCATACTCGACTCCGGTGACGGTCTCGGGCGTGGGGGCGTTACAGTTTTGCCCTTATGTGGTAAAATGACTGTTTTGCCCTTATGTGGTAAGATGACAGTTTTGCCCCTATGTGTTGTATATATATATGTGTTCATGTATGATTGTATTTTAGCATGCTATTTAAACTGTAATGGATACATGTATGACTCTATGATATGATATGATATGACTGTATGATGCATTACATGGGGATAGGTTTATTATGATTAGAAGAAGTGTACTATACTGGCAGCTCTGCTGCAAATACTTTTTAGTGCAGCAAAGCTCTGCTGTAAATACTGTTTAGTGCAGCAATCGGTACTACTTAGAGTGTAGGGATGGGTGGGTTGATTATATCCCCATATGGAGTGTAGGGTTGGATGGAGATAGAGTGTAGAGGCAGGATAGGTAGGGCTTGTATACTGTTTAAACTGTTACTGCACTGTTTACTATTACTGTATTGGGCCAAGGCCCAAACACATGACTGTTTCTATATTGAGATGGGCTAAAGTCCAAACTGATATTGTCGCTGTTACTAAAAAGGGCTTAGGCCCAGACTGTGCTTATTTTCTGACTGTTTGCTTATATAGGATTACACAATGAGTTTTTGTAAACTCACCCATTTGTTTAACTATATAGTTAATCCCCAAACATAGGCGGATTGGTGCAGCGGAGGACTCAGAGGAGGCCACACGATCTATAAAAAATAAATAGTATTTTATGAATCTATTCAATTTTTAGGGTATTTTACTGTAGTAATGGCCTCTTTGGATTTTTTTATTTTGGAATTTTTTTTATTTTGTTTATAACTGCTAGCAGTAGGAAAAGACGCGAGTTTTCAAAAAGATAAACGTTTTTCATAACACCACATTTTCACAACACAATTCATAAGCTTCCGTAAAAGACAACATTTTTTAAAATTATGGACGTTCTAACATGATGCACGACGGTTTTTAAAATCATCATTAAAAACAAGTAACAAGTTACAAGTTACAAGTAACAAAGACAACAATTCTTTGATGTTTAATGTTGAAATATGAAAGCTTTATGATAGTTTTTCATGTTTTGTAAAGTGATTTTTGAGGAAAATGCATAATAGGGATTAAATTGTGAAATGTGCAAATTGTGCGGTTGATATGTGAAATAAATGAAAGTTTTGGGCTTCTAGGGACCTATATATAATTCGGCTAAGCATGGGTTTTGTTGAATTGTGTGAATTTTGTGTATTTGTGAAATAAAGACTAAATTGATTAAATGCAAAAGTTTAGGGGCTAATGTGTAAAAATGCCCAAATGTGTATTTTTGGATTAATTGAATGAGTATATGAATAAATAAGTTAATTTTTAATTCATATAGATCAAGAAAGAAAGAATTCGGATTTAGATCGGGGAAAAAGCAAGGTTATCGAGTAGTCGACCCGATCCGTCAATTTCGAATATGAGATAAGTCCATATGCGATGATTACATCATAAATGGATGTTAAAATGCTTTAATATTGCATAAATTTTTAAAATGGGATTATGGATAATGTATGAATTGTGAAAATAACTCTACGAATGCATTCAATGATAGAAACGAAAAGTGTGAAAGCTCGGTTGAATCTTAAGAATAGTTTTGGATACTATTGACATGTCAGTAAGTGATATGTTGAGTTCACTTCGGGCCACGATATTACCACTTTGGGTGCATGTTTACCGATTTGGCTTTGGGCCATGCATATATGATGATTTGGCTTTGGGCCATGATAATAGTTCTTCGGATAAGTTACCTTGATTTGGCTACGGGCCATGGTATAGGTACTTATTATATGAGACTCCTAAGTATCTGATTTCTATTATGAATGGTTCAACAGGTAAACGAATGATGTGGTTGAGAAAGAGGTTAGTACGAGGCTATACAAGTATGTATAGAACCTAGTCGAGTATTAAATAGTGAAAGTTCGATGAGTTTGTATTTGATCATGCTTTAAGACATGAGAAAGGTTTGTAGTTAATATATATATGGTTTTGTCATGTGTAATTGGTTGATTTTCATTTATTCGATGAATTAAGTTATTCATATAACATCTCGAAATAGGGCCTAAATGGAATAGTGGTTGCGAAACCACAAATCTGAGATAGAAAAATTTATTTCGATTAATTTTTTTTATGATTTATCAAGTGATTAGATGCATGTGTTAGAGTATTGATAAGAAATTTTATAGATTGCATGTTTAATTTGCCTATTAGGGCTTATTTGTAGAAGTTGCTGTAATAGCCCGATTTAGGGCCTAAACGGAATGATGGTTTTAGAACCACGAATTTGAAGTTAAAAAATTTATTACGATTAAGTTTTAAGGTTTATTTATTGATTAAAATATTGTGTAAAAATATCGTTAAGTAATTTTACTGATAAAGTGCTTAATTGGACTTTTAGGACTAAATTGTAAAAGTTGCAAAATATGTGTTCTAATTCATAAGTACTTGATTGAAATGGGAGTTTAAAGAGGAGGTCTTTAAATGGTAATTAGACCATTATATTTCGTTTGGACAAAAATGGGCATGAATAAGACAAAATTTTAAAGAAAGGCCTTGAGGGCATTTTAGTCATTTGGTAATTAAAAGAAATAAAAAGGGAAAATAAAGCCAAAATTGACTCATCTTTTTCATGGAGGCTGAAATTAGCATGGGGGAAGCCATGGCTAGGGTTTTCAAGCTTTCTAAGCTCAATAGTAAGTCCGTTCTAGCCCCGTTTTTCAAGTTCTTTACGTTTTTAGAATCTCGGTAACTTGATTAAGCTTATTCGAGCAATAATTTAAGCTAGGGTTCATATTTGGAAAAATACCCATAGGTGAAATGTGTTTATTTTGGTGTTTTATGGTAGAATATGAAGGCTGAAATTATGTTAAACAACTTTTGCTAAGCGGTTTTAAGCAAAAATGAGTAAAACAGTTTAATCGGTAAAAGTTGTTATTGTTCATAACTATGTGTTAGAGTGAGAATTTGATGTTTCCATAGAAGGGAAAAATGATCAGCATGTCATAAAACATAAGAATAAGGGATGAAGTTTAATTCCCGAACCTAGGGGCAAAAGTGTAAATATGCAAAAGTTTAGGGGCAAAATTGTAATTTTTCCAAAGTTTGAGTTAAGGACTATTTTGGATAGTACATTAATTAAATAAGTAAAATATGATGTTTTAGATCCCAAAAATGGAGATTTGAACCTAGAATGGGAGAAAAATAAAAAATCAGGAAAGTTGGTAAAATGGCCGTTTTAGTATCGAGGTAAGTTCATACGTATAATAAGCATTAATTTATGCATGTTTCAATGTAAAATTGATATATTTACTATGATTGCCGTGGTGTTGAAATTAAGTATAATTATGATGATTTAAATGTTCAATATTAATTCGACATGGAAATGAGAAAGTATGGAAGTTTGTATGTAAATAATACATTATCTTTATTATGTTTTTATATTTCAGCATATTTTATCTCTTGTAGCTGATTTTTGAATCATAATTGACTATTGGAAGAATGGAATCAAGTATTAGAAAGAGAGAGAAATCCTGGTTGAACCTTCGGAAAGATTGGATGATACAGATAGTATGTAGCTAGGTCACATGTATGGTGCTAAGTGCACATCATGTGTACAAGAGAGCTACGAGACATTATCATGTAGCTAGGTCACATAGGTGATACTATGTGTACACCATGTAGACAACAGAGCTACGGGATATATGTAGCTAGGTCGCATGCGTGGTTCCAGGTGAAGGACACCATGTAGACAAGAGAGCTACGAGATAAACTGGCTAGGTCACATGGGTGGTACTAAGTGCTCACCATGTGTACAAGAGAGCCAAAATTATGTGTACAATCAAGCTAGGTCACATGAGTGGTGCTAAGTGAAGGCCACTATGTGTACAAGAGTGCTTCGATTTTAAAGGTGGGCTGTGTGCGATACCATCGCTTATCTGTTATTATTCCGAAGCGTTCAACTGGGAAATTGATTAAATGAAATTGTGTATGACTTTGTGATGATAAGTGCAAGTATATACATGTGTAACTTATGAGCAATATGCTCGATATGTGATTGGAAATTGGAAAGATTGTTATGGGTAAGTGATGAATACAATTGAAGTGTGAAAGATCAAAATTGACAATAAAACTGTTATGGATAGTTGCAGTGATGTGAATCTAAAAATTTACTAAAAATAGTATAAATTGAATCAGAGACTGAATGAGATATAAAATTAAATTTTAATGAGTCTATTTTTATATAACAGAAACAGATCAAGTAAAGGAATTCTATATTATGAGATATTTAAGCTTTTGAGAGACTGGTTCAGAATGACTACGTGATCCCCTTTTCTGACTTGAAAAAATCATTCAAAATTGTAAAAAAAATAATTAGGGGATATAATTTATATGCTTGAAATCCCTAATGAGTCTAGTTTCAAATAAAATAAACAATAACATCCTTTGAATTCTGTACGAGGAGAAAATTGATTCGTAGTGAAGAGTGGTCAGAATAGTTAAGCAGTGAAACAGGGGTAACTTCAATGAATAAACTGTACTAATTGGCTAGACCAAAAATTCTGAAAATTTTATGGGAAGAATATAAGTGAATCTAGTTTCAATAAAAATTAACGGTTTGTAATTTGGAGTTCTGTAGCTCCAGAAATAAATAATTTAGCTGCTGGTACTCTGCTAGACAACTTATTTTGAACCTGTTTATGATTGTAATAGTGAAAGTATGTGTGTGTTTGTGATGGTAATATTCCGGGAACATATTGTGACTTCATTTAAAGTATGATAATGTATTGTTTATTAATATTTACATACTTACTTACTAAGCTATAATGCTTACTCCCTTCCTTTCCTTTTTCCTATAGTGTCTCAGATGTTAACTCGAGTTGGAGGTCGCCGGAGGTTAAATCACACTATCAAACTATTGATCGATATATAAAGGTTTTAAAGTATTTTTAAGTCTTTGGCATGTATAGAGACTCGTTTGATTGTTACTAAGTTGCTAGGAATTGGCCTAAAATACTGACCTATGTTATTTGAAGGTCTCTATTGTATAAAGTCATTTAATGTAGATAGTCTTGATTATGTTATTAATTAAATGATACAATTTATGAATGTGCATGCTTTCCTGTGTGCGTGGTTGAATTAAAGCATGATATGGGCCTTGTAAGCTCTTTTTAAGGGACAGCTTGAATGTGTTTGAAAAAGATTTAAATTAGAGTGAAATTATGAATCGGTTTTTATACGATGATTAGTGATTCAGTCCGGTAATGCCTCGTACCCTGTTTTGGCGTCGAACACGGGTAAGGGGTTTTACAATTCACATACAAGCTTACTAAGTTATGAAGCTTACTTCGTGTTATTTTTCTATGTTTTATAGTGAATCAATGCTAGCTTGGATCCGGGAGTCGTTGAGAACATCATCGCACTATCAAACATCTAAGTTGGTACTTTTGAATTATACATTTACGATATATGGCATGTATAGGCTAGATGTGGTATTTTGGTTTTGATTATAGCCTTGAGATTAGGCCTGTAAATGATGTTAATATTGAAATGTTTTTGGCTATTAGAAATGGTTGTTAATGACTTTTGTAAGATGTTTATAATGCCTTGTAAGATGGTTTTTTTGGTATATATTTGAGCATGTGTAATGGTTGTATTTGTATAGCATGAATTATGCATGAATTGGGATTCATTTTGTTTGCCCTTTGTGTATGGAAATTGCTCAGTTTGCCTTGTGTAGGTACATTGAAGTTGGGGTGGCAAATTGGCCTTGCAAATGGCCTATTTTTGTCCACACGGGCTTGTGTCTCAGCTGTGTGCGACACTCGGTCATGGTATACGGCCGTGTGTCCGCTCATGATGCTTACGAATCAAGTCAGTGAGTTACACGTCCTAGACACACGGGTGTATGGTCAGCCGTGTGGCCAAGTCAATATACCCTCATGTTTTCACACGGCCTGGCACACGGGCATGTCCTCAACCGTGTGATACAAGTTAGTATGTATGCTCCGTTGCCACATAGCTTGAAACACAGGTGTGTCAGGAGCCGTGTGAGGCACACAACCTGTTCACACGGGTGTGTGACCCCTGTATGGTTGAAATTTTTCTAAGTTTCCAAAATTTTCATATGTTATCGGTTTAGTCCCAAATCACTTCTAAAGCATGTTTAAGGCCTCTAGGGCCCTTATAAGGGACAATGTGTTTGTGATTAAATGGTATTTGAGTATGCATGCATAAATGTATGAGTTATGTATGTTAAATGATGTGTATTGATTGGTAATACCTCGTAACCCTACTCTAGCGATGGATACGGGTTAAGGGTGTTACATAACTTGTTGATGATGCTTATGTATAGGCATTTGGCATGTGAGTTTGATACACTTTGTTTAATTATTTGGTTATGTATAAATGGTAAATTAAGTTTTGAACTATACGAGCTTAGTAAGCTATAAAGCTTACTCTCTTTCTTTTCCATGTTTTATAGAGGTTCGATAGCTCGTTCGATTCAGATAAGTCAGAGTTACGCACCACACTATCCAATTGCCTATTGGTACGTTTAAACTCACGAATATTTGTAAATATGGCATGTATAGGCTAGATATAAATATGATAGTTATGGTTACTTGAGATAGTGACTTTGGTGCATGTTGTGGTATAAGTTAAAGCCATGTGATTTGGGTTAGCTTGGTATAATGTTTTGGTTATGTATAAGTATTCAATATGTTATATTTTGGAAAATATTAAATGGAATAGGAATATGCAATGTTGTCTTGATATGTGATAGGCATATGAATGGAAAATTATTATAGTTGAATTTTTTTTAAATGTGTATGAAATGTTATAGATTAGCTGCCTATTGAGTTGTAATTTATGCTTGTGCAGGTATGTAAAAATAGAATGGTAAAATGGCTTTGCAAATAGCCTATTTTTGTCCACACAGGAAGAGACACGGATGTGTGTCTCGGCTGTGTGTGACACACGGTCATGTTACACAGCTGTGTGTCCCCTGGTGTTGAAATTAAAATGAATTCAGTATGCCCCACACGGTTTCACACACATGTGTGTGACTGGCTGTGTGGTACAGGTTAGTATATCCCCTATTTGGCATATGGCCTAGCACATGGGCGTGTGACTTGGCCGTGTTGCATACGTCAGTATACCCTACAGGTTTGGTACGACCTAGCACATGGCCTGGCACATGGGCGTGTGTAGCCACTTCGAAGGGCACACGGGCTAGACACACGGGCGTGTGGTTGTCCGTGTGACCCAAGTCAGTATGTACCCCCTATTTTCACACGGCCTATGACACGGACGTGTCTGGTGGCCGTGTGAGACACACGACCTGCCCACACGAGCATGTGTCCTCTGTTTTGGGGAAAAAATTCAAAGTCTAGTGAAAGTTTTATGAGTTATCGGTTTAGTCCCGAACCACTCCTAAAGTATTTTTTAGGCCTCGTAGGCTATTATTGTAATATCCCGAATTAGGGCCTAATCGGAATAGTGGTTTTGTGACCACAAATCCGAGATAAAAATAATTATTTTATAATTATTTTGAGGTTTATGATATGATTGCATGATTGTGTGAAAATTTTCTGAAGAAACTCTATGCATAAAATGCTTAATTTGAAGTTAGGGACTAAATCGAATAAGTTGCAAAACTTGCATTCTAGAAGTTTTAGTATGAAATTGCTTTGAAATATTAATTAGGAGGTCTTAAATAGCAATTTGACCAATTTCTAAAATTTTGGACAAAAATGGGCTTGTACATGAAAATTTTCAAAGAAAGGTATTAAGGGCATTTTGGTCATTTGGATATTTAATGAAATAAAATGGGAAAAATAACACAAAATAGTCATCTTCCTCATTTAGTTGCTGCCGAAACTCACTCTCACCATAGCTAGGGTTTCTTCAACTTTCAAGCTTCATAGTAAGTGATTCTAAGCCCCGTTTTTAATGATTTTTACGTTTTTGAGATCCCGGTAACTCGATAAAGCTTATGGTAGCAATAATTTAACCTAGGGTTTATATTTGGAAAAATACCCATAGGTGAAATTTGTGTATTCTGATGTTTTATGATAGAATATGAGGTTTTAAATTATGTTAGACAACTTGTACTACTCGATTTTAAGCAAAAACGAGTAAAAGGGCTTAATCGGTAAAAATACCTAATAGTCACAAGTACATGTTAGAGTGAGAATTTGATGTTGCCATAGAAGAGAAAAGTGATCAGCATGTTATAAAACATAAGAATAAGGAATAAAATTTAATCCCGATCCTAGGGGCAAAAGTGTAAATATGCAAAAGTTTAGGGATAAAATTGTAATTTTTCCAAAATTTGAATTAAGGATTAATTTGATAATGTGAGTATTAAATAAGCTAAATGTGTTATTTTAGATCAAGAAAGACGTGGAATCGACCCCAATCGAGGAAAAGAAAAGATTGTGGACTAAATTGCAAAATCTTTGTATTTTGGTACCAAGGTAAGTTCATGTGTAAATAATGTAGCATAATTGTTATTTTTAAGTCATTGATGTCAATTATGTGATATGCTGATTTTTATCATGAAATATATGCTTTGTGGTTATTTTCAAACAAAATGCAAATCATGTGTGCTACTTGCTAAATATAATTATTACCGAGTATTGATTTGGCATTCTACGTAAGACGGCAAGGATATATGTATTCGAGGAAAATCCCGTTTGAACCTTAGGAATAGATTAGGATACAAGTGACATGTCACTAGGATGGTTGAGCATCCGAACTCGTTGAGTTGAGTCCGAGTTCACTTATGGATGCGAATGTCCGAACTTGTTGAGTTGAGTCCGAGTTCGTGAGATGTAACTATGCATCCGAGCTCGTTGAGTTGAGTCCGAGTTCACTTATGGATGCGAATGTCCGAGCTTGTTGAGTTGAGTTCGAGTTCGCTTATGGGCGGGTTACATGATTGCTTGATTGCATATGTGGCACTTATGTGCAAGTTATCCATGTATCCGAATTATATTCCGATGTGTTCAACTGGTAAAGTTTTACTGAAATGGAGGAATACGCGAGATAAAAAGAGACGTATTGGTAAGTGATGTGAAATGGATACTTTGGACAGGTATGTATTTAACCCTCGGGTTGAGTATTGACACAACAACGATAAGGTAATAAGATGATGAAAAATGATTAGAAATGTGATATATGTTTTGGTGATACCATGCTAATGTTGGTTGGTATGATTGCTTTGTTATGTTACTTATTATTTGCATATGAACTTACTAAGCATTCATGCTTACTCCCTCCTTCTTACTCATTGTAGTTTTGGAAAAGCCAGCTCAGGAGTCGGGATAGGTCGAAGGCTCAGTCACACTATCCGGAGGACTTTTTGGTAAATGGCTTGTAAATTTAAGTATGGCATGTATAGCAATATACTTATTTTGTGTAAATGATCTTATGATATGGTGATGGAATGGTTGAGAAAATGTTTGATAATGATAAGTTATGGAAATGGTTAGTTTAGATTATGTTTGATGTTATGGAAAGTTATTAGGATACCTAGTTCATGAAAACTCATAAAAAGGATGAAATTTGCCATAAACAGAACATTGCAGCAACACTGACGTGAGTTTGAAAATTTACTAAAAATCATAGAAATCGAATTAGGTGATGGATTAAATATGAAATTGAAGCTTAATATGTATAGTTTCACATAAAACAATTGAAACAGGTAAAGAAATTATATGTTAGAAGATATTTGAATTTTAGTGAAACAGGGTTAGAGCAGTTTCTGGATCCCCTGTTCCAACTTTAAAAATTCACCATAAATTGTACAGATATAATTAGGTGGTGTATTTTATATTCTCAGAATACTTATTAAGTCTAGTTTCAGGAGAAACAAACCTCATAATAATATGAATTTTTTACAGAGAGAAATATGGTTCGTAGTAAACAGAGGTCAGTCCAGTCAAGTGCTGTAACAGGGGTAACTTTAACTAATAAACTGTACTAATTATCCCAATAAAAAATTCTAGAAAAAAAATTAGTAGATGGGTATATGAGTCTAGATTTAGGGAAAATTTACGGATCTTGATTTCGAGTTTCGTAACTCGAGATATGATTTTTCTTGTGACTGTGATGCAAGTAGCTTGAAAGCTGTGAATGTAGAAACAAATAATTCAAAGTTCTAAAAATGTTAAATTAAGTTTAGTAACACCTCATACTCGACTCCGGCGATGGTCTCGGGCGTGGGGGCATTACAATTATAAGGGAAAAATTGATTGAGATTGAATGATTATTGTATGAACTGATTGAATGCATGAGAAAAGTAGGGTTATATGTGTTATAAGTTCGGTAATGCTCTGTACCCCTATTTTGGCGATGAATGCAGGTGAGGGGTGTCACATTTCAATTCCAGAGTAGAAGCTTCGTCAATATATGGCTTCAAAATTGGGGTTTTCTTGTTGGCTAGGTCTAAGGATTAAATTTTCCATCCATGCTTGAGTTCAAGATTATTAGCTTCAGCCATGCTATCACAATCGTCTAAGGATTCGACATCAGATGTCACTGCAAACTCTTTAAACAGTGTTGTGCTTTGGTCATTGAATTCTTCCTCAATTAGATCATCTAGTACATTGGCAGTATGACATTCTTCTTTGTCCTTACATTGAGCAGATTCAAAAACACTGAAGGTGACTTGCTCATCATTAAGTCGCATGGTTAGTTCACCTTTATAAACATCAATGAGAGTTCAGCCGGTGGCCAAAAATGGTCACCCCAAGATTATGGGAACCTCCTTGTCTGCCTCACAGTCGAGTATGATGAAATCATCCGGAAAAACGAATTTATCCACACGAACTAAGACATCTTTTATTTGTCTTTTAGGTTGAGCCAAGAATCAATCAGCTAGTTGTAATTTCACTACAGTAGATTTCATGTGACCAATTCCCAACTTTCTGAAAGTAGATAGTGGCATTAAGTTAATGCTAGCTCCCAAGTCACATAAAGCTTTGCCCAAATAACGATTCCCAAATTAACATAGGATGGTAAAGCTCCCAGGATCTTTCAATTTAGGGGGTAACTTGTTTGTCAAAATAGCACTATAGCCTTCTATGAGTGCAATAGTTTCAATATCAGTGAGCTTCTTCTTGGACAAGAGATATTTCATAAATTTCCCATAACTCAGAATTTTTACCAGAACGTCCACTAAAGGAATGTTGATCTGCAGTTGCTTCAGTGTGTCCAGGAACTGCTGATACTACTTGTCATGCTCATTCTTCTTGAATCTTTGTGGAAAGGGTAAAGGTAGAGATATATCTTCTTACGCCGACACCTTTGATTGTGTCGACAGTTTTGAAGGTCTGACATTAGGCATATGAGTGACAATTTGTGAAACTTCTTGTCTGATGCATCAAAAAAAAATTTAGATTCAACCTTCTCACCAGTGATCACTCCATCCGTATCTTCAGGTGTTACAGTATAGTCGATAATCGATTCGCTAGTTTGTTTACCACTTCTAAGAGTGATAGCCGTACAATATTCTTTCTCCCTCGGAATAGGATTTTTCGTGTCACTAATGAACCTGGTGGTCGAGTTTTCAGATTTGAAGCAAGTTGTCTTAATTGTACTTCTAATGCTTGAATGGAAGATGAATTCCCTTGTATGATAGCTTCCATATGAGTAATATGCTCCCACATTAACGCCTTTAGAGTGGCTAACGGGCCAGAAGTAGAAGCTTGAGTGTATGGTTGCTGTCGATGTCCTTGAACATGTTGATTTGGGATTGAAGAGTGTTGTGGCAGCATCAAAAGTTGGTGTGGATGTGTCTGGCCTTGTTGCGGATGCATCTGAATGTGCTTATTGTAGTTTATTATTGTTTATTGTAGTTCCCTTGTTTAGGATTATAATTTCCCTAAGTAGATGTATTCCCATATCTGAATGTCATAGCATTTTGTTCAGAATTCTGAGTTCCCCAAAACTATTGGTTGCGAGCAGAGTTGTTGTAAAAATTACCATAAGAATTATTGTGGATGTTACTAATATAATAGACATTCTTTGCATGTTGTGGGCAATGTTCATAGCTATGGTTTTCATTACAAATCTCACGAAAAAAAGTAGGAACATCAACTTGCTAAGCGACTTGTATAGGTGCAACGCTACTAGTCCCTTGCATATTTTTAATCATGTTTGTGAGAGAAGAAACTTTAGCACTTAGTACGGTTATTACATCCAATTCAATAACTCTTGGAGTAGTTTTTGCTTGTGCAGCTCTGGAGATAGGGTATTGATAATCATTCTGAGCAATTCTCTCAAGAATTATCAAAACATCATTATAAGTACAATCTAGCAGAGGTCCATTGGCTGATGCGTCGACAAGATTCCTTGTATGTGAATTCAGTCCATTATAAAAAAATCTCAATTTGTGTTTTTGGTTGAATTTCGTGCATAGGACAACGTCGAAGTAAGGATTTATAATGTTCCCATGTGGTGTAAATATGTTTATCATCCAGCTAATGGTAAGAGGTAATATCATTTCGAAGACGAGCATTCATTGTCGGTGTGTTAAATAAAAAAATAAACTGTGTTGCTAGGGCATCCCAAGAAGAAATTGATCCGGCAGGTGGTCCAAAAAACCAAGTACGGGCTCTTCCTTGTAGGGAATAATGAAATAATTGCATCTTCAAGGCATCATCGGGAACGCCTTGTTGACTAAAGGAAGCACATATCAATAAAAAGGGTTTAAGATGTCCTCACGCATCTTTGTGTGGCAGTCCAACATATTGTCCATTAGAATTCTGCATTTGAAACAGTACTGGCTTGAGTTCAAAATGTCCAGCTTGGATTGCTAGCCTAACAAGTCCTAGTTGTAAATCATCCAAAATAGGTACTACAAAATCCCGTATAGTCCTATTTTGTATGCGAGCATCTTGTGGCATCAATGGGTTATTAAAATTTTCCTGTTGCATTGGGGGTATGGCTGCATTGTTTCCTCGTAAAGCCATATTTCTTTGTTCTCAATGTCTACTCCGAATAGTCTTTTTAATTTCTGGATCAAAGGCGGCAAGAAAATCTGAATTTCTTCGGGTCTTAAAACACCTAAAATGAAGTTAAAGAAAGAGCAATAAAGGAAAAGAAATAGTTAGTGAATACTAAATATTATATAAGGAAGATAAAGTGCAAAAACACACAAAAACAAAAATAAACATCATACAAATGCCATCCCCGGCAACAGTGCCAAAAACTTGATTGGCTGTTTAACGTCACAACAATAATGTGCAAGCGTACACTGTCGATGAAAGTATAGTAGACAGATGTGAGTTTGTCGGATATTGATCCCATAGGGATGGTAGTCTTTTGTCTATTAATGTCGGTGTAATAACTAGATATAAACAAGGTAAATTGTGAGGATAGTTGTTGATGGAATAACTTGAAAACAATAAAATGAAAGATGATAATGATAAACTGGGATCCCCAACATGAATCTTCAGCAGAATACTATGTGTTCACAAGGTATAATAAGATAGGTGATTGTCGAGGCAATAAAATTCAATATATATCTTATCCAACATCACTTCTCAATTTAATCTGAGACTTAAACGTGCATATTAACCTCACCTTTCGATGATGGCAATAAGGCATAATTAACAACAAGTGGATTAAATTCCTCTAATCCTCACTCAACATCAATTGTAATGCTTATTGGCTCAAACTGTCATTACATTTTCCAGTGTAAGTGACTACAATAACACTTCCATGTTAAAAAATATTCAAACCCCAAGATTAAACAATAAAAGCAAGATTGAATAAGATAACATTTAACCAAGAATTCATGTGTACTTGCATACAAATAGAAAACAGAGAATAATCACCAGTATTCTGAAAGAAATAAGAAAGAATTGATTGGAGAATACTATCCCTAGACAACTCGACTGAATCTCCCTATTCCCTCTTCTCTCTCACCTAGGTCTCCTCATCAGAAGCTAGTTTGCATCTTGTTTTCATATTGGCTCAACCGTGAGAGGCTTAAGCTGCCATGGTTGCAAGGTTCGAGGTAGGATGATGAAGATGATGATACGAAAAAAGCTCAAGAAGCCCCATTTTCTTCTCACTTCCACCTATTATGTCCTCATCCACAGTACATGTGTCATTTCCCCAAAATTATTCTGTCCTTGTACATACAGGTTGGTTATACCAGACTGGATAGCTCATGCAATTTTAATTCTTATCCGAATAGATGTTAGGTGCAACGAAAATTCTGGACGTAATATGGAATTAACTCATGCAGCGAAATTAATGCAAAAAGATAGCAAAATTAAGGATAAAACAAGCTAGGATTCACTGAGTTATAAAATACAATTTACTAAACTGAAAATGCTAAAATGTATGCTAATGATAACTAAATGGGAAAATTTTAACCAATAAGGGGAAAAACCTATGTTCTTTCTAGTGCTATCACACACCTATCATGCATGCTACCAATTAGACCAAAACCATCTACATTCAAAACTACCATACCATTTCCATCAACATTTTCTTACCATTAACTTAACTAACACAAACACCAAATTAACAACCACACATAATACCATATATTCTTAATATCAACCAACTAGTTTAAACCAAAATAACACATATACGAGCCACACATAATGGCTAAAGTCACTAAACAAAATTCCTATATATGCCATTATAACAATGACTCAAAATCATCAAAATATACCAATATAACTGATGGATAGTGTGATGGAGTTCCCGACAATTTCCAACCCGCACGAGCTTTCGATTATCTAGAAACACAAAGAAATTACGACGAAGTAAGCATGTAATGCTTAGTAAGTTCGTAATTCATAAACAAAGCTTACCATTTCCATTTATAAGCATAAAAAAATTTGAGATAATCCAATATGATTTTGCATTAGCATAAGCAATAACAACCTTTGAAGTTAGATAATCTTATAGCTTAGCAAATCATATCAATAACATCATAGCTTGTATATACACTACTTTTAAACATTCATACTTCCAAGCATATGGCTAAGCATATATCAAACATCATCAACTCATACCTTTCCATACTTTCATAATATCACTTATTGAAGCATTAGCTGAATCTTCCCTTTTTCATACCCGTTGAACCACTAGAATAATATCGGATATGCAGGAATCTCGTGCCAACATGTGATCGAAACCACTACTATCTCATATCTCTTATCAATGCTCTCTCTTGAGCCATAAATGGGTTTGCTCACACAAACTATCAGTTAGGACGTAGCTACACAGTGCTGCTCACACAAACTATCAAGTAAAAGCAACACATGCCGGAATCTGAGCCATTAGTAGGACGTACATGACTAGTACCTGAAACAAGGTAACCCCTAATGACATGTTAATTGTATCCTATATATTCCTAAGGTTCAAATGGGGTCCGAAAGTCGTCAAAACTTCGTTGGATAATACCGTAGAGTTGTTATACCAAGAATATAGAATAAAAGCATTTAAATCAAACATAATTAAATGTTAACTAAATATACGAACTTACCTCAAACATGAACGAAGAAATACGATCGATTAATCTAATACTTTTTATTTTCCCCGATCTAAATCTGTACGTTGATTTTCTTGGTCTATATAATCAAATTTAGCTCATTCAATTTTATTCTATTCAATTTAATCCAAAAATCATATTTTGGCAAACTTAAACTTTTGCCCCTAAAATTTTAAATTCAATACAATTTAGTCTTTATCTCATAAGAATGGAAATTCATGCAATTTAGTCCACACCCATGCTAGCTGAATATCATCTAAGCCCTTAGCAAGCCCTACATTTTATTTATTTCACATTTTCACCATGAACATTTTTTTCTATTTTTCAATAAAATCCTTAAATGACACTTTCATCAAAATTTCCTTTACAAAAGTTGCTCAACTATCATTAAATATTCATTTTCATCCTTCAAACATCAAAAACAACTAACATACATTCATGATAAAACTCTAAACTCTTAACAGTTTTGCAAATTAGTCCTCAGGCTAGCTAGATTATGCTATGACTCCAAAAACATAGAAATCATTAGAAACGGGATGAAAAATACTCACATGCATGAGAACTAAGGTTGGTCGAATGCTTGGATGGTCTTTAATGGCTTCCGAAGCTAATTTTTTTTATTTTGTTAAAATGAAGGAGAAATATGATGTCTTTCTTTTTCTTAATTTAGTTTTAGTTTATTTCATTAATTACGAAAATAACCTTACTTATAATCCTTTATAATGCTTAATTAATGCCCATCCTTGTCCACTAAAAATAATTATGGTCTAATTACCATTTAAGGCCACTCATATATTAATTTCATAACAAATTGGCACCTTTTTCTAGTAGAACCTAAGTTTTGCACCTTACGCGATTTAGTCCTTTTTATTAAATTAAGCATACAAACGATAAAATTTTTTCACGAAATTTTTTATAAGATGCTACTATCATGCTACAGACCTTAAAAATAATAATAAAACAGATTTTTTGACATCATATTTGTGGTCCCGAAACCACTGTTTCGATTTCACTGAAAACGGGCTGTTACAACTCTCCCCCCTAAGAAATTTTCGTCCCCGAAAATCTTACCAGAAAATAGATTAGCATATTGTTTTCTCATAGCTCCTTTGGGTTTCCTAGTGGCCTACTCTATCCCGTGACGTTGCCAACGAACCTTCACTAAAATAATGCTTTTGCTTCTTAACTCCTTAACCTCTCATGCCAAAATTCTGATGAGTTCTTTGTTATGGGACATGTCAGGCTGAATCTCAACATCTGTCGAAGAAACTATATGCGAAGGGTTTGATCGGTACCGTCGAAGCATGGGTACATGAAACACATTATGAATCTTTTCTAACTCTGACGGTAAAGCTAGCCAATACGCCACTAGCCCTATTCTTTCAATTATCTCATATGGCCCAATAAATCGCGGACTAAGCTTCCCTTTGCGATCGAAAGGAATAATTCTCTTCCAAGGTGACACTTATAAAAATACTTTGTCGCCTATCTGAAATTCAATATCTTTACGTTTCAAATCTAAATACGACTTGTCAATCTGAAGTTGCTTTCAAACTGTCACAGATTACTTTTACTTTTTCTTCATTTTCACGAATCAATTTGACCCCGTGTATCTTTTTCTCACTAAGTGTGACAGCCCTAATTTGACCCTAGTCGGAAAGTGGTTTCGGGACCACAAAACCGAGTCATAAAAATAATTAACCGTTATATTCTAGGCTTATTATATGTGTAAGTGTATGTGTGAAAGTTTCATGTTTTGATTTTATCATTTGTATGTGAAATTTATTAAATAGGATTTATGTGAGACATTTTGAAAATGTGATAGGTTAAATTATAATGATCTATTAGTGCATGATATAAAAAGAATGGACTTGCGTGTCAAGTTATCCATTTTAAGATAGTGGCCGGCCATGTTGTTATTTAATATAAAATTTATGTATTAAACATTAGTATAATGGTAACTAAATGGCTTTATATTTTATTAGAATGATAATTAAAGAAAAAAAAGGGGGGTGAAGAAAACAAAGTGTTCATCTTTGTTCTTCTTAGTCGATTTTAAAGAAAGAAAAAGGAGCAAACCATTCGGTCATCTTAAGCTTGAGACAAGGTTAGTAAATTATGTTAGATTTTGAAATTTTAGTTTGTTTTAAGTTAATTATCAAGTTCCTTACTTAGCCCATGTCAAAATTTTGAATTTGGGTGATGAATTGAGCATTCGGCTATGGTAGATAATGAAGGGGTTAGATTATTGTCTCTGTGTTTTGATGTATAATTGTTGATGAGAGAAGTTTGAACTAGTTAAAAATTTAATTTTGCTAGTACTTATATGTGTAATAGCCGAACTTGGACTTGATTAATGACTTGAACAAATGTTTTATATTAAAATGCTAGAATGTGAGTAATTGTCGTTTGGGTGATTTGAAAAGAATAAGGTAGATGTTTGAATGTCAAAAGGTTCGGCTTTATACACTAATTTAATGGTATGATTTTGAATAATGTAAGTAATGGAATGTGAGTAATGTTTATGCATAGGTGAAATTATTATGTTCAGCTAAGATGGTTTATAAAGTGATAAATAATAATGAATGGAAGTGTATTGGTTAAATAAATATGATTATTAAGTGACAATTGTCGTATGTGGTTTGTGATTAGTTTTAAATGACAAAGCAATGTGTTTTGTTTCATTAAGGTTAAGTATGTCTTTGGTATATGAGTAAGTGTATATCATGTATGCATATATATATATAGTTGACTGAATATAAATGGTAAAGTTATATTAAGCTTATATTAAGGATGCAGTCATAATATACACATTTATCATAAATACATGTACATTCGGTTATATGGATTTTTATGTATGTCACTAAGTTAATATGAATTATGGTATTTATATTAAGACATGTGCACTTGACCTTTCTATTTGTTTAATTTTGTATATTACTATGTGTCTTGAATGTGTGCAAGGTGTTTACAATTGTGAGTGTAACTTACCCCATCATGTGGCTAAATGGTTAAGTTGGTTTTTGGAATGTGTCTTAGTTGTGATAATTTCTCCACTTGAATTCGGTTTGATATGTACAGGGTATGAACTTAATAGGGTTTATATGTTGTGAATGAATAAAACTTTAGTTAAGCGATTGTATGTTATGTGCTTTAAAATAAACGAATTATGCATGTGATCTTGAGGGTGTGTATAAAGAAAATGTTAACTTGTTTGTATCTTAATGCCGAATGAAATGTTTGACCAAGGAATGGTTCAAATTGATGAAAATAGAAAGATCAAAGATGTCCTATAATGTATTTTATCTTGTTTACTATGATCTATATATGTGAAAGACGAATAATGATTAGTTTAAAATTTTGAATTAAGCTCAAGAGCATAGAGGGACAAATTTGGATAAAGGAAAAACTAAAGTAGTTGAGTAGCCGACCGTAGTTGTTTGGAAAATACTCAAGGTAAGTTTTCAATATTTAAACATAAACTATTTATGAATGAATCATGATATGTCATGGGAATTTAGCCATACCTACAGCATAAACATGTATATATATACACATACTTGAAGTCGAACAGTATGCATGAGATTTAAATAAGAAAATTGTTATGATCATCTTGCCGTGGGTTGTATACATTAGATTGAAGATATGTAATGGTAAATTAATAAGAAATAGTGCAATAGTTATCAAGTGATTATATGTGATTGAAGTCAAAGTGGACTAATGTGATTAGCTTATGTGAAATGCATAAATACAAAAAGGTGTACATGTTATGAATTTGTCAAATTTATATTTGAAATATGATTCGGGCCTCTGGCTCAACAAATTTTTAGTAGATGGAATTGTTTCGGGCCATAAGCCTAGCAGGCATATTGCCAGTGAATAAGTTTTAGACTTAATGTCTAGCAGGCCTCGTGCCGGTGTTATGTTCATGTTTATACCTAGCAGGCCTCGTGCCGGTGTTAAGTTCAGGTTTATACCTAGTAGGCATATTGCCGGTGAAACAATAAAAGTCTATGAATATGAGATTATGCTATACGATATCTAAACTCATTCGATAGATTAAATTGTCCAGGTACGCAAAAGTTGTTATGCATATGAAGAAATGTGAATTAATGTATGAATTGAAAATAGAAGCATATGATATGTGGTTGTGTATAGTTACTATGGAATTGTTTCGAGCCATTAATTCACATGTATAGCATATGATAGGGGTAAACCCAATACGAAATCCATAGTAACTCGTTCCCATTTCCACTCTGGTATCATCACTGGCTGCAACAAACCAGAAGGTACCGAATTGGAATCCCATGCTTCATTCCAGGCCACCAAAACCATTGTCCTAAATCATTATACAATTTAGTGCCACCAGGATGAATGGACAATCTACCACAATGAGCTTCGTACAAAATCCTCTGAATTAACTCTAAATCTCTCGGTACACAAATTCTGCCTCTAAAAAGTAAGGAATTATCAGACCCTATCTGAAAATATGAATCAAGAGTCATCTCACATAATTTTAGTTTAGCTATAAATGCATCATCGCATTTCTAAGCTTAACAAAATCTATTGTAGGAATAACGGTTTAGCTTTTATCTTAGCTAAAATCAAACCATCAACAGACAATGACAACCGCATAGTCGATGCTCGCAAAGCAAACAGAGATTTTCTACACATAGCATCAATCACTACAATTGCTTTACTTAGATGATAATCAATAATCAAATCATAGTCTTTTAGCAACTCAAGCCATCTGCGCTGTCTTAGATTTAAGTCTTTCTGGGACATTAAATACTTCAAACTCTTATGATCGGTATAAATGTGACATTCTTCTCCATATAGATAGTGTTGCCAAATTTTCAAAGCAAACACAATTGCTGCCGATTCTAAATCATGTGTCAAATAATACTTTTCATGCGGCTTTAACTGTTTGGAAGCATAAGCCACTACTTTACCTTCTTGCATCAAAACACAGCCTAAACTATTCAGAGATGCATCACTAAAAATTACAATTTCTTTACCCAATTCAGGCTGAACTAAAACTAGTGCCTCGGTCAACAGTGTTTTTAATTGGTTAAAACATTACTAGCATTTCTCGGACCATTCAAACTTCACATCTTTCTACAACAATCACGTCATCAGAGTAGCTATCATTGAGAACCCTTTGATGAATCTTCTATAATAACCAACTAATCCTAGAAAACTTCTAACTTCTGATACATTTCTTAGAGTTTCCAATCAATAACTGCTAAAATTGTACTTCGATCCACTCTGATGGCTCCAAATGATACTATATGTCTCAGAAAGCTGATTTCCCGAAGCCAAAATTCATATTAACTAAATTTGGCAAACAATTTCTTCTCACGCAGGGTCTGTAAAACAATATTCAAATGTTCGGTTTGCTCAAACTCATCTTGAGAATAAATTAGAATATCATCTATAAAACCACGATAAATTTGTCTAAATACAGTTCAAAAATTCTGTTCATCAAATCCATAAATACTTTAGGTGCATTAGTTAAACCAAACGACATCATAAGAAATTCATAGTGTCTGTACCTAGTCTTGAATGCAGTTTTTGACACATCCAAATCTTTAATGCGTAACAGATAATAACCAGAACTTAAATCAATCTTTGAAAATACTGTTGCAGCTTTCAACTGATCAAATAAATCGTCGATTCGCGAAAATGGATACCTATTCTTAATCGTAACTTTGTTGAGCTATTGATAATCGATACATATTCTCATTGACCCGTTCTTTTTCTAAACGAATAAAACCGGTGCACCCCAAGGTGAGAAACTAGGTCGTAAAAAACCTCTATCTGTTAATTCTTTCAACTGAGTTTTCAATTATTTCAACTTTGTAGAAGCCATTCTGTATGGAGCTATTGATATCAGTGATGTTCTCGGTACTAACACAATAGCAAATTCGACCTCTCTGATTGGTGGTAACTGGGTAACTCCTCTAGAAACACATTTGGATATTCACAAACCATGAGCACTGATTCAAGTTTCAACTCAGACACTTTAGAATCCAAAACATAAGCAAGGTATGCATCGTAACCTTTTCTCACATATTTTTGCACTATCGTAGCTAAAATAACAATAGGAACCTCGCTCGGCTCATCAGATTCAATCCAAAATGTTTAACCATTTTGACATTTTAGTACAATAAGCTTTTGTCTACAATTCATTACAGCATCATGCAAAGTTAGCCAATCCATACCGAGAATCACATCAAACTCATCAAATGGTAAAAACATCAAATTGGCCGGGAGGCAATAACCCCGAGTCATCAAAGGACAGTTCTTGCAGACTTTATCAACTAACACATACTAACCTAGGGGATTCGATACTTTAACCACCAATTCAATGGATTCAACAAATAAATTTTTACTTGACACTAGATTCATGCATAGATAGAAAAAATACTAGCAATAACATCTGCAGCAGAAGCTTCCTCTTACGCATGGATTGCATAAGCTCTAGCTGGTACTCAAGCCTTGGACCTCACAGCTGAGCCTTTAGTTGCACGTCGACTATTATTCACATTTCTAGGATTCCTCGACTGTCTCCCTCTCGCAGCTATATTGCTCTGTCGAACAGTCTGAATTTTATCTTTTTCAGGTAACTCAGGACAATACCGAATAAAATGCTCTTGTGAACCACATCTAAAACAAGCTTCGTCCTTCATCTAACATTCGTCAAAGTGTCTTCGTAGGAAACACAAAAACATAGACACTTTTTCATGCCCTTTTTCACCCAAATTCATGTAATTTCTATAAAATTCTTGTCGAAAAATAAATAATAATTATAAAACCGTTAAAATGCATTCAAATTATGAAACTGTTGAATTTTAATTAATTTTATATCAATTTTTGATTATTTTTTATTATTTTTGACAGATTTGCACAAAGGGGAAAAACAGCCTCGGCAAACACTTCCACATTTACTTGTCACTTTATTACTTGTTGCGACAGTGTTCACTTGCACATTTCCATCATTCCAAGTCTTTGGTGTCATTGCCGGGGACTGTTTTAAAATACTTTATTTGTGAAATTGATAATTTTTCATTTTGGTCTCTTTTTTTCTGTTAAATTCTAATCCTATTTTTTTTCTTTGTGTTTGTTTTAGGTGTTTATGAGTATCGATCAAATTATTGAATTACTCCTTGTAGACCCTAAAATTGAAAGGACTTTCTGACAAAGGAGAAGATAAGCGAACTAAAGATGGACCAAATATATGAATTTTAAAAATCCAAATCAAAATCCAGGAGGAACATTCACTTAAATACTTACAATCCGATCATTATTGTCGAGGATAAAAACTATGCCATTCAACAATATGCCATTTGTTTATTGAACGAGCTCAACCTGAGCATTAGGAGACCAAAATCGAGGTACAACAATTTCAGCTGAAACCAGTCATGTTCTAAATTTTGCAAAATATGGGTCAATTTAGTAGGATTCCTACTAAAGGTCCACATCTTCATCTTCAACTATTCATGGAAATGAGTGACTCATTTAAACTAGTCAGGGCTATTGAGGATACCTTGAGACTAATATTATTTCCATACTCCTTAAGAGATAGAGCACGAGCGTGATTGAACTCCCTATTGTCCGGTTCCATAACAACATGGCAAGAGTTGGTTGAACATTTCTTAATGAAATATTTCCCTCCATCTTTAACCGCCAAGATCTGAAATGAAATCACTTCATTTCAGCAACTTGATGAAGAATCTTTATATGAGGCATGGGAGTGGTTCGAGGACTTATTACGATAGTGCCCTCATCACGGCATTCCTTCTTGCGTTCAAATGGAGACTTTCTATATTGGTCTCAATATTCATACTAGAATGTTGGTGGATGCTTCGGCAAACGGATCCCTTCTTTCTAAGTCTTATAATGATACGTACGAGATTATTGAAAAAATTGTTAGTAATAACTATCAGTGGCCAACCAATCGAGTAGCAGGAGTACATGAAGCGAACATACTTGCTTCTTTCGCAACCCAAGTATCCTTTATGTATTCTATGCTTAAAACATAATTGTTAATGGTTTCAATGGTAATCTATCAGGTCAGCAGTCGAACCAGTTCATGAATATTTCTTGTGAATACTGTGGAGATGGCCATTTCTTTGAAAATTGCCCATCGAATCAAGAGTCAAATTATTACATTGGAAATCAAAATTGGAATGGTTCGCAATAAAATTTTTACAGCTCTTCATGGCAGAATCATCCAATTTCCCCATTGAGTAATCAATGGGCGGACCATAGCGACTTTGTTATGCCATTTCGACCAAATTATCCATCAGAATGTTCTTAACAAGTGCAACAACCCCCACGAACTGAATCTTCAAGTGATCTTGAGAATCTGCTGAAGGCATACATAGCGAAGAATAATACCACTTTAATAAATCTAGAGAATCAAATGGGTTAGCTAACCAATGAACTTCAAAATAAACCCTAAGGTATTTGGCCAAGCGACATAGAAAATCCAAAAATTTTGGGCAAAGAACATTGCAAAGCAATCTCTTTGCCAAATGGAAAGACATTAGAGTCCAAGGTGGTTGAGGTTCAAGATCTGCCTATTGTAGCTCAAGACAAAGAGGAAGTTCAACAAAGTGTTGAAACTCTTGTATGACAGAAGTCAGATTCAGTGATCTTTGATGAGGTAAACTCTAAACCAGTTAGTTCTGATTATCTAACACCCTTGTCAAATGCAAAAAAATTTCCACAGAAGAGTTGTCCAGTTAAAGCTAAGATTCCACCATTGCCATATCCTCAACCATTCCAAAAGTAATAACGAGATACTCAGTTGAAATAAATTTTTGATGACAAGGAGACTTTTAATGACTTTAAAAATCCCAGTTGTAGTTGAAGACTATTCTGCTATTTCCAAGATGGAATCGCTAGCTCTATTAGAATGTTTGGCTCAATTAGAGCTAAAACGAAGGGATTCACTCAGGAAGTTCTACTGGAATCATTAGAGTTATTATCTTGGGAGTACACACAACCAAAAGTGTTGATTGAAGAGCCAATCGAATTGGGACTAAAGACTTTACCTCCTCATTTGAAATATGATTTTTTGGGTTTATCTCTATTTTTACCTATCATGATTTCAGTTGAGTTCACCAAGAATCACGAAGAAGAGTCATTTGTTGTTTTAGAAAAGCACAAGAAGGGCATCGGATGGATTATTGCAAATATTCATGTCAAGGGTTGGATGATTTTTAAGAATTACAGAAAGATAAACAAGGCTACAAGGAAAGTTCATTACGGGTTTTCTTTCCCTAATAAGATGTTGGATAGATTTGATGGGAAAGAATATGATTACTTCCTAGATGGTTATGGTTGGTATGACAAATGGCCATTTGACACCACCATGGCCAATGACGATCCTGAATAAAACAGAGGGAGTTCTCCTCACTTTCTCTATTGTTATTTTATATTTTTAGTTTTTTTCTCATTTGAATAAAATTGTAACGCCCCAAAATCCTAAGTACTTATTTTTGTAAGTTTTGTTACACAAATATCTGTCTGCTTCAGTGGTTAAGTATCCTGGGAAGTGTTTAAGAAGTCTTGGGTTCAAGCCTTGGCTTATGCAAAAATTTTGTTTTAAATGGATAAACCCTGTCTTTGGTCAGTATGCATTTTAAATAAATATGGGTAAAACATGACAGAATAGGGCCTACTAGTCTAAGGGATAGGTGGCGTGTTGTTATTGCTTGGGGACTGAGGTTTGAGTCTTGGTGAGCGCAGTAGAGTGTTTTATTTTGCTATTGCGCTGTGGGAGTGTTGTGGTTTGACTGAAACACTGAAGTGTTTGAGGGGATTTTAAATTAGGGGTTGAGGGAGGAGTGGTCAGTTGGAGTGATTTGTGGAGGGATTTGGGGAGGATATCATGGGAAGTTGAGGTGAGGGGAAGTGTTGTGCCGAATTTGAACTTTAGGCACACAAAGAATTCAGCTTTGCGGAAGAATTTAGCTTTGTGCAAAATCACTCTCTTTTTTATCATTCTTTTAGTTCTTTTCTCTCTTTGAGCCCGAATATTGCATTTAGGTACCTTCTCATTTTTATTTGTTTGTTCTGAATTTACACTTCTCTAGCTCACCTCTAATAGTCGTTATCTCAGTTTTCTTCGCTTTGACCGATTACTTCTAGTTCTTTTTCCCTCTTTCTCAATAGGTTTACCTTTGGCCAAATACCTTTTTCCCCTCTCTCGATCGATTCTTGCTTTGGCCGAATATTTCATTTCTCACTCTCAACACTTTCAAGTTTTGGCTCTTTTTCTCTCAACATTCAATTACCTTTTCTTTCCTTTGAGGAATTCGCGTTCCTCTTTCTTTCTCAATCGGTTTCCCTTGACCAATTGCTTCTTGTTCTTTTTCCCTTTCTCAATCGAATCTTAGTAGCTCCTCTTCCTTTGTGCTGTGACCAAATACATTTCCTTTCCCCTCTCCTGCTTTCGGCTGTTCTTTAAAAAGGGGAAAAGTTGGCGTTGGTTACTTCTATTCATGGTGGACTACTTTCAGTTGGAAAATCTTTTGGTAAGGGGGGAAACTATATCCCAATTGATTTGCAATATGTCTTTCATTAATTAAGTTAAGTTTCCTAATCTTTCGTTGTGTCGAATGCTGATTTGATAGCATCAAATTGCATCGGACTAGGTTTGCCAGGGGAATCGTAGGCTATATCCTTTGGAGCCGTAGGGGTGCGGTTTATCTCAGGAGCGTTGTATATCAAAGATCAGATCAGGTGTGTAAAAACACTGCCCCTAATCGTAGATCGGCAAAAGTCGAAATAAGTGACCGATAATGCTACACGGGCGTGCGCTCACTCGTGTGGTAGTCTGTACGCCTAAACATGGGCGTATGATCATTGCGGCTAGCCATGAATGATTTCATGGGCTGAGGTTGTCTTGGGCCATTTTGGGCCGAACTGAGCCGTGTGGGCCCCATGGACATGTCGGTCCCACACGGGTAAACCACACGAACGTGTGGAGAATATTGGGCCAGGCTGTGTTGTCCACACAGCCAAGGCCATTTTTGGGCTATGTAGGCCACACGGGCTTGCAATATGGGCCATAGGCCCATTTTCACTGTTTGACTGTTAAGGTTGCATGGGTCGCCCGATATGACTGTGGACCTACTGTTGGGTTGGTAAGTGTACCTAGACCCCTTACTTGATAAAATGACTATGATGCCCTTTGTGATAAATGACCATTATGCCCGTATGAGATGTATGAGTATATTTGAGCATGCCATTTTCAACATATTGAATGCATGTATGATATTATGATATAATGTGAAATGATGCATGATGCATTGCATGGGGTTGAGTTTTATTATGATTGGAGGAAGTGTACTGTACTAGCAGCTCTGCTGCAAATACTGTTTAGTGTCGCAACCGGTATTATTTGGAGTGTAGAGATGGGTGGGTTGATTATATCCCCACATGGAGTGCAGGGTTGGACGAAGCTGGAGTGTAGAGGCTGGTTGGGTAGGATTTCTGATTGCATATCTGTCATCATTCTTCGTCATTGGAATGGGCTCAGCCCAAACCGATCATCGATCTCAGAATGGGCTAAGGCACTAACCGAAACTGAACCATGACTAAATTGGGCCTAGGCCAAGACTGTATTTGCTTACTGTATAGTTATTTGATATGGGGATACACACTGAGTTTTCATAACTCACCCATCTTTTTATCTATACAGGTAATCCCCAACCTTAGGTGGATCGATGCTGCGAGGGGCTCAAAGGTGGCCACAGAACTGCACATGCCTTCTTATTTGATTTTAAGTTATAAGTAGCTTTTTCTTTGGGTATTTTTAATGTAATAAGGCTTCTCTAATTTTTTAATTTTTAAATTGGGATTTTTATTTGCTTTGATATGTAACTGCTAGCAGTAGGAAAACGACGCCGACTTTCAAAACAAATATGTGTTTTTCAAAGACACCACGAATACGAAACCTATTTTAAAGAGCTTCCATAGTTAATAATGTTTTAAAAAATAATAATAATAAAGATGTTTTAATATGATTATCTTTTTGACAAACAACTCTCATTTTTGATTAAACGTATTAAAATCAATCTTAAGTCACACAAAGAGGTTAAATAAAGAACGGGTTTTTCAACAATATCGCATTTTACGAAAAACACTTCAATATGACATCGCCAGATTCAGCCATAATGTCTAGGACGGGTTTGGAGTGTTACATTTAGTGGTATTAGAGCCATGTTGCAAAACTCGGCTGTGGATTTGGGTTTTTTTAAAAACTCGAAACTTCTAAAAAGAATCATTTTAAATGATTTGAAGTGTTTTAAAATGCTTTACTGAATGTGTGGTACATCGAGTCTCCAGCGTCGATTTTGTAAGTCTTCTGAAACTGTTGGCTATTTAAATTAAAATAATGAGACTACTGTAGGTAGTAGACTGTACTAAAATACTCTATTTAGGGTAAACTAAAAACTGTAGTAAGACTGCCAATCTACAAAAAAAACTCTGAAATATTGATACTATTTTTCATAAAATATTCTTTAATAAACACCGGAACTGTAAATTGATGCATAAAATTGTTAATACAGATAAAACACAATTTGATAATGAGCACCAGAGGTACTCATAGAAGGGGTACAAGAGGCGACGGCGGAGGTCATGGAGGTGTTCGGGCTGGGTCTTCGTCATCTAGCCACATGCCTAATGTTGAAGCTAGGAAGGCACCGACTTCACCTAAGATTGAGATTGGGTCTCATGATCGTGCTGCTAGAGACGACACACTATCCCAAGCCATGTTAAGAATTCTAGAGAGAGTCGCTGGGCCCAATACTGGTACTGTGGGCCATGGGTCGGTTACAGAACGACTCCGGTCTAATAGGGTTGAGATTTTTAGGGGTATTGCTGGAGTTGCCCCTAATGTGGCTGAGTATTGGAATGTTGCCATAGAGAGGATCATGGATGATCTCGACTGCACCCCCAAGAAGAAAATAAAAGGTGTAGTGTCACTACTGAGACATGAGGCTTATCAGTGGTGGCTTACAGTTAAAGAGGGCACTCAGCCCGATCAACTGACCTAGGAATTTTTCAAGACTGCTTTTCAAGGAAAGTATGTGGGTGCTAGTTATGTGGATGCCCGAAGGAGAGAGTTTCTGAATTTGAGTCAGGGGGATAAATCAGTGGCTGAATATGAGGCTGGATTTTTAAGATTAAGCCGCTATGCGCGTGGCATGGTAGCAACTGAATATAAGCGGAGTGTTCATTTCGAGGATGGCCTCAATGATAGTTTAAGGGTTCTGATAGATCAACAGTGGGAATGAGATTTTTTTACTTTGGTTGATAAGGCGAAGATTACCGAGGATGTGAAGCGCACCGAGCGCTAGAACTGTGAGAAGGAGAGAGGTAAGAACAAGAGGGATTCAGAGCCCTCAAGTTCATTTCTAAGGCCTAAGAAAAAGGCTAGGGTTGATGGGCCGGTCAGAGTTGGGGCCCCTGTTGCTACTACTGGATCACAGCCCTGTGCTAATTGTGGGAAACGCTATTAGGACGAGTGCTGGAAAAGGATTTGGGCATGTTTGAGGTGAGAATCATTAGGGCACGATATCAGAGATTGTCCACGGAGGCCCGATCAGGTTCAAGCTATAGGTTTGGGTTCTGTACAGCCGCCGAGGGGTGGTCAGTAGCCACCGAGAGGCCATGGTAAGGCCAGAGGGGGTAATGGATTGGGCTGTGGTCAGAGGGCACCGGGCAGAGGTGCTGGTCATACTGCGGTAAGGCAGCCAGCTCTAGTTTATGTTGTACGTTGCCGAGAGGATGGAGATGCCCCAGATGTTATCACGGGTACGTTCTTTATCTATAATGCACCTTATACTGCACTGATTGATATAGGTTCTACTCATTCCTACATAGCTTGTAATGTGTCTGAGACTTTGGGTATCTTAGTTGAGAGTACTACAAGTGAGGTTACTATGTTGAGTCCATTGGGGCAGTCAGTGAGGGTAAATAAACTGTTCAGAGATGTACCTTTGAAGGTTCAAGGAATCATCTTCTTCGCGGATTTGATGGAACTTCCTTTTGGAGAATTTGACTTCATTTTGGGAATGGATTGGCTGGTTAAACATCAAGTGAAATTGGATTGTGCTACTAAACGAATGGTACTGAGAACTATGGAGGATGACGAAGTAGTTGTTGTTGGGGAGTGTCAAAATTACTTGTCAAATGTGATTTCTACATTAAGGGCCGAGAAATTGGTTCATAAAGGCTGTAAGGCATATCTAGCCTACATCGGTGTTTCAGATTCTAGGGCTTCTTCTGTTAAGGATATCAGAACAATTAAAAACTTTCTGGATGTCTTTCCTGATGAGCTACCTAGGATACCTCCAAATCGTGAAGTTGAGTTTGGGATTGAACTCCTACCGGGTACAGCTCCGGTATCCATCTCCCCTTGTAGAATTGCACCGAAGGAACTTGTGGAGCTTAAAGCTCAGATTCAAGAGTTATTGGATCGAGGGTTCATTCGACCTAGTGTGTCTCCATGGGGAGCAGCGGTTTTGTTTTTGAAAAAGAAAGATGGATCCATGCGTATGTGCATCGATTATCGGTATCTAAATAAATTGACCTTTAAGAATAAGTACCCCCTACCGAGGATTGATGATCTATTCAACCAGTTTCGTAGAGCTTCAATTTTCTGTAAGATTGATCTCCATCCGGGGTATCATCAACTGAGGGTTAAAGAGACTAATGTTTACAATACAGCGTTTAGGACTCGTTATGGTCATTACGAGTTCCTAGTGATGCCGTTTGGACTGGCAAATGCACCACGACTTTTATGGATCTGATGAACCGAGTGTTCCAACCCTATATAGATCAGTTCGTAGTGGTTTTTATTGATGACATTTTGGTGTATTCGAGAACTGAAGATGAACATGATGCACATCTCTGAGTTGTTCTATAGATTTGAGGGAGAAACAACTGTACGCTAAGTTAAGTAAGTGTGAATTTTGGTTACAAGAGGTAACATTTCTGGGTCATGTGGTATCTACTGAAGGGATTAGGGGTAACATTTTTGGGTCATGTGGTATCTGCTGAAGGGATTACTGTATCTGAGATCTATAGTTTCCTGGGACTGGCAGGGTATTATCGACAATTTGTTGAAGGGTTTTCATTGATTTCTACACCTCTAACTAAATTGTTGGGCGTAAGGGTGTGCCGTTTAACTGGACTGATCCACAACAAGAGAGTTTTAAGAAACTTAAGAAAGTTCTGACTGAGGCCTCTGTCTTGATACAGGCAGAGTCTGGGAAAGAGTTCACTGTTTACAGTGATGCATCTCATGTGGGGTTGGGATGTCTGTTGATGCAAGAGGATAAGGTGGTAGCATATTCGTCTCGTCAGCTTAAGACTCATGAGGTGAATTATCCGACACATGACTTAGAGTTGGTCGCTATGGTATTCGCACTGAAAATTTGGAGGCATTGCCTGTACGATTAGAAGTGTATCATTTACACTGATCATAAAAGCCTCAAGTATCTTCTCACTCAGAAGGAGTTAAATCTTAGGCAGTGTAGATGGATAAAGCTGCTAAAAGATTATGACTGTACTATCGAATAACGTCCTAGGAAGGCCAATGTGGTGGTAGACGCACTAAGTTGTAAAGCTATGACTGATCTGAGGGAAATGTTTCCTCACCTCAGTTTATTTGATGATGGTAGCTTATTGGCTGAGCTTCAAGTTAAACCGATGTAGATTTAGTAAATTAAGGGTAAACAGTTGAAGGATGAGTACTGGGTCTTCAATTTTGATAGATTGAGAGTGGTAAAACATCAGATTTTGGACTGAATAGCAAAGGGGTACTCTATTTTCGTGGGAGAGTTTGTGTACCGAAAGATACTGCTTTGATGCAGTTTATACTACGAGAGGTGCATAGTAGCCCTTATGCTATGCATCCTGGCGGGAATAAGATGTACTGAGACCTTCATGAGTTATATTGGTGGTCGAGTCTTAAGCGTGAAGTTAACGACTTCGTGGGTAAATGTCTAACTTGCCAGCAAGTTAAGGCTGAACATCACTTACCTTCAGGGTTGCTTCATCAAGATAAGATTCCAGTTTGGAAGTGGGAGAAAGTGACTATGGACTTCGTTAGTGGGCTGCCCTTAACTCCTACTAAGAATAATTTGGTATGGGTCATCGTGGATCGATTGACCAAATCTGTCCATTTCATACCAGTTCATACTGATTACTCTTTGCAGAAGCTGGCTAAGTTGTATGTGGCTGGGATAGTGAGACTGCATGGGGTATCGGTCTCCATAAAATCTAATAGGGATCCTCGCTTCACATCTCGATTCTAGAAGAATTTGTATGAAGCTCTGGGTACAAGGTTGGACTTCAGTACTGCTTTCCATCCTCAGACAGATGGTCAGTCAGAGAGGGTGATTCAGATACTAGAGAACATGCTAAGGAGTTATTTGATTGATTTCCGAGGCTGTAGGAGGGATTACTTGCCGCTAGCAGAGTTTGCTTACAACAATAGCTATTAGTCTAGCATAAAGATGGCACCTTACAAGGCATTATATGGTCGTAGGTGTCGTACTCCTTCGTGTTGGGCTGAGTTGGGCGAGCAGCGTGTTCTAGGCCCCGAGTTGGTTTCTGAAACTGAGGGTAAAGTTAGACTAATTCAAGATCGACTGAAGGCGGCATCAGACAGGCAAAAGTCGTATGCGGATCTGAAGTGTAAGGAGATTGAGTATTCTGTGGGGAACTTTGTTTATCTCAAGGTCTCGCCATGGAAGAAGGTACCGAGGTTTGGATCAAAGGGCAAGTTGAGCCGTAAGTTCATTGGGCCTTACCGTATACTAAAACGGGTAGGACCGATTGCCTATTAGTTAGAGTTACTTCTAGAGTTAGATTGGATTCATGATGTGTTCCACGTCTCTATGTTAAGGCGCTACCGCTTTGATACTACGCATGTTATCTCGGTTGAGGAGATTGAGGTTAGGCCAGATCTGACTTTGGAGGAGGAACCAATTCAGATATTGGAGCGTGATGTAAAGGTTTTAAGAAAAAAGTTGATTCCGTTGGTTAAGGTTCTTTGGCATAATCACAGCTCTATGGAGGCCACGTGGGAACCTCATGAGGCGATGCGACAATAATACCCTCATCTCTTCTGATCAGGTAAATTTCGAGGCCGAAATTTTCTTTTAGGGGGTAGAGTTGTAACACCCCAAAATCCTCAGTATTTATTTTCGTAAGTTGTGATACACAAATATTTGTCTGCTTCAGTGGTTAAGTGTCTTGGGAAGTGTTTGAGAAGTCTTGGGTTCAAGCATTGGCTTATGCAAAAATTTTGTTTTAAATGGATTGTAACACCCCTAGTCCGTACCCGTCGTCGAATTAAGATTATAAGGCATTACTGATCAATAGTTCACTTCCAAATATTTATATATATATTCACTCAAGTCAAATCAGTCAAACTCATTTATAATTAAAAATAAAATCAATTCACATTATAGAACATACATGGGTATACATATTGAATATACAAGTCGCAACTAAATTCAACATATTGCTTACTGCATCAATGCATTTATATACCCGATATTAACTAATGCCAACATAGTCAAACATACTTCTAATACCAATTATGTGATTATTCATATAGTCACCAAATCACATGCACATTTTTAGAATTTAATAAGCCATAATACATATCTTAAACCATTACATATGCAACTTAGGTAGTAGACAAATCGAACTTGCATGCTTTATCCTTTAATACAAAAAGAAACAACCTCACGATAATAATAATGCATTTCCATAAAATTCTTTTTGAGTATTAATCAGTAAAGACTATTCATACCTACTAAAATCATTAAAATATAAATATATGGTATTAGTAAATTTAACCGTTTCATGCACATACCACAAAAGTACACTTATTATATATACCTAAGGTTATGTATTCAATTACAAAGTAGTGATTAATATTTGGACGTCTTAACTATTAATCACTTAATGACATTCACGATTTAATAGTAAAAGCAAATCCTTAGTATCCATGTCCAGTCATTCAACCATATTATATAATTTAATAAGTAATCACATATAAATATTTAATACATTGCACCATGGCCGAATATGCTAATATGTGCATGTACATAATACACAATCAACCTTGAAATAGCAATCACATTTAGCAATGAATACATAATAGAACAATCAACCAAATATTCATGAAACACATGCAATACTTACCACTTAGCAACTGAACCAGTTAAGCTAGTATACATCTGTCCAACACTTATATGCATACCACATTTCATATTTCCATCATTGATTATATAATAGACTAAACACATATTATCCTTTTATTCTCTCATAACCAAATCTATTCACCTAATACCACATACACATCCAAGTTTCCATTAGCAATTTATCATCAATCAAATTCATTAAACCTTTTAATCCAAGAACATGTAAGACCAAATTAGACATAATAAGCAAACCATTTACAAGCATATAATATCTATCACAACATTATATATTCTTAGCACAAAACTATAAAACCAAGATAGACAGAGCCCATGCTTAACATAACTGAATTCAAATATAAAGGTTTAGCCATTTTCGCATGGCTTATATACATAACAAAAAATTCATCATGTCAAGCAAACTTCAGCAATACATGCCATAATTCAAATTTAACTTATAAAGGTACCCAAAATAGTAGATAGTGTGATGAACTTCATTGACGATCCCCGAGCTTGTAACTTGATTTCCAAAATCTATATAACAGAAACAAATATACACACAATAATCTATTATAGCTTAGTAAGCCATAAGAAAATAAACAAACCGATAATATAATTAACTTATTTTAACCAACCAAATTACAATATCAATATCAAGCTTATTCTCAACTTTTAACTTCAATAATATTATACCTGAACACATACATTCAATACCTTAGCCGAATGTTCATAAGATTAATACATCAAGTCAATGCTCAATTTTCAAAAGCCAAATTATCAATATAAACCTAATATACATACCTTTGAGCAAATAAGCTTTTAAATCAAGATAAAATTTACATACACACAATAACCTAGTAACCAAATATGCAAGAACATTATATATATGTGCGAAAATAAAATCACACCAACAAGGATCATATTTCTTGCCCTTAAGGCTGAAAACACATGACATATTTATACATGTCCTTTACCTTCATGTACACATGCCTGTAACTAATATCGTAACACTCACTTACCTTGTTGCAAAAAAATACCAATTGATACATAACTGATCACTTAGCTAATTTTACACATTTGTTTCCCACTTATCGATGCTCGATGAACCATTCAGAATCGGATAGGACATTCAGGTAATCACATAAATCGTTCAATGCCAGCGTCCCAGACGTGGTCTTACATGTAACCACATATCGATGCCACTGTCCCAGATAAGGTCTTACTCGTAAACACATATCAGAATCACATATCGATGCCATGGTCTTACTTGCACACAAATATCGGAATCCTATGTCATGACATATGTATCCTAACTATTCCTAAGGTTCATACGGGACTTTCGGACGTCGTAACTCGATCGAAACAAATTCGAAAACATGGCAACCAAGCTTAGTCATATTCGGCTATGACATGTATAAAATCATGTTTTTCATTTCAGCATATATATATTACATTTAATTGAAGTTAAGTAAGTCTATTTGCTTATAAACTTACATCGGACAACGAAAAACCGGTACGGATCGACTAGTCGACAGCTTTCGTTTTCCCTCGAGCTAAATCCGATTTTGTTGGTTCTTGATCTAAACATATTCAAATTAAGCTCATTCAAACATATTTTCATTCAATTTAGTCCAAAAACACATAAATAGGAAAATTACCATTTTACCCTGAAATTTACAATTTTTACAATTTAGTCCCTATTGCACAAAACGCAAAATATTCAAAAATTCAAGATACTCATGTTTGGCCTAATACTCCTAGTGTTCATACAGGCCAATATATTTCATTTATTTCACATTTTAGTCCTTCAAATTATTATTTTTGCAACTTAGTCCTAATTACTCAAAATCATCAAAAACTCCAATACAAAATATGTTAATCTAAAACATATCTTTCATATTTCATCTTCAAACAATAAAAATCACAAGCTATAAACAATGGCACAACTCAAAATATTCATCAAAATAAAAAATTAAAGCTTGGGTCTTGAAGATTACTAAGCAACGATCTCAAAAACGTAAAAATTATCAAAAACCAAGCTAAACTCATACCTTGATTGAGCTTCAAATTGACCGAACCCTAGCTTTTGTTCTTTCTTTTTCTTTTTTTTAGTTTTGGTTAAAGAGAAAATGTATGAAAGCTTATTTTAGTCATGGTATATTATAACATATATATTACATATTATTTAATTTACCTAACTAACCTTATTATTTAATATAGTTTCTTTATATTGGTTGTCTACAACCGTCCTACAAATATTATGTTGGTCTTATTGCAACTTAAATGCCTCCCTTTAAAAACACATCAACAATTTGGCCATTTTTCAGTAAACCATCCAATTTTCATTTTACGCGATTAAGTCCTTCAATTTAATTGGACACTCAAACGATAAAATTAAATCACGAAAATTTCACAAATATAAATTCACACAAAATAAACACGGAAAATAATTTAAAAATACTTTTTTGACTCGGATTCGTGGTCCCAAAATGACCGTTCCGATTAGGGTCTAATTCGGGCTGTTACAACTCTCCCCCCTTACGGATTTTCGTCCTCGAAAATCTTATCGATGAATGGGTTCGGATAACGTTCTCTCATTGCATCCTCTGGCTCCCACGTTGCTTCCTCAACTCCGTGTTCATGCCACAATACTTTAACTAACGAAATCCTCTTATTCCGCAACTCTTTAATCTCACAAGCGAAGATGCGAATCAGTTCTTCTTCATACGTCATATTAGGCTTAATCTCGATCTCCGACGAACTAATCACATGTGAAGGATCTGATCGATACCTCTGAAGCATTGAAACATGGAATACATTATGAATCTTTTCTAGCTCAGGTGGCAACAATAGTCTGTAAGCAACCGGCCCGGTACGCTTTATAACCTCATACAGTCCAATAAACCTCGGACTCAATTTGCCTTTACGACCGAATCTGAATATTTTCTTCCACGGAGAGACTTTCAAGAAGACTTTATCTCCGATTTGAAACTCTATATCTTTACGTTTCAAGTCCGCATATGATTTCTGATGATCTGACGCTGCTTTCAAACTTTCACGGATCACTTTCACTTTCTATTTAGTTTCCCTGATCAAGTCAACCCCGTGTATCTTATTTTCACTGAGCTCAGTCCAGTACAATGGTGTATGACATTTATGGCCATACAAAGCTTCATAAGGTGCCATTTTGATACTCGATTGAAAACTGTTATTATATTCAAATTCAATCAGAGGTAGGTATCGTTCCCATGTACCTTCAAACAAGAGAATGCAACATCTCAACATATCCTCAAGTATCTGAATGATTCGCTTAGACTGGCCGTCAGTTTGCGAATGGAAAGCAGTACTGAAATGTAATTTCGTACCTAGTGCATCTTGCAGTTTCTTCCAAAATCATAATTTAAACCTCATATCTCTATCCAAAACAATAGATATAGGCACACCATGTAATCTCACAATCTGAGAAACATACAATTTAGCTAGTTTATCAAGCGAGTAATTTGTACGTATTGGAAAAAAATGAGCCGATTTAGTCAATCTATCAACAACAACCCAGATTGCATCTTTCTTGCTCGGTGCCAATGGTATACTAGATACAAAATACGTAGTAACTCTATCTCATTTCCACTCAGGTATCATAATCAGCTGAAGTAATCCGGAAGGTACGTGGTGCTCGGCTTTTACTTGTTGACAGGCTAAACATCTTGCAACAAAGTCAAAAATGTCTCGTTTCATACCATGCCACCAGTAAAGCCGTTTCAGATCATTATACATTTTTGTACTTCCTGGATGAATAGATAACTGACTGCTATGAGCTTCATTCGAAATCATCTGAATCAACTCAGAATTCCTCGAAATGCATATTCGGTCTCTGAATCTCAAACAGTCTTCAGCATCAACTCTGAATTCTGAATTTGCATCTGTCTCACACTGAGCTCGTTTTGCGATCAACTCATTATCAACTTTCTGGGCATCACAAATTTGTTGAGTAAATAACGCTATTGCTTTTAATTTATCTATTATCGAACCAGCATCAGACATGGCCATATGTGCATTCATTGTGTAACACCCCTAACCCATATCTGTCGCAAGATTAAGGTTACGAGGCGTTACCAAACTAAACACGGTTCAGCACAGTTATAAATCACTTTTCAGGCATCAAATTATAATTATATTCCATTTAAACTAGATATGCATATTTGATTCTCAATATCAACTAAGTTCAAACATGCAAGCTAATAATGGCTCATGCATAACCCATACTCTTATTCCATACTAACCAAAACTTCCATTACAAATCATGCTTCGTAATTTAATCACATCAGTACTCATAATCTAAACAAGTTTTGAATCAAGCTTTCATACATCAAAACCAAATTTCACATGTTTCATATTAAACCATAACTAGCCATATTATTCTACTTAAAAGACATACTTATGTGAGATAATAGTCATATTACCAAATAATCAATTTACAGCTTTTGCACTTCTAAAATTCATACATATTTTACTATATTCTCATGAATTATTCTCGAACTCAAATAACAAGTCAAGGTATACATTAAACAAAGAGCCATAAACAAATACGCCATACACATCTAAAAATTTAAACCACATCATTTAATCGAAACATAAACCCATATTTAGCAAATGAACAAGCCATAGACAGCTCAAACAGAATTATTTCATATTCGAACATAATAATCAACCTGTAAGCATTGAAACAATTATAATTCATTGACATAAATCACGCATAAAATCTTCTATGAATACTTTAGCCAACACACTCATATTTTCATTCAAGATCACAACATCAACATAACTCAAACATGTTATATATATATAATGCAAATTACTTTTGAAACATGCTTAAATCACAACCAAATTCACTCAACCATTATTAGTTGATATCACACTTTTAAACCATAACCTAAAACACATACACTTAGGTAACATATTAATAATTATTCGTAGCACATAGCATAATAGCCAAAATAAACTTAAACCATATCCAAACCAAAACTAAATTCAAGCAAAATAGTTAAGCCATTTTCACATGGCTAATAAACAAACAATACCAAAAATTCAACTTTATTGAACACACTCCAGCCTATACATGCCATAGTTCGAATTCAAATATTTAAATACCAAAGCTGTAGATAGTGTGATGAACTTTGTAGACGATCCCCGAGCTTGTAACGTGAATCCAAAATCTATAAAACATAATGAACATGAAAAACACAAAGTAAGCTATAATAGCTTAGTAAGTCATAAGCAAATAAACATCCCATTTATATAATCAACTCATTTTAAGCCAATCCAAATTTCATTATCATTATCAAGCTTAACCTCAAACCTACAAATGAGATAAATAACATATTTTCATATACAAAATCTACTTTTGTGGAATGCTCACTTAAACAATTTGACCTAATATTACTCAACGTTCAAAGCCAAAAAGTCTTAATATAATCAAACATACCAATACACATTTATCTAAGCTCAAGAACCATAATATAACATCATGTCCATATACCACTTATACGGCCGAATATACATGATCACATATATGCACATATCCAAGAATCAATTCCATAATATTCATACCATTTATTTAGAAGTCCAAATACACATACTAAATTCACATGTAATATTCATTTGTATCACACATAATTAGTAACAAATATCAAGTTATTTATTTACCTTTTCTCAAGTAAACAATAAGCTAACTCATACCTGATCATTTAGCTCGTTTAACGTATTCCATTACCACATCAGCATAAAGTCTTTTAGGCATAAACTTATAATAATCCACCGGCATAAAGCCTGCTAGGCCTAAGCCTGAATCACACATCGGCACAGGGCCTGCTAAACTCAAATTTTTATTTTATACACCGGCAATAAGCCTGCTAGGCACAAAGCCTGATTTAATTCACCAGCTCAAGGTTTGCTAGGCTCAAAGCCTGAGTATCACTACTAATAAGCTATCTCATAAACAATTCATATATCAAAAATTCCAAATATGCCATATAGCTCATACGGACTTTCAAATATTATAAGCTCAAATACATTATTTCCATGCTTAATCATATTTGGCTAACTCTATTATCAATCTATGAATTCCAAATCAGCATATTAAATTAAGTTACATTCAAAATTAATGATGTTTAATTGCTTAAAGACTTACCTCGGACGACGAAAAATCGATACGAATCGGCTAGTCGACAACTTTATTTTTCCCCCGATCTAAATCCGATTTTCCCTTTTCTTGATCTAATTTAATATAAATTAAACTTATTAATTCAAATATTCAACCAAATTCATCCATAAACATACAAATGGACAAATTTCACTTTTACACCTGATATTTCACATTTTTCACAATTTAGTTCCTATTCCATAAAACACAAAATAAGCAAAATCTCATAACAACATAATTAGGCCGAATATTTCTTATACTCATACTAGTCCATATATTTCATTTATTTTACATTTTAGTCCCTCAATTTATCATTTTCAGAATTTAGTCCTAATTACTCAAAATCATCAAAAACTCCAATACAAAACATGTTAATCTAAAACATATTTTTAATATTTTATCATCATACATCACAAAACATGAATATTCATCAATGGCATAACTCAAAACATTCATCAAAATTAGAAATTCTAGCATGGGTCGGATAGTATTCAAAGCAACGATCTCAAAAATGTAAAAATTATTAAAAACCGAGCTAGTTACATACCTTGATTAAGCTTAACAACGGGCCGAACCTTCAAACTATTTTTTTCTTTTCTTTCTTACAAAGACTTACCATTAAAAATGAATGCATGGCTTACTTTAATTTTATGTTTTTATTATATACATATTATTACATCATTTAAAAATTTGACCTTATAAAATTAATAAGTAAACCATATATTATAAACCCAAAACTGTCCGTGCTACCTTTTATTGGTTTAATTTCCTTTTAAGGACTCCACATTAATAAGACAATAACAATTCGGCACTTACTCCACATTAATAAGACAATAACAATTCGGCACTTACTTAATTAGCTAAACACTTTTACATTTTATGCGATTAAGTCCTATTTATTAAATCGACACTCAAACGACAAAATTAAAACACGAAAATTTCACAGATATTAATTTACACATAATAAATGCAGAAAATAATTTTTAAATATTTTTCTGACTCGGATTCATGGTCCCAAAACCACCATTCTAGCATTAGCCAAAATGTCTTAATATAATCAAACATACACATACACATTTATATAAGCTCAAGAACCATAATATAACATCATGTCCATATACCACTTATATGGCCGAATATACATGATCACATATATGCACATATCCAAGAATCAATTCCACAATATTCATACCATTTATTTCAAAGGCCAAATACACATACTAAATTCACATGTAATATTCATTTGTATCACACATAATTAGTAACAAATATCAAGTTATTTATTTACCTTATCTTAAGTAAACAATAAGCTAACTCATACCTGATCATTTAGCTCGTTTAACGTATTCCATTACCACATCAGCATAAAGTCTTTTAGGCATAAACTTATAATAATCCACCGGCATAAAGCCTGCTAAGCCTAAGCCTGAATCACACATCGGCACAAGGCCTGCTAAACTCAAAGTTTGATTTCATACACCAGCAATAAGCCTGCTAGGCACAAAGCCCGATTTAATTCACCAGCTCAAGGCATGCTAGGCTCAAAGCCTGAGTATCACTATTAATAAGCTATCTCATAAACAATTCATATATCAAAAATTCCAATTATGCCATAAAGCTCATACGGACTTTCAAATGTTATAACTCAATCGAATCAGCTCAAATACATTATTTCCTTGCTTAATCATATTCGACTAACTCTATTATCAATCTATGAATTCCAAATCAGCATATTAAATTAAGTTACATTCAAAATTAATGATGTTTAATTGCTTAAAGACTTACCTCGGATGATGAAAAACCGGTACGAATCGGCTAGTCGACAACTTCATTTTTCCCGTGATCTAAATCTGATTCTCTCTTTTCTTGATCTAAATTAGTATAAATTAAACTTATTAATTCAAATATTCAACCAAATTCATCCATAAACATACAAATGGACAAATTTCACTTTTACACCTGATATTTCACATTTTTCACAATTTAGTCCCTATTCCATAAAACACAAAATATGCATAATCTCATAACAACATAATTAGGCCGAATATTTCTTATACTCAAACTAGTCCATATATTTCATTTATTTTACATTTTAGTCCCTCAATTTATCATTTTCAGAATTTAATCCCAATTACTCAAAATCATCAAAAACTCCAATACAAAACATGTTAATCTAAAACATATTTTTAATATTTTATCTTCATACATCACAAAACACGAATATTCATCAATGGCATAACTCAAAACATTGATCAAAATTAGAAATTCTAGCATGGGTCGGATAGTATTCAAAGCAACGATCTCAAAAATGTAAAAATTATTAAAAACCGAGCTAGTTACATACCTTGATTAAGCTTAACAACGGGCCGAACCTTCAAACTATTTTTTTCTTTTCTTTCTTACAGCACTCGGCCATTAAAAAATGAATGCAGGGCTTACTTGAATTTTATGTTTTTATTATATACATATTATTATATCATTTACAAATTTGACCTTATAAAATTAATAAGTAAACCATATATTATAAACCCAAAACCGTCCGTGCTACCTTTTATTGGTTTAATTTCCTTTTAAGGACTCCACATTAATAAGACAATAACAATTCGGCACTTACTCAATTAGCTAGCCACTTTTACATTTTATGCGATTAAGTCATTTTTATTAAATCGACACTCAAGCGGAAAAATTAAAACACAAAAATTTCATAGATATTAATTCATAAATAATAAATACAGAAAATAATTTTTAGATATTTTTTGGACTCAGATTCGTGGTCCCGAAACCACCATTCCAATTAGGGTCAAAATCGGGTTGTTACACCTTGAACGCAAAGCAAACAGTGATTTTCGGCTTAAAGCATCAACAACAATATTAGCCTTTCCCGGGTGATAGTCAATCACAAGCTCGTAGTCTTTTAACAATTCTAACCATCGGCGTTGTCTCAAGTTCAGATCATTCTGAGTCATCAAATATTTCAGACTTTTATGGTCAGAATAAACATGACATTTCTCACTAAACATGTAATGACGCTAAATTTTTTATGCGAACACAATTGCTGCCAATTCTAGGTCATGTGTCGGATAGTTTCTTTCATGTGGCTTTAACTGTCTTGAGGCATAAGCTATCACTCTGCCGTCCTGCATCAAAACACAGCCCAAACCATTTAAAGATGCATCACTATAAATAACAAATTCTTTACCCGATTTTGGCTGAACTAGCACTGGAGCTTCGGTTAAAAGGGCTTTCAACTGATCAAAACTTTTCTGGCACCTCTCTGACCACTCGAATTTAACATCTTTCTACAATAGCTTCGTCATCGGAGCTGCAATCATAGAGAAACCTTTCAAGAATGATCTATAATAACTAGTAAGTCCTAGGAAACTTTAGACTTCAGAAACATTCTTCGGAGGTTTCCAATCAAGTATAGCTGAAATTTTGCTCGGATCAACTCGAATACCCGATGCTGATACCACATGACCCAGAAAACTGACTTCATTTAACCAGAATTCACATTTATTGAATTTCGCTTACAACTGCTTATCTCGTAAAGTCCGTAACACAAGTCTCAAATGTTCACCATGTTCAGCTTCATCACGAGAGTAGATCAAAATGTCATCTATAAACACAACCACAAATCGATCCAGATACGGTCTAAAAATTTGATTCATCAAATCCATGAAAATAACAGGTGCATTAGTGAGTCTGAATGGCATAACCAAAAACTCATAGTGTCCGTACCCCATTCTGAAAGCAGTATTTGGTACACCAAAATCTTTAACTCCCAACTGATAGTAGCCCGATCTCAAATCTATATTTGAAAACATTGTAGCCCCTTTCAGTTGGTCAAACAGATCGTCAATCTATGGCAACGGATACTTATTCTTTATAGTCACCTTATTAAGCTATCGATAATCAATGCACATTCTCATAGTTCCGTCTTTCTTTTTCACAAACAACACAGGCGCACCCCACGGAGAAAAACTCAGTTGCGCGAAACCTCTATCTATCAACTCTTGCAACTAAGCTTTTAATTATTTTAATTCTATAGGTGCTATTTTGTACGGAGCTATGGATATCAGAGTCGTCCCCGGTATTAACTCAATACCAAACTCTACCTCCCGAATAGGTGGCAAAACCGATAATTCTTCAGGAAACACATTTGGATACTCACATACAACAGGTACTGATTCAATATTCCTTTTGGCCATTTTATTGTCAAGCACGTAAGCAAAATGAGCTTCACACCCTTTTCTCACATATTTTTGAGCTAACATCGAAGAAATCACTGCTGGTAACCCTTTTAAATCACTAGATTCAATCCGAACAATCTCATCATTCTGGTTCCATAAATCAATAGTCTTTCTCTTGTAGTTCACAATGGCATCATGCAGAGTCAACCAGTCCATACCTAAAATTATGTCGAACTCATCAAATGGCAACAACATCAAATCAGCCAGAAAGCTCAAATCTCGAACCATCAAATGACAGTTCTTACATACTTTATCAACCATAACACACTAACCTAAGGGATTTGACACTCTAATCACAAACTTAGTAGACTCAACAAGCAGAGTCTTGCTGAATACTAATGTCTCATTCACATAAGAATGAGTAGAACCAGGATCAATCAATGCAATTACATTAGTATCAAAAAGAGTGAATATACCAGTGATAACATCTGGGGATGAAGCCTCCTCTCTTGCACGAATAGCATAGGCTCTGGCAGGTGGACGAGCCTCGGATCTGACTGCCATATCCTTAGTCCCTCTCTGACTACCACTCACATTACCAGGATTTCTAGGTGGTCTACCTCGAGCTGCAGTATTACCCGATCTTGTATTCTGCACTGGATTTTCCTCAACTAACACTGGTCAATCTCAAATATAATGATCTGTTGATCCGCATTTAAAGCAAGCCCGATCATGCAATCTACAACTGTCGGGATGTCATTTACCACAGTGTTTACACTCGGGTTGATTCGATCTGACATTACCCACACTTGCTATTGAGGTAGCTCTCGAGCTCACTGGTGGTCTATTTTGATCCCGTCTGGAGTAACCTGAAGTGGCTTTAGAACGGCTGAAATCATCTCGAAACTTTTTTGGTGTCGACTGGAATGACTTACCCGATGTTCTTTTACGTGCATCTTTAGCTTCAAAGTCAGCTTTTCTTATCTCTTTCCCAAGCTCTTCAGCTTTACATGCCCGCTCAGCTAGTACCACGAACTCTTTTATCTCAAGTATGCCAACTAGCAGTTTAATGTCTTCATTTAGCCCATCTTCACATCTTTTACACATTATGGCCTCAGTAGAAACACACTCTCGGGCATACCGACTGAGTCTCACAAATTTCCGCTCATACTCTGTCACGATCATCTGACCCTGTTTCAGCTTTAAAAATTCTTTATGCTTCTGGTCGATAAATCTCAGGCTGATATATTTATCATAGAACTCAATCTGAAAGAATTCCCAGGTCACCTTCTCTCTCAGAACTACTGATACTAGGGTATTCCACTAGTGATATGTTGTGTCTCGAAATAAAGATATGGCACATTTCAAGCACCCATCTCGGCTACAAGACAGCTCATCAAACACACGGATGGTATTATCAAGCTAGAACTCAGCCCACTCAGTATCATCCTCATCAGTAGCTTTAAACTCTTCAGTCCTGTGTTTTCTAATTTTATCAACAGGTGGCTTATACAATCTCAGTGGATCACTTACTTTAGGTATAGCAAGCATCGAAGATGGATTAATTAGGGGTGGAGGTTGTTGTGCAGCCGGATTAGTCTGGATATATTGAGCAAACAAGTCATTCATCATTTGATAAAAGGCTTGTTTAGCCTCACTTTCTTGATTACTCGAAGTCGATCAAGAATCAGTCGGCGCTATCACTTGCACGGGAGCAGGCGCTACACTCTCGACATCATCAGCTACAGCTCTGTCAGGATCCATTTACTATATGAAAATACATTTTCAAATGTCAGAGGTCATCACACTATCGCAATATATAATATGGCATGTATAGCTAGACTCACACATGCTACGTTAGTCCTAGAACCGACTAAATCGTAGCTCTGATACCAATAAACTGTAACACCCCTAGTCCGTATCCGTCGCCGGATTAAGATTATGAGGCATTACTGATCAACAGTTCAATTCCAAACATTTATATATATTCACTCAAGTCAAATCAGTCAAACTCATTTATAATTAAAAATAAAATCAATTCACATTATAGAACATACATTGATATACATCTTGCATATACAAGTCGTAACTAAACTCAACATATTGCTTACTGTATCAATGCATTTATATACCCGATATTAACTAATGCCTATACCCGATATTAACTAATGCCAACATAGTCAAACATACTTCTAATACAAGTTATGTGATTATTCATATAGTCACCAAATCACATGCATATTTTTAGAATTTAATAAGCCATAATACATATCTTAAACCACTACATATGCGACTTAGGTAGTAGACAAATCGAACTTCCATGTTTTATCCTTTAATACAAAAAGAAACAACCACACGATAATAATAATGCATTTCCATATAATTCTTTTTAAGTATTAATCAGTAAAGACTATTCATACCTACTAAAATCATTAAAACAGAAATATATGGTCTTAGTAAATTTAACCGTTTCATGCACACACCACAAAAGTAAACTTATTATATATACCTAAGGTTATGTATTCAATTACAAGTAGTGATTAATATTTAGACGTCTTAACTATTAATCACTTAATGTTATTCACGATTTAATATTAAAAGCAAATCCTTAGTATCCATGTCCAGTCATCCAACCATATTATAAAATTTAATAAGTAATCACATATAAATATTTAATACATTGCACCATTGTCGAATATGCTAATATGTACATGTACATAATACACAATCAACCTTGAAAGAGCAATCACATTTAGCAATGAATACATAATAGAACAATCAACCAAATATTCATGAAACACATGCAATACTTACCACTTAGCAACCGAACCAGTTAAGCTAGTATACATCTATCCAACAGTTGTATTCGTACCACATTTCATATTTCCATCACGGATTATATAATACACTAAATACATATTATCCTTTTATTCTCTCATAACCGAATCTATTCATCTAATACCATATACACATCCAAGTTTCCATTAGCAATTTATCATCAATCAAGCTCATTAAACCTTTTAATCCAAGAACATGTAAGACCAAATTAGACATAATAAGAAAATCGTTTACAAGCATATAATATCTATCACAACATTATATATTCTTAGCACATAACTATAAAACCAAGATAGACATAGCCCATGCTTAACATAACCAAATTCAAATATAAAGGTCTAGCCATTTCACATGGCTTATATACATAACCAAAAATTCATCATGTTAAGCACACTTCAGCCTATACATGTCATAATTCAAATTTAACTTATAAAGGTACCCAAAATAGTAGATAGTGTGACGAATTTCGCTGACGATCCCCGAGCTTGTAACTTGATTTCCAAAATCTATAAAGCATAAACATATATACACACAATAAGCTATTATAGCTTAGTAAGGCATAAGCAAATAAACAAACTGATAATATAATTAACTTATTTTAACCAACCAAATTACAATATCAATATAAAGATTATTCTTAACTTTTAACTTCAATAATATTATACCTGAACACATACATTCATTACCTTAGCCGAATGTTCATAAGATTAATACATCAAGTCAATGCTCAATTTTCAAAAGCCAAATTATCAATATAAACCTAGTATACATACCTTTGAGCAAATAAGCTTTTAAATTAAGATAAAATTTACATACACACAATAACCTAGTAACCGAATAGGCAAGAACATCATATATATGTGCGAAAATAAAATCACACCAACAAGGATCATATTTCTTGCCCTTAAAGCCGAAAACACATGACATATTTATACATGTCCTTTACCTTCATGTACACATACTTGTAACTAATATCTTAACACTCAATTACCTTGTTGCAAATAAATACCAATTGATACATACCTGATCACTTAGCTAATTTTACACATTTGTTTCCCACTTATCGATGCCCGATGAACCATTCAGAATCAAATAGGACACTCGGATAATCACATAAATGGTTCAATGCCAACGTCCCAGACGTGGTATTACATGTAACCACATATCGATGCCACTGTCCCAGACAGGGTCTTACTTGTAAACACATATCGAAATCGCATATCGATGCCATGGTCTTACTCGCACACGTATATCGGAATCCTATGCATGACATATGTATCCTAACTATTCGTAAGGTTCATACGGGACTTTCGAAAATCCTAACTCGATCGAAACAAATTCGAAAACATGGCAACCAAGCTTAGTTATATTCGGCTATGACATGTATAAAATCATGTTTTTCATTTCAGCATATATATATTACATTTAACTGAAGTTAAGTACATCTATTTGCTTATAAACTTACCTCGGACAACGAAAAATCGGTACGGATCGACTAGTCGACAACTTTCGTTTTCCCGCGATCCAAATTTGATTTCTTTGGTTCTTGATCTAAACATATTCAAATTAAGCTCATTAAAACATATTTTCATCCAATTTAGTCCAAAAACAAATAAATGGGAAAACTACCATTTTACCCTAACATTTACAATTTTCACAATTTAGTCCCTATTGCACAAAACACAAAATATTCAAATTTTCAAGATACCCATGTTTGGCTGAATACTCCTAGTGTTCATACAAGCCCATATATTTCATTTATTTCACATTTTAGTTCCTCAAAATATTATTTTTGCAATTTAGTCCTAATTACTCAAAATCATCAAAAACTCCAATACAAAATATATTAATCTAAAACATATCTTTCATATTTCATCTTCAAACAATAAAAAACACAAGCTATCAACAATGGCACAACTCAAAATATTTAACAAAATCAAAAATTAAAGTTTGGGTCTTGAAGATTACTAAGCAACGATCTCAAAAACGTAGAAATTATCAAAAATCGAGCTAAACTCATACCTTGATTGAGCTTCAAATTGGCCAAACCCTAGATTTTATTATTTCTTTTTCTTTTCTTTAGTTTTGGTTAAAGAGAAAATGTATGAAAGCTTATTTTAGTCATGGTATATTATAACATATACATTACATATTATTTAATTTACCTAACTAACCTTATTATTTAATATAGTTTCTTTATATTGGTTGTATACAACCATCCAACACTTATTATGTTGGTCTTATTGCAACTTAAATGCCTCTCTTTAAAAAGATATCAATAATTTGGCCCTTTTTCAATTAACCATCCAATTTTCATTTTACGCGATTAAGTCCTTCTATTTAATTGGACACTCAAACGATAAAATTAAATAACAAAAATTTCACAGATATAAATTCAAACGAAATAAACACAGAAAATAATTTAAAAATATCATTCTGACTAGGATTCGTGGTCTTGAAACCACCATTTTGATTAGGGTCTAATTTGGGCTGTTACATGGATAAACCTTGTCTCTGGTTAGTAGCCTTTTTAAATAAATATGGGTAAAACATGACAAAATAGGGCCTACTAGTCTAAGGGATAGGTGGCGTGTTGTTACTGCATGAGGACTAAGGTTTGAGTCCTGGTGGGCACAGTAGAGTGTTTTATTTTGCTGCTGTGTCGCGGGAGTGTTGTGGTTTGACCAAAACACTAAAGTGTTTGAGGGGATTTTGAATTAAGGGTTGAGGGAGGAGTGGTCAGTTGGAGTGATTTGTGGAGGGATTTGGGGAGGAAATCATAGGGAGTTGAGGTGAGAGAAAGTGTTGTGCCGAATTTGAACTTTAGGCATTCAAAGAATTCGACTTTGGGGAAGAATTCGGCTTTGTGCAAAATCACTCTCATTTTCTGTCATTCTTTTGGTTCTTTTCTCTCTTTAAGGCTGAATATTGCATTTGGGTACCTTCTTGTTTTTATTTTTCTTGTTTCGAATTTGCACTTCTCTAGCTCACCTCTAATAATCGTTATCTCAATTTTCTTTACTTTGACCGATTGCTTCTAGATCTTTTTCCCTCTTTTTCAATTGGTTTACCTTTGTTTGAATAGCTTTTTACCCCCTCTCGATTGATTCTTGCTTTGGCCGAATATTTCATCTCTCCCTCTTAACACTTTCAGGTTTTGGCTCTTGTTCTCTCAACATTTGGTTACATTTTCTCTCATTTACCAAATTCGTGTTCTTCCCTCTTTCTCAATCGGTTTCCCTTGACCGATTACTTCTTATTCTTTCTCCCTCTCTCAATTAAATCTTAGTAGCTCCTCTTCCTTTGTGCTATGACCGAATACTTTTCCTTTCCCCTCTCTTACTTTTGATTGTTCTTTGAAAAGGGGAAAAGTTGGCGTTGGTTACTTCTGTTCATAGTGGACTGCTTTCGGTTGGTAAGTCTTTTTGTATGGGGAAAAACTGTATCCCAATAAATTTGGAATATGTCTTTTGTTAATTATGTTAAGTTTTCTAATCCTCTGCTGTGTCGAATGTTGATTTTACAGCATCAAATCGCATCGAACTCGGTTTGCCAGTGGAATCGTAGGCTATATCCTTTGGAGCCGTAAAGGTGTGGTTTATCTCAAGAGCGTTGCATATCAAAGATCAGATCAGGTGTGTAAAAACACTGCCCCTAATTGTAGATCGGCAAAAGCCAAAATAAGTGACTGTTAATGCTACACGGGCGTGCGCTCGCTCGTGTGGTAGTCTGTATGCCTAAACATGGGCGTATGATCGTTGAGGCTAGCCATGTACAGTTTCATAGGCCGAGGTCATTTTGGGCCATTTTGGGTTAAACTTAGTCGTATGGGCCCTGCGGACATGTGGGTCCCACACGAGTAAACCACACGGACGTGTGGAGAATATTAGGCCTGACTATGTAGTCCACACGGCCAAGGACATTTCTAAGCTATGTGGGCTATACGGGCCTGCAATATAGGCCGGAGGCCTGTATTCACCGCTTGATCATTATGTTGCACGGTCGCCGGCAGACGGTGAACCCTCTTTCATGGGTCGGTAAGTGTACCTAGACCCCCTAATTGATAAAATGACTATTATGCCCCTATGTGATTAAATGACCATTATGCCCCTATGAGATGTATGAGTATATTTGAGCATGCCATTTTAAACATATTGAATACATGTATGATATTATGACATAACATGACATGATGCATGATGCATTGCATAGGGTTGGGTTTTATTATGATTGAGGAAGTGTACTGTACTAGCAGCTCTACTACAAATACTGTTTAATGCCGCAACCAATACTATTTGGAGTGTACTGATAGGTGGGTTGATTATATCCCCACATGGAGTGCAGGGTTGGACGGAGCTGGAGTGTAAAGGCTTGCTAAGTAGGATTTCTGATTGCATATTTGTACTGTTACTGTGATTGAAATGGGCTCAAGCCTAAACTAATACTGATACTGTAATGGGCTAAGGCCCTAACTGAAACTAAACCATGACTGAATTGCGCCTAGGCCCAGACTGTATTTGATTATTGTATGGTTATTTGATATGGGGTTACACACTGAGTTTTCATAACTCACCCATCTATTTATCTGTACAGGAAATCTCTAACCTTAGGCGGATCGGTGCTGCGAGGGACTCAAAGGTGGCCACAGAACTACATATGCCTTCTTATTTGATTTTAAATTATAAGTAGTTTTCTTTTGGGTGTTTTTAATGTAATAAGGCCTCTCTAAGTTTTTAACTTTTAAATTGGGATTTTGATTTGCTTTGATATATAACTGCTAGTAGTAGAAAAATGGCACGGGTTTTCAAAAATATAAGTGTCTTTCAAAGACACCGCGAATACAAAACTTGTATTAAAGAGCTTTCGCAGTTAATAATGTTTTAAAATAAAAATAATAATAAAGACGTTTTAATATGATTATCTTTTTGAAAAACAACACTCATTTTTTATCAAACGTATTAAAATCAATCTTAAGTCACATAAAGAGGTTAAATAAAGAACATATTTTTCAAAAAATTTGCATTTTACGAAAAATACTTCAATGTGGCATCGCCAGATTCAGCCATAATATCCAGGCTGGGTTTGCGGTGTTACAAAAATGGTGGACTTAGATAAAATTTTCTTTGGCTCATTACATTAACTAAAACTCTATCTAGGAGATTGGGACATAAGCGGGACCATCCGTGACCCCTCCAATCTTTCCTGGGAGTTTAATTTTATGTAATTTTTTTAAAAATATTTTTCTAAGTAGCCCAAAAAAATTAATTATTTGTTTTGTTAAATAAAGGGTCAACTTTTAACCCAAACACTAATTTCTTTGAGTTTTTTTTTAGTTTATTTTTAGTAAAAGAGCTTAGGTTCCAAAAAAGAGCTACCATTGGGTTTAAAACATTGATAAGAAGGGCAATATTCAACCCTTTTCTGCACAAACCTATAGCCCTCATCGTGCTGCATCGCCACTTCCAAGTAGCCCAATAGTGCATCTCACTTAAACCTTTCATGTCGCAGCCCTTAACTCCCTGAATCACTACCTTGGACACCTTCATTCAAAGTCAGCAACTACCTTACCTAGACTACACTTAAAATTGTCACCCTCTTCAACTCTAAACCTTACCATCAGCTACTCAACCACATGCCCAAAACTGAAACCACCCTTAAAATATTTTTTAAGTCTGACATCGAGAGTTCCTTCATCTAGCACCATTTCACAAAGTGAGTAGTTTGATATAATGGCTATGCTGCAACACATGCAGTTGTAGTAACCAGCTTACTAGAGATACTAAAAAATTCGGGTTGACTCAACCGGAGATATATTTAAAAAATATATATTTCATAGCCCATTTGTTTTTGTGCTTGAATTTCCAGACTTACTACTCAAACCATGGACTACAATGTCGAGGAAGGAACGAGGCACTCAAATTCTGAGGGTTCTGCAAATTAAAAAAAAGGGATCTTGTCTCTACTTTATTTTATTTTATCTCTTAGGATATTTCTATTTCTCGTATACTAAACTAAGAGGTTGAAATCATTAATAAAATTGAACAATTTATAAAACAGGAAGTGTGGCAATATATATGTACATGTCTAGGATTGGATCTATCCAGGAAGAGCTTGGTATTTAAGCAGTCAAACTTGAATCACCTCCTTTTTCTAGGATCCTACCTATGTACAGTATCTATTCACTTCTATACTTTCATGTTCTCTATTATTTTTAACAAAGGGGACATTGTCCAGTTTAAGTAAGGGGACCGAAAATTTGAGATTATTTTCACTCAGAATAAATTTTTCTTTTAGTTATGATTAGGTTTATTTTGTTCAAAAATTTGAAATTTTGTTAAGTATGCTAAACTTCAATATGAATAAAGTTTGATCATTTCAATAATTGTTATGTTAACTGAAATATGACATAAATGTATTTTTAATAAAGCATGCAAATTGTACCATAAAATTTTTAGTTCCTTAAGAAAGTTAGGCATGCATGAAAGTTTAAGTCTCTAGAATTGACTTAGTAGTTTCTTGAGGCGAAATCCTAAGAAGCATGGGCAGTTGAAAATAATTTAGGCAACTTTTGTTTGGACCGTTTGAGCCTTTCAAGCCAACCAGGATGAATTTTTATCCCTTGAAACCCAACTTTGAGACTATATGGCCTAATTTTATTTGAACCCTTGCAATATTTAGCCATAATTTTCTCTTAATTATCTTTTAATTGTCCCAAACACTAGACTCAGTACTCTTCAGAATGTTCTTTGAAAAGAAGTTTTGGGGGAGTTGAAGAGAAGTATAAAATGCTCAAAAAATTGTAGTACATATAGTAAAATGCTTATGTAAAAAATAGAGCATATGTAGTTGAAAGAAAATATATGTACAAAAGTGCATGTGAAAGCAAAGTAAGTTGGTGTATTAAAAATAATTATTCCGAAGGTCCGATTGAAGCTGAGTCTAGGGTTTTTAGCCTAAATTTACCTATCTTTTACCCACCCCTAGCCTAGCCACATTACAACCTTTTTAAAAGGCCTATTGATTCAAGTTTCTATGCTACCTGCTTTAGTGGAGAGAAATTGCTATGTTCAACATATGAAGGCATAAATTAAACTTGATGATTGTAGCTTAATCTTGAATAAGGAAATAAAACCAAATTGGTAGGAATTTAACATGTCTTTATTAGGAAGCATATAGTCTATTTTTGCTATCATAATAATAATTGAGATTAATTTGAATGATATGTATACATAAGTAGCATAAATATCAAATTTCTTGTTTTTGAGCATACGTATACTAAAATCATGATTTTGGGAAGAATATTTTTCTAATGGAATTTTTCAAAGGGGTTTTCGAGAAATTATTTTCAAATTTTTGCATTACTCAGGACGAGCAATGAATTAAGTTTGGGGGTGTGGAAATATGAAAATATACACACTTTTTCATGCCCTTTTTAACTCAAATTCATGCAGTTTCGATAAAATTATTGTCAAAAAATAAATAATAATTATAAAATAATTAAATTGCACTAAAATCATGAACATGTTGAATTTTAATTAATTTTATATCAAATTTTGATTATTTTTTATTATTTTTGACAGATTTGCACAAAGGGGAAAAAACGGCTCGGCAAACACTGCTAGAAAAACAAAACTGAGAAGCAATTTTGAAGCATTAAAGTTAAATAATTTTTCAACCAAAGACGGTCTAAAATTATGTGTATTAATTCAAAATATAATTAACTTTAATTTTAATCCAATTTAATTTGGGTTCAATAAATTATTATGAATTAATTATGAAAAGTGGCACAGTTGAGCTAAACTGAGAAAATCGATCCAACCGAAAAGAGGGCAGCCCAAAATCGTCCTACATGCTGACCCAATCAGCTTGTTTGGCTGATTATTTGACTTGAAAAATGGCCCTTGAGTACTCCTTCAAATTGCATTCAAACCCCTCCACTATTCTTGTCTTTTGAGATTTGACCCTACCTTAAAATAACAAGTTTGAATCCTTCAAACTTGCCACATGTGTGGCCGGCCATGGGGGGACTCTATGGCTGCTGATTTTTTCTAATTTTAGCAGCCATATCAACCTATAAATACCCCCTTGGCTACTCATTACAAACACATCTCATCCCTTCTCATCTCTTCACTTTTCTCTCATTTTTCTTTCTTCATTGTTCTTTATTTTCTTCCCCATTACCTTGCCAATTTCACCTCTTGAAGAAAACTCAGTCAACCACCATTTGGAGTAACATTCAAGTGTTCATAGAAGCTTTGGTTTGACAAGAACAAGCAGAGAAAGAAGAATAGAGCAAACTAGTCAAGCCACGGAGAAAACACCGGATTTGATTCTTGTTCCCTATCCTTTTAATTTTGTTGTTGTTATGATGAACATGTCTATGAATATTTGTGATGCTGATATGTTCAATGTAACACCCCAAACCTGGCCCAGACGTTATGGCCGAATCTGGCGCATCACATTGAAGTGTTTTAGTGAAAACCTTGTTTTCATTGAAAACCCTACCTTAAGATATGAAACCTTAGTTAACTTATGACAACACTCTTTTCGGTTGCGAAAGCTTTGTTTAAAACATTTGATTTAAGAAATTTTATCAATTAAAAGTTTGGTTGCGGAAACGTAGTATATAAAAACTATGGTTTAGAAAATCCCTATTCAACTTCTCACAGTTACAACGCATAAGAATAATAATCCAAATAATAATAAAAAAGGTAGGCCTTATTACAATCCAGTCTAAAATCACTTAATAAATTAGGAACTAAATGCTTTTAAAACAACCAAGTTCAAGTTGTTTTGCTAGCTAGCCACCTAAAGTCCCTCCAGATATCGAACCTCCTATTGAGCATTACCTGAGAAAAAAAATAAAAAAGGGGGTGAGTTTTCGCAAACTCAGTGTGTACACCCTCGTCGAGTAGCAAGCATTCATCAATCATCATAAAATCACACATGCAATGCAGTGCAATGCAACCTACCCTAATAATCCATCCGCTACACTTCAGCTCCATCCCCCGGTACACTTCATGTGGGGATATAAATATCAACTTACCCAACCGATACACTTCAATGGTAGCCCGGTTGCGGAACTACCTTCCTTGCAACAAGCTGCTAAGCATATAATGGGCTTAAAAAGCCTTCGGTGGATCCACAGCGTCAAGCAACCATGCGATCCTCATATATTTCCTCCGTTCCAAAATTTCCAACCCATATGCAACCTAAGCAGAATATCATATGTATGCATGACACATCCATAAAACTTACCTTCAACACCTAGGGGTATTTTGGTCATTTTCACCCTTAGGGGTATTTCGGTAATTTCCCTTTCTTTACGGTTTTCACTTACCTTGGCCCGTTAACGAATCCCATGAGCTAAGATGAATGAATACTATGCACCATGTAGAATTCCAGAGAAGAAGAGGTCAGTCATTAAGACCGCTTAAGTACCAAGCTCTCCCTAGATCCAATCCTAGACATGCATATACCCGTTGCTACATCTTAACCCTTTGACTTGTCCACGGTCGCAATAATTTATTTAAGTTTTATGTAGTCATCATCCACTAGGCCCAAAACCCCTTTACAAAGCCCAGTCAAATTCACATACCTTCATATTGCCCACTAGGCCCAATCACATTCATATGGCCCATTAGGCCCAAATCACCTGTATATGGCACATTAGGCCCAAATCACATTTATATGGCACATTAGACCCAAATCACATTATACATATGTTCACATATGAATTTCTATCACATAGCATCAATTATTAATTTTTGCCTATTATGGGCCCAACAGCCCGTCAGGCCCATTAAGCCTATTATGGCTCGGTTGGCCAATTCACAGCCCAAGTCCATGGAATCGCCAATGGGGCCTCAGACAACCTATCAGTTTCCTCCTCACGAGTGTTCACACACTCGCAAGACTACCGTAGCCCAACTTTTGACTTTTCGGCATTTTGACTTTTCAGTATTTTAGCTTTTGCCGATTCATTGTGTGTGCTCAGTGTATGTACTCACCTGGTAATAGAGCGTGCTGTGATTTCCCTTAGTTGCAAACCTACAAACGGTATCACCCTTCAATTAATCATATGCTTAATACATATTTTACCCAAAATTGAAACCTCACCTTAACCTTACCTTGAACACCAATCCCTAATTGCTTTTCCTTGATCACGTACTCCCTAGATCTGCATTAATCTTACTCATTAAAACCAAGTACTAGGGGACTCGCATCCAACATAATTCACCCCCTTATCTTACTTAAGACCATTCGGCCAACCTTAGCCAACAAGAGAGGAATACTTACCAAAATCGCAAAACACCTTAGAAGTAATTCGGCAGAGAGCTACAATCTGAGATCCGATACTAATTCCCTACCAGAGATGATTAGAAAAAGTGAGGGAGGGAAGTACTCGATACTAAAAATGCTACCCGAAAAAGAGATAAGGTACTTACACCAAAAGAGTAATCGGCCCAAGGGAGATTCGGCTTTTCGGCTTTCAAACTAATATGGTGAATAAGGTTTATTTGGCACAAATTAAAGAAGAAGAGTAGGAGAAAGAATCGGCTAACCAAAAGGTAAATCAAAAGAGATCTGAGGAGAGAAAGAATGGCAAAAGAATCAGCTAGCAAAGATGGAAAAGCCAATCGGCACTAAAGAAAAAAATGAAAAATTTGGAATTAGCCTAGGATCCCAAACTCAGCACATATTTATAGCCTCTAGCCAAATTGCCTGACTGTCAATTCTCAATTTAGCTCCATCACTTCCCACTTCTCATCTCCTCATTTTTCTCTCTGATAACTCCCCACTCTATTTCCTAAATTTTCTCTTCTAAACACTCCCCTTAGTGTCCATCTTCACACCACTTCCAACCTTCTAGAAGGCCAAAATTAAATTCCTAAGCTAGGATTCGAACCTTGGATCTCCTTACTAACCACTAACACCACCTCCCTACACCCTAAGTGGCGTCACTTAGCCACTCCACCACAAGGCTTTTTGATGCCATTTTCCCCTATCTTTATTTAAAAGCCCAACTACTCCAATAAGGTCCTTTTAATTATTAAATTAAAATTCCTCCACCACAAAACTCGAACCCAGAACTTCTCCAACATACCTAGACACTCCAAATTCCTTAAACCCTTATAACCAACATGTCATTTGTCATTTTCTTGCTCACTTTAAAAAAAATTATGAGACCCAAAGCCCAAAGCCCAATTCATCTAAGCCCAAAATTTTAGGCGTTACATTCAATTTAATTAATATGGCTTAAATTTAGTTCGTGTTAGGTTGATTGCATTTCGTCTACTTAATTTATTAAAATTGTGTTTGTGTTATTATAGGCCTCGGTAAGATGTTTGATTAAGTAAAACCATGAATAAGTTATTCTTGCATTACAATTGTAAGGTAACTAATGAATTAATTATTTAAAAGGATTGAAATTGTAATTAATTGACATGATGCTTAATCAGTGCATGTTTAATCATCTAAGGTAGCTGCGGGTAAAATTAGCAACGGTATCTAATGATACATTAGCCTTGCATAACTTTCAAGATTATGGTGATTAAACTGTTTCAAGGTAGAAATACATTGTTACCTCACATGATCTTTTATGTGCTTATGAGATTGAATTAATTGTTTAAATTGGTATAGAGATATGTACAAGAGATTAATTTGATTTCATAAGTATGTGTGTGCATTAACACATTTGCTTATTAAAATTTGTTTAATCGGTTGACTTTACATAGAGATATAGTCAAGAGATAAATGGATTTTGGTAAGTAAGTATGTTCATAACTTAGCAGATTACCGAGTTGCCGTGAATTTATTCATAACAACATAAACATGAGTTTAATAATTCTAAGTTAAGAAATGTAATTAATCTAACACAATTATGTCATATTGATTTAAATAATCTTTTGAAATCGTGCATTGGAACTTTTATTTTATTTTTATTTATTTTACTTAGTTAAAATCCTAGTTTTTAATCACCTCCTTAACTATAAATATTTTTCTTCACCAAAGTGTTTTTAAAATTGCATTCATAAATAATTCCTTTCACAGTCCTTGTTGGTACGATAACTCGACATTTACTTGTAACTTTATTACTTGCTGCAATTATGTACACTTGCACACTTCCGTCGTTCCAGTCGTCCACATCATTGACAACAAGGTTTGTTGGCCTTAACACTACCAATGCTTGCTAATGATGTAGCTTGAGCTTTAACTCGTTTGTGTTGCTTACCACAATCTCTGCTAGAATATCCCACTGAAGCGGTCAAATGATTATGGTAATCCTTTGATCTCTTTGATGATGAATGATACGATTTCATAGTTGATCTCTTTCTTGAATCTCTAGCTTCCAAATTAGCTTTTCTTTTCTCTTTACTAAGCTCCTCAGATTTGTGTGCTCTATCAACCAAGACAACAAATTCTTTCAGCTCGGGAATTTCGACTAAAAGCTTTATATCTAAATTCAACAAATCTTCAAACCGTTTACACATAGCAACTTCAGTTGGAATGCATTCTCGGGCGTACTTACACAATCTAACGACCTCTCTTTCATATTCAGATACTGTCAAATGACCTTGTTTAAGCTCCAAAAATTCTTTGCGCTTCTGATCTAGGAACCTTTAACTTATATTTTTTTTTAACTCGACTTGAAAGAATTCCCAAGTGATCTGCTCTCTTGGTACTACAAAAATCAACGTGTTCCACCACTGATATGTTGAATCTTTCAATAGAGATACGACACATTTGACACATTCTGTCAGTAAACATGATAACTTATCAAAGACTCTAATCGTATTTTCTAACCAAAACTCAACTCTCTCAAGATCATCATCAACTGTAGCCCTGAATTCTTCGGCCTCATATTTACAGATTTTATCAACACGTGACTTATTCACTCGTAAAGGTTCCAAACCTTGAGAAACTACGGGAATCGGTTGGGGAGCAGATGGGGGTGGAGGTCGTTGAGCAATTAGATTTATTTGAAAAACTCTGTGAATCACTCGTTCCTCATTTGGAAGAAGGCTTCCCTAGCCTCTCCTCCCCAGCCCTTAGATAGTAGCATAGAACCAGAGGACATTACTTCGTGAATGGAGGGTTGCGTGTTACTTTCTAAATCATCAGAGTTTGCTTGATTAGAATCCATTACTATATGAAAATATAATTCAAAATGTGTCAGGAATTATCACACTATCAAATGTTATATAATGGCATGTATATCTAGATTCAGATACGCTAAGTTTAGTTTGGGAATCGACTAAACCAAATCTCTGATACCAATAAAGATAACACCCCTAGCCCGTATCCATCGTCGAATTAGGGTTACAGAGCATTACCGAAGCATAACATTATATAATGAAAAATTTATAACCATAAAAAAATCACAAGCTAAATCATGGCAACATCAATCAAAAACATTCATATAGTCCTTATACGAGCCCTCGAGGCTCTAAGAAGACATTGGAAATAATTTGAGACTAAGTCAGAAACATATGAATTTTTTTTTAAAAACTTAAAATTTTTCAAACTGTAGGGTCACATGGCCTTGTGACTTACATGGCCAAGAGACATGCCCGTGTGGGCATTCGAAATAGGGACACACAGTCGTGTCTTATCCCGTGTTTATGCCCGTGTAACTCACTAACTTGGGCCATACAGCCAAACCACACGCGTGTGTGCCAAGCCATGTACCCTTCAAAATAACCTCATATGCCTGTGTGCCAGACCGTGTGCTAGGCTGTGTAACAGCCTAACTTGCAACCCTTTGAAAGCTACAGGGGATACACAGCCATGTCGCCTGGCCGTGTGTCACACATGGCTAAGGCACACGCTCGCGTCTCTGCCTATGTGGGTAAATGGTTTGTGATGTCAAATTGTGTACGCTTGTAATGGTTATATATCCTTGTATGTGGTGGTCATTTTAAAATATTCCAAGTTGAGGAAATGGTAAGTTTAAGCATGAGATAAAAGATGCCATAAGTGAGCTATGAAATGAGCATTTTGGCATGTTATTGTAATAAGATTTTTAATGTGTTTTGGTATAGATTTGAATAGGTTATTGAATGATGATGATTTAGTTATAATGAAGCATGTTTTGAGCATGGAGTTGGCTAAAAATTTTGGTATAATTGTTGTTTAATATTGCTTGTAGGAATGACCCAAAAAGGGGTGGCAAGTTGGCTTAAACCAAGCCTGCATTGTGCCACAAGGTCAAGGACCACGGGCGTGCCTTGTGGCCATGTATGTAAAGTAGTAACCTCTTAAAATCACACAGATATGACACACGGGCGTGTCATATGGCCGTGGGCTTAAGCCAGTAGCCAGCTAATTATCACACGGCCATGTCTATTGGCCATTTGTAAAAGTCAGTATATATACTCTTTTTTGGCACGGTTGGATCACATGGGCGTGTCTGGTGCCCATGTGAGGCACACGGCCTGGTCACACGGGCGTGTGAACTCAACAGAATAAAAAAAATTTTGAGTTCTAAAATTTATGAATGTGTTTGGTTTTGTCCTGAATGTCCTTAAAAGTATGTTTTAGGTCTCATAGACCATCGTAAGGGACGAATTGTTGATGATTGCTTATATAGTAATGTTATGTGATATCTGTAATTCTAAATCGATTTGAAATGTTTTGTCTGTCTGGTAATGCCCCTTATTCCGGTGACAGTTACGAGATAGGGGTGTTACATTTTGTTGGTATCAGAGCTATGGTTTAGCCAGTTCTAGGACTACCATAGTGTTTGTGAGTCTAGCTATACATGCCATATATCTGAAACTGTGATGGTATGGTGAATCCTGACATTGAAATGTGGTTTTATATAGCAATGGATCTCGATAGAGTTGTAGCTGATGATGTTGAAAGTAATGCGTTCGCTTCCGCGTAAGGGACGGTGCAAGTTGATTCTTGACCGACTACGAGTAGCCGTGATGGTGAGGCTAAACAAGCCTTCTATCAGATGATGAATGATTGGTTCACCCAATATAATCGAACCATGTACAACAAACTCTAACCCCAGTTAGCCCTTCTCAATTTCTTGTTATGCCCTCAGTGAATCCGGTTCAGTTAAGTAGACCACCAATTGATAAGATTAGAAAGTATAGGCCTGAAGAGTTCCGAGCTACAACGAATGATGATGCTGAAAGAGCCGAATTCTGATTAGAGAACACAATACGAGTGTTTGATGAAATGTCTTTGAATTTCGAGGAATGTGTAAAATGTGCCATTTCACTTCTGAGAGATACGGCGTACCATTGGTGGAAAACTTTAATATCTGTGGTTCTGAATAAATGGGTTACCTGTGATTTCTTTCAAGCTAAATTTTGGAAGAAATACATTAGTCAGAGATTCATCGATCAGAAACGTAAAGAGTTTCTCAAGCTTAAACAAGGCCGTATGTCTATTACTGAATACGAACGTGAATTTGTGAGATTGAGCCAGTATGCTCGGGAATGTGTATCAAATGAAGCAATAATGTGAAAAAGGTTTGAAGATGGACTAAATGAAGATATCCGTCTATTAGTTGGGATTTTGGAGATTAAAGAAATGGTAGTGCTCGTTGAGCGAGCTTGTAAAGCTGAAGAATTAAGTAAAGAGAAAAGAAAAATTGATTCTAAAGCTAGAGATGTTAGAAAGATATCTGCGAGTAGATCATTTCAGTCTGTGTCAAAGAAATTCTGAGATGATCATAGCTGTTCAAAGGCTGATGTAAGATATTTGAACTGAGATCGAGCTAGATTGCATTCAAATTTCAGAGCTCCTGCTACTTCTGTTGCAAGTGTTGGGAATGTCCAATCTGAGAAACCTGAATGTAAACATTATGGTAAAAGGCATTCGAGAAGCTGTAGATTGAATGACCGAGCTTGTTTCCAATGTTGATCTCTGGACCATTTTGTAAGAGATTGTTCTGAACCTGCTGAGCAAGAGAATGTACAGAATCTGAGATCGAGTAACACTTCAGCTAGACGTAGACCTTCCAGAAATAAGGGAAATGCAAGTGGTGGTCAAAGAGCTACTAGGGATACTGCTGTTAGATCTGAGGCCAGAGCACCTGCCAGAGCCTATGCTATCCGAGCTTGTGAGGAAGCCTCGTCTCCAGATGTGATTACTGGTACTTTTACTCTTTATGATACTTCTGTGATTGCATTGATAGACACTGGATCAACGCATTCTTATATCTATATGAATTTAGTACACAATAAGATTTTGCCTATAGAGTCTACTGAATTCGTAATTAGAGTATCGAGTCCCTTAGGCAAAGCGCCTTGGTTGATAAAGTCTGCAAGAATTACCCATTATTGATTCGAGATATTTGTTTTCCTGCTGATCTGATGCTTTTTCCTTTCGACGAATTTGTTATAATACTCGGAATGGACTGAATAACTTTGCACGATGCTATTGTGAATTGCAAACAATTAGTCATTGATTTAAGGTGTAAGAATGATGAGATAATTCGAATTGATTCTAGTGATCTGAATGGACTACCAGTTGTGATATCTGCATTGAAAGCACAAAAATATGTGAAGAAAGGCTGTGAAACCTATTTAGCTTATGTGTTAGACTCGAAGGTGAATAATAAGAAAGTTGAATCAGTGCCTACTATTTGTGAATTCTCTAATTTGTTTCCTGAAGAACTACCAGGTTTGCCTCCGATTTGAGAAGTCAAGTTTGGCATTTAATTAGTACCAGGTACTACTCCGATTTTGATAGCTCCGTATAGAATGGCTCCGACCGAGTTAAAAGAATTAAAATCTGAGTTGCAAGAATTGACCGATTGAGGATTTGCTAAATCGAGCTTTTCACCATGGGGTGCTCCTATTCTGTTTGTGAAAAAGAAAGATGGCATAATGAGAATGTGTATTAATTACCGTCAGCTTAACAAAGTGACTATAAAGAACAAATATCCTCTGCCAAGAATTGATGACTTATTCGATCAGTTGAAAGGTGCTACTGTGTTTTCAAGAATAGATTTGAGATCAGGCTATTATCAGCTACAAGTAAAAGACTCAGATATTCCAAAAACTGCATTTAGAACGAGGTACGGGCATTATGAATTTTTAGTTATGCCTTTTGGATTAACGAATGCACTTGCTGTCTTTATGGATTTAATGAATAGAATTTTTAGACCGTACTTAGATCAATTTTGTTGTGGTCTTCATTGATGACATATTGATCTATTTACGTGATGAATCTGAACATACCGAGCATTTCGGAATAGTGTTTCAAACTCTACGAGATAAACAGTTGTATGCAAAGTTCAGTAAATGTGAGTTCTAGTTGCGAGAAGTTGGTTTTCTAGGCCATATTGTGTCAGCATTGGGTATTCGAGTTGATTCGAACAAAATTTCTGCTATTCTTGATTGAAAGCCTTCGAGAAATGTTTCTGAAGTCCATAGTTTTCTGGGACTTACAGGTGACTACAGACAATTCGTAGAAGGTTTTTCAATGATTGCGACTCCATTGACAAAATTACTCCAGAAAGATGTGAAGTTTGAATGGTCTGAAAAGTGTCAGAATATTTTTGATCGGTTAAAAGCTTTATTAACTGAAACTCTAGTAGTTGTGCAACCTAAATCAGGTAAAGAATTTGTTGTTTACAGTGATGCTTCGTTGAATGGACTAGGTTGCATTCTGATGCAAGAAGGAAAAACTATAGCTTATGCATCGAGACAACTAAAGCCGCATGAAAAGAACTATTCGACTCATGACCTCTAGTTAACTGCTATTTTGTTTACCTTGAAGATCTGGTGTCACTATCTGTTTGGTGAGAAATGTCAAGTGTTTTCTGATCATAAAAGTCTGAAGTATTTATTGACGCAAAAAAATCTAAATTTACGACGGAGAAGATGGTTACAACTGCTAAAAGACTACGAACTTGTTTGCTTTAAGTCGGGAAAAGCAAATGTTGTTGCCGATGCCTTAAGTCAGAAATTGTTGTTTGCTTTGCGTGTAATGAATGCTCATTTGGTTCTGTCTGATGATGGCTCAGTTTTAGCTGAATTAAAAGTAAGACCTTTGTTCTTACGACAGATTATTGAAGCTCAGAAGGTTGAAAATGAGATTTTAGCTAAACGAGCTCAGGGTGATGTAAGGTCTGATTTAGATTTCAGAATGGATAAAAATGATTACTTGAGATTTAGAGATTGAATTTGTATTCCAAGAAATCCAGAGTTGATTCAGATGATTTTGAGTGAAGCTCACAGTAGTTGTTTATCTGTACATCTGGGTAGTACAAAAATGTATAATGATCTGAAGTAGCATTATTGGTGGTCCGGAATAAAAAGAGATATCTCTGATTTTGTTTCTAAATGTTTGGTCTGTCAGCAAGTTAAAGCTGAACATCAGGTGCCATTTGGGTTATTACAACCGATTATGATTTCGGAGTGGAAATAGGATCGAGTAACCATGGATTTTATTTCGGGTTTGCCCCTGTCTCCGAGAAAGAAGAACACAATTTGGGTTGTAGTTGATCGTTTGACGAAATCAGCTCATTTTATTTCAATTTGATTTGATTGTTCACTTGATAAATTAGCTGTGTTATATATTTCTGATATTGTGAGACTGCATGGTGTGCTATTGTCGATAGTGTCAGATAGAGACCCGAGACTTACATCGCGATTTTGGAAGAAATTGCAAGATGCTCTAGGTACTAAATTGCATTTTAGTACTGCTTTTCATCCGCAAGCGAATGGTCAATCTGAACGAATTATTCTGATACTCGAGGATATGTTGAGATGTTACTTTCTTGAGTTTGAAGGTACGTGGGAACAATATTTACCTTTGATTGAATTCGCTTATAATAATAGCTTTCAATCGAGTATTAAAATAGCACCGTACGAAGCCTTATACAGTAGACACTGTAGAACTCCGTTATACTGGTCTAAGCTCAATGAGAATAAGATTTACGGTATTGATCTGATAAAAGAAACAGAACAGAAAGTGAAAGTAATCCGAGATAGTCTGAAAGCTGCCTTTAATCGTTAGAAATCTTATGCGGATTTAAAACGAAAAGATATCGAATTTGAGATCGATGATAAAGTGTTTCTGAAAGTATCACCGTGAAAGAAACTGTTCTGATTTGGTAAAAAGGGGAAGTTGAGTCCGAGGTTCATCGGACCGTATGAAATCATCGAGCGAGTTGGGCCGGTTGCTTATGAATTAAGGCTACCATCTGAGTTAGAAAAGATTCACAATGTGTTTCATATATCGATGTTTTGACGATACAGATCTGATCCTTCGCATGTAATTTCACCGTCTGAGATTGAAATTCAGCCTAATATAACTTACGAAGAAAAGTCGATCTGTATTTTAGCTCATGAGGATAAAGAGTTGCAAAATAAAAAAATTCCATTAGTTAAAGTGATGTGGCATGAACATGGTGTTGAAGAGGCCACTTGGGAATCTGAAGATGCTATGAAACAACAGTATCCGAATCTGTTTAAGGTAAGATTTTCGGGAACGAAAATCCCTAAGGGGGAGAATTGTAACAATCTGGTTTAGACCCTAGTTAGAACAGTGGTTTCAGGACCATAAATTTGAGTCCAAAAAATATTTTAATATTACTTTTTGTCTATGATATGTGAATGTATATCTATGAAATTTCAATGATTTAATTCGTCTATTTCTGTGCTGAATTTTGATAAAGGACTAAATCGCGTAAAATGCAAAAGTTGCATACTAATTGTTAATGGGGTTAATTGGCCTTGGATTTTAAAATAAGAGTCCTTGAATGTCAAATATACCATTAATGTTAGTGGTGGACAATTATGGACATGTAGTTGGTGAATTTTTAATGATTATAATAAGGTTAAAATGGTAAAATGCATATTAATGTATATTGTAATAAAACAAAAAAATGTTAATGGATGAATTATTCATCCATACTTGCCGAAAATCAAAGAAAATAGAAAGAAGAAGACCATCCTAGGGTTCGATCATTGATTTGGTTAATTAAGGTATGTACTTTGGTCCGTTTTTTATAATTTCTGCATTTCTGTGATCGTTGCTTCGTGTTCTTCAAAACCCATGTCTAAATTTCTTTTTTTGTTGAAGAATATGAAATGTGCCATTGATGATTATATGAGCTGTGTAATTTTTTTATATGGATTATGAAAGATATATGTGAGATTATCATGCTTTGTTCTTGAATTTTTTATGGAATAGAGCTATTTGGGCTAATTTGTGAAAATGAGATTTTAAAGGACTAAATTGTGAATTAAATATGTTATTTGGACTTGAATGGAAGTTATGTATATTTGGCCAAATTATAGTCTTGGTGAATTTTCCATATTTTTTATTTTGTGAAAAACGGACTAAATTGTCAAAGTGTGAAAATGTAAGGGCTAAAAATGTAAAGTGCCATAAATATGTGTTTATCGATTATTTTGAATGAAATAAATGATTGAATGGTTGAATTTGAATTGTATTAGATCAAGAACAAAGAAAATCAAACTTAGATCGAGGGTGTAACACCCCGAACCCGGCTCAGACGTTATGGCCGAATCTGGTGTGTCACATTGAAGTGTTTTAGCGAAAACCTTATTTTCGTTGAAATCACTTCCTTAAAATGAGAAACCTTAATTACTTTGTAAAATCTCTTTTCAGTTGGGGAAGCTTTATTTAGAACATATGATTTTATGAAAACTCGTCATTTAAAAATTGAGTTGCGGCAACGTAGTATTTAAAAATAGTTATGGTATAGGAAACCACGTTCTACTTCTAATTGATAGAAAGCTTAAAAATGATAATAATCCTAAAAACTTTAAACAATAACCAGAGGAAAGACCTTGTTACAACCCAAATCAAATAGAAATAATTTAAAGTCAATATATTAAAAAATTACATAAAGACTAAGTCTAAACTTTTTATGCTAGTTGGCCACCTCCGAGTCCTTCCATCCGTCGAACCGCTTACTGAGGATCACCTGAAAAGTTTAGAAGGAGGGGGTGAGTTTTAAAAAACTCAGTGTGTACAACCCTCAATGAGTATAAAGCAATCATTAGTCATTTTAGGCTAGAGCCTAATTCAACAACAGTGGTCTTTGGGCCTTAGCCCATATTACCCTCAGTTGGGCTGAAACCCACATCGCAATAATATCACAATAATATTATGCATGCAATGCAACCCACACACCATCCCAATAATCCATCCGCTACACATCAGCTTCATCCCCCGTCACACCATGTCGGGATATAAATATTGACCCATCCAACCCACACACCATGGTAGCCCGGTTGCGGAACTACCTTCATTTACATATTGGGCTTTAAAAGCCGTCGGTGGATCCACGATTGTCAAGAAACCATGCGATCCTCATATACTTCCTCCGTTCCATAATTCCCAACCTATATGCAACCTAAGCAGAATATCATATGTATGTAAGTCACATCCATAAAACTTACATTCAGCACTTAGGGGTAATTCAGTCATTTTTTCCCTTAGGGGCGTTCCGATAATTTTCCATTAAGTACGGTTTTCACTTACTTTGGCCCGTTAACAAGTCTCGTGAGCTAAGATGAACGAATACTATGCACCAGGTAGGATTCCAGAGAAGAGGAGGTGAGTCATTAAGACCGCTTAAGTTCCAAGCTCTCCCTAGATCCAATCCTAGACATGCATATACCTGTTCCCACATCTTAACCCCATGGCTTGTCCACGGTCTTTAATAATTTAATTAACTCTTATGTAGCCATCATATACTAGGCTCGAAACCCCTTACAAATCCTAAACAAATTCACATACCTGTATCTGGCCCATTAAGCCCAATCATATTCATATGGCCCATGAGACCGAAATCACCTCTATATGGCCCATTAGGCCCAAATCACATTTATATGGCCCGTTAGGCCTAGTCACATTCATATTCATGCTCACATACAAACTTTCTATCACATAGCATCAATTATCAATTTTTTCCTATTATGGCCCCAACAGCCCATCGGGCCTATTTTATTCCATTCCGGCCCATTTGGCCAGATCACAACCCAAGTCCACGAAATCGCCCGTGGGCCTCAGCAAACCTATCGGTTTCCTCCTCACAAGTGTTCGCGCACTCGCAAGACTACTGCAGCCAAACTTTCAGCTTTCCGACATTTCAACATTTTGGCTTTTCGGCTTTTGCTGATCTACTTGTGTGTGCAGTGTATGTACACACCTTCGACTTTATATCAAGTTATCATAGGGTAGAAGTACACACCTTATCACCTGTAGTACTAAGTATTCATAATCGCCCGAACCTATATTCAACGTTATACTCCATTAGTCACATCTCATTAATTCAAAATAAATCCACTACTTACCGAAGAACAACCTATACCTACCTTGACTAGATTGATCGACTGTGATCTGCCTATGTAACTCAAAATCTAACGTAGTCCCCCTTCCCCATCCAGGTGGAAAGTCCCTAACGGCTGACACCTTATGTCGCTTAAACTTGGGAGCCTCTATCTAAACCTCTCTGCTAGAACCTCATTTTTCCATCAATGATCACACTCTTGAATGAGAGGAAAAAAAAGAAATAAATGGAGAAACTGTAGGTTAACGAAAGTTTTGGAAAAATAAAGAAAAATCGGCTTTTAAGAGTGTAGAAACGAAAGAACTTAGAAATATTTAACAAAAGCCGAAGATGATCTAATTCACTTACCGATTGCGAGATCGCTTGCCAACAGGAAATCAAACCCCCAAAGTGTATGAATCGTCTTTTAAATGAAAAAGAAATAGTCGGGTAAGTTGAAGAGGGAAGAGGTTGATTAAATCAAAATAGAGAAGAAAAGATCAAGAGTTTGGCTTAAAGAAAAGAAGAGGTGATATGCGACTGAAGCACACAAAACAACAAATGCCCTTACTTGCCCATACAACACACATATTTATACTAAAAATAAATAAATAAATAAATAAATAAAAATACACCTACACTTCTCAATCAATGTAAACTCGTCAATATAATTCCCTTTAAATTCTCCAATTTTTTCACCATCATATCTACACTTAATCCTCATCCTAATCCCATTTATTTTAGCCAAAAATTCCAATTTGAATTGCATTAAAATGCTTCCACCGTATAGCACTTGAGTAGCAAAAACTAAATTCTCCCTTTGCGCACGCAACCACTCGAACTCTAGACCTCAAGGTTACTCTACCTCCCAACACGCTGTTGGCCACTGCACCACATCCTTTCTTATGCTATCATTCGGTCACAATTAATTATAAGGCTTCTATGCTTAAGCCTCAGTTTAAAGAATAAAAATTTAAACCTTTGCCAGGCCTACGATTCGAACCTGCTCCCTCTCATAACCATAGCACACTTCACGCCACTACACTACAGGAGCTCTTGTGCCATATTCCATCCCTAACTATTTTTAAGGCCTATTAACTCGTAACTAGGTTATCCTAAAAATATTTGCTACCATTCAGGTTCAAACCCCTAATCTCTTGGCTGCACTATACGTCCCTTGCCACCAAGCCACAAGCTCTTTTGTGTCGTTTCTCCTCCCCAATTAATTATAAAACCTTTCTGCCGACCTCCAGGTTGTCTAAAAAAAACCCACAACTTTTGCTCATGCTGCGACTTGAACCCAGCACCTCTCCTTACTCCTAAAGCCATCATGCCACTGGGCCAAGCGCATCCTTGTGTCGAATTTGCACCTAACATATTTATAAAGCCTAAATGCTAGCTTCCCTACAAATCTTATGCGCAATAAAAAATTTTCACCAAGGCTAGGACTTGAACCCTGGACCTCCTGCTTACTACCCACGCCTTTTGCCACTTGCCGACATGCTTCCTTGTGTCAGATTTTACCAGGCCTTATTAATAAGCCTTCCACTTAATGCTCAGGGTTCTTTAGAAAAAAAAATGCAAAATTTTGCTAAAGCCCTAGATTGAACCTATGGCTTTTCCTACACTCCTACCCTTTCTAAATTACTTAACAATTAAACTAAACACACAATTATAAAATATTTAAACACATTTCTTTTATTCCAGCCGCTTTCTAACCGATCCCAAACCCAAGGCCCATTACTTCTAGGCCCGAATTTAGGGTGTTACATTTCATCCTTCCTAAAAATAAATTTCGTACTCGAAATTTCTAAATAACAGGGTAGTCATGTATCAACTATCCCACTAAGCTATCACTGCGCACTCTGATCCTAATAATTTTAATTCATATCCAAAACATCCACCTATCGCAAATATTCTCAAACATACACAAAATAAGTATCAAATTCAGATTCAAATGTTTTAATATAATCTAATATCTAAGGAAATCTTATTGAATATAAACAATCAATATCTTAAAACATATTACAGTATATCAGTTCAACATAATTCAGTAGTAATAGAAATTACTTAGCTCGACATCGGAGACCCGGTGTGCCACACAATAGAATATTTCAAAAGCACCTCAATATCATTTGTAAACAATTCTAAAATCCCAAAAACAAAGCCCATTTCATAGCCCGAGTTTTGAACCTGGCTCTAATACCACAAAATGTAACACCCCGAACCCGGCCTAAACGTTATGGCCGAATCTGGTGTGCCACATTGAAGTGTTTTAGCGAAAACCTTGTTTTCATTGGAATCACTTCCTTAAAATGAAAAACCTTAATTACATTGTAAAATCTCTTTTCAGTTGCGGAAGCTTTCTTTAAAACATATGATTTTATGAAAACTCATTATTTAAAAATTGAGTTGCGGAAACGTAGTATTTAAAAACAGTTATGGTTTAGGAAACCACGTTCTATTTCTAATTAATAGAAAGCTTAAAAATGATAATAATCCTAAAAATTTTAAACAATAACCAGAGGAAAGACCTTGTTACAACCCAAATCAAATAGAAATAATTTAAAGTCAATATATTAAAAAATTACATAAAGACTAAGTCTAAACATTTTATGCTAGTTGGCCACCTCCGAGTCCCTCCATCAGTCGAACCGCCTACTGAGGATCACCTGAAAAGTTTAGAAGGAGGGGGTGAGTTTCAAAAAACTTAGTGTGTACAACCCTCAACGAGTATAAAGCAATCATTTGTCATTTTGGGCCAGAGCCCAATTCAGTAACGGTGGTCTTTGGGCCTTAGCCCAGATTAGCCTCAGTTGGGCTGAAGCCCACATCGCAATAATATCACTACAATATCATGCATGCAATGCAATCCCATCCCAATAACCCATCCGCTACACACCGACTCCGTCCCCCGTCACACCATATGGGGATATAAATATCGACCCACCCAACCCACACACCATGGTAGCCCGGTTGCGGAACTACCTTCATTTACATATTGGGCTTTAAAAGCCGTCGGAGGATCCACGATTGTCAAGAAACCATGCGATCCTCATATACTTCCTCCGTTCCATAATTCCCAACCAATATGCAACCTAAGCAGAATATCATATGTATGCAAGGGGTAATTCAGTCATTTTTTACCCTTAAGTACGGTTTTCGCTTACCTTGGCCAATTAACAAGTCCCGCGAGCTAAGATGAATGAATACTATGCACCAGGTAGGATTCCAGAGAAGAGGAGGTGAGTCATTAAGACCGCTTAAGTACCAAGCTCTCCCTAGATCCAATCCTAGACATGCTTATACCCGTTGCCACATCTTAACCCTATGGCTTGTCTACGGTCTTTAATAATTTAATTAAGTCTTATGTAGTCATCATATACTAGGCCCGAAACCCTTTGCAAAGCCCAAACAAATTCAAATACCTGTATCTGGCCCATTAAGCCCAATCATATTCATCTGGCCCATTAGACTCAAATCACCTGTATATGGCTCACTTGGCCCAAATCACAATTATATGGCCCGTTAGGCCCAGTCACATTCATATTCATGCTCACATACAAACTTTCTATCACATAGCATCAATTATCAATTTTTGCCTATTATTGGCCCAACAGCCCATCGAGCCCATTTTAGCCCATTCCGGCTCATTTGGCCAAATCACGACCTAAGTCCATAGAATCGCCCATGGGCCTCAGCAAACCTATTGGTTTCCTCCTCACGAGTGTTGGCGCACTCGCAAGACTACCGCAACCAAACTTTCAACTTTTCAGCATTTCGGCATTTCGACTTTTTGGCTTTTACTAATCTACTTTTGTGTGCAGTGTATGTACACACCTTCAGCTTTATATCAAGTTATCATAGGGTAAAAGTACACACCTTATCACCTGGAGTACTAAGTATTCATAATCGCCCGAACCTATATTCAACGTTATACTCCATCAGTCATATCTCATTAATTCAAAATAAATCCACTACTTACCGAAGAATAACCTATACCTGCCTTGACTAGATTGATCAACTGCGATCTGCCTATGTAACTCGAAATCTAATGTAGTCCCCCTTCTGCATCCAGGCGAAAAGTCCCTAATGGCTGACACCTTACGTCGCTTAAACTTGGGAGCCTCTATCCCAACCTCTCTGCTAGAACCCCTTTTTTCCATCAATGATCACACTCTTGAATGAGAGGAAAAAATAAAAATAAATGGAGAAACCGTAGGTTAACAAAAGTTTTGGAAAGAATAAAGAAAAATTAGCTTTTAAGAGTGTAGAAACGAAAGAACTTAGAAATATTTAACAAAAGCCGAAGAAGATCTAATTCACTTATCGATTGCGAGATCGCTTGCCACCAGGAAATCAAACCCCCAAAGTGTATGAATCGTCTTTTAAATGAAAAAAAACTGTAGGCTAAGTTGAAGAGGGAAGAGGTTGATTAAATTAAAATGGGGAAGAAAAGATCAAGAGTTTGGCTTAAGGAAAAGAAGAGGGGATATGCGACTGAAGCACACAAAACAACAAATACCCTTACTTGCATATACGACACACATATTTATACTAAAAATAAATAAATAAATAAATAAAAATACACCTACACTCCTCGATCGATGTAAACTTGTAAAGATAATTCCCTTTAAATTCTCCAATTATATCACCATCATATCTACACTTAATCCTCATCCTAATCCCCTTGATTTTAGTCAAAAATTCCAATTTGAATTACATTAAAATGCTTCCACCATACAAAACTTGTGTAGCAAAAATTAAATTCTCCCTTTGCGCGCGCCACCACTCGAACTCCAGACCTCAAGGTTACTTTACCTCCCAACACGCTGCTAGCCACTTCACCACATCCTTTCTTATGCTACCATTCGGTCACAATTAATTATAAGGCTTATATGCCTAAGCCTCAGTTTAAAGAATTAAAATTTAAACTTTTGCCAGGCCTGAGATTCGAACCTGATCCCTCTCATAACCATAGCACGCTTCACGCCACTACACTGCAGGCGCTCTTGTGTCATATTCCATCCCTAACTATTTTTAAGGCCTATTAACCTGCAACCAAGTTATCCTAAATATATTTGCTACCATTCAGATTCGAACCCCTGATTTCTTGGCGACACTATACGTCCCTTGCCACCAAGCCACAAGCTCCTTTTTGTCATTTCTCCTCCCCAATTAATTATAAAGCCTTTCCGCCGACCTCCAGGTTGTCTAAAGAAACCCACAGCTTTTGGTCATGCTACGACTTGAACCCAGCACCTCTCTTTACTCCTAATGCCATCATGCCACTAGGCCAAGCGCATCCTTGTGTCGAATTTCCACCTAACATATTTATAAAGCCTAGACGTTAGCTTCCCTACAAATCTTATGCGCAATAAAAAATTTTTGCCAAGGCTAGGACTTGAACCCTAGACCTCCTGCTTACTACTCACGCCTTTTGCCACTAGCCCACATGCTTCCTTGTGTCAAATTTTACCAGGCCTTATTAATAAGCCTTCCACTTAATGCTCAGGGTTCTTTAGAAAAAAATGCAAAATTTTGCTAAAGCCATGGATTGAACCCAAGACTTTTCCTACACTTCCTACCCTTCCTAAATTACATAACAATTAAACTAAACACACAATTATAAAATATTTAAACACATTTCTTTTATTCCAGCCGCTTTCTAACTGATCCCAAACCCAAGACCCATTACATCTAGGCCCAAATTCAGGGTGTTATAGAAGGAAGTCCAAAATAGTTGAATAGTCAACTCGTTTCCATTCGAAATCCGTACGAGGTAAGTCAAATTACAATTTACATGTTAAATTGACTAAATTTTGTGCCTACAAACTGTAATCTATATTGGACGGCCTTGAGAGCCTGATGAAAAAATTTTGAGTATATGTTTCTAAAAGAACGTTGACATTAATCTGAGATATCGTGTAAGACCATGTCTGGGACATAGGCCTGAATTTGAGATTTATGTGTAAGACCATGTCTGGGACATCGACATCGTATTTGATTTTGTGTAAGACCCTGTCTGGGACAGAGGCATCGATGTTGAATTACATATAAAACCACTTTCAAGACGTCGGCATTGTACTCATTTATGAATAGCTGTATCGTTCCTGAACCATCTGATGATAGAGTACGAAATATGGGAATGAATATATGAAATGTATAATTTATACAGGTACGTTTGTATCGTATTAAATTTCTGAATATGAAAGACTCTATTTCTGTGAAATAATGAATGTGAGGTATGTACGAAATCATAGAATTGAATTATGACATGTATACAAGCAATTGAGCATGGTTAGGCTCATGAATTACTCTGTGAAATGGCTATGAATTCCTATTATTGACTTTTATTTTATATGCTTTAATAGTTAGACCAATTGTACTCTTTGTAGCTTACTCTGTGTGATTTCTATCTGTTTTACAATTATCGTAGCTACTAAAGGCTCGAGGATAGTCAAGGATTGTCACCATACTATCGAACGCATTTTGGTACTTTTGAAAGTGTAAATATATTTAAGTATGGCATGTATAGGCTAGAATGTATATGTATTTAAGCTTTAAAATGTATATATGTTATGCTATGAGAGTTGGCTAACAAATGGTATGTTTGTGATTAGTTTTGGTTAAAGGTTTGTGATGTCAAATTGTGTATGCTTGTAATGATTATATATCCTTGTATGTGATAGTCATTTTGAAATATGCCAAGTTGAGAAAATGGTAAGTTTAAGCATGAAATACAAGGTGCCATAAGTGAGCTATGAAATAAGCACTTTGGCATGTTATTGTAATAAGATTTTTAATGTGTTTTGGTATGGATTTGAATAGGTTATTGAATGATGATGATTTAGTTATAATGAAGCATGTTTTGAGAATGGACTTGGCTAAAAATTTTGGTATAGATGTTGTTTAATATTTCTTGTAGGAATGACCAAAAAAGGGGTGGCAAGTTGGCTTAAACCAAGCCTGCATTGTGCCACACGGTCAAGGACCATGGGTGTGCCTTGTGGCCGTGTATGTAAAGTAGTAACCTCTTAAGATCACACGGATATGACACACGAGCGTGTCATATGGCCGTGGGCCTAAGTCAGTAGCCAGCTAATTATCACACGGCCATGTCTATTGGTCGTGTGTAAAAGTCAGTATATATACTCTACTTTGGCACGGTTGGATCACAAGGGCGTGTCTGGTGCCCATGTGAGGCACACGACCTGGTCACACGAGCGTGTGACCTCAACAGAATTGAAAAATTTTCTGAGTTCTGAAATTTATGAATGTGTTCAGTTTAGTCTTGAATGTCCTCAAAAGTACATTTTAGGTCTCACAGACCATCATAAGGGATGAATTATTGATGATTGCTTATGTATTAATGTTATGTGATATCTGTAATTCTAAATTGATCTGAAATGTTTTTGTCTATCTGGTAATGCCCCTTACCTATTCCGATTATGGTTACGGGATAGGGGTGTTACAATCGACTGTACTAGAATACTTTTTTTAGGGTAACCTAAAATTGTAGTAAATACTGCAATCTACGAAAATAAAACTCTGAAGTACTGATAACATTTTCCATAAAATATATGTTAATAAACACTAGAACTATAAAACTGATGCATAAAATTGTTAATACCGATAAAAGCGTAAATCGATAATAAGTAGTAGAGGTACTCGTGGAAGGGGTACAAGAGGCAGCGATGGAGGCCGTGGGGGTGCTCAAGCTGGGTTTTTGTCCTCTTGTAATATTCCTAAAATTAAAGCTAGAGAGGCATCGACTTCACCTATGATTGAGATGGGGTCTCATGATGAGCAGCTAGGCACGACGCACTATCCCAAGCTATGTTGCGAATTCTGGAGAGGGGCACTGGGCCCAATACTGGTATTGTGAGCCATGGGTCAGTTACGGAACGACTCCGGTCTAATGGGGCTGAGATTTTTAAGGGTACCGCTGGAGTTGCCCCTAATGTGGCTAAATATTGGATTGAGGCCATGGAGAGGATAATGGATGACCTTGATTGCACCCCCAAGCAGAAAATAAAAGGTGTGGTGTCACTGTTGCGGGATGAAGCCTATTAGTGGTGGCTTATAGTTAGAGAGGGTATTCAAACCGACCGGTTGACTTGGGAATTTTTCAAGACTACCTTCCAGGGAAAATATGTGGGCGCTAGTTATGTAGATGCCCGGAGGAAGGAGTTTTTGAATCTTATTCAGGGGGATAAAGTTGTTGCTAAATACGAGGCTGATTTTTGCAACTTAGCTGTTATGTACGTAGGATAATGGCTACTGAATATGAGCGTTGTGTTTGATTCGAGGACAGCTTCAATGATGAATTAAGGGTTTTGATAGCTCCACAGAAGAAGCGAGATTTTGTTGTATTAGTGGAAAAGGCAAAGATCGCCGAAGATGTGAAGCGCTTTATGCGCCATAACCGTGAGAAGGACAAAGGTAGGAACAAGAGGGTTTGGGAGCCCTTAATTTTAGTTTTAAGGCCTAAGAAAAAGGCTAGAGTTGATGGGCAGGCCAGAGTTGGGGCCCCTATTGCTATTACTGGACCGCAGCCCTATACTGATTATGGGAGACACCATCAGGGTGAGTGCTGGAGAAGGATTGGGGCATGTTTTAGGTGCGGATATTTTGAGCAGTGTATCAAAGATTGTCCACAGAGGCCGGAGTAGATGCAAGCTATTGGTTTGAGTAATGTACAGTCGCCGAGGGGTGTTCGGCAACCATCAAGAGGCCATGGTCAGGCCAAAGGTGAAAATGGTATGGGCCATGGTCAGAGAGCACCGAGCAAAGGTGCTAGTCATACTGAGGCAAGGCAACCAACTCTGATATATGCTGCATGACGCTGAGAGGATGAAGACTCCCCAGATGTTATCACAGGTACGCTCTTTATTCATAATGTATGTTATACTGAACTGATTGATGTTGGATCTACGCATTCATATATAGCATGTACGGTGTTTGAGACTTTGGGTTTAATGGTTGAAAGCACTACGAGTGAGGTTACTATGTTGAGTCCATTAGGGCAGTCAGTGAGGGTAAATAAATTGTTTAGGGATTAACCTTTAGAGGTTCAAAGAACTATATTTTTAGCGGATTTAATGGAACTCCATTTCAGAGAATTCGATTTAATAATGGGTATGGACTGGTTGGTTAAACACCAAGTGAATTTGGATTGTGCTGCTAAGCGGGTGGTACTAAAAACAGTGGAAGGTAATGAGGTAATTGTAATTGGGGAGCGTCGGGATTATTTGTCAAATGTGATTTTTGCACTAAGGGCCGAGAAGTTGGTTCGTAAGGGTTGTGAGGTGTATCTAGCCTACATCAGTATTTCTGATTCTGAGGTTTCTTCTGTTAAAGATATTCGAACAGTTAAAGACTTTCCAGATGTTTTTCCCGATAAACTGCCTGGGTTACCGGCAAATCGTAAATTTGAGTTTGGGATTGGGCTCCTGCCTGGTATAGCTTCGGTGTCCATCGCCCCTTATAGAATTGCACTAAAGGAGCTAGTGGACCTTAAGGATCAGATTCAAGAGTTACTGGATCGAGGGTTCATTTGCCCTCATATGTCTCCGTATGTGCATCGACTATCGGCAATTGAATAAATTGAATATTAAGAATAAGTGCCCCCTACCAAGGATTGATGATCTATTCGACCAAGTCCGAGGAGCTTCGGTCTTCTCTAAGATTTATCTCCGATTGGGGTACCATCAGTTGAGAGTCAAAGAGGCTGATGTTTACAAGACAGAGTTTAGGACTCGTTATGGTCATTATGAGTTCCTAGTGATGCCGTTTGGACTGACAAATGCACCAACGGCTTTTATGGATTTGATGAACTGAGTGCTGCAGTCCTATCTGGATCGGTTCGTGGTGGTCTTTATAGACGACATTCTGGTATATTCAAAAACTGAAGATGAACATGATGCATATCTCCAAATTGCTTTGCAAATTCTGAGCAAGAAACAATTGTACGCCAAGTTCAGTAAGTGTGAGTTCTGGTTACGAGAAGTAACATTTTTGGGCCATGTGGTATCTGCTGAAGGATTAGGGTTGATCCTTGAAATTTTGAGGCTATTCTAGATTGGAAGTCGCCTAAGACGGTATCTGAGATTCGAAGTTTCTGGGTCTAACAGGGTATTATAGATGGTTTGTTGAGGGGTTTTCATTGATTGCTGCAACTCTGACTAAGTTGTTGCATAGGGGTGTGCTGTTTAACTAGACTGATGCTCAGCAAGAAAGTTTTGAGCAACTTAAGAATGTGCTGACTGAGGCCCCTGTCTTGATACAGCCAGAGTCTGGGAAAAAATTCACTATCTACAGCGATGCATCACATGTTGGCCTAGGGTGTGTGCTGATGCAAGAGGGTAAGGTGGTGCCATATGCGTCTCATCAGCTTAAGACTCATGAGGCGAATTATCTGACGCACGACTTGGAGTTGGCCGCAGTGGTTTTTTCACTGAAAATTTGGAGGCATTACATATATGGTGAGAAGTGTATCATTTACACGGATTACAAAAGCCTCAAGTATCTCCTCACTTAGAAGGAGTTAAATCTTAGGCAGTGTGGATGGATCGAGCTGCTGAAAGACTATTACTGTTCGATTCAATATCATCCTGGTAAGGCCAATATGGTGGCTGACGCACTAAGCTGTGGGGCTATGATTGATCTGAGGGCGATGTTTGCTCGTCTCAGCTTATTTGATGATGGTGGCCGAGCTTTAAGTTAAATCGATGTGGATTGAACAGATTAAGGGCAAACAGTTGGAGGAATCATTAGGTCCTCATTTTCAACAAGTAGAGAGTGGGGGAACTTCAGACTTTGGACTGAATAGTAAGGGGTACTGTGTTTTCGTGGGAGAGTCTGTGTACCGAGGGATACTGATTTGAGACAGTCTATACTGTAAGAGCCGAATAGTAGTCCTTATGCTATGCATCCTGGCGGGAATAAGATGTATCGAGACCTTTAAGAGTTATATTGGTGGCCAAGTCTTAAGCGTGAAGTCACTGACTTTGTGAGTAAATGTCTGACTTGCTAACAGGTTAAGGCTAAACATCAGTTACCTTCAAGATTGCTTTAGCCAGTCAAGATTTCACTTTGGAAGTGGGAGAGAGTAACTATGGATTTCGTAAATGGGCTACCCCTAACGCCTACTAAGAAGGATTCAGTATGGGTCATCGTGGATCAATTGACCAAGTCTGCCCAATTCATACTAGTCCGTATCGATTACTCATTGCAGAAGCTGCTTAATCTATATGTATCGGAGATAGTGAGACTGCATGGGGTTCTGGTTTCCATAATTTTTTATAGGGATCCTCGCTTCACGTCTTGGTTCTAGAAGAAGCTGCATGAAGCTCTGGGTACAAGGTTAGACTTTAGTACTGTGTTCCATCGTTAGACAGATGGTCAGTCAGAGAGGGTGATTCAGGTACTGAAAGACATGTTAAGGAGTTGTGTGATAGACTTCCGGGGTAGTTGGAAGGATTACTTGCCATTGGCAGAGTTTGCATACTATAATAGTTATCAGTCTAGTATACAGATGGCACCTTACGAGGCATTATATGGTCGTAGGTATCATACTCCCTCATGTTAGACTAAGTTGGACGAGCGGCGAGTTTTGGGCCTTGAGTTAGTTTCTGATACTGAGGATAAAGTTAGACTAATTCGGGATCGACTGAAGGCAGCATCAAATAGACAGAAGTCTTATACGAATCTGAAGCACAAAGAGATTGAGTATTCTGTGGGGGACTTAGTATTTCTCAAGGTCTCTCCATGGAAGAAGGTGCTGAGGTTTGGGTGGAAAGTCAAGCTAAGCCCTAGGTTAATTGGGCCCTACCGCATATTGAAACGTGTAGGACTAGTTGCCTATCAACTTGAGTTACCTCTAGAGTTGGACCGGATTCATGATGTGTTCCACGTTTCCATGCTGAGTCATTACCGCTCTGATCCAACGCATATTATCTCGACTGAGGAGGTTAAGGTTTGACCAAATCTGACCTTTAAGGAGGAGTCAATTCAGATCCCAGACCATGATGTTAAGGTCTTGAGGAAAAATTCTATTCCACTGGTTAAGGTACTTTGGCGTAATCACAATTCTGAGGAGGCCACGTGGGAAATTGAGGAGGTGATGCGACAACAATACCCTCATCTGTTTTGATCAGGTAAATTTCTAGGCCAAAATTTTCTTTTATTGGGTAGAGTTGTAAAGCCCTAAATCTTAGAATTTATTTATTTATGTTGTGACACACAAATTCATGTCTGCTTCTGTGGTTATGTGTGCTGGGAAGTGTCTGAGAAGTCTTGGGTTCAAGCCTTGGCCTGTACAAAGTTTTGTTTTTAAGTAATAAACCTTTTGTTTTAGTTAGTAGTCTTATAAACTGATGTGAGTGGTGCATGATAGAAAAGGTTTGTTGGTCAAAGGGTAATTGGTGTGTCATTCCAACTAAAGGTCTTGAGTTCGAGTCCTGTTGCGCACAAGGTGTGTTTATTTTGCTGCTCTGCTGTGTGGGAAGTTGAGGTTGACCGAAACTCTACTAGTTGAGCAGAGTTTGAATCTGGTGGTTGAGGAGATAATGGTGGAGTGATTTTAAGAGGTTTATGTGGGATTTGAAAGAGGTTGAGTGGAGCTAAAATTGGCTAGTAGGTGTATAAAAATTTTGGCTGAATTAGCCATTCTCTCAATTGTCGATTTTATCTATTCTTTCCATTTTGCGGTTTCTACCAAATAGTTCTTGATTGCTTCTTTTCTTTTCTTTGTTAAGGCTGTATGTTTCTTGACCATTTGGGTATTCTTGTGTTGCATTTTGTGCTCTCTTTTTGACAAAACACTCTTTTCCTCCCTCCACAACTCATTGACGAATACCTTTGTTTCTTCTTCCTCTTCTCAAATCGGTTTGCTTTAGCCGAACCTCTTCTCTTTTTTTCTTCTTCCCCTCATTCGAGTCTTCTGTATTAACTGATCCCCATTCTTTTCCACATTGTTACCTTGACCGATTGCTTCTTGCTCTTTTTCCCTCTCTTCATCTTAGTATTGTAGTCGAATACCCTGTTCTCTCTTTCTATACTTTCGATTCTAGGCTATTGATATTTGACTAATCAGGTCTGAGGGTACATGGTTATTCCTTCTCTCTCCTTTCTCTTTTCCGTCGCACTAATAGTTTCATCTAACATCTCCCTATGTTGCCATTGTCTGAAAGGTACAAGCATTCCATTTTGCCTCTACCATTTGTGTATTTTCGGCTCTTGTGGGTGTAGGCCGAATATTCTTCACATCTAGTCTGGACATTACGGTTTCGGTAAGTGATTGTACAACTAGTTCAAACTGTTCTATTGTTTGATGGTTGATAAGGTTTAGTGGAGTGCAAGAAACCCTTAAGGCCTTGTGATTAGATCTCTTGCAATGGTTCCAGGGTGATCGATCAAAGCGAGTGATAGGTAATTTCTTGAACAAGTGTTGGCTTGGGTTCTTTTTAATTTGTTTGATAAGTGTTTAACCGAAGTTCTGATAGTGATAGGTTTGGAATACTCGTGGGCCAGTAGCGCATTTTCACAATCAGGTGTGTAATCACACTGCCATTACCGTATATCGGCAAAAGTCGGAATAGGTGATCGTCGACACTACACTAGCGTGCGCTCGCTCGTGTGGTAGTTTGAACGCATAAACATGGGCATTTGATCGTAAAGGCCACCATGAGAGATCTCATGGGCTTAGGCCGATTTGGCCCATATTGGGTCGAAATGGGAGGTACGAGCCCCACAGACTCGTGGACCCCACATAGGTAAACTACACTAAAGTATGTAGAATATTGGGCTAGGCTGTGTAGTTCACATGGCCAGGACCATTTTTGGGCTTAGAGGGCCACACGGGTACATGGGCCCGTATTATGGGCCTGGGGCCCAATTTTATTGTTTGACTGCTAAGGTTGCACGGGTTGCCCGAGACGACAATGGACCTACTACTAGGGTCGGTAAGCATACCTCGACCCCAAAATTGATAAATGACTGTTATACCCCTATGAGGTAAAGTGACTATTATGCCCTTATGGGATGTATGACTGTATTGCGCATGCCATTTTATATATATGTTGCATACATGCATGATATTATGATATGTTGCATGAGGATGGGTTATTATGATTAGAGGAAGTGTACCGTTGTGGCAGCTCTGCTACAATTTCTGTTTAGTGCTACAACCGGTGCTATTTTTGGTGTGTAGGGATAGGTGGGTTGATTTTATCCCCACATGGGGTGTAGGGTTAAACGGAGTGGTGTGTAGAGGCTGGCTGGGTAGGATTTCTGATTGCATATCTGTAATGTGATCACTACTGAATTGGGCTAAGGCCCTAATTGAGATTAAACTGTTACTGAAATGGGCTTAGGCCTAGACTGTAAATGCCTACTGTATAACTGACTATTGTTAAGGGATTACACACTCGGTTTTCAAAAACACACCCTTTTTGTTTTTCTGCGCATGTAATCCTTAGGCGGATCGATGCTGCGAGGGACTCGAAGGTGGCCCCACAACTACATTTGCTTCCTTTTTTTAACTTTTAATTTTTAAGTAATTTAATTTGGGTATTTATTTTTTTCCCAGTCTCGAATGATTTTCCAATGGTCGTTTGAGGTCTTATAGCCCCATATTAAGAAATTTAGACAAGGTTTGAAAAAGTTTTAAATTTGGTTACGCCTTGATGATTCTAGAACGTTGGAATGCATGTGTTTAAGTGTGGTACTGCCTTGCATCCCGTCCCACCGTAGGACTTGTGTTTAGGGTGTTACAATCTATTCAGTGAGAAATGTCACGTTTATTCTGATCACAAAATCTTAAAATACTTGATGACTCAGAAAGATCTGAATTTACGACAGCAAAGATGGTTAGAGTTGTTAAAAAATTAGGAGCTTGTAATTGACTACCATTTAGGAAAGGCCAATGTAGTTGCTGATACTCTAAGTCGAAAATCTCTATTTGCTCTGTGTGCAATGAATGGACATATGGCTCTATCTGATGATGGCTCGATTGTAGCTGAGTTGAAAGGGAGACCGTTATTTATGCAGCATATTTGCAATGCTCAAAAAGTCGATAATGAATTGTTAGCAAAATGGGTTCAATGTGATTCGAATATTGATTCAAAATTTCAGATTGATGCTGATGATTGTTTAAGATTCCGAGGTGGAATATGTGTTCCGAGAAACTCAGAGTTGCTTCAGACGATTTTGAATGAAGCACATAGTAGTTGATTATCAGTTCATCCGAGAAGCACAAAAATATATAACGATTTGAAATAGCTTTACTGGTGGCATGGTATGAAACGAGACATCTTTGACTTTGTTTCGAAATGTTTAATTTGTCAACAAGTCAAAGATTAGCATCAGCCACCATTTGGGTTACTTCAACTAGTTATGATATCTGAGTGGAAATAGGACAGAGTCATAATGGATTTTGTATCAGGCTTACCTTTATCACCAGGTAAGAAAGATGCGATCTGGGTTGTTATAGATAGATTGACTAAATTGGCTCATTTCATTCTGATTCGTACAGATTATTCGCTTGAAAAGCTTGCTGAGTTGTACATTTCTCAGATTTTGTGATTGCACGGAGTACCTATTTCTATTATTTCGGATAGAGATCCAAGGTTCACATCGCAATTTTGGAAGAAATTGCAAGATGCATTAGGTACGAAACTACATTTTATCACTACTTTTAACCCACAGACAAATGGTCAATCTGAGCGGATTATTCAGATACTCGAGGATATGTTAAGATATTGCATTCTTGAGTTTGAAGGTACGTGGAAATGATACTTACCATTGATTGAATTTGCGTATAATAATAGCTTTCAATCGAGTATCAAAATGGATCCTTATGGGGATTTGTACATTCGCAAATGTCGAACACCTTTATATTGTACTAAACTTAGTGAGAATAAGATACACAGGGTCGATTTGATTAAAGAGACTCAACAGAAAGTTAAAGTGATTTGTGATAGTCTAAAGACAACGTCAGATCATCAGAAATCATATGCAGACTTGAAATAAAAAGATATTGAGTTTCAGATCGGGGACAAAGTGTTTTTGAAAGTCTCATCGTGGAAGAAAATACTACGATTCTGTAACAACCTGTTTTTAGGTCAAATCGGAGTAGTGGTTTCGGGACCACAAATCCAAACTTAAAATATTTATTTTATTATTTCAATATGGTTTACATCATGATAGATTAATTATGTGAAAGTTTCGTAAGGAAATTTTACCGTTTAAATGCTTAATTCGGTAAAAAAGACCTAATCGCGTAACGCATAAAACTTGTGTGCTATTTGCTAAAAGTGTTTAAAAGCTATAGAACCTTAAATTTTAAGTCCTTATGTGGTTACTAGTCCATTATTAAGTTTGTGGAGTAGTTGGCTTGGTAGTTTTGTAAATAGAATTATTTTTAAAGGTCAAATTGGTAAATAGGTTATTAAGTTAAATTAAATAAAACCAAAATCATATTTTTTGGCTATTCATCTTCTTCAAGCCAAATTTGAGAAATAAAATAAGCCATTTTAGGGCTACACTTTCGTCCAAGCTCTTCTTGTCAATTAAGGTACAGTTTTTGCCCCGTTTTTAATGATTTTTACTTTTTTGAGCTCGTTGCAGCTTAATTTAGTTGACCCATACCTTCGTTTTTGAAACTGTTATAAATTTTAAATCATGCTATTGTTGAATACTTGAATATTATGAAGTTTCTTGTTAGATTATTGATGGTTGTTAATAGATATAAAAGTTTTATAAAGTGATTTTTGACAAAAAAGTAAAATAGGGATTTATTTATGAAAATGTAAAATGTTGTGGTTAAAAGTGTGAATATGATGAAATTATGGGCTACTAGTATTGTACAATAAATTCGGCTAGACATGGGTTTCATGAAAATTTATCAAATTTGCATTTTTACGAGCTAAGGACTAAATTGTAAATAATGTAAAAGTATAGGGTTAATTGTGTAACTTTCCAAAAATATGAATTATTGACTAATTTGAATAGATTGAATACCGAGTATGTTAAATTTGATAATATATAGACCTAGATAAACTGAGTTCGGGGTTTAGATCGGGAAAAGGAAAAGATTAACGAGTAGCCGTTAGATGATATCCGAGCAACTCGAGGTAAGTTCGTATAATTAGAATAAAACTTTAAATTGTTGCATATATATTTGAAATGAATGTATTTAGATTGAAAATATGTGATTAATGGAATTAGAATGCCAAAATAAATGGTTACCGTCAAATATGAGTCCCGTTTGATCCCTAGAAAGTCGTAGGATACAAGTGACGTGTCACTAGGGTTACAGTTTGGTTGAGCTCCTGCATTTGTTGCAGACTTACCAAAGCTCATATAAGCTTGCCCTTTCAGCTCTTCTGGGCTTACCATTTTAGCTTTACAGAGCTTACCGTTTAGCTCTTCAGAGCTTAACGTTTATCAGCTCGGAAGGAGCTTATTGATCATGGCTCGAAAGAGCGAAATTGATGATGAATTGACGAATTTCTGATTTATACACTTAATGTGTATCACCCAAGTATTCCTTGTTATTTTAGTGGGTTCAACGGGCATTATACCAATATGATATATGAATATTATATGATACAAGAGCTATAAGATTTATATGAATTATAAGTTACATGAATTAGATGAATTACATGAATTTTATGATATATGAATGCAATGATACTTGGCTTACATGAAATGTTAGATGACTAATTTGTGAGTGGTGATGTGAATAGACATTATGAGCAAATGGATCGAATTGTAATTTGTTATAATGCTTATTGTCATTTGGTAAGTTTAACTCTATATTATACGTGCTTACTAAGCTTAATGCTTACTCCGTTTATTTTCCCATGTTTTATAGATTCGAAAGTTTTCTCGATTCGGATAAAGTCAGAGATTACTATCACACTATCCAGGTGACATTTTTTTTGGTACTTTTGGAACTCATAGAAAATATGTAAATATGGCATGTATAAGCTAGTTTATAGGTTGTGAAGTATGACCATCTTATGTTAATGATTTTGATGTGAACTTGGTATATGAACAAGCTATGTGATATGGCTTGAAGTAGTAATGGTTGTTTTAATTGTATATATGTGATTCTATATGATTTGTTTTGGCTTATAAAAGATGGAGCGGATGATGCAAATGTTGTGTTGAGATGTGGTTTATACATGCTTGTTTCATGAATGTAAAATTGGTATATTTGAATGATATCAAATGAGGTATGTATGCATGGATATGTTGATAATGACATGATTTAGTAAGTTGATATGAATTGGTTGGAATGCCTATTATGATATTGAATTGGTTGAGATTTGGAGCATGTTTGGAATTGGTTATATATTGTATATGAAATGGTTCTAAAATGATTGCCAATTGGGTTGTGAATTGTAGTTATGTATGCTTGTGATGTTAGGGTGGCAAAATGGCTGTGCAAATAGCCTATTTTTGCCCACACGGGTAGGGACATGGGCGTGTGTCTCAGCCGTGTTGCTCGAAGGCCATTTCAAAATGAGCCTGAATAGACTACACGGTCACACACACACGGGCGTGTGCTAGGCTGTATGGCCAAGTCAGTTTTGAGCACGGGCTAGACACACAGGCATGTGATTGGCCATGTGGCCAAGTCAGTAGCCTCCCTAATTTTCACATGGCCTGGCACACGGGCGTGTCTTGTGGCCGTGTGAACAAGTAAGTATGTATGCCCTGTTTTGCCACAGCATAGACACACGAGCGTGTCTAATGTCGTGTGAAGCACACGACCTATTCACACTGGCATGTGATAGTTAAAATGTTGAAAATTTTCTAAGTTTCTGAAATTTGTAATATGTTACGATTTAGTCCCTTATGTATGATCAAAGTTTGATATGTTTGTTTTAAGTACATAATGGATGTGAATGAATGGAATAATTGAATTATGATGTTTCTGGATAAATAATTATTCTAAATTGAATTAAAAGTCTGGTAATACCTCTTAACCTATTCCGGCGACGGTTACGGGTTAAGAGTGTTATAGATTCGGTCGTAAAGGCAAATTGAGTCCGAGATTTACTAGGCCGTATGAGATTATTGAGCGTATAGGGTCGGTTGCTTACAGACTGTTGTTGCCACTTGAGTTAGAAAAGATCCATAACGTATTTCATGTTTCGGTGCTTCAACGATATCAATCCGATCCATCGCATGTGATTTCCCCGTCGGAGATTGAGATTCGATCCGATATGACATACGAAGAAGAATCGATCTGAATTTTAGATCACGAGGTTAAAGAATTAACAAATAAGAAAGTATTTTCAGTGAAAGTCTTATGGCATCAGCACGGGTAGAAGAAGCTACGTAGGAGCCCGAGGATGTTATGATGAACGTTACCCAAACCTATTCGCTGGTAAGATTTTTGGGGACGAAAATCCCTAAGGGGGGAGATTTGTAATAGCCTGGTTTAGACCCTAATCGAAATAGTGGTTTCAGGACCACAAATCCAAGTCAGAAAAATATTTTAATAGTATTTGTGGTGTCTATAGCATGTTAATTTATATGTGTGAAAATTTCGTGTGAAAGTTTTATCGTTGGGGTGCTCAATTTAACAAAAAGGACTTAATCGTGTAAAATGTAAAAGTGCCTAGATAATTGTTAAAGTGCTACATTGCTATTGTTTTAATATTGTGGAGTCCTTAAGGTGAAATTTCACCCTTGAAATCATGCCTGGACGGTATTAGACATTAAATATATAGTTTGGTTATTAATTTTAAAATGTTAATATGGTAAAAATGCTAATTAATAATGTTATAATAAAACAAAAATTAATAAAGCCATGCAATTGTTCATCTTTTGGCCAATTATAACAAAGAAAAATAGAAAGAAAAGAGTTTTAAAGGTTTGGCCCTTGTGTTCAAATTAGGTATGTAATTTATTCGTTTTTTGATAATTTTTACGTTTTTGAGATCGTTGCTACAACTACTAGCTAGCCCATGCTTGAATTTTTGAATTTTATGATGTATTCATGAATTGCCATTGTTGATAGCTTGATGATTTTTGTGTTTGATGATGAAAAATAAATACATGTTAGATTGTCAAGTTTAATTATGTGATTTTTGATAAAAATGTCTATTTTGGACTAAATTGTAAATTTTGCAAATTGAGGGGTCAAAATGTGAAATAAATGAAACATATGAGCTTGTATGGACTAGGGGAAAACTCGGCGTAACATGAGTGTAGTCAAATTTTGAATATTTTGTGTTTTGTGAAATAGGGACTAAATTGTGAAAAATGTGAAATGTTAGGGGTAAAAGTGTAATTTACCCATTTATGTGTTTTTGGATGACTTTGATTGAATATTTGATTAAATAATTTTAATTTATATTAATTTAGATCAAGAAAAGAGAAAATCAGATTTGGACTGGGGGAAATCTAAAGTTGTTGAATAGTCGACCGGGTCTGTTCATCTTCATACGAGGTAAGTTCATAAGTAAATAAATGTCGTTAAATTCAATTATATATAATTTATTTGTGCCGAATTGAATTATCACTTGTATATATGTTCAAGCCGAATTTGTGTAAGTATGGGAGAAGTATTTAGAAGCTTGAAATGATCGAGTTACGACGTTTAAAAGTCTCGTACGAACCTTAGGAATAGTTAGGATACATATGTCATGACATAGGGTTCCGATATGTGTTTTCGTGTAAGACCACGTCTGTGACGTTGGCTTTGATTTGTGACTTTCGTGTAAAATCCTGTCTAGGACAGTGGCATCGATATGTGATTACATGTAAGACCACGTCTGGGACGTTGGCATTGTACGAGCTTTTCGACTATCTGAGTATCCTGATTAATTCCAAATGGTTCCACGGGCAATAATAACTAAATATCGAATGTGAAATCGAGCTAAAAGTGTCAAGTATGTGCTAAGTTAAAATTCTTGAAAAATCAAGGTAAGTGTGTTGTTAGGATTTCGACCCGGTTAAGCAACGAACAAGAAAATAGCGGAAAAAATTGAGAAATTGAACACACAAATTTAACGTGGAAAAACCCCTCCAAAGAGGATAAAAAACCACGGGCAAGATAATTTTACTATAATGGCAAAAGAACGAAGAGTACAAAAAAAAAGATGGAGATAAAAACTAAACTCTGAAAACCCGAAAACAAAGAACCCACAAAACGTAAACACAAAATTCTCTAAATGTGTTATGAGTTCTAATCTTTAATGGGCATATATTTTCTAAGGTTGTAAAAGAGCCTATTTATAGGCTAAATTCATAAGTCAAATAATAGTAAAATAATCTAAACTAATCAGCGTTTGATTGAAACAAGTAAACAAAGTTTAACCGAAAGACTATTTTTCAAATTTGACTGAAAATAGGAGTCATATTTAACAAATCTCCACCTTGACTCATATTTCCACAACGCCATCTTTACCAAAGCCCGCCACGAGCCAATCTTGAACTATGCATGGAATTAACTGAGTCGAATTTGTGCTTAGAAACTGGAAGACTTCTAGCCTTCGACTTGTACACTATCAAATCAAAACTAACCCGGGTCTGATTTTCACAAACACAGTGCCCTAACTTTTCAAAACCTGCATCTAAAAGAGAACCTCTCTTCAACGAAACAGTCATACCTTTTTCCCTCCTATGACCAAGTTGCCTCCGCTCCAAACAAGTTGACTTCAACTCCGTAATGGACGAGGGACGTCCGATTTCACCGATCACTGTATAACCTTCCAGAATATAAAGACTGCCGGTTCTTTTACCTTTTAACAAAACGAGAGCTCCACGAGATACTTTAATACTGCTCGACTCGATGTTGATTTTGCATCCTTTCAAGTCTAAAATACTTAAGGAGATAAGATTCTTTCGTAAATCAGGTACATATCTGACATCTGAGAGTGTCCTAATCGTCCCATCGTGCATCTTAATTTTAACAGTACCAATACCAATTACCTTACTAGATGAATCGTTTCCCATGCGCAGAACTCCACCTTCAATCGAACTGTATGTGGAGAACCATTCTCTATTGGGACACATGTGGAAAGAACATCCTGAATCTAGGATCCACTCGGACATGAGCTCGGTGTTATCACTTGTTGACATTAACAAGAAATCATCCCCATTTTAATCGCCCAAATTAGCACCAGCCACATCTTCCTCGTTACTCTTAGCAGCTTTTTTATTTCGCAGTTTATAACAATCTGCTTTGACGTGACCTAACTTTTTACAATAGCGACACCTTTTATCTCGTTTCTTTGATGCTACCAAAACGGAAGCTTGCCTATCTGTCTTGCTATCCAAATGAAGCTCATTGTCGAGTTTGTCTCTACTCAACAAATGACCCTTCACATCTTCGAACGAGAGTTTGTCTCTACCATAAATCAGGGTCTCCCTGAAAGACTTGTATGAAGGGGGTAAAGAGCACAATAATAGCATAGCCTGATCTTCATCGTCAATATGGACCTCAACATTCTTTAAATCATTTAAAAGAGTAATGAATTGACTGATGTGATCTCTAAGAAGCTCACCTTCGTTCATGCGAAACGTAAATAGACGTTGTTTCAACACTAAACGGTTAGCTAGAGACTTAGTCGCATAAAGAGTTTCTAACCTTTTCCACAAGGCAGATGAGGTCTTCTCCATCAATACCTCCTCGCAATACCGTATTCGTGAGGCACAACCGGATTGCGATAAAGCCTTTTCATCAAGCTCTTCCCATTCTGTTTTATTTAGATTCTCAGGCTTTTTCCCGATAACAACCTTTTTCAAGCCTGATTGAACTAGAATTGCCATCATCCGAACTTGCCACAGATTGAAATTTGTCTCACCATCGAACTTTTCAATTTCAAACCTTGTTGTTGCCATCTCTGAATAGGCTGATATATGAAAATTGAACTAGCTCTGATACCACTTGTTAGGATTTCGACCCGATTAAGCAACGAACAAGAAAATAGCGGAAAAAATTGAGAAATTGAACACACAAATTTAACGTGGAAAGACCCCTCAAAAGAGGATAAAAAACCACGGGCAAGATAATTTTACTATAATGGCAAAAGAACGAAGAGTACAAAAAAAAGATGGAGATAAAAACTAAACCCCGAAAACCCGAAAACAAAGAACCCACAAAACGTAAACACAAAATTCTCTAAATGTGTTGTGAGTTCTAATCTTTAATGGGCATATATTTTCTAAGGTTGTAAAAGAGCCTATTTATAGGCTAAATTCATAAGTCAAATAATAGTAAAATAATCTAAACTAATCAGTGTTTGATTGAAACAAGTAAACAGAGTTTAACCGAAAGACTATTTTTCAAATTTGACTGAAAATAGGAGTCATATTTAACATGTGTACTTTTGATTTATATATGAAATATGCATTATAAGTGAGAATTATTTATGTTATGAACATAGGTACATTCGACCATTGACATTATGTGATTTATGTTTATGAGTTAATGATTGAGTTGATAAGCATAATTTGTGTATACAAGGTTAAATTTTGTTTGGTTCGGTTTGGATTATTTGAATTATGTACATTATTGAAATGTTTTATTTGCTTATGACTTACTAAGCTATTTAAGCTTATTGCGTGTGTTCATTCGTTGTTTTATAGATTTTGGAAGTTGGTTACGAGCTCGGGGATTGTCAAGGAAGTCCATCACACTATCAATTGTTATTTAGATATTACAAAAGTTTAAAACTATAAACTTATGGCATGTATAGTCTAGCCTTTGTGTTAATTTGTTTTGAATGTGTATATATATTTAGCCATACAAAAATGACTTAATCTTGATATTAATGCTTATATGCATTCGGTTATGGAATAGGCTTGATATTAAAGTATATTTCATGATGTATATATGTGTGATTTTTGGCTATATGGTTCGGCTTGATTATTAGGTTAGTTGAAGATATAGTAATTTGACATGGGATAAGTATATTTTGGTAAGTATGTTTCTTGGTATATATGTTTGTGATGTTTGGTTATATGATTCGGCAATGAGAAACAGTAAGTATGATGTATAATCGACTTAATAGTTAGCTCATTTTTAATGTATGAAATATGGTATAATTTGGCTTCGTAATGCGGTAAAATGATGGATATGTATTTCATTCTATATTGGCTTTATAGGTTCGGTTGTTAAATGGTAAGTAATGAATATGTTATATAATTGTTTTGGTTGATTGTTTTGGTACGGATCCAAATGGTAAATGATGGTTATGATTTGGTTAGTTTTAATGGATAGTTAAAAGTGTCAAGTTGATGTTAATATTAATATGTGATTATAAATTCTATTACGATATTTGGTTCATTTTGATAAGCATATGATCTTGATAATGGTGTGACCGAATCAATGATTAGTTAATAGAATGAAATATGAAGTTTAGGTATATTAATATATGTGTGAATTAGGTGTACATTGGAATGTTATTTGTGTTCAAATATTAAATGTGGCTTTTGTTTTTAGGGTAAAATGCGCACTATATATATATGTGCATCAATAGTATGTTCGACCATGATTTAATGTTATTAAAGTCACATATGTGATTGCTTAATAATTAATGTAATATGGTTCGAATAATTTTGTTATGGGCTTGTGTTGAAGTTATGAAAATGATATATGAGGGAATATGTTTTAAGTATACAAGTGCCATTAATATTAGAGTCATGTGTTTTGAACATATATATGTATTAAGTACATGTAACATGGCTTTGTTGCACATTAACTAATTCAAATATGTGGTTATATAGATGATATTAATATGGTTGAATTTTGAAGCATAGTTTGTATATGTATTATAAGTAATAAAGCATGATAAGTTTTATCTGGTTATGTGTTCCATATGTGCAAATTTAACTAATATGATTTAGTGGATGATTGCTATTGGATTTAGAAGTTATATTGTATAGAAGTTTATATAACCTCGTGTATAAAAAAAATGATAAATGGCTATGCAGAACTATGTTTTGTCCGGTAATGTCTTGTAATCTTATTCCGGGGATGGATGTGGGTTAGGGGTGTTACAGATATGCCACCGGCCCTATTCTTTCAATAACATCATATGGACCACTAAAACGCGGGCTCAGTTTACCTTTGTGAGTGAATCTAAGGATTTTCTTCCATGGTGATACTTTCAGAAATACCTTTCACCAACTTGAAACTCAATTTCCTTTTGTTTTAGATTAGCGTACGATTTCTGTCTATCCAAAGCTTCTTTCAAACAATCACGAATTACCTTCACTCTTTCTTCGGTTTCTCTAACCAAATCAACACCGTGAATATGTCTCTCACTTAGCTCGGTCTAGTACAATGGAGTTCGACACTTGCGGCCATACAATGCTTCATACGGTGCCATCTTTATACTAGACTGAAAACTGTTGTTATAAGAAAATTTGACTAATGGTAGATATTTTTGTCAACTACCTTGGAACTCTAAAACACAACAACGAAGCATATCTTCGAGAACCTAAATTGTTCTTTCAGATTGACAGTCAGTTTACGGATGAAACGCGGTACTAAAGTTTAAATTTGTGCCCAAAGCCTCTTGCAAATTTTTCCAAAATCAGGACGTAAACCTCGGATCTCTATACGAAATTATAGAAATAGGCACCTCGTGCAATCTAACAATCTCAGCAATGTACAATTCAGGTAGCTTATCAAGTGAATAGTTAGTACATATCAGAATAAAGTGAGCCGATTTCGTCAATCTATCAACAATGACCCAAATAGCAGCTTTATTCTTTGGAGTCAAAGGTAATCCAGTTAAGAAATCCATCATAATTATGTCCCTTTCCTCTTAGGAATCATCATAGGCTGAAGTAAACCTGAAGGTACTTGATGTTCGACTTTTACTTGTTGACAAATTAAACATCTCATACGAATTCAGAAATATCTTGTTTCATACCTGACCACCAATAAAATTTCTTCAAATCATTATACATCTTTGTACTTCTTGGATGAACAGACAGACAACCACTGTGTGCCTTGTGAAGAATTTTCTAAATAAGCTAGGTATTTCTTGGTACACAAATCCTACCTCGGAACATCAAACAATCATCGGTCCCAATCTGATAGTCTGAATCACTAGTCGATTCGCACTGAACTCTTTTAGCTTGAAGTTCTTTGTCACATTTTTGAGCTTCACAAATTTACTGAAGAAATACCGGTCTAGCTTTTAACTCAACTAGAATTGAACCATCATCAGATAAAGTTAGTCACATTGTAACGCACCAATTTTCGGGAATTCTGTGAATGTTGGCAAATTTTAAATTTTTGGTGTTCTATCTGCTTGGCGTGGATTTACTTAGGTTATTGGGCCTCTAAAAGGCCCAAGCTTAGGTTAAAAACCCGGTAGTTTTAATTAAATTTAATTCCATAAGAAAAAGGGGTTCTGGTTGGTTGGGATTCTAAGTATTAATTGGGTAAAATAAAACACAGGGAAGCTTGTGGTAAGCTGGCTTGTGACGTCACTTAGGGGGCTTTAGAGGTGGCGTGTGGATGACCAAGGAGAACTAAGGTTCGAGTCGCAAGTTAAGCAAATTAGTGATATTAATTTTTATGCACAGAAAAGGTAAGTAATGGAACTGAAGTGAAAGTCTGTCAGGAGGAGTTTAAATTGCTTAAGGGATTGAGTAAGAAGGGGATAAGGGAGAGGATTTAGGAGCAAATTAGGCAGAGTAGTGTTGGCCGAATGGTGGACTCTTGAGGAGCAAGAGTTGGCCGGCCAAGGGGTGCTTTAGGGGGGCAAAATTCGGCTAGGTTAAGTGCTAGTATAAATTCGGCATTAGGGGAAAATTGTGCCGTTTCCTGACCATTCTCCTCTTCTTTCTTTTCTCCTCTCTTCATCAACTTTTCTTTTTCTTCTCTTCCTCTATAGCCGAATCTCTCTATCCACCTATGCATCTCCATCTTTTTCTTTAGACGTTTCTAAAACCATCATAGCCATTTTCCTTAAAAAGCCGAAATCCCGAAAACTATACTTTCTTCTGTGCCGATTTCTTCTAGCCAATTCTCTTATCCTTTTCATCATTCTTGACCGACTCTCTAGTTCTCTAAACCTTAAGTTTCTGTCGACTAGACCATAGCAAAGCCCTCCTATTTCATCTTTCTTTACACAGTTCCAACAAAAGCTGAAAACCCCACACTTTTAGGGACTTAGCCGAATATTGAGATCACTGAAGGCTCGACTTTTGTTATCATTTGAGGGCTTAGATCGGCATCAGAATTGAGTAGAGATTAATTGGAATCATTGACCGAAGGAACCGGTGGTAAGTCTTTTCAATCTAGTCTTTATTTTGTATTTTAGAAAAGCCGAAACCCCTAAAGGTTAGGGAGGCTGTCGACTTGGACTTGTATCCCTAAGGGGTTGTGATAACTGTTTTGTCTTGTTAGTAAGGTGATCTAGAGGCTGCTGATCAAGGGCTTGGACAGGTGGAGCAACGGGATCTAAGATAGTCGCAAACTTCGACAAAGGTAGGATTGCTAGTGCCTAAGGTGTTATGGCCGAATAAGGTAAGGAGTTATTATGTAGTTCGTTTCGGTAGTTAGATTAAAGTGGTAGTAATATAATTGTAGGTAGTTCGTGCGTGGATCTCGTCAGCGAATCGTCATAAAACACGTGTGTAACTGACACCACTTCTTAGTCTAGATCGGCAAAAGCCGAAAAGCTGAAATACTGAAAAATCGATATTTTTTTGGACTTGCGAGTGTGCGAATGCTCGTAAGGTAAATCGATTAACGTTTCTGGTAAACTACAGTGTTTAGACCGCAGAGTGCAAGATTTTTGTGCCTTCAATATTTTTGGGCTTAATGGGCCAAAATTAGGATAATGGACCAGCGGGCCCAATTCGGTAAGAACCTTCGGTAAATGTTTTTGTTAATACGTGAAAAGTGAGTATATGCATGAAAACCCTAAAATAGATAAATTACTAAAATACCTTTATAGGTGGAAAATTTACAGGATTTACCCCTAGGAGTGGAATTACGGAGATACCCTAGGGTTAAGGTTGATCGAAATGCATGTTTGATCATTGTTATTTATCGCATGCCATGTTATTATTATCGATGCATGGGACCGGATATTGATGGAGGAAGTACTTGAAAGTGGCTCTGTCCCACTTTCGAGGCTTTGCCTCAATTTATCGATAATCGAAGCAAAAGAATGCTTTGGCAATCGTGGAGTGTAGGGTAGGGTGGGTTGAGCTATTCCCACATGGAGTGTAGGGCTGGTTCGGGTGGAGCTTAGCGGTTGGTTATAGGTGGGTTGGTCTTGCATACATGAATATGATCGCTTATTTCGGAATGGGCCTATGGGCCATCTTGTTATCTCGAAAAGGGCTAAGGCCCGGTCCATCATATTTTGAAAGGGCTTCGCCCAGCACCCATCGATAATCGATGGGGCTTAGGCTCACGGGCTTGAGCCGACTTGGGCTTTGGATGGGTTTTCTTACACACTGAGTTTCCAAACTCACCCCCTTCCTTAACCTTGCAAGTGGGCCTTGATGTGGGTGACTTGGAGCCGGAGGGGATTCAGAGTGGCCATGGTGATCGCTTTTGGGCTTTGAAATAAGTGACTGATTTTCCTTAATTTATTTTATTTACTATTTAATCTTGGGTTGTAATAAGGCCATTTTAACTAAATTTTCTTCTTTGTTTTTTGGGGATTATTTTTATTTTCAATAACTTTAAACTGGTTGATAATAATTCGAATGGGATAGACATAGGGCGCGTTTCCAAAATGATATTTGTTTTTTTAAATTAACACGACGTCACGATTATTCGATTTAACAAAGATAATAACTACTCAAAGGAATTTCAACTCGATACAACCAAAGTGTGGCAATGGTTGTGGGCATGTCTAGGATTGGATCCAATCGAAGAGCTTGGTACTTAAGCAGCCTTCATGGCTCACCTCCTCTGTTGTGGATACCTACCTGGTGCCCAACTTTCATTCACTTTAGCTTAACAAAAGACGGTTTTTAACACTAAAATGAAACATGGGTTTTCAATGTGGCACGTCAGATTCGGCCATAACGTCTGGGCCGGGTTTGGGGTGTTACACACGTATTCATTGCTCTTAAAGCAAACAAAGATTTCCTACTTAAAGCATCAGTGACTACGTTCACCTTTCCCAGATGATAATCGATTACCAACTCATAATCTTTTAATAGGTCGAGCCATCTCTGTTGTCACAGATTCAAGTTCTTTTAAGTCATCAAGTACTTTAAGCTCTTTTGATCGGTAAAGATGTGGCACTTTTCACCGAAAAAATGGTGTCGCCAAATTTTTAATGCAATCACAATGGCAGCCAATTCCAAGTCGTGCATCGGATAGTTCTTCTCATGTGATTTCAATTGTATCGAGACATAAGCTATCATTTTACCCTCTTGCATCAACACACAACCAAGACCATTCAAAGACGTGTTGCTAAAAATCACGAACTCTTTTCCAAACTCAGGTTGCACTAACACCGATGCCTCAATCAACAACGCTTTGGACTGTTCAAAACTCTTTTGACATTTCTCAGACCACTCGAATTTCACATCCTTTCGTAACAATTTGGTCATAGGTGTAGCAATCATCGAAAATCCCTTAACAAAGTGTCAATAATAACTAGTTAAGCCCAAAAAGCTTCTAACTTTGGATACATTCCTCGGTGGTTTCCAATCAACAACTACCGAAATCTTACTTGGGTCAACTCGTATACCTTCTGCTGAACCAATATGTCCCAGAAGTCCAACTTCTCAGAGCCAAAACTCACTTTTGCTAAACTTAGCAAACAATTTCTTATCTCTCAAAGTTTATAATATAATTCTTAAATGTTCAGCATGCTCAGACTCATCTCGGGAATAAATCAAAACGTCATCAATAATCACAACCATAAACTTATCTAAATACGGTCGAAAAATTCAATTCATCAAATCCATAAAAAATGACAGGAGCATTAGTTAATCCAAAAGGCATAACAAGAAATTCATAATGGCTATACCTCGTTCTGAACGCGGTTTTCGGCACATCCGAGTCCTTAATTCTCAGCTGATAATAGTCGGATCTCAAATCTATCTTTGAGAACACTGTTGCCCCTTTCAACTGATCGAACAAATAATCAATTCTAGGTAAAGGGTACTTGTTCTTTATCGTAACCTTGTCAAGCTGACGATAATTAATACAAAGTCTCATGGATCTATCTTTCTTCTTAATGAATAACACTGGTGCACCCTAGGGAGAAAAACTTAGGTCTCGCAAAACCCTTATCTGTCAACTCTTGCAACTGAGACTTCAATTCTTTCAATTTAATCAGAGCCATTCTATACGGAGCTATCAATATCGGTGAAGTTCCTGGTACGAAATCAATTATAAACTCAACCTCTCTGATTAGTCGTAATCCAAGCAACTCTTCTGGAAACACATTCCGGTATTCACAAACTACGGGTATAGATTCAATCTTCAATTTGGACTCTTTTGTGTTCAATACATACGAAAGATAAGTCTCACAATCTTTTCTTACATACCTCTGAGCCGACATCGACAAAATCACAATAAGTAACTCACTTGACTCATCTAGTTCAATCCGAAGAATTTCATTATTTTGATATTTCAATTCAATAATCTTTCGTCTACAATCTACTACGACATCATGTAGAGCCAAACAATCCATTCCAAGAATTACATCGAACTCATCAAACGGTAAAAGCATTAAGTCAGGCGGAAAATAGTGACTCCGAATCATTATAGGACAACTCTTGCAAACTTTATCAACTAAAACATATTTGCCTAAGGGGTTTGACACCTTAATCACATACTCGGAAGACTCAACATGGAAATTCTTACTAGATACCAAATTCATGAAAATATAAGAATGAGTCAATCTAGGATCAAACAATGCTACTACATTAGTATCATAGAGAGAAAATGTACCAGTGATAACATTAGGCGATGACACATCTTCACGAGCATGAATAGAATAAGTTCTAGTAGGTGCTCTAACCTCTAATCTCCCAGTTAATTCTTTCATCACACCTCTACTACTGTTTCCACTTCCAATATTTCTTAGTGGCCTCCCTCTAGTGGCAGTATTACTTTGCCTTGCATTCTAAAAATTATCTTTCTCAGTCATCTCAGGGCAATCTCGAATGAAGTGATCTTAGGAGCCATATTTGAAGCAAGCCCAGTTATTCATCCTACATTCACCGAGATGTCGTCTGCAACAGTGTTGGCATTCAGGTCTATATGACCTAGTGTTACCAACACTCGCCACTAACGTAGTTTGGGCCTTATAACTCGAATATTGCTTCCCATGATCTCTGTTGGGATACCCAGCTGAAGCATTTGAACAAGTATACAAATCTCTCGATTTCTTTGACAAAGATTGAAATGACTTATTCATCGGCCACTTTCTCAAATATCTAGTCTTAAACTTAGATTTTCTCTTTTCTTTGCTTAACTCTTCAGCTTTACAAGCTCGTTCGACTAGCACAACAAATTCTTTCAGCTCTAAAATCCCAACTAGCAGTTTGATATCTTCATTCAACCCATCTTCAAATCTCTTGCACATGATAGCCTCGATGGAAACACATTCCCGAGCATACTTATTAAGCCTGACAAACTCTCGCTCATATTTAGTCACGGACATACAACCCTGTTTCAGCTCTAAAAACTCTTTGCGTTTCTGATCAATGAACCTTTGACTGATATATTTCTTTCTGAACTCTTCTTGGAAGAAACCCCAGGTAACTCTTTCTTCCAGTACCACAGATACAAGAGTATTCCACCACTAGCATGCTGAGTCACTCAAAAGTGATATAACACATTTCAAGCACTTATTTGATGTGCAAGAAAGCTCATTAAATACCCTGATAGAGTTCTCAAGCCAAAACTCTGCCCTCTCGGGATCATCGTCAACATTGGCTCTAAATTCTTCAGCCCTTTTTTTCGAATCTTATTAATTGGAGGCTTGTTCAGTCTAACCAATTCCAAACCTTGGGGAGCTATGGGGACTGGTTCGGGGTTAGGTGGGGGTAGAGGATGTTGAGCATTTGGATTTGTTCGAACAAACTTGGCAAACCACTAATTCATCCTTTGGAAGAAGGCTTCTCTAGCCTGTCATCCCTAACTAACTGTTACTGGTCCACTTTCAGGTAGCACTGTCCCTTCGGTGAGAGTTGGTGCATTACTTTCAACATAGTTAGCTACCTCTCGGTTGGGATCCATTTGCTAGATGAAAACACAATTTAAATTGTCAGGATTCGTCACACTATCACAATTTATATATGGCATGTATAGCTAAACTCTTACACGCGCTAAGTTAATCTAAGAATTGACTAAACCATAGCTCTAACACCACTAAGTGAAACATCCCTTACCCGTATTCAATGCCGGAACAGGGTATGCAGCATTACCGGCCTCACAACACAAGCAAACGTACAATTCCTAGTCATAAATTTCCATCCAAATTAAAGTCATTTGCATTCAAATATAAAGTCCCTAATAAGAGCCTACGAGGCCCAAAACATGCTTTAGAAGTGTTTCGGGAGTAAACTGATAACTTAGGAAATTTTTACAAACTTAGAAAATTTTTGCTATGAGTAGGGGTTACACGCCCGTGTGGTTTGGGACACGCTCGTGTGGGCAAGCCGTGGGGTCACACACGCCCGTGTCCCTAACCCATGTAACTCTCTGTTTTGCAACACATAAACAAATTGAGGTCACACGGCCAAGTCATATGCCCGTGTGCTAGGTAGTGTGGTTAATTAAATTTTCATAAAATAGGTGCAGACTTTACATGCCCGGGACACACGCCCGTGCCTGAGGCCGTGTCCCTTACATTGCTAAGACACACGCCTATGTCTCTGCCTGTGTGCTCAAATCTGAGCATTCTATTTCTCAAAATTAAGGTGCAGGGGGCACACGGCCAGAACACATGCCCATGGGGTAGACCATGTGCCACACACGACCTAGACACACACCCGTGTGTCTATGCGTGTGGACAAAATAAAGGCTATTAACCAAGCCATTTGCCACCCTCATTTACACCTACAGTTACACAAGCTCAAAGGCATAGTTCATTGCATACCTAGGCAACCAAACATCCACAATCATGGCTCATAAATGTCAATGTAATACCATCATCTAACATGCACATGACATTTTAATAAGCCAAATCAAACATACTATTTTTACATTCCAAAAAAAACAACACTAAGACTACTATTAACTTGTATTCACTCATCAAGGTGTTATAGCATATTAATGAACCAACTCATCCATTTCACAACAAGTCATTAAACCACAATCGACAAGTAGCAAACCAATGTAAACCATATCACTAAAAAGCAGTAGCACATACATGCATATAAGTAGACTTACAAACAAGTTAACCAAAATAAGCCAATTTACATGGCCAATTTCCACAACAAGCCTTTGGCAATTACAAGCCAATACATTTGGCTAAAATCATAATAACACATTTAACAAACTAACCAAGTCCCTATACATGCCATATACTCAAAATGCTAAATTTCATCAATACCTAAAATGATAATTTTAATAGTGTGAGGCGAATCTCTGACAATCCCTAATCTGAGCTAGCTTGGCGACACTATAAAATATGGAAAATAAACGGAGTAAGCTATATAGCTTAGTAAGCACGTATGTAAGAAATAAGCAAAACTTACCATACATTCAACATTCTAATAATTTAATATAACATAATGTAATTTACCTTAATATCATAATCATAATTCATTCCATCACAAACTTACTTTGAATTCATCATTTCTCGAGATTCAATAAACATAAGCTTTATGTACATACCTATACCATCTCGAAATGAACTTACACGAATTCTTATCTTTGTTATACTTGTGAGCCACTCGGAATAATAATGTTGGATACTCGTGAATTTTGCACACTAAGTGCAATATATGTAGCCAATGCTACCTAAGTCTCTTATCTCATAATTGCTCGCTCTCGAGCTATCGACGAGCCTGCTCACACAAGTTGTCAGTCTAGACGTAGCTATATAGTGCTGCTCATACAAGCTATCGAGTAACCTCAATATATGCCAATATACTTAGCCACCGGTAGGATGTACAGGACCAGCACCTAGATCACATAATCACAGAACACATGGTAACCCTAGTGACATGTCACTTGTATCCTAATCTATTTCTAAGGTTCAAACAGAGTTTCTCATTTGTCGAATCATCGTCGAACTCGTTCATAGAATTATACTCGTCCACATAGTCAATCATACAGTTCATGTAATATTAAAGCATTTAAATACAATTATATTAAAGTGTATTTAACATACGGGCTTACCTCGGTTACAAAAACGGCTATTAGTTCAATTTAGTCCACAACCATGTTCTTTCCTCGGTCTGAACTCAAACTTCATTTTTCTTGATATATAATATCAAATTTAACTTATTTAATCATCACATTATTCAATTCAACCCAAAAACACACTATGGCAAAAAATTACATTTTTGCCCCTAAACTTTTGACATTTTACATTTTAGTCCCTAGGCTTGTAAAATGATTTTCATCCGATTTCATCATTACCCAGCCTAGCTGAACCTTTTTCATGCTCATGACACCCCACATTTTTTGTTTATTCATATTTTACCCCACATTTTACAACCTTTTAAAATAGGTCCCATTTTTACATTTTCATCAAAAATGACCCTGTAAATGTTGTTTAACTAGCAACAATCATGCATTTTCTACCATTAAACATCAAAATACATACACATCCAACATGGGTAAAATTTTAGACTTTGATTTTCTTTCGAATTAGTCCTTGAAATAGCTAAATCAAGTTACAATGATCTCAAAAATGTAAAAATCGTTAAAAACGGGACAAAGACGGACTTACAATCAAGCTTGAAAGTGGCCAAAACCCTACCTATGGACTCCCATGAAATTTTGGCATAGGAGGATGAAGATATATCAAACTTTTGACTTATTTTTAGCTTTTTAAATCATTTAATTACTAGTTTACCAAAATGCCCTTAATGCAAAACTTTAGAAATTCACCTAACCATGTCCATTTTTGTCCATACTAAGATATAATGGTCTAATTACCATTTAAGGATGTCTAATTTAGAATTTCATAGCAATTTACTACCTTTAGTCTATAGAACTCAAATTTTACACCCATTGCAATTTAGTCCTTCTAGTCAAATTGAGCACCCAATCAATAAAATTTATTAATGAAATTTTCACACAATTGTTCTATCATGATGTAGACCTTAAAGAAATAATAAAACAAATATTTCTATTTTGAATTTGTGGTCTCAAAACCACTGTTCTGATTTGACCCAAAAATGGGCTGTTACAGCCTCGGATTCATTACAGCCTACTACAAGTTGAAGGAAGAGCTAGTTCAAGCTCTCGGTTTTCAACGAAAGTTGATAATCGGTGAATGTTTTAGAATCACTACTTGTAGATGATTCATTGTGCATTTGGGAATTTAGAGGTAGCCTAAACCCCAACTCTAAATTCCAAGTGTAAGTGTTCTTTTACCTATGCTAAATATGTGATAAATATGGTTGTGAATTGTGATAAAGAAAATTATGATGTCATGAAATTTGAACATGTTGTGATAACTGTTGTGATGGTAAATAATAGGGTATGTTATTCATGCCATGTGATAGTGCGTACAATGTGCCAATGATATGATTATATGGTGAATATGTAACACTCTCACTTATGTTCAACGTCGGAATAGGGTTACCGAGCATTACAAGACTTATAACACATATAACCGTACTTTTCTCATACATTCGATCAATTCATACAATTCTTACTCAATTTCAATCAATTTGTCCCTTATAATAGCCTACGAGGCCTTAAGCATGCTTTAGGAGCGGTTCAGGACTAAATTGATAACTTATAAAACTTTCACAAAACTGTGAAAATTTTCTCAAAATAGAGGACACATGCCTGTGTGAACAGGCCGTGTGTCTCACATGGCCATCAAACACGTCTGTGTCACTGACTATGTAAAAACAAGGGGTACATGTTAACTTGGGTCACACAGCCAACCACACACCCGTGTGTCTAGCCCGTGTGCCCTTCAAAGTGGCCACACATGCCCGTATGCCAGGCTGTGTACTAGGCCGTGCCAAACCTGTAGGGTATACTGACTTATGCAACATGGCCATGTCACACGCCCATATGCTAGGCTATGTGCCAAATAGAGAATATACTGACTTGTACCATACATCCAGTCACACGCCCATGTGTGAGACCGTGTGTAGTATAGTGACTTCATTTTACTTTCAACACTAGGGGGCACACGGCCCCGTAACTTGACCGTGTGTCACACACGGCTGAGACACACGCCTGTGTCTCTACCCCTGTAGAAAAAAATAGGCTATTTACAAAGCCATTTTGCCACCCTATTTTTACATACCTACATAAGCATAAATTTCAATATCTTATACCTCATTAAGCAACCAATCCACTACATTTCATACTAGAAACACAAAAATTTTCACACTTTTTCATACCCTTTTTAACTTAAATTCACGCGAATTCTGTTAAATTATTGTCAAAAAATAATTAATTTTTATAAAATAATTAAAGTGCACTTAAAATATGAACTTGTTGAAATTTAGTTAATTTTATAATTATTTTTGACGAATTTTGGTTATTTTCAACAGATTTGCACAAAGGGCAAAAAATGGCTCAGTAGATACTGCCAGAAGTACAAAATTGAGAAACAATTTGAAGTATCGAGGTGAATTAATTTCTAGCCTAAGATGGTCCAAAATTATATGTATTAAATCATAATATAATTAATTTTAATTTATATCCTAGTTAATTTGGGTTAATAAATTATTATTAATTAATTATGAAAAAATGGTCCGATTAAACCGAACCGAGTGAACCGAATCAGCCAAGGAGAGGACAGACCAAAACAGTCCAAGTGCTGACCCAATTCAGCTTATTAGCTGATTATTTAAGCTACAAAGAAGCCCTTGAAGACTTGTTCAAATTGCAAATCAGCCCCTCCACAATTGATGGCTTTGAAGATTTGCCCTAAGCCAAATTTAGCAAAGTTGAAGCCATCAACTTTGCCACATAGATGGCCGGCCAAGGGGTGGCTCTTTGGCTGCTATTTTTAGCAAATTTTAGCTGCCACATTCAACTATAAACCCCCCTTGGCTGATCATTCAAAGCATCCCTCATTCATCCCTTATTCATTCACATCTCTTCTCTCCTCTCTCACTTTCTCCTCTCATTTTCCCGTTCCAAGTCCCTTGCTCTTATGTCGATTTCTCCCCTTGAGAAAGGGTTCTTCTTCAGCCATTTTGGAGCAAAATTGAAATGTTCATAGTAGCCTTGATCGGCAACGACAACAGAGAACAAAGATGGAGCAAACTAGTCAAGCCACGGAGAAACACCAGATTTGATTCTTGCTCCCTATCTCTTTAATTTTGTTGTTGTTATGATGAACATATCTATGAATATTTATTTTTTTGAATTTTTAATTTAATCAGCTTAGCTTGAATTTAGTTAGTCTTGGTTTGATTTCATTTCATCTGCTTAAATTATTAAAATTGTGTTTATGCTGTTATAGGCCTCGGTAAAATGCTTGATTAAGTAAAATCATGCCTAAGTTATTCTTGCATTACGATTGTAAGGTAACTAATGAATTAATTATTTAAATGGAATGAAATTATAATTAATTGACACAATACTTAATCAGTGCATATATATTCTTCTAAGGTAGTTGAAGGTTAAATTAGCAATGTATCTGGCGGTACACTTGCCTTGCATAACTTGCAAGATTTTTGTGATTAAATTGTTTCAAGGTAAGAATACCTTGTTTCCTCACATAGTCTTTTATATGCTCATTAGTTTTAATTAATCGTTTGAATTGACATATGGATATGCAAGAGATTAGTTCAATTTAATGAGTATGTATGTGCCATAACATGTTTGCTTATTAAAATATGTTTAATCACTTGAATTAACATAGGGATATGCTAAGAGATGAATGGATTTGTGTAGGTGAATATGCTCATAAGTTAGCAAATTACCGAGTTGCTGTGAATTTATTTGCAACAACATAAACATGAGTTTAATGATTCTAAGTTAAAGAAATGCAATTAAATCAACACAATTATGTCATCTTGATTAAATCATTTTTTTGAAATTGTGCATTTGAGATTTATTCATTTAGTTTACTTAGTTTAAAATCCTAGTTTTTTAATCGCCCATTTTCAAAACAAATATTTTTCTTCGCCAATGTGTTTTAAATAACTTAGTTTAAAATCTTAGTTTTTTAATCGCCCATTTTCAAAACAAATATTTTTCTTCGCCAATGTGTTTTAAATAATATTCATAAATAATTCTTTTCGCAGTCTTTTTGGGTACGATAACTCAACATTTACTTGTCACTTTATTACATGTTGTGATTGTGTACACTTGCACATTTTCGTCATTCCAAGTTTTTGGCGCTGTTGCTACGGACTGTTTTAAAAGACATCATTTGTAAAATTGTTAATTTTGCATTTTGGTCTATTTTTTCTGTTAAATTTTAATTCCATTTTTTGTGTGTTTGTTTGTTTTAAGTGTTTATGAGTATTTATCAAATCATTGACTTACTCCTCGTAAACCCTAAAATTGAAAGGACTTTCTTACAAAGGAGAAGACAAACGAACCAAAGAAGGACCGAAGATATGAATTTTGAAATTCCAAACCAAAATCCAGGAGGAACATTCGCTTATAATACTCACAATCCGATCATTGTTGTCGATGATAGAAATTGTGCCATCCAACAATATGCCATTCCTCTATTCAACGAGCTCAATTCGAGTATTAAGAGACTCGAGGCAGAACAATTCGAGCTAAAACCGGTCATGTTCCAAATCTTGCAAAATATGGGTCAATTTAGTGGGATTCCTACTGAAGATCAATATCTTCATCTTCGGCTATTCACGGAAGTGAGTGGCTCATTTAAACTAGTTGGGGTAACTGAGGATGCCTTGAGACTAAGATTATTTCCATACTCCTTAAGATATAGAGCACGAGCATGGTTGAACTCCCTACCGTCTGATTCCATAACTACATGGCAATAGTTGGTTAAACATTTCTTAATGAAATATTTCCCTCGATCTTTAATTGCCAAGATTCGAAATGAAATCACTTCATTTCAACAACTTGATGAAGAATCTTTATATGAAGTATGGGAGTAGTTGAAGGAGTTACTACGAAAGTGCCCTCATCACGGCATTCCTTGCTGCATTCAAATGGAGACTTTCTATATTGGTCTCAATATTCATACTAGAATGATGGTGGATGCTTCGACAAATGTAGCCCTTCTTTCTAAGTTTTATAATGATGCTTACAAGATTATTGAAAGATTTTCCAACAATAACTATCAATGGCCAACCAAACGAGTAGCTTCAGAAAGACGAGCAGCAGGAGTACATAAAGCTGACACACTTGCTTCTTTAGCAGCACAGGTATCCTCTATGTCTTCTATGCTTAAGAACATAACTATTAATGGTTTCAATGCTAATCTGACAGGTCAGTAATTGAACCAGTTCAAGAATATTTCTTGTGAATACTGTGAAGATGGCCATTTCTTTGAAAATTGCCCATTGAATCAAGAGTCAAATTATTACATGGGAAATTAGAATTGGAATGGTCCGGAATCAAATTTTTACAACTCTTCATGGTAGAATCATCCAATTTCTGTATGGAGTAATCAATGGGTGGACCATAGCGACTTTGTTATGCCATTTAGACCAAATTATCCGTCGAAATATTGTCAACAAGTGTAACAACCCCCACCAACTAAATCTTCAAGTGATCTTGAGAATCTACTAAAGGCATACATAGCGAAAAATGATACCACTTTAAGAAATCTATAGAATAAAATGGGTCAGTTAACCGATGAACTTCGAAATAAACCCCAAGGTATTTGGCCAAGCGACATAGAAAATCCAAAAATTTTGGGCAAAGAACATTGCAAAACAGTCTCTTTGCCAAGTGGAAAGACATTGGAGCCCAATGTTGTTGAGGTTCAAGATGAGCCTGTTCTAGATCAAGACAAAAAGGAAGTTCAACAAAGTGTTGAAACTCCTGTATTACAAAAGTTAGATTCAGTGATCCTTGATAAGGTAAACTCTAAACCAGTTAGTTTTGATTATCTAACACCATTGTCAGATACAAAAAAATTTCTACAAAAGAGTTGTCCGATTAAAGCTAAGATTCCACCATTGCCATATCCTCAACGATTACAGAAGCAGCAACGAGATACTTAGTTGAAAGAAATTTTTGATAACATGGTAACTTTTACTAACATCGATGTCGCTGAATCCCCAGATGTAGTTGAAGACTATTCTGCTATTTCCAAGATGAAATTGATGGCTTCTACATAGTTAGAGCTCAATTCTATAAATGATCTGTTAAAATGTATTCTGCTAGCGGATTCGCCAAGTAATGATGAAGACGAGGAATGTTTGTCTTTGTTAAAAGCTAAAACGAAGAGATTCACTCAAGAATTTCCACTAGAATCATTAAAGTTATTATCTCGGGAGTACACACAACCACAAGTGTTGATTGAAGAGCCAGCTAAATTGGAACTGAAGATTTTGTCTCCTCATTTGAAATATGACTATTTGGGTCAGTCTTCGACTTTGCCTGTCATTAATTCAGTTGAGTTCACCAAAGATCAAGAAGAAGAGGCACTTGTGATTTTGGAAAGGAACAAGAACGGTACTGGATGGATTATTTCACATATTCGAGTCATAGATTGGAGGATTTGTAGGAATTACAGGAAGTTAAACAAGGCCACCAGGAAAGGTCATTACGAGTTTTTTTCCCTAATAAGATGTTGGAAAATTTTGATGGGAAAGAATATGATTACTTCCTAGATGATTATGGTTGGTATGACAAATGGCCATTTGACACCATCATGGTCAATGACGATCCTAAATAAAATGGAGGGAGTTCTCTTCATTTCTCTATTATTATTTTATATTTTTAGTTTTTTTTCTTCATTTGAATAAAATGGTAGACTTAGATAAAATTTTCTTTAGTTAATTACATTAATTAAAACTCTATCTAGAGATTGGGACTTAAGCGGGACCATCCGTGACCCCTCCAGTCTTTCTTGGGAGTTTAATTTAATGTAATTTTTCAGAAAAATATTTTTCTAAATAGCCCAAAGAATTTAAGTATATGTTTTGTTAAATAAAGGGTCAACTTTTAACCCAAGCACTAGTTTCTTTGAGTTTTTTTTTTAGTTTAATTTCAGTATAGGAGCCTACAATCCAAAAAGGAGCTACCATTAGGCTTAAGACACTACTGAGAAGGGAAATATTCAACCCTTTTCCACAAAAACCTGCAGCTCTTACCTTGCTCTACCACCACTCCCAAGTAGCCCAAAAGTGCATCTCACTTAACCCCTTAATGTTGTAGCCCTTAACTACCCGAATCACCACTCCCAAACACCTTCATTCGAAGTCACCAACTACTGCACCTAAACTATCCTTAAAACTGCCACCCTCTTCAACTCTAAACCTTACCCTCAACTACTCACCCACTTGCTGAAATTACCCTTAACAAATTTCCTAAGTTTGACGCTGAGAGTCCATTTATTTAGCACCATTCCACGAAGTGAACAATTTGGTATAATGGCTATGCTGTAACACATGTAGTTGCAGTAACAAGATTACTAGAGATACTCAATAATATGGGATGACTCAATCAGAGATGCATTTAAAATATATATTTCATACCCCGTTTATTTTTGTGCATGAATTTCTAGATTTTATACTTGAACCATGGACTCCAATGTCGAGGAATGAAAAGATAAGTCAGATTCTAAGGGATATGCAAATAAATAAAAAAGGGGGGATCTTTACTTTATTTCATTTTCTTTCTTAGGTTATTTAATGTTTTAGGATTAGGTTCTATTATGATTTTTATTTTTTGCATAATAAAACAATATGTGAAAATCATAAATAAAAATGAACAAGTTGCAAAGTATAAAGTGTGGCAATAGGTATATACATGTCTAGGATTGGATCTAGAGAGAGCTTGGTACTTGAGTAATTAATTTGACTCACCTCTTCTTTTCTAAAATTCTACTTGGTGTATAGTATCTATTTGTAACACTCCTAACCCGTAACTGTCGTCGGAATAGGTTAAGAGGCATTACAAGACTCACAACTCAGGTCTGAACAATCACAACAAAAAAAATCTTCTCAATTCAATAAAATTTAGATCATTCATATTTAACACAAACTTTAAACAATCATACGAGGTCTAAATCATATATTTTCAAGACTAATTCGATAACATAAAGAAGTTTCAGAACTTAGAAAAATTTTCAACTTTTAAAAGGTCACACGCCCATGTGAACAGGCCGTATGCCTTACACGGCCTTAGACATGCCCGTGTGTCTAAGACGTGGCAAAACAGGGCATGCATACTGACTTGACCACACGGCCACAAGACACACCCGTGTGACTTGGCCGTAGTCGAGCCTGACTTGGGACACAAGGCTAATCATACGCCCGTGTGTCTAGTTCGTACTTGAACCTGACTTACAATTGTACGGTACCCCAGGGGACACACGGCCGTGCAATATAGTCATGTGTTGTACACGACTGAGACACACGCCCATGTCTTTGCCCGTGTGGACGAAAATAGGCCATTTGAATGAGCCAAATTGGCACTCCAATTTGGGTCAACCTATAAGCAAAGAAACAAGCCTATATACACAACCAATTCCTCCAATTTTTAGATCAAAACACACATCATTCATACTATAACATTATCAACTATTTACACTTATCAACCTTACTAATTAATATCAAAACATACCAAATTTAACATTGGCATCACATATCTTATACCAAAACCATAACTTATCCACAACCATACTAAGCCATATCACATGGCTATTTATATACATTACAAAACATAATCTCACAACTACTAACCTATACATGCCATACTTTAAAATATATATTTTTAAAGTACCAAAAATAAGGTTCGATAGTGCAGTGACAATCCTCGACGATTCCCAAGCTTACAGTAGGTTCGATATCTATAAAACAATGCAAACACACACAAAGTAAGCTTTCAACTGCTTAGTAAGTTCGTACCAAAAATCATCAATAGTATATAAAATATAAACATCAACCCATATGTAATTTCCCGAATTAGGGCCTAATCAGAATAGTAGTTTCGTGACCACAAATCTGAGATAGAAATAATTATTTTATAATTATTTTGAGGTTGATGATATGATTGCATAATTGTGTGAAGATTTCGTGAAGAAATTTTTGGCATAACAAGTTTAATTTAAAGTTAGGGACTAAATCGAATAAATTGCAAAACTTGCATTCTAGAAGTTTTTAGTATGAAATTGTTTTGAAATATTAATTAGGAGGTCTTAAATAGCAATTTTACCAATTTTAAGTTCATGGGCAAAATTAGGACATGGAAGGAATTTTTGAAAGTTTAGTAAGGAGGGGCATTTTGGTCATTTGGATATTAAATGAAATAAAATGGGAAAAATAACACAAAATGATCATCTTCTTCATTTAGTTGTTGTCGAATTTTGCTCTCACCACAGCTAGGGTTTCTTCAACTTTCAAGCTTCATATTAAGTGATTCTAAGCCCCGTTTTTAATGATTTTTACGTTTTTGAGATCCCGGTAACTCGACAAAGCTTATGCTAGCAATAACTTAACCTAAGGTTTATATTTGGAAAAATACCCATAGGTAAAGTTTGTGTATTTTGATGTTATATGATAGAATATGAGGTTTTAAATTATGTTAGACAACTTTTACAACTCGATTTTAAGCAAAAACGAGTAAAAGGGCTTAATCGATAAAAATACCTAATAGTCACAAGTACATGTTAGAGTGAGAATTTGATGTTGCCATAGAAGAGAAAAGTGATCAGCATGTTATAAAACATAAGAATAAGGAATAAAGTTTAATCCCGAGCCTAGGGGAAAAAGTGTAAATATGCAAAAGTTTAGGGGTACAATTGTAATTTTGCCAAAATTTGAATTAAGGATTAATTTGATAATGTGAGTATTAAATAAGCTAAATGTGTTATTTTAGATCAAGAAAGACGTGGAATCGACCCCAATCGAGGAAAAGAAAAGATTGTGGACTAAATTGCAAAATCTTTGTATTTTGGTACCAAGGTAAGTTCATGTGTAAATAATGTAGCATAATTGTTATTTTTAAGCCATTGATGTTAATTATATGATATGCTGATTTTTATTATGAAATATATGCTTTGTGGTTAATTTCGAATAAAATGCAAATTATGTGAGCTACTTGTTAAATATAAATTGTTACCAAGTATTGGTTTCGGCATTCTACGGAAGACAGCAAGGATATGTGTTCAAGGAAAATCCCGTTTGAACCTTAGGAATAGATTAGGATACAAGTGACATGTCACTAGGATGGTTGAGCATCCGAACTCGTTGAGTTGAGTCCGAGTTCACTTATGGATGCGAATGTCCGAACTCGTTGAGTTGAGTCCGAGTTCGTGAGATGTAACTATGCATCCGAGCTCGTTGAGTTGAGTCTGAGTTCACTTATGGATGCGAACACCCGAGCTCGTTGAGTTGAGTCTGAGTTCGCTTATGGGCTGGTTACATGATTGCTTGATTGCATATGTGGCACTTATGTGCAAGTTATCCATGTATTCGAATTATATTCCGATGTGTTCATCGGGTAAGATTCTACTCAAATAGAGGAATACTCGAGATGAAAAGAGGCGTATTGGTAGTGTTGTGAAATGGATACTTTGGACAGGTATGTACTTAACCCTCGGGTTGAGTATTGATACAACAACGATAAGGTAATAAGATGATGAAAAATGATTAGAAATGTGATATATGTTTTGGTGATACCATGCTAATGTTGATTGGTATGATTGTTTGTTATGTTACTTATTATTTGCATATGAACTTACTAAGCATTTATGCTTACTCCTTTCTTCTTACTCATTGTAGTTTTGGACAAGCCAGCTCAGGAGTCGGGATAGATCGAAGGCTCGGTCACACTATCTGGAAGACTTTTTGGTAAATGGCTTGTAAAATTTAAGTATGGCATGTATATCAATATACCTATTTTGTGCAAATGATCTTATGATACGATGAAGGATTGGCTGAAAAAATGCTTCATAATGATAAGTTATGGAAATGGTTAGTTTAGATTATGTTTAATGTTATGGAAGGTTAATAGGTTATCTAGTTCATGAAAACTCATAAAAAGAATGAAATTTGCCATAAACAGAACATTGCAGCAACACTGGTGTGAGTTTGAAAATTTACTAAAAATCGTAGAAATAGAATTTGGTGATGGATTAAATATGAAATTGAAGCTTAATATGTCTAGTTTCACATAAAACAAACTAAACAGGTAAAGAAATTATATGTTAGAAGATATTTGAATTTTAGTGAAATAGGGTCAGAGCAATTTCTGGATCCCCTGTTCCAACTTTAGAAATTCACCATAAATTTTACAAATGTAATTAGGTGTTTTATTTTATATTATCAGAATCCTTATTGAGTCTAGTTTCAGGAGAAACAAACCACATAGTCATATGAATTTTGTACAGAGAGAAATGTGGTTTGTAGTAAATAGAGGTCAGTCTAGTCAAGTCCTGAAACAGGGGTAACTTTAACTAATAAACTGTACTAATTGGCCCAACCAAAAATTCTATAAAAAATTAGTAAATAGTTATATGAGTCTAGATTCAGGGAAAATTTATGGATCTTGATTTTGAGTTTCGTAACTCGAGATATGATTTTTCTTAAAACTGTGACGCAAGTAGCTGGAAAGCTGTGAATGTAGAAAGAAATGATCCAAAGTTCTTAAAATGTTAAATTAAGTTTAGTAACCCCTCATACTCGACTCCGGCGATGGTCTCGGGCATGGGGGCATTACATTTAGTGGTATCAGAGCAGGTTTAGTCGGTTCTCGGACTACGTGTTGTATGTACAGATTTTGCTATACATGCCATATGTATAAATTGTGATAGTGTGACGACTTCTGACCTTTTTAAATGATTTTTTTATAGTAAATGGATCCCGATCCAGTGTGGCGAATGAAGTAGAGAGTAATGCGCCATGACTCCACTGAAGGAGCAAAGGTTGACTGAAAATCCACCTCCTACTGTTGGTCGTGAGGAGGAGAAAGGAATCGGAAAGCCTTTCTCCAAATGATGAGTGCATGGTACACCGAGTTCGTTCAGACGAACCCAAATGTACAACCTCCCCACCTCCCCAATTCCTCAACCTGCACCCTCGATGCCTCGGGGTGTGGATATGATAAAATTTCACGAACTCCAGTTGATGTAATCCGCAAGCAAGGGTCAAGAATTCAAGGCAAATATTGATGATGATGCCGAGAAAGCAGAGTTCTAGCTTGAAAATTCTATCTGAGTATTTGATGTATTATCTTGTACACCTGAAGAATGTTTGAAATGCGCTTTATCTTTATTGAGGGATTCAGCCTATAATTGGTGGAAGACTTTGATTTCGGTGGTACCGAAAGAGAGAGTAACCTGAGAATTCTTTCAAGAAGAGTTTCGAAAGAAATATATTAGTGAAAGATTTATTGATCAGAAACGTAAAGAATTTCTTGAGCTGAAGCAAGGTAATATGACGGTTACAGAATATGAAAGAGAGTTTGTTCGATTAAGTAAGTATGCCAGAGAGTATGTTCCTAAAGAGGCCAAGATGTGCCGACGATTTGAAGACGGGCTTAACGAAGATATCAAGGTATTTGTTGGAATTCTTGAATTAAAAGAAATGGTAGTACTAGTTGATCGAGCTTGCAAGGCTGAAGAACTACTTAAAGAGAAGAAAAAGGTAGAGGCTGAGACTAGAAATTGGAAGAAAAGACCGACGAGCAGTTCATTTTCATAGCAACCCGGAAAGTCAAGAAATATGAATCCTCGTTCCCAAGTTTCTGCTGGGCAATCATATGGGAATTATAAAAAGCAAAATGTGGGTCCTAAGTCCCAGACTACTTTGGCGGCAAAGTAGGGGAACTCGAGATTTGTTAAACCCGAATGCCAGCAGTGTGGTAGAAATCATTTTGGTCCGTGCAGAGCAAATGAATGTTTTCGATGTGGTTCTCCGGATCATTTTATTAGAGACTGCCCAGAGAGAGCTGAAAAAGAAAAATTTCAGTATACAAAAACAAGTGGTGTGGATTCGAGAGGAAGATATCCAAGAAAAGCTGGGAGTGAAGCAAGCACTAGAAATGTAGCCAGGGATGCACCAGTTAGACCTGAAGGAAGGGCTCCGGCTAGAACTTATGCTATTAAAGCGCGCGAAGATGCTTCCTCACCTGATGTGATTACCGGTACATTTTCTCTCTATAATGTTAATGTTATTGCTTTGATTGATCCCGATTCTACTCATTCATATGTGTGCATGAAACTGGTGTCTAGTATGAATATACCTGTTGAGAACACAGAATTTATGATTAGAGTGTCGAATCCGTTAGGAAAATGTGTGACTGTTGATAAAGTATGTAAGGAATGTCCTTTAATGATTCGGGGTCATTACTTTCCGGCCGACTTGATGTTGTTGTCGTTTGATGAGTTTGATGTTATTTTGGGTATGGATTGGTTGACATTGCATGATACTATAATAAATTGCAAAGAAAAGGTTATAGAATTAAAGTGTGGAAATGGTGAAACTCTGCGGGTTGAATCAGATAAATCAGAGGCATTGCCTAGTGTGATTTCTTCAATGTCGGCTCAAAGATATTTGAGAAATGGTTATGAAGCTTATTTGGCGTATGTAATTAATATAAAAGAAGTTGAAAAGAAAGTTGAATCAGTGCCGGTTGTGTGTGAATTTGCGGACGTATTTCCAGAAGAATTGTCGGGTTTGCCTCCAGTCAGGGAAGTAGAATTTGGTATTGATTTGATACCGGGAACAACTCCGATTTCAATTGCTCCATATGGAATGGCACCAGCAGAGTTAAAGGAATTAAAGTCGCAATTGCAAGAGTTGACTGATAAAGGTTTTGTGAGACCGAGTTTTTCACCTTGGGGTGCTCCCGTGTTATTTGTGAAAAAGAAGGATGGTTCTATGAGGTTGCGTGTTGATTATCAGCAGTTAAACAAGGTGACAATCAAAAACAAGTATCCGTTGCCAAGAATTGATGATTTGTTTGATCAGCTAAAAGAAGAGACATGGTTTTCAAAGATTGACTTGAGATCTGGATATTACCAACTGCGGGTAAAAGAGTCGGATGTGCCTAAAACTGCTTTTAGAATAAGGTATGGTCATTATGAATTTTTAGTTATGCCATTCGGGTTGACAAATGCTCCTGCTGTATTTTTGGATTTAATGAATCGCATATTTCAACCATACTTGGACAAATTTGTTGTGGTGTTTATAGATGATATTTTAATTTATTCAAAAGATGAGACAGAGCATGCTGAGCATTTGATGATAGTTTTGCAAACTTTGAGAGATAAGCAGCTGTATGCTAAGTTTAGTAAAAGTGAATTTTGGCTCCGGGAAGTTGAATTTTTGGGTCATATTGTTTCAGGTGATGGTATACGGGTTGATCCTAGTAAAATTTCAACCATTGTTGATTGGAAACCACCGAAAAATGTAACTGAAGTTAGAAGTTTCTTGGGGCTAGCTGGGTATTATTAGCGGTTTGTAAATGGATTTTCTATAATTGTTGCTCCTATAACTAGACTACTCCGAAAGGATGTTAAATTTGAATGGACGGAAGAATGTCAACAGAGTTTTGAAGAATTGAAGAAGTTATTAACAGAGGCACCAGTGTTAGTACAGCCCAAATCAGGTAAAGAATTTGTGGTGTATAGTGATGCTTCTCTAAATGGTTTGGGGTGTGTGCTCATGTAAGAAGGAAAAGTGGTGGCTTATGTTTCGAGGTAGTTAAAACCTCATGAGAGGAATTATCCTACTCACGATTTGGAATTGGTTGCGGTGGTGTTTGCTTTAAAAATTTGGCGACATTATTTGTATGGTGAAAAGTGCCGGGTATATACTGACCATAAAAGTCTTAAGTACTTGATGTCACAAAAAGACTTGAATTTGAGACAGCGAAGATGGTTGGAGTTATTGAAAGATTACGAGCTTGTTATTGATTATCATCCGGGAAAAGCGAATGTGGTTGCCGATGCTTTAAACAGAAAGTTGTTGTTTGCTTTAAGAGTTATGAACACTGAGTTGAAAATGTCAGATGATGGTTCGATTCTAGCAGAGTTAAGAACAAAACTGATGTTTTTACAAGAGATTTTTGAAGCTCAGAAAGATGATCAAGATTTGCAGGCCAAGAGAAAGCAGTGTGAAGTTGATATAGAGTCAGATTTCAGAATCGGTTCTGATGGGTGCTTAATGTTTAATGATCAGATTTGTGTACCAAAGAATGAGGAATTGATTCAAAAGATCCTACAGGAAGTACATAGTAGTTGTTTCTCGATTCATCCAGGTAGTACGAAAATGTATAATGACTTGAAGAAAATGTATTGGTGGAATGGAATGAAAAAGGATATATCAGAATTTGTGTCCAAATGCTTAATTTGTCAACAGGTGAAAGCTGAACACCAAGTGCCTTCGGGATTACTTCAGCCTATTATGGTTCTTGAATGGAAATGGGATTGGATTACTATGGATTTTGTTTTAGGGTTGCCATTGACTCCAGTAAAGAAAGATGCCGTCTGGGTAATAGTTGACAGATTAACTAAGTCGACTCATTTTATCCCGGTACGTACGGATTATTCTCTTAACAAGTTGGCTGAACTGTATGTTAGAGAAATTGTTAGATTACATGGAATACCATTGTCGATTATTTCAGATAGAGATCCAAGGTTTACCTCGCGATTTTGGCAAAAGTTACAAGACGCGTTAGGTACGAAGTTAAATTTCAGTACTGCTTTTCATCCACAAACTGATGGGCAATCAGAGAGAGTAATTCAGATTCTTGAAGATATGCTCAGATGTTATGTATTGGAATTTCAAGGAAATTGGGAAAAATATTTACCGTTGGTAGAATTTGCTTACAATAATAGTTATCAGACGAGCTTGAAAATGGCACCTTATGAATCATTGTATGGTCGTAAATGTCGAACGCCATTGTATTGGACTGAACTCAAGGAAAATCAGATTTATGGAGTTGATCTAATAAAAGAAACCGAAGAAAAAGTAAAGGTAATTCGAAATTGTTTGAAAGCTACTTCAGATAGACAGAAATCTTATGCAGATTTAAAACGAAAGGACATTGAATTTCAAGTTGGTGATAAAGTATTTTTAAAGGTGTCTCCGTGAAGAAAGTTCTTAGATTTGGATGGAAGGGCAAATTAAGTCCGCGTTTTATTGGGCCGTATGAAATAATTGAAAAAGTTGGACCGGTAGCATATCGGCTAGCTTTACCACCTGAATTAGAGAAGATTCATGATGTGTTCCATGTATCTATGTTACGCCGGTATCGTTCAGATCCTTCACATGTGGTTTCACCGACAGAAATTGAACTACAACTAGATATGACCTATGAAGAAGAACCAATTAAGATTTTAGCTCGAGAGATCAAACAACTAAGGAATAAAAATATTGCACTTGTGAAGGTGTTATGGCAAAAGCATGGAGTAGAAGAAGCTACATGGGAATCCGAAGAAAATATGAGAAATCAATACCCACATCACATTTCTGAGTAAGATTTTCGAGGACGAAAATCCTTAAAGGGGGGAGAGTTGTAATATCCCGAATTAGGGCCTAATCGGAATAGTGGTTTCGTGACCACAAATCCAAGATAGAAATAATTATTTTATAATTATTTTGAGGTTTATGATATGATTGCATAATTGTGTGAAGATTTTGTGAAGAAATTTTTTGCATAACGAGTTTAATTTAAAGTTAGGGACTAAATCGAATAAATTGTAAAACTTGCATTCTAGAAGTTTTTAGTATGAAATTGTTTTGAAATATTAATTAGGAGGTCTTCAATAGCAATTTTACCAATTTTAAGTTCATGGGCAAAATTAGGACATGGAAGGAATTTTTGAAAGTTTAGTAAGGAGGGACATTTTGGTCATTTGGATATTAAATGAAATAAAACGGGAAAAATAACACAAAATGATCATCTTCTTCATTTAGTTGCTGCCGAATTTTGCTCTCACCATAGCTAGGGTTACTTCAACTTTCAAGCTTCATAGTAAGTGATTCTAAGCCCCGTTTTTAATGATTTTTACGTTTTTGAGTTCCCCGTAACTCGACAAAGCTTATGCTAGCAATAACTTAACCTAGGGTTTATATTTGGAAAAATACCCATAGGTGCAATTTGTGTATTTTGATGTTTTATGATAGAATATGAGGTTTTAAATTATGTTAGACAACTTGTACTACTCGATTTTAAGCAAAAACAAGTAAAAGGGCTTAATCGGTAAAAATAACTAATAGTCACAAGTACATGTTAGAGTGAGAATTTGATGTTGCCATAGAAGAGAAAAGTGATCAGCATGTTATAAAACATAAGAATAAGGAATAAAGTTTAATCCCTAGCTTAGGGGCAAAAGTGTAAATATGCAAAAGTTTAGGGGTAAAATTGTAATTTTGCCAAAATTTGAATTAAGGATTAATTTGATAATGTGAGTATTAAATAAGCTAAATGTGTTATTTTAGATCAAAAAAGACGTGGAATCGACCCCAATCGAGGAAAAGAAAAGATTGTGGACTAAATTGCAAAATCTTTGTATTTTGGTACCAAGGTAAGTTCATGTGTAAATAATGTAGCATAATTGTTATTTTTAAGCCATTGATGTTAATTATATGATATGCTGATTTTTATTATGAAATATATGATTTGTGGTTAATTTCGAATAAAATGCAAATTATGTGAGCTACTTGTTAAATATAAATTGTTACCGAGTATTGGTTACGGCATTCTACGGAAGACAGCAGGGATATGTGTTCGAGGAAAATCTCGTTTGAACCTTAGGAATAGATTAGGATACAAGTGACATGTCACTAGGATGGTTGAGCATCCGAACTCGTTGAGTTGAGTCCGAGTTCACTTATGGATGCGATTGTCCGAACTCGTTGAGTTGAGTCCGAGTTCGTGAGATGTAACTATGCATCCGAGCTCGTTGAGTTGAGTCCGAGTTCACTTATGGATGCGAACGCCCAAGCTCGTTGAGTTGAGTCCGATTTCACTTATGGGCGGGTTACATGATTGCTTGATTGCATATGTGACACTTATGTGCAAGTTATCCATGTATCCGAATTATATTCCGATGTGTTCATCGGGTAAGATTCTACTCAAATAGAGGAATACTCGAGATGAAAAGAGGCGTATTGGTAGTGTTGTGAAATGGATACTTTGGACAGGTATGTACTTAACCCTCGGGTTGAGTATTGATACAACAACGATAAGGTAATAAGATGATGAAAAATGATTAGAAATGTGATATATGTTTTGGTGATACCATGCTAATGTTGATTGGTATGATTGTTTGTTATGTTACTTATTATTTGCATATGAACTTACTAAGCATTTATGCTTACTCCCTTCTTCTTACTCATTGTAGTTTTGGACAAGCCAGCTCAGGAGTCGGGATAGGTCGAAGGCTCGGTCACACTATCTGGAAGACTTTTTGGTAAATGGCTTGTAAAATTTAAGTATGGCATGTATAGCAATATACCTATTTTGTGTAAATGATCTTATGACACGATGAAGAATTGGTTGAGAAAATGCTTGATAATGATAAGTTATGGAAATGGTTAGTTTAAATTATGTTTAATGTTACGGAAGGTTAATAGGTTATCTAGTTCATGAAAACTCATAAAAAGAATGAAATTTGCCATAAACAGAACATTGCAGCAACACTGATGTGAGTTTGAAAATTTACTAAAAATCGTAGAAATCGAATTTGGTGATGGATTAAATATGAAATTGAAGCTTAATATGTCTAGTTTCATATAAAACAAACTAAACAGGTAAAGAAATTATATGTTAGAAGATATTTGAATTTTAGTGAAACAGGTCAGAGCAATTTCTGGATCCCCTGTTCCAACTTTAGAAATTCACCATAAATTTTACAGATGTAAATAGGTGTTGTATTTTATATTCTCAGAATTGTTATTGAGCCTAGTTTCAGGAAAAACAAATCTCATAGTCATATGAATTTTTTACAGAGAGAAATGTGGTTCGTAGTAAACAGAAGGCAGTCCAGTCAAGTCCTGAAATAGGGGTAACTTTAACTAATAAACTGTACTAATTGGCCCAACCAAAAATTCTAGAAAAAAATTAGTAAATAGGTATATGAGTCTAGATTCAGGAAAAGTTTACGGATATTGATTTCGAGTTTCGTAACTCGAGATATAATTTTTCTTGTAACTATGATGCAAGTAGCTGGAAAGCTGTGAATGTAGAAAGAAATGATCCAAAGTTCTTAAAATGTTAAATTAAGTTTAGTAACCCCTCATACTCGACTCCGGCGACGGTCTCGGGCGTGGGGGCGTTACACCATAAGTGCTTTTATGTTCTCAAGTCATCTATCAATTCTATGCCAATACAAATCTTATGATCATACTAATTCAATGAACTTCACATACATAATATCATCTACCACATAGGTTGTAACACCCCATACCCGTACCCGAGACCAGGACCGGATACGAGGCGTTATCAGACATGTACTCGAACATTTTCGAGAAAAAACGGGTTATAAAATTTCATTCCAATATAAAACAAATCAAATTTCATCTTAATGTTCCTATTATGGGTCTACGAGGCCCTAAACACACATTGAAAATGATCTGGGACTAAATCGAGAACTTACAAAAGTTCATAAAAAAATTTCTAGGTAAAGCCTCACACGACCGTGTGAAGGCAATGCACATGCCCGTGTGAAGGCAATGCGCACGCCCGTGTGCTTTGGGACACGCCCGTGTCCCCTACCCATGTGGAATTAATTGAATTTCTTTTCTATTTCAAACCTACATGGGTTTTCACATGGCCAAGCACATGCCTATGTACTTGGCCCGTGTCCTTCACACGGCCTAGACACGCCTGTGTTGTCACCTGTGTCAAAAAACTCGAGCATTCTATTTATGACGTCAGCATGCATTTAGGGGCACATGGCCAAGACACACGCCTATGTACTAGGCCGTGCCCTCCACACAATTGAGACACAGGACCATGTCTCTACCCGTGTGTTTACTAGCATGCATTCTGACTTCAAAATTTTGGGTGTAGGGGACACACGGCCATACCACACGCCCATGGGGCAATCTGCGTGTCACACACGGCCTAGACACAGGCCTGTGTGTCTACTCGTGTGGACCTTATTAGCCTATTTTCCAAGCCTTTGGTCACCCTGTATCATCTATTCTCACTTATAGGTTTCTAGAATACATAACAGGGCCTGATTATATACTTAAATGACCTCGATAAACCTCATTGCATGTAAACCTCATTTCATTGGTTTTACACATGCTAGGCAATTTCCCTTGTATTAAGGATTTCTATACCTTATAACACTTTTAAGATTGGCTCATTATTATAACTCATTGCCAATTATGGCCAAGTCATCCCATGTAATTTGGTTACATTACTTAAGTCTAATAGTGATATGCCGCATTTAAATATCACAAGAACATTTAGACATAAACATGCACAAATTTGTACATCCTAACCTACATCATAATGAGCCATTTCCCATGGCCATATACAAATGAATATGTATACCTTTACATGCCTTCATTTTGCCCAATCAAATGACACATATAAAAAAATAAACAAAAGCTCTATACATGCCATTGAACAAAATAAAAGTGTCTATATACCAAAGTTGGACTACTTGATAGTGTGTTGATTCTCGAACTGTCTTCCAATCTTTACGAGTCCTCGAGCTCTGTAAGATTGGAAAAAGAGAGGGGTAAGTATTTACATGCTTAGTAAGCCCGAATAACTGGAAAGTGAACTTACCGATTAATTAGCATACAACCATATTAGGCAATAAAACAAACAAGAATGGAATGATTTCCCTATCACATGCACTAAATCAACAAGTTAGTCACATAACATTGCACGATGTAATTAATCTTAGATGAGCTCATCATTCAACATTTCCATTTATACATATCTCATATTATCCCGTTAAGTTCCTCAGAAATCTCGATGGATTATCCATTTATCGTCAAGTCATAAGAGCGATCATTTCATGTATGCACTCCCGTGAACCTCACATCTTACAGCGGGATTACCAGTCCATGCTAAATCCCCTGTAATATAAATTCATAAGGTGATGTCGGGATTACCAGTCCAGGCTAACTCCCTTATAGCGACAAACACCCTTAATGAGCTCCGATCTGAATTACCTGTCCAAGCTAAATTCAGACCCTAATCGGATTACCCGTCCGGGCTAGATCCACAATGCACACATATTCCTCGAGAGGCTCGATCACTCAAGGAACACCCGTCCAGGCTAGATCCTATTTATATTTGAGATCAATAGATTACCCATCCGGGCTAAATCTTTTCTGCAACACATGCAGGATCTCAAGTCACATGTAAATCATGGTTTATCCATCGAATTTCCCTTTTTAACCTCAACTGGGACATTTATCAACATGTCATTATTCAGAATGCATTTCATGGATTTTCATGCCATCATCAAATGCAATTATCATACATTCATAAATCATGCAATTAGGCATATTATGAGTTTACTTTAGGTTTTCCGAACTTACCTGGTACTCGTTTTGGTTTCGCATTTCGGTTATTCCGAAACCTTTTGTTTTCCTCGATCGACCTTCGAATTTTTTTCTTCGGGGTCTATAACAAAAAAAATGAATCACCAATATCTCACATTATATTTTAGCTCCAAACAAAATGATCGTTTTACCCCTAACCTTTCACATTATTTACGATTTAGTCCCTATGCTCGTATAATGAAATGCATGAAGTTTCCACATTATGCAAGCCTAGCCAAATGTTTTTCCCTCTTATGGCAGCCCACATTTTGCCATTATTTCTCACCTTTCTACCCATTTTTACAACTTTTACAAAATGGTCCCTAAGCAATTTCCATGAAAAATCACTTGGTAAAAGTTGTTTACCATCCTTTAAACTCTTATATTCCTCCATAAGCCATTAAAATACAAGTGACTCATGCATGGGTAAATTTGTAAACATGAACCTTAGAATGAAATATGGGTAGAAATAGAGAGAGTAAGTTATCAGGATTTCAAAAATATAAAGAATATTAAAAACGGTGCTTGGGAGCACTTACTATTGAGCTTGAAAATATTGAAAACCCTAGCTATGGAGAGCTTAAGATTTTCGGCTGGATGAAGGAGAAGAATGACTGATTTTTGGCTTATTTTTCCCATTTTATTTCATTAATTAGCCAAATGACCAAAATGCCCTTAGGCCCTTTCTTGCAAATTTTACCCATACATGCCTATTTTTGTCCAAAACCTTAAAAACTGGGCAAATTGCTCTTTAAGACCTTCTAAATAATAATCTAAAACAATTTCATACAAATTGCTTCTAGAATCCAAGTTTTCCAATTTATTCAATTTGGTCCTTATTTTCCAATTGGACACCTTACTCATAGAATTTCTTCATGAAACTTTAACACATGCATATTCTCATAATCTAGACCTCATAATAATCATAAAATAAATATTTCAACGTCAGATTGGTGGTCCCAAAACCACTGTTCTGACTAGGACCTATTTTGGGATGTTACATTTCTCCCCTTAGGGACTTTCGTCCTCGAAAGTCTTACCAGTAAACAGGTTTGGATATTGTCTTCTCATGGTTTCTTCCAGTTCCATGTGGCTTCTTCCACTCCGTGTCTATACCATAGAACTTTTACCAAGGCCACATCTTTATTCCTCAGCTGTTTAACCTCACAAGCTAAAATCTTGACCGGTTCTACCCCATAGGTCATGTCCGGTCTAATTTCAATCTCCATCGATGAAATCACATTAGAGGGGTCTGATCGATATCACCTTAACATAGACACATGAAACACATGGTGAATCTTTTGTAATTCTCGTGGTAGTACCAAACGATAGGCTAATGGTCCAACTTTTTCAGTGATCTCGTATGGTCCGATAAATCGCGGACTCAGTTTGCCTTTCCGGCCAAATCTTAATACCTTTTTCCATGGAGATACTTTCAAGAATACTCTATCTCCGACTTGAAATTCAATCTCTTTTCTTTTCAGATCAGCATAGGACTTTTGTCCGCTTTTAAGCAGTCATGTATCATTTTAACCTTTTTTTCAGTTTCCTTGATCAGATCAACTCCGTGAATCTGACTTTCTTTGAGTTCTGTCCAATACAATGGAGTTCGGCACTTTCTGCCATACAAAGCTTCATAAGGTGCCATCTTCAAACTCATTTGGAAACTGTTATTCTAGGCAAACTCTATCAATGGTAGATAATTTTCCCAATTGCCTTGAAATTCAAGGATGCAACATCGCAACATATCCTCAAGAATCTAAATCATTTGCTCAGATTGACCATCAGTCTGTGGGTGAAAAGTAGTACTAAAACTCAATTTTGTACCTAAGCTTCTTGTAACTTCTTCCAGAATCTCGAAGTGAATCTCGAGTCTCTGTCTGAAGTAATCGATAGCAGTACCCCGTGTAATCTCACAATCTCAGATATATAAAAGTCGACCAACTTATCAAGTGAATAATATATCTTAACTGGAATAAAATGAGTTGAATTTGTCAACTTATCAATCACAACCCATATAGCATCTTTCTTTTTCGGGGTTAATGGTAGTCCTGTCGCGAAGTCTATAGTAATCCTGTCCCATTTCCATTCGAGGACCATTACAGGCTATAATAAACCCGAAGGTACTTGATGTTTAGCTTTGACTTGCTGGCATATCAGAAATTTCGATACAAATTCGGAGATGTCTCTCTTCATGCTGTTCCAGCAGTACATTTTCTTCAAATCATAATACATCTTGGTACTTCCCGGATGAATAGATAAACGGCTATCATGAGCTTCTTGCAAGATTTTTTGAATAATTTCATCATCTTTGGGTACACAAACTCTATCTCTGAACATCAAACATCCATTACGACTGATATGAAAATCTGATTCGATACCCGACTCACATTGAATTCTTTTAGATCGCAGGTCACTATCATTAATCTGGGCATCATAAATTTCCTGAAGAAATATCTGCCTAGCCTCTAACTCTGCCAAGGCTGAACCATCATTAAACAATGCCAATCAAGCATTCATGGCCCTCAATACAAACACAGATTTTCTGCTTAACGTATCGGTGACCATATTCGCCTATCCCGGGTGGTAATCGATGATCAGCTCATAGTCTTTAATTAATTCTAACCATCTCCACTGTCTCAAATTCAATTCTTTTTGAGTCATCAAATACTTCAAACTCTTGTGGTCTGTGAATATATGACAAGTCTCACCATATAAATAATGCCTCCAAATTTTCAAGGCAAAAACAATGGCGGTAAGCTCTAAGTCGTGCGTCGGGTAATTCTTCTCGTGTGGCTTCAACTGCCATGAAGCATAGGCTATCACCTTACCATCTTGCATAAGTACACAACCTAGTCCATTTAATGACGCATCGCTGTAGACCACAAACTCTTTTCTCGACTCGGGTAATACTAGAACTGGAGCTTCAGTCAGCAATGTCTTCAACTTCTCAAAACTCTGCTGACACTTTTCTGACCATTCGAACTGAATGTCTTTCTGTAGCAATCTCGTCATTGGAGTCGCTGTCATGGAGAATCCTTTCATAGATCTTTGATAGTAACTAGCTAAACCCAAAAAGCTTCTAACCTCGGTTACATTTTTAGGCGGTTTCCAATCAACAATAGCAGATATCTTACTTGGACCAAGTCGGATGCCATCACCTGAAACAATGTAACCCAAAAGCCCTACCTCATGGAGCCAAAACTCACTCTTGCTAAACTTAGCATACAATTGTTTTTCCTATAGAGTCTGCAACACAGTCCTCAGATACTTCGTATGCTTTGTCTCATCCTTGGAATAAATCAAAATGTCGTCAATGAACACAATGACAAACTTGTCCAAGTATGGTCGAAATATCCTATTCATTATGTCCATAAACACGGCCGGTGCATTCGTCAACCCAAACGGCATGACAAGAAATTCATAATGGCCATACCTCGATCTGAAAGTTGTCTTAGGCACGTCTAATTCCTTAACTCGCAACTGATAGTAGCCAGATCTCAGACCTATCTTAGAGAATACAGTGGCTCCCCTCAACTGGTCGAACAAATCATCGATCCTTGGCAAAGGATACTTATTCTTGATAGTTACCTTGTTCAATTGCCGATAATATATACATAGCCTCATTGAACCATCTTTCTTCTTCACATATAATACTGGAGCACCCCAAGGCGAAAAACTTGGCCTTGCAAAACCTTTATCTTTCAACTCTTGCAACTGTGCTTTTAACTCTTTTAGTTCGGTTGTGGCCATCCTGTACGGAGCAATAGAAATAGGAGTTTTTCCTAGCACCAATTCCATACCAAACTCTATCTCTCTATCAGGAGGTAATACGGGTAATTCTTCTGAGAATACGTATGGATATTCACATACTATTGGTACGGACTCAATCTTCAACTCTGTTTCTTTAGTGTTCAATACAAAAGCAAGGTTGACTTCGTACCCTTTTCTCATATATCTTTGAGCAACCATTGATGTAATTACAATCGGCAGTGTATCCAATTCTCTTGATTCAACTCGTAGAATCTCACCACCTGGGCACTTCAATATAATATACTTGCTACCATAGTTTATAATTACATCATGCAGGGCTAACCAATCCATACCAAGTATTACATCAAACTCATCAAATGGGAATAACATAAGGTTAGTCGGAAAACAATAACCCTTAATTGTCAAAGGACAATTCTTACAGACTTTCTCAACCAAGACTGACTTGCCTAATGGGTTCAACACTTTGATAATAAATTCCGTAGGTTCAATAGGTATATTCATACTAGACACCAATCTCATGCAAATGTATGAATGCATTGACCCCGGATCAATTAAGGCAACAACACAAGTATTAAAAAGAGAAAATGGACCTGTGATGACATCAGGAGCAGAGGCTTCCTCTCGAGCGCGTATTGCATACGTTCTTACGGGGGCTCGAGCCTCTGATTTTGCAGCATTTTTAGCCGCAACTTGACTGCCACTTGTACTTCCAGGTTATCTCAGAGGTCTACCTCGTGGAATAGGATTACTTGACTTCAGGGCTAATTCCACCTCTTTATCGATTTGCTCTGGGTAGTATCTGAGGAACTACTCAAGAGAACCACATCTGTAGCATGCACCGCTTCTCATCCGACACTCTCCGAAGTGAAATTTATTACGACTTTTACACTTCGGCTTCTGGCCATCTACACTCCCCACACTATTCACCATTGGGGAAGAAGACTTCTAGTTACGTCGTTCAGAGCTTCTCGCTCTACCCGAATATCCTACCGATGAAGTGGAGCGTTCATGTTGGCCCTTTGACTTCTTTGTGAAAAATGAGAGTGTACTACTGTTGCATCTCTTACTCGAAACTCAAGCTTCTCTCTTAGCTTGCTTCCTTTCATTATTGAGCTCTTCAGCCTTCTTGGCCTGATCAGCTAGTGTAGCAAAATCTCGTATTTCAAGGATCCCAATCAACAGCTTGATTTCCTCATTCAGACCTTCGTCAAAACGTTTACACATTTTTGACTCTGTTTGAACCCACTCAGTCGCATACTAACTTAGCCTTACAAACTCCCTTTCGTATTCCGCTACAGTCTTATTTCCTTGTTTGAGTTCCAGGAACTCCTTTCGCTTCGAGTCTAAGAACCTTTGACTGATGTATTTCTTCTTAAACTCTACTTGGAAAAATTCCCAAGTGATGTTTTCCTTTGGCACCACTGAAGATACAGTTTTCCACCAGTGGTACGCAGTATCCTTTAGAAGAGATACAACACACTTTAAACACACCTCAGATGTACAAGATAACTCATCCAATACTCGTGTAGTGTTCTCGAGCCAGAACTCGATTCTTTCAGCATGAAAATCAATCTTAGCTCTAAGTTCCTCGTCCCCATACTTTCTAAGCTTGCCTACAGCGGCTTTACCAATTCTTACAGGTGCCATACCTCGTGGCACTTTCCCATCAGGTCGGTTAGGGGGCGGGGGAGGTCGTGGTATGTTGGGACGATTTCTCAAATAGTCCCCAAACCACTCGTCCATCATGTTAAAGAAGGTGGCTCTGGCCTCTTCTCGGCCTTCAAACATAGGCCGTCTACTACTACTAGAAGCAGCTCGTTGCACTAAAGTTGGAGCATGGCTCTCGGCTCCCTCGGACTCATCTTGTGCTTGATTGGAAGACATTTACTATATTCAAAAACAATTTAAACAGTTAGGAGATATCACACTATCAACGTTCGTATAATGGCATGTATAGCTGAACTCGATACATTTTACGGTAATCCTAGAACCGACTAAACCGTAGCTCTGATACAACTAAATGTAACACCCCTTACCGTACCCGAGACTGGGACTGGATATAAGGATTTACCAGACATGTACACGAACATTTTTTAGAAATACGAGTTATAAAATTTCATTCCAATATAAAACCAATCAAACTTCATCTTAATGTCCCTATTATGGGTCTACGAAGTCTTAAACACACATTGAAAACGATCCGAGACTAAACCGAGAACTTACAAAAGCTCATAAAAAAATTTCTAGGTAAAGCCTCACACGCCCCTGTGAAGGCAATGCACACGCCCGTGTCCCCTACCCATGTGGAATTAATTGAATTTATTTTCTATTTTGAACCTACAGGGGATTTCACACAGCAAAGCACACGCCCGTGTCCCTGGCCCGTGTCCTTCACACAGCCTAGACAAACCCGTGTGGTTACCCGTGTCCAAAAACTCGAGCATTATGTTTATGACGTCAGCATGCATTTAGGGGCACACGGCCAAGACACATGCCCATGTACTAGGCTGTGCCCTCCATACGGTTGAGACACACGACCAAGTCTCAACCTGTGTGTTTACCACCATGCATTCTGACTTCAAAATTTTAGGTGCAGGGAACACACGGCCTGGACACACGCCCATGTGTCTACCCGTATGGACCTTGTTAGGCTATTTTCCAAGCCTTTGGTCACCCTCTATAATCTATTCTCACTTATAGGTTTCCAGAATACATAACAAGGCTTGATTATATACTTAAATAACATTGATAAACCTCATTGCATGTAAACCTCATTTCATCGGTTTTACACATGCTAGGCTTTTTCCCTTGTATTAAGGATTTCTATACCTTATAACACTTTTAAGATTCGCTCATTATTATAACTCATTGCCAATTATGGCCAAGTCATCCCATGTAATTTGGTCACATTACTTAAGCCTAATTGTGATATGCCACATTTAAATATCACAAGAACATTTAAATATAAACATGGACAAATTTGTAGGTTATAACCTACATCACAATGAGCCAATTCCAATGGCCATATACAAATGAATATGTATACCTTTACTTGCCTTCATTTTGGCAAATTAAATGGCACATATAACAACATAAACAAAAGCTTTATACATGCCATTGAACAAAAAAAAGTGTCTATAGTTGATAGTGTGTTGATTCTCCAACCATATTCCAATCTTTACTAGTCCTCGAGCTCTGTAAGATAGGGAAAAGAGAGGGGTAAGCATTTACATGGTTAGTAAGCCCAAATAACTGGAAAGTAAACTTACCGATTAATTAGCATACAACCATATTAGGCAATGAAATCAACAAGAATGGAATGATTTCCCTATCACATGCACTAAATCAACAAGTTAGTTACATAACAATGCACCATGTAATTAAGCTTAGATGAGCTCATCATTCAACATTTCCATTTATACATATCTCATATTATCTCGTTAAGTTTCTCGAAAATCTTGATGGATTATCCATTTACCGTCAAGTCATAAGAGCGATCATTTCATGTATGCACTCCCGTGAGCCTCACATCTAATGACGGGATTACCAGTCTAGGCTAAATCCCCCATAATATAAATTCATAAGGTGATGTCGGGATTACCAATCCAGGCTAACTCCCTTATAGTGAAAACACCCTTAATGAGCTCAGATCAAAATTACCAGTCTAGGCTAAATTCAGACCCTAATTGGATTACCCGTCCGGGCTAGATCCATAATGCACACATATTCTTCAGAAGGCTAGATAACTCAAGGAACACTCGTCCAGGCTAGATCCTTTTTATATTTGAGATCAACAGATTACCCGTCCGGGCTAAATCTTTTCTACAACACATCCAGGATCTCAAGTCACTTGTAAATCATGGTTTATCCATCGAATTTCCCTTTTTAACCTTAACTGGGACATTTATCAACAAGTCATTATTAAGGATGCATTTCATGGATTTTTATGCCGTCATCAAATGCAATTATCATACATTCATAAATCATGCAATTAGGCATATTATGAGTTTACTTTATGTTATCTGAACTTACTTGGTACTCGTTTCGGTTAAACGTTTCGGTTATTTCAAAACCTTTCGTTTTCCTCGATCAACCTCTGGAATTTGTTCTTCGGGGTCTATAACAACAAAAATGAATCATCAATATCTCACATTATACTTTCCAAGCCTAAATTTCACCTCCGGGCAAAATGACCATTTCACCCCTAACCTTTCACATTATTTACGATTTAGTCCCTAGGCTTGTATAATGAAATGCATGAAGTTTCCACATTATGCAAGCCTAGTCAAATGTTTTTCCCTCTTATGGAAACCCACATTTTTCCATTATTTCTCATCTTTCTACCCATTTTTACAACTTTTACAAAATGGTCCATAAGTCATTTCCATGAAAAATTACTTGGTAAAAGTTGTTTACCATCCTTTAAACTCTCATATTCCTCCATAAACCATTAAAATACAAGTGACTCATGCATGGGTAAATATCTAAAAATGAACCTTAGTATGAAATGTGGGTAGAAATAGAGAGAGTAAGTTACCGGGATTTCAAAAATACGAAGAACATTAAAAATGGGGCTTGGGCGCACTTACTATTGAGCTTGAAAATGTTGAAAACCCTAGCTATGAAGAGCTTGAGAATTTAGGCTGGATGAAGGAGAAGAATAGCTGATTTTTGGCTTATTTTTCCCATTTTATTTCATTAATTAGCCAAATGACCAAAATGCCCTTAAGCCCTTTCTTGTAAATTTTACCCATACATGCCCATTTTTGTCTAAAAACTTAGAAATTGGGCATATTTCCCTTTAAGACCTTCTAATTAATAATCTAAAACAATTTCATACAAATTGCTTCTAGAATCCAAGTTTTGTAACTTATTCAATTTGGTCCTTATTTTTCAATTGGACACCTTACTCATAGAATTTCTTCACGAAACTTTAACATATGCATATTCTCATATTATAGACCTCATAATAATCATAAAATAGATATTTCAACGTTGGATTGGTGGTCCTGAAACCACTGTTCCGACTAGGCCCTATTTTGGGATGTTACATAGGCAAGGTACATACCTGAACCTTCCCGTACTTATTCATTTTCATTCTCACCTTCCGTTTGGATATTTTAAGACTTTTCATAAATTATTCATGCTTTAAACATCTGCACACTTAGTGCTTTAAAAATTAGCCGAAGCTAAAACGATTCCACACACTTAGTGCTATCTCAATTAACCGAAGTTATATCAGTATCGACACTTAGTGCCTCATATAGCTGAAGCTAGTTTAAATCGCACACTTTGTTCCAAATACCATTAATTTATAATCGTATTCATCCAAACCAAACCTATATACAATCTATGTATAATCAAAGCATCAAAACACACTTATATCATCATATTTTATGTGTAACATCCTGAATTATGGCCTAGTCAGAACAGTGGTTTCGGGACCACAAATCCGACATAATAAAATTTATTTTTATTATATTTTTATGGTCTAAGATTTCACAAAATGATTTCGTGAAAATTTCGTTTGAAAATTTCGACGTTTGGGCACTCAATTTGGTCAAAAGGACTAAATTGTAAAAAGTGCAAAAGTTAAGTTCTACATGTTAGAGGTGTCTAATTGTTATGAAATTTTAAATGGGATGTCCTTAAATGGTAATTATACCATTTTATAACTTGTTGGACAAAAATGGCCTTGGATGGATAAAATTTCAAAGAAAGGCAAAAAGGGCATTTTGGTCATTTAGGGGTAAAATGCATTAAAAGACAAATTTTAAAACCCAAATGTGTCCCATTCTTCTTGATTCAGCCGAATTTACCAAGAGTAGCCATGGTTAGGGTTTGGCCAAGCTTCCAAGCTCAATAGTAAGTGATTTTGAGCCCCGTTTTTAATGTTCTTTACATTTTTGAAATCTCGGTAACACGTTCTAGCTATTTCTACCATTATTTTGAGATAGGGTTTGTGTTTAAAAATTTACCCATGAATGAAATTCTTGTATTTTGATATCTAATGGTAAAAAATGAGTGTTGGGTGTTTAATAAATGACTTTTACTAAGCGGTTTTCGATGAAAACATTCGAAAGGACCGTTTTGTAAAAGTTATGAAATTGGTCATAAATAGGTGATTTAGTGGAAATTGGGGGCTGTCATAGTTATGAAAAATGATCAGCATGTCATAAAACATAAGGAAATAGGATGAAGTTTAATTTTCGAGCATTGAGGCAAAAGTGCAAATATGCAAAAGTTAGGGGTCAAAATGCAAATTTATAAAATATGATTTTTGGACCCCCTATGAATAATTTGACTAATTAGTAGGCTAAATGTGATATTATAGATCAAGGAAAACAATATTTGGGCCTAGAACGAGGTTGAACAAGGTTAAGTACAAACTCGAAATAAATAATTGTACTCGAAACCGAGGTAAGTTCATATGTCAATGATAATGCAATGATATTATTATTTTTCATACTTGAACTTAAAATGAGGTGTTGACATTGTGTGATGGATATTTATTTAGTTGATATGAAGATTATATATTGTAACAAATGCCAAATTATAATTATATGCAATACCATGTTTATTTTATGGACTAATGTCTAAATAAACATGGAAATGTGTTGAATTGGATGTACATTGCATGAGCAGCTATGCATGATGATATACTTGATGGAAAGAGAAAATCTCGGTTGAATAAAAAGAGAAATTCGATGGATAAACCATGATTTACATGAGACTTGAGATCCTGCATGTGTTGTAGAAAAGGATTTAGCCTGGACTGGTAATCCGAAGATCTCAAGTATAAAAAGGATCTAGCCTGGACTGGTGTTCCTTGAGTGATCGAGCCTCTCAAAGAATATGTGTGTACTTTGGATTTATCCCGGACGGGTAATCTGATTAGGGTCTGAATTTAGCTTGGACTGGTAATTCAGATCCAAGCTCATTGATAGTGTTTGTCGTTACAAGGGGTTTAGCCTGGACTGGTAATCCCGCCATAAGATGTGAGGTTTGCGGGAGTGCACACTTGAAATGATCACTTGTATGAATTGACAGAGAATGGGATATCAATCGAGATTCCGCGAAATTCAACGAGATTAATATGAAAAATGAAATAAAAGGTTCTTTCTATGATACATCATGTATGTTATATGATATTATTATGATGCATATGAGTTGTCATGTTTGGACGAGTGCAGTGCTAAATGATAGCACAGGTAAGTACTCGAAACCCATGAGCACGTGTTTGACATGTGAAATGAAATGGACTTGTGACGATAGTGCAAATGAATGAATAATATTTATGAGAATAATTTCTATGACAAATTTGTGATGGTTATTATCTTGTTGCACTAAGCCAGATTTGGTACAGTAGCATTGGTCTGACTTTGAAAATCCACCAAAAAATAGTGAAAATTGAGTTAGAGACTGAACTAAATATGAAATTAAATCTTGATGAGTCTAGATTTACATAAAGGAAACGGTGTAAGCAAAAGAATTTTGTAGTATGAGATATATGAATTCTTGTGAGACAGAGTCAGAGTGATTCCAGACTCCCCTGTCTCAACTTTGGAAAATCACTAAAAATTTTACAAAAATAATTATGAGTTAAAATTCATATGAATCAAATCTTTAATGAGTATACTTTCAGGATAAAGAGATAGCAACATTATCCGAGTCTCGTACTATGATATAAATAAATTTTAGTGAAGAAAGGTCGAAGCTGTCAAATAGCAAAATAGGGAGACTTTAAATAAAAAATTGTACTCATTGGCTTGACCAAAAATTCTGGAAATTTTATGGTAAGAATATATATGAGTCTAGTTTCAGGGAAAATTTATGGATCTTAATTTTGAGTTCCGTAACTCGAGTTATAAATAACTTATCAACTATGACTCGAGTAGACAGCTTGACCAAAATATGAATAAAACTGTAACTATAGTTGTTTTACTTAAGGAAACATGTTATATTAATGCTTATTATTTTCATATGGACTTACTAAGTGTAAAGCTTACTCCCTCCTTTCCATTTCTTTTAGTTTTAACAGGTCAGCTCGGGTTAGAGATCGTCGGAGGCAGCATCACACTATCGAGCCACTACCCTTGAGGTATTGACATGTATATGTTATACGTTTTCAAGTGAGTGGCATGTATAGGGACTTAGTTTTCTATGATCGATGTTGTTGCGATTAGCCCAATGTATTGGCTTATAATAATTTGTTGTATGTAGCCATGAGATGTGGCTTATAATGAATTTGGCTTGGAAGCCTATTTATCCATGATATGTGTAAATGTCTTGTGATGTGGGTATGGGATTATGCATGTTCACTATGTTTAAGAAGTACATGGCATATGTACATGGTGAATGCCTTAGGACCATTCGAGGTGGTCATGGCCATGGAATAAATGTGTGATAGGGTAATAAGTTGTTAATACCCTGAACATCGATGTTTAATTTATAAGTTAGTAAACATAGTATAATGGTATAAGTGATTAATAACATGACAAGGTCACATGAATGTGCAATAATGTGGCTAGACTATTTTACCACGAGTAGGAGAAACAAATTCATAATAACGAACTATTGAGGAATGCCATAAAAACCATGTATGTGTGTTCTTGTAAAGGTGACAAAAAAATTAGGAAATTAGCCTAAGTTTTGACTACACGGGCAGGCCACATGGGCGTGTGTCTTGGCCGTGTGTCTTTAACAGAATGTTAAGGATTAAGTCAGAGAGTTACACAGGCTGAGGACACGAGCGTGTCCAGAGCCACACGGGCGTGTATGTCTACACGACCTACCCACACGGGCGTGTGACTCTCCAAAGCTAGAGAATTGTTAAGTCACCCAAAGTTTATCGATGCTTTCGGTTTTGTCCCGAACCGCCTTAATGTATGTTATAGGCCTCGAAGGCCTGTACAAGGGACGATATGCATGTGTTCGAAAAGTTTTAATTTTGGATGAAATTTTGGTGACTCGGTTTTCTATGTTTATGAATGTCTGGTAATGCCTCGAGCCCTATCCCGACGTTGAATATGGGTGAGGGGTCTTACATTACGTACGAACTTACCTCATATTCGGAATTGTTGACTCGTACTGTTTACTCTACAATTTTCGACTTCCCTTGGTCTAAGTCTAAATTTCTTTTTTCTTGATCTAAATGTATTCAAAATTAACCATTTTATTCATTAAATCAATCAAAACAATCCATAAACACATATTTAGGACATTTTGCAAACTAGTCCTCACGTTTTCACATTTCGACACTTTAGTTCCTAATTCAAAAAATCTCAAAATACACAAAATTTGCTTGTACACAAGCTTAGCCGAATTTTCATAGTTCTCATACAAGTCCATCCATTTCAATTATTTCATATTTTAGTCCCTCAAAATAACATTTTTACAAATTAGCCCAAATTACTCAAATTCATCGAAAATTCAAAGACAACATATGTTAACCCAACACATATCTTTCATAATTCATCAACTAACATCACAAAGCTCATAGTTTCATCAATGGCATCTCATAAAATCATCAACAATTTCATGAATTTAAGCATGGGCTAGCTAGAGCATTTAACAACGATCACAAAAACGTAGAAATTATCAAAAACCGAAACAAAAATATATCTCAATTAAGCTTTGAACTAGCCGAAACCCTAAAACTCTTTTTCTTTTCTTTTATTCTTTAATTTCGGCACCAACAACAGATAATGCCTATTTTTCATGTTTTGTTTTAGTTATAATTCATTTAATAATTGTTTTACCATATTACCCTTGCATTAAAACATTAATATGCTATCAACTAATGTCCAATAATGTCATTTAATCATAAATTTGGTCAATTAACCTCATAAGGACCTCACAATTATAAAGCCAAATCAAATAGACACTTTTAACATCTATCAGACAGCTTTTACATTTTACGCGATTAGGTTCTTTTTATCAAATTAAGCACACATACGATTAAATTTTAATACGAAACTTTCCAACATGATAATTCACATATCACAAGCACAGAAAATAATATTTAAATATTTTTATGACTCGAATTTGTGGTCCTGAAACCACTATTCCGACTAGGGTCTAAACCGGACTGTTACACTATTCACTTTAAATAATAAGGACATTGTTCATCTTAAGTAGGGGGACCGAGAAATTGAATTTGAATTATTTCCATTCAGAATAAATATTTCTTTTAATTATGATTAGGATATATTTTGTTCAATAATTTGAAATTTTGTTAAGTATGCTAAACTTTAGTATAAATAAAGTTCAATTATTTCAATAAATTATTATGTTAACTTAATAATGATATGAATGTATTTCTAATAAAGCATGCAAATCGTACCATAAATTTTTAGTTCCTTACGAAAGTTAGGCATGCATGAAAGTTTAAGTCTTTAGAATTGACTTAGTAGTTTCTTGAGGCAAAATCCTAGGAAGCATGGAACATTGGAAATGATTTAGGAAACTTTTGTTTGGACCATTTCAGCCCTGCAAGCGAACCATGATGAAATTCTTATCCTTTGAAACCCAACTTTGAGACTATATGACCTAATTTTATTTGAACCCTTACAAATTTAGCCGCCACTTCTCTCTTAACTATCTTAAAATTGTCCCAAACACTAGACTTAGTACAATTCGAAGTATTTTTTAAAAATAAGTTTAGGGGAGTTGAAAAGAAGTATCGAATGCTCTAAAATTGTAGTACATTCAGCAAAATGCTAAAAAAATTTTAAAAAATAGAGCATGAGTTCTTAAAATAAGATGTACAAAAGAGCATGTGAAAGTAAAGAAAGTTGATGTATTGAAGGTAATTATTTTCAAGGTCTGATGCAAGTTGAGTCTAGGGTTTAAAAGCCTAAATTTATATATCTTTTACCTACCCTTAAGCCCAGCCACGTTACAACCTTGTTAAAGACCTATTGATTCAAAAGTTCCAATGCTACCTACATTAGTGGAGAGAAATTGCTATGTACAACATATGAAGACATAAGTTAAACTTAATGATTGTAGCTTAATCTTGAATAATGGGAATAAAATTACATTGGTAAGGTTTAACATGACTTTATTAGGAAGCATTTAGTCTAATTTTTGCTATCATAATAGTTGTTGAGATTATTAAGTAGCATAACTATAAAATTTATTGTCTTTGAGCATAAGTATATTAAATTCATAATTTTGAGAAAAATGTTGTTTCGAAGGAATTTTTCAAAGGTGTTTCTGAAAAATAATTTTCAAAATTCGTACATTACTCGGGACGAGCAATGAATTAAGTTTGGGGGTGTGGAAACACAAAAGTTTGCACACTTTTTTATACTTTTTTTAACTTAAATTCATGCGAATTCGATTAAATTCTTGTCGAAATATAATTAATTTTTATAAAATAATTAAAGTGCACTTAAAATATGAACATGTTGAAATTTAGTTAATTTTATAATTATTTTTGATGAATTTTGATTATTTTCGACAGATTTGCACAAAGGGCGAAAAATGGCTCGGCAGACACTGCTAGAAGCACAAAACCGAGAAGCAATTTGAAGTATCAAAGCGAATTAATTTCCAGCCTAAGACGGTCCAAAATTATATGTATTAAATCATAATATAATTAATTTTAATTTATATCTAAGTTCATTTGGGTTAATAGATTATTATTAATTAATTATGAAAAAATGGTCCTATTGAACCGAACCGGCCAAGGAGAGGACAACCCAGAACCGTCCAAGTGCTGACCTAATTCAGTTTATTAGCTGATTATTTAAGCTGCAAAGATGCCCTTGAAGACTTGTTCAAATTTCAAATCAACCCCTCCACAATTGATGGCTTTGAAGATTTGCCCCAAGTCAAATTTAGCAAAGTTGAAGCCATAAACTTTGCCACATAGATGGCAGGCCGAGGGGTGGCTCTTTGGCTGCTACTTTTAGCAAATTTTAGCTGCCACATTCAGATATAAAAACCCCCCTAGGCTGATCATTCAAAGCATCCCTCATTCATCCCTCATTCATTCACATCTCTTCTCTCCTCTTTTACTTTCTCCTCTCATTTTCCCATTCCAAGTCCCTTGCTCTTGTGTCGATTTCTCCCCTTAAGAAAGGGTTCTTATTCAGCCATTTTGGAGCAACATTGAAGTGTTCATAGCAGCCTTGATCGGCAAGGACAACAAAGAATGAATACGGAGCAAACTAGTCAAGCCACGGAGAAACACCGGACTTGATTCTTGCTCCCTATCTCTTTAATTTTTGTTGTTGTTATGATGAACATATCTATGAATATTTATGTTGTTGGAATGGTTAATTTAATCATCTTAGCTTGAATTTAATTTGTGTTGGTTTGATTGCATTTCATCTGCTTAAATTATTAAAATTGTGTTATGTTGTTATAGGCCTCGGTAAAATGCTTGATTAAGTAAAATCATGCCTAAATCATTCTTGCATTACGATTGTAAGGTAACTAATGAATTAATTATTTAAACGGATTGAAATTATAATTAATTGACACAATACTTAATTAGTGCATGTTTATTCTTCTAAGGTAGCTGAAGGTTAAATTAGCAATGTATCTAGCGATACACTGCCTTGCATAACTTGAAAGATTTTTGTTATTAAACTGTCTCAATGTAAGAATAGCTTGTTACCTCACATAGTCTTTTATATGCTCATTAGTTTTAATTAATCGTTTGAATTGACATATGGATATGCAAGAGATTAGTTCAATTTAATGAGTATGTATGTGCCATAACATGTTTGCTTATTAAAATCTGTTTAATGGTTTGAATTAACATAGGGATATGTTAAGAGATGAATGGATTTGTGTAGGTGAATATGTTCATAAGTTAGAAAATTACTGAGTTACCGTGAATTTATTCATAACAACATAAACATGAGTTTAATGATTCTAAGTTATTAAAATGCAATTAAATCAACACAATTATGTCATCTTGATTAAATCATATTTTGAAATCCTGTGTTTGAGATTTATTCTTTTAGTTTACTTAGTTTAAAATCTTAGTTTTTTAATCACCCATTTTCAAAACAAATATTTTTCTTCACCAAAGTGTTTTAAATAGCATTCATAAATAATTCTTTTCGCAGTCCCTATGGGTACTATAATTCGGCATTTACTTGTCACTTTATTACTTGTTGCGATTGTGTACACTTGCATATTTTCATTGTTCCACATACACATTTTATACCAATTCAACATAGTATTCAAATACTTAATTAATATCATGCATTTTCCATTCACATGCCTACTACATAACAAGACAATATTTGCATATTTCCATTCCATCTACTACTTGCCAAAACATACCATATTTGAATACTTATACACAACCAAAACATTATACCAAGTTAAGCCAAATCACATGGCTTTAACTTATACCACAACATGTACCAAAACCACTATCTCAAGTAACCATAACTATCATCTTTATAACTAGCCTATACATGCCATATATACAAATATCCATGAGTTCAAAGGTACCAATCAGCAACTGGATAGTGTGATGCATAACTCCGACTTATCCGAATCGAGTGAGCTATCGAACTTCTATAAAACATGGAAAAGAAATAGACTAAGCTTTATAGCTTAGTAAGTCTGAATCAGCAACTGGATAGTGTGATGCATAACTCCGACTTATCCGAATCGAGTGAGCTATCGAACTTCTATAAAACATGGAAAAGAAATAGACTAAGCTTTATAGCTTAGTAAGTCTGTATAATTCAGAATTTAACTTACCATTTATACATAATCAAACAATTAAACAAAGTATATCAAATTCACTTGCAAAATGCCTATACACAAGCATTCATCAACAAGTTAGTCACATATGTGTGCATTTAATCATCCATTATCTCAATTTAATACTCAATACATTGTATCATATCAAATTCATATATCATGTACATAATTTGTAACATTTCACTCTCAATCATATAAACAGTAATTCATTCGATAACAGTAACTCATCCGTTTAAATAGTACTTCATCCATATAACAGTAATTCAATCGTATCACACATAGCATTTTTACATAACCAATAAAAGAATTTATGCCCGTTGAACCTATTAGAGTATCGAGGGATACTTGGGTGATATACACTACATATAAATCAGTAATTCAATGATTTATTATCTTTTTCACTCTTTCAAGCTATGATCAGTAAGCTTCCCCTGAGCTGATGGACAGTAAGCTCTATTGAGCTGAAACAGTAAGCTCTGACGAGTTGAAAATAGTAATGTAACAACCCGATTTTGGGGCTAGTCGGAATAGTGGTTTTGGGACCACAAATCCGATGTAGGGGCACTTAATTTAGTAAAAAGAACTAAATTTTATGGTCTACAATTCTACAAAATGATTTCATGAAAATTTCGTTCAAAAATTTTGACGTTTGGGCACTTAATTTAATAAAAAGGACTAAATTGTAAAAAGGGAAAAAGTTGAGTTCTACATGCTAGAGGTGTCCAATTGCTCTGAGATTTTAAATTAGAGGTCCTTATATGATAATTAGACCATTTGTTAAGTTAGTGGGAAAAAATAGACATGGTGAGATAAAATTTTAAAGTTTGGCAAAAAGGGCATTTTGGTCATTTGAGAAATAAAAGAATAAAAAGGGAAAATAAAGTCAAAATTTTGTCCATCATCTTCTACCTTGGTCGAATTTCATAAGGACACCATAGCTAGGGTTTCTTCAACTTTCAAGCTTTATAGTAAGTGCATTCTAGCCCTATTTTTAATGTTCTTTACATTTTTGAAGTCCTTGTAACCCGATTTACCTATTTCTACCATTATTTTGAAGTAGGGTTCATGTTTAAAAATTTACCCATGTGTGACATTCATGTATTTTGATGTTTGGTGGAAGATATTGTATGTTTAAGGTATGATAAACTACTTTTAGTAAGTGATTTTTAATGAAAATACTAAAAATGACTTATTTGTAAAAAGCTATAAAATGGGTAGTAAAAATCTGATTTGATGAATAATGTGGGCTGATATGCTGGTTAAACATTAGAAATAGATAGGATACAAATGTCATGACATTAGGGTTATTTTAGTTTACGTGTCAGACCATATCTAGGATATGGCGTCGATATGAGATTTTGTGTAAGACCATAGCTAGGCTATTGGCATCGATTTGAGATCCCATGTAAGAGCATATCTGGGATATGGCATAGGTATGGTACTATGTGTGCGAGATTTTCTGAATATCCTTTAGTATTCCAAGTGGTTCAATGGGTAACTTAACGACCATGTTAAAGTTATGAAAGATTATGGTATGTTATGGAAGACAATGGTATGTTGCAAGTTGGTGCAGGTATGTACACAAAAATCATGCTTAATGAGCTCGATATTTGATGAACCCATGGTAAGGTTCGATAAAGTAAGTTACGATGTTAAGGTTTTAATATCATCTATGCCAAGTTTGATTATGAGATTTACAATGATACCTATGTTAATTTACTTCATGTTAAAATTTATGTTAAAATGTGTTTATGATGCCTATTATTTGCATAGAAACTTACTAAGCTATATAGCTTACCCCCTTCCTTTCCCATGTTTTAGAGTGTCGTCAAGCTAGCTCAGGTTGGAGATTGCCGGAGGTCCTATCACACTATCAAGCAATCATTTTGGGTATTGATAAATTCAAGTACTTTAAGTTTATGGCATATATAAGGACTCGGTCTTTTGGTCAATGTATTTGTTTGTAAATATTCATGGTTAATTTTGTATATAGCCTTGGAAGTTGGCTAATGTTGGTTATGAGTATATTCATATACATGTTAATATCTTTGGTGATACGATCAGGGTATGTTGGGTAATGTGGTCTATTGATAAGATGATAAATGTTGTATGTATGATAGATGTTGATATGGTATTGGTATGTGATGGTCATAAGTGTGAATGGTTTGGTAGCTCTTACATGCTTAAATTTGTGCCATGTGATGTTGTGTAGATCTGTGCAAGTGAGGGTGAAAAATGGCTTGGTAAATAGCCTTGTTTTTGTCCATACGGGTAATCATACGAGCATGTGTTTAGGCCATGTGTGACACAAGGTCAGCCCCATGGGCATGTGATCTGGCCGCGTGTCCCCTGCACCTAAATTGTTGCAAAACAGAATGCTCAGTATCGTGCACACGGGCATGAGACATGGCCGTGTGTCTCAGCCGTGTGAAGGACACGGCCTCGGGACATGCTTGTGTCTTGGCTATGTGACTTCAATTTGTTCTTAGGTGACAAACAGAGCGTTACATGGGTTAGGGACATGGACGTGTGTGACCACACGGCCTACCCACACGGGCATGTCCCAAAGCCACACGGGCATGTGACCCCTATTTTGATGAAAAATTTTCTAAGTGTTGGGAAGTTTTCTAAATTTATTTAGTCCCGAACCACTCTTAATGCATGTTTTGGGCCTTGTAGGCTCATTTAAGGGACGATATCTAACATCTTGATTTTGGGCCTAGTTAGAATAGTCGTTTCGAGACCATAAATCTGAAGTAAAAATATTTGTTTTATGATTATTTTGAGGTCTATGACATGATTTCATGATTGTGTGAAAGTTTCATGAAGAAATTTTGTGAATAAGTATCCAATTTGAATTTAGGGACTAGTTGCAAAATTACAGATTCTAGAAGCTTTAAGTATAAAATGGCTTTAGATTATTAATTATATGTCCTTAAATAGCAATTTGCCCAATTTCTATTTTTATGGACAAAAAATGGGCATGCATGGGTAAAATTTTAAAGAATGTCCTTAAAGGCATTTTTGTCATTTGGTAAATAAAAGAATTAAAAGGGAAAATGAAGTGAAAATCTTGTCCATCTTCAAGGGTGTGCCGAAATTTCTAAGGACCATAGCTAGGGTTTTTCTTCAACTTTTCAAGCTTGAAAGTAAGTACATCCTAGCCCCGTTTTTTATGTTCTTTATGTTTTTGAGATCCTTGAAGCATGATCTAGCTATTTCTACCATTATTTTGAGCTAAGGTTAATGTTCAAAAACTTACCCATGTGTGATATGCATGTATTTTGGTGTTTAATGGAGGAATATGAAGGTTTGATGCATGATAAACATCTATTACTAAGTGATTTTTCATTGAAACCCCTAAAAGGACCTTTTTTGTGAAAGTTATAAAAATGGGCAGTAAAAATCTTAATTGAAGGAAGATGTGGGCTGTTATGAGTATGCGTTAGATTCGGCTAGGCTTGGGTAACAAAGAAAAAGAGTACATTTCATTTACGAGCCTAGGGACTAATTTGTAAATGTGTGAATATTTAGGGGAAAAATGATAATTTTTTCAAAATATGATTTATGGGTTGTTTTGAATAATGTGATAATTAAATAAGTGAAATTTGCTATTATAGATCAAGAAAAATAGAGTCTGGGCCTAGACCGGGGAAAGAGCAAGATCTTGGACTAAATCAAATTAATTGTCCATATTTTGTACTGAGGTAAATTTGTGTGTAAATAATTCAACATTATGTTATTATGTATTTAAATGCTTTAATATTGCATGAATTCTATTTTTTTTTTGTGGATTGATTAATGATGATTTGATGACGATTCGACGAAGAATTGGTACCACAAATCTCGGTTGAACCTTATGAATAGTTGAGATACAAATGTTATAACGTTAGGGATATGCATGAACCCATGTAAGGCCATGTCTAGGACATGGCATTGGCATCAATATGAGACATCGTGTAAGACCATAGTTGGGCTATCGGCTTCGATATGCATGATCCCATGTAAGGCCATGTCTGGGACATGGCATTGGCATCGATATGTGATCCCATGTAAGACCATAATTGGGATATGGTATTGGCATCCTACTATGTGAATGTAATTTCTCAAGTATCCTTTTGTAACTGCTCGATTTAGACCCTAATCGAAACAGTGGTTTCGGGACCACGAATCTGAGTCAGAAAAATATTTAAAAATTATTTTCTGTGTTTATTTTGTGTGAATTTATATCTGTGAAATTTTCATAATTTAATTTTGTCGTTTAGGTATCCGATTAAATAAAAGGACTAAATCGCTTAAAATGAAAATTTAGTGGTTATTTCTAAAAGGGACTAAATTGTTAATGGCTTTCTAGATTGAAGCTTTAAAGTTGTAATTGAGCCATAATTAATGTGAATGGATGGTAAAGACATTAAATATGTGAAATTATAATTTTATAATAAAGGTTAAAAAAACATGTTATAATATAGTTAAAATATCATTTGTTTATTATCTTCTTCATTGCCGAAACATAACAAAGAAAAGAGAAAGAAATAACAAAGCTAGGGTTTGACCATTTTTAAGCTCAATCAAGGTATGTGTTTAGCTCGATTTTTGATAATTTTTACGTTTTTGAGATCGTTGCTTCGAGTACTACAAAACCCATGCTTTAATTTTTTATTTTGACGGAAATTTTGAGTTGTGTCATTGTTGAGAGCTTGTGATTTTTGTTGTTTGATGGTGAAATATGAAAGATATGTTTTAGATTAACATGTTTTGTATTGGAGTTTTTGATGATTTTGAGTAATTAGGACTAAATTGCAAAAAAAATAATTTGAGGGACTAAAATGTGAATAAATGAAAAATATAGACTTGTATAAGCATGGGTAAAATTCGGCCTAACATGGGTATAGGGAAATTTTGCATATTTTGTGTTTTATGCAATAGGGACTAAATTGTAAAAATTGTAAATGTTAGGGGTAAAATGGTAATTTGCCCATTTATGTGTTTTTGGATAAAATTGAATGAAAATATGTTTTAATGAGCTTAATTTAAATATGTTTAGATCAAGAACTAAAGAAATTGAATTTGGATCGGGAAAAAACGAAAGTCGTCGACTAGCTGCCCTGTTCCGTTTTACATCGTCCAAGGTAAGTTTATAAGCAAATAGACGTATTTAATTGTAGTTAAATGCTAGATATACATTTTGTTATGAAATGTATGAATTTACGTTGGTTATGGTCGAATGTGTAAAAGGTTGGTTACTACATTTCTGAATTCGCTTCGACCGAGTTTCGATGTCCGAAAGCCCTGTATGAACCTTAGGAATATTTAGGATACATACGTCATGACATAAGATTCCAATATATGTGTGCGAGTAAGACCATGGCATCAATATGTGATTTCGATATGTGTTTACGTGTAAGACCCTGTCTGGGACAGTGGCATCGATATGTGACTACATGTAAGACCACGTCTGGGACGTTGGCGTTGTACAACTTGTGTGATTATCCGAGTGTCCTATCCAATTCCGAATGGTTCATCAGGAAAAAGGTAAAGTTTGAATATATGAAACGAGATATATACCAGGTGTGAAATTAACTTGTTACCTACTTAAGGTAAGGTAAGTAAACACCTTAGCTATTTGATACAAATCTTGTAATATGCAAATAAAGAAAATATGTGTATGTAATATGAGTATTTGGCTTTGTGAATGAGTACTAAGTACGTTATGAATAGCTCTTATATATGTGTATATACAATGAGATATATTCTTTGTATGATTAGTATATGTACATGAAATATTATTTCGATACATGAGTTTTTGCACTTGAGTGAAAATGTACTAAGCTTAAATATGTCTTCTTGGCTTTGGAAGTGATTAATAATATGTTAGTGACTATGAGTATTCGGTCAAATTGGTGGTATGGGTGTAAAATGTCATATTATAATTCTTGAGTTTATTTAAACAGTATTGATATATGTATGCTTGACTATATTATGATAATTTGGCCCGTAAGTTAAATGATATTTGGTTATTTAATTTAGATGAGAATTCGGCCAAGGTAAAAAATGATGCATGGAAATGTATTAATTTATCTCTTTTGTAAGTTTAAGTTAAGCATTGGTAATGATAAAATTATTTGGTTTAGCTTAAAATAGGTTGAGTATGTTAGTGAGTGGTTTATTTGCTTATGACTTACTAAGCTATAAAAAGCTTACTCTATGAGTATATGTGTTTTTATTTTATAGATTTTGGATTCAAGTTGCAAGCTCGGGGATCGTCAGCAAAGTCTATCACACTATCTACAGCTTCGGTAATTAAATAATTGAACTTGAATTATGGCATGTATAGGCTGGAATGTGTTTTGAAAAGTAGAACTTTGGTTTGTATAATCTAATCCATGCGAAAATGGCTAATCTTTTATATTGAATTCGGTTATGTGTGGGTTGTGACTTGAGTTTGTTTTGGCTATAATATTAAGTGCTATGAAGGAATGACGTTTATGATAGATCTTTTATGTTTTGAAAATGGTTAGAGATTTGGAAGAATAAATCACCGATTCGGCTGAGATATACTTAGAGTAAGGTATATTCGAATGTAGTGGTGGTATTTGGATAACGAATTATTTATGATTTTGCATTGCACGTTGTTGGCTAAGTTCAAACATAATAATAGCTTCATAAAATATGGATATTAAATGGCATGTAATATTCATGTTTTGAATATATATTTATTTATGGTCAATGTCTTATTTATTTTTTGTTTGTGATGCATAAATTGAATTTTGAGTTGGTCAGGAAATTGTGCGATAAAGTATATTAAATTTGTTTGTAAGATAAAATTTTGTAAGTTGATGGTGACTAATTTATGATTTGGCAAATGTTTATATAAATGTTAATGCATTTGATGAATGGACTTAGTGGTTAACTCACCTGAAGGTATATCTGTAATAGATAGATTATATGTAAGATTAATTGCATTTTTAGGCAAAGTTTAGATGAGCAAGTGGGTGGTAAATAGATTAGTGGTAACCGAAATTTTGGCATGTGAAATGTGTATATTTTGATTCTTTACTTGTGAATCTTTTCTAACTCATGTGGCAAGCCCAACCGGTAGGCAGTAGGCCCTACTCTCTCGGTAATCTCATACGATCCTATGAAACGGGGACTCACTTTGCCCTTTTTACCAAACCTAATGACTTTTCTCCACGGACAAACTTTAAAAAAATACTTTATCACCAACTTCAAACTTAATTTCCTTCTATCTCAAATCCGCATTGGATTTTTGTCTATTCAAGGCGGCTCTCAAGCAGTCACGAATCACTTTAACTTTCTCCTTAGCCTCTTTGACCACATCGACCCCATGGATCTGATTCTCTCTCAACTCAGTCTAATATAAGGGCGTTCGACACTTTCGCCCATATAAAGCCTCATAAGGTGCCATTTTTAGACTCGATTGATAGTTGTTTTATAGGCGAATTCAACCAATGGCAAGTATTTTTTCCAACTTCCTTGAAATTTAAGAACACAACATCTCAACATGTACTCTAAGATCTATATCACTCTTTCTGATTGTCCGTCAGTTTGCAGATGAAACGCCATGTTGAAACTCAACTTGGCTCCCAAAGCCTCTTGTAACCTTTTCCAAAACCTTGAGGTAAACCTCAGATCCCTATCTGACACGATCGACAATGGCACTCCATGAAGTCTCACAGTCTCGAAAATATACAAGTCGACTAATTTCTCGAGGGAGTAATCGGTATGCACTGGTGCAAAATGTGCCAACTTAATTAGACTGTCGACAATAACCCATACTGCATCTTTCTTTCTCGAGGTTACAGGCAAACTGGTCACGAAGTCCATAGTGATACGATCCTATTTCCACTCGGGGACCATAATAGGCTACAAGATGGCTTCGAAGGTACTTGATGTTCAAATTTTTACTTGTCGACACACTAGGCACTTAGAAATGAACTCGGAAATGTCTCTTTTTATACTCGACCACCAATACATTTTCATAAGGTCATTGTACTTTTTCGCACTACCCGGGTGAATGAATAAACAACCACTATGTGTCTCACTCAGAATCTTTTGAATAAGCTCATTGTCCTTGCGTACACAAATCCTGTCTTTGAACATTATACACCCATCAGTACTGATACGAAAATCTGAATCAATTTCTGACTCACACTGAGTTCTCTTAGCTTGTAATTTCTCATCACTTCTCTGAGCTTCTCGAATCTCTTGAAGAAATGTCGATCTAGCCCTCAACTCGGCTAGAATCAAACCATCATTAGAAATAGTCAACTGAGTATTCAAGGCTCTCAAGGCAAACAACGACTTCCTACTCAGGGCGTCGGCGACTACATTCGCCTTTCCCGGATGGTAGTCGATAATTAACTCATAATCTTCTAATAGCTCTAACCATCGGCGTTGCCACAAATTTAACTCCTTTTGAGTCATCAAGTACTTTAAACTCTTATGGTTGACATTTCTCTCCATACAAATGGTGTCTCCAAATCTTCAACGCGAACACTACAGCCACTAGTTCCAAATCATGGGTTGGATAATTTCTCTCGTGTTGCTTTAGTTGTCTCGAGGCATAGGCTATAACCTTGCCTTCTTGCATGAGCACACACCCCAAACCATTTAAGGAGGCGTCGCTAAATATCACAAATTCCTTGCCCGACTCCGGTTGCACTAACACCGGGGCTTCCGTTAACAAAGCCTTTAGTTTCTCGAAACTTTGCTAGCATCTTTTTGTCCATTCAAACATGACATCTTTTTGCAGTAGTCTAGTAATCGGGGTAGCGATCACAGAGAATCCATTTACAGACCGTCTATAATATCTGGCTAAACCTAAAAACCTTAGGACTTCTGTCACATTTCTTGGCAGCTTCCACTCAACAATAGCCGAGATCTTGCTTGGGTCCACTCAGATCCCGTCACCCGAGACAATGTGTCCTAGGAACCCAACCTCCTTAAGCAAAAATTCACTTTTACTGAATTTAGCGTACAATTGTTGGTCTCTCAAGGTTTGCAATACAACTCTCAGATGATTCGTGTGCTCACTCTCATCATGTGAATAAATTAATATATCATCGATGAAGATGACAACAAACTTATCCAAATACGGCCTGAAAATACAGTTCATCAGATCCATAAAAATCGCCAGAGCATTAGTCAAGCCAAAAGGCATGACAAGGAAATCATAATACCCATATCTTGTCCGAAATGCGGTCTTCAGCACATCTTGCTCTTTAACCCTTAATTAATAATAACCAGAGCTCAGATCGATCTTAAAAAACACGGTGGCTCCCTTTAACTGATCGAACAAATCATCAATCCTTGGCAAAGGATACTTGTTTTTCACTGTCGCCTTGTTGAGTTGTCTATAGTCGATGCATAGCCTCATCGACCTATCTTTCTTCTTCACAAAAAGTACTGGAGCACCTCACGGGGAATAGCTTGTCTCACAAAACCCTTGTATGTAAGCTCTTGCAATTGTACTTTCAATTCTCTCAACTCTATTGGAGCCATCCTATACGGGGTGATCGGGATGGGTGCCGTTCCAGGAACTAATTCAATCTCAAACTCAACTTTCCTCACTAGAGGTAACCCGGGTAACTCTTTCGGGAACACATCTGAGAACTCGCAGACTACCGGCACTGTTTCAATCTTTAACTTTGACTCTTGAGTATTTAGCACAAAATCTAAATAAGCCTCGTACCCTTTTCTCAAATATTTCTCAGCAGTTAAAAATGATACTATTACGGGCAATTTATCTGACTCATTTGGTCCAATTTGAAGAACATTCCCATCTTCACATTTCAGCTTAATTTCTTTCTTTCCACAGTCCACTACAACATTATAGGCAGCCAACCAATCCATCCTGAGGATTACATCAAACTCATTGAACGGCAATAACATTAAGTTAGCCGAAAAATAATGACTTGTAACTGTTAAAGGATAATATTGACACACTTGGTCTACTAACACATATCTACCCAAGGGATTGGACACACTTATTACAAATTCAGTAGACTCCACTATTATGTTCATTCAAGGAATCAATTCCATACAAATACAAGAGTGGGTAGACCCTGGATCAATTAATGCAACAACAGATATATCATGGATAGAAAAAGTACCCATGATCACATCAGGAGACTCTGCCTCATCTCAGGCACGATAGCATAGGTCCTCGCTGGTGCTCTGCCTTCAAACCTCACTGTGGCATCTCTTGGCGTGCCTCTACCACTAGTCCCATTCCCGGGTTTCTGTTATGGCCTACTCCTCGAGGGAGCATTACTTGCTTTCATATCTTGTTTTCTCCCTCTCTCATCCATCTCAGGACAATCACGAACAAAGTGGTCAAGTGACCCACACTTGAAACAGCCCCACTCATTTACTCAGCATTTGCCTAAGTGAAGTCTCCCACATTGTGGACACTTCTGCCTATTTGGCTGAGCACTTGCAACACTAGCGACCGAAGTAGCCTGGGCTTTAAATGCCATATTCTATTGATTCTTGTTTCTTCTCGAATACCCCACCGAAGCATTCGATCGGGTAGTAAATTTTTTTGATCCTTTAAATGAGGACTGATGTGCTTTCCCCATCTGTCTTTTCTTCAAATCCCGCGACTCAAAGGCCGCTTTCTTCCTCTCTTTTACCAGCTCCTCTGCCTTGCACACTCTCTCGACGAGTGCCACAAATTATCTTATTTCTAAGATACCCACAAACACTCGGATATCTTCATTGAGGCTATCCTAAAATCTCTTACACATTGTAGCTTCAGAGGATACGGATTCCCCCACATACTTACTAAGTTTCACAAACTCACATTCATACTCCGTCACAGTTTTATTACCCTGTTTCAACTCTAAAAATTATTTCCTTTTCTGGTCCATGAACCTCTGGCTAATGTACTTCTCTCTGAATTCTTCTTGGAAAAATTCCCAAGTTATTCTTTCTCTCGGTACTACAGACACGAGAGTATTCCACCATTGATATGTCGAATCTCGTAAAAGTGACGTTACACACTTCACGCACTCCTTAGGTGTACATGATAATTCATCGAACACCCTTACGGGATTTTCTAACCAAAACTTTGCCTTCTCCGGGTCATCATCTAATCTAGCCCAGAATTCCTCAGCCCATTATTTTCGGATCTTATCTACCAGAGGCTTCTCTCTTCTAAACATGTCTGCACCTTACAGAGCTACCAGGGAATACTAAGGAATCGGAGGAGGTGGGGGAGGTGGAGTGTTCGGGTTCGCACGAACAAACTCCGTATACCAAGCGTCTATCATTCGGAGGTAGGCTTCTCTAACCCCTCCGCCTTGACCCATACTCATAGGTTTGCTCTCTACTGGTGCGGTACCCTCACCGGGAGCCGGCGCATTACTTTCCACGTCATCCGTCGTGGTTCTATCGAGATCCATTTACTAAATGAAAACATAATTTATAATCGTTAGAATTTGTCACACTATTAATGTACAACTATAGCATGTATAGCTAGACTCGTACCCTTGCTAGGTTAGGCCTAGAATTGACTAAACCATAGCTCTGATAACACTAAATGTAACACCTCTTGCCCGTATCCAATGTCGAAACAGGGTTTGAGGTGCTACCGAACTTAAACTCAACCAATCTTAGGAATTCGGGCCATGAAATTTTGACCAATTAAAAACTTTTCATTTCATATTTAGTTTATCCCTTAATAGCGCTTACGGAGCCCAAAACATACATTCAAAGCGGTCGGGACCAATCCGATGGCTCAAGAAAAACTCAGGGAATTTTGTGCTTTAAGGCTTCACACGCCCGTGTGGGTATAGGGCACATGCCCGTGTGCTAGGGACACGCCCGTGTCCTGCACCTGTGTGGCCAATTTAATCCCATAATTTTTCATAAAATAGGTGCAGACTTCACATGGCCTGGACACACGCCCGTGGCGCAGCCCGTGTGCAAAAACCTGGGTATTTTGTTTCTAACATCAACATTACGCAACCATGGTACACGCCTGTGTACCAGGCCGTGCCCTTCCACACGATTGAGACACACGGCTGTGTCTCTTCCCGTGTGACTCTCACCATGCATTTTGACTTAAAATTTCTAATTGCAGGGGACCCGCGTCCTTCTCACACGCCCATGGGGCTGTCCGTGTGTCACACACGGCCTAGACACACGCCCGTGTGTCTACCTATGTGGACAATATGAGGATATTTACCAAGCCTCATTGCCTCCCTAGTATGCCTATTTTCATGTCAATACCAACCAATACCAAATCAAGCATGATAGACATTCATTTAGACATGAAGATGCATTTATTATAGACTCAAAATTAAAGTTATCCTCATTCAAGGCTTAATGTAAAGTGTGGAATCTATTCCAAGCCAACACATTTGGCTAATTCTCAAAGATACAAAATAATAAGGTCTAGTCCAATACATGCCATAATCAAAAATATAAATCCTACTATACCGAGTATTATAGATGATAGTGTGATCGATATCTCTGACTTCAAGGGATCCTTGAGCTAGCTAAACGGCACTGAAAGAAAAGAGAAAGGAAAGAGAGTAAGCATAAAGCTTAGTAAGTTGCATATAAATAAATATACAACAACAATTTCACCATTAGTCATCACACTCATAGTTCAAAGGTAAGCATAAACTTGTCTTACTCATTACCGACTACTCAAGTCACATTTTCTAATTGGAGCTCATAACTCATGCATACCAACTAGGTACCTATATCACTCACAATATTATTATACTTTCCTCATTAAATCACTTTCAAAACCTTTAAAGTTGAATCTTTTGGAAATACTACCAGATATTCTATAAGCCTCAAACATGGGATAAATTGCCGATGCCATGTCCCAGACATGGTCTTACACTGGCTATCATCATCGAGGCCGAAGCCATGTCCCAAATATGGTTTTATACTAGCTCTCGTATATACGTACTGATGCATGTCCCAGACATGTCCTACACTAGCACTCGTCTAAATGCCGATGCCATGTCCTAGACATGTCTTACACTGACACACAAAAACCCAAATGTCATGACTTGAATATCCGATTTGTTTCCTAGGGTTCCAACTTGATCTTTCTATTATCTCAATCATTAATATGCATTCTCGGTTCACAATCTAGCAATTCATACTATAATAAATCAATAACAATTCAAATACATGCATTAAAAATGTAGTTGTATTATTTACATACAACTTACCTTGGTTTACAAAATGTACTCAACTAGTCGGTTTAGTCGAGTTGCTTGGCTTTCCCCCGGTCTAGGTTCGAATTTGGAAAAAATTGATCTAGGTTCGAATTTGGAAAAAATTGATCTATAACAACAAAATACACTCATTTAATCACTAAATACAATTAGGAATTCATAAATTCACTTCTTTAGTAAAATAACCATTTTGCCCCTAGACCTTCGCAAAATGATCGTTTTGCCCCCATGCTCGAAATTCAATTTTTATAGAATTTCTTCGTATCTTAGGACTAGCTGACCCCTTTTTACTCTTATAAAAAATTTAAATTCTCACTATTTCACATATTTATCAACTATTTTACCACTTATGCAGAATAGCCCCTTTAGGTGTTTTCGTGCTAACATCTTTCACAAAAGTTGTTTGTAACACAACTAGGACTCATATTCTTCCATAAAAACTTAGAAACTATCATAAATCCATTCATGGTAAAACTCTAAACTCTTAATTATTTTGCAACATAGACCCCTCATTTGAAAGCTCATGCTTCAAGGGTCTCAAAAATGCAAAAATATTGAAAAAGGGTACGAAAATCACTTACTTGTGAGTGCTTCAAGTTGCTGAAAATTTTAAGCTTTTAAAATCCATTTCAATGGCTGATTTTTGGTAGAGAAAGAAGATGAAAAAGGGATGATATCATCCTTCCTTGACTTATTTCTATTTTAATCAAAATAAGCCACCTAACTCACCAAATTTTAAGATTTTTGTCCCCTCTTTGACTCTATGGCTAGCCAAGCATTCTATAAAGGGTCTAGTTTCCCTTTAAAGACCTTAAATTTTAATTTTCTTGTTAATTAACACATATGGGTTCTAAAATGCAACTTTTGCCATTTATGCGATTTAGTCCTTTTTTGCAATTGGGCTCCCAAACGTCAAAAATTAACTTACCATAATTTTCATGCACTAATGTAATCTTACTATAACCTCATAATAATAATAAAAATAATTTTCCCAGCTTCGAATTTGTGGTCCCGAGACCATTGTTTCGACTAGGCCTTAAATCGGGCTATTACAATATGTTTCATTATTAATGTATGAAAATGGTACAAATTTGATGTGGTTAAATACGTATAAGATTTTAATGTTTAACAAAATATATTTAATCATTTTTTGAAATTGATAATGTCGCATATGCTAATAGACAAAATGCCACGTGATATGTTTTATTTGGTTAAACATGCACGTGTGTAGAATTAAGAAGTAAAATGTTTGATTTTTATTTAGGTATTCAATTATCATTAAAGTGATGAACATATGATTCGTATATGCAATATGATTTATAATGTATGTTAAATATTTAATTAGTTATATGCTTTATATATATGAATATGACTTCTGTTAATATGAGATTGTTTGGAGCTGTGCTTTTGTTCAGTAATGTCTCGTAACCCTATTCCGGTGACAGATAAGGGTTGGGGATGTTACAGGCTTACTTTATTTTGGTACGTATCGACTACACACTTGATAAGCTAGCTGAGTTGTATGTTTCTGAAATTGTGAGACTTCATGGAGTACCTTTATCGATTACTTCGGATAGGGACCCGAGATTCACATCACGATTTTGGAAAAAGCTATAAAAAGCTTTAGGTACAAAGATGAATTTTAGTTCTGTATTCCATCTGCAAACCGATAGTCAGTCAGAGAGAGTAATATAGATACTTGAAGACATGCCCTAATGTTGTGTTCTTGAATTTCAAGGAAGTTGGGAAAAGTACTTGCCGTTGGTAGAGTTTGCCTATAACAACAGTTATCGGATGAGTTTGAAAATGGCACCCTATGAGGCATTATATGGGCATAAGTTTTGAACACCTTTATATTGGACTGAACTCAGAGAAAATCAAATTCACGGGGTTGACTTAGTCAACGAAACTGAAGAGAAAGTGAAGATAATTCGTGATTGTTTGAAAGCTGCTTTAGATAGATAGAAGTCCTATGCGGATTTGAAACGGAAAGAGACTAAGTTTCAAGTCACTGATAAGGTATTTTTGAAAATGTCTATGTGGAAAAAGGTTTTGAGATTTGGTAGAAAGGAAAGTTGAGTCCTCGTTTTATAGGGCCGTATGAGATCACCGAGAGAATAAGGCTGGTTGCTTATCGGTTAGCCTTACCATCCAAGTTAGAAAAGATTCATGATGTGTTCCATGTGTCTATGTTGCGCCGTTACCGTTCTAACCCTTCACACGTGATTTCACCTACAGAGGTAGAGATACGACCGGATATGACTTATGGTGAGAAACCAATTAAAATTTTAGCTCGGGAGGTCAAATAATTAAGAATAAAAGTATTGCCCTTGTAAAAGTGTTATGGCAACGACATGGGGTTGAAGAGGCCCCATGGGAACTCGAGGAAACAATAAGAAGCCAATACCCAAATCTTTTTACCGGTAAGATTTTCGGGGACGAAAATCCCTAAGGGGGGAGAGTTGTAACATTCTGATTTTGGGCCTAGTCGGAATAATGGTTTTGAGACCACAAATTTAAAGTAGAAATATTTCTTTTCTGATTATTTTGAGGTCTATGACATGATTTCATGATGGTGTGAAGTTTCATGAAGAAATTTTGTGAATAAGTGTCCAATTTGAATTTAGGGACTAAATTACAAAAGGTACAAAATTAGAGATTCTAGAAGCTTTAAGTATGAAATGGCTTTAGATTATTAATTAGATGTCCTTAAATAACAATTTTCCCAATTTCTATTTTTATGGACAAAAAATGGGTATGCATGGGTAAAATTTTAAAGAATGGCCTTAAGGGCATTTTTGACATTTAGTAAATAAAAGAATTAAAAGGGAAAATGAAGTGAAAATCTTGTCCATCTTCTTCAAGCGTGTGCCAAAATTCCTAAGGACCATAGCTAGGGTTTTTCTTCAACTTTTCAAGCTTGAAAGTTCGTACATTCTAGCCCCGTTTTTATGTTCTTTATGTTTTTGAGATCCTTGAAGCATGATCTAGCTATTTCTACCATTATTTTGAGCTAGGGTTCATGTTCAATAGCTTACCCATGTGTGTCATGCATGTATTTTGGTGTTTAATGGAGGAATATGAAAGTTTGATGCATGATAAATATCTTTTACTAAGTGATTTTTCATGAAAACCCCTAAAAGGACCTTTTTGTGAAAGTTGTAAAAATGGGTAGTAAAAATCTTAATTGAAGGAAGATGTGGGCTGTTATGAGTATGAGCTAGGTTTGTCTAGGCTTCGGTAATAAAGAAAAAGAGTACATTTCATTTTAAGAGCCTAGGGACTAATTTGTAAATATGTGAAAATTTAGGGGCAAAATGGTATTTTTTCCCAAATATGATTTATGGGATATTTTGAATAATGTGATAATTAAATAAGTGAAATTTGCTATTATAGATCAAGAAAAATGGAGTCCTGGCCTAGACTGGGGAAAAAGCAAGATATTGGACTAAATCGAATTAATTGTCCATATTTTGTACTGAGGTAAAATTGTGTGTAAATAATTCAACATTATGTTCTTATGTGTTTAAATGCTTTAATATTGCATGAATTCTATGACTTACTTTTGTGGATTGATTAATGATGATTCAATGACGATTCAACGAAGAATTGTTACCACAATATCCAGGTTGAGCATTAGGAATAGTTGGGATACAAATGTCATAACGTTAGGGATATGCATGAACCCATGTAAGACCATGTCTAGGACATGGGATTGGCATCAATATGAGACATCATGTAAGACCATAGATTGGCTTTCGGCTTCGATATGCATGATCCCAGGTAAAACCATGTTTGAGACATGGCATTGGCATCGATATGTGATCCCATGTAAGACCATATCTGGGATATGGCATTGGCATCCTACTATGTGAATGTAATTTCCCAATTATCCATTAGTATTCCAAGTGGTTCAATGGGTAATCCCAAGATTAAGTCAACGAGATGACAAGGTATGGTCATGTTGAAAGGGTACAGGTATATACACTAAGCTCATAAACGTTGAGATTATAAAAACGATGAGATCTCAGTAAAAAATGGATGAATGAATTATGATATTGGATTTTATCATACACTATATAAATGACATGTTTTAAAATGTATTTATGATGCTTGATGACATTGTGATAAGTTATAATATGTTTATGTGTATAATAACGCTTGGTTAATGTTGTTAATTATTTACATGCAACTTACTAAGCTTTATGCTTACTCCTTTTTCTTTTTCCACTTTTCTTATAGTATCGCCAGGCTAGCTTGGGGATCAAAAGATGTCGGAGCTCGATTCACACTATCAAACTAATCTTTTGGGGTATAGTGAATTTAAGTATTTTGTGTATGGCATGTATAGAGACTTGGTCTTTTTGTTATATGTCATATTGATTTAGCCAAATGTGTTGGCTTATGAGGAAATTTGATTTACTTTGTATAAGGCCATGAGATGTGGCTCATTATGAATATTGGGTTGTAAGCCAATTCAATTATGCATGTATGTGGTAATGCCATTATGATATGGCCCCCGGTTATTGATGGTTGAATGATGATGGTAGTTTGGTGTCTGAATAAGTTAATACGATAATGCATGCATGCAATGTAGGGAAATTTGTTTATTTGTATATGTGTGTGTTGGTAAAATTGGTTTTCCATGACCTGGAGTATTAATCAAGTACAATGTGATGAGAAGTTGTCATGCATGAGCTATGTTCATGAAGGTTTAAGTACATGAAATTTATGTCATGTGGAGGTGCCATTGAAGTCATGTTTGTATATGTGCAATTAAAGGGGGAAATTGGCTTGAAAAATAGCCTCAATAATTGTCCAAACAAGTAGACACACGGGCATGTGTCTAGGCCATTTGTGACACACGTTCTGCCCCATGGGCGTGTGGTCCGGCCGTGTGTCCCCTGCACCCTAATTAATGCAAAACAGAATGCCCAGTAGTAAACACACGGGTAGAGACACGGCCATGTGTCTCAGCCGTGTGGAGGACACGGCCTTGGGACATAGGCGTGTGCCCTAGCCATGTAAAGCCAGCATTTAATTTTGAGAATTTAATTCGCCACACAGCTTAAGCACACGAGCATGTGCTATGGTCGTGTGACCTCATTTTGCTGATGACGTCATAAACAAAGAGTTACACGGGTTGAGGACACGGGCGTGTCCCAAGCCACATGAGCTTGTGTGATCACATGGCCTACCCACACATGCATGTGACTCTCCAAAACTTAAAAATTTTCTAAGTGTTGTAGAAATTCTGAAGGTTCTCGGTTTAGTCCTGAACCACTTCCGATGTATGTTTTGGGCCTTGTAGACCCATAATAGGGATGATATGAATATAATGAAAATTTTTAATTTTGGATAAAAATTCATGTCTCAGTTTTGTATTAATACATGTATTTAAGTTCGGTAATGCCTCGTACCCTATTCCGGTGTTGAATACGGGTAAAGGGTGTTACACGATATGAATGTTTTCAAAAAGTTTTAAATTTGAGTGGAAATTCCTGTCCCAGTTTTAAAGTTTTTTTGAGTTTAAGTCCACTAATGCCTCCTACCCTATTCCGACATCGAATACGAGTAAGGGGTGTTACAAGTAATTTCTTACGAGTTGATGTATCTGTAAGCTCATACGACCTGCGGTGAGTCCGCAACAAATGCAGGATCTCAACCTAAACAATAACCTTAATGACATGTCACTTGTATGCTACGAGTTTCTATGGTTCAAACGGGGCTCGGTAAGCATCAGACTATATCAATAAGGCATTCGTATTTCAAGTAGATCAATTACTTAATTATATATGTAAGACTCAATTTTAGCCCGGGCTACCTAAATCCATCCCAAATGCAAATTAACCCAAATAGCCCCAAAATACCCTAGGCCCAAAACACTTTTCAGTAAACTCTGAACACTAGCAGCCTCCTTTACGCCGCAGCCATGATCGGCTCCGCCGTGCTCGTGCGCCCCGCTCTATGTTCACACCCACGTACCACGTCACTCTCCTCCACGTCTTCATGACCTGCAACTTGAACAAGAAAACAGCAGGAAACGATTTTTTACTTAGCTATAAAACCTTTGAATTTTTCATTGTAGAGGGTATGATTTTGAATGCAAAATACACACGAAAAATCAATAGAGATCATCCAAATGAATACAATTCAAAGGTGGTTGTTCATCATTATTTTATTATGTTTTTCCTTTTTTTTCCATTTTCATTTGAGTCCAAGAAATACAAACTAATTTATCATAAAAGGGAGAGACATACCTTTCGATTCGCTGTCAAAAGGGGGAACTTTGGCCTTCCGATGGCTTTTTACGGCCGTGCCTGAGGCGGCGAATGAGGGCTGGGTTTAAGCCCTTCGGCTGGGAAGTGAGGGAGAAAAGAGAGTTTTAGTTTTTTTTTTTAAATAAAAGAGTAAAATGTTTTTAAGGAGAAAGGGTTAAAATTTTGGGTTTTTTAAAAGGGTTCTTTACTGTTTTAAGAAGCAGCCAAAATAAAGGCTTCATTTTTTAAAAAAAAATTTAAAACAGTGTCTGGGGGGAAGAAACAGCACGCCTGTTTGACCTGGTCCACGCGCATATGCCCCTTAAATGGGGAATTTACGCATTTGGTCCCTCCCCTTACATGCTATCTTTTAATTAAGTTATTTTTACATTTTCTTTGCTTTTAAGATTTTTTCCTGAAAATTGCATGTCGTTACAGCTTAGTCCGCGCCTGGGCGCTGCGTTTTTGAATTGGGGAATATCTTCATTTTTAGTCCTTGCATATTGGCGTACGCTGCATTTGAGTTCTTATTTTGATTTCAATAGTTTGTTTTATTTATCAATTGCCCCTTTTAGTTTGATTTTATTTCAATTGAGTTTTTTTTCTATTTCAATATGTATAATTCATTATTTCTTAAATTTATTCAGCACTCAACTGTTAAAAGAATTTATTTAAAAATACATTTTGAATTACTTTAATAATTTTCACTTTGTTTTTTTTTTTTTGTTTAAATTATAAAAGTATTATTGTAAAATTCTATTTTATGTAGTGTTGTTTTAAAATTCTTGTATAATATTTAGTTAAAATACCTTTATATATTATTATACATATATATAATTTATAATAAAGTTAGTTTTATTCTATATACATTATTAATTCTATGTTATTTTATTTATATATATTTTCCTTTCAAATCTATTATGTAAATAGTTTATTCTTTAAAAACATAATATATTATACTCTTGTTATTTCAAATTCTTTTATGTACTATTGATTCATTATATAAATTTTTTTTATTATATATATATATTATATGTTTATGATCCACTTCAAACAGCCGTGTTTTTTCTTTTAAATATTTTATACATTTTTTTTCCTTCTTTCATAAAATTTATTTTAGTTGTTATTTATATATTATATTCTTATTTCTTAATATGTAAATTATCTCAAACCCTAGCATATGTTGTTCATTTGTAAATTTTCATATATTTAATAGTCTTTAAATCATTTATATCACATTGATCCCTAGTTTTCATATTGTTTTGCATATCATGCATCGTTTTTGGTTTTCATATTGTGTTCACATATTATTGTTTCATGCTTAAAATTATGTTTTTTTATTTCTTATTATTACATCATGATTTTAAAATCCAAATTTTTGCCCAACATCGATTGTTTTTTACCCTAAAGTAAACCAAACGAATATATATTGAGTTGGTTTTATAATTGTTCATTTGAAAACTCCTCAAAATAGGGAAATGTTTCAGGTTTAGAAATTCAAGAAATCGTGCCCTAACTTGCTGGGTTTTTATTTTTCCGTTTGGCCAAATAACGGAATGCCCTTTTAGGATTTTCGTTGCGTGTTTTGGAAATCATGAGGTGATCTCAATTTTTTGGGGCTTAAAATATCGTGTCCTAACGTACTGGATGTGGTATTTTACTCCTTTGGAACGAGTAATTCTTAAAATCCAACTCGAATTGTTCACACATTTTTAAAGGAATCGTATTTTAACATTTTTCTTCAAATTTTCAACGATAGGACATTAAACAATCAATTAGTACCAATTTTGGGCGTTACGAGGGTGCTAACCCTTCTCATGCGTAGCCGACTCCCAAACCCTTTTTTTCTCAATTTTCGTAGACCTAAAATTATTGTTTTAATAAATCAAATATTTTATTAAAATGATCAATCTCAAGGTGATCCAATTACACCTCAAAAAAAAGATCGGTGGCGACTCCATAATTCGTTTTTAAAGTCGATCCCCCATTTTTCCAAATAATAAAAAAATAGTTTCGACAGCTTGGCGACTCCACTGGGGACCAATAAGAGAGTCAAGCTGTAAAATTGATTGTTTTCTGTCCTTTTGTTGAAAATTTAAATTTTGGTTTTAACATATGATTCTTTTATTGCATTTCATGGGTTTTATGGTTTTGGTCATTTTATTCGTGTTTTGCATTTTGAGTTTTTTATGTCTCCTTGCATCATCTTGCATGACCGTGGTGGTCGCACCTTTTTAAGTAGGAGTGAGAAACTATGCCTTCGTGAGGTTTTCACCTCCGCATGTGCTAGTGGACTGCTTCCGGGATACATCCGTACCAATGTCTTCGTGAGGTTTTCACCTCCGTATGGCCATAGGGAAATGTATTCCCCTGAGCTGAACTCGATCCACATGAGCCTATAATGGGTGAGGATCGAGGAATCTGCTGGTTCTGGTACCTCTACTTTTGAACCAAACCGCCTATAGCGAGCCTTAAGAGCCCAACCCTAGGTAGAGCCACTCCAAACCCTAGCGGGTACCCAAGTAGGTGTCCTATATTATTTTTTCCTCCTGTGCTAACGTGTTTTGATTTGTTTATGACTGCATTGCGTTACATCATTATAGAAAGGAGGTGTTGATTCATATTTGATTGCTAAATAGAATAGTTTGTCATAAGAAAACAAATTTCTTGATAAAGTGGATTATAATACGGTTGTCTGAAGATGGTCTAAGTAAACACAACAGAAGAAGGCTGACAGTTTGCGGAGAAAAACAAGATTTCACCTGAGGATTCAACTCGATAAAGATTATTCGAGAGCCGTCAAAGTCTTGGCTTACTTAAAGAAGCTGACGAGTATCAAGAGGATGAGTGAGCAAGTAGCCGTAGTCCAGATCAAGCAAAAAGGAGATAATTCAGAAGATTTAATTTTAGCGTCCGAATATGAAGAAAAGGAACAGTATTTTCACCTGGAACATGAGGGAAGGGCCGCATATGTAATCCGTTTTATGTAAAGAAATTTATTTTCTAGAAAAGTTGTTCTAATGGAATTGAATTCAGAATCAACGCATTTCTTTCTTTTGCATTCATTTCATGCATTTGCATTACATCGCATCATGTGCATTAAATTTCACAAATGAACCCTAATTAATGAGAAATCGTGTTATAGTTACCCTGGAACATCAATACTACACATGGAGAAAAACCAAAGCTATGGATCAAAGGTTGGAAAAATTGGAACAGATGTAGAAGGAAATGCAGGAACAGATGCAGGCGCAAATGCAAGAGCATTTAGCTAAGATCCAGCAGGATATGAAGGATCAAATGCTGGAATCTCAGAAGGATATGATGAGCCAACTGACTCAGCTACTAGTTGGAAGGCTAGAAAAAGGAAAAAGTCCCATTATCAATACTGAGGACGATAGCGAGATCCTTGCTTACCCTCTAGGTTTCACCCCAGTAAATACCCAGTACCACCGCAAGGGGTGTCTGTCATTATCAAACCCCAATATCAGGCTAGTATTTCGGCACCGATGAATCTCCCGACGGGCTCATGTTCTAAACATGAGGAAAATTGGGTAAATCCTTCAGTCCCCGACTTTGATGAGATGGTAGAGGTAGAGAAGGCAAAAGGAGAACTCCCAAAGCAGCTGGAAGTCCGATAAAAATGGCTGGAGGAGAAGTTCAAGGCACTGGAAAATACAGATTATCAATGTGGTATGGATGCTAAAGAGTTGAATTTGGTTCCGGATCTAGTGCTCCCTTCAAAGTTTAAAATGCCGGAGTTTGAGAAATACAATGGAACCAGCTGCCCTGAGGCCCACATCACGATGTTTTGTCGGAGGATGACTGGTCATGTCAATAATGATCAGTTGCTAGTCCACTATTTCTAGGATAGTCTGAGTGGGGCTGCGACCAAATGGTACAATCAATTGAGTCGCACCCAAATTAAATCGTGGAGGGACTTAGCACAGGCCTTCATGAAGCAGTATGGCCATATGACGAACATAGCGCCTGACTGAATCACGTTACAGAACATAGAGAAGAAGTCAAATGAGAGTTTCAGGCAGTATGCTCAGAGGTGGAGGGAAGTCGCTATGCAAGTTCAACCGTCACTCTTGGAAAAGGAGACAACCATGCTTTTCATTAATACTTTGAAGGCACCTTTTATTAATCACATGCTGGGCAGCGCAACTAAGAGTTTCACGGACATAGTGATGTCCAGTGAAATGATAGAGAATGTGATAAGATGCGGAAAGATAGAGGCTGGGGAAAGCACTAGGAAGTCAGCCCCGAAGAAAAGAGAAAATGAGGTTAGCAATGTGAGCATAAGTTATGTAAAACCAATCACGGTTAACCAACCGAGAACGATGGCCACGGGCCAACAAGCTTCACCAAGACACGAGCCCAATACAAGACAAAACACGAAGAAGCTTCAGTTTACTCTCATTCCAGTAATGTACTGGGAGCTGTACAAAAGTCTATTTGATGCGCACGTTGTGGACCCTATCTACTTAAAACCATTGCAACCCCCATATCCCAAGTGGTATGACGTGAATACTCAATGTGAAATCACGCGGGAATAGTGGGGCACTCGATAGAGAACTGTCTCTCTTTCAAAAGGCTAGTTGAAAGGCTCGTCAACATGGACGTTGTGAAGTTCGACGATGCACCTGGTGTAGGAAATCTATTATCCAATCATACTAACAATGGGGTGAACGCGATAGCTGAAGATATGATGAAAAATTTGAGCATCAACGCCATATCTGAAGAGGGGGTGATGGAAGGAAACTTATCAAGCATTCGTCCTTATGAGCTTGGAAGTGTTCTGAACAACTGGACTGTAGAAATAATTCCTATAGTTTTTAGAGCTAATACAGAGTAATGTTTAAAACATACTTGTTGTTTTAAGCCTAGAAGCAACAATAATCTTTTGTGAAATATGGCTCATGTTCAAGCATCTTTATTTTCAATAAAAAATGCACTTTTGTGTCTCATTCTAAGCAAATATACTTTTATTCTCTCATTTCATTCATAATCATGCCATACAAATAATCATCCTTAGAATCATTTATTCTTTGGAAATATGCCTTTGTACCTACAATAGGTCCCCAAATATCAACGACAGGAGCAACGCTGTAACTGACTCCCTTTTGGGGTGAGATATGTGTTTAAGCAGATCTCAGGACTTTGTAGATGATAGAGATTGTAGCTTATCTCCTAATTTTGTTAAGGATGGTAGAATAAGATGAAAAACAGATCTTACTCTACGAAGAGTCAATGGGCATTGTGAGCAGGAGGCAAAGATCGGAGCCTGAGTCACCGTAAAGACAAAGCGAATCGTCATTGAGTTATTCCAAGAATTCAAAGATGTTTTCCATAACCATATCAAGATATACCTGGAGATGCAAAAAATGTCTATACGGGTGTCAGAAGGACATATGTTAATGGTTTCACGGTAGCCATACTAATTATGAGGTTTGGGTACTATTGAGACAAGATTCATGTACCTCATTCATTTCTTCACATATTATCTCTATGTGGGGCATGGATGTTATCAAACCATTCTCGTCTAATATACATTGTTTTATCTTGGTAGTCGTCTATGACTTCATGAATAGGGTGAGGGTCGCTTCATATGCCAAATTGACATTTTTTTATAGTGGCCGGCCATGTGGAATAATCATTGAAATGTATGTATTTTATACATATATTTGTATTATAATATAATTATAATTATATATGTTATTGATGTTAAAATAAAATAAATAAAATAGTGAAAGGTGAAAAGAACAAGGCTTAGTTCATCTTTTGTTCTTCATTTGCCGAATATAGGAGGGAAAGCTAGGCTTTCGGTCACTCTTTGATTTTTTCTTGATTAAGGTAAAAATTTCATGTTATTTCCTTTGAATTTTTTTTAAGTGTGGTTGATAGCTAAGTATTTGACTTAGCCCATTTTGAAATTTTGAATTCTATGGTGATTTGGGCATTCGGCCATGATATGGATGGTAAGAAATGGTGGTTGTTTTATGCTCTTATGTGTAAGGGTGGATAAGTGAGGTTTAAACTTGTTAGATATGCATAGTAGTGGTTTAGGTGCTTTGGGGAATTTTGGCTAACATGTTTGTGCTTACCGAAAGTGAATTTGAGGTTTTGAGCATAATTTGTGTAACTGTGAATGAAATACTTGAAATTATGAATTAGGAACATGAATTTAGTCGGCTACTTAAGACAAATTGTCAAATAATGCTCAACATTAGTGTTATTTACTTAATTGGCAAATTGAGCTTAGAATAGGTGAATTCGTGGGTATGGGGCAAAGTATTTGTATTCGGCCATTAGCTAGATTTTGTTAAGATTTGGATAATTGAGAATTTAGTCAATAGGCTTAAAAAGAAGCTTTCATGGTTGCCGAATTGTAAAGTGAGAAGTTGCTAAGTAAAATTGATGTTAAAATCAATGAAATAGAGAATGGTAGGTTTAGTTGAAGAAGTCATGCTTTGTGTGCCTTATTTGCTTTGAACATTCGGCTTTGTCCCTAGAGAATGAATGAATTGATGATAATTGTTTATGGGAATTAACTTTGCCATGTTTATGTTAACAAGATGAGAAATGAATTAAGATGGTCCTAGTGTGCCGATTGGGAGCTAGGAAATTGAGTTAAAGATAGAAGATAGTGAGTAAATATTTCATAGACAGTTTTTACACTTAAGTTCACATGAATTTAAGCTTACTAAGTGATCACATATTCGGCTCTTGATGATTATTATGTCATGAATAATGAGTTTGATTAAAAGATTATGTAAACTTGATCTAATCAATAATTTAGTTGTGACTTGTAACATAGTTGTATTTGGCCGAATGTGTATGTAAAGGAAAATTGTGTGTGTGTGTGTGTCATATTGGAATGAAAGTGTAATTATTGAATGAGAGGTATGAATAAGGTTTAATATAATTAAACTTGTTTAACATAGCTCAAGAGCATAGAGAGGCAACATCGGATAAGGGAAAAGCTAAAGGTACAGAATAGCCAACTCGAAATTTGTTCAGAAAGATACAAGGTGAGTCTTTGAGTAATGGAACTTAGCTTATGATTTGATAAAATCATGATATATAAGCATAATAAATAAATTGTGACCTAATGGTTCTACTTGAATTACGTAGTGAGATAAATAATTTGTGCATATGACTTGTAGCCCAATGGTTATAGAAATCATGTTGGATAGCGAAACGAAATCGTGTTCTTTGTATGTGGCTATTGAGCCGAAAGTGGAATGGTTGATAAGCATGTTGTGCTTGTGTTCTAGTAATGTAAATGAAATGCTAATGTGTTATGATATATATATGTGCATGATAATTGAGGATTATAACCGAGCTAAGACCCGCAAGCCTTGTGTGAGATTTATATCCGGGCTAAGTCCCAAAGGCATTCGTGCTGGTGTTATATCCGGGCTAAGTCCCGAAGGTATTCGTGCTGGTGTTATATCCTGGCTAAGTCCCGAAGGCATTCGTGCTGGTGTTATATCCAGGCTAAGTCCCGAAGGAATTCGTGCTGGTGTTATATCCGGGCTAAGTCCCGAAGGCATTCGTGCTGGTGTTATATTCGGGCTAAGTCCCGAAGGTATTCGTGCTGGTGTTATATTCGGGCTAAGTCCCAAAGGTATTCGTGCTGGTGTTATATCTGGGCTAAGTCCCGAAGGCATCTGTGTTGGAAATGTGTGATCTTGCTGTAATAATTCCAATTAATGTGCTCACAACCCTAAGATGGTCAGGTATGTACCGTATATATGTTATAAAATTTGATTCGATTTAAATTGTGATTATTTATTTGGATAGTGCTCTTCCGGCCATTGCTTAGGCTTGTATGAAGTCTATAGCTTATTCAGAATACACGAATTTTGATTCAAGTGGAAATATGTTAAGATTGGCTCTGAGCATGTGAGTATATTGGTTGAAGTGTGAAGTAACATGAATATGTGAATATGCGTATATGTATTTATTTAGCCTTGTAATTGAATTAGATGTATTCGGCCAAATGATGAAGTTGGTTGGATAAAAAGAAGTTATCTACGTGATATGAATTTGTGTTTAAGGAAAAATTTAAAATGACATGCATGAACAATAGTGGTATATTTAGTCATGGTTACATGCAGTCAAAGAAAAGATGATAAGCCTTATGAATGCTATGCTTTAATTTTTAAATGATTTCATTGCTTAAAACTTACTAAGCATAGAAATGCTTACTCTGTTGTCCTTAATTCTCTGTTTTATAGATCTCATTCGTTAGCTACGGTCTTGGGAATCTCAAAGTTGAAGTCCACACCATCTAAGCCCATTCGGTACTCTAGTAGCTAAACTTTGATAATGGAATGTATAGGCTTGACTTTTTGATGTTAAATAAGTATCCTTTTGATGATATATATATGTATAGCCATGCAAAAATGGCTTGTTAAGTTACTATATGTGTTTCACATAGTTAATGTGAATGTGTGGTTGATATTCGATTTATGTTTTCAATGTTTTGATGTGAATTGAACTTAAGAATGAATCAATGTACCCATTAACTTGAGATGACTCTTTTGTATATTGTATAAAAAAAACAAGTTGGAATTCGGTTTTATAAGTGTGCCAACGGGAGTTATTCGAATAAAGTTAAATGGAATTTCGTGCTTGTATGGTAATACTCCTTAACCCTCCGGCGATGGGTACGGGTTAGGGGTGTTACATAGATATTTGACATTCGCGTGTGATCAATCCTGATTAGAAGTCTTAAGAGATTAAATTCTTTCGCTAATCAAGGTTGGGATTTGGAGATTTTTACCTCGTGATTCCACAAACAGGTGTGCGAAAAGCTAAAAAGCCAAAACTTCAACATTCGAGGCCTCACGAGTGTGCGATCGCTCGTGGGGTAAATCGAGCCCACAAAACATGGGTGATAGGCTGTAGAGACCGCCACAATTGCTCTTGTGGATTTGAACCGTCAAGGGCCTCAAGGGGCCGAATTGGCCCGATGGGCCCTGTGGGCCCGCATGTGCAAATCTAACTGTTTGATGGGAAATAGTTGGGTAGTCATGTGGTGTACATGGCATAGGTCGTTCTGGGCCACACGGATAAAATGTATGTTACGTGGCAAGTTTGGACTAGGGTACGTCGTTCATACAGCCGTATCTAAATTTGGGCTAAATGGGCCACACGAGCGTGTGGTCCCACTTGGGCCGAGTAATGGGCCTTGGGCCCGTTTACACCGTTATGATCATTTAGGTTATCTGTGTCGCTCAAGGCGACTGTAGACCTTCAGAGAGGTCATTATCTGAGCTGAAACCCCAAAATAGGTAAAATGATCGTAATTTTCCTGCAGGGTAAAATGACCGTAATACCCCTATAGAGTAAAATGGCGATTATGCCCTTATGTTTTGTATGACCGATATGCTTATGATTTACATGTATGATTATACTGAGTATGACTTTGCATACACGTCATATTTATGACATGACATACTGCATGGGGTTGGGATTTTGATATGGAGGAAGTACTGTACTGGTGGCTATGCCACAATTACTGATACTGGTGGCTTTGCCATATTTGCTGTTTCTGGCAGCTTTGCTGTGATATTGGTGTGCTGGATGGGTGGGTCGATTTATATTCCCACATGGTGTGTTGGTTGGTACGGGTGATGTGCTGGCTGGTTTTGGTGGGATGCATAAATGCATTACACTGTACTGATACTGTATTGGGCTTAGGCCTACACGGCTACTGTATAAGGCTAAGGCCCAGACTTTACTGATATTGTATAGTGTTAAAGCCCAGGCTATTTTGCATATTCTTATCTCTATTGACTGTTAGAGGATTACACACTGATTTTATATAAACTCACCCTTTCTTTTAACTGTACAAGTAATCCTTAGCCTTAGACCGTTTGGAGCCGCGAGGGACTTGGAGGTGGCCACACGATTGCTGATGTTTTACTTTTGACTTTATTTATTTAAATTTCATATTGGGTTTTTGGTTATGTAATAAGGCCATTTGTGGTTTTAACTTTTATTTGGGCTTTGATTTCATACCTTAAACTGCTAGACTAGGTAAAATGACTTTTTAAAATAATAAATGTTTTCAAGGAAAACACGCACTTTAAACTTTAAGGTTTTTAAAGCTTCCGCGATTTTATTCAGTTTAAGGAATCAACAGTGATAAATATGGCAATCGTTTTGACAAATTTGTTTCAATTAGTAACAACTTGATTTTCCAAATTTTCTCGAGCAATAAAAACTAAAAGGGTTTTAACTTGAATCCGGATTCTTAACGACAAGTCCCATTTCTGAAAAGCACTTCGATGTGACACGCCAGATTCGGCCGTAACGTCTAGGTCGGGTTTGGGTGTTACATGAAAACTGCAGGACCATTAGTTAATCTGAAAGGCATAACAAGGAATTTATAATGTCTGTACCTCGTTCTGAACACGATTTTCAACACATCTGATTCTTTAACTCGCAACTTTTAATAACCCGATCTCAAATCAATCATTGAAAATACTATAGCCCCTTTCAACTAATCAAATAAATCATCAATCTGCGATAGAGGGTATTTGTTCTTTATAATCACTTTAATCAACTGTCTATAATTGATACACATTCTCATCGTGCCGTCTTTCTTCTTTACGAACAATACCGGTGCACCCCAGGGCGAATAACTCAATCGTGGAAACCCTCTGTCTATCTATTCTTGCAACTGAGCTTTCAACTCTTTTAATTCTGTTGGAGCCATTCTGTATGGAGCTATTGATATCGGTATTGTTCCTGGTACTAATTCAATACCAAATTCAACCTCTCTGATCAGAGGCAAACCCGGTAATTCTTTTGGAAATACATCTGAAAACTCGCAAACAATAGGTACAGATTCAATCTTTGATTTAGACAGCTTAGTATCTAATACGTATGCAAGATATGAATCATAACCATTTTTCATACATTTTTGAGCTAACATAGACGATATCACAGTAGGTAATTCACTCAAATCATCAGACTCAATCCGAAGAATTTTACCATTTTGACATTTCAATTCGATAATTTTTCATCTACAATTCACAACTGCATCATGCATAGTCAACCAGTCCATACCCAGAATCACATCAAACTCATCGAATGGTAGAAGCATCAAGTCAACTAGAAAAAAGTAACCCCAAGTCATCAAAGGACAATTCTTACAAATTTTATCAACTAAAATAGACTTGCCTAAGGGGTTCGATACTTTAATTACAAATTCTGTAGACTCAACATGTTAACTCTTTTTAAATACTAAATTCATACAGATATATGAATGGGTTGATCCAGGATCTATCAACGCAACTATATCAAAAAGAGAAAAAGTATCGGTAATAACGTCTGGCAATGTTGCCTCTTCTCGTGCATGAGTAGCATAAGCTCTTGTAGGTGCTCTTGCCTCAGATCTCATAGCAGAATTCTCGCAACACCTCGGTTACCTGTAACAGCCTGATTTGGGGGCTAGTCAGAACAGTAGTTTTAGGACCACAAATTTGACATAGAAAATTTTATTTTTATTATATTTTATGGTCTACAGTTTCACGCAATGATTTCGTGAAAATTCTGTTCGAAAATTTCAACGGCACTCAATTTAGTAAAAAGTGTAAAAGTTGAGTTCTACATGTTAAAGGTGTCCAATTGCTATGAGATTTTAAATTAAAGGTCCTTATATGATAATTAGACCATTTGCTAAGTTAGTGGACAAAAATGGACATGGTGTGATAAAATTTTAAAGTTTGGCAAAAGGACATTTTGGTCATTTGGTAAATAAAAGAATAAAAAGGGAAAATAAAGCCAAAATTGTGTCCATCTTCTTCTACCTTGGCCAAAATTCTCAAGACACCATAGCTAGGGTTTTCTTCAACTTTCAAGCTTGATTGTAAGTACATCCTAGCCCCATTTTTTATGCTCTTCACGTTTTCGAAGTCATTATCACCTGATCTACCATTGTTTTGAAGTAGGGTTCATGTTTAAAATTTACCCATGTGTCACATTCATGTATTTTGATATTTGATGGAAGATATTGTAAGTTTAAGGTGTGATAAACAACTTTTACTAAGTGATTTTTAGTGAAAATGTATAAAAAGGACCTATTTGTAAAAAGATGTAAACTGGGTAGTAAAAATCTAATTTGATGAAAAATATGGGCTGATATGAGCATGTATATGGTTCTACTAGGCTTGGGTAACAAAGAAATTGAATACATTTCATTTTACGGGCCTAGGGACTAATTTGTAAAAATGTGAAACTTTCGGGAAAAAAGGTAATTTTTCATAATGTGATGTTTGGACTGATTGAGTAATGTGAATATTAAATAAGTTAAATCTGCTATTATAGATCAAGAAAAACAAAGTTCGAACCTTGATCGGGGAAAGAATAAGGTGTCTGACGATTAGATCCTTTTTCTACTATTTTGTACCAAGGTAAGTTCTTATGTAAATAATACATTATTATTTATGCCTTAATTGTGTTATTATTGTATGAATTGTGATTTACTCTTTGTAAGAATTCAACAAAATTTGACAAGCGAGAAAATCCCGGTTGAACCTTAGGAATAGTTAGGATACAAATGTCATGACATTAGGGTTAGTTGAGATTACGTGTAAGACTATATCTGGGATATGGCATCGATATCAGATTTCGTGTAAAACCATAACTGGGCTATTGGCACTGATATGAAATCTCATGTAAAACCATATATGAGATATGGCATTTGTATGATACTATGTGTGTGAGATTTCCCGAGTATCCTTTAGTATTCCAAGTGGTTCAACGGGAAACTTAACGGCAAAGTTTAAGTTGTGAAAGCCTATGGTATGTTGTGAAAGATTATGGTAAGTTGCAAGTTTGGTACAAGTATGTACATAAAACTCATGCTTAATGAGCTCGATATGTGATAAACCTACGGAATGGTTTGAGTGAGTAGGTTATGATGTTAAGGTATTAATAACATCTATACTAAGCTTGATTATGAAATTTACAATAACACTTGTGTTAATTTACTCCTTGTTAAGTATATGTTAAAGTGTGTTTATAATGTCTATTATTTGTATAGGAACTTACTAAGCTTTAAAGCTTAGCCCCCTTTTTTTTTCCCTTGTCTTATAGTGTCACCAAGCCAGCACGGGGATCGAAGACGATCGGAGATTCATTCACGCTATCAAATTATCATTTTGGGTACTTATGATTACATTATTTTGAGTTATGGCATGTATAGGGACTTGGTCATTTTGTTATGTGTCATATTCGATTTGGCCAAATATGTTGGCTTATAATGGTTGATGGTTCATTTTGTAAATGGCCATTGAAATTGGCTAATATTGGTTAAATATATATGAATATGAATATGTCTTTCATGAATGTGGATTTTGCATGGTTTAAGATGATAAGTATGAGATGTTGTATGAGATAGGAAATAGCATGTAATTGATGTGTGGATGACTTGGTTGTGGTTGTATTGGTTGTATATATATACTTGGATTTCTGTTGCTTGTTGTTGTGTAGATTAGTGCAAGTAAGGGTGGAAAAATGGCTTGGTAAATAGTCTTCTTTTTCATCCACACGGATAGACACGCGAGCGTGTGTCTAGGTCATGTGTCACACACGGCTTGCCCCATGGGTGTGTGATCTGGCTGTGTGTCCCCTGCATCTTGAATTTTAGTTTTAAATTGGCCATAAGGGAAAAGACACGGCCATGTGTCTCAGCCATGTGACAGGCAGGGCCCAAGGACATGGGCGTGTGCCTAGGGCATGTGAGTCTGCATCTATTTTATGAAAAAATATGAAAATTAAATCGCCTACACGACCTAAGCACACGGGCCTGTGACTTGGCTGTGTGACTTTTAAATGTTGATGATGTCATAAATAGAGAGTTACACAGGTTAGGGACAAGGATGTGTGTGATCACACGGCCTACCCACACGGGCGTGTCCTAAACCACATGGGCATGTGACCCCTGTTTTGGTGAAAAGTTTTTCTAAGTGTGGGAAAATTTTCTAATGTTCTCAGATTAGTCCCGAACCACTCCTAATGTGTGTTTTGGGCCTCGTAGGCTCGTTTAAGGGACAATATGAATGTTTTTGAAAAGTTTTAAATTTGAGTGGAAATTCATGTCTCGGTTTGAATGTTTGTTTGAGTTTAAGTCTGGTAATGCCTCATACCCTATTCTGGCGTCAGATACGGGTAAGGGGTGTTACATTACCACTCATATTTTCAGTGTTTCGGGGTGCTCCCCCTCTAGTAGTCATATTACTTACTTTCACCAGTTGATCTCTTTCAGCTATAGACATTTTTGGATAGTCCCGGAGATAATGATCAAGAGATCCACATTTAAAACAAGCTCCACTCATTATTCTACATTCATCGTAATGTCGCTTATTGTAGTGCTTACATTTAGATCTAACATTTCTGACACTACCCACACTTGCAACAGATGTCGTCTGAGGTTTAGAGCTAAAATGTCTCGCATCTCTATCTCTGATCGAAATCCTTGCTGCAGTAGTAGAACGAGAATGATATTCCCTAGATTTCTTTGATGCTGACTGATATGATTTGCCCGCAAATCTCTTTCTAATGTCTCTACCCTCAGAATTGGCTTTTTTTTTCTCTTTGCTAAGCTCTTTGGCTTTGCAAGCTCTTTCAAATAGAACGAAAAACTCTTTCAACTCAAGAATCCCAACTAATAGTCTAATTTCTTCATTTAATCCATCTTCGGACCTTTTACACATTATAGCCTCAAAACAAACACATTCCCAACCATATTTGCTAAGTCATACAAAATCTCTTTCATATTCTGTTACCGACATAGGACCTTGTTTCAATTCAAGAAATTCCTTTCATTTCTGATCAATGAACCTTTGGCTGATGTCTTTATTTCTAAATTCAAATTGAAAGAACTCCCAAGTAACTCTTTCTCGCGGAACTACAGATATCAAGGTATTCCACCACTAATATGTAGTGTCTTTCAACAGTGATACAACAAATTTTAAACTTTCTTCAGGTGTGCAAGAAAGTTCATCAAATACTCAAATCGTGTTCTCAAGCCAAAACTCAACTCTCTCAGGGTCATCGTTAACAGTGGCTCAAAATTCCTCAACCCCGTGTTTCTGTATCTTATCAACAGGTGGTTTATTCAATCGCAAAGGATCCATACCCTGAGGAACTACAGGGATCGGTTGGGGAATAGGTGGGGGTGGACGATGTTGAGCAACCGGGTTCGTATGAATGTATTATGTGAACCACTCATTCATTATTTAGAAAAAAACTTCTTTAGCCTCTCCTCCCTAGCCGACCGTTACGGGTCTAGAATCAGACGGCGTTGTCCCTTGAGTGGGAGCAAGCACATTACTCTCAACCTCATCAACTATAGCTCGATCAGGATCCATTTACTATATTAAAACACATTTGAAAATGTCAGGAGTCATCACACTATCTCAGTTTAAATATATCACATGTATAGCTAGACTCACATATGCTACGTTAATACTAGAATCGACTAAACCGTAGCTCTGATACTGATAAATGTAACACCTCTCACCTGTATTCAATGTTGGAATAGGGTTACAGAGCATTCTCAGACTTATAACACATATAACCTTATTTTTCTCATACGTTCGACCAATTCATACAATTCTCATTCCATCTCAATCAATTTGTCTTTTATAATAGCCTACGAGGCTTACGCATGCTTTAGGAGCGGTTCGGGACTAAATCAATAACTTATAAAACCTTTAGAAACTTTGAAAAAATTTCTAAAAATAGAGGACACACGCCCGTGTGACCAAGCCTTGTGTCTAACACGGAAATCAGACACGCCCGTGTCACCGGCTATGTGAAAACATGGGGTACATAGTGACTTGGGTCACACGACCAACCACACTCCCATGTGTCTAGCCCGTGTGCCCTTCGAAGTAGCCACACACGCCCGTATGCTAGGCCTTGTGCTAGGCCGTGCCAAACCTGTAGGGTATACTGGCTTATGCAACACGACCAAGTCACACGCCTGTGTGCTAGGCCGTGTGCCAAATAGGGGATATACTGACTTGTACCACACAGCCAGTCACATGCCTGTGTGTGAGACTGTGTAGAGTATACTAACTTTATTTTAATTTCAACACCAGGGGACACACGACCGTGTAACTTGACCATGTGCCACACACAGCTGAGACACACACACATGTCTTTGCCCGTGTGGACAAAAATAGGCTATTTGCAAAGTCATTTTGCCACCCTATTTTTACATACCTGCAAAAGCATAAATTGCAATATTTTATAATTCATTAAGCAACCAATCCACAACATTTCAGACACATTTTATACCAATTCCCAATCCACAACATTTGATACACATTTTATACCAATTCAACATAGTATTCAAATACCTAATTAATAGCATGCATTTTCCATTCATATGCCTACTACATACCAAGACAATATTTGCATATTTTCTGTAACAAATCGATTTAGGGCCTAGTCGAAATAGTGGCCTCGGGACCACCAATCTGAAGTTTTGAAATTATTTTTATTATTATAATGAGGTTATAACATGATTATATTAATGTATGAAAAATTTGGTGAGTTAATTTTGATATTTGCGAGCCCGATTGCGGAAAAGGACTAAATTGCAAAAAGGGAAAAAGTTTCATTTTAGTACCCAAATGTGTTAAATATCTAGAGAACTAAAATTTGGGGCCCTTAAAGAGAAATTATACCCCTAGAAACAAGGTGGCCGGCCATAGGAGTCAAGTTTAGTCAAAAGGATAATATTAGGTGACTTGATGACATAATTTTGTGATAAAATAATACCTGTGAGCTTAGCTATTATTTTATTTCTTCTCCACACCTTCTCTACACCAAAAATATCAGTAAAAGAGGGGTTTTGAAGCTTTGAAATTTCAGCAACTTATCACCTCAACAAGTAAGTGATTTCCATGTCCTTAGTTGATGATTTTTGCATTTTTAGAACCCCTAAAACATGAGCTTTCATATGAGGGGACTATTTTGCAAAATGATTTAGAGTTTAGGGTTTCGACATGGATGGACTTGTGATGTTTGCTGAGTTTTTATGGAAGAATATGAACCTTAGAAGAGTTCTAAATAACTTTTGTGAAGGGTGTTAGCATGAAAACACCTAAAGGGGCTATTTTGCAAAAGTTGCAAAATAGGTAATAAGTGTGTAAAATAGTGGGATTTTGGGGTTGCTATAGGAGTAAAAAGAGTTTGGATAGGCTTGAAATGCAAAGAAATTTGATAAAAATTGATTTTCGAGCATAAGGGTAAAATGGTCATTTTGCCAAAGTCTAAGGGCAAAATGGTCATTTTACCAAAGATGTGAAATTATGATTGCATAATTGTAATTAGTGACTTAATAAGTGCATTTTGTTATTATAGATTAAGTTTTTCCAAATTTGAACCTAGACCAGGGGAAAGCCAAGCAAATCGACTAAACCGGCTAGTCGAGCACATTTTGTAAACCGAGGTAAGTTGTATGTAAATAATACTAATATATTATTAATATATGTGTTTAAGTTGTCATTGAATGTATATAACATGAATTGCTTGATTTCGTATTGAGAATGCATAAAAACAATGAGATGATAGGACTCTCGTTAGAACACTAGGTAATATACCGAATGTTCTAGCTATGACATTTGGGTCACTTGTGTGAGCTAGAGTAAGAAATGTCTGGAACATGCGTTGGCTACATTATGATAGCCAGTGTAAGACCATGTCTGGGACATGTCATCAGCATTGAGACGAGTGCTAGAGTAAGACGTGTCAGGGACACGTATCGGCCTTGATAATGATAGTCAGTGTAAGACCATGTTTGGGACATGGCATCGACTTGAGATGTGAGCCAGTGTAAGACTATGTCCGGGACATAGCATTGGCACCTTACCCCTAGATTGAGGTTTATAGAAGGACTGGTAATGTATAGAATGGTTCAATGGTGCAAGTTTGTTTGCGAGTTAATAATGAAAACATAATCATGTTGCGAGTGATACAGGTACCAAATTTGTATGTATGAGAAATGAGCTCCTTAGAGAGAATATGACTTGTATGGATGGTAATGAGTAAGTCATACCTATTTTTATCCTTGTGTTATGAGCATGATGATTATAATGTCGCCTATTTAGCTCGAGGATCATTTGGAGTCAGAGATATCGATCACACTATCGTCAAAAACCTTCGGTATAGTTGGATTTATATTTTTGAATATGGCATGTATAGGGTTTAGACTTGATTATTTTGTGTCCTTAAGTATTGGCCTAATGTGAGGACTTGGGTTAAGTCCCACACTTTGAATTTGGTCTTGATATTGACTAATACTCATTTTAATTATGCAAAGATGATATTTCCTTGATTGAGTATATTGCCTTAGGAAAGAATGTCTATTGTAGCTGATTGGGTTGTAGGGTATAGACTAAAATTGGTGTTGGTTGAGTTCGAGTTAATTTATGTCGGTAGGGGTGGCAAATAGGCTTGGTAAATAGCCTTATTTTGTCCACATAGTTAGGCACACGGGCATGTGTCTAGGCCGTGTGTGACACACAGTCAGCCCCATGGGCGTGTGATGAGGTCGTGTGTCCCCTGCACGTAAAATTTTCAAGTCAGTATGCATGGTAATAACCACACGGACAGAGACACAACCGTGTGTCTCAGCCGTGTGGAGGACATGGCCAAGCACACGGGCGTGTGTCATGGCCGTGTGACATGTTGGGTATGCTGACGTCAGAAATAGAATACTCAAGTTTTCTTACATGGGCTAAGACACGGGCGTGTCAAGGCCGTGTGAGCAACACGGGCCAGGGACATGGGCTTGTGTCCAGGCCGTGTGAAGTCTGCACTTGAATTTTGTAAAATTGTGTAAATAAATTGGCCACACGAGTAAGGGACACGGGCATGTCCCTAGGTGTTTAGGCCGTGTGAGACACACGGGTCATCAACACGGCCATGTTAGGATGGTCACACGGGCATGTTACCTTTCCACACGAGCGTGTGCGCTGTTTTAAATGCAAAGTTTGCATAGATTGGACAAGGACCCGGAAGGATTTCGAATGGTTTCCAATGGTCGGTCTAGGCCTCGTAGGCCCATATTAAGAGGTTTAAAGTAGAAATTGAAAAAGTTTTAAATTGGATCGAGTCTTGGTGACTTAAAATTGGTTGCATGTACGTGATCAAGTAGGTAATGCCTTGTACTCTGACCCGGCCAGGGTTATGGATATGAGGTGTTACATTTTCATTCCATCTACTACTTGCCAAACATGCCATATTTGATTACTTATACACAACCAAAACATTATACCAAGTTAAGCCAAATCACATGGCTTTAACTTATACCACAACATGTACCAAAATCACTATCTCAAGTAACCATTACTATCATCTTTATAACTAGCCTACACATGCCATATTTACAAATATCCATGAGTTCAAAGGTACCAATCGGCAACTGGATAGTGTGATGCGTAACTCCAACTTATCCGAATCGAGTGAGCTATCGAACCTCTATAAAACATGAAAAAGAGACAGAGTAAGCTTTATAGCTTAGTAAGTCCGTATAATTCAGAATTTAACTTGCCATTTATACATAATCAAAAAATTAAACAAAGTATATCAAATTTAGTTGCCAAATGCCTAAACACAAGCATTTATCAACAAGTTAGTCACATATGTGCATGTAATCATCCATTATCTCAATTTAATTCCCAATACATTGTATCATATCAAATTCATATATCATGTACACAATTTGTAACATTTCACTCTCAATCATATAAACAGTAATTCATTCAATAACAGTAACTCATCCGTTTAAACAGTACTTCATCCATATAACAGTAATTCATCCGTATAAGACATAGCTTTTTCACATAACCAATAATAGAATTTATTCCCGTTAAACCTATTAGAATATCGAGGGATACTTGGGTGATATACATTACATATAAATCAGTAATTTGTTGATTCATTATCTTTTCCGCTCTTTCGAGCTATGATTTGTAAGCTCTGATGGACAGTAAGCTCTATTGAGCTGAAACGGTAAGACCTGACGAGCTGAAAATTGTAAGCTCTTACGAGCTGATATATCGGTAAGCTCATATGAGCTGCAGTGAATCCACAACACATGCAGGATCTCAACCTAAACGGTAACCCTAGTGCCATGTCACTCGTATCCTACGAATTTCTACAGTTCAACGGGGCTCGGTAACCATCAGACTATATCAATAGGGCATTCGTATTTCAAGTAGATCAATTACTTAATTATATACATTCATTTCAAACAATTAAAAGTATTTAGAAGTTCGATTCTAATTATACGAACTTACCTTGTATCGCTCGGATAACAAATATCGGCTAATCGTCAACCTTTCCTTTTCCCCGATCTAGATTCAATCCTTGCTTATCTTGATCTATATATATTTCAAAATTAGCACATTCAGTATCCGATCTATTCAATATAACCTTTAATTCATATTTTGGAAAATTTACACATTTGCCCCTAATGTTTCACACTTTTACAATTTAGTCTCCATCACATAAAATTACAAATTCATGCAATTAATCACAAACCCATGCTTATCCGAATTTTAATGGAGTCGCTAGTAGCCCATATCTTTTATTTATTCACACTTTTTCCCACATAATTTTACATTTTCACAAATTAATCCCTTTTTGATATTTTTGTCAAAAATCATTTTACAAAACTAGTAAATCTATCAATAAACTCTCATAATCTGTAACACCCCTAACCCGTATCTATTGCTGGACTAGGGTTAAGAGGCATTACCAGACATATCGGAACATTTCACAATCAAAAGTCACACTGTCATATCATAGTCAAATATCAACATAAAGTCCCTTTCTTAGGTCAATGAGACTTTAAACATACTTTCTAGAAGGTTCGGGACTAAACCGATCTTGTATAAAAGTTTCCATACACTTAAAAAAATTTCATAGAATCACAGGTCACACGCCCGTGTGAACAGGCCATGTACCTCACACGGCCACCAAACACGCCCGTAGTGTAGGCCGTGTGAAAATAGGGCATATATACCGACTTGTCCACATGGCCACAAGACACGCCCGTGTGTCTAGCCCATGCTCAAAACTAACTTAGCCATACGGCTTGGCACACGCCTGTGTGTGCGACCGTGTAATCTACCCAGGCTCATTTCGAAATGGCCCTCGAACAACACGGTAGAGACACACGCCCGTGTCCCTGCCCGTGCGGGCAAAAATAGGCCATTTACAAGGCCAATGTGCCACCCATTTTGGATCCTCCCCACACGTATCAGTTGCAACATCATTTCAACCAAATTAAATCCCAAAACATACATCATTCAGTCATATTATTATCAACCTATTTCATGCTTATAATCCATACCAGATCATGCCAAATCATAAGCCAAAGTCATATAAAACATGTGTTTCATAACCTCAATTTACTTCATTCAATCTCATGCCATAATCCAACTAATTCCTCAAATAAGCACATACCAAAATTGTAACACCCTATACACGTAACCCATGCCGGGTTGGAGTGCAAGGCATTACCAAATTTTATCTCATGCATACAAACAATCTCAAGTCACCTAGACTCGGTCCAATTTAAAAAATTTTAAATTTCTACTTTAAACTTCTTATTATGCGCCTACGAGCCCCAATTAAACATTTGAAAACTATTCGGGACCATTCCAGATCCTTAAACCATCCATAAGAAATTTGCCCTCAAAATAGGGCACACGCCCATATAGAAGGGTAACACGCCCGTGTGGCTATATCGACATGGTCATACAGATGGCCCGTGTGACTCACACGGCCTAAGTACCCTGGGACACACCCGTGTCCCACACCCATGTAGAATTAATTTCTAATGCACACCTATAGGGGTTTCCACACGGCCAGACACATCCCCGGGTTAACTGCCCGTGTCCTTTACACGGCAACGACAAGCCCATGTCCTAGCCCGTCTGTGAAAACATGGACATTCTATTTCTGAAGTCAGCATGCTCGAAATGTTACATGGCCAAGGCGTATGCCCGTGTGCTGGGCCGTGTCCTTCACACGGTGAAGACACAAGGTCGTACCTCTGCTTGTGTGTTTACTACCATGCATACTGACTTGAAATTTTTACATGCAGGGGACACACGGCTAGACTAAACGCCCATGGGGCAGACCGTGTGTCACACACGGCCTAGACACATGCCTGTGTGCCTACCCATGTGGACAATATAAGGCTATTTACCAAGCCTCATTGCCACACTTACATCTGTACTTCTATATAAATACCAACCAATACTAAAAACAAGCATAATTTCTACAATCAAATCAGCGACAATAGAGATTTATTCAACCATGATAATACACATTTTATAAATTCCAAATGAATGTTAGCCATCATTCAAGACTTAATACAAATTGATGGGTTTCCAACCCAAGCCAACACATTTGGCCAATTCTCACAAACACAAAATAATTAAGTCTAAGTCCTATACATGCCATATTCAAAAATATAAATCCAACTATACCGAATGCTTTGGTTGGTAGTGTGATCAATATCTCTGACCTCCAGTGATCCTTGAGCTAGATAGGCAGCAATGTAAGGTAATAGAAAGAAAAGGGGGTAAGCATAAAAGCTTAGTAAGTTGCATATAAGTAACTATACAGTAACAATTTATCAATAATCAACATGCTCGTATTACCAAGGTAGGCGTAAATATAACTTACTCATTACCATCCATACAAGTCACATATTACATAATGAACTCATATCTCGTACGTACCAATTAGGTACCTGTACCATTCACAACACGGTTATACTTTCCTCATTAGCTTATGAACATAACGTACATTGTTGAACCATTTGGAACACTATCGGATATTCATTAAGCCTCAAACGTGGGTAAGGTGTCGATGCCATGTCCCAGACACGGTCTTACACTGGCTCATATCTCAAGTCGATGCCATGTCATAGACATTGTCTTACACTGACTATCATCTCGTAGCAGATACATGTCCCAAACATGTCTTACACTAGCTTACGTCTCGAGGTCGATGCACATCCCAGACATGTCTTACACTAGCTCTCGTCTCAATGCCAATGCCATGTCCCAGACATGGTCTTACACTGGCTCTAATAATGTGGCGGATGCATGTCCCAGACATGTCTTACACTAGCCAACAATAACCCATATGTCATGGCATGAATATCCGATTTATTTCCTAGGTTCAAACAGGAACTCTACTATCTCTATTATCATCATACCTTCTCAATTCCAAAATCAAGCAATTCGCGCTACAATAATTCAAATACAATTCAACAGATACATTAGCAATGTAGTTGTATTATTTACATACAACTTACCTCGGATTATAAAATGCAAAGACTAGACGGTTTAGTCGATTTGCTTGGCTTTCTCCCGGTCTAGGTTTGGACTTGGTAATTCTTGATTTTTGATAGCAAAACACACTCATTTAGTCACTTTATCAACCTAGGCATTCAACAATTCATAATTGGGCAAAATGACCATTTTGTCCCTAGACTCTTGCAAATTGACCTTTTTACCCCTCGGCCCGAAAATCAATTCTTATCGAATTTCTTCGTATCCTAAGCCTAGCTGAACCCTTTTAACTCTTATGGCAACTCCAAATTCCCACTATTTCACACATTTACCCACAAACTTTCAATTTACGCAAAGTAGTCCTTTTGGGTGTTTTCATGCTAACACTCTTCAAAAAAGTTGTTTATAAGACACCCAAGACTCATTTTCTTCCATAAAAACTCAAAAAACATTAAAAATAATTTCATGGAAAAACCCTAAACTCTTAATAATTTTGCAAAACAGTAACCTCATTTGAAAGCTCATGCTTCAAGGGTCTCAAAAGTACAAAAACATTCAAGAAAAGTCATTAAAATCACTTACTTGTGAAGGCTTAAATTTGCTACAGTTTTTGAAGCCTAAAAACCCCCAAAATGGCTAAAAAATTGGTGGTGAAGAAGAAATAGTGAAAGAAAAAGATGATAGCTAGGCTTAGGCATTATTTTAATATGCATTATGTCATCAAAATACCAAATGTTGACTTTTCAACATTCATACCACCCATGGTTGGCCAACCCTCTCTTAAGGGACTAATTGTCCTTTAAAGACTCCCAATTTTTATTCTCTAGCTATTTGACACCTATAGCTATCAATTTAAGACTTTTGCATTTTATGCGATTTAGTCATTTTTCGCAATTGGGCTCACAAATGTTAGAATTAACTCACCAAATTTTTCACGCACTAATATAAACTCATTATAAGCCTAAAACATTAATAAAATATTTTCTCTGACTTCGAATTTGTGGTCCCGAGACCACTATTCTGACTAGCTCCAAAATCAGGTTGTTACATTTCTCCCCCCTTAGGGATTTTCGTCCCCGAAAATCTTACCAGCGAATAAGTTTGAGTATTGATCTCTCATAGTATCCTCAGGTTCCCATGTGGCTTCCTCGACTCCATGTTTATGCCACAAAACTTTCACAAGTGTTATATCTTTATTCCTTAACTGTTTGACTTCTCGGGCCAAAATCTTGACCGGCTCTTCGCCATAAGTCATGTCCGGATGAATTTCGACTTCTGACAACGTAATCACATGCGAAGTGTTTGATCTATATCGACGTAGCATGGACACATGAAACACATCGTGAATCTTTTCCAACACTGGTGGTAAAGCCAATCGATAGGCGACCGGTCCTACTCTCTCGATAACCTCTTAAGGTCCTATGAAACGAGGACTCAATTTACCTCTTCTACCAAATCTGAGAACTTTCCTCCACGGAGACACTTTCAAAAGTACTTTATCACTGACTTGAAATTCGATTTCCTTTCGTTTCAAATTCGCATAGGATTTCTGTCTATCCGAGGTGGCCTTTAAGTAGTCACGAGTCACTCTAACTTTCTCTTCAGTCTCCTTGACTAAATTGACCCCGTGAATCTGACCTTCTTTAGGCTCGGTCCAATATAAGGGCGTTTGACACTTTTGCCCATTCAAAGCTTCATAAGGCGCCATTTTCAGACTTGTCTGATAACTGTTATTATAGATGAATTCAACCAACAGTATATACTTTTCCCAACTGCCTTGGAACTCAAGGATGCAACACTGTAACATGTCCTCTAATATCTGAATTATTCTCTCTGACTGTCCATCGGTTTGCGAATGGAAAGCTGTGCTAAAACTCAACTTTATTCCCAATGCCTCTTGTAACTTTTTCCAAAACCTCGAGGTAAATCTCAGGTCTCTATCTGAAATAATTGATATGGGCACCCCGTGTAGTCTCACAATCTCGAAAACATATAAGTCGGCTAATCTTTCAAGGGAGTAGTCGGTAAGCACAAGTATGAAGTGTGCCGATTTTTTTAGCATATACACAACAACCCAAACAACATTCTTTTTCTTCAGGGTTACTGGCAATCCCATCACAAAATCCATAGTGATCCGATCCCACTTCCACTCGGGGACCATGATAGGCTGAAGTAGACCCGAAGGTACTTGGTGTTCAGCCTTCACTTCCTGACACACTAGACACTTAGACACAAACTCTGAAATGTCTCTTTTCATACCAACCACCAATACATTTTCTTAAGTTCGTTGTACATTTTCACACTACCTGGGTGGACGGACAAACAATTGTTATTTGCCTCTCAGAATCTTCTGAACAAGCTTATTGTCCTTGGGTACACAAACTCTGTCTTTGAACATTATGCATCCATCAGTACTAATATGAAAATCTGATTCAATTCCTGACTCACACTGAGTTCTCTTGGCTGGCAATTTCTCATCATCTTTCTGAGGTTCTCGGATCTCTTGAAGGAACATCGGTCTAGCTCTCAACTCTGTTAGAACTAAGCCATCATCAGACAAAGCCATATTGGCATTCATTACTCTCAGTGCAAATAATGATTTTCTACACAATGCACCGGCGACGACGTTCGCCTTTCTCGAATGGTAATCTATTACCAACTCATAATCCTTTAACAGCTCTAACCATCAGAGTTGCCTCAAATTCAACTCCTTTTGAGTCATCAAGTACTTTAGGCTCTTGTAATCGGTGAACACCCGACACTTCTTGCCATACAGATGGTGTTTCCAAATTTTCAACGCGAATACAATGGTAGCCAATTCTAAATCATGCGTCGAGTAGTTTTTCTCATGTTGCTTTAACTATCTCAAAGCGTAAGCTATGACCTTACCTTCTTGTATAAGCACGCACCCTAAACCATTTAAGGAGGTGTCACTATATATTACAAACTCCTTGTTTGACTCTGGTTGCACTAATACTGGGGCTTCGATCAACAGAGCCTTTAATTTCTCGAAACTCTGTTGGCACTTTTCTGTCCATTCAAACTTGACATCCTTTGCAGCAGCCTTGTCATTGTCGTAGCAATCATAGAGAATCCATTTACAAATTGTCTATAATATCTGGCCAAACCCAAAAAGCTTCGAACCTCAGTTACATTCCTCAGCGGTTTCCACTCTACAATAGCCGAGATCTTGCTTGGGTCAACTCGGATCCCGTCTCCTGACACAATGTGTCCTAGGAATCCAACCTCCTTAAGCCAAAATTCACTCTTACTGAATTTGGCGTATAATTGCCTGTCTCTCAAGGTTTGCAACACAACTCTCAGATACTCCGCGTGCTCGCTCTCATCATGCGAATAAACCAATATGTCATCGATAAAGACAATGACAAACTTATCTAGATACGGTTGAAAAATGTGGTTCATCAAATCCATAAACACCGCTAGGGCATTGGTCAAACCAAAGGGCATGACGAGGAACTCATAATGCCCGTATCTTGTCCAAAATGCAGTCTTCGGCACATCTTGCTCCTTAACCCTTAGCTGATAGTAGCCAGACCTCCGGTCGATCTTAGAAAACACGGTGGCTCCCTTCAACTGATCGAACAAATCATTGATCCTTGGCAAAGGATATTTGTTCTTCACTGTTACCTTGTTGAGTTGTCTATAGTCGATGCATAACCTCATCGACACATTTTTCTTTTTCACGAAGAGTACTGGAGCACCCCACAGGGAAAAGCTCGGTCTCGCAAAGCCCTTGTCCGTTAGCTCTTGCACCTGTGCTTTAAACTATTTTAACTCCATTGGAGTTATTCTATACGGAGCAATCGAGATGAGTGTCGTACCGGGGACCAACTCAATTCCAAACTCAACTTCCCTCACTAGAGGCAATCCGGGTAATTCTTCCGGAAACACATCAGTAAACTCACAAACCACTGGTAACGATTCAATCTTCAACTCAAACACTTGAGTATTTAACACAAAAGCTAGATAAGCCTCATATCATTTCCTTAAATATTTCTCGGTAGTCAAAGACGATATTACTATAGGTAGATTATTTGACTCATCTGGTCCAACTCGAAGAACATTCTCGTCTTCACATTTCAACTTAATTATCTTTTTTTCCCGCAGTCCACTATAACACTATGAGCAGTCAACCAATCCATCCCAAGGATTACATCAAACTCATTAAATGGCAATAACATCAAGTTAGCCGGAAAACAATAACCTCTAATTGTCAAAGGGCAATTTCTACATACTTGGTCCACTAGTACATGTCTGGCTAAAGGATTGGACACTTTTATTACAAACTCAGTGGACTCTACTAGTATACTCATACGAGGTATCAATTCCATACAAATATAGGAGTGGGTAGATCCTGGGTCAATTAAAGCAACAACAGATATTTCATGGATAGAAAAGGTACCCATGATCATGTCGGGAGACTCTGCCTCTTCCCGAGCTCAAATAGCTTAAGTCCTTGCAGGCGCTCTGCCCTCGGGCTTCATCGCAGCATCTTTTGGTGTGCCTTTACTGCTAGCCCCACTTCCGGGTTTCTTTGGTGTTCTACCCCTCAATGGAGCACTACTTGCCTTTACTTTTTACTTTTTCTCTCCCTCATCTAATTCGAGGCAGTCTCGGATGAAATGGTCCAGTGACCCACATTTAAAACATCATCTTTCCTTACCTCGGCACTCACCGAAATGGCGTCTACCACATTGCATACATTCTGGTCTATTTGGCCGAGCACTACCGATGCTCGTGACAGAAGTGGTCTAGGCTCTAAAAGTTGTGTTTTGCCAGTTCTTGTTTCTATTAGAGAACCCTACCAAAGCATTCAATCGGGTTGTGAATTCCTTCGATCTCTTGGATGAGGACTGATGTGATTTCCCCATCAGTCTTTTCTTTGTATCCCGTGACTCAACAGTCATTTTTCTCCTTTCCTTAATCAGCTCTTCGGCCTTACAAGCCCTTTCAATAAGTGCTACTGTAATATCCTGATTTTGGGCCTAGTCGGAATAGTGGTTTTGTGACCACAAAATCTGAGATAGAAGTAATTATTTTATAATTATTTTTATGTTTATGATATGATTTCATGATTGTGTGAAATTTTCGTGAAGAAATTTTATGCATAAAGTGCTTAAATTGAAATTAGGGACTAAATCGAATAATTTGTAAAACTTGCATTCTAGAAGTTTCTAGTATGAAATTGTTTTGAAATATTAATTAGGAGGTCTTAAATAGAAATTTTACCAATTTCTAAGTTTATGGACAAAAATTGGACATGGATGGAATTTTTGGAAAGTTTAGTAATAAGGGCATTTTGGTCATTTAGGGGTAAAATGAATTAAAATACAAAATTAAAAGCCAATTTTGCTCATCTTCAACCCCATGGCCGAATATAGCAAGGAGAAACCATGGCTAGGGTTTTTCAAGCTTCCAAGCTCGATTGTAAGTCCATTCTAGCCCCGTTTTTCAAGTTCTTTATGTTTTTGGAGTCCCAGTAGCTCGATTTAGCTTATGCTAGCAATAATTTAACCTAGGGTTTATATTTGGAAAAATACCCATAGGTGAAATTTGTGTATTTTGGTGTTTTATGATAGAATATGAGGTTTTAAATTATGTTAGACAGCTTGTGCTACTCGGTTTTAAGTGAAAACGAGCAAAAGGGCTTAATCGGTAAAAATACCTAATAGTCATAAGTACATGTTAGAGTGAGAATTTGATGTTGCCATAGAAGGAAAAAATGATCAGAATGTCATAAAACATAAGAAAATAGGCTGAAGTTTAATTTACGAGCTTTGGGGCAAAAGTGTAAATATGCAAAAGTTTAGGGACAAAATTGTAATTTTTCCAAAATATGATTTTGGGTCAATTTGAATAATGTGAGTCCTAATTAGACTATATTTTAAATGATAAGAAAGGAAAACTGAAATTCGGGCTAAAATGGGGAAAATACCAAGTTGTGGACGAAATGGTAAAAGTAGCCATTTTCGCATACTAGGTAAGTTCATATGTAAATGTTGGTAACATAGTTATTATTTTAAATGTTTTTATGTTATTTAAATGATATGATAATTATTATGAAATATTATACTCGTGATAATTATTTGATAATATGTCAAATTATGTGATATACTTGGAAAATGTGAAATCCTACCGAGTATCGGTATCGGTATTCCGTAGAAGATGGTTGAGACACATGATTGGGAAAAAGGTCCCGTTGAACCTTAGGAATGGATTAGGATACAAGTGACATGTCACTGGGATAGTTGGGCATCCGAACTCGTTGAGTTGAGTCCGAGTTCACTTGTGGATGCGAATGTCCGAACTCGTTGAGTTGAGTCCAAGTTCGTGAGATGTAACTAGGCATCCGAGCTCGTTGAGTTGAGTCCAAGTTCACTTCTGGATGCGAACGCCCGAGCTCGTTGAGTTGAGTCCGAGTTCGCTTATGGGCGGGTTACATAGTAGCTTGGCTACATATGTGGCACTTATGTGCAAACTTTCCATGTATCCGAATTATATTCCGATGTGTTCAACGGGTAAAGTTCAACTCAAATGGAGGAATACTCAAGATGAAAGGGACGTATTGGTAAGTGTTGTGAAATGGATACTTTGAATAGGTATGTACTTAACCCTCGGGTTGAAAAATCGATATAACAACAATATGGTAAGATGATAAATGAAAATATGATATGAATGTCTTGGTGATGATTATGCAAATGATGTTTTATGTTTGCTTATATGGTTATGTTACTTGCTATTTGCATGTGAACTTACTAAGCATTTATGCTTACTCCCTCCTTTTCATTCCTTGTAGTGTTGACAAGCCAGCTCGGAAATCGGGAACGGTCGGAGGCACGCTCACACTATCCGTATACCATCTTGGCATAATGGCTTGTATATTTTGAGTATGGCATGTATAGCATTATAATCATTTTGTATATATGGTCTTATGATATGGTTATTGAGTAGTATAAAAATTCTTGGTAATGATTAGTCATTGGAATGGCTAATTATGATCATATTTGGTGTTATGTATGTCAAATTGCTAGTTAATCCATGGAAACCATGAAATAGGTAAAATTTACCATAAAATAGATTCAGACAGCAGTAGTGACGTGAATTTGAAAAATCATTAAAAATAGTAGAGATATAATTAGATGATGAATAAAATATGGAATTGAAGAATTATAAGTCTATTTTCATATGGAAGAAACGAAACAGGTATATGAGTTATATTTTATGAGATGTTTAAATTTTTGTGAAATAGGGCCAGAGCAATTTCTGGATCCCCTATTCTGAATTTGGAAATTCACCATAAATTGTATAAAAATAATTAGAAGTCATACTTTATATGTATAGATTTATTATTTAGTCTAGTTTTAAGAGAAACAAACTTCATAGTCATTGAAATTCTGTACAGAGAGATAACTGATTCGTAATACACAGAGATCAGAATAGTCGAACCCTGAAACAGGGGAGACTTTAACTAATAAACTGTACTAATTGGCCTAGCCAAAAATTCTAGAAAAAAATTAGTAAATAGATATATGAGTCTAGTTTCAGGGAAAATTTACGGATCTTGATTTTGAGTTTCAGAACTCGAGATATGAATTTTTATATGACTGTGATGCAGTTAGCCAGCTTGTCTGGAATTTCTAAAATTAAATTGTTTGAGCTGTTTAAGCAATGAATTAAGTCTGTTAACACCTCGTGTTCGACTCCGGCAACGGTCTCGGGTACGGGCCGTTACAGCTACAAATTCTCGTATCTCTAAGATGCCAACAAACACTTGGATATCTTAATTTGAGGTCGTCCTCAAACCTCTTGCACATGGTGGCTTCTGTAGATATGCACTCCCGCACATACTTGCTAAGCCTTACAAACTCACGTTCATATTCCGCTACTGTCAAACGGCCTTGCTTTAACTCTAGAAATTCCTTCTTCTTCTGGTCTATAAATCTCTAGCTAATGTACTTCTTTCGAAACTCTTCCCAGAAGAATTCCCAAGTTACTCTCTCTCTTAGTACCACGGACACGAGAGTATTGCACTACTGGTAGGTCGAATCTCGCAAGAGCGATACTGCACACTTCACACACTCCTCAGGCGTGCACGATAGTGTAACACCCCTCGTCCGTATCCGATGCGGGGATAGGGTTCGAGGCATTACTGTTAATTCACCTTTACAAACTTATACAATCGGGTTACTGAATTTCGCTTGTAATTTAAAACTTTTCAAACGTGTGCCCTTTGCCTCTTATACAAGCCTCCGAGGCCTAAAAACACTCCTAGGGGTAGTACGGAACAAAACCGAAATTGTCCGATAGACTTGGGGCACTTTAGGAAATTTTCCCTCAGTTGAAGTGTAACACGCCCGTGGGGCATAGAACACGCCCGTGTCCTTATTCCAGTATGCAACACGGCCAAGGCACACGCCCGTGGACTTATCCCGTGTGCTACTCTAACTTCAACCTCACCATTCTGTTAAATAAACATGACCAAGGCACACGCCTATGTGCTTAGCCCACGCTCTATGCTGACTTAAAATTTCAGGTGCAAGGGACACACGGTCATAGCACACACCCATGGGAGTAGCCCGTGTGTCACACACAGCCTAGACACACGCTTGTATGTTTACCCATGTGGACCTTGTTAGGCTATTTTCCAAGCCTTAAGTCACCCTCTACTAGCCAATTACACTTATAGATTACTATAGTGCATATTTGGGCGAAATTATCCATTTGTACGTATGGAACTTTGATTAACCTCATTACATGTGAACCTCATATCATTGGTTTCATACATGCTAAGTTAATTCTTATCTTGCATTTAATGATTTATATGTCTGCTTGATAAATTAAGATTGGCTCGTTATTATAACTCATTGTAATTATAACTAAGCCATCGCATATGAATATAAACATGCATAGATTTGTAGGGCATAGCCTACTTCAAAATGAACCAATTCCCATGGCCATATACAAAAAGATAAACATATTTTTACATGCCTTCACTAGGCAAATCAAATGACATATATAAAAAAATACTCAAAAATCCTATACATGCCATTAGACAAAATAGAAATGTCTTTATACCAAAGCTTGTCTAGTTGATAGTGTGTTGACTCTCCAGTTGTCTTCCAATCCTTATGAGTCCTCGAGCTCTGAAAAGCAAGGAAAAGAGAGGGGTAAGCATTTACATGCTTAGTAAGTCCGTATAACTGGAAGGTAAACTTACCGATTGTTTAGCATACATCCATAATAGATAATGAAACCAATGAACATGAAAATGGTTTCCCTATCACATGCACTCAATCAATGAGTTAGTCACATAACAAATACCATAAACATTTTTATCTCAGATGAGCTCATCATTTTACACAACACCTATACATATTCCTTGTGATAGTCCCGTTGAGTTTCTAGGAAATCTCGATGGATCATCCATTTACCATCAATCCGTACGAATGATTGTTTCAGTATGCACTCCCGTGAACCTCACATCTTACAGCGGGATTACTAGTCCAGGCTAAATCCCCGTAATATAAAATTATAAGATGATGTCAGGATTACCAGTCCAGGCTAAGTCCCTTACGTGACAAAAACCCTTCGAGTTATTCGAACTTACCTGGTCTTCGTTTCGGAGTTGTGTATCAGTTATTCCAAAACCTTGCATTTACCTCGATTGACCTCCGAAATTTGTTCCCCGTGGTCTATAACAACAAAATTATATCATTAATTCACTACATTACACTTTTCAAGTTTAATTTCTACCCCCGGTCCAAATGATCGTTTTGCCCCTAACCTTTGACATTTTTACGATTTAGTCCTTAGGCTCGTATAGTGAAACACATGGAATTTCAATCTTACCCAAGCCTATCCGAACATTTTTCCCTCATATGGCAGCCCACATTTTCCATTATTTTCACATTTCTACCACATATTTAACAACTTTTGCAAAAAGGTCCCTTTAGGGGTTTTTCATGAAAATCACCTAAGAAAAGATGTTTAACACACCTTCAACTTTCATACCCCTCCATAATCCACCAAAATACAAGCAACTCATGCATGGGTAAATTTTTAAACATGAACCCTAGCATGAAATATGGATAGAAATGGAAAGATCAAGCTATCGGGATTTCAAAAATACAAAGAACATTAAAAACGGGGCTTGGGAGCACTTACTATTGAGCTTGAAATGTTTGAAAACCCTAGCTATGGTGACAAGAGAATTTTTGCAGCTATGGGGAAGAAGATGGCTGATTTTAGCTTGATTTTTCCCATTTTATTTCATTAGAAAGCCAAATGACCAAAATGCCCTTTATGCCCTTTCTTTGAAATTTCATCCATGCAAGCCCATTTTTGTCCAAAAACTTAGATATTGGGAAATTTTCTCTTTAAGACCTTCTAATTTATAATCTAAAGTAATTTTATACAAATTGCTTCTAGAATCCAAGTTTTACAATTTATTCAATTTAGTCCCTAATTTCCAATTGGGCACCTTACTCAAGAAATTTCTTCAATCTCATATTCTAGGTCTCATAATAATCATAAACTAAATATTTTGATGTTAGATTTGTTGTCCCGAAACCACTGTTCTGACTATGCCCTATTTCGGGATGTTACAAACAATTCATCAAATACCCTGATGGTATTCTCTAACCAAAACTTTGCTTTCTCTGGGTCATCATCTATGTTAGCCCAGAATTCCTCATCCCCTTGCTTCCGGAACTTGTCTACAAGAAGCTTCTCTCTCCTAATCATGTCCGTACCTTGCGGAGCTACCGGGGCATACTGAGGAATCGAGAGAGGTGGGGGAGGTGGAGGGTTCGGATTCGCACGAATGAACTTTGTATACCAAGCATCCATCATTCGGAGATAGGCTTCTCTAGCTCCTCTGCCTTGGCCCATAGTCATGGGCTCACTCTTAACTGGTGCGGTCCCTTCAGCGAGAGCCGGCGTGTTACTCTCCACGTCATCCGCCGTGGCTCTATCAGGATCCATTTACTATATGAAAATATAATTTATAATCGTCAAAAATCGTCACACTATCAATATATAGTTATGGCATGTATAACTATACTCGTACTCTCGCTAGCTAGTCTTAGAACTGATAAAACCATAGCTCTGATACCACTAAATGTAACACCCTATACCCGTAACCCATGTCGAGTCGAAGTGGAAGGCATTACCAAATTTTATCTCATGCATACAAACAATCTCAAGTCACCTAGACTCGGTCCAATTTAAAACTTTTTCAATTTCTACTTTAAACTTCTTATTATGGGCCTACGAGCCCCAATTCAACCGTTGAAAACTATTCGGGACCATTCCAGATCCTTAAACCAACCTTACAAAATTTGCCTTTAAAACAGGGCACATGCCCGTGTGGAAGGGTAACACACCCGTGTGACTATATCGACATGGACATGTAGATGGCCCGTGTATCTCACACGGCCTAAGTACCCTAGGACACACCCGTGTAGAATTAATTTCTAATTCACACCTACAGGGATTTCCACATGGCCAGACACACGCCTGTGTCAATTGCCCGTGTCCCTCACACGGCAATGACACAACCGTGTCCTAGCCCGTCTGCAAAAACATGGACATTCTATTTCTAACTACAGCATGCTCAAAATGTCATATGACCAAGGCGCGCGCCCGTGTGCTAGGCCGTGTCCTTCACACGGCGGAGACACACGTTCGTGCCTCTGCTCGTGTGTTTACTACCATGCATACTGACTTGAAATTTTTACGTGCAGGGGACACACAGCTGGACTACACGCCCATGGGGTAGACCGTGTGTCACGCATGGCCTAGACATATGCTTGTGTGCCTACTCGTGTAGACAATATAAGGCTATTTACCAAGCCCCATTGCCACCCTTACATATGTACTTCAATATAAATACCAACCAATACTAAAAACAAGCATAATTCCTACAATCAAATCAGCCACAGTAGACATTCATTCAACCATGATAATACACATTTTATAAATTCAAAATGAATGTTAACCATCATTCAAGACTTAATACAAATTGATGGGTTTCCAACCAAAGCCAACACATTTGGCCTATTCTCAAAAACACAAAATAATAAAGTCTAAGTCCTATACATGCCATATTCCAAAATATAAATCCAACTATATCGAATGCTTCAGTTGATAGTGTGGTCGATATCTTTGACTTCCGATAATCCTTGAGCTAGATAGGTAGCACAGTAAGGTAATGGAAAGAAAAGGGGGTAAGCATAAAAGCTTAGTAAGTTGCATATAAGTAAGTGTATAGCAAAAATTTATCAATAATCAACATTCTCGTATTACCAAGGTAGGTGTAAATATAACTTACCCATTACCATCCATACAAGTCACATATTACATAATGAGCTCATATCTTATACGTACCAATTAGGTACCTGTACCACTCACAACACGGTTATACTTTCCTCATTAGCTTATGAACATAACATTCATCGTTGAACCATTTGGAACACTACCAGATATTCATTAAGCCTGAAACGTGGGTAAGGTGCCGATGCCATGTCCTAGACATAGTCTTACACTGGCTCATATCTCAAGTCGATGCCATGTCCCAGACATGGTCTTACACTGACTATCATCTCGTAGCCAATGCATGTCCCAGACATATCTTACACTGGCTTATGTCTCGAGGTCGACGCACGTCCCAGACATGTCTTACACTAGCTCTCGTCTCAATGCCGATGTAATGTCCCAGACATGGTCTTACACTGGCTCTCATAATGTGGCTGATGCATGTCCCAGACATGTCTTACACTAGCCAACAATAACCCATATGTCATGGCATGAATATCCGATTTATTTCCTAGGTTCAAACGGGAACTCTAATATCTCTATTATCATCATACCATCTCAATTCCAAAATCAAGCAATTCGCGCTATATTAATTCAAATACAATTCAACACATACATTAGCAATGTAGTTGTATTATTTACATACAACTTACCTCGGACTACAAAATGTATCGACTAGACGGTTTAGTCGATTTGCTTGGCTTTCTCTCCGTCTAGATTTGGACTCGGTAATTCTTGATCTATAATAGCAAAACACACTCATTTAGTCACTTTATCAACCTAGGCATTCAACAATTCATAATTGGGCAAAATGACCATTTTGTCCCTAGACTCTTGCAAAATAACCTTTTTACCCCTCTTCCCGAAAATAGATTCTTATTGAATTTCTTCGTATCCTAAGCCTAGATGAACCCTTTTTACTCTTATGGCAACTCCAAATTCTCACTATTTCACACATTTACCCACAAACTTCCAATTTATGCAAAGTAGTCCTTTTAGGTGTTTTCATTCTAACACTCTTCACAAAAGTTGTTTATAAGACACCCAAGACTCATTTTCTTCCATAAAAACTCAGCAAACATTAAAAATCCTTTCATGGAAAAACCCTAAACTCTTAATAATTTTGCAAAGTAGTACCCTCATTTGAAAGCTTATGCTTCAAGGGTTTCAAAAGTATAAAAACATTCAAGAAAAGTCATTAAAATCACTTACTTGTGAAGGCTTAAATTTGCTGAAGTTTTTGAAGCTCAAAAGCCTTCAAAATGGCTGAAAATTTGGTGGTGAAGAAGAAAGAGTGAAAGAAAAAGATGATAGCTAGGTTTAGGCATTATTTTACTATGCATTATGTCATCAAAATACCAAATGTTGACTTTTCAACATTCGTACCACCCATGGCTGGCCAAGCCTCTCTTAAGGGACTAATTGTTCTTTAAAGACTCCCAATTTTTATTCTCTAGCTATTTGACACCTATAGCTATCAATTTAGGACTTTTTCATTTTATGCGATTTAGTCATTTTTCGCAATTGGGCTCACAAATGTCAAAATTAACTCACCAAATTTTTCATGCACTAATATAAACTCATTATAAGCCTAAAAAATTAATAAAATATTTTCTCTGACTTCAAATTTGTGGTCTCGAGACCACTATTCTGACTAGCTCCAAAATCGGGCTATTACAAAAATCTTACCAAATTTACCAATTTTCTTTGGCCATCCATAAATAAGTCATATTGGCAATATTGCATCAGATAGTTTATACTCAAAAGTCATTCATAAACCCAACCAAAAGCAAGCCATATCACATGACTATACATGCCATACTTTAATATTTACACTTTCAAAATGTACCAAAGATAAGTTTGATAGTGTGGTGATGATCCTCGACAATCACCGAGCTTCTAGTAGCTTTGATATCTAAAACACAATGCAAACACACACAAAGTAAGCTTTCAAAAGCTTAGTAAGCCATATACAAATAAACTTATCACATAACACAATTCAAGACCAATTCATTTATGTAGCTCATGGCTTAATACAATGACATATCCATATGTCTCATATAGCTCTTTTGTTCATAATTCACTTACATATATCATATGTTCACAAATGTACATATACTTACCTTTCATTCTCAACATGATATACATTTCAAACGTACCTGGATTGAGTACTCATTCACATAGTCATTCGTTTCTAGGAATGCCCATTGAATCATCCGGAATCAAATAGGATATGCAGATAACTCAAAAAGCTCATACAATGCCAATGTCCCAGACGTGGTCTTACATGTAGTCAAGTATCGATGCCACTGTCCCAGATAGGGTCTTACATGAAATCAAATATGATGTCGATGTACTAGACATGATCTTACACGTAAATCTCAAATCGGTGCCAGCGTCCCAGACGTGGTCTTACACGAAATCACATATCGAAATCTTATGTCATGACATATGTATCCTAACTATTCCTATGGTTCGTATGGGGCTTTCGGACATCGTTACGTTATTGAAACTTTCTCAATTTCACATATCCAGCTTCTATAATCATTCATCACAATTCAATATTATATAAGCCTGAAAAATCAATTTAAACACATTTATTTGTATATAGACTTACCTCGTACGGAAATGAACGGAAATAAACGGCTATTCAACGACTATCGACTTTCCCCGATCTAATTCTATTTTCTTTGGTTCTTGATCTAAACACATTCAAATTTGACTTATTCAATCTCACATTTATTCAAATCAATCCATATACACATATTTAGGGCATTTTACAAATTAGCCCTAACATTTTCACATTTTAACACTTGGCTGAATATTTCATTATACTCATACTTGGCCGAATATTCCTTTAGCTCATACAAGCCCACATATTCATTTATTTCACATTTTAGTCCCTCAATTTCTCATTTTCACAAATTAGTCTAAAATACTTAAATTCATCAAAAATCACAATACAAAACATGTTTATCTATCACCAAGCTTCCATATTTCACCAATTAATATCTCAAAACTCACATATTCAACAATGGCATATCTCAAAATCATCAGAAATTTCAGAAATTTGAGCATGTGCTAGGTAGATTACTACGCAACAATCACAAAAACATAGAAATTACTAAAAATTGAGTCAAAACAGACCTTTAATCAAGCTAGATGTTGGCTGAATGCTTCAAACACTTAAACCCTATCTTTTCTTCTTCAATTTCGGCAAAAAAAGGATGAATAATGCACTAATTTCATGTCTTATTTTATTATTTTATTATACCCATGTTTTATAACATTAATAATCCACTAATTCATGTCTAAATTTGTCCATGTATTAATCCAATGGTCTAATTATAGCATAAGGACCTCCCCTTTAATAAGACATAGCACTTAAGTACTTTTAACAAATAGCTAGCCACTTTTACATTTTACGCGATTAAGTCCTTTTATCAAATCGAGCACACAAACAATAAAATTTTCATACGAAATTTTCACAGATATCAATTCACATATTATAAGCATGGAAAATAATATTAAAACATTTTTTTGACTCGAATTTGTGGTCCCGAAACCACTTTTTCGACTAGGGTCTAAACTGGGATGTTACATAATCTATCATCAATATCAATTTACTCAAACGTTCAACAATGAAAACATGTTAAATCTTTAACAGTTTCAAAATTTAAGGTACGGTCTAGCTAGAATAGGAAGCAACGATCATAAAAACGTAAAAATTATTAAAATTTGAGTCAAAATCACTCACCAATTTAGACTTGAAGTTGCCAAATGCTTAACCCTAAAATGGTTTCTTCTATCTTCAATTTTTGACTATTTGGGAGAAAGATGGACAAATATTTGATTTTGTTATGTTTTAATTAACCTTTATTATCTAATTACAAATTTAACCTTAATGACATTTATTAATTACACCAAATGTCATGCCACTATCATCCACTAACTCTCAAATGGGTTAATTACCACTTAAGGACCTTTACTTTAAGGTTCTATAGATATTTAACACCATTAGCTAATAGAATAGCACTTTTACAATTTATGCAATTTAGTCCTTTTTCTCGAATTAACTATTCAAACAGTTAAATTTCTTTACGAAACTTTCACACAATAATTCTATCATAATGTAAACTTTAATAAAACAATAAAATAAATATTTTGACTTCGGATTTGTGGTTCTGAAACCACTGTTCTAATTTAACTAAAAACGGGTTGTTACAGAATATGTATGGATAATTGAGTAAGTAATATTTGATGACATTATGGATATTTTGACCTTATGACTTAATGAGACTGTTGGATATAGTTGCCACGCCATAGGATTGTGAGTACTCACTTATATGTGTTGTGGTGTATGGGGCGCTGAGGCTCAATGATAGTTTTGGAATGATAAGGGAATGTGACCCAAGCTCCATTCACTGGGATATGTATGTGTGGTGTGTTAAAGAGCATTAGTTATATGCTTTGCTTATGGGTTATGTTTGACTCTACAAGTCTAAGTGAGGTGTGTTGGAGATCCATGTATCCGATGAGTGGTGATAGAGTCCATTTTACGTTTCATAATCTCAAGAGCCAAATTATCATACAATGTGACTAAACGTGATTGTATGTAATTATATATGCTAATATGTGATTGATATGTGTTAGAATATATATGCCTAAACATTCATATAAATAATGTGTAAAAGAATGCATGGAATCTGACCAAATATGTGAATTATGGCACTTAGTTAATGATGTTTTGGGAATATGTTGTTTGGTTGATGCATGCTGACTTGTTTGCATAATGGTTGTTCTAGGCATTCACTGAGCTTGTTAAGCTTACCCACTCCATTTTATCCTTTGCAGAGTAGTTGTGTTCCCAGTGTGAGCGGTGTGGCTGTCGAAGGATTGATCCAAGCCATTCTTTATTCATTATAGTAGGTGTTTTGCTTATTCTAGTTCTAGGGAATAAAAAGACAATGCGGTAGACATTTATATCGGATTGTTAAGACATATTTGGGATTATTTGCATATTATGTATGTTAGGAAGCATGTGGACTTGGATATGGTATTTGGACTATTGTTTTAGATGTTTTGATGCTTATATGACTAGGTGAATGGAGCGTGATGTTTAGGGTTTAAGTTTAAATGATTTAAATGCTCTTATACGATGAGTTTTTGTAACCTGAAGTAGAGGTATACGTATTAAGGCTTTTAAAATGATACCTTTGTATTTTCAAAAGTGCAGAAAGTCAAAATACCAATTTGGTATCGATACCTTGGCTCGAGTATTGATACTCGGGGTGTAATTATCGATACCTTGCGAAATGCACGATATTTTCAAATGTTTTAAATTTTGATAAGAAATAGAATGCTAGTTTGGTATCGATTTTCTAGGTTGTATCCATACCACTTAAAGGAAATATCAATACCATAGAGGCAGTATCGATACCTACGTAACATTTTTGGGAAAATTTAATAAGTGGTCCTAATGCATGATAAATACCAATGTTATGTTATTTTATGAATTCTTGACATGGTTTATCAACAAAAAGTGAATGTATGGTTTATAATTCATGATGGTACTATGTTATTATTAATCAAAAACAAAAATATGCATGAGAAATAACATGTCGTTTTAGATGAACAAGTAGTGAGACGGTGGTGTAGCATCTTAATATTCGGCTTGGTGTCCAGGCTAAGTATGGGGTGTTACAAGAATTATAAAATGATCCAAAATACCTATTTGTGTTTTTATAAAAGAATTATGATTAAAGTTTACTATGATTATTGTTAAAATTCTTAAAGAGATCAAAATATATTTACCCTAAATTTTTCCTCATTCGTGACTTTAAAAAAAATGATGATATAAATACTTAACAAATACATTCAAATAGCCATTTGAAAAACTAATATTCAAGATTAAATACGTAAAATATAATAAAATATATAATATTTTCATGAGATGAAATAAATACGCGTATTATAAATATGTGCTCTTTTTTTTTATTAGACATTATCTACAAATAAACATCCAAACGGAAGTATTATAAATATTTTATCAAATACATATCCATCAAAATCTAGATAAATTTTGATATATCACATCACTTGTGCCATGTTTTTTCCTCCGTACATCAATTAACAACAATCTAATTACAACATTAATATACAATATATTAGAAAAAAAGTAGTTATTTCTAGGTTAAATTTATATTAATTATTTATATTTTATGTTTAACTACTTTAACACATTAAATAAACTTTCTTATATTATTTACAAAACGAGTCAATCATCATGTTTATTTCGTGGTGAAAGAGTGGCTGTAGCTTTGAAGCCTCAGTCAAGATGCTTTCCATACAGTTTCCCCTACTGCTGCTGGAAGTTGCACAGTAAAAGAAAAGATAAAAAAGGTAACCAACCCCCTTTCATAGTTAAAGTCAAACATGCTGTAGAACACTGTAACAAGTCTTTCATTCTTTAAATACCAACGACCTACTTAATTTCTAGTCCAAAGGAAACCGCCTATGGATTGCCAACCTCATTTCTTACCTACTTACCTTGCACTTAAAGATGCCGCTACCCAAACTCAAGAGTAAGCCCTCAACCAACAAAACTTAGCCGGTTCAATATATCAAAAAAGTGAGAAAACCTAAACTAATGCCAGCTCCACAAATTCTACACTTCCTCATCTTTGTCTACCAGTATCCTTTTGCATGCTTCATAGCACATGAATGAAATCCCAGCAGCAGGTACCAATTTCATGCAACTTGGACCCAAACCTTTATATAAACCATGAATCCCTTCTTGCTTCAGAATGCTCGACAGTGCATGGAACACATTCGTGTACACCTGTCTTCCGTTCAGCGCCCCTACTTGCATTTGCTTGCGAGCTACCTCAAGTGGGAATGTTGCACTACTTGAAATAGCCCCTGCTAGTGATCCTATTAAAAGGGTTTCGATGTTGCCAATCTTCTCCTCCTTCAAAACTTTACGGTACACTTTCCGTAAAGTATCATATGCAAAATAGTTAGTGGCAGCATATGGAATTACTCCAATGAGACTAGGAGCAAGGCCTCTATAAAGTTCACCAGGGCCCTCCTTTTGCAGTATTTTTAAGAAAGCATCAAGTATACCATCATACATGTTTTTCTGCAAAATCAACAAATCTTGGGTATAACTGAAAACACATTTTTATGAGCCTGAATAACAATTTTTAGATTGTCTCTTACCTCAATGGTTAGTCGAGTCTTAACCAACTCAAGAGGATAGGTCAACAATGTTGAGCTGACTCCAGCACAAGCTCCTGCAACTAATGAAGAAGGAATTGGAATCTTTGGTTCTTCCCCAGGTGTGGGTGATAACTGCTTATTCACAGTATCGAAAGCAAATAGCTGTGGTACATGGGGAATCAATGTTTCAACACAGAGAGAAAAACTGTAATTTTCATTTTGACTAAAGAAGTGCAATATGTTTCAAGATACATCCAACATGGAATCCTAATATCCAGAAAGATGCAGCTAAGCTTTTCCACTACTATATTGCTGGTCTATACTATTTTACTCAGACTCAAACGCGATTATCATAAATTCAAATTTTCAAAGGCGGGTCTTTGGAGGATCATATCCTAGTACCTTTGTTGGAGTATGTGTCAGATGCAGATACTTCAAGCAAAAAGAAGAATCAGAGTACAATAGGGTATAAAGATTTCAAACAGGAAAAAATTATCAGCAATGGCTCAGATTCTGTTTGCTATTGGTGCCCTCTGTGAATTCTGTATTATGCCCACAGCAAGGCTAAAATCCTAGTATAGTGCAATATTTTATTAATTTATTTAGTTAATTCATCGAGATATGAACATTGATACATAGCAAGTACAAAATTTACAGAACTACTCTGCAACAAGCCAACAACCAAAAACCCCAACAAAAACATGGATGAACTATTACAGAAGATTTGCTAGAAATTTCAACATGAATCGTGTAATAGGGTTCTACATATAATTGAGTTTAGGAATTAAACTACAAAAGCATAACCAAAAATGGCATGAAGCATGAAACTAAGGACAGCAATATTCACCACCAAATGGTCTGTGAAAAATGATTCCAATAATTGCCTTATCCATCTCTTCCATATGTTTAAAAGTTCAATCATTGAGAATATAAGAACCAGAAAGAAATGTGCAGAAGAAGAAAACGGCATACAAAGGCTTGTTTACAAGCTGGTAAGGAATAAAATAGTACATGTTTCCATTGGACAACTGAACCATAGAGAATAGGTACTATGCTAACAGAAGTTTTGCCAAACAACGAAAAAGGTAATACAAATTTAAGTGTAGAATTGATGCCAACATAATTAACCTACATCAGTACATCTTACAAAGTAACATCTTCAATAGTTTTGACTTCTGCTCATCTCCTTATATTAATTATGTTCATCCTTTGGGAAAATTAAAACCATTAAGAAGACTTAACCTTAGAAAATTACTAGGTTACTGGCATCTAGTATATTTAGGTGGTTGGCACCCTGAATATTTACTGTTTCTTTATCAAGTTGCTTAACCAAGGTAAACAGAGCTCTGTTTCACCATCCGATCAATCAGAAAACTACAACTTTGACCTATTTAAGGCAACAAACTTTACTTTGGCTTCAGCAGAAAGCCATATGAAACTAGCATATATAATTATAAATGCACATAGACACCCAGCATATATGAACCAAAACATTTTACTGCAAAAAGAACACCACAAAGCTATAATTAACCAACATAGCAATATCCAGCTCCACAAAACCACAAACAAGCTGCAAAACATCCATAAAATAATAATTAAGAAATGGGGGATTGAGTACCTCTATTGCCTTGCTAGGTGCAACCCGAATCACGTTAACAAAATTACCCCTAAACAACCCCTTCCACCCATCAGTCTGCATTATATTATTGAAAACTTCAAGTGTAGAACTTCCACTACTCCCAACCATCAAATGCGTCCTTATGGTCTCCAATGGTGCGACGCAAGTCCTTGAAACCGCCCCAGCTATGGCACCGCTTATTAACCTCCTCAATGAAGGATTAGAAACCTTGATTTTTAGTTTTAATCCAACTTTCTTCTTTGTCTTGGAAGCTGCTTCACCTTCTGCTACTCCAACAACACGTATTTCCTCTTGTGATGGTAAATATTTCAGAAAAAAATCGGAAAACGGTGCTTTGATTCCACCATTGTCACGGGGACTTGGGGAATCCGGGGATACGCCAAATCCTATTCCCATCTGACCAACGCTTGCAAATAACCCACCTGGATAAATATTATTCTGTTCCAGACTCCATTGAGACCCCGAATTACACACAGAGAAAAACCCATCTTTCTTGTCATCAAGCATCTGAACTCCTCCCTTGCTCATGATTAGAAACAAAAAATTTTAAAAAAAGGGTGTTTTTCTAGGGTTTATAGAACACCCAAATCCGTGGTTTCCATTGTTTTAAGAGAAGTGAGCGTGTTTTTGAAGAAATGGGTGCCTAAAAAACTTCAAATTTGAGACAAACCAAGTATTCTAAACAAGCTAAATAGAATAAGAGACAAGAAAAAAGAATAGAATCCGAAACATGGAAGAAACAGGAGGAAGGGAGGCGGAGAGAAGAGAGGAAAGGTGAATGTATATGATGCTCTCAGGTCAGGGTTTCATATTTTCCTCTTTCTCTCGTATTGGAGAACCCAAAAGCTATATATTATATTATGTTCATATAATATAAAAGTAGTATTTATAGGATTGGGGTCAGCTAGGTTTGGTTTGGTGGGTTTGGTGGGTTTAGTGGGGAAGTGGTAGGTTTTACTTTGATCTAACAAGCGGAGTGAATGTGAATATGAAGGTGTTCTGTAGCTTTGGAGATTTCAGTAATTTGCTGCGCCTTCAATATTGGTTTTATAAATGGAAACTGAATGGACAATGAATGCTGCTTATGAATTAATGGAAATATTATCTTTTACTTTTGCGGCCAATTTAGTGATATATAATAAGACCAGCAAAGCAGTTGTAAAAGTAGAGACAAATGTATATAGGTGATCTGATTGCACCTTTCCAGTTACCACTCAAAGGCACTGGATTCTGGAGAAGACAAGGCGGATCCTTGTGCTGCCTGCCGGACATTGCATCTCTCACGGGATCTTTTATTTTTCCCTTCAGTTTCCGCCAAACATGACAGAGGACACTTGCCACCTTTCACTTCTTCTCTAATACTAACAATTTGACTTTTTTTCCTTCAAAATAGGGTTTTTCCGGTGATGACTAGAGTGGGAAGTTATTATAATGGGATTTATTGCAATCTACGGTTAGAAACGAAAGGGGATAATAAGACTGTTGCAATCATTGGAGGAAAAAGTTGGAATCATTTGGGAAACATGCGAATACTATTTCAGTAAAGAAATAACTTATGTTAGAGGATGATTTTAAAAGTTAAAAGATTTATAAGAGAAAATATCATCAAATTTTAAAGATATAAAATTATTATATATTTATTCATATTTAATCTATTTTTAACTCTAATTTTTTCTTTTAAAAAAACATAGATAATAAAAATAAAAAATTAAATAACTTTGAAACTTTAAAATTTACACAATTCTTGTTACTATTTTATTGATGCCTACAAATTATATTTTTTTAAGATGATCCTAATATAAATTATTCTCATCTAAAATAGGTGAGAGAAAATCAAAGCAAAAATTGCATGGAAAACATTTCCATTTCCATGCAAATGTTGGAGATCGACCCAAAAAAACACTATAGGCATCACTATCACGGTAAAATGAGAATGAAAATAAAATAAAATAAACTAAGCACATATTATTTAAACTCAAATATAAATAATCCAAACAGGAATATTTTGGAATTTTCTAAAAGTTATTTGGAAAATTTTGGAATTTACAAGAATTACAATAAGATCCACCATCTTCATCACCGAATAGAGGTCAAATACCATTTTTTGTTTTGCTTTGTTAATAGTTTTTATTGTTTTTTTTACTCAAGTTCTTCAATGTAGAACTGAACCCAGATATATATAATTCAAATGAGGATATTTGGAAACTTCTTGAAAGTTATTTGTAAAAATTTCAAAAGTATAGGAATTATAGTGAAGTTTGCTATCTTTGTAACATCCTAATTTTGGGCCTAGTCGGAATAGTGGTTTTGAGACCACAAGTCTGAAGTAGAAATATTTGTTTTGTGATTGTTTTGAGGTCCATGACATGTTTGCATGATTGTGTGAAAGTTTCATGAAGACATTTTGTGAATAAGTGTCCGATTTAACTTTTAGGACTAAATTGAAAAAGTTACAAAATATGATATTCTAGAAGCTTTAAGTATGAAATAGCTTTGGATTATTAATAAGAGGTCCTTAAATAGCAATTTGTCCAATTTCTAATTTTATGGACAAAAATGGGCATGCATGGATTGTAACACCCCAAACCCGGCCTAGACGTTATGACCGGATCCTACGTGCCACATCGGAACGTTAAAAACATTTTTCTATTCTTAGTCCAGAAAATCGTACTTAGTGTTCAAAAGATGATTTCATTATAGGTTAAAGTGAATGGAAGCTGTGCACCAGGTAGGAAACCGGAAAAGAGGAGGTGAGTCCATCGAACTGCTTAAGTACCAAGCTCCCTTTGGATCCAATCTTAGACATGCACACCACCATTGCCACACCTTAACTTAGTGTATGTTCTTAGGAAACCAGTTTATTTAAGTCTAGTTTAAGAAAAGGTGATTAACTTTGGAAAGCATTTTCGTTGCGGAAGTTTTGCTTTGTTGTCGTGATATTTTAAAATCAATTACTGTTTTTGAAAGCACGCCCTAAGACTAATCAGTTTCAGTGATTAAGATAATATTATACCTATTCTAGTAAATCATATTGAAAACAATTAAAAATCATAAAGCGGTCTTATTACAATTTAAAACCCAAATCATAAAAGTAAATAAAAAGATGTCCAATTCACCAAAAGAAAACCAAATTTGCGGAACGCGTGGCCACTCCGAATCCCTCACAGCTCCAAGCCCATTATGGTTGGGGATTACCTGCGTAGATAAAAATAAGGGGTGAGTTTGGGAAACTCAGTGTGTAAAATAACTCAACCATAGTCTAAACCAGTTCAACCCACAGAAATAGATCAAATTGGCCTTAGCCCAGAATAGATTTCAGAATGAAGCCCATAGGCCCATAACAGAACAGAACATAAATTACATGTTTATGCAGAAACCCAACCATATCCAACCGTATACACCCCCGTACCATCCTTACACCATGTGGGGAGACTAATCGACCCACCCAACCGCTACACGCTACAGAATTTGCAGCATGGCTGCCAGAACAGATAGTGTAACAGAGTCACCAAATATAGATATTTGTGGCAGAGCCACCAGAACAAATATTTGTGGCAGAGCCACCAGAACGCTTCCTCCATAAATATAACCCATGTCCCTATGCAACAGATATACAAATCATGGCATACATCATACAGAATCAGATCATCATGCTTTTCAGTCAAATTAACCCTAAGGGTATAATGGTCATTTTACACCTAAGGGTATAACGGTAATTTTCATACTTAAGGGTATTCTAGTAATTTATCTATTTTAGGGTTTTCATGCATATTTTCACCATTTACGTACTAAGAGAAACACTTACCGAGTGTTCTTACCGAATTGGGCCCGTTGGCCATTATCCCAATTTTGGCCCATTAAGCTCAAAAATATTGAAAGGCACAAAAATCATGCACTCTACAGTCTAAACACTGTAGTTTACCAAATACGTTAATCGATCTACCTCACGAGCATTCGCACACTCGCAAGTCCACAAAATATCAGTTTTTCGGCATTTCAGCTTTTCGGCTTTTGCCGATCTAGTCTATGAAAGGGTGTCAATTACACACCTGATTTGTAGTGGTTCGACGGTGAGTTCCACACATGAGTTGCCTACAATTGGATTACCAACACGTCAATCTAAATATCGAAAACAAACTACAGACCTATCCCCCTACCATATTCGGCCAACCAAGCCTCAGGCCTTAGAGTTCTTACCTTTTTTCCGAAACTAGCGACTAGGTTTAGATCCAATCGTTCCACTTGTCCAAGCCTTCAATCAGCAGCCTATAGATCACACTAACATCATAATAAAACAATTGTCACAACCCTTAGAGCCATAGGGCTCAATCGACAGCCTCCCTAAGCCTTTAGGGGTTTCGGCTTTTCTAAAACCCGAAATAAAGAATAGATTCGAAAACTTACCACCGGTTCCTTTAGTCAATGATTCCACTTTAGTTCCTATACGATTCTGATGTAGATCTAAACCCTTAAATGTTAGCAGAAATCAAATCTTTAAAGGTCTAAAGATTCGGCTATGTCCCTAAGACTATAGGGTTTTCGGCTTTTTGAAATAGTGAAGAGAAAGATGAAATATGAGGGTTTTGCGGTGGTTTTGTCAACAAGACTTTGGGGTTCAGAGGATGAGAGATTAGGCCAAAAAGATAGAGAAGAATCAGAGGATTTGGCTAGGAGAAATCGACACAGAAGAAAAACAGGCTTTTGGGATTTCGACTTTTATGGCAATCGGCTATAAGGCTTAGGAACAAATGCTAAGGAAGTTAAGTTGAGTAGAATGGTAGGAAGGGTTCGGCTATAGAAGAAGAAGCAAAGAAGAAGAAAAGAGAATTAGAGATGAGAGGAGAAAAGAAAAAGAGAAGAGAATGGTCAGAACCCAAATGCCGAATTCTCCCCCCACCTACTAGTCGAATTTTGCCCTCTACAGAAACCCTTGGCCAGCCAACTCTTGCTCCTCAAGAGTCCACCATTCGGCCAATACTACACTCCCTAATTAGCTCCTAAATCTTCTCCCTTATCCCCTCCTTACTCGATCTCCTGAGCAGCTCAAACTCTTCCTACAGAGTTCCACCTGAGTTCTATCACATCCTCTTTCTGAACATAAAAATTAATACTAATATTTGCTCACCTTATAACTTGAACCTTAGCTCTCCCTAGCCATCCACATGCCACCTTTTTAGCACCTTAGTGGTGTCACATGCCACTTTACCACCTACCTTCTTGTGGCTTATTTTACCCATTAAATCTTAAAAGCCTAACTTACCAGAACCCTTTTTTCCTTAAGAATTAAAATTAGTTAAAACTTCCGAATTTAATCTCAAACTTGGGCTTCTAGAGGCCCACTAACATACTTAGACCTATGCCCAGCAGTCAAAACACAGAAATTTAAAAATTCACCAAAATTCACAGAAGTCCCGAAAATTGGGGCGTTACAACTCTACCCTCCTTAAAGAAATTTTGTCTTCGAAATTGACCTGATCCAAACAGATGAGGGTATTGTTGACGCATCACCTCTTCTGTCTCCCAAGTAGCTTCCTCTTTGCCGTGATTACGCCAAAGCACTTTCACTAAAGGAATAGATTTCCTTCTCAACACCTTGACGTCTCGGTCCAATATCTGCACAGGCTTTTCCTCGAAAGTCAAATCAGATTGCACCTCGACCTTTGTAACCGACACGACATGAGTAGGGTCAAAACGATAACGCCTTAACATGGAGATGTGAAAAACATCGTGAATCCTGTCTAACTCTGGAGGTAATTCTAATTGATATGCCACTGGTCCTACTGCTTCAAAACCCGATAAGGCCCAATGAATCGCGGACTCAACTTGCCTTTCTTACCAAACCTTAATATCTTCTTCCAAGGAGAAACCTTTAAGAAGACCATATCACCTACTGAATACTCAATCTCCTTGCGCTTCAAATCCGCATACGACTTTTGCCTATTCGCAGCTTCTTTTAACCGATCTCTAATTACTCTAACCTTATCCTCAGTGTCAGCTACCAACTCGGGTCCAAGAACCTGCTGCTCTCCCAGTTCGGTCCAACAACTAGGGGTACGACACCTTCGTCTATACAGCGCTTCATACAGTACCATTCAAATACTCACTTGATAACTGTTGTTGTACGCAAACTCCGCCAACGACAAGTAGTCCTCCCAACTACCTCGAAAGTCAATAACGCATCCCCTCAACATGTCCCCTAGAATCTGAATAACCCTTTCCGACTGACCATCAGTCTGGGGATGGAAGGCCGTACTAAAATTTAATCGTGTCCCCAATGCCTCATGCAACTTTTGCCAAAATCGAGATGTAAATCTGGGATCCCGGTCAAAAATAATTGAAACTGGGACACCATGAAGTCGCACGATCTCCGCCACATACAACTTGGCTAACCTTTGAAGTGAACAGTCGGTGCGGACAGGTATGAAATGAGCCGATTTGGTCAACCTATCCACGATCACCCAAATCGAGTCTTTCTTTGTTGGTGCCAAAGGTAACCTACTCAAAAAGTCCATGGTTACCCTCTCCCACTTCCAAAGTGGTATCTTCACTGGCTGCAAAAGCCCAGAAGGTAGTTGATGCTCAGCTTTCACTTGCTGGCATGTCAAACATTTCCCCACAACCTCCGTTACTTCCCGCTTAAGCCTAGGCCACTAATACAATTTTCGCAAGTCGGGATACAATTTATTCCCTCCAGGACGCATGGTAAAAAGTCCCCCATGAGCTTCTTTCAATATTGACTGCCTCAAGTCAGAGTCCTTCGGAACACAAATTCTCCCTCGAAAACATAGAACTTCTTTACTATTCAACCCAAACTCAGAAGTTTCCCCTTCCTTAACCTGCTGGAAACGAGCAACCAAAGACTCATCTCTCAACTGCTTCTCCTTAATCTAATCCACCCATGTTGGCCTTACTTGCAACTCAGCCAACAGACTGCCATCATCATACAGACTCAGACGAGCAAACATTGCTCTCAGATCAGATACAGCTCTTCGACTTAGAGCATCGGCTACCACGTTAGCCTTGCTTGGGTGGTACTCAATCATACAATCATAATCTTTAAGCAACTCTATCCATCTCCTTTGCCTAAGGTTCAACTCCTTCTGAGTCAGCAAGTACTTGAGACTCTTATGATCGGTGCATATAATACACCTCTCTCCGTACAAGTAGTGTCTCCAAATATTAAGTGCCAAGATTACTGCTGCCAATTCCAAATCATGAGTAGGATAGTTTCCTTTGTGAGGCTTAAGCTGTCGTGATGCATAAGTAACCACCTTACCCTCTTGCATCAACACGCAGCCTAAACCCACATGTGATGCATCACTTTACACAGTAAAATCCTTCCCAGACTCCGACTGAATCAACACAGGTGCTTCAATCAGAACTTTCTTCAACTTCTTAAAAGCTTCCTGCTGCTTCTCTGTCCAAACAAACGGTATTCCTTTCCTAATGAGTTTTGTCAAAAGGCGCTGCCATCACAGAAAAGCCTTCCACAAACCTCTTGTAATATCCTGCCAACCCTAGGAAACTCTGAATTTCTGACACCGACCTAGGTGGCTTCCATTCCAAAATTGCTTCAATCTTTTGAGGGTCCACCTTAATCCCCTCAGCTGAGACAACATGTCCTAGGAAGGTTACCTCCTTCAACCAGAATTCACATTTGTTGAATTTCGCATATAGTTCCTTCTCCCTTAACACTTGTAGCACTATGCGGAGATGCTCATCATGTTTTACTTCAGTTTCAGAATATACTAGAATATCGTCAATAAAGACGACTAGAAACCGATCCAAATATGGTTGGAATACACGATTCATCAGATCTATAAACGCTGCAGGAGCGTTTGTCAGTCCAAATGGCATCACCAAAAACTCATAATGACCATACCGAGTTCTGAATGCCGTCTTATGGATATCTGCCTCTTTGACCCTTAACTGATGATATCCAGATCGAAGGTCGATCTTAGAAAATACAGAAGCTCCTCTAAGTTGGTCGAACAGATCGTCAATCCTTGGCAGTGGATACTTATTCTTAATCATCAGTTTGTTCAACTACCGATAATCAATACACATCCGCATTGTCCCATCCTTCTTTTTTACGAATAGCACTGGTGCTCCCCACGGAGACACACTTGGCCTAATAAAACCCTTATCCAACAACTCTTGAATTTGTGCTTTTAACTTCACCAACTCCTTTGGTGCCATCTTATACGGTGCGATGGAAACTGGTGCCGTTCCAGGCAGCAAGTCGATTCCAAACTCGACTTCTCGGTTCAGAGGTAATCCTAGAAGCTCCTCCGAAAAAACATCTGGGAACTCCTTAACGGTTCTAACCTTATCCACTGTTAGTCCCTCATCTTTCGTCTGACTTACAAATGCCAAATAAGCCTCACAACCTTTACGGATCCATTTTTCGGCTCTTAATGCCGACACCACATTGGACAAATAATCCCTTTGCTCACCTATCACCATAACCTCTTCTCCCTTCGTGGTCCTTAACACCATTCGTTTAGCAAAGACAATCCGTAGTCGCCTGTGCTTAACAAGCCATCCATTCCCGAGAATGAGGTCGAATTCTCCGACGGTAACTCCATCAAGTCTCCAGAGAAGATATTACCTTGGGTTTCTAAAGGCACATCCCTATACAGTTTGTCTACCTTAACCGAGTGACCCAAAAGACTTAGTACAGTTACCCCACTCACTATCTCCTCAGAGTGCACACCTAACGACCCAGATATGGCACATGCAACATAGGAATGAGTAGATCCAATATCTACCAAAGTAGTATACGGCATGCTAGAAACCAAGAACGTACCAGTTATGACGTCAAGTGCATCACCCTCCTCTCGACGACGAGCTGAATACACCAACGTTGGCTGTCGAGCCTCAGCATTTCCGACACCCCTGCCAGGTGCTCCTCGACCTCGACCATTACCATTTCTGCCCCTACCTTGTCCACGTCCTCTCGGTGGTTGTGGTCCACCTCTCACTAGTTGAGCAACCCTTTGCTCAGTCACTTGTACCTGATCTATTTTCTGAGGACAGTCTTTGACTCTATGCTCCATAGATCCGTATTGGAAACAAGCACCAGAACGTTTCGTACACTCGCCCAGATGTACCTTACCACAGACTCCACATATTGGTGGTCTAACCACGTTCATCAGAACTGCCCGCATTGGCTCCTCCACTCTTGCTCTCTTGACATTCCTATTTGTACCACCTGAATGTCCTGAATCCTTCCGAAAACGGTTCTGATCCTTCTCACGATTCTGCTTTTCAGCACGCTTCACTTCCTCAGCTATCTTAGCTTTCTCCACCAAGACCGCAAAGTCACGCTTCCTCTGTGGAGCAATCAACACCCTGAGTTTATCTCTAAGACCATCCTCGAAGCGCACACTACACTCATATTCCATAATGACTATTCCCACGGCATACCGGCTCAACCTCAGAAACTCAGCCTCGTATTCAGTAACTGTTTTACCTCCTTGCACCAGATTCAAGAATTCCTTCCTAAGGGCGTCCACATAACTCGTCCCAACATATTTCCCTTTGAAGACTACCTTAAATAGCTCCCAGGTTACCCTGTCAGCTGGGGTCCCATCTCTCACAGTGAGCCACCACTTATAAGCATCGTCTCGTAGCAACGATACGGCTCCCTTCAGCTTCTGCTCCACAGAGCAGTCCAAGTCATCCATAATCCGTTCCGTGGCCTCCAACCAATATTCTGTCACATTCGGGGCTACACCAGATACACCCCTAAAGATCTCCGCTCTGTTAGCGGGTCGTCGCCGTAAATAGATCCTTGAATTACATTGCGAACTTGCCCTGACAACCCTTTCTAGAGCACGAAGCATTGCCTAGGACAGGGCGTCATCCCCGGCACCACGATCATGAGACTCCACTTCCGTTGCCGGTGGTATCGGTGCTTCTGCCATTGGCATATGCCCTGAGGACGCAGTTCCTGCTCGAGCACTACCTCGGCCACGTCCACGGCCTCTTCCACAAGCTGTTCTCGTATTCATATCGTATTATCTGATTATGAATTTTATGCATCAATCAAATATTCCAGTGTTTATTACAGATGTTTTATGAACAGACAGTAATTTAGAGTTTGTTTTTCGCAGAATCGAAATCTAGCTACAGTCTCAGTCTATTACCAAAATTCCTATAGTCTCAGTACCATCCCACTAGATTATCATAATAGGGTTTAAATATAGACAGATAATTTAGAAAAAATATCTCAGAAAAGTTCAGAATAATACTTATAGACTTGGGCCAGAGATTCGGGTGCCACCTTTTTAAGGATCCAATAATTGAAAAACTGAGTTTCGTAATTTTTGTAAAAATTTTATTTTCAAAAATCTTTGTTTTTATAAACCCATTCCACAGCCGAGTTGTTGTAACTTAGCTCTGATACCACTAAATGTAACACCCCAAACTCTACCTAGACGTTATGACTGGATCCGACGTGCCACATCGGAACGTTAAAAACAATTTTCTATTCTTAGTCCAGAAAATCGTACTTAGTGTTCAAAAGATGATTTCATTATAGGTTAAAGTGAATGGAAGTCATGCACCGTAGGAAACCGAAAAGAGGAGGTGAGTCCATTGGACTGCTTAAGTACCAAGCTCCCTTCGGATCCAATCCTAGACATGCACACCACCATTGCCACACCTTAACTTAGTGTATGTTCTTAGGAAACCAGTTCATTTAAGCCCAGTTTAAGAAAAGGTGATTTACTTTGGAAAGCGTTTTTTTGCGAAAGTTTTGCTTTGTTGTCGTGATATTTTAAAGTCAATTACTGTTTTTGAAAATGCTCCCTAAGACTAATCAGTTTCAGTGATTAAGATAATATTATACCTATTCTAGTAAATCATATTGAAAACAATTAAAAATCATTAAAGCGGCCTTATTCCAACTTAAAACCCAAATCATAAAAGTAAATAAAAAGATGTCCAATTCACCAGAAGAAAACCAAATTTGCGGAATGCGTGGCCACTCCGAATCCCTCACAACTCCAAGCCCACTATGGTTGGGGATTACCTGCGTGGATGAAAATAAAGGGTGAGTTTGGGAAACTCAGTGTGTAAAATAACCCAACCATAGTCTAAACCAGTTAACCCACAGAAATAGATCAAATTGGCCTTGGCCCAGAACAGATTTCAAAATGAAGCCCATAGGCCCATAACAGAACAGAAATTACATGTTTATGCAGAAACCTAACCATATCCAACCGTATACAACCCCGTACCATCCTTACACCATGTGGGGAGACTACTCGACCCACCCAATCACTACACGCCACAGAATTTGCAGCATGGCTGCCAGAACAGATAGTGTGATAGAGTCACCAGATATAGATATTTGTGGCAGAGCCACTAGAACAAATATTTGTGGCAGAGCCACCAAAATGCTTCCACCATAAATATAACCCATGTCCCCATGCAACAGATATACAAATCATGGCATACATCATACAGAATCAGATCATCTTGCTTTTCAGTCAAATTAACTCTAGGGGTATAATGGTCATTTTACACCTAAAGGTATAACGGTAATTTTCATACTTAAGGGTATTCTAGTAATTTATCTATTTTAGGGTTTTCATGCATATTTTCACCATTTACGTACTAACAGAAACACTTACCAAGTGTTCTTACCGAATTGGGCCCGTTGGCCCATTATCCCAATTTTGGCCCATTAAGCCCAAAAATATTGAAAGGCACAAAACTCATGCACTCTGTAGTCTAAACACTTTAGTTTACCAAATACATTAATTGATCTATCTCACGAGCATTCACACACTCGCAAGTCTACAAAATACCAATTTTTCGGCATTTCGGCATTTCGGCTTTTGCCGATCTAGTCTATGAAAGGGTGTCAATTACACACCTGATTCGTAGTGGTTTGACAGTGAGTTCCACACACGAGTTGCCTACAATTGGATAACCAACACGTCAATCTAAATATCGAAAACAAACTACAGACCTATCCCCCTACCATATTTGGCCAACCAAGCCTCAGGCCTTAGAGTTCTTACCTTTTTCCGAAACTAGCGACTAGGTTTAGATCCAGTCGTTCCACTTGTCCAAGCCTTCGATCAACAGCCTATAGATCACACTAACATCATAATAAAACAATTGTCACAACCCTTAGAGCCATAGGGCCCAATCGACAACCTCCCTAAGCCTTTAGGGGTTTCGGCTTTTCTAAAACCTGAAATAAAGAATAGATTCGAAAACTTACCATCGGTTCCTTTAGTCAACAATTCCACTTTAGTTCCTATATGATTCTGATGCAGATCTAAACCCTTAAATGTTAGCAAAAATCAAATCTTTAAAGGTCTAAAGATTCGGCTATGCCCCTAAGACTATGGGGTTTTCGGCTTTTTGAAATAGTGAAGAGAAAGATGAAATATGAGGGTTTTGCGGTGGATTTTTCGACAAGACTTTGGCGTTCAGAGGATGAGAGATTCGGCCAAAAGGATAGAGAAGAATTAGATGGTTTGGCTAGGAGAAATTGACACAGAAGAAAAACAGGCTTTCAGGATTTCGGCTTTTATGGCAATCAGCTATAAGGCTTAGGAACAAATGGTAAGGAAATGGAGTTGAGTAGAATGGTAGGAAGGGTTTGGCTATAGAAGAAGAAGCAAAGAAGAAGAAAAGAGAATTAGAGATGAGAGGAGAAAAGAAAAAGAGAAGAGAATGGTCAGAACCCAAATGCCGAATTTTCCCCCCACCTACTAGCCTAATTTTGCCCTCTACAGAAACCCTTGGTCGGCCAACTCTTGCTCCTCAAGAGTCCACCATTCGACCAATACTACACTCCCTAATCAGCTCCTAAATCTTCTCCCTTATCCCCTCCTTACTCGATCTCCTGAGCAGCTCAAACTCTTCCTACAGAGTTCCACCTGAGTTCCATCATATCCTCTTTCTGAACAAAAAATTAATACTAATATTTGCTCACCTTGTGACTTGAACCTTAGCTCTCCCTAGCCATCCACACTCCACCTTTTTAGCACCCTAGTGGTGTCACATGCCACTTTGCCACATGCCTTCTTGTGGCTTATTTTACCCATTAAATCTTAAAAGCCCAACTTACTAGAACCTTTTTTTCCCTAAGAATTAAAATTAGTTAAAACTTCCAGATTTCATCTCAAACTTGGGCTTCTAGAGGCCCACTAACATACTTAGACCTACGGCCAGTAGTCAAAACATAGAAATTAAAAAATTCACCAAAATTCACAAAAGTCCCGAAAATTGGGGCGTTATATGGATAAAATTTGAAAGTTTAGTAAAAAGGGCATTTTGGTCATTTGGTTAATAAAAGATTAAAAAGGGAAAAATTAAGAAAAATTTGCTCATCTTTCTCATGTGGATGCCAAAATTTCTAAGGAGCCATAGCTAGGGTTTCTTCACTTCCCAAGCTTGATAGTAAGTGCATCCTACCCTCGTTTTTAATGTTCTTTGCATTTTTTAAGTTGTCATCAACCGATCTAGCTATTTTTACCATTATTTTGTGCTAGGGTTCATGTTAAAAAACTTAACCATGTGTGACATGCATGTATTTTTATGTTTAATGGAGGAATATGAAAGTTTGATGTGTGATAAACATCTTTTACAAAGAGATTTTTCACGAAAACACCTAAAAAGGACCTTTCTGTAAAAGTTGTAAAATAGGTGGTAAAAATCTAATTTGAAAGAAAATGTGGGCTGTGATAAGTATGATATAGGTTCAGCTAGGCTTGGGTAACAAAAAAATGAGTATATTTCATTTTACGAGCCTAGGGACTAATTTGTAAATATGTGAAAGTTTAAGGGCAAAACTATAATTTTTCCAAAGTATGATTTATGGGCTGTTTTGAACAAGGTGATAATTAACTAAGTGAAATTTGCTATTATAGATTAAGAAAATTGAAGTCCGGACCTAAACTGAGGGAAGAACAAAGTTGTGGACTAAATCGAATAATTAGCCATATTTTGGTATCGAGGTAAGTTCGTGTGTAAATAATTCAACATCATGTTACTATGTAATTAATGCTTTGATATTGCATGAAATGTATATTTGTCTCTATGGATTTGGTTAATGATGACTCGATGACGATCCGACGAAGATTTTGGTACTTGGGAATCCCAGTTGAACCCTAGGAATAAATATGATACAAATGTCATGACATTAGGGTTTTTGAGATTCCATATAACACCATATTTGGGATATGGCATCGGCATGCGATTTCGTGTAAGACCATGTCTGGGGCATGGCTTCGAAAATGAGACTTCGTATAAGACCATATCTGGGATATGACATCGATATAAGACATCATGTAAGACCATAGCTGGGCTATTGGCATCGATATGTCATCCCATGTAAGACCATATCTGGGATATGGCATTGGCATCTTACTATGTTTATGAGGTTTCTTGCGTATCCTTTAGTTTTCCAAGTGGTTCAACGAGTAATCCAAAGATTATGTCAAAGAAATGATAAGGTATGATCATGTTGGAAGGGTATAGGTATGTACACAAAGCTCATAAATATTGAGATTATGAATTGATGAGACCACGGTAAGAAGTGAATGAATGAATCATGATCATGAGTTTTATTGTACATTATGTAAATGACATGATTTAAGATGTATCTATGATACTTGATGACATTGTGATAAATTATATTATGTTATGTGTATAATAATGCATGAAAAATGTTGTTAATTATTTACATTCAAACTTACTAGGCTTAAAGCTTACCCCCTTCCTTTTCATTCCTTATAGTGACGCCAAGCTAACTTGAGGATCGGAAGTCATCGGAGCATCGATCACACTATCAACTTAGTCATTTGGGTATAATTGGTTTTGATATTTTGAATATGTCATGTATAGGGGACTTGGTCTTTTTGTTTATGTGTCATATTAATTTGGCCCAATGTGTTGGCTAATAATGATTTGATGATTTATTTTGTATATGGCCATGAGATATGGCTTATATTAATTATTGGGTTGTAAGCCTATTTATTCATGCATGCATATGTTTATGCAATTGTGATGTGGATGATGGTTGTGTGTATGTGATGAGGTATGTTGTAGCTTTGAATGTTTGATGATTTAATTGGGATTTGATTAGTATGAAGATAACTAAGATATGAATGTGTAAAATGAAGTAATTTGATGTTACATATTGCATGTACTTTGGTAAACTTAGCTTAACAAGGTATGGTAAATGAGCATGTATAAGTTGATATGGTATAGCCATGAACATGACTTGTTGATGAAGTCTAAGTACTTAATAATACCATGTTAAGTTCCTTTGATGTCTTGTATGTGTTTGTGCAAATAAAGGTGGCAATTGGATTGGAAAATAGCCTCAAAGTTGTCCACATGGGCAGACACACGGGCATGCGTCTAGGTCGTGTGTGACACACGGTCAGCTCTATGGGCGTGTGATCTGGCCGTGTGTCCCCTGCATCTTAGTTTTAAGAAACAAAATGCCCAGTAGTAAACACACGGGTACGAGACATGGCCGTGTGAGAGACACGACCTTAGGACATGGGCGTGTGCCCAGGCTGGGTGAAGTCTGTACCTTATTCATGAAAATTCATGTAAATTAAATTTGCCAGATGGCATAGCACACGAACATGTGACTTGGCCGTGTGACCCTATTATGTTGATAACGTCATAAACAGAGAGTTACATGGGCTGAGGACATGGGCGTGTCCCAAGCTACACGAGCGTGTGTGTGACCACACGGCTTACCTACATGGGCGTGTGACCCTCTAAATCAAGAAAATTTTTCTAAGTGTTGTAAAAGTTCCGAAAGTTTTTGGAATAGTCCCGAGATACACCCAATGTATGTTTTGAGCATCGTAGGCCCATATAAGGGACAATATGCATGTTAATGAATGGTCTTAATTTGGATGAAATTTTATGGCTCAATTTTGTATGAATGCTTATGTTTTAGTCTGGTAATGCCTCGAACCCTGTCCCAGTGTCGAATACAGGTAAGGGGTGTTACAATCTTCATCAACGAATAAAGGTCAAACACATTTTTTTGTGATGCTTTGTTAATAGTATTTATGATTATTATTTTTACTTAAGTTCTTGAATGTATAACTAATATTGAACTAATGTTTAGAAGTGAAGTTTTAGTGTTGAAACATCTCAAGTTCTTTAATATAGAACTAAACCCGAATATATATATAATTCAAACGAGGACATTTGGAAACGTGAAAGTTATTCGTAAAAATTTTGAAATTATAGGAATTATAGTGAAATCTACAATCTTCATCAATGAATAAAGGCCAAACACCTTTTTTGGTTATCCTTTATAAGTAGTATTTATGATTTTTTTTACTTAAGTTCTTGAATGTATAACTAATATTAAACTAATGTTTGCAAGTGAAGTTTTAGTGCTAAAACATCATAAATGGCAGAAGGAACAAAATAAAATCGTGAAGAATTCCACTTCAATTTAAATCACAAACCATTTGGTGATGAAGCATCAGGACATGATGTGGAAGGAGGACAAGGAATGGGAGATTCCACTTCAAGTAGTCATTTTAAAGAATAATTTTATGAAAATGATGTTGTTGATTTAACATTAGAGCAAGTAAAAGGGATGGAATTCAGTTCATTTGCCAAAGCTCAAGGATTTTATTTTAGCTATGCTTATGAAATGCGCACAGTATTTAAATTCTTAGTGATAGGTTGGTAGGTACCAAAGCAGATGTATTTGGGAATGTTGTTGCAAATTATTACTACTATAATAAAGAAGGAAAGCATGTAGATAAATGGATGACTAATAAGAAAAGAGTTCAAAATCCTCAAGATTTGAGTAGAACTAGACGTAAGGTGAGAATGAGAGTGGCTATGAGGAAGGGTAAGCAAGGATAGGTAGTTACTAATTTCATTAAAGAACACAATCATGAATTAGTTATTTATCATGAACAGAGGAATCTAATAAGGTTGAACCGAGAAATTTCAACCGTTACAAAGGTTGAAGCATTGGCAATGAGAAGAGTGAGAATCCAACCTTCTCAAATGATGTCGTGGTCTGCTGACCTAGTTGTTGGTTTTGAGAAGTTGAGCTTTAGAAAGAAAGATTTGTTAAACATGTTGCAAATAGAGGTAATAAAATTTGTTGAAATAGAGGATACAAATGCTGCTATTGAATATTTTGAGGCTAAGAGAACAAATGATTCGGGTTTGTACATTAAGTATGCAATTGACAAAGACAACTGCATTGAAAATCCTTTTTGGGCTAACTCATGCAACAAGATAGATTATGCATACTTTGGAGATGTTGTTGCATTTGATACAACATACAAGAATAATTGCTATGATCTACCGTTGTTGGTATTCATCGGAGTAAACAATCATTATCAAACCATTACATTCAATTTTGCAATTATGTCCAATGAGAAACATAACAATTTTGTTTGGATGTTGAATGAATTCCTTAGTTGCAAGAGCATAAAGAAGCCCATATTGGTGGTTACAAATGATGATAGGGTAATTCATTTCACATTGGAATTAGTCTTACTTGAGGTTAATCATAGGATTTGTGCGTGGCACATACTGAAGAATGTTGTGTCACATGTACACAAAGTTGAAACTCTACAGGTATTTAAGAGATGCATGTTACAACCCTATTTACAACATTGTCGAAAGTAATGGTTCCAGGACCACGAATTCAATGATAGAACCTATAAATATTATTTATTAATATTTACAAGTATGTTATAGTGCTTTATTTATTGTTAATTGGTAATTCAGTTAGCAGGCTAGATATTATATGTATAGGCCAAATCGTGAGAATTAGCGAATAGCTAGTTAAATAAGTTTAATAAAAATTGATTAAGGTTTAATGTGGTGAATAACCACTTCTGCATGTTTTACTGATTGTGTCAATGTATGGTAAAGAAACTTGTTAATTTTCGTTGAATGATGAAAATTATACTATATGATGTTATAAATTGTAGTGGATGGAAGGAGAATTTCACTGACATCTTCCTCCACAGAAAGCATTGAACTCTAAAGAAGAAAGCTCTAAGCATTCTTAGGCAATCGACCCATGCATGTAAGTGAATTTGAAGTCTGTTTTGTAAGCATGTTATATTTTTGAGATCCTTATAACTCCATTTAGCTATCCTGCATGTTCGATTTCAAAACTGTTAGAGTTGAAAACTTGTAATTGATTAAATGAATGTCTTAACATTTAGATCAAGAACCAAATCAGCCCATTGATAATAGAGGAAAAAGGAAAATTCTTGGAATAGTCTTTGATATTTTGTTCTATTGTTGTAACTGGTAAGTCCAAATGGTGTTGTTATGTTTATTCATTATATGTTTGAATGTGAATGTAAATGGAAATTGTTAGTAAACTTGCATTGAGAAGGTGAAAAAGGTGCTGATTAGCAAAAAGAAAGTTTTGCTATGAATATGGAGCCCGAATTGTAACACCTCTTACCCGTGTTCAACACCGGAACAGGGTACGAGGTGTTACCAGATTTAAACATAAGCAAACATACATTTCTGAGCCACAAATTTCCATCCAAATTAAAACTTTTCATGCTCAATCATAAAGTCCTTAATATGAGCCTACGAGGCTCAAAACACGCTTTGGAAGTGGTTCGGGACTAAATCGATAACTCAGGAAAGTTTTACAAAACTTAGAAAATTTTTGCTCTAAACAGGAGTCACACGCCCATGTGGATTTGGGACACGCCCGAGTGGGCAAGCCATGTGGTCACACACGTATGTGTCTCGAAGCCGTGTAACTCTCTGCTTGTCACCTAAGAACAAATTGAAGACACATGGCCAAGTCACACGCTTATGTGCTAGGCCGTATTGTCGATTTAAAATTTATGATTTTTCATAAAATAGGTGCAGACTTCACACGCCCGTGCCTGAGCCCATGCCATCCACACTGTTGAGACACACGCCCATGTCTCTGCCAGTGTACTCAATTCTGAGCATTCTGTTTCTCAAAATTAAGGTGGAGGGGACACACGGCCTAAACACATGCCCGTAGGGCAGACCATGTGTCACACGCGGCATAGACACACGCCCGTGTGCCTATCTGTGTGGACAAAAATAAGGCTATATACCAAGCCATTTTTCCACCCTTTGTTGCACACACCTACACAACACAACATAGAACCAATCCAAACATTTACATACAACCAAATCAGCCACAACCAAGACATCAACACATCATTCACATGCTACCATCTATCATGCACAAACATCATATACTTATCAACTCAATCAAGTAAATTCCCACATCCATGAAAGACTTCATCATATAAATTACTTATACCAATAGTAGCCAATTTCAAATGGCCTAATACAAAATAAGCTTTTAACCAATATAAGCCAACACATTTGGCCAAATCAATTATGACACATAACAAAATGACCAAGTCCCCTATACATGCCATAACTCAAAATGTTGAAATCATTGGTGCCAAAATAATTGTTGGTAGTGTGAGTGGATCTCCAATGGTCCTTGATCCCCGAGCTAACTTGGTGACACTATAAGATAAGGGAAAGGAAGGGGTGTAAGCTATAAAGTTTAGTAAGTTCCTAAGTAAATAATAAGCATCATAACCATACATTTAACATACAATTACCATGATGAAAATTAGCATGAATGTTATTAAAATCTTATAGTCATAACTTACTCAACCACAACCTTACCAAGGGTTCATCACACCTCGAGCTCATTACGAATGAGTTTTACGTACATACCTGTACCAACTCGCAACATAGTCATATCCTTTCACATTTTTGACATTCCTGTTGAACACTTGGAATATTAACGGAGACTCGAAAATCTTGCACATAAGTACCATATATGTAGCCAAAGCTACCTCATTTCTCATAATATATATGGGCTCATTTTCAAGCTATTCACGAGCTTGCTCACACAAGCTGCCAGTCAAGACATAGCTACACAGTGCTGTCACACAAGTTGTCAGGTATCTGTAACTCGTGCCAGACTACCTAGCCACTGGTAGGACGTACAAGACCAGCACCCAAATTACATAAACACATGGGTTCTTAGTGACATGTCACTCGTATCCTATTCTATTCCTAGGGCTCAACCGGGAATTCTTGCTTGTCAAAACTTTATCGAATACATCCAAGAAGTCAATCACAATTCATACAATATTAAAGCATTTAAAACATAAATAAAACAATGCATTATTTACATACAAACTTACCTTGGTACAAAAACTAGTAGAATTTGACCTAATCATCAAACACTTTATTTTTTCCCCAATCTAGGTCCGAACCTCATTTTTCTTAATCTATAATGACAAATTTAAATCATTTAATACTCATATTGTTCAATTCAGTCCAAAAATCATATTATAGAAAAATTATATTTTTGCCCCGAATGTTTCACATTTTTACAATTTAGTCCCTAGGCTCGTAAAATGATTTTCATCCAATTTATTCATTACCCAAGCCTAGCCGAATCTTTATCATGCTCATAACAACCTACATTTTTCATTTAATCCTACTTTTACTACTTATTTTATAACTTTTACAAATAGGTCCTTTTTAACATTTCCATAAAAAATCACCTAGCAAAAGTTGTTTATCTTACATCTAACATGCATTTTCTACCATTAGACATCAAAATAAACAAATATCTATCATGGGTAAAAATTTAGACTTTGATTATTTCTTAAATTAGTCCTTGAATAAGCTAAATTAGTTTGCAAGGATCTCAAAAACATGAAAATCATTAAAAACGGGGCTAGAACGGACTTACAATCAAGCTTGGAAAATGAACAAACCCTAGCTATGTCCTCTCTTGAGAATTTAAGCCATGGGAGAAGAATATGGACAAGATTTTGGCTTGGTTTTTGCTTTTTAATTCATTTAATTACCAAATGACCAAAATGCCCTTTTCTTAAAACATAAAATTTCTCTTACTTCATGTCCATTTTTGTCCACTAACTTAAAAAATGATCTAATTACCATCTAAAGACCTTCAATTTAAAATTTCATAGCAATTAGACACCTCTAGCTTCTAGAACTCAAGTTTTGTACTTTTTGCAATTTAGTCCTTTTTGCTAAATCGAGTGCTCAAACGTCAAAATTTTCGAATGAAATTTTTAGAGAATAATTCCATAGAACTGTAAACCATAAAAATATAAGATAAATTAATTTTTCTATGTCGGATTTGTTGTTCCAAAACCACTGTTCTGACTAGACCCAAAATTGGGCTGTTACACGAATAAACCAAGAATACAATTGACATGCCAATAGGGTTATTTGTGCACTATATGGGATATAAGGGAGATGCGTAGAAGATGAAGGGAGCTTACTGAAGTTTTTTAGAATCCTGTATTTGTTGCGGATTTCTAAATTTAATCTCTACAAAGATTTTGGCATGTTATCGGATGGAAACGCTCTTATGAGAAAATTGGTGTGTTACCGAGGGAGAATATTTAACTTGCGGGCTTCATACTATGTATAATTGGCGTGTTATTGGATGGAAAAGCTCTTATGAGGAAACTGGCATATTATCGGATGGTGTAACACCTGGTTATCTTTATAGACTCGAAATTTAAGAATAGTTGGGGTTAAATTGAAAAGATTAGCAAATTGTCAAACTCTGTCGAGAGGTTAAAAAATTTTAGTGGCTGAATTACGATTAGTTGGATCTCAATTTTGGTCCGGTTAGGATGGAATTGACTAGTTCCATAGTGGGAGACAAAATAATTAAGGATGGAGGGCTGAGATGGTCAGAGAAGACCGTGCCTAAAAGAGTATATATATAGGTGTCTGTGGAGACAGAATTTTTTGAATTCTATTTATAATCTTATTCTTTCCATAGCATCATCTTCTTCAGTTATTTTGAAGAAGAAAATGATGTAACTGAAGGAAGCTCAGCATGTTACAATAGTTGTGAGAATTAAAGTCTGATGGTAGAAAAATTTAGGAACTAGTAAGCTTCCTTACCTCTTTGTACTTGTGCATTGAATAAAGGAGTGGAGTAGTAACTCTTAAAAGCTCTTACATAATTATAGATTATAGGTTCTTAAGGGTTGAACTGTAACACCCCTATAACCCGTATCCGTCACCGGAGTGGGTTATGAAGAGTTACCAGTCCAAAACACTACATTTGTACATTCACATTTACATAAGTTCATTAGCAATTATATGCATAGCCAAACAAAATCAAAGATCGAAATTCAGACTTACACCGACATTCAAAAGTTACTATATTCACATGGCTTATATACAACAACATCTCAAAATATCATTCACTTAAGTCTATTCTATACATGCCATACGAATTCTAAAACATAATAGTACCAAAAAAATAGATAGTGTGACGAGTTGCTGACGATCCCCGAGCAAGTGGCTGGAGTCAACGATCTAAAAACAGAGAAACATAACAAACAGAGTAAGCTTCCATAAGCTTAGTAAGTTTTAGGCAATGCAAACAATTAAATTCAATCATAAATTGATTAATCAAATTCTCAAGTGACATTTCTTAGGTATATTACCATTTGGCCGAATATATACAAACATTTAACGCATATTTAGCATATTAACTTCACTTGAATCTGAATTCATATAACATAAGTAAATCAAATATTTTCACATAACTTCACACTTTGGCTGAATGTATCATGATCATAGATATAGTTATAACACTTATTCACATATGCATCACATTATACACTTATGATTCAATTCAAATCAAACTCATATATAAGTACATGATACGTACTTGGCCAACTTAATATATTGAATGTATTCAATTGTCATTCTAACACGAAGTATTATAGTCTTAGACTTTTATCAAATCACCGGCATTAAGCCTGCTAGGTTTTAAACCCGAATTCATCACCGGCATGAAGCCTGCTAGACTTTAAGTCTGAACTCATTCACCGACATTTCGCCTGCTAGGCTCGAAGCCCGATATCATCTCACCGGCATTATAGCCTGCTAGGCCCGAAGCCCGATATCATCTCACCGGCATTATAGCCTGCTAGGCTCGAAGCTCGATATCATCTCACCTGCATTATAGCCTGCTAGGCTAAAGCCCGAATGTCACATTACAAAAAAAAAAAAATCAATTCACATGTTCTTTCATACTTTCACAACTTATGCTTCAACTTCAATTATGGCCGAAACACATATACATTTGTACAAAGACTTTCATCATTCGAATAAAGTACACTTTTGATATAAGGTATTATACTCGAATTCCATACCTCAATCACGTTCGACAATCACACATCATTAATAATAATATCACATCCAAACATGGTTACCCTTAGGTTCTAATAATCACAAATGGTGAAACCTCTTTCATCACTCATGCAACATGGTACATTGATCATAAATCTTATTTAACATGTTATAATTCCATATCCAATTCAACCTAGCTATACTAGCTATCTTTGGTTTATAGTATTAATTCATTCTCACTCGGCATATTAGCTAAATAAAAACAACATCCTCTTAGCTATTTTCATTTAATCAATAAGTATATGAAATCAAATTAAACACTTAAGAACTTACCTTAAATGTCGTCGGACAACTACGAATCGACTATTCCATTTGTTTTGCTTTTCCCTTTTTCGAGTTAAGTTCCTTTTGCTCTTGAGCTAGGTAAAATAAATCGGTTTGTTTAATTACTTAGCTAATTTATTTAGATTCAAACATTAACAATTTTTCTTAATAAGAAACGTACGACAACTCATTAACAACCATTCATTCACATCTTTATTCTTGATTACAATCGGCCATTATAACATATACAAATGCATATTAACCACTTTGACTGATTGTCCATTAACCACTAATTCATATACATAAATTTTTACAACTCAACTCATCCTTCTCCAAATTATTTACCTTAATTCACATTCGGAAATCATAGAACACATACTAACGATTTAACGTTACAATTCAAATTTTCACACACCAATAAACACATTCGGCAAAACTTCATTTCAATTCACTTTAAAATACCAACAACTAAATTATTTCTTGGCACCTTTATCACATTTTCACAATCGGCATAACCATGTTACCAATCTAATACATCAAAATTTACTTATCCAAGACTACATTCAGCATATATATATTCACATAAACACAATAGCCTTTATAATTCCATAATTATAAACAATACTCAATTCCCTAATTAAGATATCAATTGACAACTTCACAAACAAAGATTAACAAGCTTAGGGCTCATCTAATAACCATTTATAATTTAAAACTTCAAATGTTCGAAATCTAACATTTTACCCACATGGCCGAATACATGCTTTGCCCCAACTAAGGAAAGTTATACACTCACAACTCCATCAATTCATTTTCCACTTAATTAGATCAATTCAAAGCTCAATTTAATAAGAATATGCTTAATTTAAATAAAAAAAACAAACTTCCTTTCCCAAAAGCATATATATACGGCAACTTCAACTTCACACCTCTCAACAATGAATTCAACTTAATCATTCATTAACATTACACTCATTCGGCCATCATATAAGCAAATTTAACATCTAAACAACACCTTCCAAAAGCTATCAAATTATCACAATTTAACAAATTGCTGAATGCACATATGTTCAATAATTCATGAATTTAAACCATGGGTTAACTATACAATGCACTCATCAATTTAATTTCATAAATAATTACATAAAAATCACATTAACATACCTTTGATTTATGAAATAACCATGGCCGAATGCCTTGGCTTCATCTTCTATTTTTCTTTCACTAGTTACGGCAATGGGAAAAAAAAGATGAACATACATTGTTTTTATCACTCTTTTCTTATTTTAATTATTCTTTATTTCATAATATAAAGCCATTAACTATTATAATGCTATAATAAAATGCATATATTATCTATCAACCATCATTATGGCCAGCCACTATATTAAAAGTGGTCCGTTTGACATGCAAGTCCCCCATGTCAATAATTCATGCATTATTTGGCCACTTTAAAATTCACCTATCACATTTTCAAGTCTTATCACGTGAGTCATTTCTTATAAATTAACACCTAATTGATAAAATCAAGGCACGAAATATTCACACATAAAAATTCCACATACAATAAGCACAAAATGTAACATCTAATTATTTTCGTAACTTAGTTTTGCGGTTCCAAAACCACTTTCCGACTAGGGTCAAATTAGGGATGTCACATGAACACCTTTAGTTTAACCAATAAATGGTTATCATGCTTAGTTGCCAGTACGAAGAAGGCTTTGGTGTTTGGACAAGCTAAGCTTATGAGGTTATGTGTCTTGCCTACTGGATGATAGATGATGTCATGTGTTTTGCTTGTATCATGTTGATTATGTACTGAAGTTGCCAAAATTATGAGGTGTATGTGCTTGAAGAAAAAGTAGGTTGTGTGTGTGCACAATATTGTGTAATCTCTGGTCAATGTTTTGCTAGTTGTATTATGTTAGATAGTTTGTAACACCTCTTACCCGTATTCGATGCCGAAATAGGGTACGAGGCATTACCGGACTTAAACATAAGCAAACATACACTTCTGATCCATAAAATTTGGCATCAAATTCAAAATTTTTAACAATCAATCACATCGTCCCTAAAATGAGCCTACAAGGCCCAAAACATGCTTTGGAAGCGGTTCGGGACTAAACCGAGAACTTTAGAAACTTCCCAACACTTAGAAAACTTTTCATCAAAACAGGGGTCACACGCCCGTGTGGCTTTGGGACACGCCCATGTGGACAGGCTATGTGGTCACACACGCCCGTGTCCCTAACCTGTGTAACTCTCTGTTTATGACGTCGTCAGCAAATTGAAGTCACACGACCAAGTCATACGCCCGTGTGCTTAGGCCGTGTAGGCAATTTAATTTTCATAATTTTTCATAAAATAGGTGTAGACTTCACACGCCCTGGGCACACGCCCCTGTCCCTGGGCCGTGTCCTTCACACGGCTGAGAGACATAGTCGTGTCTCTACCCGTGTAGACAAAAATAAGGCTATTTTGTAATAGCTAGATTTTGAGCCTAGTTAGAATAGTGATTTCGGGACCACGAAGCTAACATAGTAAAATACATTTTTATTACATTTTTATGGTCTACAATTTTATAGAATTATTTTGTGAAAATCTCGTTCGAAAATTTTGACGTTTGGGCACTCAAAAGGACTAAATTGTAAAGAGTGCAAAACTTGAGTTTTAGAAGCTAGAGGTGTCAAATTGCTATGAAATCTTAAATTGGAGGTCCTTAAATGGTAATTATACCATTAGTTAATTTTTTGGACAAAAATGGACATGAAATGGGTGAAATATAATATTTTTAAGTTAGGGGAATTTTGGTCATTTAGTAATTAAATGATTAAATAAACAAAATAAAAGCCAAAATTTGCTCATCTCCAACCCCTTGGCCAAATTTTTGAAGACCACCATGGCTAGAGTTTTGCTCAAGCTTTCCAAACTTCATAGTAAGTCCGTTCTTGCCCCGTTTTTAATGATTTTCATGTTTTTGAAATCCTTGTAACATGATCTACCTATTTCTACCATTTATTTGAGATATGATGAAGGTTTAGGGTTTGAAACATGTTATAAATTTGTGTATTTTGATGTTTAATGGTAGATTATGCATGTTTATGGTTAGAGAAACAACTTTTGCTAAGTGATTTTCGGTGAAAATGCCTAAAAGGACTAAATTGTAAAAGTTATAAAATATGTAGTAAAAGTGTGTTTTAATGGGAATTGTGGCTGTTATAGTTATGAAAATGATTCATCTAGGCTTTTATGTTAAATAAATTGAATAAATTTCATTTTTCGAGCTCAAGGGCAAAAATATAAATATGTGAAACTTTAGGGGCAAAATGTAATTTTTTCATAATATGATTTTTGGGTCACATTCAATAATGTGACTAATAAGTGAGCTAAATTTGATATTATAGATTAATAAAATGAAGTTCGAGTCTAGATCGGGGGAAAAACAAATATTGGACAAATAGGTCCTTTTCGCCGTTGTCGCATTCGAGGTATGTAACACCCTGAATTTTGGGCCTAGAAGTAATGGGCCTTGAGTTTGGGATCAGTTAAAAGGTGGCTTAAATAACTTAAATGTGTTTAAATATTTTATAATTGCATGTTTAGTTTAATTGTTAAGTGATTTAGGAAGGGTTGGTAGTGTGGGGAAAAGTCCTGGGTTCGATCCAGGGCTTTAGCAAAATTTTGCATTTTTTTTCTAAAGGACCCTAAGCATTAGGTAGAAGGCTTATTAATGAGGCCTGGTAAAATCTGACACAAGGAAAAGCTTGGCCTAGTGGCAAAAGGCGTTGGTAGCAAGCGAGAAGTCCAGGGTTCGAGTCCTGGCCTTGGCAAAAATTTTTATTGCGCACATGATTAGTAGGGAAGCTAGCATTTAGGCCTTATAAATGTGTTTGGTGGAAATTCGACACAAAGGATGCGCTTGGCCCAGTGGTATGATGGTGTTAGGAGTACGGAGAGGTGCTGGGTTCAAGTCGCGGCATGAGCAAAAGTTGTGGTGTTTTTTTTAAATAACCTGGAGATAGGCAGAAAGACTTTATAATTAATTGGGGAGGAGAAACGACACAAAAGAGCTTGTGGCTTGGTGGCAAAGGACTTATAGCGCAACCAAGAGATTGAGGGTTCAAATCTGAATGGTAGCAAATATTTTTAGGATAACCTGGTTGCGGGTTAATAGGCCTTAAAAATAGTTAGGGATGGAATACGGCACAAGGGCACCTGCGGTGCAGTGGCGAGAAGCATGCTATGGATATGAGAGGTTGTAGGTTTGAATCTCAGGCCTCACAAAGTTTAAATTTTTATTCTTTAAGAAAACTGAGGCTTAGGCATATAAGCCTTACAGTTAATTGTGACCAAATGGTAGCACAAGATAGGATGTGGTGCAGTGGCCAGTAATGTGTTGGGAAGTTGGAGGGCTAGAGTTCGAGTGGTGTCATGCGCAAAAGGGAATTTAATTTTGCTACTCAATGTAGGGAAGGATTACTATTCGTGGGAGCAATTTGAATGCAATTCAAATTGGAATTGTTGGCTAAAATCAAGGGGATTAGGATGAGGATTAAGTGTGGATATGATGATGATAAAAATTGGAGAAATTGAAGGAAATTTAACTAGACGAGTTTAAGTCGATTGGGGAGTGTAGGTTTGTATTTTTATTTATTTATTTAGTTTTTTAGTATATATATGTGTGTCATATGGGCAAGTGAGGGCATTTTTTGTTTTTGTGTGCTTCAGTCGCATATCATCTCCTCTTTTTTTGAAGCCAAATTCTTGATCTTTTCTTCCCTATTTTAATCAAATCAACCTCTTTTCTCTTCAATTTAGCTGACTGTTTCTTTTGCATTTAAAAGCCGATTTATACACTTTAGGGGTTTGATTTCTTGTTGGCAAGCGATCTCGCAATCGGTAAGTAAGTTAGATATTCTTTGGCTTTTGTTAAATATTTCTAAGTTCTTTCGTTTCTACATTCTTAAAAGCAAATTTTTCTTTATCCTTTCCAAATACCATTACCTTTGTTAACCTATGGTTTCTCTATTTATTTCTCTTTCTTCCTCTTATACAAGAGTGTGATCGGTGGCTAAGTATTAGTTGATGGAAGAAGGGGGTTCTAGCAGAGAGGTTGGAGTAGAGGCTCCCAAGTTTAAGCGACGTAAGGTGTCAGCCATTAGGGACTTTCCGCTTGGATGCAAAAAGGGAACTACGTCAGACTCTGAGTTACGTAGGCAGATCGCAGCCGGTCAATCTAGTCAAGGCAAGTATAGGTTGTTCTTCGATAAGTAGTGGATTTATTTTGAATTAATGGGATGTGACTAATGAAGTATAATGTTGAATATAGGTTTGGGCGATTATGAATACTTAGTACTCCAGGTGATAAGGTGTGTACTTCTACCCTATGATAGCTTGATATAAAGCCGAAGGTGTGTACATACACTGCACACACATAGTAGATCGACAAAAGTCAAAATGCCGAAAAGTTGAAATGCTGAAAAGTCAAAAGTTTGGCTACAGTAGTCTTGTGAGTGCGCGAACACTCGTAAGAGGGAAACCGATAGGTTATCTGAGGCCCCATGGGTGATTCCATGGACTTGGGCTGTGAATTGGCCAACCGGGCCAGCATGGGCTAAATGGGCCCGATGGGCTGTAAGGCCCATAATAAGCAAAATTGGTAATTGATGCTATGTGATGGAAAATCGTATGAGAGCATGAATGTGAAAGTGACTGGGCCTAGTGGGCTATATAAATGTGAGTTGGGCCTAATGGGCCAAATGAATGTGATTTGGGCCTAATGGGCCATATAAATGAGATTGGGCCTAGTGGGCCATATGCATGTATGTAGACTTGTTAAGGCTTTGTAAGGGGTTTTGGGCCTAGTATTTGATAACTGCTTAAACAGATATAAAACTTAATTAATTTATTGAGACCGTGGATAAGTCATAGGGTTAAGGTGTGGCAACGGGTACATGCATGTCTAGGATTAGATCTAGGGAGAGCTTGGTACTTAAGCGATCTTAATGACTCACCTTCTTTTCTCTGGAATCCTAGCTGGTGCATAGCATTCGTTCATCTTGGCTCACGGGATTTGTTAACGGGCCAAGGTAAGTAAAAACCCGTAATAAGGGAAAATTACCAAAATTCCCCAAAGGGTGAAAATAACCAAAATACCCTTATGTGATGAATGTAAGATTTATGGATGTTACATGTATATCTGCTGCATACATACGATATTCTATTTAGGTTGCATCTAGGTGGGGAATTATGGCACAGAGGAAGTATATGAGGATCGCATGGTTGCTTGACAACCGTGGATCCACCGACGGCTTTTAAGCCTAATATATGATTGGCAGCTTGCTGCAATGAAGGTAGTTTCGCAATCGGGCTACCATTGATGTGTATCGGTTTAGTGGGTTGATATTTATATCCCCACATAATGTGTATCAGGGGACGGAGTTGATGTTTATCGGTTGGATTATTGGGGTGGGTTACATTGCATTGCATTATATGTATGATATTATTGTGATATTATTGCGATGTGGGCTTCGGCCCAACTGAGGCTAATATGGGCTAAGGCCCAAAGGCCACCGTTATTGAATTGGCCTCAGGCCCAGAATGACTGATGATTGCTTTATACTCGTTGAGGGTTGTACACACTGAGTTTTCGAAACTCACCCCCTCCTTTTAAATCTTTCAAGTGATCCTCAGTAGGCAGTTCGACGGATGGAGGGACTTGGAGGTGGCCAACTAGCAAAAAGTTTAGACTTAGTCTTTTATGTAAATTTTAATATTTGATTTTAAACTATTATTTTGATTTGGGGTGTAACAAGGCATTTCCTCTAGTTATTATTTTAAATTAGGATTATTTTTATGCTTTATATTTGTTAGAAGTGGAACATGGTTTTCCTAAACCATAACTATTTTTAAGTACTACATTTTCGCAACACTTTTTTTTTTTAAATGACAAGTTGTCATAGATCATTTGTTTTAAATAAAGCTTCCACAATGGAATAGAGATTTTACAAAGTAATTATTATCATACAAGAAGGAATAAGTTTTCTTTTAAAATACACCTCGCTTGAAAGCAACAAATACAAGCTGGGATTTTATTCAAGGTTTTTTTTTAAAGAAGGGTTTTCAATGAAAATAAGGATTTCAAAAAACACTTCAATGTGACGCGCCAGATTTAGCCATAACATCTAGGCCGTGTTGGGGGTGTTACAAGGTAAGTTCATGTGTAAATGATGCAATGTTGTATCATGTTTTAATGCTTTATTAATGTATAAATTTCTATGTTTAATTGTTATAATGAGGGTATGAATGATATCATGGTCAATGAGAATGACATTGTGAACAAGTTCGACGAAGACGTGACATCGAGAAAATCCCGTTTGAACCTTAGAAATAATTTAGGATACAATGTGACATGTCACTAGGAGCTATATAAGTTGAGCTCATGAGATATGCGATATGTTTTTATGTGAATCTGGGTGCTAGTCTTGTACGTTCTACTGGTGGCTGGGTAGCCCAGCCTGTGTTGCGGGTACCTGTCAACTTGTGTGAGCAGCCCATGCAGTTACGTCTTAACTGTCAGCTTGTGTAAGTAGGCCTGTGATTAGCTCGAGAGCGAGAATTTATGTGATATGAAATATAAGGTAGCTTTGGCTACATATGTGGCACTCGTGTACAAAGACTTTCCGTGTATCCGATTGGTATTCCAAGTGTTCAACAGGTAATACAAAGTTTATGTTAGGTTTGAAAGGATATGATTATGTTACAAAATTGTACAAGTATGTATAGAAATTCAATTGAGTATGGAATTCATGAATGGTGAGTTCATAAGCATTGTGACAATGTTATTGTGTTAACCTTATGAATAATGGTATATGTGTATATATCTATGGTAAGAATTGTTGTAACAATCCGATTTAGACCCTAACCAGAACGGTGGTTTTGAGACAACGAATTCGAGTCAAAAAAATATTTAAATATTATTATTTTTGTTTATTATATATGAATTTGCATGTGTGAAATTTTCAAATGAAAATTTTATCGTTTGAGTGTCGATTTATGAAAAAAGGGCTTAATCACGTAAAATGTAAAAGTGACCTTCTAATTGTTAAAGCACTAAATTGCTATGGTTTATTAATTGCTAAGTCCTTAAAATGGAATAATGCCACTATTATGGTTGATGGACGGTAATGGGCATAACTTACAATGATTCCATATTAAATTATAAAGGTTAAAATTGTAAATGGTTTATTAACATGAAATAAATAAAATAAAACAATAAAAGACATGCATATTCATCTATTGTTGGCCGAATATACAAAAGAAAAGAAGCCATGGATGTTGTTTAAGTTTCGGCACTTAGGAAGCCTAATTCGGGTATGTTCTTTGTTCGGTTTTTGATGATTTTTATGTTTTTAAGATCGTTGCTGTAACATCCCAAAATAGGGCCTAAACGGAATAGTGGTTACGAAACCACAAATCCGAGGTAGAAAAATTTATTTTATTATTATTTTGAGGTTCATGATATGATTACATGATTGTGCGAAAATTTCGTGATGAAATTCTATGCATAAAGTGCTTAAGTTGAGGTTAGGGATTAAATCGAATAATTTGCAAACTTGCATTCTAGAAGTTTTTAGTATGAAATTGTTTTGGAATATTAATGAGGAGGTCTTAAATAGCAATTTAACCAATTTTAAGTTCATGGACAAAAATTAGGACATGGAAGGAATTTTTGAAAGTTTAGTAAGGAGGGGCATTTTGGTCATTTGTATATTAAATGAAATAAAATGGGAAAAATAACACAAAATGGTCATCTTCCTCATATGGTTGCTGCCGAATTTTGGTCTCTCCATAGCTAGGGTTTCTTCAATTTTCAAGCTCCATAGTAAGTGAGTCCAAGCCCCATTTTTAATGTTCTTTACGTTTTCGGAGTCCCGGTAGCTCGATAAAGCTTATGCTAGCAATAATTTAAGTTAGGGTTCATATTTGGAAAAATACCCATAGGTGAAAAGTGTTTATTTTGATGTTTTATGATAGAATATGAGGTCTTAGATTATGTTAGACAACTTGTGATACTCGGTTTTAGGTAAAAACGAGTAAAAGGACTTAATCGGTAAAATACCTAATAGTCATAAGTGCATGTTAGAGTATGAATTTGATGCTGCAATGGAAGGGAAAAATGATCAGCATGTCATAAAACATAAGAAAATAGGTTGAAGTTTAATTTACGAGATTTGGGGTAAAAGTGTAAATATGCAAAAGTTTAGGGGTAAAAATGTAATTTTTCCAAAGTTTGAGTAAAGGACTGTTTTGATAAATGTGAATATTAAATAAGTTAAATTTGCTATTATAGATCAAGAAGAACGAAATTCAGGAGTACATCGGGGAAAAGAAAAAGTAAAGGACTAAATTGTAAAGTTTAGTCACATTTTGTATCGAGGTAAGTTTACAATAAATAAATGCAATATTCTTATATTTTACATTATTATTGTTAATTTCCAGCATTTATATACTTATTTTTTTTAGAATATTTAAAGTCGAATTAAAGGCGAAGTAGCAGGGAAAAAGCATTAGGAAGCCCTGTTTAAACCTTAGGAATATTAAGATATTGGGATTGACAGGACAGGATAGAAATGACCCATGTAAAAGTTACATTGGTATAGTTAGACGTTTTGTTTTGTGTATAGTTAGACGTTTTGTTTTGTGTATGGCATGTATAGGAACATGGTTTCTTTTGATATGATATGATCAATGAATGATGTGTAAATATTTGCTAGTGATTAGCTAATAGAATGGCTGATGATATACATGTTTAATAGTATGTATGATTAAGTAGTAACTATCACATGAAAATTATGAAAAATGTGAAAGTAACTTAAAAACGGATTCAAGTATCAGAAATAACGTGATTTTGAAAAATCACAAAAATTTGTAGAGACATGATTTGATAGTGAATAATATATGAAATTAAAGCTCATTGTGTCTATTTTCATACGGAATAAGCAAAGCAGGTAAAGGTTTTGTATTTTATATGATATCTGAGTTTTAGTGAAATAGGGCCAGAGCAATTTTTGGATCCCCTGTTTCAAATTTAGAAATTCACCATAAATTTTATAAAAATAATTAGGTGGTTTACTTTAGATGGCTAGAATCCTTATTGAATCTAGTTTTAGTAGAAACAAACGGTATTATCATACGAAATTTTTACAGGGAGAAAAGTGGTTCGTAGTAAGTAGAGGTCAGTGCAGTCGAATTCTGAAAAAGGAGTGACTTTAACTAATAAACTGTACTAATTTGATCAACCAAAAATTTTAGAAAAAAAATTAGTATATAGATATATGAGTCTATTTTCAGGGAAAATTTACAGAATTGGATTTCGAGTTTCGTAACTCAAGATATGAATTTTTAAGCAACCATGACGCAGAAAAACAATTTATTCCGAAAATTAATATAAGTAGTTAGAATTGTTTAAAAAGGTAAAACAAGATTAGTAACACCTCAAGCTTAACTCCGATAACGGTTTCGGGCGTGGGGGCGTTACATTTATCAGTATCAGAGCAGGTTTAGTCGGTTCTCGGAATAGTTAGTGTGAGTAAAAGTCTAGCTATACATGCCATACCTGTATTTTGATAGTGTGATGACTCCTGACGATTTTTAAATATTTTGTTTTATTATAATGGATCCCGAGCGAGCTGGTGATGATGATGTAGAAAGTAATGCGTCTGCTCCTACAAAAGGGGCAGCGCCATCCGAAATAGGCCAATGCTTGATTAATCAGGGAGGAGTGACTCGAGAAGCTCTCTTCCAAGCTTTGAATGATTTGTTTACCGAGTTCGTTAAATGCGAATCCGGCGATTAGACCTCTACCCCTCATGATTCTCGGGCTACCCATGCAGCTCAAGCTTTCCCGATCCACAGTGCACAAAGATAAGAGAAAAGCCACCAGTTGATAGAATCAGGAAACAAAGGGCAGAAGAGTTCCGAGCAACAAAGGATGATGATGCAGAAAGAGCAGAATTTTGGTTAGAAAATACTATCAGAGTCTTTGACGAATTATCTTGTACACTCGAGGAATGTATGAAATGTGTAGTATGACTTCTTAGAGACTCAGCCTACCACTGGTGGAAAACACTTGTATCAATTGTACCAAAGGAGAGGGTCACTTGGGATTTCTTTCAAGAGGAATTTCGTAAAAGTACATCATCGAGGTTTATTGAGCGAAGAGAAAGAAATTCCTGGAATTGAAACAAGGTAATATGACGGTGACTGATTATGAGCGCGAATTTGTTAGGCTTAGTAAATATGCTAGAGAATGTGTGTCCACAGAGGCTATCATGTGTAAAAGGTTTGAGGATGGGTTAAATGATGATATCCGACTGTCAATGGGTGTCCTAGAAATAAAAGAGTTTGTTATTTTAGTTGAGAGAGCACATGTAAGGCGAGGAGTCTGTTAAAAAAAAAGGCAAAGTTGAGACAGAGACACAAGATACAAAGAAGAGACAGGATGAGCGAGTCATTCCAAGCTACATCCAAAAGGCCAAAGGAGTTTTCTACCGATATAGTTTCTCAACCCGGGTATTCTAGTCGAATAGAGGTAGCAGATTTAAGGATTCAAGGCTCGCACCACCTCATTGCGAGTGTAGGTAATGTTGGACAGGGGTAGATCGGGTGTCCACGATGTGATAGACTTCATTATGGTCCTTGTCGGGCGGTGAAAATGTTTGTTATAAATGCGGTGCTCAGATCATTTTGTGCGAGAGAATGTCCAGAGGTAGCTAATCGAGGATAACACAGAGTGCTAGATCCGAAAATGCTCCTACTAGAGGCGATTCACGAGGCAATCGGGAGTAGGAGCAAGTAACAGAGAGTACCTCAAGAGATTCAAATGTGAGACCGGATGCTAGAGCCCCCGCAAGAACTTATGCTATTCGTACACGCGAAGAGGTATCCTTCCCCGATGTGATTACGGATACATTTTCTCTACATAATATTAATGTCATTGCTTTGATTGATCCGGGTTCAACTCATTCATATGTTTGTAAGAAATTGATGCCTAGTATAAGTATGCCTATAGAATCTACAGAATTTGTGATTAAAGTATCGAATCCATTAGGCAAGCATGTATTAGTAGATAAAGTATGTAGAAATTGTCCTTTGATGATTAGAGGCTACTATTTTCCGGCCGATCTCATGCTATTGCCATTTGATGAGTTTGATGTGATTCTTGGTATGGATTGGTTGACTACACATGATGTGATAGTGAATTGTGGGAAGAAATTCATTGAGTTAAAGTGTGAAAATGGTGAAATTATTCGGGTTAATTCAGAAGAGTCAGATAGTTCATTTTCCATAATTTCTGTTATGTCTGCTCAGAAATGTTTAAGAAAAGGGTATGAAGGTTATCTTGCTTTTGTGTTGAACACTAAAGATCCGAATTGAAAATTGAATCGAGTGCATGGTATGTGAGTTTCCGATGTGTTTCCTAAGAACTACCAGTTTGCCTCTGTTAGAGAAGTTGAGTTTGGTATTGAGTTGATTCTAGGTACCACGCCCATTTCTATTGCTCCTTATAGAATGGCTCGTTGGAATTGAAAGAATTGAAAGCTCGATTGCGAGAATTAACAGATAAAGGCTTTGTAAGACCCAGTAGTTCACCGTGAGGTGCACCAGTGCTATTTGTGAAAAAGAAAGATGGATCGATGAGATTGTGCATAGATTATCGGCAACTTAACAATGTAACAGTAAAGAACAAGTATCCATTGCCTAGAATTGATGATCTGTTTGATCAATTGAAGGGAGCTACTGTGTTTTCCAAGATAGATTTGAGATCCGGATACTATCAATTACGAGTTAAAGAGTCAGATGTCCTGAAGACTACTTTCCGGACTAGGTATGGTCATTATGAGTTCCTTGTGATGCCATGGCTTGACTAATGCTCTTGCCATTTTCATGGATTTAATGAATCGAATTTTCAGACCGTACCTGGATAAGTTTGTAGTTGTGTTCATTGATGATATTTTGATTTATTCTCATGATGAGACTGAGCATGTAGAGCATTTGAGAACAGTTTTACAGATTCTGAGAGATAATCAATTGTATGCCAAGTTCAGCAAAAGTGAGTTCTGGTTACGAGAAGTTGATTTTCTTGGACATATTGTCTCAGGTGAAGGTATTAAGGTTGATTCGAGCAAGATTTCAGCCATTGTTGATTGGATGCCTCCTAAAAATGTATCAGAAGTTAGAAGTTTTCTTGGTCTTGCTGGATATTATAGACGATTTGTAGAGGGATTTTTTATGATAGCTACCCCGCTGACAAGATTGCTACGAAAGGATGTCAAGTTTGAATGGACTGAGAAGTGTCAACAGAGTTTTGATAAGTTAAAAGCATTGTTGACTAAAGCACCTGTTTTAGTACAACCAGAACCAGGTAAGGAGTTTGTGATTTACAGTGATGCGTCCATGGATGGACTTGGTTGTGTACTTATGCAAGAAGGGAAGGTAATTGCTTATACCTCTAGACAGCTAAAGCCACATGAGAAGAACTATCCGACACATGATTTAGAGCTAGCTGCCATTGTTTTTGCGCTGAAAATTTGGAGACATCATTTGTACGGTGAGAAGTGCCACATATTTACTGATCACAAAAGTTTGAAATATTTGATGACTCAAAAAGATTTTAATTTGAGGCAAAGAAGATGGTTAGAGTTGATTAAGGATTATGAGCTAGTGATCGATTATCACCCAGGTAAGGCAAACATTGTTGCTGATGCTTTGAGTAGGAAATCTTTGTTTGCATTAAGAGCTTTGAACACTAGTCTAGCCTTATCAGATGATGGTTTTATCTTAGCTGAGTTGAGAGCCAAACTGATGTTTCTTGAAGAAATTTGTGAAGCTCAGAAAAATGACAGTGAGTTGTTAGCCAAAAGAGATCAGTGTGAGTCAGATATAGAGTCAGATTTTCAAATCGATTCTGACGGCTTGTTTGATGTTTAGAGAGCGAGGTATGCGTCTCAAGAATGATGAGCTTATTCGAAAGATCTTACAGAAAGCACATAGTAGTTCTTTGTCTATTCATCCAGGTAGTACAAAGATGTATAATGATTGGAAGAAAATGTATTGGTGGGTAGGAATGAAAAGGGACATTTCAGAGTTTGTTTCTAGATGCTTGATCTGTCAGCAGGTAAAGGCCGAACATCAGGTAGCATCATGTTTATTGCAGCCCGTGCTAGTCCTTGAGTGGAAATGGGATCGAATTACTATGGATTTTGTGACAGGATTGCTGTTTACACCGAGAAAGAAAGATGCAGTATGGGTTGTGATTGATAAATTAACAAAGTCGGCTCATTTTATCCCAGTTCGTATGGATTATTCACTTGACAAGTTGGCCGAGTTGTATATTTCAGAGATAGTCAGACTACACGGGGTACCATTATCGATCATTTCAGACAGAGATCCAAGATTTACTTCATGGTTTTGGAAGAAATTACAGAAAGCTTTGGGTAAAAAGTTGAGTTTTAGTACAGCTTTCCATCCTCAAACCGACGGTCAGTTAGAGAGAGTTGTTCAGGTACTTGAAGATATGCTTAGATGCTGTGTACTGGAATTTCAAGGCAGTTGGGAAAAATATTTACCATTAGTAGAGTTTGCCTATAATAATAGTTATCAGTCGAGTTTGAAGATGGCACCTTATGAAGCTTTGTATAGACGTAAATGTCGCACACCTTTGTATTGGACAGAGCTTAAGGAAGATCATATTTACGGGGTTGATCTAGTTAAGGAAACAGAAGAGAAAGTAAAAATCATCAGAGATTGCTTGAAAGTAGCTTCAGACAGACAAAAGTCGTATGCAGATTTGAAGAGAAAAGAGATTGAATATCAAGTTGGTGACATATTTTTTTTGAAAGTATCCCCGTGGAAGAAAGTTCTTAGATTTGGCAAGAAAGGCAAACTAAGTCCACGTTTTATTGGACCGTTTGAAGTGATTGAGAGAGTCGGACCATTAGCATATTGGTTAGCTTTGCCGATTGAGTTAGAGAAGATTCATAATGTATTTCATGTGTCTATGCTACGTCATTATCATTCAGATCCGTCACATGTGATTTCTCAGATAGAGGTTGAGATTCAGCCAGACATAACTTACGGTGAAGAACCAGTAAAGATTCTAGCTCAAGAGGTAAAGCAATTAAGGAACAAAAGTATTGCACTTGTGAAAGTACTATGGAATAGACATGGGGTAGACGAGGCTACATGGGAACCCGAAGAGGCTATGCGAAAATAGTACCCAAATCTCTTCACAGGTAAGATTTTCGGGGACGAAAATCCCTAAAGGGGGGAGAAATGTAACATCCCGAAATAGGGCCTAAACGGAACAGTGGTTACGAAACCACAAATCTGAGGTAGAAAAATTTATTTTATTATTATTTTGAGGTTCATGATATGATTACATGATTGTGCGAAAATTTCGTGATGAAATTCTATGCATAAAGTGCTTAAGTTGAGGTTAGGGATTAAATCGAATAATTTGCAAACTTGCATTCTAGAAGTTTTTAGTATGAAATTGTTTTGGAATATTAATGAGGAGGTCTTAAATAGCAATTTAACCAATTTTAAGTTCATGGACAAAAATTAGGACATGGAAGGAATTTTTGAAAGTTTAGTAAGGAGGGGCATTTTGGTCATTTGCATATTAAATGAAATAAAATGGGAAAAATAACACAAAATGGTCATCTTCCTCATATGGTTGCTGCCGAATTTTGCTCTCTCTATAGCTAGGGTTTCTTCAATTTTCAAGCTCCATAGTAAGTGAGTCCAAGCCCCATTTTTAATGTTCTTTACGTTTTCGGAGTCCCGGTAGCTCGATAAAGCTTATGCTAGCAATAATTTAAGTTAGGGTTCATATTTGGAAAAATACCCATAGGTGAAAAGTGTTTATTTTGATGTTTTATGATAGAATATGAGGTCTTAGATTATGTTAGACAACTTGTGATACTCGGTTTTAGGTAAAAACGAGTAAAAGGGCTTAGTCGGTAAAATACCTAATAGTCATAAGTGCATGTTAGAGTATGAATTTGATGCTGCCATAGAAGAGAAAAATGATCAGCATGTCATAAAATATAAGAAAATAGGTTGAAGTTTAATCTACGAGATTTGGGGTAAAAGTGTAAATTGCAAAAGTTTAGGGGTAAAAATGTAATTTTTCTAAAGTTTGAGTAAAGGACTGTTTTGATAAATGTGAATATTAAATAAGTTAAATTTGTTATTATAGATCAAGAAGAACAAAATTCAGGAGTAGATCGGGGAAAAGAAAAAGTAAAGGACTAAATTGTAAAGTTTAGTCACATTTTGTATCGAGGTAAGTTCTGATGAAATAAATGCAATATTCTTATATTTTACATTATTATTTTTAATTTTCAGCATTTATATACTTATTTTTTAGAATATTTAAAGTCGAATTAAAGTAGTAAGTAGCAGAGAAAAAGCATTAGGAAGCCTGTTTGAACCTTAGGAATATTAGGATATTGGGGTTGACAGACAGGATAGAAATGAGCCATGTAAGTCCATATCGGATATAGCTTTGGAGACAGGAATGAGCCATGTAAGCCCATATTATATATATAAATATGGCATTGGAGATAGGAATAATTCATGTAAGTCTAAGTCGAAGACATGGCATTGGCAGGATATTGATGACAGGAACGACCCTAGTATCCTTAGTATTCCGAGTGGTTCATCGGGTCATTGTATATGTTAAATCATAGTGAATTATCAGCAAAAAGGGAAGGTAGATTATATTTATGAATAGTGAAAGGTCAGGTAAGAAAGAAGGTAAGTGAGTAAAGAAGAAGGTAGAAAATGAGAAGTAAAGAAAGTTTATGAGGCTAGGTGACTTGATGTATATTTATTCATTATGTTGAATGTTGTAATTTATTTGCTTGTAAGCTTACTAAGCCTAGTGCTTACTCTCTTATTTTCTTTTTCTTATAATTTTTATCAAGCCACTCGGGGATCGAAGGAAACGTCGGAGACCCGATCACACTATCGAAGAAATTACATTGGTATAGGTAGACGTTTCGTTTTGTGTATGGCATGTATAGGAACTTGGTTTCTTTTGATATGATATGATCAATGAATGATGTGTAAATATTTACTAGTGATTAGCTAATAGAATGGCTGATGATATACATGTTTAATAGTATGTATGATTAAGTAGTAACTATCACATGAAAATTATGAAAAATGTGAAAGTAACTTAAAAACGGATTCAAGTATCAGAAATAACGTAGTTTTGAAAAATCACAAAAATTTGTAGAGACATGATTTGATAGTGAATAATATATGAAATTAAACCTCATTGTGTCTATTTTCATATGGAATAAGCAAAGCAGGTAAAGGTTTTGTATTTTATAAGATATCTGAGTTTTAGTGAAATAGGGCCAGAGCGATTTTTGGATCCCCTGTTTCAAATTTAGAAATTCACCATAAATTTTATAAAAATAATTAGGTGGTGTACTTTATATGGTTAGAATCCTTATTGAATCTAGTTTTAGTAGAAACAAACGGTATTATCATACGAAATTTTTACAGGGAGAAAAGTGGTTCGTAGTAAGTAGAGGTCAGTGCAGTCGAATTCTGAAAAAGGAGTGAATTTAACTAATAAACTGTACTAATTTGATCAACCAAAACTTTTAGAAAAAAATTAGTATATAGATATATGAGTCTATTTTCAGGGAAAATTTACAGAATTGGATTTCGAGTTTCGTAACTCAAGATATGAATTTTTAAGCAACCATGACGCAGAAAAACAGTTTATTCCGAAAATTAATATAAGTAGTTAGAATTGTTTAAAAAGGTAAAACAAGATTAGTAACACCTCAAGCTTAACTCCGATGACGGTTTCGGGCGTGGGGGCGTTACAGTTGCTCCAAATACTACCCGACCCATGCTTGAATTTTTTATTTCGGTGAATATTTTGAGTTATGCCATTGATGAATATTTGTGTTTTGTGATGTTTGATGATGAAATATCAAAAATATGTTTTAGATTAATATGTTTTGTATTGGAGTTTTTGATGATTTTGAGTTATTAGGACTAAATTGCAAAAATAATAAATTCAAGGACTAAAATAAAAAATAAATAAAATATATGGACTAGTATGAGTATGAGGAAGATTTGGCCTAACTATGATGTGGTGAGATTCTGTGTATTTTGTGTTTTATGCAATTAGGACTAATTTGTAAAAGTATGAAATATTAGGGGTAAAATGGTAATTTGTCCATTTATGTGTTGTTGGATTAAATTGAATGAAATTGAGTTTAAATGAGGTTAATTTGAAATTATATAGATAAAGAACAAATGAAATCGGACTTGGATCAGGGAAAAGCAAAAATAGTCAAATAGCCGATTTATAACGTTCGTCGATATCCGAGGTAAGTCTTTATGCAATTAAACATTATTTATTTCGAATATAAAATGATTTACTATGATGATTCGAATTTTTTATAGTTGTATAGTAGGGTAGCCGAATGTGGTTTAACATTGAAGTTATGTGGTTGAGTTTTATTCGATTGAGTTAAAACCTCTGAAAGTTTGTATGAACTGTATGGAATATTTGGACGATTTGATGTATGAACTGTTTATGGAATGACATTATAATAGTGATATTCAGGCTTTGAGCCTAGCAAGCCTTGTGCTGATGAATTTGATCAGGCTTTGTGCCTAGCAGGCTTATTGTTGGTGAATAAATAAGAATCAGACCTTGAGTCTAGCAGGCCTTGTGTCGGTGTGTGATTCAGGCTTATGCTTAGCAGGTTTATGCCGATGATTTATTTTCAAGCTTATGACTAAAAGACTTCACATTGATTTGCAAATTGAGCAAGTAAGTTGATCTAAATGAACTTGTATATTTGGCCACATAAGTATGTACATATGTGATGATTTATTGAACTTGTATATTTGGCCACATGTGATGTTTTATTAAACTTGAATGTTCGATTACATGTGATATTTTATTGAACTTGTATATTAGGTCATATATGTTTGAATGTAAGCATAATTGAGATAGTGTTATTTTAGGAATGAAAAGTTGAATAATAATATGCTAAATGAGAAATATTAGCATTCGGCCAAGGTAACTTATTTGTGTTAGAGTATAATATTAATGATACAATTTAGCTTGTTTGAAATGTTTTGATTATTCATTTGAGGTTTTTAATTTGCTTAAGGCTTACTTAGCTAAGTTAGCTTACTCTGTGTGTTTTTGTTACTCTGTTTTATAGATTTTGGTTTTTTAAGTTACGAGCTCGGGGATCGTCATCGAAGTCATCCACACTATCGTCAACCTTCGGTATTTTTAAAAGTCTATTTTCGAACTTATGGCAAGTATAGGCTAATATGTATTTTTTTCAACTTTGGGCATGTATAATTTGAGCCATGCGAATATGGCTTAACTTCAAAGTTTGGATTTGGTTATGTTTGGTAATGGTTTATTCTGTTTTGATTATAATGTTATTGAAATGAATGAATGGTATATGTGATCGGTGCTATATGTTTTGGAAATAGCTTGAAAATGATTGGTGGACTTGGTTATGGTTAGATGATTCGATTTTGGTGTAGGTTTAGTCAATTATAAACATGAGTTCAGATGTTAAGCTTGTTTAAGGTATATTTAGATATGCATGATATAGGGTATGTTATGTATTAATGAATGAAACTTGGTTTTGGTTATTAATGATTAAAAATGTTAATCGGTATGTGTATATTCGAATATACATAGATTAATTTGGTTCAATTTGCATGGAAAATGTTTGTGTACTTTAAGTGGTTAAATGGTTAAATATATTGGTATGGTTAATAAAGTTAAATAATGATTATCTATTGAGATTGTTTTGTTTAATATGGTATGTAAGTGAGACAATGATAAATGACCAAATGAATAGTGATTTGTGCAATAATAAACTGTGGGAATTATATGAGTTATAGCAAGATGTTGATTATATATATATGCACATGTATTTGTGAGTGTAATCGAATGATGCTTGTCATTATGGCTCGGTTTATAATGAAAGTGTATACGCATATATATATGATGCTTATGTGGTTGATATAAATTGTGAAATTTATAATGATATATATATGCTAAGGAATAAATACCTTGTTCTAATATTATTTGGTTAAATATGCGTACGTTTAGAATTAAGAAATGTAAAGTTTAATTTTATACCACATACTTAAAATGTATGTTTAATATGTAATTATTTACATTCTTTACATATATATATATGAGTATGACCTGTGTTAATTTGGGAATGTTCGGAACTGTATTTATGTTCAGTAATGCCTTGCAACCCTAGTCTTGTGACGGATACGGGTTAGGGGTGTTACTTTTTTTTGGTATAAGAGCTACGGTTTAGTTGATTCTAGGACTAACGTAGCGTGTGTGAGTCTAGCTATACATGCTCTAATTATATCCTTTGATAGTGTTATAACTTCTAACATTTAAAAATGTGTTTTCGTATAGTAATGGAACCCGATAGAGCTATAGCTGATGATGTCGAGAGGGTAGCGCCTACTCCCGTGCAAGGGACAGTGCCTTTTGAATCTCGACCTATCTTGAGTAGCCATGAGGGGGAGGCTAAGGAAGCCTTCTATCAAATAATGAACGATTGGTTTACTCAGTATATCCAGACAAATCCGGTTGTACAACTACCTCCACCCCCGCATAATTCATCTCTGATACCTGTGGTACGTCCAATGATTGATCCAATGAGATTTAACAGGCCTCCTGTAGATAAAATTAGAAAACACGAGGCTGAAGAGTTTAAAGCTAATGATGATGATGATGCTGAGCGGGCTGAGTTGTGGCTCGATAATACTATCCGTGTGTTCGATGAGCGATCTTGTACTCCAGATGAATGTTTAAAGTATGCCATATCTTTATTACGAGACACCGCATATCACCGGTGGAATACACTAGTATCGGTGGTCCCAAAAGAGATAGTGACCTGGGAATTCTTTTAGACTGAGTTCCGTAAGAAGTACATCAGCTAGAGATTTATCGACTAGAAACACAAAGAATTTCTGGAATTGAAGCAGGGTCGTATGACCATAACCGAGTACGAACGAAAATTTGTGAGACTAAGTCGATATGCTTGTAAATGTGTTTCAAACGAAGCTATCATGTGTAAAAGATTCGAAGACAGTTTGAACGAAGACATTAAATTTCTGGTTGGTATACTTGAAATCAAAGAGTTCGTAGCACTTGTTGGGCGAGCTTGCAAAGCCGAAGAGCTCGGGAAAGAGAAAAGAAAAGCTGATTTTAAAGCCAGAGATTCCTGTCAAAGATCATTGAGTAAGACTTTTCAATCAGCAACGAAGAAATTCAGAGATGATTCCAGTCGATTTAGAGATACTACGGGCTTTTCTAGACGAGATCGAGACTGACCCTTATGAGTTAACGAGCCACTTCGATAGCAAGTGTCAGCAATGTTCGACAGAATAGAGTTGAGTGGAAGCATTGTGGTTTGAGTGCAAGCATTGTGGTAAATGGCATTTTGGAAATTGTAGATTGCATGATCGATCTTGTTTTAAATGTGGATCGATAGATCATTTTATCCGAGATTGTCCAATGTTAGCCCAGCAAAACACTATTCAGAATGTGAGGCCGAGTAATATGTCAGTGCGAGGTAGACCACCTAGGCAATGGGGTAATGTGAGGGGTAGTCAAAGAGGGACGAAAGATACAGCGACTCGATCTAAGGCTCGTGCACCTGCCAGAGCATATGCTATACGCGCTCGTGAGGATGCTTCTTCTCAAGATGTTATTACTGGTACTTTCACTCTTTATGATACTAGTGTTATTGCATTGATTGATCTAGGTTCGACTCATTCATATGTGTGTGAAACATTAGTATCCAGTAAGACTTTGCTTGTTAAGTTTACTGAAATTGTGATTCGAGTATCAAACCCCCTGAGATGGTGTGTTCTTGTTGATAAAGTATGTAAAAATTGCCCGTTGATGATTCGAGGTTCATGATTTCCAGTTGATTTGATGTTGTTACCTTTCGATGAGTTCGATATAATTTTGGGTATGGATTGGTTGACTTTACATGATGCCATTGTTAATTGCAAAAGAAAGACCATCGAATTGAGATGTCAGAACAATGAGATTACTCGGATTAAATCTAATGATCTGAATGGTTTACCAGTAGTAATATCTTCGATGTTAGCACGGAAGTATGTGAGAAAAGGTTGTGAAACTTACTTTGCTTATATGATTGATAGTAAAGTGATTGAAAAGAAGATTGAATCTGTACCAGTTGTGTGTGAGTATTCAGACATGTTTCCTGAAGAATTGCCGGGTTTGCCACCGATCCGAGAGGTAGAGTTTTGTATTGAGTTAGTACCGGGGACGATTCTGATTTCAATAGCTCCGTATCGAATGGCACCTACTTAATTAAAAGAGTTGAAAGCACAGTTGCAAGAGTTAACAGATAGATGTTTTGCACGACCAAGTTTCTCTCCTTGGGGTGCGCCAGTTTTATTTGTGAAAAAGAAAGATGAAACTATGAGAATGTGTATTGATTACCGCCAGTTAATAAGGTGACTATAAAGAATAAATACCTATTGCCGCAAATTGACGACCTGTTCGATTAGTTGAAAGGGGCTTTAGTATTTTCGAAGATAGATTTGAGATAGGGTTATTATCAGTTGCGAGTCAGAGACTCCAATGTGCCAAAGATTACTTTTCGAACGAGGTACGGACACTATGAATTTTTGGTTATGCCGTTCGGACTTACTAATGCACCTGCTGTTTTTATGGATTTGATGAATTGGATCTTCAGACATTATTTAGATCGATTTGTGGTTGTGTTCATTGATGATATATTGATCTACTCTCGTAACAAAACCGAACATGTCGAGCATTTGAGACTTGTGTTACAGACTTTGCGAGAAAAGAAATTGTATGTGAATTTTAGTAAATGTGAGTTTTGGTTACACGAAGTTAGCTTTCTGGGACATGTTGTTTCAGCATCCGGTATTCGGGTTGATCCGTGCAAAATTTTAGCAATACTTGATTGGAAATCTTCGAGAAACGTTTCTGAAGTTAGAAGTTTTCTGGGACTTACTGGTTACTATAAACAATTTGTGACAGGGTTCTCGATGATTGCAACTTCGATGACTAAGCTTTCGCTAAAAGACGTCAAGTTTGAATGGTCAGAAAAGTGCCAGGACAGTTTTGATCAGTTGAAAGCCTTTTTGACTAAAGCTCCGGTGTTAGTTCAGCCAGAATCGTGTAAAGAATTTGGTATCTATAGTGATGCATCTTTAAATGGTTTGGGCTGTGTTTTGATGCAGGAAGGAAAAGTCATAGCTTATGCCTCGAGATAGTTAAATCCATATGAAAAGAATTATTCGACACACGACCCAGAGTTGGCAGCTATTGTATTTGCGTTGAAAATTTGGTGCCACTATTTGTTCGGTGAAAAATGTCATGTTTATTCTGATCACAAAAGTCTAAAGTATTTGATGACTCAGAAAGATCTGAATTTGAGACAACGCCGATGGTTAGAGTTGCTAAAATATTACGAGCTAGTGATTGATTATCATCCGAAAAAAGCTAATGTTGTTGCTGATGCTCTAAGTCAAAAATTCTTGTTTGATTTCCGCGCAATGAATGCACATATGGCTATGTCAGATGATGGTGCGATAATAGCTAGGTTAAAAGAAAAACCATTATTTATTCAGCAGATTTGTGAAGTTTAGAAAATCGACAATCATTTGATAGTGAAACGGGCTCAATGTGATTCAAATGCTGATTCAGAGTTTCCAGTTGATGTTGATGACTGTTTGAGATTCAAAAATCGAATATGTGTCCCGAGGAATACAGAGTTGATTCAGATGATTTTGAACGAAGCTCATAACAGTTGGCTATCTATTCACCGGGGTAGTACAAAGATGTTTAATGATCTGAAACAACAATATTGGTGGCATGGTATGAAACGAGACATTTCTGACTTTGTTTCGAAATGTTTAATCTGTCAGCAAGTAAAAGTCGAGCATCAGGTACCTTCTAGATTACTTCAGTCGATCATGATACTTGAATGGAAATGGGACAAAGTCACAATGAATTTTGTATCTGGTTTACCGATGACACCAAGCAAAAAAGATACAATCTGGGTTATTGTGGATAGATTGACTAAATCGGCTCACTTTGTTCCGGTTCGTACAGATTACTCGCTTGATAATTTGGCTGAATTCTATGTTTCTCAAATTGTAAGGTTGCATGGTGTGCCTATATCTATTGTTTCGGATAGTGATCCGAGGTTTACATCGCGATTTTGGAAGAAATTGCAAGATACATTAGGTACTAAATTGCATTTTAGCACTGCTTTTCATCCCCAGAAAGACGGTCAGACTGAGCGAATCATTCAGATACTTGAGGATATGTTAAGATGTTGTATTCTCGAGTTTGAAGGTACGTGGGAACGATACTTACCTCTGGTTGAATTTGCATACAATAACAGCTTTCAATCGAGTATAAAAATGGCACCTTATGAGGCTTTGTACGGCCGTAAATGTCGTACACCATTGTACTGGACTGAGCTCAGTGAAAACAAGGTACACGGGGTTGATTTGATCAGAGAAACTAAACAGAAGGTGAAAGTGATCCGTGAAAGTCTGAAAACAGCATCAGATTGTCAGAAATCGTATGCAAATTTGAAATGTAAAGACATAGAGTTTCAGATCAGGGATAGAATGTTTTTAAAAGTCTCGCCGTGGAAAAAAATACTCAGATTCGGTCGTAAAGGTAAATTGAATCCGAGATTTATTGGGCCGTATGAGATTATCGAGCGAATTAAGCCTGTTGCATATAGATTGTTGCTATCACCTAAGTTAGAAAAGATTCATAATGTATTTCATGTTTCGATGCTTCGGCGATATAGATCCGATCCCTCGCATGTGATTAGTCCACCAGAGATTGAGATTCAGTCAGATTTGACTTACGAGGAAGAATTGATTTGTATTCTGGCTCGCGACATTAAAGAGCTGCGAAATAAGAGAATTCCATTAGTTAAAGTAGTATAGCATAGACATGGAGTTGAGGAAGCAACGTGGGAGCCAGAGGATATAATGAAAGAGCGTTATCCGAACCTTTTCACCGGTAAGATTTTCGAGGACGAAAATTCCTAAGAGCGGAGAGTTGTAATAGTTCGATTTAGACCTTAATCAGAACGGTGGTTTTGGGACCACAAATCTGAGTCAAAAAAATATTTAAATATTATTTTTTGTGTTTATTATATATGAATTTGCATGTGTGAAATTTTTTGTATGAAAATTTTATCGTTTGAGTGTCGATTTGTGAAAAAGGGCTTAATCGCATAAAATGTAAAAGTGACCTTCTAATTGTTAAAGCACTAAATTGCTATAGTTTATTAATTGCTAATTCCTTAAAATGGAATTATGCCACTATTATGGTTGATGGACGATAATGGGCATAACTTATAATGATTCCATATTAAATTATAAAGGTTAAAATTGTAAATGGTTTATTAAAGTGAAATAAATAAAATAAAACATTAAAAGACATGCATATTCATCTATTGTTGGCCGAATATAGAAAAGAAAAGAAGCCATGGATGTTGTTTAAGTTTCGGCACTTAGGAAGCTTAATTCAGGTATGTTTTTTGTTCGATTTTTTATGATTTTTATGTTTTTGAGATCGTTGCTTTGAATACTACCCGACCTATGCTTGAATTTTTTTTATTTTGGTGAATATTTTGAGTTATGCCATTGATGAATATTTGTGTTTTGTGATGTTTGATGATGAAATATCAAAAATATGTTTTAGATTAATATGTTTTGTATTGGAGATTTTGATGATTTTGAGTTATTAGGACTAATTTGAAAAAATAATAAATTCAAGGACTAAAATGCTAAATAAATAAAATATATGGACTAGTATGAGTATGAGGAAGATTTGGCCTAACTATGATGTGGTGAGATTTTGTGTATTTTGTGTTTTATGCAATTAGGACTAATTTGTAAAAGTATGAAATATCAGGGGTAAAATGGTAATTTTCACACTTATGTGTTGTTGGATTAAATTGAATGAAATTGTATTTAGATGAGGTTAATTTGAAATTTTATAGATCAAGAACAAATGAAATCAGACTTGGATCGGGGAAAAGCAAAAATAGTCGAATAGTCGATTTATAACTATCGTCGATATCCGAGGTAAGTCTTTATGCAATTAAACATCATTTATTTCGAATATAAAATGATTTACTATGATGATTCGAATTTTTTATAGTTGTATAGTAGGGTAGCCGAATGTGGTTTAACATTGAAGTTATGTGGTTGAGTTTTATTCGATTGAGTTAAAACCTCTGAAAGTTTGTATGAACTGCATGGAATATTTGGACGATTCGATATATGAACTGTTTATGAAATGACATTATAAATGTGATATTCGAGCTTTGAGCCTAGTAAGCCTTGTGCTGATGAATTTGATCGGGCTTTGTGCCTAGCAGGCTTATTGTTGGTGAATAAATAAGAATCAGACCTTGAGTCTAGCAGGCCTTGTGTCGGTGTGTGATTCAGGCTTATGCTTAGCAGGTTTATGCCGATGATTTATTTTCAAGCTTATGACTAAAAGACTTCACATTGATTTGCAAATTGAGCAAGTAAGTTGATCTAAATGAACTTGTATATTTGGCCACATAAGTATGTACATATGTGATGATATATTGAACTTGTATATTTGGCCACATGTGATGTTATATTAAACTTGAATGTTCGATTACATGTGATATTTTATTGAACTTGTATATTAGGTCATATATGTTTGAATGTAAGCATAATTGAGATAGTGTTATTTTAGGAATGAAAAGTTGAATAATAATATGCTAAATGAGAAATATTAGCATTCGGCCAAGGTAACTTATTTGTGTTAGAGTATAATATTAATGATACAATTTAGCTTGTTTGAAATGTTTTGATTATTCATTTGAGGTTTTTAATTTGCTTAAGGCTTACTAAGCTAAGTTAGCTTACTCTGTGTGTTTTTGTTACTCTATTTTATAGATTTTGGTTTTTTAAGTTACGAGCTCGGGGATCGTCATCGAAGTCATCCACACTATCGTCAACCTTCGGTATTTTTAAAAGTCTATTTTCGAACTTATGGCATGTATAGGGTAATATGTATTTTTTTCAACTTTGGGCATGTATAATTTGAGCCATGCGAATATGGCTTAACTTCAAAGTTTGGATTTGGTTATGTTTGGTAATGGTTTATTCTGTTTTGATTATAATATTATTGAAATGAATGAATGGTATATGTGATTGGTGCTATATGTTTTGGAAATAGCTTGAAAATGATTGGTGGACTTGGTTATGGTTAGATGATTCGATTTTGGTGTAGGTTTAGTCAATTATAAACATGAGTTCAGATGTTAAGCTTGTTTAAGGTATATTTAGATATGCATGATATAGGGTATGTTATGTATTAATGAATGAAACTTGGTTTTGGTTATTAACAGATTAAAAATGTTAATGAGGTATGTGTATATTCGAATATACATAGATTAATTTGGTTCAATTTGCATGGAAAATGTTTGTGTACTTTAAGTGGTTAAATGGTTAAATATATTGGTATGGTTAATAAAGTTAAATAATGATTACCTATTGAGATTGTTTTGTTTAATATGGTATGTAAGTGAGACAATGATAAATGACCAAATGAATAGTGATTTGTGCAATAATAAACTGTGGGAATTATATGAGTTATAGCAAGATGTTGATTATATATATATGCACATGTATTTGTGAGTGTAATCGAATGATGCTTGTCATTATGGCTCGGTTTATAATGAAAGTGTATACGCATATATATATGATGCTTATGTGGTTGATATAAATTGTGAAATTTATAATGATATATATATGCTAAGGAATAAATACCTTGTTCTAATATTATTTGGTTAAATATGCGCACGTTTAGAATTAATAAATGTAAAGTTTAATTTTATACCATATACTTATAATGTATATTTAATATGTAATTATTTACATGCTTTACATATATATATATATGAGTATGGCATGTGTTAATTTGGGAATGTTCGGAACTGTATTTATGTTTAGTAATGCCTCATAACCCTAGTCCTGGGACGGATACAAGTTAGGGGTGTTACAATTGTTGATGTTTATGAATTGGGCTTTTAGGCCAAATTGAATTGAAATGTGGAATGTTGCATTTCACTTTAAAATGATTCATTGGATATGAGAAAAAAGAAAAGATTGGCATGATTATTCACTAAAGATGGCTATGTTAGTATGAGAAGTTAAGAGCTTAGAAAATTGAAAGATGATAAGTTATATGTTTGAAAATTTGTATATATATACTTAATGTGCATGTTTACCATGTAGTTTGGAAGGATTTGTTAATTGATGTAACATATTACAATGAGAAAGATTACGGTTGCCAGGCTAATGCCAAGACATGTTAAATTATGGTCATAAATTAAAAAGGGTAATCAATGTGATTGAATAAATTATGAGTACGAGACTTAATGAAATTTACACTATCTTGTAATCATATTATTGGAATGGTAAATTTATGGCATAAGTTGCTTATTATTTACATATGAACTTACTAAGCTATATAGCTTACCCCCCTTTCCTTTCCCCTATCTTATAGGGTTGTATGCTAGCTCGGGTAGGAGATCGCCGGAGCTGTTGTCACACTATCAAGCTATCATTGTTATTAAAAATGAATACAAACCTCTTAAGTTTATGGCATGTATAGGGACTTAGTCATTTGTGAATGTGTCATTACGATTTAGCCAAAGGTATTGGCTTGTAATGGTTAAGGGTTTGATGTAATGTGAAGCCATATAAATTGGCTTGTATCGGCTAATTGGTTGTAAGCCCATAACTTTATTCATATGCATATGCTAGTGTCTTGTGATGAGGTTTGTATTTATTTGATATATTATGGATTGCGTTTATGGCCTAAAGACATAATGGCTGAATGTAGCCAAATAATCTTATGATTGAATGTGATTTAGCATGAATTGAATTGGTAGTATGATGTTATTAGCAAGATGGATGTGGGTATGTGAATGAAATGTTATTGGTTGGCTTAAATGCATTTATATGCTTAACATTGTGCCAAGGAAGTTGTGTTTAGTATGTGCATGTGAGAGTGGCAAATGGCTTGGTAAATAGCTATTTTCTGGGCCATACGGGTAGTGACACGGTCGTGTGTCTTAGCCGTGTGAAGGACACGACCCGGGAACATGGGTGTATGCCCAAGGCGTTTGAAGTCTGCACTAAATTTTCAGAATTTAATTCGTCACACGGCCTAAGCACAGGGGCATGTGAGTTGGCCGTGTGACCCTATTTTGCATATGATGTCATAAACAGAGAGTTACATCGGCTGAGGACATGGGCATGTCCCAAGTCACACGGGCGTGTACTAAGCCACATTGGCGTGTGTGACCACACGGGTGTGTGACCCTCCAAAATAAGAAAATTTTCTAAGTGTTGTAAAAGTTTCGAAAGTTCTCGGTTGAGTCCCGAACCACACCCAATGTATTTTTTGGCCTCGAGGGCCCATATAAGGGACGATATGCATGTGAATGAAAAGTTTTAAATTTGGACGGAATTCATGTTTTAGTTTTGTATGATTGTGTGAGTTTATGTCTGGTAACGCCTCCTATCCTATTCCGGCATCGAATACGGGTAAGGGGTGTTACATATTTACTAAGCCATTTTGTCACCTTTACTTGCACCAACCTACACAATAATAAGTAACACCAATCCAAGCATATTCATACAACCAATTCATCCACAAACAAGATATCAATATATCATTTACATGCAACCATGTACCACATACAAACATCACCTACTCATCAACTCAATCCATGCAAATTCTCACATCCTTGAAAACATCATCATATGCATTTGTTGTTAACCAATATTAGCCAATTTCAATGGCCATTTACAAAATGAATTATCCACCATTATAAGCCAACACATTTGGCCAAATTGAATACGACACATAACAAAATGACCAAGTCCCTATACATGCCATAACTCAAAATAATGTAATCATAAGTACCCAAAATGAAAATTTGATAATGTGAACAAATCTCCAACCATCTTCGATCCCCAAGCTGGCTTGGCGACACTATAAGACAAGGGAAAAAGAAATGGGAGTAAGCTTTAAAGCTTTGTAAGTTCATATGAAAATAATAGGCATCGTAAACACACTTTAACATATATTTAACATAAAGTAAATTAACATAAAAGTCATTGTGAATTCATAATCAAGCTTAGCATAAATGTATTTAAAATCTTAACATCATAACTTACTCAATCAACCAATCCGAGGTTTCATCAAATATCGAACTCATTAAGCATGAGTTTTGTGTACATACCTATACCAACTTGCAACTCATCATAATCATTAGCAACATACCATAGTCTTTGACAACATAAACATTCTCGTTAAGTTTCCCATTGAACCACTTGGAATACTAAAGGATACTCGGGATATCTCACATACATAGTACCATACCAATGCCATATCCCAAATATGGTCTTACATGGGATCTCATATCGATGCCAATAGCCCAGCTATGGTCTTACACGAAATATCATATCGATGCCATATCCCAGGTATGGTCTTACACGTACTCTCAACTAACCCTAATGTCATGACATTTGTATCCTAACTATTCCTAAGGTTCAATCGGGATATTTCTCACTCGTCATCATTGTCAATTTCATCCCAAGAGTCAATCATAAATTTATACAATATTAAATTATTTAAAATATAAATAAACAATGCATTATTTACATACGAACTTACCTCGATACCAAAAGTAGGAGAAATGGATTTAATCGTCAAACACCTTATTCTTTCCCCGATCAAGGTTTGAACTTCGTTTTTCTTGATTATCAAGCTTTAAAGTTGAAAAAACCCTAGATATGGTGAGCTTGAGATTTTTGGCCAAGGTAGGAGAAGATGGACACAATTTTGACTTGATTTTCCCTTTTTATTCTTTTATTTACCAAATTACCAAGATGCCCTTTTTGCTAAACTTTAAAATTTTATCTCACCATGTTCATTTTTTTCCACTAACTTAACAAATGATTTAATTACCAACTAAGGACTTCTAATTTAAAATATCATAGCAATTGGACACCTTTAACAAGTAGAACTCAACTTTTGCACTTTTTACGATTTAGTCCTTTTGACTAAATTGAGTGCCCAAATGTCAAAATTTTTGAACGAGATTTTCACAGAATAGTTCCATAAGACTATAGACAATAAAAATTTAATAAAATTAAATTTTTCCTATGTCAGATTTGTGGTCCCAAAACCACTGTTCCGACTAGCCCCAAAATCGGGCTGTTACAACTTAATGATAGGTAAATTGGCATGATGTATGTTAATCATTAATTGTATGATATGCTTGAGTAATATATGTGTAATGCAAAGGGAAATCATTAACAGTTTAAATGGAGTTAGGATTTGGGAAATAGTGATTATCTATACTAACATACGATGTTTTTGAGTACAAATCGTGATGTGTAAAGCTTCGAGCCTTGCAGAAGGGACATTGTAGAATTCATGCATCAAGATAGAAATGGCGAATTGGAGGTATGGATAGAGGAATAGGGAAATGGAATTTCATTAAGATACTGCCATACGAGGTTGCTAAGTGCAAAACGTGATGTGTGAAGCTCCAGGCCTTGCGAAGGTGACACTTTGGTGTTCGAGCATCAATGTTAGATATGAGATGAATCAATATAAATCATTATTAGGTTCCTTATAGAAATACCATGACGGTGGTCAACAAACTCTTTGGGGTGACATTGCGACGATGGTAAAGTTTTTTCAGGGAGACACCTCAAAAAGGTTTAAGGTGTAAGACTATGGCTCGACTATGGAAACCAATAGAGAGTCCGTTGGGACAATAAACACGGGGTAGTCCATTAGGACATTAAACACGAGGTATATTGTGTAAGACCATAGCTCAGCTATGGCAACATAGAAAGTCTGCCAGGACATTAAACTTGAGATTAAATTGAGTAAGACCGTAGCTCGACTATGGCGTAAGGTGAAGTCCGCAAAAAATATTGGGCTAGGAAGATGATAGTGCAATGGAAGAAAGAGATAAAAGTATGATCTACTTGGAAAATAACATGAAAGGGCAAGTACGGCTCGTTCGAGAACACGGGTAAATGAGATAGCCCAAAAGATTTGCCCAATTAAGAAGATAAGAAAAGTGAGTAATAACATATGAGGTTGCAGGTGTTTGGAGAATAACCCTGAAAAGGAATGTGTAATAGTTGATCAAACAGAGCCTAATACTAAGGGCGAAACACCTCACACTAGACTCATTCGCCAGATCCGAGTGTGGCTCATCATAAATGGACGTATACCAAATTTTGTTAACTACTATAAAACAAACTAAGGTAAAATAATTTAATCATAAAATTTATAATAATAATTTTTACAACTATGACCTTAAGCCACAAAATGTTTATTCCCTTAAATTATTTCTATCTCTACTCAAATTGTCAATTTACAAACAATTTCTTAAAATTTAGCTAAGGACTATTTGTCCTAAAATCTCAATTCCAAGTATGTTATCTAGCTTCGTTGTTATTGGTCTTGAACCGAAGCCTCTAATGGTATCCCCTTCCTATGTGCATGGCTTGACCCATCAACAATACCTAATCTCCACTTCATTTGGCTTGATCCTTCCTCAAAGTCCTTGATCATATCACAAGTCCTGCAAACATCAGTCAACTCCATAAGATTGATTATACTTAGTTAGTTTTGATTAGTGTTTAACATCACATCAATAATGTGCAAGCATACACTGTCGATGCAAGTATAATAGACAGATATGAGTCTATCAAATATCGATCCCACAAGGATGGTTGTCTTTTTTCTATCAATTCAGTGCAATAAATAAATAGAAATGAGAAAAATTATGGGAGTAGTTGTTGAAGCAATAACTTGGAAACAATAAGATAAAATATGACGATGATAAACTGGGATCCCCAACGTGAATATTCAACAAAACACTAAGTGCTTACAATGTATAAAAGGATAGGTGATTGTCGATGCATTAAATCGCAATGAATATCTTACCAAGCTTAACTTCTATATTTAATCTAAGACTTAAACATGCACATTAACCACATCTTCTGATGATGGCAATAGAACATTATTAAGAATAAGTGGATTAAATTCTTTTAATCCTTAAGCAACTTCCGTTGTCATGCTTGTTAGCTTGAACTGTCTCTGCACTTTCTAGTGTTAGTGACCGCAATAACACTTCCATGCTAAAAACATTCAAACTCAATGATTAAGCAATAGAAGCAAGATTACATAAAATAACATTTAACCCAGAAATCATGTAAAATTTCATACAAACATGAAATAGGAAGTAATCACCAGCGTTTAGATAAGAAATATAAAAGAAACAAGTGGAGAGTACTATTCCTAGAAAATCTTGACTTTATCTCTAAACTCTCTCTTGTGTCACACTCAGGGTTCCTTGTCAGGAGTTGATCTGTGTCCTTTCCACGTCAGTTCATCTGTAAGAAGCTTAAGCTGCCATAGCCGAAAAGCTTCAAAAGATAGGTTGACGAAGATACTCTCCCCTCCAAATACTTTTTTTTTCTTTTCACGTGAATATTTATGTTCTTCCAAAATGGCCCAAGTGTCCTTTCATCAGAATCATACTGCCTCTGGATGTACAAGTTAGTTATACAAGGCCAGACAACACACACATTTTTGTTCTTATCCGGACAGTTGTCAGGTGCGGCGATAATTCTGAAAATACTTATGCAGCGAAATTGGTACTAAAACATGACAAAATTAAGGATAGATAGGCTAAGATCCACTGAGTTATAAAATGTAATTTACTGATTGAAAATGCTAAAATATGTGTTAAAGATAACTAAATGGGGACAAATTGACTAATGAGTAAGGAGAAAACATATGTTCTTTCTAGTACTACCACACCACCCCCAAACTTGAGTTTTTATTTGTCCTCAAGTAAAACAGGAATTGGCAAGGCTACACAAGAATTCACTAAGGCAAATTATCATTCTAGCAACTTGAATCACCTAAAATTCCAATGAATGAGTCACATTCAAATGACAAAATATTGCATCGACAATACATAAGTATGAATGAATAAGATTGCAATTTCATCAAAACCAGCATGATGTTTTAAATCCTAAATTCTATCTACAAATACAACATTTATTGTACAATATATGTCTCCTCTTTTTTTTTGTGAATAAGGGATACCATTGCATTACTGTACCCTTGTTCCTAGGAAGTAACGATGGAGTGCAACAAACCCCTAGGGAGTACGTAATTGCGTCAACACACACTCATGTAGCGACAGCCTTTGGCCAAATTAATTTTTCTAATGCTTGCATTGGAGTGTTCCCTCTTTAAGATTTCACAATACACCCATTTTGGAGTGTCTCTTATTCATAACTATATATATAAGTAGCTGTAAAAGGCAGATTCGTTCAAGATTCAAGGAATGCTACTAGTCATCCATTACTAATGCAAAGTAAATAATTTATTAAATAATTGAAGATACAACATTCAATCAAATTTATCCAACTCATTCATCGATAATTCACATGATTTAAGAATTAAACATCGAATGTAACAAAAAATTTCAAACACATTTGCATTAACCACAAATAAACCTAAAATGCTTCCTTAAACTCAATAAAGAATTTTAAAATGTGGGTGTATTTCCAAACCCCATATGCATTCCCCCAAACTTAAAGTTTGCATTGTCCCCAATGTACTAACATTAAAATGTGACGACTATAAAAATGCAACGACAATGTGCACTAAGAAAATGAAAAATACAGTTACATGCAATGCATGAATACTACAACTAAAACTTAAAATAAACTAACTCAGTTTTCATCGACCATCAATGTGGCTGCCCAATATTTCTTCTTCCTCATCTTTTTCTTCTTCTTCTTGCACTTTTTATCTTTAGAGCACTTTTTATTCTTTTCTTTTGGCTTCGCACGGTCCTCAAATCGCTCTTCAATTTTCGGTGCTTCCCTGACATCATGGGCTATTTCTTGTGTAGGAGGGGTCACCTTGAGTGGTTCGGTATAGACTACTATCGCCAATAAGTTGTGGTGCTGCTCACTGGTTACCTTCTCTATAGCTTTCGCCGATCTAATTCCATCTCACTCCAGATTATCAGTAGTTGCACCCTCAATCTCGGATGCATTGACAATGTTCTCAGCAGTTTGTTTCTCAGCAGCTTATTTCTCAGCAGCTTATTTCTCAGTATTTTCTTTCTCGACCTTCTCATTCACAACTATAACACAGACTTCCTCATCAACAATAGGCGCCTCTTGACCAATAATGAAGTCACCCTCAACTAGGCTATCAATCCGTCACATACGTTCTTCAATATCCCTTGAGTCCTCTTCTTTCTCATCATCAGAGACGTACATAATGGGAGGGGATTCCACCGATTTGTATCGGTCCCCTAAGTTATCTTTCTTGGATAAGGGTTCATAATCTCAGATGATCGAGTGGGAACACTGGAAATTCTAGGAGTGGGTTCGGGCTTAACTGACTTAATGCGGTTACAATAGAGTTGTTATAGGCCTTGGTATAAGTGTAGAACAAATTTTGTGATCTGCCCATATCCTCTTTTGTAGCGACAAGCCTAATATGCTTATTACTGATGAAATTGGCCAACTTCTCTATATCCTGCATTTTGTGCAACAATGATGTCTCTACAGTCAGGTTATTTCCCTTGGTTTCTGCCTTGGTTTTGCTTTTCCTTGTCTTGCTGGTCACTGCCCCCTTCATTGTTAGTGTATCTTTGCCATGGGTCATTCTTTCAATAGAGGCTTCATTTATCGGGCCCTTATTCTCTAGGATCTCTTCATCATCACGGGGTACGATCCTTTTCTGTTGGCATAATAGCATCACTAATGACGGGAAAACCAAAATTCTAGTTTTCCTTGCGGCATAGTCAGCAATCTCCTGGTGGAGTATTACGCTGACATCAATCTTTCTACCCTTGACAATTGAATGTAACAGGCACATTCTATCAGGGTTGACTATGGATCTATAAGTAGAGGGTAGTAGCCTGTAGTTGACAAAATGAAACTAGATTTTGCTTTGCAGTGTCAGGAAACGACGATGCATCGTATAATTCTTTTGATGGGAACTCATCCACAACACTGATTCGACACATAAATCTTTCACCAACAGGTCGCTTTTGTTGTCTGTGATATCCTCAATAAACTCGAAATGTTGATCTACATCCACTTTAGTGTTGTACAAATCATGGATTTTTTTAACATCCCATGGGATTAAGCCTTCTTGAACAAAGATAAACTTTAACTCATGGTCATAAAGGTTAGCATAAAACTCATGTACCAATGAAGGAGAAAAGCTTCCAAGATGAGTACAGAAAGTCTCCCACTTTAGCTTAGAGATGGTTTTGTAGACTTGCTTGCCCAAGTCTTGCTGTTGTGAAAGGAGAATGCCCTATTCTGGGTGGAAATGTCGCTTCAAAATGTTGTCTTGAAACCGGTCCCTGGTCGCTTTTGTTAAAAATATCATTGACTCCTTTTTCTTCATTGGCATGGAGGATTCTGATTCACATGTTGCAGTTAGAAAAGGATGAGTGTTCTTCAACAGGCTGGGTGGCTTTTTTAACTGATCCTCTCGTTCTTACCATATTTTGTTTATTTTGTGAAGTGAAAATGGTTTAAAGTCGTAAAGGTACGAGCTTGGGGAAGAGAAAGTGAATAAAAATGGTTGCTTTGTATGTGTTACAGTCGGCACAATGAATAGGGGTTTATAGCTAGTGAAAGAAGAAGATGGAAAGGCGTGATTTTTTTATGTGAAGAGATATAAAGCTGATAGGAATAAATGTGTTTGTAACGCCCCAATTCTTTAGTATTTTTAATTGTGTGATTATGGCATGTTGACTGGCGTACTGTGATGGTTAAGGGTATTGAGTAATGTAAGAAGGCCTAGGTTCAAATCTAGGCTGTAGTAAAAATTTTGTCTTATGGATGAATAAACCCTTGTCTGTTAATGGTAGTCTTTTAAATAAAAATGAGTAAAACGTGGCAATGAAATGCCTGTTGGTGTATTGGAAATGGCGTGAGGGGGAAACATTGGGGTCTTGAGTTTGAGTTACCCTTTGTGCAAGGGAGTTTTATGTTGCTGCTCACGCAAGGTAGGTGGTTGGGGTAGACCAAAAATCTGATGTTTGGAGTGTTTAGGGGAGTGTGGTGTGTGGTCGGTTATTGGGGGAGAGTTTGAAGTGAGTTTGAATAGGTGTTTGAGGGATTTGGGGAGAGATAAGGGCAGCGATTTTAGGAGAATTGAAGGGTGAGGTAGTTGTCTACCGAAAGTAGAACTCTCTAGTGCCAAAATCGGTCAGAGGCTAGTGGGTATCGAAATTGTTTGGGGATTGCTATTTTTTTTTCAATTTGGTAACTTTTGGTTCTTTTCCTTCTTTTTCATTTTTGTTTCATCGATTCTACTCTACCTTTTAAACCTACTGCACCGATTTCTTTCTATCTTTCTCTCTTTTTCTTTTGGTAACTTACCCTCTTGGCCGAATATCTTTGTTTCCTCTTCACACAACTTTGCTTCGGGTTTGAGCCTTGTTTGGAGAGTCGAATCTTTCCTTCTCTACTTTCTTGCTCTCTGTGAATTTGTCTTGACCGATTGATCTTTGCTTTTACTATTAACCGAACCTTGTTAAGGCTTTGATTTTGTTCTTCTTTTCTTCTCATCCCCTCTTCACCTCTTCTCTGTGATTGGCCACCTCTTGGTGGGGCTGTCAAAATTCTCCTATGTTCTGGTAAGTGTTCCTTAGCCGAACCTTATTCGGGTTTCCTCTTAAAGGTTCGGCTTATGTTCCTCTTAGGCCGAATAGTTGCTGTTTCTTCTTATCATGAGGAGTTGTCTTTTGTTTTAACACTCTCCTTTGTGTGATTGTGGCTAGGGATTCAATCTCTTTTAACAAGGTATGGAGCTGATTGCTGTCCTTTACAAGTGAATACTCCTTCATTGGTAAGCGTTAAATGTCTAGACGTATTTATGTGGGTTTACAGATCCTTATTAATCGATTAACTATTCTTGTGAAGGGTCAAGTGTTGGGGAGAGTACGTGGTTTCGAACAAGGAGGGGCTATGATCGTTGATTGGTGAGTAGTGATTTGGTTAAATGTTATATTCAATGGCAGTATGGTTTTAGATTAACAAGGGTGTTAGACTAATGAAAGGTTTTGGAGGATTATAGGTTCTCGATCCCGGTGGTAGTTCGACTACAACTCTAGAACAGGTGTGTAATCACACTTCTGTTAGCATAAATCAACAAAAGCCGAAAATGTAGGACTGTTGACACAACACGAGCGTACGCTCGCTCGTGTGCTGAACCGAATACATAAAATGTAGGCATTCGATCGAAGTGGCCTCCATGAACGTTTTCATGGGCTTAGGCCAACATTGGGCCACAATGGGCCACGTAGACCCCACGCGCTCGTGGGCCTGCACAGGCAAACTGCTTGGATGTGAGGAGACACGAGCGTGTGGGCCCACATGGGCCGTGCAATGGGCTTGGACCCATTTATTCTATTTTACTGTTGAGGTTGCACGGGTCACATGAGACGACTGTGGACCTACTGATGGGTCGGTAAGTATACCTAAACCCTAAATTATGAATTGACTGTTATACCCCTATGAGGTAAATGATCGATATACCCCTATGTGATGAGTGACTGTTTATGCATGCCATATTTATTGTATGTACATTTATATTATGTTGCATTGCATGGGGTGGGATTTATGTTATTGGAGGAAGTGTACTAAAAGGCTATACGCCTAATACTGGTAGCTCTGCTGCAAATACTGTTAGTGCCAAAACCAGTACTTTATTCTGTAGTGTAGGGATGTGTGGGCTGATTTAGTCTCCACATGGAGTGTAGGGCTGGACGGAGTGGAGTGTAGAGGATGGTTGGGTAGGATCTTTTTGTGCATTACTGATACTGTACTGAATTGGGCTAAGGCCCACACTTCTACTGTTACTGTAATGGGTTAAGACCCATACTGATGTTTTTGTTGATATGGGCTTAAGCCCAGACTGTTCGTCTCTGTATGTTTGATTATTTATTAATAGGGATTACACACTGAGTTTCATAACTCATCTTTTCCGCTTAACTGTACAGGTAATCCTTTGGTGGGTTGATGCTGCGAGGGACTCGGGGACGGCCACACCACTGTTTATAACTTCGTTTCCTTTTTGGTAAAAGGAGCTTATTTGGCATGTTTTACTAGATGAGCCTTTAATTAGGCATGTTTTACTGGACGAGCCTCTAATTAGGCTAATGGATTAAACAAGTTAGTGTTTTCAAAAGATCACAAACAAGGTTTTTAAAACTAACAAACTTACTTTCAAAATCTGCGGTATTCACAATACACTCCAATGTGACATCTCGGATATAGCCTTTATGTCTAGGTCGAGTTTGGGGTGTTACAATGTCCAATAGGAATTGCACCCGTTCAAACAAATCAGACGGCTAGGTCACTTTTGATCAAACGATAGGATCTAAAAATTTTGATCTGCCCTTCATTCATGGTAGTCATACGTGATAGTACAATAGTAAAAACTGTGTTGACAATAAAGTCCAAGTGCATCAACAATGGTACCTAATTATTCTATAAGAAAAAAAAAGTAAAACGAACTTGAGCAGAAACAAAAATAAAATAAAATTACATAATAATAAATTCCATAAAAATTAAAAATTTTCAACCAATTTAATGGTCTTTGCCTGCTTTTGATCAATATTCCCAAAATAATGTTTCAATCACTGGCCATTCACTTTGAACTGGTGTCCATCATGTAAATCTCTGATTGTGACTTCACCATTAGGAAATACTTCAAAAACTTCGAAAGGTTTAGACCAACATGAGCGCAATTTACCCGGACCCAGTTTCAGTCTAGAATTGAACAATAAAACTTGTTGACCTGCGATAAATTGTCGCTGCAAAATAATTTTGTCATGCCATCGCTTGGTCTTTTCCTTGTAAATTGCAATGTTTTCATAGGTATTTCACCTAATCTCCTCTAGTTCAGTGATATCCAATAGCCTTTTCTTTACAACAACTTCATAGTCCATGCTTACTTGCTTAGTTGTCCATATTGCTTTATGCTCTAGTTCAATTGGCAAGTGAAATGCTTTCCCAAAAATCAATTGATACAACGATACCCCTAATGGAGTTTTGTATGCTATCCACAATGCCCATAAAGTGTCATCTTGTCTAGAAGAACAATCTTTCCTCGAAGGGTTCACAACCTTCTCAAGAATGTTTTTAATTTGTCGATTCGATACTTCGACTTGTCCATTAGTTTGCGAATGATAAGTATTAGCCATTCTATGATTAACTCCATATCTCTTCAGTGCGGCTACCACTTGGTTGCAATGAAAGTCTGTACCCTAATCATTAATGAATGCCTTTGGTGTGCCAAAGCTGGTGAATATATGCTTATGAAAAAATTTAAGCACTGCCTTCGCATCATCCTTTAGGACTGCAACAGTTTCAACCCACTTTGAGACATAGTCAACAACTACTAATATATAAAGATTTCCAAATAAATTTGGAAATGGTCCCATAAAATCTATAACTCAAACATCAAACAATTCAACCTCTATAATTGGCTACTGTAGAATTTCATTGCATCGGGATATAGAGCCAGTGCGCTGACACCTATCGCATTGATTCACAAGATTGTTGGCATCTTTGAATAATGAAGGCCAACATAATCCTGATTGGAGAATCTTAGTAGCAGTTCGCATGCCACTGAAATGGCCTTCATAAGGAGCATCATAATAGTGTTTCAAGATTGAAAGCATACCTTGAATAAATACAGATCGTTCCAATGATACTTCACTACTTCACGAGGAAATCTTTCTTTTTTATGGCCTGTGACACTCAATGGGAGTTTTCCACACACTGGATAATTAACCAAATTTGTATATCAAGGGGTTGCATCTACAGTAAATAACTTCTCATCTGGGAATGCATCGACAATTTGAAGTATGTTTCTATGTTCGCTGCCAACTTCCAATCGAGATAGATGGTCTGAAACTTGATTCTTTGAACCCTTGCGATTTTTTATCTCAATGTTGAATTCTTGCAACAGTAAGATCCAGTGTATTAGTCTCGGTATTGCATCATTCTTCACAAAAAGATATCTCAACACCGAGTGATAAGTAAATATAGTAACCTTTGTGCCAACAAGATAAGAACGAAACTTGTCAAAAACAAAGAATATGACAAACAATTCTTTCTCTATAGTGGTATGATTGATTTGAGCCTTTGAAAGAGTTTTGCTAGCATAATAAATGGCGTGAAATATTTTTCCCTTGCGTTGTCCTAGAACAACACCCATAACAAAGTTGTTTGCATCGGACATAACTTTAAAAGGTTGAGACCAATCTGGTGCAATGACAATGGGATCATTTACTAGCTACGTCTTTAATTGAATGAATACTGCCAGACATGCATCGTCAAAGAGAAAATTTCAATTCTGTTCCAACAATGAGCTTAAAGGCTTTGTAAATTTTGAGAAATCTCTAATAAATCTTCGGTAAAAACCCACATGCCCAAGAAAATTGCCAATACCTTTCACATTTTTCAGTGGAGGTTTCTCAATGATTTCCACTTTAGTTTGTCTACTTAAATGCCTTGACTAGAATGCGATGGCCTAACACAATGCCTTCAGTTGCCATGAAATGACATTTTTCCCAATTTAGAACAAGATGTGTGTCTTCACATCGCTACAATACTTTATCCAAATTGCCAATGCAATGATCAAAATCATTCCCATAGACTGAGAAATCATACATAAAAACCTCTAAAGAATCTTCAATCATATTCGAGAATATTGCCATCATGCACATCTGAAATGTGACTGGTGCGTTGCAAAGACTGAAAGGCATACTGTGAAAAGCAAAAGTATCAAAGGGATAGGTGAAAGTTGATTTCTCTTCATCTTTCAGTGCAATAGCAATTTGATTGTACCCAAAATAGCCATCTAAGAAGCAGTAATAGGCTCTTACAACAAGCCTATCCAACATTTGGCCAATGGAAGGAAGTGGGAAGTGGTCCTTCCTTCTGACAACATTTAGTTTGCGATAATCCATATAGACTCGCCATCCCATAGGAATGCATGTGGGAATTAATTTGTCTTTGTCATTGCTAATCACAATGATGCTGTAACACCCCTAACCCGTATCCATCGTCAAAATAGGGTTTCAGAGCATTACCAGAACTTTCAAAACATTTTATAAATAATTCTCGTAAATTACTATGCATTAATCGAGATTATCCAAAACGTCCCTTAATTGGACCCTCGAGGCCTAATACGAGCATTAGAATTGAGTCGAGACTTAACCGAGTACTTTAAGAAATTTTTGCAAAATTTTAAAAATTTTCCAAGGTACAGGGCTCACACGCCCGTGTGGTCCAACGGACACGCCCATGCTGGAGGCTGTGTTCGACCTCGTGTAACTCTCTGACTTGTGCACACGACCGTGCCACATGCCTATGTGCTAGGCCGTGTGGTTAATTAATTCATTTTGAATTTAGGTGCAGGTCTCACACGGCCAAGACACATGCCCATGTTCTAGGTCGTGTAGAACACATGGTTGAGACACATGCCCATGTGCTCAATTCTGAGCATTTTGTTTCTAAAAATTAAGGTGCAGGGGACACACGGCCTAACTACAAGCCCACGTACCCAACCGTGTGTCACACACGGTCTAGACACACACCCATGTGGACAAAATAAAGCCATTCCTAGCTTTATTTCTCACCCAAAATCACACCCATGACCTGTACTTTAATCACACATCCAAATACCAACCATTTCAAGCATTCAAATCAAGCAAATTCCATCATTCATCATGGCATATCATTTCATGCATACATATCTACAATCTTACCTTAGTTCGATCCATGTATTAAACATGATTTGATCAACTACTTAACATATATGTAGCTACCATAGTTTGACATTACAAGTATATTTAAACAAACCATTACTAGCCATTCCAATGGCTAGATTACAAGCATCATTTATGTTTACATGACAATATGGCCAATATATCCTATACATGCCATTACAACCATAATTGATTTACCATATTGTACCGACATAGGCTGATGGATAGTGTGAGTGATCTCCGCCGAGCTTCCAATCCAATGAGCTTTTGATTTACTCTAAAATAGGGAAATAAAACTAAGTAAGCATAAAATGCTTAGTAAGTTCATATAACATGATACTTAACTTACCATTCATTCTATTTCGAGGTAACTATGTAAGGCATAATCAACCAGTTTGATCTACACACATTCTCATTGCCCTTGTTAGTCATATATTCCATATTAACATCAAAACATATATGGGCTCAACAACAATCAAGTTTCCAAGCAGATATGCTTTCCACAACATGTATTCATTCAACATGCATAGTTTATCTCATTATTTCAAGTATAATTTCATAATAGTTCACTTCGAGTTCAGATCAATTCACATCAGAATCCGTCAATTCATGTCCAATGGTACCCATAGGGTATTGTTTTAGAGAGTACACTCACGAGCCACACATGTACACGACAGGATTACCAGTCCAAGCTAAATCCTTTTTATGACATATGCTCTAAAAAGCTTGATCTGGTTACCCATCCGGGTTAAATCCAATTCATAACATATGCTCGAGAGGATTTATATCAGGATTACCTATCCGGGCTAAATCCCTTCATAAATGAGGTCAATAGGATTACTTGTCCGAGCTAAATCCCGTCAACAAAAAATGCAAGACCTCATTCATTTCAAGAAATCACATATCCATCGATATTCATTTATTTAACGAGATTTAACATTTTCAAGCATTTCCCCAGCATGTAATTATTTCATACATCTATAACATTCATATAATTTAAATGATCACATTCCACATTTGTTCCAAGCATAAAAGTAACATTTTTCTCGTTTATCTTTTATCGGGCATTTTTAATCGAGCTTTGTCAGGTATATTTTCAACAGCATATACATATATGATATTTGGAAAAATACCCATAGGTGAAATGTGTTTATTTTGATGTTTTATGGTAGAATATGAAGTTTGAAATTGTGTTAAACAACTTTTGCTAAGCGATTTTACGTGAAAACGAGTAAAATGACATAATCGGCAAAAATACCTAATGTTCATAAGTACATGTTAGAGTGTGAATTTGATGTTTCTATAGAATGGAAAAATTATCATCATGTCATAAAAAATAAGAAAATAGGATGAAGTTTAATTTTCGAGCATTGGGGAAAATGTGTAAATATGTAAAAGTTTAAGGGCAAAAGTGTAATTTTGCCAAAGTTTGAGTCAAGGACTGTTTTAATAAATGTGAGTATTAAATAAGCTAAATTTGTTATTATAGATCAAGAAGAACGAAATCCAGAGTTAGATAGGGGAAATAAAAAGATAGTGGACTAAATCGATATAGTTGATCGTATTTTGTTTCGAGGTAAGTTTGCGATTTTAGGGTTTAGGGTTTAGGGTAATTTCAAAAAGTCCCAGTTGAACCTTAGGAATGTGTAGGATACAAATGTCATGACATTAGGGTTTAAGGATACCATGTAAGACCATGCCAATTCATGGCAATTGGTATGGTTTCTAAGGCAAGGAAATCATGTAAGACCATGTCAAGACATGGCATTGATAAGTTACTACAAGGCAAATGTCCCATGTAAGACCATGCCAAGGCATGGCATTGGTGAGTCCATAAGGCAAGGATACCATGTAAGACCATGTTAAGACATGGCAATGGTAAGTTTCAAAAGGATACAACGTAAGACCATGACAAGGCATGGCAATGGTAAGGTACCCATGTATCCTTAGTATTCCAAGTGGTTCAATGGGAAAATTTAAAGAGAATATCAAGGTAAGGTAAGGTAAGACGAGTTATACTAAAAAGGTAAGACAAGTTCATGCTAGAAGAGCAAAGGTAAGTATAAAATGTTCATGTATGCTTGATAAGGAAAAAGGTAAGTAAAATGTATTAATAAATTTGATTAAGTAAGAGTTTAAGTAAGTGAGTAAGTGAAGAAGTTTAAAATATGTCTATGACAATTAATGAAGTTGCATTAAGTAGTATCATGCCAAGTAGTAAGATAATTCTTATGAATGTTGTTATTTATTTGCATGCAAACTTACTAAGCTTAATGCTTACCCCCTTTATTTTCCTTCCTTTTATAGTTTTTTCAAGCTAAATCGGGGATCGTAAAGTACGTTGGAGGTCCGAGCACACTATCACAAGGATTATTTTGGTATAGCTAGACGTTTCATTTTGAGTATGACATGTATAGCATCGTAGCCATTTTATGTGTATGATCTTATGATATGGCTAATGAATGGTATGTAAGTGCTTGATAATTATTAGCTATTGGAATGGATAATCAAGGACATGTTTGGTGTTATGTATGCCTAAATGCTAGTTATTCCATGGAAATCATGAAAAAGATGAAATTAGCTTTAAAATAGTATCAGACAGCAGTGATGATGTGAATTTGAAAAATCACTACAAATAGTAGAAATGGATTTAGATAGTTAATGAGATATAGAATTAAATATTATTGAGTCTATTTTCATATGAAAAAACAGAGTAAATAAAAGAGTTGTATTTTATGAGATATTTAAATTTTGGTGAGACAGGGTTAGAGTGATTTCTGAACCCCCTATTCTGACTTTAGAAATTCACTAAAAATTATACAAAAATAATTAGGAGTTATAATTTATATTTATAGATTCCTTATTGAGTCTAATTTTACGAGAAATAAATGGCATGGTTATTTGAATTCTGTACAACGAGAAAATTAATTTGTAGTGAACAGAGGTTAGAGCAGCCAAATACTGAAATAGGGGAAAATTTAACTAATAAACTGTACTAATTGGCTAGACCAAAAATTCTGAAACAAATTATATGAGTCTAGTTTCATATAAAATTTACGGATTTGAATTTTGAGTTTCGTAACTCGAGTTATGATTTATTTAGTGACTATGACGTAGATGGACAATTTATTTATGAAAGATGAAATAAATTGTTTTGATTTGTTTAAGTGATCGAAAATTTTTTATTGACTCTGGTTTGTTCCCGAACCGTTTCAATTTCATGTTTTAGGGTCTCGAGGACCCTTTTTAAGGACATATTGAATAAATGAAACTAAATTAATTTTAAAAGCAAATTTTTATGCCTCGAATTAGTAAGCTAAGTCCGGTAACGCCTCGTGCTCGACTCCGGCGACGGTCTCGGGTAAGGGGTGTTACATCTTCAGATTCAACTTTCTCACCAGGGATCACTTTACCAGTATCTTGAGGTGCTACAGTAGAGTCCGTATTCGATTCACCAATTTGTTTTCCACTTCTGAGAGTGATAGCCTCCCAGTGTTCTTTCCTCCTCAGATTGGGATTTTTCGTGTCACTAGGTAGTGTGCCCGATGGTTGAGTATTCATATTCGAAGCAAGTTGTACTAATTGTGCCTCCAATTCCCAAATAGAAGATGAATTCCTTGCACAATAGCTTCTGTACAAGTCATATGCTCCCTCATTAAAGCCTTAAGAGCTGCTAAGGGGTCAAAAGGAGAAGCTTGCGTGTACTGTTGTTGTCGATGCTCTTAAACATGCTGATGCGACATTGAAGAGTGTTGTGGTTGCGTCAGATTCTAGTGTGAATGCATTTGGCTTTGTTGTGGACGCATCTGAGTGTGCTGATTGTAGTTCTGCTGTAGTTGATTGTAATTCCAATGTATTGGATTATAATTTCCTTGAGTAGATATATTCCCATATCGAAATGTCACAACATTTTGTCCAGCATTCTAAGTTCCCCAGGACTGTTGATTGCATGCAAAATTATTATAAGAATTGCCATAAGAATTGTTGCGGATGTTACTGAAAAAAAATGCATTCTCTGCATGTTGTGGGCAATCTTCATAGCTGTGGTTGTCACTGCAAATCTCACAACAAAAGGTAGGAACATCAACTTGTTGAGCGACTTGTATCGATACAAAGCCACTAGTCCCTTGCATATTTTTTTTATCATATTTGCAAGAGAAGAAACTTGAGCACTAAGTGCAGATATTGCGTCCAGTTCAATAACTCCCAGAGTAGATTTTGCTTGTGCTACTCTATAGATAGGATATTGATAATCATTCAGAGCAATTCTCTCAAGAATTCCAATAGCATCATTATAAGTACAATGCAAAAAAGGACCTGTAAAACCCCTAACCCATATCCGTCGCCAGACTAGGGTTAAAGGCGTTACCAAACAAATCGAAACATTTTACAAACAATTCATATACATCATCCAAAATCATAATCAAACATTTTCATAGAGTCCCTTATATAGGTCATCGAGACCTTAAGCATGCATTAAAAAGGGGTCGAGACTAAACCGAGCTCATACAAAATTTCTCATAACTTAAACATTTTTCAAAGTTATATAGGTCACACGCCCATGTGAATAGGCGTGTGCCTCACACGGCTTTAGACACGCCCGTGTGTCTAGGCCATGTCAAAATAGGGCATACATACTGACTTGTCTACACGGCCACAAGACACACCCGTGTGCCAGGCCATGTGAAATTTAGGGAGGCTACTGACTTGGCCACACGGCTGACCACACGCTCGTGTGTCTAGCCCGTGGTTGAAACTGACTTGGCCACACGGCCTAGCATACGCCCGTGTGTGTGACAGTGTGGTCTGCCCAGGCTCATTTTGAAATGGCCCTCGAGCAACACATCTGAGACACACGCCTATGTCTCTACCCGTGTCGGCAAAAATAGGCCCTTTGCAAGGCCAAATTGCCACCCATTAAGGGTCCTCCCTACAAGCATCAAATAGGCATCATATTTTCAACCAATTTCAAGCCCAAAACATACATCATTCATATCATATATTCATCAACCTATTTCAATCATAATTCACAAATCAAAACATAACATTCATAAGCCAAAGACATGCCAAAACATATAATTTGTAACATCAATTTACCTCATTCATTCTCATACCAAATTCTTACCAAATCCACAATCAAACATATACCAAAAACTTACCAAATTGACCATTTCATTTGGTCATTCAAGAGTGCATCAAAATATACCATTTTTGAACACAAAGCATATACCAAAGTTCATTCATAATTATATCCATAATCAAGCCATATCACATGGCTAGATATACACATTACAAAACATATTCACATACTTCTAGCCTATACATGCCATACTCCAATATTTACATTTTCAAAATGTACCAAAATAGAGTTTGATAGTGTGGTGATTATCCTTGACGATTCCCGAGCTTCCGATAGCTTCGATATCTATAAAATAGTTGAAATGCACATAAAGTAAGCCTTCAAAAGCTTAGTGAGCCATATACAAATAAACTTAACATTCAAAACATGGAAGCATCATCAAATTACATATAATCCATGGCCAAATACTATCTCAAACCACATAGTTCATATACATTTAACATATTTCCAATTCATTTACACATATAGCATATTATCTCATACTTATAACACATATCATCACTTGTACATATACTTACCTTTTATTCTCAAACATAGTATACATTTCAAATGTACCTAAATCATATACACATCACATATAATCATTCATTTCTTAGAATGCCCATTGAACTATTCGGAATCATAAGGATACGCTGATAGCTCAGAAAACTCATACAATGCCAACGTCCCAGACGTGGTCTTACATGTAAACAAATATCGATGCCACTATCCTAGACAGGGTCTTACACGAAATCAAATACGATGCCGATGTCCCAAACATGGTCTTATACCCAAATCATAAGTCGATGCCAATGTCCCAGATGTGGTCTTACACGAAAACACATATTGGATCCTATGTCATGACATATGTATCCTAACTATTCCTATGGTTCATACAGGGCCTTTTGGACGTCAGAACTTTGTCGATACTTTCTCGGATATCTCATATTCAAGGTATAAAGCCATTCATCATTTTTCAATAGCATATAAGCATAAATAAACCATTTGAAATACATTTATTTGTATATAGACTTACCTCATATGGATTCAGACGAACGGAGTCGACTACTCCACGACTTTCGATTTCCCCTGATCTAATTCCATTTTCTTTTGTTCATCATCTATATAAATTCAAATTTAACTCTTTTATTCACCAAATCATTCAAATCAATTCATAAACACATATTTAGGGCAATTTACAAATTAGCCCTCACTTTTTCACACTTGAATACTTTAGTCCTTAATTCACAAATTCACAAAATACACATAATCTCCATATACCCATGTTAGGCTGAATTCTCATAGTATTCATATAAACCCATCTATTTCATTTATTTCACATTTTAGTCCCTCAATCTACAAATCTCACAATTTAGCCCATTTTACTCAAATTCATCAAAATTTCAAAGACAAAACTTAGTAATCTAACACATATATTTAATTCACTATCATCAAACTTCATAAAGCTCACATTATCAACAATGGCGTAACTCAAAATCATCATCAAAATCAGAAATTGAAACATAGGCTTAGTAAAACACAAAGCAACGATCACAAAAACGTAGAAATTATCGAAAACAGATCAAAACACATACCTCAATCAAACAAAACAATGGTCGAACCCTATAACTCTTTTTTCCTTTTCTTTTTCTTGTATTTTCAGCAATGGATGAAAGAAATAAGTTAAAATTTAGCTTTGGTTTTAATTAATATAACATTAATATGCATTTTACCAATTTAACCTTATTATTTATCATAAAATAAACACATATTGGATGGTCATTAATGTCCATTAACCATATGAATGGTCTATTTGCAACATAAGAACCTTTCACTTACAAAGACATAGCAATTAAGCAGTTTCACAAATAGAAGGCCACTCTTACATTTTACGTGATTAGGTCCTTTTTACAAATTAAGCACACAAATGATCGAATTTTCATACGAAACTTTCACACATGCTAATTCACATATAATATGTACGAAAAATAATATTAAAATATTTTTTGACTCAGATTTGTGGTACTAAAACCACTATTCCTACTAGGGTCTAAACCGGACTATTACAGGACCATTGACTGATGCGTCAACAAGATTCCTCATGTGTGAATTCAGCCCATTATAGAAAATCTCAATTTGTGTTTCCTATTGAATGTCATGCAAGAGACAACATTGAAGCAAAGATTTAGAACGTTCCCATGTGGTGTGAAGATTCTAATCATCCAACTGATGATAAGCTGTAATATCATTTCGGAGACGAGTATTCATTATTGGTGGGTTAAATCGCAAAACAAACTATATTACTAGTGCATTCCAAGAAGTAATTGATCTGGCAGGTAGCCCAACGAACTAAGTACGAGCCCTTTACTACAAGGAATAAGGAAATAATTGCATCTTCAAAGCGTCATCAGGAACGCCTTGTTGACTATAGGAAGCACAAATAAATAATAATTATTTAAGATGTTCTCGTGCATCTTCATGAGGCAGCCCAACATATTTCCCATTAGAATTTAACATTTGAAACATTACTGGCTTGAGTTCGAAATTACCAGCTTGGATTGTTGGCCTAACAACTCTCGGTTGTAAGTCATCCAAGACAGGTACTACAAAATCTCGTATAGTCCTGTTTTGTATTTGGGTGTCTTGCGGCAATGGTGGGTCATTAGCATTTTGGTTCTACATTGGAGGTATGAATTCATAGTTTCTTGGTAAAGACATATTCCTTTGTTCTCGAAGTCTCCTACGAATGGTTCTTTCAATTTCTGGATCAAAATCAACAATGAACTCCGAATTGCTTCGGGTCATACAAAAAATGTAATGCCCTAAAAATTGGGCCTAGAAATATTGGGTTTGGAGTCTGAGTTCGGCTAAAAGATGGCCCGAGATAGAATTATTGATGTTTTAACTTTTTACGGGAAATTATTATCAATAATTATTTAGTGTAGGATCTAAGTGAATTACGATGGATTTATAGTGTGGGAAAAGGCTTGCGTTCGATTCAAGACTCTAGCAAAAAATTAAATTAAATTTTATGCTACCTTAAGGAATCTGGGCAGTAGGCCTTATTAATAATTTGGGATGAGTTTTAGCACAAATAAGCACCTGGCCCAGTGGCTAAGCACGCTAGGAGGGCGTGGGAGGTGCCTGGATTCAAGGCACGGTGCGCGCAAATGGTTGTTTTTTTTTAGTATTCAGGTTGCGGTTAAAATAGGCTTTAAAACAAGTTGCGAATGAAGTTTGTCACAGAGAGCGCCTGTGGCACAGTGGTTTAGGGCAGTGGCAAGCAGTGTATATGGGTGCTTGGAGGTCTCGGTTTTGAGCTGCTGTACGCGCAATGGGCTACCTTTTTGCTGCACGCGTGGGGGAAGTAATTCAATTGGACCGAAACTCTTCCAAGCAGCAAATTGAGTTAGCCAAGCAGTGGGAAAAATGCTGGCTGCTAATCGGTAGGAAGGATTTGGATGGAACTCAAATTAGGTGGTGGCTAAAATTAAGGAGAAAAACATGGAATTTAAACTTGGGAAGGATTTTATGCCGAAATAGGACTCATGGTAGTACCAGTTCGGCTATAGGCAATTAAGTGCCGAAAAAGCTCTTAAAATTTTGTCTTGTATGGGTTTTTTTTCTTCTTTGTTTAGTTTTGGGTATTTTTAAGTGTTAGCCGATTTAGGTTGGGGCCATTCACATCTATTATTGTTTTTGAGATCGACCTTCATTCTTTTTGTTCATCTTTTCTTCATCAAGCTTAATCTTTTACTCCTACTCATAAGTCCTTTCTCTTTGATTCTCTTCTCATTATTGCCGAATATAGAGACTTTTCTCTGTGCCAAAAATTTGAACCTCACAAATCTCTTATCCTTCTACCGGCAGCTCCCCTCTACTTCACAAACTTCTATTCTCCATCTCGTTCCTTCAAAAGCCGAATCACCTAGATCTATTCTCTATTTGTATTTTGGGTTAGATCTACAACAAATCGGGAATAGGAAGGTACTTGGGAACGTTTTTGGCAAGTAAATCTTTGGTAAGTGCTCGAAATCCCTTCTCTATCCATTATTTGGTGATTCAAAGAAAAGCCAAAAACCTCTATATGCAAAGGGCGCCTGTCAACTAAACTAAAAGGGTTTATTGGGTTTATTTATCGTTCTATTATGAGTAAGGTGGAGTAAAGGCTGTCGATCAAGGAGCAACGGGAAGTGAGGACATCGAAACGACTGGATCTAGACTTAGTCATTATTTGCAACAAAGGTAAGCAATCTAAGGCCATTAAGGGTGTTGGCTGATTTTGGTAAGGAGATTAGTACGCATTTTGTTTTTGATATGTAGTTTGACGTATTAGTAACTCGATTGTAGGTGGCTGGTGTGTGGATCTCGCCAACATATTGTTACAGAATAGGTGTGTAAACGACACCCACTTATAGTCTAGATCGGCAAAAGCCAAAAACTCGAAATGCCAAAGAGTCGACATTTTGTGAACTTGCGAGCGTGCTAGCGCTGGTGAGATAGTTTGTTTGTTAATCCTGGTAATCTCAAACGGTAAGATTGTAGAGTGTGCAATTTCGTGCACTTCGGTATATTTGGGCTTAATGGGCCAAAATCAGGTTAATGGGCCAACGGGCCCAATTCAGTAAAAATACTCGGTAAGTGTTTCTGTTAATACATTAATGGCTGTAATATGCATGAAAACCCTAAAATAGTAAATTTACTAGAATACCCCAAAGTATGAAAATTACCATTATACCTCTAGGCACAAAATAACCATTATACCCCTTGGGTTAATTCTGTTTGAAACGCATGATATTCTGTTTTGTATGCTATATGCCATGACATGCATATCTGTTGTATGGGATTTGGGATCTATTGATGGAGGAAGCGTTCTGGTGGCTATGCCACAAATATCTGTTCTAGTGACTATGCCACAAATATCTGTTTTTAGTGGCTATGCCACAAATATTTGTTCTGGTGGCTCTGCCACAATATCTGTATCTGGTGACTCTGTCACAATATCTATTCTGCCAGCCATGCTGCAAATTCTGTGGTATGTAGCGGATGGGTGGGTCGAGTTGTCTCCCCACATGGTGTAAGGTTGGTACGGGGGTGTATACGGATGGATATGGGTTGGGTTTCTGCATACATGCATAATATATGTTCTGTTACTGTAATGGGCTTAAGGGCCACACTGATTTCTGAATAGGGCTGAGGCCCAGTTAATTCTATTTCTGATAGGGCTTAGGCCCAGTAAAGCTTGAACCAATTTAAGCTCTAGTTGGGTTTAATTTATACACTGAGTTTTCCAAACTCACCCCTTAATTTCATCCATGCAAGAAATCCCCAACCATAGTGGACTTGGAGCCATGAGGGATTCGTAGTGGCCATATGTTCTGCAAATTCACTTTTCTTCATGTGTTTTGATCAGCACTTACTTACTTTAATTGTTTTGGGTTTTTAAGCTGTAACACGGCCGCTTTATTTATTTTTAATTGTTCTTAGTATGTTTTGTTAGCTTGGATATGATATTGTTTTGATTGTTTGAAATTGAATAGCTCTAGGGCGCGTTTTAAAAAGGTTACTTGATTTCAAAATATCGCGATAACAAAGCAAAGCTTTCGCAACGAAAACATTTTCAAAATTAATAACCTTTTCAAATGGTTTTAAACGAATTGGTTTTCCATGAACAATCACTCAGTTAAAGTGTGGCAATGGTTGTGTCCATGTCTAGGATTGGATCCATGGAGAGCTGGGTACTTAAGCAGTCTAATTGACTCACCTCCTCTTTCCTGGCATTCTACCTAGTGCACAGCTTTCATTCACTTTAATCTACAATGAAGATATTCTTTAAACACTAAGAAAGACTTTAGATAAAACATGACTTTTCTAGTAACGCTTCAATGTGACACGCTGGATTCGGTCGTAACGTCTGGGCCGAGTTTGGGGGTGCTACAAAAAAAGTGAAAAGAGCGATAAAAATAAAACAAGTTAGTAACAACTAAATATATAAAATAAAAACAAACAAAAACGAACATCAAACAAATGCCATCTCTGACAATGACACCAAAACTTGATCGGTTGTTTAACGCCGCAACAATAATGTGCAAGTGTACATTGTCGATGCAAGTATAGTAGACAAATATGAGTCTATGGGATATCAATCCCACGAGGATGGTTGTATTTTGTCTATCAATGTCAGTGCAATAAATAGATAGAAACGAGATAAATTGTGAGAGTAGTTGTTGAAGCAATATGTAACACCCCTTACCCGTGTCCGATGCCGGGACAGGATATGAGGCATTACCGAACTTAAACGTAATCAATCATGCAAACCGGGCCATAAAATTTCATTCATATTTCAAAACATTCAATCACATACACATAGTCCCTTATTTGGGTCTACGAAGCCCAAAATAAACTTCAGGGGTGGTTCGGGACTAAACCGTAAACTTCTGAAGGTTTTACAATACTTAGGAAATTTTTCATATTTTAGAGAGTCACATGCCCGTGTGGCTCTAGACACACCCGTATCCTTAGCCCGTGTAACTCTCTGTTTATGATGTCAGCAACCATTTAAGAGCACAAGGCCAAGGCACACACCCGTGGCCAAAGGCCATGTCCTCTACACGGCTGGGACATACGGTAGTGTCTTTGCCTGTGTGGCTAAAACTTAGGCTATTTTCCAAGCCTTTTTGTCATCCTTACGTGTGCACACACATACGTGATTCCAATGGCATTCAACATCCTCAATCATAAAACAACATAACATTTACAAATCATCATACATGTATTACTCCTTTCTCACATTAAACCAAGTCTAGACATACCATACCTTATTCATTTGGCTTTGCCAAATACCTTGCCACTTATACTTTTATACCATATTTATCATCATGCTAATTAATTCTAACTTATCATTAAGCATACATATTCTAGCCAAGTTATGTAACGCCCCCACGCCCGAGACCGTCGCCGGAGTCGAGTATGAGGTGTTACTAAGCTTAATTTAACATTTTTAGAACTTTGGATTATTTGTTTCTACATTCACAGCTTTCAAGCTACTTGCGTCACAGTCACAAGAAAAATCATATATCAAGTTACGAAACTCAAAATCAAGATCCGTAAATTTTCCCTGAATCTAGACTCATATACCTATCTATTAATTTTTTTCTAGAATTTTTGGTTGGGCCAATTAGTACAGTTTATTAGTTAAAGTTACCCCTGTTTCAGGACTTAACTAGACTGACCTCTATTTACTACGAACCATATTTCTCTCTGTTAAAAATTCATATGACTATGAGGTTTGTCTCTCCTGAAACTAGACTAAGTAAGCATTCTGAGGATATAAAATAAACCACCTATTTATATCTGTACAATTTATAGTGAATTTTAAAATTTGGAATAGGGGATCCAGAAATCACTCTGGCCCTGTTTCACAAAAATTCAAATATCTTCTAACATATAATTCCTTTACCTGTTTCATTTGTTTTATGTGAAACTGGACATATTAAGCTTCAATTTCATATTTAATCCATCACCTAATTCAATTTATATGATTTTTAGTAAATTTTCAAACTCACGTCAGTGTTGCTGCAATGTTCTGTTTATGGCAAATTTCATCCCTTTTTATGAGTTTTCATGCACTAAGTTTCTTAATAACTTTCCATAACATCAAACATAAGCTAAACTAACCATTTCTATAACTTATCATTATCAAACATTTTCTCAACCATTTCATCACCATATCATAAGATCATTTACACAAGATAAATATATTGCTATACATGCCATACTTAAATTTACAAGCCATTTACCAAAAAGTCTTCCGGATAGTGTGACTGAGCCTTCGACCTATCCCGACTCCTGAGCTGGCTTTTCCAAAACTACAATGAGTAAGAAGGAGGGAGTAAGCATAAGTGCTTAGTAAGTTCATATGCAAATAATAAGTAACATAACAAACAATCAAACTAATCAACATTAGCATATATCACCAAAACACATATCACATTTCTAATCATTTTTTTTTATCATCTCATTACCTTATTGTGGTTGTATCAATACTCAACCCGAGGGTTAAATACATACTTGTCCAAAATATCCATTTCACATCACTTACCAATACGTCTCTTTACATCTCGAATATTCCTCCGTTTGAGTAGAACTTTACCCGTTGAACACATCGGAATATAATTCAGATACATGGATAACTTGCACATAAGTGCCACATATTCAATCAAGCAATCATGTAACCCGCCCATAAGCGAACTCGGACTCAACTCAACGAGCTCGGGTGTTCGCATCCATAAGTGAACTCGGACTCAACTCAACGAGTTCGGATGCCTAGTTACATCTCACGAACTCGGACTCAACTCAACGAGTTCGGACATTCGCATCCATAAGTGAACTCGGACTCAACTCAACGAGTTCGGATGCTCAACCATCCTAGTGACATGTCACTTGTATCCTAATCTATTCCTAAGGTTCAAACGGGATTTTCCCGAACACATATCCTTGCCGTCTCTTCCGTAGAATACCAAACCAAAACTCGGTAACAATTTATATTTAACAAGTAGCTTACATAATTTGCATTTTATTCAAATTAACCACAAAGCATATATTTCATAAATAAAATCAGCATATCATATAATTAACTTCAATATCTTAAAAATAACCATTATGCTACATTATTTACACATGAACTTACCTTGGTACCAAAATACAAAGATTTTGCAATTTAGTCCACAATCTTTTCTTTTCCTCGATTGGGGTCGATTCCACGTCTTTCTTGATCTAAAATAACACATTTAGCTTATTTAATACTCACATTATCAAATTAATCCTTAATTCAAATTTTGGCAAAATTACAATTTTACCCTAAACTGTTGCATATTTACATTTTTTCCCTAGGCTCTGGATTAAACTTTATTCCTTATTCTTATGTTTTACAACATGCTGATCACTTTTCCTTCTATGGCAACATCAAATTCTCACTCTAACATGTACTTGTGACTATTAGGTATTTTTACCGATTAAGCCCTTTTACTCGTTTTTGCTTAAAATCGAGTAGTACAAGTTGTCTAACATAATTTAAAACTTCATATTCTATCATAAAACATCAAAATACACAAATTTCACCTATGGGTATTTTTCCAAATATAAACCCTAGGTTAAATTATTGCTAACATAAGCTTAATCGAGTTATCGGGATCTCAAAAACGTAAAAATCATTAAAAACGGGGCTTAGAATAACTTACTATGAAGCTTGAAAGTTGAAGAAACCCTAGCTATGGTGAGAGTGAAGTTTCGGCAGCAACTAAATGGGGAAGATGACTATTTTCTGTTATTTTTCCCATTTTATTTCATTTAATATCCAAATGACCAAAATGCCCTTAATACCTTTCTTTGAAAATTTTCATGTACAAGCCCATTTTTGTCCAAAATTTTAGAAATTGGTCAAATTGCTATTTAAAACATCCTAATTAATATTTCAAAGCAATTTCATACTAAAAACTTCTAGGATGCAAGTTTTGCAACTTTTTCGATTTAGTCCCTAATTTCAATTTAAGCACTTTATGCATAAAATTTCTTCACAAAATTTTCACACAATCTTGCAATCATATCATAAACCTCAAAATAATTATAAAATAATTATTTGTATCTCGGATTTGTGGTCACGAAACCACTATTCCGATTAGGCCCTAATTCGGGATATTACAACTCTCCCCCCTTTGAGGATTTTCGTCCTCGAAAATCTTACCGGTAAACAGATGTGGGTATTGATTTCTCATAGTTTCTTCGGATTCCCATGTAGCTTCTTCTACTCCATGCCTTTGCCACAACACCTTCACAAGTGCAATATTTTTATTCCTTAGTTGTTTGACCTCTCGAGCTAAAATCTTAATCGGTTCTTCTTCGTAGGTCATATCTCGTTTGTAGTTCAATTTACGTCCGGTGAAACTACATGTGAAGGATCCGAACGATACCGACGTAACATAGATACGTGGAACACATCATGAATCTTCTTTAATTCAGGTGGTAAAGCTAGCCGATATGCTACCGGTCCAACTTTTTCAATTATTTCATACGGCCCCATAAAACGCGGACTTAATTTGCCCCGCCGTCCAAATCTAAGGACTTTCTTCCACGGAGACACCTTTAAAAATACTTTATCACCAACTTGAAATTCAATGTCCTTTCGCTTTAAATCGCATAAGATTTACCTCTATCTGAAGCAACTTTCAAACAATCTCGAATTATCTTCACTTTTTCTTCGCTTTCTTTTATTAGATCAACTCCATAAATCTGATTTTCCTTGAGTTCACCCAATACAAAGGCGTTCGACACTTACGACCATACAATGCTTCATAAGGTGCCATTTTCAAGCTCGTCGATAACTATTATTGTAAGCAAATTCTACCAACAAAGAAATATTTTTCCCAACTTCCTTGAAATTCCAATACACAACATCCGAGCATATCTTCAAGAATCAAATTACTCTCTCGATTGTCCATCGCTTTGTGGATGAAAAGCAAGATCGAAATTTAACTTTGTACCTAACGCGTCTTGCAACTTTTGCCAAAACCGCGAGGTAAACCTTGGATCTCTATCTGAAATAATCGACAATGGTATTCCATGTAGTCTAACAATTTCCTTAACATACAGTTCAGCCAACTTGTTAAGAGAATAATCCGTACGTACTGGGATAAAATGAGCCGACTTAGTTAATCTGTCAACTATTACCCAGATGGCATCTTTCTTTCCTGGAGTCAATGGCAATCCTGAAACAAAATCCATAGTAATCCGATCCCATTTCCATTCAGGAACCATAATAGGTTGAAGTAATCCCGAAGGCACTTGGTGTTCAGCTTTCACCTGTTGACAAATTAAGCATTTGGACACAAACTCTGATATATCTCTTTTCATTCCATTCCACCAATACATTTTCTTCAAGTCATTATACATTTTCGTACTACCTGGATGAATTTTGAAACAACTACTATGTGCTTCCTGTAGGATCTTTTGAATCAATTCCTCATTCTTAGGTACACAAATCCGATCTTTAAACATTAAGCACCCATCAGAACCGATTTTGAAATCTAATTCTGTATCAACTTCACACTGCTTTCTCTTGGCTTGAAAATCTTGATCATCTTTCTGAGTTTCAGAAATCTCTTGTAAAAACATCGATTTTACTCTTAACTCTGCTAGAATCGAACCATCATCTGACATTTTCAACTGAGTGTTCATAACTCTCAAAGCAAACAACAACTTTCTGCTTAAAGCATCGGCAACCACATTCGCTTTTCCCGGATGATAATCAATAACAAGCTCGTAATCTTTCAATAACTCCAACCATCTTCGCTGTCTTAAATTCAAGTCTTTTTGTGACATCAAGTACTTAAGACTTTTATGGTCGGTATATACCCGGCACTTTTCACCATACAAATAATGTCGCCAAATTTTCAAAGCAAACACCACCGCAGCCAATTCCAAATCGTGAGTAGGATAATTCCTCTCATGAGGTTTTAACTGCCTCGAAGCATAACCCACCACTTTTCCTTCTTGCATGGGCACACACCCCAAACCATTTAGAGAAGCATCACTATACACCACAAATTCTTTACCTGATTTGGGTTGTACTAACACTGGTGCCTCTGTTAATAACTTTTTCAATTCTTTAAAACTCTGTTGACATTCCTCCGTCCATTCAAATTTAACATCCTTTCGGAGTAATCTAGTTATAGGAGCAGCAATTATAGAAAATCCATTTACAAACCGCCGATAATACCCAAATAGCCCCAAGAAACTTCTAACTTCATTTACATTTTTCTATGGTTTCCAATCAACAATGGCTGAAATTTTACTAGGATCAACCCGTATACCATCACCAAACAATATGACCCAAAAATCCAACTTCCCGGAGCCAAAATTCACTTTTACTAAACTTAGCATACAAATGCTTATCTCTCAAAGTTTGCAAAACTATCCTCAAATGCTCAAGCATGCTCTGTCTCATCTTTTGAATAAATTAAAATATCATCTATAAACACCACAAAAATTTGTCCAAGTATGGTGAATATGCGATTCATTAAATCCATAAACACAACAGAGCATTTGTCAACCCGAATGGCATAACTAAAAATTCATAATGACCATACCTTGTTCTAAAAGCGCTTTTAGGCACATCCGACTCTTTTACCCCAGATTGTAAATACCTGGATCTCAAGTCAATCTTTGAAAACCATGTTGCTCCTTTTAGCTGATCAAACAAATCATTAATTCTTGGTAACGGATACTTGTTTTTGATTGTCACCTTGTTTAACTGCCGATAATCAACACACAACCTCATAGAACCATCCTTCTTTTTCACAAATAACACGGGAGCACCCCAAGGTGAAAAACTCGGTCTCACAAAGCCTTTATCACCAACTCTTGCAATCATGACTTTAATTCCTTCAACTCTGCTGGTGCCATTCTATACGAAGCAATCGAAATCGGAGCTGTTCCCGGTATCAAATCAATACCAAATTCTACTTCCCTGACTGGAGGCAAACCCGGTAATTCTTCTGGAAATACGTCCGCAAATTCACACACAAACGGCACTGATTCAACTTTCTTTTCAACTTCTTTTGTATTAATTACATACGCCAAAATAAGCTTCATAACCCTTTCTCGGATATCTTTGAGCCGACATTGAAGAAATCACACTAGGCAATGCCTCAGATTTATCCGATTCAACCCAAGAGTTTCACCATTTTCACACTTTTATTCTATAACCTTTTCTTTGCAATTTATTTTAGCATCATGCAATGTCAACCAATCCATACCCAAAATAACATCAAACTCATCAAACGGCAACAACATCAAGTCAAGTAGGAAAGTAATGATCCCGAATCATTAAAGGACATTTCTTACATACTTTATCAACAATCACACATTTGCCTAACGGATTTGACACTCTAATCATAAATTCTGTATTCTCAACAGGTATATTCATACTAGACACCAATTTCATGCACACATATGAATGAGTAGAACCAGGATAAATCAAAGCAATAACATTAACATTATAGAGAGAAAATGTACCGGTAATCACATCAGGTGAGGAAGCATCTTCGCGCGCTTTAATAGCATAAGTTCTAGCCAGAGCCCTTCCTTCAGGTCTAACTGGTGCATCCCTGGCTACATTCTTACTGCTTGCTTCACTCCTAGCTTTTCTTGGATATCTACCTCTTGAATCTGCACCACTTGTTTTTGTATTCTGAAATTTTTCTTTTTTCTCACTCTCTCAGGCGCTCTCTAATAAAATGATCCGGAGAACCACATCGAAAACATTCATTTGCTCTGCACGGACCAAAATGATTCCTACCACACCGTTGGCACTCAGGTTTAACAAATCTCGAATTCTCTACACTGGCTGCCGAAGTAGTCTAGGACTTAGAACCCACATTTTGCTTCTTATAATTCCCATATGATTGTCCAACTAAAACTTGGGAACGAGGGTTCATATTTCTTGACTTTCCAGGTTGCTGTGAAAATGAACTACTCATCGGTCTTTTCTTCCAGTTTCTAGTCTCAGCCTCTACCTTTTTCTTCTCTTTAAGTAGCTCTTCAGCCTTGCAAGCTCGATCAACCAATACTACCATTTCTTTTAATTCAAGAATTCCAACAAATACCTTGATGTCTTCGTTGAGCCCGTCTTCAAATCGTCGGCACATCTTGGCCTCTGTAGGAACATACTCTCTGGCATACTTACTTAATCGAACAAACTCTCTTTCATATTCTCAGAATCATTATATTACCTTGCTTGATTCAAGAAATTCTTTACGCTTCTGATCAATAAATCTTTCACTAATATATTTCTTCCGAAACTCTTCTTGAAAGAATTCCCAGGTTATTCTCTCTTTCGGTACTATCAAAATCAAAGTCTTCCACCAATTATAGGCTGAATCCCTCAACAAAGATATAGCGCATTTCAAACATTCTTCAGGTGTACAAGATAATTCATCAAATACCCGGATAGAATTTTCAAGCCAGAACTCTGCTTTCTCGGCATCATCATCAATATTTGCCTTAAATTCTTCAACCCCTTGCTTGCGGATTCTGTCAACTGGAGTTCTGTAAAATTTCATCAGATCCATACCTTGAGGCATCGGGGGTACAGGTTGAGGAATTGGGGGAGGTGGGGGAGGTTGTACATTTGGGTTCATACGAACGAACTCAGTGTACCATGCACTCATCATTTGGAGAAAGGCTTCCCGACTTTCTTTCTCCTCCTCCCGACCAACAATAGGAGGTGGATTTTCAGGTCGGTCTTTGCTCCTTCAGCGGAGTCATGCATTACTCTCTACTTCATCTGCCACACCTGGATCGGGATCCATTTACTATAAAAAAAAATCATTTAAAAAGGTCAGAAGTCGTCACACTATCACAATTTATACATATGGCATGTATAGCAAAATCTGTACATACAACACGTAGTCCGAGAACTGACTAAACCTGATCTGATACCACTAAATGTAACGCCCCCATGCCCGAGACCGTCGCCGGAGTCGAGTATGAGGTGTTACTAAGCTTAATTTAACATTTTTAGAACTTTGGATTATTTGTTTCTACATTCACAGCTTTCAAGCTACTTGCGTCATAGTCACAAGAAAAATAATATCTCAAGTTACGAAACTCGAAATCAAGATCTGTAAATTTTCCCTGAATCTAGACTCATATAACTATCTACTAATTTTTTTCTAGAATTTTTCGTTGGGCCAATTAGTATAGTTTATTAGTTAAAGTTACCCCTGTTTCAGGACTTGACTAGACTGACCTCTGTTTACTACGAACCATATTTCTCTCTGTTAAAAATTCATATGACTGTGAGGTTTGTCTCTCCTGAAACTAAACTAAGTAAGGATTCTGAGGATATAAAATAAACCACCTATTTATATCTGTACAATTTATAGTGAATTTTAAAATTTGGAATAGGGGATCCAGAAATCACTCTGGCCCTGTTTCACAAAAATTCAAATATCTTCTAACATATAATTCCTTTACCTGTTTCATTTGTTTTATGTGAAACTAGACATATTAAGCTTTAATTTCATATTTAATCCATCACCTAATTCAATTTATATGATTTTTAGTAAATTTTAAAACTCACGTTAGTGTTGCTGCAATGTTCTGTTTATGGCAAATTTCATCCCTTTTTATGAGTTTTCATGCACTAAGTTTCTTAATAACTTTCCATAACATCAAACATAAGCTAAACTAACCATTTCTATAACTTATCATTATCAAACATTGTCTCAACCATTTCATCACCATATCATAAGATCATTTACACAAGATAAATATATTGCTATACATGCCATACTTAAATTTACAAGCCATTTACCAAAAAGTCTTCCGGATAGTGTGACTGAGCCTTCGACCTATCCCGACTCCTGAGCTGGCTTTTCCAAAACTACAATGAGTAAGAAGGAGGGAGTAAGCATAAATGCTTAGTAAGTTCATATGCAAATAATAAGTAACATAACAAACAATCAAACTAATCAACATTAGCATATATAACCAAAACACATATCACATTTCTAATCATTTTTTTTATCATCTCATTACCTTATTGTGGTTGTATCAATACTCAACCCGAGGGTTAAATACATACCTGTCCAAAATATCCATTTCACATCACTTATCAATACGTCTCTTTACATATATTCCTCCATTTGAGTAGAACTTTACCCGTTGAACACATCGGAATATAATTCGGATACATGGATAACTTGCACATAAGTGCCACATATTCAATCAAGCAATCATGTAACCTGCCCATAAGCGAACTCGGACTCAACTCAACGAGCTCGGGCGTTCGCATCCATAAGTGAACTCGGACTCAACTCAACGAGTTCGGATGCCTAGTTACATCTCACGAACTCGGACTCAACTCAACGAGTTCGGACATTCGCATCCATAAGTGAACTCGGACTCAACTCAATGACTTTGGATGCTCAACCATCGTAGTGACATGTCACTTGTATCCTAATCTATTCCTAAGGTTCAAACGGGATTTTCCTCGAACACATATCCTTGCCGTCTTCCGTAGAATACCGAAACCAAAACTCGGTAACAACTTATATTTAACAAGTAGCTTACATAATTTGCATTGTATTCGAAATTAACCACAAAGCATATATTTCATAAATAAAATCAGCATATCATATAATTAACTTAAATATCTTAAAAATAACCATTATGCTACATTATTTACACATGAACTTACCTTGGTACCAAAATACAAAGATTTTGCAATTTAGTCCACAATCTTTTCTTTTCCTCGATTGGGGTCGATTCCACGTCTTTCTTGATCTAAAATAACACATTTAGCTTATTTAATACTCACATTATCAAATTAATCCTTAATTCAAATTTTGGCAAAATTACAATTTTACCCCTAAACTTTTGCATATTTACATTTTTTTCCCCTAGGCTCGGGATTAAACTTTATTCCTTATTCTTATGTTTTACAACATGCTGATCACTTTTCCCTTCTATGGCAACATCAAATTCTCACTCTAACATGTACTTGTGACTATTAGGTATTTTTACCGATTAAGCCCTTTTACTCGTTTTTGCTTAAAATCGAGTAGTACAAGTTGTCTAACATAATTTAAAACTTCATATTCTATCATAAAACATCAAAATACACAAATTTCACCTATGGGCATTTTTCCAAATATAAACCCTAGGTTAAATTATTGCTAACATAAGCTTAATCGAGTTATCGGGATCTCAAAAACGTAAAAATCATTAAAAACGGGGCTTAGAATCACTTACTATGAAGCTTGAAAGTTGAAGAAACCCTAGCTATGGTGAGAGTGAAGTTTCGGCAGCAACTAAATGGGGAAGATGACTATTTTGTGTTATTTTTCCCATTTTATTTCATTTAATATCCAAATGACCAAAATGCCCTTAATACCTTTCTTTGAAAATTTTCATGTACAAGCCCATTTTTGTCCAAAATTTTAGAAATTGGTCAAATTGCTATTTAAGACATCCTAATTAATATTTCAAAGCAATTTCATACTAAAAACTTCTAGGATGCAAGTTTTACAACTTTTTCGATTTAGTCCCTAATTTCAATTTAAGCACTTTATGCATAAAATTTCTTTACAAAATTTTCACACAATCTTGCAATCATATCATAAACCTCAAAATAATTATAAAATAATTATTTCTATCTCGGATTTGTGGTCACGAAACTACTATTTTGATTAGGCCCTAATTCGGGATATTACAAGTTATGTCTTTATAGAGTACCAACATTTCACATACATAGAACAATATGCTTGACTAAGACATTCCACACCAGTTTCATATTCAATTAACATTATTACTTATTCTCGCTTTATACCATTGTACCATGGTTACCAACTTATCCATATAACATCCATGTTCAAGGAATTATCATCTTATTACTATATTACACATTTAATTCATGATCATGACCACCTTGACTGATCACAAAGCATGCATTCAACACATGTGACATTTTACCAACCATGCATGACAAACAAACATATTCACATCATAATTATTAGACATAACATGAATAGCTAGATTTACTAGTCATAATCAAAATGAGCCACACCTCATGGCCATATACAACAGCTCAATATAGGCCAATACATTTGGCAAAATTATAATAACACATGTTATAAAACTAGGTTTCTATACATGCCACTCACTTGATATTTCTAACATATGTATCAATATTCTAAGGGTATTGGCTTGATAGTGTGATAATGCCTCTGATGATCTCCAACCCCGAGCTAACTTGACAATAATAAAAGAAATGGAAAGGAGGGAGTAAGCTTAAAGCTTAGTAAGCTCGCATGAAAAATAATAAGCAATGTATTAACATGCTATTTTCAAATTCTCTCTATTTATTCAAAGTCCAGTCAAGCTATTTTCTCAAGTCATAGTCACTAAATTATTTATATCCAGAGCTACAAAACTCCAAATTAAGATCCGATAATTTTTCCAAAAACTAGACTCACATATATTTTTATCATAAAATTTTCAGAATTTTTGGTATAGCCAATAAATACAGTTTATTCTTTAAATTCACCCCTATTTTGCTATTTGATAGTTCCGACCTCTCTTCACTAAGAATTAATTATCTCATGGTAAGAAACTCAGATAAAGTTCCTGTTTATTTATCTTAAAAGTAGACTCATTAAGTATTTTAAGCATATAAATTATGACCCAGAATTATTTTTGTACAATTTTTAATTTTTTTCCAAGTCAAAAAAAGGGATTCCAAAATTATTCTAACCCTGTCTCACAAAAATTCAAATATCACAGAATATGAAATTATTTTACTTTCACCATTTCTTTTATGTGAAAATAGACTCATTAAGATTTAATTTCATATCATTTCCAACCTCTAATTCGATTTTCATCATTTTTGGTGATTTTTCAAAGTCACACAACTACTGCTGTCCAAAACTATTTTATTACAAATTTCACTCTTACATAATCTCACTTACTCCATTTCATCTTACCGAAAGTTCGATCAACTATCGACTACATTGCTCTTAAATTTTCAAACACATATACCTGCACTTATTCATCACATAGTCATATTCATTTACACTTAATCATTACATGATCACATGTATTTTCACCTAGTAAATTTCTCGTTGAACTCATTGGAATAATAACAGATACACGGTGGCCTACACATATTGCCACCCTCGTAACCAAAGCTATCTAGTGCACATAGTAGCCTGCACTTATTACTACATTTGCAACCAAAACCGTCTCTTACACATAGTGGCCTGCACTTAGTACCACACATGTGATCAAAGCTATCGGGTATGCATAGTAGCCTGCACTTAGTACTACACATGCGACCTAACCATCTGGTACTTGTAGTAGCCTGCACTTAGTACTACACACATGATCAAAGCTATTGGGTACGCATAGTAGCCTGCACTTAGTACTACACATGCGACCTAACCATCTGATACACGTAGTAGCACTTAGTACTACACACGTGTTCTTACAACGAATCATTTGTATCTTTTCTATTCCGAAGGTCCAACCGGGAAATCCCTCACTTTTCAACATTTTACCCATTTATCCATAATCAATTTCGATTCAAAATTTTTCATCAAATAGACATTCATTATCCAACCACATCTCATATTATATGACAAAATATTATAACATAAATAAAAAAAATGATGTATTATTTACATACAAACTTACTCATTTCATTTAAATGTCATTTTCCATTAAATTTCCATTGACATCAAATCAATACAATCATAACAAGATATATTTCATGTATAACAATAATAACATGAATAACATGCTTATTAAATCACACGAACTTACCTCGACACCAAAATAACAAAAAGGGATCTAACCGTCGGTTTCCCGATTTTCATCCATTCTGGGTCCAATCCTCGGTTTCCTTGATCTATAATATCACATTTAGTCTAATTATTAGTCATATTATTTAATGTGATCCAAAAATCATATTCTAGAAAAATTACATTTTTGCCCCTAAACTTTGTCAAAATTACACTTTTGCCCCTAGGTTCGTAAAATGATTTTTATTCAATTTCTTTGCACTTTAAGCCTAGCTGAATCATTTTCATAACTATAGCAGTCCACAATTTCCACTAAATCACACTTTTATGACAAATTTTATAACTTTTACAATTTAGTCCTTTTTAGTGTTTTCACCGAAAACTACTTAGTAAAAGTCATTTCTCCAACCATAAACATGCATAATCTACCATTAAACATCAAAATGCACAAATTTCTAACATGGTTCAAACCCTAGATCTTCATCATAACTCAAATAAATGGTAGAAATAGGTAGATCTTGTTACGAGGATTTCAAAAACATAAAAATCATTAAAAACGGGGCTTGTAACACCCTAAACCCGGCCTAGATGTCATGGATGAATCTGGCATGTCACATTAAAATGCTTTTTTGAAAAACTTTGTCTTAATAATAAATCTCGCTTGAAAGATGAAAGCCCCTTTGTTTAATTCTAAAGTCAACTTAATTATTTGTTAACCATTTTAAACCAGCTTTACTTTTAAAAACATGTTTGTTGCGGAAGCATTTCAACAATGTTGCAAAAACGTGATGTTATGAAAACAAATATCATTTTGGAAAATCGCGCTCCACTTTTATTAGAAATAAATCATAATAGTTAAAAACCCCCAAATTAAAAGCTAGAAAATTAGAGAAAAGGCCTTTTTACATCAAAACCCCAAAGAGAAAGTAATTTAAGTAATGTAAAAGTAATAGAAAAATTTAAAGTTGTTCGTAGTGTGGCCACCTCCGAGTCCTCCCATACATCGAACTGCCTACTGAGGATTACCTAAAAAAATTATAAGAGGGGGTGAGTTTACGAAAAGTCAGTGTGTACAACCCTCATCAATCGTAAAGCATGCATCACATCAATTTGGGCCTAAGCCCATTACAATAACGGTGGCACTTGGGCCTTAGCCCATAGTAGACTCAATTAGGCCTGAGCCCATGCCATAATCAGAATCAAATTATGCAATGCACAAATACCCAACTAACCCTACACTCCTTATCCCGTCCAATCCTACACTCCTGTGGGGATTTGATCGACCCACCCATCCCTACACTCCTGATGTAGCACCAGTTGCGGCACTAACCAATTTCATAGCAGAGCTACCAATCACATGATGGCTTTAAGCCGTTGGTGGATCCACAGTAGTCAAGCGACCATACGACCCTAACAATCATATACTTCCTCCAAATCAATGATCCCGTCCCCCATGCAGCATTATATCATATGAATGAAAACATATCATAAATGGCATACAATAACAATCATATAACATGTAGCGCAATTTAGTCATTTTGCCCTTCGGGGGCATAACAGTCAATTCATAAATCGGGGTCTAAGTACACTTACTGACCCATCAGTAGGTTTACAGTCGTCTCGCGCGACCCGTGCAACTTTAAGAAGACAAACAGTGCGATTGGGCCCCAAGCCCATTTAAGCAGGCCTATAAGCCCACACGACCCATTGGCCCACCAAGCTCAAATTTGATCCAAGCCATGTGAGTGACACGGCCGGTCCAATGTCTTCCCACCTATTGGTGAGTTTTACACATCTAGGGCCTACGGGCCCATTAGGCCCGAACGGCCCAACTCTGCCCAACGTGGCCCATTATGGCTACAACCCATGAGTTCACTCCTTGTGGCGTCTGCTATCGTATCAGATTTTCCACATGTACGTTTGTGTGCTCATGTAGTAACGTTGCCATTCTTTCGGCTTTTCAACTTTTTGGTATTTCAGGATTTGCTGCTCTACAGTCCATTCAGTATGTGAATACACACCTGTTATGGAGTTGCAATCAAACCACTTCTAAATCGAGAACCTATGATCAACCACAACCCCTTACCATCAGTCATATTTACAGTTAATCCAAAAAACCAAAGCATCGTAGAAACTTTAACCGAATCATCGCTACTTACCAAACGAACTATTGTAGAGCCCCTCTCGCTCCTAAAATCCACGTATCTTCCCAAAGCTTCAACCTTCACATGAAACAGTCAACCAATTCATCAAACTCCATAATCCCACATAACTATGTCTAGGATTTAAAGTACTTACCAATAAAGAAGGTACCACTTGTAGGGACGGAGTAATCGGCTTAGCACCTTGATTACAGAAGTTGAGTCCCTAGCAATAATCACACGAAAAAAGAGTTGAAAAGGTGTTAGATGACTACCACCCCAAGGTAGGAAAGAGAGAAAGCAATTATTTGGCCTAAAAGATACAAAATTCCGAACCTTTGAGATGAAACCAAATGAGATTCGGCTAGGGAAAACACACCGTAGAACACTTACCCAAAAGTCAAGGAATTTTGGCAACACTTCAGCAAGATTCAGCTAAAAAAATATGGGAAGAGAAGGAAGAAAATAATTTGGCTTTTACAATTTCGGCTACCCAAAGACAGAAGGTATTCAATTTCAAGAACAAAGAAGAAGAAGTGAACAATACTTAGGGTATTCGGCCAACAAAGAAAAAGGGGAATGATTCGGCTTGACAAAGAACAGTGAAAGGAGGAATGAAATCGAAATAAAAGGAGTATTCGGCTTTTGAGAAGAGGAGACAAAGAAGAAGAAAAGATGAAGAGTAAAATGTCACTTAGGTATTCGGCCCAGGAAAATGAACAAGAGGCTGAGAGGTTTTTAGGAGTCTTCGATTAGAGCCAAAATAAAACAAAAGAAATAAAATTGCCAACCTGAGGTATTGAAACGAAAAAGACCTATGGTTAGCTAACACCAAAACGGCACCCCAAAAGCCTATAGCCAAATTTTCATGACCAAAACACTTCACAAATTCCTTTAGCCTTCAACACATTAAACACTTCCCTAACACCTACACAACCGAAACACTAAGTGCCAGAGTTCAAACTCGGCAAGACTCTCTTCTAAATTTGAATCTTCCTCGATTTTCTCCTTAAATTTCTCCCATCCATCTCTTCAAATTAGGCTAACAACAACCCCAACCAAATCTGTTCAAATCCTTGGTGTTTCGGTCAAACACAACTTCCTCCCAAAGCCACCGGCAAAAATAATTCCCATTTGCACAAGCAGGGATTCGAACCTCAAACCACTAGCATATACAACACGCCACTTACCACTAGATCAGTAGGCTTTTTGTATCATACTTTACCAAATTTTATTTATAACCCTACTGACCAAAGACAGGGGTTTTATCCTTAAAAACAAAAATTTTGTGGAAGCTAGGACTTGAACCCATGACTTCCCAGACACTACCAGAGCACACAACCACCAAGCCAAACACTCAGTTGTGTCACTTTCTTGCACAATTAAATATTTATGTGCAGTCTCCTAACTGCACCGCTGCTCAAAACCTAATACTTCTAGGCCCAAATTTGAGGCGTTACAGGGCTAGAACGGACTTACAATCGAGCTTGGAAGCTTGAAAAACCATAGCTATGTCTTGTCCATGCAAGTTTCAGCCATGGGGTTGAAGATGGACAAAAATTGGCTTTTAATTTTATTTTTAATTCATTTTAATTACTAAATGACCAAAATGCCCCTAACTTAAAAATATTTTATTTTACCCATTTCATGTCTATTTTTGTCCAAAAAATTAACTAATGGTCTAATTACCATTTAAGCACCACCTACTTAAAATTTCATAACAATTGGACACATCTAGCATGTAGAACTCAACTTTTGCACTTTTTACGATTTAGTCCTTTTGACTAAATTGAGTGCCCAAACGTCAAAATTTCTGGACAAAATTTTCACAAAACAATTCCAAATAATTGTAGACCATAAAAATATAATAAAAATGAATTTTCTTATGTCAAATTCGTGGTCTTGAAACCATTGTTCTGACTAGGCCCTAATTCGGAATGTTACCCAATAACTTGAAAACAATAAGGTTAAATAGGATAATGATAAACTCGGATCCCCAACATGAATATTCAATAGAATACTAAGTGCTCACAAGGTATAAAAGGATAGGTGATTGTCGATGCATTAAATCACAATGAATATCTTACAAAGCTTAACTTCTATATTTAATCTATGACTTAAACATGCACATTAACCACATCTTTCGATGATGGCAATGGAACACTATTAAGAATAATTGGATTAAATTCTTCTAATCCTCAAGAAACTTCCGTTGCCATGCTTGTTAGCTTGAACTGTCGTTGTACTTTCTAGTGTCAGTGACCGCAATAACACTTCGATGCTAAAAATATTCAAACCCAAAGATTAAATAAAATAACATTTAACCCAAAAATCATGTATACTTCCGTACAAACATGAAATAGAAAGTAATCACGAGCGTTTAGAAAATAAATATAAAATAAAAAAGTGAAGAGTACGATTCTTAGAAAATCTCGATTTGATCTCTCAACTCCCTCTTGTGTCGCACTCAGGGCTCCTCGTCAGGAGCTGATCTGCATCCCTTTCGCGTTAGTTCACCCGTAGGAAACTTAAGTCACCATAGCTGAAAAGCTTCGAAAGATAGGTTGACGAAGATACTCTCCCCTCCAAAACTTTTTTTTTCTTTTCACGTGAATATTTATATTCTTCCCAAATGGCCTAGTTTCATCAGAATCATGCTGCCTCTATACCTACAAGTTGGTTATACCAGACTGGACAGCTTACACATTTTTGTTCTTATCCAGACAACTGTCAGGTGTGGCAACAGTTTTGGGCACAGTCTGAAAATACTCATGTAGCGAAATTGGTACCAAAACATGAAAAAAATAAAGATAAATAGGCTAAGATCCGTTGAGTTATAAAATGTAATTTACTGAACTGAAAATGCTAAAATATGTGCTAAAGATAACTAAATGGGGACAAATTAACCAATATGTAGGGAGAAAACATATATTCTTTCTAGTAATATCAAGTTCCTTCCCTACAACATATTTTAACCCTACGTATAAGGGTAACATATGTAAAATTAAATAAACCTAAATATTCATTGTTTGCTCAAAGTGAGCATTCTACATCGAGGTGACGGACTCCACCCGATCCTCTGAGCTACTTGACTTGCCATAAGACCTTCCTTTGGTTGGACTCTATTTAATTCTATCCTAGATACCTTTCCACATAAGCGAAGTCTATCCATATCTCTCATTTTTCCTTTCTTATACTCACATTCAGGGTACTCATCATCCTGATTCTTTTTTGGCTATACACCCATCTAACTTGTTGTGCCTCTTTGGTAGCACTCACTTGTCTTTTGCCTAAGGGTCCTTAGGTCACACCTTCCTTGGTCAAACCAGTCCTTAGTGGACTGTCTCTTCCCTTAAGCTAGTCATAAAGGACTTGTTGACATTTTTCAAACCGTGCTAACCTTCTACGCAACTCACCACTTTGACGTACCTGTTCTTGTTCAATCCTATTAGAAATAGTGGTGGGATTACTTCTAGTAATCTACCCTATGCACTTGAGCAACTTTGGAACTCACATACCCCATGTAGTGAACATTGGCTTAGTATCAAATGGCTACATGTAGTGAACACGGAGTTATCGCTATGGCGGTATACCCACATTAGACTTTCCTAAAAAAAGAAATAGTATTGACGGGCATACTATCCCTTCGATTAGAAGTACATCTCCCAATCTTTCTATGAGATAAGCTTCTCGTGTACAAATTCGTTGAGCTCTCCCTAGTGGCTCTTTATTTCGGATCCTTGAATAATTTTTCTTCTTACATTTCCATTATAGCACCCCAAAATAAGGCCTAGGAGTTTTAGGGGTATTTTAGAGATTTTAGCCTTAGAGTGTTCAGAAGTTTGTGACATGGCAAATCCAAAATGTTTTCAACTATGGTTTTTAGGAAATCAAATCAATTTTTGAAAAAAAAGTGTTTTAGAAACCTATACTTTTAGAAAAATGAGTGATTTGTGATAGAGTCAAAATTTTGAGCATTTATGTTGCAGTTTTACCAAAATTTTAAAATAGACCTATTTTGTCCCCACTTAAAGTGTTTCACGAAAGTCTTCTCTATCTTCAAGCTTTAGCCGTTCTTTGCTCCCAGGTTCCTTTCTTTCACTTTTTTTTCTTCAAACCTCAATTTAATTGATTTCCTCCATTCCCATAACATGAATCTTTAATAGGAATTTCAAGAAAGAACACTCAAAATACTATTAATTTCTTCATCTTCCTCACTTGTGGGTTTCTCAAATTTGCATAACAAATCCCTATTTTTCTCCTATCGAAGGTAATTGTTAATCTTTCTATTTGTTTTAAATGTTATCTAGCCTCTAAAACTGAGTTAGTAGTCACTAAATCACGTGTTTTAAATAAAAGTAAAAAATTGGGTCGTTAGTGGTAGATTATGGGATTTTGAATAAAAACATGGTTTCGAACTGATTTTCAACTTATTTTAATATCATTAGAAGGTTTACAAATTTACTTTAAAGTTTCGTTAAGGAATGTATTTTTTTCATAATAGCCATTGTATGTCGAAAAATTTTGATATTATGAATTGAGAGATTTTGTGTAGTTTAAAGGTTGTGAATTAGTCCTAGATAAATATATAGAAGAATGAAATTCATTTTATGCAAAAAATATTAAGTGTTGACTAAGATACTCGAATTCTAAGTCTTCTTTGTTGATGGTTTCGGTTATAAGAGAACTTAGCTTAGGCTTATGTTTTTGATTGTTTGAGGTAAGCATTAGCTGATTGTTGGTTGTCTATTTGTATGGTTTGTCTTGTTGAAGCATTGGAATCAATAGGACCTTCAACGAGTAGAGACAAAGGCAAAGAAAAGCTTTTTGAGCTTTTGGCTTTTCAGGGAAAACATATTTGGTGAATGTTTGGAATCGTTGCTCATAGATGATTCATTGAGTAAATTGGAAATTTAGAGGTAGCCTAAACCCCTACTCTAAATTCTAAGTGTAAGTCTTCTTATACCAAGATTTATTCTGATATATGTATGTTTGTGCAAATGTGGAAATATGAATATATATATGATGCTATGACATATGTTATAAGCTTGTGATGACTGTTGTGTTCATGCCAAGTGACAGTGATTATATTGTGTTGATACTGTGAATGTGTACGGAAAATTGGTAAGTAATGTGTGATAAAATTGTGGATATTTTTGCCTTGTGAACTTATGAGACTGCTAGATATAGTTGGCATGCCATAGGATTGTGAGTACTTACCTTTGTGTTGTGATTTTAGGCATTGATGCTCAGGACAGTTTTGGAGAGATAAGAGAATGTGAGCTGAGCTCCATTCATCAAAATATGTTTGGTGTGTTGGAGAGTGTTAGCTACATGCTTCACTTTTGGAACATGTTCTATTAGTCATTTGGTATGTCAGAGATCTGTGTATCCTATAAGTTGGTATAATGCCCACTTTTATGTTTCATAACCTCAAGTGTCAAATTATCATTATTTATGATTGTTATGTAAAGTGATATATGCTTAATAGCTAATGTGATTACCATGAAAATCGACTAATATGTTATGCATGAGTAAATATAATTTGACACTAAGGTTGGGACTATTATAATTATGCCATTTAATTTTTCTTAATGCGTAATGACTTGTTTGTGTGGTAGTTATTTTGAAAATTCATTGAGCTTGTTAAGCTTACTCATTCCTTTTAAAACATTGCAGATAAGTAGTGCCAATGTGAGCGGTGTGGTCTTCGAGGGGTGATCCAAGTAAAAACTTTAGTAGCTATTTGTTGGTGTTTATTTGATTATTTTTGTTTTGGGAATAAAGGCAATGTTGTAGACTCTATGTTCTATGATTATTAAGTTGATTACATGTTTATTTTGCTTAGAACCTATATACTTAAAGTATGTTTTATCAGTTTCTTGCTTAGTCATTATTATGATGTTTTGTACTAATATTTTAGACTTTTTGGTGTCCATTTGATGAGGTGAATGATGCATGTAACACCCTATACCCTGCCTTATCGCCAAGCTTGAATACGAGATGCCACACCATCATATCATGTCATATACAAAAAGTAAAAGTTCATTCTAAACGGAACATCTTTTATTTTAGAATTCACATAGGTTTTAAGTCAATTATAATTGTTAGTTATCAATGTTACATGCAAGTCATACCATAAATAATCTTAAAAATGAGCGTTAACGTGCACAAGGTCCATTTAGCAAAATTCTCAAAATGTACCCTTAGGTTTCGATACTGACATTAGGGTATCAATATCTTCTCTGTGTTGTAACAATAACACTTGGAAAAATGATACCAAACTTACAATCTGTAACGCCCAAAAAATATAGGGTCTTTAATTTTTCATGTTTTGGTACAAGTTTCATGATTAGTGTAATGGCTAAGTGTGTGGCATGTTTAGGAGTGTTAGAGAAGTCGGGGTTCAAGTCCTAGCTATTGCAAAATTTTAAATCATAGCTCTTAAGAGAACCTGGACACTAGTACTTAGGCTTTATGAATAATTGCTTTTGATTGATGTGACAAAAAGCCTTGTGGCTTAGTGGTAAGTAGCATGTGGAGCAACTGAGAGGGCATGGATTCAAACCCCATAGCAAGCAAGGGATGATTATTTTGCTACTTGGGATGGCAAGAGTTTGAAGTGGGTTCAGACTCTATTGTGTGAGAGTTTGAACTGGTCTCGGGGTTTGTTATGGAGGATTTCAAGGAGGGATAAGGGGAGTGATTGAGGGAGATTTTCAATGAGTATGAAGTGTGACAAGAGTGTGGCCAAAATTAGGAATCTCTTTGGTACCTATTCGATTATAGGAAAGAGGGAGAGCTGAATTGGTCTCTTTTGGTGTTGTTTTTCTCTTTTTGTTTTCGACAATTGGTGTGGAAGTGGGTGCCGAATTCTCCATCTCCTACTTCGAGATTTTGTTCCTTTTGGCATTTAGTTTGGTATCTTTTCTCTAGTGTCAATTCTCTCTTCTTTTCTAAGTCTTTGATCGAATATTGCCCTTCACGAATACCCCAGTCTCCTTTCTTCCTGTTCACACTCTTCCTTGGCTAAACCCTGCTGCCGAACTTCACATCCCCTTCTACTTTTATTTCATTCTTGACCAAATACAGTTTCACTCCTCCCTCTCTATTTGGATTTTTTTTAGCTGAGTTCTCTCTTCATCAATTGGTTCATTCCTTTCTTTTGTTGCTTTCGATATACTTATTTTTCCATAGGCCGAATACCCTTTATCTTTGGGACTATCAATCTTCGGGTACTCAGCTATTTGGAGGTTGGTCGAATACTCTTTTGTTCTTCTATGGTTACACTATTTCAATTTTCATAGGAATCTCTGGCAATCGATAAGGATGAAGGCTATGTTTCCTTATGTTCATTTTAGCCGAATGCTTTCCCTTTTGTTTTTCGGGTATCAAATTATGATTTCTTCCTTATTTCTAGGGTGTCTTCAAGGAGCGGTGATGTACAAGTGGTTTTGAAGCAACCACAGCCTTTTCCTCAGGAAGTCAATTAAGGTAATATGCTACCTCATGATCTGGGGTTTAGTGGAATGTTGTCTTTGTATTTTTAGGATAGTGGTTGATACTATCTAACAAGAGCTGGTTGTAACTCAGATTTTCGTCAAGGCGTGTGATCAATTTTGGGTTAGCGATCTTAAAAGGATTAAGCCATCATCTTTCTATCAAGGTAAGATGGTGTATTTTTGGGCTAAATGTTATGATGTGGTTAACTCGAATTGTCAGTTAATTAACTAAAGGTCTTGCTGACTGTAGGTTCGGTCTACGTGCGATTCTTCATGCGTCTCGCTAAGCAGGTGTGTATTCACATCACTATATCACTTTGATTCGGCAAAAGTCGAAAAGCTGAAACTTCAACATTTGAGGACTTATGCGCATGCAAACGTTTGCATGGTAAACTAAGCCCACAAATAATGGGTGACAAACTGTAGTGACCGCCACAAGCGTTTTCGTGGACTTGGGCCTTTATGGGCCCCGTTGGGTCAAGATGGGCTCTATGGATCCAATGGACTCGTGGGCCCCACACAGGTAAAATTTGCAATAAGTGGCAAATGGTGGAGTGGGCTATGGTGATTGCATAGTCGTGACTGAATATGGGCTAAATGGGCCACACGAGCCTGTGGGCCCACTTGGGCCGAGTAATGGGCTTTAAGCCCATTTACACCATTTTGGCCATATTGGTTACCTGAGTCGTCGAGGCGACGATAGACATTCTGAGAGGTTGTTATCTGTACCGAGACCCCAAGATTATTGAAATGACCAAAATACCCCTGAAGGGGTAAAATTACTATTTTACCCCTAATAGATGGAAATGACCATTATACCCTAGAGGTAGGTTGATTGATGAGTGTATGACATATGTATGGCTATAATTGAGTATGAGACATTGCATACACGTAATATTTATGAGATGCCATTCTGTATTGGGGTTGGGATTCTGATCTGGAGGAAGTACTGTACTAGTGGCTTTGCTACGTTTTTACTGTTCTGGTGGCTTTGCTATGTATTCTGATATTAGTGGTTACACCACGTTTACTGTTATTAGTAGCTTTGCTATGTCACTGCTAGTAGCTTCACTACGATATTGGTGTGTTGGTTGGGTGGGTCGATTTAATCCCCACATGGTGTGTTGGTTGGTACGAGTGGTGTGTTGGTTGGATTGGGTGGGTTGCATACTTGCACTGTACTAATACTGTTTTGGGATTAGGCCCACATTGTATTGTTACTGAATAGGGCTCAGTCCCAGACCGTTACTGTAGTCACCATTTACCATTTACCTGATAGGGGATTACACACTGAGTTTTCCTAAACTCACCCTTTCTTTTAACTGTTCAAGTAATCCCCAGCCTTCGACAATTTGGAGCCATGAGGACTCGAAGGTAGCCACACGTTCGCAGATGATTTGATTATGACTCAATTTAATCAAAGATTTTATATTTGGGCTTTAATTATGTAATAAGGCCATTTGGGGAATTTTTAACTTTAAATTGGGCTTTCAATTTCGTATTTTAAATTGCTAGAGTAGGATCATCGAGTTTTCAAAATAATAACGATTTTAAAGAAAAACATGCATTCTTAATTTTAAGGTTTTCAACTAGAGAAGCTTTCGTGATTTTAATTGGATTAAGGAATCAGTGATAACAAACGTTTTGATAAGCTAATTTTAGTGGCAATAACATAATTTACTAAGTTTTCTCAAGTAATATAAACTAATAGGTTTTAACTTAAAAACAAATTTTCACCAACAAGTTTAAATTTTAGAGGGCATTTCGATGTGACACGTTAGATTCAGTCATAACGTCTGGGCCGGGTTTGGAGTGTTACATTTAGTGGTATCAGAGCTAGGTTTGTAAAACTCGACTGTGGAATGAGTTTTTAAAAATTTAAATTTTAAATGTTGTGATGGGAAATGTGGCACACCGAGTCTCCAGCACCAAATCCGTAAGTTTTCTGACACTGTTTATTGTTATAGACTGAAAAGTATTATTGATGGACTACTATAGATAGTAAGACTACACTGGAACTCTTTAGTTAGAGTAAACTGAGACTATAGGGACATAAACCTGTAGTAAGACTTTGTTCTGCGAAAATAAACCCTAATTACTTTTGTTTATAACGCATTGATTAATAATTACTGAAATTATAAACTGATTCATAAGACATTAAACAGATAAATCACAATTGAAATGAGCACAAGGGGTATTTGCGGAAGGGGTACACGTGGTCGTAGTAGAGGCTGAGGAAGTGTTAGAGCTGGGTTTTCGGCATCGGGTCACATGTCGGCTAGGGAGGCCCCAGCCTCACCAATAACTGAGATAGGGTTTCATGAAAGAGTAGTTAGGGATGATGCTTTATCTCAAGCAATGCTATGTGTTCTTGAAAGGGTTGCTAGAGCAAGTACTGGATCTGTAGGACGAGGGTCAATTTCTGAGCGACTTTGGTCTAATGGAGCAAAAATTTTTCGGGGTGTTTCTAGTGTAGCCCCAAATGTGGCAGAATATTGGTTGAAGGCTACTGAGCGGATAATGGATGACCTTGACTGTATTGTAGAGCAAAAATTAAAAGGATCAGTGTCTTTACTGCGAGATGAGGCTTACCAATAGTGGCTCACTGTGAGAAAAGGTACACATGCTGACCGTCTAACATGGGATTTCTTCAAAGCAACCTTTTCAGGGAAGTATGTGGGCGCAAGTTATGTAGACGCCCGAAGGAAGGAATTCCTGAACTTGACCCAGGGGAATAAGACTGTGGCAGAGTACGAGGCAGAGTTTCTGCGGTTGAGTCAGTATGCTCGCGGGATAGTCGCGACTGAGTATAAACACTGTGTGCGGTTCGAGGATGGCCTCCAGAATGAGCTACGTGTGCTGATAGCTATGCAGAGGGAGTGAGACTTTGCCGCCTTGGTTGATAAAGCAAAAATTGCTGAAGATGTGAAGCGATCTGAGCGCCAGAATCGCGAAAAAGATAGGGGCAGAAGTAAGAGGGATTTTGGACCCTTAGGTTCTTTTGGAAGGCCTATTAAGAGGGCCAGATTTGATGGGCTAGTTCGAGCGGTTCCTGTTATTACTGCAAGGCCGCAGCCTTGCGCTGATTGTGGAAGAGCTCACCAGGGTAAGTGTTGGAAACGAACTGGGGCATGTTTCCGGTGTGGGTCCATGGATCATCAGGTTAAAAACTATACTCAGAGGCCTGTTCAGATGCAAGCTGCAGGTCAGAGCTATGTTCAACCAGGGAGAGGTGGTCATCAGCCACTGAGAGGCTGTGGTCAGGCCAAAGGTGGAAATGGTTTGGGACGAGGTCGTGGACCTGCAGGTAGGGGTATTGATAGCACTGAGGTGAGGCAACCTGCATTGGTCTATACTGCTTGTAGTCGAGAGAAGGGTGATGCTCCAGACATCATAACGAGTACGTTCTTAATTTATAATGTACCATTCACTACTTTAATTGATATTGGGTCTACACACTCGTATTTTGCATGTACAGTGTCTGAGACGCTGGGTATTCAGTTTGAAAATACTGTTAGTGAAATGACTATGTTGAGTCCACTGGGACAGTCGGTTAGGGTGAATAAGTTATTCAGAGATGTGCCCTTAGAGGTCCAAGGGGTGGTCTTTCCAGCAGATTTGATGGAACTGTCGTTTGGGGAATTTGATATTATATTGGGTATTGATTGGCTAGTGAAACACCGTGTGAAATTGGATTGTGCTGCTAAGCGTATGGTGTTGATGTCTATGGAGGATGAGGAGGTGATTGTGATAGGGGAGCGAATAGACTATCTGTCTAACATGATTTCTGCGTTAAAGGCCGAGAAACTGGTTCGCAAGGGTTATGAGACCTTTCTAACTTTTGTTAGCATTTCTGATTCTAAAGGTCCTTCTGTTGGAGATGTCAAAATTGTTAAGGAGTTTTCGGATGTATTTCGTGAAGAGCTTCCTGGGTTGCTTCCAAAAGGTGAGGTCGAATTCGGCATTGACCTTCTACCTGGAATAGCTCTGGTGTCCATTGCCCCTTATAAGATGGCACCGAAGGAGTTGGTGGAGTTAAAGGCTCAAATTCAAGAACTACTGGACCGAGGATTCATTCGACCGAGTGTGTCCCCATGGGGAGACTGGTGTTGTTTGTGAAGAAGAAGGATGGATCCATGCGCATGTGCATCGATTATCGTCAACTGAACAAACTAGCTATCAAGAACAAGTATCCTTTATCGAGGATAGATGATCTGTTCGACCAGCTGTGAGGAGCTACAGTTTTCTCCAAGATAGACCTTCGGTCTGGGTATCATCAGCTACAGGTTAAAGAGGCTGATGTGTATAAGACTGCATTTAGAACTCGTTATGGTCACTACGAGTTTCTAATGATGCATTTTGGGTTGACAAATGCACCAGCAACTTTCATGGATTTGATGAACCGAGTATTCTAACCCTTTCTGGATAGGTTCATAGTTGTGTTTATAGACGACATCCTGGTGTATTAAAAAACCGAAGAGGATCATTATGCACATATTCGAATAGTCTTGCAAATTCTGAGGGAATAGTGGCTTTATGCAAAGTTCAGCAAGTGTGAGTTTTGGCTGCGAAAAGTGACATTTCTGGGTCACGTAGTGTCTGCTGAGGGGATTAGACTTGATCCTCAAAAAATTGAAGCCGTAGTGGATTGGAAACCATCAAAGATGGTATCAGTGATTCGAAGCTTTCTAGGTCTGGCAGGGTATTTCAGACGTTTTGTTGAGTGGTTTTCATTGATTGCTGCACCTCTGACCATAGTACTGCGTAAAGGGGTACCGTTCAATTAGACTGATAAACAGCAAGAGAGTTTTGAGAAACTGAAGGATGTTCTGACTACGGCACCTATTTTGATACAGCCAGAGTTTGGGAAGGAATTTACTATTTACAGCGATACGTCACACATTAGATTGGGTTGTGTGCTGATGCAGAAGGGAAAAGTAGTTGGATACGCATCTCGTCAACTTAAGCCTCACAACGTGAATTACCCTATGAACCACTTGGAGTTAGCTGCGGTGGTATTCGCACTGAAAATGTGGAGGCACTACTTATAGGGTGAGAAGTGGATTATCTACACAGATCACAAAAGCCTCAAGTACCTCCTTACTCAGAAGGAGTTGAACCTTAGGCAACGAAGATGGATAGAGTTGCTTAAAGATTATGATTTTTTGATTGAGTATCACCCTGGTAAGGCTAATGTGGTAGTTGACGCACTGAGCTGTAGGGTTATATCTGATTTGAGAGCAATGTTTGCTCGTCTCAACCTATTTGATGGTGGTAGCTTGTTGGCTGAGCTTCAAGTGAGACCGACCTGGACTGATCAAATTAAGGAGAAACAGTTGCTGGATGAGTCATTGGTTCCTCATTTCTGATTGGTTGAGAATGGTGAAACTGCAGATTTTGGGCTAAATAGCGAGGAAGTGCTATGTTTCTGTAGGAGAGTTTATATACTGAGGGATTCTGAGTTAAGGCAATCCATACTGCAAGAAGCACATAGTAGTCTGTATGCTATGCATCCTGGCGGGAATAAGTTATATCGGGATCTTCATGAGTTGTACTGGTGGCCAAGACTTAAGCGCGAGGTTACTGATGTAACACCCCTTACCCGTTACCGTCGCCGGAACAGGGTACGAGGTATTAGTAGAACATAATACATACCATTAAACAAAACCGAGATAGAAATATGTCATCCAATTTGATAGTGCATCGTTATAACATATGTTTTGAACAATATTAATCAACTTCTATGGCTTGTACAAAGTAGTTGGTTGAGTACTGTAACCAATATTTTAAACCTAGGCAATTATGACACGTAACAAAATAATTAAGCCTACTATACATGCCATAATTCAAAATATTTAGTTCGAATACCCTAAAGTATTGATAGTGCGGGCAGATCTTCACGATCCTTAATTCCTGAGCAAGTTGGAGGATACTACAAGACAAAAGAGAGAAAACAAAGTAAGCTTATAGCTTAGTAAGTAAGTATGTAAGTATGTAAATAATAATTAAAGAATTTAATATGTTTACACAACAACTCAAGTATATCTACTTTAATTTCAATATCCACTCCACTTTGATTAAGCTATCTTTCCTACGTTATGTTCACTAAATAAATCATAACTCGAGTTACAAAACTCGAAATTCAAATCCGTAAAATTTCCCTGAATCTAGACTCATAAATATTCTTGATAATTTTTTTCTAGAATTTTTGATTCATCTGATTAGTACAGTTTATTAGTTAAAATTTACCCTGTTACACAGCTCGACTAGTCTGACCTCTGTTCACTACGAATTGAATTTCTCTCAGTACACAATTCAAATAACCCTGAAATTTGTTTCATTTAAAACAAGACTCAACAAGGAATTTAGGTATGTAAACTATATTTCTTAATTTTCTTTGTACAATTTTTAATGATTTTTCAAAGTTGAAACAGGGGATCATGTATTCATCCTGAGCAAGTCACACACAATTGTAAATATCTCAAAATATAAAATTTCTTTGCTTGTTCTGTTTCTTTTATATGAAAGTAGACTCATTAAAATTTAATTGCACATCCTATTCAACCTCTAATTATGTTCCTCCTATTTTTGGTGATTTTTCAAAATCACGTCACCGCTATCGTCCAAAACAGTTTTAATGCTAATTTCACTCTTTCACACATTCTTTATGCTAACCTCATTTTATCTTACATATATAGATATACCACAAATCATTTTCACCACAATTCATTCATCACAAGTATAGGTCCATAACCACAACGTCACCACAAAACCATCCCGTTGAACAATTCGGATCAATCCTCGATATTTAATGGTTTTAGCACACAGCCCCACCATCATACTTTCATTTAGTTCGGCTCTCTTGTACACATGGTGAACACTTAATACCACTCATGCGACCTAGCCGATTTGTCTCGTAGCTCTCTTGTCTACATGGTGTCCTTCACTTGGAATCATGCATGCGACCTAGCTACATTTATCTCTTACGTAGCTCTCTTGTCTACATGGGATACATCCCGTATCACACATGTGACCTAGCTACATTTATCTCTTACGTAGGTCTCTTGTGTACATGGGATACATCCCGTATCACTCATGTGACCTAGCTACTACATGGTATTTCGTAGCTTTCTTGTACACATGATGTGCACTCAGCATTATACATGTGACCTAGCTACGCTCACTCTATTTTATTCGATCTCTCCGAATGTTCAACCCGGATCTCTCTCTATTATTTATTTCCATTCTTCCAATAGTCGATTTATATTTTAACATCAGCTAGTATATTTATATAATAGGCTAAAATATAAGAATGTAAATGAAAATAATGTAATGTTTACATACAAACTTACCTCGGTGCAAAATGTGGAAATTTTGCGATTTAGTCCAAAACTTTTTCCTTCCCTCGTTCGAGGTCAATTCCACGCCTTTCTTGATCTATAACAACACATTTAGCTCATTTAGCACTCATACTATTTATTTCAATCCAAAGATCACATTATGGAAAAATTACATTTTTGCCCCTAACTTTTACAAAATTACAATTTTTCCCCTAGGCTCGGAAATTTAATTTCAGCCCTTATTCTTATGTTTTATGACATGCTGAACATTTTTATCTTCTACGACCACATCAAATTCTCACTCTAACACATAGTTGTGAACAATAGGTATTTTTACCGATTATGCTGCTTTACTCGCTTTTCACTTAAAACCGAGTAGCACAAGTTGTCTAACATAATTTAAAACCTCATATTCTATCATAAAACATCAAAATACACAAATTTCACCTATGGGTATTTTTCCAAATATGAACCCTAGGTTGAATTATTGTTAGCATAAGCTTAATCAGACACTGGAATCCAAAAACGTAAAGAACATTAAAAACGGGGCTTGAAATCACTTACTATGGAGCTTGAAAGTTGAAGAAACCCTAGCTATGGAGAGAGGGAGAATTCGCAGCAATTAAGGAGGAGGATGATGACCAATTTTGTGTTATTTTTCCCATTTTATTTCATTTAATATCCAAATGACCAAAATGCCCTTCTTACTAAACTTTCAAAAATTCCTTCCATGTCCTAATTTTGTCCATGAACTTAAAATTGGTCAAATTGCTATTTAAGACCTCCTAATTAATATTTTAAAGCAATTTCATACCAAAAACTTCTAAAATGTAAATTTTGCAACTTATTCGATTTAATCCCTATTTTCAATTTAAGCACTTTAGGCATAGAATTTCATCACGAAATTTTCACACAATCATGCAATCATATCATAAACCCCAAAATAATTATAAAACAATTATTTTTATCTCAAATTTGTGGTCACGAAACCACTATTCCGATTAGGCCCTAATTCGGGTTGTCACAATTCTCCCCCCTTTAGAGATTTTCGTCCCCGAAAATCTTACCGGTAAAGAGGTTTGGGTACTGTTTCTTCATAGCTTCCTCAGGTTCCCACATAGCCTCTTCTATTCCATGTCTGTGCCACAATACTTTCACTAAGGCTATACTTTTATTTCTTAACTGTTTAATTGCTCGAGCCAAAATCTTTATTGGTTCCTCCTCATAGGTCATATCCGATCGAATCTCAATTTCTGTTGGGGAGATCACATGTGAAGGATCAGAACGATAACGTCGTAACATTGATACGTGAAACACGTTATGAATTCTCTCTAACTCTGCCGGTAAGGCCAACCAATATGCCACTGGTCTAATTCTCTCAGTAATCTCGTACGGCCCAATAAAACGCGGACTCAACTTGCCTTTTCGACTAAATCTCATAATCTTTTTCCATGGTGACACCTTCAAGAACACTTTATCACCCACCTGAAATTCAATCTCTTTTCTTTTCAAATCTGCATATGACTTTTGTCGATCTGAAGCAGCTTTCAAGCAATCCCGAATTACTTTTATTTTCTCTTCAGTTTCATTAACTAGATCAACTCCGTGAATCTGTTTCTCACTAAGTTCAGTCCAATATAAAGGAGTCCGACACTTACGACCATACAAGGCTTCAAATGCGGTGCCATTTGTATACTTGACTGATAACTGTTATTGTAGGCAAACTCAATTAAAGATAGATATTTCTCCCAACTACCTCCAAATTCTAAAACACAGCATCTAAGCATATCTTCGAGTACCTGGATTACTCTTTCCGATTGACCATCTGTTTGTGGATGAAACGCGGTACTAAAGTTCAATTTTGTACCCAAAGCTTCTTGTAACTTTTTCCAAAATCTCGAGGTAAATCTCGGATCTCTATCTGATATTATAGACATAGGTACCCCGTGCAACCTCACAATTTCAGCAATATATAATTCGGCTAATTTATCAAGTGAGTAATCGGTACGTACTGGTATAAAGTGGGCTGATTTTGTTAATCTATCAACCACTACCCAGACAGCATCCTTCTTTTTAGGAGTCAAAGGCAAACCGGTTACAAAATCCATGGTAATCTTGTCCCATTTCCACTCAGGCACCATTACACGTGAAGTAGTCCTCAAAGGCACTTGATGTTCAGCTTTTACTTGTTGACAGATCAAACACTTGGTTACAAATTTAGAAATGTCCCTTTTCATACCTGGCCACCAATACAACTTCTTTAAATCTTTATACATTTTTGTGCTACGGGGTGAACTGATAAACACCATTGTGTGCCTCATGTAATATTTTTTCAATCAATTTATTATTTTTCGGCACACATATTCTGTCTCGAAACATTAAATAATCGTCTGGTCCAACTCAAAAATCGAGTCGTAACTTTGATTCGCATTGAGTTCTTTTGGTCCGCAACTCATTATCATTCTTTTGAGCATCACAAATCAATCGGAGAAATAACGGTTTAGCTCTCATCTCTGCTAAGATTGACCCATCATCGACAATGCTAACCCCGTATTCATGGCTCTCAAAGTAAAAAGAAATTTTCGCTCAAGGCATCAAAGCAACTATATTTGCTTTTCCCGGATGATAATCAATCACTAGATCATAATCCTTTAATAATTCAAGCCATCTTCGCTTGTCGCAGATTCGGATCCTTTTGATTCATCAAATACTTCAAACTTTTGTGATCGGTAAAAATTCGGCATTTTTCACCAGTACAAATAATGTCGCCAAATCTTCAAAGCAAAGACAATAGCGGCCAATTCCAAATCATGTGTAGGATAATTCTTTTCATGCGGTTTTAACTGTCTCGAAGCATAAGCTACCACTTTACCCTCTTGCATCAACACACATCCAAGGCCTGTCAACGATGCATCACTATAAATTACGAACTCTTTTCCTGGCTCGGGCTTTACTAAAATTGGTGCTTCAGTCAATCGTGCTTTCCACTTTTCAAAACTCACGACATTTATCACCCATTCAAACTTAACATTCTTTTGCAGCAACTTAGTCATAGGAGAGGCAATCATCGAAAATCCCTCAACAAAACGTCTATAATATCCGGCTAAGCCTAAAAAGCTTCTAACCTCAAATACATTCTTTGGCGGTTTCCAATCAACGATCGCAGAAATCTTGCTTGGATCCACCCGAATACCATCACCTGAGACTATATGTCCCAAAAATCGACTTCACGGCCGAACTCACTTTTACCGAACTTGGCAAACAATTTCTTTTCTCTCAAGATCTGCAATATGGTTCTCAAGTGTTCGGCATGTTCAAACTCATCCCGAGAATAAATTAGAATGTCATCTATGAACACTACTACAAACTTATCCAAATATGGCGAAAGATCCGATTCATTAAGTCCATAAATATAGCTGGAGCATTTGTTAAGCCGAAAGGCATTACAAGAAACTCATAATGTCCATACCTTGTCCTAAAGGCGGTTTCTGCACATCCGACTCCTTAACTCTCAACCGGTAGTAACCGGACCTTAAATCAATCTTTGAAAACATCAGAGCCCCTTTTAACGATCGAATAAATCATCAATCCTCGGCAATGGGTACTTGTTCTTTATAGTCACCTTATTGAGTGACGATAATCAATGCAAAGTCTCATTGAACCATCCTTCTTCTTTACTGAATAATACAGAGCACCCCAGGGAGAGAAACTCGGTCTCACAAATCCCTTATCTGTTAATTCCTGCAAATCGAGCCTTCAATTCTTTTAATTTAGTCGAGCCATTCTATATGGAGCAATCGAGATCGGTGCGCAGATCTTGGCAACAAATCAATGGCAAACTCTATCTCTCTCGTTCGAGGCAACCTGGCAATTCCTCCGAAATACATCCGAAACTCATAAACTATCGATGATCGATTCAAACTTCATTGAGGCAACTCAAAGATTCATTACATAAGCGGATAAGCTTCACACCCTTTCCTCATGTATTTACATGGGTGCAGACATGTGCGAAATCACCATAGGCAATTTATTTGATTAAATGCTGTTTCAACCTACAAATTTCTCCATTTTCACATTTCAACTCTAGTGTCTTTTGTTTACAATCTACCTTAGCATCATACAATGTCAACTAGTCTATTCCCAAGATAACGTCATACTCATCAAATGGTAACAGCATCAAATTGGCCGGAAAACAGTGACCTTGAATCATTAATGGGCAATTCTTGCAAACCTTGTCAACTAGCACATATTGGCCTAAGGGGTTCGACACTTTAATCGTAAACTTAGTAAACTCAACAGGCAACTTTTTATTAGATACTAAATTCATGCAAATATAGGAATGAGTGGACCCGGGATCAATCAATGCAATAACAATAGTATCGTAGGAGAAAAATGTACCAGTAATGACATCGGGAGATGATGCATCTTCTCGGGCACGTATAGCATAAGCTCTAGCAGGTGCTCTAGCTTCTGATCTTGCCACTGAGTCTTTCATCGCAGCTTTACTGCTAGTCCCACCTCTAGTATTTCTCGGTGGTCTACCTCTACTAGCGGTGGTATTCTGCCTAGCACTCAAATCTTTCTTCTTTAACTTTCTCCTGGACAATCTCTAATAAAATGCTCGCGAGAACCGCTTTGAAACAAGCTTGCTCGGTTCCCCAACACTCACCATAGTGTTGCTCGCCACATTGCCGACACTCGGGCTTTCTAGGTCGCACATTACCCACACTTGCCACCAAGTAGCTTGAGCTTTAGACCCCAGAATACGCTCTACCACGATCTCTGTGTGACTCCCCAATTGAAACTGTCATTCGAGGGTTTGCCTCTTTGGACCTCTTTGATTGAGATTGAAATGGCTTGCTTATCGGCCTTTTCTCGGCATCTCGAGCCTCAATAGCAGACTTTTCTTTTTCTTTGTTCAATTCTTCACTTTAAGAGCTCGATCAACCAATACAACAAATTCTTTCAATTCAAAAATTCCTACAAGCACTTTAATGTCCTCATTCAGCCCATCTTCAAACCTTCTCACATAATGGCCTAGGTTGACACACATTCCCGGCATACTTGCTAAGTCTCACAAATTCGCGTTCATATTCTCGCCACGGACATCTTGCCTTGCTTCAATTCAAGGAACTCCTTCCGTTTTGATCCATAAATCGTTGACTTATGTATTTCTTTCTAAATTCTTCCCGAAGAAATCCCAAGTAACTTTTTCTTTTGGCACCACCGATACCAAAGTCTTCCACCAATGGTAGGTCAATCTCTCAAAAGTGATACAAACACACTTTAAGCATTCCTCGGGTGTACATGAGAGCTCATCAAATACACGGGTAGAATTTTCAAGCCAGAATTCCGCTTTCTCAGGATCATCATCGATCTTTGCTCTAAACTCTTCGGCCCCTTATTTTCGAATCTTGTGAACTGGAGGCTTGTTCATCCTTACCAAATTTATGTCTTGAGCAGCTCACAGAATCATCCGAGGTATAGGAGGGGGTGGAGGAGGTTGAGTATTTGGATTTGCTCGAATAAATTCAGTATACCAATTGTTCATCCTTTGGAGAAAGGCATCCCGAGCCTCATCTCCCCTGTCTCAATGTCTCTGGTCTACTTTCCACAGTGCGGTCCCTTGTGCGGGGCGGCGCATTACTAGCAAAGATCATCACCGCGCGCCTCCTTCAGGATCCATTACTATATTAAAACAAAACACGCTTTAGAATAGTCGAGTCACCACACTATCACAATATTTTTATGGCATGTATAGCTAGACTTTTACACACACTTTATTAGTCCGAGAACCGACTAAACCATAGCTCTGATACTACTAAATGTAACACCCCTTACCCGTTACCATCGCCGGAACAGGGTACGAGGTATTAGTAGAACATAATAATACCATTAAACAAAACCGAGATAGAAATATGTCATCCAATTTGATAGTGCATCGTTATAACATATGTTTTGAACAATATTAATCAACTTCTATGACTTGTACAAAGTAGTTGGTTGAGTACTGTAACCAATATTTTAAACCTAGGCAATTATGACACGTAACAAAATAATTAAGCCTACTATACATGCCATAATTCAAAATATTTAGTTCGAATACCCTAAAGTATTGATAGTGCGGGCAGATCTTCACGATCCTTAACTCCTGAGCAAGTTGGAGGATACTACAAGACAAAAGAGAGAAAACAAAGTAAGCTTATAGCTTAGTAAGTAAGTATGTAAATAATAATTAAAGAATTTAATATGTTTACACAATAACTCAAGTATATCTACTTTAATTTCAATATCCACTCCACTTTGATTAAGCTGTCTTTCCTGCGTTATGTTCACTAAATAAATCATAACTCGAGTTACAAAACTCAAAATTTAAATCCGTAAAATTTCCCTGAATCTAAACTCATAAATATTCTTTCTAATTTTTTTCTAGAATTTTTGATTCAGCCGATTAGTACAGTTTATTAGTTAAAGTTTCCCCTGTTACACAGCTCGACTAGTCTGACCTCTGTTCACTACGAATTGAATTTCTCTCAGTACACAATTCAAATAACCCTGAAATTTGTTTCATTTAAAACTAGACTCAATAAGGAATTTAGGTATGTAAACTATATTTCTTAATTTGCTTTGTACAATTTTTAATGATTTTTCAAAGTTGAAACAGGGGATCACGTATTCATCCTGAGCAAGTAGACTCATTAAAATATAAAATTCCTTTGCTTGTTCTGTTTCTTTTATATGAAAGTAGACTCATTAAAATTTAATTGCACATCTCATTCAACCTCTAATTATGTTCCTCCTATTTTTGGTGATTTTTCAAAATCACGCCATCATACACTGGTCCAAAATAGCAGTTTTAATGCTAATTTCACTCTTTCACACATTCTTTATGCTAACCTCATTTTATCTTACATATATAGATATACCACAAATCATTTTCACCACAATTCATTCATCACAAGTATAGGTCCATAACCACAAAGTCACCACAAAACCATCCCGTTTAACAATTCGGATCAATCCTCGATATTTAATGGTTTTAGCACACAGCCCCACCATCATACTTCATTTAGTTCGGCTCTCTTGTACACATGGTGAACACTTAATACCACTCATGCGACCTAGCCGATTTGTCTCGTAGCTCTATTGTCTACATGGGTCCTTCACTTGGAATCACGCATGCGACCTAGCTACATTTATCTCTTACGTAGCTCTCTTGTCTACATGGGATACATCCCGTATCACACATGTGACCTAGCTACATTTATCTCTTACGTAGCTCTCTTGTCTACATGGGATACATCCCGTATCACTCATGTGACCTAGCTACTACATGGTATTTCGTAGCTTTCTTGTACACATGATGTGCACTCAGCATCATACATGTGACCTAGCTACGCTCCCTCTATTTTATTCGATCTCTCCGAATGTTCAACCGGGATCTCTCTCTATTATTTATTTCTATTCTTCCAATAGTCGATTTATATTTTAACATCAGCTAGTATATTTATATAATAGGCTAAAATATAAGAATGTAAATGAAAATAATGTAATGTTTACATACAAACTTACCTCGGTGCAAAATGTGGAAATTTTGCGATTTAGTCCAAAACTTTTTCCTTCCCTCGTTCGAGGTCAATTCCACGCCTTTCTTGATCTATAACAACACATTTAGCTCATTTAGCACTCATACTATTTATTTCAATCCAAAGATCACATTATGGAAAAATTACATTTTTGCCCCCTAACTTTTACAAAATTACAATTTTGCCCCTAGGCTCGGAAATTTAATTTCAGCCCTTATTCTTATGTTTTATGACATGCTAAACATTTTTATCTTCTACAACCACATCAAATTCTCACTCTAACACATAGTTGTGAACAATAGGTATTTTTACCGATTATGTCGTTTTACTCGTTTTCACTTAAAACCGAGTAGCACAAGTTGTCTAACATAATTTAAAACCTCATATTCTATCATAAAACATCAAAATACACAAATTTCACCTATGAGTATTTTTCCAAATATGAACCCTAGGTTGAATTATTGTTAGCATAAGCTTAATCGGGCTACCGGGAATCCAAAAACGTAAAGAACATTAAAAACGGGGCTTGAAATCACTTACTATGGAGCTTGAAAGTTGAAGAAACCCTAGCTATGGAGAGAGGGAGAATTCGGCAGCAACTAAGGAGGATGATGACCAATTTTGTGTTATTTTTCCCATTTTATTTCATTTAATATCCAAATGACCAAAATGCCCCTCCTTACTAAACTTTCAAAAATTCCTTCCATGTCATAATTTTTTCCATGAACTTAAAATTGGTCAAATTGCTATTTAAGACCTCCTAATTAATATTTTAAAGCAATTTCATACTACAAACTTCTAAAATGTAAATTTTGCAACTTATTCGATTTAATCCCTATTTTCAATTTAAGCACTTTAGGCATAGAATTTCATCACGAAATTTTCACACAATCATGCAATCATATCATAAACCCCAAAATAATTATAAAAAATTATTTTTATCTCGGATTTGTGGTCACGAAACCACTATTCCGATTAGGCCCTAATTCGGGTTGTCACAACTGATTTCGTGGGTAACTGCTTGACATGCCAGCAAGTTAAGGCTGAGCATCAACTGCCTTCCGGGTTACTGCAGCTAGTAAAGATTCCACTCTGGAAATGGGAGAGGGTAACCATGGATTTTGTGAGTGGGCTTCCCATGATGCCTACTAAGAAGAATTCAGTATGGGTGATTGTAGACCAATTGACTAAATCTACCCATTTTATACCAGTCCACACTTATTATTCGTTGCAAAAGTTGGCTAAGTTGTATGCGTCTGAGATTGTAAGACTGCATGGTGTACAGGTTTCTATCATATCTGACAGAGATCCTAAATTGAACTCTCAATTCTAGAAGAAGTTACACGAGGCTTTGGGTACAAGGTTGGACTTCAATACTACGTTTCACCCTCAGACAGATGGTCAGTCAGAGAGGGTGATCCAGATACTGGAGGACATGTTAGGATATTGCATTTTGGATTTTCGAGGCAGCTGGGAGGACTACTTACCGTTAGTAGAGTTTGCATATAACAACATCTATCAGTCTAGTATTTAGATGGCACTGTACGAGGCGTTATATGGTCGTAGGTGTCGTATGCCTATGTGTTGGACTGAGCTAGGTGAGCGGCAAGTTCTAGGGCTAGAGTTGGCTTTTGATACCGAAGAGAAGGTGAAGTTGATTTGTAGTCGGATAAAAGAAGCATCTTATAGGCAGAAGTCTTATGCAGACTTAAAGCGTAAAGAGATCAAATACTCTATGGGGGATTATGACTTTCTGAAGATCTCACCGTGGAATAAAATTTTGAGGTTTGGGCGGAAGGGCAAGCTTAGCCCTAGGTTTATTGGACCTTACCAAATACTTAAGCATGTGGGACCGGTCGCCTATCAACTCGAGTTACCTCCTGAATTAGACAAAATTCATGATGTGTTCCACGTCTCCATGTTGAGGCGATACTGTGTTGATCCCTCTCACATAGTTCCTGTTGAGAAAATTGAGATTGGACTTAATCTAACTATCAAGGAAGAACCGATGTAGATACTGGATCGTGACGTTAAGGTATTAAGGAGGAAATCTGTGCCATAGGTCAAAGTGCTATGGCGTAATCACAGTTCAGAGGAAGCTACGTGGGAGCCAGAAGAGGCGATGCGACAACAATACCCTCATCTCTTCTGATCAGGTAAATTTCGAGGTCAAAATTTCTTTAAGGGGGTAGAGTTGTAATGCCCCAAAAATATAGGATCTTTAATTTTTCATGTTTTGGTACAAGTTGCATGATTGGTGTAATGGCTAAGTGTGTGGTGTGTTTAAGAGTGTAAGAGAAGTCGAGGTTTAAGTCTTGGCTATTGCAAAATTTTAAATCTTAGCTCTTAAGAGAACCTAGACACTGGCACTTACGCTTTATGAATAATTGTGTTAGATTGATGTCACAAAAAGCCTTGTGGCTTAGTGGCAAGTAGCGTGTGGAGCAACTGAGAGGGGTTGGATTTGAACCCTATGGTAGGCAAGGGATGATTATTTTGCTACTTGGTACGACAAGAGTTTGAAGTGGATTCAGACTCTGTTGTGTGAGAGTTTGAACTGGTCTTGGGGTTTGTTATGGAGGATTTCAAGGAGGAATAAGAGGAGTGATTGAGGGAGATTTTTAAGGAGTTTAAAGTGTGAGAGGAGTATGGCTGAAATTAGGAGTCTCTTTGGTACCTATTCGGTTATAGGCAAAGGGGAGAGCCGAAATGGTCTCTTTTGGTGTTGTTTTTCTCTTTTTGTTTTCGGCAATTGGTGTGGAAGTGGGTGTCGAATTCTCCCTCTCCTATTTCAGGATTTTGTTCCTTTCGGCATTTAGTTTGGAATATTTTCTCTAGTGCTGATTCCCTCTTCTTTTTTAAGTCTTTGACCGAATACTGCCATTCACGAATACCCCATTCTCCTTTCCTCCTGTCCACACTCTTCCTTGGCTAAACCCTGTGTCGAACTTAACATCCCCTTCTACTTTTATTTCATTCTTGACCAAATACAGTTTCACTCCTCCCTTTCTATTTGGATTTTTGTTAGCCGAATTCTCTCTTCTTCTAATTGCTTCATTCCTTTCTTTAGTTGCTTTCGATATACTTATTTTTCCATAGGCTGAATACCCTTTATCTTTGGGACTAACCATCTTCGGGTACCCAGCTATTTGGACGTTGGTCGAATACTCTTTTGTTCTTCTATGGTTAAGCTATTTCAGTTTTAATAGGAATCTCTCACAATCGATAAGGATCAAGGCTATACTTCCTTATGTTCATTTTAGCCGAATGCTTTCCCTTTTGTTCTTCGGGTATCAATTTATGATTTCTTCCTTATTTTTAGGGTGTCTTCAAGGAGCGGTGATGTACAAGTGGTTTTGAAGCAACCAAAGCCTTTTCCTCAGGAAGTCAATTAAGGTAATATGCTACCTCATGATCTGGGTTTCAGTGGAATGTTGACTTTGTATTATTGGGATAGTGGTTGATACTATCTAACGAGATCTGGTTGTAACACAGATTTTCGTCAAGGTGTGTGATCAATTTTGGGTTAGCGATCTTAAAAGGACTAAGCCACCATCTTTCTATCAAGGTAAAATGGTCTATTTTTGGGCTAAATATTATGATGTGGTTAACTCAAATCGTTAGTTAATTGACTAAAGGTCTTGCTGAGTGTAGGTTCGGTCTACTTGGGATTTTTCGTGCATCTCGCTAAGCAGGTGTGTATTCACACCACTATATCACTGTGATTCAGCAAAAGTCGAAAAGCCGAAACTTCGGCATTTGAGGCCTTATGAGAGTGCGAACGTTCGCATGGTAAACTGAGGCCACAAATAATGGGCGACAAACTGTAGAGACCGCCACGAGCGATTTCGTGGACTTGAGCCTTTATGGGCCCCGTTGAGTCAAGATAGGCGATGGCGGACTGGGCTATGGTGATCGCATAGTCGTGACTGGATATGGGCTAAATGGGCCACACGTGCGTGTGGGACCACTTGGGCCGAGTAATAGGCTTTGGGCCTATTTACACCGTTTTGGCCATATTGGTTACATGAGTCATCGAGGTGACAATAGACCTTTCGAGAGGTCGTTATCTATACCGAGACCTCAAGATTAGTGAAATGTCCAAAATACCCCAGGAGGGATAAAATTACTATTTTACCCCTAATGGATGGAAATGACCATTATACCCTAGAGGTAGGTTGATTGATGAGTGTATGACATATGTATGACTATAATTGAGTATGAGACATTGCATACACGTAATATTTATGACATGCCACTCTGCATTGGGATTGGGATTCTGATCTGGAGGAAGTACTGTACTAGTGGCTTTGCCACGTTTTTACTGTTTTGGTGGCTTTGCCATGTATTCTGATATTAGTGGTTACGCCACGTTTACTGTTATTAGTAGTTTTGCTACATCACTGTTAGCAGCTTCACTGCGATATTGGTGTGTTGGTTGGATGGGTCAGTTTAATCCCCACATGGTGTGTTGGTTGGTACGGGTGGTGTTTTGGTTGGATTGGGTGGGTTGTATACTTGCAGTGTACTAATACTACTTTGGGCTTAGGCCCACACTGTCACTGTATAGGGCTAAGGCCCAAAATGTACTGTTACTGAATAGGGCTAAGGCCCTAACCGTTACTGTATGCACTATTTTCCATTTGACTGATAGGGGATTACACACTGGGTTTTCGTAAACTCACCCTTTCTTTTAACTGTGCAAGTAATCCCCAACCTTAGACGATTTGGAGCCGCGAGGACTTGAAGGTAGCCATACGTTTGCAAATGATTTGATTATGACTCAATTTAATCAAAGATTTTATATTTGGGCTTTAATTATGTAATAAGGCCATTTGGGGAATTTTTAACTTTAAATTGGGCTTTTGATTTTGTATTTTAAACTGCTAGAGTAGGATCATCGAGTTTTCAAAATAATAACGATTTTAAAGAAAAACATGCATTCTTAACTTTAAGGTTTTCAACTAGAGAAGCTTTCGCGATTTTAATTGGATTAAGGAATCAGTGATAAAAAACGTTTTGATAGGCTAATTTCAGTGGTAATAATGGAATTTACCAAGTTTTCTCAAGCAATATAAACTAATGGGTTTTAACTTAAAAATAGTTTTTCACCAACAAGTTTAAATTTTAGAAGGCACTTCGATGTGACACGTCAGATTCAGTCGTAATGTCTGGGCCGGGTTTGGAGTGTTACACATTCTGTTTCTTAGTTAGATCCTAAAGTCTCGAAAATTATCTATACTTGTCATGAAATATCGGTACTTTAACCCCAAGTATCGATACTCGAGCAAATGTATCGATACCAAATCTCTATTCTGACTCCCTGCACAATTTAAAACACAAAGATATCGATTTTAAATCCTGAATATAGATACCTCTGCCCCTTGACATAAAAATGCACCACACAAATGCAATTAACTTATTCCAAAATAGATTTTAAGCATCATGCATCACTTACGTCAATAAATAATCATCCAATGAATAAATTTAATACTTCAAATCATCATAACGTGACCAAGCAAGATACATCAAACCAATATTAAAGTTCATGAACATAAGCAAACACATAAACTCACAAACTTCCAAAACTTGTAACGCCCTAAATTTTGGCCTAGAAGTATTGGGCCTTGAGTATGGGTTCGTAAGGGGGGTCGTATATAAGTATTTAATTATGCAAGGAAAAGACACAATTAAATGTCTACTTTGGTGGTTAATGGCTCTGAGAAGTGTTGGAAAAGTCTTGGGCTCAAACCAGGGCTTTAGCAAAAATTTTGGTTTTAAGTGAATAAAACCCTATATGCTTGGATGAAGGCCTTTTAAATTATTGTGTTAAATAAATCACATAAGGAAGCATGCGGTCTAGTGGTTGTGGCGTCATTAAGGTTGCAAGGGAGCCTGGGTTCAAGTCTTGGCTCTTACAATTCATTTTGGTTTTTTTCTTAAGTGAATCTGGACGTTGGCACATATGTCCTAAAGTTAATTATGGATGTTTTTATCACAAAAGGAGCTTGTGGTGGAGTGGCAAGGTGGCGTGTTGTGTAACTGTGAGGTCTGAGGTTCAAGTCTTGGGATGCGCAATGAAGTATTTATTTTGTTGTTTGAGTTGTGTAGGAGGTGGAGTTGGATTGGAACTCTGTGGTTGAAGTGTTCACAAGAATGAGTATTATCTTAATGGTTGGTAATCATGGACTTCGGCGCCTTCTCATAAACAGGCGTGTATTCACGCCCTTCTTTGTTGGAAGTCGACAAAAGTCGAAAAGCCAAAACTTTGGCATATGAGGCCTTACGAGCGTGCGATCGTTCGTGTGGTAAACTGAAGCCACGAATATGGGCATTAGACTATAGCGGCCACCACGAGCGCTCTCGTGGTCTTGGGCTGTTTTTGGCCGTGTGGGCCTAGCGGGCTTGTGGGCCCACATGGATCAAATGTATGTGATGTGATAAGTGTTGTTTGGACTATGACGTTCGCATAACTGTGGCTATTTTGGGGCTAAATGGGCCATAGAGTGTGTGGGCCCACTTGGGCCGAGTATGAGTCTTAGGCCCATTAACACCGTTAGGTCTGTTTAGGTTACTTAAGTCACTTGAGGCGACAGTAGACCTTCTGTTAGGTCATTAAGACTCTTAATTTGTTAAATTACCAAAATACCCCTAGTTTGTAAAATGACCGTAATACCCCTATAGGATAAAATGTCTGTTATGCTCTTATATTATGTATGACTGGTTTGCTATATGATTTATATATGACTATGATTGAGCATGATATTCTTCATTCACATATGATGTAATGACATAACATTTTGCATGGGTATGGGTTATTATTGATGGAGGAAGTGTACGGCTTGTAGCTGTTCTGAACAAGGCTTTCAGCTTTTCTACGATACTTATGGCTTATAGTCGTTCTGTTAACTTGCAGCGTTGCTGCAATATTCACGGCCTTTAGCCATTCTATCTATGATGTTGAGTCGTTCTGTTATCTTAGTGCTGCAATCGGTGCTAAGCTTGGTGTGTTGGCTGGGTGGGTCAATTTTATCACCACATGGTGTGTTGGTTGGTACAGGTGGTGTGTTGGTTGGACTGGGCTGGATATCTATCTGCATATCTGCATCTGATACTGATTCTGTACTGGGCTTAGGCGTACCTGATTCTATTAATGGGCGAGGCCCAAATGTCATTAATTCTGAGAATTGGCTAGGCCCAATTGATTCTTATGAGGGCTGAGACCTTAATGAAATTGTATTGGGCTTAGGCCCACACTAACATATTGTTTTGTTACTGTAATGGGCTCTGGCCCAGACTGATTCTGAATTCTATCGGTTTACTAACTGTTTTAGTTTAGGAGGGGATTACACACTGAGTTTTCATAAACTCACCCCGTTTATTAACTGTGCAGGTAATCCCCAGCGATAAGTGGATCGGTACTACGAGGGACTCGAAGATGGCCACACACACTGCTTATGTTTTCAGATTTATTTATTTACTGTTGAGTATTTTTAATTTTCTAATAAGGCCTCTCTTAATTTCTGGTTTTTATTTTAAACTTTGGGACTTTATTTACTATGTTTTATCTTTTAGAAGTAGATCGCAGTTTTCCAAAACAATAACTATTTTCAAAACACTACGTTTTTGCAACTTAACTTTTATACATCATGTTTTTGCAAATCGATAATTTTAAATTAAGCTTCCTCAAGCAAATATGGTTTTAAAGGTAATAATGTTTTACAAGAGAATGACTTTTAATAGGCCAACGTAAACTGAGGTTTTCACAAGTTTTAAAATGGCCAGAGGTTTTAAATAGTAAGAAAAGTTTTCAAGGAAAATAGGGTTTTCGAAAAGCACTCAGATGTGACACACCAAATTCGGCCGTAACGTCTAGGCTAGGTTTGGAGTGTTACATTTAGTGGTATCCGAGCTAAGTTGCAAAACTCGGCTGTGTAATGGGTTTTCAAAATTTTGTATTTTATGAGGTTGTTTTCAAATATGTAAATTTTTTTGAGGTATGGTTCTGGAAAGTGTGGCACACCGATTCTCTGGCCCTGAATTCGTAAGTTTTTGAAACTGTTGTTTGTTTTCATTGGAAAGCAGTAGATAGAAACACTGTGATTTCTTAAATGCTAGACTGTATTGCTACACGTAAAGCTAGAGTTTGTATTTTTCTGTGTATGTTCTAGAAATGGCATGCATGTGATATCTATCCGCTCCGGTGGATAGATGGTTTGATGTGTGCTTCTATTGTTAAGATCAGAGTGCGCAGCGAGAGCGTAGTGTTGTAGGCTAGGTTGAGTGACTATTCTGATAGTTGGAAATTTCGAGGACGAAATTTCTTTAAAGGGGTAGAATTGTAATGCCCCGAATTTGGGCCTAGAAGTATTGGGCTTTGAGTATGGGTCTGTAAGGGGGATCGTATATAAGTATTTAATTGTGCAAGGAAAAACACAATTAAATGTCTACTTTGGTGGTTAATGGCCCTGAGAAGTGTTGGAAAAGTCCTAGGTTCAAACCTAGGCTTTAGAAAAAAAAATGGTTTTATGTGAATAAAACCCTGGATGCTTGGATGAAGGCCTTTTAAATTATTATGTTAAATAAATGACACAAGGAAGCATGTGGTCTAGTGGTTATGGCGTCCTTAAGGTTGTACGGGAGCCTGGGTTCAAGTCTTGGCTCTTACAGTTCATTTTGGTTTTTCTCTTAAGTGAATCTGGACGCTGGCACATATGTCTTAAAGTTAATTATGGACGTTTTTATCACAAAAAGAGCTTGTGGTAGAGTGGCAAGGTGGTGTGTTGTGTAACTGTGAGGTCTGAGGTTCAAGTCTTAGGATGCGCAATAGAGTATTTATTTTGTTGTTTGAGCTGTGTAGGAGGTGGAGTTGGACTGAAACTCTGTGGTTGAAGTGGTCATAAGAATGAGTATTATCTTAATGGTTGAAAGTAATCCCACATCAGAAAGCTAATATGAGAATTGGTGTGAAGCTGGCTTTAAATAGAGCAAACCAGATGAGTTGGTGAGGGGGAAAGTGATTAAGACTCAATGCAGGATTGTGCCAAGGTTGGTAATCATGGACTTCGGCGCGTTCTCATAAACAGGTGTGTATTCGCGCCCTTCTTTGTTGGAAGTCGGTAAAAGTCAAAAAGTCGAAACTTTGGCATTTGATGCCTCATGAGCATGCGATCGCTCGTATGGTAAACCGAGCCCACGAATATGGGCGTTAGGCTGTAGAGGCCACCACGAGCGCTCTCATGGTCTTAGGCTATTCTGGGCCCCGTTAGGCCAAAATGGGCCTGTGGGCCTAGCGGGCTTGTGGGCCCACACGGATAAAATGTATGTGATGCGGTAAGTGTTGTTTGGACTGTAATGTTCGCATAGCTGTGGCTATTTTGGGGCTAAATGGGCCACACGAGTGTGTGGGCCCACTTGGGCCGAGTATGGGTCGTAGGCCCATTAACACCGTTAGGTCTGTTTAGGTTACTTCAGTCGCTCGAGGCGACGGTGGACCTTCTGTTAGGTCATTATGACCACCAGTTTGTAAAATGACCGTAATATCCCTATAGAATAAAATGTCTGTTATGCTCTTATATTATGTATGATTGGTTTGCTATATGATTTATATATGACTATGATTGAGCATGACATTTTTGCATTCACATTTGATGTTATGACATGACATTCTGCATGGGGATGGGTTATTATTGACGGAGGAAGTGTACGGCTTGTAGCCGTTCTGAACAAGGCTTTTAGCCTTTCTGCGATACTTAGGGCTTATAGCCATTCTGTTAACTGGCAGCGTTGCTGCAATATTTACGGCCTTTAGCCGTTCTGCCTACGATGTTGAGTCGTTCTATTATCTTAGTGCTGCAATTGGTGCTAAGCTTGGTGTGTTGGCTGGGTGGTTCAATTTTATCCCCATATGGTATGTTGGTTGGTACGGGTGGTGTGTTGGTTGGACTGGGCTGGGTATCTATCTACATATCTGTATCTGAACTGATTCTCTACTACGCTTAGGCCCACCTGATTCTGTTAATGGGCTAGGCCCAACTGTCACTGATTCTGAGAATGGGCTAGGCCCAATTGATTCTGATGAGGGCTGAGACCCTAGTGAAATTGTGCTGGGCTTAGGCCCACACTCACACATTGTTTTGTTACTGTAATGGGCTCCAACCTAGACTGATTCTGAATTCTATCGATTTACTAACTGTTTTAGTTTAGGAGGGGATTACACACTGAGTTTTCATAAACTCACCCTTTTTATTAACTGTGCAGGTAATCCCTAACGATAGGTGGATCGGTGCTGTGAAGGACTTGGAGATGGCCACACACACTGCTTACGTTTTCTGATTTGTTTATTTACTGTTGAGTATTTTTAATTTTGTAATATGGCCTCTCTTAATTTCTGGTTTTTATTTTAAACTTTGGGACTTTATTTACTATGTTTTATATTTTAGAAGTAGATCGCGGTTTTCCAAAACAATGACTGTTTTCAAAACACTATGTTTTCGGAACTTAACTTTTAAACATCATGTTTTTGTAAATCGATAATTTTAAATTAAGCTTCTACAAGCAAATAAAGTTTTAAAGGTAATAATCTTTTACAAGAGAATGACTTTTAATAGACCAACGTAAACTGAGGTTTTCACAAGTTTTAAAATGGCCAGAGGTTTTAAATAGTAAGAAGGGTTTTCAAGGAAAATAGGGTTTTCGAAAAACACTCAGATGTGACACATTAGATTTGGCCGTAATGTCTAGGTTGGGTTTGGGGTGTTACAAAACTGAAATAAAACAAAGTTGGTAAACAATCCAAACGTACCATGGCACTAAAAAGGTTTACTACATCGCCTTATTTCCCAATACAAAAATAACTAAAAAAATAACTAAAAGAACACCTACGAGAATAAATGAGTCTTCCTTGGATCATTCCCTAGGACAACCACACCTCCCACATCAAACCATTACTAATATGTAATTGTTCAAAAGAGTGGGTGAGCTTAAACAAGCTCAGTGAATGAGTGAAATAAACACAACGCAAACATTCTGTCATGCACCCACAATAACCACATACACATATACGATACTAGAGTATTATGTTTAGTAACATGTAACACTTCAACATGCATCATCTAATAGTTCATTTGCATAACATTTATAAGGATAGTTTGCATAACAGCCACATATTTATTAAGGCAATCATCACACAACACACATATATAATACAAGATAATTTGGCACTAGAGTTATGAAACTTATAGTGAGCTCTATCATCACTAATCGGATACAGGAATCTCTAACACACCAAACATAGACTCATTGAATGGAGCTCAGCTCACATTCTCTTATCCCTCCAAACATGTCCCAAGGCCTCAACATCCAAAATCACTGAACATATAAGTGAGTACTCACAATCCTATAGCATGCCAACTATATCCAACGGTTTCAAGAATCACAAGGCCAAAATATCCAATTTAGCACACATATTACTTACCAATCATCTGAGCACTATCACTGCATGTTAGCATCTTTTGCAACACAATATCACTTTCATATAACATATATAAATCATGTATACATTTGCACATCTCACGACAATTATCATATCTACATACTGCATATTTGAGTTTCTCATCACTATGCACAAGTTCATAATCATGCAAGCACATAAACCACACACAATATAGATACAAGAAAACTTACACATGGAATTTATATTAGGGGTTTAGGCTACATACGCATGACTCATGTCTACGAGTAATAGTTCCAAACACTCACCACTAATGCTTTCAATGAGAAGTCAAAAGCTCAATTTAGCTATTTCTTTAACTGGTTGAAGGCTTTAATGAATCCAAGGCTTCACACACAACAATCATACAATAAACAAAGTCAAATAACGACCAAGGATTCACTTAAACCAACCAAAACACAAGCCTAAGTTGAGTTCCCAAGTAGCTCACCATTAACATTATAAACTTGAAATGCTCATAACTCGCTCTACGCTTAACCTTTTCGCCTAAAACGAATTTTGTTCATATTATTAATCATCTACTCCTAATTTCCAACCTTTAAATTACACTAAAATGCCCAGTTCATGGTATTAACATTTTTCAACATCTTTTAGGCAATTTTCACAAAATTCATTAAAATATGAGAAATCATTAAAAAAAAACTTCAATGCAAGTTTAAAAACCTCTTAATTATATTCAAAATAATAGAATAACACTTTGAAATTGCATATTTACCCAAAATCTCAGAATCCACCATTAATGACTCCATTTTCCGTTTTTATTAAAAAAACTTGCAATTCAATGGCTAATACTTTAATTTTAAGGACTAGATATCATGAAAAACTCATAAGATTTTGAAACATTACCTTTGATGGAAGATTAGACGAGTTTTGACACAATTCTAGAAAACCCATGTTTGGAGAAGATGATGAAATCTATGAATATTTTGAGTGTTTTTCTTGGGAATTTATGAAGGTAATTGGCTTAGGAATGTTAGGAAATCAAAGTGCTATAATTTGGGAAGAAAAAATGAATGGAAAGGGTAAGGGAATAGCAAGGGACGAAAAAGCTTGTGTTGGGGAAAAACCTATCGTGAAATCATGTTGGTGGGGGAAGAAATAGGTTGAATTTTAAAATTTGGGCTAATTGTCTCTTCAAAACTCACAATTTTGACTCTATTTCAATTCAATCCTTTACCTAAAATTTAAGATTTCTAGAGCACTTTTTCAAAAATTGATCTAACAGCTAAGATGCTATAGCCGAATATAATCTCAATTTACCATGCTACCAAATTTCGGGCACTCTAGAGCTAAAATTCCTAAAGTACCCCTAAAAATCCTAGGTTTTATTTTGGAGTGTTACAATTGTCCCATCTGAAAAGAATTTTGTCCTTGAAATTACCTGAACTAAACAAATAAGGATATTACTGCCTCATTGCCTCTTCAGCTTCCCAAGTAGCCTTTTCAGTCTTATGGTTGTGGCATAAAACCTTAACCAATGAAAATCTTTTGTTATGCAAGTCCTTTTTCTCACAAGCTAAAATATCTACTGGTTCTTCCTTATAGGTAAGATCATCTCGAATTTAAACTTCTTCAATTGGCACAATATGCAACGGATCTAAATGATACTTCCGTAACATCGACACATGAAAAACATCGTGAATTCACTCAATTTTTGGTAGCAACTTGAGCTGATAAGCTACCAAGCCAACTCTCTCAAAACATCATAAGGTCCAATATATCTTGGACTTAACTTACCCTTCCTACCAAACTTCAAAACTTTCTTCCAAGGTGACACTTTCAAGAACACCTTATCACCAACTTGAAACTCAATATCTTTTTGCTTTTGCCTATCAAACGCTACTTTTAAACAATCACAAATCAACTTTACCTTCTCTTCAGTTTTGCAAACAAAATATGGTCCAACAACTCGCCTCACATGTGACAGCCCGATTTAGACCCTAATCAGAACAGTGGTTTCGGGACCACGAATTCGAATCAGAAAAATACTTTAAAATTTTATTCTGTGTTTATTATGTGTGAATTTATATCCGTGAAATTTTCGTGTTTTAATTTTGTCGTTTGAGTGCCGATTTAATAAAAAGGGCTTAATCGCATAAAATGAAAAGTTAATAGTTAAATATGAATGTGCTTAATTGAACTTGTGTTATTAATAAGAAGCACTTATAATGCAATTAGGCCATAATTAAATGAGTTGGACGGTTAAAGGCATGGTTTATAATGGTTTTATATTTTATTATAAAGGTTAAAAATGTAAAATGATTATTAAGTTAATATATTATAAAACATAAAATTAAAACCGTGTGTTCATATTCTTTTTGCATGACCGAATATTAAAGAACTGAAGAAAAGAAATAAGGTTTCCATATGTTCGGCCATTTTTAAAACTTGATTAAGGTATGTAACTAGCTCAGTTTTTGATAATTTTTACGTTTTTGAGATCGTTGCAGTGTAATGAATAAAGCCCATGCTTGAATTTCTAATTTTGATGAATATTCTAAGTTATGCCATTGATGAATAATTGAGTTTTCTGATGTTAGTTGATGAATTATGAAAGATATGTTTTGGATTAATAAGTTTTGTATTAGAATTTTTGATGATTTTGAGTAATTAGGGCTAAATTGTAAAAATAATAATTTGAGGGAATAAAATGTGAAATAAATGAAATGTATGGACTTGTATGAGCATAAGGAAGATTCGGCCTATAACACCCCTAACTCGTATTCATCACCGAATTAGGGTTACGAGTCATTACCTAACAAGAATAACCCATAATTTAACTTTTAAGCTTTAATTCAACAAATCATGTATTAACATCATATATGAATACTATAAATTTTAATCTGAATGAGTCAACATTATCAAACCACATGTTTTTCAAAATAAAACACTTACCTTAGCTGAATTGCTATATAAAATATTTCATAACAATTATAGGGGCAATAATTTATTTTCTAAATACCGAACCTCAATTAATTATGTCATAGATATACACATTTGTTTTACTAATACAAAATCCACTATTCATATGGTCTTTTATTTCATTACATTACCCGAATATATGACCATTCTGTACTCAAGATTTCATTCTTCTTCATCTTACCTTATCAATTCATATGCATAAATCTTTATAAGTAATGAAATAACATACACATATACCAACCTTAAAATAATTGTATATACATATATATATATATATATATATATATATATATAAGTTTAACTAACAAAGCTTAACCGAATATATTAGCATATAACTTTTACTATCAACCTAACTTTTGATTTGTGAATCTAAGTTCCAACCTGTCAAACTTACCAAGTTCAAAAATAATCATATACCCTTTATTTCCAATTCACATAATACACCTAAATCAAACATGACAATGAAATTTACATAAATAATCATATTATATAATTTAAATAACAAACATATATGTTTTCAATACATTATGCCATAGCCGAACCTGTTAATGATGCACACATATAATATATGCGGCTTACCTAAAATAACGATTACATTTAACTTAAATACATACCAATCAATCGGCCAAATTCATCCATGAAGCATATACAATATTTATCAACAATCAAACTCAAAGAACATTTAACCAAAAGCATATAAAACCAACATTAGACATAGCAAGCAAACCATTTTTAAAGCACATGGTACATAACACAAACATTACACATACATGGTACGTAACTTTAAAACCAAAGTGGACATAAACCGAACTTAAAATAATCAAATTTAACACTATAAGTTTATCCATTTTCGCATAGCCTTTATACAAAACTAAGTCCATCTACTTAAACATACTCAAGCCTATACATGCCATAATTCAAGTTTGATTAATTAAGTACCGAAGCTGAAGATAGTGTGGTGAACTTTGCTGACGACCCCCGAGCTCGTAACTTGAATCCAAAATCTATAAAACAGAGTAAATGAAAAGACACAGAGTAAACTAACTTAGCTTAGTAAGCTTTAAGCAAATTAAACAATTAATGCATAATATCATCTCAATACTAAATCATTTTAATCAAATAATTCAACTTATACATTTGTAATCACATTTAATTTCAAGCTTTTAATTCCATACATATATAACATATAATTTCATAGAACAATTCCTTCTTGACCAAATGCTCATATAATCAAAATAATTAATTATCATCAAACCTTAAAAATCAAGATATCAATATATAACCAAATGTACATACATTTGTATACACAAGCTCAAAAATTGTAATATAACATCATGTACACGAACTATCCATATAGCCGAATATACTTGGTCTTGTCTACACATATTTAAAGACCAAATCCATAATATTCATATCATTCGATTATAAGACCGAATACACATACCATAATCACATATATACATCATTTGAATCACACATGATTTGTAACAAATAATCAAGTTACTTACTTACCTTATTTTAAGTAGGTAACAAGTTAATTCATACCTGGCCATTTAGCTCGTTTAACGTATTCAAATACCACATCAGCATGAAGTCTTTTAGGCATAAACTTATAATAATTCACTGGCATAAAGCTTGCTAGGCCTAAGCCTGTATCTCACACCGGTACAAGGCCTGCTAAACTCAAAGTTTGATTTTATACATTGGTAATAAGCTTGCTAGGCATAAAGCCCAATTTAAATCACTAGCACAAGGCTTGCTAGGCTCAAAGCCCGAATATCACTATTATAAAGTTGTCTTATAAACAATTCATATATCAAAACTTCCAGATATTCCATATAATTCATACGGACTTTCAAATGTTCTAACTCAGTGGAATTAAACTCAAATACATTATTTCCATGCTTAACCATATCCGACTAGCTCTACTATAAATCTATAAATTCCAAATCAGCATATTAACTCATACATAATTAGAATTAACAATATCTATTTGCTTATAGACTTACCTCGGACGATGAAAAACCAGTACGGATCGGCTACTCACAACTTTAGTTTTTCCTCGATCTAAATCTGATTTTCTCTTTTCTTGATCTAAATTAATATAAATTAAACTTATTAATTCAAATATTCAACCAAATTCATTCAAAAACACACAAATAGGAAAATTACACTTTTATCCCCTAATATTTCACATTTTTCACAATTTAGTCCCTATTGTATAAAACACAAAGTATGCAAAATCTCACAACAACATAGTTAGGCCGAATATTCCTTATACTCATACTAGTCCATATATTTCATTTCACATTTTGGTTCCTCAATTTATTATTTTTACAATTTGGTCCTAATTACTCTAAATCATCAAAAACTCCAATACAAAACATGTTAATCTAAAACATATCTTTAATATCTCATCATCAAACATCACAAAACACAAATATTCATCAATGGCATAACTCAAAACATTCATCAAAATCAGAAATTCTAGCATGGGTCAGATACTATTCAAAGCAATGATCTCAAAAACGTAAAAATTATCAAAAATCGAAACCAAACTAACCTTGAATCAAGCTTGAGAATGGCTGAATATCACAAAAATTTTGCTTCTTTTTCTTTTATTTAGTTTCAGTGATGAGAGAATGAAATGAATATAAATTTATTTTATGTTTTATTATAATATATGTTAACTTTTAACTTAATTACTTATTTATCCTTTATAATAAAATATGAAACAATTATAAACATGGGCACTACTATCCATCACAAATGTTTATGGTTTATTTACAACATAACATTTTTAAAAGCCATTCACAATTCGGCCCTTATGCTTTACACTATCAAGTTTTCAATTTATGCGATTAAGTCCTTTTAATAAATTAAGCACACAAATGATCAATTTTTCATATGAAACTTTCACACATGAAAATTCACATATAACAAACACAGAAAATAATATTTAAATATTTTTCTGACTCAGATTTGTGGTCCCGAAACCACCATTCTGACTAGGGTCTAAATTGGGCTGTTACACGGCCTAAGCATGGTGTGTGCAAATTTTGCATGTTTTGTGTTTTGTGCAATTTGGACCAAATTCTAAAAAGTGTAAAATGTTAGGGGTAAAATGGTAAGTTGCTCATTTATGTGTTTTTGGACTAAACTGAATAGAATTATGTTTGAATGAGTTTAATTTGAATATGTTTAGATCAAAAACTAAAAAAATCAGATTTGGATTGAGGGAAAACCAAAGTTGTCGAATAGTCGTTCCGTTCCGATTACTATTGTCCGAGGTAAGTTTATAGGCAAATAGATGTTGTAAATTTCAATATATGTATATTATAAATGCTGAATTGATTTGTTATTATTGTTTGAGAATGTGCCGAAATGATATATGTTTGAGAGCAATGGTTACGAGTTCAATTCGAACGAGTTACGACATTCAAAAGCCCCATGTGAGCCTTAGGAATAGATAGGATATATATGTCATGATATAGGATTCTGATATGTGATGTACAAGTAAGACTATGGCATCGATATATGTGTGCGAGTAAGACAATGTTTAATAAGTTGGCATCGATATGTGATTCTGATATATGTGTGCGAGTAAGACCACATCTAGTATGTTAGCATTGATATGTGATTACATGTAAGACCACGTCTGGGACGTTGGCATTATACGATATGCATGATTATCCGAATATCCTATTTAATTTTGAATGGTTCAACGGGCAATGATAAGTTGTGATCGAATGTGCAAATCGAGCTAAAGTGATTAGGTATGAGATAGTTGATTACTTATTTGAAAAGAAAAGGTAAGTTAATTATTTGATATGTTATGCAAATTATACATGATGCTAATGTAAATATATGTGTATTTGTGAAGTATATTCGACCACATGTTATATTTGTGAAGTATGTGATAATAAACTTTGATTCAAAAAGTATATGCTTATGAATGTATATATATATTCGATTATATAATGTTACCATGGTTTTGAAATTGAATGTTACTTTAATAATAGATATATGTATATTCAGCCAGAGTAAAATTTATATATGAAAGTATATGTGGTATATGAAATTGTAAGCTTGAGATTAAATGTGATTATGATAGTATAATTTGGTTTGGTCAAAATGAGTTGATTATGTCATTGAGTTGTTTATTTTCTTATGACTTACTAAGCTCTGATAGCTTACTGTATGTGTATGTTTGTTTTTGTTTTATAGATATTGGAGATTAGTTGCGAGCTCGGGGATCATCATCGAAATCTATCACACTATTGACTATTTTGGTACTTTTATGAGTTTGAACTTGAAGTAATGGCATGTATAGGCTAGTTTAGTTATTATGATGATTTTGAAGTATGTATATATTGAGAGCCATGCGAAAATGGCTTGATTATAATGTTAAAGTTTGTGTGTTTGTGGCTATGACTTAAATTCAATTTGGAAGTATATTTCATGGTGTATATATGTGTGGTATTAGGTTATTGGTTCGGTTTGATTGTTAGGTTAATTGATGATTTAGTAATTTGACATGGGATTAGTATATTTTGGTAAGTATGTTCCTTGGTCTATATTTTTGTGATGTTTAGTTAAATGATTCGACAATGAGAAATGGTAAGTATACTGTATAATCAGTTTAATAGTTAGCTCATTTTGGAAGTATGAAATGTGGTATAATTTGGGTGGTGAATGATGGTAAATTTTGGCTTAGTATTGAGATAAAATGATGGATATGTATTTGATTCAATATTGGCTTTATATGTTCGGTTGCTAAATGGCAAGTAATGAATATGTTATATAATTTTTTTGGTTGATTATATGTAGTATTACTTATGTGTATTCATTTATGCTTAGACCTAATGTGGGAATTATGTTTCACGGTATACATGTGATGTTTTAATATGTGTTTTGGTTTGAGAAATGATGAAACTTGGTATAGTCATGAATATGATTATTTAATTAAATGTTAATGTCATGTGTGAAGAAGTATGTCTATAATTGCTTGGTTATTTAATGAGTTCAAATAGGTTTCAATACATGATTATATACGGCTAAACCTAGTCAAAATAAAAGTGTATACTTAGGATATGTTTACTTATGAATTAGCTATTTAGGTACTGTCATGAATATCAATGAATGTATAAAATTTTATAAGTCATATTGAAGTTATTTTCTAATGACCGAATGTTGGCTAATTGCTTGATAATGAATATGTAATTATAAGCATAATAATAAGCATGCAAAATAAGTGTACTTTTGGTTGATATTTGTACTCAAAATGGATCATTTTGTTTTGGTAATATGCACATGAATTTGTAATGTAAAAGAAATATATTTGGTTATTAAGCCATGATATAGGGTAAAGTGGTATAATATAGAAATGGACATTGATTATATTTTCAAAAGCCATTGCTGCATATGTTAATATTAAATAAATTTTGTTATATGATATGTTTGGTTATTAAGCACATATATATCAATGAGATATTAAATGCTGAAATTTTCAGGTATTAGGTTTCTTAATGATAATAATAATACATGAATTTTGTATGTATTTAAAAGTATATTATATATGAATTTGAGTTTTATGATTTAAATTATGTGTTTAATGTTTAAACAGATTTATGTTTTACTTATGTGAATATAACATATGTGTATATGTGAATGTTCGAAATTTGTATCTCGTTCGGCAATACCTCATAACCCTATTTTGGTGATGGATATGGGTTAAGGGTGTTACATTTGATTGGTATCAGTGGTATGATTTAGTCAGTTCTAGGACTAACGTAGCACGTGCGATTCTAGCCATACAAGCCATAATTATAAATTGCGATAGTGTGATAATTCTTGACAGTTAAAAATGTGTTTTCTTATGGAAATGGATCCCGATCGAGCCGTAACGAATGACGTAGATGATAATGCGCCCGCTCCTGCTCAGAGGCAGCGCTGGTTGATTCTAGGACAATTTCAAGTAGTATAGAGGGAGAGGCTAAGCAAGCCTTCTTCCAGTTAAGGAATGAGTGGTTCACGAAGTTTGATCGAACGAATCCGGCTGGTCAACAACCTCCACCCCCTTAAGTTCCTGTAACTTCCTAAGTTATACGAAAAGGAAAGAAAAGAAAAGCTGATTTTGAAGCCAGAGATTTCTGTGACAGATCATCTTATAAATCAATTCTATCTGCATCAAAAAAATTCTGAGATGATTATAACCGTTCAAAGGCTAATGTGGGACACTCGAGTAGAGATCGTGTTAGATCACATTCAAGCTTTAGAGCACCAACTACTTCAATCGCTGGTGTTGAAAATGTCAAATCTGATAGATCTGAATGTAAACGTTGTGGTAAAAGACATTCGAGTATTTGTAGATTGAATAATCAAAGTTATTTCAAATGTGGATCCTTAGATCACTTTATCCGAGATTGTCCTGAGTCGGTTGAGCAAGAGATTATGCAAAATCTGAGATCAAGTAACACTTCAACCAAGGGTAGATCTCTTAGAAATACGGAAAATGTGAGTAGTAATCAGAGAGGAACTAAAGACACAGTAGTTCGATCTAAGGCTCGTGTACCTGTGAGAGCTTATGCTATTCACGCTCGCGAGGAGGCTTCAACCCCAAATGTTATTACTGGTATATTCGCTCTCTATGATACTAGTGTAATTGCATTGATTGATCCTGATTTAACTTATTCTTATGTATGTGAGACCTTAGTATCCAGTAAGACTTTGCCTCTAGAGTCTGTTGAGTTTGTGATTAGAATATCGAACCCCTTGGGCCGGTGTGTTCTGGTTGACAAATTATGTAAGAATTGTTCTTTGATAATTCGAGATTCATGTTTTCCAGCTGATTTGACGCTGTTACCATTCGACGAGTTTGATATAATTCTAGGTATGGATTGATTGACTTTGCATGGTGCTATAGTAAACTGCAAAAGAAAGACTATTGATTTACGGTGCCAAAATGATGAGATTGTTCGAATTGAATCTAATGATCTGAATGGTTTACTGGCAGTGATATCTTCGATGTTAGCTTAGAAGTATGTGAGAAAGGGCTATGAAGCTTACTTTGCGTATGTGCTTGATAGTAAAGTGACCGAAAGAAAGATTGAATCAGTACCAGTTGTGTGAGAGTATTTGGATGTGGTTCCTGAAGAATTGTTGGGTTTGCCACCTATCCAAGAAGTAGAGTTTGGAATTGAGTTAGTGCCAGGGATGACTCCGATATTGATAGCTCCATACAGAATGGCATCTACTAAATTAAAAGAATTGAAAGCTAAGTTGCATGAGTTGATAGATAGAGGTTTCGTACGACCGAGTTTGTCTCCCTGGAGTGCACCAATTTTATTTGTGAAAAAAAAGAAAGACAGAACTATGAGAATGTGTATCGACTATAGACAGCTCAATAAGGTGACTATAAAGAATAAATATCCGTTGCCATGGATTGACGACCTGTTTTGTAACGCCCCCACGCCCGAGACCGTCACCGGAGTCGACTATGAGGTGTTACTAAACTTAATTTAACATTTTAAGAACTTTAGATTGTTTGTTTCTACATTCACAGCTTTTTAGCTACTTGCTTTACAGTCACAAGAAAAATCATATCTCGAGTTTCGAAACTCAAAATCAAGATCCGTAAATTTTCCCTGCATCTAGACTCATATGCTTATCTACTAATTTTTTTCTAGAATTTTTGGTTGGGCCAATTAGTACAGTTTATTAGTTAAAGTTACCCCTGTTTCAGGGCTTGACTGGTCTGACCTCTGTTTACTACGAACCACTTTTTTCTCTGTATAAAATTCATATGAATATGAGGTTTATTTCTCCTGAAACTATACTCAATAAGGATTCTGAGGATATAAAATAAGCCACCTAATTACATCTGTACAATTTATGGTGAATTTATAAAGTTGGAACAGGGGATTCAGAAACTGCTCTGACCCTGTTTCACTAAAATCTAAATATCCTATAACATATAATTCGTTTACCAGTTTAGTTTGTTTCATCTGAAACTAGACATAATAAGATTCAATTTGATATTTAATCCGTCACCAAATTCAATTTCTATGATTTTTAGTAAATTTTCAAACTCACGTCAGTGTTGCTGTAATATTTTGTTTATGGCAAATTTCATCCTTTTTATGAATTTTCATGAACTAGGTAACTTATTAACTTTCCATAACATCAAACATATTCTAAACTAACCATTTCCATAATTTATCATTATCAAGCACTTCCTCAACCATTTCATCACCATACCATAAGATCATTTACACAAAATAAGTATTTTGCTATACATGCCCTACTTAAATTTACAAGCCATTTTACCGAAAAGTTCTTCCGGATAGTGTGACTGATCCTCCGACCAATCCCGACTCCTGAGCTGGCTTGTCCAAAACTACAATGAGTAAGAAAGAGGGAGTAAGCATAAATGCTTAGTAAGTTCATATGCAAATAATAAGTAACATAACAAAGCAATCATACCAAACAACATTAGCATGGTATCACCAAAACATAAATCTCATTTCTAATCATCTTTCATCATTTTACTACCTTATCGTTATTGTATCAATACTCAACCCGAGGGTTAAGTACATACCTGTCCGAAGTATCCATTTCACATCACTTACCAATACGTCTCTTTTCATCTCAAGTATTCCTTCATTTGAGTAGAACTTTACCCGTTGAACTCATCGGAATATAATTCGGATACGTAGGAAGTTTGCACATAAGTGCCACATATGTAGCCAAGCTACCATGTAACCCGCCCATAAGCGAACTCGGACTCAACTCAACGAGCTCGGGCGTTCGTATCCATAAAGAACTCGAACTCAACTCAACGAGCTCGGATGCCTAGTTACATCTCACGAACTCGGACTCAACTCAACGAGTTCGAACATTCGCATCCATAAGTGAACTCGGACTCAACTCAACGAGTTCGAATGCTCAACCATCCTAGTGACATGTCACTTGTATCCTAATCTATTCCTATGGTTCAAACGGGATTTTCTTCGAACACATATCCTTGCCGTCTTCCGTAGAATGCCGAAACCAAAACTCGGTAACAATTTGTATTTATCAAGTAGCTCACATAATTTACATTTTTTTCGAAAATAACCACAAAGCATATATTTCATGATAAAAATCAGCATATCACATAATTGACATCAATAACTTAAAAATAACAATTATGCTACATTATTTACACATGAACTTACCTTGGTACCAAAATACAAAGGTTTTGCAATTTAATCCACAATCTTTTCTTTTCCTCGATTGGGGTCGTTTCCACGTCTTTCTTGATCTAAAATAACACATTTAGCTTATTTAATACTCACATTATCAAATTAATCCTTAATTCAAATTTTGGAAAAATTACAATTTTACCCCTAAACTTTTGCATATTTACATTTTTGCCCCTAGGCTCGGGATTAAACTTTATTCCTTATTCTTATGTTTTACAACATGCTGATCACTTTTCCCTTCTATGGAAACATCAAATTCTCACTCTAACATGTACTTGTGACTATTAGGTATTTTTACCCATTAAGCCATTTTACTCGTTTTTGCTTAAAATCGAGTAGTACAAGTTGTCTAACATAATTTAAAACATCATATTCTATCATAAAACATCAAAATACACAAATTTCACCTATGGGTATTTTTCAAAATATAAACCCTAGGTTAAATTATTGCTAACATAAGCTTTATCGAGTTATCGGGTCTCAAAAACATAAAAATCATTAAAAACGGGGCTTGGAATCACTTACTATGAAGCTTGAAAGTTGAAGAAACCCTAGCTATGGAGACATGGAGCATTCGGCAGCAACTAATGGGGAAGATGACTATTTTGTGTCATTTTTCCCATTTTATTTCATTAATTATCCAAATGACCAAAATGCCCTTAATGCCTTTCTTTGAAAATTTTCATGTACAAGCCCATTTTTGTCCAAAATTTTAGAAATTGGTCAAATTGCTATTTAAGACCTCCTAATTAATATTTCAAAGCAATTTCATACTAAAAACTTCTAGAATGCAAGTTTTGCAACTTATTCGATTTAGCCCCTAACTTCAAATTAAGCATTTTATGCATGGAATTTCTTCACAAAATTTTCACACAATCATGCAATCATATCATAAACCTCAAAATAATTATAAAATAATTATTTCTATCTCGGATTTGTGGTCACGAAACCACTATTCCGATTAGGCCCTAATTCGGGATATTACATGTTTGATCAGTTGAAAAGGGGCTACAGTGTTTTCAAAGATAGATTTGAGATCAGACTACTATTAGTTAAGAGTTAAAGACTTCAATGTGCCAAAGACTACTTTTCGAACGAGGTACGGACACTATGAGTTTTTGGTTATACCTTTCAGACTCAGTAATTAACCTACAATTTTTATGGATTTGATGAACCGGATCTTCAGATAGTATCTGGATTGATTTGTGGTTGTGTTCATAAATAACATTTTGATCTATTTCCATGATAAAACCGAGCATGACGAACATCTGAGACTTGTGTTAAAAACTTTTCAAGATAAACAGTTGTATGCAAAGTTCAGCAAATGTGAGTTCTGGTTACGTGGAGCCAGTTTTCTGGGACATGTTGCATCAGCATCAGGTATTCGGGTTGATCCGAGTAAAATTTCAGTTATACTTGATTGGAAATCTCCGAGAAATGTTTCTAAAGTTTGAAGTTTTCTGGGACTTGGTGGTTACTATAGACTGTTCATGAAAGGTTTCTCTATGATTGCAACCTCGACGATGAAGCTATTACAGAAAGATGTTAAGTTCGAGTGGTCAGAAAAGTGCTAGAAAAGTTTTAACCAGTTGAAAGCCCTTTTGACCGAAGCTCCAGTGCTAGTTCAGCCAGAATCGGGTAAAGAATTTGTTATCTATATGATGCACCTTTAAATGGTTTGGGCTGTGTGTTAATGCAGGAAGGCAAAGTTAGAGCTTATGCCTTGAGATAGTTAAAGCCGCATGAAAAGAACTATCCGGCACACGATTTAGTATTGGCAGCTATTGTGTTTGCATTGAAAATATGGCGCCACTACTTGTTCGGTGAGAAATGTCATGTTTATTCTGATCACAAAAGTTTGAAATTTTTGATGACTCAGAAAGACCTAAATTTGAGACAGCGACGATGGTTTGAGTTGCTAAAAGACTATGAGCTTGTGATTGACTACCATCTGGGAAATGCCAATGTTGTTGCTGGTGCTCTAAGCTGAAAATCACTGTTTGCTTTGCGTGCAATGAATGCTCATATCGCTATATATCTGATGATGGTTCGATTATAGCTGAGTTAAAAGTAAGATCGTTATATATTCAATAGATTTGTGATGCTTAGAAAGCTGATAATGAATTGTTAGAAAAGCGGGGCCAATGTGATTCGAATGTTAATTTAGAGTTTCGTGTTGATGCTGAGGGTTGTCTAAGATTCAAAATTGAATATGTGTTCCGAAAAATCCTGAGTTGATTCAGATGATTTTGAATTGAGCCTAAAATAGTCGGTTATTTATTCAACCGGGTAGAACGAAAATGTATAATGATCAGAAACAACTTTACTGGTGGCATGGTATGAAAAGAGACATTTCTGACTTTGATTCGAAATGTTTAGTTTGTCAACAAGTAAAAACTGAGCATTAGGTACCTTCTGGATTGCTTCAGCCGATCATGATACCTGAGTGGAAATGGGACAGAGTCATGATGGATTTTGTATCTGGTTTACAGTTGACACCGAGCAAGAAAGATGCAATTTGGGTTATTGTGGATGGATTGACTAAATCAGCTCATTTTGTTCCGGTTCGTATAGATTACTCGCTTGATAAGCTAGCTGAATTGTATGTTTCTCAGATTGTGAGATTACATAGAGTACCTATTTCTATTGTTTTGAATAGATATCCGAGGTATACATTGCGGTCTTGGAAAAACCTGCAAGATGCTCTAGGTACGAAATTACATTTCAGCACTGCTTTCCATCCGCAAACAGATGATCAGTCTGAACGAATCATTCACATACTTGAGGATATGTTGAGAAGTTGTATTCTCGAGTTCAAAGGTACGTGGGAATGATCCTTATCTCTAATTGAATTTGCATACAATAATAGCTTTCAATCGAGTATCAAAATGGCACCTTACAAGGCTTTTTACGGTCGTAAATGTCATACACCATTGTATTGGACAGAGTGTAGTGAAAATAAGTTACACAGGGTCGATTTGATCAGAGAGACTGAACAAAAATTAAAAGTGATCCACGAAAGTCTAAAAACAGCACTAGATTGTCAGAAATAGTATGTGGACTTGAAACGAAAAGATATAGAGTTTTAGATAAGGGACAAAGTCTTTTTGAAAGTCTCACCGTGGAAGAAAATACTCAAATTTGGTCGTAAAGGCAAATTGAGTCCGAGATTTATTGGGCCTTATGAGATTATAGAGCGTATTGGGCCGATTGCTTATAGACTATTACTACCACCTGAGTTAGAAAAGATCCATAATGTATTCCATGTTTTGATATTTCATAGATATTGATCTGATCCCTCAGATGTGATTAATCCGTCAGAGATTGAGATTATGTCTGATATAACATATGAGGAAGAACCGATTCGTATTCTGGATCGTAAAGTTAAAGAATTGCGAATTAAGAAAATTCTATTAGTGAAGGTACAGTGGCATAGACATGGAGTTGAAGAGGCAACGTGGGAGCTAGAGGATGCAATGAAAGAATGTTATCCAAACCTATTCACCGGTAAGATTCTCGGAGATGAAAATCTCTAAGGGGGAGAGTTGTAACAGCCCGATTTAGACCCTATTCGAAACGGTGGTTTTGGGACCATGAATCCGAGTTAGAAAAATATTTTAAAATGTTATTCTGTGTTTATTATGTGTGAATTTATATCCGTGAAATTTTTGTATTTTAATTTTGTCGTTTAAGTACCGATTTAATAAAAAGGGCTTAATCGCGTAAAGTGAAAAGTTAATAGTTAAATATGAATGTGCTTAATTGAACTTGTCTAATTAATATGAAGCACTTACAATGAAATTAGGTGATAATTAAATGAGTTGGACGGTTAAAGGCATGGTTTATAATGGTTTTATATTTTACTATAAAGGTTAAATGTAAAATTATTATTAAGTTAATATATTATAAAACATAAAATTAAAACCATGTGTTCATATTCTTTTTGCATGACCGAATATTAAAGAAAAGAAAAAAAGAAATAAGGTTTCCATAGGTTCGGCCATTATTGAAGATTGATTAAGGTTTGAAACTAGCTTGGTTTTTGATAATTTTTTCGTTTTTGAGATCGTTGCAATGTAATATACAAAGCCCATGCTTGAATTTCTAATTTTGATGAATATTTTGAATTATGCCATTGATGAATAATTGAGTTTTGTGATGTTAGTTGATGAATTATGAAAGATATGTTTTGGATTAATATGTTTTGTATTAGAATTTTTGATGATTTTGAGTAATTAGGGCTAAATTGTAAAAATAATAAGTTGAGGGACTAAAATGTGAAATAAATGGAATGCATGGACTTGTATGAGCATAAGGAAGACTCGGCCTAGGCATAATGTGTACAAATTTTGCATGTTTTGTGTTTTGTGTAGTTTGGACTAAATAGTAAAAAGTGTAAAATGTAAGGGTTAAAATGATAATTTGCCTATTTATGTGTTTTTGGACTAAATTGAATAGAATTATGCTTGAATGAGTTTAATTTGAATATGTTTATCTCAAGAACTAAAGAAATTGGATTTGGATCGAGGGAACACCAAAGTTGTCGAATAGTCGTTCCGTTCCGATTACTATTGTCTGAGGTAAGTTTTTAGGCAAATAGATGTTGTAAATTTCAATATATGTATATTGTAAATATTGAATTGATTTGCTAAAATTGTTTGAGAATGTGCCGAAATGATTTATGTTTGAGAGAAATGGTTTCGAGTTCGATTCGACCGAGTTACAACATCCGAAAGCCCTATTGAGCCTTAGGAATATATATGATATATGTCATGACATAGGATTCTGATATGTGATGTGTGAGTAAGACCATGGCATCGATATATGTGTGTGAGTAAGAACACGTTTAATAAGTTGGCATCGATTTGTGATTCCGATATATGTGTGCGAGTAAGACCACGTCTAGTACGTTGCCTGCTAAACTCAAAGTTTTATTTTATACACCGGCAATAAGCTTGTTAGGTATAAAGCCTGATTTAATTCACCAGCACAAGGCTTTCTAGGCTCAAAGCCCGAATATCACTATTACAAAGTTGTCTCATAAACAATTCATATATCGAAACTTCCAGATATTCCATATAATTCATACGGACTTTCAAATGTTATAACTCAGTCGAATTAAACTCAAATACATTATTTCCATGCTTAACCATATCCGGCTAACTCTACTATAAATCTATAAATTCCAAATCAGCATATTAACTCATACATAATTAGAATTAACAATATCTATTTGCTTATAGACTTACCTCGGATGATGAAAAATCGGTATGGACCGGCTAGTCGACAACTTTAGTTTTCCCCGATCTAAATCCAATTTTCTCTTTTATTGATATAAATTAATATAAATTAAACTTATTAATTCAAATATTCAACCAAATATATTCAAAAACACACAAACGGGAAAATTACACTTTTACCCCTTGATATTTCACATTTTTCACAATTTAGTCCCTATTGCATAAAACACAAAATATGCAAAATCTCACAACAACATAGTTAGGCCGAATATTCCTTATACTCATACTAGTCCATATATTTCATTTATTTCACATTTTGGTCCCTCAATTTTTTATTTGTACAATTTAGTCCTAATTACTCTAAATCATCAAAAACTCCAATACAAAACATGTTAATCTAAAACATATCTTTAATATTTCATCATCAAACATAAAAAAAAACAACTATTCGTTAATGGAAAAACTCAAAACATTCATCAAAATCAGAAATTCTAGCATGTGTTGGTTAGTATTTGAAGCAACGATCTCAAAAACGTAAAAATTATCAAAAACTGAAACCAAACTAACCTTGAATCAAGCTTGAGAATGGCTGAATATCACAAATATTTTGTTTCTTTTTCTTTTATTTAGTTTCGGTGATGAGAGAATGAAATGAATATAAATTTATTTTATGTTATATTATAATATATATTAACTTTTAACTTAATTGCTTATTTATCCTTTATACTAAAATATGAAACAATTATAAACATGGGCACTACCGTCCATCACAAATGTTTATGGTTTATTTACAACATAAATACTCCATTTTTAAAAGCCATTTACAATTCGGCCCTTATGCTTTAAACTATCAAGTTTTCAATTTACGCGATTAAATCCTTTTATTAAATTAAGCACACAAACGATCAATTTTTCATGCGAAACTTTCACACATCCAAATTCACATATAAAAAAAACAAAAAACAATATTTAAATATTTTTTGACATGGATTCGTGGTCTGGAAACCACCATTCTGACTAGGGTCTAAATTAGGTTGTTACACGGCTTAAGCATGGTGTGTGCAAATTTTGCATGTTTTGTGTTTTGTGTAATTTGGACTAAATTGTAAAAGTGTAAAATGTCAGGGGTAAAATGGTAATTTTCCCATTTATGTGTTTTTGGACTAAATTTAATAGAATTATGTTTGAATGAGTTTAATTTGAATATGTTTAGATCAAGAACTAAAGAAATTGGATTTGGATCTAGGGAAAACCGAAGTTGTAGAATAGTCGTTCCGTTCTGATTAGTATTGTCCGAGGTAAGTTTATAGGCAAATAGATGTGTTAAATTTCAATATATGTATGTTATAAATGCTGAATTGATTTGTTATAATTATTTGAGAATGTGCCGAAATGATATATGTTTGAGAGCAATGGTTATGAGTTCGATTCGACCAAGTTACGACATCCGAAAGCCCCATATGAGCCTTAGGAATAGATAGGATATATATGTCATGACATAGAATTTTGATATGTGATGTACGAGTAAGACCATGGCATCGATATATGTGTGCGAGTAAGACAATGTTTAATAAGTTGTCATCGATATGTGATTCCGATATATGTGTGCGAGTAAGACCACGTCTAGTACGTTGGCATCGATATGTGATTACATGTAAGACCACGTCTGGGACGTTGGCATTGTACGATATGTGTGATTATCCGAGTATCCTCTTTAATTTCGAATGGTTCAACGGGCAATGATAAGCTGTGATCGAATGTGTAAATCAAGCTAAAGTGATCAGGTATGAGATAGTTGATTACTTGTTTGAAAAAAAAAGGTAAGTTAATTACTTCATATGTTATACAAATTATACATGATGCTAATGTAAATATATGTGTATTTGTGAAGTATATTCGACCACATGTTATGTATAAGTATGTGATAATAAAGTTTGATTCAAAAGTATATGCTTATGAGTGTATATATATATTTGGTTATATAATGGTACCATGGTTTTGAAATTGAATGTTACTTTGATAATAGATAAATGTATATTCGGCAAAAGTAAATTTTATATATGAAAGTATATGTTGTATATGAAATTGTAAGCTTGAGATTAAATGTGATTATGATAGTATAATTTGGTTTGGTCAAAATGAGTTGATTATATCATTGAGTTGTTTATTTGCTTATGACTTACTAAGCTCTAATAGCTTACTGTTTGTGTACGTTTGTTTCTGTTTTATAGATATTGGAGATTAGTTACGAGCTTGGGGAACATCAGCGAAATCTATCACACTCTCGGCTATTTTGGTACTTTTATGAGTTTGAACTTGAACTTATGGCATGTATAGTCTATTTTAGTTATTATGATGATATTGAAGTATGTATATATTGAGAGCCATACGAAAATGGCTTGATTATAATGTTAAAGTTTGTGTGTTTGTGCCTATAACTTAAATTCAATTTGGAAGTGTATTTCATGGTGTATATATGTGTGGTATTAGGTTATATGGTTCGGCTTGATTATTAGGTTAATTGATGATCTAGTAATTTGACAAGGGATAAGTATATTTTGGTAAGTATGTTCCTTGGTCTATATGTTTGTGATGTTTAGTTAAATGATTCGGCAATGAGAAATGGTAAGTATAATGTATAATCGGTTTAATAGTTAGCTCATTTTTAAAGTATGAAATGTGGTATAATTTGGGTGGTGAATGATGGTAAATTTTGGCTTAGTATTGAGATAAATGATTCAATATTGGCTTTATATGGTCGGTTGCTAAATGGCGAGTAATGAATATGTTATATAAATTTTTTGGTTGATTATATGTAGTATTACTTATGTGTATTCGTTAATGCTTAGACCTAATGTGGGAATTATGTTTCATGGTATACATGTGATGCTTTAATATGTGTTTTGGTTTGAGAAATGATAAAACTTGGTATAGTCATGAATATGATTAATTAATTAAATGTTAATGTCATGTGTGAAGAAGTATGTCTATAATTGCTTGGTTATTTAAAGAGTTCAAATAGGTTACAATGCATAATTATACACAGCTAAACCTAGTCAAAATAAAAGTGTATACTTAGGATATGTTTACTTATGATTTAGCTATTTAGGTTCGGTCATGAACATCAATGAATGAATAAAATTTTATAAGTCATATTGAAGTTATTTTCTAATGACTTAATGTTGGCTAATTGTTTGATAGTGAATATGTAATTATAAGCATAGTAATAAGCATGCAAAATAAGTATACTTTTGGTTGATATTTGTACTCAAAATGGATCATTTTGTTTTGGTAATATGCACATGAATTTGCAATGTAAAAGAAATATATTTGGTTATTAAGCCATGATATAGGGTAATATGGTATAATATACAAATGTATATTGATTATATTTTCAAAAGCCATTGCTGCATATGTTAATATTAAATAAATTTTGTGATATGATATATTTGGTTATTAAGCACATGCATATCAATGAGATATTAAATGCTGAAATTTTTTGAGGTATTAGGTTTCTTAATGATAATAATAATATATGAATTTTGTATGTATTGAAAAGTATATGATATATGAATTTGAGTTTTATGATTTAAATTATGTGTTTATGTTTAAACAGATTTATGTTTTAGTTATGTGAATATAACATATGTGTATTTGTGAATGTTCAAAATTTGTGTCTCGTCCGACAATACCTCCTAACCCCATTTTGACGATGGATATGGCTTAAATGTGTTACATTTGATTGGTATCAGAGCTACGGTTTAGTCGGTTCTAAGACTAATGTAATACGTGTGAGTCTAGCTATACATGCCATAATTATAAACTACGATAGTGTGATGATTCCTGACAGTTAAAAATGTGTTTTCTTATAGAAATGGATCCCGATCGAGTAGTAATAGATGACATAGAAGATAATGCGCCAGCTCCTGCTCAGGGGCAACGTCGATTGATTCTTGGTCGATTTCAAGTAGTATAGAGGGAGAGGCTAAGCAAGCCTTTTTTCAATTAATGAATGAGCGGTTCGCGGAGTTCATTCGAACTAATCCGGCTGGTCAACAACCTCCACCCCCTCAAGTTACTGTAACTTCCCAAGTTATACGAAAAGAAAAGAGAAGAAAAGCTCATTTTGATGCCAGAGATTTCCGTGAGAGATCATCTTATAAATCATTTCAATCTGCATCAAAAAAATTCTGAGATGATTATAGCCATTCAAAGGCTAAGTGGGAGACTCAAGTAGAGATCGTGTTAGATCACATTCGACCTTCAGAGCTCCAACTACTTCAATTGCTAATGTTGAAAATGTCAAATCTGATAGATCTGAGTGTAAACGTTGTGGTAAAAGACATTTGGGTATTTGTAGATTGAATAATCAAGCTTGTTTCAAATGTGGATCCTTAGATCACTTTATCCGAGATTGTCCTGAGTTAGTTGAGCAAGAGATTGTGCAAAATTTGAGATCAAGTAACACTTCAGCCAAGGGTAGATCTCCTAAAAATACGGAAAATATGAGTAGCAACCAGAAAGGAACTAAAGACATAGCAGTTTGATTTGAGGCTCGTGTACCTATGAGAGCTTATGCGATTCACGCTCGCGAGGAGGCTTCAACCCCAGATGTTATTACTGGTATATTCACTCCCTATGATACTACTGTAATTGCATTGGTTGATCCTGGTTTAACTCATTCTTATGTATGTGAGACCTTAGTATCTAGTAAGACTTTGCCTATAGAGTGTGCTGAGTTTGTGATTAGAATATCGAACCCCTTGGGCCGGTGTGTTCTGGTTCGAGATTCATGTTTTCTAGCTGATTTAATGTTGTTACCATTCGACGAGTTTGATATAATTCTAAGTATGGACTGATTGACTTTGCGTGATGCTATAGTAAACTGCAAAAGAAAGACTATTGATTTATGGTGCCAAAATGATGAGATTGTTCGAATTGAATCTAATGATCTCAATGGCTTACCGGCAGTGATATCTTCGATGTTAGCTCAGAAGTATATGAGAAAGGGCTATGAAGCTTACTTTGCATATGTACATGATAGTAAAGTGTCCGAAAGAAAAATTGAATCAGTACCAGTTGTGTGAGAGTATTTGGATGTGTTTCCTGAAGAATTGTTGGGTTTGCCACCTATTCGAGAAGTAGAGTTTGGTATTGAGTTAGTGCCGACTCCAATATCGATAGCTCCATATAGAATGGCACCTATTAAATTAAAAGAATTGAAAGTTCAGTTGCAAGAGTTGATAGATAGAGGTTTCGTACGACCGAGTTTCTCTCCCTAGGGTGCACCAATTTTATTTGTGAAAAATGAGAAAGAAGAAACTATGAGAATGTGTATCAACTATAAACAGCTCAATAAGGTGACTATAAAGAATAAATATCTGTTGCCATGGATTGACGACCTGTTCGATCAGTTGCAAAAGCGCTACAATGTTTTCAAAGATAGATTTGAGATTAGGCTACTATCAGTTGAGATTTAAAGACTTTAATGTGCCAAAGACTACTTTCCGAACGCGGTATGGATACCATGAGTTTTTGGTTATACCTTTCGGACTCAGTAATTAACCTACTATTTTTATGGATTTGATGAACCAGATCTTCAGATAGTATCTGGATTGATTTGTGGTTATGTTAATAGATGACATTTTTATTTATTCCCATGATGAAATCGAGCATGCCAAACATCTGAGACTTGTGTTACAGACTTTGCAAGATAAATAGTTATATGCAAAGTTAAGCAAATGTGAGTTCTGGTTACGTGAAGTCAGTCTTCTGGGACATGTTCTATCAGCATCAGGTATTCGGGTTGATCTAAGTAAAATTTCAACTATACTTGATGGGAAATCTCCGAGAAATGTTTCTGAAGTTCGAAGTTTTCTGGAACTTGCTGGTTACTATAGACGGTTCGTGAAAGGTTTCTCTATGATTGCAACCCCGATGACGAAGCTATTATAGAAAGATGTTAAGTTCGAGTGGTCAAAAAAGTGCCAGAAAAGTTTTGATCAGTTGAAAGCCCTTTTGACCGAAGCTCCAGTGCTAGTTCAGCCAGAATCGGGTAAAGAATTTGTTATCTTTATGATGCATCTTTAAATGGTTTGGGATGTGTGTTAATGTAGGAAGGCAAAGTTAGAGCTTGTGCCTTGAAACAATTAAATCTGCATGAAAAGAACTATCCGGCATAGGATTTAGAATTGGCAGCTATTGTGTTTGCATTGAAAATATGGCGCCACTACTTGTTCGGTGAGAAATGTCACATTTATTCTGATCATAAAAGTTTAAAATATTTAATGACTCAGAAAGACCTAAATTTGAGACAGTGACGATGGTTAGAGTTGCTAAAAGACTATGAACTTGTGATTGACTACCATCCGGGAAATGCCAATGTTGTTGCTAATCCTCTAAGCTCAAAATCACTGTTTGCTTTGCGTGCAATGAATGCTCATATGGCTATATCTGATGATGGTTTGATTATAGCTGAGTTAAAAGCAAGACCATTATATATTCAACAAATTTTTGATGCTCAGAAAGTTGATAATGAATTGTTAGTAAAGCTGGGCCAATGTAATTCGAATGTTAATTCAGAGTTTTGAGTTGATGCTGAGGGTTGTCTGAGGTTTAGAAACCAAATATGTATCCCGAGAAATCCAGAGTTGATTTAGATGATTTTGAATGAAGCCCATAATAGTTGGTTATCTGTTCACGCGGGTAGAACGAAATTCTATAATGATATGAAACAGCTTTATTGGTGGCATGGTATGAAATGAAACATTTTTGACTTTGTTTCGAAATGTTTAGTCTGTCAACAAGTAAAAGTCGAGCATCAGGTACCTTCTTGATTACTTTAGCCAATCATGATACCGGAGTGGAAATGGGACAGAGTCCCGATGGAATTTGTATCTGGTTTATTGTTGACACCGAGCAAGAAAGATGCAATTTGGGTTATTGTGGATAGATTGACTAAATCGACTCATTTTGTTCCGGTTCATACAGATTACTCGCTTGATAAGCTAGCTGAATTGTATGTTTCTCAGATTGTGAGATTATATAGAGTACCTATTTCTATTGTTTTGAATAGATATATGAGGTTAACATTGCGATTTTGGAAGAAACTGCAAGATGCTCTAGGCACGAAATTACATTTCAGCAATACTTTCCATCCACAAATAGATGATTAGTCTGAATGAATCATTCAGATACTTGAGAATATGTTGAGATTTTGCATTCTCGAGTTCAAAAGTACGTGGGAACGATACTTACCTCTGATTGAATTTGCGTACAATAATAGCTTTCATTCGAGAATCAAAATGGCACCTTATGAGGCTTTGTACGGTCATATATGTCATACACCATTGTATTGGATAGAGCTCAGTTAAAATAAGTTACATAGGGTCGATTTGATCAAAGAGACTGAACAGAAATTAAAAGTGATCTGCCAAAGTCTAAAAACAATGCCAGATCATCAAAAATAGTATGCGGACTTGAAACGAAAAGATATAGAGTTTTAGATAGGGGACAAAGTCTTTTTGAAAGTCTCACCGTGGAAGAAAATACTCAGATTTGGTCGTAAAGGCAAATTGAGTCTGAGATTTATTGGGTCGTATGAGATTATACAGCATATCGAGCCGGTTGCTTATAAACTATTATTGCCACCTGAGTTAGAAAAGATCCATAATGTATTCCATATTTTGATATTTCATAGATATCAATCTGATCCCTCACATGTGATTAATCCGTCAGAGATTAAGATTATGTCTGATATGACATATGAGGAAGAACCGATTCGTATTCTAGATCACGAAGCTAAAGAATTGCGAATTAAGAAAATTCTGTTAGTGAAAGTACTGTGGCATAGACACAGAGTTGAAGAGGCAATGTGGGAGCCAAAGGATGCAATGAAAGAACGTTATCCAAACCTATTCACCGGTAAGATTTTTGTGGATGAAAATCCCTAAGGGGGAGAGTTATAACAGCCCGATTTAGACCCTATTTGGAACGGTGGTTTTGGGACCACGAATCTGAGTCAAAAAAATATTTTAAAATGTTATTCTGTTTTAGTTATGTGTGAATTTATATCCGTAAAATTTTCGTATTTTAATTTTGTCATTTAAGTGCCGATTTAATAAAAAGGGCTTAATCGCGTAAAGTGAAAAGTTAAGGGTTAAATATGAATGTGCTTAATTGAACTTGTCTTATTAATATGAAGCACTTACAATGCAATTAGGCAATAATTAAATGAGTTGGACGGTTAAAGGCATGGTTTATATTGGTTTTATATTTTACTATAAAGGTTAAATGTAAAATGATTATTAAGTTAATATATTATAAAACATAAAATTAAAACCATGTGTTCATATTCTTTTTGCATGACCGAATATTAAAGAAAAGAAAAAAAGAAATAAGGTTTCCATAGGTTCGGCCATTGTTGAAGATTGATTAAGGTATGTAACTAGCTCGGTTTTTGATAATTTTTACATTTTTGGGATCGTTGCAATGTAATATAAAAAGCCCATGCTTGAATTTCTGATTTTAATGAATATTTTGAATTATGCCATTGATGAATAATTGAGTTTTGTGATGTTAGTTGATGAATTATGAAAAATATGTTTTGGATTAATATGTTTTGTATTAGAATTTTTGATGATTTTGAGTAATTAGGGCTAAATTGCAAAAATAATAATTTGAGGGATTAAAATATGAAATAAATGAGATGTATGGACTTGTATTAGCATAAGGAAGATTCAGCCTAAGCATGGTGTGTGAGAATTTTGCATGTTTTGTGTTTTGTGCAATTTGGACTAAATAGTAAAAAGTGTAAAATGTAAGGGGTAAAATTATAATTTGCCCATTTATGTGTTTTTGGACTAAATTGAATAGAATTATTTTTGAATGAGTTTGATTTGAATATGTTTAGATCAAGAACTAAAGAAATCGAATTTGGATCGAGGGAAAACCAAAGTTGTCGAATAGTCGTTCCATTCCGATTACCATTGTCCGAGGTAAGTTTATAGACAAATAGATGTTGTAAATTTCAATATATGTATATTATAAATGCTGAATTGATTTGTTATAATTGTTTGAGAATGTCCCGAAATGATATATGTTTGAGAGCAAAGGTTTCGAGTTCGATTCGAACGAGTTACGACATCTGAAAGCCCCATATAAGCCTTAGGAATAGATAGGATATATATGTCATGACATAGGATTCTGATATGTGATGTGCGAGTAGGACCATGACATCGATATATGTGTGCGAGTAAGACCATGTTTAATAAGTTGGCATCGATATGTGATTCTGATATATGTGTGCTAGTATGACCATGTCTAGTACGTTGGCATCGATATGTGATTACTTGTAAGACCACGTTTGTGACGTTGGCATTGTATGATATGTGTGATTATCTTAGTATCCTATTCAATGTCGAATGGTTCAACGGGCAATAATAAGTTGTGATCGAATGTGTAGATCGAGCTAAAGTGATCAGGTATGAGATAATTGATTAGTTATTTGAAAAAAAAGTAGGTTAATTATTTTTTATGTTATGCAAATTATACATGATGCTAATGTAAATATATTTGTGAAGTATATTCAACCATGTATAAGTATGTGATAATAAAGTTTGATTCAAAAGTATATGCATATGAGTGTATATATATATTCGGTTATATAATGGTACCATGGTTTTGAACTTGAATGTTACTTTGATAATAGATATATGTATATTCGGCCAAACTAAAATTTATATATGAAAGTATATGTTGTATATGAAATTGTAAGCTTGAGATTAAATGTGATTACGATAGTATAATTTGGTTTGGTCAAAATGAGTTGATTATGTCATTGAGTTGTTTATTTGCTTATAACTTACTAAGCTTTGATAACTTACTGTATGTGTACGTTTGTTTCTATTTTATAGATATTGGAGATTAGTTACGAGCTCGGGGATCATCAGCGAAATCTATCACACTATTGACTATTTTGGTACTTTTATGAGTTTGAACTTGAACTTATGGAATGTATCGGCTAGTTTAGTTATTATGATGATTTTGAAGTATGTATATATTGAGAGCCATGCGAAAATGGCTTGATTATAATGTTAAAGTTTGTATGTTTGTGGCTATGACTTAAATTCAATTTGGAAGTGTATTTCATGGTGTATATATGTGTGGTATTAGGTTATATGGTTCGGCTTGATTGTTAGGTTAATTGATGATTTAGTAATTTGACATGGGATTAGTATATTTTTGTAAGTATGTTCCTTGGTCTATATTTTTGTGATGTTTAGTTAAATGATTCGGCAATGAGAAATGGTAAGTATAATGTATAATCGGTTTAATAGTTATCTCATTTTGGAAGTATGAAATGTGGTATAATTTGGGTGGTGAATGATGGTAAATTTTGGCTTAGTATTGAGATAAAATGATGGATATGTATTTGATTCAATATTGGCTTTATATGTTCGGTTGCTAAATGGCAAGTAATGAATATGTTATATAATTGCTTTGGTTGATTATATGTAGTATTACTTATGTGCATTCGTTTATGCTTAGACCTAATGTGGGAATTTTGTTTCATAGTATACATGTGATGTTTTAATATGTGTTTTGGTTTGAGAAATGATGAAACTTGGTATAGTCATGAATATGATTATTTAATTAAATGTTAATGTCATGTGGGAAGAAGTATGTGTATAATTGCTTGGTTATTTAATGAGTTCAAATAGGTTTCAATGCATGATTATATACGGCTAAACCTAGTAAAAATAAAAGTGTATACTTAGGATATGTTTACTTATGATTTAGCTATTTAGGTTCGATCATGAATATCAATGAATGAATAAAAATTTATAAGTCATATTGAAGTTATTTTCTAATGACTGAATGTTGGCTAATTGTTTGATAGTGAATATGTAATTATAACCATAGTAATAAGCATGCAAAATAAGTGTACTTTTGGTTGATATTTGTACTGAAAATGGTTTATTTTGTTTTGGTAATATGCACATGAATTTGCAATGTAAAAGAAATATATTTGGCCATGTTGTAACGCTAGCTATGATCTTTTATGATAATGAATATTATACTATGATATAGGGTAATATGGTATAATATACAAATGTATATTGATTATATTTTCAAAAGCCAATGCTGCATATGTTAATATTAAATAAATTTTGCTATATGATATGTTTGGTTATTAAGCACATGTATATCAATGAGATATTAAATGCTGAAATTTTCTGAGGTATAGGTTTCTTAATGATAATAATAATACATGAATTTTGTATGTATTTAAAAGTATATTATATATGAATTTGAGTTTTATGATTTAAATTATGTGTTTAATGTTTAATCAGATTTTATGTTTTAGTTATGTGAATATAACATATGTGTATATGTGAATGTTCAAAATTTGTGTCTCATCTGGTAATACCTCGTAACCCCATTCCGGCGATTGATACGGGTTAGGGGTGTTACATTACATCTAATTATGTGCAACTCAAAGGAGTTCTATACTTCCTTCCATACAATGCCTCAAAAGGTGCCATACGAATACTCATTTGAAAACTATTACTGTAATCAAATTCTACTAATGGAAAATACTGGTCCTAACTACCACTGAACTCGATCATGCAGCTTTACAACATATATTTTAAAACATGAATTACCCTTTCAGATTGACCATTTATTTAGGGATGGTAAGTCATACTAAAACTAAGCTTTAGTCCCAAAGCTTCTTGCAAACTCTTCTAAAACCTCAAAGTAAATCGCAGATCCCTATCTAAAATATTTGAAATTGGTACCCCATGAAGACTAACAATCTCAGCAATATACAACTCAGCTAACTTCTGCAAAGAATAACTAGTACGTATAGCTAAGAAGTGTACACTCTTTAAAAATTGATCAACTACAACCCAAATTGTAACGCCCCGAATTCGGGCCTAGATGTATTAAGTCTTGAGCATAGGAATAGAGGGGAGGCAGCATAAATGTTTTGTTGTATAAGAAAGTGACGTTAATTCATGCTTGGCTCAGTGACTAGGTGTTCTGGGAAGAGTCTAAGAAGTCTTGGGTTCAAGCATGAGCAAGTGCAAAAAGTTTTGTTTCTAATGGAATAAGCACTGTCTCTAGGCAGTAGGCTTTTAGATAAATATGGGAAAAATATGTCATGAAAAGCCTACTGGTTCAGGGGATAGTAGGCGTGTTACTACAGCTGGAGGTCAGGAGTTTAAGTACTTGCACAAGCAAGGGATTATTTTTATTACCTGTGCCATGGAGGTATTGTGGTATGACTGAAAGACTAAAGTGGTTGAGGGGAGTTTGAATTGGTCAAGGAGGTATTGTAGGAGGGAGTTGAGGAGAGATATGGGGAGAGATTTTAGGAGATAGTTAAGAAAGGTTTGAATGGGGGAGAGTTATTGCTGAATGGGTAAGTGAGCTACTGAAGGATTCGTTTGTGGTAGAGGATCCCTCTGCTATTCGGTTTTTGACTGTGGCATTTTATTCTTTTACTCATTTGAAGCCGTTCTGTGCTAGGAGTGGGAGTAGCATCTTTTCGATTTTGCTTATTTCAAATGTTGTTCGGGTCCACTTTGTTTCGTGACTTTATTTTTCCCAACACCCTCTTGTTTTTCGGACTTTTTTTCTCCTCTCTCTAAAAGCTTTGGCCGAACACTCTTCTTTTTCCTCCCCTCAATCGATTTGCTTTAGCCAAACCTCTTCTGTTCTTGTCTCCTTCCCCTCATATGATTCTTCTGTATTAACTAAACCCCACTCCTTTCCTACATTGTTACATAGACCAGTCGTTTCTTGATATTATCCTCTCTTCATCTTAATATTGTAAGTCGAATACCTGTGCTCTCCTTCTCTGAACTACTGATATCCGATCGATCAGGTGAGTGGGTACGTGGTTGTTCCTTCTCTCTTTCCCTCTCTCTTCTGTCGCACTAATAGTTTCATCTAATATCTCTCTAGGTGGTTGTTTGTCGAAAGGTACAAGGCCCCTATCTTTTGTGTACTTTCGGCTCTTGTGGGCGTGTGGGTTGACTATTCTTCCCTTCTAATTTGGGCATCACGTTTTCGGTAAGTAATTGTTCAGCTAGTTTAAAATGTTCTCTTATGTGATGGATGATAAGGTTTTACTAGAGTGCAAGCAACCCTTAAGGCCTAAGGATTAGGTTCTTGCAACAATGTTGGTGGAAAAGCTTCATTTGACCGATCTAACAATGAGAGGTTGGAGTACTCATGGGCTATTCGCACAATTTTGCAATCAGGTGTGTAACCACACCACAATAAGAGTAGATCGGCAAAAGCCGAAAAAGTATGACTATTGGCGCTACACGAGCGTGTGCTCGCTCGTGTAGTAAACCAAACGTGTGAAACATGGACGTTTGAGCATAGAGGCCACCATAAGTGATTTCGTGGGCTTTGGGCCACGCTGGGCCAGAATGGGCGTATGGGCTCCACGGGGTCGTGGGCCATACATGGGTAGACCACACGGACGTGTGGAGATTATTCGGCCAAGTTGTGTAGTTCACACAGCCAAGGCCATTTTTTGGCTTTATGGGCCACACGGGCTTGTGGGCCCACATGTGTCGCATCATGGGCCTTGGGCCCAATATCACTATATGACTGTTAAGGTTGCACGGGTCGCCCGAGACGACTGTAACCTTTTGTTGAGTTGGTAAGCGTACTTGGACCCTTAATCGATAAAATGACTATTTTGCCCTTGTATGGCAAAATAACCGTTTTTCCCTTGTATGGCAAAATGACCGTTTTGCCATTATGTGATAAAATGACCCAACCCCCATAGGGTAAAATGATCGAAATACCCACATAGGGTAAAATGACTAAAATAACCCCATTGTAACATCCCGAAATCGGACCTAGTCAAAATAGTGGTTTTGGGACCACAAATCCGACATTGAAATATTTATTTTCTGATTATTATGAGGTCTAGAATATGAGAATATGCATGTGTTAAAGTTTCATGAAGAAATTCTATGAGTAAGGTGTCCAATTGGAAAATAAGGACCAAATTAAATAAATTGCAAAACTTGGATTCTAGAAGCAATTTGTATGAAATTGTTTTAGATTATTAATTAGAAGGTTTGAAAGAGAAATTTTCCCAATTTTTAAGTTTTTGGACAAAAATAGGCATGCATGGATGAAATTTGAAGGAAAGGGCTTGCGGGCATTTTGGTTATTTGGCTAATTAATGAAATAAAATGGGAAAAATAAGCCAATAATCAGCCATTCTTCTTCTTCATCTAGCCGAAATTCTCAAGCTCTCCTTAGCTAGGGTTTTCAACATTTTCAAGCTCAATAGTAAGTGCTCCCAAACCCCGTTTTCAACATGGTGCATTTTTATGTGACTAACTTGTTGATTTATTGCATGTGATAGGGAAACTATTCCATTCTTATTGGTTTTATTGCCTAATATGGTTGTATGCTAATTAATCGGTAAGTTTACTTTCTAGTTATTCGGGCTTACTAAACATGTAAATGTTTACCCCTCTTTTTTCCCTGTCTTACAAAGCTCGAGGACTCGTAAAGATTGGAAGACGATTGGAGAGTCAACACACTATCAATTAGTTTAGCTTTGGTATATAGACACTCTTATTTTGTTCAATGGCATGTATAGAGCTTTTGTTTATTTTGTTATATGTGTCATTTGATTTGCCAAAATGAAGGCATGTAATGGTATACATATTCTTTTGTAAATGGCCATAGGAATTGGCTCATTATGATGTAGGTTATGACCTACAAATTTGTGCATGTTTATGTCTAAATGTTCTTGTGATATTTAAATGTGGCATATCATAATTAGGCTTAAGTAATGTGACGAAATTACATGGTATGGCTTGGCCATAATTGGCAATGAGTTATAATAATGAGCCAGTCTTAAAAGTGTTATAAGGTATAGAAATCCTTAATACAAGGGAAATAGCCTAGCATGTGTAAAATCGATCAAATGAGGTTTACATGCAATGAGGTTTATCGAGGTCATTTAAGTATATAATCAGGCCTTGTTATGTATTATGGAAACCTATAAGTGAGAGTAGATGATAGAGGGTGACCAAAGGCTTGGAAAATAGCCTAACAAGGTCCACACGGGCATGTGTCCAGGCCGTGTGTGACACACGGATCGCCTCACGGGCGTGTGGTATGGCCGTGTGTCCCCTGCACCTAAATTTTTGAATTTATAATGCATGGTAGTAAACACTCAGGTAGAGACATGGCCGTGTATCTCAACTGTGTAGAGGGCACGGCCTAGTACACGGGCGTGTATCTTGGCCGTGTGCCACTAAATTCATGCTGACATCATAAATAGAATGCTCGAATTTTTGGACACGGGTGATCACACAGGTGTGTCTAGGCCATGTTAAGGACACGGGCCAGGGACACGAGTGTGTGCTTGGCCGTGTGAAAACCCCTGTAGGTTCGAAGTAGAAAATAAATTCAATTAATTCCACACGAGTAGGGGACACGGGCGTGTCCCAAAGTACATGGGCGTGTGCATTGCCTTCACACGAGCGTGTGAGGCTTTACCTAGAAATTTTTTTAATGAACTTTGATAAGTTCTCAGTTTAGTCCCGGATCATTTTTAATGTGTGTTTAGGGCCTCGTAGGCATATAATAGGGACATTAAGATGAAATTTGATTGGTTTTATATTGGAATGAAATTTTATAACCCGTATTTCCTGAAAATGTTCGAGTACATGTCTGGTAACGCCTCGTATCCGGTCCTGGTCTTGGGTACGGGTAAGGGGTGTTACACACATAGGGTAAAATAACCGAAATACCCCCATAGGGTAAAATGACCGAAATATCCCCAAAGGGTAAAATGATCGAAATACCCCTATAAGGTAAAATGACTAATTTGCCTTACGATGTGTATGATTGTATTTGAGCATGCCACGTTATATGTATGTTGCATCCATGTAAGATATTATGATACGATGCATGACATGTTGCATGGGGCTAGGGTTGTTCTTTTGGAGAAAGTGTACTGTACTAATGTGGTTGCACGGGTCGCCCAAGGTGACTGTGGACCTATTGATGACTTTAAGACGTTCTTATTACTGGCAACTTTGCTGCAATATTGTTTAGTGCCGCAATCGGTGCTAATGTTGGTGTGTAGGGGTGGGTGGGTCGATTTTATCCCCACATGGAGTGTAGGGTTGGTACGGACATGGTGTGTAGAGGCTGGATTGGGTAGGACTTGCATATTGTTTACTGATACTGCACTGTTTACTATTACTATAATGGGCCAAGGCCCGAATATATGACTACTTCTATACTGAAATGGGCTTAGGCCTAGACTGTTACTGGTACTAATATGGGCCTAGGCCAGAATGTATTTTGCTCTCTGTATGATTGACTATTTATTATTAAGGGATTACACATTGAGTTTTCGTAAACTCACCCTTCTATTTAACTATACAAGTAATCCCTAGACTTAGGCGAATCAGTGCAGCGAGGGACTCAAAGGTGGCCACACAATCGCAGATGCTTCCGTTTCTGACTTTTATTTAATAAGTAATTCATTTTGGGAATTTTGTCTGTAATAAGGCCTCTTTAAATTTTTACTTTAATTTGGGGTTTTGATTGCTTCGGTATTAACTTCTAGTCTTAGGATGTGAGCTTTCAAAAGGATAAATGTTTTTCAAAAATACCATGAATACGTAAATGGTTTTAAGAGCTACCGCAAGAAAACAACGTTTTACAAGTAAAACGCAAGTACGCAACTGTTTTAAAAACCTTTCACTATAAACGATATTTTGAATACTTTTTGTTGGTGATGCAAGTTTTAAAATCATCTTGTAGATCACCCAAAGATGTTAAATAAAGATTGGGCTTTTCAAATGAGATCACACTTTACGAAAAACACTTCAATGTGACATCGCAGATTCGGCCATAACGTCTAGGTCGGGTTTGGGGTGTTACACATATTGAATCCTTTTTTGACGGTGTCAAAGGAAAACCCAAAACAAAATCCATAGTGATCCTTTCCTACTTTCATTCAGAAATCACAACCGGTTGCAACAATCTCGAAGAAAACTGATGTTTTACTTTCACCTTTTGACAAACCAAACACCGAGTTACAAAATCTGTAACATCCCGCTTTAAACTAGGCCACCAATAAACTTCTATAAGATCATGATACATCTTTCCACTATCGAGATGCATAACATAAGGGTTACTATGTGCCTCGATAAGAATCGCTTATCTTAATTCTACATCATGTGACACACACAACCTACCTCGAAAGTTTAAGATACCATCACCATCAACATCAAAATTTTTCCTTAAGACCTTACTCAACCTATTGAATCCGCTTCAGTAACTCCCCATCTAAAGGCTTCTTCTCCTTAATTTGTTGTGATAAAGTTGGCCTCACATGAAGTTCAACTAGGAAACCACCATCACTACCCAAACTTAAGTGTGAAAACATAACTCTCAACTTTACCATTGACTTTCTACTCAAAGCATCAGCAACAACATTTTCCTTGCCAGGATGATACTCTATCACACAATCATATTTCTTTAACAACTCAATCCAACATCTTTGCCTTAAATTCAACTCCTTTTGAGTGAGGAGGTACTTAAGACTCTTATGTAGATAACACACCTTTCACCATACAAATAATGACGCCAAATCTTGAGTGCAAAAACCACTATAGCTAACTCCAAATCATGAGTAGGGTAGTTTCGCTCATGTGTCTTTAACTGCCTTGAAGCATAAGCCACAAATTTTCCCTCTTATATCAACACACAACCGAGAACCAAATATGAGGCATCACAAAAAACCACGAAATCCTTTCCAAGTTCCAATTGAATTATCCAAGTTCCAATTGAATTAACACTGGTGGTTTAGTTAAAACTTTCTTAAGCTGCTCAAAACGCTTCTGCCTAGCCTCAATCCATTCAAACACCACATCTTTCTAAAGTAGTTTCATTAAGGGTGCGCCAATAAAAGAAAACCCATCAACGAACATATGATAATAACTAGCTAAACCTAATAAACTCCTAACTTCAGTAACACTCATAGGCGGATTCCACTCTAAGATTGCATCAATCTTCTTAGGATCCACTCGAATCCCTTCTACGGATACAACATGACCTAAGAACGCCACTTCCTTAAGCCAAAATTCACACTTACTTAACTATGCACACCACTGCTTATCTTAAAGAATCTGCAAAAACAACCCTTTAATGCTCATTGTGATCCTCCTCAGAATGAGAATACACAAATTATCATCTATAAAGAGAACTATAAATTGATCCAAATACGAATGGAACAATCAATTCATCAAATCCATAAACGCGACAAGAGCATTAGTTAATCCAAACGACATCAGCAAGAACTCATAATGCACATACCGAGTCCTAAAAGTAGTTTTCAACACATCAGGCTCATTCACCTTCAACTGATAATACCCAGATCTAAAATCAATCTTTGAAAACATTGTTGCACCTTAGAATTGATGAAACAAACCATAATCAATACATATCCACATCAAACCATCTTTTTTTTTCACAAACAAAATCGATGCACCCTATAGAGATACACTCAGTTAAATAAACCCCATATCAAGTAACTCTTGCAACTGAATCTTCAATTCCTTGAGCTTTTTTAGTGTCATGCTTTAGGGCGAAATGGATACCGGTGTAATACCATGATAGAGCCTAATTCTAAACACAACTTCCTGATCCAGTAGCAAACCAGGTAACTCTTCTGGAAACACGTCTGGAAAATCTCTAACAGTATGAATATCTTGAACTCTTAGCTCAGTTAATAAGGAGTTAAGAGTTCAGGATATCTGTACCGTCAAGGATTTTCCTGATGTGTTTCCTGAAGAGTTTCATGGTTTACTATCGAAATGTGAGGTTGAGTTTGGAATTGAGGTTTATACAGTATTGGACAAGTGTCTAATACGTCCTATCGCATGGCAGCACAAGAGCTTAAACAGTTAAAGATTCAGTTGCAAGAGTTGCATAACATAGGGTTCATTCGACCAAGTGTGTCTGCTTGGGGTGGATCGGTTTTGTTTATGATGAAGAATAATGGTGCGATGAGGATGTGTATTGATTATAGGTAATTGAATAAGTTGACCATCAAGAACAAGTATCCTTTGCTTCGAATTGATAACTTGTTTGATCAATTCTAAGGTGCAATGATGTTTTCTAATATTGATTTAAGATCTAGGTATTATTAGTTAAAGGTAAAGGAGTCTGATGTGCTGAAAACTACTTTTACATTCATGGGATTGATGAATCAAGTATTCCATTCATACTTGGATCAATTTGTGGTTGTCTTCATAGATTACATTTTGGTGTATTCTCATTTTAAGGAGGATCACAAGGCAAAGGATACTTGTTATTGATGGTCAACTTATTCAACTACTTATAATTAATAGACATCCTCACCGTACCATCATTCTTCTTCATAAACAAAATCAATGCACCCCAAGGAGACATATCCGATCGAATAAACCCTTTGCCAAGCAACTCTTGCAACAGAATCTTTAACTTTTTAAGCTCTTTTGGTGCCATGGATAGGGTGTAATAGACACCGATGCAATACCAGGATAAACCTCAATTCCAAATTCTACCTCATGTTCTAACAGTAAACTAGGAAACTCTTCACGAAACACATCAGGAAAAACCTAGATGGTACGGGTATCCTAAACTCTCAACTCCTTAGTAACTGAGTTAAGAGTTCAAAATATTCACATTGTTAGGGATTTTCCTGACATGTTTCCAGAAAAGTTACCCAGTTTGCCACCAAATCGGGAAGTTGAGTTTGGAATTAAGCTCTATCCTAATACTGCACTAGTGTCCATTGTACCCTATCGCTTAACACCAAAAGAGCTCAAGGAATTGAAGATTCAATTGCAAGAGTTACTTGATAGAGGGTTTATTTGACCGAGTGTATCTTTGAGGGGTACACTGATTTTGTTTATGAAAAAAAAATGGTTTGATGCAGATGTGTATTGATTATAGGTAGTTGAACAAGTTGACAATTAAGAATAAGTATCCTTTTTCCTGAAATTAATGATTTGTTTGATCAATTTCGAGGTACAACAGTGTTTTTGAAGATTGATATTAAATTTGGGTATTATTAGTTGAAGGTGAAGGTATGTTGAAAACTACCTTTTAGGACTCGGTATAGGCATTATGAGTTCTTGGTGATGTCATTTGGTTTAACTAATGCTCCTACTGCGTTCATGGATTTGATGAATCGAGTGTTTCATTCATATTTGGATCAATTTGTGGTCGTCTTTACAGATGATATTTTTGTTTATTCTCAAAATAAGGAGGAGTATTTAAGTGTTGTTTTGTAGATTCTTCGAGAAAAGCAGTTGTATGCGAAGTTGAGTAAGTGTGAATTTTGGCCTAAAGAAGTGACATTCTTAGGTCATGTTGTGTAAGCAGATGGAATCCGTATGGATCAAAGGAAGATTGAGGCGATCTTAGAATGGAATCCATTTAGGAGTGTTATCGAAGTTTAGAGTTTCTTAGGTTTGGCTAGTTATTATCGTGGATTCGTTGAATGGTTTTACCTTATTGTAGCACCTTAGACAAAACTACTCCAGAAGAATATGGCATTTGAATGGACTGACGAAAGGCAGAAGAGTTTTGAATAGCTTAAGGTAGTGTTGTCTGAGGTACCTGTATTAATTCAACCAGAGTCAGGAAAAGATTTTGTGGTTATATTGATGTTTCGTATTCGAGACTTCGTTGTGTGTCGACGCAATAAGGCAAGGTTGTGGCATATGCTTCAAGACAGTTAATGATGCATAAATGGAACTATCCAACTAATGATTTGGAGTTAGTTGTTGTGGTTTTTTCACTTAAGACTTGGCATCATTATTTGTTTGGTGAGAAGTGTGTCATTTATACTGATCATAAGAGCCTTAAGTACCCCCTCACCTAAAAGGAGTCAAATTTAAGGCAAAGGCATTGATTGAGCTTTTGATAGATTATGATTGAGTGATAGAGTATCATCCTGATGCGTTGTTGAGAGCACCAAAAATATCCTATTCCCTGTAAAATAATGAAAAAGAAATAGTAAAGGGGAAGTAGGGTCGAATCCTCAGGGACCGGATTATACGAATGCTTGTCTCTCGAAATCCTAGGCAGAATCGTGCCCAAGAAAACCTGCGTTCCTGGAAAAAAAATAGAATTTAAGAATTGGTTTTGGAAGCGAAAATAAAATAAAAATAGAATTCAAAGTTTACTGAAATTATGATTACGAAAATAATAAAAATAATAAAGAGAGTTTTAAGAGAAAAGAAATTCTTATGGGAAAGTTTCAGCCTCCGATTGTCTCATTCCGCCTTGGGCTCAATCCTTGGCTTTTGGATGATCCTTCTTGACTCAAGTAAGCCAGTTATAGTGGAAGAGGACGCCTACGACCACCAGCTCCAAAGATTAGATTTACGATTTTTAGGGAACCTGACTCTAGCCAGTAATCTATGCTAGATCAACGCTTCTCAATGGCGAATCCCACGCCATTTTGTCTCTTTGGCTCGCCAACCTCTGACGCAGTAAGTTAACGAACAGACTATGCAGTCCTTCCAAAACATACAAAGCAGCCACCTTTGCATATGCTAAAAAGCTTACTTCTTAAGGGCCATGGACTAAGCGCGTCAGCTCGTAGTGCGGAGAAACGATGAATACTTGGCGAGAAGGCTAAGTAATGCGGATTCTAGGCCTCAAGAACCCTTTTTGGGAAATATTGACAACTTTTGGCTAGAAGGGTTTTAGTGGCTCATGATAATGGTGGGAAAGTAAATAAAATTATGGAAAAGAAATTTTATTGAAAGAAAAAAATATGGAAAGAACAAAAAGACTTTTGGGGAGAGTGTTTACTGAAAAGATGCTCCCAAGTAGAGTCACTTCACCCCTATTTATAGTGCTAGGGAGATAGTCTAATTGAACTTAAATTCTAAAAAGATAAATACATTTCATTAAAGATAAACAAAGATAATTAAAATAAAATCCTAAATTTGAATAATCCTAATAATTATCTTAATATTAATTATCCTAATAGAATAAAATAAAATAGAGTCTTCCAAAATAAAATCTCTTCTATTTTCTTTTAAGTCCTTGTGCCTTCCATGTTCGCACTTTTGGCACCATATTTGTCCCACGTTGCATATTGGCCCATTTAATCTCCAAATTGACGCTTTTTCCCTTGAATTTACTTTTTGCCTCCAATTTAGTCCCTAAAAGATAAAAAGACATAAATAGCTCAAATTAGTAGGCTCAAGCTCAAAATAAACACATGGACGTCATTTTAGCGTATTATCAAATTCCCCCTACTTAGCCCATGCTTGCCCTCAAGTATGGTTCCTATCGACTGTGAAAGCTAGATTCTGCCATAAAAGAAATACCACTCCAAAGTTTCATAAAAATTAGTTAAAAAAGCATATGAAAAATAAAGATACCTCTAAACTTGCTTTAAGTAAAACAGAAAAAGTATTCCAATTAATTCACACAAAAATTAAGATCGACTTGAGTTATGCTATTTAGGTAAATTACCAAACCTACAAAGACACCTTAATTATTTCCTTCTTTAGTCCCCGAAGTGCAACTTTATTAGTACTTATTTTTTTCTTTTCTTTTTTTTTTTGATTTTTTTTATTTTATTATTATTTATTTACTTAGGAATATATTAAACCTTTTGACGCGAAGAGAGATGACAACCCAAGCACCCCACCCCGGTTACTCAGTCCAACATACTCCTAAAATTATTTATTTCCGGTTAGCGGAGTTTTACCCAACATGTCACACAACCTTTTGACGTGAAGTAGAATGACAACCCAAGCACCCTACCCCGGTTACTCAGTCAGTCACGATCTAAGCTGTACTTATAACCGTGGAAAACTTTTATTAAAAATTAAACGATATTTAAAATTCTTGAGAGCTCAGGAAAGAAAAAATTTAAGTGTCAAAAATAAGTTTCAATAATCACCTAATAGCCATGAACATTAATTAAGCACGCAATCATTTTAAGTGTTCACTTTATATTAAACTTGATCAATTTTACGAAAAGCAAGATAGAATTAACCCTATTAATCACAATTATTTTTAGCCTAATAAAAATAAAACAGTGGAGATGGCATCAATTATGGGAAAAATCATAACTTCCTTAGAAGGTAAGAATCATGCTTGTAGATCAAACAAAGAGGCAATTCTGGTAAAATCTTGGGCATGAAAAGCGGCGGGATATTCTTAAAATAAATGGGCGTAAACGAGCACAAAACAAGCGGTAATAATAATATGACAAAAAAATAGCGGATAATAACAAGAATAACGAAGAATGTCTCCCCCACTTAAAACACATAGTCCTCGATGTAAAAGTAAAAGGAAAACAAATAGGTGGAAAAAAAGTTTAGAAAAACTCCCCATGTAGTTACTGAGTCGGTTGGCGCATACACACGGAGTGGAGAAGAAGATGGCGAAGCGGCAAGAGGTGGAGACGGGGTGGGTGGCGTGTGCAATGTTGGTTCGGCCGGGTTCTCACCATGGTGGCTAAGAAATCGGCAGTGGGTGGTGGAGGAGAAAGGAGTCGGCGGTTATGGAGAAATTTTAGGGGGAAAAATGTAAGGTTTGGGGGTTTTATTTGCTAAAAAGGGGTGTTTGGCTGCAGGTTTTGGGGATTCTAAGGCTGGAATAGGACTGTTTGGCAGCATGGATAGGGTTGTTTTGGTGCACACTTTCTGTCTTTTTTTTTCTTCGTATTTTCGCTTCATTTCACTTAGATGGAAGAAGAGAAATTTATTAATATTTAACTAAAATAAAATAAAAATAAAAGAAAATAATAAATAATAAAAATAAAAATAAATATTGGGTTGCCTCCCAACAGGCGCTTGTTTAACGTCGCTAGCTTGACGCCTCAATTAGTATTGGGGCTGTTCCAGCTGAATTCTTTTGTTCTTATGCGCTTGGAAATTCTCATTTTTTAACACATCCACCATATTTGCGTTTAATCGTCCTTGCACCTCTTTCTTTGGTTCCGTATTTTCCTCCAAGGGGCTGATCCTTTTTAAGTCAGCAATGGTCTCATCATTCTCCAAAAATGTACATTTGAGATGTTCAGGAAGTGGATTTAATTTCAAATCTGGTGCCTGTACAACAGGAGGTAGAAGTTTAGTATTCATGGGAGCCAATAATTTATTAACAGATTCAAAATCATCAAACATCATTTTAGGTTTATCTCCATAAAATGACTCAAAAGTTTCGTCCACTAATGAGTCAATCAGGTCGACGCGATTTACGCTCAATACTTCACTTGGGTGACTAATAGTGCCATAAACGTTAAACTTCACAATCTCCCCGTCAAACTCTATCGTGAGGGTTCTGCTTCGTACATCAATCTTAGTATTCGCAGTACTAAGGAAAGGTCGCCCCAACAAGATGTCTGAAGACCCAGGAGCGTTATCCTCCTCCATTTTTATCACATAAAAATCTACAGGGAAGATAAGCCCATTGACTTTGACTAATACGTCCTCGAGGACCCCTTCGGGATGCATAATGGACCTGTCTGCCAACTGAATGGTAACACCTATCTTTGTCAAAAAACCCGCGTTAAGTGATTCATAAATAGAATAAGGCATTACATTTATGGAGGCCTCTAAATCACACATAGCCTTCTTAATTCCCAAATGGCCAATTTTGCATGGAATAGCGAACATACCCCTATCTTTGCATTTAACCGGTATTTTCCGCTGTAGAACTGCAGAAACATTCTCACCAACACTTACCTTTTCATTACCTGTGAGTTTTCGTTTGTTGGTGCAAAGTTCTTTGAGGAACTTGGCATACCGCGGAATCTGTCTAATGGCATCTAACAGTGGTAAGTTGATCTCAACATTCCTGAATGTTTCGAGGATCTCATTGTCTTCCTTACTTTTTCGACACTGATTTAATCGTCCTAGGAATGGAGGTTGTATTTTCAGCAGTGGGGGTTTCACTCGGATCTGTTCGTCATTTCCTGGAGTCTCCTGGACGATTTCTTGACTAAGATTCTTGCCAGGAACTGGTTCCAGGAACTTTTCGCTTCACAACGTTACTGCATTCGCATTCTGCCTCGGGTTTGGTTCTGTTTGTGATGGCAGTTTCCCTTGAGAGTTTAATTTCTCAATTGATGTGGTCAACTCCCTTATGGATGCTTCAGTTTTCTGTTGAAAACCCTTCATTTCTTTTTGGAAATTGAGAGTTTGCTGTTGAAAATCAAGGACATTAGTTGCTATTTTATTGACCAAAGTTTCTAAAGAATTACCTGAATCTTGTAGCTGTTGTGGGACTCGATTTTGGTATGGCTGGTTATATTGTGGATTAGCCCCATAACTAAAATTAGGGTGGTCCCTCCATCTTGGGTTGTAGGTATTGGCGTAAGGGTCGTATCGTCTGTGTGGTGGCCCAGGAAAATTTCCCACAGCATCTAAATGGGCCATAGAATCATCATACAGACTAGGGCACGCATCAGCCGTATGTTCAGGTGTAGCACATATTCCACATACTCGAGCTGGTTTCGATTTTTCTGTAACAAGGGAATTCACAATATTAGTAAGTCTATCAAGTCTATCTTCAATGGTAGAATTACTTAACTGGTGAACCCTTCTAGGGGGTTCAGGATTGGCTCGAAATTGCTGGGAATTTGCAGCCATTGTGGAGATTAAGTCTCTTGCTTGTTGTGGAGTCATGTTGACTAACGCTCCTCCACTCGCGGCATCTACCATATTCATCTCCATGGGTTTCAAGCCTTTATAAAAGTACTGGAGCAAAGACTGTTCCATTATACCATGTTGTGGGCAACTTGCACACATCTTCTTAAATCGCTCCCAATAGTCGTATAGAGTCTCTACGTCTTTTTGCCTTATGCCCACGATTTCCCTTCTTAACTCAAATTAGCTCGTGATGCGTGGAAAAACTCATTAAGGAATAAACGAGATAGATCAGCCCAAGTTGTAATCAATCCAGGAGGTAAATAAAATAACCATTCCCTGGCTGAATCTGCTAGGGAAAAAGGGAAAGCGCGTAATTTAATTTGATCCTCAGTTACCCCCTGAGGTTTCATACTCAAACAAACCATATGGAATTCTTTTAAACGCTTGTGGGAGTTTTCATTTTGTAACCCACGGAAAGTTGGCAGTAGCTGAATCAAGCCTGACTTTAATTCAAAATCAGTATCCATAGTAGGATACGCGATGCATAGTGGCGGTTGTTCTTCGCCGCGCGCTTGGCGATTGCGAATTGTCTCTGAGCCATAGGTTGAGGTGCTAAATTAGGGTTTTCGTCAACCCTAGTGTTCAGCACTTCTTCAGGGGAATCGACTTCTTCTTCTTTACTTTCTAACGTTTGAGTAGGGTTTTTGTTAACCCTAGACTCTACTTCGTCGTCGATTCTAATTTCTGGCAGTGGATTGCTTTGAGTTCCAACCACCGCTAACTGCTTTTTCTTTAGTTTTGTTTCTTTTCGATTAGCTTTCGTAGTTTTTTCGATTTCTGAGTCGAACGCAAGAGTTCCTGGAGCAGATCTGGTCATAGAAAATAAAGAAAAACAAGATTAGTATGTTGCCGATCCCCGGCAACGGTGCCAAAATTTGATGCGTCGTTGAGAGCACCAAAAATATCCTATTCCCTGTAAAATAATGAAAAAGAAATAGTAAAGGGGAAGTAGGGTCGAATCCTCAGGGACCGGATTATACGAATGCTTGTCTCTCGAAATCCTAGGCAGAATTGTGCCCAAGAAAACCTGCGTTCCTGGAAAAAAATAAAAAAATAGAATTTAAGAATTGATTTTGGAAGCGAAAATAAAATAAAAATAGAATTTAAAGTTTACTGAAATTATGATTACGAAAATAATAAAAATAATAAAGAGAGTTTTAAGAGAAAAGAAATTCTTATGGGAAAGTTCCAGCCACCGATTGTCTCATTCAGCCTTGGGCTCAATCCTTGGATTTTGGATGATCCTTCTTGACTCAAGTAAGCCAGTTATAGTGGAAGAGGACGCCTACGACCACCAGCTCCAAAGATTAGATTTACGATTTTTAGGGAACCTGACTCTAGCCAGTAATCTATGCTAGATCAACGCTTCTCAATGGCGAATCCCACGCCATTTTGTCTCTTTGGCTCGCCAACCTCTGACGCAGTAAGTTAACGAACCGACTATGCAGTCCTTCCAAAACATACAAAGCGGCCGCCTTTGCATATGCTGAAAAGCTTACTTCTTAAGGACCATGGACGGAAGTGTCAGCCCGTAGTACAGAGAAACGATGAATACTTGGCGAGAAGGCTAAGTATGGATTCTAGGCCTCAAGAACCCTTTTTGGGGAAATATTGACAACTTTTGGCTAGAAGGGTTTTAGTGGCTCATGATAATGGTGGAAAAGTAAATAAAATTATGGAAAAATAAATTTTATTGAAAGAAAAAAAAATATGGAAAGAACAAAAGACTTTTGGGGGGAGAGTGTTTACAGAAAAGATGCTCCCAAATAGAGTCACTTCATCCCCTATTTATAGTGCTAGGGAGATAGTCTAATTGAACTTAAATTCTAAAAAGATAAATACATTTAATTAAAGATAAACAAAGATAATTAAAATAAAATCCTAAATTTGAATAATCCTAATAATTATCTTAATATTAATTATCCTAATAGAATAAAATAAAATAGAGTCTTCCAAAATAAAATCTCTTCTATTTGCTTTTAAGTCCTTGTGCCTTCCATGTTCGCACTTTTGGAACCATATTTGTCCACGTTGCATATTGGCCCATTTAATCTCCAAATTGACGCTTTTTCCCTTGAATTTACTTTTCGCCTCCAATTTAGTCCCTAAAAGATAAAAAGACATAAATAGCTCAAATTAGTAGGCTCAAGCTAAAAATAAACACATGATTAATATATAAAAACACGTCATTTTAGAGTATTATCACATCCTGGCAAGGTGAATGTTCTTGCTGACGCTTTGAGTAGAAAATAGATGGCTGAGTTGAGAGCTATGTTTGTGGACTTAAGTTTAACTAGTGATGGTGGTTTGTTAGCTAAACTTTAAGTAAGGTCGACTTTGTCTCAATAGATTAAGGAGAAACAACCATTAGATAGAGAGTTGTTAAAAAGGATTCGTAAAGTTAAGCAAGATGTTAAGGGAGAGTTTGATGTTGACAATGATGATATACTAAATTTTTGAGGTAGGACGTTTGTGCCACAAAATGTGGATTTGAGGCAATCGATCCTTACTAAGGAGTATAGTAGCCCTTACGCTATGTATCCTGGCAGTGGTAAAATGTATTATGGTCTTTGAGAGATTTATTGGTGGTCTGGTTTGAAGCATGATGTTATGAATTCTATGGCTTGATGTTTGTTTTTTCAAAAGTGAAAGCTGAACATCAATTTTCTTCAGGTTTGTTGCAACTGATTGCAATACCTAAATTGAAGTGGGAAAGGATCACCATGGACTTCTTCTCTGGTTTGCCTTTGACCTCGATGAAGAAGGATTTGGTGTAGGTAATTGTTGATCAATTTTCAAAAAGTGCGCACTTCTTAGTATTACGTACCAATTATTCTTTACAAAATTTGGCCGATTTTTACATTGCTAAAAGTATATGTCCTCATGGAGTTCCATTTCCTATCATCTCATATAGGGATCCACACTTTACATTGAGGTTATGGAAGAGTTTGCAAAAGGCTTTGGGGTTGAAGCTTAGTTTCAGTACAACTTATCACCGCCAAATTGATGGTCAGTCAGAGAGAGTAATTCAAGTTTTGGAAGATATGTTGCAAGATATGTTGCAAAGTTGTGTGATTGGGTTCAGTGGTAGTTGAGAGTGATATCTGCTCTTAGCAGAGTTTGCTTTCAATAATAGTTTCCAAGCGAGTATTTGCATGGCAGCATTTGAGGCTTTGTATGGTAGGAAGTGTAGGACTCCTTTGTGTTGGACAGAGTTGGATGAAAACTGGGTTGTTAGACCGGATTTAGTTTGAGAGATTAAAGAGAAAGTGAAGTTGATTTGTGTTCATTTGAAAGTACCAAGGGATAGGCAGAAATCTTATGCGAATTTGAAACATCGCGATATCAAGTTTCAAGTTAGAGATAAGGTGTTCTTGAAAGGCTCACAGTGGAAGAAAGTTTTAAGGTTTGGAAGAAAGGGTAATTGAGTCCAAGATATGTTAAACCTTACTAAGGTGTTGAGAGGATCGCTCAGGTAGCTTATTGGCTTAAGTTGCTACTGAAGCTTGACTGAATTCATGATGTTTTCCATGTGTTGATGTTGCAGAAGTATCATTCAGATCCATCGCATATTATGCTGGTAGAGGAGATTGGAGTTCGGATTGATCACATTTATGAGGAAGAAACAATTGAGATTCTAGCTTGTGAAGAGAGGGTTTTGCAAAATAATAATTTATTGTTGGTTAAGGTTTTGTGGTGTAACCGTTAGGCAAAAGAGGCTACTTGGAAAGCTAAAAATGCGATGAGACAACGATATCTATAACAGCCCATTTTTAGTCAAATCAGAACAGTGGTTTCGGGACCACAAATCTGAGGTTAAAATAATTATTTTATTATTATTTATAAGTCTACAACATGATAGAATGATTGTGTAAAATTTTCGTTAAGAAATTTTATGGTTTGGATACTCAATTCGATAAAAAGGACTAAATCGCGTAAAATGCAAAAGTAGAGTTCTCTTAGCTAAAGGGGTCTAACATCTATGAAACTTTAAAGTGCATTTCCTTAAATGACAATTAACCCATTAATTAGATAGTGGATGATATTGGCTTGGCATTATTGAAATTTTGATTAAGCTTTAAGGATAATTACGTAATTAGTAAATAAATGGTTAATTAAATAAAAGAAAAACAAGCTTTCATCTTTAAAACACTATCTTCAACCAAAAATCAAAGAGAAAAAGAAGCCAGGGTAGCTTAAGATTCAGCCAACCCTATTTTGTCCATTTGTAAATGATTTTTGTCTCGTTTTTAATGATTTCTATGTGTTACCATTGATGAATATGTGTGTATTTTGATGTTTGATGATAGAAAATTAATGGTTCTTGTTAGATAAACAACATTTGTTAAGTGATTTTTGATAAATTTGTCGATTAGGGATTTATTTGTGAAATATGAAAATTTTGTGGTAGAAATGTGAAATAAATGAAAAATATGGGCTACTATGTTAATAAAAGAAATCCGGCTACTTGGGTAGGGACTTAATTACATGAATTGGAATTTTTATGAGCTAGGGACAAAATTGTAAATATGTTAAACTATTAGGGGCAAAAGTGTACTTTTGCCATAATGTGAGTTTTAAGCTAAATTGAATAGAATGATGATCGAATAAGTTAAATTTGATATTATGTAGATCAAGAAAAACTAAGTTTGGATCTAGATGGAGGGAAAAACAAAGTATTGGGCTAGTCGGACTATTTTGTCGTTTTTATGAATCGAGGTAAGTTTGTATGTTAATAAGCATTAATATAATTGTGTTTTAAAAGCTTTATTATTGAATTAATTGTGAATACGACCTTACGGATATGTTCGACGAAGTTTCTGCAATTTGAAGTCCTAGTTGCACCTTAGGAATATATTAGGATACGAATGACATGTCATTAAGGGTTATGTGTTTTGGGTGCTGGTTCGTACATTCTAGTGGTGACTGAGTTTACCGGCATGTGTTACGAATTCTTATCAACTTGTATGAGCAGACCCGTTGATTGCTCGAGAGTGAGCATTATATGAGATATGAGATGAAGGTTGCTTCGGCTATGTATTGGAACTTAGGGTGCAAGATTCCTAGGTATTCAAAATTATTCCAAATGGCTTAACAGGTATATCGATAAATTGGAAGAGTATGAAATTTATACGAGCTAGTACAGGTATGTACGTGAACTATACAATCGTTGAATTGAAGAAATTAATCGTATTCATGTTGAACCTTTGGATTGAATAAGTGTTAAGTTTTGGATTTAAATTGAATTACGTTATGAGATGTTTATGTATTAGAATTGTAGTTGAATGGTAAGCTTCACTTATTAAGCAGACGAGCTTACTAAGCTTTATACTTACTTTGTTTACTTTTTCGTGTTTTATAATGATTTTCAAAGCTTGCTCGAATTTGGGAGTTGTCAGAGATCTTATCACACTATCCAGGTATCATTTTGGTACTTTTGAGTTTATGTATTTGGTTATATGGCATGTATAGGAGTTGTTGTTAATATGGTCTATATGATAGTAATGGATTTAGCCAATTGATTTGGCTTGTAAATGATGAATGTTTGGCTATGTGTATAGCCATGTGATTTGGCTTATTTTGGTATACTTAGTGATGTATATATATATGTGCAAATGGCCTTTAATTTGTTGTGTATAGTTGATTGGTGAATGCCATGTTGTAAATTGATATCTTGTATAGCAAATGGTTGAAATTTGATATTGGTATGCTTGTGGTTCTAGGTAAAATGATGCATAATTGAAAGTGTCCATATAGGTGATTTGTGAATATGAAATTAGTATGAAATTGAATGGAAAATTTTGATAATTGTGTTTCTTGTGGTTGATGACATTGATATAGCATGAATTGAACTTAGTTTAGATGAGTTTAAATGCCATTTAAAGATATGGCCATATGCATTTTGGTTTGTGTAAGTGAATGTAAGATAGGGTGAGAAAGATGGCTTGGAAATTAGCCTATTTTGGTCCACACGGGAGTGTCTCAGCCGTGTGTGACACATGGTCAGGTGACAATGCCGTGTGTCCCTTGGTGTTTAATTAGATACCAAGTCAGTATGTTCCATACAGCCCAGCACACGGGCGTGTGACTTGGTCGTGTGGCATAAGTCAGTATACCTTACAGTTTTTCCATGGCCTAGCACACGACCTAGCACATAGGCGTGTGTGGCCATTTCGAAGGCTACACGGACTAGTCACACGGGCCTGTGGTTGGCTGTGTGACCCAAGTCAGGGAGTTACACGGGGTTGGACACGGGCTAGGAAACGACCATGTGATCCCATTTCAAATGTCCACACAGCCTGTGACACGGGCGTGTCTTTGGCCGTGTGAGACACACGGCCGGGCCATACTGGCGTATGTCCCCTGTATTTTGAAAAAAAAATTAAATTACCAGTTAAGTTCCAAACCACTTTTAATGCATGATTTGGGCCTCGTAGGCTCGTATTATGGATTGTATGATTGATTGTGAATGACTTTATTTGGGATGAAAAATGTATGTGAAATGTATGATTGTTTATGAAATAAGTTCGGTAATGCTCCGTAACCCTATTCAGGCAATGGATACGGGTTAGGGGTGTTACATTTATTGGTATCAAAGCTACAGTTTAGTCAATTCTAGGACTAATGTAGCGCATGTGAGTCTAGCTGTCCATGCCATATATATAACCTGTGATAGTGTGATATCTTCTGACAGTTTTAAATCATGTTTTTTTATAGTAATGGATCCCAATCGAGCAGTGGCTAATGATGTTGAAAGTAAAGCACCAGCTCCCATTCACGGAGTAGTATAGTCTGAGTTGAGACCAGTGTCTGGGAGTCAGGGAGGAGAGGCCAAAGAAGCCTTCTTCCAAATGATGAATGAATGGTTCACTGAATTTGTCCGAATGAATCTGGCTGCTCAACAACCTCTACTTATTCCCCAACCAGTTCCCGTAGCTCCTCAAGGTTTGGAACCTTTAAGTTTGAGTAAGCCGCCTATTGATAGAATTCAAAAATACAGGACTAAAGAGTTCAGAGCTACAGTTGATGACGATCTTGAGAGAGCCTAGTTTTGGCTTGAGAATGCAATCCAGGTATTTGATGAATTATCTTGCACGTTAGCTGAATGTGTTAAATGTGATGTATCACTTCTGAGAGATACTACATATCAGTGGTGGAATATTTTGATATCCTTGGTGTCGAGAGAAAGAGTCACAGGGGAATTCTTTCGAATCGAGTTAAAAAAGAAATACATAACTTAGTAGTTTATTGATCAAAAGCGTAAAGAATATATGGAATTGAAATAGGGTTGTATGTTTGTAACTGAGTATGAAAGAGAATTTGTGTGATTAAGTAAATATGCTGGAGAATGTGTCTCCACTGAGGCAATTATGTGTAAGCTATTTGAAGACGGATTGAACGAAAACATTAAAATTCTAGTCAGGATTCTGGAATTGAAAGAATTCGTTGTGTTAGTTGACAGAGCTCCGAAAGCTGAGGAACTTGGCAAAGAAAAGACAAAAGCTGATTTTGAGGCTAGAGATTCGAGAAAGAGGCCAATGAGTAAACCTTATCACTCTTCTTCAAAGAAATCACGGGATTCGTATAATCGTTCGAATGAATTAATGTGGTATTCTAATAGAGATCGTGGGAAGCAATATACGAGTCCTAAAGCTCAGGCTACCTCAGTATTGAGTGTTGGTAGTGTTAGAACCAACAAACCCGAGTGTCAATAGTGTGGAAGACTACATTTTGGAGATTGCTGGATAAACAAAAAAGCTTTTTTAGATGTGGCTTGCAAGATCACTTTATTCGGGATTGTCTGAGTTACTTGAGAAAGACAAAAATCTGAATCCAAGACTGAGTAACACAGCTTCTAGAGGGAGACCACTTAGAAATATGGAAAATGTGACTAGTAGCAAAGGTGGGACAAAAGATTCTACAGTGAGATCCGAGGCTCAAGCACCAGCCAGAGCTGACGCTATTGGCGCTGCAAAGATGCTTCGTCACCAGATGTTATCACCTGTACATTTTCTCTTTATGACTCTGATGTGATTTCTTTGATTAATCCTGGATCGACTCATTCGTATGTTTGTGAGAATTTAGTATCTAGTAAGAATTTACCTATTGAGTCAACTAAATTTGTGATTAAAGTATCGAACCCCTTAGGCAAGTATGTTCTAGTTGCTAAAGTTTGCATGAATTGTCCTTTCACGACTCGAGGTTACTGTTTTCCAGGAAATTGATGCTTTTACCATTTGAAGAATTCGATCTGATTTTGGGTATGGATCGATTGACTATGCATGATGCGATTGTGAATTGTAGACAAAAAGACTATTGAATTGAAATGTCAGAATAATGAAATTCTTCGAATTGAATTTGATGATTTGAATGGGTTGCCTATAGTGATATTGTCGATGTTAGCACAGAAATATGTGAGGAACGGTTGCGATGCTTACCTTGCGTACGCACTGGATACAAAAGTGTCTGAATCGAAGATTGAATCAGTGCCAGTGGTTTGTGAATATTCAGATGTGCTTCCAAAAGAGTTACCTGGGTTGCCACCATTTAAAGAGGTCGAGTTTGCTATTGATTTAATACCGGGAACATCACCAATATTGATAGCTCCGTATAGAATGACTCCAACAGAATTGAAAGAGTTGAAAGCTCAGTTGCAAGAGCTAATAGATAGAGGTTTTGCCCGACCTAGTTTTCTGCCTTGAGGTGCACCACTATTGTTTGTAAAGAAGAAAAATGGATCGTGTAACACCCCCTTCTCGAGTTCAAGGCCGGGACTGGGCACGAGGCATTACCTAACTGAACCACATGTGTATAATCATTTCAATGTCATTAAGACTTTGCCAAATTAAAAGCTTTTACAAACTTTGTCTAAACTCCTTAATATGAACCTACGAGACCCAAACATCCATTGGTAACTATTCGGGACCAACCCGAGTCCTTTAAATAACTCTAGAAAAATAACTCTAGAAACAAGGAACATGCCCGTGTGGAAAGGCAACACCCCCTTGTGGTCATTATAACATGGTCGTGCTAACGGCCCGTGTGACACACACGGCCTAAGCATCTAAGGACACGCCTATGTCCCATGCCTGTGTGAATTAAATTCTAAATTCGAACCTACAGGGGTTTTCACAAAGCCTAACACATGCCCGTGTTTATTGCCCGTGTCCCTCACACGGCCATGACACGCCCGTGTCCAAGCTCATGTCTAAAAACCTTGACATTCTGTTTCTAACGTCAGCATCCAATTTAGGGCACACAGCCAAGGCACACGCCCGTGGTCGAAGGCCGTGTCCTCCACTCGGCCGTGTATCTGCTCGTGTGTTTACTACCATGCATACTAACTTGTAAATTCGAGGTGTAGGGGACACATGGTCGAGCAACATGCCCATAGGGCTGACCGTGTGTCACACACGACCCAAGCACACGCCTGTGTGTCTACCTATGTGGACAATATAGGCTATCTACCAAGACCCTTTCCACCTTGAAACGTAATCTATCATACCCTAGTCTATCATAACATGATTTCTCAACCAAGCAACTATAACTAAGGCCTATATACATTGCATACATATACGACCATGCATACAATTTTAACATTCATGAAAGATTTTCTTGCATTCATAAAACAACTTTCAATATTAGCCATTATTCATGGCCTTATACAAAATGAGTCAAATACTAGTTTAAGCCAACACATTTGGTCCCAAAAGAATGACACAAAACTCAAAAGCTAGGACCCTATACATGCCATAATAAAAATGAAAGATCTAACTATACCGAGCGCTTCTGTTGATAGTGTGACTGGCTTCTCCGACATAAGCGATGATCCTTGAGCTACTTCGACGGCACTATAAGAAAATGAAAAAGAAAGGGAGTAAGCATAAAGCTTAGTAAGTTGCATGCAAATAAATATAACAACAACTTTACCATTCATCATCATTCTTATAGTACAAAAGTAGGCATAAGCACAACTTTCTCATCACTATCCCACACAATTCACATAGCATATATTGAGCTCACATCTCATACATTTCAAATAGGTACCTGTACCACTCACAACATGGTTATTCACTAACTCTCACCGTTGAACCATTTGGAATACTATTGGATATTCACTAACCCTTAAACATAGGGTGTAATGCCGATGCCATGTCCCAGACATGGTCTTACATTGGCTCACTCAAGTTGATGCCATGTCTTAGAAATGGTCTTGCACTGACTTTCGAAATTGAGGCCGACGCCATGTCCCAAACATGGTCTTACACTAGCTCTCAAATATCCATGTCGATGCCATGTCCTAGACATGGTCTTATACAAACACCTCTATACGTGCCGATGCCATGTCCCAGACATGGTTTTACACTGACAAATCTCGTAGCCAATGCATGTCCCAAACATGTCTTACACTAGCTTACATCTCGAGGCCGACGCATGTCCTAGACATGTCTTACACTAGCTCTTGTCTCAATGCTGATGCCATGTCCTAGACATGGTCTTACACTGGCTCTCATAATGTGGCCGATGCATGTCCTAAACATGTCATACACTAGCACACAAATAACCTAAATGTCATGGCATGAATAACCGATTTATTTCCAAAGGTTCAAACGGGAATTCTATTATCTCAATATTCAACATACATAATCATTTCCAAAAATAAGCAGTTTATGTTATATCAATTCAAACACATATAATAACAATGTAGTTGTATTATTTACATACAACTTACCTCGAATTACAAAATGTAGACAACTAGTTCGGCTTAGTCCACTTGCTATGCTTTTCCCCTGTCTAGGCCCGAATTTTTTAATTCTTGATCTATAATGATAAAATTTTCACTAATTTAGTCAATATATTAATATCGATACTCAACAATTTACAATTAGAGAAAATGACCATTTTACCCCTAGGCTGAAAATTAATTTTTTATCACATTTTCTCATTAACCAAGCCTAGCCGAATACTTTTTATACTAGGAGAATCCCACAATTCTTATTATTTCACACATTTATTACCTATTTTACAACCTATGCAAAATGGTCCTTAGTTAAGGTTTTCATGAAAACTACTTTACAAAAGTTGTTTATTGCACCACTATAACTCATTTCCATCCATAAAATTTCAAAAAACAACATGAACACACTCATGGTAAAACCCTAGACTTTCAATCATTTTGCAAAATAGCCCCCTCATTTAAAAGCTCATGCTACAAGGGTTCTAAAAGTACAAAAATCATCAAGAAAGACCATTAAAATCACTTACTTGTGAGGGTTACAAGTTGCTTAAATTTTCAAGCTTTCAAAACTCTATTTTGCTGGTGTTTTTCAGTGGAGAAAAATATGAAAAAGGGATGATATCATCTTTCCTTTCCTTTATTTTATTTTCTTTTTGGCCAAATAAGTTACCAAACTTGACCTAACATTTGACTATTTTGATTTCCTTGTCTCATGGCCGGCCAAGCATCATCCTAGGGTCTATTTGCCCTTTAAAGACCCCCAATTTTGGTTTTCTAGCTATTTGACACCCTTAGCTATCAAAATAGGACTTTTGCACTTTACGCGATTTAGTCTTTTTTTTGCAATTAAGCTCTCAAACGTTAAAATTAAACCACCAGAATTTTCATGCACCATTATAAACATGTCATCACATAAAATAATATTAAAAATAATTTCTCTGACTTTAGGTTAGTGGTTTCGAAACCACTGTTCCGACTGGGCCCAAAATCGGGCCGTTACAATTCTCCCCCTTAGGGATTTTCGTCCCCAAAAATCTTACTGGTGAACAGATTCGGGGATTGGTCTCTCATGGTCTCCTCGGATTCCCATGTGACTTCTTTGACTCCATGTCTATTCCACAATACTTTAACAAGTGCAATACTCTTATTCCTCAATTGTTTTACTTCCCGAGCCAAAATCTTAACTGGCTTTTCGCCATAAGTCATGTCTGAGCTAATCTCAACCTTTGTTGGTGCGATCACATGCAAAGGATCCGATCTATATCGACGTAACATGGACACATGAAACACGTCATGAATCTTTTCCAAATCTAAGGGCAAAGTCAATTGGTAGGCAACAGGCCCTACTCTCTTCGTAATCTTATAAGGTCCAATAAACCGTGGACTTAATTTGCCTTTCCTTTCGAAGCGGAGAACCATCTTCCACGGGGATACTTTCAAAAATACTTTATCCCCAACTTGAAACTCGATCTCTTTTCGTTTCAAATTCGTGTAGGATTTCTGTCTATCCGAAGTGACCTTCAAACAGTCGTAAATCACCTTAACTTTCTCCTCGGTCTCTTTAACTAAGTCAACCCTGTGTATCTAATTCTCTCTCAGCTCAGCCTAATACAAACGCATTCGACACTTACGCCTATACAAAGCCTCATAAGGCACCATTTTCAGACTTAACTAATAATTGTTGTTGTACGCGAATTCGACTAGTGGTAAATACTTTTCCCAACTGCCTTGGAACTCAAGAACACAACACCACAACATATCTTCTAAGATTTGAATTACTCTCTCCGTCTGTCCGTCGATTTGCGGGTAGAAAGCTGTGCTAAAATTTAGTTTTGTTCCCAATGCCTCTTGCATCTTTTTCCAAAACCATGAGGTAAACCTCAGATCTCTATCCGAAATAATTGACAAGGGCACTCCATGGAGTCTCACGATCTCAGAAACATATAGATCAGCCAATTTCTCAAAGGAATAGTCAGTATGCACTGGTATAAAATGTGCCAACTTAGTAAGTCTATCAACAACTACCCAAACTGAATCCTTTTTCCTTGGTGTCAAAGGCAACTTTGACCCAAAATCCATGATTACTTGGTCCCACTTCCACTTGGGAACCATCACAGGTTGAAGTAAACATGAGGGTACTTGGTGTTCGGCCTTCATTTGTTGACAAACTAGACACTTAGAAATAAACTCAGAAATGTCTCTTTTCATCCCTAACGACCAGTACATTTTCTTGAAGTTGTTATACATTTTTACACTACCCAGATGGATAGATAAGCAACCTATAACACCCCTTACCTATACCCGAGATCGAGACCGAATACGAGGCATTACCAGACATGTACTCGAACATTTTTGGGAAATACGGGTTGTAAAATTTCATTCCAATATAAAACCAACAAAATTTCATCTTAACGTCCCTATTATGAGCCTATGAGGCCCTAAACACACATTGAAAATGATCCGGGGCTAAAACGAGAACTTACAAAAGTTCATAAAAATTTTCTAGGTAAAACCTCACATGTCCGTGTGAAGGCAATGCACACGCCCATGTGCTTTGGGACATGCCTGTGTCCCCTACCCGTATGAAATTAATTGAATTTATTTCCTATTTTGAGCCTACAGAGGTTTTCACACGGCCAAGCACATGCCCATGCCCCTGGCCCGTGTCCTTCACGGGGACTAGACACGTCTGTGTGGTCACTCATATCCAAAAACTCGAGGGTTCTATTTATGACATCAGCATGCATTTAGGGGCACATGGCCAAGACACACGCCCGTGTACTAGGCCGTGCCCTCTACACGATTGAGACACATGATCATGTTTCTACTCGTGTGTTTACTACCATGCATTCTGACTTCAAAATTTTAGGTGCAGGGGACACACGGCTATACCACACGCCCATAAGGCGATCCGTGTGTCACACACGGCCTGGACACACGCCCGTGCGTCTACCCATGTGGACCTTGTTAGGCTATTTTCCAAGCCTTCGGTCACCCTCTATCATTTACTCTCACTTATAGGTTCCATAATACATAAAAAGGCCTGATTATATACTTAAATGACCTCGATAAACCTCATTGCATATGAACCTCATTTCATCGATTTTACACATGCTAGGCTATTTCCCTTGTATTAAGGATTTCTATACCTTATAACACTGTTAAGATTGGCTCCTTATTATAACTCATTGCCAATTAAGGCCAAGCCATCCCATGTAATTTAGTTACATTACTCAAGCCTAATTGTGATATGCCATATTTAAATATCACAAGAATATTTAGACATAAACATGCACAAATTTGTAGGTCATAACCTACATCACAATGAGCCAATTCCCATGGCCATTTACAAATGAATATGTATACCTTTACATGCCTTCATTTTGGCAAATCAAATGACTCATATAACAAAATAAACAAAAGCTCTATACATGCCATTGAACAAAATAAGAGTGTCTATATACCAAAGCTGGACTAGTTGATAGTGTGTTGACTCTCCAACCGTCTTCCAATCTTTACGAGTCCTCGAGCTCTGTAAGATAGGGAAGAGAGAGGGGTAAGCATTTACATGCTTAGTAACCCCGAATAACTGGAAATTAAACTTACCGATTAATTGGCATATAACCATGTTAGGCAATAAAACCAACAAGAAGAATGGTTTAACTATGACATGCACTAAATCAACAATTTAGTCACATAACAATGCACCATGTAATTAATCTTAGATGAGCTCATTATTCAACATTTCCATTTATACATATCTCATATTATCCCGTTAAGTTTCTCAAAAATCTTGATGGATTATCCATTTACCGTCAAGTCATAAGAGCGATCATTTCATGTATGCACTCCCGCGAACCTCACATATTACGGCGGGATTACCAGTCTAGGCTAAATTCCCCTTTAATATAAACTCATAAGGTGATGTCAGGATTACCAGTCCATGCTAAATCCCTTGTAGCGACAAACACCCTTAATAAGCTCGGATCTAAATTACCAGTCCAGGCTAAATTCAGACCCTAATCAGATTACGCGTCCAAGCTAAATCCACAATGCACACATATTCTTCGGGAGGCTCGATCACTCAAGGAACACCCGTCCGGGATAGATCCTTTCTATATTTGAGTTCAATGGATTACCCATTCGGGCTAAATCCTTTATGCAACACATGCATGATCTCAAGTCACATGTAAATCATGGTTTATCCATCGAATTTCCCTTTTTAACCTCAACCGGGACATTTATCAACATGTCATTATTAAGGATGCATTTCATGGATTTTCATGCCAACATCAAATGCAATTATCATACATTCATAAATCATGGAATTAGGCATATTATGAGTTTACTTAAAGTTATCCGAACTTTACTGGTACTCATTCCGATATCGTGTTTCGGTTAGTCTGAAACCTTTTGTTTTTCTCGATCGATCTCCGAAATTTGTTCCTCGGGGTCTATAACAACAAAAATGAGTCATCAATATCTCATATTATACTTTTCGAGCCTAATTTCACCTCCGGACAAAATGATCGTTTTACCCTTAACCTTTCACATTATTTACGATTTAGTCCCTAGGCTTGTATAATGAAATGAATGCAATTTCTACCTTACCCAAGCCTAGCCGAATGTTCTTTCCTCTTATTGCAGCCCACATTTTTCCATTTTTTCTTATCTTTCTACCCATTTTTACAACTTTTACAAAATGGTCCTTAAAGCCATTTCCATGAAAAATCACTAAGTAAAAGTTGTCCATCTTTTAAACTTTCATATTCCTCCATAAACTATCAAAATACAAGTAACTCATGCATGTGTGAATTTCTAAACATGAACCCTAGCATAATATGGGTAGAAATAGGCAGAGTAAGTTACCGGGATTCTAAAAATACAAATAACATTAAAAATGAGGCTTGGGAGCACTTACTATTGAGCTTGAAAATGTTGAAAACCCTAGCTCTGGAGAGCTTGAGAATTTCGGCTAGATGATGGTGAAGAATGGCTGATTTTTGGCTTATTTTTCCCATCTTATTTCATTAATTAGCCAAATGACCAAATACCCTTAAGCCCTTTCTTTCAAATTTCACCCATACATGCTCATTTTTGTCGAAAAACTTAGAAATTGAGAAAATTTCTCTTTAAGACCTTCTAATTAATAATCTAAAAAATTCATACAAATTACTTCTAGAATCCAAGTTTTGCAATTTATTCAATTTGGTCCTTATTTTCCAATTGGACACCTTACTCATAGAATTTTTTCATGAAACTTTAACACATGCATTTTCTCATATTCTAGACCTTATAATAATCATAAAATAAATGTTTCAACATCAGATTTGTGTTCCTAAAACCACAGTTCGGACTAGGCCCTATTTCGAGATGTTACACAACCACTATGTGCCTCTCGCAAAATCTTCTAAATAAGCTCATTATCCTTGGGTACACAAACTCAGTCTCGGTACATCATACAACCGCTGGTACCAATACTAAACAGTGATTCATTTCTTGTCTCATACTGAGCCATTTTAGCTTGCAAGTCCCTATCACCTTTCTGAGCCTCACAAATCTCTTGAAGGAACGTAGGTCTAGCTCTCATCTCGGCTAGAATCGAGCCATCATTAGTCACGATCAACTGAGCATTCATTGCCTTCAAAGCGAAAAATGATTTTCTACTCAGAGCATCGGTGACTACATTCGCCTTCCCCAGGTGGTAGTTAATCACTAACTCATAATCCTTTATCAACTCTAGCAACCTTCATTGCTATAGATTCAACTCCTTCTGAGTCATTAAATACTTGAGACTTTTATGGTCGGTGAACACTCGACATCTCTCGCCATACAAATGGTGTCTTCAAATTTTTAATGCGAACACAATGTCTGCTAGCTCCAAATCGTGGGTCGGGTAATTCTTCTCCTGTGGCTTTAGCTGTCTCGAGGCATAGGCTATTACCTTGCCTTCTTGCATGAGTACGCACCCTAACCTATTCAAGGATGCATCACTATACACTACAAACTCTTTTCCCGATTCTGGTTGCACTAAAACTGGGGCTTCGGTCAACAAAGCCTTTAGTTTCTCGAAACTTTGTTGGCACTTCTCTTATCATTCGAACTTGACATCATTTTGTAACAACCTTGTCATCAGAGTGACTATCATAGAGAATCCATTCACAAATCTTCTGTAATATCCCACCAAGCCCAGAAAGCTTCGAACCTCTATCACATTCCTCGACAGTTTCCACTCAACGATAGCTGAGATCTGACTCGGGTCAACTCTGACCCCGTCACCCGACACATTATGTCCCAAGAATCTGACCTCTCGTAGCCAAAATTCGCTCTTAGTGAACTTGGCGTACAACTGCTTGTCTTTCAAGGTTTGTAGAACCGTTCTCAAATGCTCCGCGTGTTCACTCTCATCACGCAAATAAATCAATATGTCATCGATAAAGATGACTACGAACTTATTCAAATACGGCCAAAAAATGCGGTTCATCATATCCATAAACACCGTAGGAGCATTCGTTAAACCAAAGGGCATAACGAGGAACTCATAATGGCCGTACCTCGTTCGAAAAGTAGTTTTTGGTTCATCTTGCTCTTTAACCCTTAACTGGTAGTAGCCAGATCTTAAGTCGATTTTAGAAAACACAGTGGCTCCCTTCAACTGATCGAGCAAATCATCGATCCCTGGAAAGGGATACTTGTTCTTCACAGTCACTTTGTTAAGCTGTCAGTAGCCTATGCACAATCTCATCGATCCGTCCTTCTTCTTCATAAAAAGCACTAGAGCACCCCACGGTGAATAGCTCGGTCTTGCAAAACCTTTATCCATTAGCTCTTGTAATTGAGTCTTCAACTCCTTTAACTCTAGTGGAGCCATTCTATACGGAACGATTGAGATAAGTGTCGTACTGGGGACCAATTCGATACCAAATTCAACTTCTCTGATTGGAGGTAACCCAGGCAACTCTTCCAGAAATACATCCGGGTATTTGCATACCACAGGCATTGTCTCAATTTTCCCTTTAGACTCTTTGGTGTTCAACACAAATGCTAGGTAGGACTCATACCCTTTTCTCAAATATTTCTCGGTGGTCAAAGATGAGATCAGTACTGATGAGTTATTTGGTTCACCTGATTCAACCCGAATAATATCCCCATTCTCACATTTCACTTCAATGAACTTTCTACCACAATTCGCTATCACACTATGAGCAGTCAACCAATCCATGCCAAGAATTAGATCAAATTCAACAAACGGTAGTAGCATGAGGTTTGCCAGAAAACAATGACCTCTAATCATTAAAAGACAATCTCTACACACTTTATCAACCATCACATGCCTGCCTAACGGGTTCGACACTTTTATCACAAATTCGATAGACTCAATAGACATATTCGTACTAGGTACTAATTTCATACAAACATAAGAATGGGTAGACCTCGAATCAATTAAAGCAATAATAGAAATATCGTGAAGAGAAAAACTACCCATAATCACATCTGGTGGATATGCCTTTTCGCGAGAGCGAATAGTAGAAGTTCTTGCAGGCGCTCGGCCCTCGGACCTCACAGCTGAATCTCTAGGAGCACCTCTATTGCTAGCCCCACTACTCGGGTTCTTCTGTGGTCTACCCTTCGAAGGAGTACTATTCGCCCTCATATCTTGCTTTTTCTCTTTGTCATCAAATTCCAGATAGTTTCGGATGAAGTGTTCTAGTGATCCACATATGAAGCAACCTCTCTCATTCCCTTGGCACTCACCAAAATGACGCCTACCACATTGTGAACACTCTGGCCTATTTCGCTGAGCACTACCAACACTAGCGATAGAAGTGGTTTGAGCTTTAGACGTCGTGTGTTGCTTGTTCTTGCTCTTGCTCTAGAACCCTACTGACGTGTTTGATTGAGTAGGAAACTCTCTTGATCTCTTAGATAAGGTCTACTACGATTTCCCCATCTATCTTTTCCTTGAGTCTCGAGACTTAATGTTAGCTTTTCTCTTCTCTTTGGCTAATTCCTCGGCCTTACATGCTCTCTCCACAAGCACCAAAAATTTCATCAATTTGACGATGCCAACTAATAGACGGATATCTTCCTTCAAGCCATCTTCAAATCTCTTGCACATTATAGCCTCTGTAGATATGCACTCCCTAGCGTATTTGCTGAGCCTCACGAACTCACGCTTATACTCTGTTATTGTCATTCGGCCTTGCTTTAGTTCGAGAAATTCTTTCCTCTTTTGGTCGAAGAACCTCTGACTAATGTACTTCTTTCAAAATTCTTCCTGAAAGAATCCCCAAGTTACTCGTTCTCTCAGTATGACTAACACAAGAGTGTTACACTATTGATAAGCTGAATCTCGTAGGAGTGACACTACGCACTTCATGCACTCTTCAGGTGTGCATGATAACTCATCAAATACCCTAATGGTATTTTCTAGCCAAAATTTTGGTCTCTTCGAGTCATCAACAATATTCACCCGGTATTCCTCAGTCCTTTGCTTACAAATTTTGTCTACTGGAGGTTTCTCCCTCCTAGCCATCTCTACTCCTTGAGGAGCTATATGAACGGGTTAAGGAATTGGGGGAGGAAGGGGAGGTGGAGTATTCTGATTCACACGAATAAACTCGAAGTACCAAGCGTCCATCATATGAAAGTAAACTTCTCTAGCCCCTCTGCCCTAACTCATTGTCACGAGCCCACTATCCACTAGCACGGTCCCTTCAGCGGGAGCCGGCGCATTACTCTTCACATCATCTGTCGTAGCTATGTTAGGATCCATTTACTATATAAATAAAAACACAATTTATCTTGTCAATAGTCGTCACACTATCAATATACTATTATGGCATGTATAGCTAAAATCGTACTCACACTAGGTTAGTCCTAGAACTGACTAAACTATAGCTCTGATATCACTGAATGTAACACCCCCTTCCCGAGTCCGAGGCCGGGACTAGGCACGAGGCATTACCTAACTTAACTGCATGCGTACAATCATTTCAATGTCATTAAGACTTGGTTAAATTAAAAACATTTTCGAACTTTGTCTAAACTCCTTAATATGAGCCTACGAGACCCTAGACATCCATTAGTAACTATTCGAGACCAACCCGGGTCCTTTAAATAACTTTAGAAATAGGGCATGTAACACTCCTAACCCGTATCCGTTGTCGGTTTAGAGTTACTAGGCATTACCAAACAAAATGTATCTCAAATCAGACTTCCAATAATAATTATCAAATAAAAACTTATAACAAATTATCACACTTCGATTTAATATTTCATATGAATTCCATAATTTATAATCAAACAAAGCCAACAAGCATAAAAAAAAAATTAAACGTTAAACTCTCAACCCAATTGCATTTCATTTCACATACTTATCAAATATGTATACTTTAACTTTGATGACATTTGAATAATTCAAATATAAAATATTTAAATTATCAAACAAATGTTATACGCATATTTTATACAATCAAACATACATTATTTCCTTTCATATATTGAAACATTTCATAATAACATTCGTTTGCCTCATTAATACATTTGCATAACATGAATAAATAATTATACATCGTCAACTCAGTGAATCAAACTACTCATATGACAAACCAAAATTTACAAATAATGTACCCTTGGAAATCGAAACAAAAACCATATTAATCTTTTATTCATTCAGTTAACCAAAATCTACCTATACACATTTGTAGATTTTCGATTAGCTATCAAGCCACATAGCCAAACATATTTTCTTTACATAATAAGCATAGACCAAATACACCTTATATAAAGGACATGTATCAATTTACCAAAGCATTACATGTTATAAAACAATACTCCTCCATCTATTACCCAATAACCAAAACACAAAATCAAACACTATTATATAAACATACCTAAAGATTATGTACTTGCATATAACATTACCATATTATGTATCAAAACATATCAATATGAGCAAGAACCTAATTGCAAGGCAAGTATTTATCTTGTCTAAATTTCAGCATATGACCGAACACATTTAACAACCACAAATATCATACCAAGCCTAAAACATATTTGTAGATATACCATGACCAGTTCAATCTAATCATGTCCAAAGTCATCAACCACATCCAATTTATGAAACACATATCACAAATACCTTCCATTCTTGACATATAACATTATATCCAAATAAACTTAAATCATAACAACCAATCATTAATTGTACATATCACTAATATTAACCATGAAAGAACACCGCATATTCATTTTATGACTATTATATCTGACCATGGTTCACATGAAAATATATAAGGCTGAACCAACAAAATCACCTCTGAACACAACCATTATCAAAACGAAGCATTAAATCTGAGCATAATAAATTACTAACCCATTTTCGCATGGCTCATGGTTACATTAACCAAAATCAAACATGTCAAAAGAAAAATCTAGCCTATACACACCATAGATTCGAAAGTTTACTTCAAAGATATCGAGGATAGTCGATAGTGTGATAGGCTTCTCTAACGATTTCTGAGCTCATAACCTAAATCCAAAATCTATAAAACAGAAACAAACATACACACATAGAGTAAGCTCTCATATCTTTGCAAGTCATAAGCAAATAAATGACTGAATAACATATTCGAACCATTTACTTTAAACCAAGTTATACTATCGTAGTTACTTTAAATCTTAAGCTTACTATTTCATGTATTTTATATGTACATTCACATATAGATTACTTATGGCCAAATGAACATTTAAACATCTTAACAGACTAGCCTTCAACTTCCAAGCGAAAAATATCTTTATCATGTCTAGTATACATACACTCCTATATACATAAATTCATAAATCAAAGGATAATAATCACAAACATATTTAAGTTGTATGCCGAATACACACATATATATATACAAAATATCTTTTTTTTATACATATAGATTACCTTGGCCGAATACTCATATAGTTAATTTAACAAATTATCATTAAAATTTTCAAAGCCAAAATGTTATTATATAGCCAAGTATATCTCCACTCATAAACACAAGCTCATAATCCAAGATATAACCTCATATATGTACTCTAATTATTTGGCTGAATATACAAGATTATAAATACACATATTCAAGAATCTTTTAACAACCATTATATTTCTTGCTCACAAAGCCGAATACACATCTTTTGTTCATATACAATCTTCATTTACATCACACACAATTTGTAACACATATCAAATAGCTTACTTACCTTATTTTAAGTAGATAATAAGCAAATTCATACCTGGTCATTCAGCTCATTTTACATATTCGTTCACAATTTTTTGTTGCCCGATGAACCACTCAAAATTGGATAGGACACTCGGATAATCAGACATATCGTACAATGCCAACGTCCTAGACATGGTTTTACATGTAATTACATATCGATGCTACTGTTCCAGACAGGGTCTTCCTTGCATACATATATTAGAATCACATATCGATGCCATGGTCTTACTCGCACATCACATATCAGAATCCTATGTCATGAAATATGTATCCTAGCTATTCTTAAGGTTCATACGGGACTTTCGGACGTCGTAACTCAATCGAAATGAATTCAGAAACATAGTAGCCAAGCTTATTTACATTCAGCTATAGCATAACTAAATTCACTTATTTCATTTCAGCATATATATTTAGCATTTAATTAAAATTAAGTACGTCTATTTGCTTATAAACTTACTTCGGACAACAAAAAATTGGTACGGATTGACTAGTCGACAACTTTTGTTTTTCCCCGATCCAAATCCGATTTTCTTTGATTTTTGATCTAAACGTATTGAAATTAAGCTCATTCAAACATATTTTCATTCAATTTAGTCCAAAAACACATAAATGGACAAATTACTATTTTACCCCTGACTTTTACAATTTTTACAATTTAGTCCCTATTGCACAAAACACAAAATACACAAAATTTCCCTATACTTATGTTGGGTCGAATTTTACCCATTACCATACCAGTCTATATATTTTATTTATTTCACATTTTAGTCCCTCAAATTATTATTTTTGAAATTTAGTTCTAATTACTCAAAATCATCAAAAACTCCAATACAAAATATGTTAATCTAAAACATATCTTTCATTTTTCATCCGTAAACAAAAAATATCACAAGCTCTCTACAATGGCATAACTCAAAATATTCACCAAAATAAAAAATTAAAGCATGGGTCTTGAAGATTACTAAGCAACGATCTCAAAAACGTAGAAATTATCAAAAACTAAAAAACGAACCTTGATTTAGCTTGGATATATGCCGAACCCTATCTTAAATATTTCTTTCTTCTTTGTTTAGTATCGGTCATGAAAATGATGATATAAAACCTTATTATAAGCTTTTATGTTTTATTATACATATATTATTTCATGTTTTACTTTTTTACCCTTTTATAATTTAATTAAGAAACCACAAAATACATGCCCATTACCGTCCACCTAAAAACACAATGGTATAATTGCATTATAAATGCCTCCACTAATAAAGACAACAACAATTAAGTACTTTCACATTTAACCATCTAATTTTCATTTTACGCGATTAAGTCCTTTTATTTAATCGGGCACTCAAACGACAAAATTAAATCACGAAAATTTCACAGATATAAATTCACACATAATAAACACAGAAAATAATTTTAAAAAAAATTTGACTCGGATTCATGGTCCCGAAACCACCATTTCGATTAGGGTCTGAATTGAGCTGTTACAGGGCTCACGCCCGTGTGGAAAGGCAACTCGCCTGTGTGGTCATTATAACATGATCGTGCTAACGGCCCATGTGACACACAAGGCCTAAGCATCTAAGGACACGCCCATGTCCCATGCCCGTCTGAATTAAATTATAAATTCGAACCGACAAGGGTTTTCACACGGCCTGAGACACGCCCGTGTCCTAGCCCGTGTCTAAAAACCTTGATATTTTGTTTCTAACGTCAGCATCAAATTTAGGGCACACGGCCAAGGCACATGCCCGTGGTCAGAGGCCGTGTCGTCCACACGGTTGAGACACACGACCGTCTCTGTTTGTGTGTTTACTACCATGCATACTGACTTGTAAATTTGAGGTGCAGGGGACATATGGTCAAAAAACACACCATAGGACTGACCATGTGTCACACACAGCCCAGGCACACGCCCTTGAGTCTACCCGTATGGACGATATAGGGCTATCTACCAAGCCCCTTGCCACCCTGGAACATAATCTATCATACTCAAGTCTATCATAACATGATTTCTCAACCAAGCAACCATAACTAAGGCTTATATACATTGCATACATATACGACCATGCCAACAATATTCACATTCATGAAAGATTTTCTTGCATTCATAAAACAACATTCATTATTAGCCATTATTCATGGCCTTATACAAAATGAGTCAAGTACTAGTTTAAGCCAACACATTTGGTCCCAAAACAATGACATAAAACTCAAAAGCCAAGATCCTATACATGCCATAATCAAAATGAAAGATCTAACTATATCGAGCTCTTCAGTTGATAGTGTGACTGGCTTCTTCGACAAAAGCGATGATCCTTGAGCTACTTCGGCAGCACTATAAGAAAATGGAAAAGAAAGGGAGTAAGCATAAAACTTAGTAAGTTGCATGCAAATAAATATAACAACAACTTTACCATTCATCATCATGCTTATAGTACAAAAGTAGGCATAAGCACAACTTACTCATCACTATCCAACACAATTCACATAGCATATATTGAGCTCACATCTCATACATTTCAAATAGGTACCTGTACCACTCACAACATGGTTATACTTTTCTCGTTTAACTTAAACTGTAACTCTTACCGTTGAACCATTTAGAATACTATCAGATATTCACTAACCCTTAAACATACGGTGTAATGCTGATGCGATGTCCCATACATGGTCTTCGACTGGCTCACCCATCAAGTCGATGCCATGTCCCAGACACATGGTCTTACACTAACTTTCAAAATCAAGGCTGACGCCATGTCCTAGACATGGTTGTACACTAGCTCTAGCATATTCGTGCCGATGCCATGTCCCAGACATGATCTTACACTGACACCTCTATACGTGCAATGCCATGTCCCAGACATGGTCTTAGACTGACATATCTCGTAGTCGATGCATGTCCCAGACATATCTTACACTAGCTTATATCTCGAGGCCGACGCATGTCCCAGACATGTCTTACACTAGCTCTCGTTTCAATACCGATGCTATGTCCCAGACATGGTCTTACACTAGCTCTCATAATGTGGCTGATGCATGTCCCAGACATGGCTTACACTAGCACATAAATAACCCAAATGTCATGGCATGAATATCCGATTTATTTCCTAAGGTTCAAACGGGAATTCTATTATCTCAATATTCAACATACATAATCATTTCCACAAATAATCAATTTATGCTATATCAATTCAAACACATATAATAACAATGTAGTTGTATTATTTACATACAACTTACCTCGATTTACAAAATGTAGACGACTAGTTCGACTTAGTCCACTTGCTTTGTTTTTCCCCGATCTAGGCCCGAATTTTGTAATTCTTGATCTATAATGATAAAATTTTCACTAATTTAGTCAATATATTAATATTAATACTCAACAATTTACAATTAGGCAAAATGACAACTACTTCAAAAAAGTTGTTTAGTACACCACCATAACTCATTTTCTTCCACAATATTTAAGAAAACAACATGAACCACTCATGGTAAAACCCTAGACTTTCAACCATTTTGCAAGACAGTCTCCTCATTTAAAAGCTCATGTTACAAGGGTTCTAAAAGTACAAAAGTCATCAATAAAGACCATCAAAATCACTTACTTGTGAGGGTTAAAAGTTGCTAAAATTTTCAACTTTTCAAACCTCTATTTTGTTGGTGTTTTTCGATGGAGAAGAAGATGAAAAAGGGATGATATCATCTTTCCTTTATTTTATTTTCTTTTTGGCCAAATAAGTTACCGAATTTCACCTTAGATTTGACTATTTTGATTTCCTTGTCTCATGGCCAGCCAACCATCATCCTAGAGTCTATTTGCCCTTTAAAGACCCCTAATTTTGGTTTTCTAGCTATTTGAAACCCTTAGCTACCAAAATAGGACTTTTGCACTTTATTTGATTTAGTCCTTTTTCGCAATTAAGCTCTCAAATGTTAAAATTAAATCACCAAAATTTTCATGCACCTTTATAAACATGCCATCACATATAAAATAATATTAAAAATAATTTCTCTAACCTCGGGTTAGTGGTTTCAAAACCACTATTCTGATTGGGCCCAAAATCGGGTCGTTACATATCGATGAGACTGTGTATCGACTATCGTCAGCTTAACAAGGTTACAATTAAGAATAAGTATCCCTTGCCAAGAATTGATGATTTGTTCGACTAGTTGAAAGTTGAAAGGAGTAACCGTATTTTCAAAGATTCATCTAAGATCTGGCTATTATCAGTTGCAAGTTAAATATTCAGATGTACCGAAGACTACATTCAGAACAAGGTACGAGCATTATGAAATTCTTATTATGGCATTCAAATTAACTAACGCTCTGCAATTTTTATGGATTTGATGAATCGAATCTTTAGACCGTTTTTGGACAGATTCGTAGTTGCGTTCATTGATGATATTCTTATCTATTCCCGAGATGAATCTGAGGATGTTGAACATTTGAGGATTGTCTTACAAAAATTGTGAGATAAGCAACTATTTGCTAAATTCAGTAAATATGAGTTTTGGCTCCAAGAAGTTGGATTTTTGGGACATATTATTTCAGTGGAAGGTATCCGAGTTGATCCTAGTAAGACTTCAGCAGTTGTTGACTGGAAACCACAAAGAAACGTGTCCGAAGTGAAAAGTTTTTTGAGATTAGTTGGCTACTGTAACGCCCTGATTTTTAGGCCTGAAAGTAATAGGGCCCGAATAATTTGGATGTTATTATTATTATTAATTTTATTATTATTATTTTGTATGTTTAGTGTAGTAATTAAATAAATTACGAAGGGTTATGGTGTGGGGAAAAGGTCCAGGGCTTGGCCCATAGCTTTAGCAAAATTCTTAAATTTTACTTCTTAAGGGAATCTGGGCAGTAGGCGTTATTAATAATTTGGGCTGAGTTTTAACATAAACAAGCACCTAGCCCAGTGGCTAAGCACGTTAGGAGGGCGTGGGAGGTGCCTGGGTTCAAGGCACGGCGCGCGCAAATTGGGTGTTTTATTTTAGTATGCAGGTGGCGGTTGGAATAAGGGTTAAGAGGAGTTGTGAGCATAATTCAACACAAGGAGCGCCTGTGGCGAAGTGGCAGCAGTGTGCTGGGCACGCGGAGAGGGCGCGGGCTCGAGTCCTTGCGCGGGCAAATTCCATTTTATTTTAAGGCGGACCAGAACTGAAGCAGGTAAGGGTTATAAATTAATTGAGAGATAATTATGTCATGAAAGGAACTTCGGTGGAGTGGCAAGCAGCGTATGTGTGTTGGAAGGTCACAGGTTCGAGATGTACAACAGGCAAATTTCCTTTTTATTTCGCAAGTAATAGGAGCTTCAGAAAGTAAGGTTTATAATTAATTGTGATCCTATATTAGTAAAGAAGGAAGCATGGTGCAGTGGCCAGCAGCACGGGCGTCGGCGCAAGGGCGAACAGAGGTCTGGGGTTCGAGCCTCACCTCACGCACGAAAGGCTTGGGTTTTTGCTGTATGCGTGGGGAAAGAGTTGGGGTCTGATTAGGACTCTGGCCAGCATGCTGAAGCGGTGCAAGGATGTGGATAAGGATGCTGCTGATCGGTTAGGAGTTTGAATGAAATTTAAACATTGAGTTGGCCAAGAATCAAGGAGCAATTCATGGAATTGGAATTTAGGAAGAGTTTGTATGCCGAAATACACTCATTCGACCATAGCAAATAGGTACCGCTTATTTTTTTTTTGGCCTTTGTGATTCATTTTTTTATTTTTTTTCTTTTCTTTCTCATAAACCCTTATCAAGAATTGGTTAGCCGAAACTCCATTGAAGCTGAACCTCTCATTATTTCTTTTAAAACTGAAACTTTTCTACACCGAGGTACTTCGGAAGCCGAATCCTTTAGTATAATTCTTCCCTTCTCGTACAGTGGTTGGATCTACATTAGATTGGGAGTAGTGTCATAACGATATAGTTAAGTGTTCGAATCCTTCTTTAGTTACTTATGTTTTAAGGAAAAGCCGAAACCCCTTAAGGGTGGCTAACGTTGGGACTAAGGGCATTGTTGTCTCTTTCTTTTGGTTTTGTATGTGCTAGCATGGACAAGGGGGCATACAGCGAAGGGCTTGAAGGTTAACTCGGTAGGACATCTAGATCTAGTCCATATTTCGGCAGAAAGGTAAGAACTTTAGGGTCTAAGGCAATGTTGGTCGAATATGGTAAGGGGCTAGTATGTAGTAGTTTTGATATGTAGACTAATGTTTTATTAACTCGATTGTAGGCAACTCGTGTGTGGATCTCACCAACGTATCGTTACAGATCAGGTGTGTAAACGACACCCACTCATAGACTAGATCGGCAAAAGCTGAAAAGCTAAAATGTCGAAAAGCCGGCAATTTGTGGACTTGCGAGCGTGCGAACGCTCGTGAGATGGTTGGTTTGTTAATCCTGGTAATCTCAAGCGGTAAGATTGCAGAGTGCACAATTTTGTACGCTACAGTTTATTTGGGTTTAATGGGCCGAAAATGGGTTAATAGGCCAACGAGCCCAATTCGGTAAAAATGCTCGGTAAGTGTTTCTGTTAATACGTTAATAACTGTAATGAGCATGAAACCGTAAAAAGACTGATAAAATTATTGAAATACCTCTGTAAAGTAGAAATACCGTAATACCCCTAAAGGGGTAAGTTTACAATTACGCCCCTCGAGGGTAAATAACTGTTCTTACGTTATAATTTGACTGTCTTTCTGAAGCATGCCTTGTTAATTATATATATTCTGCATACATGTCATACTGCATGGGTTTGGGTTTTTTTATGGAGGAAGAACCCGTTCTGGTGGCTGTGCCACATATTCTGATATAAGCAGCTTTGTTGCGGATTATAGTTAGTGCCGTAACTAGTGCTAACACTGTAAGTGTAGGGATGGCGTGGGTGATTTATTCCCCACAGGAAGTGTAGGGATGAATGGAAGCAAGTACAGGGTTGGATGGGGTTATCATGCATTAATTATATGAGACTGTTTTGTTATGGGCCAACTGTATTGAAATGGGCCCAACTATGTTAATATGGGCAAGGCCCAATATATCTCTACTTGTAATAGGGCTACGGCCTGGATTGATACTGATATGGGTTAGGCCTAGTATACTCTGATACTGTAAGGGGCTATGGCCCAAATTAAAATTGATATGGGCTAAGGTCCTGTCAACTCTGATTTCTGAATAGGGCTTAGGCCTAGTAAAGCTTGAACTGATTTGGGCTCTAGTTGGGTTTACTTTACACACTGAGTTTTCCAAACTCACCCCTTAATTTTATCCATGCAGGTAACCCCCAACCATAGTGGACTTGGAGCTGTGAGGGATTCGGAGTGGCCACATGTTTTGCAAGCTCGGTTTTCTTCTTATGACTTGAATAGTTATTATTTACCTTAATTATTTTGGGTTTAAGTTGTAATAAGGCTGCTTTAATTATTTTTAATTGCTTTTAATATGTTTTGATAGCTTAGTTACGATATTGTTTAAAATGTTTGGAATTGAATAGCTCTAGGGCGCATTTTAAAAAGATTACCTGATTTTAAAACATCGCGAATCAAGACAAAGCTTTTGCAACGAAAATGTTTTCAAAATATAATAAGTGATTTCAAATGGTTTAAAACGGAATGGTTTTCACTAAATAATCGCTCAATTAAAGTGTGGCAATGGTGGTGTGCATGTCTAGGAGTGGATCCGTGGAGAGCTTGGTATTTAAGCAGTCTAATTGACTCACCTCCTCTTTTCTGGCATCCTACCTGGTGCACAACTTCCATTCACTTTAATCTATAACAAAATACTCTTTAAACACTAAGGAAGATGTTAGTTAAAACATGACTTTTACAGAAACGCTTCAATGTGACACGCCAGATTCGGCCATAACGTCTGGGCTGGGTTTGGGGTGTTACAGCTACTATCTCCATTTTGTAAAAGGGTTCTCAATGGTTGCTACACCGATAATTCGATTGCTATAGAAAGATGTGATGTTTGAGTGGTTCAAGAAATGCCAATAGAGTTTTGAAAAGCTGAAAGCATTGTAGACTAAAGCACCAGTTCTAGTTCAACCTGAGTTAGGCAAAGAGTTTGTGATTTTTAGTGACGTGTCATTGCACGGCTTGGGATGTGTTTTGATGCAAGAGGGCAAAGTGATAGTTTGTGCTTCTAGACAACTAAAATCGCATGAAAAGAATTATTCAACACACGATTTAGAATTGGCAGCTATTGTATTCACATTGAAAATTTGGGGACATCATTTGTTCTGTGAGAACTGCCATATCTTTACTAACCACAAGAGTTTAAAGTACCTAATGTCTCAGAAAGATTTAAATTTGTGACAACAAAGATGGCTCGAATTGTTGAAAGACTATGAGTTAGTGATTGATTATCATCAGGGGAAAGTGAATGTAGTCACGGATGCTCTGAGTAGAAAATCTTTGTTTGCTTTGTGAGCGATGAACACACAATTAACTTTGTCTGATGATGGTTCAATTTTGGTTGAGTTAAAAGCTAAACCGTTATTTCTTCAACAAATTTGTGAAGCTAAAAATATGATAATGAAGTACAAGCTAAAATAGTACAATGCGAGTCGACTACTGATTCAGATTATCAGATCAGATTCGATGATTGTTTATTCTTCTGAGGTAGAATTTGTGTACTGAGAAACTCTGAGCTTACTCAAAAAATTCTACATGAAGCACACAGTGGTTGTTTATTCGTTCATCCGAGGAGTACTAAGATGTACAATGATTTGAAATAATTGTACTGGTGGTTGGGCATGAAATGTGACACTTTAGAATTTGTATCAAAATGCTTGGTTTGTCAACAAGTCAAAGCTGAACATCAAGTGCCTTTGGGACTACTACAGCCGGTGATGATACCAGAATGGAAATGGGATAGAGTTACGATGGATTTTGTATCGGCACATTTCATTTTGGTACGTACAGATTTTTCACTTGATAGATTAGCTGAATTCTATATCTCAAAGATTGTCAGATTGCATGGGGTGCCAATTTCTATTATTTCGGATAGAGATCTGAGGTTTACATTGTGATTTTGGAATAAATTTTAAGAAGCTTTAGGTACGCAGTTGCACTTTACTACTTTTAATTCGCAAACCGATGGTCAGTTTGAGAGAGTGATACAAATTCTCGAAGATATGCTTCATTGTTGTGTTTTATAGATTGAAGGCAACTGGGAAAAATATTTACCTTTGGTTGAATTCGTGTATAACAATAGTTTTCCATCGAGTATAAAGATGGCACCGTATAAAGCTTTGAATGGTCGTAAATGCTGAACTCCATTGTATTGGACCGAGCTTAGTGAGAAAAAGATTCACGGGGTTGATTTAGTTAGAGAGACTGAAGATAAAGTGAAAGTAATGCTCGAAAATTTGAAAGCAACTTTAGATTGACAAAAATCATTTACAGATTTGAAATGTAAAGACATTGAATTTCAAATCGGTGACAGAGTATTTTGAAAGTATATCCGTGGAAGAAGATTCTTCGTTTTGGTCGGCAAGGAAAATTGAGTCCGTAATTTATCAGATCGTATGAAATTATCGAGAGAATAGGGCCAGTGACATATCGACTAGCTTTACTATTAGAGTTAGAAAAGATTCACAATGTATTTCATGTGTCGATGTTACACCAATATAAATCAGATCTGTCACATGTAATTTCTCCGATAGAGATTGAAATTCAACCTGATATGATGTATAGAGAAGAACCGATCATAATTTTAGCTCGAGAAGTTAAAGAGTTGAGAAATAAAAGCATAGCTTTAGTGAAGGTTCTATGGCAACGGCACGGTGTCGAAGAAGCTATGTGGGAACCCGAGGAAGCTATGAGAAAACAATACCCTAACTTATTTTCTGGTAAGATTTTCAAGGTGAAAATTCCTGAGGGGGAGAGTTGTAATAGCCCATTTTTAGTCAAATCGGAACATTGGTTTTGGGACCACAAATCTAAGGTTGAAATAATTATTTTATTATTATTTTTAAGTCTACAGCATGATAGTATGATTGCGTAAAACTTTCGTTAAGAAATTTTATCGTTTGAATGTTCAAGTCGATAAAAAGGACTAAATCGCGTAAAATGCAAAAGTAGAGTTCTATTAGCTAAAGGGATCTAATAGATATGGAACTTTAAAGTGGAGGTCCTTAAATGGTAATTAGCCCATTAATTATATAGTGGATGATATTGGCTTGGCATTATTGAAATTTTGATTAAGTTTTAAGGATAATTAAGTAATTAGTAAAGAAATGGTTAATTAAATAAAAGAAAAACAAGTCTTCATCTTTAAAACACTATCTTCAACCGAAAATCAAAGAGAAAAAGAAGCCATGGTAGCTTAACATTCGACCAACCCTATTTTGTCCATTTGTAAGTGATTTTTTTCCCGTTTTTAATGATTTCTATGTTTCTGAGATCGGTGCAACTTAATCTAGCTAGCCCAGAGACTAATTTCTATGTTTTACCATTGATAAATATGTTTGTATTTTGATGTTTGATGATAGAAAATGAATGGTTGTTGTTAGATAAACAACATTTGTTAAGTGATTTTTTATAAAATTATCAATTAGGGATTTATTTGTGAAATATGAAAATTTTATGGTAGAAACGTAAAATAAATGAAAAATATGGGCTACTATGTTAATAAGGGAAATTCAGCTAGCATGGGTAGGGACTTAATTGCATGAATTGGTATTTTTATGAGCTAAGGACTAAATTGTTAAGATGTTTAACTATTAGAGGCAAAAGTGTAATTCTGCCATAATGAAATTTTTGGGCTAAATTGAATAGAATGATAATTGAATAAGTTAAATTTGGTATTATATAGATCAAGAAAAATGAAGTTCGGATTTAGATCAGGGGAAAGACAAAGTATTGGACTAGTCGATCCATTTCGTCGTTTTTGTGAATCGAGGTAAGTTCGTATGTTAATAAGCATTAATATAATTATGTTTTAGATGCTTTATTATTGAATTAATTATGAATATGACCTTACGGATTTGTTCGACAAAGTTTCACAAATTTGAAATCCCAATTGAACCTTAGGAATAGATTAGGATACGAATGACATGTCATTAGGGGTTTTGTGTTTTGGGTGCTAGTCCATACATTCTACCGGTGGCTGAGTTTTCTGGCATGTGTTGCGGATTCTCGTCAGCTTGTGTGAGTAGCACCATGTACTTATGTCTTGACCGTCAGCTTGTGTGAGGAGACCCGTTGATAGCTTGAGAGTGAGCATTATTTGAGATATGAGATGGAGATAGCTTCGGCTATGTATTGGCACTTAGGGTGCGAGGTTCCCGAGTATCCGATATTATTCCAAATGGTTTAACAGGTATATCGATGAATTGGAAGAGTATGAAATTTATACGAGCTAGTACAGATATGTACATGAACTATACAATCGTTGAATTAAAGAAATTGATTGAATTCATGTTTAACCTTTGGATTGAATAAGTGTTAAGTTTTGGATTTAAATTGAATTACATTATGAGATGTTTATGTATTTGAATTGTAGTTGAATGGTAAGTTTCACTTATTAAGCATATGAGCTTACTAAGTTTTATAGCTTACTTTGTTTACTTTTTCGTGTTTTATAGTGATTTTCAAAGCTTGCTCGAATTTGGAAGTCGTCGGAGATCTCATTACACTATCCAGCAATCATTTTGGTACTTTTAAGCTTATGCATTTGGTTATATGGTACGTATAGCAGTTGTTGTTAATATGGTCTATATAATAGTAATGGATTTAGCCAATTGATTTGTCTTGTAAATGATGAATTTTGGTTATGTGTATAGCCATCTGATTTGGCTTATTTTGGTATACTTAGTGATGTATATGTATATATGTGAAAATGGCCTTTTATATGTTATGTATAGTTGATTGGTGAATGCCATGTTCTAAATTGATATCTTGTATAGCAAATGGTTGAAATTTGAGATTGGTATGTTTGTGGTTCTAGGTAAAATGATGCACAATTGAAAGTGTCCATATAGGTGATTTATGAATATGAAATTGGTATGAAATTGAATGGAAAATTGTGATAATTGTGACTCTTATGGTTGATGACACTGATATAGCATGAATTTAACTTAGTTTATATGGGTTTAAATGCAATTTGAAGATATGGTCATATGCATTTTAGTTTGTGTAAGTGAATGCAAGATTGGGTGAGAAAGATGGCTTGGAAAATAGCCTATTTTTGTCCACACGGGCAGAGACACGGGCGTGTGTCTCAGCCGTGTGTGACAGATGGTCAAGTGACAGGGCACGGGCGTGTGACTTGGCCATGTGGCATAAGTTAGTATACCCTATAGTTTTGGGGGCCTAGCACACGGCCTGGCACATGGGCGTGTGTGGCCATTTTGAAGGGTACACAGACTAGTCACACGGGTGTGTGGTTGGTCGTGTGACCCAAGTCAGGGAGTTACATGGGGTTGGACACGGGCTGGGACATGGCCATGTGATCTCATTTTGAATGTCCAGACGACCCGTGACATGGGTGTGTGTCCCCTGTATTTTGAAAATTTTCCTAAGTTATCAGTTAAGTGCCGAACCACTTTTCATACATGATTTGGGCCTCGTAGGCTCGCATTAGGGATTGTATGATTGATTGTGAATGACTTTATTTGGGAATGGAAAATGTATCTATAATGTATGATTGTTTATGAAATAAGTGCAGTAATGCTCCGTAACCCTATTCAGGTGATAGATATGAGTTAGGGGTGTTACAATATCCTTATTTGTTTAGCTTAGTTAAATTTCGAGGATGAAATTCTTTTTAGAGGGGAAGAGTTATAACACGCCAAAATAGGGTCTAGGAGTTTTGAAGGTATTTTAGGAATTTTAGCCTTAGAGAGCTTGGAATTTTGTGACATGGTAAACTGAAAATGTTTTCAACTATGGTTTTTAAGAAATCAATTCAATTTCTGAAAAAGTTTTTTACAAACGTATCATCTTAGAAAAAGGATTGATTCGTGATAGAGTCAAAATTGTGAGCATTTATGTTACAGATTTACCAAAATTTTAAAATAGACCTATTTCTTTCCCCGACGCACAGTTTTTCATGAAAATCTTCTCCATCTTCATGCTTTAGCGGCCCCTTGCTCCTCACGCTCCTCTTTTTCATTTGTTTTCTTCAAACCTTAATTCAATTGATTTCCTCCATTCCCATAGCATTAATCTTCATAGGAATTTCAAGAAAAACACTAAAAATACTATTAACTTCTTTATATTCCTCACTTGTTGGTTTCTCCAATTTGCATAAAAAATATCAATTTTTCTCCCATCGAAATTAACCATTCGTCTTTCTATATGTTTTAAACGTTATATAGTCTTTTAAACTGAGCTAATAGCCATTGAATCACATATTTTAAATAAAAGTAAAAAATTGTGCTATTAATGGTGGATTCCAAGATTTTGAATAAAAATGTGGTTTCAAAGTGTTTTTCTACTTGTTTTAGCATGATTAGAATGTTTCTAAACTTACTTTGAAGTGTCATTAAGGATTTCTCAAGTTTTAATGAATTTTCATCATAATAGCCATTTTATGTTGAAAAATTTCGATACTACGAATTGAGAGATTTTGTGTAGTTTAAAGGTTGGGAGTTAGTCCTATATGAGTTGTAACACCCCTTACCCGCATTCAACGCTGGAATAGGGTATGAGGCATTACCGGACTGATCACACGAACAAACATACAATTTCAGGTTATAAATTTGTGCCCAAATTAAAACCATTCATATTCAATCACAATGTCGCTATTACGAGCCTATGAGGCCCATAACATGCATTGGAGGTGGTTCGGGACTAAATCGAGAACTTTAAAATTTTTTACAAAACTTAAATTTTTTTTGCCATAAACAGGTGTCACACGCTCGCGTCCCAACCCCATGTAACTCTCTGACTTGTAACCCTTGAACAAAGTGAGATCACACGACCATGTCACACGCCCGTGTGCTAGGCCATGTGGAAAATCAGTATTCATAAAATAGTTGTAAACTTCACATAGCCAGGGTACACGCCCATGCTAAAGCCCGTGCCGTCAACACGACTGAGACACACGCTCGTGTCTCTACTCGTGTGCTAAATTTTGAGCATTCTGTTTCTCAAAAGTATGGTGCAGGGGACACACGACCTAAACACATGCCCGTGGGGCAAACCATGTGTCGCACACGGCCTAGATACACACCCGTGTGTCTACCTATGTGGAAAAAAATAAGGCTATTTACCAAGCTATTTTGCAACCCTTTAATGCACACACCTACACAACATAACATAGCACTAGTCCAAGCATATACATACAACCAAACATCCACAAGCAATACATCAACACATCATTCATGAAAGGCATCATTATATGAATATACTTATAACCAATATTCGCTCATTTCCAATGGCCTTATACAAAATGAACTTCTAACCAATATAAACCAACACATTTGGCCAAATCAATTATGACACATAACAAAATGACCAAGTCCCCTATACATGCCATAACTCAAAACATTGATTTTATTTATACCAAAATAATTGTTGATAGTGTGAATGGATCTCCAACTGTCTCCGAACCCGAGCTAGCTTGGTGACACTGTAAGACAAGGGAAAGAAAAAAGAGTAAGCTATATAGATTAATAAATTCATATGCACATAATAAGCATCTTAACCACACCTCAATCGTACAATTTATATAATGTGAGATAACATAAATTTTATTAAAATCTCATAGTCATAACTTGCATCAATTACAACCTTACCACGAGTTCATCACTTACCGAGTTTATTACTTATGAGTTTTACGTACATACCTGTACTAACTCATAACATAAGCACATCCTTTCACATCTTTGGCACTCCCGTTGAACACTTGGAATATTATCAGATACTCAGAAATTCTTGCACATAAGTGCCACATATGTAGCCAAAGCTACCTCATATCTCATAACACATATAGGCTCGCTCTCGAGCTTTTCACGGGCCTGCTCACACAAGTTGTCAGTAAGAACGTAGCTACATAGTGCTGCTCACACAAGCTGTTTGGTATTCGCATCATATCCCAGAATACCTAGCCACTGGTAAGACGTACAAGACCAGCACTCGGATCACATAAACAGATATACACATGGGGTTCCTAGTGACATGTCACTCATATCCTGTTCTATTCGTAAGGTTCAACCGAGATTTCTCACTTGTTGAAACTTTGTCGAATACATCCAAAAAGTCAATCACACAACTCAAGCAATATTAAAGCATTTAAAACATAAATTTAACAGTGCATTATTTACATACGAACTTACCTCAGTACAAAAATAATAGAATTGGACCTAATCATCAAACACTTTGTTTTTTCCCTGATCTAGGTCCCAACCTCATTTTTCTTGATCTATAATAACAAATTTAACTCATTTAATACTCATATTATTTAACTTAGTCCAAAAATCATATTATGGAAAAATTACATTTTTGCCCTTAATGTTTCACATTTTTATGATTTAGTCCCTAGCCTCGTAAAATGAAATGTATTCAACGTCTTCAACACCCAAGCCTAGCCAAACCATTTTCATACTCATACCAGCCCACATTTTCCACTTAATCACACTTTTACTACTCATTTTATAACTTTTACAAATAAGTCCTTTTTGACATTTTTACCGAAAATCACTTAGCAAAAGTTGTTTATCTAACATACATTTTCTACCATTAGATATCAAAATACATACAGGTCTAACATGGGTAAAATTTTAGACTTTGACAATACTTCAAAATAGTCCTTGCAAAAGCTAGATTATGTTACATGGATCTCAAAAACATAAAAATCATTAAAAACAGGGCTAGAACGGACTTACAATCGAGCTTCAAAGTGGCCAAACCCTAGCTATGGAGAACCTTGTGAATTTTGGCCATGCTGGGGACTAGTTTGAAAAGATGACAACCTTTTATTTGTTTATTTTGTCTTTATTTACCAAATGACCAAAATACCCTTAATGCCAAACTTTGAAATTTAACTTAACCATGTCCATTTTTGTCCATCCAATGGTATAATAGTCTAATTACAATTTAAGGACCACCAATTTAAGAATTCATTGCAATTAAACACCTCTAGCTTCTAGAACACACATTTTGCATCTATTGTAATTTAGTCCTACAAGTCAAATTGGACACCCTATCGATAAAATTTCTTAACAACATTTTCACACAATCATTCAATCATAAGGTAGACCTTAAAGAAATAATAAAATAAATATTTCTACTTCGAATTTGTGGTCCCAAAACTACTATTCTGATTTGACCCTAAAACAGGTTGTTACATGAAAATTTAGATGAATGGAATTCGTTTCATACAAAAATATTAAGTTTAGATCGAGATATTCAAATTATAAGTTTTCTATGTCAAAGGCTTTGGTTAGAAGAGAATTTAGCTTAGGCTTATGTTTTTTACTGTTTAAGGCAAGTCATTGGCTGATTATTGGTTGTGTATTTGTCTGGTTTGTCTTGTTAAAGTGTCGGAGTCGATAGGACCTTCAATGAGTAGAGAGAAAGGCAAAGAAAAGCTTGTTTGAGGTTTTGACTTTTCGACGAAAGTATATTTGGTGAGTGTTTGGAATCGTTGCTTGTAGATGATTCATTGAGTAAATTAGGAATTTAGAGGTAGCCTAAACCCCTACTCTAAATTATAAATGTAAGTCTTCTTATACCAAGATTCATTGTAATATATGTGTTCATGTGCAAATATGGAAATATAAATGTATATGATGCTATAACTTGTGTTCTAAGCTTGTGATGAATGTTGTCTTTATGCCAAGTGACAATGATTATAGTGTTAATATTATGAATATGCAATGAATGTGTGCAACAAATTGATAAGTTAATATGTGATAAAATTGTGGACATTTTGGCCTTACGAATTTTTGAGACCGTTGGATAAAGTTGGCATGCCATAGGATTGTGAGTACTTACTTTTGTGTTGTGATTTTAGGCATTGAGGCCTGGGATAGTTTTGGAGAGATAAGGAAATGTGAGCGTATTCATCGAGTTATGTTTGGTGTGTTCGATAGTGTTAGCTATATGCTTCATTTTTGGGACATGTTCGACTCTATGAGTCATTTGGTGTGCTGTAGATCATTGTATCCAATAAGTGGTGATAATGTCCAGTTTTATGTTTCATAACCTTAAGTTCCAAATTACCATTATTTATGACTATTATGTAAAGATATATATGCTTAAAAGCTAATGTGATTACCATGAATATGAGCTAATATGTTATGCATGAGTAAATATAATATGACACTAATGTTGGGACTATTATAATTATGCCATTTAGTTGTTGTTAATGCATAATGACTTATTTGCATGATAGTTATTCTGAACATTCACTGAGCTTGTTAAGCTCTCATACTCCTTTTAAACCATTGTAGATAAGTAATGTCGATGTGAGCGGTGTGGTCTTTAATGTAACACCCCAAAATAGGGCTTAAGAGTTTTAGGGGTATTTTAGGAATTTTAGCTTTAGAGTGTTCAGATATTTGCAACATGGTTTATCGGTAATTTTTTTACTAATTTAGAAAATTAAATCAATTTTTGAAAATGAGTTTAAAATACCTTTAAATTTGAAAATAGGACTGATTTAAAAAAAAGTCAAAACTGAGAGTTTTTATGAAGCAAATTGCCCAGAATTGTAAATTGAACCTAAAAACCCCCATGCTACAACCTTGTTTTTAGGATAGTTGCTTTGTAACAGCCCGATTTAGACCCTAATCAGAACGGTGGTTTTGAGACCATGAATCCAAGTCAAAAAAATATTTTAAAATTATTTTCTGTGTTTATTTTGTGTGAATTTATATCCATGAAATTTTCGTGATTTAATTTTGTCGTTTAGGTACCCGATTAAATAAAAGGACTTAATCGCGTAAAATCAAAATTTGGTGGTTATTTCTAAAAAGGGAAAAATTACTATTGGCTTCATTAATGGAAGCCTTTTTGTTGCAATTAGACCATTAAAAGAATAGGTGGACGGTAATAGGCATATGTTATATGGCTTTGTTATAATTTTATTAAGGTTAAAAATGTAATTAGGTAAAAATGATTATATATGTTATAATAACATAAAATAAGCCATGTTTATTCATTCTCTCTTGACCGAAATTAAACAAAAAGAAAAAAGAAACAACAAAAGCTAGGTTCGACCATCTTTCTCAACTTGATTCAAGGTAAGTTCTAGCTCGATTTTTGATAATTTTTATGTTTTTGAGATCGTTGCTTCGAGTACTACAAAACCCATGGTTGAATTTTTTTATTTTGATGAATATTTTGAGTTGTGCCATTGTAGAGAGTTTGTGAATTTTGTTGTTTGATGATGAAATATGAAAGATATGTTATAGATTAACTTGTTTTGTATTGGAGTTTTTGATGATTTTGAGTAATTAGGACTAAATTGCAAAAATAATAATTTGAGGGACTAAAATGTGATATAAATAGAATATAAGAACTTCTATGAACACTAGGAATATTCAGCTAAACATGGGTATCTTGAAATTTTGTATATTTTGTGTTTTGTGCAATAGGGACTAAATTGTAAAAAGTGTAAATGTCAAGGGTAAAATGATAATTTTCCCATTTATGTGTTTTTGGACTAAATTGAATGAAAATATGTTTGAATGAGCTTAATTTAAATATGTTTAGATGAAGAACCAAAGAAATCAGATTTTGATCGGGGGAAAACGAAAGTTGTCGACTAGCTGTCCCGTACCGTTTTATATCGTCCAAGGTAAGTTTATAAGCAAATAGACGTACTTAATTTTAATTAAATGCAAACTATATATGCTGAATTGAAATATATGAAATTATGAATGCAATAGTCGAATGTTGTTAAGCTTGGCAATTATGTTATGACTTCGTTTCGATCGAGTTACAACGTCCAAAAGCCCCGTATGAACCTTAGGAATAGTTAGGATACATATGTCATGACATAGGATTCCGATATATGTGTGCGAGTAAGACCATGGCATCGATATGTGATTCGGATATATGTGTGCGAGTAAGACCCTGTCTGGGACAATGGCATCGATATGTGGCTACATGTAAGACAACGTTTGGGACGTTGGGATTGTACGATGTGTGTAATTATTTGAGTGTCCTATCCAATTCCGAATGGTTCATTGCGTAAAGGTAAATCGTGTACGGATGTGTAAAATGAGCTAAATGGCCAGGTATGAATTAACTTGTTGGCTACTAGTAAAAAGGTAAGTATATAACTTGATATTTGATACAAGTCATGTGTTATGCTAATGTTGAATAAATGTGAGATTGGTATGTGTATTCGGCCTTGTGATTAAATAAATTGAGTATCAATGAAATGATTCCTAACTATGTGTATATCTGAGACCATGAATATTCGGTCATATATTGTAATATCCCGAATTAGGGCCTAATCAGAATAGTGGTTTCGTGACCACAAATCCGAGATAGAAATAATTATTTTATAATTATTTTGAGGTTTATGATATGATTGCATAATTGTGTGAAGATTTCATGAAGAAATTTTTAGCATAACGAGTTTAATTTAAAGTTAGGGACTAAATCGAATAAGTTGCAAAACTTGCATTCTAGAAGTTTTTAGTATGAAATTGCTTTGAAATATTAAGTTCATGGGCAAAATTAGGACATGGAAGGAATTTTTGAAAGTTTAGTAAGGAGGGGCATTTAGGTTATTTGGATATTAAATGAAATAAAATGGGAAAAATAACACAAAATGGTCATCTTCTTCATTTAATTGCTGCCGAATTTTGCTCTCACCATAGCTAGGGTTTCTTCAACTTTCAAGCTTCATAGTAAGTGATTCTAAGCCCCGTTTTTAATGATTTTTACGTTTTTGAGATCCCGGTAACTCGATAAAGCTTATGCTAGCAATAACTTAACCTAGGGTTTATATTTGGAAAAGTACCCGTAGGTGAAACTTGTGTATTTTGATGTTTTATGATAGAATATGAGGTTTTAAATTATGTTAGACAACTTGTACTACTCGATTTTAAGCAAAAACGAGTAAAAGGGCTTAATCGGTAAAAATACCTAATAGTCACAAATACATGTTAGAGTGAGAATTTGATGTTGCCATAGAAGAGAAAAGTGATCAGCATGTTATAAAACATAAGAATAAGGAATAAAGTTTAATCCCGAGCCTAGGGGCAAAAGTGTAAATATGCAAAAGTTTAGGGGTAAAATTGTAATTTTGCCAAAATTTGAATTAAGGATTAATTTGATAATGTGAATATTAAATAAGCTAAATGTGTTATTTTAGATCAAGAAAGACGTGGAATCGACCCCAATCGTGGAAAAGAAAAGATTGTGGACTAAATTGCAAAATCTTTGTATTTTGGTACCAAGGTAAGTTCATGTGTAAATAATGTAGCGTAATTGTTATTTTTAAGTTATTGATGTCAATTATATGATATGCTGATTTTTATCATGAAATATATGCTTTGTGGTTATTTTCGAATAAAATGCAAATTATGTGAGCTACTTGTTAAATATAATTGTTACCAGAGTATTGATTTCGGCATTCTACGGAGACGGCAGCAAGGATATGTGTCCGAGAAAAATCCCGTTTGAACCTTAGGAATAGATTAGGATACAAGTGACATGTCACTAGGATGGTTGAGCATCCGAGCTCGTTGAGTTGAGTCTGAGTTCACTTATGGATGCGAATGTCCGAACTCGTTGAGTTGAGTCCGAGTTCGTGAGATGTAACTATGCATTCGAGCTCGTTGAGTTGAGTCCGAGTTCACTTATGGATGCGAACGCCCGAGCTCGTTGAGTTGAGTCCGAGTTCGTTTATGGGCGGGTTACATGGTAGCTTGGCTACATATGTGGCACTTATGTGCAAACTTCCCATGTATCCGAATTATATTCCGATGTGTTCAACGGGTAAAGTTCTATTCAAATGGAGGAATACTCGAGATGAAAAGAGACGTATTGGTAAGTGTTGTGAAATGGATACTTTGGACAGGTATGTACTTAACCCTCGGGTTAAGTATTGATACAACAACGATAAGGTAATAAGATGATGAAAAATGATTAGAAATGTGATATATGTTTTGGTGATACCATGCTAATGTTGATTGGTATGATTGTTTTGTTATGTTACTTATTATTTGCATATGAACTTACTAAGCATTTATGCTTACCCCCTCATTCTTACTCATTGTAGTTTTGGACAAGCCAGCTCAGGAGTCGGGATAGGTCGAAGGCTCGGTCACACTATCTGAAGGACTTTTTGGTAAATGACTTGTAAATTTTAAGTATGGCATGTATAGCAATATACCTATTTTGTGTAAATGATCTTATGATACGATGAAGGAATGGTTGAGAAAATGCTTGATAATGATAAGTTATGGAAACGGTTAGTTTAGATTATGTTTGATGTTATGGAAAGTTATTAGGATACTTAGTTCATGAAAACTCATAAAAGGGATGAAATTTGCCATAAATGTAAACATTGCAAAAGAACACCGACGTGAGTTTGAAAATTTACTAAAAATCATATAAATTGAATTAGGTGATGGATTAAATATTAAATTGAAGCTTATTATGTCTAGTTTCACATAAAACAAACTAAACAGGTAAAGGAAGTATATGTTAGATGATATTTGAATTTTCGTGAAACAGGGCCAGAGTGATTTCTGGATCCCCTATTCCAACTTTAAAAATTCACCATAAATTGTATAGATATAATTAGGTGTTGTATATTCTCAGAATCCTTATTGAGTCTAGTTTCAGAAGAAATAAACCTCATGGTCATATGAATTTTGTACAGAGAGAAATGTGGTTTGTAGTAAACAGAGGTCAGTTCAGTCAAGTCCTGAAACAGGGGTAACTTTAACTAATAAACTGTATTAATTGGCCCAACCAAAAATTCTTTAAAAAAGTTATTAAATAGGTATATGAGTCTAGATTCAGGGAAAATTTATGGATCTTGATTTTGAGTTTCGTAACTCAAGATATGATTTTTCTTGTAACTGTGACGCAAGTATCTAGAAAGCTGTGAATGTAGGAACAAATGATCCAAAGTCCTTAAAATGTTAAATTAAGTTTAGTAACCCCTCATACTCGACTCCGGCGACGATCTCGGGCGTGGGGGCGTTATATTTAGTGGTATCAGAGCAGGTTTAGTCAGTTCTCAGACTACATGTTGTATGTACGGATTTTGCTATACATGCCATATGTATAAATTGTGATAGTGTGACGACTTCTTACCTTTTTAAATGATTTTTTTATAGTAAATGGATCCCGATCCAGCTGTGGCAGATGAAGTAGAGTAGTAATGCGCCAGCTCATTGAAGGAGCAGCGCCGACTGAAAATCCACCTCCTACTGTTGGTCAGGGAGGAGGAGAAAGGGATCGGGAAGCCTTTCTCCAAATGATGAGTGCATGGTACAGTGAGTTCGTTCGTACGAACCCAGATGTACGACCTTTCCCACCTCCCCCAATTCCTCAACCTGTACCCTCGATGCCTCAAGGTGTGGATATGATAAAATTTCACAGAACTCCAGTTGATAGAATTCATAAACAAGAGGCTAAAGAATTTAAGGCAAATATTGATGATGATGCTGAGAAAGCAGAGTTCTGGCTTGAAAATTCTATCCGGGTATTTGATGAATTATCTTGTACACCTGAAGAATGTTTGAAATGCGCTATATCTTTGTTGAGGGATTTAGCCTATAATTGGTGGAAGACTTTGATTTCGGTGGTACTGAAAGAGAGAGTAACCTGGGAATTCTTTCAAGAAGAGTTTCGGAAGAAATATATTAGTGAAAGATTTATTGATCAGAAATGTAAAGAATTTCTTGAGTGAAGCAAGGTAATATGACATTCTGAGAATATGAAAGAGAGTTTGTTCGATTAAGTAAGTATGCCGTAGAGTATGTTCCTACAGAGGCCAAGATGTGCCGACGATTTGAAGACGGGCTTAACGAAGATATCAAGGTATTTATTGGAATTCTTAAATTAAAAGAAATGGTAGTACTGGTTGATCGAGCTTGCAAGGCTGAAGAACTACTTAAAGAGAAGAAAAAGGTAGAGGCCGAGACTAGAAATTGGAAGAAAAGACCAACGAAAGCGCCATTTTCACAAAGAACCCTGAAAAGTCAAGAAATATGAATCCTCGTTCCCAAGTTTCAATTTGGGCAATCATATGGGAATTATAAGAAGCAAAATGTGGGTCCTAAGTCCCAGACTATTTCGGCAGCCAGTGTAGGGAAATAAACCCGAATGCCAGCGGTGTGGTAGAAATTATTTTGGTTCGTGCAGAGCAAATGAATGTTTTCGATGTGGTTCTCCGGATCATTTTATTAGAGACTGCCCAGAGAGAGCAGAAAAAGAAAAATTTCAGAATACAAAAACAAGTGGTGCGGATTCGAGAGGAAGATATCCAAGAAAAGTTGGGAGTGAAGCAAGCAGTAAAAATGTAGCTAGAGATGCAGCAGTTAGACCTGAAGGAAGAGCTCCGGCTAGAACTTATGCTATTAAAGCGCGCGAAGATGCTTCCTCACCTGATGTGATTACCGGTACATTTTCTCTTTATGATGTTAATGTTATTGCTTTGATTGATCCTGGTTCTACTCATTCATATGTGTGCATGAAACTGGTGTCTAGTATGAATATACCTGTTGAGAACGCAGAATTTATGATTAGAGTGTCGAATCCGTTAGGCAAATGTGTGATTGTTGATAAAGTATGTAAGAAATGTCCTTTAATGATTCGGGGTCATTACTTTCCGGCTGACTTGATGTTGTTGCCGTTTGATGAGTTTGATGTTATTTTGGGTATAGATTGGTTGACATTGCATGATGCTATAATAAATTGCAAAGAAAAGGTTATAGAATTAAAGTGTGAAAATGGTGAAACTCTGCGGGTTGAATCAGATAAATCAGAGGCATTGCCTAGTGTGATTTCTTCAATGTCGGCTCAAAGATATCTGAGAAAGGGTTATGAAGCTTATTTGGCGTATGTAATTAATACAAAAGAAGTTGAAAAGAAAGTTGAATCAGTACCGGTTGTGTGTGAATTTGCGAACGTATTTCTAGAAGAATTACCGGGTTTGCCTCCAGTCAGGGAAGTAGAATTTGGTATTGATTTGATACCAGGAGTAACTCCGATTTCAATTGCTCCATATAGAATGGCACCAATAGAGTTAAAAGAGTTAAAGTCGCAGTTGCAAGAGTTGACTGATAAAGGCTTTGTGAGACTGAGTTTTTCACCTTGGGGTGCTCCCGTGTTATTTGTGAAAAAGAAGGATGGTTCTATGAGGTTGTGTGTTGATTATCGGTAGTTAAACAAGGTGACAATCAAAAACAAGTATTCGTTGCCAAGAATTGATGATTTGTTTGATCAGCTAAAAGGAGTGACATGGTTTTCAAAGATTGACTTGAGATCTGGGTATTAACAACTGCGGGTAAAAGAGTCGGATGTGCCTAAAACTGCTTTTAGAACAAGGTATGGTCATTATGAATTTTTAGTTATGCCATTCGGTTGACAAATGCTCTCATTGTGTTGATGGATTTAATGAATCGCATATTTCACCATATACTTGGACAAATTTGTTGTGGTGTTTATAGATGATATTTTAATTTATTCAAAAGATGAGACAGAGCATGCTTTGAGCATTTCGAGATAGTTTTGCAAACTTTGAGAGATAAGCAACTGTATGCTAAGTTTAGTAAAAGTGAATTTTGGCTCCGGAAGTTGGATTTTTGGGTCATATTGTTTCAGTGATGGTATACGGGTTGATCCTAGTAAAATTTCAGCCATTGTTGATTGGAAACCACCAAAAATGTAACTCAAGTTAGAAGTTTCTTGGGGCTAGCTGGGTATTATCGGCGGTTTGTAAATGGATTTTCTATAATTGCTGCTCCTATAACTAGACTACTCCGAAAGGATGTTAAATTTGAATGGACGGAAGAATGTCAACAAAGTTTTGAAGAATTGAAAATGTTATTAACATAGGCACTAAGTGTTAGTACAGCCCAAATCGGTAGTAAAGAATTTGTGGTGTATAGTGATGCTTCTCTAAATGGTTTGGGGTGTGTACTCATACAAGAAGGAAAAGTGGTGGCTTATGCTTTGAGGCGCTTAAAACCTCATGAGAGGAATTATCCTACTCACGATTTGGAATTGGTCATGTGGTGTTTGCTTTGAAAATTTGGCGACATTATTTGTATGGTGAAAAGTGCCAGGTATACACCGACCATAAAAGTCTTAAGTACTTGATGTCACAAAAAGACTTGAATTTAAGACAGCGAAGATGGTTGGAGTTATTGAAAGATTAAAAGCTTTTTATTGATTATCATCCGGGAAAAGCGAATGTGGTTGCCGATGCTTTAAGCAGAAAGTTGTTGTTTGCTTTAAGAGTTATGAACACTCAGTTGAAAATGTCAAATGATGGTCCGATTCTAGCAGAGTTAAGAGTAAAACCGATGTTTTTACAAGAGATTTCTGAAGCTCAGAAAGATGATCAAGATTTGCAAGCCAAGAGAAAACAGTGTGAAGTTGATACAGAGTCAGATTTCAGAATTGGTTCTAATGGGTGCTTAATGTTTAAAGATCAGATTTGTGTACCAAATAATGAGGAATTGATACAAAAGATCCTACAGGAAGCACATAGTAGTTGTTTCTCGATTCATCCGGGTAGTACGAAAATTTATAATGACTTGAAGAAAATGTATTGGTGGAATGGAATGAAAAAGGATATATCAGAGTTTGTGTCCAAATGCTTAATTTGTCAACAAGTGAAAGCTGAACACCAAGTGCCTTCGGGATTACTTCAGCCTATTATGGTTCCTGAATGGAAATGGGATCGGATTACTATGGATTTTGTATCGATTGCCATTGACTCGTGAAAGAAAGATGCCATCCGGGTAATAGTTGATGATTAACTAAGTCGGCTCATTTTATCCCTAAGACGCACGGATTATTCTCTTAACAAGTTGGCTGAATCAGTATGTTAGAGAAATTGTTAGATTACATGGAATACCATTGTCGATTATTTCAGATAGAGATCCAAGGTTTACCTCGCGGTTTTGGAAAAAGTTGCAAGACGCGTTACGTACAAAAATTAAATTTCAATCTCGCTTTTCATCCACAAACCGATGGACAATCGGAGAGAGTAATTCAGATTCTTGAAGATATGCTTAGATGTTGTGTATTGGAATTTCAAGGAAGTTGGGAAAATATTTACCGTTGGTAGAATTTGCTTACAATAATAGTTATCGACGAGCTTGAAAATGGCACCTTATGAAGCATTGTATGGTCGTAAAGTGTCGAACGCCTTTGTATTGGATGAACTCAAGGAAAATCAGATTTATGGAGTTGATCTAATAAAAGAAATCAAGAAAAAGTGAAGGTAATTCGAGATTGTTTGAAAGTCGCTTGAGATAGACAAAATCTTATGCGATTTAAAACGAAAGGACATTGAATTTCAAGTTGGTGATAAAGTATTTTTAAAGGTGTCTCCGTGGAAAAAAGTTCTCAAATTTGGACGGAAAGACAAATTAAGTCCGCGTTTTATCAGGCCATATGAAATAATTGAAAAAATTGGACCGGTAGCATATCGGCTAGCTTTACCACCTGAATTAGAGAAGATTCATGATGTGTTCCATGTATCTATGTTACGCCAGTATCGTTCGGATCCTTCACATGTGGTTTCACCGACAGAAATTGAACTACAACCAGATATGACCCATGAAGAAGAACCGATTAAGATTTTAGCTCGAGAGGTCAAACAACTAAGGAATAAAAATATTGCACTTGTGAAGGTGTTGTGGCAAAAGCATGGAGTAGAAGAAGCTACATGGGAATCCAAAGAAAATATGAGAAATCAATACCCACATCTGTTTACCGGTAAGATTTTCGAGGACGAAAATCCTTAAAGGGGGGAGAGTTGTAATATCCCGAATTAGGACCTAATCAGAATAGTGGTTTTGTGACCACAAATTCGAGATAGAAATAATTATTTTATAATTATTTTGAGATTTATGATATGATTGCATAATTGTGTGAAGATTTCGTGAAGAAATTTTTAGCATAACGAGTTTAATTTAAAGTTAGGGACTAAATCGAATAAGTTGCAAAACTTGCATTCTAGAAGTTTTTAGTATGAAATTGCTTTGAAATATTAATTAGAAGGTCTTAAATAGCAATTTGACCAATTTTAAGTTCATGGGCAAAATTAGGACATGGAATGAATTTTTGAAAGTTTAGTAAGGAGGGGCATTTTGGTCATTTGGATATTAAATGAAATAAAATGGGAAAAATAACACAAAATGGTCATCTTCTTCATTTAGTTGCTGCCGAATTTTTCTCTCACCATAGCTAGGGTTTTTTCAACTTTCAAGCTTCATAGTAAGTGATTCTAAGCCCCGTTTTTAATGATTTTTACGTTTTTGAGATCCCGGTAACTCGATAAAGCTTATGCTAGCAATAACTTAACCTAGGGTTTACATTTGGAAAAATACCCATAGGTGAAATTTGTGTATTTTGATGTTTTATGATAGAATATGAGGTTTTAAATTATGTTAGACAACTTGTACTACTCGATTTTAAGCAAAACGAGTAAAGGGCTTAATCGGTAAAAATACCTAATAGTCACAAGTACATGTTAGAGTGAGAATTTGATGTTGCCATAGAAGAGAAAAGTGATCAGCATGTTATAAAACATAAGAATAAGGAATAAAGTTTAATCCCGAGCCTAGGGACAAAAGTGTAAATATGCAAAAGTTTAGGGGTAAAATTGTAATTTTGCCAAAATTTGAATTAAGTATTAATTTGATAATGTGAATATTAAATAAGCTAAATGTGTTATTTTAGATCAAGAAAGACGTGGAATCGATCCCAATCGAGGAAAAGAAAAGATTGTGGACTAAATTGCAAAATCTTTGTATTTTGGTACCAATGTAAGTTCATGTGTAAATAATGTAGCATAATTGTTATTTTTAAGTTATTGATGTCAATTATATGATATGCTGATTTTTATCATGAAATATATGCTTTGTGGTTATTTTCGAATAAAATGCAAATTATGTGAGCTACTTGTTAGATATAATTGTTATCGAGTATTGATTTCGGCATTCTACGGAAGACGGCAAGGATATGTGTCCAAGGAAAATCCCGTTTGAACTTTTGGAATAGATTAAGATACAAGTCACATGTCACTAGGATGGTTGAGCATCCGAGCTCGTTGAGTTGAGTCCGAGTTCACTTATGGATGCGAATGTCCGAACTCGTTGAGTTGAGTCCGAGTTCGTGAGATGTAACTATGCATCCGAGCTCGTTGAGTTGAGTCCGAGTTCACTTATGGATGCGAACGCCCGAGCTCGTTGAGTTGAGTCCGAGTTCGCTTATGGGCGGGTTACATGGTAGCTTGGCTACATATGTGGCACTTATGTGCAAACTTCCCATGTATCCGAATTATATTCCGATGTGTTCAACGGGTAAAGTTCTATTCAAATGGAGGAATACTCGAGATGAAAAGAGACGTATTGGTAAGTGTTGTGAAATGGATACTTTGGACAGGTATGTACTTAACCCTCGGGTTGAGTATTGATACAACAACGATAAGGTAGTAAGATGATGAAAAATGATTAGAAATGTGATATATGTTTTGGTGATACCATGCTAATGTTGATTGGTATGATTGTTTTGTTATGTTACTTATTATTTGCATATGAACTTACTAAGCATTTATGCTTACTCCCTCCTTCTTACTCATTGTAGTTTTGGACAAGCCAGCTCAGGAGTCGGGATAGGTCGAAGGCTCGATCACACTATCTGAAGGACTTTTTGGTAAATGGCTTGTAAAATTTAAGTATGGCATGTATAGCAATATACCTATTTTGTGTAAATGATCTTATGATACGATGAAGGAATGGTTGAGGAAATGCTTGATAATGATAAGCTATGGAAATGGTTAGTTTATATTATGTTTGATGTTATAGAAAGTTATTAGGATACTTAGTTCATGAAAACTCATAAAAGGGATGAAATTTGCCATAAACAGAACATTGCAGCAACACTGACGTGAGTTTGAAAATTTACTAAAAATCATAGAAATTGAATTAGGTGATGGATTAAATATTAAATTGAAGCTTATTATGTTTAGTTTCACATAAACAAACTAAACAAGTAAAGGAAGTATATGTTAGATGATATTTGAATTTTAGTGAAATAGGTCCAGAGTGATTTCTAGATCCCCTATTCCAACTTTAGAAATTCACCATAAATTTTTTTGATATAATTAGGTGTTTTATTTTATATTGTTCGAATCCTTATTGAGTCTAGTTTCAGAAGAAATAAACTTCATAGTCATATGAATTTTGTACAGAGAGAAATGTGGTTTGGAGTAAACAGAGGTCAGTCCAGTCAAGTCCTAAAACAGGGGTAACTTTAACTAATAAACTGTACTAATTGGCCCAACCAAAAATTCTATAGAAAAATTAGTAAATAGGTATATGAGTTTAGATTCAGGTAAAATTTACGGATCTTGATTTCGAGTTTCGTAACTTGAGATATGATTTTTCTTCTAACTGTGACGCAAGTATCTGGAAAGCTGTGAATGTAGAAACAAATGATCCAAAGTTCTTAAAATGTTAAATTAAGTTTAGTAACCCCTCATACTCGACTCCGACGACGATCTCGGGCGTGGGGGCGTTACATATATCAAGTATAGGAATATAAAGTTATATTATGATATATGAGATTGTGTATTAGAGAATATGTGGATTAGGTTTTTACAATGATTATTGGCATGGAAAATTGAATGTTAAAATGTTAATTTGACCATATGGATATTCGGCCAAGGTGATTTTTATGTATGAAAATATATCAATAATAAAATTTATATATTCGTGATTAAATGTGGTAACGATGATATAATTTGATTTAGTTTAGTTGAATAGATAATATTATTGAGTTGTTTATTTGCTTATGACTTACTAAGCTAAGATAGCTTACTGTGTGTATATTTACTTCTGTTTTATAGATTTTGGATTCAAGTTACGAGCTCGGGGATCGTCTGTAAAGTCCATCACACTATCTTCTATTTCAGTATTTAATAAGTTGAACTCGAATTATGGCATGTATAGGCTGGAACATACTATTGAAATGTTGGATTTTGGTTATGTATATTATAAGCCATGCGAAAATGGCTTAACTACCTTGCTTGAAATAAGTTATGTTTAATTATGGTATGTGTTCATTTTAGTTATAATATTAGGTGTTATGGTTGAATGTTATTTGTGATATATGTTTTTGTGCATTGAAGTTGATTGGTGAGCCGGATGTAGTTTGAATAATTCGTCCATGATATATTGGTAAGTATGAAATATATTTGTTATGTTACTTTTGGTTGAAATGCTTCGATTATGACTTGTAATGATGGTAATAACCTCATTTGGTTGACAAATATATTCGGTTCAATGATAGTAAGAGATATTGATTATAAATGATTATTACTTTGGCACATATATATATTTTCATGTGAATTGCGGTAGTTTATATTGATAAGGGATGTGCTATTATTTGGTCTTGAATTAAACTTATGTTAAGATTATATTCAAGGTATATAATGTTTATAAAGTTGTTTATGTGTCTCGGCTACATAATATATAATGGTTGTTAAATGAACTAAGTATATCACCTACTAGTTAGGTGACAAGTAAGATACATGCATAGGGTATATTATGTATTCCCTTATGGTTCGGAATAATGATATGTAAAATTCATGATTTGTTTATTATGGTAAAATATATGTGCTAATTTAATCAGATATATTTTGTTAGTTGTACTTATTTATGTATATGTATAAATGCACTTATACTATGGTTGATATATGAGTAAAATTGAATAATATTTGTTATTATGTTTCGGTTTGTTTTGGAAATGCATATGTATATATCATGCTTATATGATTTGTAAAATAGATACAATTGATGAAGATAAATATTGAGTACGTGTTGGGTATGTATTGATAGTAAAATGGTTAATTAATAAGTAACATATACAAATATTTGTATGCAGATGTGCATTTGGTAAAATTTTAACTTAAGTTGAATGATGGAATTGGTATTACTTAAATGTTTAGTGAAATATTATTGATTATTTGTGACATTGATAATGCCATGTATGCTAAGAGACCTAATGCCTTGTAATATGATTTAATTGGTTAAACATGCGTATGTATAGAATTAAGAAATAAAATCTTTAATTTTTATTTTATTATTTGCTTATCATTAAAGTGATTAACCTGTGATTTGTATGTGTAATATGCTTATATTTAATTAGTTATATGCTCTACATGTATATAAGAATATGACCTGTGATAATATGAGAATATTCAGAACTGTGTTTATGTTTAGTAATGCCTTGTGACCCTAGTCCGATGACAGATACGGGTTAGGGGTGTTACATGCTTTCTTCTTTACTTGTGTCATTTATTACTCTCCCAAGTCTCTTCTACTTGATTTTGATCTCTAAATCCTAATTACTCTTGATTTACAACATACCTTGAACTATAAATCTCCATTGAAACCAATAAAACACCTAAAAACTTCATCATCTTCTCCAAAACGTGAGTTTTCTAGATTTACGTCAAAACTTGTTTTTCTTCCATCGAAGGTAACCATTCATCTTTCTATGAGTTTTAAATGATATCTAGTTCCTGAAACTGATTTTTTAGCCATTGAAACACATGTTTTAAATAAAAGCCAAAAATTGGGTCTTTAATGGTGAATTTCTGGTTTATGGATAAAAACATGGTTTCAAAGTGTTTTTCAACTTGTTTTAACATGATTAGAAGGTTTATAAACTTAATTTGATGTTTCGTTAAAGGTTTCTTGAGTTTTAATAAATTTTCTAAAAATAGCCATGAAACATGTTGAAAAAGTCGATATTATGAATTGAGTATTTTATTGTAGTTTAAAGGTTGGAAATTAGTCGTAGGTGAATTATAAGATGAATGTGATTAGTTTTAGGTGAAAAGATTAAGTATAGGCGAGATATTTGAATTTGAAGTTTGCTATGTTATAAGTTTCGATTATATGGGAACATAGCTTAGGCTTCTATTTTAAATTGCTTGTGGTGAGTTTTTATCTAATTATTGAATGAATTATTGTGTGATTTATTATGTCGAAGTTTCGGATTTGATAGAACCTTCTACGAGTAGAGATAAAGGCAAGGAAAAGCTAGTTTGAGCTTTCGGCTTTTTGGCGAAGGCGTAATTGGTGAGTGTATAGAATTACTACTTGTAAACATGAGTCATGTGTTATTTGAGAATTTAGATGTAGCCTAAACCCCTACTCTAAGTTCTAAGCGTAGGTTTTCTTAAATTTATCATTATTTTATGGCTGTGTATTGTGCATGAAATGTGATAAGTGAGTATGTGATTACTGTGTAAAGTACAATTGTATACATGAAACAAATGTGTAATATATATGTTATATGAAAATGCTAGTCTTTTAAAAAAGATGCTAACATGCAATGATAGTGCACAGTTAGTAACATGTGTTGTTTCTGAATATTTTTGCCTTGTGATTTTGAAACCATAGGATATAGATGTGTAACAACCTGGTTTTAGTCAAATCAGAATAGTGGTTTTAGGACCACAAATATGAGGTCAAAATATTTGTTTTATTTTTATTTTAATGTCTACAACATGATAGTATGATTGTGTGAAAATTTCGTTAAGAAATTTTATCGATTGAATGTTCAATTTAATAAAAAGGACTAAATCGTGTAAAGTGCAAAAGTGGTGTTCTAATAGCTAAAGGTGTCTAATAGCTATGGAACCCTAAAGTGGAGTTCTTTATGTGGTAATTAGACCATTAGTGTGTTAGTGGACATTTATGAGATTGGTATTATTGAAATTTGATTGAAATTAAAAGGTTAATTAAGTAAATTAGTAAATTAATGTTAAAATAAATAAAACAAAACCAATTTTTATCTCTTATCATCGTCTGCAACTGAATATTCAAGGGAAAGAAAGCCATTTTTGTTCATCTAGGGTTCGGTCACTTTGAGGCTTGATTGGTAAGTAATTTTTGTTCATTTTTAATGATTTTTATGTTTTCGGAGTCGTTGTAACTTAATATAGCTAGCCCAGGGACTAATTTGATGATAGAAAATAAATGTTTGTTGTTAGATAAACAACATTTGTTCAGTGATTTTGGGTGAAATTGCAAATTAGGGATTTATTTGTGAAATATAAAAATTGTTTGGTAGAAATGTGAAATGATGAAAAATATGGGCCACTTTTTTAATAAAGGAAATTCGGCTAGCATGGCTTGAGACCTAATTGCATAAATTTGTATTTTTATGAGCTAAGGAACTAATTTGTAAATATGTTGAAATATTAGGGCAAAAGAGTAAATTTGCGATAATGTGATTTTTGGGCTAAAATGAATAGAATGATAGTTGAATAAGTTAAATTTTATATTATATTGATCAAGAAAAATGAAGTTTGGATCTAGATCGGGGGAAAAACAAAGTATTAGACTAATCGATTCATTTCATCGTTTTTGTGAATCGAGGTAAGTTTGTATGTTAATAAGCATTAATATAATTGTGTTTTAAATGCTTTATTATTGAATTAATTGTGAGTATGACCTTACGGATATATTTGACAAAGATTTAGCAATGTGAAATCCCAATTGAACCTTAGGAATAGATTAGGATACGAATGACATGTCATTAGAGGTTATGTGTTTTGGGTGCTGGTCCGTACGTTCTACCGGTGGCTGAGTTTTCCTGTATGTGTTGCAGATTCTCATCAGCTTGTGTAAGTAGCACCGTGTAGTTACATCTTGACCTTCAGCTTGTGTGAGAAGACCCGTTGATAGCTCGAGAGTGAGAATTATATGAGATACGAGATAAAGATAGCTTCGGCTATTTATTGGCACTTAGGGTGAGAGATTCCTGGGTATCCAATATTATTTGAAATGGTTCAACGGATATATCAAGGATATGGATGAGTATGATATTGATACGAATTGGAACAGGTATGTACATGAACATATAAGCATTGAATCGAAGAAACTTGTAAATTTCATATCTAACCTTGTGAATGAATATGTGATAGGTTTGTGGATCAATATGAGTTATATTATGATATGTTTAATTGTTTGAATTGTGTATAAATGGTAAGTTGAGTTTATTACTATATGAACTTGCTAAGCTTTATAGCTTACTCTGTTTACTTTTCCGTGTTTTATAGTGATTACTGAAGCCTTCTCGGATTTGGGAGTCGTCGAAGATCTCATCACACTATCCGCTGTCATTTTGGTACTTTTGAATTTATGTTTTTGGTTATATGGCATGTATAGGAGTTGTTATGTTCGTAATGGATTTAACCATTTGACTTGGCTTGTAAATGATGAATGTTTGGTTATGTGTATAGCAATATAAGTTGGCTTATTTTGGCAAGCTTAGTGGTGTATATATATGTGCAAATGGCCTTTTGATATGTTGCGTATAATTGCTATATAAATGCTTGTGGTGAATTGGTATTTGGAATACCAAGTGGTTGAAATTTTATAATTGTATGCTTGTGGCTTTAGGTAAACTGATGTATAATAGAAAGTGACCATATTGATGATTTGAGAATGTGAATTTCATATGAAATTGAATAGCTAATTGTGATACTTGTGTGCCTTGTAGTTGTTGGTATTGAAATGGCATGAATTTGGCTTGATTGAGATTGGTTTGAATGCCTATTACTGTCATGTTATATTCCATTTCATGTTTTTAGGTGGATGCAAATTGGGTGAGAATGATGGCTTGGTAAATAGCCTAATTCTTGTCTACACGGGTTGAGACACAAGCATGTGTCTCAGCCGTATGTGACACACGGTCAGGTGACACAGCCGTGTGCCCCCTAGTGTTTAATTAGAAACCTATTCAGTATGCTCCACACAGCCTAGCACACGGGCATGTGACTTGGCCGTGTGGCATAAGTCAGTATACCCTATAGTTTTGGCATGGCCTAGCACACAGCCTGGCACACGAGTGTGTGAGGCTATTTCGACGGGCACACGAGCGTATGGTTGGCCGTGTGACCCAAGTCAAAAAGTTACACGGGGTCAGACACAGGCCGGAACACGACAACGTGATCCCATTTTGAATGTCCACACGGCTTGTGACACAGGCGTGTCTTTGGCCGTGTGAGACACACGGTCGGGCCACATAGGTGTGTGTCCCTTGTATTTTGAAAAACTTTCTAGGTTTTCCAAAAATTTCCTGAGTTATGAGTTTAGTCCCGAACCACTTCTAATGCATGATTTAGGCCTCGTAGGCTCATATTAAGGATGATATGAATGATTGTGAAAATTTTTTATTTTGAATGGAAAAATGTATGAGAAATGCATGTTTTTTTGAGTAATAAGTCCGGTATTGCTCTGTAATTGTAACACCCCTAACTCGTACCCATCGCCGGAACAGGGTTTCAGAGCATTACCAAAACGTTTAGAACATATTTCCATTAAACTACGTAAATTACTATTCATTTACTGAGATCAACCATAACGTCCATTTATTGGGCCCTCGAGGTCCAATACGAGCATTAAAATCGAGTCGAGACTTAATCGGGACCTCTAAGAACTTTTCACGAAATTACAAAATTTTACCAAGGTGCAGGGCTCACACACCCGTGAGGTCCAAGGGACACGCCTTCGTGACCTTGGGGTATGCTCATGTTTGAGGTCGTGTTTGATCTCATGTAACTCTTTGACTTGCACACACAGCCATGCCACACGCCCGTGTGCTAGGCTGTATGGTTAATTAATTCAATTTGAAAATAGGTGCAGGTTTCACACGGCCAAGACACACGAACGTGTTCTAAGCCGTGTGGCACACACAGTTGAGACACATGCTCGTGTCTCTGCCCGTGTGCCCAATTATGAGCATTCTATTTCTCAAAATTAAGGTGCAGGGGACACACGGCCTAGCCACATACCCATGTTACCTGACACAGACAGAGTCTAGACACACGCCCGTGTGTCTACCCATGTGGACAAGCTCCATTTCTCACCCAAAATTACAGCCAAAACCAGCACTTGAAGCAGACATCCAAAACCAACCAATTCAAGTGTTCTAAATAGTCAATTTCATCATTTAACAAGGCATACCAATACATGCATATGTGTTCATGAACTTACCTTAGATTAACTTAGGCAATAGCATCATTTGATCACATATACATAACACTCTACATATGAATATAACCTCATAACCTACTTAATCATGCCAAAATAAACTATTACTAGTCATTCCAATGGCTAGGTTACAAAATAATATTTCAAGCCACTATTGGGCAAGTTGTTCTATACATGCCATTATACCAAAATGATTTCACTGTAAGTACCCAAAATGGTAGTTGATAGTGTGACGATGCTCCAATGATCTTCTAACCTTCACAAGCACTATAAAATAAGGGAAAAATAAAGCAGAGTAAGCATTACATGCTTAGTAAGTTCGTATAATGGAAACTAAACTTACCAATTTTGTTTATTAAAATCTAGGGATACAATGTTATGTTTCCATCCATTTGGCTAAATTGTATAATCACATACATTCTGTCAAACATGTTAGTCACCAAAATATTCATATCAATCAAGTAACATAGATAAGCTCATTAAGCACTAATCTTTCTAGTCATTATCATATCTTCTCAGGATTTTCACGCCTTGTCAAGAGTTTTATGTCCGTTGAATCATTGAAATTCGATGGATGCTCAAGTAGTACACTTGAAATGTACGATTTAATAATCTGTCAAATCTTTAGTCAAGGGTACCCCATAGGGCATTTAACCAAGAAACACTCTCTCGAGCCACATATCATATAACATGATTAACAATCCAGGCTAAATCCTTTATATAACGTATGCTTAGAGGAGCTCGATTAGGATTACCAGTCCAGGCTAAACCATAATCATAACATATGCTCGAGAGGAATTATATTGGGATTACTCATCCGGGCTAAATCCTTTCTATAACAAATGTAATGGGATTACTCCTCCGAGCTAAATCTCGTTCGCAACAAATGCATGACCTCATTTGTTTCGGGAAAGCACATACATTCATCGGATTCAATATTCAATCGGGACTTACCCCTTTTCATCATTTCAAGCATGTATCAATTTTCTCATGATAGCATTCAAGTAATGTACATCAATATAAATCACATTTCATAAAACACAACATTCAATTTAACATATTTACATGTAGGATTAAGTTACACGAACTTACCTCAACATTTGTTTGCGTAAAAGTCTACTAATCTGAAATCCTTTCTTTTCCTCGATCTAACCTCGAATTAGTGTTGTCGGGTCTATATAAATGAATTTAACCATAAATTTCATGCCTTTCATATTTAAATGGACTCAATTTACGTCCAAGGAAAAATTACCAATTTGCCCCTAACTTTTCCATAAATTCTGATTTTGTCCCTAGGCCTTAAAATGAAACTTGTGCAAATCACTTCCTATTCCAAGACTAACCAAAGCCCCATTACAAACTTTCCAGCACATGTATCCATAAAATTTTAGAATTTTTCATCAAATTTTACAACTTTTCATTTTAGTCCTTAAATCATGTTTTCCTAAAAAATCACTATGTAAAAGTTGTTTATCTATCAATAATCTTTCATTTTCTACCATAAAGTTCTAATTTCCAGCATAATACATCCATGAACCATTTTCATACCCTGATAACTTTTTAAATTAATCCCTCAAATAGAGAGATTAAGCTATCACGTTTCAAAAAAAACCAAAATTACTAAAAACGGGACATGAGAACTTACCCAATTAAGCCTTAAAAGTTTCCCCTCTCTCTCCGAGGGTTTTTATAAAATTTTAGGTTGAATATGATAATAATAAGATGATATTTTTTATCATTTTTTAATTAATTTAATTATTTCAAATTCCAATTTAGTCATTGCCGTTTTTCTATAATTCCATGGATGAGTCACCAAGAAAATCTACATAATTTTCTTAACGGTCTAATTACCATATGAGGAACTTATGTTTTGAAATCAGTAGCTATTTGATCTTTATAGCTACTAGAATTCAACTTTCACATTTCATGCGATTTAGTCCTTCTCGTAATTAAGCACTAAATCGATGATATTTTCGTATCAAAATTTTCACACGACATATCTACCATATTATGGACCATATAATAAAATAAAAATAAATAAACGAATCTGAAAACATAAGCAATGTGCGGCCATCTCAGAGTCCCTCGCAGCACCGAACCACCTAACGCTGGGGATTACTTACACAATTAATAGATGAGGTGAGTTTACGAAAACTCAGTGTGTAATCCCCTTACTAGAGTAATAGTCAGTATACAGAAACAAAACCAGAAATAGTCTGGGCTAGAGCCCGTTAACAGTAACAGTACATCCAGTTCAGAGCATACATGGGCCAAAGCCTATTACAATATCATTTGGGTCACAACCCATAACAGAATCAATTGGGCCCAGCCCAAACCAATAACAGAACAGAATTTGTGAATGCATGGATGCATGCTATCCCATCCCAATAATCCAACCGCTATACAACGACTCCGTCCAACCCTACACTTACTGTAGGGATAAAATCGACCCACCCATCCAACACACCAAGATTAGCACCGGTTGCAGCACTAAGTCAACAGAACAACTCAAAGCCAAAGATAGAACGACACAGAGCCATAATCAGAATGGCACAAAGCCATAAATAAGGCACAAAGCCTTAAATTCGGCACAAAGCCTTTAACAACGGGCACGAGCTTTTGGTAATAAGAACGGCACTAAGCCTTCGATAATACATGTGGCACAAAGCCATCAGTAAGAAGGACAGCACTAGCCACCGATAACGGGTTTATAATTGGCACAAAGCCTTCGGTGGATGGACTGCACTAAGCCATCGATAGTATATACGACACAAAACCATCGGTAAAATGATCGGCACTTAGCCATCGTTCGGTTGTGACCTATGTGACCTTAACAGATCGATATGAATGTTTAGCTTAAAGCCTTTGGTGGATCCACATTCGTCTCAGCGACCCTAACAGAATAGATCTTTTTCCGTACAAAATCCCAACCCCATGCAATATGTCATGTATGCAGGATGTCATGCCCATAATACCATCACAGCCAAGTCAGTCAAATCATAGCCATACAATCACCGTCAAATCAGTCCAATTCATAGTCCAAGTTAGTCATTTACCCACAAAGGCAAAACAGTCATTTATCCCTACAGGGGTATTTTGGTAATTTTATAAACTGGGGGTATTTCGATAATTTTACAAACTGAGGGTATTTCGATAATTTTACATTACAAGGGTATTTCAATAATTTTACAAATTGAGGGTATTTTGGTAATTTTACAAATTGAAGGTATTTTGGTAATTTTAGAAACTGAGAGTATTTCGGTAATTTTACAAATTGGGGTCTTTACGACCCAACAGAAGGTCCACCATCGCCTCGAGCGACTTAAGTAACCTAAACAGACTTAACGGTGTAAATGGGCCCAAGACCCATACTCGGCCCAAGTGGGCCCACACTCTCGTGTGGCCCATTTAGCCCCGAAACAGCCACAACTATGCGAACGTCACAGTTCAAACAACACTTATCGCATCACATACATTTTATTCGTGTGGTCCCATAACCCCACTGGGCCCACACGACCCATTTTGGCCCAAGGAAGCCCTGAACAGCCCAAGACCACGAGAGCGCTCGTGGTGGCCTCTACAGTCTATCGCCCATGGTTTGTGGGCTCAGTTTACCCCACAAGCAATCGCACGCTCATGAAGCCTCAAGTGCTGAAGTTTCGGCTTTTCGACTTTTGTCGACTTCTAACAAAGAAGGGCGGGAATCCACACCTGTTTATGAGAACGCGTAGAAGTCCACGATCACCAACCTTGGCACATGCTACATTGAGTCTTCTTCACCGACTCATCTTGTTCACTCTATTTAAAGCCAACTTCTCACCAATTCTCATGTTAGCTTCCCAATGTGGGATTACTTTTAATCATTAGGACAATTCCTCATTCTTATGACCATTTCAACTACAGAGTTCCAGTCCAACTCCACCTCCTACACAGCTCAAATAGTAAAATAAATACTCCACTACGCATCCCAAGACTTGAACCTCAGACCTCACAGTTACACAACATGCCACCTTGCCACTCCACCACAGGCTCTTCCTGTGTCATATTTTATCCTCAATTAATTATAAGGTCTATAAGCCAATGTCCAGGTTCCTTTAAAAGAAAAACCAAAATAAATTGCAAGAGCCAAGACTTGAATCCAAGCTCCCTTGCAACCTTAATGACGCCACAACCACTAGACCACGAGCTTCCTTGTGTCATTTACTTAACACAATAATTTAAAAGGCCATCATCCAAGCACCTAGGGTTTTATTCACTTAAAACCAAAATTTTTACTAAAGCCCAGGTTTGAACCCAACATTTCTCCAACACTTCTCGAAGCCATTAACCACCAAAGAAGACATTTAATTGTGCCATTTCCTTGCACAATTAAAGACTTATATACAACCTTATTATGAACCCATACTCAAGGCCCAATACTTTTAGGCCCAAATTCGGGGCATTACACAAACCAAGTCAATTCCATGTAACTTTTTCTAACTAAGTTCTATCCAACACAATTGAGTTCTACATTTGCAACCATACAAGGCTTTGTACGGTGCCTTTTTGATGCTAGACTTCTAACTATTATTATAAGCAAATTCAACCAAAGGCAAATACTTTTGCCAGTTACCTTCAAACTCAGGTATACAACACCGAAGCATATCTTCCAAGATCTGTACTACTCGTTCAGATTTACTATCTGTCTGGGGGTGGAAAGTAGTACTAAAGTGTAACTGAGTACCCAGAGCTTCTTGCAACTTGGTCCAGAATTGAGATGTAAACCGAGGATCTCTATCGAAAAAAAATAAAGACAGGCACTCCATGCAATCTGGTAATCTCAAAAACGTATAATTCAGCTAATGTATCCAAGGAATAATCCATACATACTGAAATAAAGTGGGCCGACTATGTCAACCGATCAATAATTACCCAAATGGCATCTTTCTTCCTTGGAGACAGGGGTAATGTAGCACCCCAAACCCGGCCTAGACGTTATGTCCGGATCCGACGTGCCACATCAAAAACGTTAAAAACATTTTTCCATTCTAAGTTCAAAAAATCGTACTTGATGTTCAAAGGATTAATTCATTAAGGGTTTAAAGTGAATGGAAGCTATGCACCAGGTAGGAAACCGAAAAAGAGAAGGTGAGTCCATCGGACTGCTTAAGTACCAAGCTCTTTCGGATCCAATCCTAGACATACACACCGCCATTGCCACACTCTAACATCGCATATATTTTTGGGTTACCATTGTAATTATGTCTATTTTAGAAAAAAACATATTGAAATTTGGAAAACGTTATCATAACAGAAGCCTTGTTGGTAATCGTGTTACTTTGAAATCAGTTCATGTTTTTAGAAAACGAACCCTAGATCTAGCCCATTTTGATAGTTAATATAATTTAAGATCATCATGATAAGTTATAAATCAAAACCCAAAAAAATAATCATAAGCAGCCTTATTACATAACAAAACCCAAATCATCAAAGTAAAGAAAATTGAAGTCCAAATCACGAGAAGAAATCCATATTGCAGAACGAGTGGCCACTCCGAATCCCTCGCGGCTCCAAGCCCACTATGGTTGGGGGTTACCTGCATTGATGAAAATAGGGGATGAGTTTGGGGAAACTCAGTGTGTAAAATTAACCCAACCATAGCCCATATCAATCAAACCAAAGAAACAGAATAATTGGCCTTAGCCCAGAACAAAATACAGAATTAAGCCCATAGGCCCATAACAGATCAGATCAGATATTTCATGTATATGCAAAACCCAACACATAACCAACCACATACACCCCCTTACCAACCTTTCACCATGTGGGGAGACTACTCGACCCACCCAACCGGTATACGCCACAGAATTATGCAGCATGGCTGCCAGAACAGATAATATGATAGAGTCACCAGAGACAGATAATCGTGGCAGAACCACCAGAACAGATATATGTGGCAGAGCCACCAGATCAGATAATTGTGGCATAGCCACCAGGACGCTTCCTTCATAATATAACCCATGTCCCCATGCAACAAATATTCTTTCATGGCATACATCATACAGATTTAAATCAACATGCTTTTCAGACAAAATTAACCCTAATGGCATATTGGTCATTTACACCTAGGGGTATCATGGTAATTTTCCATACATAAGGGTATTGTAGTAATTTAGCTACCTTTAGGGTTTTCATGCATATCCTATCCATTTACGTACTATCAGAATACTTACCGCGCATACTTACCAAATTGAGCCCGTTGGCCCATGAACCCAATTTTTGGCCCATTAAGCCCAAATTATTAAAATGCACGAAATCGCACGTACTGCAGTTTATTACCTTTAGAATACCAAACATACAAACCCAACTATGTTACGAGCATTCGCACACTCGCAAATTACCAAAATACCAACTTTCCGGCATTTTAGCTTTTCGGCTTTTGCCGATCTAGTCTATGAGAGGGTGTCAGTTACACACCTGTTTTGCGATATTCCTTAACGAGATCTCCTACGCGATTTCTCCTATAATCAACCGCTTATAGATTAGATCATGCTAATAATTAAACCAAATCAAAAACTACCTATTACCATCACTTACATATTCGGCCACCATCCACAATGGCCCAAGAAATCATACCTTTGCCGAAATTGATGACTAGATCTAGATCTAGTCACTCTGACGATCCAAGCTTTCCACACACTCCTCGATCGGTAGCCTTTAATCCTCACTAGCACCAACAAACCGAATTAATAACAACACCAGAAATCCTTTTAGCCTTAGCCGATAATCACCCATTGTATATAAGGGTTTTCGGCTTTTCCTACCCCATAAGATACGAATGGAAAGAAGGTTCGAATACTTACCAAGAGATCTACTCATTGAAGAACGTTTCCAAATACCTTTCTACCCTAGATCCATTGTAAATCTAACCCCAAATTACAAATAGAGAGTAAATCTAAATAATTCCGGCTTTTGGAAAACTACTAATGGAAAGAAGAAGGAGTTTGAACCAAGAGAAAATCAAAAAAGGATCTAGTTTCGGCTTCTAGAACTCATTCTGAGGTATGCTTATTTGGTTTTCAAAAAGAAAATCGAAGAAGAAAGGGTTACAAAAATAGAAGAGGTTATCAAAAGAGAAGAGATTAAGATTCGGCTAATTGGGAAAGAAAATCAAAGGAATAAATAAATTAAGAATAAGGGAGAAGATTTTGTGAAAAGTGAATGAGTAAAACAAAAATCAATTGAAAATAAAAAGAAACAGATTCGGCTAATTGGCTAAAAATATAGCCCAATTTAAATCTCGTGCCTATCTCCTTCTTTATAGCCAACAACATAGTTTGAATTTAATTTCAAACTCTCCTTGCACAAACAGTAGCAGGAGTCCTCCGCTTGGCTGACTCACCTTGCACCTTGCTGCTGGGGGGAGTTTCAATCCCGTACGGCCCTTTTCGTGCGCACACATAAAAAAAGGAGCACTCTCCTGCATGCAACGCTGCTCGAACACGGGACCTCCAGGGTGCCTAACACACTGCTGACCACTGGGACGGGCCTTCTTCTTTGATATAATAGCATCGCGTTTACCTTTAAACCTTACCTGCTGACGTCCTGAGTTCTTTTAAAAATAAAACAGAACATACATGCTCCTGAACTCGAACCTGAGCCACCCTGAGAACCCTAACACACTGCTTCCGGTGCGCCACAAGCCTTTTAGTGGCGTAACTCGGTCGCAATTATACTTAAGTTTTACCTCAGCTCGACCTGGCTTCTAAAATAAAAAGCAACTTATGCACGCACCGTGCCTTGAACCCAGGCACTCCTACAACCTCCTAGCGCCACTGCTGCTGGACCAAGCTTCACTTTTTGCCTAATGTAGCCTACTTTATTATTAAAGTCTTATTGCCCAGTTCCCCTAAGAAGCAAAAAAAACTAATTTCTTTGCTAAATTCTTGGATCGAACCAAGATTTTTCCCACACTTTAAATACTTCTAAATTTATTTAAAAACTAAATTTAAACACCACATTAATAATAATATCCTCTATATTTTTAAATAATAATAATAATAACCATAACAATGAAAATTTCAAATACAATAATAATAATTATAATTTCCATAAATCAATAAAAATAGATACAGTAAAATTTTCTAATAATAATTTAATTTAAACACTAAATTAACAATAATAATTTCTAATAATTATAATTTTCATAAAAATATCACTAATAATAACAGAAATATTTTATCAATATATATATTTTTTTAAACACTAGTAATATATAAAACTTCTCAATATTCAGGTTTTTTTCTATCCGAACCCAGACTTAAAGCCCAATTCTTCTAGGCCCAAATTCAGGGTGTTACAACTCTAGCCTCCTAAAAAAATATCGTCCTCGAAATTTTAAACTATCAACTAACTATATTACTCAAGTCCAATCACAATGCTTCTGCTGCGCACTCTGATCCAAATAATTTTTATACGACCCAGACCATCTAATTACCGAAGTAGATAAACAGTATCACTTGCGCCTACAATTCGTATCCCACCATCACACACTCCTAACTAGAATAAGCTTTGCAATTAAAAGCTCGATGTTCCAGGGACCCACATATAAAGCATGCTCTTTTCTCTCTATGGCATTCACCCGGATGGCGCTTATTGCAGTTCTTGCAGGCTGGAAAGTTCGGTCGTGCCTTAGCATGTTTCATAGAACGAGACTTTATCCTCTGAGAACTAGGATCCATCCTCTTTTTACAGTCCGAGCACCCTGCTTGAAGCGTTTCCCTAATTTTCTTAACTTTGGTATCCAAAACTTCCTCTACCACTTTCCTTATTAACTCGGCCAGTGCCTCAGCACCAAGCTCTGAGTTACCGCTACCTGAAGTTGGCAGACTTTGCTTACCCTCAGAATCCATATCAATACTCCACATTACCAGTACACATATCAAATAACTACCAAGATCTCAAAAATTTTTACTATTTATTCATATGTCTTATGCAGAGATAGTACTTTAGAGTTTCTATTTCACAGAATCATAGCCTAGCTACAGTCTCAGTATTCTAGGGTTTTACAGCTCTACCCTATCTAGAGTATCATAGTAGGGTCTCAGTTCTATCTACAGTAATATCTTAATATAGTGTAGTATGAGTAACAAGAATACTTACAGACTTGGTGCCGGGGATGCAGTGCCACTTCTTTCTCCAAACCATTTTAAAACAAAAAAAAACCATGTATTTGGTCACAGAAAATAGAAATTTAAAATTTTGATTTTGAAACACCCTTGTAACACCCTTGTTTTGAAACTCTTGATTTTAGCCCCGTTTTAAAAACCAGAAAAAACTTGAACCATTTTAACATGTATACCTTGTAAAACATCTTTGAAAAGAACTTCCCAATACCATTTCCAAAAATACCCTTCTTGGGCCTAAGTTTTCGAAAAGATTTTTTTGGACCCGGTCCACAGTCAAGTTGTTGCAACCCAGGCTCTAATACCACTAAATGTAGCACCCCAAACCCGGCCTAGACGTTATGATCGGATCCGACGTGCCACATCAAAAACGTTAAAAACATTTTTCCATTCTAAGTTCAGAAAATCGTACTTGATGTTCAAAGGATTAATTCATTAAGGGTTTAAAGTGAATGAAAGCTATGCACCAGGTAGGAAACCGGAAAAGAGGAGGTGAGTCCATCGGACTGCTTAAGTACCAAGCTCTTTCGGATCCAATCCTAGACATGCACACCGCCATTGCCACACTCTAACATCGCGGTATATTTTTGGGTTACCATTGTAATTATGTCTATTTTAGAAAAAACATATTTAAATTTGGAAAAAGTTATCATAGCAGAAGCCTTGTTGGTAATCGTGTTACTTTGAAATCAGTTCATGTTTTTGGAAAACGAACCCTAGATCTAGCCCATTTTGATAGTTAATATAATTTAAGATCACCATGATAAGTTATAAATCAAAACCCAAAAAAATAATCATAAGCGGCCTTATTACATAACAAAACCCAAATCATCAAAGTAAAGAAAATTGAAGTCCAAACCACCAGAAGAAAACCATATTGCAGAACGAGTGGCCACTCCGAATCTCTCGCGGCTCCAAGCCCACTATGGTTGGGGGTTACCTGCATGGATGAAAATAGGGGATGAGTTTGGGGAAACTCAGTGTGTAAAATTAACCCAACCATAGCCCATATCAATTCAAACCACAGAAACATAATAAATTGGCCTTAGCCCAGAACAGAATACAGAATTAAGCCCATAGGCCCATAACAGATCAGATCAGATATTTCATGTATATGCAAAACCCAACACATAACGAACCACATACACCCCCTTACCAACCTTTCACCAAGTGGGGAGACTACTCGACCCACCCAACCGGTACACGCCACAGAATTATGCAGCATGGCTACCAGAACAGATAATGTGACAGAGTCACCAGAGACAGATAATCGTGGCAGAACCACCATAACAGATATATGTGGCAGAGCCACCAGATCAGATAATTGTGGCATAGCCACCGGGACGCTTCCTTCATAATATAACCCATGTTCCCATGCAACAAATATTCTTTCATGGCATACATCATACAGATTTAAATCAACATGCTTTTCAGACAAAATTAACCCTAGGGGCATATTGGTCATTTACACCTAGGGGTATCATGGTAATTTTCCATACATAAGGCTATTGTAGTAATTTAGCTACCTTTAGGGTTTTCATGCATATCCTATCCATTTACGTACTATCAGAATACTTACCGCGCATACTTACCAAATTGAGCCCGTTGGCCCATGAACCCGATTTTTGGCCCATTAAGCCCAAATTGTCAAAATGCACGAAATCGCACGTACTGCAGTTTATTACCTTCAGAATACCAAACATACAAACCCAACTATCTTACGAGCATTTGCACACTCGCAAATTACCAAAATACCAACTTTCCGGCATTTCGGCTTTTCAGCTTTCGCCGATCTAGTCTATGAGAGGGTGTCAGTTACACACTTGTTTTGCGATATTCCTTGACGAGATCTCCTACGCGATTTCTTCTATAATAGACCGCTTATAGATTAGATCATGCTCATAATTAAACCAAATCGAAAACTACCTATTACCATCACTTACATATTCGGCCACCATCCACAATGGCCCAAGAATTCATACCTTTGCCGAAATTGATGACTAGATCTAGATCTAGTCACTCCGACGATCCAAGCTTTCCACACACTCCTCGATCGGTAGCCTTTAATCCTCACTAGCACCAACAAACTGAATTAATAACAACACCAGAAATCCTTTTAGCCTTAGCTGATAATCACCCATTGTATATAAGGGTTTTCGGCTTTTCCTACCCCATAAGATACGAATGGAAAGAAGGTTCGAATACTTACCAAGAGATCTACTCATTGAAGAACGTTTCCAAATACCTTTCTACCCCAGATCCGTTGTAAATCTAACCCCAAATTACAAATAGAGAGTAAATCTAAATAATTTCGGCTTTTGGAAAACTACTAATGGAAAGAAGAAGGAGTTTGAACCAAGAGAAAATCAAAAAAGGATCTAGTTTCGGCTTCTAGAACTCATTCTGAGGTATGCTTATTTGGTTTTCAAAAAGAAAATCGAAGAAGAAAGGGTTACAAAAATAGAAGAGGTTATCAAAAGAGAAGAGATTAAGATTCGGCTAATTGGGAAAGAAAATCAAAGGAATAAATAAATTAAGAATAAGGGAAAAGATTTTGTGAAATGTGAATGAGTAAAATAAAAATCAATTGAAAATAAAATGAAACAGATTCGGCTAATTGGCTAAGAATATAGCCCAATTTAAATCTCGTGCCTATCTCCTTCTTTATAGCCAACAACATAGTTTGAATTTAATTTCAAACTCTCCTTGCATAAACAATGGCAGAGAGTCCTCCGCTTGGGTGACTCACCTTGCACCTTCTTGCTGCGAGGGGAGTTTCAATCCCGTCTGACCCTTTTAGTGCGCGCACATCAAAAAGGAGCACCTCTCCCGCATGCAACGCTGCTCGAGCACGGACCTCCAGGTGTGCCCAACACACTGCTTGACCACCGGGACGGGCCTTCTTTGATATAATAGCGTCGCGTTTACCTTTAAACCTTACTGCGGCGACGCCCCGAGTTCTTTTAAAAATAAAACAGAACATACATGCTCCGGACTCGAACTGAGCCACCACGTACCCCTAACACATCGCTTCATTGCGCCACAAGCCTTTTAGTGGCATAACTCGGGTCGCAACTATACTTAAGTTTTACCTTAGCTCGACACAGCTTCTAAAATAAAAGCAACTTATGCACGCACCGTGCCTTGAACCCAGTGCACTCCTACAACCTCCTAGCGCCACTTCTTGCTGGACCAAGCTTCACTTTTTGCCTAATTTAGCCTACTTTATTATTAAAGCCTTATTGCCCAGTTCCCCTAAGAAGCAAAAAAACTAATTTCTTTGCTAAAGTCTTCGATCGAACCAAGATTTTTCCCACACTTTAAATACTTCTAAATTTATTTAAAAACTAAATTTAAACACCACATTAATAATAATATCCTCTATATTTTTAAATAATAATAATAATAACCATAACAATGAAAATTTCAAATACAATAATAATAATTATAATTTCCATAAATCAGTAAAAATAGATACAGTAAAATTTTCTAATAATAATTTAATTTAAACACTAAATTAACAACAATAATTTCTAATAATTATAATTTTCATAAAAATATCAGTAATAATAACAGAAATATTTTATCAATATATATATTTTTTTAAACACTAGTAATATATAAAACTTCTCAATATTCAGGTTTTCTTCTATCCGAACCCAGACTTAAAGCCCAATTCTTCTAGGCCCAAATTCAGGTGTTACAGGTAATCCTGTTACAAAGTCCATGGTAATTCTTTCCCATTTCCATTCCTGTATCATAACCGACTGTAATAGTCTAGAGGGCAATTGATGTTCAACTTTTACTTCCTGACATATCAAACACTTAGATACAGACTCAGAAATATCCCGTTTCATTCCTGGCCACCAGTATATCTTTTTCAAATCATTATATATTATATTACTACCAGGATGTATAGACATGTAACCATTGTGAGCTTCGTTTAAAATCTTCTGTACTAGTTCTAAACCTTTCTGTAACACCCCAAACTCGAATCTGTTGCCGAAATAGGGTTACGAGGTATTACCAAACTATAACATCATAACATATACATATCTCATAAATTTAAACAATCAAACACATGCATCATTCAACTACAATCATAGTGTCCCTTGTAAGGCTCTGTGAGATCTTAAAACTTGCTTGGAAGAGGTTCGGGACTAAACCGATAACATTTGGAAACTTTGGAAAGCTTATAAAACTTTCTTGAATACAAAGGTCACACGCCCGTGTGCCCAGGCTGTGTGCCTTACACGAACACCAGACATGCCCGTGTGGAAAGAGGGCATACAAACAGACTTGGGTCATACAACCGACCACATGCCCCTGTGTCAGCCTGTTTACCACACATGGCCAATAGACATGCCCATGTGTCTATGCTGTGTAATTCACTAACTTATTTTAACTAAGTTTCAGCAGACACACGGTCGAGTCACACACCCGTGTGCTCAACCGTACACACGAGAGATAGGCCTATTTAAGCCACTTTTCCTCACTCAATTTCAATCACCTATAAGCATGCATATAACACCAAACTCTAATTCAATTTGGTAGCCAAAACAACCTTTTCAAAGCCACATTATGTGCCATTTAAAAATGCAAGCATTTATATACTCAAGTTAATACCATTTGTGCCGTCAAACACATACCAAACCAATATGACTTGTGAGCCAAACATTTTGCATATTTTCATCTCATCAACTACTTGCCAAAACATGCCATATTTAATACACATATACATAACCAATGTTTAACCAAGTTAAGCCAAATCACATGGCTTAAACACATCAATGCATATAAGCTCCAATAGCTAAAATAACTCATACATCTCATATCATCAACTAGCCTAAACATGCCATATTACCAAATTCAAAGAGTTCAAAAATACCAAATCAACTCCTTGATAGTGTGATGAAATCTTCGATGACTTCCAACCCGAGCGAGCTTTCAAATCACTGTAAAATATAGAAAATAAATAGAGTAAGCTAATAAGCTTCGTAAGCTCGTATGACTAGTATGTACTATATACAATTTAACAATAAATTAAGAATTAGTGAAACATGAAGACAAATAAATCAGCTCCCTCAAAATCAACACGAAATACAATAACAACCTAGTAATCCCTATATGTATTCATCGGTTTTCACTTACATATCATATGAAATTATTAAATATCACTTACTTGTTGAGCGTGTTATGTATACCTGAACTAATTTTTATCATCATTTCAATTCTCGTACCGTTATCTTCTCCGTTGAATCATGGAAATAGCATTGAATATTCTGTATCTTGTACTCTAATGGGAATATATGTGGTTAAACCACCTATATCTCGATTCATATATATATCATTTGTTCATACGTCATTATAACCTATATTACCATTTCAATACAGTCCAACCAAATTTGCCAAATGCATAATCATAAAAAATCATCTATACCATGTAATTCACACAACATTATGGCAATTCATTTCTTTTCGTATAAACTGTAATTCATTCATATAACCAGTATTCATCTGTATAAACTGTAGTTCGTCAATAATAACAGTAATTCATCCGTATCAACAGTAATTCATCCATATAAACACATATCTTATTCATATGATCAGTAACAGTAATTATGCCCGTTGAACCTATTAGAATATCGAAGAATACTCGGGTGATACACTCTAAGCGTATTAATCGATAATCTATCAATTCAATATCATTTATACTCTTTCGAGCCATGATCGGTAAGCTCCTCTTGATCTGATGAACAGTAAGCTCTATTGAGCTGAAATGGTAAGCTCTATCGAGCTGAACAGTAAGCTCATACGAGCTAAAACAGTAAGCTTCAATGAGCTGAAAATAGTAAGCTCTTACAAGCTGATATATCAGTAAGCTCATATGAGCTGTGGTGAGTCTACAAAAAATGCAAGAGCTCAACCAAAACGGTAAACCTAGGGACATGTCACTTGTATGGTACGATTTTTTAAAGTTCGAACGGGGCTCGGTATTATCCAACTTCATCATTTAAATAGTTAATGATTAATAATTCAATTTATCAAATCATATATATTCAATTCAATTAAATATATATGTAATGCCCCGTACCTAAGACTGTTTCCGGAGTCGAACACGAGGTGTTAACAGACTTAATTCATTGCTTAAACAGCTCAAACAATTTAATTTTAGAAATTCCAGACAAGCTGGCTAACTGCGTCATAGTCGCTTAAAAATTCATATCTCGAGTTATGAAACTTGAAATCCAATTCCGTCAATTTTCCCTGAAGATAGACTCATATATCTATTTACTAATTTTTTTTCTAGAATTTTTGACTAGGCCAATTAGTACAGTTTATTAGTTAAACTCTCCCCTGTTTTAGGGTTTGACTGCTTTGACCTCTGTGTATTACGAATCAGATATCTCTCAGTACAGAGCTTCAATGACTATGCCATTTGTCTCTAATAAAACTAGACTCAATAAGAAATCTGTACATATAAATTATGACATCTAATTATTTTTATGAAATTTATGGTGAATTTCCAAATTTAGAGCAGGGGATCCAGAAATCGCTCTGGCCCTGTTTCACAAAAATTTAAACATCTTATAAAATATAACTCATATACCTGTTTCGTTTCTTCCATATGAAAACAGACTCATAATTCTTCAATTTCATATTTTACTCATCATCTAATTATATCTCTACTATTTTTAATGATTTTTCAAATTCACGTCACTACTGCTGTCTGAATCCATAAGTGAACTCAACTCAACGAGCTCGGGCGTTTGCATCCATAAGTGAACTCGGACTCAACTCAACGAGCTCAGATGCCTAGTTATATCTCACGAACTCGGACTCAACTCAACGAGTTCGGACATTCGCATCAATAAGTGAACTCAGACTCAACTCAATGAGTTCGGATGCTCAAATATCCCAGTGACATGTCACTTGTATCCTAATCCATTCCTAAGGTTCAACGGGACCTTTTTCCCGATCATGTGTCTCAACCATCTTCTACGGAATACCGATACCGATACTCGGTAGTATTTCACATTTTCCAAGTATATCACATAATTTGACATATTATCAAACAATTATCACGATTATAATATTTCATAATAATTATCATATCATTTAAATAACATAAAAACATTTAAAATAATAACTATGTTACCAACATTTACATATGAACTTACCTAGTATGCGAAAATGGCTACTTTTACCATTTCGTCCACAACTTGGTATTTTCCCTATTTTAGCCCGAATTTCAGTTTTCCTTGCTCTATCATTTAAAATATAGTCTAATTAGGACTCACATTATTCAAATTGACCCAAAATCATATTTTGGAAAAATTACAATTTTGCCCCTAAACTTTTGCATATTTACACTTTTGCCCCAAAGCTCGTAAATTAAACTTCAGCCTATTTTATTATGTTTTGTGACATGCTGATCATTTTTCTCTTCTATGGAAACATCAAATTCTCACTCTAACATGTATTTATGACTATTAAGTATTTTTACCGATTAAGCCCTTTTGCTCGTTTTCACTTAAAACCGAGTAGCACAAGTTGTCTAACATAATTTAAAACCTCATATTCTATCATAAAACACCAAAATACACAAATTTCACCTATGGGTATTTTTCCAAATATGAATCCTAGGTTGAATTATTGCTAGCATAAGCTTAATCGAGCTACCGGGACTCAAAAAACGTAAAGAACTTGAAAAACGGGGCTAGAATGGACTTACAATCAAGCTTGGAAGCTTGAAAAACCCTAGCCATGGTTTCTCCTTGCTATATTCGGCCATGGGGTTGAAGATGAGCAAAATTGGCTTTTAATTTTGTATTTTTATTCATTTTACCCCTAAATGACCAAAATGCCCTTACTACTAAACTTTCAAAAATTCCTTCCATGTCCTAATTTTGTCCATGAGCTTGAAATTGGTCAAATTGCTATTTTAGACCTCCTAATTAATATTTCAAAGCAATTTCATACTAAAAACTTCTAGAATGCAAGTTTTGCAACTTATTCGATTTAGTCCCTAATTTCAAATTAAGCACTTTATGCATAGAATTTCGTCACGAAAATTTCACACAATCATGCAATCATATCACAGACCTCAAAATAATCATAAAATAATTATTTCTATCTCGGATTTTGTGGTCACAAAACCACTATTCCGGCTAGGCCCAAAATCAGGATATTACAACTTCCCCCCCTTTAGGGATTTTCGTCCCCGAAAATCTTACCAGAAAAGTGGTCTTCACTTTTAATCTCATATTCAGTGCCGAAGAAATTTCACTTAGAATGTACCTCTAATACATCTCTTTAATTTCTCATATGATCTGGAAGCTTACAGTCTCAACTCTCAGCTGTTCTTAAATTTTCAACCCTTGTCAATTTCTTATGATATCATGACATAAAACCCGGATCTTAACTTGATTAATGGAGACCCGAATTCCAAGAAATCCAACAATCAAAGAGACCTGAATTTCCATGAATCTGATGAGTAGGAATTCATTTAATACAGATATGATTTATAGATCTCGCCAAACATTTAACAATAGGATACATCACATTTTCCTCTTTCTGCCATGGAAATAATTCTGATATGGCCTCAAGAATAATCCTTCTCATTTTCATCCCAATATCAACACTGACAAGGATAATTTTGATAGATCCCAATGCTCGGCTTTAACCTCTTTAACAACTCTAATTTTATGTAACATCGAATGCTCTAAACTATCACATTACCTCACTATCTTGAAACACATCACAATTTATACAACAGTATATTACTGAAAGTTAGGAAGTCTTTACTCAATTTAGACTAGTCTAGTTCAGACGCTTCGGCTACCAATATTCTCATCTATCCGAAATTTGTCAACATGTAATAAACTTTTCATCTTTCACAAAACGAAAACCTTATCATTCGTAGTGACTTTAACTAATATCAAACTTTTTCTAATAAATATACACTTCTCGTTCAGACTATTTACTCTTTTATCCGTACAAAATGAAATTCTATTATCGACTTGGGAAAAATAATCCTGAAATAATTGTCGCATGAAATCTTTCAAATAGATAATTCACCATACCGATCAAACTCGCGCTTTTATCACTTATGCCTTTATCGATGTCAAATCCTTACACGAAATTAGAAAAAAAACCCAATACTAAAATCACCACATTACCAAGATCAAATTAGAAGTATAGTCATATTTGACATGATTATCACGAGTGAAGAACGCACTTGAACACGAGTCATAATTGACAAATTATGGAACAAAGATAACAAGAAAACCGAATAAAGAAATCCAAAATAGAGAAATCCAGAATAAAGAAATCCAAAATAAAGATATCCAGAATAAAGAAACCCAAGATACAATACTATGCTGGAGAATCGAAAACCAAGCCGGAGAATCGAAAACCAAACTCATAGAGAAAATACGGAATACCCCGATAATTTTTCAAAGAAAGAAAGTCCAAAAGAAAACATCATTTAATCCCACTGGAATCAAATATAACAAGAACAATATATCTTCCCATACATATATATCAGATGAAGCATCAAGTAGAAGAAACAGAATCATAATATCATATGTATTCTCTCATCAATTCTTATCGATTTAAATGAAATAGAATACCCGATGAAATAGAGCAATATAAATTATAAACCAGTCAGACTACCAATGCTTTCATCCAACACCAGATTAAAAGACATTCCCATATAACAAGAATTTCTTCGAAGATCAATAGCCATAGAAATGTTTCAAAACGGGTAAACACATAGAACATCTCAAAAGAGATCACTAAATCTGTCCAGTCATAACTATCACACTCGGATAGTTCACATTTCAAATATCATTTCCCCAACTAGTTCTGCCGTCACAAATTTCATATTAAACCATTCACTATAGAAGGCCGATTCTGAATAAATTTCGATTTACACTTTTCTCGACCTTGCACTGAGTAATTCAGTTTACCAAGGAGAATTCCTTTTCTAATCGAACGAAGGCATAATTCCAATAATCTTTACGTCAATCCGATACTTTATCGCTCGACTTTACTTATCAGCTCATTTTCAATCTCGATCATACTTATAATTATTCTATCATCTTTGAACTCTTTAGGTTCTCAACCGAAACTTATTCAATACAAATATCATGAAATTCCATTATAAGTACCATTTCGGTAAGGGGGAGGGGTTGTAGGACCTCTGACTCGACTTTCTTATACATACACATATAACACAACTTCCATCATCATAGCAACATCATCAAAATCATGTCATTCATTCATGTTGGCTTACACCAATTTTCCTATTGTCCCATTTAGACAATATACTTATGCATACATTCTATGTTTTCTAGATAGCTTTACTTATCCATTCATTTAATTAAATTAAGTCATGCTCATGACATCATATAAGGCCAAACAAACATAGATATTTGCACCACAATCATAACTTTCATTTCGTACATCATCATGTACATATCATTACAATAATATAATTCAGTCCAACAATTTAACATAGATAAGTTCATTTCATTATAATCCTTTATCTCATAAAAATTATATATCATTAGCATTCATCAACATTCGACGTCCAAATCAAAACAAGGACATTTTCATTCGTATCATAATATTATGACTTTTATTCATACCTCTACTACTTTCTATTTTTTCCGTTCATCTTATCAAGTAAGCCACATACACTACATCATATGAGCATTAAGCAAATATGGATATTTATCACAACATGAACTTTTATCTCACATATTATCACATATGTATCATAAACCTTTATTCATACTTTTCTGAACCGAGACTTATCATAATCATAATTTTACTCAAATAACTTCACATAATGTTGAAAATGGTCGGCGCAGCTCGGTTGGAGAGTACCCTGTCTAAATAAGACGGTACTCATACGCGTCAGAAGACATCACACTATCACAGATCAGTGGCATGTATAGCTAAACTTTTACACATGCTAGGTTAGTCCGAGAACTGACTAAACCTGCTCTAATACCACCAAATGTAACGTCCCATACCCGAGACCGTTGCCGGAGTCAAACACGAGGTGTTAACAGACTTAATTCATTGCTTAAACAGCTCAAACAATTTAATTTTAGAAATTCCAGACAAGCTGGCTAACTGCGTCACAGTCGCTTAAAAATTCATATCTTGAGTTATGAAACTCAAAATCCAATTCCGTCAATTTTCCCTGAAAATAGACTCAAATATCTATTTACTAATTTTTTTCTAGAATTTTTGGCTAGGCCAATTAGTACAGTTTATTAGTTAAATTCTCCCCTGTTTCAGGGTTCGACTGCTCTGACCTCTGCGTATTACGAATCAGATATCTCTCTGTACAGAGCTTCAATGATAAAACTAGACTCAATAAGAAATCTGTACATATAAATTATGACTTCTAATTATTTTTATAGAATTTATGGTGAATTTCCAAAGTTAGAATAGGGGATCTAGAAATCACTCTGGCCCTATTTCACAAAAATTTAAACATCTTATAAAATATAACTCATATACCTGTTTCGTTTCTTCCATATGAAAATAGACTCATAATTCTTCAATTCCATATTTTACTCATCATCTAATTATATCTCTACTATTTTTAATGATTTTTCAAATTCACGTCACTCTGCAATGTCCAATCTATTTTATGGTAAATTTTACCTATTTCATGGTTTCCATGGATTAACTAGCAATTTGACATACATAACACCAAATATGATTATAATTAGCCATTCCAATGGCTAATCATTACCAAGCATTTTTATACTACTCAATAACCATATCATAAGACCATATATACAAAATGATTATAATGCTATACATGCCATACTCAAAATATACAAGCCATTATGCCAACATGGTATACGGATAGTGTGAGCATGCCTCCGACCGTTCCCGATTTCCGAGCTGGCTTGTCAACACTACAAGGAATGAAAAGGAGGGAGTAAGCATAAATCCTTAGTAAGTTCACATGCAAATAGCAAGTAACATAACCATATAAGCAAACATAAAACATCATTTGCATAATCATCACCAAGACATTCATATCATATTTTCATTTATCATCTTACCATATTGTTGTTATATCGATTTTTCAACCCGAGGGTTAAGTACATACCTGTTCAAAGTATCCATTTCACAACACTTACCAATACGTCCCTTTCATCTTGAGTATTCCTCCATTTGAGTAGAACTTTACCCGTTGAACACATCAGAATATAATTCGGATACATGGAAAGTTTGCACATAAGTGCCACATATGTAGCCAAGCTACTATGTAACCCACCCATAAGCGAACTCGGACTCAACTCAACGAGCTCGGGCGTTCGCATCCATAAGTGAACTCGGACTCAACTCAACGAGCTCAGATGCCTAGTTACATCTTACGAACTCGGACTCAACTCAACGAGTTCGGACATTCGCATCCATAAGTGAACTCGGACTCAACTCAACGAGTTCGGATGCTCAAATATCCCAGTGACATGTCACTTGTATCCTAATCCATTCCTAAGGTTCAACGGGACCTTTTTCCCAATCATGTGTCTCAACCATCTTCTATGGAATACCGATACCGATACTCAGTAGTATTTCACATTTTCCAAGTATATCACATAATTTGACATATTATCAAACAATTATCACGAGTATAATATTTCATAATAATTATCATATCATTTAAATAACATAAAAACATTTAAAATAATAACTATGTTACCAACATTTACATATGAACTTACCTAGTATGCGAAAATGGCTACTTTTACCATTTCGTCCACAACTTGGTATTTTCCCCATTTTAGCCCGAATTTTAGTTTTCCTTGCTCTATCATTTAAAATATAGTCTAATTAGGACTCACATTATTCAAATTGACCCAAAATCATATTTTGGAAAAATTACAATTTTGCCCCTAATCTTTTGCATATTTACACTTTTGCCCCAAAGCTCGTAAATTAAACTTCAGCCTATTTTATTATATTTTATGACATGCTAATCATTTTTATCTTCTATGGAAACATCAAATTCTCACTCTAACATGTATTTATGACTATTAAGTATTTTTACCAATTAACCCCCTTTGCTCGTTTTCACTTAAAACCGAGTAGCACAAGTTGTCTAAGATAATTTAAAACCTCATATTCTATCATAAAACACCAAAATACACAAATTTCACCTATGGGTATTTTTCCAAATATGAATCCTAGGTTGAATTATTGCTAGCATAAGCTTAATCGAGCTACCCGGACTCCAAAAACGTAAAGAACTTGAAAAACGGGGCTAGAATGGACTTACAATCGAGCTTGGAAGCTTGAAAAACCCTAGCCATGGTTTCTCCTTGCTATATTCGGCCATGGGGTTGAAGATGAGCAAAATTGGCTTTTAATTTTGTATTTTAATTCATTTTACCCCTAAATGACCAAAGTGCCCTTACTACTAAACTTTCAAAAATTCCTTCCATGTCCTAATTTTGTCCATGAACTTAAAATTGATCAAATTGCTATTTAAGACCTCCTAATTAATATTTCAAAGCAATGTCATACTAAAAACTTTTAGAATGCAAGTTTTGCAACTTATTCGATTTAGTCCCTAATTTCAAATTAAGCACTTTATGCATAGAATTTCGACACGAAAATTTCACACAATCATGCAATCATATCATAGACCTCAAAATAATCATAAAATAATTATTTCTATCTCGGATTTTGTGGTCACAAAACCACTATTCCGACTAGGCCCAAAATCAGGATATTACAATATACATTTAAGTACTTAATTTGCATACTCAATGCATATGATCATACTGAGTCCATGTAACCTATATAACATTTGTGACATTTCACTTCCATTCATGTAAACAGTGATACAATCATATAACCGGTAATTCAAAATTCAAGTTGATTATTCATTCAACTTATACACATACATTTTAAACAATTACATGTATTTAATAATTTAGTTCTAGCTATACGAACTTACCTCGAGTTGCTAGAATAAAACTATTGCCTATTCGTCCAGTTTTCATTTTCCTCGATCTAGTTCTGGTAATTGCTTATCTTGATCTATATATAGTATCAAATTCAATATATTAACTTCCAAATTATTCAATTTAACATATAATACACATTTTTGCAAAATTACTCTTTTGCCCTTAATGTTTTACATTTTTACAATTTAGTCCTTATCACGTAAAATTGCAAATTCATGCAATTTAAGGACAACCCATGTTAGCCAAATTTTACCCATACTACTAGTAGCCCATATTTTCAATTTAATCACACATCTAACCATGAATTTTACACTTTTCTCAATTTAGTCCTTAATTGACATTTTTGTTAAAAATCACTTTATAAAACATGTAAATCTAGCTTCAAACATTAATAGTCTATCATAAAATATCTAAACAGCCAAGCATTCAACAATGGCATCATTCAAAATCTATAGCATTTTTGGAAACGAAGCTATGGGCTAGCTAGATTAAGCTCCAATGAGCCCAAGAACTTAGAAATCATTAAAAACTGAGCTCAAACCGTACCTTAATTAAGCCAAATGTGTGCCAAACCCAAGAACTCTTCCATGGCTGTTTTCTTTGTTCAATTTCGGTGGAAGATGATGAAAAATAAGCTTAAAATTGTTTTTGTTTTATTTTATTAACCTTATTTGCCAATTTACTAAATTAACCTTTAAAAATATTAAAAATTACATCATTTGCCATGCTATCATCATCCACTAACCACAATTGGCCTATTTATCACTTAAAGACCTTTACTTTAATATTCTATAGATATTTGAAACTTTTAGCTAATAGAACACAAGTTTTACGCGTTACACGATTTAATCCTTTTTACCGAATTAACCACTCAAACGGTAAAATTTCTTTACGAAATTTTCACACAAACATTCTATCATACTATAAACCTTAATAAAATAATAAAATAAATATTTAGACTTTGGATTTTGGCCCCGAAACCACTGTTCTGATTTGACTCAAAAACGAGCTGTTACAACTCTCCCCCTTAGGGATTTTTGTTCCCGAAAATCTTACAAGGAAATAGATCAGAGTATTAATTTTTCATAGGCTTTACAGATTTTCACGTAGTCTCTTCAATCCCATGTCGATACAAAAAGAAAACTTTTAGTAATGCTATTCTTTTGTTTTTCAGCTCTTTGATCTCTCGAGCTAAAATCCTGATCCGCTCTTCACTATACTATTTATATATGAGTGTATCTCAATATCGGTAGGAGAATTTATATGCAAAAGATCTGATCTGCACCGTCGCAACATAGATATATGAAACACTGGCTTAATTCTCTCATTAATCTCATACGGCCCTATGAATCGCGGACCCAACTACTTTTTATAGCTAAATTGAGTAATGCTATATCCACGACAATACTTTCTCAAAGACTTAGTCCTTTAACTGCAATTCAATGATTTTACATTTCAAGTTCGTATAATTTTTTTTGTCGATTTGAAATAGCTTTCTAACGGTTATGAATTACTTTCACTAACTCTTCAATCTCTCTGATCAGAACAACCCAGTGGATCTTTCTCTCACAAAGCTCTATCTAGTACAACAGAGTTCGGTAATTGCAACTATACAATACTTCATACAATGCCATCTATATACTAATCTGATAATCATTATTATATGGAAACTCAACCAATAGTAAATTTCTTTCTCAGCTACTTTCAAATTCTAAAACACAGTAACAAAACATATTTTTGAGAATCTGAATCACTTTCTCAAATTAACCATCAGTTTGAGGAAGAAATATGGTATTAGAACTCAACCTCGTACCCAGAACTTACTATAGTTTTTTTCCGAATCATAATATAAACCTTGAGTTCCCAAAATAATGAAGACTGACATGCCATATAATCTAAAAATCTCATAAATGTACAATTCAACAAGTCTATCAAAAGAGAAATATATGTGTATAGAAATAACTATGCAAACTTTTTAAACATTCGACAGTAACCCATATAACATCTTTCTTTTTCGGTGATAAGAAAAATCCCAATATAGAATCAATCGTAATATTATCCCATTTTTCACTCAGATATCATCTCAGACTGTAAAAGTCCCGAAAATAATAATAATTAGTTTAACTTGCTGATACTTTAAATTTCTAAGCTTGGAGTCAGAAATGTCTCGTTTCATACCTGTCTATCGATACAATTGTTTCAGATCATTAAACATCTTGTTTTTCTTGGAAGAATAGGCAAGCTACTACTGTGAGCTTCGTGTATCAATCACTGTAAAATTTATGGATTTCTCGGTATTCAAACTCTATTTCGGAGCAACAAGAAATCATTGGTTCTAATTTGAAACTTTGAATCAGAAGACGTCTCTCATTGTACTCTTTTAACTTACAATTCACTGCCTTATTTCCAAGTCCCACAGACGTGCTGAATAAACATCGATTTAGCTTTTTAACTTAGCTAATATCAAATCACCTTCTGATAAACTACACTCAATACCCTTATAGCAAACAAAGATTTTCTGCTCCTAATATCTGTGACTACAATTACTATCCCTAAATGATAATCAATCGCTAAACCATAATCCTTCCACAATTAATATCTTTATTAACAAGTATCAAACCATTCAAAATTCACAAACGCAATAACTTTCTCCATTAGAATAACTTTAATTTACAATATCATTTCTGAACTAAATCTTATCCAATAGTTATAATTCTGTATCACGTCTTTAAGAATATGTATTCTTCACTTAAAGTACCCGTCTGTTCACCCGTGAGCATACAAGATTTATTTTCCAAATCTACGAATAAACTCAAGTACACATAATTCAATCACTTTCAGGTGAATAACTCAATCATATTAAACAAATGAGTCGATCTCAATTGTCAATAATGCAGTTTGAAAAAAAATGAAAATCAAATATAGTTCCAATAACAACCAATGCAGAATCACAACTTCTATAAATCCGAGATTTGTATAGCAACGTTACTATGATCAAACAAGAAATTATAATCGAAGTAAATATAATTATATCCATTCAATAAATATCTTTCACAGATAACCATATAGAATCATAAGAAAATTGAGATACTGAAATCACAAATATAATACTATACTGAACTTTTTGAGAAATCACCCATATCAGATGATAGGTATCTTAATGATGTCTTAGAGGAAATCCAGAAGTAAAGCATCACTCATATGCACTAGAATCAATGGTAATAGCAGCAATATAATCTTCATGTATATTCAACAGAAAAATAACTAGTAGAAACAGAATACTAACATCATACAGATTTTACCGTCGACCTTCTATCGATACAATGTAATAGAATACCAGAGAAAGATAGAATAATGCCGACCATAACCCGAACAGCCCAACAACACTTCATATATCAATATATTTAGATAACGTTCTCATATAATAAGAATTTTCTCTAAAAATATACAGCTTCACATACCTTTGAGGATAGATGAACACGTAGAATACCTAGAAGAAATCATAGCAATTTACTTAAACTATAATCGTTGCACTCAGCTATTAATACAATTCAGACATTATTTCACTGTCTAATCCTGTCATAACTATTCCCACATTATCTCTTCCATTATTAAAAATCAATTCAGAAGAAATCCGGTAATACATTCTTTAATTATCATACCTGAATAATTTAGTTAACTGAAGTAAATTTCTTCTTTAATAGTGATATTGCATAATCCGAATGATCTTCTAAGCAATTTGTCATCTCTTCCAAAATAGTCTTTACTTGCTAACCCGTTCCAATATCTAACCATATTATAAATCATTCAATCTTTGAAATCTTTAATTTCACACTTGGGAACTTATTTAATCCAAATCTGGTAAATTTCATTATAACTCTATACTGGTAAGGGAGTGAAGGTCGTAAAGCCTCATAATTTTACTCTTACATATATTTGCATATGTCATAACATTTATCATTAACGTAATATTATAAACTATCATTCGTACCTTTATGACTTTTGAATCATCATAAACACATTTTACTCAAGTATTTGAGTATCACACTTAGTATTTTTTGAATTAGCTCGGTTGGAAAGCACATCTGTCTAATTAAAACAATTCTCGTTAGATTCAGGAGATATCACACTATCACAAGTTAAATATGGCATGTATAGCTAGACTCACATATGCTATGTTAGTTCTAGAATTGACTAAGTCGTAACTCTGATACCAATAAATGTAACACCCCAAACCCGTATTCATTGCCAAAATAGGGTTGTGAGGTATTACTGAACTATTACATCATAACATATATATATATCTCATACATTTAAACATTCAAACATATACATCATTCATATACAATCATAATGTCCCTTGTAAGGCTCTATAAGATCTTAAAACATGCTTGGAAGAGGTTCAGGACGAAACCAATAACATTTGGAAACTTTGGGAAACTTAGAAAATTTTCTTAAATACAGAGGTCACACGCCCGTGTGCCCAGGCTATGTGTCTCACACGGCCACCAGAAATGCCCGTGTCATAAGCCATATGAAAACAAGGTATACATACAGACTTGGGTCATACGACTGACCACATGCCCATGTGTTAGCCCGTGTGTCAAACATGGCCAATAGACATGCCCGTGTGTCTAGGCCGTGTAACTCACTGACTTATTTTAACTAAGCTTCAGCAGACACATGGTCGAGTCACACGCTCGTGTGCTCAACCATGTGGATGAGAAATAGGCTTATTTAAGCCACTTTTCCTCGCTCAATTTTAGTCACCTATAAGCATGCATATAGAAACATACTCTCATTCAATTTGGCAGCCAAAACAACATTTCAAAACCACATTATGTGGCATTTAAAAATGCAAGCATCTATATACTGAAATTAATACCATTTGTGCCATCAAACACATACCAAACCAAAATGACTTGTAAGCCAATATATGCATATAATCTATTCAATAATTCAAACATTTTGCATATCTTCATCTCATCAACTACTTGCCAAAACATGTCATATTAAATACACATATACATAACCAATATTTAACCAAGCTAAGCCAAATCACATGGCTTAAACACATCAATACATATAATCTTCAATAGCTAAAATAACTCATATATCTCATATCATCAACTAGCCTATACATGCCATATTACTAATTTCAAAGAGTTCAAAAATACCAAATCAACTCCTAGATAGTGTGATAAAATCTTCAATGACTTCCAACCCGAGCGAGCTTTCAAATCATTGTAAAATACAAAAAATAACCAGAGTAAGCTAATAAGCTTAGTAAGCTCGTTTGACTAGTATGTACTATATACAATTTAACAATTTATTAAAAATTAGAGAAACATGATGACATATAAATTAGCTCCCTCAAAATCAACATGTAATACAATAACAACGTGGTAATTCCTCTATGTATTCATCGGTTTTCACTTATATATCTTATGAAATTATTAAATATCACTTACTTGTCGAGCGTGTTACGTATACCTGAACTAATTCATATCATCATTTCAATTCTCGTACCATTATCTTCTCCGTTGAATCATGGAAATAGCATCAAATATTTTGTATCTTGTAATCTAATGGGCATATATGTGGTTCAACCACTTATATCTAGATTCATATATATATCATTTGTTCATTCATCATTATAACCTATATTAACATTTCAATACAATCCAACCAAATTTTCCAAACGCATAATCATACAAAATCATCTATACCATGTATTTCACACAACATTATGGCAATTCATTTCTATTCGTATAAATTGTAATTCATTCATATAACAAGTCGTTCATCCGTATAAACAGTAGTTCATCAGTAATAACAAGAATTCATCCGTATCAACGATAATTCATCCATATAAACACATATCTTATTCATATGATCAGTAACAGTAATTATGCCCATTGAACCTATTAGAATATCGAAGAATACACGGGTGATACACTCTAAGCATATTAATCAGTAATTCTTCAATTCATTATCATTTATGCTATTTTGATCCATGATCGATAAGCTCCGCTTAAGCTGATGAACAGTAAGCTCTTTTGAGTTGAAACGGTAAGCTCTATCGAGCTGAACAATAAGCTCATACTGAACAGTAAGCTCTTACGAGCTGAAATAGTAAGCTCCAATTAGTTGAAAATAGTAAGCTCTTACGAGCTCATATATCGGTAAGCTCATACGAGTTGTGGTGAGTCTACAAAAAATGCAGGAGCACGACAAAAATAGTAACCCTAGTGACATGTCACTCGTATTCTACGATTTGTTGAAGTTTGAACAAGGCCCGATATTATCCAACTTCATCATTTAAACATTTAATGATCAATAATTTAATTTATCAAATCATATATATTCAATTGAATCAAATATAAACATTTAAATACTCAATTTGCATACTCAATGCATATGATCATACTGAATCCATGTAACCTATATAACATTTGGGACATTTCACTTCCAAACATGTAAATAGTAATACAATCATATAACCAGTAATTCGAACTTCAAGTGGATTATTCATTCAACTTATACACATACATTTTAAACAATTACATGTATTTAATAATTCAGTTCTCACTATATGAACTTACCTCGAGTTGCTCGAATAAAACTATTGGCTATTCGTCCACTTTTCGTTTTCCCCGATCTAGTTCCGATAATTACTTATGTTGATCTAGATATAGTATCAAATTCAGTACCTTAACTTTCAAATTATTCAATTTAACATATAATAAACATTTTGGCAAAATTACTCTTTTGCCCCTAATGTTTTACATTTTTATAGTTTAGTCCTTATCATGTAAAATTGCCAATTCATGCAATTTAAGGACAACTCACGCTAGCCGAATTTTACCGATACTACTAACAGCCCATATTTTCAATTTAATCACACATCTAACCATGAATTTTACACTTTTCTCAATTTAGTCCTTAATTGACATTTTTGTCAAAAATCACTTTATAAAACTTGTTAATCTAGCTTCAGACATTAATAATATATCATAAAACATCTAAAAAACCAAGCATTCAACAATGGCATCATTCAAAATCTATAGCAGTTTTGAAAACGAAGGTACGGTTTAGCTAGATTAAGCTACAACAAGCTCAAAAACATAGAAACCATTAAAAACTGAGCTCAAACCGTACCTTAATTAAGAATGTGTGCCGAACCCAAGTATTCTTCCATGGTTATTTTCTTTGTTCAGTTTCGATGGAAGATGATGAAAAATAAGCTTAAAATTGTTTTTGTTTTATTTTATTAACCTTATTTGTCAATTTACTAAATTAACCTTTAAAAATATTAAAAATTACACTATTCGCCATGCTATCATCATCCACTGACCACAATTGGCCTATTTATCACTTAAGGACCTTTAATTTAATATTCTATAGCTATTTAACACTTTTAGCTAATATAACACAAGTTTTACGACTTACGCATTTAGTCCTTTTCATCGAATTAACCACTCAAACGATAAAATTTCTTTATGAAATTTTCACACAAACATTCTATCATACTGTAAACCTTAATAAAATAATAAAATAAATATTTAGACTTCAGATTATGATCCCAAAGCCACTTTACTGATTTGACTCAAAAACGAGTTGTTACACTTTCAGTACACACTCTGCCTCTGAATAACAAACAATCATCGGTCCCGATCTAAAATTCTAAATCAGGAGTTAAATCTCTTTGTACTCATTTTGCTCGCAACTTACTTTCATTTTTTTGAGCTTCAGAGATTTGTTGCAAAAACATTGGTCTAGCTTTTAACTCAGCTGTGATTGAACCATCATCAGACAATGACAATTAGGTGTTCATTGCTCGCAAAGTATACAGGCGTAACACCCTAATCCTAACCTAGATGTTACAGCTAAATCGAGTGTGTCACATCTGAGTGTTTTGCGAAAACCCTGTTTTCCTTGAAAACCCTTATGATTTGAAAACTTGGGTGAAATCCCAGTTACACTAGTTTATTTTCAACATGTGGTTCATTGAAAAATACATAATATTATTCCCAAAATCTTTTTTAGTTGCAGAAGGTAGTTTTAAGTTAATTACTAAAACTTGATGTAAACAAAATTAAGTTGCGAAAGCATTTTGAAAATGTTGCGAAAACGTAGTGTTTGAAAACAATTATTATTTTGAAAATTCGATGTTCCTACTCTAGCAATTTAGAATATGAAATCAAAAGCCCATTAAAATTTAAAAACCCCCAAATGACCTTATTACATAATTAAAACCTAAATATGAAAGCATAAATAAATTGAGTCATTAATAACCAATCTGCTGACGTGTGGTCACCACTGAGTCCCTCGGGGTTCCAAATCGTCTAAGGCTGGGGATTACCAGTGCAGTTAGACAGAAAGGGTGAGTTTGCGAAAACTCAGTGTGTAATCCCTTAAAAATAAAACAGTCAGAGATATAGTATGTAGAAACAGACTGGGCCTGAGCCTATCACAGAAACAATATCAGGTGGGCCTTAGCCCAATACAGAATCAGTATCAGATGTAGATATGCAAACAGATTCCTAGTCCAGTCCAACCAACACACTACCCGTACCAACCAACTCACCATGTGGGGATAAAATCGGCCCACCCAACCAACACACCAAGCTTAGCACCAGTTACGGCACTAAGTCAATAGAATGGCTCAACGCCGTAGACAGAACGGCTAAAGGCCGTAAATATTGCAGCAACGCTCCCAGTTAACAGAACAACTATAAGCCATAAGTATCACAGAAAGGCTGAAAGCCTTGTTCAGAATGGCTACAAGCCGTACACTTCCTCCATCAATAATAACCCAACCCCATGCAGTATATCATGTTATAACATTACATGTGAATGCATAATATCATGCTCAACAGACATTTTACCCTACAAGGGTATTACAGTCATTTTACACTACAAGGGTATTATGGTAATTTTACAAACTGGGGGTCTTAACGACCTAACAGAAGGTCCACCGTCCCCTCGAGTGACTTAAGTAACCTAAACAGACCTAACAGTGTTATTGGGCCTAAGACCCATACTCGGCCCAGGTGGGCCCACACACTCGTGTGGCACATTTATCCCTGAAACAGCCACAACTATGCGTACGTCACAGTCCAAACAACACTTACCGCATCACATACATATTATCCATGTTGGCCCATAAGCCCGCTAGGCCCACACGGCCTATTTCAGCCCAACGAGACCCAGAATAGCCCCAGACCACGAGAGCGCTCGTAGTGGCCTCTACAGTCTAACGCCCATGTTTGTGGGCCCAGTTTACCACACAAGCGATCACAAGCTCGTGAAGCCTCAAATGTTGATGTGTTGGCTTTACAGATTTTGCCGACTTCCAACAAAGAAGGGCGTGAATACACACCTGTTTATGAGAACTCGCTGAAGTCCATGATTACCAACCTTGGGACATCCTACATTGAGTCTTCCTCACCAACTCATCTAGTTCGCTCTATTTAAAACCAGCTTCTCATCAATTCTCATATTAGCTTCCCGATGTGGGATTACTTTCAACCATTAGGAACATTCCTCACTCTTATGACCACTTCAACCACAGAGTTCCAGTCCAACTCCACCTCCTACACAGCTCAAATAGCAAAATAAATACTCTACTGCACATCCCAAGACTTGAACCTCAGACCTCACAGTTACACAACACGCCACCTTACCACTCCACTACAGGCTCTTTCTGTGTCATAGTTTATCCTCAATTAATTATAAGGTTTATAGGCCAAAGTTTAGGTTCCTTTAAAAGAAAAACTAAAATAAATTGCAAGAGCCAAGACTTGAACCCAGGCTCCCTTACAACCTTAATGATGACACAACCACTAGACCACATGCTTCCTTGTGTCATTTATTTAACACAATAATTTAAAAGGCCTTCATCCAATTATCCAAGGTTTTATTCACTTAAAACAAAAATTTTTGCTAAAGCCCAGGTTTGAACCCATGATTTCTCCAACACTTCTCAGGGCCACTAACCACCAAAGTAGACATTTAATTGTGTCATTTCCTTGCAGAATTAAATACTTATATGCAACCTCCTTATGGACCCATACTCAAGGCCTAATACTTCTAGGCCCAAATTCGGGGCGTTACAACAGGGATTTTCTGCTCAAAGCATCTGCCACTACGTTGGCTTTTCCTTGATGGTAGTAAATAACAAGATCATAATCTTTCAATAACTCAAGCCATCTATGATGTCTCAAATTCAAATCTTTTTTTGACATCATATATATCAAACTTTTATGATCAGTGAATATGTGACATTTTTAACCAAATAAGTTATGCCGCCAAATTTTCAATGCAACCACTATGACTACCAATTCAATATCATGTGTCGGGTAATTCTTTTCATGTGGCTTTAGCTACCTTGAAGCATAGGCTACTACCTTACCATCTTGCATCAAAACACAGCCTAAACCATTCAATGATGAATCACTGTAAACTGTAAATTCCTTACCCGATCCAGGTTGGACTAACACAGGTGTTTCTATCAATAAAGCCTTTAATCTGTCAAAACTCTACTAACATTTATCAGTCCACTCAAATTTTACATCTTTCTGTAGTAAACGAGTCACCGAAGAAGCTATCATTGTAAAACTTGTTACAAACCTCCGATAATAACCAGCTTGTCCTAGAAAACTTCAGACTTTTGACACATTCCTCAGTGGCTTCCAATTAACAATGGTTAAAATTTTATTCGGGTCGACTCTAACACCTTCAGTAGATACTATATGGCTGAGAAAACTAACTTCCCACAGCCAAAATTCACATTTACTGAATTTGGCATACAATTATTTCTCTCACAGGGTTTGTAACACTATTCTCAAATGTTCAGCATGTTCATTTTCATCTCGAGAATAAACCGAAATATCATTTATAAATACCACCTGTCTAAATACGGGCTAAAAATTTTGTTAATCAAATCCATAAATACTGCAAGTGCCTTTGTCAAGCCGAGTGGCATTACAAGAAACTCATAGTGTCCATACCTGGTTATAAAAGTTGTCTTTGGTACATTCGATTCTTTTACCCATAGTTGATAGTAATCAGAACGGAGATCAATATTTGAAAATACAGTAGCACATTCAATCATTGACAATACAGTAGCACATTTTAACTGGTCAAATAAATCAGCAATACAAGGCAATTGGTACTTGTTCTTTATTGTAACTTTTTTGAGTTGTCTGTAATCAATACACAGCCTCAACGATCCATCCTTCTTCTTTACAAATAGAACTGGCGTACCCTAATGTAACGCCCCGAATTTTGGGCCTAGAAGTTTTAAGTCTTGAGTGGGTGCAGTTAGGAGACTGCACATAAATATTTAGTTGTGGAAGAAAGTGACACAAATGCATGCTTGCTTCAGTGGTTAAGTGTTCTGGGAATTTTCTAAGAAGTCCTGTGTTCAAGCCTGAGCTTTTGTAAAAAAAAAAAATTTACTTGATTAAACCCTGTCTCTAGTCAGTAGGCTTCTTAAATAAATATGGATAAAACATGACATAAAAAGCCTGCTAGTCTAGTGGTATGTGGCATTTAGAGTGTCCCAAGAGGACTAAGGTTCAAGTCCTGTTGACCCATGGGAGTGTTTATTTTACTACAAGCATGGTGGGAGAGTTCTAGGTTGGCCAAAACTCTGATGTGCTTGAATAGAGTTTGAAAATGTTGGAATGAAATTCAAACTAAGTGGTTAAGTTGTTGAGGGATCTTTTTGAGTGATTTGAGGAGGAAAATTTGGGATGTTGAGATGTTGGAAGAGTTGTGTCAAATTGGTACTCTAATCAAGGGGAATTCGGCTTTGGTATGTTGGCTACTTTGGCTAAGGTAGGTTATCCCTCTAGTTTTCGTTGATGTTTCTCATTTAGTGGCTGAATTGAGCTAGGGGCTTTTGGTGCCTTCTTCGGTTTACCGATTCTATTCCTCTTCTACTTTTCTTTTCAAATGTACCTCCCTTGTTACCTTAGGCTGAATGATGCAAAGGTCATTGGGGTCTTTCGGGTTTTTGTTTCTTTGTTGGCTGAATAGTATCCTTCTCCCCAATCAGTTTTTGCTCCCCTTGTAACTGAATATTTCCCTCTCCACAAGTCTCTTTCCTTTCTCTTCTCGTCTTCTCTCTGCTCACTCCTTTTTTCCTTTTCTCTCTATTCCTTCAGCTCTTTAGAGTGTCCCTCTTTGCATTGTTAAAACCGAATACTCCTCCCACCATTTCTTTCTGTCGGTTCTCTACTTTTGGTGTTAGTCGAATACTCCATATCAGGTTTGAATACACATTTATTGTTTCCTTCCTCTTTCTGCTGTAAAAGTCTATTACTTAACACCCTTCTATGCTGCCGTTTTGCTAGGAGTGTGGTTGTGTTAGGCATTGGCTTTTTCTCCTTTACTGACTTGACACTCTCGGTAAGTTACTATATACTTGTTCAATGACTTGCGAGTATGGTAATAGTAACAAGATGTGATTGGAATGTAGGTAGTTTTTAAGGGTTGTAAGTGAACTCTTGCGATGGTGTTAAAGTGATCGATCAAGGAAAGTAGTAGGTAATCTCATGAACAAGTATTGGCTAGGGTTTCTTTCAACTCGTTTGTTAGGTATTTAACCAAAGCTTCTATTGTAATAGGTTGGAGTGCACGTGGGCTGGTTCGCATGTTTTCGCAACTAGGTGTGTAACCACACTGCTATAAGCGTAGATCGGTAAAAGTCAAAAAAGTATGACTACTGACGCTACACGGGCGTGTGCTCGCTCGTGTGGTAAACCGAACACTTAAACATGGGCGTTTGAGCGTAGAGGCCACCACGAGCGATTTCGTGGGCTTAGGCCGCTTTGGGCCACGTTGGGCCGAAATGGGCCATGTGTGCCCCACAGGCTTGTGGGACCTACACGAATGTATGGAGACTATTGGGCCAGGTTGTGTAGTGCACATGGCCAAGGCCATTTTTGGGCTTTGTGGGCCATACCGCATTATGGGCCTTGGGCCCATTTTCACTGTTTGACCGTTAAGGTTGCACGGGTCGTCTGAGACGAATGTGGACCTACTGTTGGGTCAGTAAGTAGACTAGACCCCAATTTAATGAAATGACCATTTTACGCTTATGTGGTAAAATGACTATTTTGCCCTTATATGGTAAGATGACTGTTTGAGCATGCCATCTGTACTGTATATACATTTATATTATGTTGCATTGCATGGGGTGGGATATATGATATTGGAGGAAGTGTACTGAAAGGCTATAAGCTTATTACTGGAAACTCTACTGTAAATACTCTTTTAGTGCCGTAACCGGTGCTACTTGGTGTGTAGGGATGGGTGGGCCGATTTTATCCCCACATGGTGTGTAGGGTTGGTACGGAGATGGTGTGTAGAGGCTGGATTGGGTAGGATTTTCTGATTGCATACTGTACTAATTTTCTTATGGGCTTAGGCCCTACTACTACTATTACTGTAATGGGGTCAAGCTCGGACTGCTACCTTTACTGTAATGGGCAAAGGCCCGAGCATATGACTGCTTCTGTATTGAGATGGGCTAAAGCCCAAACTGATATTGCCACTGTTGCTGATATGGGCTTAGGCCCAGACTATATTTGTTCACTGTATGCTTGACTATTTGTTTATTAAGGGAGTACACACTGAGTTTTCGTAAACTCACCCTTTATATGTATCGCAGGTAATCCTTAGGTGGATCGGTGCTGCGTGGGACTCAAAGGTGGCCACACAATAGCTTTCGCTTTCGTAATTATCTTTAAAATTATAAGTAGTTTAATTTGGGTATTTTTATGTAATAAGGCCTCTCTGGATTTTATTTTAATTTGGGGTTTTATATTTGTTTTGCTTTAATATTGCTGGCAATAGGAAAAACATGTGGGTTTTCAAAAAGATAAATGTTTTTCAAAAATACCACGAATACGTAAACGGTTTTAAGAGCTACCATAAGAAAACAACGTTTTACAAGTAAAACTCTAGTACGCAACTATTTTAAAAAGCTTCTGCTATAAACGAGATTTTGAAATTAATAATGTTTTAAAGAATATTCTTTTTAATAATGATGAAAATTTTAAAATCATCATTTAGATCACCCAAAGAGGCTAACTAAAGATTAGGCTTTTCAAACGAGATCAAACTTTATGAAAAACACATCAATGTGACATCCCAGATTCGGCCATAACGTCCAGGCTGGGTTTGGGTATTACACCAAAGGTGAGAAACTAGGTAGAGCAAAACCTCTGTCAATCAACTCTTGCAATTGTACTTTTAGCTTTTTCAATTCAGTAGGAGCCACCCTGTAAGGTGCTATGGATATAGGTGTTGTTCCCAGAACAAGATCTATAGAGAATTCCACCTCTCTTTCTGGTGGTAAACAAGGTAATTCTTCTGGGAATACATCAAGAAATTCACATACTACCGGCACTGACTGAATCTTTGACTCAGATACTTTGGTATCCATCACATACACAAGATAGGCATCATATCCCTTTCTAACATATTTCTGTGTTGATATTGCTAAAATCACATAGTCTATCTAGTTTATCAGATTCAACACGAAGTAGTTTACCACTTTCATATTTCAATACAATATATTTCTGCTTACAATTAACCACTTCATCATATCGGGTTAAACCAATCCATTCCTAAGATTACATCAAATTCATCAAATGGAAATAACATCAAGTTAGCCGAAAAGCAATAACCTTTTACCATCAACGGACAGTTCCTACAAACTTTATCCACCATAGCATACTGGCCCAGGGGGTTTGAAACCTTAACCACAAATTTAGTGAATTCAATAGGTAAATTTTTAACAGTCACTAATTTAGTGAATTCAATAGGTAAATTTTTAACAGTCACTAAGTTCGTGCATATGTATGAATGTGTGGAACCAGGATCAATGAAAACAGTAATATCTGTATCAAGTAGAGAAAATGTATTAGTAATGACGTTTGGTGCAGAAGCATCTTCTCCAGCATGAATAGCATAAGTCCTTGCAGGTGCTCATGCCTCAGATCTAATTGTAGTATCCTTAGTAGTACCTCAACTACCACCAACATTGCCCAGATGGTAGGGTGGTCCGCCCCTCGAGATAGGATTACTCGATTTTAGAACTAGTTCTATCTTCTTTTCAACTATTTCGGGACAATCCCTGAGAAAATTTTCTAGTGAATCACATCCAAAACAAGCTCCACTTCTAGACTGACATTCCTCATGATGAAATTTGTTACAATGTTTACATTTTGGTTTAGGATTACCAACACTACTCACACTGGTCACAGATGGAGACGAAGACCTCGAGTTAGTATGTTGAGAGCCCTGCTCTCTTCCAGAATATCCCGTAGAGGTGGTCACACGATCATAATACTTCTTTAGTTTCTTAGAAGTAAATGATCGTGACTTACTTATAGCTCTCTTTCCAAAAACCCGAGCCTCCCTTTCAGCTTGCTTCTTTTCTTTACTCAGTTCCTCAGCTTTGTGTGCTTGGTCGACTAGTGCCGCAAATTCTCTTATCTCAAGAATTCTAATCAACATTTTGATGTCTTTATTTAAACCTTCTTCAAAGCATTTGCAGATTTCAGCATTAGTTAAAACCCATTCTCTAGCATACTTACTCGGTCGAACAAATTCCCATTCATATTCGAATACGGTCATGTTTCCTTGTTTGAGCTCTAAAAATTCGTTCTTTTTCTGGTCCATAAATCTCTAACTCAGATACTTCTTTATGAATTCAGCTTGAAAGAATTCTCATGCGCCATTCTCCCTCGGTACGACTGAAGTTATGGTATTCCACCAATGATAAGTTATATCTTTCAGTAGGGATACTGGACATTTTAGACATTTAGCAGCTGTGCAGGATAGTTCATCAAAAACCTAGATAGAATTCTCTAGCCAAAACTCGGCCCTTTCTAGATCATCATCTGTGGTAGCTCTAAATTCTTTCACTCTATGTTTATGGATTTTATCTATCGAAGGCTTACCAATTCTAACAGGTTCAGCACCCTATGGTACCTCAGGAATTAGTTGGGGAGAAAGTGGGGGAGGTTGTTGTACAACAGGGTTTGTTCTCAAGTATTGGGTAAACCATTCATTCATCATTTAAAAGAAGGGTTGTTTCACCTTCTCACTTCGGCCCTCAGATACGGGCAACTCTTTGAACTTAAGCTGAAGCATTGCTCTCAGCTTCCTCAAATTTAGCTCTAGCTCAGTTGGATGACATTACTATATGAAAAATATGTTTAAAGGATCAGGAGTCATCACACTATTACAATTTATATAATGGCATGTACATCTAAGCTTGTGTTCGCTATGTCAAATTCGAGAATCGGCTAAACAGTAGCTTTGATACCACTAAATGTAACACCCTTAACCCGTACCCATCGTCAGAATAGGGTTTTAGAGCATTACTAAAAAATTCAAAACATTTTTCCATTAAACTACATAAATTACTATTCATTTATCGAGATCAACCATAACGTCCTTTGATCGAGCCCTCGAGGCCCACTACGAGCATTAAAATCAAGTCGGGACTCAATTGGGACCTTTAAGAATTTTTTGCAAAATTACAAAATTTTATCAAGGTGCAGGGCTCACACACCTGTGTGGTCCAAGGGACATGCCCATGTTGGAGGCCGTGTTCGACCTCGTGTAACTCTTTGACTTGCACACACGGCCATGCCACATTCCCGCATGATAGGCCATGTGGTTAATTAATTCAATTGGAAAATAGGTACAAGTTTCACATGGCCAAGACATACGCCGGTGTCGCTACCCGTATGCCCAATTATGAGCATTCTGTTTCTCAAAATTAAGGTGCAGGGGACACAAGGCCTAGCCACATGCCTGTGTTACTAGGTCGTCTGTCACACACGATCTAGACATATGCCCATGTGTCTACTCGTGTAGACAAAATGAAGCCATTTCTGACTCCATTTCTCACCCAAATTTACACCCAAAACCTGCACTTGAAATACACATCCAAAACCAACCAATTCAAGCATTCTAAATAGGCAATTTCATCATTTAACAAGGCATGCCAATACATGCATATGTGTTCATGAACTTAACTTGGATTAACTTAGGCAATAGCATTATTTGATAACATATACATAACACTCCACATATGAATATAACATCATAACCTACTTAATCATGCCAAAATAAACTATTACTACCCATTCCAATGGCTAGGTTACAAAATAATATTTCAAGCCATTATTGGCCAAGTTGTCCTATACATGCCATTATACCAAAATGATTTCACCATATATACCCAAAATGCTAGTTGATAGTGTGACGATGCTCCAATGATCTCCCAACCTTTACGAGCTTCTGAGTACTATAAAACAAGTGAAAAATAAAGCAGAGTAAGCATTACATGCTTAGCAAGTTCGTATAATAAAAACTAAACTTACCAATCTTCTTTATTAAAATCTAGGCATACAATGTTATGTTTCCATCCATTTGGCTACATTACCTAATCACATACATTTTGTCCAACATGTTAGTCACCAAAATATTCATATCAATCAAGTAACATAGATTTGCTCATTAAGCAATAATCTTTCAAGTCATTATCATATCATCTCAAGATTTTCATGCCTTGTAAAGAGTTTTATGTCCTTTGAATCATCGAAATCTGATGGATGCTCAAGTTGTACAACCGAAGTGTACGATTCAATAATCCGTCAATTCTTTATTCAAGGGTACCCCTTAGGGCACTTAACCAAGAAACACTCTCTCGAGCCACATATCGTATAACAGGATTACTAGTCCAGATTAAATCCTTTACATAACGTATGCTCAGAGGAGCTCGATTAGGATTACCAGTCCAGACTAAACCCTAATTACAATGTTTGCTCGAGAGGTATTATATCGAGATTACCCGTCCAAGCTAAATCCTTTCTATAACAAGGTTAATGGGGTTACTCGTCCGAGCTAAATCCTATCCGCAACAAATGTAGAACCTCATTCATTTCGGGAAAGTGCATACATTCATCGAAATTCAATATTCAATCGGGACTTACCCCTTTTCATCATTTCAAACATGTATCAATTTTCTCATGATAGCATTCAAGTAATGTACATCAATATAAATCACATTCCATACAACACAACATTCAATTTAACATATTTACATGCCAGATTAAGTTACACGAACTTACCCCGACACTTTTTCGCGTAAAAGTCTACTAATCTAAAATCTTTTCTTTTCCTTGATCTAACCTTGAATTAGTGTTGTTCGGATCTATATAAATGAATTTAACCATCAATATCATACATTTCATATTTAAATGGACTCAATTTACGTCCTAGGCAAAATTACCATTTTGCCCCTAACTTTTCCATAAATTTCGATTTTGTCCCTAGGCCTGGAAAATGAAACTTGTGCAAATCACTCCCTATTCCAAGCCTAACCAAAGCCCCATTACAAATTTTCCAGCACATGTATCCATAAAATTTTAGAATTTTCATCAAATTTTACAACTTTTCATTTTAGTCCCTAAATCATGTTTTCATAAAAAATCACTTTGTAAAAGTTGTTTATCTATCAATAATCTTTCATTTTCTACCATAAATTTCTAATTTCCAACATAATACATCCATGACCCATTTTCACTTGATAACTTTTCAAATTATTCCCTCAAATAGAGAGATTAAGCTATCACGGTTTCAAAAATACCAAAATTGCTAAAAACGGGACATGAGAACTTACCCAATTAAGCCTCGACAGTTTCCCCTCTCTCTCCTAGGGTTCCCACAAAATTTTAGGTTGAAGATGACAATAATAAGATGATATTTTATTTTATCATCTTTTAATTAATTTAATTATTTCAAATTCCAATTTAGTCCTTGCTCCTTTTCTATAATTCCATGATGAGTCACCAAGAAAATCTACATACTTTTCTTAATGGTATAATTACCATATAAGGACCTTAAGTTTTGAATTCCATAGCTATTTGATCCTTATAGCTACTAGAATTCAACTTTCGCATTTTATGCAATTTAGTCCTCGTAATTAAGCACTAAATCGATAAAATTTTCGTATCAAAATTTTCACACGACATATCTACCATATTACAGACCATATAATAAAATAAAAATAAATCATATTTTTGGGTCGAATTTGTGGTCCCGAAACTACTGTTTCAATTTCACTAAAAAATGGGCCATTATAGTAACCCTACTCTAGCGATGAATACGGGTTAGGGGTGTTACAAGTTGGAACACCAAAGGATTGTGAGTACTCACTTATATGTATAGTGGTTTTGGGCATTGAGACCCTGGGACATGTTTAGAGGGATAAGGGAATGAGAGCTAAGCTCTATTTAAAGGGACATATGAGGGGAAAGAAGGAGAGTGTTAGTTATATGCTTTACTTTTGAGACATATTTGACTCTATGAGTCTACATGGTGTAATGGAGATCTGTGTATTCGATGTGTGTTGATAGAGCTCACTACATGTTTCATAATCCAAGTGTCATCTTATCATAGTTTATGTAATTGTGTGGAATAAGTTCTATGCTTGAATGAGTATACATATGTTATGGGAATGACCTATTAGACGATGCATGAGTTAATACTATATGATGTTAGACTTAAGAATGAGGTGCTTATGAGTAATTTATTGGTTGTGTTGCATGATGCATGTTTGCGTTATAGAAATTCTTGCACTCACTGAGCTTGTGCTCACCCACTCATTTCAACCTATGTAGATTAGTGACGTCACAGTGTGGACGGTGTGGACAGTGTGGTTTTCGAGAGAGTAATCTAAGAAAGGCTAGATGTAATCATAAGTGCTTTATTATTTATATTTGTATTGGGAAATGGCAATGTGGTAGGCTTGTTCAGTGCCATGATATGTTTGGGTTATTTACTGACTTTGTTAGTATTATTTTTTTAAAACTTGGAAGTTTATTTGTTTGCTTATGTTCGTGAACTTTATATGATGGCTTGATGTATCTTGTTTCGACTCGTTTAGACGATTTGGAGTGATACATTTAGCTTTAGGATGATTATTTATCGAAGTAAGTGATGCATGATATTTAAAATTTGATTGGGAATTAGTTCATTGCATATGTATGCTACATTTTTATGTCCAGGGGTAGAAGTATCAATATTCGGGACTTAAAATTGATACCTCTGTGTTTTAAAACATGCATGGAGTCAAAATAGAGATTTGGTATCGATACCTTATCTCAAGTATCGATATTCAGGGCTAAAATATTGATATTTTATGACAGGTACTGATAATATTTGACAATTAGGATTTTTGACCGAGAAATAGTATGCTCAATTGGTATCGTTTTTCCAAGTGGTACCACTACTACAAAGAAAATATCGATACCTTAACGTCAGTATCGATACCTGTGGACATTTTTCTAATTTTTTTCTAAATGTTCCTTATGCATGTTTCTTACTGTATGTAAGACTGATTAACGAATGATTTGCTTGTAACAATGTAAATTAATTATTTGGATGACTTAAAACTTATTCGGTTCAACAAAAGATGATCATTTTGCTTGTATCTAGTTTCCCAATAGATGTACATGAGACGAGACGATGGTGTGGCATCCCATATTTAGGCTTGGCAACCTAGTCGGGTATAAGGTGTTACATTCAAAGGGTAATCCAAGCAAAACTTTAATAGCTGTTTGTAGGTGTTTATTTGATTGTTTATGTTTCGGGAATAAAGGCAATGTGGTAGACTATATGGTATGATTATTAAGTTGAGTACATGTTTATTTTGCTTAGAACCTATAGACTTAAAGTTTTTTTTATCAGTTTCTTGCTTTGTCATGACTATGATGTTTTGGACTGATATATTTTAGGCTTTTTGGTGTCTATTTGATGAGATGAATGATGCATGATATTTGTGTTTATGTTGGTATAGATTTTATGCTTGAAACTGTTGTATTATTATCGTGTAGAGCAGAGGTATCGATATTCTGGTTTTAAAAATGATACCTCTATGATTTTCAAAAGTGTTGGAAACCAGTCTTGTAATTTGGTATCAATACCACATCACGAGTATCGATACTCAGGGTAAAATTATTGTTACTTTTTGAAATGGATCGATTTTCTATGTTTTATTTTTAGACAAGAAACAAAATGCTATTTTGATATCTATTTTTCAATCGAGATTGATACCGCATAAGGAAAATATCGATACCCATGATCCAACATCGATGCCTACGTAGTAAGTTTTGAAATTTTGCTAAATGAACCCTATGCATGTTTGATTATATTTATAAGACTATTCAATGTATGTTTAGTATGTATTAAGTATGATTAGAGTAAGTTTGACTCATAACTTGTACGTATGTTAAAATGAAAGACATTTCTTTAATAATGAGCTCATTTGTACTGTGTGTGATGTTGGATGGTGGTATAGCGTCCTAATTTTTGGGCTCAGTGATTGGGCTGGGTATAGGGTGTTACATCCATGATCAAACTAGCTCCTGCTCGATCTATCTTTTTCTATTTCTCATTGGGGTCTTTGCCCATACCTTGTTGACTTTAACCACTTGTGGCAAATTACTCAAATTTTGCTTGTGATACTTACGCTTTCTTCTATTTTTCCCCCACTTGCAGGGTTTCTTGTACTGGTGGCACAGACCTATACCCTGCATCTGAGGTCCAGGCTATCTTTTTGCATCTATGCCTTGGCGGGATCGTTGGGATGTCGTGGACTTATACTCTTCTTATCTCATTCCCTTGTCCCATTAGACTTACCTCGTGTTTATTGTCACGATGTACTTTCTTTGTTTTGTGTTTACTGTCTTAGTGGACTATCTCTATTTTGTGTTTATTGTCCCAATGAACTTTCTCTGTTCTAATTTTACTATCCCAATGTACTATCTATATTTTGTGTTTACTATCCCGACAGACTTTCTCTCTATAGATGCCATGGAGTCTTTCATCCATGGTCTTATGCTATGTACTTCAAACTAGACTATCATAGCCTCCTTCATCTATGGTCTTACTCCATATACCGTCATCATGGTGTCGCCTTCAATGACCAGTCGATACCACCGTCGCGGTAAATACCATTCCATGATTCATATTAGCCGAATCCTTCTCCTGTTACCTCTTTTACACTACCTAACCTTGATGCTCGAACACCGCAAGGTCTGGAGCTTCGCCCTATGTAGTAACTAAAATTTCTAGCAATGTCTATTCCTAACTTTGTAACACCCCAAACCCGGCCCAGACGTTATGGCCGAATCCGGCATGTTACATTGAAGTGTTTTAGCGAAAACCGTGTTTTCATTGAAAACCCTTCTTAAAATAAAAGAAACCTTAATTAACTTAAAAAAACTCCTTTCAATCACTTTTTTAAAACATATGATTTTATGAAAACATATCATTTTAAAATTTAGTTGTGAAAACATAGAAAACATACTATAATTTAGGAAACCCATGTTCAACTTTTCGTATTTACAACGAAAATAATAATAATAATAATTCAAGTAATAATAACATAATGAAACCTTGTTACAATCTGGTTTGAAACATACTTAATAAAATTAAAACTTATATGCTTTAAAAAAAAACCAAGTCCAAATTATCTTGCCAGCTGGCCACCCAGAGTCCCACCAAGCATTGAACCTTCTACTGAGCATTACCTGAAAATAAAATAAAAGAGGAGGGTGAGTTTTCGCAAACTCAGTGTGTACAACCCTCAACCAAAAAGAACAAGCATTCCAAAAACCATCATACATCAAACATAATCCTTAAGTGTGCATCATACTCATCCTCATCTTTTGAGTACACCAAAATGTCATCTATAAAGACTACCACGAATCGATCCAAGTAGGGTTGGAAAACCTGATTCATGAGATCCATGAAAGCAGCAGGTGCGTTCGTCAGCCCTAATGGCATCACCAAGAATTCGTAGTGCCCATAACGAGTATTGAAAGCTTTCTTATGAACATCTTCCTTATTAACTCTTAGTTGGTGATATCCCGAATGCAGGTCAATCTTCGAGAACACCGAAGCTCCCCTAAACTGATCAAAAAGATCATCGATTCTCAGTAGAGGGTACTTGTTTTTAATAGTTAACTTGTTTAACTGTCGATAATCGATGCACATTCGTAGCATCCCATCCTTCTTCTTTACGAATAATACCGGTGCTCCCCATAGAGACACACTTGGTCGTATGAATCCTTGATCCAACAATTCTTGAATCTGTGCCTTAAGTTCTACCAACTCCTTGGGTGCCATCCGATAAGGAGCGATGGACACCGGAGCTGTCCCAGGTAACAACTCGATTCCAAATTCTACTTCTCTGCTAGGTGGTAACCCAGGCAGCTTCTTGAGAAAGACATCCGAAATTTCCCTAACTGTACTCAACTCCTTAACAGTAAGGCTCTCAACCTCCATATCACTAATATAATCCAAATAGGCTTCCCATCCCTTTTGTACTAACTTCTCAGCCTTCAACGCTGAAATCACATTCGATAGGTAATTTTGGCGTTTAGCAATCACTACTACTTCCTTATCCTCTGTCGTTCTCAACACCATTCGCTTTGCAGGGCAATCTAAGGTGGCTCGGTGCTTCACCAGCCAATCCATACCTAAGATTAAGTCGAATTCGCTAAATGGAAGCTCCATCAAATCTGCTAAAAAGGTAACTCCTTGGACTACTAAGGGTACCTTCCTAAACAACTTATTCACTCCTACTGACTACCCTAATGGACTGATCACAATCATCTCATTCGCAGTAATCTCAAACATATCACCCAAAGATTCAGTCATATTGCATGCAACATATGAATGCGTCGATCCAATATCAATCAATGATGTGTAAGGTAACTCATATGTAAAGAACATACCCGTTATCACATTTGGGGCATTCCCGTATTCTCGGCAATGAGCAACATAAACCAAAGCTGGCTGTCTCGCCTCAGCATGGCCCGTATTTTTGCCTGGTGCTCCACGTCCACGTCTACTGTCATTATCGCCCCTCGCTTGTCCATGACCCCTTAGCAGAAGCTATCCACCACTTGGTGGCTAAGCACCACCTTGGCCCACAACTAGCTCTCTGTAATGCCCCGTACCCGAGACCATTGCCGGAGTCGAACACGAGGTGTTAACAGCCTTAATTCATTGCTTAAACAGCTCAAACAATTTAATTTTAGAAATTCCAGACAAGCTAGCTAATTGCGTCACAGTCGCTTAAAAATTCATATCTCGAGTTTTGAAACTCAAAATCCAATTCTGTAAATTTTCCCTAAAACTATAATTATATATCTATTTACTAATTTTTTTCTAGAATTTTTGGCTAGGCCAATTAGTACAGTTTATTAGTTAAAATTTCCCCTGTTTCAGGGTTTGACTACTCGGACCTCTGTGTATTACGAATCTGATATCTCCCTGTACAGAGCTTCAATGACTATGCCGTTTGTCTCTAATAAAAATAGACTCAAAAAGGATTCTTTACATATAAAGCATGACTTCTAATTATCTTTGTAAAATTTATGGTGAATTTTCAAAATAAGAACAGTGGATCCAGAAATCGCTCTGGCCCTATTTCACAAAAATTTAAACATCTCATAAAATATAACTCATATACCTGTTTCGTTTCTTCCATATGAAAATAGACTCATAATTCTTCATTTCCATATTTTATTCATCATCTAATTATATCTCTACTATTTGTAATGATTTTTCAAATTCACGTCACTACTGCTGTCTGAATCTATTTTATGGTAAATTTTACCTATTTCATGTTTTCCATGGATTAACTAGCAATTTGACATACATAACACCAAATATGATCATAATTAGTCATTCCAATGGCTAATCATTTCCAAGCATTTTTATACTACTCAATAACCATATCATAAGACCATATATACAAAATAATTATAATGTTATACATGCCATACTCAAATTATACAAGCCATTATGCCAAGATGGTATACGGATAGTGTGAGCGTGCCTCCGACCGTTCCCGATTTTCGAGCTGGCTTGTCAACACTACAAGGAATGAAAAGGAGGGAGTAAGCATAAATGCTTAGTAAGTTCACATGCAAATAGCAAGTAACATAACCATATAAGCAAACATAAAACATCATTTGCATAATCATCACCAAGACATTCATATCATATTTTCATTTATCATCTTACCATATTGTTGTTATATCGATTTTTCAACCCGAGGGTTAAGTACATACCTATTCAAAGTATCCATTTCACAACACTTACCAATACGTCCCTTTCATCTTGAGTATTCCTCCATTTGAGTAGAACTTTACCCGTTGAACACATCGGAATATAATTCGGATACATGGAAAGTTTGCACATAAGTGCCACATATGTAGCCAAGCTACTATGCAACCTGCCCATAAGCGAACTCGGACACAACTCAACGAGCTCGGGCGTTCGCATCCATAAGTGAACTCGGACTCAACTCAACGAGCTCGGATGCCTAGTTACATCTCACGAACTTGGACTCAACTCAACGAGTTCAGGCATTCGCATCCATAAGTGAACTCGGACTCAACTCAACGAGTTCGGATGCCCAAATATCCCAGTGACATGTCACTTGTATCCTAATCCATTCCTAAGGTTCAACGGGACCTTTTTCCCAATCATGTGTCTCAACCATCTTCTACGGAATACCGATACCGATACTCGGTAGTATTTCACATTTTCCAATTATATCACATAATTTGACATATTATCAAACAATTATCACGAGTATAATATTTCATAATAATTATCATATCATTTAAATAACATAAAAAAATTTAAAATAATAACTATGTTACCAACATTTACATATGAACTTACCTAGTATGCGAAAATGGCTACTTTTACCATTTCGTCCACAACTTGGTATTTTCCCCATTTTAGCCCGAATTTCGGTTTTCCTTGCTCTATCATTTAAAATATAGTCTAATTAGGACTCACATTATTCAAATTTACCCAAAATCATATTTTTGAAAAAGTACAATTTTGCCCCTAAAATTTTGCATATTTACACTTTTGTCCCAAAGCTCGTAAATTAAACTTCAGCCTATTTTCTAATGTTTTATGACATGATGATCATTTTTTCCTTCTATGGCAACATCAAATTCTCACTCTATCATGTACTTGTGACTATTAGTTATTTTTACCGATTAAGCCCTTTTGCTCGTTTCCACTTAAAACCGAGTAGCACAAGTTGTCTAACATAATTTAAAACCTCATATTATATCATAAAACACCAAAATACACAAATTTCACCTATGGGTATTTTTCCAAATATAAACCCTAGGTTAAATTATTGCTAGCATAAGCTAAATCGAGCTACCGGGACTCCAAAAACGTAAAGAACTTGAAAAACGGGGCTAAAACGGACTTACAATCGAGCTTGGATGCTTGAAAAACCCTATCCATGGTTTCTCCTTGCTATATTCGGCCATGGGGTTGAAGATGAGCAAAATTGGCTTTTAATTCTGTATTTTAATTCATTTTACCCCTAAATGACCAAAATGCCCTTACTACTAAACTTTCCAAAAATTCCATCCATATCCAATTTTTGTCCATAAACTTAGAAATTGATAAAATTTCTATTTAAGACCTTCTAATTAATATTTCAAAACAATTTCATACTACAAACTTCTAGAATGCAAGTTTTGCAAATTATTCGATTTAGTCCCTAATTTCAATTTAAGCACTTTAGGCATAGGATTTCATCACGAAATTTTCACACAATCATGCAATCATATCATAAACATCAAAATAATTATAAAATAATTATTTCTATCTCGGATTTTGTGGTCACAAAACCACTATTCTGACTAGGCCCAAAATCAGGATATTACACTCTCGACCTAGTACTCGAAGGCAATCCTTGATCCTATGCTCTATAGACCCACAAGCAAAACAAGCTCCCATTCTCTTCCAACACTCGCCTCCATGTCTCCTCCCGCAATCAGCACAAGGTGGCACCCCTGGATTAGCAGTAGGGGGCCCTGCTCTAACTAGCCCATTATTTCTGGCCCTAGCCCTAGGCCTCTGTCCAACACTAGGAGTCCCACCCTCCCTCTTATTCTTACCCCTTTCTCTTTTCCAATTTAAGCGCTCAGTGCGCTTAACCTCCTCCGCTATCTTTGGATTCTCCACCAACTCCGAGAAAACTCGTTCCCTTTATGGAGCTATCAATACCCTAAGGCTATCTCTCAGTCTGTCCTCAAACCTAACGGAACGCTCATAGTCTGTTGCCACCATTACTCTTGCATACCTACTAAGGCATAGAAAACACCGCCTCATACTCCGCCGCTGATTTGTTTCCTTGGGTCAAGTGCAGGAACTCCTTCCTTCTAGCATCCACATAGCTTGCACCCACATACTTCCCTTGGAATGCAGCTTTGAAAAACTCCCAAGTGACCTACTCTGGTTGGGTGCCCTCTTTCACCGTCAGCCACCACTGGTAGGCTTCTTCCCTAAGTAGTGACACGGCTCCTTTTAGCTTTTGCTCCGGTAAACAATCCAGGTCCTCCATTATCCTTTCAGTGGCCTCCAACCAATACTCAACCATGTTAGGAGCTACGCCAGCTATGCCCTTAAAGATCTCAGCCCCATTCGATCGAAGTTGCTTCGGAATGGATCCCCGATTTCCAGTCCCATTGTTGGGCCCAGTGACCCTTTCCAAAATTCCCAGCATTATCTGCGATGATGCATCTTCTCCTGCAGCCCAATCATACGGTTCATTCCTGCCACAGGTGAGGCCGGAGCCTTTTCCACTTCAACATCGAGCATTTGGCCCGATGCCGACGGGCCTCGGCTACGGCCTCTTGCACTTCTTCTAGCACTCATCATCGGTTCGTGTGTTATCTAGATTAGAAATTTTATGAAGTTTTAGTTAGTTTAATACTTATACCGATGTTTTATCAAAATATTTAAAGAGAAGATTATTTTCAAAAATCCTGTACAATTTCAAGCTCCTGCGGGCTTTGGTTCCATTCTAAAAAAATCATCTAAAGTAGCCCTCTAACTATCTACTGTACAACAATTTAAATAAACTTAAGAATAAGAATACTTACTTGGTTCGACATCGGAGACTCGGTGTGCCGCTCAGTAAGTTTTCCCATTTTCCAAAATAGTGTGATCCAAATTTTAAAAAAAAAACAGAAAAAGAAACCAAATAATAATAAAACCACTTCACAGCCTGAGTTTTGTAACCGACCTCTGATACCACTAAATGTAACACCCCAAACTCGGCCCAGACATTATGGCCGAATCCGGCATGTTACATTGAAGTGTTTTAGCGAAAACCGTGTTTTCATTGAAAACCCTTCTTAAAATAAAGAAACCTTAATTAACTTAAAAAAAACTCCTTTCAACCACTTGTTTAAAACATATGATTTTATGAAAACATGTCATTTTAAAATTTAGTAGCGAAAACATAGAAAACATACTATAATTTAGGAAACTCATATTCAACTTTTCGTATTTACAACGAAACTAATAATAATAATTCAAGTAATAATAACATAATGAAACCTTGTTACAATCTGGTCTGAAACATACTCAATAAAATAAAAACTTATATGCTTTAAAAAAAGAACCAAGTCCAAATTATCTTGCTAGCTGGCCACACAGAGTCCCTCCAAGCATCGAACCTTCTACTGAGCATCACCTGAAAATAAAATAAAAAAGGGGGTGAGTTTTCGCAAACTCAATGTGTACAACCCTCAACCAAAAAAAACAAGCATTCCAAAAACCATCATACATCAAACATGCAATGCAATCCCATCCAAATTATCCATCCGCCACACACCAGCTCCATCCCTCGTCACACCATGTGAGGATATAAATCGACCCACCCAACCAACACACCAATGGTAGCCTGGTTGCAGAGCTACCTTCATTTACATATTAGGCTTTAAAAGCCACCATTGGATCCAGGATTGTCAAGCAACCATGCGATCCTCATATACTTCCTCCGTTCCATAATTCCCAACCCATATGCAACCTAAGCAGAATATCATATGTATGCATGTCACTTACATTCAACAACTAGGGGTATTTTGGTTATTTTTTCCTTTAGGGGCATTTTGGTAATTTCTACTTAATTACGATTTTCACTTACCTTGGCTCGTTAACGAGTCCCGTGAGCTAAGATGAACGAATACTATGCACCAGGTAGGATTCCAGAGAAGAGGAGGTGGGTCATTAAGACCGCTTAAGTACCAAGCTCTCCCTAGATCCAATCCTAGACATGCATATACCCGTTGCCACACCTTAACCCTATGACTTGTCCATGGTCGCAAATAATTATTAAGTTTTATGTAGTCATCATAATCTAGGCCCAAAACCCCTTACAAGCCCAATCAAATTCACATACCTGTATCTGGCCCATTAGGCCCAAATCACCTGTATATGGCCCATTAGGCCCAAATCACATTTATATGGCCCGTTAGGCCCATTTAATTTCATATTCATGCTCACATACAAATTCCTATCACATAGAATCAATATTCAGTTTTTGCCTATTATGGGCCCAACAGCCCATCGGGCTCATTTAGTCTATTCCGGTCCATATGGCCAAATCACAACCCAAGTCCACGGAATCACCCGTGAGCCTCAGGCAACCTATTGGCTTCCTCTTCACGAGTGTTTGCACACTTGCAAGACTACTGCAGCCAAACTTTCGGCTTTTCAGCATTTCGACATTTCAGCCTTTTCCAATCTACTTGTGTGTGCAGTGTATGTACACACCTGGTAAGCAAGCGTGTTGCGATTCCCTTAGTCACCAACCTACAAACAATATCACCCTTCAATTAACCACATGCTTAATACATATCTTTACTAAAACCGAAACCTCACCTTAACCTTACCTTGCACGATAAGTATAACAGCCACTTCTTAAATCACTAACCACGATCAACTCCTAGATCTGCATGAATCTTAACTATTAGAAACTAGAATAATAGATGACTCGTATCCAACACAAGTCCCTTTACCTTAACTTTGACTATTCGGCCAACTGAGATTAAGAGTACTTACCAAAGCCCCTTACCTAAAGAGCAAATCGGCAGGGATCCAAAACTGAGATTCAATACCTATTCCTACCCAAAAACGATTAGAAGAAGTGAGGAACAATATCGATACTTTAGCAAAATCTGATTGGAAGAGCAAACACTTATACTAGATTCAGTCAAAGAGTATTCGGCCAAGAAAGTTTCTGCCCTTTGCGATTTTGTATGGGAAAAGAGAGTTATTCGGCTCTAAGGAAAAAGAAAGAAAAGTCAGTAATGAAGTAGCGAAAGAATGGAAATCGGCACAAGAAAAGAAAGAACGAAGTAAGGCTTTTTGACTTTTTGGATCTTGAAGAGAAACGGGTTTCTGGTAACAAGATGAAAAAGATTTCGGCATTAGCCTGGCAACCTTGCATTCGACACTTATTTATAACCCGTATGGCTGAATTCCTCAAGCCCAAGTTCCCATTTCGGCTCCACTTGCTCCTCACTTCTCATCTCCTCGTTTTTCTCCCTGATAACCCCTTGATCCTTTCCTTCATTTTCTCTCCTGAACACTTCCCTTGGAGTCCATTTTCATGCCACTTCCAACCTTCTAGAAGGCCAAAATTAAACTCTAAAATTACTAAGCTAGGATTCGAACCTTGGATCTCCTTGCTAGACACTAGGGCCACCTCCTTACTCCCTAAGTAGCGTCACTTAGCCACTTCTCCATAAGGATTTTTGATGCTATTTTCCCCTATCTTTATTTAAAAGCCTAACTGCTTGCCAACCCTGATTCTTTTAACAACTAAACGATAATTTCTTCTACCCCTAGATTTGAACTCAAATCGTAATTAAGGCCTACTATAATTATCACTTGGCTAGGAATATAAAATACAATTTTTATCAAAACCGAAAAAAAGGAAAGCTCAGGATTTCAGGATTTTTGGGTTTTAGGATTTTTGGGGCGTTATAAACTTCATCTATCCTAAGTGGGTTTTCCTGAAAAACATGTAATGCATGCTCATGTGGTCATATTATCATGCTCATACAAACATGTCATACTTAAACAACATAAACTATAGCATTAGATTTAGAGTCTAGAACTCATCTTAAGCTTTATCATATCCATACCTTGTCCTTTTCTCAAACATCAGAGCCTCTATTCTCTAGGCAGCAACTTACAACCAAAAACCTACTGGTTAAACTTGTATTTCATCTTAAAAGCTTAGACTTTTATAAGCATGTAGAACCCTTAAGATAGTTCTAAAGATGCATAACCTTACTGTACGTACATAGAAGGGTTAAGAACCTTACCCATTTGTTGGTTTCCTACTTTCCAGCTCTATCCCTATGAAGTCTACCATATGCAGAACCTTCTATGGTCACTCCTTCTTCAATCTACCAAAGAAGATAAAGACGAAGAGAAATTGAAACAAATTTAGGAAGAAAATCATCCCTTGGAGCCATTGTCCCAACTATTTATAGCCCTTCCTATGCTATTACAAACCTCATGAAAGTCGTGTATTGCTAATTATTATGACTACCAGTAAGGAACTGACGGGTTCTATCCTAACTGAACCAGAATTAGATATCAACCATGTCCAATTCAGTTTCTAATTTTCATGTTTATTCTAATAGGGACCGCCAGCTTGTGGTCTCTTCTAATTTAGTCCTCTAATTATTTCAAGTTTTCAAGTTATTAGAAATTTGGGTGTTAGAAAGGGGTTCGCAGGTGAAAGATGGCCAAAAGTGGTTAAGTCTGCCAAGGTCCACTCAAATGTTTAATCACTTGGGTTAACATAAGAAGGAGTCCACCATGGGCTACTTGAGATGGATCATTTTTTGATAAGTGGTAGGTTATAGTTTATCAAAAACTAGAAGTTAATTTATGTTATCTAGAAGATTAGATAGATATATACAAAAAGTTCAGGGCCAAACAGTAAGAGTAAGGACCTGACATTTAGGAGATCATTAATGTAAAATAGTAAAAGGCAAATAGATGAACCTGTAACCAATTGTGCGAGAAAAGTAGGTTAAGGTGCGAAGGAAGTTGGGATACGAAAAAATTAGGCATGTACCACCAGAGGATCATTATCGTAAAAGAATACATGTACATCTCAGATAGAGAAAACATCCACTAGTGGTAATTTGTAGAAAAAAGGGGGAGGAATCAACCTCGCCAGGGATGTAACAACCCGTTTTTCAGTGGTGATGGAATACTGGTTTCGGGACCATAAATTTATAGAATATTTACGGAGTCATAAGTTTTGTATTAAAGTTTGGTTAAGAAATTTTAACGTTTAGATAACTAATTAAGGAAAAATGACTAAATTAAACAAGGTGCAAAACTTGTTAATTATAGCATTAAGATGATCAAATAGCTTAATTATTAAATAAGGGTAAACTTGTATGGTAATTAAACCAAAGTAAAAGTATACGGACAGCTTTGGATATGGATATAGTTAAATTATAAGGTTATAAATAAGGGTAAAATTATAATTTAAGAAATAAAACTTAAGAAAAGTTAAAGTAAAACATCATCTTCTTCCTTAGTGACATTTTCCACTGAATATTGAATGGTGAAACACCATTGAAGGGTTGTGGAGGTTCAACTATCTATTAGGCTTGCATGGTATGATTTTTAAACTCGTTTCTTGTAATTTTTATGTTTCTGAGATCGTTGCAACTAAATCTAGCTAACTCGTACCTTTGTTTTTGAAACTGTCAAAGATTTTGAAATGTACCATTGATGAATTCTTATTGTTCATGATGTTAATTGGTGAAATGGAAGTTTTAATTGTTATTCATGATTAATTTATATAGTGGTTTTTATTATATTTTGGTTTAAGGATTGAATTAATTAAATGTTAGAATTCATAGTGAAATTTTATAAATTTAGAATAAATGTGGGCTGGAAATAGAAGGGTAAATATTCAGATAGCTTGAGTATTTGTAAAATTTTGCTAAATTTGGAAAAATTCAAGCTTAGGGATTAAATTGTAAAAAAAGTAAAAGTTTAGTGAAAATTTGAAAATAATGAAAAGTTCAGGGTCATATGCATTGAATTGTTATGAAATGTATGTGTAATTAATAGATTGTATTTAACTATTATATAGATCAAGAATCGAACCAAAAAGATATTAATTGTTGTAAGGGAAAATTGTGTAGTAGTCCCTACATATAAACCGTAAATGAATCTTAGGTATGTTCATAGTATTTCAATACGTAAATGAATTTCTACTTGTGTTCTTGTATTATGATTCTTTAATTAATATGTTTATAGAAAATTATTGTATGAATTCACTTACATGCCTCTATTGTACTTCAATACCCCTGATTGCACATACGTGCACTTGTTTATACTTCGTTACCGCTTAATACACTTACGTGCCCCTATTGTACTTCGGTACCCCTGGTCGCACATGCATGCCCCTGTTTGTACTTCGGTACCCCTGAATGCATTTACATGCCCCTGTTGTACTTCGATACCCTTGATTGCACATATGTACCCTTGTTTGTACTTTGGTACCCCTGAATGCACTTACGTGCCTTGTTGTACTTCGATACCCCTGATTGCACATACGTGCCCCTATTTGTACTTTGATACCCTTGAATGCACTTATATGCCCCTGTTTGTACTTCGGTAGCCTTGAATGCACTTACGTGTCCCTATTTATACTCTAGTAACCCTGAATCAAGTAGAATGTAAATTGTATCTACTTGTATTTAGCTTAAATGTTATACTATGTAGATTGTTTTGTAGAAAATCATTGCTAACATTTTGGATGGATCAATCAAGTGGGTCACACTATCCATCTAAGTTGGTAGTTTTTCTATCTTCGAGGGTAGTGGCATGTATATATAGATGAATATGTTGTTGAAATGTATAGGATGTTATGTAATGGTGATTTGGATGTTTATGGTTTGAAGTTTATGTTGAATTAGTAATTGCAATGTCTTACCAAAGTATGTCATTTTGGTCACTTATAAGTGCATGTATATAAGGTTGTTTTGGCATGTTTTAAATGGATTGATAATGGTCATTTGTGGTGTGTTTTGGCACTTATTCGAACTAGGTCTTTATACAAGAAATGAGGTAGGATTAACTTGATTTGGTAAATGATGTTTGATACAATTGTGGTGCCTTTGGATGGCACATTGGTTAGGTAAAATAAGATGATTGAAATGGAATGTTGATGTAAGTTTGAATGGTACTTGAACCCCTTGAATATGTGCCTATACGGTTTAAATGATTGGGTATGAAATGGACTTGTAATGCTTTGATTTTAGGTACATTGTAGGTTCACACGGATTAGGACACGGGCGTGTGACATAGATGTGTGAGGCACACGGCCTGGCAACACAACCATATGTCATTAGAGAGTTTCTTAGTGTATAAGTCAGTAAGTTACACGGCCTAGCACACAACCTAACACACGGGCGTGTGACCCTACTTAGTGAGTTACACAAGTTAGGGCACGAGCTGGGATAGGGTCGTGTGTCCTTTGTTTGAAAGTTACATGGCCTGGGGCTATGTCACACAGCCTGGCCACAAGGCCGTGTGACTCTTGTTTCCAATTTTTGCCACTCTTTTCCTAACTTTTTGTTTTGTTTCAAATTAGTCCTAAATTGTCTTCAAACTATTTTTAAGGCCTCAATGGCTCAATTTAGGGACAGAATATATGTGATTGAATGTTTTATGATAAATCTAAGTTATTGAATGTAATGATGTTTAAATGTTTCTAATTGTACGATAATGTTCTGTAACTCTAATCAGGCAACAGGGATGGGTTAGGGGTGTTACAAGTGAAATTTGTGGAAGAACAAGAATGATCAGGGAGTCGGAACTCCACTTAAAACTTTATTCTTTAAAGTTTCTAAATGATTACTATAGTACCATCTTGTAGATTCTCACTAAGTTCATTCAGACTTATAAACTTGTTGCTTATTCGTGGGATAAAGTTTTGACTCAAGAATTGAGTGGAGGGATTGTAACAGCTCGATTTTGGGTCTAGTTGCAACAGTGGTTTTGTGACCACAAATTTGACACAGAAAAATTTGTTTTTCTCATATTTTTATGGTCTATAGTTTTATGGAATGATTCTGTGAAAATTTCATTCGAAAATTTTGACGTTTGAGCACTCAATTTAGTAAAAAGGACTAAATTGCAAAAAGTGCAAAACTTGAGTTCTAGAAGCTAGAGGTGGCTAATTCCTATGAAATTTTAAATTGAAAGTCTATAGATGGTAATTGGACCATTTGTTAAGTTATTGGACAAAAATGGACATGAAGTAAGAGAAATTTTAGTGTTTTAAGAAAAGGGCATTTTGGTCAATTGGTAATTAAATGAATTAATAAGCAAATTAAAAGCCAATTTATGCTCATCTTCTACCCCTTGGCTGAAATTTACAAGAGGAAGACATAGCTAGGGTTTGTCAAGCTTCCAAGCTCGATTGTAAGTCCGTTCTAACCTCGTTTTTAATGCTCTTCACATTTTTAAAGTCATTGTAACTTGATCTACCTATTTCTAGCACTAATTTGAGGTATGATTAAGGTCTAGGGTTTGACCCATGTTAGACATGTGTGTATTTTGATGGCTAAAGGTAGAAAATGCATGTTTGATGTTAGAAAAGCAACTTTTGCTAAGTAATTTTCGGTAAAAATGTTAAAAATGACCTATTTGTAAAAGTTATAAAGTAAGTAGTAAAAGTGTGATTAAATGAAAAATGTGGGCTGGAATGAGTATGAAAATGGTTCGGCTAGGCTTGGGTTTTGAATAAATTGAATAAATTTCTTTTTACGAGCCTAGGGACTAAATTGTAAAAATGTGAAACATTAGGGGTAAAAATGTAATTTAGCTATAATATGATTTTTGGATTGAATTGAAAAATGTGTGTATTATATAAGTTAAATTTGTTATTCTAGGTCAAGATAAATGAGGTTCGAAACTAGATCGGGGGAAAAACAAGGTGCTTGATAATTAGGTCAAATTCTACTTTTTTTATACCGAGGTAAGTTCGTATGGAAATAATGTATTGTTATATTTATGTTTTAAATGCTTTAATATTGTATGAATTTTTATTGACTCTTTGGACGTACTCGATAAGTTTTGACAAGCGAGAATTCCCGGTTGAACCTTAGGAATAGAATAGGATACGAGTGACATGTCACTAGGAACCCATGTGTATTTGTGTTTATGTGATTCGGGTGCTGGCCTTATACATCCTACCAGTGGCTAGGTAGTCCGGCATGAGCTGCAGATACCTGACAGCTTGTGTGAGCAGCACTTTGTAGCTATGCCCTGACTGATAGCTTGTGTCAGCAGGCTCGTGAATAACTCGAAAACGAGCCTATATGTATTATGAGATATGAGGTAGCTTTGGCTACATATATGGCAGTTATGTGCAAGATTTTAGAGTATCTATTAATATTCCAAGTGTTCAATGGGAATGTCAAAGTTGTGAAAGACTATGGTATGTTACGAGTTGGTATAGGTATGTATGTAAAACTCATACGTAATGAGCTCAATATGTGATGAACCCTTGGTAAGGTTATGATTGAGTAAGTTAAGAGTAAAGATTTTGATATCATTCATGTTAATTTTTATCATGCTAATAGTATGTTAAATATGTGGATATGATGCTTATTATTTGCATAGGAACTTACTAAGCTATAAAGCTTACTCGCCTTTTCTTTCCCTTGTCTTATAGTGTCACCAAGCTAGCTCGGGGATTGGAGACTGTCGGAGATCCACTCTGTAACACCCCTAACCCGTGTCTGTTGTCGGATTAGGGTTAAGAGGCATTACTAAAGATTTTACAATTCATATAAACATGCACTATGTAAATTACAAATCAGAATTTTAATCGCATCATAGCTTACAATTTAATTAGATATTAAGTCTAAATTAATTATGTCATTCACAACTCAGCTAAAAAAAAACATAATCCAGAATGTATCGAAATCATTTATACATATACAAAACATATAATACATTAATAACTTCATTACTAAATATTAAATCTATTTTTATAAAAGTCATGCACATACTTATACAAACAACCACACATTATTTACTTACCTACACGAGATACATTCCATAATAAATAATTATATGTTCATATATATATATAACAACTCAAATAATTACACTACTCAAATAACTAACTAAAATTTACCAATAATGTACCATTAGGAACTGAAACTTTCTTATTTATATTTATTGATTTTGGTTAACTAACAAACCACATATTCAAACATATTCTTTTACTTCACTCAATAATCATATACCAAATACATCTCATATAAATGACATATATTTCAATTTGCTGAAGCATTATGTGATATAACATAATACACATTCATTATTATTTAATAACTGAATCACATGATCAATACCAATATACTTATATATATCCAATAGATTATGAACCTGCGTATATCTTCAGCACATTATAAACCAAGGCATACTAATATAATCAAAAACCAATTTACCAGTCAAGTAACTACCTTATTTTATTTTCAGCATTTGACCGAACATATTTAATAACTAAATTTAATTATTTAAGATCAACTTCACATAAGTATCTAATCTTAGATTGAACCACACTCAATTTATCCAAATATTCCATATATATATATACTTATTAAGGCTAATACATTCGTACCACTTCCAAGGTCATTAATCAATTCAATACTCAAAACACATATCATAAATGTTTCACATCCAAAGTACATAGCATGAAAATCAAAATGAGCTCAACCCATAATTTAACCAAAACCAACCTCAAGCATAATAATTAAACCATTTTCAATGCGAGAAACACCTACCACAAACATCATCTATCCATAATACTTATTACTTTAAATAAAATAAATTTAACCCACAATCAAGCATAATCAAACTATCAAAACCAAGCTCACTAAACATTATAGTTAAGCACACATAAGACCAAATCTAAGCATAAATAACAAATTCACTTATGTATACTTTATCTTAATACAAACACATCCAAACTAATTTAACACTTCTATGACTGATTCTACCATGCCACATACAAAGTCATGAACCAAACTTAATATACAATCACATAGCACAATTTATAATTATCCATAGCATACGACATCTTGAACAACATAGACTAAAACCATAACTAAACTGAAAACAAAATCAAACAAGGTAGTTAAGCCATTTTCGCATGGCTAATATACAAGTATTTCAAAATAACTAACCCTGAAGCCAGTCTATACATGTCATAGTTTAAGTTTAGCTTAAAAGGTACCAAAACAGTAGATAGTGTGATGAACTTGGCTGACAGTCCCTGAGTTTGTAGCTTGACTCCAAAATCTATAAGACAGAGTAAACATAACACACAAAGTAAGCTATCATAACTTAGTAAGTCATAAGCAAATAAATAACCCAATGATGTTATCAACATAACTAAACTAAACCTGATTATTTTATCATTTCACATTTAGATCCAATCATCTATATATATATTCATATTAAGTATATATAAACATATATAATTATTTTCATTTTTATTATCACCTTGACCGAATGCTTATATAGCCAAAGTTAACATATTATCATTAAAACCTCAAGGCCGAATATTCATTATATACCTAGTTCACATACACAAATACAAAACTCATATGTCACAACATAATTTCATGTACATACATTAACCATATAACTGAATATATATCTCATCATTTATACACATATATAAAGGACTATTCATAACATACTTACTAATCATTCACAAAACCAAATACACATACCACATACACATATTTTCTTAATTTGCACTTTACAAGATTTGTAACAAATAGCCAAGTGTTTACTTACCATTTCTCAAGTAGGTAACGAGTTAATTCATACCTGATATATAGCTCGTTTTACACATTCAAACTCAATATACCTTTGCCTGATGAACCATTCCGAATTGGATAGGACACTCGGATAATCACATAGTTCGTACAATGCCAACATCCTAGATGTTGTCTTACATGTAGTCACATATCGATGCCACTGTCCCAGACAGGGTCTTACTCGTAAACACATATCGGAATCACATATCGATGCCATGGTCTAGCGTGTCACTTTGAAGTGTTTTTCGAAAACCATGTTTTCATTAGAAACCCTTCTTATTTAAAACGTAGTACATTGGAAACTTCTAAATTTTATTTCCAAAATTCCTTTTTACTTTGCGAAAGCTAATTCAAAAAGTAATCGATTTATGAAAGCGTGATGTTTAAAAGTTAAGTTACGAAAGTATTTTGAAAATGTTGTGGAAACGTAGTTTTTGAAAACAGTTCTTGTTTTGGAAAATCGTGTCCTAATTCTAACACATATTAGACATACTAAATAAACTTTCTAAATAAAAATTTAAGGAAATAAAGAGGCCTTATACAACCCAAATCAAAAACCAAAGTGCTTAACTAAATAAACGAAATAGAAAAACATGTGCAGTTGTGTGGTCGTCTCTGAGTCCCTCTGCGACACCGATCCGCCTAATGCTGGGGATTACCTGCATTGTTAATAAACGGGGTGAGTTTATGAAAACTTAGTGTGTAATCCTCTTACTAGAGTAACAATCAGTATACAGAAACAAAAACAAAAATAGTCTAGGCCAGAGCCCGTTAACAGTAACAGTACAGTACAGTTCAGAGCCTACATGGGCCAAAGCCTATTACAATGTCATTTGGGTCATAGCCCATAACAGAATCAATTGTGCCCAGCCCAAACTAATAACAGAACAGAATGTGTGAATGCATGGATGCATGCTATCCCATCCCAAGATTCCAACCGTTACACATCAACTCCGTCCCCCGGTACATATTATATGGGGATATAAATATCGACCCACCCATCCGATACACATCAATGGTAGCCCGATTGCGGTACTACCTTCATTAAAACAAAGCTGCTAACCATATATTGGGCTTAAAAAGCCTTCAGTAGCGGCATTATAATTGGCAAAAAGCCATCAGTAACTGTATTATGTTTGGCACATAACCATCAGTGACGATAATATAATCGGCACACAGCCTTGGGTAAATATGATCCACATAGAGTCATCCATAAGCATGTTAGGCACAAAGCCATAGGTAAATATGTTTGGCACAGAGCCATTTTTAGGTTGGAACAAAGCCACAATCAGATTAAGCGGCACTAAGCCGTCTATCAGTCCACAGTTATCTCGTGCGACCCGTGCAACCTTAACCGATCAATACTAGATCCATAGTCATCTCATGCGACCCGTGCGATCCTATCAGAACTTCCTCCGTATCAATCTCCCAACCCCATGCAATATGTCATGTATGTCATGCTCAATTATCACACGTGTATGCAAAATGGCCATGCTCAGTAACAATCATTTAAACATATATTAAAAGCATATCAGTCGTACAACCATCGTCAAGTCAGTTAAATCACAGTCATACAATCACAGTCAAATCAGTCAAATTCATAGTTCAAGTCAGTCATTTATCCACAAGGGCAAAATAATCATTTTACCCTATAGGGGTATTTCAGTAATTTTACACTACAAGGGTAATCCGGTACTTTTACAAATTGGGGGTATTTCGATAATTTTACAAACCAGGGGGTATTTTAGTAATTTTAAAAATTGAGGGTATTTCAGTAATTTTACAAGCTAGGGGTATTTCGGTAATTTTACAAATCAGGGGTCTTTTGGTAATTTTACAAATCAGGGGTCTTAACAACCCAACAGAAGGTCCATCGTCACCTCGAGCGACTTAAGTAACCTAAACAAACCTAACAGTGCAAATGTGCCTAAGGCCCATTACTCAGCCTAAGTGGGCCCACACGCTTGTGTGGCCCATTTAGCCAAAATTCAGTTAAAGCTATGTGACCTATAAAGCCCAGTCCAACATTTATCACTTACCATGGATTTAATCTGTGTAGGGCCCACGGGCCTATTGGGCCCACATGGCCTATACCATGCACACGACATGACAAGCCCAACTACTTCCCACCTAACAGTTAGATTTACTCAAGCCCACGGGCCCATCGAGGCCCAGAATAGCCCCAACACACGAGAACACTTGTTGCGGTCTCTACAGTCTATCGTCCATGATCTGTGGGCTCGATTTACCACACGAGCGATCGCACGCTCATAAAGCCTCAAATGCCAAAGTTTTGGCTTTTCGACTTTTGCCGACTTCTAACAAAGAAGGGCGCGAATACACACCTGTTTATGAGAACACACCGAAGTCCATGATCACCAACCTTGGCACATCCTGCATTGAGTCTTCCCCCTCAACTCATCTAGTTCGCTCTATTTAAAGCCAACTTCTCACCAATCCTCATGTTAGCTTCCTAATGTGGGATTGCTTTCAACCATTAGGAAAAAGTCTTCATTCTTATGACCACTTCAACCACAGATTTCTAGTCCAACTCCACTTCCTACACAGCTCAAATAGCAAAATAAATACTCCACTGCGCATCCCAAGACTTGAACCTTAGACCTCATAGTTGCACAACACGCCACCTTGCCACTCCACCACAGGCTCTTTCTGTGATAAAAACATCCATAATTAACTTTAAGACATATGTGCCAACGTCCAGATTCACTTAAGAGAAAAGCCAAAATGAATAGTTAGAGCCAAGACTTGAACCCAGGCTCCCTTACAACCTTAATGACGCCACAACCACTAGACTACAAGCTTCCTTGTGTGATTTATTTAACACAATAATTTAAAAGGCCATCATCCAAGAATTGAATGACTCAAAAAGAATTGAATCTGAGACAGCGAAGGTGGTTAGACTTAATTAAAGATTATGAGTTAATCTTTGACTATCACCCGGGAAAGACGAATGTGGTTGTCGATGCGTTAATCAAAAAATATTTGTTTGCACTAAGAGCCATGAACGCTCGATTAGCATTGCTTGATGATGGTTCAGTCTTGGCATAGCTAGAGGCTAGGCCAACATTTCTTCAGGAAATCTATGATGCTCAACTTAATGATAGTGACCTGTAGGCTAAAAGAACTCAATGCGAGTCGGGCATTGAATCAGATTTTCAGATCGGTCTTGATGGATGTTTGATGTTCAGAGATAGAGTTTGTGTGCCCAAAAATGATGAGCTTATTTGAAAAATCTTGCAAGAAGCACATGATAGCCGTTGGACTATTCATCCAGGAAGTACCAAGATATACAATGATTTGAAGAAAATGTACTGGTGAAATGGCATGAAAAGAGACATTTCTGAATTTGTATCGAAATGCCTGATATGTAAGCAAGTTAAAGCTGAACATCAAGTACCTTCAGGTTTGTTACAGCCTGTGATGCTCCTGGAATGGAAGTGGGACAAAGTTACTATGGATTTCGTGACAGGGTTGCCATTGACTCCGAAAAAGAAATATGCTATATGGGTTGTGGTGGACAAGTTGACAAAGTCAGCTCATTTCATTCCGGTAAGAACAGATTACTCTAATGATAGATTGGTCGACTTGTATATATATCTAAAATTGTGAGATTACATGGGGTACTGCTGTCGATTATTTCAGACAGAGACCCGAGGCTCACTTTGAGATTTTGGAAAAAGTTACAAGAAGCCTTTGGTACAAAATTGAGTTTTAGTATTGGTTTTCACCTACAGACCGATGGTCAGTCTGAGCAGATGATACAAATTCTTAAGGATATGTTACGATGTTGCATCCTCGAATTCCAAGGTAGCTCGGAAAAATATTTGCCATTGGTAGAATTTACTTGCAGCAACAGTTTTCAAACGAGTTTGAAGATGCCACCTTATGAGGCCTTGTATGGCAGAAAGTGCCAAACTCCATTGTACTGGATAGAACTTCAGGAAAGTCAGATTCACGGGGTTGATCTGATCAAGGAAACTGAAGAAAAGGTTAAAGTGATACGAGACTGTTTAAAAGCAGCATCGGATAGGCAAAAGTCATATGCTGATCTAAAAAGAAAATAGATTGAGTTCCAAGTTGGAGATAGAGTATTTTTGAAAGTGTCTTCATGGAAAAAGGTGTTGAGATTTGGCCAAAAAGGCAAACTGAGTCCATGATTTATTAGACCGTATAAGATCATCGAAAGAGTTGGACCATTAGCCTATTGTTTGGCATTGCCACCCGAATTGGAAAAGATTCATGACGTGTTTCACATATCTATATTAAGACGATATCAATCAGACCCCTCTCATGTGATTTCACCGGCAGAGATTGAGATTGGACCAGACATGACCTATGGAGAGGAACCGATCAAGATTTTGGTTCGTGAGGTTAAATAGTTGTGAAATTAAAATGTGGCCTTACTAAAGGTTTTATGGCATCGACATGGTGTGGAGGAGGCTACTTGGAAGCCAGAAGAAACCATGGGAAGCCAATATCCAAACCTGTTTACTGGTAAGACTTTCGAGGACGAAAGTCCCTAAGGTGGGGAAGAATTGTAACATCCCGAAATAGGGCCTAGTGGAATAGTGGTTTCAAGACCACAAATCTGACATCAAAATATTTATTTTATGATTATTATGAGGTCTAGAATATGAGAATATGCATGTGTTAAAGTTTCATGAAGAAATTCTTTGAGTAAGGTGTCTAATTGGAAAATAATGACCAAATTGAATAAATTTCAAAACTTGGATTCAAGAAGCAATTTGTATGAAATTTCTTTAGATTATAAATTAGAAGGTCTTGGAGAGAAATTTTCCCAATTTCTATGTTTTTGGACAAAAATGGGCTTGTATGGATGAAATTTTAAAGAAAGGGCTTAAGGGCATTTTGGTCATTTGGCATTTTGATGAAACAAAATGGGAAAAATAAGCCAAAAATCAGCTCATTTCCTTCTTGTTACTGCCGAAACTTTAGGGTTCTCCATAGCTAGGGTTTCCAAGCTTTTCAAGCTTAATAGTAAGTGCTCCCAAGCCCCATTTTAATGTTCTTTGTATTTTTGAAATCTCGGTAGCTGACTCTCTCTATTTCTACCCCTATTTCATGCTAGGGTTCATGTTTAGAAATTTATCCATGCATGAGTTACTTGTATTTTGATGATTTATGGAAGAATATGAAAGTTGGATGGGTGTTAAACATATTTTCCAATGTGATTTTCTTGAAAAACCCATAAAAGGACCTTTTTGTAAAAGGTGTAAAATGTGTGGTAGAAATGTGAAAATAATGGAAAATGTGGGCTACCATAAAAAGGAAAAACATTTGGCTAGGCTTGGGTAAGGTAGAAATTGCATGCATTTCATTATACGAGTCCAGGGACTAAATAGTAAAAATGTCAAAGGTTAGAGGCAAAACAGTCATATGGACCAGGGGTGAAATTTAGACTCAAAAAGTATAATGTGAGCTGTTAATAATTTACCTTTATTATTATAGACCCTAAGGAACAAATTTTGGAGGTTGATCGAGGAAAATGAAAGATTTCGGAATAACCAAAACACGATACCGAGACGAATACCAGGACTTAGCCTAGACGGGTAATCCATTGATCTCAAATATAGAAAGGATCTAGCCCAGATGGGTGTTCCTTGAATGATCGAGCCTCCTGGAGAATATATGTGCATTAAGGATTTAGCCTGGACGGGTAATCCAATTAGGGTCTTAATTTAGCCTGGACTGGCAATTCAGATCCGAGCTCATTGAGGGTGCTTGTCGTTATAAGGGATTTAGCCTGGACTAGTAATCCCGACATCACCTTATAAGTTTATATTATGGGGGATTTAGCCTAGACTAGAAATCCCGCCGTAACATGTGAGGTTTGCAGGAGTGCATACCTGAAATGATCATTCTTATGAATTGACGGTTAATGGATAATCCATCGAGATTTCCTAGAAACTCAACGGGATTAATACAAGATATATATTCAAAAGGAAATATTGGATGATGAGCTCATCTAAGACAAATCACATGGTATATTATTATTGTGACAATTTATTGATTGAGTGCATGTGGTAGGGATATCATTTCCATGCTTGTTAATTTTATTGTCTAATATGGTTTTATGCTAATTAATCGGTAAGTTTACTTTGCAGTTATTCGGGCTTACTAAGCATGTAAATGCTTACTCCTCTCTTTTCCCTGTCTTACAGAACTCGAGGACTCGTAAAGATTAAAAGATGGTTGGAGAGTCAACACACTATCAACTAGTCCAGCTTTGGTATATAGACACTTTTATCTTGTGCAATGGCATGTATAGGACTTTTGAGTATTTTGTTATATGTGTCATTTGATTTGCCAAGATGAAGGCATGTAAAGATATACATATCTTTTTGTACATGGCCATGGGAATTGGCTCATTTTGTAGTAAGTTATGACATAAAAATCTATGAATGTTTATGTTCATATGTGATGGCTTGGTTTTAATTGGCAATGAATTATGAGAACGAGCCAATCTTAAATGTGTCAAGGAAATATGGAAACCCTTAAATACAAGATGGGAATTAACCTAGCATGTATAAAATCGATGATATGAGGTTTTCATGCAATGAGGTTTATCGTGGTTTTATATAAGTGTATAATTTTGTCTTATCATGTATTAAAGTAACCTATAAGTATGATTGGTTGATAGAGGGTGATCAAAGGCTTGGAAAATAGTCTACAAGGTCCACACGGGTAGACATGCGGGCATGTGTCTAGGCTGTGTGTGACACACGGCTTGCCCCCAAGGGTGTGTGGTATAGCCGTGCGTCCCCTGCACTTAAATTTTTAAGTCAGTATAGTGCACGGGCTAGACACACGGGTGTGTGTCTTGGCCGTGTGCCCCTAAATGCATGCTGACGTCATAAACAAAGAGTTACACGAGCTGAGAGCACGACTGTGTCCCAAGCCACACGAGCATTTGTGTAACCACACAGCCCCACCCACATGGGCGTGTGACTCTCCAAGGTAAGAAAATTCATTAAGTTTCCCAGAATCTATCGAATGTTAACTGTCCCGATGTATGCTTTAGGTCTCGAAGGCCTGTATAAGGGATGATATGTATGTGTTTGAAAAGTTTCAAATTTGGGCGAAGTTTGGTGAGCCAGTTTTGTGTGTAGTGAGAGTTTAAGTCCGGTAATGCCTCAAACCCAGTCCGGGCGCAGGATACGGGTGAGGGGTGCTACAAAACTTACCTCGGACGATGTAAAACCAGTACGAATCGACTAGTCGACAACTTTAGTTTTCCTTCCATCTAAATCTGATTTTCTCTTTTCTTGATCTAAATTAATATAAATTAAACTCATTAAATCAAATATTCAATCAAATTCATCCAAAAACACACAAATGGGCAAATTACATTTTTACCCCTGATATTTCACGTTTTTCATAATTTAGTCCCTATTGCACAAAACACAAAATATGCAAAATATCACAACAACATAGCTAGGTCGAATCTTCCTTATATTCATACTAGTCCATACATTTCTTTTATTTTATATTCCAGTCCCTCAATTTATTATTTTTGCAATTTAATCATATTTCATCATCAAGGAACAAAAATAACAAGCTCTCAACAATGGCACAACTCAAAATATTGATCAAAATAAAAAATTCAAGCATGGGTTATGTAGTACTCGAAGCAACGATCTCGAGAACGTAAAAATTATCAAAAATCGAGCTAGTTACATACCTTGATTAAAACTTTCAAAGTACCGAATACCCTAACTTCTTTTTTTTATTTTCTTTGTTTGTGCATTTCGGTCATGAAATAAGAATATGAACATTGATTTTTTAATTATATGTTTTATTATATACATATTATTACAAGATTTACATATTTTACCTTTAACATATAATAATAAAATCATGTTCATTAAGGTTACTATCTTTCTTAGCTTATAAATATGGTTTATTTACACCATAAAGGCTCCAATCTAGAAAGCCATTAGCACTTAGGTCCCTTTTAGAAATAACCACCAAATTTCCCTTTTACGCGATTAAGTCCTTTTTATTAAATTGGATACCTAAACGACAAAATTAAATTACGAAAATTTCACAAGCATAAATTCACACAAAATAAACACAAAAAATAATTTTAAAATATTTTTTGAATCGAATTCGTGGTCCCGAAACCACTTTTCTGATTAGGGTCTAAATTGGACAATTACACACTCACACTATCAATAATTACTTTGGTACCAATGATTACAACATTTTGAATTATGGCATGTATAGGAGACTTGGTCATTTTGTTATGTGTCATAATTGATTTGGCCAAAAGTGTTTGCTTATGTTGGTTGAAAGTTCCTTTTGTATAAGGCCAGTTGAAAATTAGCTACTATTAGTATAAGTAATTTATATGATGATGCCTTTCATAAATGTAGAAACTTGCATGATTTGAGTTGATGAGTATGTGATGTTAGTGTATAATAGATGGTAGCATGTAATTGACGTGTGGATATCTTGATTGTGGTTGATTTGGCTGTATGTAAAAGCATGAATTGGTACTATGTTGTGTTGTGTAGGTATGTGCATCAAATGATGGCAAATAGCCTTATTTTTGTCCACACAAGTTGACACACATGCGTGTGTCTAGCCCGTGTGTGACACACGGTTTGCCCCACGGGCATGTGTTAGGCTGTGTGTCCCCTGCACCCTAATTTTTACAAAATAGAATGCTCAGAATAAAGCACACGGGAAGAGACACGGGCGTGTGTCTCAGTCGTGTGGATGACACGGCCTCAGGCATGGGCGTGTGTCTTGGGCATGTGAAGCCTGCACCTATTTTATGAAAAATCATAAATTTTAAATCAACCACACGGCCTAGCACACGGGGTGTGACTTGGCCATGTGTCTTCAATTTGTTCTTGGGTGATAAACAGAGAGTTACACAGGTTCGGGACACGGACGTGTGTGACCACATGGCTTGCCCACACGGGCGTCTCCCAAATCCACATGGGGGTGTGACTCCTGTTTAGGGTAAAAAAATTTTAAGTTTTATGAAATTATCTAAAGTTTTGAGTTTAGTCCCGAACCATTTCCAAAGCATTTTTTGGGCCTCGTAGGCTCGTATTAGGGACTTTATAATTGAACGTGAAAAGTTTTAATTTGGACGAAAATTTATGCTTTGAAATGTATGTTTGCTTGTGTTTAAGTCCGATAATGCCTCGCACCCTGTTTTGACATTGAATATGAGTAAGGGGTGTTACATTTAGTGGTATCAGAGCTACAGTTTAGTTGATTGTTGGACTAACATTGCATATGTAAGAGTCTAGGTATACATGCCATGTAACACCCCTAACCCGTATCCACGGCCGAACTAGGGTTAAAAGCCATTACCGTACATATTGGAGCATTTCGCATTCATTTCACAATAATTATAGTATCATAGTCACACATCATTATAGAGTCTGTTATATAGGTCAACAAGACCTTAAACATGCTTTAGAAAAGGGTTAGGACTAAACCAGGCACATACAAAATTTTTCAAAACTTAATCATTTTTCAAAGTTATAAAGGTCAGACGCCCGTGTGAAAAGGCTGTGTAACTCACACGGCATTAGACATGCCCGTGTGTCTAAGCCGTGACAAAATAGGGCATACATACTGACTTGTCCACACGGCCACAAGACACGCACGTGTGCCAGGCCGTGTGAAAATTAGGAAGGTTATTGACTTGGGTCACACGGCCGACCACACGCCTATGTGCCAGCCCGTATGCCATACACTACCGATAGACATGCTCGTGTTTCTAGGCCGTGTCAAAACTGTAGGGTTGATAAACCATCATTTATACATATTTTTATGCCATGCTTAGCGTATTTTATGGATGATTTTTCCTTAGAATTGGTGAATTCGATGCTCCTAATGCCTTAATTTCGTGTTTTATAATTAGGTGAGCTTAGGAGAGTAAAAGGAACAAGAAACGGACCAAAAATGGAGAAAATGGGTAAACATACGAAATCAAACGGCTTGGACTTCCTCACACGGGTAGACCTCACGGTCGTGTCAATTTGGCAGAATCGAAGCATGACTCACACGGGTAGACCACACGCCCATGCTATTTTAACAGGCTCAACCACGACCTGAAGTAATCATACACGGACGTGTCACACGGGTGTGTCTCTGCTGAGCCCAAGTTCAGTCTAATTCGAAAAAGGCTAATTTTGAGGGCTTTTAGGCATTCTAGAGCCTATAAATACACCTTAAAGGAGGAGAAAAGGGATACACACAGGAGGAAGCAAGGAATTGCTCAAGGAAAGCCGATTGATCCATCTTAGAAGTCGAATTCACCGTCAAGATTGAAGATCTCCCTTCAATTCCCCTTTAGAAGTTTTGGGTTTTTCTTTATGTTTTGTATTCATTATTCTTCTGAGATGTTTTCCCTTTTAGTTATGAACTAAATCCCCTAAATACCTAAGGGGGATGAAACCTAAGACGAATCTTGTTATTATTTTCTAAATTGTATGATAAATATTTAACTTGTTCTTAATTATGTGTTCTTAATTCTTGTTTTGATATTCTAGGATATTGATTCAAGTTAAGCTCTTATACAGAGGAGGAATAGACCCTGTCTAAGAGTACATTTATCATAATTAAGCGGAATTGATTGCGCGCCTAGAGATAGGGTGGCAAGATTTTGTCGGATTAGGGTGAAACCTAATAAGAGGATCCATAGATTGAGTTAATGCAACCCTAGGAAGTTAATTAGAAAGAGACTGCAATTATTCAACCTAGGGTTAGACGTTGTTAGTCTCGAGAGAGATAATAATAACTTAGGGATTTCTACGGATCAAGCCAAATGAATAAATCGTTCGACTCAGAGTCAAATAACAAGTGAAGTCTAGGTGGATTTTTCTATAAGTATTGTCTTAATTCAATCGTTTTCCAAAAGTAGTACCCCAATTCTATTTTCTGTGAATTCTTAGTTTAGTTAATTAGTTAGTTAAAACAAACCCCCTTATTCTTAGGCTAGATAATAAAAAGACCGTCATTACTAGTACTTTTAGTTCCTTTGGGTTCGACAAACCGATCTTGCTAAAACTATACTACTGTTCGACAGGTACACTTGCCTACATCGTGATAATAGTTAGTTTCAAGAATGATTAATTATAAATTTTTAAAACCTGTCACAAAATAACACGATCAAGTTTTTGGCGCTGTTGCCGGGGAACTAAGATATTAGGAACACTCAATTTTTTTACTTTAGCCATTTATTTTCCTTTCAATTTAATTTTATTATTGTTATTATTATTATTTACTAATTTACTTTTCCTTTTACCTGGCAGGTTCTTATAGTTTATGACTAGAAGAAACCTGCCAGGACCATTGCTTTTTGATAGTGAGATCGATCGCATAGTTCGCAGAAACCGAAGAGAAATAAGGCGAAGCTTAAGATACACAGAGGACGAGCAAGAGGACGATATACAAGCCACAACCAAGGAGATGGCTGAAAATCAGGAAAACTTGATACCTCCTACGATACCCGCTGAACTAGCAAATCAGAATCCTGCTCCTCTACTATGTATGATTATGCTAAACATACTTTAACAAGAACTGAATCAAGTATAGTTAGACCTGCTATTGCTGCGAATAATTTTGAACTAAAACCTAACACTATTCAAATGATACAGCAATTTGTTCAGTTTGATGGTTTGTAGGATGAGGATCCAAATGCTCACTTGGCAAATTTATTGGAATTCTGCAATACATTTAAAATTTATGGCGTTTTTGACGATGCCATTCGTCTTCGGTTATTCCCTTTTTCATTAAAGAACAAAGCTAAACAGTGGTTGATCTCGTTACCACGAGGGTCAATTACTACTTGGGAACAAATGACCGAAAAGTTCTTATTAAAATATTTTCTGCCGGCTAAAACGGCTAAATTACATAATGATATCTCTTCTTTTGTGTAGATGGATTTAGAGACACTCTACGATGCATGGGAGAGATACAAGGATCTTTTGCGAAGATGCGCTCACCATGGGTTACCACTCTGGCTATAGGTTCAAACCTTTCATAATGGCTTGAATCCTTCGACTCGACAAATGGTTGACGCAGCTGCTGCCGGAACCATCAACAATAAAACATCTGAAGCTGCCTATGAATTTATAGAGGAGATGTCACTGAATAAGTATCAGTGGCAAGTCATGAGGACAAAACCAACGAAAATAGCCAGTGTTTATAACGTCGACTCGGTCACCATGATCTCTAATCAGGTAGAACTCTTGAATAAGAAAATTAATGGTTTTCTTTGTTCTTCACAGGTTTGACCAGTAATGCACTGCGAAGCAAATGGAGGTGGATCGAGCAATTCAGAATACCCGCCATATGGTCACAACATGGACAACGAGTAGTTAAATTACATGGGTAACAATCCTCGATCTCAAAACAACCCTTATAGTAATACTTACAATGAAGGTTGGAGGAACCACCCAAATTTCTCCTGGGGTGGTCAAGGGAATCAAAGGCCACAGAATCTTCTGGGTTTTCAGCAACCACCCTATCAACAGGAAAAGAAACCGAGCCTTGAAGAGATGCTATCTAAATTCATCTCAGTGTCAGAAACTTGTTTCTAGAATACCGAGACAGCACTTAAAAATCAACAAGCATCAATCCAAGGGCTCGAAACTCAAATTGAATAGCTTGCCAAGTTGATTTTTGAACGACCGCAAGGTAGCTTGCCAAGCAACAACTCAAAAGAGCAGGTGAAAGCAGTTATAGTGAGAGTGGGAGAGTGTTAGCTGAATCTGAAAAGAATCCACCACAAGAAGCTGACAGAAAGGAGGTTGAACCTGGAAACAATGACAATCTAATGCCAAAAGAGCATAAACCACCAATCCCAAACCCAGCAAAGTTGAAGAAAGACCAAATGGAAGCACAATTTGGTAAATTTCTTGAACTTTTTAAACAACTGCATATTAACTTACCTTTTGTTGAAGCTATATCGCAGATGCCTACATATGCAAAATTCTTAAAGGAACTTCTAACAAACAAAAGGAAATTTGAAGACTTATCTACAGTGGAACCTAAAGAGGAGTGCTTAGCCATACTCCAAAATAAATTGCCAACCAAACTGAAAGATCCAGGAAGCTTTACTATTCCCTGCTTAATTGGTAGTTTGAATGTTGATAAAGCACTAGCTGATTTAGGCGCCAACATTAATTTGATGCCATATAAATTGTTTAAACAACTTGGTCTTGGGGAACCTAAACCCACTAGGATGAGTATTCAATTAGCTGATAGATCTGTTAAATATCCTAGGGGAATTATAGAGGACGTACTTGTAAAAGTAGTTAAATTTATATTCCCTGTTGATTTCATTGTGCTTGACATGAATGAAGATGTTGAGGTGCCTTTAATCTTAGGTCAGCCATTTTTAGCCACTGCTAGAGCGGTAATTGATGTTAGTGATGGTAAATTGGTACTTAGTGTAGGTGACGAAGAGATTATTTTTAAAATTTATGATGTCATGCGATTTTCTAAAGAACAGGATGACTCATGTTATTTTATCGACTCTATTGATCATGCTACTCAAGATTCTTTTCAGGAAATCGTACACAAGGACACGATGGAACTATGTCTCACCCAAAGAGAGGGGATGGATGATGATTCTAAATTAGGAACCGAACTAAAATCCAATGAAACCTCCCCAAAACTAGCAGAATATGAGGGAACTAAGGTAAAAGATGAACTTAAGCGAAACCCTCTATTGACGAACCCCTCATACTGGAACTTAAACAATTGTCGAATCACTTGGAATATGCACTCCTTAGAAATAATTTCACGTTACTAGTAATTATTGCATCCAACTTGCAACCCAAGGAGAAAGAAGAATTACTCCAAGTATTAAGAGAGCATAAAAGGGCCATAGCTTGGAAAATTTCTGAGATTAAAGGGATCAGCCCTTCTTTTTGCAGCTACAAAATTTTAATGGAAGATGAATATAAACCATGCGTGCAAGCCCAAAGACGACTAAACCCCAACATGAAAGAAGTTGTTAAAGCTGAGGTAATTAGACTCCTAGATGTTGGAATTATTTATCCTATTTCTGACAGTTCTTGGGTGAGTCCAGTGCATGTTGTTCCTAAGAAAGGAGGCATGACTGTTGTAGCCAATAAGAAGAATGAATTAATCCCAACAAGGACAGTCACAGATTGGAGAGTGTGCATTGATTATTGGAAGGTAAATGATGCCACGATAAAAGACCACTTTCCCCTTCCATTCATTGACCAAATGTTAGAAAGATTGTCAGGACACATGTACTACTCCTTTTTAGATGGACTCTCTGGCTATTTCCAAATCCCAATAGCTCCTAAAGATCATGAAAAGATGACATTTACATGTCCATACAGTATGTTTTCTTATCGTAGAATGCCTTTTGGATTATGTAATGCTCCTACTACTTTTCAGCGCTGCATGATTGCTATTTTTGACGAACTAGTAGAAGACATCATGGAGGTATTTATGGATGATTTTTCAGTTTTCGGTAACTCTTTCCATCTTTGCCTAAACAATTTAAAACGAGTGTCAATAAGATGTGAGGAAATAAGCCTTGTGCTTAACTGGGAAAAATGTCACTTCATGGTTCAAGAAGGTATTGTGTTAGGACATAAAATTTCTAGTAAATGGATTGAGGTTGATAAATCTAAAATTGAAACCATTGAAAAACTACACCTCTAATTCGGTTAAAGCTATTAGAAGCTCTTTAAGACATGCTAGGTTTTATAGAATATTTATTAAAGACTTTTCTAAAATAGCTAAGTCTTTGACTAAATTACTCGAAAAGATGTGCCTTTTAATTTTGATCAAGAGTGTTTAGAAGCATTTAATACTTTAAAGGATAAACTAACTAAAGCTCCAATTATAATTGCACCTGATTGGAATTCACCTTTTGAACTAATGTGTGATGCGAGTGATTTTGCAGTAGGTGCAGTTTTGGGACAGCGAAGAGATAAACATTTTCAACCTATCTATTATGCTAGTAGGACTTTGACAGCTGCACAAGAAAACTACACCACCACGGAGAAAGAGATGGTAGCTGTGGTTTTTGCATTCGATAAATTTAGGCCATATTTAATATTGTCTAAAGTTGTCGTTTATACTGACCATTCTGCTCTTCGCCACCTTTTGACTAAAACTGATGCAAAACCTCGACTCATTCAATGGATCTTATTATTGCCGGAATTTGACTTAGACATTAAGGATAAGAAATGAGCTGAAAAGCTTGCAGCTGGCCATCTCTCTAGGCTTGAAAACTGAAGTACCACAGAACCAGATGACATTGAAATAAAAGATTCATTCCCTAAAGAACAATTTTTTATTATATCTGATTTTAAGGTACCTTGGTTTGCAGATATTGCAAATTTTTTAGCTGCTAACATTATCCCAAAAGGGTTGACACATCAGCAAAAGAAGCGGTTCTTCACTGATGTGAAAAACTACTTCTAGGAAGATCTTTTCTTTTCCGTAAATGTGTAGATCAAATCATTAGGAGATGCGTTACAAGCACAGAAGCATTGAAAATCCTGGAACATTGCCACTCAGGACCGGCTAGAGGATATTACGTTGGAAATATGATCGCAAATAAAATCCTCGAATCAAGTTTTTATTGGCCCACTCTACTCAAAGACGCCAACAGGTATGTTACTTCTTGTGACAAATGTCAAAGGACAGGTAATATATCCAAACATGATGAAATGCCTCAAACATATATGCTCTCATGTGAAATATTTGACGTTTGTTCATTTGGGAATAAATACATCTTAGTAGCTGTTGATTATATGTCCAAATGGGTTGAAGCCCAAGCTTTACCCACTAATGATGCTAGAGTAGTAGTATGATTCCTTAAGAAACTCTTCTCTCAATTTGGGACACCTAATGCAATTATCAGTGATAGGGGTACTCATTTTTGCAACACCCAATTTGGCAAGACCCTAAAGAAATACGGAGTTCATCACAGAACAGCTACCCCCTACCACCCTTAAACTAGTGGCCAAGTCGAAGTAGTGAACCGAGAGCTTAAACGTATCCTAGAAAAGATAGTAGAATTAAACAAGAAGGATTGGGCAATGAAAGTAGATGATGCTTTATTGGCTTATAGAACTGCTTTTAGGACTCCCATAGGAACATCACCTTACAGATTTGTTTATGGGAAAAGTTGTCACCTACCGTTTGAGTTAGAACACAAGGCATTCTGGGCTATAAAATTTCTAAACCTTGACCCCAAACTTGCAGGTGAAAACAGGTTGATGCAGCTGAACGAGTTAGATGAGTGGTGAGCCAATGCATAAGAAAATTCGTGCCTATATAAGGAAGCGACGAAGCGCCTTGGAGATCTTGTCCTGCTATATAACTCGAGGCTCAAATTGTTTCCTGGAAAGCTTAAATCACGATGGTCAGGTAATTTTGTAGTTCAAATTGTGTTTCCATATGGTACAGTAGAGTTAAGTCATCCATCACAAGGCACTTTTAAGGTAAATGGACATCGTTTCAAAATGTATAATGGTGAGAATTTCAAAGGCGATAAAGAGGAGCTACGGCTCCATGAAGTTACCTAAATACACCCACAACGTAAGTCGAGCTTAGACTATAAATAAGCACTTCTCGGGAGGCAACCCGAGCACTAACAATATTAATTTCTTTAAATTTTATTATTTAATGCCTAACTTACTAACAGAGATCTTGAATACAGGTTTTCCACATAGACACGGCCAGGCACACGGGCGTGCTGAGGACCGTGTGGAAATAGGCTAGAGATTTTTCCTAAACACGGGCTACGATAAAACGCCATGGCCGTATGATATGGCCGTGGGTGAACCAACCAAAATAACACTGGCGTTTGCCACGCCCGTGTTGCAGAACCGTGGTTGAACCTGAGAAAATAGCACGGACGTGCGACACGCTCGTGTCTAGCACCCGTGGTTGAACTTGTTAAATTAACACGGGCGTAGGCCTACATACACGGGTGTAGGAGAAGCGAATGAGGCCAGACACGGTCATGCGACACGACCGTGTGCACCCACATGCACAAGGAACACGAGCGTGGATTAAATGTCAGACGCACCCAAAATTCAAAATTCGAGAATCACACGGGCTAAAATTGGGGAACACGGGCATGTTCCCTTGCCATGTGCCCCAAAATCTATAAACAGGCTACACTATTCATTGTCTCCCTCACCCAAAATAAAAAAACCCTAACCCTATCCGCTGCAAGTCCATACGATTCGAGTAGCAGTATTTTCAATGATTTGACAACATTGATGCTACTCTACAGCAGATTTGTTGCCACCTCCACATCTCATCGCCAGTCCCACCTTGCGAACCATCCAGCAATGAAGATGTTTAAAAACAATTTATGATTTTATGATTTTAATTTTTATTAAGACTACTTTTTATTTTTATTAGATTTTAGAATTTTATTTTATAATTATCAATTTCGGTTATTCCATTAAGAGTAATTATTCTTATTTATATCTCCTAAAAAGTTCTTGATTCTGTCACAGTTATATAGAGCTCCTAAGCTCATCATCGTATAGGAACTAAAAACTCCACAGGGAAAGGTTCTCCATGACTGTCATGTCCTACTCAACCACGACCGTAGCTACCACTAGATATAATATTCTTTTGGCGCAGGACTTAGGGTCTAGCGAACCTCTACTCCCCACCAGAGTATCCTCCTCCACTCTCGCACCGATTACTCTCCAAAACTCCAGTTCAAGGAATTCATTCATCATTCAGGAAGTTTCACTTCTCTCCTTATCTTATGATCATAAATTTATCTTTTTCAATATATCTATCTTTGTACAGTGAGGACAATGTACATCTTAAGTGTGGGGGGTCTTTTATATCACCATTAGAATATGTCTTATTCTCACGTGAATTACTCATATCACAATTAGAATGAATTTTAATTAACTCATGATTTTATAGATATGTCTTGAATTAAAACATAGGCATTTATGCATTGATTGTTTAAACTTTAAGACATTAGGGAATAAAGCATGATAAGTTGATTTTTTTTTAAGAATTTAAAATTTTAGGTTGTTTCCCCAAGTTTAGGTATTCTCTTGATTTGAAATTCACAAGTTTAAACATCAAAAAGCCATAATTTTTATGAGATTTTGAGCCGTCAAGAGCATCTATTATTTCTTCCATGCTCACTTTCATTATGAGTGCGTCAATATTGAACTGTTATTCTAGAACTTGCTTGATTATGCATGTCAAGACCACACCATTTGATTTGATATGTCAAAATGATAAAGGCACTTAGGTTTAACCCACTCACTCCATAAAAGCTTACCTTCACAATTAACCCTTAGTGAACCCCCTTGAGCCTAACAACCCATTCATTGATTTACCCTCAATATTAACCCATAACTCATTATTGTTGAAATCCCCTAAATTAATTTGATCCCTATTTTTGTCGAGATTTGAGTTGGAATAGTTGTTTAGCTATGTTTTATTTTATTTTGTATTTGACTTGTTTTTAAAAGAAACAATACTTGCTTACTTATTAATAATAATTTGCCATTTTTGAGCTTGAGTGTTAATTCCACATTCTGAGAAGAAGCTCACTTATAATCAACTGATGATCAGTCATTTTTCTAGTTAGGCAATTTTTCAATTCAATCTTGATTCTAACCCTTTCTTCCAGCTTGTTACCACACCCTTTAACCAAAGCCACGTTACAACCCTCTAAAGACCTTATGATTGATGTTTCATCTTAATTTATAGTGGTAGAGATTTGATTTTCATGCAAGCCTATAGTAACGACTTTTCGTTTATTGACTATTGAGTGCTTCATTTATTGTCCTTAAACACCTCGAGTGATTTGAGTGAATCTTTAGTGAGGATGTGAAACTCTGTGATATTTTGAATCAAAGGTAATTACTTAGATGAGGGGAGACCTATGTTTTCATGATAAAATGCTCAACTTGGAATGTTTGAAACATTGATGTTCTTTTAGTCAAATTTTCAGTCTTTGATTACCTATGGATTATTTTGAGGTATTATCAATAGAAATTATAAGTTGAGAAGAATTTGTCTTGATTATGAGATGAGGATTTTGCTTGAGGACAAGCAAATGCTAAGTGTGGTGGTATTTGATAAACCGTCATTTATACATATTTTTACCCCATGCTTAGCGCATTTTATGGATGATTTTTCCTTAGAATTGGTGAATTCGATGCTCCTAATGCCTTAATTTCATGTTTTATACTTAGGTAAGCTTAGGAGAGTAAAAGGAATGAGAAACGGACCAAAAACAGAGAAAATGGGCCAACATAGAAATCAACACGGCCTGGACTTCCTCACACCGATGACACTCACACACGGGCCGTGTCAATTTAGGCGTAATCGGCACGACTCACACGGGTAGACCACACGCCCGTGCTATTTTAACAAGCTTGACCACAGCCTGGAGTAATTGTACACGGGCGTGTCCCTGCCGAGCCCAAGTTCAATCCAATTCGGAAAAGGCTAATTTTGAAGGCTTTTAGGCATTCTAAAGCCTAAAAATACACCTTAAAGGAGTAGAAAAGGGAGACACATAGGAGGAAGCAAGGAATTGCTCAAGGAAAGCCGAATGATCCCTCTCAGAAGCTGGATTCACCGTCAAGACTGAAGATCTCCCTTCAATTCCACTTTAGGAGTTTTGGGCTTTTCTTTATGTTTTGTATTCATTATTCTTCTGAGATGTTTTCTCTTTTAGTTATGAACTAAATCCCCTAAATACCTAAGGGGGATGAAACCTAAGACGAATCTTGTTATTATTTTCTGAATTGTATGATAAATATTTGACTTGTTCTTAATTATGTGTTCTTAATTCTTATTTTGATATTCCAGGATATTGATTCAAGTTAAGCTCTTATGCAGAGGAGGAATAGACCCTGTCTAAGAGTACATTTGTCATAATTAAGCGGAGTTGATTGCGTGCCTGAAGATAGGGTGACAAGATTTTTCCGGATTAGGGTGAAACCTAATAAGAGGATCCATAGATTGAGTTAATGCAACCTTAGGAAGTTAATTAGAAAGAGATTTCAATTATTCAACCTAGGGTTAGACGTTGGTCTCGAGAGAGATAATAATATAACTTAGGGATTTCTACGTATCAATTCAAATGAATAAATCATCCAATTCAGAGTCAAATAACAAGTGAAGTCTAGGTGGATTTTTCCTTAGGTATTGTCTTAATTCAATTGTTTTCCAAAAGTAATCCCCCAATTCTATTTTTTGTGAATTCTTAGTTTAGTTAATTAGTTAGTTAAAACAAACCCCCTTATTCTTAGGCTAGATAATAAAAAGACAGTCATTAGTAGTACTTTTAGTTCCTTTGGGTTTAACAATCCGGTCTTGCTAAAACTATACTAGTGTTCGATAGGTACACTTGCCTACATCGTGATAAAAGTTAGTTTCAAGAACGATTAATTATAAATATTTAAAACCTATCACAAAATAACACGATCAAGGTTATACTGACTTTAAATCGTAGGGTACCCCAAAGGACACACGGCCATGTAACATAACCGTGTGTCGCACATGGATGAGGCACACGCCCATGTCTTTGCCCGTATGGATAAAAATAGGCTATTTGCAAAGCCAAATTGCCACCCATTTTTGGCCATCCCTACAAGCATCAAAACCAAAACATTTTATACCAAAATTTCAACCAATTCACAACCAAAATATAAACCATTCATGCCATTTCATTTTCAACAATTTCATCCTCAATATACAAACCAAAACATATCAAATCCTAAGCCAAAGTCATACCAAATATGAGTTTCATAACCTCAATTCATTTCATTCAATCTCATATCATAAACTTACCAATTCCTTAAATAAGCACATACCAAAACTTACCAAATTGACCAATTCATTTGGCCATTCATGAACATATCATATTGACCATAATGCATCACATAGTTTATAGCCATAATTCATTATTATACACCTAGATATACACAATACAAAACATATTCAAATACTTCTAGCCTATACATGCCATACTTCAATATTCACATTTCCAAGAGGTACCAAAATAGAGTTCGGTAGTGTGGTGATGATCCTCGACGATCCTCGAGCTTCCGGTAGCTTCAATATCTATAAAACAATTCAAACACACAAAATGTAAGCTTTCAAAAGCTTAGTGAGCCATATACAAATAAACTTAACACATAACATCAATCTAGATCAATTTATTCATATAACTCAAGGAAAATAACATTCACATAGCCATATGTCTCTTATAGTTCATTTGATCATGATTCACATATATATATTATATCACATTCTCATAGCAACTCATACTTATATCATATGTTCACAAAGGTACATGTACTTACCTTTCATTCTTAAACATGGTTACAATTCAAACGTACCTAAATCAGATATACAATCACATAATCATCCATTTTCTCGAAATGCCCATTGAACCATTCAGAATCAATAAGGATACTTGGATAGCTCGAAAAACTCATACAATGCCAACGTCCCAGACGTGGTCTTACAAGTAATCAAATATTGATGCCACTGTCCCAGACAGAGTCTTACACAAAATAAAATACGATGTCGATGTCGCAGACATGGTCTTACATGTAAATCATAAGCCGATGCCAACATTCCAGACATGGTCTTACATGAAATCACATATCGGAAATCCTATGTCATGACATATGTATCCTAACTATTCCTATGGTTCGTACGGGGTTTTTCGGACGTCGTCACATTATCGAAACTTTCTCCATTTCAAATAATTAGCTTCTAATAACATTCACCACATTTCAATATCATTTAAAAATGAATAAATCAATTCAAATACATTTATTTGTATATCGACTTACCTCATACAGAATTGAACGGAATCGACTACTCGACGACATTCGACTTTCCCCGATCTAAATCTGTTTTCTTTTGTTCTTGATCTAAACACATTCAAATTTAACTTATTCAGTCTCATATTTATTCAAAACAATCCATATACACACATTTAGGGCATTTTACAAATTAGCCCTCACATTTTCACATTTTAACACTTTAGTCACTAATTCATAAAATCACAAAATTCACAAAATTTCCTTATACACATGCTTAACCAAATTTTCATGGAGTTCACGTAAGCCCACTTATTTCATTTACTTCACATTTTAGTCCCTCAATTTATTATTTTCACAATTTAGCCCAAAATACTTAAATTCATCAAAAATCCCAATACAAAACATAGTAATCTAACACATATCTTTCATTTCCTATTATCAAACTTCATAAAACTCACAATTTCATCAATGGCATAATTCAAATTTATCATCAAAATTAGAAATTGAAACATGGGCTTGATAGATTACTAAGTAACGATCACAAAAACGTAGAAATTATTAAAAACCAAGTCAAAGCCATACCTTAATCATCAAATTCCTTAGCCGAACCCTAGCTTGAGTTATTATTTCATTTTCTTTAATATATTTGGCCAAAGATGAATGATAATGGCTTAATTTCATGTCTTTGTTTTATTTTAATAAACATATTAACCGAATACCAATTTTACCTTTACATTATATCATTAATAAACCATTATCTAATGTCCAACCTTGTCATTTCATGAGTTCAATGGTCTATTTGCATCATAAGGACCTCACATATATAAAGACAAATCAATTCAGCACTTTAACAAATAAAACACATCTTTTGCATTTTCTACGATTAGGTCCTTTTTATCAAATCAGTACACAAACAATAAAATTTTCACACGAAACTTTCACACATATTAATTCACATATTATAAGCTTGAAAAATAATATTAAAATATTATTCTAACTCAAATTTGTGGTCCCAAAACCACTATTCCTACTAAGGTCTAAATCGAACTATTGCAACTCTCTCCCATTAGGGATTTTCGTCCCTGATAATCTTATCGTTGAACAGATTTGGACATTGTTGTCTCATAGTATCTTCGGGCTCCTACGTAGCCTCTTCAACACCGTGTCGATCCATGTTACTTTTACTACCAAAATTTTCTTATTTCTCAGTTCTTTAACCTCGTGTGTTAAAATACGGATCGGTTCCTCATCATAGGTATATCAGACTGAATCTCAATATCAGATGGAGAAATCACATATGATGGATCGGATCTATACTGTCTAAGCATCGATACGTGAAACACATTATGAATCTTTTCTAACTTGGGTGGCATAAAAATCTATAAGCAACCAGCCCGATATGCTCGATAATTTCATACGACTTCATGAACCTCGGACTCAATTTGCCTTTTTTGCCTAATCGGAGTACTTTCTTCCACAGAGATACTTTCAGAAATACTTTATCGCCGATCTCAAATTCAACATCTTTTCGTTTCAAAGCTGCATATGATTTCTGACGATCAGATGCTACTTTCAGACTTTTACGAATCACTTTCACTTTTTGTTCAATCTCTTTAATCAACTCAATCTCGTGAATCTTATTCTTGCTGAGCTCAGTCCAATACAAAGGTGTACGGCATTTTCTACCATATATGGCTTTGTACGGTGCCATTTTAATGCTCGATTGAAAACTATTATTGTAAGCAAATTCAATCAATGGCAAATATTGTTCCCACGTACCTTCAAACTCAAGAATACAACATCTTAGCATATCCTTGAGAATCTGATTAATCCGCTTAGATTGACCATCCGTCTGCGAGTGAAAAGTCATACTGAATTGCAATTTCGTACCTAAAGCCTCTTCCAATTTCTTCCAAAACCTTGAAGTGAATCTTAGATCTCTATCTGACACAATAGACAATGACACCCCGTGCAATCTCATAATATCAGAAATATGTAACTCGACTAATTTATCAAGCAAGTAGTCAGATCGTACTGGAATAAAATGAGCTGATTTTGTCAATCGATCAACCATAACCCAAATTGCATCTTTCTTTCTCAGAGGTAAAGGCAAACCTGAAACAAAATCCATCGTCACTCTATCCTACTTCCATTTGGGAATCATAATCAGTTGTTACAAACCAGATTGCACTTGATGTTCAGCTTTAACTTACTGACAAATCAAACATTTTGAAACAAAATCAGATATATCTCTTTTCATTCCAGACCACCAGTAATACTATTTCAAATCATTATACATTTTCATACTTCCCAAATGTACAAATAACCGACTACAATGTGTTTTATTTAAAATCATCTGAATCAACTCTAAATTTCACAGAACACAAATTCAACCTCTAAATCTCAAACAATCATCAGCATCAATTTTAAATTCTAACTCAGAAATTATTTCAAATTGAGCTCATTTTGCTATTATCTCCTTATCAACTTTTTGAGATTCAATAATATATTGTAAAAATAATGGTCTCTATTTCAATTCGGCTAATACCGAACCACCATCGGACAGAACCAAATGAGCATTCATCGTACATAAAGCAAACACTGATTTCTGACTCAAAGCATCAACAACAACATTTGCTTTTCCCGGATGATAGTCAATCACTAATTCATAGTCTTTAAGCAGTTCTAACTATCTTCTCTGATGCAGGTTCAAATCTTTCTGAGTTATTAGATATTTTAAACTTTTATGATCAAAATAAACATGACATTTCTCACCAAACAGATGGTGGCACCAAATCTTCAAAGCAGGCGCAATAGCCGCCAATTCCAGAATGTGTGTCGGATAGTTCTTTTCATGCAGCTTTAATAGTCTCGAAGCATAGGCTATGACTTTGCCTTCCTGCATCAAAATGTAGCCCATACTGTTCAATCAAACATCACTATAGATCACAAATTCTTTAGCCGATTCTGGTTGCACTAACACCAGAGCTTCAGTTAATAGGGCTTTCAACTGATCAAAGCTTTTCTGACACTTTTTAGACCATTCAAATTTCACATCTTTCTGAAGTAGTTTCGTCAATGGAGTTACAATCATAGAAAAGCCTTTTTCCTAATCTTTAGTAATAACTAGCAAGTCCCAGAAAACTGTGAACTCCAGAAACATTTCTCAGAGGCTTCCAATCTAGAATAGCTGAAATCTTGCTCGGATCAACTCGGATACCTGAAGCTGATACTATATGATCCAGAAAACCAACTTCGCGTAACCAGAACTCACATTTACTAAACTTTGCAAATAATTGCTTATCACTCAGAGTTAATAACACTATTCTCAAATGCTGGGCATGTTCAGTTTCATCATGCGAAAAAATCAAAATGTCATCAATGAATACGACAACAAATTAAACTAAATACAGTCTAAAAATTCTATTCATTAAATCCATAAAGATAGCAGGTGCATTCATTAATCCGAAAGGCATAACTAAAAACTCTTACTGGCCATACTTTATTCAGAAAACAGTTTTTAGAATGTTTGAATCTTTTACTCTTAACTGATAATAGCCCGATCTCAAATCTATCTTTGAAAACATAGTAGATCCTTTCAACTGATCAAACAAATCATCAATTCGAGGTAGAGGATATTTATTCCTGATAGTTACTTTGTTCAATTGACGATAATCAATGCACATTCTCATCGTGCCATCTTTCTTTTTCATAAACAAAACAGGAGCACCCCAATGTGAGAAACTCGGTCTTGCGAATCCTCTATCTGTCAACTCTTGCAACCGAGACTTTAATTCTTTTAACTTGGTCGAAGCCATTCTATACGGAGCTATCAAAATCAGAGTAGTTCTCGATACTAACTCTATACCAAATTCAACTTCTCGGATTGGAGGTAATCCTAGAAGTTCTTCAGGTAATACAATAGGGAATTCATAGACAACAGGCACTGATTCAACTTTCTTTTATGTTACTTTCAAATCAATCACATAGGCAAAATAAGCTTCACAACCCTTTCTCACAATACTCATAGCTTTCATCGAAGATATCACAGCTGGCAACCCATTTAAATCACTAGATTCAATTCGGACTATTTTATCATTCTTGCATCTGAAATCAGTAATTTCCATTTGCAATTCACAATAGCATTATGCAAAGTTAGCCAATCCATACCTTGAATTATATCAAACTCATCAAAGGGTAATAACATCATATCAGCCAGAAAGCAAATGTCTCGAAACACTAACGGACAATTCTTGCACACTTTGTCAACTAAGATACTTTTACCTAAGAGGTTCGATACTCTAATCACGAATTCAATAGACTCTACAGGCAAAGTCTTATTGGATACTAAATTCAAGCATATGTACAAATGAGTTGATCCTGGATCTATCAATGCAATCACAGAAGTATCATAAAGTGTAAAAGTACCAGTTATAACATCAGGAGACAAAGCTTCCTCACGAGCTCGAATGGCATAGGCTTTGGCAGGTGCTCTACCCTTAGATTAAACAGGAATGTCTTTAGTCTCTCTTTGACTACCACGCACATTTCTCGTATTTCTGGGAGGTCTAACATGAGCTACATTGCCACTTGGCCTCAGATTTTGGACAATCTCTTGCTCAACAGACTCGGGACAATCTCGAATAAAATGATCTAAAGATCCACATCTAAAGCAAGCTCGATCATTCAATATAAAACTTCCTGGATGTCTTTTACAATAATGTCTACTGTAACACCCCAAACTCGACCCAGACGTTATGGTCGAATCTAGCACATCACATTGAAGTGTTTTAGCGAAAACCTTGTTTTCATTGAAAACCCTTCCGTAAAATATGAAACCTTAGTTCACTTATAAAAAAACTCTCTTTTTAGTTGCGAAAGCTTTGTTCAAAACATTTACTTTAAGAAAACTTATCATTTAAAAATTTAGTTGTGGAAACGTAGTATATAATAACTATGGTTTAGAAAATTCATGTTCAACTTCTCGTAATTACGACACAGAAAAATGTTAAACCAAATAATAAAAAAAGGGAAGGCCTTATTACAATCCAGTCTATAATCACTTAATAAATCAGAAACTAAATGCTTAAAAACAAACAAGTCCAAGTTATCTTGCTAGCTGGCCACCCAGAATCCCTCTAGACCTCGAACCTCCTATTGAGAATTACCTGAGAAAAATAAAAGAGGGGGTGAGTTTTCACAAACTCAATGTGTACACCCTCGTCGAGCAGCAAGCAGTCATCAATCATCATAAAATCACACATGCAATGCAGTGCAATACAACCCACCCCAATAATCCATCCGCTACACTTCAGCTCCATCCCTCGGTACACTTCATGTGGGTTTACAAATATCGACCCACCTAACCGATACGCTTCAATGGTAGCCCGGTTGCAAAACTACCTTCATTGCAGCAAGCTGCTAATCATATAATGGGCTTAAAAAGCCTTTAGTAGATTCACGGTCATCAAGTGACTATGCGATCCTCATATTCTTCCTCCATTCCAAAATTCCCATCCCATATGCAACCTAAGCAGAATATCATATGTATGCATGTCACATCCATAAAACTTAGCTTCAACACCTAGGGGTATTTTGGTCATTTTCGCCTTTAGGGGCATTTCGATAATTTTCCCTTTCTTTACGGTTTTCACTTGCCTTGGCCCGTTAACAAATCCCGTGAGCTAAGATGAACAAATACTATGCACCAGGTAGGATTCTAGAGAAGAGGAGGTGAGTCATTAAGACCGCTTAAGTACCAAGCTCTCCCTAGATCTAATCCTAGACATGCATATACCCATTGCGACACCTTAACCTTTTAACTTGTCCACTGTAGCAATAGATTAATTAAGTCTTATGTAGTTATCGTATACTAGGCCTAAAACCCTTTACAAAGCCCAATCAAATTCACATACCTGTATATGGCCCACTAGGCCCAATCATATTCACATGGCCCATTAGGCCCAAATCACCTATATATGGCCCATTAGGCCCAAATCACATTTATATACATGCTCACATACGAATTCTCTATCACATAGCATCAAATATCAATTTTTTCCTATTATGGGCCCAACAGCTTGTCAAGCCCATTAAGCTTATTCTGGCCCGGTTGGCCAATTCACAGCCCAAGTCCATGGAATCGCCCTTGGGCCTCAGACAACATATCAGTTTCCCTCTTATGAGTGTTCACGCACTCACAAGTCTGCCGTAGCCAAACTTTTGGCTTTTTAGCATTTCAGCTTTTCGGTATTTCGGCTTTTCAGCTTTTGTCGATTCATTGTGTTTGCAGTGTATGTACACACCTGGTAATAGAGCGTGCTGCGATTTCTCTTAGTCGAAAACCTACAAAAAATATCACCTTTCAATTAATCGTATGCTTAATACATATTTTACCCAAAACTGAAACCTCACCTGAACCTTACCTTGAACACCAATCCATAGTAGCTTTTTCTTGATCACATATTCCCTAGATCTGCATTACTCTTACTCATTAAAACCAAAAACTAGGGGACTCACATCCAACATAATTCACCCCCTTATCTCACTTAAGACCATTCGGCCAACCTTAGCCAGCAAGAGAGGAATACTTAGAAAAATCGCAAAACAGCTTAGGAGCAATTTCGGCAGAGAGCTAAGATCCGAGATCCGATACTAATTCCCTACCACAGTTGATTAGAAAGAGTGAGGAAGAAACATCGTAATAGATTCTTAGCAAAACCAATTAGGAGAACAACACTTACACCAGATTTAACCGAAGTAGAAAAAGTAGTATTGCATCAAGGGTATTCGGTCAAAGAGTATTCGGCTCTTGGGAGATTTGACTTTCAAGCTTAGTATGGTGAATAAGGTTTATTTGGTAGAAATTAAAGAAGAAAAGTAGAAGAAAGAATCGGCTAACCCAAAGGGTAAATCAAAAGAGATCTGAGGTGAGAAAGAATGGCAAAAGAATCAGCTAGCAAAGATAGAAAAGCCAATCGGCACTGAAGGAAAAAAATGAAAAATTTGGCATTAGCCTAGGATCCCAAACTCTGCACATATTTATAGCCTCTAGCCAAATTACCTGACCCTCAATTCCCAATTCAGCTCCATCATTTCCCCCTTCTTATCTCCTTGTTTTTCTCCCTGATAACTCCCGAATCTATTTCCTAAATTTTCTCTTCTGAACACTCCCCTTAGAGTCCATCTTCATGCCACTTCCAACCTTCTAGAAGGCCAAAATTAAACTTCTAAAAATAGTAAGCTAGGATTGAAACCTTGGATCTCCTTGCTAGCCACTAAAGCCACCTCCCTACACTCTATGTGGCGTCACTTAACCACTCCTCCACAAGGCTTTTTGATGCCATTTTCCCTATTTTTATTTAAAAGCCAAACTACTCCCAACCCTGGTTCTTTTAATAGTTAAAATATAATTTCTCCACCATAAAACTCGAACCCAAAACTTCTCCAACATACTTGGACACTCCAAATTCCTTAAACCCTTATAGCCAACATGTCATTTGTCATTTTCTTCCTCACTTAAAAAAAATTGTATGAGACCTAAAGCTCAAAGCCCAATTCATCTAGGCCCAAAATTTGGGGCATTACATCTCTACCCCCTAAAAGAAATTTCATCCTCGAAATTTCCAACTACCCAATGGTCGCACCACCTAGGTTACACCACTACGCTTCTGCTGTGCACTCTATTTCTATTTCCAAAATAGATAAATAGCATACTATGGATAAAGTATGTACCAGTATTCGTATCTGGAGCATCTTCGTCCTCTCTACGGCATGCTGCATAGACCAAAGCTGGCTGCCTTACCTCAGCATGATCAGCACCTCTTTCCAGGGCTCCACGACCCAAACCGTTTCCACCCCTTAGTGGCTGGACACCACCTCGGCCCACAACTGGTACCTGAGCTGGCATCTTAGGGCAATTCTTGATCCTATGCTCTAAGGATCCACACGTTAGACAAGCACCCGTCCTCTTCCAACACTCGCCTACATGACTTTTCCCACAAATAGCACAAGGTGGCACCCCTGGATTAACAGCAATGGGCCCTGCTCTAACTGGCCCATCGTTTTTGGCCCTAGCCCTAGGCCTCTATCCAACACCAGGAGCCTCAGCCTCCTTTTTATTCTCACCCCTTTCTTTGTCCCGATTTAGGTGCTCAGTGTGCTTTACCTCATCCGCTATCTTTTCTTTCTCCACCAACTTCGAGAAAACTCGCTCCCTTTGTGGAGCTATCAATACCCTAAGGTTATCTCTAAGTCCATCCTCAAACCTAACGCAACGCTCATATTCTGTTGCCACCATGACCCTTGCATACCTACTAAGGCGTAGAAACTCCGCTTCATACTCCGCCACCGATTTGTTTCCTTGGGTCAAGTTCAGGAACTCCTTCCTTCTAGAACCCACACAGCTTGCACCCATTGACTTCCCTTGGAATGCAGCTTTGAAAAACTCCTAAGTGACCCGCTTCGATTGGGTTCCCTCTTTCACCGTCAACCACCACTGGTAGGCTTCTTCCCTAAGCAGTGACACTGTCCCTTTCAGCTTTTGTTCAGGTGAGCAGTCCAAATCCTCCATTATCCTTTCAATGGCCTCCAACCAATATTTCGCCACGTTAGGAGCCACACCAGCCACGCCTTTAAAGCTCTCAACCTCATTCGAACGAAGTCGCTCTGGAATGGACCCCCGATTTCCAGTGCCATTATTTGGCCAGCGACCTTTCCAAAATCCTTAGCATTGCCTACGACAATGCATCTTCTCCCGAGACCTGATCATACGGTCCATTCCCAGCCACAAGTAAGGTCGAAGCCTCTTCTAATCCAACATCGGACATATGGCCTGATGCCTACGATTCAGCCCTAACACTTTCGCAGCCTCGACCACGACCTCTTGCACCTCTTCTAGCACTCATCTTCGATTCGCGTATTATCTAGATTAGAAATTTTTATGAAGTTTTAGTTAGTTTCAATAATTAAACTGATGTTTTATGAAAGTATTTAAAAAGAAGGTTATTTTCGAAAATCCTCTACAGTTTCCAAGTCCTACGAGTTTCAGTTTCATTCTAACAAAATCATCTAAAGTAGCCCTCTATCTACTTACTATAACAATTTAAACAAGCTTAAGAATAGAAGAACTTACCTGGATCGATGTTGGAGCCTCGGTGTGCCGCTCAGCAAGATTTCCCTTTTTCCAGAATAGTGTGATCCAATATATATATTTTTTAACAAAAATAGAAAAAGAAACCAAATAATAATAAGGCCCACTTCACAGCCCGAGTTTTGCAACCTGCCTTCAATACCACTAAATGTAACACCCCAAACCCGACCCAAACGTTATGGCTGAATCTGGCACATTACATTAAAGTGTTTTAGCGAAAACCTTGTTTACATTGAAAACCCTTCCGTAAAATATGAAACCTTAGTTCACTTATAAAAAAACTCTCTTTTCAGTTGCGAAAGCTTTGTTCAAAACATTTACATTAATAAAACTTATCATTTAAAAATTTAGTTGCGAAAATGTAGTATATAATAACTATGGTTTAGAATATTCATGTTCAACTTCTCGTAATTACAACGCATAAAAATGATAAACCAAATAATAACAAAAGGGAAGGCCTTATTACAATCCAGTCTATAATCACTTAATAAATCATAAACTAAATGCTTAAAAACAAACAAGTCCAAGTTGTCTTGCTAGGTGGCCACCCAGAGTCCCTCCAAACCTCGAACCTCCTATTGAGCATTACCTAAGAAAAATAAAAGAGGGGGTGAGTTTTTGCAAACTCAGTGTGTACACCCTCGTAGAGCAGCAAGCATTCATCAATCATCATAAAATCACACATGCAATGCAGTGCAATGCAACCCGCCCCAATAATCAATCCGCTACACTTCAGCTTCATCCCCCGGTACACTTCATGTGGGGATACAAATATCAACCCACCCAACCGATACACTTCAATGGTAGCTCGGTTGCAGAACTACCTTTATTGCAGCAAGCTGTTAATCATATAATGGGCTTAAAAAGCCTTCAGTGGATCCACGGTCATCAAGCGACCATGCGATCCTCATATACTTCCTCCGTTCCAAAATTCCCAACCCATATGCAACCTAAGAAGAATATCATATGTATGCATGTGACATCCATAAAACTTACCTTCAACACCTAGGGGTATTTTGGTCATTTTTGCCTTTAGGGGCATTTCGATAATTTTCCCTTTATTTACGGTTTTCACTTTCCTTGGCTTGCTAACTTATCCTGTGAGCTGAGATGAACAAATACTATGCACTAGGGAGGATTGCAGAGAAGAGGAGGTGAGTCATTAAGACTGCTTAAGTACCAAGCTCTCCCTAGATCCAATCCTAGACATGCATATACCCGTTGCCACACCTTAACCCTTTGACTTGTCCACGGTCACAATAGATTAATTAAGTCTTATGTAGTTATTGTATACTAGGCCCAAAACCCTTTACAAAGCCTAGTCAAATTCACATACCTGTATATGGCCCACTAGGCCCAATCATATTCACATGGCCCATTAGGCCCAAATCACCTGTATATGGCCCATTAGGCCCAAATCACATTTATATACATGCTCACATACGAATTCTCCATCACATAGCATCAAATATCAATTTTTGCCTATTATGGGCCCAACAGCCCGTTAGGCCCATTAAGCCTATTCTGGCCCGGTTGGCAATTCACAACCCAAGTCCATGGAATCGCCCTTGGGGCCTCAGACAACCTATCAGTTTTCCCCTTACGAGTGTTCGCGCACTTACAGGTCTGCTGTAGTCAAACTTTTGGCTTTTTGACATTTCAACTTTTCGGCTTTTGCCGATTCATTGTGTGTGCAATATATGTACACACCTGGTAATAGAGCATGCTACAATTTCCTTTAGTCTTAAACATACAAACGATATCACCCTTTAATTAATTGTATGCTTAATACACATTTTACCCAAAATCGAAACCTCAACTTAACCTTACCTTGAACACCAATCCCTAGTAGCTTTTCCTTGACCACGTATTCATTTGATCTGCATTAATCTTACTCATTAAAACCAAGTACTAGGGGACTCGCATCCATCATAATTCACCCCCTTATCTCACTTAAGACCATTCGGCCAACCTTAGCCAACAAGAGAGGAATACTTACCAAAATCGCAAAACACCCTAGAAGCAATATAGGCAGAGAGCTAAGATCCAAGATCCGATACTAGTTCCCTACCACAGTTGATTAAAAAGAGTGAGGAAGGAACATCGTAAAAACCAATTGAGAGAACAACATTCACACTAGATTTAATCGAAGTAGAAAGAGTAGTATTACATCAAGGGTATTCAGCCAAAGAGTATTCAACTCTTGGGAGATTCGACTTTCAAGCTTAGTATGGTGAATAAAGTTTATTTGCCACAAATTAAAGAAAAGAGTAGAAGAAGGAATTGGCTAACCTAAAGGGTAAATCAAAAGAGATCTGAGGAGAGAAAGAATGGCAAAAGAATCAGCTAGCAAAGATGGAAAAGCCAATCAGCACTAAAGGAAAAAAATGAAAAATTTGGCATTAGCCTAGGATCCCAAACTCGGCACATATTTATAGCCTCTAGCCAAATTTCCTGACCCTCAATTTTCAATTCAGCTCTATCACTTCCTCCTTCTTATCTCCTCGTTTTTCTCCTTGGTAACTCCCCAATCTATTTCCTAAATTTTCTCTTCTGAACACTCACTTTAGAGTCCATCTTCATGCCACTTCCAACCTTCTAGAAGGCCAAAATTAAACTTCTAAAAATACTAAGCTAGGATTCGAACCTTGGATCTCCTTGCTAGCCACTAACGCCACCCACCTACACTCTAAGTGGTGTCACTTAACCACTCCTTCACAAGGCTTTTTGATGCCATTTTCCCTATTTTTATTTAAAAGCAGAACTACTCCCAACCCTGGTTCTTTTAATAATTAAAATAAAATTCCTCTAACAGAAAACTCGAACTTAGAACTTTTCTAACATACCTGGACACTCCAAATTCCTTAAACCCTTATAGCCAACATGTCATTTGTCATTTTCTTGCTCACTTAAAAAAATAATTTTATGAGACCCAAAGCCAAAGCCCAATTCATCTAGGCCCAAAATTTGGGGCCTTACATCTACATTCGGGTCGTTCAGATCGAACATTTCCAACACTTGCAGTAGAAGTAGCTGAAGCTCTAAAGCTCGAATGTGATCTAGCACGATCTTTACTCGAATGCCCTACATTAGCCTTTGAACAGCTATAATCATCTCAGAATTTCTTTGACGAAGACTGAAATGATTTACTTGCAGATCTCTTTCTCATGTCTCTAGCTTTTGAATCGACTTTTCTTTTCTCTTTCCCGAGTTCTTCAACTTTACATCCTCGTTCAATAAGCATAACAAACTTTTTTATCTCCAGAATTTTAACTAACAAATGGATATCTTTATTCAAGCCATCCTCTAATCTCTTGTACATAATTGCTTCAGTTGAGACACATTCTCGTGCATACTGGCTCAGTCTCACAAATTCTCTCTCGTATTCTATAACAGACATACGTCCCTATTTCAATTTAAGAAATTCTTTGTGTTTCTGATCGATAAATCTTTGACTAATGTATTTCTTTCAGAATTTAGCTTGAAAGAAATCCCAAGTGACTCATTCTCTCGGAACCACAGATATTAGTGTCTTCCACCAATGATCTGTCGTATCTCTCAAAAGCGAAACGAAACACTTAAGGTATTCTTCTAGAGACAATGACAATTCATCGAACACTCTTATCGTATTCTCAAGCCAAAATTCAACTCTCTCAGCATCATCATTAGTAATAGCATGGAACTCTTTGGCCCCATATTTTCTAATTTTGTCAACTAGAGGCTTATTTAACTAAATCGGATTAGCTTGTGTCATGACAGGGACATGCGGAGGATTGAATGGGGGTGAAGGTTGTGACACAGCCAGATTAGTTCTCATATATTGAGTGAACCAATCGTTCATCATTTGGTAAAAGGCTTGCTTAGCATCTCCCGCGTGGCTACTAGTCACGAGTCTAAAATCAGATGGCGCTACCCCTTGAGCGAGAACAAGCGCATTGCTTCCAACATCGTCAGCTACTGCTCGTTCGGGGTCCATTTACTATATAAAAGCACATTTTTATTGTCAGGATTCATCACACTATCACAGTTCATAAATATGGCATGTACAGCTAGACTCACATACGCTACATTAGTGTAACAGTCCGGTTTAGACCTTAGTCGAAATAGTAGTTTTGGGACCACAAATTTGAGTCAAAAAAAATTTAAATATTATGTTTTTGTGCTTAAAATATGTGAATTTACATGTATGAAAGTTTCGTGTGAAAATTTAACTGTTTGTGTGCTTAATTTGATAAAAGGACTTAATCGTGTAAAATATAAAATTTGCTTGCCATATGTTGAATGTGTCTGTTTGTTATGTCTTTGTAAATGAGAGGTCCTTATTTTGAGAATAGACCATTTGAATAATGGATGGACATAAATGCCTATGGTTAATGAAAGTTTATATTTTATTAATAAAGGGTAAAATGGTAAATGATGAATTAATATGTGTTAAATAAAAGAAAAACATGAATTAGTGTTATCTTCATCTCATATTACCGAATATCAAAGGAAAATAAGAAAGAAAAATACAACTAGGGCTCAGCACTTGTGATTGTTGATTAAGATTAAGAATTAAAGAAAACGGAATTAGATTAGGGAAAGTTGAAAGTCATTGAGTAGCCAAATTCGTCTATCCAAATCCATACGAGGTAAGTTGATATACAAATAAATATGTTTTGAATTGTATTATTAATATTTATATTCTCTTGAATAATGATAAATGATTATATAAGTTGAGCATGAGATATCCGAGAAAATATTGACAAAGTTTCGACATCTGAAAAGCCCCGTATGAACCATAGGAATAGTTAGGATACATATGTCATGACATAGGATCTGATATGCGTTCTCGTTTAAGACTAAGTCTTGGACATTGGCATCGACTTATGATTTATGTGTAAGACCACATATGAGACGTTGGCATCATATTTGATTTCATGTAAAACCCTGTCTGGGACATTGGCATCGATATTTGATTACATGTATGAACACATTTGGGACGTTGGCATTGTATGAGCTTTCTGAGCTATCCGCGTATCCTTATGATTCCGAATGGTTCAACTGGAATTTTGAGAAACGAATGATTATATGTGATGTGTATCCGACTCAGGTACGTTTGAAATGTATACTATGTTTGAGAATAAAGGTAAGTATATGTTCAGGTGATGATATATGTTATAAGTATGAAAAAATATGCTATATGTGTAAATGAATTGAGAATATATTAAATGTATATGAGCTGTGTGGTTTTGAGATATTATTTGGCCATAGAGTATATGTAATTTGATGATGCTTTAATGTTTTGAATGTTAAGTTTATTTGTATATGGCTTACTAAGCTTTTGAAAGCTTACTTTGTGTGTTTTTCAATTGTTTTATAGATATCGTATCTATCGGACTCGGGGATCATCAAGGATTGTCACCACACTATCGAACCTTATTTTGGTATCTTTTGACATTGTGAATATAAAAGTATCTCATGTATAGGCTGGAAGTATTTGGATATGTTTTGTAATGTATTTATCATGACATGTGATATAGCTAGTTTGTGTTTAAACTTATGCTTTGATTTTGATATATGATATGTGATACAAGTGTGCCATTATGATGCGCATTTGGTTGACCAAATAAAATGGTCAATTTTTGTAAGTTTTGGCATGTGTATATTTGAGAAATTGGTAAGTTTATATTATGTGATTGAAAGAAGTAAAATAAGGTTATGAAACAAATGTTTAGATATGATTTTGTCTTATGTTTTCTCATAATTTGGTATGATTATTAAGCATGAAATTGGTTGATAATGTTCTGGCATGATTGGTGTTGGTATTGGTTATGAAATGGATGAATATTTGGTATGCAATTGATGCATATTGTTGCTTGTAGGGAGGAACCTTAAGGGGTGGCAAGTTGGCCTTGTAAATGGTTTATTTTTGCCCACACGGGTAGAGACACGGACGTGTGTCTCAGCCATGTTGCTCGAGGTCCATGTTGAAATGAGCTTGAGTAGACCATACAGTTGCACACACGGGCATGTGCTAGGCCGTGTGGCCAAGTCAGTTTCGATCATGGGCTAGACACACGGGCATGTTACTGGCCGTGTAACCCAAGTAAGTAGCCTCCTTAATTTTCACACGGTCTGGCACACGAGCGTGTCTTGTGGCCATGTGGACAAGTCAGTATGTATGCCTTGTTTTGAAACGACCTAGACACACAGCGTGTCTAAAGCCGTGTGAGGCACACGACCTGATCACATGAGCGTGTGACTTGTACAACTTTGAAAAATGTTTAAGTTTTGAAAAATTTTGTATGAGATCAATTTTGTCTCGACCCCTTTTTAAAGCATGTTTAAGGTCTCGTTGACCTATGTAAAGGACTCTGTAATGATGTATGATTATCTGTGATTGATGTTTGTGAATTATTTGTGAGATGTTCTGATTTATCCGGTAATGCCTTAACCCTAGTATGACGACAAATACGGGTTAAGGGTGCTACATTTGGTTGGTATCAGAGCTATGGTTTAGTCAATTCTAAGACTAACATAGGGTATGTGAGTCTAGCTATACATGCCATATTTATGAACTACGATAGTTTGATGAATCCTGACAATGAAATATGTTTTTATGTAGCATATAGATCCCGAACGAGCCGTAGCTGACGATGTCAAGAGTAATGCACCTACTCCAGCACAAGGGACAGCACCATCTAACTCTAGACTGGCTATGAGTAGCCACGATGGAGAGGCTAAACAAGCCAAGCCTTCTATCAAATGATGAATGATTGGTTTAGTCAGTACATTAGAACTAATCCGGCTATTGAACAAACCCCAAACCTAACTAATCCTCCGCAAGTTCCTGCTACATCACAAGCTAATCCGAATCAGTTGACTAATCCTTCGGTTGATAAGATTAGAAAATATAGAGTTGAAGAATTTCGTGCTACAACAAATGATGATGATGAAAGAGTCGAGTTTTGGTCAGAGAATACAGTACGAGTGTTTAATGAATTTTCTTTGACTCCGGATGAATGCATAAAATGTGCCGTTTCACTTCTAAGAGATACAATGTATCACTGGTGAAAGACCTTGATATCAGTGGTTCCTAGAGAGCGAGTCACTTGGGATTTCTTTCAAGCTGAATTCTAAAAGAAATACATCAGTCAAAGATTTATCGACCAGAATCGTAAAGAGTTTCTTGAGCTAAAACAAGGCTGTATCTCTATTACAGAATACGAGTGAGAATTTGTAAGACTGAGTCAGTATGCTCGAGAATGTGTATCTACTAAGGCAATAATGTGCAAAAGATTTAAAGATGGTCTAAATGAATATATTCGTTTCTTAGTCGGGATTCTTGAGATCAAAGAATTTATAGTGCTTGTTGAACGAGCATGTAAAGCTCAAGAGATCGGGAAAGAGAAAAGAAAAACTGATTCAGAAGCTAGAGAAGTGCAAAAGAGATCATTGAGCAAGCCATTTCAATCTGTATCAAATAAGTTTTGAGATGATTATAGTCGTTCAAAGGCTAATGTGGGACATTCGAGTAGAGATCGTGCAATATCACATTCAAGCTTCAGAGCTCCAGCTACTTCTACTGCAAGTGTTGGAAATGTTAGATCTGATCGCCTTAAGTGCAAACACTGTGGTAAAAGACATCTCAAAACTTGCAGATTGTATGTTCGGGCTTGTTTCAAACGTGGATCATTAGACCAGTTCATCCGTGATTGCCCCGAATCTGTCGACCAAGAAATTGTACAAAATTTGAGACCTAGTAACACTTCAGCTCCAGGTAGACCTTCCAAAAATATAGGAAATGTAAGTGGTAGTTAAAGAGGGACTAAAGACACTGCTGTTTGATCTGAGGCTAGAGCACCTGCCAGAGCTTACGCCATTCGAGCACATGAAAAAACTTCGTCTCCTGATGTGATAACTGGTACTTTTACACTTTACGATACTTCTGTGATTGCTTTGATAGATCCTGGATCAACACATTGATATATATACAAGAATTTAGTATCTAGTAAGACTTTGCCTGTAAAGTCTACTGATTTCGTGATTAGAGTATCGAACCCTCTAGGCAGATGTGTTTTGGTTGATAAAGTCTACAAGAATTATTCATTAATGTTTTGAGACATTTGTTCTCCAACTGACATGATGTTATTACACTTTGATGAGTTTGATATAATTCTGGGTATGGATTGGTTAACTTTGCATGATGCTGTTGTGAATTGCGAACGGAAATTTATTGATTTGAGATACAAGAATGATGAAATAGTTCAAATTGAATCCAGGGATTTAAATGGGTTACCGACTCTGATTTCGTCAATGAAAGCTTTGAGTATTGTGAGAGAAGGGGGTGAAGCTTACTTTGCTTATGTGATTGATTCAAAAGTAACAGAAAAGAAAGTTGAATCAGTGTCTGTTGTTTGTGAATTCCCCAATGTGTTTCCTGAAGAACTTTCGAGATTACATCCGATACGAGAAGCTAAATTTGGATAGCTTCGTATAGAATGGCTCTGACCAGACTAAAAGAATTAAAGTTTCAGTTACAAGAATTGACTGATAGAGGGTTTACTAGACCGAGTTTTTCACCTTGGGGTGCTCCTGTTCTGTTTGTGAAAAAGAAAGATGGCACGATGAGAATGTGCATTGATTATTGTCAGTTGAACAAAGTGACTATCAAGAACAAGTATCCTCTTCCTTGAATTGATGATTTGTTTAATTAGTTGAAGGGAGCTACCATGTTTTCAATGATAGATCTGAGATCAGGCTATTATCAGTTGCGAGTAAAAGATTTTGACATTCCAAAAATTGTATTTAGAACAAGGTATGGCCACTATGAGTTCTTAGTTATGCCTTTCGGATTAACTAATGCACTTGCTATCTTTATGGATTTGATGAACAAAATTTTTAGATCGTATTTAGATTGATTTATTGTCGTATTTATTGATGACATATTGATTTATTCACGTGATGAATCTGAGCATGCCGAGCATATGAGAATAGTACTATAGACTTTGCAAGATAAGCAACTATATGCAAAGTCTAGCAAATTTGAATTCTAGTTATGAGAAGTCAGTGTTCTGGGCCATATTGTATCAGCATCAGGTATCCGAGTTGATCCGAGTGAAATTTTAGCTATTGTGGATTGGAAACCTCTAAGAAATGTATCTGAAGTTCGTAGTTTTTTCGGACTTGCTGGTTATTATAGACAGTTCGTAAAAGGCTTTTCTATGATTGTAACTCCATTAACGAAACTACTTCAGAAAGATGTGAAGTTTGAATGGTCCGAAAAGTGTCAGAAAAGCTTTGGTCAATTGAAAGCTCTATTGACTGAAGCTCCAGTGTTAGTACAACCCGAATCGAGTAAAGAATTTGTGATCTATAGTGATACTTCGTTGAATGGTCCTGGATGTGTCTTGATGCAGGAAGGCAAAGTCATTGCTTATGCTTCGAGATAGTTAAAGCCGTACGAAAAGAACTATCTGACGTACGATTTAGAATTAGCTGCGATTGTGTTTGCTTTGGAAATTTGGCACCACTATTTGTTTGGTGAGATATGTCAAGTATATTCTGATCATAAGAGTTTGAAATGTCTGATGACTCAGAAAGATCTAAATCTGCGACAAAGAAGGTGGTTAGAATTGCTAAAAGATTATGAGCTTGTGATTGATTATCATCCGAGAAAAGCAAATGTTGTTGCTGATGCTTTGAGTCAAAAATCACTGTTTGATCTGTGTGTGATGATTGGTCATTTGGTTGTGTCCAATTATGGTTCGATTTTAGCAGAATTAAAAGCAAGACCGTTATTTATTCAACAGATTATTGATTCTCAGAAGGTTGATAAAGAGATTTTAGCAAAACGAGCTCAAAGTGATTTAGATTCTGATTCAAAATTCAGAGTTGATAAAGATAATTGTCTGAGATTTCGAGATTGAATTTGTGTTCTGAGAAATCCAGAATTGATTCAGATGATTTTGAATGAAGCTCACAATAGTCGTTTATCTGTTCATCCAGGTAGTACAAAAATGTATAATGATTTGAGACAGCTTTATTGGTGGCCTGGTATGAAGCGTGATATCTCTGAATTTGTTGCAAAATGCTTAATCTGTCAGCAAATTAAAGCTGAACATCAAGTGCCCTATGATTTGCTCCAGCCGATTATCATTTTGGAATGGAAATGGGATAGATTGACAATGGACTTTGTTTCAGGTTTGCCCCTATCTCCGAGAAAGAAAGATTGCAATCTGGGTTGTAGTTGATCAATTGACAAAATCTGCCTATTTTATCCCGGTACGATCTGATTACTCACTTGATAAGTTAGCTGAGTTATACATTTCTGATATTGTGAGATTGCATGGAGTGTCATTATCTATTATGTCAGACAGAGATTCGAGATTCACATCGCGATTTTGGAAGAAATTACAAGATGCTTTGGGTACGAAATTTCACTTCAGTACTGCTTTTCACCCGCAAACGGATGGTCAATTCGAACAGATTATTCAAATTCTTGAGGATATATTAAGATGTTGCATTCTTGAGTTTGAAGGTGCGTGGGAACAGTATTTTCCTTGATTGAATTTGCTTATAATAACAGTTTTCAATCGAGCATTAAAATGGCACCATACGAAGCCTTATATGGTCGCAAATGCCGTACACATTTGTATTGGACTGAGCTTAGTGAGAATAAGATTCACGGGGTTGATTTGATAAAAGAAACTGAACAGAATGTAGAAGTGATCTGAGATAATCTAAAAGCAGCTTTCGATCGACAGAAATCTTACGCAAATTTGAAAAGAAAAGACATTGAATTCAAGATTGGTGATAAAGTATTGTTGAAAGTATCTTCGTGGAAGAAAGTACTCTGATTTGGCAGAAAAGGCAAATTGAGTCTGAGGTTCATCGGGCTGTATGAGATTATCGAGCGTATTGGACCGGTTGCATTAGATTGTTGTTGCCACCTGAGCTAAAAAAGATTCATAATGTATTCCATGTATCGATGCTTTGACGGTATTGATCTGATCATTCGCATGTGATTTCTCCGTCTGAGATTGAAATTCAATCCAATATGACATATGAAGAGGAACTGATCCGTATCTTGGCTCGTGAGGTTAAATAACTGCGAAATAAGAAAATTTTGTTAGCAAAAGTGATGTGGCATCATCGCAATGTTGAAGAGGCTACGTGGGAGCCCAAAAATGCTATGAGACAATAATATCTGAATCTGTTTAACAGTAAGATTTTCGGGGACGAAAATCCCTAAGAGGGAGAATTGTAACAGTCCGGTTTAGACCCTAGTCAGAATAGTGGTTTTGGGTCCACAAGTCTGAGTTAGAAAAATATTTAAATATTAATTTTTATGCTTAAAATATGTCAATTTACATGTTTGAAAGTTTTTTGTGAAAATTAAATTGTTTGTGTGCTTGATTTGATAAAAGGACTTAATCGCGTAAAATGTAAAATTTGCTTGCCATATGTTGAATGTGTCTATTTGTTATGTCTTTGTAAATGAGAGGTCCTTATGTTGAGAATAGACCATTTGAATAATGGATGGACATAAATGCCTATGGTTAATGAAATTTTATATGTTATTAATGAAGGGTAAAATGGTAAATGATGAATTAATATGTGTTAAATAAAAGAAAAACATGAATTAGTGTTATATTCATCTCATATTGCCAAAAATCAAAGGAAAATAAGAAAGAAAAACATAGCTAGGGTTCGGCACTTGTGATTGTTGATTAAGATCAAGAATTAAAGAAAACGAAATTACATTGGGGAAAGTCGAAAGCCGTCGAGTAGCTGATTCTGTCTATCCGAATCCGTATGTGGTAAGTCTATATACAAATAAATATGTTTTGAACTGTATTATTAATGTTTATATGCTCTTGAATAATGATAAATGATTATATAAGTTGAGCATGAGATATCTGAGAAAGTATCGACAAAGTATCAACGTCTGAAAAGCCCCGTATGAACCATAGGAATAGTTAGGATACATATGTCATGACATAGGATCCGATATGTGTTCTCGTGTAAGACCACGTCTGGGACATTAGCATCGTATTTGATTTCGTGTAAGACCTTGTCTGCGATAGTGGCATCGATATTTGATTACATGTAAGACCACATCTGGGACGTTGGCATTGTACGAGCTTTCTGAGCTATCTATATATTCTTATGATTTAGAAATGGTTCAATGGGCATTCCGAGAAACGAATGATTATATGTGATGTGTATCCGATTCAGGTACGTTTGAAATGTATACTATGTTTGAGAATAAAGGTAAGTATATTTACAAGTGATGATATATGTTATAAGTATGAAAAAGTATATTATATGTGTAAATGAATTGGGAATATGTTAAATGTATATGAAATATGTGGTTTTGAGATATTATTTGGCCATGGAGTATATGTAGTTTTATGATGCTTTAATGTTTTGAATGTTAAGTTTATTTGTATCTGGCTTACAAAGCTTTTGAAAGCTTACTTTGTGTGTTGTTTTATAGATATCGTAGCTATCGGGAGCTTGGGGATTGTCAAGGATTGTCATCACACTATCGAACTTTATTTTGGTATCTTTTGACATTGTGAATATAAAAGTATGGCATGTATAGGCTGGAAGTATTTGGATATGTTTTGTAATGTATAGTTTGTGTTTAAACTTATGGTTTGATTTTGATATATGATATGTGATGCAAATGTGCCATTATGATGTGCATTTGGTTGACCAAATAAAATGGTCAATTTTGGTAAGTTTTGGTATGTGTATATTTGAGAAATTGGTAAGTTTATAGTATGTGATTGAAGGAAGTAAAATGAGGTTATGAAACAAATGTTTAGATATGATTTTGTCTTATGTTTTGTTATAATTAGGTATGACTATTAAGCATGAAATTGGTTGATAATGTTATGACATGATTGGTGTATGTATTATTTGTAAAATGGATGAACATTTGGTATGCAATTGATGCTTATCTGTTGCTTGTAGGGAGGACCCTTAAAGGGTGGCAAATTGGCCTGTAAATGGTCTATTTTTGCCCACACGGGCAGAGACACGAGCGTGTGTCTCAGCCCTGTTGCTTGAGGGCCATTTCAAAATGAGCCTGAGCAGACCACATGATCGCACACATGGGCATGTGCTAGGCCGTGTGGCCAAGTCAGTTTTGATCATGGGCTAGACACTTGGGCGTGTGACTAGCCGTGTGACCCAAGTTAGTAGCCTCCCTAATTTTCACACGGCCTGGCACACGGGCGTGTCTTGTGGCCATGTGGACAAGTCAGTATGTATGCCCTGTTTTGACACGGCCTAGACACACGGGCGTGTCTAAATTCGTGTGACACACAAGGCCTGATCACACGGGCTTGTGACCTGTACTACTTTGAAAAATGTTTACGTTTTGAAAAATTTTGTATGAGATCGGTTTAGTCCCAACCCCTTTTTAAAGCATGTTTAACGTCTCATTGACCTATATAAGGGACTCTATAATTATGTATGATTATGTGTGAATGATGTTTGTGAATTATTTGTGAAATGTTTCGATTTGTCCGGTAACGCCTTTAACCCTAGTCCGGCAACAGATACGGGTTAGGGGTGTTATAGTTAGTCCTAGAATCCACTAAATTGTAGCTCTGATACCGACTAAATGTAACACCACTAACTCGTATCCATCGCTAGAATAGGGTTAAAAGGCATTACCGGTCATACCGGAACATTTCGCATTCATTTCACAATCATTATAGTATTTGTAACATCCCGAATTAGGACCTAGTCAGAACAGTGGTTTTGAGACCATGAATCTGATGCAAGAAAATTCATTTTTATTATATTTTTATGGTTTACAATTCTATGGAATTGTTTTGTGAAAATTTCGTTCAGAAATTTTGACGTTTAGGTACTCAATTTAGTCAAAAGGACTAGATCGTAAAAAGTGCAAAAGTTGAGTTCTACATGCTAGAGGTGTCCAATTGTTATGAAATTTTAAATTTGAGGTCCTTAAATGGTAATTAGACCATTGGTTACTTTTTTGGACAAAAATGGACATGAAATTGGTGAAATAGAATATTTTTAAGTTAGGGGCATTTTGGTCATTTAGTAATTAAAATCAATTAAAAGCCAATTTTTGTCCATCTTTAACCCCATGGCTGAAACTTGCATGGAGAAGACATAGCTAGGGTTTTTCAAGCTTCCAAGCTCAATTGTAAATCCGTTCTAGCCCCGTTTTTAATGATTTTTACGTTTTTAAAATCCTCGTAACAAGATCTACCTATTTCTACCATTTATTTGAATTATGATGAAGGTCTAGGGTTTGACCCATGTTATAAATTTGTGCATTTTGATGTTTAATGGTAGATTATGCATGTTTTTGGTTGGAGAAATGACTTTTACTAAGTAGTTTTCGGTGAAAACACTAAAAAGGACTAAATTGTAAAAGTTATAAAATTTGTCATAAAAGTGCGATTTAGTTGAAATTGTGGGCTGCTATACTTATAAAAATGATTTGGCTAGGCTTAAAGTGCAAAAAAATATGAATAAAAATCATTTTACGAGCCTAGGGGAAAAAGTGTAAATATGATAAAGTTTAGGGGTAAAAATGTAAATCTGTAAAAGTATGATTTTTGGGTCAATTTGAATAATGTGAATAATAAATGAGCTATATTTGAAATGTTGCATTAAGAAAACTGAGATTCGGGCCTAAATCAGGAAAGGTCGAGATTATGGACTAAATTAGAATGTGACTAAATAAGCATGATATTCATGTTATTGTTGTTACACTTGAAATCTATTTTGATATGGTTGTATTGATTTATATGTTAATGATATTATGTATGGGAACGTGATGTACCCATGAAGTAATTGATAGCTCAAATATCGATAACATGTGATGGGATGAGTGAATATAATGGAAATTTGATGGAACATTTTATTACTTTGAAACGAGTAAGTTTGTATGTAAATAATATATCGTTTTTACTTATTTTATAATATTTTGTTATTATATGAGATGTGGTTGTATATTGAAGGATCACTTGATGTAAATTATGAATTGACGTTGATGGATGAATTGGTAAAATGTTGAAAAGTGAGGAATTTCCCAGTTGGACCTTCAAAATAGAAAAGATACGAATGATCCATTGTGAGAACACATGTGTAGTACTATGTGTAGTCTACTATGTGTTTAAGATGGTTTTAGGTCACGTGTGTAGTACTAGTGCAGGCTACTACGTGTACCAGAGGATTAGGTCACATGTGTAGTACTAAGTGCAAGCTACTATGCGTACCCAATAGCTTCGATCACATGTGTAGTACTAAGCGCAGGCCACTATGTGTAAGAAACAATTTTGGTCACAGATGTAGTACTAAGTGCAGGTGGAAGCACGGAAATTTACGCATTTTTACATGCCCTTTTCAACTTAAAATCACACCGTTTCGATTAAATTTGTGTCGAAAAATAATTAATTTTTATAAAATAATTAAATTGTACTTAAGATATGAACATGATGAATTTTAGTTAATTTATTAATTAATTTTGATTAATTTTGGTTATTTTCGACAAAATTGCGCAAAGGGCGAAAAGTGGCTCGGCAGATACTGCTTGAAGCACAAAATCGAGAAGCAATTTAAAGTATCTAGGTGAATTAATTTCCAGCCTAAGACGGTCCAATTATGTGTATTAATTCATAATATAATTAATTTTAATTTATATCGAATTTAATTTGGGCTAAAAAGTTATTGTTAATTAATTATGGAAAAAGTGGTCCAGTTGAACCGAAACGATTGAAGTGAATCGGCCAAAGATTGGGCAGCCCAAAACTGGCCATATGTTGACCCAAATCAGCTTATTATTTGATTAATTAAACTTGCAAAGAAACCCTTGAAATCTTGTCAAAGTTGCATTCAAACCCCTCCACAATTGGTGGATTTTTGGATTTGCCCCAAGCCATTTTTAGCAAAGTTGAAAGCATCAAATTTGCGACATCGGTGGCCGGCCAAGGGGTGGCTCTTCGGCTTCTATTTTTAGCAAATTTGAGCTGCTACACTCAGCTATAAAAGCCCCCATTGGCCGATCATTCAAAGCATCTCATTTATCCCTCATTCATTTCACAACACTTCTTTCCTCTCTCATTTTTCCATTTCAATCCCCTTGCTCTTGTGCCTATTTCTTCCCTTGAAAAAGGGGTGTTTTTCAACAATTTTGGGGCAGCAATTGAGTGTTCATCGAAGCCTTGACCGACGACGAAAACTAGAAGGAAGAATGGAGCAACCTAGTTAAGCCTCGAAAAACCACCGGATTTGATTCTTGTTCCCTATCTCTTTTATTTTTGTTGTTATTATGATGAACATATTTATGAGTATTCATGTTGTTGGAATGGTTAATTTAATCAGCTTAGCTTGAATTTAATTCGTGTTGGGTTGATTACATTTCGTCTTCTGAAATTGTTAAAATTGTGTTTATGTTGTTATAGGCCTCGGTAAAATGCTTGATTAAGTAAAATCATGCCTAAGTTATTCTTGCATTACGACTGTAAGGTAACTAATGAATTAATTATTAAAACAGATTGAAATTGTAATTAATTGACACAGTACTTAATCAGTGCATGTTTATTCTTCTAAGGTAGCTGAAGGTTAAATTAGCAATGTATCTAGCGATATTATTGCCTTGCATAACTTGCAAGATTATTTTGATTAAACTATTTCAAGGTAGGGATACCTTGTTACCTCACATATTCTTTTATATGCTTATTAGATTTACTTAATCGTTTTAATTGACATAGGGATATGCAAGAGATTGGTTCAGTTTAATGAGTATGTATGTGCAATAACATGTTTGCTTGCTAGAATCTGTTTAGTCAGTTGAATTGACATAGGGATATGTCAAGAGATGAATGGATTTTTGTATGTTAGTATGTTCATAAGTTAGCAAATTACCGGGTTGCCGTGATTTTATTCGTAACAATATAGACATAAGTTTAATAATTCTAAGATAAGAAGTGTAATTAATCCAACACAATTATACCATCTTGATTAAATCTTATTTTGAAATCATGCATTAGAACTTTTTACTTCATTTTTATTTATTTTAATTAGTTATTTTCTTAAGTTTTTAATCACCCTCTTTAAAAAAAACATTTTCCTTCACCAAAGTGTTTTAAATAGCATTCATAAATAATTCTTTTCACAGTCCCTGTGGGTACGATAACTTGACATTTACTTGTCACTTTATTACTTGTTCTAATTGTGTACACTTGCACATTTCCGTCGTTCCAAGTTTTTGGCGCCGTTGCCGTGAACTGTTTTAAAAAGTCATTATTTTTTAAGTTTTTAGTTTTACATTTTTGTTTATTTTTTCTATTTAATTTCTAACTTAATTAATTTTTCTGTGATTTTTCCAGGAGTTTATGAGTATTGACCAAATTATTGACCTACTCCCTGTAGACCCTGAGATGGAATGAACTTTTTGAGAGTGAAGAAGACAAGCGAATCAGAGAAGGACCGAAGAAATGAACTTTGAAAATCCGAATCAAGGAAATGGAGCAAACCCTGCTCAAAATCCTATCCTTATTGCTGATGATAGGGATAGAGCTTTACGATAGTATGTCGTGCCAGTATTTAATGATCTTAATCTGGGTATTAGGAGACCCGAAATTGAGGCACAACAATTCGAGCTGAAGCCAGTCATGTTCCAGATGCTTCAGACAGTGGGCCAATTTAGTGGAATGCCTACCGAATATCCTCATCTACATTTAAGACTATTTATGGAGGTGAGTGATTCTTTCAAATTAGCTAGAGTACTAGAAGATGCATTATAATTGAAGCTGTTCCCAAATTCACTAAGGGACAGAGCTTGAGCCTAGTTGAACTCATTGCCACCAAACTCAGTTTCTACACGCCAAGAGTTAGCAGAAAGATTCCTTATGAAGTATTTCCCACCTAGCAAGAATGCTAAGTTGAGGAACGAGATCACTGCCTTCCAGCAATTGGATGATGAGTCCTTGTATGAGGTATGGGAAAGGTACAAAAAATTATTACGAAAGTGCCCTCATCATGGAATCCCATATTGCATCAAACTTGAGACATTTTATAATGGTCTCAATGCTCACACGAAGATGGTAGTGGATGTAACATTCCGGTTTAGACCCTAGTCGAAATAGTGGTTTTGGGAACACTTATCCGAGTCAAAAAAATATTTAAATATTATTTTTTGTACTTATAATGTGCGAATTAGTATGTGTGAAAGTTTCGTTTGAAAATTTGATCGTTTGTGTGCTTAATTTAATAAAAGGACCTAATCGCGTAAAATGTAAAAGTTGCTTGCTATTTGTTAAAGTGTCGAATTGACATGGATTTTTAAGTATTAAGTCCTCATGATGCAATTTGACCATTGAATTTATGAATGGACATATTTGGTCATGAGTTAGTGGATTTTAAATGAAAATAAAAAGGTTACTTAAGCAATTTGTTAAATTAATGTTAGATAATTAAACAAAATATGAATTTTGCTTCATTTTACTCATCTTTGCCAAAAAAAAACACCAAAGAAAAGAGAAAGAAAAAGCTTCCTAAGGTTCGGCAAGAAAAAACTTCCTAGGGTTCGGCCATTGATTTCTTTGATTAAGGTATGAGTTTTGTTTCGTTTTTGATAATTTCTACATTTTTGTAATCGTTCCTTTGTGTTTTACTAAGCCTATGCCTCAATTTCTGATTTTTTTAATGATTTTGAAATGTGCCATGGATGAATTCATGAGCTTTGTGATGTTATATGTTGAAATATGAAAGCTTGATGTTGGGTTTAAATGTTTTATTTTTGGATTTTTGGTGATTTTGAGTAAAATGGGCTAAATTGTGAAATTTTAATTTGAGGGACTAAAATGCAAAATAAATGAAGTGTGTGGACTAGTATTAGTACTAGGAGAATTCGGCTAGGCATGAGTATATGCAAATTATGTGTATTTTGTGATTTGGTGAAATAGAGACAAAATTGTCAAAATGTGAAAAATGTGAGGGCTAATTTGCAAAGTGCCCTAAATATGTATTTGTGGATTGATTTGAATGATTTGGTGAATAAAATAGTTAAATTTGAATTTATATAGATCAAGAATTAAAATAAACGGAGTTAGATCGGGGAAAGTCGAAAGTTGTTGAGTAGCTGATTCTGTCTATCCGAATCCGTACGAGGTAAGTTAGTATGTTATAAGAGCATTATTTCTTTATATATATATTTCTTAAGAACGATTAATTTGTATATTTGTGGTTACTGGATTGATGGTTAGTATATCGATTGTGAAAATGGTACTTAGTGTGTGAGTTACTGAGGATGGAACTTAGTGTGCGAAAATCCAGAAATAGCTCTTAGTGAGCGAATTATTGAGGATGGCACTTAGTGTACGATGCATCCATGAAGGCACTGAGTGTGCGAAACTTCACGAGGAATACTTTAGTTGAAAGGCATTGTTTGTGCAACAACAAACTTCAGGTATGTACAAGTTGAGAGAAGTAAGTGGGTGAAAGGTTTGTTAGAAATCCTGGAAGATGTGTATGTTATTATAAATTGTTAATGTTTATGTATATAGATGAATTATTATCATACTAGCTCACTAAGCTTCGAAAGCAATGTTTATGTATATAGATGAATTATTATCATACTAGCTCACTAAGCTTTGAAAGCTTACTCCGTGTGTTTATTATCTGTTTTATAGATATCGAAGCTACCAGAAGCTCGGGGATTGTCGAGGATCGTCACCACACTATCGAATCATATTTTGGTACCTTTTGAAAGTGAAAATATTGAAGTATGGCATGTATAGGCTAGAAATACTTTGGTTATGTTTTAAAATGTGTATACATCTAGCCATGAGATTTGGCTTGATTATGGATATGTAAATGAATGAGTTTGTGGTATGATTTTAGTTTAGATTGGTTATGAATTGGTTGATGAATTGAGACTGGAATTGTTGTTAATATTATGGCATGATTGGTGTATGGTTCGATTTAGAAATTGGCTGAAATTATTGTGCAAATTTGCGTGATTTGGTGCTTGTATGTTTGATCCAATTTGGGGTGGAAAATTGGCTATTCAAATGGTCTATTTTGTCCACACGGGCAGAGCAACGGGCGTGTGTGACACACGGTCATGTTGCATAGCCTTGTGTTCCCTGGGGTGCCCTACAATTGTAATTCAAGCTCGAGCACGGCCAAGGCACATGGGCATGTCGCTAGCCGTGTGGCCCAAGTCAGCTTCGACCACGGCCAAAAAACACGGGCTTGTCTAATGTCGTGTAAAGCACAAGGCTTGTTCACACGGGCATGTTATCTGTACTTGTTTGAAAAATGTTTAAGTTTTGGAAAATTCTGTATGTGTTCGGTTTAGTCCCGACCCCTTTCTAAAGTATGTTTAAGGTCTCGATGACCTATATAAGGGACTCTATATTGATGTTAATCTCTAATGCATTGTTGAGTATGAAATGAAAGTTAAATGTTCCGATTCGTCTGGTAATGCCTTTAACCCTAGTTCGGCGACGGAGACCGGTTAGGAGTGTTACATTTTGTTGGTATCAGAGCTATGGTTTAGTCAGTTCTAGGACTACCATAGTATTTTTGAGTCTAGCTATACATGCCATATTTATGAACTACGATAGTGTGATGAATCCTGACATTGAAATCTGCTTTTATATAGCCAATGGATCCCAAACGAGCTGTACCGGATGATGTTGAAACTAATGCGCCTGCTCTTGCGCGAGGGATAACGCCTTCTGATTCTAGACCGGCTACGAGTAGCCGTGATAGTGAGGCTAGGCAGGCCTTCTATCAGATGATGAATGATTGGTTAGTCAATATAATAGAACCAATCCAGTTGTTCAATAACCTCCACCCTCGGTTAATCCTCTACAAGCTCCTGCTATGCCATCAATGAATCTGATTCAGTTTAATAGGCCACCAGTCGATAAGATTAGAAAGTATGGGGCTGAAGAGTTCCGAGCTACAAGAAATGATGATGCTAAAAGAGTCGATTTCTGGTTAGAAAATACATTATGAGCATTTGATGAATACAATACGAGCATTTGATGAATTGTCTTTGAAACTCGAGGAATGTATAAAATGTGCCGTTTCACTTTTGAGAGATACGACGTACCACTGGTGGAAGACTTTGATATCGGTAGTTTCGAGTGAGAGAGTTACCTGGGGTTTCTTCCAAGCTGAATTCTGGAAGAAATACATCAGTCCGAGGTTCATTGACCAAAAACGTAAAGAGTTTCTAGAGGTTAAATAAGGTCGTATGTCTGTTACAAAATACTAGCGGGAATTTGTAAGATTGAGTCAGTATGCTCGTGAATTTGTATCTACTGAGGCAATAATGTCCAAAAGATTTGAGGATGGTTTGAACGAGGATATCCGTTTGTTAGTCGGGATTTTGGAGATCAAAGCATTCGTTGTGCTTGTTGAACGAGCATGTAAAGCTGAAGATCTTGCAAAAGAGAAAAGAAAAGTCAATTCAGAAGCTAAAGAAGTGAGAAAAAGATCATCGAGCAAGTCATTTCAAATTGCATTAAAGAAATTTAGAGATGATAATAGCTGTTCAAAGGTTAATGTGGGATATTCGAATAGAGATCGTTCTAGATCACATTCGAGCTTCAAAGCTCCAGTTATGTCTATTGCTAGTGTTGGTACTGCAAAGAATGAAAAGCCTGAGTGTAACCAATGTGGAAGACGACATTTTGGAGAGTGTTGGGGAAAAATTAATAGTCAAGCTTGTTATAGTTGTGGTTCTCGAGATCATTTTATAAAAGATTGCCCAGAGTTAGCTGAAAAAGATAATGTTCAGAATTCAAGGCCAAGTGACAATGCATCTCACGGTAGACCTCCCAAGAATACGGGAAATGGAAGTGACAGTTAGAGAGGAACAAAAGATACAGCTGTTAGATCTGAGGCTCGTGCATCTGCCCGAGCCTGTGCTATCCAAGCTCGTGAGGAAGCTTCATCGGCATATGTGATTACGGGTACATTCACTCTTTATGATACTTCTGCGATTGCTTTGATAGATCCTAGATCAACACATTCGTATATATGTAAGAATTTAGTGAACAGTAAGACTTTGCCTATAGATTCTATTGAATTTGTAGTTAGAGTTTTGAACCCTCTAGGCGGATGTGTTTTTGTTGATAAAGTTTGCAAGAATTGCCCGTTAATGTTTCGAGACATTTATTTTCTAGCTGATCTGATGCTCTTGCCTTTTGATAAATTTGATATAATTCAGGGTATGGATTGGTTAACCTTGCACGATGCTATTGTGAATTGCAAACGAAAAACTATTGATTTGAGATACAAAAATGATGAAATAGTCAGAATTGAATCTAGTGATTTGAATGGATTTCCTGCTTTGATATCTTCGATGAAAGCTTTGAGTATTGTGAGAAAGGGTTGGGAAGCCTACTTTGCTTATGTGATCGATTCAAAAGTCTCAAAAAAGAAAGTTGAATCAGTACCTGTTGTATGTGAATTCCCTAATGTGTTTCCTAAAGAACTTCCTGGATTACCTCTAATAAGAGAAGTTAAATTTGGCATTGAGTTGTTATCGAGAACTACTCCAATTTCGATAGCTCCATATAGAATGGCTTCGACTTAATTGAAAGAATTAAAGTCTCAGTTGCAAGAGTTGACCGATAGAGGGTTTGCTAGATCGAGTTTCTCACCTTGGGGTGCACCTATGCTGATTATCAAAAAGAAAGACGGTACGATGAGAATGTGTATAGATTATCGTCAGTTGAACAAAGTGACTATCAAGAATAAGTACCCTCTACCCTGAATTGATGATTTGTTTGATCAGTTGAAAGGTGTTGCTGTGTTTTCAAAGATAGATTTGAGATCTGGCTATTATCAATTGCGGGTGAAAGACTCAGACATTCGAAAAACTACTTTTCGAATGAGGTACGACCATTATGAATTCTTAGTTATGCTTTTCAGATTGACTAACGCACCTGCTATCTTTATAGAGTTGATGAATAGAATTTTCAGACCATATTTAGATCAATTTGTTATCATATTCATTGATGACATATTGATTTATTCATGTGATGAGACTGAACATGCTGAGCATCTGAGATTAGTGTTACAGATTCTGCGGAAAAAATAGTTGTATGCGAAATTCAGTAAATGTGAGTTCTGGTTACGGGAAGTTGGTTTTCTTGGCCATATTGTATCAGCATCTGGTATCCAAGTTGATCAGAGCAAAATTGTAGCTATTTTAGATTGGAAGCCTATGAGGAATGTCTCTAAAGTCTGCAGTTTTCTGGGACTTCCCGGTTATTATAGGAGGTTCGTAAATGGTTTTTCTATGATTGCAACTCTGTTAACGAAACTGCTTCAGAAAGATGTGAGGTTTGAATGGTCTGAAAAGTGTCAGAACAGCTTTGATCAGTTGAAAACTTTATCGACTAAAGCTCTAGTATTTGTGGAACCCGAATTGGGTAAACAATTTGTAATCTATAGTGATGCTTCGCTGATCGATCTAGGATGTGTTTTGATGCAAGAAGGAAAAGTCATTGTTTATGCTTCGAGACAACTAAAGTCGCATGAAAAGAATTATCCGACGCACGACCTTGAGTTAGCTACGATTGTATTTGCTTTGAAAATCTGGTGTCACTATCTGTTTGGTGAGAAATGTCACGTGTATTTTAATCATAAAAGTTTGAAATATCTGATGACACAGAAGGATTTGAATTTGCTATAGAGAAGATGGTTAGAATTGATAAAAGACTATGACCTTGTGATTGATTACCATCCGGGTAAAGCAAATGTTGTTGCTGATGCTTTGAGTCGAAAATCATTGTTTACTCTGCGTACGACGAATGCTCATTTGGTTCTGTCCGATGATGGTTTAGTTTTAGTTGAATTAAAAACAAGACCTTTATTTTTATAGCAGATTATCGAAGCTCAGAAGATTGATAATGAAATTTTAGCTAAACGAGCTCAGTGTGATTTAGAGTCTGATTCAGAGTTCAGAATTGATAAAGATGATTCTTTGAGATTCTGAGATCGAATTTGTGTTCCGAGAAATTCAGAGTTAATTTAGATGATTTTGAATGAAGCTCATAATAGTTGGTTATCTGTGCATCCAGGTAGTACAAAAATGTACAATGATCTGAAACAGCATTACTGGTGGTCTGGAATGAAAAGAGACATCTCTGACTTTGTTTCTAAATGTTTGATTTGTCAGCAAGTAAAAGATGAACATCAAGTGCCCTCTGGTTTGTTACAACTGATTATGGTTCCAGAGTGGAAATGGGATCGAGTGAAAATGGACTTTGTTTCAGGTTTGCCCCTGTCTCCGAGAAAGAAAGATGCTATCTGGATTGTAGTTGATCGATTGACGAAATCAACTCATTTTATTCCAGTTCAATCTGATTACTCGCTTGATAAGTTAGCTGAGTTATACATCTCCGATATTGTTAGACTACATGGTGTGCCATTATTTATAGTATCAGACAGAGATTCGAGATTCACATCACGATTCTGGAAGAAAGTGCAAGATACTTTGGGTACGAAATTGCATTTCAGTGCTACTTTTCACCTGCAAACGGACGGTCAATCTGAGCGGATTATTTAGATACTTGAGGATACGTTGAGATGTTGCATTCTTGAGTTTGAAGGTACATGAGAACAGTATTTAGCTTTGATTGAATTTGCGTATAATAATAGTTTTCAATCTAGCACTAAAATGGCACCGTACAGAGCTTTATATGGTTGTAAATGACATACACCCTTGTTTTGGATTGAACTTAGTGAAAATGAGATACACGGGGTTGATTTGATAAAAGAGACAGAACAGAAAGTAAAAGTAAACCGAGATAGTTTGCAAATAGCTTTTGATCGTCAGAAATCATACGCAGATTTGAAATGAAAAGACATTGAATTTGAGATTGGCGACAAAGTATTTCTGAAAGTGTATCCGTGGAAGAAAGTGCTTCGATTCGGCCATAAAGGCAAGCTGAGTCCGAGGTTCATTAGACCGTATGAGATTACCGAGCATCTTGGGCAAGTAGCAATAGATTATTGTTGCCACCAGAGTTATAAAAGATTCATGATTTGCTTCATGTATCAATGCTTTGACGATACAGATCCGATCCTTCGCACATGATTCCTCCGTCTGAGATTGAAATTCAATCTGATATGACTTACGAAGAAAAGCTGATCCGTATTTTAACTCAAGAGGTTAAAGAGCTACGAAATAAGAAAGTTCCGTTAGTAAAAGTGATGTGGCATCGACACGGTATTGAAGTGGCCATGTAGGAGCCTGAAGCTACTATGAAACAACAATATCCAAATCTGTTCAACGGTAAGATTTTTGGGGACGAAAATCCCTAAGGGGGAGAATTGTAATAGTTCAATTCAGATCCTAGTCGAAATAGTGGTTTCGGGACCATATATCGGAGTCAAAAAATATTTAAATATTATTTTCCATACTTATGATATGTGAATAAGTATGTGTGAAAGTTTCATCTGAAAATTTGATTGTTTGTGTGCTTAATTTAATAAAAGGACCTAATCGCGTAAAATGTAAAAGTTTCTTGCTATTTGTTACAGTGCCAAATTGACATGGCTCTTTAAGTATTAAGTCCTTATGATGCAATTTGACCATTGAATTTATGAATTGACATATTTGGTCATGAGTTAGTGGATTTTAAATGAAAATAAAAATGTTACTTAAGCAATTTGTTAAATTAATGTTAGATAATTAAACAAAATATGAATTTTGCTTCATTTTACTCATCTTTGCCAAAAAAACACCAAAGAAAAGAGAAAGAAAAAGCTTCCTAGGGTTCAGCCATTGATTTATTTGATTAAGGTATGAGTTTTGTTCCGTTTTTTATAATTTCTACGTTTTTGTGATCGCTGCTTTGTGTTTTACTAAGCCCATGCCTCAATTTTTGATTTTTTTAATGATTTTGAAATGTGCCATAGATGAACTCATGAGCTTTGTGATGTTATACGTTGAAATTTGAAAGCTTGATGTTGGGTTTACATGTTTTGTGTTTGGAATTTTTGGTGATTTTGAGTAAAATAGGCTAAATTGTGAAATTTTAATTTCAGGGACTAAAATGTGAAATAAATGAAATGTGTGAACTATTATGAGTACTAGGAGAATTTGGCTAGGCATGAGTATATGCAAATTATGTGTATTTTGTGATTTGGTGAAATAGGGACAAAATTGTCAAACTGTAAAAAAATGTGAGGGCTAATTTGCAAAGTGCCCTAAATATGTATTTGTGGATTGATTTCAATGATTTGGTGAATAAAATAGTTGAATTTGAATTTATATAGATCAAGAATTAAACAAAACGGAATTAGATCGAGGAAAGTCGAAAGTTGTCGAGTAGCTGATTCTGTCTATCCGAATCCGTACGAGGTAAGTTAGTATGTTATAAGAGCATTATTTCTTTATATATATATATATATTGCTTAAGAACGATTAATTTGTATATCTGTGGTTACTGGATTGATGGTTAATATATCGATTGTGAAAATGGTACTTAGTGTGCGAGTTACTGAGGATGGCACTTAGTGTGCGAAATATCCAGAAATAGCTCTTAGTGAGCGAATTATCGAGGATGGCACTTAGTGAACAAGACATCCAGGATGACACTTAGTGTGCGATACATCTGTGAAGGCACTGAGTGTGCGAAACTTCGAGGAGAATACTTTAGTTGAAAGGCATTGTTTGTGCAACAACAAACTTCAGGTATGTACAAGTAGAGAGAAGTAACTGGGTGAAAGGTTTGTTAGAAATCCCGGAAGATGTGTATGTTATTATAAGCTGTTAGTGTTTATGTATATAGATGAATTATTATCATACTAGCTTACTAAGCTCTGAAAGCTTACTCCGTGTGTTTATTATCTGTTTTATAGATATCGAATCTTTCAGAAGCTTGAGGATTGTCAAGGATCGTCACCACACTGTCGAATCCTATTTTGGTACCTTCTGTGTAACGCCCCATACCCGAGACCGTTGCCGGAGTCAAACACGAGGTATTAACAGACTTAATTCATTGCTTAAACAGCTCAAACAATTTAATTTTAAAAATTTCAGACAAGCTGGCTAACTGCATCATAGTCGCTTAAAAATTTATATCTCGAGTTCTGAAACTCAAAATCCAATTCCGTAAAATTTCCCTAAAACTAGACTCATATATCTATTTACTAATTTTTTTCTAGAATTTTTGGTTAGGCAAATTAGTACAGTTTATTAGTTAAAGTCTCCCCTATTTCAGGGTTTGACTGCTCTGACCTCTGGGTATTACGAATTAGATATCTCTCTGTACAGAATTTTAATGTCTATTAAGTTTCTTTTTCTTAAAACTAGACTCAATAAGAAATCCGTACATATAAATTATGACTTCTAATTATTTTTATACAATTTATGGTGAATTTCTAAAGTCAGAACAGGGGATCCAGAAATCGCTCTGGCCCTGTTTCACAAAAATTTAAACATCTCATAAAATATAACTCATATACCTGTTTCGTTTCTTTCATATGAAAATAGACTCATAATCCTTCAATTCCATATTTTATTCATCATCTAATTATATATCTAATATTTTTAATGATTTTTCAAATTCATGTCACTACTGCTGTCTGAATCTATTCTGAATCTATTTTATGGTAAATTTTACCTATTTCATGGTTTCCATGGATTAACTAGCAATTTGACATATATAACACCAAATATGATCATAATTAGCCATTCCAATGACTAATCATTACCAAGCATTTTTATACTACTCAATAACCATATCATAAGACCATATATACAAAATGATTATAATGCTATACATGCCATACTCAAAATATACAAGCCATTATGCCAAAATGGTATACAGATAGTGTGAGCGTGCCTCTGATCGTTCCCGATTTCCGAGCTGGCTTGTCAACACTACAAGGAATGAAAAGGAGGGAGTAAGCATAAATGCTTAGTAAGTTCACATGCAAATAGCAAGTAACATAACTATATAAGCAAACATAAAACATCATTTGTATAATCATCACCAAGACATTCATATCATATTTTCATATATCATCTTACCATATTGTTGTTATATCGATTTTTCAACCCGAGGGTTAGGTACATACCTGTTCAAAGTATCCATTTCACAACACTTACCAATATGTCCCTTTCATCTTGAGTATTCCTCCATTTGAGTAGAACTTTACCCGTTGAACACATCGGAATATAATTCGGATACATGGAAAGTTTGCACATAAGTGCCACATATGTAGCCAAGCTACTATGTAACCCGCCCATAAGCGAACTCGGACTCAACTCAACGAGCTCGGGCGTTCGCATCCATAAGTGAACTCGGACTCAACTCAACGAGCTCGGATGCCTAGTTACATTTCACGAACTCGGACTCAACTCAACGAGTTCGGACATTCGCATCCATAAGTGAACTCGGACTCAACTCAACGAGCTCGGATGCCTAGTTACATTTCACGAACTCAGACTCAACTCAACGAGCTCGGATGCCTAGTTACATTTCACGAACTCGGACTCAACTCAACGAGTTCGGACATTCCCGTCCATAAGTGAACTCAGACTCAACTCAACGAGTTCGGATGCCCAAATATCCCAGTGACATGCCACTTGTATCCTAATCCATTCCTAAGGTTCAACGGGACCTTTTTCCCAATCATGTGTCTCAACCATCTTCTACGGAATACCGATCTGATATACTCGGTAGTATTTCACATTTTCCAAGTATATCACATAATTTGACATATTATCAAACAATTATCACGAGTATAATATTTCATAATAATTATCATATCATTTAAATAACATAAAAACATTTAAAATAATAATTATGTTACCAACATTTACATATGAACTTAGCTAGTATGCGAAAATGGCTACTTTTACCATTTCGTCCACAACTTGGTATTTTCCCCATTTTAGCCTGAATTTCAGTTTTCCTTGCTCTATCATTTAAAATATAGTCTAATTAGGACTCAGATTATTCAAATTGACCCAAAATCATATTTTGGAAAAATTACAATTTTGCCCCTAAACTTTTGCATATTTACACTTTTGCCCCAAAGCTCGTAAATTAAACTTCAGCCTATTTTCTTATGTTTTATGATATACTGATCATTTTTCCCTTCTATGGAAACATCAAATTCTCACTCTAACATGTACTTATGACTATTAGGTATATTTACCTATTAAGCCCTTTTGCTCGTTTTCACTTAAAACCGAGTAGCACAAGTTGTCTAACATAATTTAAAACCTCATATTCTATCATAAAACACCAAAATACACAAATTTCACCTATGATTATTTTTCCAAATATGAACCCTAGGTTAAATTATTGCTAGCATAAGCTAAATCGAGCTACCGGGACTCCAAAAACGTAAAGAACTTGAAAAACGGGGCTAGAATGGACTTACAATCGAGCTTGGAAGCTTGAAAAACCCTAGCCATGGTTTCTCCTTGCTATATTCGGCCATAGGGTTGAAGATGAGCAAAATTGGCTTTTAATTTTGTATTTTAATTTATTTTACCCTAAATGACCAAAATGCCCTTACTACTAAACTTTCCAAAAATTCCATCCATGTCCAATTTTTGTCCATAGACTTAGAAATTGGTAAAATTGCTATTTAAAACCTCCTAATTAATATTTCAAAACAATTTCATACTAGAAACTTCTAGAATGCAAGTTTTGCAAATTATTCGATTTAGTCCCTAATTTCAATTTAAGCACTTTATGCATAAAATTTCTTCACGAAAATTTCACACAATCATGCAATCATATCATAGACCTCAAAATAATCATAAAATAATTATTTCTATCTCAAATTTTGTGGTCACGAAACCACTATTCTGATTAGGCCCTAATTCGAGATATTACATTCTAAAAGTGTAAATATTGAAGTATGGCATGTATAGGCTAGAAATACTTTGGTTATGTTTTGAAATGTGTATACATCTAGCCATGAGATTTGGCTTGATTATGGATATGTAAATGAATTAGTTTTTCGTATGATTTTAGTTTAGATTGGTTATGAATCGGTTGATGAATTGAGATTGGAATTGTTGTTAATATTATGGCATGATTGGTGTACGGTTCTAGTTAGAAATTGGCGAAAATTGTTGTGCAAATTTGCTTGATTTGGTGCTTGTAGGTTTGACCCAATTTGGGGTGGCAAATTGGCTATTCAAATGGTCTATTTTGTCCACAAGGGTAGAGACACGGGAGTGTGTCTCAGCCGTGTGCGACACATGGTCATTTTACACGGCTAGTGTTCTCAGGGGTACCCTACAATTGTAAGTCAGGCTCGAGCATGGCCAAGGCACATGGGCGTGTGGCTAGCCATGTGGCCCAAGTCAATTTCGACCACGGCCAAGAAACACGAGTGTGTCTAATGCCGTGTAAAACACTCGACCTATTCACACGGGCGTGTTATCTTTACTTGTTTGATAAATATTTAAGTTTTGGAAAATTTTATATGTGCTCGGTTTAGTCTTGACCCCTTTCTAAAGTATGTTTAAGGTCTCAATGACCTATATAAGGGACTCTATATGGATGTTAATCTCTAATGCTTTGTTGAGTATGAAATGAAAGTTAAATGTTCCGATTCATCTGGTAATGCCTCTAACCCTAGTTCAGCGACGGATACGGGTTAGGGGTGCTACAGTGGACGCTTCTGCTAATGGTGCTCTCCTTTCTAAGTCTTATAAAAAGGCTTATGAAAACATTGAGAGGATTTCCAGCAACAATTACTAATGGCCAACCAATCGAGCAGAGTCAGGAAGACGAGTTGCTGAAATACATGAAGTAGACACTCTGACTTCACTCGCATCTCAAGTATCATCAATATTCTCAATGCTTAAAAATCTTACTACTAATGGGTCTAACTATTTTGCCGCACAACTACCAATTCAATTTTAAAATATAGCGTGTGTTTATTCTGGGGAAGGACATTTGTTCGAAGAATGTCCTTCAAACCCAGAATCCATGTACTACATAAGTAACCAGAACCAAAATCAAGGAAGGTAAGGACTGCAATCCAATTTCTATAACCCATAGTGGCGAAACCACCCGGATTTTTTCTGGAGTAACCAAGGAGCTGGAACTAGCAACACTTACAGCCAACCAAGATTGACACAACCACCTAGTGTTCCCCAACAAGTTCAGAAACCAACCCAAGCTGAACCATCCAATGGCTTATAAAATCTGTTGAAGCATACATGGCCAAGAATAATGCCTTAATCCAAAGCCAAGCAGCTACATTGAAAAACCTAGAAAACCAAATGGGCCAGCTTGCAACTGAACTCAAGAACTGACCACAAGGTGCTTTACCTAGTGATACTGAGAATCCGAGGAATCCCGAGAAGGGGCATTGCAAAGCATTGACATTGAGGAGTGGAAAGATAGTAGAGCCCAACACCATTGAAGCTGAAAAGGAGAAAGCTGGTGCTCAAGAATCAGAGGAAGTTTAACCCAGTGTTGAAATTCCAGTTTCACAAGAACCAGAATCTGCAAAATCCAACAAGGTAATTTCAGAACCAGCTAATTCTAATCAACTAACAACTCCGTCAAATGCAGGATTGCCACAGAAGACGAATCAACCAATTCCAGTAAAAAAACCACCACCACCCTACCCTCAAAGACTTGAAAAGTAGAAGTAGGAGATTCAATTCAAGAAGTTCCTAGATGTACTCAGGCAACTTCATATCAACATCCCGTTGGTTGAAGCACTTGAGCAAATGTCGAACTACGTCAAATTCATGAAGGATATCCTGTCCAAAAATTAAAAAATTGGAGAATTTGAGATGGTAGCCCTGACGAAGGAATGCAGTGCATATCTTCAAGACAAATTACCCCCAAAGTTGAAGGATCCTGGATGTTTTACCATACCTTGCAACATTGGAGCAACGTATTGTGGTAAAGCATTATGTGACTTAGGTACGAGTATCAACTTGATGCCTATGTCAATATTTAGAAAGTTGGGGATAGGTGAAGTTAGACCTACTACGATTACACTTCAACTAGCAGATCGATCCTTAGTACATCCAGAAGGAAAAATCGAGGATGTATTGGTACGCGTAGATAAATTTATTTTCCCTATTGATTTTGTTATTTTAGACTTTAAAGCAGACAAAGAAGTGCCAATTATCTTAGGAAGACCGTTCTTAGCAACCGGAAGGACCCTTATTGTTGTGCAAAAGGGCGAACTTACTATGCGTGTTCACGATTATGAGGTAACATTTAACGTTTTTAAGTCTATGTGATTTCCTGACACAATTGATGATTGTTATACAATATCCGATTTAGAGGATTTAATAGTGGAGAAGGAGCTCAACTATGTTGAGGATCCGTTGGAACAAATTTTGACATCAGATCCTCCGAATGATAAAGAGAAGGATGAATACTTAGCATTGTTAGAAGCTAATCAAATGGGATTTAATCCGCAATCCTGCTTTGAATCTTTGGAGTTAGAGAAAAGGGAATATGCCCAACCAAAAATGTCAATCAACAAGCCACCTAAATTAGAACTCAAGGTACTACCTTCACATTTAAAATATATTTATTTAGGTAACGCTTCTACTTTGCCTGTGATTGTTTTAGCAGAATTAACTAGTGAGCAAGAAGAGAAACTCATCTCTATATTGAAACAATTCAAGAAGGCTATAGGATGGACCGTAGCCGATATTCATGGAATTAGTCCATCTGTATGCATGCAAAAGATTATCCTTGAAGATGGCAAAAAAGGGACGATTGATGGACAATGAAGACTAAACCCCATCATGAAGGACGTAATTAAGAAAGAAATTATTAAGTGGTTAGATGCGGGTATAATCTACCCCATCTCAGACAGTTCATGGGTATGTCCGGTCGAGTGCGTGCCAAAGAAAAGAGGTATTGCGGTCATAGAAAATGAGAATAACGAGTTGATACCGACTAGAAAGGTTACGGGATGGAGAATTTGTATCGACTACCGGAAGCTGAACAAGGCAACTAGGAAAGATCACTTTCCTTTGTCGTTTTTGGATCAGATGCTGGATAGACTCGCAGGGCGAGACTATTACTGTTTTCTCGATGGATACTCGGGCTATAATCAGATTACAGTAGCATCAGATCAGCACAAGACAACATTCACTTCCTTGTACGGTACATTTGCATTTAGACGCATGCCATTCGGTTTATGTAATGCACCTGCTACATTTCAAAGATGTATGATGTCTATTTTTACTGACACGATTAAGAAGTATTTGGAAGTTTTCATGGATGATTTTTCAGTATTTGGAGATACATATGATGATTGCCTAGCCAATCTAGCCAAGGTACCAAGGCAATACGAAGAAACAAACCTAGTACTCAATTGGCAAAAGTGTCATTTCATGGTACGAGAAGGGATTGTTCTAGGGCATCGGATAACGAGACATGGAATCGAAGTAGATAAAGCAAAGGTAGATGTTATTGAGAAACTCCCACCTGCAACATCTGTAAAGGGTCTTAGAAGCTTTTTGGGCCACGCCGGTTTCTATTGTAGATTTATCAATGACTTCTCCAAAATTGCTAAACCTTTATGCAAATTATTAGAGAATGACTCGACATTCAAATTTGTTGAGGAATGCTTAAAGGCTTTCAAAGGTTTGAAGAGTCAGTTAGTTACGACACCCATAATAGTCACACCAGACTAGGATTTGCCATTTGAATTGATGTGTGACGCAAGTGACTTCGCGATAGGAGCTGTTATGGGCTAGCGAAGGAACAAAGTTTTTCATCCCATCTACTATGCAATTTGAACTCTGACAGGAGCTCAATTGAATTATACGGTAATAGAAAAATAGTTACTTGCTATTGTGTTTGCTTTTGACAAATTTCGATCTTATCTAGTAGGTACCAAGGTGACTGTCTATACGGACCATTCAGTAATTAAATATTTACTTTCTAAGAAAGATTCTAAGCTGAGGTTGATCCGATGGGTACTTTTACTTCAAGAGTTTGATCTAGAAATTCAAGATTGAAAGGGAGTGGAAAATCAAGTAGCAGACCACTTGTCTAGGTTGGAGCTGCAAGAAGGGAACTCTCGTCTTATACCAATTCAAGAAATATTTCAAGATGAACACATACTGAAGGTAAATCATGTCCATAATACCCCTTGGTTTGCTAATATTGCTAACTTTTTAGCCTGTGGTTTGGTGCCGATTAATAAGACGTATCATCAAAGGAAAAAGTTTCTTCATGATGTGAAGTATCATTTCTGGGAAGAACCATACCTGTTCAAGAAGTGTGCAGATCAAATGATCAGGAGATGTATGGCAGAAGATGAACTATAAAAGATTTTATACCATTGTCACTCAGCTCCAAGTAGGGGACACTTCAGAGGTACTCGTACTGTAGCCAAAGTATTACAAGCCGGATTCTTTTGGCCAACACTGTTCAAGGACACATATGCTTACGTAAAGAGTTGTGATTAATGTCAAAGCGTTGGAAATGTCACAAACAGAAATGAGATGCCTCAAACAAATATCATTGAGGTAGAATTGTTCGATGTATGGGGTATTGACTTTCTTGGTTCTTTTCCTCCATCTTTTGATCACAAGTACATCTTGGTAGCTGTAGACTACGTGTCTAAGTGGGTCGAAGCTGAAGCTTATCCAACAAATATTACTAGGGTTGTAATAAAGTTTTTGCATAAACACTTGTTCACAAGGTTTGGAACCCCAAGAGCTATTATCAGCGATGAAGGGTCCCATTTTGTGAACAAGTGGTTGAAATGGTTGTTAGATAAACATGGAGTGAAACACAAGGTCGCTACAGCTTACCATCAGTAGACGAATGGGCAAGTTGAACTGGCAAATAAGGAGATCAAAGGCATACTTGAGAAGGTAGTTTGCCCGAATCGACGAGATTGGTCCAAAAGACTGGATGATGCTTTATGGGCTTAGAGGACAGCATAGAAGACACCTTTAGGGATGTCACCCTATAGGTTGGTCTTTGGGAAAGCTTGTCATCTACCTTTGGAGTTAGAACACAAAGCTTACTGGGCCCTTCGACAACTCAACTTGGACCTTAAGCTTGCTAAAGAGAAATGGATGCTCCAACTCAATGAGCTAGAGGAATTCTAAATGTTCTCATACGAAAATGCCAAATTACTCAAGGAGAGACTTAAGAAATGGCATGACAAGCACTTTCGAGTTCGAGAATTTGAAGCAAGTCAGCAAGTTTTGTTATTTAATTCCAGATTAAAGTTATTTCCATGTAAACTAAAATCATGTTGGTTCGGTCCATTTATGATTCATCGCATCTATCCATACGGAGTTGTTGAACTCCAAGGTAAGGGAGGTACTTTTCAAGTTAATGCTCAGCATCTGAAACATTACTGGGGAGATAAGACTAACAGAATCAAATTTTGTTCATATTATCAGATGTTTGGATTTTCTTATTTTTCTTTTTAATTAATGATTTAGGGTATATTTTTAGGATTAGTATGTTTAAATAAATTCTGTCTAGGAGATTGGAACGTAAGCAGAACCGCTTATGACCCCTCTAATCTTTCCTGGGAATTGATTTTAACATAATTTTTCGAGAAATTATTCCCTAAATAGTAAATTAAATTTTTAGTTTTTTAAATAAAAAGGTCAATTTTGACCTAAGTTTTAAACTGCAACTCAATTTCAAATTTTCATTAAGTCTAAGGACTTAATTGAACTATTTTAAAATTTTGGTTGCTCTTTTTGTAAATATTAAAACTAGATGCCTCTTTTTGTAAATATTTTCAAGAGGCTTCTAGAATAAATGTTTTTAATTTAATAAAAAAAGATGATAATTATTAATATATAATTATATCCATTATAATATATATTAATTATTATCAATTTTATATAGAGTTAGGATTAGTGTTAATTTAATCATATTTTATTTGATAAGTTTTTAATAATAATAAGATGATAATCTTTAATATATAATTATATCTATTATAATTTATATATTAATCTTTATCAATTTAGCATAGAATTAGGATTAGTTTACTTTTTTAAATAAATTAATAGTATTAATAATTTAATATACATATATTTAATTATTAATTGTTGTTATCTTGGATTAAAATTAGAACTTAGAGTTTTTAGCTATTAAATTTCTCTAAGAATTCTACTTGAAGTCCTATTCCCTTCATTATAAATACCACCTTCTCCATTTATTCTTCACTAAAATTCCCAAACACCATAACCCTTAAAGTGCCACAAGCCCCTAGCCTCATCATCACCTAGCAGTCGGCCAACAACTCACCCGCACACCTGCTTCCTCCATGCCCCAGCAGCTGCTCCTTGGTGCCACTCGACAGGCAGCTCGCAAGAATTCATGCACCTCGCACTCACTCCAGCTCCAGCGTGCGTGCGCATAAGCTATTGCCCACTCAACGTTGCAGCCTGCTACCCGTGCAGCTCATTGTGCCAAGCTGTGCCGCTTCTTGCTCCTACTCGACGAGTCTGCTTGCTGTCCAGCACTTTTGCGGCACACACCTACACCAAGCCTCTTAGCCAAATCCTCCAACCTACTTTCATTTGACCTATTTTGTTTATTAATTATTTTTAAGAGTTCTTGATTTTATAAGAATGGTGGTAAGACAATTTTTTCTCCTAAATTTTAATTTTATTCAATTATTTAATTTTTCAATTTATTGAATCATTAATAATTCTTATTAATTAAATTTTTGAGAAAATATTTGTTTCCATCTTTTGTTCAGGTTAATCATGCCTCATAAGAGAACTCGTGCTTGTGCCCAAATTGATGAAACACAAAACAAGTTCCATTGTGAAGAAGCCAAAGCAAGATACGAGAGTATCTTCAAAAATCAACAGATGCATCCAAAGAAAGGCTTTACATTGAAAGAGAGAAACTACAAAGACTTTATGGCATGTATTCGTCAACTTGCTGAAGCCCTCAATTGGGAATTGTTTTGTGAAAAGAGGCCTAGTGTGTATGAGGAACTAGTCCGTGAATTCTACACGAATTTAACTTCAAGCGATTTGATAGAAGTTCCAGTTCGCGGAATCAAGGTACTAATAAGTTCAAATGATATTAATGAGTTCTTTGAATTACCTGATTTCGAGAATGATGAATATTCTTCTTTAATGAGCAACATCAAGCTTGAAAATTTGGAAGAAATTCTTAAGGAACTTACAGTTCCAAGTTCTAAGTGGACTGTGTCAAAGCAAGGAATCCACACTTGTCAAAGAGAATCTTTGACACCACTTGCAAAGGTATGGTTCTACTTCATCCGTTTCAGCCTTATGCCTAGTTCACATGGGACTACAATCTCGTGAGAGCGAATAGTCTTATTATATTCGATTTTAACTGGAAAGACCATTGATGTGGGAAAAATCATCTTATGAGAGATGAGGAATGGTGCCGCTAGACGTTTTGGCCCCGCTTATTTCCCCTTTATGGTAACAATTCTGTGCTTAAAAGCTGAAATTCTTGCAAACGTAAAGAAGACAGGGTATAGCCAGGGCATAATCACAGATTGGGACCTCTACCGAGTAGTTGGAGATTCTATTCTACAACAGCGAGTGAAAGAAAGTGAGGATTCCGATGAAGAGGAAGAGGATCCCACAGAGATCGAGCCAATACAATTGGCTGAAGTCCCTGACAAGGTGGAACCAATAGAACAAAAGTTGAACCTGATGATGAAACTTTAATATTTAGAGCTCAACCGCCTAGCCCAGATCTTTGAGATGAACTGTCAAAGTTAATGGACATAATGCAGCATATGCAATGGCAACAACAAGCTTACTGGAGATACTCAAAAATAAGGGATGACTCGATGAGAAGTGCTCTTAAGAAAATTTACAATGACCCATTTATTTTTGTGCCTGAATTTCTAGATTTTACATTTAAACCATGGAGTCCATTATTGAAGAAGAAGCAAAGCAATTCATGCAAAGGTGATAGTGATGGAGCAAAAGATGAGTCAAATTCAGAAGGGTCTACAAATAAATAAAGGGGGATCTTGACCTTATTTTATTTCTGTTCTTAGGTCATTTTAGGATTAAGTTAATTAGGATTTTTTTTATTTCTGCATAATAAATTAATAGAGGAAAATCATTAATAAAATGTGAGCAAGTCACAAAGTATAAGGTGTGGCAATAGGTATATACATGTCTAGAATTGGATTTAGAAAGAGCTTCATACTTAAGCAATCAAATTGACTCACCTCCTCTTTTCTAAAATCCTACCTGGTGTATAGTATCTATTCACTTTAAACAATGAGGACATTGTTCATTTTAAGTTGGGGATTGAATTATTTCCACTTAAAATAAATTTTTCTGTTAATTATGATTAGGATATATTTTGTTCAATAATTTGAAATTTTGTTAAGTATGCTAAACTTTAGTATGAATAAAGTTCTATTATTTCAATGAATTGTTATGTTAGCTTAATAATGATATAACTGTATTTTTAATACAGCATGCAAATCGTACCATAAAATTTTAGTTCCTTATGAAAGTTAGGCATGCATGAAAGTTTAAGTCTTTAGAATTGACTTAGTAGTTTCTTGAGGCGAAATCCTAGGAAGCATGGAACATTGAAAATGATTTAGGCAACTTTCGTTTGGACCGTTTGGGCCTTTTAAGCGAACCATGATGAAATTTTTATCCTTTGAAACCCAACTTTGAGACTATATGGCCTAATTTTATTTGAACCCTAGAAAATTTAGCCATCACTTCTCTCTTAAATTATCTTAAAATTGTCTCAAACACTAGACTCAGTACTATTCGAAGTATTCTTTAAAAATAAGTTTGGGGGAGTTAAAAAAAAATATCGAATGTGTAATAGCCCGATATAGACCCTAGTCGGAACGGTGGCTTCGGGACCACGAATTCGAGTCAGAAAAATATTTAAAAATTATTTTTTGTGTCTATTATGTGTGAATTAACATGTGTGAAATGAATGTCCGATTAAATAAAAGGACTTAATCGCATAAAAGGAAAATTGGGTGGTAAATTGTGAAAGAGCTGAATAGTTGTGGTTCTTTTAATATGGAGGTTTTATGTTGCAATTAAACCATAATTTATAATGATGGACGGTTGTGGACAACCTGTAACACCCCGAATTTGGGCCTAGAAGTATTGGGCCTTGAGTGCGGGTCCGTAAGGAGGTTGTATATAGGTATTTAATTGTGCAATGAAATGACACAATTAAATGTCTGCTTTGGTGGTTAATGGCCCTGAGAAGTGTTAGAGAAATCTTGGGTTCAAACTTGGGCTTTAGCAAAAATTTTGGTTTTTTTTTAAGGGAACCTGGACTTTGGCCTTTAGACCTTATAATTAATTGGGGATAAAATATGACACAAAAAGCCTTATGGCTTAGTGGCAAGTAGCGTGTGGAGCATCTGAGGGGAGGCATGGGTTCGAATCCCAAGGCAAGCAATGAGCATTTATTTTGCTAACAGGGGGCGACAAGAGTTGGTGTTAAATTTAAACTCTGATGTTGGAGGGATCCCACATCGGGAAGCTAACATAAGAGTGGTTGCGAAGCTGGCTTTAAATAGAGGGAACCATAAGGAGAGTAAAGGTACCTTTCTTGGCTGATCCCTTTCGCTGTATGGCGTGCTCGTTTGGGTTGGGCGTCGGCTAAGAGTGCTCGGAGCGTGGATTAACTCCAGTCTCCTATCAGGTGTGTATTTCTCACTACTCTAGCTGTAGGATGGCTACCTTGGGCCGCGATGGGCCGAAAGGGGCTATACGGGCCCAATTGGCCTACGGGCCCAATTGGATAAGTTGTTTAATTGTGTGGTAAATATTGGACTAGGCTAGGTGAATCTCATATTCGTGGCTAGATTTGGGCTAAAAGGGCCACACGAGCGTGTGGGCCCATTTGGGCCGAAAATGGGCTTTAGGGCCATTTGTATTGTTATCCCTGTTTAGAATACTTTAGTTTACCAATTATTGAAATGCCCTCGACTTGTAAAATTACCAAAGTACCCTCGATTTATAGAATTGTCGTTTTACCCTCAATTTACAAAATTACCATTTTACCCTCAGTTTACAAAATTATAGTTTTACCCTCGATTGTGAAATTACTGAAATACCCCTGTAGGATAGAATTACCAAAATACCCCTAGTTTGTAAAATTACCAAAATACCCCTAGCTTGTAAAATTACCGAAATATCACTAGTTTGTGAAATTACATAAATACCCTCAATTTGTAAAATTACCAAAATACCCCTGATTTACAAAATTACAGAAATACCCTTGACTTTCGAAAAATTATAGAAATACCATTGGTTTACAAAATTACTGAAATACCCTTGGTTTGTAGATTTACCAAAACACCCTTGTAGGATGAAATGACTAAAATACCCCTAATAGGTAAAAAGACCGTAAAGCCCTTGTAGGGAAAAGTGACCGTAATACCCTTGTATGGTAAAATGACGAATATGCCCTTAGGTTCCGTATGACTGATGTGCTTAGGATTTACATATATTGATATTGGATTAGTTAAGTTTGAGTGACAGGTGGTGGTTATCGTAGGTGATTGATTATGGAAACATTTCAACTTCAACCCATAACAGGTGTGTACTAACCCTCGTAGTAGCTTAGATTAATATCTGCTGAGAAGCCGAAATGCTAAAATACCGGTATTTCGGGAACTTGTAATGTTGCGTGAGGGTATAGATGTGATAAATACGATAAGGTCGGTGTTTGGATCGATGGAACGGGTAAGAACTCAATTTTGTGCACGATGGTAAGTTGGGCCTCAATGGGCTGGAATTGGGCCAAATGGGCTTTTGGGCCCATTTGGGTAAAATTGATAGAAAATGAAATTTGGAAAAGTTGCATGTTAACACGGTTAGTATTATTGTAAAATTCGGGTTAAGCAGGCTTAGTGGGCTAAATCAGCATTCGTAGGGCCCATTAGGGGTTTTGGGCCCAAAAGCCTGAATTTGATAAGTGGGTTAAAGATCATTGTTTAAACACTCAGAAATATTGACAATTGTAATGAACATGGAAAACCCTAATTTTTGGTAAAATTACGAAAATACCCCTATAATATGAAAAATGATTGTTTTGCCCTTGTGGGCAAGTAACTGACTTGGACTGTGTGGTTGACGGATTTGATTGTGAATATATGTTGGTGATATGAATGACTTGACTGTGATTGTTTGATTCAAATATGGGCATGACATTCTGCATACATGACATATTGCATGGGATATGGGTTATATTGATGGAGAAAGTGCTAAAAGGGCTCTGCCCCAGTTTACCGAAAAGGGCTTTGCCCCAGTTTATTAGAAAGGGCTTTGCCCCAGTTATTAAAAGAGGCTAGGCCTCCAGTTATATGATAAAGCAGCTATGCTACCAGTGGAGAGTTTGGTTGGGTGGGTTGAGTTATTCCCCACATGGAGAGCTTGGTTGGTACGGGTGGAGAGTAGCAGATGGTGGGTCGAGTAGGCTCCCCAACTGGGCTTGCATACATTCATTAACATTACATGTGATATTGAAATGGGCCTAAGGGCCATACCGTTTACAGTAAAGGCTTCGGCCCAGTATATGTCAAGACAAAATAGGGCTTTGGCCCAGATTGTACTGATACCGTGTTATTTACTGTTTGTTTGTTATTGGGATTACACACTCGAGTTTTCGTAAACTCACCCCGCTTTCTAATCGCAAGGTGTAATCCCTAAGCTTAGATGGTTTGGAGCTGCGAGGACTCGGAGATGGCCACACTCATCTGCTTACATTTCTGTTTTTTTAATTGCAATAAGTAGCCGATTTATTTCTTTATAAGTTTTATCTTATTAATATTATTATTTGGTTTTGGGTTGTAATAAGGCCGTTTTAATTATTTTTCTGGGATTATTTTTTCTTAAACCTTATATTTTTCTGATAACAATATGAGTTAGACCTAGGGCGTTTTTCCAATGATAATTGTTTTCAAAATAACGTAACGATACAATTAATCAGTTTATCAAAAATATCTACTTAGATGAATTCCAACTCGTTTTGCTCAAAACCTAACCTAGCACCAAAGTGTGGCAATGGTTGTAGGCATGTCTAGGATTGGATCCAATCAAGAGCTTGGTACTTAAGCAACCTTCTAGGCTCACCTCCTCTGTTTCGGATACCTACCTAGTGTACAGCTTCCATTCACTTTATTAACTTAGCAAAGACTATCTTTTAAAACACTAAGAAGGACGTTGAAAGAGGCATGGGTTTTCTTAAAAACTTCAATGTGACATGTCGGATCCGGCCATAACTTCTGGGCCGGGTTTGGGGTGTTACACAGCCATTATAAATGTCTTATATTAAAATACCAAGGTTAAATAAGTAAATTAGGTAATAAAATGTATAAAATATAAACATATAATTAAAAATCAAAGTGGATATTATTCTTACAAGACTGATTATGAAAATAAGAAAGAAAAGAAAAAGGTTTCAAGGTTCCGCCATCTCTCAAGCATGATTTAAGGTTCGTTTTTACTCAGTTTTTGATAATTTTTACGTTCTTGAGATCGTTGCTTCGAGTACTAGTAAACCCATGCTTGAATTTTTTATCTTAGTGAATATTTTAAGTTATGCCATTATTGAGAGCTTGTGATTTTTTTTGTTTGATGATGAAATATGAAAGATATGTTTTAGATTAACATGTTTTGAATTGGAGTTTTTGATGATTTTGAGTAATTAGGACTAAATTGCAAAAATAATAATTTGAGGGACTAAAAAGTGAAATAAATGAAATATATGGACTTGTATGGTAATTGTTAAGATTCGGCCAAACAAGGGTATAGGGAAATTTTGCATATTTTGTGTTTTATGCAATAGGGACTAAATTGTAAAAACTAAAAATGTCAGGGGTAAAATGGTAATTTGCTACTTTATGTGTTTTTGTACTAAATTGAATGATAATATGTTTGAATGAGCTTAATTTGAATATGTTTAGATCAAGAACCAAAGAAATTAGATTTGGATCGGGGAAAAATGAAAGTTGTTGTCTAGTTGTTAGTTGTCTCGTTCCGTTTTACATCGTCCGAGGTAAGTTTATAAGTAAATAGATGTACTTAATTCTAATTAAATGCAATTTATACATGCTGAAATGAAATATGTGAATTTATATTTATACTAGCCGAATGTATACAAGCTTGGCTACTATGTTTGTGAATTTGCTTCGACTGATTTACGACGCCTGAAAGTCTCGTATGAACCTTAGGAATAGCTAGGATACATATGTCATGACATAGGATTTCGTTATGTGATGTGCATGTAAGACCATGGCATCGATATGTGATTTTGATATATGTGTGTGCGAGTAAGACCCTGTCTGGGACAGTGGCATCGATATGTGATTACATGTAAGACCACGTCTGGGATGTTGGCATTGTACGATATGTGTGATTATCTGAGTGTCCTATCAAATTCTGAATGGTTCATCGGGCAATGACAAGTTGTGAATGAATATGTAAAATGAGCTAATTGACCAAGTACGAATTAGCTTATTATCTACTTGAAATAAGGTAAGTAAATTATTTGATATTTGTTACAAATGGCGTGTGATATAAATGAAAGATGTATGTGAACAAAGGAAGTGTATTTGGCGTTATGAACAAGAAATATGATTATTGTTAAAATGATTCTTGAATATGTATATATATATGATCTTGTATATTTGGCCATATAATAAAAGTATGTATATGAAGTTGTATCTTGGTTTATGAGCTTGTATATATGAGTGGAGGCATACTTGCTTATATAATGACATTTTGGCTTTGAAAATTGAATGATAATTTGTTCATTTAACTATTTGAGCATTCGGCCAAGGTAACCATTATGTATGAAAAAGATATTTTGCTTATATATATGTATGTGTATTCGGCATATAATATAATTATGTATGTGATTATTATCCTTTGACTTATGAATTTATGTATATAGATGTATATGTATACAAGTTACGATAAAGAGATTTTGGCTTGAAAATTTAATGATAGTTTGTTAAGATGTATAAATGCTTATTCGGCCATGAATAATCTATATGTGAAATTACATATAAAATACATGAAACTGTAAGCTTAAGAGTTAAAGTAACTGTGACAGTTTGATTTGGTTTAGCATAAATGATTTGATTATGTCAAATAGTCATTTATTTGTTTATGACTTACTAAGCTATGAAAGCTTACTTTGTGTGTGTGTTCTTGTTATTTCTGTTTTATAGATTTTGGACTCAAGCTAAGAGCTCAGGAAATCATCAGAGAAGCTTATCACACTTTCGACTATCTTCGGTATATATAAGCTGAATATTCGGATCTATGGCATGTATAGGCTAGATTACGTTTAGAAATGTTGGATTTTGGTTGTGTGTAATCTAAGCCATGCGAAAATGGCTAATCTTTTATGTTTGAATTCGGTTATGCTAAGTATGGTTTATGTTCAATTTAGTCATGAGGTTATGTGCTATGAATGTATAATATTTGTGCTAGGTACTATATGCTTTAAAAATGGTTGATGACTTAGGATGTGCATGTGAATGGTTCGGCTAAAGTTATTCATGGATAGAAGTATATGTGATATGTCTTTGAAGTAGCTTGATGATTTGGATGTGGTTTGAAAGAGTCGGACATGATATACATATGGTATGAATCATGTCGATGTGTCACTCTTAGTTAAAATGATTCGGTTATGACTTATAATGACAGTAATAGTTAAATTTGGTTGACAAGTGTATACGGTGTGATGCTGGATTTATATATTGAATAAATTGATTGATGATTCGGCTTTTACATTTATATATCTAAAAGTTTGATGCATCTGTCATGGTACAAATAAATATACCTGTTCGTAAGTATATTAGTTGATTCGGCTATGGTATTTATATATATAAATATGTGTGAAGTTGGTTGATATGCTTTGTTAAAATGAGACAATGAATACGGTTAATTATAATGCTCATGGTTATGTATACAAATTAACCTTGGTTTGGACTTATATAGAAGGTATGTCCAATATATGTAATGTTAAGGAGTTTGGTTTATATGCGTCGACCACAAGGTAAATAATGGTTATTTAGCTAACTAAGGTATAATATGTAACGCTCCGCATTTGGGCCTAGAAGTATTGGGCCTTGAGTTTGGGTCCGTAAGGAGGTTGTATATAAGTATTTAATTGTGCAAGGAAATGAAACAATTAAATATCTACTTTGGTGGTTAATGGCTTTGAGAAGTGTTGGAGAAATCTTGGGTTCAAACCTGGGCTTTAGCAAAAATTTTGGTATTAAGTGAATAAAACCCTGGATGCTTGGAGGATGGCCTTTTAAATTATTTTGTTAAATAATGACACAAGGAAACATGTGGTCTAGTGGTTGTGGCATTATTAAGGTTGTAAGGGAGCCTGGGTTCAAGTCCTGGCTCTTACAATTCATTTTGGTTTTTCTCTTAAGTGAATCTGGACGCTGGCACATATGTCTTAAAGTTAATTATTGATGTTTTTATCATAGAAAGAGCCTGTGGTGGAGTAGCAAGGTGGTGCGTTCTGTAACTGTGAGGTTTTAAGTTCAAGTCTTGGGATGCGCAGCGGAGTATTTATTTTTCTATTTGAGCTGTGTAGGAGGTGGAGTTGGACTGGAACTCTGTGGTTGAACATTGGGAAGCTAACATGAGAATTGGTGAGAAGCTGGCTTTAAATAGAGCGAACCAGATGAGTTGGGGAGGAAGACTCAATGCAGGATTGCACCAAGGTTGGTAATCGTGGACTTCGGCACGTTCTTATAAAGGTGTGTATTCGTGCCCTTCTTTGTTGGAAGTCAGCAAAGGCCGAAAAGCTGAAACTTCGACATTTGAGGCTTCACGAGCGTGCGATCGCTCGTGCGGTAAATCGAGCCCATAGATCATGGGCGATAGACTGTAGAGGCCGCCACAAGCGTTCTCGTGTGCTGGGTTATTCCGGGCCTCGATGGGCCTGTGGGCCCGCTTGAGTAAATTTAACTATTAGGTGGGAAGTAATTGGGCTTGTCATGTCGTGTGCATGACATAGGCCGTGTGTGCCCAATGGGCCCATGGGCCCCACACAGATTAAATCCACGGTAAGTGATAAATGTTGGACTGGGCTTTGTAGGTCACATAGCTGTAACTGAATTTGGGCTAAATGGGCCACACGAGCGTGTGGGCCTACTTGGGCTAAGTAAGGGTCTTAGGCCCATTTGCACTGCTATGTCTGTTTAGGTTATTTAAGTCGCTCGAGGCGACGATGGACTTTCCGTTGGGTCATTAAGACCCCGATTTGTAAAATTATCGAAATACCCCAGTTTGTAAAATTACCGAAATACTCCCAGTTTGTAAAATTACCGAAATGTCCCGATTTGTAAAATTACTAAAATACCCCCAGTTTGTAAAATTACCAAAATACCTTCGATTTGTAAAATTATCGAAATACCCCAATTTTTAAAATTACCAAAATACCCCTGATTTGTAAAATTATTGAAATACCCCTAGTTTGTAAAATTATAAAAATACCCTCGATTTGTAAAATTATCAAAATACTCCCAATTTGTAAAATTACCAAAATACCCTCGATTTGTAAAATTACCAAAATATTCCACGTTTGTAAAATTACCAAAATACCCCTAATTTGAAAAATTATCGAAATACCCTTGATTTGTAAAATTATCGAAATACCCCTAATTTGTAAAATTATCGAAATATCCCTGGTTTGTAAAATTACTAAAATACCCCTGATTTGTAAAATTATCGAAATACCCCCGATTTGTAAAATTACTAAAATACCCTCAATTTGTAAAATTATCGGATTACCCTTGTAGTGTAAAATTATTGAAATACCCCTGTAGGGTAAAATGACCTTTTTGCCCTTGTGGGTAAATGACTGACTTGGACTATGAATTTGACTGATTGATTGTGATTGTATGATTGTGTTTTAACTGACTTGACTGTGGTTGCAAACCTGATATGTTTTTAATATATGTTTAAATGATTGTTACTGAGCATGGCCATTTTGCATACACGTGTGATGATTGAGCATGACATACACGACATATTGCATGGGGTTGGAATTGCGAAACGGAGGAAGAAATTTAGGATCGCATGGTTGCTTGACGACCGTGGATCCACCGATTGAGGATCGCATGGTTGTTTGACGACTGTGGATCCACCGATTAAATATCGCATGGTTGCTTGACAATCGTGGATCCACCGATGGCTTTTAAGCCCAATATATGATTATTGACGACTCTGTGTCGATCATATTTACCCGAGGCTATGTGTTGATCAGATTCACAAGTCGCTGATGGCTATGTGCCTAACATGAAACAGCTACCGATGGCTTAAAGCCAATTATTCTGATTGTGGCTTTGTGCCAAACTAAAAATGGCTCTGTGCCATCTTGACTATGGCTTTATGCAAAACGTATTTACCTGTGGCTATGTGCCTAACATAATTATGGATGACTTTGTATGGATCATATTTACCCAAGGCTTTATGCCGATTATATTACCATCACTAATGGCTATGTGCCAAACATAATACAATTACCGATGGCTTTGTGCCAAGTATAATACCGCTACTGAAGGCTTTTTAAGCTCAATATATGATTAGCAGCTTTGTTGTAATGAAGGTAGTACTGCAACCAGGCTACCATTGATGTGTATCGGATGGGTGGGTCGATATTTATATCCCCACATGATGTGTACCGGGGGACAGAGTTAATGTGAAACAGTTGGATTATTGGGCTGGGATAGCAAGCATCCATGCATTCACACATTCTGTTCTGTTATTGGTTTGGGCTGGGCCCAATTGATTCTATTATAGGCTGTGACCCAAATGACATTGTAATAAGCTTTGGCCCATGTATGATTTGAACTAGACTGTACTGTTACTGTTAACGGGCTCTAGCCGAGACTGTTTCTGTTTTTGTTTCTGTATATTGACTGTTACTCTAGTAAGGGATTACACACTGAGTTTTCGTAAACTCACCCTGTTTATTAACCGTGCAGGTAATCCCTAGTGATAGGTGGATCAGTGCTTCGAGGGACTCAGAGATGGCTACACACTACTTATCTTTTCAGATTGGCTTATTTACTGTTGCGTATTTCTTTTTTAATTGGGTTGTAATAAGGCCTCTCTTAATTCTAGTTTTTATTTTACTTTGGGATTTTATTTACTATGTTTTATAACTGATAGAAGTAAATCGCATTTTTCCAAAACAACAACTATTTTCAAAACACTACGTTTTCGTAACTTAACTTTTAAACATCATGTTTTTGTAAATCGGTTACTTTTAGAATTAGCTTCTGCAAAGTAAAAAGGAATTTTAGAAATAAAATTAAGAAGTTTTCAATGTACTACATTTTAAATAAGAAGGGTTTCTAATGAAAACATGGTTTTCGAAAAACACTTCAATGTGACACGTCAGATTTAGGTCTAACTTCTAGGTCGAGTTTGGGGTGTTACATAATATGTATTAGACATGTGACATTCAATAGTGTATGCATTTTATGTAATGTTTAAATGTCCGAAATGGTGGTAAAAAGACTAGTTGTGTATATACATTTTGGCATGTAAAATAAGTGCAATTCAAGTCACTATTGTGATATAAAATGGTTAACTATAAATAAATGATTAAGTATACTTTAAGTATGTGAACTAAGTTTGATTAGCATCATTATTGATGTTCAGCAATAGTTCCATTTCATTATGATTAAAATGTGTATAAGTTTTATTTATTCATTGAAATTTATTTGACCATTTATTGATTATTAATGCCGTATAAGTTAATTTCTAAAATGCCTTGTCTTAGATTTTAATTGATTTTAATTTATACATGTATAGAAATATGACTTAAAAATGATTGATGTTTATTAGATATTCTAATATCATTACAATGTTCATTATATAATTTGTATTTTTTTTATCTATTATGTATTAATAATTTCATGATTAACAATTAATTAGACATTCGTTTACATATATGAATATGACTTGTGTGAATGTTCAGAGTCGTGCTTTTGTTTAGTAATACCTCAGGACCCTATTCCAGCGATGGATACAGGTTAGGGGTGTTACAGAATGCTCTAAACTTGTAGTACATTCAGTAAAATGCTCGAATTTGCAAAAAAAAAAAAAGAGCATATGTACCTAAAAGAGAATGTACAAAAGAGCATATGAAAGCAAAGAAAGTTGGTGTACTGAAGGTGGTTATTTCGAAGGTCCGATACAAGCTGAGTCTAAGGTTTAAAAGCCTCAAAATTATCTATCTTTTACCTACCCTTAAGCCCAGCCACATTACAACCTTGTTAAAGACCTATTGATTCAAAAGTTCCAATGCTACCTACATTAGTGGAGAGAAATTGCTACGTGCAACATATGAAGACATAAGTTAAACTTAATGATTGCAGCTTAATCTTGAATAAAGGGAATAAAATTACATTGGTAAGGTTTAACATGACTTTATTAGGAAGAATTTAGTCTAATTTTTGATATCATAATAAGTTGTTGAGATTAATTTGAACAATATGTATACTTAAGTAGCATAACTATCAAATTTCTTGTCTTTAAGCATAAGTATATTAAATTCAAAATTTTGGGAAAAATTTTGTTCTGAAGGAATTGTTCAAAGGTGTTTCTAAGAAATTCTTTTCAAAATTTGTGCATTCCTCGGGACTAGCAATGGATTAAGTTTGGGGGTGTGGAAACACGGAAATTTATGCATTTTTACATGCCCTTTTTAACTTAAAATCACACCGTTTTGATTAAATTCGTGTCAAAAAATAATTAATTTTTATAAAATAATTCAATTGTACTTAAAATATGAACACGATGAATTTTAGTTAATTTATTAATTAATTTTGATTATTTTTTGTTATTTTTGGCAAAATTGCGTAAAGGGCGAAAAGTGGCTTGGCAGACACTACTTGAAGCACAAAACCGAGAAGCAATTTGAAGTATCAAGGCGAATTAATTTCCAGCCCAAGAAGGTCCAATTATGTGTAATAATTCATAATATAAATAATTTTAATTTATACCCAATTTAATTTGGGCTAAATAAATTATTATTAATTAATTATGGAAAAAGTGGTCTAGTTGAACCGAACCGATTGAAGTGAATCAGCCAAAGATTGGGCAGCCCAAAACCGGCAATATGCTGACCCAAATCAGCTTATTAGCTGATTAATTAAGCTTGCAAAGAAGCCCTTGAAGTCTTGTCAAATTTGCATTCAAACCCTTCCACAATTGATGGATTTTTGGATTTGCCCCAAGCCATTTTTAGTAAAGTTGAAAGCATCAACTTTGCCACATAGGTGGCTGACCAAGGGGTGGCTCTTTGGCTGCTATTTTTAGCAAATTTCAACTGCCACACTCAGTTTTAAAAGCCCCCATTGGCTGATCATTCAAAGCATGTTATTCATCCCTCATTCATTTCACAACACTACTCTCCTCTCTCATTTTTTTTCTCTCATTTTTCCATTTCAATTCCCTTGCTCTTGTGCCAATTTCTTCCCTTGGAAAAGGGGTGGTTTTCAACCATTTTGTAGGAGCAATTAAGTTTTCATCGAAGCCTTGATCGGCGAGGACAACAAGAAGGAAGAACGGAGCAACCAAGTCAAGCCTCGGAAAACCACCGGATTTGATTCTTGTTCCCTATCTCTTTAATTTTTGTTGTTATTATGATGAACATATTTATGAGTATTCGTTTTTTTGGAATGGTTAATTTAATCAGCTTAGCTTGAATTTAGTTCGTGTTGGGTTGATTGCATTTCGTCTTCTTAAATTGTTAAAATTGTGTTTATGTTGTTATAGGCCTCGGTAAAATGCTTGATTAAGTAAAATCATGCCTAAGTTATTCTTGCATTATGACTGTAAGGTAACTTATGAATTAATTATTTAAACGGATTGAAATTGTAATTAATTGATACAGTACTTAATCAGTGCATGTTTATTCTTCTAAGGTAGCTGAAGGTTAAATTAGCAATGCATCTGGTGATATTATTGCCTTGCATAACTTGCAAGATTATTGCAATTAAACTGTTTCAAGGTAGGGATACCTTGTTACCTCACATATTCTTTTATATGCTTATTAGATTTAGTTAATCGTTTGAATAGACATAGGGATATGCAAGAGATTAGTTCAGTTTAATAAGTATGTATATGCAATAACATGTTTGCTTGCTAGAATCTATTTAGTCGATTGAATTGACAAAGGGTTATGTCAAGAGATGAATGGATTTTTGTATGTCAGTATGTTCATAAGTTACAAAATTATCGGGTTGCCGTGATTTTATTTGCAACAATATAGACATAAGTTTAATAATTCTAAGATAAGAAGTGTAATTAATCCAACACAATTATATCATCTTGATTAAATCTTATTTTGAAATCGTGCATTAAAACTTTTTACTTCATTTTTATTTATTTTAAATATTTATTTTCTTAAGTTTTTAATCACCCTGTTTAAACAAAATATTTTCCTTCACCAAAGTGTTTTAAATAGCATTCATAAATAATTCTTTTCACAGTCCCTGTGGGTACGATAACTCGACATTTACTTGTCACTTTATTACTTTTTGTGATTGTGTACACTTGCACATTTCTGTCGTTCCAGCAGGCTACTATATGCACCAAATAGCTTCAGTTGCAAGGGTGGTAATATGTGCAAGCCACCGTGTATCTGTTATTATTCCGATGAGTTTAACGGGAAATTGACTAAGTGAAAATACATGTGATCATGTAATGACTAGTGTAATTGAATATGACTATGTGATGAATAAGTGCAGGTATATGTGTGTGAAAATTTTTGAGCAATGTGCTCGATAGTTTTGCGAACTTTCGGTGAGATGGAATGGAGTAAGTGAGATTATGTAAGAGTGAAATTTGTAATAAAATAGTTTTTGACAGCAGCAGTTGTGTGACTTTTAAAAATCACCAAAAAAGGTGGAAATCGAATTAGAAGTTGTTTAAGATAATAAATAAAAGCGTATTGCGTCTATTTTCACATAAAGGAAACGGTGAAAGCAAAATAAATTTATATTCTGTGATATTTGAATTTTTGTGAGACGGGGTCAGAATGATTTTGGAATCCCCTGTTTTGACTTGGAAAAATCATTAAAAATTGTAAAAATAAAATTATGGGTTATAATTTATAGGCTTAAAATCCTTAATGAGTCTATTTTGGAAAAAGAAAAAACAAATGGGAACATTATCCAAATCTTGAACGAAGAGATAATTAGTTTTTAGTGCAGTGGGGTCAGAACTGTCGGACACAAAAATAGGGTAGACTTTAAAGAATAAACTATAATTATTGGCTAATCCAAAAATTCTGAAAATTTTATGAGCCTAGCTTCAGGAAAAATTAGCGGATCTTGATTTGGAGTTTCGTAGCTCAAGTTATAAGTAACTGAGTGACTATGACTCGAGTAAACAACATAACTTGAGCATAAGTAAAAGTGCAATTATGATTATTTTACCTTGGAATCATGTTGTAAGAATTAATGGATTCATGTTGATAAATTGCTTATTATTTTCATATGGACTTACTAAGCTATATAGCTTACCCCCTCCTTTTTATTTCTTTAGTGTTGTCAGGTTAGCTCGGGGTTGGAGATCGTCAGAGGCAGCATCACACTATCGAGCTATCAATAGGGGATATTGATAAGTCTTAGGCATCTTCAAGTGAGTGGCATGTATAGGAGCTTAGTTATTGATATGTGTTCTTATGATTTAGCCAAATGTATTGGCTTATGTTGATTCGTATATAGCCATGAGATATGGCTTATAATGTTTTGGCTTGTAAGCCTAATTATCTTTGCCTTGTGTTGATGCTTTGTGATATGATTATAATTGTCTGCTATGTATGAATATTAAATAACATATGTGTACGAGAATGCCCTAGGACCATTTGGGGTGGTCATTGCTATGGAATAAATGCGTAAATTGTCATTAAGTTGATAATGATTGAACATGGACATTTGTTGAATAAGTAAAGATTAATTATTGGGTAATATGTTATGGTTGATTGTGAAAAATGTGCTTTAGTGAGGCATGCTAAATCATTAAAATGATGCTATGATATGTGGCTTTAAAGTATTTAAGTACGTGAAAGATTAAGGCAATAAAAATGCTTGGAAAATAGCCTAAGTGTTGACTACACGGGCAGAGACACGGCCGTGTGTCTCAGCTGTGTGGAGGACACAGCCTTAGCACACAGGCGTGTGACTTGGCCTTGTGACCCTAAATGTTTACTGACGTCATAAATAGAGAGTTACACAGGTTGAGAACACGGGCGTGTGAGACCACCCAGCTTTCCCATACGGGCGTGTGACTTTCCAAACATGAAAATTTTGTAAGTGCTGTAAAAAGGTTAATGAGTTCTCGGTTTAGTCCCAAACCACTTTTAATACATGTTTAGAGCCTGAAGGCTCGTGTATGAGACATTTTGCATGTGATCGAATGATTCTGATATGATTAAAATTTTATGGCCCAGTTTTACATCTATGTGCATGTTTAAGTCCGATAATGCCTCATATCCTGTCCTGGCGCCGGACACGGGTAAGGGGTGTTACATTTAATGGTACCAGAGCTATGGTTTAGTCAATTCTTAGACTAACCTAGCAAGAATGAGAGTCTAACTATACATGCCACCAATCTGTGATAGTGTGATGTCTCCCGACGCGAATGAGAACCATCTCGTTTAGCCAGAGGTACTCTCCAACTGAGCTACACCGACCACGTTAAATACGATGCTAAGGTATTCGGGTAAAATATAGTCATGATAAGCCTAGATTCAAAAAATTACGAATAAAAGTTCATGAACGATGAATGTTCATGCTTATTTGATGTTCATACGATGATGTACACTTGGCTTATTTGATTTAGTGGATGTGGTAAATAGAAATTCATAAAAGTATGAATAAATGGTTCATAATAGCATGATATTATCAAAATGTGACTACCCCAATTGGACGTTGAATTTTGATGGATTATAATGATTTCTTTCAAAGAGGTATAATGATTCAAAATGGGATTTAGCTTGGACGGGTAATCTCAAGTTGAACTCTCTCGAGTAAATTTGATGGACTGGATTTAGCTCGGACGGGTAATCCATTGGCCTCATTATGTAAGGGATTTAGCTCGGACGGGTAATCCTGAGACAAGCCTATCGAGAATATGTTTCAGTTAGAATTTAGCCTGGACTAGTAATTCTATTGTATGATATGTGATTCGAGAGAGTGTACCCGAAAAGTACTACTGGACATGAATTGATGAATGATTAACGTATATACCTTAAGTATACTACTTTGGAATCTATCGAAATTGCAATGTTATAATAGGAGGCATCCTTGAAATATGGAAAAGTGAAATGAGACAAAAGATTATGATGTAATGAGCCTACCTATGTTTAATCGATAATTCCATGATGTATATGATTGATTTACTAGAACGAATGCTTGTATTTGGGTAACTTACCAAAATTAAATGTCCACGTATGCTTGTTTGAATAAGTATGACTGGCAAACTCTCATAGTCTAAGTAAATGTGCTAAATTGATTGAATTGAGTTATATGATTATAATGATATGCATATGTTGATGTGCTAGATGAGAGCTCAGATTGTGATACACTCATCCATGTTTGTTTGGCCCTCATATGATGTTATGTGTCTGACCTGTTTGATTGAATAAAAATGATAAGTAAAGTTATTCAGAATTCATAGAATGTATGTATAAGTACATTTGTTTAAATAAGTAGCTGGAAAGTCTGTGTAAAGTAAACTTTAATGTTAGCTTGTCTGAAGCGAATGATATGTTGGTAATAATATGACTATAATGGTGTAATTTATATGGTATATACATGTGTATGAGAGACAAGTCAGGGATCTTACAACCTTACCCCTTACCAGAGTCATGTTTATAAAGGATTTCATGAGATTTGTGCTGAAATAATCTCACGAGTATGAGACCAAAAGAGTTCAGCGATAGAATGATTGTAAATATGGTTAGAGTTTGAGAATGAGTTGATAAGTAAAGACAGAATTAGAAAAGGTATCAGATTGATTAAAAGATTTTTTTGGTTTGCGAAATATCACTATGAGAAAAGAAATTAACCTTGGAAAATTGACTTGTTTAGGCACGACGTTGAAATAATGTAGCAATCGAAATTCCTTCTTAACTTATTTTATTTAGTGAAAGAAATAGTACGGGATTAGCGATGACAAAAATAGTTGAAGGAATAATATTTGAAAGGTAAGACATTGAGTGGGACAGTTATGGCTGAACATATTTTGGACAGTCTCTTTTGAGGTATTCTATATGTTTAATTGTTCTCAGGAATATTCCTATGGCTGTTACTCTTCTGATAAAATTCTTGTTATATGCGAATGTTTTCTAATCATGATGTATAGATGAAAGTATTGATAACCTGATTGGTTTATAATCAGCACTGATCTATTTCTCTCTGGTATTCTGTTACAGCCCATTCATTGGAATTTTATAAGAAATATACATGGTGTTATGATTCTTGGATTTTTCTATCTTGGATTTCTTTATTTTGGTCTTCTTGTAATCTTTATTCCGAAATTTATTAATCATGACTCGTATCTAAAGTGTATTCTTGGGCCTATGATGACTATGTCAATTATGATTATGCCTCTGGGTTGATAGTAGTAACATGATGATTCTAGTATCCGGATTTCTTTAAATATTGTGTAAAGTTTTAACCTCAAGAAAAGCATAAGTGGCAAAACTGTGAGTTTCGATTTGTATGGTGGATGTCTTCTCTCAAGTAAGTTGATTAAAGTTAATGCCCTCAATCGGGATATTCTTGTTATTTTGAGCTAAAGCAATGGTAAAGGTTTTTGATAGGCATGATAAGTAAATCTTAAATGATTGTAGTTGAACGATTCTGTCCATTGAAAGGAAGGATTTCTTGAAGCTTTGTCAAGTAATAATTGAGACTAAATTGGTTGTTCAATCTGTATGGGTTATTGTTTGAAAGATTTAATGAAACAATTATGTCCGAATCATTTTTCTCAAGCCTGAGAATAAGATTTTATCTTTTTTGGGTAAAAAACTAATGGTCTGAATGGAAAGTGTATGTATCTCAGAAGACTTTGATACGATTTAAATCTTCTATGAATGATAAAATTATCGTTTTGTGAAAATTGAATGGTCTTTTACATGTTAATTAGTAAAACTTTGAGTAGACGAGGACATTGTTAACCAAAGCCTTTGAACTGGTTTAGTCTGCATCTAGCAAAGACTTTTTGATTTTCAGTGATGTGTTTTAAAACAAGAAAGGTAGTGTGATAGCTCAACGTATCTGATGTTATAGGCAGATTTAATTTTGTGATAGTGTAGCTGACTTGAATCGTTAAAGGATGATAAGATAGTTATGGTATGATCTCTGAGAAAGAGTTACTATGGATGTCGTATACGAATTATTCCTGTCTTTAAAAAGGAAACATGTTATTTGGCTTGTATTAAGTGTTTGATGAAATATGCAAATCATTTCAGTATATGTTAAAATTCTGCCTAACAGGTTAACGGAATCATGTATCTCTGAAATTGTCGGATTCTTGGAATGCTAGTCCTGGTTAATTGGATTGAGATCTGGATTCTATATTATGAGTTATTGAGAAGCTAAATAAGACCCTAGTTTTTAATGAAGGCTAAAGTAAAAGTTATTTAGTAATTTTTATGAGATAGTAGAGTTTATGAGGAACTAAACCACTCTTCTGGTAAGATTTTTGGGGACGAAAATCCCTGAAGGGGGAGAGTTGTAACATCTCGAATTAGGACCTAGTCGGAACAGTGGTTTTGAGACCATGAATCTAACGTAAGAAAATTCATTTTTATTATATTTTTACGGTCTACAATTCTATGGAATTGTTTTGTGAAAATTTCGTCTGGAAATTTTGACGTTTGAGCACTTAATTTAGTCAAAAGTACTAAATCGTAAAAAGTGCAAAAGTTGAGTTCTGCATGCTAAAGATGTCCAATTGTTATGGAATTTTAAATTTGAGGCCCTTAAATGGTAATTAGACCATTGGTTAACTTTTTGGACAAAAAATGGACATGAAATGGGTAAAATAGAATATTTTTAAGTTAGGGGCATTTTGGTCATTTAGTAATTAAAATGAATTAAAAATAAAATTAAAAGCCAAATTTTGTCCATCTTCAACCCCATGGCCGAAACTTGCATGGAGAAGACATAGCTAGGGTTTTTCAAGCTTCCAAGCTCGACTGTAAGTCCGTTCTACCCCTATTTTTAATGATTTTTACATTTTTGAAATCCTCGTAACAAGATCTACATATTTCTACCATTTATTTGAGTTATGATGAAGGTCTAGTGTTTGGACCATGTTAGAAACTTGTGCATTTTGATGTTTAATGGTAGATTATGCATGTTTATGGTTGGAGAAATGACTTTTACTAAGTAGTTTTTGGTGAAAACGCTAAAAAGGACTAAATTTTAAAAGTTATAAAATTTGTCATAAAAGTGTGATTTGGAAAAAATTTTGGGCTGCTATAGTTATGAAAATGATTTGTCTAGGGTTAAAGTGCAAAAAAATTGAATAAAAATCATTTTACGAGCCTAGGGGCAAAAGTGTAAATATGATAAAGTTTAGGGGTAAAAATGCAAATATGATTTTTGGGTCAATTTGAATAATGTAATAATAAATGAGCTACATTTGAAATGTTAGATCAATAAAATTGAGATTCGGGCCTAAATCGGGAAAGTTCGAGATTATGGACTAAATTGGAATAGTTGGCCGTAATTGCATTTAAGGTAAGTTCATGTGATTAAATAAAGCATGATATTCATGTTGTTTTTGTTACACTTGAAATCTATTTTTCTATGGTTGTATTGATTTATATGTTAATGATATTGTGTATGGGAACGCGATGTACCCATGAAGTAATCGATAGGTCAAATGTCGATAACATGTGATGGGATGATTGAATATAATGGAAATTTGATGGAACATGATATTTCTTTGAAACGAGTAAGTTTGTATGTAAATAATATATCGTTTTTACTTATGTTATAATATTTTGTTATTATATGAGATGTGGTTATATATTGAATGATCACTTGATGTAAACTACGAATTGAATTTGATTATGGATGAATTGGTAAAATGTTAAAAAGTGAGGAATTTCCCGGTTGGACCTTCGGAATAGAAAAGATACGAATGATCCATTGTGAGAACACATGTGTAGTACTATGTGCAAGCTACTATGTGTTTAAGATGGTTTTAGGTCACGTGTGTAGTACTAAGTGCAGGCTACTACGTGTACCAAATGGTTAGGTCGCATGTGTAGTACTAAGTACAGGCTACTATGCGTACTCGATTGCTTCGATCACATGTGTGGTACTAAGTGCAGGCCACTATGTGTAAGAGATGGTTTTGGTCATAGATGTAGTACTATGTGCACCAAATAGCTTCGGTTACAAGGGTGGTAATATGTGCAAGCTACCGTGTATCTGTTATTATACCTATGAGTTCAATAGAAAATTGACTAAGTGAAAATACATGTGATCATGTAATGACTAGTGTAATTGAATATGACTATGTGATGAATAAGTGCAGGTATATGTGTGTGAAAATTTTTGAGCAATGTGCTCGATAGTTGAGCGAACTTTCGGTATGATGGAATGGAGTAAGTGAGATTATGTAAGAGTGAAATTTGTAATAAAATAGTTTTAGACATCAACAGTTGTGTGAATTTTAAAAATCACCAAAAATGGAGGAAATTAAATTAGAAGTTCAATAAGATATGAAATAAAAGAGGAAACGATGAAAGTAAAAGAATTTTATATTCTTTGATATTTGAATTTTTGTGAGATAGGGTCAGAATGGTTTTGGAATCCCCTATTCTGATTTGGAAAAATTATTAAAAATTGTAAAAATATAATTATGGGTTATAATTTATATGCTTAAAATCCTCAATGAGTCTATTTTCGAAAAAAACAAATAGGAACATTATCCAAATCTTGTACGAAGAGATAATTAATTTTTAGTACAGAGGGGTCGGAACTATTAGACAGCAAAATAGGGGAAATTTTAAAGAATAAACTGTACTTATTGCCTAATCCAAAAATTCTGAAAATTTTATGATAAACAGATACATGAGTCTAGTTTCAGGGAAAGTTAGAAAATCTTGATTTGGAGTTTTGTAGGTGAAGTTATAAGTAACTGAGTGACTTTGACTAGAGTAAACAGCTTAACTTGAACATAAGTAAAATGCAATTATGATTATTTTACCATGGAATCATGTTGTAAGAATTGATGGAATCATGTTGATAAATTGCTTATTATTTTCATATGGACTTACAAAGCTATATAGCTTACCCCCTCCTTTTCATTTTTTTAGTGTTGTTAGGTTAGCTCGGGGTTGGAGATCGTCAGAGGCAGCATCACACTATCGAGCTATCAATAGGGGATATCGATAAGTCTTAAGCATCTTCAACTGAGTGGCATGTATAGGAGCTTAGTTATTGATAAGTGTTCTTATGATTTAGCCAAATTTATTAGCTTATGTTGATTCATTGTATATAGCCATGAGATATGGCTTATAATGTTTTGGCTTGTAAGCCTAATTATCCTTGCCATGTGTTGATGCTTTGTGATATGATTATAATTGACTGCTATGAATGAATAGTAAATAACATATGTGCATGAGAATGCGCTAGGACCATTCAGGATGGTCATGGCTATGGAATAAACTCGTAAATTGGCATTAAGTTGATAATGATTGAACATGGACATTTGTTGAATAAGTAGAGATTAATTATTGGGTAATATGTTATGGTTGATTGTTAGAAATGTGATTTAGTGAGGCATGCTAAATCATTAAAATGATGCTATGATATCTGTCTTTAAAGTATTTAAGTATGTGACAGATTAAGGCAACAAAAATGCTTGGAAAATAGCCTAAGTGTTGACCACACGGGCAGAGACACGGCCGTGTGTCTCAGCCGTGTGGAAGACATGGCCTTAGTACGCGGGCGTCTTACTTGGCCGTGTGACTTTAACTGTTTGCTGATGTTCTAAATAGAGAGTTACACAGGCTGAGGACACGGGCGTGTGAGACCACCCGGCATACCCACACGGGCTTGTGACTCTCCAAACATGAAAATTTTCTAACTGTTGTAAAAAAGTTCGTGAGTTCTCGGTTTAGTCCCAAACCACTTTTAATGCATGTTTAGAGCCTCGAAGGCTCATGTATGGGAAATTTTTCACGTGATCGAATGATTCTAATATGATTGAAATTTTATGGCCCAGTTTTACATGTATGTGCATGTTTATGCCCGGTAATGCCTCGTATCCTGTTCCAGTGTTAGACACGGGTAAGGGGTGTTACAGTATCATAGTCACACATCATTACAGAGTCCCTTTTATAGTTCAACGATACCTTAAACATGCTTTAGAAAAGGGTCGGGACTAATCCGGGCACATATAAAATTTTTCAAAACTTAAACATTTTTCAAAGTTATAAAGGTCACATGCCCATGTGAACAGGCCGTATGGCTCACACGGCATTAGACACGCCAGTGTGTCTAAGCTGTGGCAAAATAGGGCATACATACTGACTTGTCCACACGGGCACAAGACATGCCAGTGTGCCAGGCCATGTGAAAATTAGGGAGGTTACTAACTTGGGTCACACAGTCGACCACACACCTATGTGCCAGCCCGTGTGCCACACACGACCGATAGACATGCCCGTGTGTCTAGGCCATGTCAAAACTGTAAGGTATATTGACTTTAAATCGTAGGGTACCCCAAAGAACACAGCGCCGTGTAACATAACCGTGTGTCGCACACGGTTGAGACACACGCCCGTGTCTCTGCTCGTGTGGACAAAAATAGGCTATATCACACGCCCCATAATTCATTCTTATACACAACCAAATCCAAGCCATATCACATGGCTAGATATACACAATACAAAACATATTCAAATACTTCTAGCCTATACTTGCCATACTTCAATATTCACATTTCCAGGAGGTGCCAAAATAGAGTTCGATAGTGTGGTTATGATCCTCGACGATCCCCGAACTTTCAGTAGCTTCGATATATATTAAACAATTGAAAACACATATAAAATAAGCTTTCAAAAGCTTAGTAAGTCATAAACAAATAAACTTAACACATAACATCAATCTAGATCAATTTATTCATATAACTCAAGGCAAAATACATTCACATAGCCATATGTCTCTTATAGTTCATTTGATCATGATTCAAATATATATATCATATCACATTCTCATAGCAACTCATACTTATATCATATGTTCACAAAGATACATGTACTTAACTTTCATTCTCAAACATGGTATACAATTCAAACGTACCTGAATCGGATACACAATCACATAATCATCCATTTTCTCGGAATGCCCATTGAACTGTTTAGAATCAGTAAGGATACGCGGATAGCTCGAAAATCTCATACAATGCCAACGTCCCAGACGTGGTCTTACATGTAATCAAATATCGATGTTACTGTCCTAGACAGGGTTTTACATGAAATCAAATATGATGCCGATGTCCCAGACATGGTCTTACACGTAAATCATAAGACGATGCCAACGTCCCAGACATGGTCTTACACGAAATCACATATTGGAAATCCTATGTCATTACATATGTATCCTAACTATTCCTATGGTTCGTACAGGGCTTTCCGAACGTCGTCACATTATCGAAACTTTCTCAATTTCAAATAATCAGCTTCTAATACCATTCACACATTTCAATATCACTTAAACATGAATAAATCAATTCAAATACATTTATTTGTATATCAACTTACCTTGTACAGAATTGAACGGAATCGACTACTCGACGACTTTCGACTTTCCCCGATTTAAATAAGTTTTCTTTGGTTCTTGATCTAAACACATTCAAATTTGACTTATTCAATTTCACATTCATTTAAAACAATCCATATACACACATTTAGGGCATTTTACAAATTAGCCTTCACATTTTCACATTTTAACACTTTAGTCACTAATTCATAAAATCATAAAATTCACAAAATTTCCTTATACACATGCTTTGCCAAATTTTCATTGAGTTCACATAAGCCCGCATATTTCATTTATTTCACATTTTAGTTTCTCAATTTATTATTTTCACAATTTAGCCTAAAATACTTAAATTCATCAAAAATCCCAATACAAAACATAGTAATCTAACACATATTTTTCATTTCCTATTATCAAACTTCATAAAACTCACAATTTCATCAATGGCATAATTCAAATTTATCATCAAAATTAGAAATTGAAACATGGGCTTGATAGATTAGTAAGCAACGTTCACAAAAACGTAGAAATTATTAAAACTGAGTCAAAACCATACCTTAATCATCAAATTCCTTAGCTGAACCCTAGCTTGATTTTTTATTTCTTTTTCTTTGATATATTTGGCCAAATATGAATGATAATGGCTTAATTTCATGCTTTTGTTTTATTTTAATAAACATATTAACCAAATACCAAATTCACCCTTATATTATATCATTAGTAAACCATTATCTAATGTCCAACCTTGTCATTACATGAGTTCAATGGTCTATTTGCATCGTAAGGACCTCACATATATAAAGACAAATCAATTCAGCACTTTAACAAATAAAACACATCTTTTGCATTTTCTGCAATTAGGTCCTTTTTATCAAATCGACACACAAACAATAAAATTTTCACACAAAACTTTCACAGATATTAATTCACATATTATAAGCTCAAAAATAATATTAAAATATTATACTGACTCAGATTTATAGCCCCAAAACCACTGTTCCTACTAAGGTCTAAACCAGACTGTTACATGCCATATATGAACTGTGATAGTGTGATGGTTCCTAAAAATTTTAAACCATGTTTTCATATAGTAAATGGATCCCGATTGAGCTGTAGGTGATGATATTGAAAGTAATGTGCCAGCTCCCACTCAAAGGGCAGTGTCATCTGAAAATAGACCTCCTACGGTCAGCTAGAGAGGAAGGGCTGGAAAAGCCTTCCTCCATATGATGAATGAGTGGTATTCGAAGTTTGTTTGAACAAATATGAATGCTCAACATCCTCCACCCCCTTCTTATCCTTAGCTAATTCCCGTAGTTCCTCAAGGTGTGGATTTGGTAAGACAAAATAAGCCTCTGGTTGATAAGATTCGAAAGCAAGGGGCTGAGGAATTCAGGGCTAATGTTGACGATGACCCCAAGAGTGCCGAGTTCTGGCTTGAGAATACTATCAGGGTACTTGATGAATTATCATGTACACCTGAAGAATGTTTGAAATGTGCCATATCATTATTGAAGGACACGTCATATTATTGGTGGAAGACACTAGTATTTGTGGTACCGAGAGAGAGGGTTACATGGGAGTTCTTTCAAGAGGAATTCTAAAAGAAATATATTAGCCAGTGGTTCATCAATCAGAAACGTAAAGAATTTCTTGAGCTGAAACAGGGCCGAATGTCAGTGACAGAGTATGAGCGAGAATTTGTCAGACTCAGTAAGTATGCCAAATAGTGTGTTTCTTTCGAGGCTATTATGTTTAAAAGGTTTGAAGATGGACTGAATGAGGACATCCGATTGTTAGTTGGAATCTTGGAACTAAAAGAATTTGTTGTATTGGTTGAACGAGCTTGCAAAGCCGAAGAGCTAAGCAAAGAGAAGGGAAAGGCCAAGAGTGAGGCTAGAGATGCAAGAAAAAGGCCAATGAGTAAGTGATTTCAATCTCAGTTAAACAAATATAGAGAAATGAATTCTCGTTCGAGTGTATCAGCTGGGTATTCACGCAGAGACCGCGGGAATCAATATTTTATTTTTAAATCTCAAGCTACTTCAATGGAAAATGTGGATAATGTTAGGTCCAACATACCCGAATGTCAACATTATGGAAGAAGACATCCTAGCGAGTGAAGGATGAATGACTGAGCTTGTTTCAAGTATGGTTCCCAAGAGAATATTATACGAGATTGCCCTGAGATGGTAGAGAAAGAACAATTTCTGAGTCCAAGGTCGAGTAATACTACCAATAGAGGTAGGCCACCGAGAAATACTAGGAATAGACCTAGCAGTAAAGGTGTGACAAAAGATACAGCCGTGAGATCTGAGGCCAAAGCACTTGCTAGAGCTTATGTCATTCGTGCTAATGAGGATGCGTCATCTCCCGATGTGATTACTGGTACATGTTCTCTTTATGATACTAATGTTATTGTATTGATTGATCCTGGATCGACACATTCTTATGTTTGTGTAAATTTGGTATCTAGTAAGAGTTTTGTCTATTGAGTCTACTAAAATTGTCCTTTGATGATTCGAGGTCACTATTTTCCAATTGACTTAATGTTTTTACCATTTGATGAATTCGACGTTATTTTGGGTATGGACTGGTTGACATTGCATGATGCCGTAGTAAATTGTAGATAGAAAACTATTGAATTGAAATGTGAAAATGGTGAATTACCTATTGTGATTTCGTCTATATCTGCTCGGAAGTATGTAAGGAAAGGTTGTAAAGCTTACCTTGCTTATGTGTTGAATAAAAAGATATCTGGATTGAAAATTGAATAAGTGTCGATAGTTTGTGAATATCCAGATGTGTTTTCAGAAGAATTGCCAAGGTTACCACCGGTCAGAGAAGTGGATTTTGCTATCGATTTAGTACTTGGAACTTCACTGATATCGATTGCTCTGTATAGAATGGCCCCAACTGAATTGAAGGAATTGAAAGCTCAGTTACAAGAGTTGATAGATAAGGGTTTTGCGAGACTGATTTTTTCTCCCTAGGGTGCTCCAATGTTATTTGTAAAGAAGAAAGACAGATCTATAAGGCATTGTATCGATTACCGATAGCTCAATAAGGTAACTATAAAGAACAAGTATCCTTTGCTGAGAATTGATGACTTGTTTGATCAGTTGAAAGGAGAAATGATATTCTCGAAGATTGATTTGAGATCTGGCTACCATAAGTTGAAAGTTAAAGAGTCAGGCGTGCCGAAGACTGCTTTCAGGACGAGGTATGGGCATTATGAATTTCTTGTTATGCCTTTTGGATTAACTAATGCACCTGTTGTTTTTATGGATTTGATGAATAGAATTTTCTGACCGTATTTAGATAAGTTTATGGTTGTGTTCATCAATGATATTCTGATTTATTCACGAGATTAGTCTAAACATGCTGGGCATTTAAGAATTGTATTGCAGAATTTAAGAGATATGCAGTTGTTTGCTAAATTCAATAAAATTGAGTTTTGGCTTCGAGAGGTCAGATTTTTGGGACATATTGTTTTAGGGGAGGCTATTCGGGTTGATCCAAGTAAGATTGTGGCAATTGTTGATTGGAAAGCACCAAGAAACATATCTGAAGTTAGAAGCTTTTTGGATTTAGCTGGTTATTATTGACATTTTGTCAAAGGATTTTCGATGATTGCTACTCCTATGACCAAGTTGTTGCAGAAAGATGGTAAATTTGAATGGTTTGAAAAATGTCAACTTACTGAGGCACCCATTTTAGTACAACCTAAATCGAGAAAAGAATTTGTAATTTATAGTGACACGTCATTGAATGATTTGGGTTGTGTGTTGATGCAAAAGGGCAAAATGGTAGATTACGTCTCGAGACAGTTGAAACCGTATGAGAAGAATTATCCGACACTCGACTTGGAATTAGCCGCCATCGTTTTTGGTTTGAAAATTTGGTGTCATCATTTGTACGGTGAGAAATGCCATATCTTTACTAATCATAAGAGTTTAAAACACTTGATGACTCAAAAAGATCTAAACTTACGACAATGGAGATGGCTCGAGTTACTAAAAGATTATGAATTAGAGATTGACTATCATCCGAGAAAGGTGAATGTAGTTGCAGATGCTTTGAGCAGAAAGTCCTTGTTTGCTTTGAGAGCTATGAATACGAGATTGACATTATATAATGATGGTTCAATGTTGGCTGAGTTGAGAGCTAGACCGATATTTATTCAGCAAATTTGTGAAGCTCAGAAAAATGATAGTGAATTGCAAGCCAAAATAACTCAGTGTGAATCGGGCAGTGATACAGACTTTTGGATCGGTTCAGATGATTGTTTGATGTTCCAAGATAGGGTATGTGTACCGAAAAATGATAAACACATTCAAAAAATTTTACACGAGGCACATAGTGGTTGCTTATCAGTTCATCCAGGTAGTATGAAAATGGATAACGATTTGAAGAAATTGTATTGGTGGTCAGTTATGAAATGAGATATTTCAGAGTTTGTTTCGAGATGTTTAATTTGTCAATAAGTAAAGGCCAAACATTGCCTTTAGGTTTACTTCAGCCTGTGATGGTACCCGAGTGGAAAGGGATTGGATTACGATGGACTTCGTAACGGGTTTACCTTTGACTCCGAAAATGAAATATGTCACCTGCGTAGTTGTTGATAGATTGACGAAGTCAGCTCATTTTATACCGGTATGCACTGACTACTCACTTGATACGTTAGCCGAATTGTACATTTCTGAGATTGTGAGATTGCACAGAGTACCTATTTCTATTATTTCGAATAAAGATTTGAGGTTTACTTCGAGATTTTGGAAAAAGTTACAAGAGGCTTTGTGTACAAAGTTAAATTTTAGTATCACATTTCATCCGCAAATTGACGGTCAGTCTGAAAGAGTAATTCAGATTCTTGAAGATATGCTTTGATGTTGTGTTTTAGAATTCGAAGGTAGTTGGGAGAAATATCTACCATTGGTCAAATTTACTTATAACAACAGTTTTTAGTCGAGTATAAAGATGGCACCATATAAGGCATTGTATGGCCACAAGTGTCGAACTCCTTTGTATTGGATCGAGCTTAGTGAGAGACAGATTCACGGGGTTGATTTGGTTAGAAAAACTGAAGAAAAAGTAAAGGTAATCCATGATTGATTGAAAACTGTTTCAGATCGACAAAAGTTGTATGCATATTTGAAAAGAAAAGAGATAGAATTTCAGATTGGTGATAAAGTATTTCTAAAAGTATCTCCATGGAAGAAGATTCTGAGATTTGGTCGTAAAGGCAAGTTAAGTCCACGTTTCATTGGGCCGTATGAGGTCATTGAAAGAATAGGGCCAGTGGCTTATTGCTTAGCTTTACCGACAGAGTTAGAAAGGATTCATAATTTGTTTCATGTGTCAATGTTGCGACGATACTGTTCTGATCCGTCACATGTGATTTCTCCATCAGAGATTGAGATTCGACATGATATGACTTATGGTGAGGAACCGTTCAAGATTTTAGCTCGGGAAGTTAAACAGTTGAGAAATAAAAGTATAGCCCTAGTAAAAGTTTCGTGGCAACGACATTGGGTTGAAGAGGATACGTGGGAAACTGACGTAGCTATGTGAAAACATTACCCAAACCTATTTTCTAGTAAGATTTTTGGGGACGAAAATCTCTAAAGGGGGGAGAGTTGTAACAGCCCGATTTTGGGTCTAGTCGAAACAGTGGTTTCGGGACCATAAATCTGATGCAAAAAAATTATTTTTCTTATATTTTTATGGTCTATAGTTTTAGGGAATGATTCGGTTAAAATTTCATTTGAAATTTTTGACGTTTGAGCACTCAATTTAGTAAAAAGGACTAAATTATAAAAAGTGCAAAACTTGAGTTGTATAAGCTAGAGGTGCCTAATTGCTATGAAATTTTAAATTAAAGGTCCTTAGATGGTAATTAGATCACTTGTTAAGTTAGTGGACAAAAATGGACATGAAGTAAGAGAAATTTTAGTGTTTTAAGAAAAGGGCATTTTGGTCATTTGGTAATTAAATGAATTAATAAGCAAATTAAAAGCCAATTTTTGCTCATATTCTACCCCTTGGCCAAAATTTTTAAGAGGAAGACATAGGTAGGGTTTGTCAAGCTTCCAAGCTCGATTGTAAGTCCGTTCTAGCCCAGTTTCTAATGCTCTATACATTTTTGAAGTCATTGTAACTCGATCTACCTATTTCTAGCACTAATTTCAGGTATGATTAAGGTCTAGGGTTTGAACCATGTTACACATGTCTGTATTTTGATGGCTAATGGTAGAAAATGCATGTTTGATGTTAGAAAAACAACTTTTGCTAAGTGATTTTTGGTAAAAATGTCAAAGAAGACTTATTTGTAAAAGTTATAAAATAAGTAGTGAAAGTGTGATTAACTAAAAAATGTGGGCTGGTATGAGTATGAAAATGGTTTAGATAGGCTTGGGTTTTGAAGAAATTGAATACATTTCTTTTTAGGAGCCTAGGGACTAAATTATAAAAATGTGAAACATTAGGGGAAGAAATGTAATTTTTCCATAATATAAAATTTGGACTGAATTGAAAAATGTGTGTATTAAATAAGTTAAAATTTTTATCATAGATCAAGATAAATGAGGTTTAGACCTAGATCGGGGGAAAAACAAGGTGTTTGATGATTAGGTCAAATTCTACTATTTTTGTACCGAGGTAAGTTCATATGTAAATAATGCATTGTTATATTTATGTTTTAAATGCTTTAATATTGTATGAATTGTGATTGACTCTTTGGACGTATCTAACAAGTTTTGACAAGTGAGAATTCCCGGTTGAGCCTTAGGAATAGAATAGGATACGAGTGACATGTCAGTAGGAACCCATGTGTATATGTGTTTATATGATCAGGGTGTTGGTCTCGTATGTCCTACCAGTGGCTGGGTAGTCTGATATGAGTTGCGGATACCTGACAGCTTGTGTGAGCAACACTGTGTAGCTTCAACCTGACTGACAACTTGTGTGAGCAAGCCCGTGAATAGCTAAAAAATGAGCCTATATGTGTTATGAGATATGAGGTAGCTTTGGCTACACATATGGCACTTATGTGCAAGATTTTTGAGTATTCGTTAATATTCCAAGTGTTCAACGGAAATGTCAAAGTTACGAAAGACTATGGTATGTTACGAGTTGGTACAGGTGTAACGCCCCAAAAATCTTGAAACTTAAAAATCTCGAAATCCCGAATTTTCTTTTTTTTAGTTCTGATAAAAAAGTGCTAGGTATTTTCGGTTAAGTAGGTGATAGTAGGTCTTGGCTAAGGTTTAAGTTCGAACATAGGGGAAAAGAAAATTATGCGTTAATAATTAAAAGGACCCTGGTGGCAAGTAGTTGGGCTTTTAAATAAAGATAGGGGAAAATGGCATCAAAAAGCCTTGTGTAGGAGTGGCTAAGTGACGCCACTTAGAGTGTAAGGAGGTGGCATTAGTGGCTAGCAAGGAGATCCAAGGTTTGAATCCTAGATTAGTATTTTTAGAGGTTTAATTTTTTCCTTCTAGAAGATTGGAAGTGGCATGAAGATGGACTCCAAGGGGAGTGTTCAGAAGAGAAATTTGAGGAAAGGATCAATGGGTTATCAGGGAGAAAAACGAGGAGATGAGAAGGGGGAAGTGATGGAGTCGAATTGGAAATTGAGGGTCAGGCAATTTGGCCAGAGGCTATAAATATGTGTTGAGTTTTGGATCCTAGGCTAATGCCAAATTTTTCTTTTTTTTTTTAGTTCCGATTGGCTTTTCCATCTTTGCTAGCTAATTCTTTTGCCATTTTTTCTCTCCTCAGATCTCTTTTGATTTACCCTTTGGGTTAGCCGATTCTTTCTTCTACTCTTCTTCTTTAATTTTTGCCAAATAAACCATATTCACCAGATTAGTTTGAAAGCTGAAAAGCCAAGTCTCCCTTGGGCCAATTACTCTCTTGGTGTAAGTATCTTAGCTCTCTACCGAAATTGCTCCTAAGGTGTTTTGCGTTTTTGGTAAGTATTCCTCTTTTGTTGGCTAACTTGGCCGAATGGTCTTAAAGTGAGATAAGGGGTTGAATTATGTTGGATGCGAGTCCCCTAGTATTTGGTTTTAATAAGTAAGATTAATGCAGATCTAGAGAGTACATGATCAAGGAAAAGCTATTAGGGATTGGTGTTCAAGGTAAGGTTAGGGTGAGGTTTCAGTTTTAGGTAAAATATGTATTAACCATGTGATTAATTGAAGGGTGATATCGTTTTTAGGTTGGTGACTAAGGGAATCGCAGCATGCGTGCTTAGCAGGTGTGTACATACACTGCACGCACACAATGAATCGGCAAAAGTCGAAATGCTGAAAAGTCAAAAAGCTAAAATGCCAAAAAGCCAAAAGTTGGGCTACGGTAGTCTTGCGAGTGCGCGAACACTCGTGAAGAGGAACCCGATAGGTTGTCTAAGGCCCCATGGGTGATTCCATGAACTTGGGTTTTGAATTGGCCAACCGGGCAAGAATAGGCTTAATGGGCCTGACGGGCTATTAGGCCTATAATAGGCAAAAATTGAAAATTAATGCTGTGTGATAGAAATTTATATGTGAGAATGTGTATAATGTGATTTGGGCCTAATGGGCCATATAAATGTGATTTGGGCCTAATGGGACATATACAGGTGATTTGGGCCTAATGAGCCATATGAATATAATTGGGCCTAATGGGCCATGTACAGGTATATGAATTTGACTAGGCTTTGTAAAGGGGTTTTGGGCCTAGTATATGATGACTACATAAAACTTAAATAATTAATTGCGACTGTGGATAAGTCAAAGGGTTATAGTGCATAGTATTCATTCATCTTAGCTCACGGGATTTGTTAACGGGCCAAGGTAAGTGAAAACTTTAAAGAAAGGGAAAATTACCGAAATGCCCCTAAGGGAAAAAATGACCAAAATACCCTTAGGCGTTGAATGTAAGTTTTATGGATGTGACATGCATACATATGATATTCTGCTTAGGTTGCATATGGGTTGGGAATTTTGGAACAGAGGAAGTATATGAGGATCGCATGGTTGCTTGACGACCGTGGATCCACCAAAGGCTTTTTAAGCCCATTATATGATTAACAGCTTGCTGCAATGAAGGTAGTTCTGCAACCGAGCTACCATTGAAGTGTATCGGTTGGGTGGGTCGATATTTATATCCCCACATGAAGTTTACCGGAGGATGAAGCTGAAGTGTAGCGGATGGATTATTGGGGTGGGTTGCATTGCATTGCATTGCATGTGTGATTTTATGATGATTGATGAATGCATGCTGCTCGATGAGGGTGTACACACTGAGTTTAGGAAAACTCATCCCCTCTTTTATTTTTCTCAAGTAATACTCAATAGGAGGTTCGATGTCTAGATGGACTTTGGGTGGCCAGCTAGCAAGACAACATGGGTTTGGTTGTTTTAAAGGCATTTAGTTCCTGATTTATTAAGTGATTTTAGACTGGATTGTAATAAGGCCTCCCTTTTTTGTTATTATTTGGATTATTATTCTTATGCATTGTAATTGTGAGAAGTTGAACAGGGATTTTCTAAACCATAGTTTTAATATACTACGTTTCAATAACCAAACTTTTAATTGATAAACTTTCTTAAATCAAATGTTTTAAACAAAGCTTTCGCAACTGAAAAGAGTGTTTTCATAAGTTAACTGAGGTTTCATATCTTAAGGAAGGGTTTTCAATGAAAACAAGGTTTTTGCTAAAACACTTCAATGTGATGCGCCAGATTCAGCCATAACGTCTGGGCTGGGTTTGGGGTGTTACATTTAGTGGTATCAGAGTCCGGTTGCAAAACTAGGGCTGTGAAGTAGGCCTTACTATTTGGATTTTAAAAATATTTTGGATCACACTACTTTGGAAAAAGAGGAATCTTGCTATGCGGCACACCGAGCCTCCAACGTCGAACCAAGTAAGTTCTTCTGTTCTTAAGCATGTTTAAATTGTTATACAGTAGGTAGATAGAGGGCTACTTTAGATAATTTTGTTAGAATGGAACTGAAGCCCGTAGGATCTTGAAACTGTAGAGGATTTTAGAAAATAATCTTCTCTTTTAATACTTTCATAAAACATCAGTTTAATTATTAAACTAACTAAAACTTCATAAAAATTTCTAATCCAGATAATACACGAATCGACGATGAGTGCTAGAAAAGGTGCAAGAGGCCGGGGCCGAGGCCGCGGAAGTGTTAGTGCTGAATCATCGGCATCAGACCATATGTCCGATGTTGGAGTAGAAGAGGCTTCAGCCTCACCTGTGGCTGGGAATGGACCGTATGATTGGGCCGCGGGAGAAGATGCATTGTCGTAGGCAATGCTAAGGATTTTGGAAAGGGTCGATGGGCCCAATAATGGCATTGGAAATCGGGGGTCCATTCTAGAGCTACTTCATTCGAATTGGGCTGAGATCTTTAAGAGCGTGGATAGTGTGGCTCCTAACGTGGCGGAATATTGGTTGGAGGCCACTGAAAGGATAATGGAGGACTTGGACTGCTCACCTATACATAAGCTGAAAGGGGCAGTGTCACTGCTTAGGGAAGAGGGCACCCAACCGGAGCTCGTCACTTGGGAGTTTTTCGAAGCTGCATTCTAAGGGAAGTATGTGGGTGCAAGCTATGTGAATGCTAGAAGGAAGGAGTTCCTGAACTTGACCCAAGGAAACAAATTGGTGGCAGAATATGAAGCGGAGTTTTTACTCTTTAGTAGGTATGCAAGAGTAATGGTGGCGACGAAATATGAACGTTGCATTAGGTTTGAGGATGGACTTAGAGATAGCCTTAGGGTATTGATAGCTCCACAAAGGGAGCGATTTTTCTCAGAGTTGATGGAGAAAGCAAAGATAGCAGACGAGGTAAAGTACACTGAGCACCGAAATTGGGAAAAATAAAGGGGTGAGAATAAAAGGGAGGCTAAGACTCCTGGTGTTAGACAGAGGCCTAGGGCTAGGGCCAGAGTTAATGGGCCAGTTAGAGCAGGGCCCCAGGCTGTTAATCCAAGGGTGCCACCTTGTGCTGAATGTGGGAACGGTCATGTACGTGAGTGTTGGAAGAGGACGGGAGCTTATTTAGCTTTTGAATCCATGGAGCATAGGATCAAGAATTACCCTAGAATGCCAACTTAGGTACCAGTTATGGGCCGAAGTGGTGTCCAGCCACCAAGGGGTGGAAACGGTTTGGGTCGGGGAGCCCTGGAAAGAGGTGCTGATCGTACTGAGGCAAGCCAGCCGACTTTGGTCTACGCAGACACCATAGTGAGGATGAAGACGCTCCAGATACGAATACTAGTACATACTTTATCCATAGTGTGCTATTCATCTATTTTTAAATTAGAAATAGAGTACGCAGCAGAAGCATAGTGGTGTAACCTAGGTGGTGTGACTATTGGGTAGTTGGAAATTTCGAGGACAAAATTTTTTTTAGGGGGTAGAGTTGTAACACCCCAAAAATCCCAAAACCCAAAAATCTCGAAATCCCAAATTTTCTTTTTTTTTTGGTTCTGATAAAAAAATGTGCTTGGTATTTTCGATTAAGTACGTGATAGTAGGTCTTGGCTAAGGTTTAAGTTCGAACTTAGGGGAAAATAAAATTATGCGTTAATAATTAAAAGGACCTTGTTAGCAAGTAGTTGAGCTTTTAAATAAAGATAGGGGAAAATGGCATCAAAAAGCCTTGTGGAGGAATGGCTAAGTGACGCCACTTAGAGTGTAGGGAGGTGGCGTTAGTGGCTATCAAGGAGATCCAAGGTTCGAGTCCTAGCTTAGTATTTTTAGAAGTTTAATTTTGGCCTTCTAGAAAATTGGAAGTGGCATGAAGATGGACTTTAAGGGGAGTGTTCAAAAGAGAAATTTGAGGAAAAGATCAAGGGGTTATCAGGGAGAAAAACGAGGAGATGAGAAGGGGAAAGTGATGGAGCTGAATTGGGAATTAAGGGTCAAGCAATTTGGCCAGAGGTTATAAATATGTGTCGAGTTTTGGATCCTAGGCTAATGCCAAATTTTTCTTTTTTTTTTAGTGCCGATTGGCTTTTCCATCTTTGCTAGCTGATTCTTTTGCCATTTTTTCTCTCCTCAGATCTCTTTTGATTTACCCTTTGGGTTAGCCGATTCTTTCTTCTACTCTTATTCTTTAATTTGTGCCAAATAAACCATATTCACCAAATTAGTTTGAAAGCTGAAAAGTTGAGTCTCCCTTGGGCCAATTACTCTCTTGGTGTAAGTATCTTAGCTCTCTGTCGAAATTGCTCCTAAGGTGTTTTGCAGTTTTGGTAAGTATTCCTCTTTTGTTGGCTACGTTGGCAGAATGGTCTTAAAGTGAGATAAGGGGGTGAATTATGTTGGATGCGAGTTCCCTAGTATTTGGTTTTAATGAGTAAGATCAATATAGATCTAGGAGTACGTGATCAAGAAAAAGCTATTAGGGATTGGTGTTCAAGGTAAGGTTAAGGTGAGGTTTCGGTTTTTGGTAAAATATGTATTAACCATGTGATTAATTGAAGGGTGACATCATTTGTAGGTTGGTGACTAAGGGAATCGCAACACACTTCCTTACTAGGTTTGTACATATACTGCACACACACAATGAATCGGCAAAAGTTGAAATGCCAAAAAGCCGAAAGTTGGGCTACGGTAGTCTTGCGAGTGTGCAAACACTCGTGAGGAGGAAACTGATAGGTTGTCTGAGGCCCCATGGGTGATTCCATGGACTTGGGCTGTGAATTGGCCAACCGGGCAAGAATAGGTTTAATGGGCCTAACGGGCTATTGGGCCCATAATAGGCAAAAATTGATAATTAATGCTATGTGATAGAAATTCCTATGTGAGCATGTGTATAATGTTATTTGGGCCTAATGGGCCATATAAATGTGATTTGGGCCTAATGGGCCATATACAAGTAATTTGGGTGTAATTAGCCATATGAATATGATTGGGCCTGGTGGGCCATATACAGGTATGTGAATTTGACTGGGCTTTGTAAAAGGGTTTTGGGCCTAGTATATGATGACTACATAAAACTTAAATAATTAATTGCGACCGTGGACAAGTCAAAGTGTTAAGGTATGGCAACGGGTATATGCATGTCTAGGATTGGATCTAGAGAGAGCTTGGTACTTAAGGAGTCTTAATGACTCAGCTCCTCTTCTCTGGAATCCTACCTTGTGCATAGTATTCATTCATCTTAGCTCATGAGATTTGTTGATGGGCCAAGATATGTGAAAATCGTAAAGAAAGGGAAAATTACCGAAATGCCCCTAAGGGCAAAAATGACCAAAATACCCCTAGGCGTTGAATGTAAGTTTTATGGATGTGACATGCATACATATGATATTCTACTTAGGTTGCATATGGGTTGGGAATTTTGGAATGGAGGAAGTATATGAGGATCGCATGGTTGCTTGACGACCGTGGATCCACCGAAGGCTTTTTAAGCCCATTATATGATTAGTAGTTTGCTGCAATGAAGGTAGTTTCGCAACCGGGCTACCATTGAAGTGTATCAGTTGGGTGGGTCGATATTTATATCCCCAAATGAAGTGTACCGGGGGATGGAGCTGAAGTGTACCGGGGGATGAAGCTGAAGTGTAGCGGATGGATTATTGGGGTGGGCTGCATTGCACTGCATTGCATGTGTGATTTTATGATGATTGATGAATGCTTGGTGCTCGACGAGGGTGTACACACTGAGTTTGCAAAAACTCACCCCCTCTTTTATTTTTCTTAGGTAATGCTCAATAAGATGTTCGATGTCTGGAAGGACTCTGGGTGGCCAGCTAGCAAGACAACTTGGACTTGGTTGTTTTAAAAGTATTTAGTTCCTGATTTATTAAGTGATTTTAGACTGGATTGCAATGAGGCCTCCCCTTTTTGTTATTATTTGGATTATCATTTTTATGCATTGTAATTGCGAGAAGTTGAACAGGGATTTTCTAAACCATAATTTTAATATACTATGTTTCCGCAACCAAACTTTTAATTGATAAACTTTCTTAAATCAAATGTTTTAAACAAAGCTTTCACAACTGAAAAGAGTGTTTTCATAAGTTAACTAAGGTTTCATATCTTAAGGAAGGGTTTTCAATGAAAACAAGGTTTTCGTTAAAGCACTTTAATGTGATGCGCCAGATTCGGCCATAACGTCTGGGTCGGGTTTGGGGTGTTACAACAGGTATGTACATAAAACTCATACGTAATGAGCTCGATATGTAATGAACCCTTGGTAAGGTTATGATTGAGTACGTTAAGACTAAAGATTTTGATATCATTCATGTTAAATTTTATCATGCTAATAGCATGTTAAATGTGTGGATATGATGCTTATTATTTGCATAGGAACTTAGTAAGCTATAAAGCTTTCTCCCCTTTTCTTTCCCTTGTCTTATAGTGTCACTAAACTAGCTCAGGGATCGGAGACTGTTAGAGATCCACTCACACTATCAACAATTACTTTGGTACCAATTATTACAACATTTTGAATTATGGCATGTATAGGGGACTTGGTCATTTTGTTATGTGTAATAATTGTTTTGGCCAAAAGTGTTGGCTTATGTTGGTTTAAAGTTCATTTTGTATAAGGCCACTTTAAAATTGGCTACTATTAGTATAAGAAATTTATATGTCGATGCCCTTCATGAATGTAGAAACTTGCATGATTTGAGTTGATGAGTATGTGATGTTTATGTATAGTAGATGGTAGTTTGTAATTGACATGTGGATGCCTTGATTGTGGTTGATTTGGCTGTATGTAAATGCTTGAATTGATGCTATGTTGTGTTGTCTAGGTGTGTACATCAAAGGATGGCAAAATGGCTTGGTAAATAGCTTTATTTTTGTCTACACAGGTAGACACACGGGATTGTATCTAGGCCACATGTGACACACAGTTTTCCCCACGAGAATGTGTTAAGCCATGTGTCCCCTGCACCTTAATTTTTGCAAAACAGAATGCTCAGACTTGAGCACACGGGTAGAGACATGGGCGTGTGTCTTGGGCGTGTGAAGTCTGCACCTATTTTATGTAAAATCATAAATTTTAAATCGATTACATGGTGTGTCTTCAATTTGTTCTTGGGTGACAAATAGAGAGTTACACGGGTTCGGGACATGGGCGTTTGTGACCACACGGCTTGCCCACACGAGCGTGTCCCAAATCTACACGATCGTGTGACTCTTGTTTAGGGCAAAAATTTTCTATGTTTTATGAAATTGTCTAAAGTTCTCGGTTTAGTCCCGAACCATTTCCACGGCATGTTTTGGGCCTCGTAGGCTCGTATTAGGGACCTTATGATTGAACGTGAAAAGTTTTAATTTGGACGAAAATTTATGACTCAGAAATGTATGTTTGCTTGTGTTTAAGTCTGGTAATGCCTCGTACCCTATTTCGGCATTGAATACGGGTAAGGGGTGTTATAGGGACCAAGCCAAACATCACTACTTTAGGGAAGGTTGTGAGTGTCGCCCATGTGTATAAGAGGGGGCATTCCTTATAGGTTTCACTTCGAGCATTAAATTGGATATGTTAATGTTGTAAATTAAATCAGATTGGAAAATAATGTTAGGAATTACCGACATAATGAATTTGTAAGAATTGTAAATTTGATTGAAGTATTATGAACGAAGTTAAATTTTGTAAACTGTAGAAACCAGAATATGTAAATAGGATAGTCAAAAAGTTGGTTAAATTATATGTGGTTTGTGACATTCAGTACCTGGACCCATAGATCGAGTTAGGTATAGGGTGTTACAAATTTAGTTATATCAAAGTTTCAGTTTCGTCAATCCTCTGCACATAGGAAGTTATAGAATAGCCCTAAAAGCAGGTTACAAAATTTTTGGCTTAGTCCTCCAAGTTATTATATAAGTTTAATGTGTATTATGGAAGTGGATGTAGACATGCGAATCATTAAGCCGATATTGGGCATACAATAGTCGAAGGAAGGATTTGAAAGGAAAAGCTTGAGAGATAGAGAAAGAGAATAAATGAAATCTTCATTTAAAATGGAAAGGAAGGCTTTTACAATATATATTTGAATAATTAACTTCCCTTTGGAGTGAACTCTCCTCGAGACTGAAGGTCGGATGCTTTAAAGTTTTGAGTATGGAAGAGTCCTCTAGATTCCCTCCACTCCCTCTGAAATCCTTTCTAGCTAACTCTCAGAGGGTTGTAAATGTCAAAGCCAAGGGTTGTACTGGTAAATCGACATAGGCAACTGAAGTTTAATTGGCTTAAGTTAAGGGGACCTAGGATGATCTATGTGTGTAGCATCAGGTTACCCTTTAACCTAGGTAGAAAGTCCTTAATGCCTTATTAGGTGTCCAACTTATACTTCTATAAGGCTTCATCATTCTCCATCTGAATGCATTCGATATCAATAAGGTGTTGCTTCTAGAGGGACTCTAGTCGGTGAACCGTCTCCTCTAACTCCTTCATCTAGGTCCTCAAGGACTGACATTTAGACTCCCATGTAGAGACAAACCTTGAAAGCTCAGTAGTTTGCTGAAAAATGTTTCATACAATTGACGAAGCTGGGTAAGAGACTATTCGCTAAAAAGAAAGGCCTTTTTAGACTCAGCTTGTTTAGCCTCAGGTTCAACACAAGCTTTCTGGAGAGCCTAGCTCGCGAGGCTACCTTCCATGGATAGCATTGAAAGGGAAACCACCAAATCGGACAAAATGAACAATACCTTGTCCTATTATCATTGGATAACAAAGGGAGAGAAGGGATATTGGCCTAAATTGATATGATGCCGTTAAGATAAGAAGGTTTGGACTCCTCCTAAAACAGGAGCATAAATGATGGCACTAAGAGGTGAAATCAGGGGAGTTGAGGTAGTAGCAAGGGGGTTCGTAGTATTGGTGGACTCAACAGGAGGAACAACAAGGATTGAAGGAAGGGGCAGAGGATATGCTAGGGAGTTAGATGCTGGGAATGTTGTCATGGTCACCAGGAGGGAAATGTAGATTTTCCTCTAGGAGAATAGGTTGTTTGCTTGGTCGGTGGTAGGAAAGTCTATTGTCCCTACTCTTCAAAGCATTAGAGGACCCCATTTTGAGTCTCAACCTTTTGTGGCTACTACCACAAGCACACATTCTTGAATCCACAACATCTATAACTTGTTGGGCACCCTCAAACAAGGCCTCTACATCCATGACTACAGGCTGGGACATTAGTTTCGAGGACAAGAGGTGAGTGGGACTTATGAGAAGAATAGCGAGTTCAACAACGTTTTCAACTAAGTCTCTATCCGATGACTCAACCAGGAACCCCAAAGTTGAGGTAAGCCAGTGTCGGGGATAAACATTGTAGATGGTGTAGAAGAAATTAGTAGGCTTCCTCTATTTCCCAATGAGAGCCCAAGCTAACTCACCCTCGACCCGGAATGGCCACGCCTCTTCGAGGATTGAACCACTCTAGGATTTACGTTGAGATGTCAGTCTGATGCTCGCCAACCATTTGGGATCCTGCTCCCAGGCAGTAGCGAAAGACATTTCAATAGTGAGGAGCCACCCCGGATTCAATCTTTCAACTTGCACCACAATGATCTTTGTGACTAAGGTTAGGGATTAGTAGCAACTAGAATCAGTAGGAAACAACCACCTTCTGAAAAAACGAAACCACGAAAAAGCTTGCTTTTCACCAATCCTTGAGAATAGGTTCGAGAACTTGATAAACACTGAAATAGACCATCCTAGTTGAAGTCCCCTGTGTTAGAACCTTCAATTAATAGAAGTGTTGGAAAACACTAAGAAGGGGTGGCTCATTAGGGCTACTGTAGTGCAAGAAGTATGCCATTAGTGTAACGCCCCACGCCCGAGACCGTCACCGGAGTCGAGAATGAGGTGTTACTAAACTTAATTTAACATTTTAAGAACTTTAGATTATTTGTTTCTACATTCACAGCTTTTTAGCTACTTGCGTTACAGTCACAAGAAAAATCATATCTCGAGTTTCGAAACTCGAAATCAAGATCCATAAATTTTCTCTGAATCTAGACTCATATGCCTATCTACTAATTTTTTTCTAGAATTTTTGGTTGGGCCAATTAGTACAGTTTATTAGTTAAATTTACCCCTGTTTCAGGGCTTGACTGGTCTGACCTCTGTTTACTACGAATCACTTTTCTCTCTTTATAAAATTCATATGAATATGAGGTTTATTTATCCTGAAACTAGACTCAATAAGAATTCTGAGGATATAAAATAAGCCACCTAATTACATCTGTACAATTTATGGTTAATTTATAAAGTTGGAACAGGGGATTCAGAAACTGCTCTGACCCTGTTTCACTAAAATTTAAATATCTTCTAACATATAATTCTTTTACCAGTTTAGTTTGTTTCATGTGAAACTAGACATAATAAGCTTCAATTTTATATTTAATCCATCACCAAATTCAATTTCTATGATTTTTAGTAAATTTTCAAACTCACGTCAGTGTTGCTGTAATATTCTGTTTATGGCAAATTTCATCCTTTTTATGAATTTTCATGAACTAGGTAACTTATTAACTTTCCATAACATCAAACATATTCTAAACTAACCATTTCCATAATTTATCATTATCAAGCACTTCTTCAACCATTTCATCACCATACCATAAGATCATTTACACAAAATAAGTATTTTGCTATGCATGCCATACTTAAATTTACAAGCCATTTTACCGAAAAGTTCTTCCGGATAGTGTGGTGATCCTCCGACCAATCCCGACTCTGAGCTGGCTTGTCCAAAACTACAATGAGTAAGAAAGAGGAGTAAGCATAAATGCTTAGTAAGTTCATATGCAAATAATAAGTAACATAACAAAGCAATCATACCAAACAACATTAGCATGGTATCACCAAAACATAAATCTCATTTCTAATCATCTTTCATCATTTTACTACCTTATCGTTATTGTATCAATACTCAACCCGAGGGTTAAGTACATACCTGTCCGAAGTATCCATTTCACATCACTTACCAATACGTCTCTTTACATCTCGAGTTTTCCTCCATTTGAGTAGAACTTTACCCGTTGAACACATCGGAATATAATTCGGATACATGGATAACTTGCACATAAGTGCCATATATACAATCAAGCAATCATGTAACCCGCCCATAAGCGAACTCGGACTCAACTCAACGAGCTCGGGCGTTCGCATCCATAAGTGAACTCAGACTCAACTCAACGAGCTCGGATGCATAGTTACATCTCACAAACTCGGACTCAACTCAACGAGTTCGGACATTCGCATCCATAAGTGAACTCGGACTCAACTCAACGAGTTCGGATGCTTAACCATCCTAGTGACATGTCACTTGTATCCTAATCTATTCCTAAGGTTCAAACGGGATTTTCTTCGAACACATATCCTTGCCGTCTTCCGTAGAATGCCGAAATCAATACTCGGTAATAATTATATTTAGCAAGTAGCACACATGATTTGCATTTTGTTTGAAAATAACCACAAAGCATATATTTCATAATAAAAATCAGCATATCACATAATTGACATCAATGACTTAAAAATAACAATTATGCTACATTATTTACACATGAACTTACCTTGGTACCAAAATACAAAGGTTTTGCAATTTAATCCACAATCTTTTCTTTTCCTCGATTGGGGTCGTTTCCACGTCTTTCTTGATCTAAAATAACACATTTAGCTTATTTAATACTCAAATTATCAAATTAATCCTTAATTCAAATTTTGACAAAATTACTATTTTACCCCTAAACTTTTGCAAATTTACATTTTTGCCCCTAGGCTCGGGATTGAACTTTATTCCTTATTCTTATGTTTTACAACATGCTGATCACTTTTCCCTTCTATGGCAACATCAAATTCTCACTCTAACATGTACTTGTGACTATTAGGTATTTTTACCGATTAAGCCCTTTTACTCGTTTTTGCTTAAAATCGAGTAGTACAAGTTGTCTAACATAATTTAAAACATCATATTCTATCATAAAACATCAAAATACACAAATTTCACCTATGGGTATTTTTCCAAATATAAACCCTAGGTTAAATTATTGCTAACATAAGCTTTATCGAGTTATCGGGATCTCAAAAACATAAAAATCATTAAAAACGGGGCTTGGAATCACTTACTATGAAGCTTGAAAGTTGAAGAAACCCTAGCTATGGAGACATGGAGCATTCGGCAGCAACTAATGGGGAAGATGACTATTTTGTGTCATTTTTCCCATTTTATTTCATTAATTATCCAAATGACCAAAATGCCCTTAATGCCTTTCTTTGAAAATTTTCATGTAGAAGCCCATTTTTGTCTAAAATTTTAGAAATTGGTCAAATTGCTATTTAAGATCTCCTAATTAATATTTCAAAGCAATTTCATACTAAAAACTTCTAGAATGCAAGTTTTGCAACTTATTCGATTTAGCCCCTAACTTCAAATTAAGCATTTTATGCATGGAATTTCTTCACAAAATTTTCACACAATCATGCAATCATATCATAAACCTCAAAATAATTATAAAATAATTATTTCTATCTCGAATTTGTGGTCACGAAACCACTATTCCTGTTAGGCCCTAATTCGGGATATTACAACTCTCCCCCTTTAAGGATTTTCGTCCTCGAAAATCTTACCAAAGAAATGATATGGGTATTGATTTCTCATAGTTTCTTCGGATTCCCATGTAGCTTCTTCTACTCCATGCTTTTGCCACAACACCTTCACAAGTGCAATATTTTTATTCCTTAGTTGTTTGACCTCTCGAGCTAAAATCTTAATCGGTTCTTCTTCATAGGTCATATCTGGTTGTAGTTCAATTTACGCCGGTGAAACCACATGTGAAGGATCCGAACGATACCGACGTAACATAGATACGTGGAACACATCATGAATCTTCTCTAATTCAGGTGGTAAAGCTAGCCGATATGCTACCGGTCCAACTTTTTCAATTACCTTATACGGCCCGATAAAACGTGGACTTAATTTGCCCTTCTGTCCAAATCTGAGAACCTTTTTCCACGGAGACACCTTTAAAATTACTTTATCACCAACTTGAAATTCAATGTCCTTTCGTTTTAAATCGCATAAGATTTCTCGCTCTATCCGAGCGACTTTCAAACAATTTCAATTACCTTTACTTTTCTTCTTGGTTTCTTTTATTAGATTAACTCCATAAATCTTATTTTCCTTGAGTTCAGTCCAATACGAGGCGTTCGACACTTACGACCATACAATGCTTCATAAGGTGCCATTTTCAAGCTCATCTGATAACTATTATTGTAAGCAAATTCTACCAACGGTAAGTATTTTTCCCAACTTCCTTGAAATTCCAATACACAACATCTGAGCATATCTTCAAGAATCTGAATTACTCTCTCTGATTGTCCATCAGTCTGTGGATGAAAAGCAGTACTGAAATTTAACTTTGTACCTAACGCGTCTTGCAATTTTTGCCAAAACCGCGAGGTAAACCTTGGATCTCTATCTGAAATGATCGACAATGGTATTCCATGTAGTCTAACAATTTCTCTAACATACAATTCAGCCAACTTCTTAAGAGAATAATCCGTACGTACCGGGATAAAATGAGCCAACTTAGTTAGTCTGTCAACTATTACCCAGATGGCATCTTTCTTTCCTGGAGTTAATGGCAATCCTGAAACAAAATCCATAGTAATCCGATCCCATTTCCATTCAGGAACCATAATAGGCTGAAGTAATCCCGAAGGCACTTGGTGTTCAGCTTTCACCTGTTGACAAATCAAGCATTTGGACACAAACTCTGATATATCCTTTTTCATTCCATTCCACCAATACGTTTTCTTCAAGTCATTATACATTTTCGTACTACCCGGATGAATCGAGAAACAACTACTATGTGCTTCCTGTAGGATCTTTTGAATCAATTCCTCATTCTTTGGTACACAAATCCGATCTTTAAACATTAAGCACCCATCGAACCGATTCTCAAATCGACTCTGTATCAACTTCACACTTTACTTTCTTTTGGCTTGCAAATCTTGATCATCTTTCGAGCTTGAGAGATCTCTTGTAAAAACGCGTCGGTTTTGCTCTTAACTCTGCTAGAATCGAACCATCATCGACATTTTCAATCGAGTGTTCATAACTCTCAATGCAAACAACAACTTTCTCGCTCAAAGCATCGGCTACTACATTCGCTTTTCTGGATGATAATCAATAACAAGCTCGTAATCTTTCAAGAACTCCAACCATCTTCATTGTCTTAAATTCAAGTCTTTTGTGACATCAAATACTTAAGACTTTTATGGTCGGTATATACTCGGCACTTTTCACCATACAAATAATGTCGCCAAATTTTCAAAGCAAACACCACCGCAGCCAATTCTAAATCGTGAGTAGGATAATTCTTCTCATGAGGTTTTAACTGCCTCGAAGCATAAGCCACCACTTTTCCTTCTTGCATAAGCACACACCCCAAACCATTTAGAGAAGCATCACTATACACCACAAATTCTTTACCTGATTCGGGTTGTACTAACACTGGTGCCTCTGTTAATAACTTTTTTAATTCTTCAAAACTCTGCTGACACTCTTCCGTCCATTCAAATTTAACATCCTTTCGGAGTAGTCCAGTTATAGGAGCAGCAATTATAGAAAATCCATTTACAAACCGTCGATAATACCCGGCTAGACCTAAGAAACTTCTAACTTCGGTTACATTTTTCGGTGGTTTCCAATCAACAATGGCTGAAATTTTACTAGGATCAACCCGTATACCATCACCTGAAACAATATGACCCAAAAATCCAACTTCCCGGAGCCAAAATTCACTTTTACTAAACTTAGCATACAGCTGTTTATCTCTCAAAGTTTGTAAAACTATCCTCAAATGCTCAGCATGCTCTGTCTCATCTTTTGAATAAATTAAAATATCATCTATAAACACCACAACAAATTTGTCCAAGTATGGTCGGAATATACGATTCATTAAATCCATAAACACAAAGCAGAGCATTTGTCAACCCAAATGGCATAACTAAAAATTCATAATGACCATACCTTGTTCTAAAAGCGCTTTTAGCACATCCGACTCTTTTACCCGCAATTGATAATATCCAGATCTCAAATCAATCTTTGAAAACCATGTCGCTCCTTTTAGCTGATCAAACAAATCATCAATTCTTGGCAATGGATACTTATTTTTGATTGTCACCTTGTTTAACTACCGATAATCAACACACAATCTCATAGAACCATCCTTCTTTTTCACAAATAACACGGGAGCACCCCAAGGTGAAAAACTCGGTCTCACAAAGCCTTTATCACCAACTCTTGCAATCTGCGACTTTAATTCCTTCAACTCTGCTGGTGCCATTCTCAGATGGAGCAATCGAAATCGGAGTTGTTCCCGGTATCAAATCAATACCAAATTCTACTTCCCTAACTGGAGGCAAACCCGGCAATTCTTCTGGAAATACGTCCGCAAATTCACACACAACCGGCACTGATTCAACTTTCTTTTCAACTTCTTTTGTATTAATTACATACGCCAAATAAGCTTCATAACCCTTTCCTAAATATCTTTGAGCCGACATTGAAGAAATCACACTAGGCAATGCCTCTGATTTATCTCGATTCAACCCGCATGATGTTTCACCATTTTCACACTTTAATTCTATAACTTTTTCTTTGCAATTTATTTTAGCATCATGCAATGTCAACCAATCCATGCCCAAAACAACATCAAACTCATCAAACGGCAACAACATCAAGTCGGCCGGAAAGTAATGATCCCGAATCAGTAAAGGACATTTCTTACATACTTTGTCAACAATCACACATTTGCCTAACGGATTCGACACTCTAATCATAAATTCTGTGTTCTCAATAGGTATATTCATACTAGACACCAATTTCATGCACACATATGAATGAGTAGAACCGGGATCAATCAAAGCAATAACATTAACATTATAGAGAGAAAATGTACCGGTAATCACATCAGGCGAGGAAACATCTTCGCGTGCTTTAATAGCATAAGTTCTAGCCGGAGCCCTTCCTTCCGGTCTAACTGGTGCATCTCTGGCTACATTCTTCTTTGCTTGCTTCGCTCCCCAGCTTTTCTTAGATATCTTCCTCTCGAATCCGCCCCACTTGTTTTTGTATTCTGAAATTTTTCTTTTTCAGCTCTCTCTGGGCAGTCTCTAATAAAATGATCCGGAGAACCACATCGAAAACATTCATTTGCTCTGCACGGACCAAAATGATTTCTACCACACACTGCACTCCGGTTTAACAAATCTCGGATTCCCTACACTGTCTTCTTTGTAGTCCGGGGACTTAGGACCCACATTTTGCTTCTTATAGTTTCCATATGATTGCCCAAATGAAGTTTGAGAACGAGGATTCATATTTCTTGACTTTCCAGTTCTTTGTGAGAATGGACTGCTCATCGGTCTTTTCTTCCACTTCTAGTCTCGATCTCGCCTTTTTTCTCTTTTTAAGTAATTCTTCACCTTACAAAGCTCGATCAACCAATACTACCATTTCTTTTAATTCAAGAATTCCAACAAATACTTTGATGTCTTCATTGAGCCCGTCTTCAAATCGTCGGCACATCTTGCCCTCTGTAGGAACATACTCTCGGCATATTTACTTAATCGAACAAACTCTCTTTCATATTACATAATCAGTCATATTACCTTGCTTGAGTTCAAGAAATTCTTTACGCTTCGATCCATAAATCTTTCACTAATATATTTCTTCCGAAACTCTTCTTGAAAGAATTCCCATGTTACTCTCTCTTTCGGTACCACCAAAAATCAAAGTCTTCCACCAATTGTAGGCTGAATCCTCAACAAAGATATAGCGCATTTCAAACATTCTTCAGTGTACAAGATAATTCATCAAATACCCGAATAGAATTTTCAAGCCAAAACTCGCTTTCTCGGCATCATCATCAATATTTGCTTTAAATTCTTGGCCCCTTGCTTGCGGATTCTGTCAAACTGAATTTCTATGAAATTTCATCGAGATCCATACCTTGAGGCATCCGGGGTACAGGTTGAGGAATTGGGGAGGTGGGGAGGTTGTACATTTGGGTTCATCTGAACGAACTTAGTGTACCATGCACTCATCATTTGGAGAAAGGCTTCCCGACCCTTTCTCCTCCTCCTCCTCGACCAACAGTGGAGGCGATTTTCAGTCGGTGTGCTCCTTCAGCCGGAGTGGCGCATTACTCTCTACTTCATCTGCCACAGCTGGATCGGGATCCATTTACTATAAAAAAAATCATTTAAAAAGGTCAGAAGTCGTCACACTATCACAATTTATGCGTATGGCATGTATAGCAAAATCCGTACATACAACACGTAGTCCGAGAACCAACTAAACCTGCTCTGATACCACTAAATGTAATGCCCCACGCCCGAGACCGTCACCGGAGTCGAGTATGAGGTGTTACTAAACTTAATTTAACATTTTAAGAACTTTAGATTATTTGTTTCTACATTCACAGCTTTTTAGCTACTTGCATTACAGTCACAAGAAAAATCATATCTCGAGTTTTGAAACTCGAAATCAAGATCCGTAAATTTTCCCTGAATCTAGACTCATATGCCTATCTACTAATTTTTTCTAGAATTTTTTGGTTGGGCCAATTAGTACAGTTTATTAGTTAAATTTACCCCTATTTCAGGGCTTGACTGGTCTGACCTCTGTTTACTACGAACCACTTTTCTCTCTGTATAAAATTAATATGAATATGAGGTTTATTTCTCCTGAAACTAGACTCAATAAGGATTCTGAGAATATAAAATAATTCACCTAATTACATCTGTACAATTTATGGTAAATTTATAAAGTTGGAACAGGGGATTCAGAAACTGCTCTGACCCTGTTTCACTAAAATTAAAATATCTGCTAACATATAATTCTTTTACCAGTTTAGTTTGTTTCATGTGAAACTAGACATAATAAGATTCAATTTGATATTTAATCCATCACCAAATTCAATTTCTATGATTTTTAGTAAATTTTCAAACTCACGTCAGTGTTGCTGTAATATTCTGTTTATGGCAAATTTCATCCTTTTTATGAATTTTCATGAACTAGGTAACTTATTAACTTTCCATAACATCAAACATATTCTAAACTAACCATTTCCATAATTTATCATTATCAAGCACTTCCTCAACCATTTCATCACCATACCATAAGATCATTTACACAAAATAAGTATTTTGCTATGCATGCCATACTTAAATTTACAAGCCATTTTACCGAAAAGTTCTTCCGGATAGTGTGACTGATCCTCCGACCAATCCCGACTCCTGAGCTGGCTTGTCCAAAACTACAATGAGTAAGAAAGAGGGAGTAAGCATAAATTCTTAGTAAGTTCATATGCAAATAATAAGTAACATAACAAAGCAATCATACCAAACAACATTAGCATGGTATCACCAAAACATAAATCTCATTTCTAATCATCTTTCATCATTTTACTACCTTATCGTTATTGTATCAATACTCAACCCGAGGGTTAAGTACATACCTGTCCGAAGTATCCATTTCACATCACTTACCAATACGTCTCTTTACATCTCGAGTTTTCCTCCATTTGAGTAGAACTTTACCCGTTGAACACATCGGAATATAATTCGGATACATGGATAACTTGCACATAAGTGCCATATATACAATCAAGCAATCATGTAACCCGCCCATAAGCGAACTCGGACTCAACTCAACGAGCTCGGGCGTTCGCATCCATAAGTGAACTCGGACTCAACTCAACGAGCTCGGATGCATAGTTACATCTCACGGACTCGGACTCAACTCAACGAGTTCGGACATTCGCATCCATAAGTGAACTCGGCCTCAACTCAACGAGTTCGGATGCTTAACCATCCTAGTGACATGTCACTTGTATCCTAATCTATTCCTAAGGTTCAAACGGGATTTTCTTCGAACACATATCCTTGCCGTCTTCCGTAGAATGCCGAAATCAATACTCGGTAATAATTATATTTAGTAAGTAGCACACATGATTTGCATTTTGTTTGAAAATAACCACAAAGCATATATTTCATAATAAAAATCAGCATATCACATAATTGACATCAATGACTTAAAAATAACAATTATGCTACATTATTTACACATGAACTTACCTTGGTACCAAAATACAAAGGTTTTGCAATTTAATCCATAATCTTTTCTTTTCCTCGATTGGGGTCGTTTCCACGTCTTTCTTGATCTAAAATAACACATTTAGCTTATTTAATACTCACATTATCAAATTAATCCTTAATTCAAATTTTGACAAAATTACTATTTTACCCCTAAACTTTTGCATATTTACATTTTTGCCCCTAGGCTCGGGATTGAACTTTATTCCTTATTCTTATGTTTTACAACATGCTGATCACTTTTCCCTTCTATGGCAACATCAAATTCTCACTCTAACATGTACTTGTGACTATTAGGTATTTTTACCGATTAAGCCCTTTTACTCGTTTTTGCTTAAAATCGAGTAGTACAAGTTGTCTAACATAATTTAAAACATCATATTCTATCATAAAACATCAAAATACACAAATTTCACCTATGGGTATTTTTCCAAATATAAACCCTAGGTTAAATTATTGCTAACATAAGCTTTATCGAGTTATCGGGATCTCAAAAACATAAAAATCATTAAAAACGGGGCTTGGAATCACTTACTATGAAGCTTGAAAGTTGAAGAAACCCTAGCTATGGAGACATGGAGCATTCGGCAGCAACTAATGGGGAAGATGACTATTTTGTGTCATTTTTCCCATTTTATTTCATTAATTATCCAAATGACCAAAATGCCCTTAATGCCTTTCTTTGAAAATTTTCATGTAGAAGCCCATTTTTGTCCAAAAGTTTAGAAATTGGTCAAATTTCTATTTAAGACCTCCTAATTAATATTTCAAAGCAATTTCATACTAAAAACTTCTAGAATGCAAGTTTTGCAACTTATTCGATTTAGCCCCTAACTTCAAATTAAGCATTTTATGCATGGAATTTCTTCACAAAATTTTCACACAATCATGCAATCATATCATAAACCTCAAAATAATTATAAAATAATTATTTCTATCTCGAATTTGTGGTCACGAAACCACTATTCTGGTTAGGCCCTAATTCGGGATATTACAATTAGTGTCCACCAAGATAGGCAGGACAGTTGCCCTGACACAATCCTATATTTATCAAGAACTACATAAAAGAATAGATGGAAGAGAAGAAAAAATCTAGCCTCTAGCAAGTAGAGGGGTAGTATGAAGCCCTCGTTGAAATCACTTAGGCATCTCCTACCCATAACAATCTTGAAGTGGTAGGCAAAGTTAGGAAATTAGATACCCCGAGCTGCTATGTAGTGTATCATCTCCTCGGGACTGGTAAATCAATTATACAACAACATCCTCAATAAAGTACTAGTCCCCTAGGATTGTAAAATATTATCATTTTCAACAATAACGTTCCTTTAGTAAACCCTTTAACTTGGGGACTAGAGCCCTTGGCCCTTCCTCCCGATGCGAGTGCAACTCTGAACATAATAATATAGTATAAGATGAAAGAAAGTACGGGTGAAGGATTACTTGGAACTAAAAACTAACTACAGTAGATGGGCGACTCCAATGAAGGAAGAAAGGAATAGAAAGAGTGAGATGAAGTAAGAATACTTATAGTCTAGAAAAATAATCAAACGACAAAATACTTGTAGGGAAAATTTTATTTCAGATGAAAGGATTTCATCTCGTGCTTTGGTCTAAATAACCCAGCCAAGAAAAGCTTGAAATAAAAAGTAACCAATTATTTAGGTCCCTGAACTTGGTTTTAACATCTATCATGTAACAGCCCAATTTTGGGGTTAGCCGGAATAGTGGTTTCGGGACAACAAATCTGACATACAAAAATTTATTTTTATTACATTTTTATGGTCTACATTTTCATGGAATGATTTCGGGAAAATTTCGTTCGAAAATTTTGACGTTTGGGCACTCAATTAAGTAAAAAAGACTAAATTGTAAAAAGTGCAAAACTTGAGTTCTACATGCTAGAGGTGTCCAATTGCTATGAGATTTTAAATTAAAGGTCCTCATATGATAATTAAACCATTTGTTAAGTTAGTGGACAAAAATGGACATGGTGAGATAAAAATTTAAAGTTTGGCAAAAAGGGCGTTTTGGTCATTTGGTTAACAAAAGAATAAAAAGAGAAAAATCAAGCAAAAATTTGTCCATCTTCTTCGACAAAGTGCTGAAATTTAGATGGTCACCATAGCTAGGGTTTCTTTAACTTTCAAGCTTGATTGTAAGTACATCCTAGCCCCGTTTTTAATGCTCTAAAGTCGTATTCAGCAGATCTTTCCATTTCTACCATTGTTTTGAAGTAGGGTTCATGCTTAAAAATGTACCCATGTGTTACATGCATGTATTTTGATGTTTGATGGAAGATATTGTATGTTTAAGGTGTGATAAACAACTTTTACTAAGTGATTTTTAGTGAAAATGCATAAAAAGGACCTATTTGTAAAAAGTTGTAAAATGGGTAGTAAAAATCTGATTTGATGAAAAAAATGGGCTAATTTGAGCATGTTTGTCGTTCGGCTAGGCTTGGGTAACAAAGAAATTGAATGCATTTCATTTTACGAGCCTAGGGACAAAAATGTAAATATGTCAAAGTTAGGGGAAAAAGTGTAATTTTTGCCATAATAGAATTTTTGGGCTAATTTGAGTAATGTGAATATTAAATAAGCTAAATTTTGCTATTATAGATCAAGAAAAACAAAGTTTGGACCTTGATTGGGAAAATAATAAGGTGTTTGACGAATAGATCCTTTTCTACTAGTTTTTGTACCGAGGTAAGTTCGTATGTAAATAATGAATTATTATTTATGCTTTAATTGTGTAATTATTGTATGAATTGTGATTTACTCTTTGAATGAATTTGAAAAAGTTCGACAAGCGAGAAAATCCCAGTTAAACCTTAGGAATAGTTAGGATACAAATGTCTTGACATTAGGGTTAGTTGAGATTACATGTAAGACAATATCTGGGATACGGCATCGATATGAGACTTCATGTAAGACCATAGCTGGGCTATTGGAATCGATATGAGGTGCCATGTAAGACCATATCTGGGATATGGTATTGGTATGGTACTATGTGTGTGAGATATCCCAAGTATCCTTTAGTATTCCACGTGGTTCAATGGGAAACTTAACGATAAAGTTTAAGTTATGAAAGACTATTTTATGTTGTGAAAGATTATGGTAAGTTGCAAGTTGGTACAGGTATGTACATAAATCCCATTCTTAAGGAGCTCGATATTTGATGAACCCTCGTCGTGGTATGATTGAGTAAGTTATGATGTTAAGGATTTAATAACATCTATGTTAAGTTTGATTATGAAATTTTACAATGACATTTATGTTAATTTACTACATGTTAAATTTATGTTAAAGTGTGTTTATGATGCCTATTATTTGCATAGAAACTTACTAAGCTTTAAAGCTTACTCCTCTTTCTTTTTCCCTTGTCTTATAGTGTCACCAAGCCATCTCGGGGATCGAATACGGTCGGAGATCCATTCACACTATGAAATTATCATTTTGGGTACTTATAATTACATTATTTTGAGTTATGGCATGTATAGGGACTTGGTCATTTTGTTATGTGTCATATTCGATTTGGCCAAATGTGTTGGCTTATAATGGTTGATGATTCATTCTGTAAATGGCAAATTGAAATTGGCTAATATTGGTTAAGTACATATGAATATGAATATGTCTTTCATGAATGTGGGCTTTGTATGGTTTAAGATGATAAGTATGAGATGTTGTATGAGATAGGAAATAGCATGTAATTGATGTGTGGATAACTTGGTTGTGGCTGAATTGGTTGTATGTATATACTTTGGTTTGTATTGCTTGTTGTTTTGTATGTTGGTGCAAGTAAGTGTGGCAAAATAGCTTGGTAAATAGCCTTATTTTTGTCCAAACAGGTAGACAGACGGGTGTGTGTCTAAGTCGTGTGTGACACACGGCTTGCCCCATGGGTGTATGATCAGGCTATGTGTCCCTTGCATCTTGAATTTTAGTTTTAAATTGGCCACACCGACAGAGAAACAGCCGTGTGTCTCAGCCGTGTGATGGGCACGACCCAGGGACATAGGCGTGTGAAGTCTGCATCTATTTTATGAAAAATTATGAAATTAATTCGCTCACACGGCCTAAGCGTACGGGCATGTGACTTGGCCGTCTGGCTTCAATTTGTTGATGACGTCATAAACAGAGAGTTACACGTGTTAGGGACACAGACGTGTCCCAAGCCACATAGGTGTGTGACCCCTGTTTTGGTGAAAAGAATTTTAGTTGTGGGGAAATTATCTAAAGTTCTCGGATTAGTCTCGAACCACTTCTAATGCATGTTTTTGCCTCGTAGGCTCATTTAAGGGATGATATGAATATTTTTGAAAAGTTTTAAATATGAGTGGAAATTCATGTCTCGATTTTGAATGTTTGTTTGAGTTTAAGTCTGGTAATGCCTCATACCCTGTTTTGGCATTAGATACAGGTGAGGGGTGTTACATTTAGTTGTATCAGAGCTGCGGTTTAGTTCTCGAACTAACGTAGCATGTGTAAGAGTCTGGCTATACATGCCATAAACGAACTGTGATAGTGTGATGACTTTTGACAATTGTAAATTGTGTTTTCACATAGTAATGGATCCTAATTGAGTTAAGGTTGTTGAAGTCGAGAGTAATGCACCGGCTCCCGCTCAAGGGGCAGTGCCGTCTAATGGTAGACCACCTACGGTTAGTCAGGGAGAAGGAGGTAGGAAAGCCTTTCTCGATATGATGAATTAGTGGTATACAAAATTTGTTCGAACAAATCCAAATGCCCAACCTCCTCCACCCCCACCTATTCTTCGACCGGTTCTTAGAGCCCCACAAGGTATGGACTTTGTAAGAATGAGTAAGCCTCCAGTTGATAAGATCCGAAAGCATGTGGCTAAAGATTTCTGAGCTAATGTGGATGATGATTCCAAGAGAGCTAAGTTTTTGCTCGAAAACTCCATCAGGGTATTTGATGAGTTGTCTTGCACACCAGATGAGTGTTTGAAGTGTGCTATCTTACTTCTGAGAGATTCTGCATACCATTGGTGGAATACACTTGTACGAGTAGTTCCGAGAGAAAGGGTCACATGAGACTTCTTTCATGAGGAGTTTCGTAAGAAGTATATTAGCCAAAGGTTCATCGATCAGAAACATAAAGAATTTCTTGAGCTGAAACAGGGTCGTATGATTGTAATAGAGTATGAGCAAGAATTTATCAGACTGAGAAAGTATGCTCGGGAGTGTGTTTCCACTGAGGCCATCATGTGCAAGAGATTTGAGGATGGATTGAATGAAGACATTCGTGTGTTAGTTGGGATCTTAGAGCTAAAAGAGTTTGTGGTATTGGTTGAACGGGCTTGTAAGGCTGAAGAATTGAATAAAGAAAAGAGGAAAGCTGATCTTGAAGCTAGAGATTCGAGGAAGAGACCAATGAGTAAGTCGTTTCCATCTCAGTCCAATAAGTCTAAAGAAATGTATTCCCGTTCAAATTTTTTAGCAGGATATTCTTGCAGAGATCTTGAAAAGCAACATTCGAGTTTTAAATCTCGAGCCATCTTAATGGCGAGTGTTGGCAATGTAAAGTCTAACAGACCTGAATATCAGCAGTGTGGCAGACGTCATCCCGACGAATGTAGAATGAATGACCGGGCTTGTTTTAAGTGTGGTTCTCAAGATCATTTTATAAGAGATTGCCCAGAGATGGCAGAGAAAGAGAAATTTCAAAGTGCAAGGCCTAGTAATACTACTTCTAGAGGAAGGCCCCCGAGGAATACTGGAAATGAAGCTAGTAGTAAAGGTGTGACTAAAGATACAACCATGAGATCAGAAGAGAGAGCACCGGCGAGAGCCTATGCCATCCGTGCTCGCGAAGAAGTGACATCTCCCTATGTTATTACTAGTACTTTTTCTATTTATGATACAGATGTTATTACATTGATTGACCCTGGATCTACTCATTCGTATGTTTGTATGAATTTGGTAAATAATAAGAAATTGCCTGTCGAGATTACTGAATTTGTAATTAGGGTGTCAAAACCTTTAGGCAAGCATGTTTTAGTTGAAAAAGTATGTAAGAAATGTCCTTTGATGATTAGAGGTTACTATTTTTCGGCTGACTTGATGTTGTTTCCATTTGATGAGTTTGATGTTATTTTGGGTATGGATTGGTTGACGTTTCATAATGCTATATTAAATTGTAGACAGAAAATAATTGAATTGAAATGTGAAAATGGTGAAATTCTTCAGGTTGAATTAGATGAGTTAGATAGATTGCCTGTGGTGATTTCATCAATGTCAACTCTGAAATGTATAAGAAAAGGATATGAACATTACGTAGCTTATGTGTTAAATACGAAAGAGTCTGAATTGAAAATTGAACCAGTGCCGGTGATGTGTGAATATTGGGATGTTTTTCCAGAAGAGTTGCCTGGATTACCTCCAGTTAGAGATGTTAAGTTTGGAATTGATTTAGTTCTAGGAACATCAACGATATCGATTGCTCCGTAAAGGATGGCTCCGACTGAGTTAAAAGAATTGAAAGGTCAGTTGCAAGAATTGACAGATAAGGGATTCGCAAGACTGAGTTATTCTCCCTGAGGTGCACCAGTATTATTTGTGAAGAAGAAAGACGGTTCTATGAGACTTTGTATAGATTACCGGCAGCTCAATAAGGTAACTATAAAGAACAAGTACCCATTACGGAGAATAGACGACTTGTTTGATCAGTTAAAAAGAGCCATAGTATTTTCCAAGATTGATTTGAGATCCGGGTATTACCAGTTGAGAGTTAAAGAGTCAGATGTACCAAAAACTACTTTCAGAACAAGGTACGAGCACTATGAAGTCCTCGTTATGCCTTTTGGATTAACTAATGCCCCTGTCATTTTTATGTACTTGATGAATCAAACTTTTAGACCATATTTGGATAAGTTTGTAGTTGTTTTTATTGATGACATACAGATTTATTCTGGTGATGAGACCGAGCATACCGAGCATTTGAGAACTCTTTTACAAATTTTGAGAGACAAACAATTATATGCTAAGTTCAATAGAAGTAAGTTTTAGCTCAGAGAAGTTGGATTTTTGGGCCATGTTGTCTCAGGTGACGGTATTGGGGTTGATACAAGTGAAATTTTGACAATTGTTGATTGGAAGTCACCGAGAAATGTGTTCGAAGTCAGAAGCTTTTTGGGCCTAGCTAGTTATTATCGATGATTTGTTAAAGGATTTTCAATGATGCTACTCCAATGACCAAACTGTTGCAAAAAAATGGTAAGTTTAAATGGTTTGAAAAATGTCAGCAAAGTTTTGAGAAGTTGAAGGCATTATTGACTGTGGCACCGATTTTAGTGCAACTTGAACTGGGAAAGGAATTTGTAATTTATAGCGATGCGTCACTGATTGGACTAGGATGTTTGTTGATGCAAGAAGGCAAGGTGATAGCTTATGCCTCAAGATAGTTGAAGCCACACGAGAAAAATTATTCGACGCATGATTTGGAATTAGCCGCTATTGTGTTTGTATTAAAAATTTGGAGACATCATTTGTACAGTGAGAAATCCCATGTTTTTATTGATCACAAGAGTTTGAAATATTTGATGACTTAGAAAGACTTAAATTTGCAGCAACGAAGATGGCTTGAGTTACTGAAAGATATGAGTTGGTAATTGATTATCACTCGGGTAAGGCGAATGAAGTCACAGATGCCCTGAGTAGAAAATCCTTGTTTGCCTTAAGAGCAATGAATACGAGGCTGACTTTGTCTGATAATGATTCAATTATAGCTGAGTTGAAAGCTAGACCGCTATTTCTTCAGCAAATTTGTAAAGCTTAGAGATGTGACAGTGATTTGCAAGCCAAGAGAGCTCATTGTGAATCGGTTAGTGATTCAGATTTTTATGTCGGATCCGATAATTGTTTGATGTTCCAAGGTAGAGATTATATACGGAAAAATGATGAACTGATTCAGAAAATTCTTCATGAGGCACATAATGGTTGTTTATCTGTGCATCCAAGTAGTACAAAAATGTTTAACGATTTGAAGAAATTGTATTGGTGGTTGGGTATAAAACAAGATATTTCAGAGTTTGTTTCGAGATGTTTGATTTGTCAACAAGTGAAAGCCGAACATCAAGTACCTTCGGGTTTACTTCAGCCAGTGATGATACCCGACTGGAAATGGGATAGAATCACGATGGATTTTGTAATGGGTTTGCCTTTAACTCTAAAAGAGAAAGATGCTGTATGGGTTATGGTTGATAGATTGACGAAATCGGCTCACTTTATACCGGTACGTATTGATTACTAGCTTGATAATCTAGCTGAACTATACATTGTTGAGATTGTGGGCTTGCATAGGGTACCTATTTCTATTATCTCAGATAGGGATCCGAGGTTTACTTCGAGGTTTTGGAACAAGTTGCAAGAAGCCTTGGGTATGAAATTGAGCTTTAGTACTGCATTTCATCCACAGACCGACGGTCAATCTGAAAGGGTAATTCAGATACTTGAGGATATGCTTTGATACTGTGTTTTAGAATTTGAGGGTAGTTGGGAAAAATATCTACCATTGGTCGAATTTGCCTGTAATAACAACCATCAGTCGAGTATAAAAATGGCACCTTATAAGGCATTGTATGGCCGCAAGTGCCGAACACCTTTGTATTGGACCGAGCTTAGTGAGAAACAGATTCACAGGGTTGACTTGGTTAAGGAAACCGAAGAGAAAATAAAAGTAATTCGAGATTGTTTGAAAGCTGCTTCTGATAGATAGAAATCATATGCAGATTTGAAAAGAAAAGAGATTGAGTTTCAAGTTGGGGACAAAGTATTTTTGAATGTATCTCCGTGGAAGAAGATTCTCATATTTGGTCATAAAGGCAAATTGAGTCCACGTTTTATTGGGCCATATAAGATTATTGAAAGAATAGGGCCAGTGGCATATCAGTTAGCGTTATCGACAGAGTTGGAAAGAATTCAGAATGTGTTTCATGTGTCGATGTTGCGACGATAGCGTTCTGATACTTCACATTTGATTTCTCTAACAAAGATTGAGATTCGACCGGATATGACATACGGTGAATAACCGATTAAGATCTTAGCTCGGGAAGTTAAACAGTTGAGAAATAAAAGTATAACCCTAGTGAAAATTTTATAGCAACAACATGGGGTCGATGAGGCTATGTGGGAACCAGAGGAGGCTATGAGAAAATAGTACCCGAAATTATTTTCTGGTAAGATTTTTGGGGACGAAAATCATTGAGGGGGAGAGTTGTAACAGCCTGATTTTGGGGCTAGTCAGAATAGTGGTTTCGGGACCATAAATTTGACATATAAAATTTTATTTTTATTACATTTTTATGTTCTACAGTTTCACATAATGATTTCGTGAAAATTTTGTTCAAAAATTTTGACATTTGGGCACTCAATTTAGTAAAAAGGACTAAATTGTAAAAAGTGCAAAAGTTGAGTTCTACATGCTAGAGGTGTCCAATTGCTATAAGATTTTAAATTAAAGGTCCTTATATGATAATAAACCATTTGTTAAGTAGTGGAAAAAATTGGACATGGTGAGATAAAATTTTAAAGTTTGGCAAAAAGGGCATTTTGGTCATTTGGTTAATAAAACAATAAAAAGGGAAAAATCAAGCAGAAATTTGTCCATCTTCTTCTCCAAGTGCCGAAATTTAGAAGGTCAGCATAGCTTTGGTTTCTTTAACTTTCAAGCTTGATTGTAAGTACATCTTAGCCCAGTTTTTAATGCTTTTTACGTTTTTGAAGTCGTATTCACCCGATCTTTCCATTTCTACCATTATTTTGAAGTAGGGTTCATGTTTAAAATTTACCCATGTGTGACATGCATGTATTTTGATGTTTGATGGAAGATATTGTATGCTTAAGGTGTGATAAACAACTTTTACTAAGTGATTTTTAGTGAAAATGCATAAAAAGGACCTATTTGTAAAAAGTTATAAAATGGGTGGTAAAAACCTGATTTGATGAAAAAAATGGGCTGATATGAGCATGTTTTTGGTTTAGCTAGGCTTAGGTAACAAAGAAATTGAATGCATTTCATTTTACGAGCCTAGGGACAAAAATGTAAAAATATCAAAGTTTAGGGGTAAAAGTGTATTTTTTTGCTATAATAGGATTTTTGGGCTGATTTGAGTAATGTGAATATTAAATAAGCTAAAATTTTCTTTTATAGATCAAGAAAAATGAAGTTCGAACCTTGATCGGGGAAAGAATAAGGTGTTTGACGATTAGATCTTTTTATACTATTTTTTGTACCGAGGTAAGTTCTTATGTAAATAATGCATTATTATTTATGCTTTAATTTCGTTATTATTGTATGAATTGTGATTTACTCTTTGAGTGAATTCGACAAAGTTTGACAAGCAAGAAAATCCCTGTTGAACCTTATGAATAGTTAGGATACAAATGTCATGACATTAAGGTTAATTGAGATTACATGTAAGACCATATCTGGGATATGGCATCGATATGAGACTTCATGTAAGACCATAGCTGGGCTATTGGCATCGATATGAGATCCTAGTAAGACCATATCTGGGGTATGGCATTGGTATGGTACTATGTGTGTGCGATATCTCGAGTATCCTTTAGTATTACAAGTGGTTCAACGGGAAACTTAACGGCAAAGTTTAAGTTGTGAAAGACTATGGTATGTTGTGAAAGATTATGGTAAGTTGCAAGTTGGTACAGGTATGTACATAAAACCCATTCTTAATGAGCTGGATATGTGATGAACCCTCGGTGCGGTATGATTGAGTAAGTTATGATATTAAGGTTTTAATAACATCTATGTTAAGTTTGATTATGAAATTTTACAATGATATATATGTTAATTTACTTCATGTTAAATTTATGGTAAAGTGTGTTTATGATGCCTATTATTTGCATAGGAACTTACTAAGCTTTAAAGCTGACTCCCCTTTCTTTTTCCTTTGTCTTATAGTGTCACACCCCAAACTCGGCCCGTACGTTATGGCCAAATCTGCCACATCGCATTGAAGTGTTTTAGCGAAAATCGTGTTTTCATTAAAAACCCTTCTTAAAATAAAAGAAACCTTAATTAACTTATAAAAACTCTTTTTATTTTTCAGTCACGAAAACCTGTTTAAAACATATGATTTTAGGAAAACCTGTCATTTTAAAATTCTGTTGCGGATGCGTAGAAAAACATACTATGATTTATTAAACCCATGTTCAACATTTCGTAATTACAACGCATGAAAATAAAAACCCAAATAATGACAAATGGAAGCCTTATTACAATCTAGTCGGGAAAGTACTTAATAAATAGACACTTGTATGCTTTTAAGAAAAAACACATCCATGTTGCCTTGCTAGCTAGCCACCCAGAGTCCCTCCAAACATCGAACCTTCTACTGAGCATCACCTGAAAATAAAACAAAAGAGGGGGTGAGTTTTCGCAAACTCAATGTGTACAAACCTCGACGAGCAACAAGCATTCGATAAACACTATACATCACATGCAATGCAATCTCATCCGAATAATCCATCTGCTACACACCAGCTTCGTCCCCCGTCACACCATGTGGGGATATAAATATCGACCCACCCATTCGTCACATCTATGGTAGCCCGGTTGCGGAACTACCTGCATTTACACATTAGGCTTAAAAGTCGTCGGTGGATCCATGATTGTCAAGCAACCATGCGCTCCTTATATACTTCCTCTGTTCCATGATTCCCAACCCCTATGCAACCTAAGCAGAAAATCATATGTATGCATATCACATCCATAAAACTTACATTCAACACCTAGGGTATTTTGGTCATTTTCGCCCTTAGGGGCATTTCGGTAATTTTCCCTTAATTACGATTTTCACTTACGTTGGCCCATTAACAAATCCCGTGAGCTAAGATGAACAGATACTATGCACCAAGTAGGATTCCAGAGAAGAAGAGGTGAGTCATTAAGGCCGCTTAAGTACCAAGCTTTCCCAAGATCCAATCCTAGACATGCATATACACGTTGCCACACCTTAACCCCTTTGACTTGTCCACGATCGCAATAGATTAATTAAGTCTTACGTAGTTTTCGTATACTAGGCCAAAAATCCCTTACAAAGCCAAAACAAATTCACCTACCTATATCTGGCCCATTAAGCCCAATTATATTCTTATGGCCCATTAGTCCCAAATCACCTGTATATGGCCCATTAGGCCCAAATCACATATATATGGCTCATTAGGCCCAAATCACATTTATATGGCCTGTTAGGCCTAGTCACATTCAAATTCATGCTCACATACGAAATTCTATCACATAGCATCAATTATCAATTTTGCCTATTATGGGCCCAACAGCCCATCGACCCATTTAGCCCATTCTGGCCCATTTGGCTAATTCACAACCCAAGTCCATGGAATTGACCGTGGCCTCAGGCAACCTATCGGTTTCCTCCTCACGAGTGTTCGCGCACTCACAAGACTACCATAGCCCAGTTTCGGCTTTTCGGCTTTTTGGCATTTCGACTTTTGCTGATCCCTTGTGTGTGCAATGTATGTACACACCTGGTAAGTAAGCGTGCTGCGATTCCCTTAGTCACCAACTTACAAACGATATCACCCTCCAATTAATCGCATGCTTAATACATATCCTTACTAAAATCGAAACCTCACCTTAACCTTACCTTGAGCGATTAGCCCCCTTTATAAATCACTAACCACGATTAACTCCTAGATCTGCACCAATCTTAACTATTGAAACAAGAATAATAGTTGACTCGTATCCAACATAAGTCCCCTTACCTTAATTATGAACATTTGGCCACCTTAGCCAATGGGAGAGGAATACTTACCAAAACCACAAACATCTAAAGAGCAATTCGATAGAGAGCAAAGGTCCGAGATCTGATACTACTTCCCTACCAAAGTTGATTAGAAAGAGTGAGGGAAGAACAGCGTAATAGATTCATTGCAAAATCGGTTGGAATAGCAAACACTTACGCTAGATTCGGTCAAAGAGTATCTGGCCAAGAAAGTTTCTGCCCTTTGTGATTTTGTATGACAAAAGAGAGTTATTCGGCTCCAAGGAAAAAGAAATGAAATTTGGCAATGAAGTAGAGGAAGAATGGAAATTGGAACAAGAAAAGAAAGAAAGAAGTAAGGCTTTTCGGCTTTTTGGATCTTGAAGAGAAAAGGGTTTCCTCTAACAAGGTGAAAAAGATTTCGGCATTAGCCTGGCAACCTTGCATTCGACACCTATTTATAGCCCTTATAGCCGAATTCCTCATGGCTAAATTCTCTATTCGGATCCATCACTTCCCCCTTCTCATCTTATCATTTTTCTCCCTGATAACTCCCCAGTCTTTTTCCTAACTTTTCTCTTCTGAACACTCCCCTTGGAGTCCATCTTCACGCCACTTCCAATCTTCTAGAAGGCCAAAATTAAACTTCTAAAAATACTAAGCTAGGATTCAAACCTTGGATCTCCTTGGTAGCCACTAACGGCAGCTCCCTACGCTCTAAGTGGCGCCACTTAGCCACTCGTCCATTTGGCTTTTTGATGCCCTTTTTCCCTTATATTTATTTAAAAGCCCAACTACTTGCCAACAGGGTTCCTTTAATAATTAAACTATAATTTCTTTTACCCCTAGATTCGAACTCAAACCTTGACCAAGACCTACCATCGCGTAATTAACACTTAACTGAAACTGCTAAGCACAAACAGAATTTTTTTTGAGATTTTGGGGTATTTGGGTTTCTGGATTTTTTTTGGGGCGTTACAACTCTACCCCCTAAAAGAAATTTAGTCCTTAAAATTTTACTTGATTCAAACAGTTGAGGATATTGATGTCGCATCGCTTCCTCAAGTTCCCAAGTAGCCTCCTCAGCCTTGTGATTCTGCCAAAGTACTATGACTAATGGAACGGACTTCCTTCTTAGTTTTTTGACATCTCGACCAATTATTTGTATAGGATCTTCCTCGAAAGTTAGGTTTGGCCTGACCTCGATTTCTTCCACCACCACGACATGTGAAGGATCTGAGCGATACTGCCTCAGTATGGAAACATGAAACACGTCGTGGATCTAGCTTAGTTCAGGAGGTAATTCTAGCTGGTAAGCGACTGGCCCAATCCGCCTTACCACCTGATATGGCCCAATGAACCTTGGGCTTAACTTCCCCTTCTGTCCAAACCTTAATACCTTCTTCCACGAAGAGACCTTAAGAAAAACTAATTCCCTCACTGCATACTCTATCTCCCATCGTTTAAGGTTAGCATACGACTTCTGCCTATCCGAGGCCTCTTTTAACCGATCCCGAATCAATTTTACCTTATCTTCAGTATCGGCTACTAACTCAGGGCCCAAAACTCTTCTTTCGCCCAACTCCGTCCAACATGTTGGGGTTCGACACCTTCGTCCATACAGTGCTTCGTATGGAGCCATCCCAATGCTTGCTGAATAACTATTATTGTACACTAATTCAGCTAACGGTAAATAGTCCTCCTAGCTACCTCGGAACTCAATCACGCATCCTCTCAACATATCTTCCAACACTTGGATCACCCTTTCTGACTGTCCATCAGTTTGAGGATGGAATGTCGTGCTGAAGTTCAACCTAGTACCCAATGCCTCATACAGCTTCTTCTAAAATCGCAAAGTGAAACGTGGGTCCCTATCAGATATTATGCATACTGGCACTCTATGCAATCTTATAATCTCCGCCACATATAGCCTAGCTAGCTTTTGTAACGAGTAATCGGTGCGAACCGATACAAAATGGGCAGACTTGGTTAACCGATCCACTATAACCCATATCGAGTCTTTCTTAGTAGGTGTCAATGGTAGCCCACTAACAAAGTCCATAATGATCATTTCTCACTTCTAAAGTGGAATCTTCACAGGCTGAAGCAATCCCGAAAGCAACTGATGTTCTTCGTTCACCTTTTGACAAACCAAACATTTTCTTACGAACTTCATAACCTCGCGTTTGAGTCCTGGCAACCAATAAAGCTCTCGCAAATTCTGATACATCTTGTTTCCGCCAGGATGCATTGCGTAGAGACTGCTATGAGCTTCCTGCAGAATGGACTACCTTAGATCATCGTCCTTTGGTATACACATCCTCCCACAGAAACACAATACTCCTTCACAATTTATCCCAAAGTCCAATGTCTCCCCACTCTCCACTTGTCTAAAATGAGCACCTAAGGTCTCATCCACTAGTTGCTTACTCCTTATCTGCTCGACCCACATCGGCTTTACCTGAAGCTCAGCTAACAAGCTTCCATCATCCAACAAACTTAAATGGGCGAGCATAGCCCTCAAGTCTAACTTAGCCCTGTGACTCAACGCGTCGGCTACCACATTCGCTTTGCCAGGGTGGTATTCAACTGTACAATCATAAGCCTTCAACAATTCCACCCACCTACGTTGCCTAAGGTTTAGCTTCTTTTGGGTAAGGAGGTATTTCAAACTCTTGTAGTTCAAATAAATTACGCACTTCTCCCCATATAAGTAATGCCTCCATATTTTAAGTGTGAAAACCACTGCAGCTAACTCCAAATCATGGGTTGGGTAGTTCACTTCGTGAGTCTTAAGTTGCCGTGACGCATATGCAACCACCTTTCCTTCTTGCATCAATACACATCCCAAGCTCACATGCAACGCGTCACTATAAACCGTAAACTCCTTCCCAGGCACTGGCTGGATCAATACAAGGGCCTGAGTTAAAACTTTCTTAAGTTTTCCAAAACTCTCTTGCTGCTTGTTCGTCTAAATAAACTGTACCCCCTTCTTCAAAATATTAGTTAAGGGTGCAGCAAATACTGAAAAGCCCTTAACAAACCTCCTAAGTATCCTGCCAAGCCCAAAAAAATTTAGATATCTGACACTGACTTGGGTGTTTTCCAGTATAAAACCGCTTCAATTTTCCGGGAATCCACCTTAATCCCCTTGGCTGACACCACATGTCCTGGAAAAGTAACCTCCCTTAGCCAGAATTCACACTTACTGAATTTGGCATACAACTGCTTCTCCCTCAAAATCTACAACACAATCCTTAAGTGTGCATCATGCTCAACCTCATTTCTTGAGTACACCAAAATGTCGTCTACAAAGACTACCACGAACCAATCTAAGTAGGGTTGGAAAACTCGATTCATGAGATCCATGAAAGTGGCAGGTGCGTTCGTCAGCCTGAATGGCATCACCAAGAACTCGTAGTGCCTATAACGAGTTCTGAAAGCTGTCTTATTAACACCTGTCTCCTTAACCCTTAATTGGTGATATCCCGAACGCAGGTCAATCTTAGAGAAAATAGAAGCTTCCCTAAACGGATCAAAATGATCATTGATTCTCGGTAAAGGGTACTTGTTTTTAACAGTTAACTTGTTTAACTGTCGATAGTTGATGCACATTCGCAAGGTTCCATCCTTCTTTTTCACGAATAACACCGATGCTCCCCATGGAGACACACTTGGTCGTATGAATCCTCGATCCAATAATTCCTGAATTTGTGCCTTAAGTTCCACCAACTCCTTCGGTACCATCTGATAAGGAGCGATGGATACCAGAGTCGTCCCAGGTAACAACTCAATTCCAAATTCTACTTCCCTACTGGGTGGCAACCCAGACAACTCCTTGGGAAAGACATCCGAAAATTCTCTTACTATTCTCAACTCCTTAACAGCAAGGCTCTTAGCCTCCGTATTACTAATATAAGCCAAATAAGCTTTGAATTCCTTTCGTACTAACTTCTTAGCCTTCAATGCCGAAATCACATTCGACAGGTAAATCTGGTGTTCACCAATCAACACTACTTACTTATCCTCCGCCGTTCTTAACACCATTTGCTTTGCAGTGCAATCCAAGGTGGCTTGGTGCTTCACTAGCCAATCCATACCCAAGATTAAGTCGAAATCGCTAAATGGAACCTCCATCAAATCCGCTAAAAAGGTAACCCCTTGGACTACTAAGGGTACCTCTCTAAATAACTTTTTCTCTCCTACTGACTGCCCTAACGGGCTAATCACAGTCATCTCATTCGCAGTAACTTCAAACATATCACCCAAAGATTCAGTCATATTGTATGCAACATATGAATGCGTCGATCCAATATCAATCAATGCTGTGTAAGGTAACTCATATATAAGGAACATACCCGTTATCACATCTGGGGCATCCCGTCTTCTCGGCGACGAGCAGTATAAACCAAAGCTGGCTGTCTCGCCTCAGCATGGCCAACATTTTTACCTAGTGCTCAACGTATATGCCCATTGCTGTTACCGCCCCTGGCCTGCCCACAACCCCTTGGCGGCAGCTGACGTTCCCTTGGTGGCTGAGCACCACCTTGGCCCACTACTGGCACTCGACCTAGCATTCCGGGGGCAATCCTTAATCCTATGCTCCATAGACCCACAAGCGAAACAAGCTCCTATCCTCTTCCAACACTCGACTGTATGGCGTCTCCCACAATTAGCACAAGATGGCACCTCTGGATTAGCAGCAGGGGGCCCTGCCCTAACTAGCTCATTATTTTTGGACCTAGCCCTAGGCCTCTGTCCAACACCCGGAGTCTTAGCCTCTCTCTTATTCTTACCCCTTTCTTTTTCCTGATTTAAGCACTCAACGCACTTTACCTCCTCCGTTATCTTCATTTTTTTCACCAATTCTGAGAAAACTCGCTCCCCTTATGGAGCTATCAATACCCTAAAGCTATCTCTTAGTCCGTCCTCAAACCTAGTGCAACACTCATATTCCTTTGCCACCATTACTCTTGCATACCTACTAAGGCGTAAAAACTCTGCTTCATACTCCGCCACTAATTTGATTCTTTGGGTCAAGTTCAGGAACTCCTTCCTTCTAACATTCACATAGCTTGCACCCAAATACTTCCCATGCAATGCAGCTTTGAAAAACTCCCAAGTGACCCGCTCCGGTTGGGTGCCCTCTTTCACCGTCAACCACTACTGGTAGGCTTCTTCCCTAAGTAGTGACACTGCCCCTTTTAGCTTTTGTTCAGGTGAGCAGTCCAAGTCCTCCATTATCTTTTTAGTGGCCTTTAGCTAATATTCTGCCACGTTAGGAGCCACGCTAGCCACGCCCTTAAAGATCTTAGCCCCATTCGATCGAAGTCGCTCCAGAATGGACATCTGATTTCCAGTGCCATTATTGGGCCCAGCAACCCTTTCCAAAATTCTCAGCATTGCTTGCGACAGTGCATATTCTCTTGCGGCCCGATAATACGGTCTATTCTCAGCCACAGATGAGGTCGGAGCCCCTTCTACTCTAACATCGGGCATATGGCCCAATACCGACGATTCAGCCCTAACACTTTCGGGGCCTCGACGACCATGGTCTCTTGCACCTCTTCTAGCACTCACACGTCGATTCGCGTATTATCTGAATTAAAATTATATGAAGTTTTAGTTAGTTTAATAATTACCCGATGTTTTATGAAAATATTTAAAGAGAAGATTGTTTTTGAAAATCCTCTATAGTTTCCAAATCCTACAAGCTTTAGTTCCATTCTAACAATAATCTAAAGTAGCGCTCTAACTATCTACTGTATAACAATTTAAACAAACTTAAAAATAAAAGTACTTAATTGGTCCGACATCGAAAACTCGGTGTGCCGCTCAGCAAGCTTTTCCCTTTTTCCAAAATGGTGTGATCCAAAATATTTTTAAAATTCTAATAGTAAGTAGAAAAGAGAAAACAAATAATAATAAGGCCTACTTCACAGCCTGAGTTTTGTAACTTGAGCTCTGATACCACTAAATGTAACACCCTAAACTCGGCCCGGACGTTATGGCCGAATCTGGCGTATCACATTGAAGTGTTTTAGCGAAAACCGTGTTTTTATTGAAAACCCTTATTAAAATAAAAGAAACCTTAATTAACTTATAAAACTCTTTTTATTTTTCAATCAAGAAAACCTATTTAAAACATATGATTTTATGAAAACCTGTCATTTTAAAATTCTGTTGCGGAAGCGTAGAAAAACATACTATGATTTATCAAACCCAAGTTCAACATTTCGTAATTACAATGCCTGAAAATAAAAACCCAAATAATGACAAAATGGAAGCCTTATTACAATCTGGTCGGGAAAGTACTTAATAAAATAGACACTTGTATGCTTTTAAGAAAAAACACGTCCTTGTTGCCTTGCTAGCTGGCCACCCAGAGTCCCTCAAAACATCGAACCTTCTACTGAGCATCACCTGAAAATAATTTAAAAGAGGGGGTAAGTTTTCGCAAAATCAATGTGTACAACCCTCGACGAGCAACAAGCATTTAATAAACACCATACATCACATGCAATGCAATCCCATCCCAATAGTCCATCTGCTACACACTAGCTTTATCCCCCGTCACACCATGTGGGGATATAAATATCGACCCACCCATCCGTCACATCTATGGTAGCCCAGTTGCAGAACTACCTGCATTTACACCTTAGGCTTAAAAGCTGTCGGTGGATCCACGATTTTCAAGCAACCATGCGATCCTCATATACTTCCTCCCTTCCATGATTCCCAACCCATAAGCAACCTAAGCAGAAAATCATATGTATGCATGTCACATCCATAAAACTCACATTCAACACCTAGTGTATTTTGGTCATTTTCGCCCTTGGGGGCATTTCGGTAATTTTCCCTTAATTACGGTTTTCACTTACCTTAGCCCGTTAACAAATCCTGTGAGCTAAGATGAATGAATACTATGCACCAGGTAGGATTCTAGAGAAGAGGAGGTGAGTTATTAAGACCGCTTAAGTACCAAGCTTTCCCTAGATCCAATCCTAGACATGCATATACCCGTTGCCACACCTTAACCCCTTTGACTTGTCCACGGTCGCAATAGATTAATTAAGTCTTATGTAGTTATCGTATACTAGGCCCAAAACCCCTTACAAAGCCCAAACAAATTCACCTACCTGTATCTGGCCCATTAAGCCCAATCATATTCATATAGCCCATTAGGCCCAAATCACCTGTATATGGCTCATTAGGCCCAAATCACAAGTATATGGCCAATTAGGCCCAAATAAAAATTATATAGCCCGTAAGGCCCAATACATTCATATTCATGCTCACATACGAAATTCTATCACATAGCATCAATTATCAATTTTGCCTATTATGTGCCCAGCAGCCCATCCGCCCATTTAGCCCATTTCGGCCCATTTGGCTAATTCACAACCCAAGTCGACGAAATAGCCCGTGGCCTTAGGAAACCTATCGATTTCCTTCTCACGAGTGTTCGCGCACTCGCAAGACTACCGTAGCCAAGCTTTCGGCTTTTCAGGCTTTTGGCATTTCGGCTTTTGCCGATCCCTTGTGTTTGTGCAGTGTATGTACACACCTGGTAAGTAAAAGTGCTACGATTCCCTTAGTTACCAACCTACAAACAATATCACCCTCCAATTAAATGAATGCTTAATACATATTCTTACTAAAATTGAAACCTCACCTTAACCTTACCTTGATCGATGAGCCCCCTTTATAAATCACTAACCATGATCAACTCCTAGATCTGCACCAATATTAACTATTAAAACCAGAATAATAGTTGACTCGTATCCAAAAAAAGTCTCCTTACCTTAATTATGAACATTTGACCACTTTAGCCAATGGGAGAGGAATACTTACCAAAACCGCAAACACCTAAAGAGCAATTCGACAGAGAGCTAAGATTCGAGATCCAATACTAATTCCCTACCAAAGTTGATTAGAAAGAGTGAGGGACGAATAGCGTAATAGGTTCATATCAAAACCGATTGGAAGAGCAAACACTTACACTAGATTCGGTCAAAGAGTATTCAGCCAATAAAGTTTCTGCCCTTTGCGATTTTATATGGCAAAAGAGAGTTATTCGGCTCCAAGGAAAAAGAAATGAAAGTTGGCAATGAAGTAGAGGAAGAATGGAAATCGGCACAAGAAATGAAAGAAAGAAGTAAGGCTTTTCAGCTTTTTGGATCTTGAAGAGAAAAGGGTTTCCGGTAACAAGGTGAAAAAATTTCGGCATTAGCCTGGCAACCTTGCATTCGGCACCTATTTATAGCCCTTATAGTCGAATTCCTCATGTCTAAATTCCGCTTTCAGTTCCATCACTTCCCCCTTCTCATCTCCTTGTTTTTCTCCCTGATAACTCCCCAATCTATTTCCTAACTTTTCTCTTCTAATTACTCCCTTTAGAGTCCATCTTCACGCCACTTCCAATCTTCTAGAAGGCCAAAATTAAACTTCTAAAAATACTAAGCTAGGATTTGAACCTTGGATCTCCTTGCTAGCCACTATCGCCACCTCCCTACACTCTAAGTGGCGTCACTTAGCCACTCATCCATTTGGCTTTTTGATGCCCTTTTTCCCTTATATTTATTTAAAAGCCCAACTACTTTCCAACAGGGTTTCTTTAATAATTAAACTATAATTTCTTTTACCCCTAGATTCCAACTCAAACCTTGACCAAGACCTACCATCGCGTAATTAACACTTAACCGGAATTGCTAAGCAAAAAAAGAAAAAAATTGATATTTCAGGATTTTCGGGTTTCGGGATTTTTTTAGGGCGTTACATATAGTGTCACCAAGCCAGCTCAGAGATCGAAGACGATCGGAGATTCATTCAAACTATCAAATTATCATTTTGGTTACTTTTGATTACATTATTTTGAATTATGGCATGTATAGGGACTTTGGTCATTTTGTTATGTGTCATATTCGATTTGGCCAAATGTGTTGGCTTATAATGGTTGATGGTTCAATTTGTAAACGGCCATTGAAATTGGCTAATATTGGTTAAGTACATATGAATATGAATATGTCTTTCATGAATGTGGATTTTGCATGGTTTAAGATGATAAGTATGAGACGTTGTATGAGATAGGAAATAGCATGTACTAGATGTGTGGATGACTTGGTTGTGGCTGAATTGGTTGTATGTATATACTTGGATTTCTATTGCTTGTTGTTGTGTAGGTTGGTACAAGTAAGGCTGGCAAAATGGCTTGATAAGTAGCCTTATTTTTGTCCACAAGGGTAGACACACGGGTGTGTGTCACACATAGCTTGCCCCATGGGTGTGTGATCCGGTCGTGTGTCCCGTGCATCTTGAATTTTAGTTTTAAATTGGCCAAATCAGTAGAGACATGGCCGTGTGGAGGGCACGGCCCAGGGACATGGGCTTGTGCCCAAGGCGTGTGAAATCTATGTCTATTTTATGAAAAATTATAAAATTAAATCGCCCATACGGCCTAAGCATATGGGCGTGTGACTTGGCTATGTGATTTCAATTTGTTGATGATGTCATAAACAGAGAGTTGCACGGGTTAGGGACACGGGTGTGTGTGATCACACGGCCTACCCACACGAGCGTGTCCCAAGCCACACAGGCGTGTGAACCCTGTTTTGGTGAAAAAAATTTCTAAGTGTGGGGAAATTTTCTAAAGTACTCGAATTAGTCTCGAACCACTCCTAATGCATGTTTTGGGCTTCGTAGGCTTGTTTAAGGGGTGATATGAATATTTTTGAAAAGTTTTAAATTTGACTAGACATTCATGTCTCAGTTTTGAATGTTTGTTTGAGTTTAAGTTCAGTAATGCATCGTACCCTATTTCGGTGTTGGATACGGGTAAGGGGTGTTACATATCAACCAGGGGAAGGTTTTTTTCTTAAACCCTTCATATATCAAATAGTGGGAAAGCTGGCCAGAGAGAGACTACCATTAAACATCCTCCAATCAAAGTGTGTCTGTATAAGATTAATTAGGTAACTTGTCCTGGGGAGCATCTGGCACAAAAAGTAAGCCAAAGGCCCTGCTAGGAAAACATTAGGGTTATCCTTAAATTCGTTACCCACTATAGATGGAGTATGGTCGAACCCGCTATTCAAGTTGAATAGGTTTATGGAATAATGCTAATATGGTAGTTAGTGCCAAAGCAACAGGGATGGGTTGCGGTAAGCAACAAGAATGGGTGGCGGTGATCTCCTTTGTGTTGTGGAAGTATAAATGGAGCCCATCCCTAAATCTAGCTACAAGAGGAAATTTTGAGGATAAAATTTTCTTTTAAGGGTAGGGGAGTTGTAACACCCGATTATGTTTATTGACTTGCAATTTAAGAATAGTAAGGATAAAATTGAAAAGATTTGCAAATTGTCGGACTCCACCGGGAGGTTAAAAGATTTAGTGGTCAAATTGTGATTAGTTGGATCTCAATTTTGATTCGGTTAGGATGGAACTAGATGGTTCCATAATGGAAGACAAAATGATTAAGGATGAAATATTCAAATGGTCGGTGAAGAAAAAAAGGATATAACTAAACGAATGTAACACCCCTCACCTGTATTCCACGCTGGAATAGGGTTAAGGAGCATTACCAGACTTACAACATAAATATACATACTTTTATCATTCATTTTCTTAATTCACACATTCATCATTCAATCTCATTCAATATGTCCCTAATACAAGCCTATAAGGCCCTAAACATGCATTAGGATTGGTTCAGGACTAAACTAATAACTTTTAAAAGATTTGGAACACTGAGAAATTTTTTCTCAAACAAGGGACACATGCTCGTGTGGCCAGACACACGGCCACCAGACACACCCGTGTCACAAGGCGTGTGAACATTTGAAATGGAAGCACATGGCCGTGTCCCATCCCGTGTCATACCCCATGTCTAAACAAGTGATCTTACTAACTTGGGTCACTCGGCCAACCACACGCCTGTGTGCCCTTCAAAGTGGCCACACACTCCCATGTGCTAGGCCGTGTGTTAGGTCGTGCCAAACCTGTAGGGTATACTGACTTATGCCACACGGCCAAGTCACACGCCTATGTGTGAGGCCGTGTGGAGCATACTGACTTGATTTAAATTTCAACACCAGGGGACACACGGGCGTGTGACTCAATATAATACCAGGGGACATATAGCTTCTCAATTATCAACCATTTGACATCTATAATACCAACTATCAGTAACATTTCAAACCAACTTCAATCACTCAACATAAACCATATGCACACTTATATATACATAACCAAACTAGCCAAATTAAGCCAAATCTCATGGATATATATATACAAATCAAAACATAACCATTCATAAGCCATCTCAAATGGAAAAACTCACTACCAAAATACATATCAAAATGACCATACTCCTATACATGCCATATGACTAAACCATAAGCTCAAAAGTACTGAAGTGATGATTGGATAGTGTGACGTAGTCTCCGATGATTCTTGAATCCCAGCTAGCTTTGAAATCACTATAAAACATGAGAAAAATAAACAAAGTAAGCTTTATAGCTTACTAAGCTCATATGAAATAAACTCAACTATTCAAAAATACACAATTCATCAATTTGAACTTGTTAATTCGTAATTCATAAATACTAACAAACCTTCCATGTGCTTAATCATATACTCATATACAAACTTCATAACTTCTTCAATTTAAAGCTCGTATGATTCATATTCATACTTGAATTAATCTGTAACAAACCCATACCCAAACGGTAAAATGTTGAATACTCAAATTCTTGCACACTAAATGCCAATACATAGCCGAAGCTATTTTAATCTCGTACACTAAGTGCCATTCATAGCCGAATCTATCTCGAATCATACACTAAGTGCCATACATAACTGAAGCTATCTTGAATCGGACACTAAGTGCCATACATAGCCGAAGCTATCTGGAATCGCACACTAAGTGCCATACATAGCTGAATTGTAACGCCCCGTAACCGAGACCGTCGCCGGAGTCGAGCACGAGGTGTTACTAAACTTAATTTCATCAATTAAACAGCTTAAACAATTTATTTTTAAAATTTCTAGACAAGCTGGCTAACTGCATCACAGTCGCTTAAAAATTCATATCTCGAGTTTCGAAACTTGAAATCCAATTCCGTAAATTTTCCCTGAAACTAGACTCAAATATCTATTTACTAATTTTTCCTAGAATTTTTGGTCAGGCCAATTAGTACAGTTTATTAGTTAAAGTATCCCCTATTTCAAGGTACAACTGCTCTGACCTTTGTGTATTACGAATCAGATATCTCCCTGTATAGAGTTTCAATGACTATGCCATTTGTTTCTCTTAAAACTAGACTCTATAAGAAATCTGTAAATATAAAGCATGACTTCTAATTATTTTTATACAATTTATGTGAATTTCCAAAGTCAGAACAGGGATCCAGAAATCGCTCTGGCCCTATTTCACAAAAATTTAAACATCTCATAGAATATAATTCATATACCTCTTTTGTTCCATCCATATGAAAATATACTCATTAAGCTTCGATTCTATAACTTATTCATCATTTAAGTCCATTTCTACTATTTTTAGGGATTTTTCAAATTCACGTCATTGCTGCAGCAATATTCTGTTTTATAGCAAATTTTACTTTACTATAAATTTTCATGGACTAAATAGCATTTTAAACATACATGATATCAAATATGATTTAGATTGGCCATTCCAATGGCTAATCATTCACAAACTCTTTTCTTGCCAAAGCATAATCATATCATAAGATCATTTACACAAAGTGAGTATTTTGCCATACATGCCACATTCAAGATACATAAGCAATTTTACCAATTTAGGCCTTCGAATAGTGTGAACGAGTCTTCGACCTATCCCGATTCTGAAGCCGGTTTGTCAAAACTACAATGAAGGAAAAGGAAGGAGTAAGCATAAATGCTTAGTAAGTTCACATGCAAATAGTAAGTAACATAATCATGCAATTCCACATAAAAACATCATTTGCATTTAATATCATGCTACGATTTCATCATACCAAGTTCTCAACTCGAAGATTTAAGCACATACCTGTCAAATTTTCTCATTTACCACACTTACCAACATGTCACCTTCGTTTTAGGGATTCTCCTTATTCTCTTAAGATTCACCCGTTGAACACATCGGAATATAATTTGAATACACGGAAAGTTTGTACATAAGTGCCACATATGTAGCCAAGCTACCATGTAACCCACCCATAAGCGGACTCGGTCTCAACTCAATAAGCTCGGGCGTTCGCATCCATAAGTGAACTCGGACTCAACTCAACGAGCTCGGATGCCTAGTTACATCTCACGAACTCGGACTCAACTCAACGAGTTCGGACATTTGCATCCATAAGTGAACTCAGACTCAACTCAATGAGTTCGGATGCCCAACCATCCTAGTGAGATGTCACTTGTATTCTAATCTATTCCCAAGGTTCAAACGGGCTTTTTCCTCCATTACACATCTTTTCCGTCTTCCACGGAACATCAAAACCGATACTCGGTAGCAATTCATAATTTACATATTATTCAATAATAACCATAAAGCATAATATTTCATGACATTAATCATCATATCACATAAATAATATTAAATTAATTAGAATGACAATTATGTTACTTCATTTACACATGAACTTACCTCGATATAAAATATTAGCAATCAAGCCTATTCCTCGTAAACTTTGTTTTTCCCTCGATCACGACTTGAAACTCGTTTCTCTTGATCTATAATGCCAAATTAATCTTATTTAATACATACATTCATCAAAACAGCCCCAAATACGAACTTTGGAAAAATTACCATTTTGCCCCTAAACTTTTGCAAAATTACACTTTTGCTCCTAGGCTCGGGAATTAAACTTCATCTCATTTTCTTATGTTTTATGACATGCTGATCATTTTTCCCTTCTATGGCAACATCAAATTCTCATTCTAACATGTACTTATAATTATTAGGTATTTTTACCGATTAAGCCCTTTTTCTCGTTTTCACTTAAAACCGAGTAGCACAAGTTGTCTAGCATAATTTAAAACCTCATATTCTATCATAAAACACCAAAATACACAAATTTCACCTATGGGTATTTTTCCAAATATGAACCCTAGGTTAAATTATTGCTAGCATAAGCTAAATCAAGTTATCGGGACTCCAAAAACGTAAAGAACATTAAAAACGGGGCTGGGAATCACTTACTATGGAGCTTGGATGCTTCAAACAAACCCTAGCTATGGAGAACCCTTTAATTTTCGTCCCAATGAAGAAGATGGACATATTTTGCCATCTTTTTCCTTTTTTTAATCTTTTAATTACCAAATGACCAAAATACCCTTAATACCTTTCTTTGAAAATTTTCATGTACAAGCCCATTTTTGTCCAAAAATTTAGAAATTGGTGAAATTTCTATTTAAGACCTCCTCATTAATATTCCAAAGTAATTTCATACTAAAAACTTCTAGAATGCAAGTTTTGTAAATTATTCGATTTAGTCCCTAATTTCAACTTAAGCACTTTATGCATAGAATTTCGTCACAGAATTTTCACACAATCATGCAATCATATCATAAACCTCAAAATAATTATTTCTATCTCGGATTTATGGTCACGAAACCATTATTCCGATTAGGCCCTAATTCGGGATATTACAAGAATTGTCGTCAAATATGACTGTAGCCTCGTATACACAATTTACGCAATATCAAAGCATTTAAAGCATAATTATAACAATGCTTATTACATACAAACATACCTTGATTCAAAAATAATGAAATTGTCGATTAATCGAGTACTTTATCTTTTCCCCGATCCAAGTCCATATTTCTCCTTTCCTGATATGAATATATTCAAAATTAACTTATTTTATCAACTATTTATTCAATTCAATCCAAAATATATATTAGGGCTATTTTACACATTTCCCCTAAACTTTTACATTTTTCACAATTTAGTCCTTATTTCATAAAATCACCAATTAATGAAATTCCAAATAGACCCATGCTAGCCAAATTACTATTATGCCCCTAGCAGCCCATATTTTTCATTTATTTCACATTTTAATCACTAACTTTACACATTTCTCAATTAAATCCTTAATTTACATTTTCACTAAAAATCACTTAACAAAACTTGTTTAACTATCAATAGCTATTCAAAATCTATCATCAAACTTCAAAACTCATACATATTCATCAATTGCATCATTCAAAATCTTTAACAGTTTTGCAAAATAGTCCCTGGGCTAACAAGTACTAGATGCAACGATCACAAAAACAAAGAAATCATTTAAAACCGAATCAAAATCACGTACCAATTTAATCATGCAATTGCTGTAACACCCCTTACCTGTATCCGAAGCCTGGATAAGGTTCAAGGCATTACCTGACTTTAACACAAGCACACATACAAAATTGGGCCATAAAATTTTCGTTCAAATCAATTTCTTTCATACATATGCAAATTGTCCCTTATATAGGCCTACGAGGCCACAAACATACATCGAAGGTGGTTCGGGACTAAACCTAGAATTTTAAAAAACTTTAGGATAACTTAGAAAAATTTCTTACTTTGGGGAGTCACACGCTTGTGTAGGTAGGCTGTGTGGTCACACACGCCCGTGTGGCTTGGGACACAACCATGTCCTCAGCCTGTGTAACTCTTTGACTATGACATCATCAACCAAATAAGGTCACATGGCCAAGTCATACATCCGTGTGCTTAGGCCGTGTGGCGAATTAAATTGAAAAAATTAAGTGCAGACTTCACACGGCCTGGGCACAAGCCCATGTCCTAAAGCTGTGTCCTTCACAGGTTGAGACACACGGCCGTGTCTCTGCCCGTATGTTTACTACTAGGCATTCTGTTCTGCCTAATTAGGGTACAGGGGGCACACGGTCGAGTCACACGCAGACTGTGTGTCACACATAGCCTAGACACATGCCTGTGTGTCTAGCCGTGTGGACAATTTCTAGGCTATTTTCCAAGCTATTTGCCACTCTTAAACAGTTACATACTTACACTCCCTTCATGGCATGCAACATGGAACATTTGATTACTCAACCATTCACATTCATGGTAAAATTATGACTTGATAATGTCAACATACCACCTATTCAAACTATCATGCTTTCATATGGCATTCCACACCAATTTCATATTTGTCTATCATCTTTGCTAACCTACTTTCAAGTTACACATTTACACCACATTTATTGTCTTAGACATTAATCATATTTCATACACCAAGCATACATGCCATCCATCACACTCATCAACCATAAGTAACCATAAGCATATTAAAGCATAAGCACATTTTCATCCATGTATCAATAATTAGGGTTACAACATAAATAATCAATATGAGCCACCTCTCACGGCCATATACAAAACAATCATAATACTTTCATGAGCCAACTCATTTAGCTAATAAATATGACACATAACAAAAAGACTAAGTCCTTATACATGCCATACTCAAAATGATAAGACTAGCTATACCCAAATATTCAATTCATGGTGTGATCGAGTCTCCGACGTCTTCAGATCCCTGAGCTAACTTGGCGACAATATAAGAAAAGGAAACGAAGGGGGGTAAGCATTAAAGCTTAGTAAGTTCATGTAACACCTCTATCCCGTAACTGTCACCGGAATAGGTAAGGGGCATTACCAGATAGACAGAACATTTCACATCGATTTAGAATCACAGGTATCAAATAACATTAATACGTAAGCAATCATCATCAAGTTATCCCTTATAATAGTCTACGAGACCTAAAACATACTTTTAATCAGGACTAAACTGAACACATTCATGAATTTCAGAACTCCAAAAATATTTCAATTCTGTTGAGGTCACACGCCCGTGTGGCCAGGCTGTGTACCTCACATGGGCACTAGACACGCCCATGTGAACCAGCCGTGCCAAAAAATAAGGCATACATACTGACTTTCACCCACGGCCAATAGACACGCCTGTGTGCTATGGTCGTGTGATTCTTAGCTAGCTACTGGCTTGAGCCTACAGCCAGATGACACACCCATGTGTCTTAACTGTGTGATCTTAAGAGATTACTGCTCTACCTGCATGGCCACAAGGCACGCCCGTGGTCCAGACCGTGTGGCACAATGCAGGCTTGGTTTAAGCCAACTTTCCACCCCTTTTTGGGTCATTCTTAAGCAATATTAGACACCATTTATACCAACACTTTCAGCCAATTCCATGCTTAAAATGACCAAATCATATTATATCATAAAACATTCAACATTCACCTTTTATTATCACCAACCAAATACCAAAACTATTCACAAACATATCATTAGCTAGCCAACTCTCACGGCATAACATATATAGATATCAAATCTTACTTACATAGGCATTCTAGCCTATACATGCCATACTTCACAATACACTTTCAAAAGTACCAAAATGGGTTCAATAGTGTGGTGACGATCCTCTACTATCCCTGAACCTTCAGTAGCTACAAAATTTGTAAAACAGACAGAAATCACACAGAGTAAGCTACAAAGAGCTTAGTAAGCCAAATACAATTGGTCTAACCATTAAAGTATAGAAAATAAAATTCAATAGCAAGAATTCATAACCATTTCACAAAGTATTTCATGAGCCTAACCATGCTCATTTGCTTGTATACATGTCATGTTTCATTTCCATGATTTCATACATACTTTGTATTCATGATTTCACAGAAACAGAGTCTTTCATATTTAGAAGTTTAGTACGATACAAACGTACATGTATAGATTATACATTTTATCTAATCATTACTATATCTCGTACTTTATCATCAGACGGTTCAGAAAAGATACAGATACTCATAAATGGGTACAATGCCTACGTCTCGGATTTGGTCTTACATGTAATTCAGTATCAATGCCTCTATCCCAGACAGGGTCTTATTCAAAATCAAATACGATGCCGATGTCCCAGACATGGTCTTACACATTAACCTCAAATTGAGGCCTGTGTCCCAGACAAGGTCTTACACGATATCCTAGATCAATATCAATATTTTTTCAGAAACATACAGAGCTTTTTAGATACTATAATATTATCAGAGTTTACTCGAAATTTATTCATCAAGCTCTCAAGGCCATCGAATACAGATTACAGTATATATATATGTGCACAGAATTTAATCAATTTAACACGTAATTGTAATTTGACTTACCTCGTGCGGATTTCGGATAAAAACGAGTCGACTATTCAACTATTTTCGACTTCCCTCAATCTAAGTCTGATTTTCTTTTTTCTTGATCTAATACAATTCAAATTCAACCATTCAATCATTCAAAATAATCCATGAACACATATTTAGTGTACTTTGCATTTTATCCCTTACATTTTCACACTTTGACAATTTAGTCTATTTTTCATAAAATCACAAAAATGCAAAATTCTCCAAGACTATAGCTTGGCCGAATATACATATCTTCCATACAAGTCCAAATAACATATTTAATTCACAATTTAGTCCTTCAAAACCTCATTTTCACAGATTAGCCCAAATAGCTCTATTCCATCAAAATTCAAGAACAAAACATGATAATCTCACATATATCTTTCATAATCCATATGAAAACATTACAAAGCTCATAAAATCTTCAATGGCATAATTCATAATCTTCAGCAGAAACAGAAACTTAGACATGGGTTTTGAAGAACACGAAGCAACAGTTACAGAAACGTAGAAATTATCAAAAACAGACAAAAATTCATACCTTAATCAAGGATCAAACTAGCCGAAACCTTGAATAGCTTTCTCCCTTTTTTATTTTCTTTGATTTTTGTCTATATGCATGATAATATGGCCACTTTCATGTTTTCTTTATTTAATATACATTATTAATTAATTTACTATTTTATCCATAACATATATTATAAAATTTTAACTACTACATGTCCAACATTGTCCACCATTAACATAAATGGTAAATTTGACATGCATGGACCTTTATTTTAAAACCCAAGGCCAATTAACCCCATTAACATATAGCATGCAACTTTTGCATTTTACGCGATTTAGTCATTTATCATAATTAAGCATATAAACAGACAAATTAATTCACAGAAATTTCACTGTTATAAATTCACATATCACAGACATAGAAAATAATATTAAAATATTTATTAGACTCGAATTTATGGGCCTGAACCCACTACTCCGACTAGGGTCAAAACCAGACTGTTACAATTCTCCCCCTTAGGGATTTTCGTCCCCGAAAATCTTACCGTTAAACAGATTCGGATATTGTTGCCTCATAGCATCTTCAGACTCCCACTTGGCCTCTTCAACACCATGTTGATGCCACATCACTTTAACTAATGGAATTTTCTTGTTTCGTAACACTTGAACCTCACGAGCTAAAATATGGATCGGCTTTTCTTCAAAAGTCATATTAGGCTGAATTTCAATTTCAGACGGTGAAATTACATGTGAAGGATCAGATCTGTATTGTCGAAGCATCGATACATGAAACACATTGTGTATCTTTTCTAACTCAGATGGTAGCCTCAATCTATAAGTAATCGGCCCAACTCGCTTGGTGATTTCACACGGTTCGATAAACCTCAGACTCAACTTTCCCTTTTTACCAAATCAGAATAGTTTCTTCTATTGAGATACTTTCAGAAACACTTTATCACCGATCTTAAATTTGATATCTTTTCATTTTAAATCTGCATGAGATTTCTGACGATCAGAGACTGTAACGCCCTTACCCGAGACCGTCACTGGAGTCGAGTATGAGGAGTTACTAAACTTAAATCATTAATTAAACAATTCATAAAATTTATTTTAGAAATTCTAGACAAGCTGGCTAACTGCATCACAGTCGCTTAAAAATTCATATCTCAAGTTCTGAAACTCAAAATCCAATTCTGTAAATTTTTCCTAAAACTAGACTCATATATCTATTTACTAATTTTTTTCTAGAATTTTTGGCTGGGTCAATTAGTGCAGTTTATTAGTTAAAGTCTCACCTGTTTCAGGGTTCGACTGCTCTGACCTCTGTGTATTACAAATCAGATATCTCTCTATACAGAATTTCAATGACTATAAAGTTTGTTTCTCTTAAAACTAGACTCAATAAGAAATCTGTAAATATAAATTATGACTTCTAATTATTTTTATAAAATTTATGGTGAATTTTCTAAGTCAGAACAGAGGATCCAGAAATTGCTCTGGCCCTGTTTCACAAAAATTTGAATATCTCATAAAATATAACTCATATACCTGTTTCGTTTCTTCTATATGAAAATAGACTCATAATTCTTCAATTCCATATTTTATTCATCATGCAATTATATCTCTACTATTTTTAATGATTTTTCAAATTCACGTCACTACTGCTGTCTGAATCTATTTTATGGTAAATTTTACCTATTTCATGGTTTCCATGGATTAACTAGCAATTTAACATACATAACACCAAATATGATCATAATTAGCCATTCCAATGGCTAATCATTACCAAGCATTTTTATACTACTCAATAACCATATCATAAGACCATATATACAAAATGATTATAATGCTATACATGCCATACTCAAAATATACAAGCCATTATGCCAAGATGGTATACGGATAGTGTGAGCGTGCCTCCGACCGTTCCCGATTTCCGAGCTGGCTTGTCAACACTACAAGGAATGAAAAGGAGGGAGTAAGCATAAATGCTTAGTAAGTTCACATGCAAATAGCAACATAACCATATAAGCAAACATAAAACATCATTTGCATAATCATCACCAAGACATTCATATCATATTTTCATTTATCATCTTACCATATTGTTGTTATATCGATTTTTCAACCCGAGGGTTAAGTACATACCTGTTCAAAGTATCCATTTCACAACACTTACCAATTCGTCCCTTTCATCTTGAGTATTCCTCTACTTGAGTAGAACTTTACCCGTTGAACACATCGGAATATAATTCGGATACATGGAAAGTTTGCACATAAGTGCCACATATGTAGCCAAGCTACTATGTAACCCGCCCATAAGCGAACTCGGACTCAAATCAACGAGCTCGGGTGTTCGCATCCATAAGTGAACTCGAACTCAACTCAACGAGCTCGGATGCCTAGTTACATTTCACGAACTCGGACTCAACTAAACGAGTTCGGACATTCGCATCCATAGGTGAACTCGGACTCAACTCAACGAGTTCGGATGCCCAAATATCCCAGTGACATGTCACTTGTATCCTAATCCATTCCTAAGGTTCAACGGGACCCTTTTCCCAATCATGTGTCTCAACCATCTTCTACGGAATATCGATACCAATACTCGGTAGTATTTCATATTTTCCAAGTATATCACATAATTTGACATATTATCAAATAATTATCACGAGTATAATATTTCATAATAATTATCATATCATTTAAATAACATAAAAACATTTAAAATAATAACTATGATACCAGCATTTACATATGAACTTACCTAGTATGCGAAAATGGCTACTTTTACCATTTCGTCCATAACTTGGTATTTTCCCCATTTTAGCCCGAATTTCAGTTTTCCTTGCTCTATCATTTAAAATATAGTCTAATTAGGACTCACATTATTCAAATTGACCCAAAATCATATTTTGGAAAAATTACAATTTTGCCCCTAAACTTTTGCAAATTTACACTGTTTCCCCAAAGCTCGTAAATTAAACTTCAGCCTATTTTCTCATGTTTTATGACATGCTGATCATTTTTCCCTTCTATGGCAACATCAAATTCTCACTCTAACATGTACTTATGACTATTAGGTATTTTTACCGATTAAACCCTTTTTGCTCGTTTTCACTTAAAACCGAGTAGCACAAGTTGTCTAGCATAATTTAAAACCTCATATTCTATCATAAAACACCAAAATACACAAATTTCACCTATGGGTATTTTTCCAAATATAAACCCTAGGTTAAATTATTGCTAGCATAAGCTAAATCGAGCTCACGGACTCAAAAACGTAAAGAACTTGAAAACGGGGCTAGAATGGACATACAATCGAGCTTGGAAGCTTGAAAAACCCTAGCCATGGTTTCTCCTTGCTATATTCGGCCATGGTGAAGAAGATGAGCAAAATTGGCTTTTAATTTTGTATTTTAATTCATTTTACCCCTAAATAACCAAAATGCCCTTACTACTAAACTTTCCAAAAAATTCCATCCATGTCCAATTTTTGTCCATAAACTTAGAAATTGGTAAAATTGTTATTTAAGACCTCCTAATTAATATTCCAAAGTAATTTCATACTAAAAACTTCTAGAATGCAAGTTTTGCAACTTATTCGATTTAGTCCCTAATTTCAATTTAAGCACTTTAGGCATAGGATTTCATGACGAAATTTTCACACAATCATGCAATCATATCATAAACATCAAAATAATTATAAAATAATTATTTCTATCTTGGATTTTGTGGTCACAAAACCACTATTCCGACTAGGCCTAAAATCGGGATATTACAACTCTCCCCTTTAGGGATTTTCGTCCCAAAAATCTTACTGAGAAAAAGTGGTCTTCACTTTTAATCTCATATTCGGTGCCGAAGAACTTTCATTTAGACTGTACCTCCAATACATCTCTTTAATTTCTCATATGATCTGAAAGCTTACAGTCTCAACTCTCAACTGTTCTTAAATTTTCAACCCTTCTTAGTTTCCCATGATATCATGACATAAAACCCGGATCTTAACTTGATTAATGGAGACCGGAATTCCAAGAAATCCAAAAATCAAAGAGACCTGAATTTCCATAAATTTGATGAGTAGGAATTCATTCAATACGGATATGATTTATAGATCTTGCCAAACATTTAACAATAGGATACATCACATTTTCCTCTTTCTGCCATGGAAATAATTCTGATATGGCCTCAAGAATAATCCTTCTCATTTCCATCCCAATATCAACACTGACAAGGATAATTTTGATAGATTCCAATGCTCGGCTTTAACCCCTTTAACAACTCCGATTTTATGTAACATTGAATGCTCTAAACTATCACATTACCTCACCATCTTGAAACACATCACAATTCATACAACAGTACATTACTGCAAGTCAGGAAGTCTTCACTCAATGTAGACTAGTCTAGTTCAGACGCTTCGGTTACCAATATTCTCATCTATCCGAACTTTGTCAACATGTAATAAACTTTTCAGCTTTCACAAAATGAAAACCTTATCATTCGTAGTGACTTTAACTAATATCAAACTTTTTCTAATAAATATACACTTCTCGTTCAGACTATTTACTCTTTTATCCGTACAAAATGAAATTCTATTATCAGACTTGGGAAAAATAATCCTGAAATAATTGTCACATGAAATCTTTCAAATAGATAATTCACCATACCGACTGAAACTCGCGCTTTTATCACTTATGCCTTTTCTGATGTCAAATCCTTGCATAGAAATTAGAAAAAAAAAACCCCAATACTAAAATCACCACATTACCAAGATCAAATTAGAAGTATAGTCATATTTGACATGATTATCACGAGATGAAGAACGCACTTTGAACACGAGTCATAATTGACAAATTATGGAACAAAGATAACAAGAAAACCGAATAAAGAAATCCAAAATAGAGAAATCCAGAATAAAGAAATCCAGAATAAAGAAACACAAGATACGATACTATGCTGGAGAATCGAAAACCAAGCCGGAGAATAAAAAACCAAACTCATAGAGAAAATATGGAATACCCCGATAATTCTTCAAAGAAAGAAAGTCCAAAAGAAAACATCATTTAATCCCACTGGAATCAAATATAACAAGAACAATATATCTTCCCATACATATATATCAGATGAAGCATCAAGTAGAAGAAACAGAATCATAATATCATATGTATTCTCTCATCAATTCTTATCAAACGAAATGAAATAGAATACCCGATGAAATAGAGCAATATAAATTATAAACCAGTCAAACTATCAATGCTTTCATCTAACACCAGGATTAAAAGACATTCCCATATAACAAGAATTTCTTCAAAAGATCAATAGCCATAGAAAAATATTTCTAAGAACGTAAACACATAGAACATCCCAAAAGAGATCAAGTAAATCATCCAAGTCATAACTATCACACTCGGATAGTTCACATTTCAAATATCATTTCCCCAACTAGTTCTGCCACACACAAATTTCATATTAAACCATTCACTAAAGAAGGCCAGTTCTGAATAAATTTCGATTTACACTTTTCTCGACCTTGCACTGAGTAACTCGGGTTTACCAAGGAGAATTCCTTTTCTAATCGAACAAAGGCATAATTCCAATAATCTTTACGTCAATCCGATACTTTATCAAGCTCGACTTTACTTATCAGCTCATTTTCAATCTCTGATCATACTTATAATTATTCTATCATCAACTCTTTGGGTTCTCAACCGAAACTTATTCAATACAAATCTCATGAAATTCCATTATAAGTACCATTTCGGTAAGGGGGAGGGGTTGTAGGACCTCTGACTCGACTTTCTTATACATACACATATGACACAACTTCCATCATCATAGCAGCATCATCAAAATCATGTCATTCATTCATGTTGGCTTACACCAATTTTCCTATTGTCCCATTTAGACAATATACTTATGCATACATTCTATGTTTTCTAGATAGCTTTACTTATCCATTCATTTAATTAAATTAAGTCATGCTCATGACATCATATAAGGCCAAACAAACATAGATATTTGCACCACAATCATAACTTCCATTTCGTGCATCATCATGTACATATCATTACAATCATATAATTCAGTCCAACAATTTAACACAGATAAGTTCATTTCATTATAATCCTTTATCTCATAAAAATTATATATCATTAGCATTCATCAACATTCGACATCCAAATCAAAACAAGGACATTTTCATTCGTATCATAATATTATGACTTTTATTCATATCTCTACTACTTTCTATTTATCCCGTTCATCTTATCAAGTAAGCCATATACACTACATCATATGAGCATTAAGCAAATATGAATATTTATCACATATGTATCATAAACCTTTATTCATACTTTTCTGAACCTATACTTATCATAATCATAATTTTATTCAAATACCTTCACATAACATTGAACAAGGTCGGCGCAGCTCAGTTGGAGGGTACCCTGTCTAAATAAGACGGTACTCATACGCGTCGGAAGACATCATACTATCACAGATCAGTGGCATGTATAGCTAAACTTTTACACATGCTAGGTTAGTTCGAGAATCGACTAAACCTGCTTTGATACCACCAAATGTAACGCCCCCTTACCCGAGACCGTCGCCGGAGTCGAGTATGAGGAGTTACTAAACTTAAATCATTAATTAAACAATTCATACAATTTATTTTAGAAATTCTAGACAAGCTGGCTAACTACATCACAGTCGCTTAAAAATTCATATCTCGAGTTCTGAAACTCAAAATCCAATTCTGTAAATTTTCCCTGAAACTAGACTCATATATCTATTTACTAATTTTTTTCTAGAATTTTTGGCTAGGCCAATTAGTACAGTTTATTAGTTAAAGTCTCACCTATTTCAGGGTTTGACTGCTCTAACCTCTGTATATTACGAATCAAATATCTCTTTGTACAGAATTTAAATGACTATGAAGTTTGTTTCTGTTAAAACTATACTCAATAAGAAATCTGTACATATAAATTACGACTTCTAATTATTTTTATAAAATTTATGGTGAATTTCCAAAGTCAGAACAGGGGATCCAGAAATTGCTCTGGCCCTGTTTCACAAAAATTTAAATATCTCATAAAATATAACTCATATACCTGTTTCGTTTCTTCTATATAAAAATAGACTCATAATTCTTCAATTCCATATTTTATTCATCATGTAATTGTATCTCTACTATTTTTAATGATTTTTCAAATTCACATCACTACTACTGTCTGAATCTATTTTATGGTAAATTTTACCTATTTCATGGTTTCCATGGATTAACTAGCAATTTAACATACATAACACCAAATATGATCATAATTAGCCATTCTAATGGCTAATCATTACCAAGCATTTTTATACTACTCAATAACCATATCATAAGACCATATATACAAAATGATTATAATGCTATACATGCCATACTCAAAATATACAAGCCATTATGCCAAGATGGTATATGGATAGTGTGAGCGTGCCTCCGACCGTTCCCGATTTTCGAGCTGGCTTGTCAACACTACAAGGAATGAAAAGAAGGGAGTAAGCATAAATGCTTAGTAAGTTCACATGCAAATAGCAAGTAACATAACCATATAAGCAAACATAAAACATCATTTGCATAATCATCACCAAGACATTCATATCATATTTTCATTTATCATCTTACCATATTGTTGTTATATCGATTTTTCAACCCGAGGGTTAAGTACATACCTGTTCAAAGTATCCATTTCACAACACTTACCAATACGTCCCTTTCATCTTGAGTATTCCTCTACTTGAGTAGAACTTTACCCGTTGAACACATCGGAATATAATTCGGATACATGGAAAGTTTGCACATAAGTGCCACATATGTAGCCAAGCTACTATGTAACCCGCCCATAAGCGAACTCGAACTCAACTCAACAAGCTCAGGCATTCGCATCCATAAGTGAACTCAGACTCAACTCAACGAGCTCGGATGCCTAGTTACATTTCACGAACTCGGACTCAACTCAACGAGTTCGGACATTCGCATCCATAAGTGAACTCGGACTCAACTCAACGAGTTCGGATGCCCAAATATCCCAGTGACATGTCACTTGTATCCTAATCCATTCCTAAGGTTCAACGGGACCCTTTTCCCAATCATGTGTCTCAACCATCTTCTACGGAATATCGATACCGATACTCGGTAGTATTTCACATTTTCCAAGTATATCACATAATTTGACATATTATCAAACAATTATCACGAGTATAATATTTCATAATAATTATCATATCATTTAAATAACATAAAAACATTTAAAATAATAACTATATTACCAACATTTACATATGAACTTACCTAGTATGCGAAAATAGCTACTTTTACCATTTCGTCCACAACTTGGTATTTTCCCCATTTTAGCCCGAATTTCAGTTTTCCTTGCTCTCTCATTTAAAATATAGTCTAATTAGGACTCACATTATTCAAATTGACCCAGAATCATATTTTGGAAAAATTACAATTTTGCCCTTAAACTTTTGCATATTTACACTTTTTCCCCAAAGCTCGTAAATTAAACTTCAGCGTATTTTCTTATGTTTTATGACATGCTGATCATTTTTCCCTTCTATGGCAACATCAAATTCTCACTCTAACATGTACTTATGACTATTCGGTATTTTTACCGATTAAACCCTTTTTGCTCGTTTTCACTTAAAACCGAGTAGCACAAGTTGTCTAACATAATTTAAAACCTCATATTCTATCATAAAACACCAAAATACACAAATTTCACCTATGGGTATTTTTCCAAATATAAACCCTAGGTTAAATTATTGCTATCATAAGCTAAATCGAACTCACGGGACTCAAAAACGTAAAGAACTTGAAAACGGGGCTAGAATGGACTTACAATCGAGCTTGGAAGCTTGAAAAACCCTAGCCATGGTTTCTCCTTGCTATATTCGGCCATGGTGAAGAAGATGAGAAAAATTGGCTTTTAATTTTGTATTTTAATTCATTTTACCCCTAAATGACCAAAATGCCCTTACTACTAAACTTTCCAAAAATTCCATCCATGTCCAATTTTTGTCCATAAACTTAGAAATTGGTAAAATTTCTATTTAAGACCTCCTAATTAATATTCCAAAATAATTTCATACTAAAAACTTATAGAATGCAAGTTTTGCAACTTATTCGATTTAGTCCCTAATTTCAATTTAAGCACTTTGGGCATAGGATTTCATCACGAAATTTTCATACAATCATGCAATCATATCATAAACATCAAAATAATTATAAAATAATTATTTCTATCTCGGATTTTGTGGTCACAAAACCACTATTCTGACTAGGCCCAAAATCAGGATATTACAGAGACAGCTTTCAGACTATCTCGTATTACTTTCACTTTCTGTTTTGTTTCTTTTATCAGATCAATACCATAAATCTTATTATCACTGAGCTCAGACCAGTATAACGGAATTCTACACTTTCTACCGTATAAGGCTTCGTACGGTGCCATTTTAATGCTTGATTGAAAGCTATTATTATAGGTGAATTCAATCAAAGGTAGGTATTGTTCCCACATACCTTCAAACTCAAAAATGCAACAAATCGACATATCCTCGAAAATCTGAATAATCCGCTTAGATTGACCGTCCATTTACGGATGAAAAGTAGTACTAAAATGCAATTTAGTACTCAGAGCATCTTGCAATTTCTTGCAAAATCGCAATGTAAATCTCGGGTCTCTATCTGACACTATCGAGAATGGCACACCATGTAGTCTCACGATATCAAAATGTATAACTTAGCTAATTTATCAAGCGAATAATTAGATTGAATTGGAATAAAATAAGCTGATTTCGTCAAACGATCAACTACAACCCAAATTGCGTCTTTCTTTCTCGGAGACAGGGGCAAACCCGAAACAAAATCCATGGTCAGTCGATCCCATTTCCACTCTGAAATCATAATCAATTGTAATAACCCAGATGGCACTTGATGTTTAGCTTTAACTTGTTGACAGGTTAAACATTTAGAAACAAAATCAGAGATATCTCTTTTCATTCCGGGCCACCAATAATGCTGCTTCAAATCATTATACATTTTAGTACTACCCGGATGTACAAATAACTGACTACTGTGAGCTTCACTCAAAATCATCCGAATTAACTCCGGATTTCTCGGAACACAAAGTCTATTTTTGAATCTCAAACAATCATCAACGCTGACTCAAAATTCAGGATCACACTGAGCTCGTTTTGCTATTAATTCATTATCAACCTTCTAAGCTTCGATAATCTATTGTAAAAACAAAGGTCTCGCTTTTAATTCAGCTAAAATTGAACCATCATCAGACAGAACTAAATGAGCATTTATTGCACGCAAAGCAATAACGATTTTCAACTCAAAGCATCAGCAACAACATTTGCTTCTCTCGGGTGATAATCAATAACAAATTCATAGTCCTTTAGCAGTTCTAACCATCTTCTGTGTCGCAGATTCAAATCTTTTTGTGTCATTAAATACTTCAGACTTTTATGATCAGAAAACATGTCATTTCTCACCAAATAGATAGTGATGCAAGATTTTCAGAGCAAAAACAATAGCAGCTAATTCCAGATCATGGGTCAGGTAATTATTTTCATACGGTTTTAGTTGTCTTGAGGCATAATTTATAACATTGCCTTCTTGCATCAGAACACAACCTAATCCGTTCAACGAAGTATCACTGTAAACAATGAATTCTTTACTTGATCCAGGTTGTAGAAGTACCGGAGCTTCAGTTAACAGAGCTTTTAATCGATCAAAACTGTTCTGACACTTTTCAGACCACTCAAATTTCACATATTTCTGGAGCAATTTTGTCAACGGAGTCGCAATCATCGAGAAACCTTTTACGAATCTTCTATAGTAACTAGCAAGTCCCAGAAAACTACGGACTTCAGATACATTCCTCAGAGACTTCCAATCTAGAATAGTAGAAATTTTGTTCGGATCAACTCGGATACCGGAGGCTGATACAATATGACCCAGAAATCCAACTTCTCGGAACCAGAATTCACATTTACTGAATTTTGCATATAACTGTTTATCTAGTAGAATTTGTAGCACTATTCTCAAATGCTCGATATGTTCAGATTCATCATGTGAATAAATCAATATATCATCAATGAATACCACAACAAATTGATTTAAATACGGTCTGAAAATTCTATTTATTAAATCCATAAAGATAGCAGGTGCATTAGTCAATCCAAAAGGCATAACTAAAAATTCATAATGCCCGTACCTCATTCTAAAAGCAATTTTTGAAATGTCAGAGTCCTTTACTCGCAACTAATAGTAACCCGATCTCAGATCTATCTTTGAAAACACAGTAGCATCTTTCAACTGATCGAATAAATCATCAATTCTAGGCAAAGGATATTTGTCCTTTATAGTCATTTTGTTAAGCTGACGGTAATCAATACACATTCTCATTGTGCCATCTTTCTTTTTCACAAACAGAACAGGAGCACCCCATGGTGAAAAGCTCGGTCTAGCAAATCCTCGATCAGTCAACTCTTGCAACTAAGATTTTAATTCCTTTAACTCGGTCGGAGCCATTCTATACGGAGCTATTGAAATTGGAGTAGTACTAGGTACTAATTCAATACCAAACTCGACTTCTCGAATCGGAGGCAAGCCTGGTAGTTCTTCAGGAAACACATCAGAGAATTCACAAACAATAGCCACAGATTCAACTTTCTTTTCACTCACTTTCGAGTATAACACATAAGCTAAGTAGGCTTCACATCCTTTCTTCACATATTTTCATGCTTTCATTGCAGATATCACAGTTGGTAGTCCATTCAGACCACTAGACTCAATCCAAATTATCTCATCATTCTTACACATTAAATCAATGACTTTTCGTTTGCAATTCACAATAGCATCATGCAAAGTTAACCAGTCCATTCCTAGAATTATATCATATTCGTCGAAAGGTAAAAGCATCTGATTAGCAGGAAAACAGATATCTCGTATCAATAACGTGCAATTCTTGCAGACTTTTTCAACCAAGACACTTTTGCCTAAGGGGTTCGATACTCTAATTACGAATTCAGTAGACTCTACAGGCAAAGTCTCACTGTGCACTAATTTCATACAAATATAAGAATGCATTGATCCAGGGTCTATCAATGCAATCACAGAAGTATCATAAAGAGTAAAAGTACCAGTAATCACGTCTGGAGACGAGGCTTCCTCACGAGCTCAAATAGCATAGGCTCTGGCAGGTGCTCTAGCCTCAGATCTAGTAGCAGTATCCCTAGTAGCTCTTTGACTACCACTTGCATTTCCTGTATTTTTGGAAGGTCTACCTCTAGCTTGAAGTGTTGCTAGGTCTCAGATTCTGTATTTTCTCTTGCTCAATAGGTTCAGAACAATCTCTTACAAAATGGTTCAGAGATCCACATTGGAAACAGGCTCGGTCATTCAATCTACAATTTCCAGGTTATCTTTTACCACAGTGTTTACATTCAGGTTTCTCAGATCGGACATTCTCGGCACTTGCAGCAGAAGTAATAGGAGCTCTAAAATTCAAATGCGATCTAACTCGATCTCGATTCGAATGTCTTACATCAGCCTTTGAACGGCTATAATCATCTCAAAATTTCTTTGACAAAGACTAAAATGATCTACTCGAAGATCTTTTTCTAACATCTCTAGCTTCAGAATCAGCTTTTCTTTTCTCTTTACTTAATTCTTCAGCTTTACAAGCTCGCTCAACGAGCACTACCATTTCTTTAATCTCCAAAATCCCAAATAACAGACGGATATATTCATTTAGTCCATCTTCAAACCTTTTTCACATTATTGCTTCATTTGATACACATTCCCGAGCATACTGGCTCAATCTTACAAATTCACGTTCGTATTCAGTAACAGACATACGACCTTATTTAAGCTCGAGAAACTCTTTATGTTTCTTATTGATAAATCTCTGACTAATTTATTTTTTCTGAAATTCAGCTTGGAAGAAATCCCAAGTAACCCGTTCACTCGGAACCCAGATATTAAAGTTTTCCACCAATGGTAAGCCGTATCTCTTAGAAGTGAAACGACACATTTTACACATTCTTCAGGATTCAGAGACATTTCATCATTTGTTGTACAGCCGGATTGGTTCTAATATATTGGGTGAACCAATCATTCATCATCTGATAGAAGGCTTGTTTAGCCTCACCATCACGGCTACTCGTAGCTGGTCTAGAATCAACTTGCACTATCTCTTGCGCGAGAGCAGGTGCATTGCTTTCTACATCGTCAGCTACGGCTCTATCGGGATCCATTTGCTATATAAAAGCCCATTTTAATGCCAGGATTCATCACACTATCGCAGTTTCAGATATATGGCATGTATAGCTAGACTCACATACAATATGGTAGTCCTAGAACCGACTAAACCATAGCTTTGATACCAACTAAATGTAACACTCATCAACAATCCGTCCCTTATAATGGTCTACGAGACTTAAAACATACTTTTAGAAAAGATCGGGACTAAACCGAACACATTCATGAATTTTAAAACTCAGAAAATATTTCAATTCTGTTGAGGCCACACGCCCGTGTGACCAGGCCATGTGCCTCACATGGGTACTAGACACGCCCATGTGAACCAGCCGTGCCAAAAAATAAGGCATACATATTGACTTTCACCCACGGCCAACAGACACGCCCATGTGCTATGGCCGTGTGATTCTTAGCTAGCTACTGGCTTGAGCCCACGGCCAAATGACACGCCCATGTGTCTTAACCGTATGGTCTTAAGAGATTACTGCTCTACCTACATGGCCACAAGGCACGCCCATGGTCCCTAATCGTATGGCACAATGCAGGCTTGGTTTTAGCCAACTTGCCACCCCTTTTTGGATCATTCCTAAGCCATATTAGACAACATTTATACCAACATTTTTAGCCAATTCCATGCTTAAAATGACCAAATCATATTAGATCATAAAACATTTCAACATACACCTTTTAGCATCACCAACCAAATACCAAAGCTATGCACAAACATATCATTTGCCAGCCAACTCTCATGGCATAACATATATACATATCAAATCTTACTTACATAGAAATTCTAGCCTATACATGCCATACTTCATAAAAAAAATACACTTTCAAAAGTACCAAAATGGGTTCGATAGTATGGTGACGATCCTCGACTATCCCCGAGCCTTCAGTAGCTACAAAAACTGTAAAACAGACAGAAACCACACAGAATAAGCTACAAAGAGCTTAGTAAGTCAAATACAATTGGTCTAACCATTAAAGCATAGAAAATAAAATTCAATAGCAAAAACTCATAACCATTTCACAAAGTATTTAATGAGCCTAACCATGCTCTTTTGCTTGTATACATGTCATGTTTCATTTCCATGATTTCATACATACTTTGTATTCATTATTTCACAGAAACAGAGTCTTTCATATTCAGAAGTTTAGTACGATACAAACGTACCTGTATAGATTATACATTTAATCTATTCATTACTATATCTCGTACTTTATCATCAGACGGTTCAAAAAAGATACAGATACTCATAAATGTGTACAATACCGATGTCCCGGATGTGGTCTTACATGTAATTCAGTATCAATGCCTCTGTCCCAGACAGGGTCTTACACAAAATCAGATACGATGCCGATGTCCCATACATGGTCTTACACATTAACCTCAAATCGAGGCCTGTGTCCCAGAAAAGGTATTACACGATATCCCAGATCAATATCAATATTCTTTCAGAAACATACAGAGCTTTTCAGATACTAGCATACTATCGGAGTTTACGCAAAATTTATTCATCAGGCTCCCAAGGTCGTCCAATACAAATTACAGTATATATATATGCTCAGAATTTAGTCAATTTAACACGTAATTGTAATTTGACTTACCTCGTACGGATTTCGGACGGAAACGAGTCGACTATTCAACTATTTTGGACTTCCCTCGATCTAAGTCTGATTTTCTTTTTTCTTGATCTAATACAATTCAAATTCAACCATTCAATCATTCAAAATAATCCATGAACACATATTTAGGGCACTTTGCATTTTAGCCCTTACATTTTCACACTTTGACAATTTAGTCCATTTTTCACAAAATCACAAAAATACAAAATTCTCCAAGACTATAGCTTGGCCGAATATACATAGCTTCCATACAAGTCCAAATAACATATTTAATTCACAATTTAGTCCTTAAAAACCTCATTTTCACAAATTAGCCCTAATAGCTCTATTCCATCAAAATTTAAGAACAAAGAATGATAATCTCACATATATCTTTCATAATCCATATAAAAACATTACAAAGCTCATAAAATCTTCAACGGCACATTTCATAATCTTCAACAGAAATAGAAATTCAGACATGGGTTTTGAAGAACACGAAGCAACGATCACAGAAACGTAGAAATTATCAAAAACAGACGAAAATTTATACCTTAATCAAGGATCAACCTAGCAGAAACCTTGAATGTCTTTCTTCCTTTTTCATTTTCTTTGATTTTCGTCTATATGCATGATAAGATGGCCACCTTCATGTTTTCTTTATTTAATATACATTATTAATTAATTTACTATTTTATCCATAACATATATCATAAAATTTTAACTACTACATGCCCAACATTGTCCACCATTAACATAAATGGTAAATTTGACATACAAGGACCTTTATTTTAAAAGCCAAGGCCAATTAATCCCATTAACATATAGCATGCAACTTTTGCATTTTACGCGATTTAGTCCTTTATCATAATTAAGCACAGAAACAAACTAATTAATTCACAGAAACTTCACAGTTATAAATTCACATATCACAGACACAGAAAATAATATTAAAATATTTTTCAGACTCAAATTTGTGGTCCCGAACCCACTATTCTGACTAGGGTCAAAACCAGACTGTTACAGTTCACATGCAAATAAAAAGCAACTTAAACAAGTATTAATCATACATTTAACATAATGAACATAATCTTGCAAATTATCAAATTTCTTAAAATCATTCTCCATATATTTATTATTACCACAAGTTCATCATATCTCATGTCACTCTCATGAGTTCGATGTACATACCTGTACCACTTGCACATAATAACTTACTTTCTCGTCTTTGACGTATTAATCAAGATTACTCATTCAACTTCCTTTAGAACTACCCGTTGAACACTCGGAATACTATCGAATATATCTGAATCTCGCACTTAAGTGCCTCATATATAGCCAATGCTACCTCATATCACATATCACATGTTGCTCGCTTTCGAGCTACTCACGGGTCTACTCACATAGGTTGTCAGGTACCCGCAACACATGCCTGACTACCCAGCCACCAGTAGAATATGCGAGACCAACACCCGAACGCCAAAACATGTGTCACATACTTCATGAACTCAGACCACAACTCAATGAGTTTAGATGTCACATATATCATGAGCTCAAACCACAACTCAATGAGTTCAGATCACATAGTTCCTAGTGATAGGTCACTTGTATCCTAAACTGTTCCTAAGGTTCAAACGGGATTCTTCGATACCACATTTCTGTCGAACTTGCTCATAATGTCGATTTCAATGCTCATAGCACCAGTCAAATACTCATGGAATAATCAAAGCATAATTCATAATAAAATTTAAGCATTAATACATGGTACAACATCACATTTATTATATATACTTACCATACATGCAATATTAAAGCATTTAAAGTACGGTACATGTTGCATAATTTGCAAATGAACTTACCTCAGTACAAAATCATAGAAATGACCCTAATCCTCGTAAACTTTGTTTTTCCCCCGATCAAGACCCAAATTACATTTTTCTTGATCTATAATGCCAAATTTAACTTGTTCAGTACATACATTGCTCATATTGACCCATAACACATACTTTGGATCAATTACCATTTTACCCTTAATTTTTCACTTATTTACACTTTAGTCCCTAAGCTCATAAAATGAAATGCATGCAATCTTGGTTACCCAAGCCTAGCCGATTCATATTCTAACTCTTATCAGCCCACACATGTCCTTTTTAGGTGTTTTAACTAAAAATCACTTAGCAAAAGATATTTACCACACATCAAACATTCATATTCCACTATTAAACATCAAAATACAACCATGTCACACATGAGTCAAATTTCATACATGAACCCTAGCTCAAAATATTGGTAGAAATAGCAAGATCGGTTGATTACAACTTGAAAAATGTAAAGAACATTAAAAACAAGAGTAGGATGCACTTAATTTTGAGCTTGAAAAGTGAAGAAACCCTAGCTATGGTGTCTCTTGGAATTTTGGAACACACATCGAGAAAATGAGAAAATTTTGCTTCATTTTTCCCTTTTTATTCTTTTATTTACCAAATGATAAAAATACCCTTAAGGCCTTTCTTTCAAATTTTTCCTATTCATGCCCATTTTTGTTCAAAATTTTAAAACTTGGTCAAATTACTATTTAAGGGCCTCTAGTTAATAATCCAATGCAATTTCATGCTTGAAGCTTCTAGAACACAAGTTTTACAACTTATTCAATTTAGTCCCTAAAGTCAAATTGGTCACCTTACGCATAGAATTTCTTCATGAAAATTTCACACAAACATGCAATTATATCATGGATCATCAAATAATCATAAAATTATTCTTTCTATTTTAGATTTGTGGTATCGAAACCACTATTCCGACTAGACCCTAATTCGAGATGTTACAACACTCCCCCTTTAGGGATTTTCGTCCCCAAAAATCTTACCAGTAAAAAGGTTTGGGTATTGTTTCCTCATGGCCTCCTCGGGCTCCCATGTAGCCTCTTCAACCCCATGTCTTCTTCATAACACTTTCACCATGGCAATGCTTTTGTTTCTCAATTGTTTAACTTCTTGGGCTAGAATCTTAACCGGTTCCTCCTCATAAGTCATATCCGGTCGAATCTAAACTTTTGTCGATGAAATCACATGTAAAGGATCTGATCTATATCGGTGCAACATAGACACATGAAATATATCATGAATCTTCTCCAACTCTAATGGTAAAGCCAACCGATAGGCAACCGACCCTATTCTCTCAGTGATCTCATATGGTCTTATAAAACGAGGACTCAACTTGCCCTTCTTGCCAAATCTCAAAACCTTTTTCCATGGAGACACTTTCAAAAATACCTTATCACCGACTTCATACTCAATAGCTTTCTGTTTCAAATCCGTGTAGGATTTCTGTCTATTCGAAACGATTTTCAGACAATCACGAATTACTTTCACTTTCTCTTCAGTTTCTTTGACTAGATCAAGCCCGTGAATCAGATTTTCTCTGAGCTCGATGTAATACAAAGGTGTTCGGCACGTACGTCTGTACAATGCCTCATAAGGTGCCATTTTCAAACTCGACTGATAACTGTTGTTGTAGGCAAACTCTATCAACAGTAAGTACTTTTCCCAACTACCTTGGAATTCCAATACACAACATCAGAGCATGTCTTCCAAGAATTGAATTACTCGCTCAGACTGACCGTCAGTCTGTGGATAAAAAGCAGTGCTAAAATTTAGCTTTGTACCCAACGCTTCTTGTAACTTTTTCCAAAATCGTGAAGTGAACCTCGGATCTCTATTCGATACAATCAATATAGGTACACCATGAATTCTAACCATTTTACCAATGTACAATTCAGCTAACTTATCAAGTGAGTAATCGGTATGCACTGGAATAAAATGATCCGGTTTAGTTAGTCTATCGACAATAACCTATATCGTATCTTTCTTTCTTGGAGTTAAAGGTGAACTTGTCACAAAATCCATAGTAATCCGATCCCATTTCCACTCGTGAACCATGATGGGCTGAAGTAAACCTGAAGGTGCTTGGTGTTCAACCTTTACTTGCTGACAAACTAAACATTTCGATACAAACTCTGAGATATTCCTTTTCATACCATTCCACCAATACATTTTCTTCAAGTCATTATACATTTTTGTGCTTCCCAGGTGAATTGAAAAACAACCATTGTATGCCTCATGTAAAATATTCTGAATCAACTTAGTGTGCTTCGGATCACAAATTGTAACATCCCAAAATATGACCTAGTCAGAATAATGGTTTTGAGACCATAAATCTGACGTTAAAATATTTAGATTATGATTATTATGAGATTTAAAATATGAGAATATACATGTGGTAAAGTTTCATGAGGAAATTTTAAGAATAAAGTTTCCAATTAGAAAATAAAGAGTAAATTGAATAAGATGCAAAACTTGGGTTTTCGGTGTAATTTGTGTGAAATTGTTTTGAAATATGAATTAGAAGGTCTTAAAGAGCAATTTTCTCAATTTCTAAATTTTTGGACAAATATGGACATCCATGGAAATTTTTGTAAGTTTTGTGAGTAAGGGCATTTTGGTCATTTGGATATTAAATGAATTAAAAAGGGAAAAAGAGCCAAAAATCAGCTCATCTTCTTCCCCTTTGCTGTCAAAAATTCAAGAAATCGTAGCTAGGGTTTTCAACATTTTCAAGCTCAATAGTAAGTGCTCCCAAGCCCCATTTTTAATGTTCTTCATATTTTTGAAATTTCGGTAGCTTACTCTCTCTATTTCTACCCATATTTCATACTAGGGTTCATGTTTAGAAAATTACCCATGCATGATTTAAGTGTATCTTAATGGATTATGGAGGAATATGATAGTTTAATGTATGGAGAACAACTATTGTTAAGTGATTTTGCATGGAAACCCTAAGAAGGATGTATTTGTAAAAGTTATGAAAATGAGTAGAAAGTGTGAAATGAAAGAAAATATGGGTTGCTATAAGTACAAGATGTATTCAGCTAGGCTTGGGTGACCAAGAAATCACTTTCATTTCATCATACGAGCCTAGGGACTAATTTATGATTAAGTGAAACTTTAAGGGTAATATGGTAATTTTATCAAAGCATGAATTTGGGGTCGATTTGAGTAATGTATGAAGTTAATGAGCTAAATTTTCTATTATAGATCAAGAAAGACGAGAATCGAATCTTGATAAAGGCAAGAACAAAGAGTACGAGGCTTAGGCAGTATTTCGAATATTTTGTACCGAGGTAAGTACATGTACAAATAAATACCTTAATTGATGTTTTAAATGTTTAATTAACATTTAGATAATTAATATGTTATTTGGTTACCTTGTTGTTATAACATGTTTTGATTTCTTATGCTTATGCTACAGGTGTTGTCATGTTAGCATTTGTATATGATAATGTCATATGTTATAAGGCCAACATTCCGAGAATGTTCGACAAAGAGATGAAAGTCTAAAAATTTCGTTTGAACTTAGGAATAGGTAAGGATACAAGTGACATGTCACTAAGATAGTTATGTATGTATGAGCTCATTTGATGACTATGATACATGCTAGGTCCGGGAGCTTGTGTAGCCCCGTTGAGAGGCATGTAATTATGTGGTACACGCTAGGTTCGGGAGCTTATGTAGCCCTGTTGAGAGGCATGTAATTATGTGGTACACGCTAGATGGTACGATGATAGGCATGTTGGAGTGCATGAGAGATCTTGGGTGGCCAATGGCTTGGAAAATAGCTTCCAATGGTCCACATGGATAGACACACGAGTAGGTGTCTAGACCGTGTGCGACGCACAGGCAGCCCACACGGGTGTGTTTTTCAGCCGTGTGTACCCTGTATCCCAAAATCTTCATGTTGTAAGCTTTGTAGTAACTACGCGGGTTAAAGACACGGCCGTGTGTCTTAACAGTGTGCTGCTTTGGCCGTTTGCCCTTAAATGAATGATGACATCATAAATAGAATGTCCAGGTTTTCGAACACAGGCGACAACACGGGCGTGTCTATTCCGTGTGAGGGACACGGGCGTGTGTCTAGGCCGTGTGAAAACCACTGCACCTTGAACTGAAAAAAATAAAAATTTAGAATTCCACACGGGCCAGGGACACGGGCGTGTCCCAAGCACACAGGCATATGGTGTGCCTCCACACGGACGTGTGAGGCCAAACGTAAAAATTTTCTTAAGTCTTTCATATGTTTTTGGTTCAGTCCTGAACCACTTCAAATGTATACTTATGGCCTCGTAAGCCCATATAAGGGACAAAATGATGCAATTGGTTTGAAATGAAATTTTATCCCTCGCATTTTAGTCGAATGTTCGTATGTTTGTTCGGTAATGCCTCGTACTTTATCTCGGGCTCTGGTACGAGTAAGGGGGTGTTACACAAATCCTACCATGGAATCTCAAACAATCATCGGAGTCACTCAGAAAATCCTTTTCGTCGCTAGACTCATAATGAATTCTATTAACTTGCAACTCTTTATCAACTTTTTGAGCATCACAAATCTGTTGAAGAAAAGTCGGTCTAGCTCTCAACTCGGCTAGAATCGAGACGTCATTGGACCAAGTTAGCCGTGTATTCATAGCCATCAAGGCAACAACTTCCTGCTCAAAGCGTCGGTAACCATATTCGCCTTATCCGGATGGTAATCAATCACAAGCTCATAATCTTTTAATAGTTTCAACCATCTTTGTTGCTGCAAGTTCAAATCCTTTTGAGTTATCAAGTACTTAAGACTTTTGTGATCAGTAAAGATATGGCATTTTTCACCAAGTAAATAATGTCGCCAAATCTTCAAAGCAAACACTATGGCGGCCAACTCTAAGTCGTGTGTCGGGTAGTTCTTCTCATGAGGCTTCAACTGTCTCGAAGCATAAGCTACGACTTTACCCTCTTGCATAAGTACACATCCCAAACCACTTAAGGAAGCATCACGATAAATCACAAATTCCTTACCTGACTCGGGTTGTACCAAAACTGGAGCCTCAGTCAATAATGCCTTTAATTTCTCAAATCTTTGTTGGCACTTTTCTGTCCATTCAAACTTCACATTTCATCGGAGTAGCAATCATGGGGAATCCTTTAATAAACCATCTGTAATAACTGGCAAAGCTCAGAAAGCTTCTAACCTCAATTACATTCTTCGACAGTTTCCATTCAATAATAGTGGAGATCTTACTCGGGTCAACTCTAATACCATCACCCGAAACAATGTTGCCCAAAAATCCAGCTTCTCGAAGCCAAAACCCAATTTTACTAAACTTAGCATACAACTGTTTGTCTCTCAAAGTTTGCAAAACAATTCTCAAGTGTTCAGCATGCCTGGATTCATCACAGAATAAATCAATATGTCATCAATAAAAACAACAACAAATTTATCTAAATATGGTCAGAAAATACGGTTCATCAAGTCCATAAATGTGGCAGGAGCATTCGTTAACCCAAAAGGCATGACAAGAATTTCATAATGACCATACCTCATCTGGAAAGAAGTTTTCGGCACATCCGAGTCCTTCACTCTCAATTGGTAGTAACTGGACCTCAAGTCTATATTAGAAAACCATGTCGCTCCTTTCAACTGGTCAAACAAGTCATCAATCCTTGGCAAAGGATACTTATTCTTAACCGTCACCTTATTGAGCTATCGGTAATCTATACATAACCTCATAGATCTATCTTTATTTTTCACGAATAACACCAGAGCACCCCAGGGCAAAAAGGTCAGTCTCACAAAACCCTTGTCGGTCAATTCTTGCAGTTGTGACTTTAGTTCTTTCAATTCAGTTGGGGCCATTCTATATGCAGCAATTGAAATAGGAGCTGTACCAGGGACATACTCAATACCAAACTCAACTTTCCTAATAGGAGGTAATCCAGGCAGCTCTTCTGGGAACACATCCAGATACTCACATACAACAGGCACTGATTCAATCTTCAACTCAGACTCTTTTGTATTCAACACATAAGCCAAACAAGCTTCGCGTCCTTTTCTAATACAATTTTTATCAGACATTGAAGAAATCACAATTGTCAACCTATCTGACTCATCTGATTCAACCCAAAGAGTTTTACCATTTTCACATTTCAATTCAATGACTTTCAGTCTACAATTTACTATAGCATCATGAAGTGTCAACCAATCCGTGCCCAATATAAAATCAAATTCATCGAACAACAATAACATCATGTCAGTCGAAAAACAATGATCTCTAATCATTAAAGGACATTTCTTACATACCTTATCAACTAAAACATGCTTGCCTAACGGGTTTGACACTTTAATCGTAAATTCCATAGACTCAATAGGCATATTCATACTAGATACCAATTTCATGCACACATATGAATGAGCAGAACGAGGGTCAATCAAGGCAATAACAGAAGTGTCATAGAGAGAAAAAGTACACATAATAACATCGAGAGAAGATGTGTCCTCGCGTGTACGTATGGCATATGCCCTAGCTAGAGCTCTAGCTTCAGATCTCACTGTTGTATCCCTTGTTGCATTTTTACTACTAGCCCCATTACTGACTTTTCTCAAGGGTCTCCCCTTTGTAACTGTACTACCCGGCCTTATATTCAAAAATTTTTCTTTTTCGACCATCTTAGGACAGTCCTTGACATAGTGGTCTTAGGAACCACATCGGAAACAAGATCCATTGCTTACCCTACACTTACCAAAATGTAATATCCCGAATTAGGGCCTAATCAGAATAGTGGTTTCGTGACCACAAATTCGAGATAGAAATAATTATTTTATAATTATTTTGAGGTTTATAATATGTTTGCATGATTGTGTGAAAATTTCGTGACGAAATTCTATGCATAAAGTGCTTAAGTTGAAATTAGGGACTAAATCGAATAATTTGCAAAACTTGCATTCTAGAAGTTTTTAGTATGAAATTACTTTGGAATATTAATGAGGAGGTCTTATATAGCAATTTGACCAATTTCTAAAATTTTTGACAAAAATGGGCTTGTACATGAAAATTTTCAAAGAAAGGTATTAAGGGTATTTTGGTCATTTGGTAATTAAAAGATTAAAAAAAAGGAAAAAGATAGAAAAATATGTCCATCTTCTTCATTAGGACGAAAATTAAAGGGTTCTCCATAGCTAGGGTTTGTTTCGAGCTTCCAAGCTCCATAGTAAGTGATTCCAAGCCCCGTTTTTAATGTTCTTTACGTTTTTGGAGTCCCGGTAACTTGATTTAGCTTATGCTAGCAATAATTCAACCTAGGGTTCATATTTGGAAAAATAACCATAGGTGAAATTTGTGTATTTTGGTGTTTTATGATATAATATGAGGTTTTAAATTATGCTAGACAACTTGTGCTACTCGGTTTTAAGTGAAAACGAGTAAAAGGGCTTAATCGGTAAAAATACCTAATATTCATAAGTACATGTTAGAGTGTGAATTTGATGTTGCTATAGAAGGAGAAAATGATCAGCATGTCATAAAACATAAGAAAATAGGATGAGGTTTAATTTATGAGTCTTGGGACAAAAGTGTAAATATGTGAAAGTTTAGGGGCAAAATGGTAATTTTGCCAAAGTTCGTACTAAGGGCTGTTTTGATGAATGTATGTATTAAATAAATTAATTTGGTATTATAGATCAAGAGAAACAAGATTCAAGTCGTGATCGAGGGAAAAACAAAGTTTACGAGGAATAGGCTCGATTGCTAATATTTTGTATCGAGATAAGTTCATGTGTAAATAAGGTAACATAATTTTTATTTTAAGTGATTTAATGTTATTTATATGATATGAAACTTATTATCATGAAATATTATGCTTTGTGAATTATTATTTTGTAATATGCAAATTATGTGAACAACTTGATAAGTATGAGATGCTAGCAAGTATTGGTTTCTACATTTCGAAGAATGCGATCAAAATGTGTAATTGAGAAGAATCCCGTTTGAACCTTGGGAATAGATTAGGGTACAAGTGACATGTCACTAGGATGGTTGAGTTCCGAACTCGTTGAGTTGAGTCCAATTTCGTGCGATGTAACTAGGCATCCGAGTTCGTTGAGTTGAGTCCGAGTTCACTTATGGATGCGAATGCCCGAGCTCATTGAGTTGAGTCTGAGTTCGCTTATGGGCGGGTTACATGGTAGCTTGGCTACATATGTGGCACTTATGTACAAACTTTCCGTGTATTCGAATTATATTCCGATGTGTTCAATGGGTGAATCTTAAGAGAATAAGGAGAATGCCTAAAAATGTTGGTAAGTGTGGTAAATGAGAAAATTTGACAGGTATGTGCTTAAATCTTCGGGTTGAGAACTTGGTATGATGAAATCGTAGTATGATATTAAATGCAAATGTAACATGAATGTCTTGGTGTTGTTTATGCAAATGATGTTTTTATGTGGAATTGCATGATTATGTTACTTACTATTTGCATGTGAACTTACTAAGCATTTATGCTTACTCCTTTCTTTTCCTTCATTGTAGTTTTGACAAACCAGCTTGAGAATCGGGATAGGTCGAAGACTCGTTCACACTATCCGAAGCCCTAAATTGGTAAAATGGCTTGTGTATCTTGAATGTGGCATGTATGGCAAAATACTCACTTTGTGTAAATGATCTTATGATATGATTATGCTTTGGCAAGAAAAGAGTTTGTGAATGATTAGCCATTGGGATGGCCAATCTAAATCATATTTGATACCATGTATGTTTAAAATGCTATTTAGTCCATGAAAATTTATAGTAAAGTAAAATTTGCTATAAAACAGAATATTGCTGCAGCAATGGCGTGAATTTGAAAAATCACTAAAAATAGTAGAAATGGACTTAAATGATGAATAAGTTATAGAATCAAAGCTTAATGAGTCTATTTTCATATGAATGGAACAAAACAGGTATATAAATGATATTCTATGAGATATTTAAATTTTTGTGAAACAGGGCCAGAGCGATTTCTGGATCCCCTGTTCTGACTTTGGAAATTCACCAAAAATTGTACAAAAATAATTAGAAGTTATTCTTTATATGTACATATTCCTTATTGAGTTTAGTTGTAATACATACAAACGAAATAGTCTTTTGAGTTCTGTACGAAGAGAAAAATGGTTCGTAGTAAACAGAGGTCAAAGTAGTCAAATGCAGAAACAGGGTAAACTTTAACTAATAAACTGAACTAATTGGATCGACCAAAAATTTTAGAAAAAAATTATAAGATAAATATATGAGTCTAGTTTCAAGGAAAATTTATGGATCTTAATTTTGAGTTTTGGAACTCGAGATATGAATTTTTAAGCGACTGTGACATAGTTAGCCATCTTGTCTGGAATTTGTAAAATAAATTGTTTGAGTTGTTTAATTAATGAATTAAGCCGTTAACACCTCGTGCTCGACTCCGGCGACGGTCTCAGGTACGGGGGCGTTACACAAAATAACCTCTACCACATTGTTGGCACTCAGGTCTGGAATCTTGATCATTACCTACATTAGCCACAGATGTAGCCTGAGACTTAAAAACTGAATTTTGCTTCTTACGATTTCTGTATGAATACAAATCTCTGGATTTCTTATATTGGGATGGAAGTGACTTGCTCATCGGTCTCTACTTTACATCCCTAGCCTCAGCCTCGGCTTTTCTCTTTTTCTTAGTTAGTTCCTCTACTTTACAAGCCCGATCAAACTAGCACAACAAATTCCTTCAGCTCAAAAATACCCCACCAACACTCTAATTTTCACATTAAGTCCGTCTTCAAACCTTCTACACATTTTAGCCTCGGAGGATACACACCCTTGAGCATACTTATTGAGCTGAACAAACACTCTTTCGTACTCAGTAACTAACATGCGGCCTTGCTTCAAATCAAGAAATTCCTTACGCTTTTGATCAATGAATCGCTCACTGATGTATTTCTTTTGGAACTCCTCTTGAAAGAATTCCCATGTAACCCTTTCTTTCGGAACCATCGAAATTAGTGTCTTCCACCAATGACATACTTCAATAAGGAAATTTCATAAGGAAATTTCATAAGGAAATTTCAATAAGGAAATTTCATAAGGAAATTTCAATAAGGAAATAGCATACTTCAAACATTCTTTAGGTGTGCATGACAATTCATCGAATACTTGAACCAAAATTCCACATTCTCAAGGTCATCATCAGCATTGGCCCTAAATTCCTTGGCTCTTTGCTTTCGAATTTTATCAAGTGGAGTTCTATGAAATTTCATAAAATTCATACCTTGAGGCACTTGGGATACGGGTTGGGGATTTGGTAGGGGTGGAGGAGGTTGAGCATTTGGGTTCATTCGAACAAACTCTGTGTACCAAGTATCCATCATATGGAGAAAGGCTTCCCTGCCTCCTTCTCTACTAACAGTTGTGGGTCTACTATCAGACGGCACTGCTCTTTCAGCGGGAGTAGGCATGTTATTTTCAACATCATCTCCTACTGCTTTATCGGGATCCATTACTATATGAAAAACATAGTTGAAAATTGTCAGGAGTCGTCACACTATCACAATTTATGTATGGCATGTATAGCTAAACTCAAACACATGCTACGTAGTCCGAGAACCGACTAAACTGTAGCTCTAATACCACTAAATGTAACACCCCTTACTCGTATCTAAAGTCAGGACAGGGTTGGAGGCGTTACGGGACTTTAACACAAGCACATATACAAAAACGGGCCTTAAAATTTTCATTCAAACCAATTTCATTCATTCATATACAAATTGTCCCTTATATGAGCTTACGAGGCCCCAAACATACATCGAAGGTGGTTCAAGACTAAACCCAGAACTTTAGAAAACTTTAGGATAACTTACAAAAATTTCCTACTTTGCTAAGTCACACACCCATACGGGTAGGCCATGTGGTCACACACGCCCGTGTGGCTTGGGACATGCCCATGTCCTCAGCCCATGTAACTCTCTGACTATGACGTCATCAACCAAATAAGGTCACACGGCCAAGTCACACGTTCGTCTGCTTAAGCCATGTGGCAAATTAAATGCCAAAAATTAAGTGCAGACTTTACACGGCCTGGGCACACGCCCATGTCCTAAGGTTGTGTCCTTCACACGGCTGAGACACACGGTCGTGTCTTTGCCCGTGTGTTTACTACTGGGCATTCTGTTTTCCATAATTAGGGTGTAGGGGACACACGACTGGGTCACACGCCTATAAGGCAGACCGTGTGTCACACATGACCTAGACACATGCCCGTGTGTCTGACCGTGTGGACAATTTCTAGACTATTTTCCAATCCATTTGCCACCCTTAAACACTCACATACTTACACTCCCTTCATGGCATGCAACATGACACATTTGATTGCTCAACCATTCACATTCATGGTTAAATTATGACTTGGTAATGTCAACATATCACTTATTCAAACAATCATGCTTTCATATGGCATTCCACACCAATATCATATTTGTCTATCATCTTTGCTAACCTACTTTCAAGTTACACATTTGCACAACATTTATTGTCTTACACATTAATCATATTTCATACACCAAGCATACATGTCATCCATCACACTCATTAACCATAAGTAACCATAACCACATTAAAGCATAATCACATTTGCATGCATATACCAATAATTAGGGTTACAACCTAAATAATCAATATGAGCGACCTCTTATGGCCATATACAAAATAATCATAATACTGTTATGAGCCAACTCATTTGGCTAATCAATATGACACAAAACAAAAAGACCAATTCCCTATACATGCCATACTCAAAATGATAACACTAGCTATACCCAAATATTCAATTGATAGTGTGATCGAGTCTTCGACGTCTTCCGATCCCCGAGTTAACTTGGTGACACTATAAGAAATGGAAAGGAAGGGGGCAAGTATTAAAGCTTAGAAAGTTCACACGCAAATAAAATGCAACTTAAACAAGTATTAATCATACATTTAACATAATGAACATCATCTTGCATATTATAAAATCTCTTAAACTCATTCTTCATATATATATTCTTACCACAAGTTCATCATATCTCATGTCATTCTCATGAGTTCGTTGTACATACCTGTGCCACTTGCACATAATAACTTACTTTCTCATCTTTGGCGTATTCATCAAGATTACTAATTGAACATCCTTTAGAACTACCCGTTGAACACTCTGAACACTATCGGATACATCGAAATCTCAAACTTAAGCGCCTCATATGTAGCCAACGCTACCTCAAATCACATATCACATGGTGCTCACTTTCGAGCTACTCACGGGTCTGCTCACATAGGCTATCAGGTATCTGCAACACATGCCGAACTACCTAGCCACCAGTAGAATATACGAGACTAGCACCCGAACGCCAAAACATGTGTCACATACATCATGAACTCAGACCACAATTCAATAAGTTCAGATGTCGCATATATCATGAACTCAAACCACAACTCAATGAGTTTAGATCACATAGTTCCTAGTGACATGTCATTTGTATCCTAAACTATTCCTAAGGTTCAAACGAGATTCTTTGATACCACATTTCTGTCGAACTTGCTCGTAATGTCGATTTCAATGCCCATAGCACCAGTCAAATACTCATGGAATAATCAAAGCATAATTCATAATAAAATTTAAGCATTAACACATGGTACAACATCATATTTATTATACATATACTTACCATACATTCAATATTAAAGCATTTAAAGTATGGTACATGTTGCATAATTTGCAAATGAACTTACCTCAATATAAAATGATAGAAACGAGCCTAATCCTCGTAAACTTTGATTTTCCCCCGATCAAGACCCAAATAACATTTTTCTTGATCTATAATGCCAAATTCAACTTGTTCAAAACATACATTGCTCATATTGACCCATAACACAAACTTTGGTAAAATTACCTTTTTACCCCTAATTTTTCACTTATTTACACTTTAGTCTCTAGGCTCGTAAAATGAAATGCATGCAATTTCTTGGTTACCCAAGCCTAGCCGATTCATATTCTAACTCATATCAGCTGACATTTTCCTTTATTTCACATTTCTACTACTCATTTTTACACCTTTTATAAACAAGTCCTTTTTAGGTGTTTTCACTAAAAATCACTTAGCAAAAGATGTTTATCATACATCAAATATTAATATTCCTGCATTAAACATCAAAATACAACCATGTCACACATGGGTAAAATTTGATACATGAACCCGAGCTCAAAATAATGGTAGAAATAGCTAGATCGGCTAATGACAACTTCAAAAATGTAAAGAGCATAAAAACGGGACTAGGATGCACTTAATTCTGAGCTTGAAAAGTGAAGAAACCCTAGCTATGGTGTCTCTTGGAATTTCGGCACACACATGGAGAAGACGAGCAAAGTTTGATTCATTTTTCCCTTTTTATTCTTTTATTTACCGAATGACAAAATTGCCCTTAAGGCCATTTTTTCAAAATTTTCCTATTCATGCCCATTTTTGTTCAAAATTTTAGAACTTGGTCAAATTGCTATTTATGGACCTCTAATTAATAATCCAATGCAATTTCATGCTGGAAGCTTCTAGAACACAAGTTTTACAACTTATTCTATTTAGTCTCTAAAGTCAAATTGGTCACATTAGGCATAGGATTTCTTCATGAAAATTTCACACAAACATGCAATCATATCATTGATCATCAAATAATCATACAATAATTATTTCTATTTCGGATTTGTGGTCTCAAATCCACTATTTTGACTAGACCTTAATTCGAGATGTTACAATTACCGAACCCTGAAAAGCCTCCATGAAAGTTTTTCTTCTTGTTAAAATCGGCTAGAAGAGATGAATGAAGAAGAAATTCTTTTGCTTCATTTTAATTATCATTTTAATTATCAATTACCATATTAACCTTTAATAATAATCACTTAAAACATTTATTATGTTAACACCCTTTACCTGTGTCCGACGCCGAGACAGTGTACGAGGCATTACCGGACTTAAACATAACCAATCATACAAAACCAGGCCATAAAATTTCATCAAAATCAAATTCATCCAATCACATCCATATCGTCCCTTATACGGGCCTACGAGGCCCAAGACATACATTGGGAGTGGTTCGGGACTAAACAGAAAACTTTTGGAGCTTTTATTACACATAGAAAATTTTCATACTTTGGAGAGTCATACGCCCATGTGGGTAGGCCGTGTGGTCATACACACACCCATGTGGCTTGGGACACGCCCGTGTCCTCAACCCGTGTAACTCTCTGTTTATGATGTCATGCACAATTTGGGGTCACACAGCCAAGTTACACGCCCGTGTCCCTGGGGCCGTGTCCTTCACACGGCAGTGTCTCTACCCGTGTGGCCAAGAAAATGGCTATTTAGCAAGCCATTTGCCACCCTCATTTGCACACTCACATACACACTTTCAATGGCACTTAACATGGCAAAATTAAGCTACCAACACAACCATAATCAAGGCTTAAACATATCAAAACAATTATTTACCATTCATAACAAAACTGTCCACTTGAGTCACAGTCACTAAATTATTTATATCTTGAGCTACAAAACTCTAAATTAAGATCCGCTTGATTTTTTCTGAAACAAAACTCAAATATATTCCTACCATAAAATTTTCATAATTTATGGATTATCCAATAAGTACAGTTAATTCTTCAAATTTGTCCCTACTCTATTGTTTGACAGTTTTGACCTTTCTTCACTAAAGATTAATTATCTCTTAGTACGGGATTCAGATGATGTTCCTATTTGTTTCTTTTGAAATTAAACTCATTAAGAAATTAAACATATAAATTTAAATCTTCAAGTATTTTTATACAAGTTTTAATGATTTTCCAAAGTCAGAATAGGGGAACCCGAAATCATCCTGATCTTGCCTCACAAAAATTCAAATATCTCATGAAATGAAATTCTTTTGCTTACACCGTTTCTTCTATGTAAAACTAGACTCAATACGCTTTAATTTCATGTTTTATTCAACCTCTAATTAGATTTCCAAAATTTTTGGTGAGTTTTCAAATTTGTACTACTGCTGCTGTCCAAAACTGTTTTAATGCTAATTTTACTCTTTCATGATTCCCTTGTACTAACTTTCATTAACATACCGTTATAAACCACATCACACAATGACATTGGCATAGGCATATGAGTAACTAATATGTTTGCAATCCATTAGCCAATATAAACCAATTTATATGGCTACATACCAAATCAATTCCTTATTCATTACAAGCCAATACATTTGGTCATATCATAATGACACATAAACAAAATGACGAAGTCCCTATACATGCCATAGACTCAAAGGTTTGCGTTCATTTACCCAACATGATAGCTTGATAGTGTGATAGAATCTCCGACGATCTCCAACCCGAGCTAGCTGGATAAACCTATGAGAGGTGGGAAAGAAAACGGGGTAAGCTATATAGCTTAGTAAGTCCATATGAAAATAATAAGCGAATCATTTACATGCATTTACCAATTTCATCAATATGTTCTCACGGTTACACATTAATCAATTGCAATACCCATCTTTTAATTTATAAACATAAATTTATCCTGTCTTGACATTAGTCAAGCAAACATAAACTCTCATAATAAAACACTTCAACATTTGACAAATCATTTTAGCATTCATAATAAAAGTGTGTATTAGTTATGTATATTCATATTTCCCAATTCATATAGCTTAACATCCTTCAATGGTCTAAAAACTCTTAGCTATCCATACTTTCGTATCAATTTTTATTAGGCTTTTATGCCGGTCTTGCTCTCTTTTAATTATTCATTGAATCACAACATTAAAAGAATAAGCACATCGTGTCTCAATTCAATTTGGCCTAAGAACCTTACACATGATTCTCAATCAAATTCACCATATATTTTTACGTCATAAATATAAGCCTATAATCATAAGGTCATCATAGAAAATCATTCTCATAGACATAACTCATCCGTTTGCATTCTTACCACATACCAAACTTAATGCTCATGAGTTTTGAGTATGTACCTGTACTTTCTCTTAACATAACCATATACTGATTCTTCTCATTGACTTACCCATTGGGTTTTCCGTCAAGTTACTCGATAATTTACCTGTTGAACACTTGGAATACCATCAGATACATCAGAATCTTGCACTTAAGTGCCCCATATGTAGCCAACACTACCTCATATCACATATCACATGTTTCTTGTAACACCCCTAACCCATATCCGTCGCCAGACTAGGGTAATGAAGCATTACAGAACATAAGTACAATTCCGAACATTCTCATGTTAACACAGTTCATATTCATATATATATATACAGATATATCATTAAATCAACTAATTAAACTATTCAATGATTAGAACCAAATTTACACATAATGTACTATTTTAAACCAAACAAAAACCACATTAATCTTTTACTTATTCGACTGCCCAATTTTACCTATACAAACTTATTGATTTTAGTTAATTAACAAGCCACATAATAAAGCATATTTTTATTTTATAACCAAAACATATGTTTAAAGAACATTATATACATATATATATCTAGAAGTCATGCACTTATATATATCATTGCCACGCCATGTACAAAAGCATACCAAAATTATAAATTAATAGAACCCACAAAACCATATACACATAATCACTCAATTTGATTAACTTATATTCGGCATTTGTACATTATAACATGTACAATCAATTTTATAATCGTAATTAAAATACTAACATATACATTATACAACTTTCATTTAACATTAAAACACATTCAGTACACTTACATTTACCATGCAAACCATACCTACAAAATCAATTCATATTTGAACATACACGTACCTCATTAACATTTATAAACCATTAATAATCAAAACCAAGTTTCATTCATTAAAACATAATATAACCTATTTATCCATATCATTTCTGAATACAAACACATAACATAACTTATAATCAACTATGGTACACGGCATAATAATCAAAATAGACTTAAACTATAATTTAACCAACACCAAACTCAAGCATAGCAATTAAGCCAATTTCGCATGGCTCCCATTTAGCACAGACCAAAATACAATATTCCAAAACATAATCTAGCCTATATATGCCATAGGTTCAAAAATTCACTTATTAAAATACCGAAGACAGTTGATAGTGTGATAGACTTGGCTGACGATCCCCGAGCTCGTAACTCGAATAAAAAATCTATAAGATAGAAACACACATGTACACAGAGTAAGCTTTTATAGCTTAGTAAGTCATAAGCAAATTTAACCATTCGAAAGAATAATCAAAACATTTTAAACAAGCCAAATTATAACATTAATGTTATACATTATCTGGAACATATCATCTCATTTACTTATTTATAACTTATACTTTTACATAATTAAGTTACCTTGGTCGAATGCTATTATTTCACATTTAGCATAATATCATTCAACTTTTCATTCCCAAAATAACATTATACCAAGTATGCTTACATTCAAATATATATACTCACGAATCAAACTCAACTTCATATATATATATAACCGAAACATACTTCTCATATCTACTCACATTCTTCACTTCCTATACCAACATCACTCATTTGGCCGAATATACAAGATCAAATATAACATCACATATGTACATACTTATGTGGCCGAATATACAAGTTCAAATATAACATCACATAAGTCCATAACTATATGGCCGAATATACAAGATCATTTAGCAAAATTTACTTGCTCAATTCCCACATCAGCGTGAAATCTTATAAGCGTAGGCTTGAAAATAAATCACCGGCATAAAACCTGCTAGGCATAAGCCTGAATCACACACCGGCACAAGGCCTACTAGACTCAAAGTCTAATTTTATTCACCGGTAATAAGCCTGCTAGGCAATAAGCCCGATTAAATTCACCAGCACAAGGCTTGCTAGACTCACAGCCCGAATATCGTTATTATAAAGCTATCTCTTAAACAAATCATATATCGAAGATTTCAAATATTCCACATAATTCATACTGTCATCCAAATGTTATAACTCAATCGAGTCAAAGTCAAATGCATTATCTCTATGCTTATCACATTCGACTAACTATACCATAAATCCATAAATCCCAAATCAGCATATTAAACTATGTTACATTCAAAATTAATGATGTCTAATTGCTTAAAGACTTACCTCAGATATCGACGAATGATGTAAATCGACTATTCGACTATTTTTGCTTTTCCACAATCCAAGTCTGATTTCTTTTGTTCTTGATCTATACAATTTCAAATTAATGTCACTCAAACACAATTTCATTCAATTTAATCCAACAACACATAAATGGAAAAATTATCATTTTACCCCTGATATTTCATATTTTTACAATTTAGTCCTAATTGCATAAAACACAAAACAAGCAAAATTTGCTCATACTATACTTAGGTCGAATACTCCTCATACCCAAAAAAATCCTCACATTTCATTTATTTTGCATTTTAGTCTTTCAATTTATTATTTTATGCTAATTACTATTTTAACCTTTAAAATTAAATTAGAAAACCTTATAAAACATGTATACAACTGTCCACTCATAAAACCAATGACCTATTTATAACATAAGTACTTCCATTTAAAAAGACAACATCAATTCAGCCCTTATACATTAAACTATCAAATTTTCATTTTACGCAATTAAGCCCTTTTTATTTAATTAAGCACATAAACAATAAAATTTTCATACGAAACTTTCACACATGTAAATTCACATATAATAAACACAAAAAATAATATTTAAATATTTTTCTAACTCAGATTCGTGGTCCCAAAACCACCGTTTTGATTAGGGTCTAAATCAGCCTGTTACAACTCTCCCCCTTAGGGATTTTCATCCCTGAAAACCTTACTGTTGAATAGGTTTGGATAACGCTCTTTCATTGTATCCTCTGGTGTAATATCCCGAATTAGGGCCTAATCGGAATAGTGGTTTCGTGACCACAAATCCGAGATAGAAATAATTATTTTATAATTATTTTAAGGTTTATGATATGATTGCATAATTGTGTGAAGATTTTGTGAAGAAATTTTTGGCATAACGAGTTTAATTTAAAGTTAGGGACTAAATCGAATAAGTTGCAAAACTTGCATTCTAGAAGTTTTTAGTATGAAATTGCTTTGAAATATTAATTAGGAGGTCTTAAATAGAAATTTGACCAATTTTAAGTTCATGGAAAAAATTAGGACATGGAAGGAATTTTTGAAAGTTTAGTAAGGAGGGGCATTTTGGTCATTTGGATATTAAATGAAATAAAATGGGAAAAATAACACAAAATGGTCATCTTCTTCATATAGTTGCTGCCGAATTTTACTCTCTCCATAGCTAGGGTTTCTTCAACTTTCAAGCTTTATAGTAAGTGATTCCAAGCCCCGTTTTTAATGATTTTTACATTTTTGAGATCCCGGTAGCTCGATTTAGCTTATGCTAGCAATAATTTAACCTAGGGTTCATATTTGGAAAAATACCCATAGGTGAAATTTGTGTATTTTGATGTTTTATGATAGAATATGAGGTTTTAAATTATGTTAGACAACTTGTGCTACTCGGTTTTGAGTGAAAACGAGTAAAAGGACTTAATCAGCAAAAATACCTAATAGTCATAAGTACATGTTAGAGTGAGAATTTGATGTTGCCATAGAAAAGAAAAGTAATCAGCATGTTATAAAACATAAGAATAAGGAAAAAAGTTTAATTCCGAGCCTAGGGGCAAAAGTGTAAATATGCAAAAGTTTAGGGGTAAAATTGTAATTTTGCTAAAATTTGAATTAAGAATTAATTTGATAATGTGAGTACTAAATAAGATAAATGTGTTATTTTAGATCAAGAAAGACGTGGAATCGACCCCAATCGAGGAAAAGAAAAGATTGTGGACTAAATTGCAAAATCTTTATATTTTGGTACCAAGGTAAGTTCATGTGTAAATAATGTAGCATAATTGTTATTTTTAAGTTATTGATATCAATTATATGATATGCTGATTTTTATCATGAAATATATGCTTTTTGGTTATTTTCGAACAAAATGTAAATTATGTGAGCTACTTGTTAAATACAAATTGTTACCGAGTATTGGTTTCGGCATTGGAAGACGACAAGGATATGTGTTCGAGGAAAATCCCGTTTGAACCTTAGGAATAGATTAGGATACAAGTGACATGTCACTAGGATGGTTGAGCATCCGAACTCGTTGAGTTGAGTCCGAGTTCACTTATGGATGCGAATGTCCGAACTCGTTGAGTTGAGTCCGAGTTCGTGAGATGTAACTAGGCATCCGAACTCGTTGAGTTGAGTCCGAGTTCACTTATGGATGCGAACACTCGAGCTCGTTGAGTTGAGTCTGAGTTCACTTAGGGGCGGGTTACATGATTGCTTGATTGCATATGTGGCACTTATGTGCAAATTATCCATGTATCCGAATTATATTCCGATGTGTTCGAGGGGTAAAGTTCTACTCAAATGGAGGAATACTTGAGATGAAAAGTGACGTATTGGTAAGTGTTGTGAAATGGATACTTTGGACAGGTATGTACTTAACCCTCGGGTTGAGTATTGATACAACAACGATAAGGTAATAAGATGATGAAAAATGATTAGAAATGTGATATATGTTTTGGTAATACCATGCTAATGTTGTTTGGTATGATTGCTTTGTTATGTTACTTATTATTTGCATATGAACTTACTAAGCATTTATGCTTACTCCCTCCTTCTTATTCATTGTAGTTTTGGACAAGCTAGCTCAGGAATCGGGATAGGTCAAAGGCTCGATCACACTATCTGGAGGACTTTTTGGTAAATGGCTTGTAAAATTTAAGTATGGCATGTATAGCAATATACCTATTTTGTGTAAATGATCCTATGATGTGGTGATGAAATGGTTGAGAAAACGTTTGATAATGATAAGTTATGGAAATGGTTAGTTTAGATTATGTTTGATGTCATGGAAGGTTAATAGGATACCTAGTTCATGAAAACTTATAAAAGGGATGAAATTTGCCATAAATAGAACATTGCAGCAACACTGATATGAGTTTGAAAATTTACTAAAAATCATAGAAATTGAATTAGGTGATGGATTAAATATTAAATTGAAGCCTATTATGTCTAGTTTCACATAAAACAAACTAAACAGGTAAAGGAATTATATGTTAGAAGATATTTGAATTTTAGTGAAACAGGGTCAGAGCGATTTCTGGATCCCCTATTCCAAATTTATAAATTCACCATAAATTTTAAAGATATAATTAGGTGTTGTATTTTATATTATCAGAATCCTTATTGAGTCTAGTTTCAGTAGAAACAAACCTCATAGTGATATGAATTTTTTACAGAGAGAAATATGGTTCGTAGTAAATAGAGGTCATTCCAGTCAAGTCCTGAAGAAGGGGTAACTTTAACTAATAAACTGTACTAATTGGCCCAACAAAAAATTCTATAAAAAACTTATTAAATGGGTAATGAGTCTAGATTTAGGGGAAAATTTTCGGATCTTGATTTCAAGTTTCGTAACTCGAGATATGATTTTTCTTGTAACTGTGACGCAAGTAGCTAGAAAGCTGTGAATGTAGAAATAAATGATCCAAAGTTCTTAAAATGTTAAATTAAGTTTAGTAACTCCTCATACTCGACTCCGGCGACGGTCTCAGGTAAGGGGGTGTTACATTTAGTGGTATCAGAGCAGGTTTAGTCAGTTCTCGGACTACGTGTTGTATGTACGGATTTTGCTATACATGCCATATGTATAAATTGTGATAGTGTGACGACTTCTGACCTTTTTAAATAATTTTTTTTATAGTAAATGGATCTCGATCCAGCTATGGCAAATGAAGTAGAGAGTAATGCGCTAGCTCCGGCTGAAGGAGCAGTGCCGACTGAAAATCCACCTCCTACTGTTGGTCAGGGAGGAGGAGAAAGGGATCGGGAAGCCTTTCTCCAAATGATGAGTACATGGTACACTGAGTTCGTTCGTACGAACCCAAATGTACGACCTCCCCCACCTCCCCCAATTCCTCAACCTGTACCCCCGATGCCTCAGGGTGTGGATATGATAAAATTTCACAGAACTCCAGTTGATAGAATTCGTAAACAAGGGGCCGAAGAATTTAAGGCAAATATTGATGATGATGCCGAGAAAGTAGAGTTCTGGCTTGAAAATTCTATCCGGGTATTTGATGAATTATCTTGTACACCTGAAGAATGTTTGAAATGTGCTATATCTTTGTTGAGGGATTCAGCCTATAATTGGTGGAAGACTTTGATTTCGGTGGTACCGAAAGAGAGAGTAACCTGGGAATTCTTTCAAGAAGAGTTTCGGAAGAAATATATTAGTGAAAGATTTATTGATCAGAAGCGTAAAGAATTTCTTGAGTTGAAGCAAGATAATATGACAGTTACAGAATATGAAAGAGAGTTTGTTCGATTAAGTAAGTATGCTAGAGAGTATGTTCCTACAGAGGCCAAGATGTGCCGACGATTTGAAGACGGGCTCAACGAAGACATCAAGGTATTTGTTGGAATTCTTGAATTAAAAGAAATGGTAGTATTGGTTGATCGAGCTTGCAAGGCTGAAGAACTACTTAAAGAGAAGAAAAAGGTAGAGGCTGAGACTAGAAATTGGAAGAAAAGACCGATGAGCAGTTCATTCTCACAGCAACCCGGAAAGTCAAGAAATATGAATCCTCGTTCCCAAGTTTCAGCTGGGCAATCATATGGGAATTCTAAGAAGCAAAATGTGGGTCCTAAGTCCTAGACTATTTCGACAGCCAGTGTAGGGAATTCGAGATTTGTTAAACCCGAGTGCCAGCGGTGTGGTAGAAATCATTTTGGTCCGTGCAGAGCAAATGAATGTTTTCGATGTGGTTCTCCGGATCATTTTATTAGAGACTGCCCAGAGAGAGCTGAAAAAGGAAAATTTCAAAATACAAAAACAAGTGCTGCGGATTCGAGAGGAAGATATCCAAGAAAAGCTGGGAGTGAAGCAAGCAGTAAGAATGTAGCCAGAGATGCAGCAGTTAGATCTGAAGGAAGGGCTCCGGCTAGAACTTATGCTATTAAAGCGCGCGAAGATGCTTCCTCACCTGATGTGATTACCGGTACATTTTCTCTTTATGATGTTAATGTTATTGCTTTGATTGATCCTGATTCTACTCATTCATATGTGTGCATGAAACTGGTGTGACAACCCGAATTAGGGCCTAATCGGAATAGTGGTTTCGTGACCACAAATCCAAGATAGAAATAATTATTTTATAATTATTTTGAGGTTATGATATGATTGCATGATTGTGTGAAAATTTTGTGAAGAAATTCCATGCATAAAATGCTTAATTTGAAGTTAGGGGCTAAATCGAATAAGCTGCAAAACTTGCATTCTAGAAGTTTTTAGTATGAAATTGCTTTGAAATATTAATTAGGAGGTCTTAAATAGCAATTCGACCAATTTCTAAAATTTTGGACAAAAATGGGCTTGTACATGAAAATTTTCAAAGAAAGGCATTAAGGGCATTTTGGTCATTTGTATATTAAATGAAATAAAATGGGAAAAATAACACAAAATTGGTTATCATCTTCATTAGTTGCTGCCGAAAATTGCTCTCCTCCATAGCTAGGGTTTCTCCAACTTTGAAGCTCCATAGTAAGTGATTTCAAGCCCCGTTTTTAATGTTCTTTACGTTTTTGGATTCCCGGTAGCTCGATTAAGCTTATGCTAACAATAATTCAACCTAGGGTTCATATTTGGAAAAATACCCATAGGTGAAATTTGTGTATTTTGATGTTTTATGATAGAATATGAGGTTTTAAATTATGTTAGACAACTTGTGCTACTCGGTTTTAAGTGAAAACGAGTAAAAGCAAGATAATCCAGTAAAAATACCTATTGTTCACAACTATGTGTTAGAGTGAGAATTTGATGTGGCCATAGAAGATAAAAATGTTCAGCATGTCATAAAACATAAGAATAAGGGCTGAAATTAAATTTCCGAGCCTAGGGGCAAAATTGTAATTTTGTAAAAGTTAGGGGGCACAAATGTAATTTTTCTATAATGTGATCTTTGGATTAAAATAAATATTATGAGTGCTAAATGAGCTAAATGTGTTGTTATAGATCAAGAAAGGCGTGGAATTGACCTCGAACGAGGGAAGGAAAAAGTTTTGGACTAAATCACAAAATTTCCACATTTTGCACCGAGGTAAGTTTGTATGTAAATATTATATTATTTTCATTTACATTCCTATATATTTCAGCCTATTATATGAATATACTAGCTGATGTTAAAATATAAATCGACTATTGGGAGAATAAAAATAAATAATAGAGAGGAATCCCGATTGAACATTCGGAGAGATCGAATAAAATAGAGAGAGCGTAGCTAGGTCACATGTATGATGCTGAGTGCACATCATGTGTACAAGAAAGCTACTAAATACCATGTAGTAGCTAGGTCACATGTGTGATACGGGATGTATCCCATGTAGGCAAGAGAGCTACGTAAGAGATAAATGTAGCTAGGTCACATGTGTGATACGGGATGTATCCCATGTAGACAAGAGAGCTACGTAATAAATAAATGTAGCTAGGTCGCATGTGTGATTCCAAGTGAAGGACACCATGTAGACAAGAAAGCTACGAGACAAATTGGCTAGGTCACATGAGTGGTATTAAGTGTTCACCATGTGTACAAGAGAGCCGAATTAAATGAAGTATGATGGTGGGGCTGTGTGCTAAAACCATTAAATATCGAGGATTGATCCGAATTGTTCAACGGGATGGTTTTTTGGTGACATTGTGGTTATGGACCTATACTTACGATGAATGAATTGTGGTGAAAATGATTTGTGGCATATCTATATATGTAAGATAAAATGAGGGTAGCATAAAGAATGTGTGAAAGAGTGAAATTTGCATTAAAACTGTTTTGGACGGTAGCAGTGATGTGATTTTGAAAAATCACCAAAAATAGGAGGAACATAATTAGAGGTTGAATGAGATGTGCAATTAAATTTTAATGGGTCTACTTTCATATAAAAGAATCAGAACAAGCAAAGGAATTTTATATTTTGAGATATTTACAATTGTGTGTGACTTGCTCAGGATGAATGTGTGATCCCCTGTTCCAACTTTGAAAAATCATTAAAAATTGTACAAAGCAAATTAAGAAATATAGTTTACATATCTAAATTCCTTATTGAGTCTAGTTTTAAATGAAACAAATTTCAGGGTTATTTGAATTGTGTACTGAGAGAAATTCAATTCGTAGTGAACAGAGGTCAGGCTAGTCGAGCTGTGTAACAGGGGAAGCTTTAACTAATAAACTGTACTAATCGGCTGAACCAAAAATTCTAGAAAAAAAATTAGCAAAGAGATTTATGAGTCTAGATTCGGGGAAATTTTACGGATTTGAATTTCGAGTTTTTCAACTCGAGTTATAATTTATTTAGTGAATATGATGCAGGGGGGACAGCTTGATCAAATTGGGACAAACAATAAAAGTATAAAAATATTTTATAATTGAGTTATGTTGTAAACATGTTAGATTTCTTATTTGTTATTTATATACTTACTTACTAAGCTATATGCTTATCTTCTTTTCTTTTTTTTTCTCGTCTTATAGAGTTACTAAGCCAGATCGGGAATTGAAGATCGTCGGAGACCCATCCACGCTATCAATACTTTTTGGTACATTGTGAACACTATTTTGAAATATGACATGTATAGCAGACTTGGTTATTTTGTTACGTGTCATAAATGTCTAGGTTTAAATTACTACTTATAGTATCAAGCTAATCATTTTGTATGAAACCTTTGGAGTTAGTTTTTATTGTTAATAACAGATGTTATAATGATCAAATTGCACGCTATATTTTTGTTGGGTTTTATTTAATAGTATTTACCATGATTTGTTAATACCTGCACTGCTTCCGCCTACGGATATGGGTAAGGGTGTTACATTTAGTGGTATCGAGCTATGGTTTAGTCGGTTCTCGGACTAATAAAGTGTGTGTAAAAGTCTAGCTATACATGCCATAAAAATATTGTGATAGTGTGGTGACTCCTGACTATTCTAAATTGTGTTTTATTTTAATATAGTAATGGATCCTGAAGGAATTACGGCTGATGATGCTGCTAGTAATGCACCGGCTCCCGCACAAGGGACCGTACTGTGGAAAGTAGACCGAGACGTTGAGACAGGGAGATGAGGCTCGGGATGCCTTTCTCCAAAGGATGAACAATTGGTATCTTGAATTTATTCGAGCAAATCCAAATACTCAACCTCCTCCACCCCTCCTATACCTCGGATGATTCCTGTAGCTGCTCAAGATGTAAATTTGGTAAGGATGAACAAGCCTCTAGTTGACAAGATTCAAAACAAGGGGGTAGAAGAGTTTAGAGCAAAGATCGACGATGATCCCGAAAAAGCGGAATTCTCGGCTTGAGAATTCTACCCGTGTATTTGATGAGCTCTCATGTACACCAAGAATGCTTAAAGTGTCTTTGTATCACTTTTGAGAGATTCGGCCTACCATTGGTGGAAGACTTTGGTATCGGTGGTGCCAAAAGAAAAAGTTACTTGGGATTTCTTCCAGAAGAATTTAGAAAAAATACATAAGTCAACGATTTATGGATCAAAAGCGGAAGGAGTTCCTTGAATTGAAGCAAGGCAAGATGTCTGTGTGGCGAGAATATGAATGTGAATTTGTGAGACTTAGCAAGTATGCCCGTGAATGTGTGTCAACCGAGGCCATTATGTGCGAAGGTTTGAAGATGGGCTGAATGAGGACATTAAAGTGCTTGTAGGAATTTTGGAATTGAAAGAATTTGTTGTATTGGTTGATCGAGCTCTTAAAGTGAAGAATTGAACAAAGAAAAAGAAAAGCTGCTATTGAGGCTCGAGATGCCGTAAAAGACCGATAAGCAAGCCATTTCAATCTCAATCAAAGAGGTCCAAAGAGGCAAACCCTCGAATGACAGTTTCAATTGGGGAGTCACACAGAGATCGTGGTAGAGCGTATTCGGGGTCTAAAGCTCAAGCTACTTCGGTGGCAAGTGTGGATAATGTGCGACCTAGAAAGCCCGAGTGTCGCAATGTGGCCAAGCAACATTATGGTGAGTGTTGGGGAACCGAGCGAGCTTGTTTCAGTCTGCGGTTCTCGCGAGCATTTTATTAGAGATTGTCCGGAGAAAGTTAAAGAAGAAAGATTTCAGAATGTTAGACAAAATACCACCGCTAGTAGAGGTAGACCACCGAGAAATACTGGAGGTGGGACTAGCAGTAAAGCTGCGATGAGAGACTCAGTGGCAAGATCAGAAGCTAGAGCACCCTGCTAGAGCTTATGCTATACGTGCCCGAGAAGATGCATCATCTCCGATGTCATTCTTGGTACATTTTCTCTCTATGATACTATTGTTATTGCATTGGTTGATCCCGGTCCACTCATTCCTATATTTGCATGAATTTAGTATCTAATAAAAAGTTGTCTGTTGAGTTTACTGAGTTTACGATTAAAGTGTCGAACCCCTTAGGCCAATATGTGCTAGTCGACAAGGTTTGCAAGAATTGCCCATTAATGATTCAAGGTCACTATTTTCCGCCAATTTGATGTCATTACCATTTAATGAGTTTGATGTTATCTTGGGAATGGACCGGTTGACATTGTATGATGCTAAGGTAGATTGTAAACAAAAGACACTAGAGTTGAAATGTGAAAATGGAGAAATTTTGTGGGTTGAAACAGATTTAATCAAATAAATTGCCTATGGTGATTTCGCATATGTCCGCATTACAGAAATATATGAGGAAAGGGAGTGAAGCTTATCCGCTTATGTAATGAATACTTGAGTTGCCTCAATCAAGCTTGAATCAAGCATCGATAGTTTGTGAGTTTCGGATGTATTTCCGGAGGAATTGCACAGGTTGCCTCGAGCAGAGAGATAGAGTTTGCCATTGATTTGTTGCCGGCATCTTGCGATCTCGATTGCTCCATATAGAATGGCTCGATCGAATTAAAAGAATTGAAGGCTCGATTGCGGGAATTAACAGATAAAGGGATTTGTGAGACCGAGTTTCTCTCCCCGGGTGCTCTGTATTATTCGTAAAGAAGAAGGATGGTTCAATGAGACTTTGCATTGATTACAAATCACTCAATAAGGTGACTATAAAGAACAAGTACCCATTACCGAGGATTGATGATTTATTCGATCGGTTAAAAGGGACTACAGTGTTTTCAAAGATTGATTTAAGGTCCGGTTACTACCAGTTGAGAGTTAAGAGAGTCGACATGTGCCAAAAACCGCCTTTAGGACAAGGTATGGACATTATGAGTTTCTTGTAATGCCTTTCGGCTTAACAAATGCTCCAGCTATATTTATGGACCGAATGAATCGGATCTTTCGCCATATTTGGATAAGTTTGTAGTAGTATTCATAGATGACATTCTAATTTATTCTCGGGATGAGTTTGAACATGCCGAACACTTGAGAACCATATTGCAGATCTTGAGAGAAAAGAAATTGTTTGCCAAGTTTAGTAAAAGTGAGTTCTGGCTTCGTGAAGTCGGATTTTTGGGACATATAGTCTCAGGTGATGGTATTCGGGTGGATCCAAGCAAGATTTCTGCGATCGTTGATTGGAAACCGCCAAAGAATGTATTTGAGGTTAGAAGCTTTTTAGGCTTAGCCGGATATTATAGACGTTTTGTTGAGGGATTTTCGATGATTGCCTCTCCTATGACTAAGTTGCTGCAAAAGAATGTTAAGTTTGAATGGACTGATGAATGTCAGCAGAGTTTTGAAAAGTTGAAAGCACGATTGACTGAAGCACCAATTTTAGTACAGCCCGAGCCAGGAAAAGAGTTCGTAATTTATAGTGATGCATCGTTGACAGGCCTTGGATGTGTGTTGATGCAAGAGGGTAAAGTGGTAGCTTATGCTTCGAAACAGTTAAAACCGCATGAAAAGAATTATCCTACACATGATTTGGAATTGGCCGCTATTGTCTTTGCTTTAAAGATTTGGCGACATTATTTGTACGGTGAAAAATGCTGAATTTTTACTGATCACAAAAGTTTGAAGTATTTGATGAATCAAAAGGATCTAAATCTGCGACAGCGAAGATGGCTTGAATTATTAAAGGATTATGATCTAGTGATTGATTATCATCCGGGAAAAGCAAATATAGTTGCTGATGCTTTGAGCGAGAAAAATCTTTTTACTTTGAGAACTATGAATATGGGATTAGTATTGTCTGATGATGGGTCAATCTTAGCGAGAGATGAGAGCTAAACCGTTATTTCTCCAGTTGATTTGTGATGCTCAAAAGGATGATAATGAGTTGCGGACCAAAAGAACTCAATGCGAATCGAAGTTATGACTCGATTTTCGAGTTGGACCAGACGATTGTTTAATGTTTCGAGACGAGAATATGTGTGCGAAAAATAATGAATTGATTCGTAAAATATTACAAGAGGCGCACAATGGTCGCTTATCAGATTCACCCCAGTAGCACAAAAATGTATAAAGATTTAAAGAAGTTGTATTGGTGGCGGTATGAAAAGGGACATTTCTGAATTTGTAACCAAGTGTTTGGTCATCACAACAAGTAAAAGCCGAACATCAAGTGCCTTCAGGACTACTTCAGCCGGTAATGGTGCCTGAGTGGAAATGGGACAAGATTACCATGGATTTTGTAACCGGTTTGCCTTTGACTCCTAAAAAGAAAGATGCTGTCTGGGTAGTGGTTGATAGATTAACAAAATCAGCCCACTTTATATCAATGCGTGCACTTATTACTCACTTGATAAATTAGCCGAATTTTATATTGCTGAAATTGTGAGGTTGCACGGGGTACCTATGTCTACAATATCAGATAGAGATCCGAGATTTACCTCAAGATTTTGGAAAAAGTTACAAGAAGCTTTGGGTACAAAATTAAACTTTAGTACCGCGTTCCATCCACAAACAGATGGTCAATCGGAAAGAGTAATCCAGGTACTCGAAGATATGCTTAGATGCTTGTGTTTTAGAATTTGGAGGTAGTTGGGAGAAATATCTATCTTTAATTGAGTTTGCCTACAATAATGATTATCAGTCAAGTATACAAATGGCACCGTCATTTAAGCCTTGTATGGTCGTAAGTGTCGGACTCCTTTATATTGGACTGAACTCGGTGAGAAACAGATTCACGGAGTTGATCTAGTTAAAGAAACCAAGAGAAAGTAAAAGTAATTCGGGATTGCTTGAAAGTCGCTTTGCATCGACAAAAGTCATATGCAAACTTAAAAGAAAAGAGATTGAATTTCAAGTGGGTGATAAAGTGTTCTTGAAAGTGTCACCATGGAAAAGATTCGAGATTTAGTCGAAAAGGCAAGTTGAGTCCGCGTTTTATTGGACCGTGCGAAAATTACCGAGAGAATTGGACCAGATGGCATATCGGTTGGCCTTACCGACGAGTTAGAGAGAATTCATAACGTGTTTCACGTATCAATGTTACTGAAGTTATCGTTCGATCCTTCACATGTGATCTCCCCAATGAAATTGAGATTCGATCGGATATGACCTATGAAGAGGAACCAATAAAGATTTTGGCTCGAGAAATTAAACAGTTAAGAAATAAAAGTATAGCCTTAGTGAAAGTATTGTAGCACAGACATGGAATAGAGGAAGCTACGTGGGAACTGAGGAGGCTATGAGGAAACAAGACCCAAACCTCTTTTTATCGGTAAGATTTTCTGGGGACGAAAATCTCTAAAGGGGGGAGAATTGTGACAACCCGAATTAGGGCCTAATCGAAATAGTGGTTTCGTGACCACAAATCCGAGATAGAAATAATTATTTTATAATTATTTTGAGGTTATGATATGATTGCATGATTGTGTGAAAATTTTGTGAAGAAATTCCATGCATAAAATGCTTAATTTGAAGTTAGGGGCTAAATCGAATAAGTCATGCAAAACTTGCATTCTAGAAGTTTTTAGTATGAAATTGCTTTGAAATATTAATTAGGAGGTCTTAAATAGAAATTTGACCAATTTCTAAAATTTTGGACAAAAATGGGCTTGTACATGAAAATTTTCAAAGAAAGGCATTAAGGGCATTTTGGTCATTTGTATATTAAATGAAATAAAATGGGAAAAATAACACAAAATTGGTTATCATCTTCATTAGTTGCTGCCGAAAATTGCTCTCCTCCATAGCTAGGGTTTCTCCAACTTTGAAGCTCCATAGTAAGTGATTTCAAGCCCCGTTTTTAATGTTCTTTACGTTTTTGGATTCCCTGTAGCTCGATTAAGCTTATGCTAACAATAATTCAACCTAGGGTTCATATTTGGAAAAATACCCATAGGTGAAATTTGTGTATTTTGATGTTTTATGATAGAATATGAGGTTTTAAATTATGTTAGACAACTTGTGCTACTCGGTTTTAAGTGAAAACGAGTAAAAGCAAGATAATCGGTAAAAATACCTATTGTTCACAACTATGTGTTAGAGTGAGAATTTGATGTGGCCATAGAAGATAAAAATGTTCAGCATGTCATAAAACATAAGAATAAGGGCTGAAATTAAATTTCCGAGCCTAGGGGCAAAATTGTAATTTTGTAAAAGTTAGGGGCAAAAATGTAATTTTTCTATAATGTGATCTTTGGATTAAAATAAATAGTATGAGTGCTAAATGAGCTAAATGTGTTGTTATAGATCAAGAAAGGCGTGGAATTGACCTCGAGCGAGGGAAGGAAAAAGTTTTGGACTAAATCACAAAATTTCCACATTTTGCACCGAGGTAAGTTTGTATGTAAATATTATATTATTTTCATTTACATTCCTATATATTTCAGCCTATTATATGAATATACTAGCTGATGTTAAAATATAAATCGACTATTGGGAGAATAAAAATAAATAATAGAGAGGAATCCCGATTGAACATTCGGAGAGATCGAATAAAATAGGAGGAGCGTAGCTAGGTCACATGTATGATGCTGAGTGCACATCATGTGTACAAGAAAGCTACTAAATACCATGTAGTAGCTAGGTCACATGTGTGATACGGGATGTATCCCATGTAGACAAGAGAGCTACGTAAGAGATAAATGTAGCTAGGTCACATGTGTGATACGGGATGTATCCCATGTAGACAAGAGAGCTACGTAATAAATAAATGTAGCTAGGTCGCATGTGTGATTCCAAGTGAAGGACACCATGTAGACAAGAAAGCTACGAGACAAATTGGCTAGGTCACATGAGTGGTATTAAGTGTTCACCATGTGTACAAGAGAGCCGAATTAAATGAAGTATGATGGTGGGGCTGTGTGCTAAAACCATTAAATATCGAGGATTGATCCGAATTATTCAACGGGATGGTTTTGTGGTGACGTTGTGGTTATGGACCTATACTTACGATGAATGAATTGTGGTGAAAATGATTTGTGGCATATCTATATATGTAAGATAAAATGAGGGTAGCATAAAGAATGTGTGAAAGAGTGAAATTTGCATTAAAACTGTTTTGAATGGTAGCAGTGATGTGATTTTGAAAAATCACCAAAAATAGGAGGAACATAATTAGAGGTTGAATGAGATGTGAAATTAAATTTTAATGGGTCTACTTTCATATAAAAGAATCAGAACAAGCAAAGCAATTTTATATTTTGAGATATTTACAATTGTGTGTGACTTGCTCAGGATGAATGTGTGATCCCCTGTTCCAACTTTGAAAAATCATTAAAAATTTTACAAAGAAAATTAAGAAATATAGTTTACATACCTAAATTCCTTATTGATCTAGTTTTAAATGAAACAAATTTCAGGGTTATTTGAATTGTGTACTGAGAGAAATTCAATTCGTAGTGAACAGAGGTCAGACTAGTCGAGCTGTGTAACAGGGGAAGATTTAACTAATAAACTGTACTAATCGGCTGAACCAAAAATTCTAGAAAAAAAATTAGCAAAGAGATTTATGAGTCTAGATTCGGGGAAATTTTACGGATTTGAATTTCGAGTTTTTCAACTCGAGTTATGATTTATTTAGTGAATATGATGCAGGGGGGACAGCTTGATCAAATTGGGACAAACAATAAAAGTATAAAAATATTTTATAATTGAGTTATGTTGTAAACATGTTAGATTTCTTATTTGTTATTTATATACTTACTTACTAAGCTATATGCTTATCTTCTTTTCTTTTTTTTCTCGTCTTATAGAGTTACTAAGCCGGATCGGGAATTGAAGATCGTTGGAGACCCATCCATGCTATCAATACTTTTTGGTACATTGTGAACACTATTTTGAAATATGGCATGTATAGCAGACTTGGTTATTTTGTTACGTGTCATAAATGTCTAGGTTTAAATTACTACTTATAGTATCAAGCTAATCATTTTGTATGAAACCTTTGGAGTTAGTTTGTATTGTTAATAACGAGATGTTATAATGATCAAATTGCACGCTATATTTTTGTTGGGTTTTATTTAATAGTATTTACCATGATTTGTTAATACCTCGTACTGCTTCGCCACGGATATGGGTAAGGGTGTTACAACCGTGTGTCTAGTATGAATATACCTGTTGAGAACACGTAATTTATGATTAGAGTGTCGAATCCGTTAGGCAAATGTGTGATTGTTGATAAAGTATGTAAGAAATGTCCTTTAATGATTCGGGTCATTACTTTCCTACCGACTTGATGTTGTTGCCGTTTGATGAGTTTGATGTTATTTTGGGTATGGATTGGTTGACATTGCATGATGCTATAATAAATTGCAAAGAAAAGATTATAGAATTAAAGTGTGAAAATGGTGAAACTCTGCGGGTTGAATCAGATAAATCAGAGGCATTGCCTAGTGTGATTTCTTCAATGTCGGCTCCAAGATATTTGAGAAAGGGTTATGAAGCTTATTTGGCGTATGTAATTAATACAAAAGAAGTTGAAAAAAAAGTTGAATCAGTGCTGGTTGTGTGTGAATTTGCGGACGTATTTCTAGAAGAATTGCCGGGTTTGCCTCCAGTCAGGGAAGTAGAATTTGGTATTGATTTGATACCAGGAACAACTCCGATTTCGATTCCTCCATATAGAATGGCACCAACAGAGTTAAAAGAGTTAAAGTCGCAGTTGCAAGAGTTGACTGATAAAGGTTTTGTGAGACCAAGTTTTTCACCTTGGGGTGCTCCCGTGTTATTTGTGAAAAAGAAGGATGGTTCTATGAGGTTGTATGTTGATTATCAGCAGTTAAACAAGGTGACAATCAAAAACAAGTATTCGTTGCCAAGAATTGATGATTTGTTTGATCAGCTAAAAGGAGCGACATGGTTTTCAAAGATTGACTTGAGATCTGGGTATTACCAACTACGGGTAAAAGAGTCAGATGTGCCTAAAACTGCTTTTAGAACAAGGTATGGTCATTATGAATTTTTAGTTATGCCATTCGGGTTGACAAATACTCCTGCTGTGTTTATGGATTTAATGAATCGCATATTTCGGCCATGCTTGGACAAATTTGTTGTGGTGTTTATAGATGATATTTTAATTTATTCAAAAGATGAGACAAAGCATGCTGAGCATTTGAGGATAGTTTTCCAAACTTTGAGAGATAAGCAGCTGTATGCTAAATTTAGTTAAAGTGAATTTTGGCTCCGGGAAGTTGGATTTTTGGGTCATATTGTTTCAGGTGATGGTATACGGGTTGATCCTAGTAAAATTTCAGCCATTGTTGATTGGAAACCACCGAAAAATGTAACCGAAGTTAGAAGTTTTTTAGGGCTAGCTGGGTATTATCGGCAGTTTGTAAATGGATTTTCTATAATTGCTACTCCTATAACTAGACTACTTCGAAAGAATGTTAAATTTGAATGGACGGAAGAATGTCAACAGAGTTTTGAAGAATTGAAAAAGTTATTAACAGAGGCACTAGTGTTAGTACAGCCCGAATCAGGTACAGCCCGAATCAGGTAAAGAATTTGTGGTGTATAGTGATGCTTATCTAAATGGTTTGGGGTGTGTGCGCATGCAAGAAGGAAAAGTGGTGTCTTATGCTTCGAGGCAGTTAAAACCTCATGAGAGGAATTATCCTACTCACGATTTGGAATTGGCTGCAGTGGTGTTTGCTTTGAAAATTTGGCGACATTATTTGTATGGTGAAAAGTGCCGGGTATATACCGATCATAAAAGTCTTAAGTACTTGATGTCACAAAAAGACTTGAATTTGAGACAGCGAAGATGGTTGGAGTTATTGAAAGATTACGAGCTTGTTATTGATTATCATCCGGGAAAAGCGAATGTGGTTGCCAATGCTTTAAGCAGAAAGTTGTTGTTTGCTTTGAGAGTTATGAACACTCAGTTGAAAATGTCATATGATGGTTCGATTCTAGCAGAGTTAAGAACAAAACCGATGTTTTTACAAGAGATTTCTGAAGCTCAGAAAGATGATCAAGATTTGCAAGCCAAGAGAAAGTAGTGTGAAATTGATACAGAGTCAGATTTCAGAATCGGTTCTGATGGGTGCTTAATGTTTAAAGATTGGATTTGTGTACCGAAGAATGACGAATTGATTCAAAAGATTGGCTTGCTTAATGTATAATGACTTGAAGAAAATGTATAATGACTTGAAGAAAATGTATAATGACTTGAAGAAGATGCCATCTGGGTAATAGTTGACAGATTAACTAAGTTGGCTCATTTTATCCCGGTACGTACGGATTATTCTCTTAACAAGTTGGCTGAATTATATGTTAGAGAAATTGTTAGACTACACGGAATACCCTTGTCGATTATTTTAGATAGAGATCCAAGGTTTACCTCGCGGTTTTGGCAAAAGTTGCAAGACGCGTTAGGTACGAAGTTAAATTTCAGTACTGCTTTTCATCCACAAACTGATGGGCAATCAGAGAGAGTAATTCAGATTCTTGAAGATATGCTCAGATGTTGTGTATTGGAATTTCAAGGAAGTTGGGAAAGATATTTACTTTTTTAGAATTTGCTTACAATAATAGTTATCAGACGAGCTTGAAAATGGCACCTTATGAAGCATTGTATGGTCGTAAATGTCGAACGCCACTGTATTGGACTGAACTCACGAAAAATCAGATCTATGTAGTTGATCTAATAAAAGAAACCGAAGAAAAAGTGAAGGTAATTCGAAATTGTTTAAAAGCTGCTTCAGATAGACAGAAATCTTATGCAGATTTAAAACGAAAGGACATTGAATTTCAAGTTAGTGATAAAGTATTTTTAAAGGTGTCTCCGTGGAAGAAAATTCTTAGATTTGGGCGGAAGGGCAAATTAAGTCTGCGTTTTATTGGGCCGTATGAAATAATTGAAAACTTGGACCGGTAGCATATCGGCTAGCTTTACCACCTGAATTAGAGAAGATTCATGTGTTCCACGTATCTATGTTACGCCGGTATCCTTCGGATCCTTCACATGTGGTTTCACCGATAGAAATTGAACTACAACCAGATATGACCTATGAAGAAGAACCGATTAAGATTTTAGCTCGAGAGGTCAAACAACTAAGGAATAAAAATATTACACTTGTGAAGGTGTTGTGGCAATAGCATGGAGTAGAAGAAGCTACATGGGAATCCAAAGAAAATATGAGAAATCAATACCCACATCTGTTTACCGATAAGATTTTTGAGGACGAAAATCCTTAAAGGGGGGAGAGTTGTAATATCCCGAATTAGGGCCTAATCGGAATAGTGGTTTCGTGACCACAAATTTGAGATAGAAATAATTATTTTATAATTATTTTGAGGTTTATGATATGATTGCATAATTGTGTGAAGATTTCGTGAAGAAATTTTGGCATAACGAGTTTAATTTAAAGTTAGGGACTAAATCGAATAAGTTGCAAAACTTGCATTCTAGAAGTTTTTAGTATGAAATTGCTTTGAAATATTAATTAGGAGGTCTTAAATATCAATTTTACTAATTTTAAGTTCATGGACAAAATTAGGACATGGAAGGAATTTTTGAAAGTTTAGTAAGGAGGGGCATTTTGGTCATTTGGATATTAAATGAAATAAAATGGGAAAAATAACACAAAATGGTCATCTTCTTCATATGGTTGCTGCCGAATTTTACTCTCTCCATAGCTAGGGTTTCTTCAACTTTCAAGCTTCATAGTAAGTGATTCCAAGCCCCGTTTTTAATGATTTTTACGTTTTTGAGATCCCAGTAGCTCGATTTAGCTTATGCTAGCAATAATTTAACCTAGGGTTCATATTTGGAAAAATACCCATAGGTTAAATTTGTGTATTTTGATGTTTTATGATAGAATATGAGGTTTTAAATTATGTTAGACAACTTGTGCTACTCGGTTTTGAGTGAAAACGAGTAAAAGGACTTAATCGGCAAAAATACCTAATAGTCATAAGTACATGTTAGAGTGAGAATTTGATGTTGCCATAGAAAAGAAAAGTAATCAGCATGTTATAAAACATAAGAATAAGGTATAAAGTTTAATCCCGAGCCTAGGGGCAAAAGTGTAAATATGCAAAAGTTTAGGGGTAAAATTGTAATTTTGCTAAAATTTGAATTAAGAATTAATTTGATAATGTGAGTATTAAATAAGCTAAATGTATTATTTTAGATCAAGAAAGACGTGGAATCGACCCCAATCGAGGAAAAGAAAAGATTGTGGACTAAATTGCAAAATCTTTATATTTTGGTACCAAGGTAAGTTCATGTGTAAATAATGTAGCATAATTGTTATTTTTAAGTTATTGATGTCAATTATATGATATGCTGATTTTTATCATGAAATATATGCTTTGTGGTTATTTTCGAACAAAATGTAAATTATGTGAGCTACTTGTTAAATACAAATTGTTACCGAGTATTGGTTTCGGCATTCTACGGAAGACGGCAAGGATATGTGTTCGAGGAAAATCTCGTTTGAACCTTAGGAATAGATTAGGATACAAGTGACATGTCACTAGGATGGTTGAGCATCCGAACTCGTTGAGTTGAGTCCGAGTTCACTTATGGATGCGAATGTCTGAACTCGTTGAGTTGAGTCCGAGTTCGTGAGATGTAACTAGGCATCTGAACTTGTTGAGTTGAGTCCGAGTTCACTTATGGATGCGAACGCCCGAGCTCGTTGAGTTGAGTCTGAGTTCACTTAGGGGCGGGTTACATGATTGCTTGATTGCATATGTGGCACTTATGTGCAAATTATCCATGTATCCGAATTATATTCCGATGTGTTCAAGGGGTAAAGTTCTACTCAAATGGAGGAATACTTGAGATGAAAAGAGACGTATTGGTAAGTGTTGTGAAATGGATAGTTTGGACTGGTATGTACTTAACCCTCGGGTTGAGTATTGATACAACAACGATAAGGTAATAAGATGATGAAAAATGATTAGAAATGTGATATATGTTTTGGCGATACCATGCTAATGTTGTTTGGTATAATTGCTTTGTTATGTTACTTATTATTTGCATATGAACTTACTAAGCATTTATGCTTACTCTCTTCTTCTTATTCATTGTAGTTTTGGACAAGCCAGCTCAGGAATCGGGATAGGTCAAAGGCTCGATCACACTATCTGGAGGACCTTTTGGTAAATGGCTTGTAAAATTTAAGTATGGCATGTATAGCAATATACTTATTTTGTGTAAATGATCTTATGATGTGGTGATGGAATGGTTCAGAAAATGTTTGATAATGATAAGTTATGGAAATGGTTAGTTTAGATTATGTTTGATGTCATGGAAGGTTAATAGGATACCTAGTTCATGAAAACTTATAAAAGGGATGAAATTTGCCATAAACAGAACATTGCAGCAACACTGACGTGAGTTTGAAAATTTACTAAAAATCATAGAGATTAAATTAGGTGATGGATTAAATATTAAATTGAATATTATTATATCTAGTTTCACATAAAACAAACTAAACAGGTAAAGGAATTATATGTTAGAAGATATTTGAATTTTAGTGAAACAGGGCCAGAGCGATTTCTGGGTCCCCTGTTCCAACTTTATAAATTCACCATAAATTTTACAGATATAATTAGGTGTTGTATTTTATATTCTCAGAATCCTTATTGAGTCTAGTTTCAGGAGAAACAAACATCATAGTCATATGAAGTTTGTACAGAGAGAAATGTGGTTCATAGTAAACAGAGGTCAGTCCAGTCAAGTCCTGAAACAAGGGTAACTTTAACTAATAAACTGTCTAATTGGCCCAACCAAAAATTCTATAAAAAAATTATTAAATAGGTATATGAGTCTAGATTTAGGGAAAATTTACAGATCTTGATTTGAAGTTTTGTAACTCGAGATATGATTTTTCTTGTAACTGTGACGCAAGTAGCTAGAAAGCTGTGAATGTAGAAATAAATGATCCAAAGTTCTTAAAATGTTAAATTAAGTTTAGTAACTCCTCATACTCGACTCCGGCGACGGTCTCGGGTAAGGGGGCGTTACATCTGGCTCCCACATTGCTTCCTCAACTCCATGTTTATGCCACAATACTTTAACCAATGGAATTTTCTTATTTCGCAACTCTTTAATCTCACGAGCCTGAATACAAATCGGTTCTTCCTCGTATGACATATCGGGCTTAATCTCAACTTCAGTCGGCCTAATCACGTGTGAAGCATCAGATCGATATCTATGAAGCATCAAAACAAGGAATACATTGTGGATGTTTTCTAATTCAGGTGGCAACAACAATCTATAACCAACCGACCCAATACGCTCTATAATCTCATATGGCCCAATAAATCTCGGGCTCAGTTTGCTTTTACGGCCAAACCTGAGTATTTTCTTCCATGGCGAGACTTTCAGAAATACTTTATCCCTGAGCTGAAACTATATATCTTTTTGTTTCAAGTCGGCGTATGATTTCTGATGATCTGATGCTGCTTTCAGACTTTCACGGATCACTTTCACTTTCTGTTCAGTTTCTCTGATCAAATCAACCCCGTGTATCCTATTTTCACTGAGCTCGGTCCAATATAAAGGTGTACGACATTTATGACCATAAAAAGCCTCGTAAGGTGCCATTTTGATACTCGATTAAAAGTTATTATTGTACGTAAATTCAACCAAAGGTAAATATCGTTCCCATGTACCTTCAAACTCGAGAACGCAACATCTCAACATATCCTCAACATCCACTTGAAATTCTGAATCAACGTTCAAATCATATTGAGCTCTGCTATCAAATCATTATCAACCTTCTTAGCTTCGCAAATCTGCTGAATAAATAACGATCTTTCTTTTAACTCGGCTATTATCGTACCATCATCTGACATAACCATATGTGCATTCATTGCACGCAAAGCAAATAGGGATTTTCAACTTAGAGCATGAGCAACAACATTAGCCTTTCCTGGGTGATAGTCAATCATAAGTTCATAGTCTTTTAATAATTCTAACCATCGGTATTGTCTCAAATTCAGATCTTCTTGATTCATCAAATATTTCTGGCTTTTGTGATCAGAATAAACATGACATCTTTCCCCGAACAGATAATGATGTCATATCTTCAATGCAAACACAATAGCTACCAATTCTAGATAGTGTGTCGGATAATTATTTTCATGCGGTTTTAACTATCTCGAGGCATAAGCTATGACTTTGCCTTCCTGCATCAAAACATAGCCCAAACCATTTAAAGATGCATCACTATAGATAACAAATTCTTTACCCGATTCTGGCTGAACTAACACTAGAGCTTTGATCAAAAGGGCTTTCAACTGATCAAGACTTTTCTGGCACTTTTCTGACCATTCAAACTTAACATCTTTTTGCAAAAGCTTGGTCATCAGGGTTGCAACCATCGAGAACCCTTTCACAAATCGTCTATAGTAACCAGCAAGTCCCAAAAAACACCGGACTTCAGAAATGTCTCTCGGAGGCTTCCAGTCAAGTATTGCTGAAATTTTGCTCTGGTCAACCCAAATACCTGATGCTGAAACAACATGTCCCAGAAAACTCACATTTACTAAACTTCGCATACAACTATTTTTCTCGCAAAGTCTGTAACACAAGTGTCAAATGCTCGGCATGTTTGGTTTCATCACGAGAGTAGATCAATATATCATCAATGAATACAACCACAAATCGATCTAAATACTGGCTGAAGATCTGATTCATTAAATCCATAAAAACAACAGGTGCATTAGTAAGTCCAAACGGCATAACTAGAAACTCATAATATCCGTACCTCGTTTGAAAAGCAGTTTTTGGCACATCAGAGTCTCTGACTCGCAACTAATAATAACTCGATCTCAAATCTATCTTTGAAAACACTGAAGCCCCTTTCAACTGATCGAGATCGTCAATCCGTGGCAATGTGTATTTATTCTTTATAGTTACCTTATTTAGCCAATGGTAATCAATACACATTCTCATAGTTCTGTCTTTCTTTTTCACAAATAATGTAACACCATTATCCCATAACCATCACCAGAATAGGTAAGGGGCATTACCAGACAGACAGAATATTTCATACCGATTCAGAATTACAGATATCACATAACATTAATACATAATCAAGCATCAACAATTCGTCCCAAATGATGGTCTATGAGACCTAAAACGTACTTTTAAGGACATTTAGGACTAAACCGAATAGGTTCATAAATTTCAGAACTCAAAAAACTTGTCAATTCTGTTGAGGTAACACGTCCGTGTGACCAGGCCGTATGCTTCACATGGGCACCAAACACACCTATACAATTCCAACCGTGCCAAAACAGAGTATATATAATGACTTTTACACACGACCAATAGACAAGGCTGTATGCCATGGCCGTGTATTAATTAGGTGGCTATTGACTTAAACCCATGGCCATATGACACGCCCATGTGTCATATCCGTGTGATCTTAAGAGGTTACTGCTTTACATACACGGCCACAAGGCATGCCTATGGTCCCTGACCATGTGGCACAATGCAGGCTTGGTTTAAGCCAACTTGCCACCCCTTTTTGGGTCATTCCTACAAGCAATATTAAACAACATTCATAACAAAATTTTCAGCCAATTCCATGCTCAAAACGTGCTTCATTATAACTAAATCATCATCATTCAATAACCTATTCAAATCCATACCAAAACATATTAAAAATCTTTTTACAATAACATGCCAAAATGCTCATTTCATAGCTCACTTATGGCACCTTGTATCTCATGCTTAAACTTACCATTTCCTCAACTTGACATATTTCAAAATGACCACCACATACAAGGATATATAACCATTACAAGCATATACAATTTGAAATCACAAACCATTTACCAAAACTAATCACAAACATACCATTTGTTAGCCAACTCTCATGGCATAACATATATACATTTCAAAGCTTAAATACATAGACATTCTAGCCTATACATGCCATAATACTTAAATATATTTACACTTTAGAAAATACCAAAAATGAGTTCGATAGTATGGTGACAATCCTTGACTATCCCTGAGCCTTCAGTAGCTACGATAACTGTAAAACAGACAAAAATGACACAGAGTAAGCTACAAAGATCTTAGTAAGCCAAATACAATTGGTCTAACTATTAAAGCATATAAAATAAAAGTCAATAACAAAAAATCATAACCATTTCGTAGAGTAATTCATGAGCCTAACCATGCTCATTTGCTTGTATACATGTCATGTTTCATTTCCATGATTTCGTACATACCTCGCATTCATTATTTCACAGAAACAGAGTCTTTCATATTCAAAAATTTAATATGATACAAACGTACCTGTATAAATTATACATTTCATATATTCATTCCCATATTCTGTACTCTATCATCAGACAGTTTAGAAACGATACAGCTATTCATAAATGAGTACAATGCCGACGTCCTAGACGTGGTCTTATATGTAATTCAGCATCGATGCCTTTGTTCCAGACAAGGTCTTGCATGAAATCCAATACGATGCCGATGTCCCAGACATGGTCTTACACGTAAATCTCAAATCGAGGCCTGTGTCCTAGACACAGTCTTACACGATATTTTAGATTAATGTCAACGTTCTTTTAAAAATGTACAGAGCTTTTCAGATACTAGCATATTATCAAAGTTTACTCAAAATTTATTCATCAAGTTCTCAAGGCCGTCCAATACAAATTACAGTTTGTATGCACAAAATTTAGTCAATTTAACACGTAATTGTAATTTGACTTACCTCGTACGAATTTCGGACAGAAACGAGTTGACTATTCAACTATAATGGACTTCCCTCGATCTAAGTCCGATTTTCTTTGTTCTTGATCTAATACAATTCAAATTCAACCATTCAATCATTCATTTCATTCAAAATAATCCATGAATACATATTTAGGGCACTTTGTATTTTTAGCCCTTACATTTTCATACTTTGACAATTTAATCCATTTTTCACAAAATCTTAAATATGCAAAATTCACGAAGACTATAACTTTGCCGAATATACATAACTTCCTTACAAGTCCAAATAACATATTTAATTCATAATTTAGTCCTTTAAAACCTCATTTTCACAAATTAGCCCAAATAGCTCTATTCCATCAAAAATTCAAGAACAAAGCATGATAATCTCACATATATCTTTCATAATCCATATAAAAACATTACAAAGCTCATATAATCATCAATGGCACATTTCATATTCTTCAACAAAAACAGAAATTTAGACATGGGTTTTGAAGAATACAAAGCAACGATCACAGAAACGTAGAAATTATCAAAAACGGACCAAAGTACATAACTTAATCAACCAAATCAATGACCGAACCCTAGGATGGTCTTCTTCTTTCTATTTTCTTTGATTTTCGACACGTATGGATGAATAATTCATCCATTAACATGTTTTTGTTTTATTATAATATACATTAATATGCATTTTACCATTTTAACCTTATTATAATCATTAAAAATTCACCAACTACATGTCCATAATTGTCAACTATTAACATTAATGGTATATTTGACATCCAAGGACTCTTATTTTAAAAGCCAAGGCCAATTAAGCCCATTAACAATTAGCATGCAACTTTTGCATTTAACGCGGTTTAGTCATTTATCAAAATTAAGCACAGAAACAGACGAATTAAATCCCAGAAATTTCGTAGATATACATTCACATATCACATACACAGAAAACAGTATTAAAATATTTTTTGGACTCAGATTTGTGGTCCTAAAACTACTATTCCAACTAGGGTCTAAACCGGACTATTACAAATAAAACTGACACACCCTAGGGAGAGAAACTCAGTCGTGCAAAACTTATATCTGTTAACTCTTGCAACTATGCTTTCAAATCTTTTAATTCAGTAGGTGCCATCCAATACGGAGCTATTGAAATCGGAGTCATCCCCGGTACTAACTCAATTCTAAACTCTACCTCTCAGATAGGTGGCAAACCCAGAAATTCTTTAGGAAACACGTTCGGGTACTCGCACACAACTGGTACATATTTAATCTTCTTTTCAGTCAATTTACTATCAAGCACATAAGCAAAGTAAGCTTCATAACCTTTTCTCACATACTTCCACGCTAACTTCGTAGATATTACCGCTGGTAAACCATTCAGATCATTAGATTCAATCCGAATAATCTCATTGTTCTGACATCTCAAATCAATGGTCTTTCTTTTGCAATTAACAATGGTATCGTGCAAAGTCAACCAATCCATACCTAAAATTATATCAAACTCGTCGAAAGGTAACAACATCAAATTGGCCGGATAGCATGAATCCCAAATCATCAACATGCAATTTTTACATACTTTATCAACCAGAACACACCGGCCCAAGGGTTTTGATACTCGAATCACAATCTCAGTAGACTCAACAGGCAAAGTCTTACTGGACACTAATGTCTCACACACATATGAATGAGTCGAACCAGGATCAATCAATGCAATAACATTAATATCATAAAGAGTGAAAGTACCGATAATAACATTTGGGGAAAAAGCCTCCTTGCGAGCTCATATAGCATATGCTCTGGCAGGTGCACGGGCCTCAGATCGAACTGCTGAATCTTTCGTCCCTCTCTGACTACCACTCACATAACCTGAATGCCTGGGTGGTCTGCCTCGTACTGACATGTTACTCAATCTCAGGTTCTGAACAGTGTTTTGCTCGGCCAACATCGGGCAATCTTAGATAAAATGATCCATCGATCCATATTTAAAACAAGACCGATCATGCAATCTACAATTTTCGGAATGCCATTTACCACAATGCTTACACTCTAGTTTGTTCTGCCGATCATTGCCAACACTAGCAATCTAAGTGGCTCATGAACTCACAAGAGGTCCGTCTCGGTCTCATCTAGAAAAGTTCGAAGTAGCTTTAAATCGACTAGAATCATCTCTGAAATTTTTCGATGCTGAGTGAAAAGTCTTACTCGATGATCTTTTACGGGAATCTCTGGCTTCAAAATCAGCTTCTCTTTTCTCTTTCCTGAGCTCTTTGGCTTTGCAAGCTCGCTCAACAAGTACCACGAACTCTTTGATTTCAAGTATGCGAACCAGCAATTTAATGTCTTCGTTCAAACCATCTTCAAATCTTTTACACATGATAGCTTCGATTGAAACACATTTACGAGCATATCAACTGAGTCTTACAAATTTTCGCTCGTACTCGGTTACAGTCATATAAACCTATTTCACTTCAAGAAATTCTTTGCCTTTCGGGTCGATAAGCTGATGTACTTCTTACGGAACTCAGTCTGAAAGAATTCCCAGGTTACTTTCTCTTTTGGGACCACCGATACTAGTGTATTCCAAAAGTGATATGTAGTGTCTCGTAATAAAGATATGGCACACTTTAAACATTCATCCGGGGTACAAGATAGTTCGTTGAACACACGGATAGTATTATCAAGCCACAACTCAGCCAGCTCAGCATCATCATCATCATCATCATCTGTAGCTTTGAACTCTTCAGCCCCATGTTTTTTGATTTTATCTACAGGAGGTTTGTTAAATCTCATCGGATCAATCATCGAAGGTACCACAGGTATCGAAGATGGATTATTCGGGGGTGGAGGTTGTTGTACAGCCGGATTAGTCCGGATATACTGAGTAAACCAATCGTTCATCATTTGATAGAAGGCTTGTTTAGCCTCCCCCTCATGGCTACCCGAGATAGGCTGAGATTCAGCTGGCACTATCTCTTACGCGGGAGCAGGCGCTACACTCTCGACATTATCAGCTACAGCTTTGTCGGGATCCATTTACTATATGAAAGCATATTTTCAGATGTCAGAAGTCATCACACTATCACAATAATATTTATGGCATGTATAGCTAGACTCACACACGCTATGTTAGTCCTAGAATCGACTAAATCGTAGCTCTGATACCAATAAAATGTAACACCCCTAACCCGTATTCGTCTCCCGAACTAGGGTAATGAGGTATTATAGAACATAAGTACAATTTCGAACATTCTCATGTTAACACAGTTCATATTCATATATATATATATATACAAATATATCATTAAATCAACTAATTAAACTATTCAATGATTAGAACAAAATTTACACATAATGTGCAATTTTAAACCAAACAAAAACCACAGTAATCTTTTACTTATTCGACTGCCCAAATTTACGTATACAAACTTATTGATTTCAGTTAATTAACAAGCCACATAATTAAGCATATTTTTATTTTATAACCAAAACATATGTTCAAAGTATATTATATACATATATATCTAGAAGTCATGCACTTATATATATCATTGCCACGCCATCTACAAAAGCATACCAAAATTATACATTAATAGAACCCACAAAACCATATGCACATAATCAATCAATTTGATCAACTTATATTCAGCATTTGTACATTATAACATGTACAATCAATTTTTATAATCGTAATTAAAATACTAACATATACATTATACAACTTTCATTTTACATTAAAACACTTTAAGTACACATACATTTACCATGGAAACCATACCAACAAAATCAATTCATATTCGAACATACACGTACCTCATTAACATTTATAAACCATTAATAATCAAAACCAAGTTTCATTCATTAAAACATAGCATAACCTATTTATCCATATCATTTCCGAATACAAGCACATAACATAACTTATAATCAACTATGGTACACGGCATAACAATCAAAATAGACTTAAACTATAATTTAACCAACACCGAACTCAAGCATAGCAATTAAGCCTTTTTCACATGGCTCCCATTTAACACAGACCAAAATACAATATTCCAAAACATAATCTAGCCTATACATGCCATAGGTTCAAAAATTCGCTTATTAAAATACTGAAGATAGTCGATAGTGTGATAGATTTGGCTGAAAATCCCTGAGCTTTTATAAAATAGAAACACACATATACACAGAGTAAGCTTTTATAGTTTAGTAAGTCATAAGAAAATTTAACCATTCAAAATAATAATCAAAACATATTAAACAAGCCAAATTATAACATTAATGTTATACTTTATCTCGAGCATATCATCTCATTTATTTATTTATAACTTATACTTTTACATAATTAAGTTACCTTGGCCGAATGCTATTATTTCACATTTAACATAATATCATTCAACTTTTCATTCCCAAAATAACATTATACCAAGTATGCTTACATTCAAATATATATACTCTCTAATTAAATTCAACTTCATATATATATATAACCGAAACATACTTCTCATATCTACTCACATTCTTCACTTCCTATACCAATATCACTCATTTGGCCGAATATACAAGATCAAATATAACATCACATATGTACATACTTATGTGGCCGAATATACAAGTTCAAATATAACATCACATAAGTACATACCAATATGGCCGAATATACAAGATCATTTAGCTCAATTTACTTGCTCAATTCCCACATCAACGTGAAATCTTATAAGCATAGGCTTGAAAATAAATCACTAGCATTAAACCTGCTAGCATAGGCTTGAAAATAAATCGCCGGCATAAAACCTACTAGGCATAAGCCTGAATCACACACCGGCATAAGGCCTGCTAGACTGCTAGACTCAAAGTTTGATTTTATTCACAGACAATAAGCCCGATTAAATTCACTAGCACAAGGCTTGCTAGGGTCATAGCCCGAATATCGTTATTATAAAGCTATCTCTTAAATAAATCATATATCGAACATTTCAAATATTTCACATAATTCATACTGTCATCCAAATGTTATAACTCAGTTGAGTAAAAGTCAAATGCATTATCTCTATGCTTATCACATTCGACTAACTATACCATAAATCCATAAATCCCAAATCAACATATTAAATTATGTTACATTCAAAATTAACGATATCTAATTGCTTAAAGACTTATCTCAAATATCGACCAACGATGTAAATCGACTATTCAACTATTTTTGCTTTTCCTCGATCCAAGTTTGATTTCATTTGTTCCTGATCTATACAATTTCAAATTAATCTCATTCAAACACAATTTCATTCAATTTAATCCAACAACACATAAATGGGCAAATTACCATTTTACCCCTGATATTACATATTTTTACAATTTAGTTCTAATTGCATAAAACAAAAAACAAGAAAAATTTGCTCATACTATACTTAGGCCGAATACTCCTCATACCCAAACAAGTCCTCACATTTCACTTATTTTGCATTTTAGTCCTTCAATTTATTATTTTATGCTAATTACTATTTTAACCTTTAAAATTAAATTAGAAAACCTTATCAAACATGTCTACAACCATCCACTCATATAACCAATGGCCTATTTATAACAAAAGTACTTCCATTTAAATAGACAACATGTGTCACATATATCATGAACTCAGACCACAACTCATGACCTCAGATCACATAGTTCCTAGTGACATGTCACTTGTATCCTAAACTATTCCTAAGGTTCAAATGGGATTTCCTTAATTACACGTCTTCGTTGAACTTGTCCAAAGGACCAATGATATAACTCATGATAATGATTAATCACATAATTCTTCATAATGATAATAATAAAGATAATCACATTTAAACATGAAATTATAGCTCATCACAACGTCATCAAGTATCATAGACATATTTTTGATCATATCATTGCATAGTGTATCATAAAATCTCATGGTCATTTCAGTAATACTGTACTCCATAGCATTCGCATTTCATTTTAATAATAAGGAATTTATCACAATTATATCAATTAAACACATGTACAATTAAATGCTTATTAAACATACGAACTTACCTCAATATCAAAAATGGTGAAAAAGACCTAACCGTCAAATACGCGTTTTTCCCCCAATCTAGGTCCAAACCTCATTTTCCTTAATCTAAAATATCAAATTTAGCTTATTTATTAGTCAAATTATTCATTGTGACCCAAAAATCATATTATGGCAAAATTATGTTTTTGCCCTTAAACTTTGTCATATTTACATTTTTCCCCTAGGCTCGTAAAAAACATTTATTCAATTTCTTTGTACTTTAAGCCTAGCCCAACCATTTCCATAACTATAACAGCCCAAAATTTCCACTAGAACACACTTTTACTACATATTTTATAACTTTTACAATTTAGTCCTTTTAAGCATTTTCACCGAAAATCACTTAGCAAAAGTTGTTTCTCCAACCATAAACATGCATAATCTACCATTAAACATCAAAATGCACAAATTTCTAACATGTTTCAAACCCTATACCTTCATCATAGCTCTAATAAATGGTAGAAATATATAGATCTTGTTATGAGGATTTCAAAAACGTAAAAATCATTAAAAACAGGGTAAGAACGGACTTACAATCAAGCTTGAAAGCTTGAAAAACCCTAGCCATGGTTCTCTGTGTAAAGTTTGGCCAAGGAAGAAGATGGACAAGAAATTTTGGCTTTTATTTTTTTTAATTCATTTTAATTACTAAATGACTAAAATGCCCCTAACTTAAAAATATTCTATTTCACCTATTTCATGTCCATTTTTGTCCAAAAAATTAAAAAATGGTCTAATTATCATTTCAGGACCTCCAATTTAAAATTTCATAGCAATTAGATACCTTTAGCTTCTAAAACTCAAGTTTTGTACTTTTTACAATTTAGTCCTTTTGACTAAATTGAGTGCCCAAACGTTGAAATTTTCAAACATAATTTTCACAAAATCATTCTGTGAAATTTTAGACCCAAAAAATATAATAAAATAATTTTTTTCTCATCGAATTTGTGGTCCCGAAACTACTATTCTGACTAGGCCCAAAGTCGGGATGTTACATATTATAAGCCTATATTTGTCCACCCACCATTATAATGGTTTAATTACAACATAAGGACCTTCACTTTAATAAACTAGAGCTATTAGACACCTTTAGCTATTAGAACTCAAGTTTTACGCTTTACACGATTTAGTCCTTTTTATCAAATTAACTATTTAAACGATAAAATTTCTTCACGAAACTTTCACACATACTTACCATCATGCTGTAAACACTTAATATAATATTAAAATAATTTTTCCACCTCAGATTTGTGGTCCCGAAACCACTATTCCTATTTGACTAAAAACAAGATGTTACAAGGAAGCTCTGCATGTTACAGTAGTCGTGAGAATTAAAATGTGATGGTAGAAAAATTTAGGAACTGGTAAGCTCTCTTATTTCTTTGTACTTATGGATTGAAGAAAATAATGAAATAGTAACTCTTAAAAGCTCCTACATATCTATGGATTTTGGGTTTTTAAGGGTTGAACACCTTTAGTTTAACCAACAAATCGTTGTCATGTTTAACTACCAATACGAATAAGGCTCTGGTGTTTGGACAAGCTAAGTTGATGAGGATAAAGGAAACTAGGTGACCTACTAGATGATAGATGATGTTCTGTGTCTTGCATGTATCACGTTGATGATGTACTTGTTGGAAAAGATTCGATTTGAAAATAAATTTTTTTACATAGCAGAAAATTAAAATTTTGAAAATCGACCTTGTTTGTGATATTTATAGCAATAAACCATAATTGAATCATTGATTTTTTTTTTTACTTTCAACCAAACGATCTTCTCTGTTATTCTCGTACCACGAAATGCTTCGAGTGTGAGCTCAAACCAATTGAATCAAAACACAAAAATAGAAAAAAGTTTGGCATTAAGTTTAAAAAAACTGCATAATTTAGTACTTGACAAAATCACTCTTTTCCGCTACGACAATGAAAATAAGTTTTAGACAAAAATAAGACTTAATTTTTGAGGTTTAAATTATTTATTGATGTTTTATCGAATTTACATGAAATATTGATTTTTAACAAAATATAGTTTTAGCAAATATTTTCGTTGAAATTTTTATAAATTTGTCAATATTATAATTTTCTGCTATAATTTTGAGAAACAAGTTTTTAATAAAACTAGACATTGTTTTCAAAATTAGTAATGTTTACAACTGAGAATTCTAAAGACATTTGATTTATAAAGTTAACATATTTTCCCGAATAATGATGAATAACCAAGTTCTTTAGTTTTGAATTAATAAACGAATGATTTTGAAATATGATTGAAATTATAAAAGTCTTGAATAATGATCAAACTTTTACAAATAAATAAAATATCGAAATCATCAATTTCTAAAATTCTCAATTTCACTAGTTTTGAACGATTTACACAAATGGTTTTAAAATTATGTTTGAAATGTAACACCCCAAACCCGGCCTAGACGTTATGGCCGAACCTGGTGTGTCACATTGAAGTGTTTTAGTGAAAATCATGTTTTCATTAAAAACCCTTCCTAAAATAAAAGAAACCTTAATTAACTTAAAAAAATTTTCAGTTGCAAAAAACCTTGTTTAAAACATTTGATTTAAGAAAACTTATCATTTAAAAATTTAATTACGGGAACGTAGAAAACATACTATAATTTAGGAAACCCATGTTCAACTTCTTGTAAATTAAAATGAAAATAATAATAATAGTTCAAGTAATAATAACATAATGAAAACCTTATTACAATCTGATCTGAAGCATACTTAATTAAATAAAAACTTATATGCTTAAAAAAAATAAGTCCAAATTATCTTGCTAGCTGGCCACCCAGAGTCCCTCTAAACATCGAACCTTCTACTGAGCATCACCTGAAAATAAAATAAAACAGGGGGTGAGTTTTCGCAAACTCAGTGTGTACAACCCTCGGTAAAAACAATCATACAAAAAATAGAATCATCATACATCAAACATGCAATGTAATCCCATCCAAATTATCCATTAGCTACACACCGGCTGCGTCCCTCGTCACACCATGTAGGGATATAAATATCGACCCACCCAACCCATACACCATGGTAGCCTGGTTGCGAAACTACCTTCATTTACATATTGGGCTTTAAAAGCTGTCGGTGGATCCACGATTGTCAAGCAACCATGCGATCCTCATATACTTCCTTCGTTCCATAATTCCCAACCCATGTGCAACCTAAGCAGAATATCATATGTATGCATGTCGCATCCACAAAACTTACATTCAACACCTAGGGGTATTTTGGTCATTTTCACCCTTAGGGGCATTTCGATAATTTTCCCTTAATTACGATTTTCACTTATCTTAGCCCCTTAACAAGTCCCATGAGCTAAGATGAACCAATACTATGCACTAGGTAGGATTCCAGAGAAGAGGAGGTGGGTCATTAAGACCGCTTAAGTACCAAGCTCTCCCTAGATCCAATCCTAGACATGCATATAACCGTTGCCACACCTTAACCCTTTGACTTGACCATAGTCGCAATATATTAATTAAGTCTTATGTGGATATCATATACTAGGCCCAAAACCCCTTACAAAGCCCAAAAAATTTCACATACCTGTATCTAGCCCATTAGGCCCAATCATATTCATATGGCCCATTAGGCCCAAATCACCTGTATATAGCCTATTAGGCCCAAATCACATTTATATGGCCAGTTAGGCCCAGTCCCATTCATATTCATGCTCACATACAAATTCCTATCACAAACCATCAATATTCAGTTTTTGCCTATTGTAGACCCAACAGCCCATCAGGCCCATTTAGCCCATTCTGGCCCATATGGCCAAATCACAACCCAAGTCCACGGAATTGCCTGTGGGCCCCAGTCATCCTATCAGTTTCCCCCTTACGAGTATTCGCGCACTCGCAAGACTACCGTAGCCAAACTTTTGGCTTTTTGGCATTTCGGGTTTTCGGCTTTTGCCGATTCATTGTGTGTGTACAGTGTATGTACACATCTGGTAAGCAAGCGTGCTATGATTTCTGTATCCCAAACCTACAATCGGTATCACTCAAATATTAATCTCACATACATATCGAATACTTTACCAAAAGCCGGAATCTCACCTTAACCTTACCTGAAGGCTTAGCCTTTACTAGCATCTACTTTGGTCACTAATCACGTATATCACTTAGATCTGAAGAGCAAATCGGAAGGAATCCAATATCAAAATCTGACACTAATTCCCAATCAAAGTCAATTAGAAATAAGTGAGGAACTGAATACTCGATACTTATCAAAAACCAATTGGGAGAGCGAACACTTACACTAGAATCGACTGGGTGGAAAGAGTAGTGGCGGCACCAAGGGTATTCGGCCAAAGGATATTCAGCTCTTAGAGATTTGAATGGCAACAATTGATTACTCAGCACCAAATAAGAGAGGAAGAAGATTCGGCTAAAGTATATAAAATATTGAGTAGAGGAGAAATAGAATTCGGCACAAGGAAAAAGAAAAAGAAAAGAAGGCAGAGAGTTTTCGACTTTTAGAGAAAAGAGTTTCTGGCAACAAGGTAGAGGAAATTCGGCAGTAACTTCATACCCTAGCATTCAGCACCTATTTATAAGCCTTATAGCCAAAATTTCCCATGCCCAATTCCCCATTCGGCTCCATCACTTCTCCCTTCTCATCTCCTCGTTTTTCTCCCTGATAAGCCTTTAATCCCTTCCTTAATTTTCTCTCCTGAACACTTCCCTTGGAGTCCACTTTCACGCCACTACCATCCTTCTAGAAGGCTAAAATTAAACTTCTAAAAAAACACTAAGCTAGGATTCGAGCCTTGGACCTCCTTGCTAGCTATTAACGCCACCTCCCTACACCCTAAGTTGCATCACTTAGCCACTCCTCCACAGGGCTTTTTGATGCTATTTTCCCCTAACTTTATTTAAAAGCCCAACTACTTGCCAACCCTAATTCTTTTAATAATTAAACTATAATTTCATTTACCCCTAAGTTTGAATTAAGACCTACTATAATTATCACTGGGCCAAAAATATAAAACACAATTTTTATCAAAACCAAAACAAAGAAAGTTCAGGATTTCAGGATTTTTGGGTTTCGAGATTTTCGGGGCGTTACATGAAAACTACAAAAGATTTTCTGTGCCATTCTGGAGCCAAGGTAGCTTTTTCAATTCACACATAACGACTAGGCCGGGTTTTGGAGGTTACATGTAGTGGTATCAGAGCCTAGTTCAAAACTTGAACTGTGGATTTTTTTAATCTGCATGCATATTTGGAAGGGGTATTTTGGGAACCATGCCACATGAAAATTTTCACAAGACTTTCAAAAAGTTAAATCTGAGAACTCTGGTGTCGTTCCTAAGTTAGTACTATCACTACTAAGCTGTAGATAAACATTAAGATTATACTATTTAAAATTATAAATTAGAACTGTAATCTTTAGACTGTAAACACTCCGGAAATAATTAGACATTTTATTTCTAAAATATAAATTAACGTAAAACTTTAGACTCAAGGAAGCGATATGAAAACCTAAGGTATGAGAACTCGTGGTATGTGATTTCAAGGAGTGTAATGTCGAGTAGTTCAAGATTAGTCGTTATCTTCTCAAGGACTTGTACCTAACCTTAAGACAAATGACATCATTAATGTATTTAATGCTAAAGGCAGAAACTGAAAGACTAGGGATAATGCAGTGTTCTAAGCGATGTTGGGGGATTTAGAAAAAGTTTTCGAGACCTTGGTTGAGTGAACAAAAATAGTGGAAGAGAATAAACGCTCAGAGAGCAAAAAAAATAAAAAGGCTAATATGCTGAATAAGAGAGGTTTTGATTCTACTTCTCGAATTTGCGACTTTGAAGCGGGCCAAAGTGGACAAACTAGAAAAGACTGTTGTAATAGCTAATACTAGAGGTTCTATTGGATCAACAAGAAATTCTGATTTGTAAGTATTGTAATAAGCGTCATTCAGGTGACTATTTGAAAAGTCAAGAACATGCCTGAGATATTGGCCTATGGAACATCGTGTTAGGGATTGTCCACGACATCATCCTTTTTAAATGTAAGCTTTGATTTAGAAACAAAATCAGAGATTGGTTTATGCATCTAGTGTAACACCCCAAATTCGGCCTGGGCGTTATGGCTGAATCTGGCAATGTCATATTGAAGTATTTTTTGTAAAGCAAGATAGCGTTGAAAAACCCGTTCTATGTTTAATCTCTTTGTGTTTCCTAATAAGGATTCTAAGTTGTATCTTTCATTTCAAAACTCGTGTCACTATCCAAAAGTATTTACTTTAAAATCGTTATTCATTTCCGTAATATAATTTTATAGCAGAAACTTTTTTAAAACAGTTGCGTACTTGCGTTTACTTTGTAGAAACATTGTTTCTTTTGAAAACTCGAGTTTTCCTATCACTAGTAGTTATAAACCAAAGTAAATAAAAATCCCAAATTTAAAGATTAAAAATTTAGAGAGGCCTTATTACAGTAAAAATACCCAAATCAGAATTACTTATAAAATAAGGCAAATATGATAGTAAATGCGGTTGTATAGCTACTTTTAAGTCCCTCGTAGCACCGACTCACCTAAGCCTAGGGATTACATGTACAGATAAATAGATGGGTGAGTTTACGAAAACTTAGTGTGTAATCCCATATAAGCAAACAGTTAGAAAACAAGTACAGTCTAGGCCTAAGCCCTTTTTAGTAACAGTGATAATATCAGTTTGGGCTTTAGCCCATCTCTATGCAGAAACAGTCATGTGTTTGGGCCTTGGCCCATTATAGTAACAGTAATCAGTGCAATAACAGTAATTAGTACAGTAACAATAGTATGCAAGTCCTACCCATCCAGCCTCTACACTCCATCTCCGTCCAACCCTACACTCCATGTGGGGATATAATCAACCCACCCATCCCTACACTCCAAGTAGTACCGGTTGCAGCACTAAATAGTATTTGTAGTAGAGCTGCCAGTATAATAGGCTTAGAGCCATCAGTGATTTGCAGCAGAGCTGCCAGTACAGTACACTTCCTCCAATCATATAACAACCCATCCCCATGTAATGTATCATACAATCATGTCATGTCATATCATAGAATCATACATGTATCCATTACAGTTTAAATAACATGCTAAAATATTGTCATACATGCACATATATAAATACATCACATAGGGCAAAACAATCATCTTACCGTAAGAGGGCAAAATAGTCATTTTACCATATAAGGGCAAAATAGTCATTTTATTGATTAGGGGTCTAGGTACACTTACCGACCCAACAGAAGGTCCACAGTTGTCCCGGGTGACCCGTGCAACCCTAAGATACAAACAGTGAAAATGGACCCAAGGCCCATAATGCGGGCCCACACGCCCGTGTGGCCCACGAAGCCCAACTATGGCCATAGCCGTGTGGATTACACAGCCTGGCCCAATATTCTCCACACATTCATGTGGTTTATCCATGTGGGGACCACAGGCCTGTAGGGCCCATACGGCCCAGTTCGGCCCAAAAAAGCACCAAAATGACCTCGGCCTATGAAACCGCTTATGGATGGTCTCTACGTTCATACGCCCATGCTTATGCATTTAGATTATCACACGAGCAAGCGCACGCACGCCCGTGTAGCAATGATAGTCACATTTGCCGGCTTTTACCGATTTACAATTTGGCAATGTTTACACACCTGTTAGGATTCTATGCATGCAACCCCCTTCTTGTGAAGAACCGCACCTAAAACAAATGACCATTTCATATCCAATGTTAGTCTACGGCTCCAAGGATAGAATCCGCTCGCTATGATTAGCAACTGTCAACCATCATTTGATAGAATCGAATGTTAGCAACTTAGAAAATAAATAACAATACTCTCAAACGTTTGAGGCAAAAACAAATTCCACTATTGCCAAAAGACTTATCACCCAAAAGCAATTTGCATTGGACAGAACCAATAGCTTAGGAAAAGGAGATCGGTAGAAGAGGAAAGATTGATCTACCAGTATTCGGCCAAAGGAAAAGCAATTGAGTGAGAGACACTAAGTACTTGGCCAAGGTAAAAGGTGAAGAGAGGACACAAAAATGAAGAAGGAGATGAAGAAGTATTCGGTCACAATAGCATAATGAAAAGAGAGAAAATCTATTAACACTAGAAAGAATCGAAGGAGGGAATTCGGCTAATCCTTGAGTTAAAAGGGCTTTCAATTGGTCAAAACTTTTCTGACCACTCGAACTTAACATCTTTCTGTAATAGCTTCGTCATCAGGGTTACAATCATAGAGAAACTTTTCATGAATCGTCTATAGTAACCAGCAAGTCCCAGAAAACTTCGAACTTCAGAAACATTTCTTGAAGGTTTCCAATCAAGTATAGCCAAAATTTTTACTCGGATCAACTCGAATACTCGATGCTAATACAACATGTCCCAAAAAACTGACTTTGTATAACAAAAACTCGCATTTACTGAATGTTACATACAACTATTTATCTCACAAAGTCTGTAACACAAGTCTCAGATGTTCGTCATGTTCGGTTTCATCACAGGAATAGATCAAGATGTCATCATGAACACAACCATAAACTGATCTAAATACTGTCTGTAGATCCTATTCATCAAATCCATGAAAACAACAGGTGCATTAGTAAGTCTGAAAGGCATAACCTGAAACTCATAGTGTCTGTATCTTGTTCAGAAAGCAGTCTTTGTTACATTGGAGTCTTTAACTCGCAACTAATAGTAACCTGATCTCAAATCTATCTTTGAAAACACTGTATCCCCTTTCAGTTGATCGAATAGGTCGTCAATCCGTGGCAACAAATATTTATTCTTTATAGTCACCTTATTTAGCTGTCTATAGTCGATACACATTCTCATAGTTTCATCTTTCTTTTTCACAAATAAAACTGGTGCACCCCAAGGGCAGAAACTCGGTCACGCAAACCTCTATCTGTCAACTTTTGCAACTGAGCTTTCAATTCATTTAATTCTGTCAGTGCCATTCTGTATGGAGCTATTGAAATCAGAGTCATCCCTGGCACTAACTCAATACCAAACTCTACTCCTCAGATAGGTGGCAAACCCGACAATTCTTCAGGAAACACATCCGAATACTCGCATACAATTGGTACTTATTTAATCTTTCTTTCGACCACTTTACTATGTAGCACATACGCAAATTAAGCTTCACAACCTTTCTTCACATATTTCTGAGCTAACATCGAAGATATCACTGCCGGTAGACCATTCAGATCATTAGATTCAATCCGAATAATCTCATCATTCTGGCACCGTAAATCAATAGTCTTTCTTTTACAGTTTACGAAAGCATCATGCCAAGTCAACCAGTCCATACCCAGAATTATATCGAATTCGTCAAATGGCAACAACATCAAATCAACCAGAAAACACGAATCTCGAATCATCAAAGGACAATTCTTACACACTTTGTCAACCAAAACACACCGACCCAAGGGGTTCGATACTCTAATCATAAACTCAGTAGACTTAACAGGCAAAGTCTTACTGAATACTAAGGTCTCACACACATAAGAATGAGTCGGACCAGGATCAATTAATGTAATTACACTAGTATCATAAAGAGTGAATGTACCCGTAATAACATCTGGGAATGAAGCTTCCTCGCATGTGCATATAACATAAGCTCTGGTAGGTGCACGAGCCTCAAATCGAACTGTTGTGTCTTTAGTTCCTCTCTGAATGCTACTCACATTACCCGTATTTCTGGGTGGTCTACCTCGAGTTGACATGTTACTCAGTCTCACATTTTGTACTATGTTTTGTTCAGCTAACTCAGGGCATTCATGAATGAAATGATCCATCGATCCACATTTAAAATAGGCCCGATCATGCAATCTACAACTGTTAAGATGTCGTTTACCACAATGTTTACACTCAGGTTGATTTGATCTAACGTTACCAATACTAGCTACTGAGGTAGCTTTTGAACTCACAGGTGGTCTATCTCGATCACGTATAAAATAACTCGTAGTAGCCTTTGAATGGCTAGAGTCGTCTCAGAATATTTTTGATGCCGACTGGAATGACTTACCCAATGATCTCTTACGTGAATCTCTATCTTAAAAGTCAGCTTTTCCTTTCTCTTTCTCGAGCTCTTCGAATTTGCATGCTCGCTCAACTAGTACTACGAACTCTTTTATTTCCAGAATGCCAACTAGCAGTTTAATGTCTTCATTCAACCCGTCTTCAAATCTTTTACACATTATAGCTTCAGTCGATACACATTCAGGGGCATATCTACTGAGTCTCACAAATTTCCACTCATATTCTGTCACAGTCATACGACCCTGTTTCAACTCTAAAAATTCTTTGCGCTTCTAGTCGATAAATCTCTGGCTGATGTATTTTTTATTGAACTCAGTCTGAAAGAACTCCCAGGTCACCCATTCTTTCGGAACCACCGATACTAGTGTATTCCACCAATGATATGCGGTGTCTCATAGCAAAGATATGGCACATTTTAGACACTCATCAGGGGTACAAGATAACTCATCAAACATGCGAATAGTGTTATCAAGCCAGAATTTAGCTCGCTCAGCATCATCATCATCAGTGGCTCTGAATTCTTCAGCCCTGTGTTTTCTGATTTTATCAACAAGGGGCTTTTGTGATCTCAACAGATCAATCACTTGAGGTGTAACAGGTATTGAATAAGGATTAGTCGGGGGTGGAAGCTGTTTTGCAGCCGGATTTGTCCGGATATACTGAGTAAACTAGTCATTCATCATTTGGTAAAAGGCTTGTTTATCCTCTCCTTCTTGGTTACTCAAAGTCGGTCTAGAATCAACCAGCACTGTCCCCTGCCCGAGAGCAGGCGTTATACTCTCGACATCATCAGCTATGGCTCGATCGGGATCCATTTACTATACGAAAACACATTTTCAAATGTCAGGAGTCATCGCACTATCACAATATAAACTATGGCATGTATAGCTAGACTCACACATGCTACGTTAGTCCTAGAATCAACTAAACTGTAGCACTAATATCAATCAAATGTAACACCCCTAACCCGTATCCGTCACCAGAATAGGGTTACGAGGTATTACCGAACGAGACACAACTTTCAGACATTAATGGATATACATAGGAATTAATCATTTTAATTCATCACGTATGAATATATATTAAACCAAACCAAAACATTATAGGTTACACGTAAATCAATAAACATTCAACCATAAATCATTATCAACTGGCCGAATATAAGCATATGAATTAAAACAAATCATTATTCAATACTAAATATACAAGCAACCTTATTATAAGTTTTGACTAAACCAAGCTTACTTATTTGCTATTCCATTAATACACACAAAACGTCATATAACATATACTTAATAATTAAAGCACAATAATAAAGCCACATACTAAACTTGCATCAAACCATCTTGTTTATTAAAAGCATAAGTTACTATTCATATGATTAATTTCTAAAGCTTTAGCCGAATATTAAACATGCTAAATACTTAAGCTTTATTTAATGTCTACTTCCATTATACTCTATTACTATACACACATATAATATTTCATATAACCAAACCAATATATTAATCATAATTCGCATTTCACATCAAATACATCACAAATATATATAAACATTGCAAACACTTGTCTAATATCTTAAAGTATCAAAGTCATACGCAAGACCAATTCATTGCATTCAAATTCAGTTATACACATATAAATATATATATAGTCAAAACTTATATCCAAATCATATTGTACCATATATTCAAATTAAACACTTGCATTTCCAACCTAAATGACCGTTCCACAATTGAAAATTCATTTTGCATGCTTACCTACTCAATTAATCACATATCTATGACAAATCAATAAACAGTTACCACATTTCACATAATAATCCATTTTCAATCTCAATTGCTGAATACATCCATCCATGATATCAAGTATACCACATGCATATTTTATATCATTAAAATTCACATTACCTTTGAACATGATCAAGCTAAAACCAATCATTAGACATATTACTCAATCATATATCCAACTATAATTTTACCTATATGCCATAACCGAATATACTTTAATACCAATTCATATAATAATATATTAACAAAACATAACAACAAAGTTCACATATATTTATCTATGTATAAACCATAGCCAAATCACCAAAACCACAACCAAACATAATCATAATTTGATCAAACTTTGAAACTGATTTTAACAAAATAAACAAGCCATTTTCGCATGGCTTATATATATACACATACTAAAATCCAACATATCTAAATATAATCTAGCCTATACATGTCATAGGTTCAAAATTTAGCTTATAAAGTACCGAAAACAGTCTATAGTGTGATAGACTTTACTGACGATTCCCGAGCTCGTAACTAGTCTCCAAAATCTATAAAATAGAGACAAACATACACACACAATAAGCTATCATAGCTTAGTAAGTCATAAGCAAATAAATAACTCAATGCCATTATCGACTCAATTTAACCAAACCAATTTATGCTATCATAATCACATTTAATTTCAAGCTTACAATTTCATATACAACATATACTTTCATATATCAATTTTACCTTGGCCGAATACACATAAATCTATTATCAAAGTAACATTCAATTTCAAAACCATATTACCATTATATAACCGAATATATATACACTCATAAGCTTATACTCTTGAATAAAACTTTAATATCACATACTTATACATAACATGTGGTCGAATATACTTCACAAATACACATATATTTACATTAGCATCTTGTATAATTTGCATCATATATCAAATAACCAACTTACCTTATTTTCACATAAGTAATCAACTATTTCATACATGTTCAATTTAGCTCGATTTACACATTCGATCACAACTTATCATTGCCCGTTGAACCATTCGGAATTGAATAGGATACTCAGATAATCACACATATCGTACAATGCCAACATCCCAGACGTGGTCTTACATGCAATCACATATTGATGCCACTAACCCAGATAGGGTCTTACACGAATCAAATACAATGCCAATATCCCAGACATGGTATTACACGTAATCACATATCAATGCCAAAATCCTATGTCATGACATATGTATCCTAGCTATTCCCAAGGTTCGTAGGGGCTTTCAAACGTCCTAACTCAGTTGAAACGAATTCGTAAACATAGCTTCCAAGCATATACACATTCGGATAATACATATATACTTTCACTTAGTTTGTTTCAGCATATAAAACTTGTATTTATTTAAAATTAACAACATCTATTTGCTTATAAACTTACCTCGGACAACGATAATCAAAACGAGACGATTACTCAACAACTTTGGTTTTCCCCCGATCCAAATCTGATTTCTTTAGTTCTTGATCTAAACATATTCAAATTAAACTCAATCAAACATAATTCCATTCAATATAGTCCAAAAATACATAAATGGGCAAATTACCATTTTTCCCCTAACATTTTATAATTTTTAAAATTTAGTCCAAATTGTACAAAACACAAAAAATGCAAAATTTTCACACACCATGCTTAGGCCGAATCTTCCTTATGCTCATACAAGTCCATATATTTTATTTATTTCACATTTTAGTTCCTCAAATTATTATTTTTGCAATTTAGTCCTAAATACTCAAAATCATCAAAAATTCCAATCCAAAACATATTAATCCAAAACATATCTTTCATAATTCATCAACTAACATCACAAAGCTCAATTATTCATCAATGGCATAAATCAAAATATTCATCAAAATCAGAAATTCAAGCATGGGCTTTGTACATTACATTGCAACGATCTCAAAAACGTAAAAATTATCAAAAATCGAGCTAGTTACATACCTTAATCAAGCTTCAACAATGGTTGAATACCCTAGGCTTTATTTCTGCTCTTTATTTCTCATGTTTAAGTCAAAACAAGATAATATGCATGGTTATTTTATTATATGTTTTATTGTAATACATATTATTTCATAATTTACCATATTAACCTTTACAATTTAATATAACAACTTAATAATGCATGCCATTACCATCCATTCATATATTCAATGGCCTAATTACAACATAAATTCTTCAAATTATAAAGACACTTCAATTCGGCCCTTACACATTAAACCATCAATTTTTCATTTTACGCGATTAAGCCCTTTTATTAAATCAAGCACTCAAACGACAAAATTAAAACATGAAAATTTCACACATATAATTCCACACATTATAAACACAGAAAATAATATTAAAATATTTTTTTAACTTAGATTCATGGTCCTGAAACCATCATTCTGAATAGGGTCTAAATCGGGTTGTTACAGGTGTACTGGCATAACAATAAAAATTTTGAGGATGAAATTCTTTTTAAAGATGGTAGAGTTGTCATATCCCAAAAATCGAGTTAGTAGAAATTGGGTTAATGAAACGAGAGTGGTCACAATCAAATTTTTTTTTAAGTTGACCTTGGCACATTTGAAAACGTATAAGTATTAAGTGTAATGATTTAGTTATGGTGGAGCTATCCTTGAAGACATGAGTTTGAATCCCTTCCCTCACATTATTTTCTATTTGGTACAATTCAATTTCAAACCTTAATAAGTTTCAGACCATGTGTTTTTTAAATAAAAGATGCAAGAGTGTTAACAGGTAGGTTAATTAGCCTAGTGGTTAAGTAGTAAGGAGTTGTGTAGAAGTTTCTCAAGTGGCCAAAGTTCGAATCTCCTTAGCTTTATTTTTTGTTTAATTTTTTGGCATTAAAAGCTTGGTCAACCCGTTCTTGCTATCCCTACAAGTTACCATACAAAGGAGATTCTCATCCCCCCTTCAACTTCATGTGTTCCCTTATTTCTTTTTCTTCTCCCTATTTTCCTCACTTACCTTTGAACTAACGTATGCAACCCCTAGCACATGAAACCATCTACATTAATTTTTTTATTTCATATTTTCCTTCACTCTTTCTACTCACTTTGTCTCCTTCTTCTTCCAAAAATGTAGATTGTTTAATAGGTAGTTTTCCAATCTTTCAAGGCTATGCTCACATTTTGTTTTTCATTTTTGCAAAAACTCTCACTCTCCTCTCATTTCTCCTTCTTTGAGCCACCTTATGCTGCCCTTTTATACGGTTGTTCTCCTCCACCTTTTAGTTCATTTTCATTTAATTTTTTAAGACCACCACCTTCTACCACCATTAGTTAACCGCACCATTGCCGCACCACTGCCGCTTACCACCACGACCGCCACTCTCGTTTTTCTTTCTTCTTCTTGATAAAACCTTGCTAGAATGCTTATCATTTTTATCCTCCTATATCATCTATTCCTTTGATTTTTTCTCTATCAAGTAATCCTCCTTTCTAGACCAGATTGAATCAACATAGTTTTGGTTGGCATAAGCATAAGTATGGGATAACATTGGATATATATCAACACTCTTCTTATTCATTTCACATGGTCGATCGTACCTATTATATAATCATATATTTTTTAGAACTAATCTCCTTTATATTGTTTTCATGATGAAGGACCAAATATGGTTGTTTTGGAATGTCGATAATTTCAAATGTGATTCATACCTTCGATTTAATTATCACAAGATTAAGTATTGTCATAAAAGCCAAAGCTTAACCACTTATCAAAGATTTATTAATGGTGTTTTAATGATGGATTATTAATTTTGTGTTTAGATCCAAGATAGATCTAGTTAAATCTGAAAGTACGTGTTAGATGGAGTTTCTACATTAGATTTGCTTAGATCAAGGTGTGGGTTTATGAAACCCCCTAAACCGAACCTAGATGTTATGGTCAAATTCTGGAAGTCACATTAAAACCCATTGAAAACTATTACTTGATAAAAGCAACTATTTTTATGTAGTTTTTGTGAAAAACTTAAAATTTTAAATACTAATTCATTTAGTTTTTGAAAAACTTTTATTAAAGTGCAACATTTGAAAAGTTTCATTATTTATCAAGTTATCATTTTAAAAGATTGAAATAAAGAATTTGCAATATCCTTAAATAAATCTTAAAAATGATTTTGATAAAAACTTTCACAACGAACTTTGTAAATACTTAGAAAATCACATATTAAAATTTAAAAGAAAATAAAAATCATAATAATTCTAAATACAACAATTCAAAATATTTTAAGTTCACCAAGCATGCATGTATGGAAGTTATATATATTTTTTAAAAAATAGCCCTTAAAAAGTTTAATATCCAATGTCCAAAATAACCACTCGAAAAGTTTATAAACCATTTTAATAATTAATTCATCCTAGAGACTCCTCTACAGGTCTTAAAAGGTTATACAACTAAAGTACTAAACTTTTAAGTTGAGTGCGAATTTCATAAAAAATTAAATAACAATATTCACATACATATCATACAAAATAGTCAATTTTATGCATATGTCCATGGCCATGCGAATTTTGTAAAACAATTGTGCAATTTCTTTTAAAACATCCTACCCGTCTCTGCTACACACCGTAACGAGTTTCCCAGAACTCATCCATCCAAAACACACCAACATATATGTGGACGAAGCCATCAAATTTGCATACAAGTTGCTAAAACAAGTATGTAATATCCCGAATTAGGGCCTAATCGGAATAGTGGTTTCGTGACCACAAATTCGATATAGAAATAATTAATTTATAATTATTTTGAGGTTTATTATATGATTGCATGATTGTGTGAAAATCTTGTGAAGAAATTCTATGCACAAAATGCTTAATTTGAAGTTAGGGACTAAATCGAATAAATTGCAAAACTTGCATTCTAGAAGTTTTTAGTATGAAATTGCTTTGAAATATTAATTAGGAGGTCTTAAATAACAAATTTACCAATTTTAAGTTCATGGGAAAAATTAGGACATGGAAGGAATTTTTGAAAGTTTAGTAAGGAGGGGAATTTTGGTCATTTGGATATTAAATGAAATAAAATGGGAAAAATAACACAAAATGGTCATCTTCTTCATTTGGTTGCTGCTGAATTTTGCTCTCACCATAGCTAGGGTTTTTTCAACTTTCAAGCTTCATAGTAAGTGATTCTAAGCCCCGTTTTTAATGATTTTTACGTTTTTGAGATCCCGGTAACTCGATAAAGCTTATGCTAGCAATAATTTAACCTAGGGTTTATATTTGGAAAAATACCCATAGGTGAAATTTGTGTATTTTGGTGTTTTATGATAGAACATGAGGTTTTAAATTATGTTAGACAACTTGTACTACTCGATTTTAAGCAAAAATGAGTAAAAGGGCTTAATCGGTAAAAATACCTAATAGTCATAAGTATATGTTAGAGTGAGAATTTGATGTTGCCATAGAAGAGAAAAGTGATCAGCATGTTATAAAACATAAGAATAAGGAATAAAGTTTAATCCCGAGCCTAGGGGCAAAAGTGTAAATATGCAAAAGTTTAGGGGTAAAATTGTAATTTTGCCAAAATTTGAATTAAGGATTAATTTGATAATGTGAGTATTAAATAAACTAAATGTGTTATGTTAGATCAAGAAAGACGTGGAATCGACCCCAATCGAGGAAAAGAAAAGATTGTGGACTAAATTGCAAAATCTTTGTATTTTGGTACAAAGGTAAGTTCATGTGTAAATAATGTAGCATAATTGTTATTTTTAAGTTATTGATGTCAATTATATGATATGCTGATTTTTATCATGAAATATATGCTTTGTGGTTATTTTCGAACAAAATGTAAATTATGTGAGCTACATGTTAAATACAAATTGTTACCGAGTATTGGTTTCGGTATTCTACGGAAGACGGCAAGGATATGTGTTTGAAGAAAATCCCGTTTGAACCTTAGGAATAGATTAGGATACAAGTTACATGTCACTAGGATGGTTGAGCATCCGAACTTGTTGAGTTGAGTCCGAGTTCACTTATGGATGCGAATGTCCGAACTCGTTGAGTTGAGTCCGAGTTCGTGAGATGTAACTAGGCATCCGAGCTCGTTGAGTTGAGTCCGAGTTCACTTATGGATGCGAACGCCCAAGCTCGTTGAGTTGAGTCTGAGTTCACTTAGGGGCGGGTTACATGATTGCTTGATTGCATATGTGGCACTTATGTGCAAATTATACATGTATCTGAATTATATTCCGATGTGTTCAACGGGTAAAGTTCTACTCAAATGGTGGAATACTCGAGATGAAAAGAGATGTATTGGTAAGTGCTGTGAAATGGATACTTTGGACAGGTATGTACTTAACCCTCGGGTTGAGTATTGATACAACAACGATAAGGTAATAAGATGATGAAAAATGATTAGAAATGTGATATATGTTTTGGTGATACCATGCTAATGTTGGTTGGTATGATTGCTTTGTTATGTTACTTATTATTTGCATATGAACTTACTAAGCATTTATGCTTACTCCCTCCTTCTTATTCATTGTAGTTTTGGACAAGCCAGCTCAGGAGTCGGGATAGGTAGAAGGCTCGATCACACTATCTAAAGGACTTTTTGCTAAATGGCTTGTAAATTTAAGTATGGCATGTATAGCAATATACCTATTTGGTGTAAATGATCTTATAATATGGAGATGGATTGGTTGAGAAAAATGTTTGATAATGATAAGCCATGGAAATGGTTAGTTTAGATTATGTTTGATGTCATGGAAGGTTAATAGGATACCTAGTTCATGAAAACTCGTAAAAGGGATGAAATTTGCCATAAACAGAACATTGCAGCAACACTGATGTGAGTTTGAAATTTTACTAAAAATCATAGAAATCGAATTAGATGATGGATTAAATATTAAATTGAAGCTTATTATGTCTAGTTTCACATAAAACAAACTAAATAGGTAAAGGAATTATATGTTAGAAGATATTTGAATTTTAGTGAAACAGGGCCAGAGTGATTTCTGGATCCCCTGTTCCAACTTTAGAAATTCACCATAAATTGTATAGATATAATTAGGTGTTTTATTTTATACTCTAAGAAATATTATTGAGTATAGTTTCAGAAGAAACAAACCTCATAGTCATATGAATTTTTTACAGAGATAAATGTGGTTTGTAGTAAACAGAGCTCAGTCCAGTCAAGTCCTGAAACAGGGGTAACTTTAACTAATAAACTGTACTAATTGGACCAACCAAAAATTCTATAAAAAAATTTGTAAGTAGGTATATGAGTCTAGATTCATGGAAAATTTACGTATCTTGATTTCGAGTTTCGTAACTCGAGATATGATTTTTCTTGTAACTGTGATGCAAGTAGCTAGAAAGCTGTGAATGTAGAAACAAATAATCCAAAGTTCTAAAAATGTTAAATTAAGTTTAGTAACACCTCATACTCGACTCCGACGATGGTCTCGGGCGTGGGGGCGTTACAAAGTAGGTTATAGATAAACCACCTTGTAGGTGGTAAATAAACCACTAAATTTGTAGATTAATACTACCACATCTTCCTCCTTATACATTTCTCAACCTCATGTAATGCATCATGGCATACAAATCATATAGCAAAACACTAAACATGATAATCATGCTTTCATATACATGCAGGTTTCTATATACATGGCAATCCATGTTATTTCAATAAACAAATAACCGTGATTTTTGCACAACATGAGATTAGAAAAATATTGATCAAATCATAATAATAATTGTCACATCATTCCATAAATCTCAAGTAAGAATGCTTACCTTGAAAACACAAAGTCATTCACTTGTTACAACAAAACATAATGTTTTCAATTGTATAATAAAATAATAAATTTTTAGTTAAAATCTTATGGTTTTAACTTCCATGAAATGCACATCTTAATCAATTTGAATCATAAATCCAACTTACGCTTGATCACCTACAATCCGAAAGAATTAGGATTTAGATTCGCACTTAAAGAAATCGTTCATAAAATTAGTATTCTTTTATCTGTAATAAAAGAATTATCCATGATAAAAATCATCCACAACTTCACAAGTTAATCCTTACTCCTTTATTCCAAGCTGATCCAAGATGGACACTTCTAAATTTGATGGCTTGAGTTTAATGAAAAAGTTGAATAAATTGAATTAGTGCTCATAAAAGAAATAAAATAGATGAGAGAATAAAAATTCAAAAAGGAAAAAGAAAATACTTGTTACCCAAATATTGACAATATTTCAAAGATCGAAAAAGTCTCTAAGAATCACTTGAAATTTTAGTAGAAAAAAAGGAAATAAAGTTTCTATTTGATGATCAAAGCAAATAGGAATAGAAAAGAAGAACAAGCAAATATATGTGTTTTGGGTGGTGATACTTGAATAATGGTACGGTTTTGATGTGGTGGAGGTGTGGTGGTGTTATGGTGGTTGAATGGTGGTGGTGTGGTGGTTGTATGGTGGTGATTCGATGGTGATAGGGTGGTGATTTGGTGGTTGTTGGTTGGTGTTATGATTTGAAATAAAAATATTAAGCAAAAATAAAAGGAAGAACACAGAGGAGCAACCTTAAGGGGGCAGCACAAGGAGGAGAAAAGAGAAAAAAATGAATAGAAAATTCAAAGAATATGAAAGAATGAGAGAGAGATGGGATGTCACATGCAAAAATCTCCAACAATACATTCAAGATGGACGCAGAAGATGGCAGAAAATTAACATCACTTAAATAAGGAGGTTATACCTTTCAAATTTGGAGTTATAAAACACATGAATAGAGTTTACCATGCACTTGGACGGTTTTTTGCATGGAAAGGTCGACTAAATTTTGAATGAATTTAAAAAAAAAATGGTGTTATGGAGGCTAGAACTTAGGTCTTTTAGGAGTTACTTAAACAACTTAACCACTACACCATTTCCCAAGCTTATTTAATAATTAACAACACTTAATAGAATTTTAGGATATGACAATTTAACTTAATATGAAATATATGCTTGATTCATTATCAAATAAAATATATAAATCTATTAAAAAATAATATTTTGTTAAGATATGGAATGTGATTATGTGTGAATACATTATGTATTCAAAAGGGGAATGCTAAGTTTGTTAAAGTGGATGTTATCAAGAAAGTGATTCTAAACTAATCAATTTGTGATTTTATGATTGTGTTGGTATGATATATTGATAAATGTGAATTATGTTTACATTCCAGTACTCATGATATGTGACTCAATGGCACTATCTAATATGCATGAAATATAAATCATGCTATTATTATTGTTAAGAAAAACATTATTTGCATGTTAAGCATGCTAACTGAATTGTTCTGTAAAATACATCTCAAATGCATGTTAAGCATGCCCACTGGAAAATTTTGTTTCTTTATGTCATATCACATGTATGGAGTTTGGATGATTTTGAAAGGAGGAACACTCTAGCAGATTAATGATTTGCACATTCTGGTGGTTTAACCACAATTTCTAGTAGTTTATCTACAATATTTGGTGGCTTGTCCACACATATCTATATTTGATAGCTTGTTTGCAATATCTGGTGGTTTGTCCACATTGTGGTGTTTTGTTGGATGGAGTTTTGGAGAACTCTTTTCTGGTCTGTAGTGAAGTTGGGTAGGAATGTTTTCTAAACAACTTGCATTGATTTCTGAAAAGCTCTACATTGACATCTTCATGCATACTGCTATCTATGAAATTGTGTTAACATATAAATTCTACTATTTTTATGAAATGAACGTTTTAATTACTAGTTGTTACCTAAGTTAAGAATTTGTGGAATTAAACTGTATGAATCCTCTATAATATTTTGATTTCTATACTAAGTTCTTGTTTACTACTTGAGTTAAAACTCACACTAGGCTTTATAGCTCACCCCATTCAGTTTTCTGTCCTTTCAGATTTTTCGCAAGGTTAGGATTTGTTGACGACATTTCAGAAAGCACTTAAACTATATTTTGGTATTTTGTTATTTTGGGACTGTATTAAGCTTATTTATGGACTATGGCATGGGACACTACTTTGGGGATTTTTATTCTGATTTGCATGACTTGGTTACATGACATTAAGTTAAAAAAAAAACAATATAATTTAGTATATTGATAGGATTATGCATGAAACTTGGTTTTTATTAAAAATTGACTAAATCACTCTTTTCCACTACAACAACGAAAATAACTTTTAGACAAAAATACAACTCAGTTTTAGAGGTTTTAAATTTTTTATTAATGTTTTATTGAATTTACATGAAATATTGATTTTGAACAAAAAATGGTTTTAGCAAAATTTTTCATTGTGATTTTAATAAATCTGTCAATATTACATTTTTCTATTGCAATTTTGAGAAACGAGTTTTTAAAAAAACAAGACTTTGTTTTCAAAATTACTAATGTTTACAAATGAGAATTCTAAAGATATTTGATTTGTAAAGTTAACATGTTTTCCCGAATAATGACAAGTAACCTAGTTCTCTAGTTTTGAATTAATAAAAGAATGATTTTGAAATATGATTGAAATTATTGAAAGTTTTTAATAACGATCAAACTTTTTCAAATAAATAAAATATTGAAATCATTGATTTTTAAAGTTCTCGATTTCACTAGTTTTGAAAGATTTATGCAAATAATTTAAAAAAGCATGTTTGAAAACTATGAAAGATTTTTTGGGCCACTCTAATGCCCAATGTAGCTTTTCGAATTCGACCATAACGATTGTGCTGGGTTTTAGAGGTTATAGGGGTTACACTAATAAACGTCTCCCACCATTAGTATGCTTCCCCTTCCAACAAAGAAACTACACATAAAAGACTATCCTCTGGTTTGCATTTCAACTCTTATTACTCAACAAACTTGTGATAACCATTACTCTGCTACTGTGGGGTCATCACATTTATCTCCTAGAAATTTTGTAACATCCCGAATTAGGGCCTAGTTAAAACAATGGTTTTAAGACCACAAATTTGAAATGGAAATAATTATTTCACGATTATTTGATGGTCCATGATATGATTGCATATTTGTGTTAAATTTTCATGAAGAAATTCTATGCCTAAAATGTCCAATTTGACTTTAGGGACTAAATTGAATAAGTTGTAAAACTTGTGTTCTAGAAGCTTCAAGCATGAAATTGCATTGGATCATTAATTAGAGGTCCTTAAATAGCAATTTGACCAAGTTCTAAAATTTTGGACAAAAATGGGCATGAATAGGAAAAATTTAAAAGAAAGGTTTAATGGGTATTTTTGTCTTTTGGTAAATAAAAGAGTAAAAAGGGAAAATGAAAGAAAAATTGTGTCCATCTTCTCCAAGGGGTGCCAAAATTCCAAGGGTCACCATAGCTAGGGTTTTCAACTTTTCAAGCTTGATTGTAAGTACTCCCTAGCCCCGTTTTTTATTTTTTTTGCATTTTTGAAGTCCTTGAAGCATGATCTATCCATTTCTAGCCATATTTTGAGCTAGGGTTCACGTTCAAAAACTTACCCATGTGAAATATGTTTGTATTTTGATGTTTAATGGAAGAATATGAAATTTTGATGTGTGTTTAACATCTTTTACTAAGTGATTTTTTATAGAAATGCATGGAAAGGACTTGTTTGTAAAAGGTTTAATGAGTAGTAGAATGTGAAATAAAGGAAAATGTGAGCTGACATGAGCATGGAATAGGGTCGGCTAGGCTTGGGTAACAAAGAAATTGAACAAATTTCATTTTACAAGCCTACGGACTAATTTGTAAATATGTGAAATTTTAGGGGCAATATCATAATTTTGCCTAAATATAGTGTTTGGACTAGTTTGAATAATATGATGATTAAATGAGCTGAATTTACTATTATAGATCAAGAAAAACAGCGTCCGGACCTAGATCGGGGAAAGAACAAGATTTTGGACTAAATTGAATTAGTTGTCCATATTTTGCACCGAGGTAAGTTCATATGTAAATAATTCAATGTTATATCATTTTGAATGTTTTATTTATGTATGGATCTCTATGTTTAATTATTATGATGAGTGTATGAATGATACCATAGGCAATGAGAATGACATTGTGAACGAGTTCGACAAAGATATGATATCGAGAAAAATCCCGTTTGAACCTTAGGAATAATTTAGGATACAATGTGACATGTCATTAGGAACCATGTGATCATGAGCTCATGAAATTATGTGCATATGTGATTATGTGAATCCAGGTGCTAGTCTTGTACGTTCTACCGGTGGCTGGGTAGCCCGACATGTGTTGCAGGTACCTGTCAGCTTGTGTGAGCAGACCGTGATTGGCTCGAGAGTGAGCAATGTGTGATATGTGATATGAGGTAGTAAGTGGCTACATATGAGGCACTATGTGCAAGCTTTCCGTGTATCGGATAGTATTCCAAGTGTTCAATAGGTAAATCAGTGAATTAAGTGACAAGTAAGTCAATGATAAAGAAATGTGACAATGTGTTACGAGTTGGTACAAGTATGTATGAAAAACTTATATGAATGAGCTCGGTATGTGATGAACTTTTGGTAAGATTGAAATTGTGTGAGTTAAACCTAAGAGTTTATGATAACCCATAAGTAAACTATGTTATGTTATTGGTTTTTATATATATATGTGATTATGTTGCTATTTATTTGCATGTGAACTTACTAAGCTTTATGCTTACTCCCCTCCATTTTCCATTGCCTTATAGCACCGCCAAGCTAGCTCGGGGATCGAAGGACGTCGGAGGCTCGATCACACTATCAACTGGACATTTGGGTATAGTTAGTCTCATCATTTTGAGTATGGCATGTACAGGGACTTGGTCTTTTTGTTATGTGTCATATTGATTAGCCAAAAGTGTTGGCTCATGAAAGTATTATGATTATTTTGTATATGGTCATGAGAGGTGGCTCATATTGATTATTTGGGTTGTAACCCTATTTATTGGTGCATGCATGCAAAATGTGCTTAGGCTTTAATGTGGTTATGATTGCTTATGGCTAATGAGTGTGTGATGGATGGCATGTATGTTTGGTGTATGAAATATGAATTAATGTGCCTGAAAATAAAGGAGATGTAAGTGTGTAACCTAAAAATAGGTTAGTAAATATAATAGACAAATATGAAATTGGTGTGGAATGCCGTATGGAAGCATGATAGCTTGAAAAGGTGATATGTGAACATTACCAAGTCATAATTTAACCATGAATGTGGGTGCTTGAGTATTCAAATGTGCCATGTTGCATGCCATGAAGTGAGTGTAAATATGTGAGAGTTTGAAGGTGGCAAATGTCTTGGGAAATAGCCTAGAAATTGTCCACACGGTCAGACACACGGGCATGTGTCTAAGCTGTGTGTGACAGATGGTCCGCCCCATGGGTCTGTGATCCGACCGTGTGTCCCCTGCACCCTAATTAATGCAACCAGAATGCCCAATAGTAAACACACGGGAAGAGACATGGCCGTGTGTCTCAGCCGTGTGGAGGACATGGCCTCAGGACATGGGCGTGTGCCCAGGTCGTGCGAAGTCTACACTTAATTTCGATAATTTAATTCGCCACACTGCCTAAGCACACGACCGTGTGACTTGGCCGTGTGTCCTTATTTTGTTGATGACATCATAGTCAGAGAGTTACACGAGCTGAGGACACATGTAACACCCCAAACCCGGCCTAGAAGTTAGGCCCGAACCTGACGTGTCACATTGAAGTGTTTTTCGAAAACCATGTTTTCATTGAAAACCCTTCTTATTTGAAAACTTGAGTAAAATCCCAGTTACGTTAGTTTAATTTATAAAGTGGTACATTGAAAAGTTATTAATTCTATTCCTAAAATTTCCTTTAAGTTGCGGAAGCTAATTTTAAAAGTAACTGATTTACGAAAACGTGATGTTAAAAACTAAGTTACGAAACCGTTTCGAGAATGTTGCGGAAACATAGTGTTGTTTAAAAACAGTTATAAATCGAAGTGAATAAAATCGAAAGTTAAAATCCAGAAACTTTAAGAGGCCTTATTACAAAATTTGAAAACCCAAAATGGAATCTAAAACATAAATAAAGTCCAAAAGCTGTCGTGTGGCCATCTCCGAGTCCCTAGTAGCACCGATCCTCCTAATGCTAGGGATTACCTGCACAATTAATAAACGGGGTGAGTTTATAAAAACTTAGTGTGTAATCCCCTTACTAGAGTAGCAATCGATATCTGAAAATAGAAACTCAAACGATGCAGGCCAAAGTCGTTTTAACGAAATAGTATGCATCCGATTCGAGCATACGTTGTCCGAAGCCCACTACAATATCATTTGGGTCACAACCCATAATAGAATCAATTGGGCCTAGCCCAAACTAATAACAGAACAAGTGGGTTTAAGCCCAATACAGTGACAGATCTCATAAATAGATATGCAACAGTATGAGGATGCATCCCACCCCGATCCAGCCAGCACACCACCCGTACCAACCCCACACTTATGTGGGGATAAAATCGGCCCACCCAGCCAACACACTAATGCTAGCACCAGTTGCGACACTAACCGAAATCGCAGCAAAGCTGCTAGTATATATGCGGCTCTAAGCCTTCAGTAGCGGTATTATAATTGGCACAAAGCCATCGATAACTATATTATGTTTGGCACATAGCCATTAGCGACGGTAATATAATCGGCACACAACCTTGGGAAAATATGATCGACATAGAGTCATCAATAAGTATGTTAGGCAAATAGCCACGGGTAAATACGTTTGGCACAAAGCCATAGTTAAGATGGCACAGAGCCATTTTTAGGTTGGCATAGAGCCATAATCAGATTACACGACTTTAAGCCGTCCGTGGGTCTACAGTGGTCTTATGCGACCCGTGTGACCTTAATAGATCAATACTGGGTCCACTGTCGTCTCGTTCGACCCGTACGACCCTACCAGAATAGAACTTCCTCCATATCAATGTCCCAACCCCACGCAATATGTCGTGTAGGTCATGCTCAATCATCATACGTGTATGTAGAATGGCCATATTTAGTAACAGTCATTTAAACATATATTAAAAGCATATCAGTCATACAACCACAATCAATTCAATTAAAATGCAGTCATACATTCACAGTTAAATCAGTCAAATTCATAGTCTAAGTCAGTAATTTACCCACAAGGGCAAAATAATCATTTTACCCTACAGGGGTATTTCGATAATTTTACACTATAAGGGTATTTCAGTAATTTTACAAACTGGGTGTATTTAGGTAATTTTAAAATTCGGGGGTATTTTGATAATTTTACAATCTAGGGGTATTTCAGTAATTTTACAATTCTGAGGGTATTTTAGTAATTTTACAATTTAGGGGTATTTTGGTAATTTTATAATTTGAGGGTATTTCGATAATTTTACAATTCGGTGGTATATCGGTAATTTTACAAACTGGGGTCTTAACAGCCAACAGAAGGTCCACCGTTGCCCTGAGCGACTTAAGTAACCTAGATAGACCTAACGGTGTAAATGGGCCTAAGGCCCATACTCGGCTCAAGTGGGCCCACACACTCGTGTGGCCCATTTAGCCTAGAAACAGCCATAGCTATGCAAACGTCACAGTCCAAACAACATTTACCACATCACATACATTTTATCCGTGTGGGCCCAGCCCAATCCTGCCAAACGTGGCCCAGAACGACCTATGCCATGTACGCGACATGACAAGCCCAACCATATTCCACCTAGCAACTAATTTGACACAAGCGAGCCCACAGTCCCATTGGGCCTATTTGGCCCATTTCATGGCCCAAGTGGCCCACTACGGCCTAAACCCACGGATTCGCTCATGGTGGCCTTCCTCGTCGTACGCCCACGTTCCGTGAGCTCGGTTCACCGCACGCGCGATCACACGCTTTTGTGGCATCATACACCATATTTCTGGCTTTTCGGTATTTTTTCGATCTACAGTCATAGGAGAGTAAACAACACACACATTTTTGGCTTTTCAATCGATTATCAAAACAAGGCATATGGTTACATACCTCTTTGTGAAGTCGAGAGAACTACTCACACCTAAAGCCTTGACTGAAAGGAGTGTGGCTAACTACACCTAGATTGGTTAAAGCTGATCACATGTTCCCTGACACTTAACTACACACATAAGAGATTAATAGATAAAACCCGTTAAGAAATAGCCTAAAACCGAAGCCAACAAGGTATCAGAATTACCTTAACCCAATATTGGAGGACCGGGTTCTGATACTTCGAGAACGTTCTATGCCCTTCACTCCTCAGTAATACCTGGAATCCACGAACATACATCATGGAAGAAGGGGGGTCACCATTCGGCAATCACAGAGAATTAGGAGAAAGGGTATTTGGTTTAAAAAAGATAATAGAAGAAGCAAAGTTCACAGACCACTAAACGGTATACTTACTAATTCATCAAATCACTTGTAGGTCGAAATGTTTGATCGATAAAAAAGGAAAAAAAAATGAAGGCAGAGAAAGAGAGGTTGAATTTGGCTCACATTAAGAAAAATAGGAAACAGAGGGAAGAGAATAAAGAAAACCAATAGGAATAAATCGGTTTAGCTAAAGGAAGAAAAAGAAGAAGAAGTGCACGAAAAGAAAGACAATTCAGCTAGGCAAGAATAAAGTAACAAGAGAAGCAATATTGAAAACAAGGAGGAAAGGAAATCGGCACCTTATGACTTGGGTTTCGGCAAAGTGACCAATTGAAATTTGAAGATTACTAACCAGGGAAGGAGAAAGACCTGAATGGTCAAAACACATAACACACAATAATAAGAATGACCAAACTCCAAAAGAAATGCTACCGAAAAAATTAGAAAACTACTTAATGACCTATACTAATTCGGTACCCTAACACCCTCAAATTGCTGAAAAATGGACCATAATGGACCCTTAGCCGAATTTGCCTAAACAAACTCCCCCTAATCGGCTCCAACTTCTCCCATTTCAAAATCCTTTAAAAAATCCACCAATCCCTCCACCGAATTTTCTCCTTGATTTACTCTCCACTAATCCCTCCACCAAATTTTCTCCTTGATTTACTCCAACTCCCCATTCAAATTCAATTCAAATTCTTATGACCAATTCAACCATAGAGTTCCAGTCCAGTTCCAACACCTCCCTAGCTCAAGCAGTAAAATAAACATACAATTGCGCATGCCATGCCTCAAACCTCAGACTCCTTGCCACACATGTAGAGCCACCTTGCCACTAGATCCCTTCTCTCTTTCTCATAAATCATCCATAATTATTTATAAAGCCTAGATACCAGAGCCATGGTTTATCCCTTAAAAACCAAAATTTTGCAAGAGCCAAGGCTTGAACCTAAGACTTCTCAAACACTCCCAGAACACTTAGAACACTTAACCACTAAAGCAGATACACACTTGTGTCATTTTCTTGCACAACTAAATACTTATGTGCCATCTTCTAGCTGTTCCCATGCTTATGGCCCATCCCTTCTAGGCCCAAATTCGAGGCATTACAACACGAGTGTGTCCCAAGCCACACAGGCGTGTGTGACCACATGGCCTACCCACACGAGCGCGTGACCCTCTAAAGTATGAAAAATTTTCTAAGCGTAGTAGAAGTTTCAATAGTTTTTGTTTAGTCCTGAACCACTCTTAACGTATGTTTCGGGCCTCGTAAGCCTTTAAGGGCAATTTGCATGTGATTGAAATGTCTTAAATTTGGATGAAATTTTATGGCTTGGCATTGTATGTTAGTTTAGGTTTAAGTCAGGTATTGCCTCGGACCCTGTCCTAGCGTCGAATACGAGTAAGGGGTATTACATTTAGTGGTATCAGAGCTATAATTTAGCCAATTCTCAGACTAACGTAGCATGTGTACGAGTCTAGCTATACATGCCATACATACATTATGATAGTGTGACGACTCTTGACGATTTTGAAATGTGTATTCACATAATAAATGGATTCCAATAGAGCAGTGGCGGATGATGTTCAAAGTAACGCGCCTGCACCCGCTGAAGGGGCAGCGCCATCTGATAGTAGAACACCTACAATTAGTCGAGAAGAAGGAGGCAAGGAAGCCTTTCTCCACATGATGGATGCCTGGTACACAGAGTTCATTCGAACGAACCCAAACGCTCAAGCCGCTCCACCCCCATCTATTCCTCAACCTATCCTTGTAGCACCCTAAGGTATGGACATCGTGAGACTGAGTAGACCTCTAGTTGATAAGATTCAAAAATAATGAGCCGAAGAGTTCCAAGCTAGTAAAGATGATGACCCTAAGAGAGCATATGTAACACCCCAAACCCGGCCTAGACGTTATGGCCGAATCCGGCATGTTACATTGAAGTGTTTTAGCGAAAACCGTGTTTTCATTGAAAACCCTTCTTAAAATAAAAGAAACCTTAATTAACTTAAAAAAAACTCCTTCCAATCACTTGTTTAAAACATATGATTTTATGAAAACACATCATTTTAGAATTTAGTTGCGGAAACGTAGAAAACATACTATAATTTATAATTTAGGAAACCCATGTTCAACTTTTTGTATTTACAATGAAAATAATAATAATTCAAGTAATAATAACATAATAAAACCTTGTTACAATCTGGTCTAAAACATACTTAATAAAATAAAAACTTATATGCTTAAAAAAAAACCAAGTCCAAATTATTTTTCTAGCTGGCCACCTAGAGTCCCTCCAAATATCGAACCTTCTACTGAGCATCATTTGAAAATAAAATAAAATAGGGGGTGAGTTTTCGCAAACTCAGTGTGTACAAACTTCAACAAAAAAAAACAAACATTCCAAAAATAATCATACATCAAACATGCAATGCAATCCCATCCAAATTATCCATCCGCTACACACCAGCTCAGTCCTTTGTCACACCATGTGGGGATATAAATATCGACCCACCCAATCGACACACCAAGGGTAGCCCGGTTGCGAAACTACCTTCATTTACATATTGGGCTTTAAAAGCTGCCGTTGGATCCACGATTGTCAAGCAACCATGAAATTCTCATATATTTCCTCCGTTCCATAATTCCCAACCCATATGCAACCTAAGCAGAATATCATATGTATGCATGTCACTTACATTCAACAACTAGGGGTATTTTGGTCATTTTTGCCCTTACGGGCATTTCAGTAATTTTCCCTTAATTACGGTTTTCACTTACCTTAGCCCATTAACAAGTCTCGTGAGCTAAGATGAATGAATACTATGCACCAAGTAGGATTCCAGAGAAGAGGAGGTGGGTCATTAAGACCGCTTAAGTACCAAGCTCTCCCTAGATCCAATCCTAGACATGCATATACCTGTTGCCACACCTTACCCTATGACTTGTCCATGGTCACAAATAATTATTAAGTTTTATGTAGTTATCTTATTCTAGGTCAAAACCCCTTACAAGCCCAATAAAATTCACATACCTGTATCTGGCCCATTAGGCCCAAATCACCTTTATATGGCCCATTAGGCCTAAATCACATTTATATGACCCGTTAGGCCCAGTCACTTTCATATTCATGCTCACATACAAATTCCTATCACTTAGCTTCAATATTCAGTTTTTGCCTATTATGGGCCCAACAACCCTTCGGGCCCATTCAGCCCATTCCGGCTCATATGGCCAAATCACAACCCAAGTCAACGGAATCACCTGTGGGCCTCAGGCAACCTATCGATTTTCTCCTCACGAGTGTTTGAGCACTCGTAAGACTATCGCAGCCAAACTTTTGGCTTTTCGACATTTCGGCATTTTGGCCTTTCGGCTAAATAGTGTTTGGACTAATTTGAATAATGTGATGATTAAATAAGCTGAATTTGCTATTATAGATCAAGAAAAACGGAGTCCGGACCTAGATCGGGGAAAGAACAAGATTTTGGACTAAATCGAATTAATTGTCCATATTTTGTACTGAGGTAAGTTCATATGTAAATAATGCAATGTTATATCATGTTGAATGTTTTATTTATGTATGGATCTTTATGTTTAATTATTATGATGAGTGTATGAATGATACCATGGGCAATGAGAATGACATTGTGAATGAGTTCGACAAAGATATGATATCGAGAAAAATCCCGTTTGAACCTTAGGAATAATTTAGGATACAATGTGACACGTCAATAGGAACCATGTGATTATGAGTTCATGAAATTATGTGCATATGTGATTATGTGAATCCGGGTGCTAGTCTTGTACTTTTTACTGGTGGCTAGGTAGCCCGGCACGTGTTGTGGGTACCTGCCAGCTTGTGTGAGAAACCCGAGTAGTTTCGTCCTGACTGTCTGCTTGTGTGAGCAAACTTGAGATTATCTCGAGAGCGAGCAATGTGTGATATGTGATATGAGGTAGCAAGTGGCTACGTGTGAGGCACTATGTGCAACCTTTCTGTGTATCCGATAGTATTCCAAGTGTTCAACGGGTAAATCAGTGAATTAAGTGACAAGTAAGTCAATGATGAAGAAATGTGACAATGTATTACGAGTTGGTACAGGTATGTATGAAAAACTTATATGAATGAGCTCGGTATGTGATGAAATTTTGGTAAGATTGAAAATGTGTGAGTTAAGCCTGTGAGTTTATGATAACACATAAGTAAACTATTTTATGTCATTGGTATTTATATATATGTGATTATGTTGCTATTTATTTGTATGTGAACTTACTAAGCTTTATGCTTACTTATAGTGCTGCCAAGCTAGCTCGGGAATCGAAGGACGTCGGAGGCTCGATCACACTATCAACTGGAAATTTGGGTATAGTTAGTCTCATCATTTTGAGTATGGCATGTACAGGGACTTGGTCTTTTTGTTATGTGTCATATTGATTAGCCAAAGTGTTGGCTCATGAAAGTATTATGATTATTTTGTATATGGTCATGGGAGGTGGCTCATATTGATTATTTGGGTTGTAACCCTATTTATTGGTGCATGCATGCAAATGTGCTTAGGCTTTAATGTGGTTATGATTGCTTATGGCTAATGAGTGTGTGATGGATGGCATGTATGTTTGGTGTATGAAATATGAATTAATGTGCATGACAATAACAGTGATGTAAGTGTGTAACCTAAAAATAGGTTAGTAAAGATAATAAACAAATATGAAATTGGTGTGGAATGCCATATGGAAGCATGATAGCTTGAATAGGTGATATGTGAACATTACCAATTCATAATTTAACCATGAATATGGATGCTTGAGTATTCAAATGTGCCATGTTGCATGCCATGAAGTGAGTGTAAGTATGTGAGAGTTTAAGGGTGGCAAATGGCTTGGAAAATAGCCTAGAAATTGTCCACACGATCAGACACATGGGCATGTGTCTAGGCCATGTGAGACACATGATCCACCCCATGGGCATGTGATCCAGCCGTGTGTCCCCTGCACCCTAATTAATGCAAACAAAACGCTATGTAGTAAACACACGGGCAGAGACACGACTGTGTGTCTCAGCCGTGTGGAGGACATGGCCTTAGGACATGGGCGTGTGCCCAGGCCGTGTGAAGTTTGCAGTTAATTTAAAGAATTTAATTCGCCACACGGCCTAAGTACATAGGCGTGTGACTTGGCCGTGTAACCTTATTTTGTTGATGATGTCATAGTTAGAGAGTTTCACGGGCTGAGGACACGAGCGTGTGTGACCACTAGGCCTACCTACACGGGCGTGTGTGGCCACACGGCCTACTCACACGGGTGTGTGACCCTCCAAAGTATGAAAAATTTTCTATGAGTAGTAGAAGTTCCGATAGTTTTCGGACTCCCAACGTATGTTTCGGGCCTCATAGGCCTTTAAGGGACAATTTGTATGTGTTTGAAAAGTTCTAAATTTCAATGAAATTTTATGGCTTGGCATTGTATGTTAGTTTATGTTTAAGTCCGGTAATGCCTCGGACCTTGTCCCAGCATCGGATACGGGTAAGGGGTGTTACAAATTCTTTACACTTATCTTTCTTATCTCTTTCACAGGATCATCTTTAGGTTGAATTGTAACTGGTGCAAGAGGTGTAGGAGGTACTAGTTGTACCACCTCCAATTGTGGTTGCGGAGGTTAGGGTGCTTGTGTTGTTCCCATAACTTGGTTGAACATCTGGGTCGTCATGGTGAAGAAGACGTTTTGAAAAGCATTACTAACTACTCCCAAACCAGTTGTAGAACCTTGCCCTTGAATAAGAGGCACATGACTTTCTATCTCCGCACCAGTTGCTTTTCTCGATCCTTTAGATATTTTTGTTAACACTACAATAAAACTTAGATTAGTTCAGATTATAGGGACTAAGCTAGAAATGTATCATGCATAGTAAGGCGTGTCTCAACGTTTGGTTTTCTGAGAATTCCCTCAACCTTGGTTCTGGTACCAAAATTGGTAACACACCTTACCTGACCTGATAATTGGATTCAAGTATGGTGTGCCAAAACTTAAAATCATACGGATCTAGTAAAAGTATTTGAAACTTATAAAACTTCAGATATTGGAGTAGTCCTCAATACGATAATGACAAAATAATTGAATTATTTACACGCCAAGAAAAAAAAATGTAGCGAAAGCCTTATAAAAATCGATAGAGTTATCCCTTTTACAAAGTTTCAGGTGTATCATTAGTAGTTAATTACCATTCAGATAGTTTGGCATATAAGCCTAATATATTATCTAATAAACCATCTCATTGGATCAAAAACAATTATATATATTATTGGAGTTAACAAAGGATTTCATAAAATAGAACTTAGTGAAAACTATAATTCACTACAAGAACTAATACAAAACATTTCTACATGCCACCTTCCCATGATATGCATGATACAAAAATTAACAAAAGGCTCACAATCAACAGTGCTTTGGCATAGCCCCTTTATGTTTCTCTTCCTTCAATTTACACGACTAAGAAGGAAAAGATAACCAAATAGGTTCAAATGAACATAGTGAGTTCCATTATAAAGAAATCATGTAACGCCCCATACCCGAGACCGTTGCCGGAGTCGAACACGAGGTGTTAACAGACTTAATTTATTGCTTAAACAGCTCAAACAATTTAATTTTAAAATTTTCAGTCAAGCTAGTAATCTGCGTCACAGTTGCTTAAAAATTCATATCTCGAGTTATGAAACTCAAAATCCAATTCTGTAAATTTTACCTAAAACTAGACTCATATATCTATTTACGAATTTGTTTCTAGAATTTTTGGCTTGGCCAATTAGTACAGTTTATTAGTTAAAGTCTCCCCTGTTTCAGGGTTCGACTGCTCTGACCTCTATGTATTACGAATTAGATATCTCTCTGTACAGAATTTCAATGACTTTGACATTTGTTTCTATTAAAACTAGACTCAATAAAAAATCTTCACATATAAAGTATGACTTCTAATTATTTCTACACAATTTATGGTGAATTTCCAAAGTCAGAACAGGGGATCCAGAAATTACTCTGGCTGTGTTTCACAAAAATTCAAATGTCTCATAAGTTATAATTCATATACCTGTTTTGTTCAATCCATATGAAAATATCCTCATTAAGCTTCAATTTCATAACTTACTCATCATTTAATTCCATTTCTACTATTTTTAGTGATTTTTCAAATTTACATCACTGCTGCTGTCGTATTCTATTTTATGACAAATTTCACTTTACTAAGGATTTTCATGGACTAAATATCTTTTTTAAACATACATAACATCAAATATGACTTAGATTGGCCATTCCAATGGTTAATCATTTACAAACCCTTTTCTTGCCAAACCATAGCCATATCATAAGATCAATTACACAAAGTGAGTATTTTGTCATACATGCCACATTCAAAATATACAAGCCATTTACCGATTTAAGCCTTCTGATAGTGTGAACGAGTCTTCGACCTATCCCGATTCACAAGCCGGCTTGTCAAAACTACAATGAAAGAAAAGGAGGGAGTAAGCATAAATGCTTAGTAAGTTCACATGCAAATAGCAAGTACCATAATCACACAATCCCACATAAAACATCATTTACATTTAATATCTTTCTACGATTTCATCTTACCAAGTTTTCAACCCGAGGGTTTAGGCACATACCTGTCAAATTTTTTCATTTACCACACTTACCAACATGTCACCTTCGTTTTAGGCATTCTCCTTATTTTCTTAAGATCCACCCGTTGAACACATCGGAATATAATTCGAATACACAGAAAGTTTGTACGTAAGTGCCACATATGTAGCCAAGCTACCATGTAACCTGCCCATAAGCGAACTCGGACTCAACTCAACGAGCTCGGGCGTTCGCATCCATAAGTGAACTCGGACTCAACTCAACGAGCTCGGATGCCTAGTTACATCTCACGAACTCGAACTCAACTCAACGAGTTCGGACATTTGCATCCATAAGTGAACTCGGACTCAACTCAACGAGTTCGGATGCCCAACCATCCTAGTGACATGTCACTTGTATTCTAATCTATTCCCAAGGTTCAAACGGGCTTTTTCCTCGATTACACATCTTTGCCGCCTTCTACGGAACATCGAAACCGATACTCGTTAGAAATTCATAATTTACATATTATTCAATAATAACCATAAAGCATAATATTTCATGTATTAATCATCATATCACATAAATAATATTAAATTACTTAGAATGACAATTATGTTACTACATTTACACATGAACTTACCTCGGTATAAAATTATTAGCAATCGAGCCTATTCTTCGTAAACTTTGTTTTTCCCTCGATCGCGACTTGAATCTCGTTTCTCTTGATCTATAATGCAAAATTAATCTTATTTAATACATACATTCATTAAAATAGCATTTAATACGAACTTTGGCAAAATTACATTTTTTCCCCTAAACTTTTGCATAATTACACTTTTGCCCCTAGGCTCGGGAATTAAACTTCATCCTATTTTCTTATGTTTTATGACATGCTGATAATTTTTCCCTTCTATGGCAGCATCAATTTCACACTATAACATGTACTTATGACTATTAGGTATTTTTACCGATTAAGCCCTTTTACTCGTTTTCGCTTAAAACCGAGTAGTACAAGTTGTCTGACATAATTTAAAACCTCATATTCTATCATAAAACAGCAAAATACACAAATTTCACCTATGGGTATTTTTCCAAATATAAACCCTAGGTTAAATTACTGCTAGCATAAGCTAAATCGAGCTACCGGGATTCCAAAAACGTAAAGAACATTAAAAACGGGCATAGAAATCACTTACAATCAAGGCTTAAAAGTTGAAGAAACCCTAGCTATGGAGAGAACAAAATTCGGCAGCAACTATATGGAGAAGATGACTATTTTGTGTTATTTTTGTCATTTTATTTCATTTGATATGCAAATGACCAAAATACCCTTAATACCTTTCTTTGAAAATTTTCATGTACAAGCCCATTTTTGTCCAAAATTTTAGAAATTGGTCAAATTGCTATTTAGGACCTCCTCATTAATATTCCAAAGTAATTTCATACTAAAAACTTCTAGAATGCAAGTTTTGCAAGTTATTCGATTTAGTCCCTAATTTCAACTTAAGCACTTTATGCATAGAATTTCGTCACGAAATTTTCACACAATCATGCAATCATATCATAAACATCAAAATAATTATAAAATTATTATTTTTATCTCGGATTTGTGGTCACGAAACCACTATTCTGATTAGGCTCTAATTCGGGATATTACAAAACAGATATAAAAATATGCATTGATACCCAAGATAGTACCAAACCTTTCAGAGAAGTGAAACATAATGATCATAATACACCAACTGGTGTTAACAAAATATAGACAGTCTCAATAAGCCAACTTAACACAACACATGGGTGGTTACTATCCGCCAACATAACCATAACTTACATACAACCCATCCTTATACCAGCCTCATACCCAAAATTCAAAATCAGAAGCATATGATTCAGTCGTATTCATATACATACCCCCTTAACTCCTCATATCATTTTTGTTCAGCCAAGTATGTTGTCTTGTGATCTTCCAGTCTGATTTGCAATATAGCTGCCCTATTGAAGGTATTACAAACATAATCCCCTTCTTCATCATTGCATCTCACATATCACCTATCACATATTAGTGGTACTAGCTTGAACAATAAGGAAGGTATGCACTTCGTAACACGAAAAGACTATACTCACACTGATGACACTGGATGACCACCACCAACATAGACACCATTCATTCGTTACTAAGAGAGATTACTTACCTTACATAATTTATACAGCAAGGGAATTTACAACACATGGAACTAAAAAAGAACTCACCAAAAACTCTAGTATAGTTATCTACTAAATAGGACATTTTTCTGTTGGGACTTTCGTTAGCTTTTTGAGCTCAAAGAAAGATAAGCATCCCTATCAGATCATTAAACTATCAGAACTTATCATGCATACAAGAATCGATATCAGACAATCCAGAATCAAAAAGTTTTCTTCCTCACGAACAGTTCTATGGTTTAAGATGCAACACTATAAACAAGTGAATCTCTTTGATAATAACCTAAGGTTTACCAAAAATTACCAGTAAGCTGGTATAAACGTAAGTGCTCACTAAACACATAGAATTCTCTTTGATGGAACTTTCTACACTAAGGTTTTTCAAAAACTTATAAAATAATTCAGGGAAGAAGAAGATGTAAAGGTGACTCATGATGGCCAATGATATCTCTATATACACATGCAACGGAGAAAAATTTTAGTGGGAAAATCGTATAATTTCACTAACACCCATGATTCCTGTGATTAAACACAGTTAACAAGTTTTAGGTCTAATCATCTACAATATTCTAGTTCAGTTCTAACTAGGTCTCAACTAAATCCCAACATGACTAACTAAGTCATCATAATATGCATTAAATATAGAAATAAATCTATTAAAACCGTGAACTTGATGAGTTTGCCTAAAACATCTAGCGTGAGCAGATACTTAACAAAAGAGTTTGCCAAAACTTGGAGTTTGCTAGATGGCAAAACCCATAGAGTTCACCACTCATCCAAAACAAATACTTTACTTACTCAATTCTACCTAACTTAACCAACTTATATGCCAAACAGTAACTTGATTTTAAGTCTCCGCCAGGCAGGCTGTTATAATTAGGGGTTTAAAACATGTTTGAAAATACGAAAAATTTATCTAAGCTTCTTTGATGGCTAATGTAGCCTTCAGAATTCAGACATAATATCTAGGTCGGGTTAGGAAGGTTACATTTAGTGGTATTAAAGCTTGAGCTCAAAACACAGACTGTGGTTTTTTCTTGAATCTGCATGCATTATTTTAAAGGGGTATTTTGGGAACCATGCCACAAATAAACTTTATAAAGTTTGTTTTACAAAAATAAAAATCTGAGACCTCGAAGCTAATTCTAGATAAGTACTCTTACTTCCAAAACTATTGAAAAACTATAGTCTGTCAACTATAGTTGAACCTATTAAGTTGAAAATACCCAGGTTAGTAACAAGAACTTTATTTCTGAATTGTAGATAAATACATAAAACTTTAGACTCAAGATAACTGTAACACCCCTAACCCTTAATCGTCGCTGTAATAGGTTAAAAAGGCATTACTGGACTTATAACTTAGTTCGAAACAATAATTTATCAAGTAACATTAAATTTCAGTAAATATCACTCATTCACATTCATTATATTATTAAATTAAACATATAAAGCCTTAATCATGCAGTCGGGAATGAATTGATAACATATAAAAATTTCAGAAACTTATAAATTTTTCAACATTTCAAATATCACATGCCCGTGTGAACAGGCCGTGTGCCTCACACGGCTAATAGACACGCCCGTGTCTTAGACCGTATAGAAATAGGGCATATATACTAACTTGTGTCACACGGCCAAGGACACGCCCGTGTGCCAGGCTGTGTGAAAACTAGAGAGGATATTGACTTGGGTCACACAGCCAACCACACTCCCGTGTGTCTAGCCCGTGTGCCCTTTGAAATGGCCTCACACGCCCGTGTGCTAGGCCATGTGCCATTTAGGGGGTATACTGACTTATGTCACACGGTCAATCACACACCCGTGTGTGAATCTATGTGTCACACACGGCCAATAGACACACCCGTGTGTCTAAGCCGTGTTAAACCTGTAGGGTATACTAACTTAATTTGTAGGGTACTCTAGGGGATGCACAGTCGAGTAACTTAACCGTGTGTCGCACACGGCTGAGACACACGTTCGTGTCTCTACCCGTGTGGACAAAAATAGGCCATTTGCAAAGCCATTTTTCCACCCTAAAAATACAAGCATTTACAAGCATAATTGACCACATTTACGCAACCCAATTGACAACCCAAATAACCATTTCATTACACAATATTTGCCATATCAAAACATAACAAATTCATACCCAAATACCTATTCATCATCTTGTATATTCCATTCATTTATCAAATTCATATCAGTACCTCACTTGCATATTTTCATTCAAACATTACCATACCAAAACATACCATCTTTAAGCACATATATGCAATCAAAACATGATACCAAAATAAGCCAAATCACATGGCTTAACTTATATACAAAATCATTCTCAAATAATGATACCAAAACATAACTACTTTTAAACTAGCCTATACATGCCATATTTACATAAATTCACAAGTTCAAAATACTAATCAGAAATTGGATAGTGTGATGTGCAACCCCGACTTGTCCGAAATGAGCGAGCTAACGAACCTCTATAAAACGTAGAAAAAGAAATAGAGTAAGCTTATAGCTTAGTAAGCCCGTATAATTCAGAATTAAACTTACCATTTATACAAAATCAAGCAATAAATAAAATGCCAACAATTCAATTTAACCATCACCTATTCACAGATAATCATCACATGTTAGTCATTTAACATAAACATAAACCATCCGTTAGTACAATAATCTATATTATTCCAAAATTCACATATCATACATAACATTAATATCACTTATAACTCGTAACTTATCCTTATAAATAGTATTTAAGCCCGTTGAACTTATTAGAACTTCAAAGGATAGTCAAGTGAACAATGTCAGTAATTCGTCAATTCATCATCATACATGCTCTTTCGAGTCATGGTCGGTAAGCTCCTCCTGAGCTAATAAACAGTAAGCTCTATTAAGCTAAAAACGGTAAGCTCTATTGAGCTGAATAGTAAGCTCTTTCGAGCTGAATTGATAAGCTCCAATGAGATGAAACAGCAAGCTCTTACGAGCTGAATCAGTAAGCTCATACGAGCTATGGTGAGTCCACAACAAATGCAGGAGCTCGACCAATACAGTAATCCCAGTAACATGTCACTTGTATCTAATGAATTCATATAGTTCAAACGGGGCTCAGTAACGAATACAATAAATCATCAAGACATTCATATTTCAAATATTTCAATTATATACATTCATTTCAACAAATACAAGTACAGAAAAGTTCAATTCTAATTATACGAACTTACCTTGAGTAGCTTGGATGAAAACTATAGTCTATTCGCCATCCTTTCTTTTTCCCCGATCTAGTTTCAGTATTTGCTTATCTTGATCTATATGATATCAAATTAACTCATTCAAACTTTCATTCAATTCAATTTAGCCTAAAGCATTCATTTTGGCTAAAGTACAAATTTACCCCTAAACTTTTGACTACTTTGCAATTTAGTCCTTAATAGCCGAATTTCCTATATACTAATAGCAGCCCATAACTTTCATTATTTCAAAATTTTAACAACAAAATTTTACAATTTCACAATTTTACAATTTAATCTCTATTTTGCAGTTTTTTCAAAAATCACTTTACAAAACTAGTTCAACTATCATCAAGCTTCCATAATCTACCATTAAACATCAAAGAACTCAAGTATTCAATAATGACACATTTCAAAATCATGAACAAATTCAAAAATTAAGGTACGGGCTAGCTAATATACGAAGCAACGATCTCAAAAACATAAAAATCATCAAAAATCGAGTTCAAATCACTTACCAATTTGATGTTCAAGTGACCGAACCCTAGGAGAGAAAATTTTCTTCTTTTTATTCTTGTATAATCGGTTAAGTAAGGATGATAACCAAAAATTATGTTTTTGTTTTAATTATCATAACATGTATTAACCATTAACCATTTTAACCTTAAAAATAATTCAAAGTTACACCATTTACCATGCTATCATCATCCACTAACCACAAATGGACTATTTATCACTTAAGGACCTTTAATTTAATGTTTTACAGCTATTTTACTCTTTTAGCTAATAGAACACAAGTTTTACGCTTTACGGGATTTAGTCCTTTTTATCAAATTAAGTATTTGAACGGTAAAATTTCTTAACGAAAATTTCACATAATCAATCTATCATGATATAAACCTTATTAAAATAAAAAAAAATATTTTGACTTTGAATTTTTGGTCCCGAAACCACTATTTTGATTTGACCTAAAACGGGCTGTTACAATAACAATATGAATACCTGAGATGTATGAACCCATGGTGTAATAGCCCGATTTTAGCTAAGTCAGAATAGTGGTTTCGGAACCACAAATTTGCGATCATAAAATTATTTTAATAATATTTTTGGTGTTTCCAGCATGTGCATATGTATGTGTGAAAATTTCGTGAGCTAATTTTATAGTTTAAGTGGTCAATTTGATAAAATGACTAAATCGCGTAAAATACAAAAGTTGCATTCCACTTGTTAAAAGTGCTTAATTACCATGGCTTATTAAATTTAAGGTCCTTATGATGATAATATACCATTGATAATGTTAATGGACATAAATGGCCTAATGTTTGATGATTAAATGGTTTAATAACCAAGGGTAAAAATGTAAACTATGTATTAATGTATTATTAATAAAATAAAAACATAAAAATATGATTTCATTCATCTTTCTTCAACCCAATAACAAAAGAATAAAAATCCATTGAAGCTTTCTAACATTCAACCATTGCATGATTAAATAGGTAAGTCCATTTTGCTCAGTTTTTGATGATTTTTACGTTTTTGTGATCGTTTCTTTGAGTACTAGCTAGCCCGTGCCCTAATTTTTGAGTTTTTTGATGATTTTGTGAAATTACATTGATGATTCCATGAGTTTTAGGATGTTTTATGATGAATTATGCAAGCTTGGTGATTGATATACATGCTTAATTAAGTGATTTTTGATAAAAATGTTTATTGTGGACTAATTTCTGAAATTGGAAAATTTAGGGGTCCAAATGTGAAATAAATTGAATTAATGGGATGCTAGGGAATAAAGGAAAATTCAGCCTAGCATGAGCATGTTGAAATTGATAAAATGTGTAACTTTGGGGGAAAAAGTGAAAAAATGCCCTAATATGTGTTTGCGGATGAAATTGATGAATAAAAGAGTTAATTTTGAATGTATATAGATCAAGAACGAAAGAAATCAAATTTAGATCGGGGGAAATGAAAGTTATCAAATAGTTGACCTCGTCCTCGTCCATTTATTCCTATTGCGAGGTAAGTTCATATGCAAATAAATGTCTTTACAATGAATTATATATGTTTTATTATGATTGAATTGCTATGAATGTTGAACGAGCAAATATGAGTAAGTATTGATAGAGTTACGACATTTGAAAGTCTTGTACGAACCTTAGGAATAGCATAGGAAACGTATGTCATGACATTAGGATCATTGAGATGTGATTACATGTAAGACCATATCTGCGACATTGGCATTATATTGAGATTACATGTAAGATCATGTTTGGGACATTGGCATCGTTAATCGATTTCGTGTAAGACTCTATCTTGGATAGTATCATCGATTTATAATTACATGTAAGACCATATCTGAGATATGAAATTGTTCAAGCTTATGTGATTTCTGAGTATTCGTAACGATTCTGAATGGTTCAACGGGAAAAGTTAAATCGAGAATGAATGTGTGAATGAGTTAAGTGACTCAGGTATGTATGAAGTTCATACAAGTATTGAAAAGAGAGGAATTGATGAAATTATATGAGAATGTGAATAAGTAATCATTGAGAAAGGTTTGTGTATTCATATGTGCTTATTAATAAATTACTTGATGAATTCAATTATGATATTGAACATGAGTACAATGAGAAAGGTTTGAGAACTTGAAAGTGTTTAGCTATGTTTAGCATATTTGAATTGATATACATATGTTTATATGATGGCTTTATTGGTATATGGCTTACTAAGCTTTTAAAGCTTACTTTGTGTGTTCTTTCCATGTTTTATAGATTATCGAAGCTAGCTTGGACTCAGGGTCATCGGGAAACGTCATCACGCTATCGATCAACTCGTTGGTACTTTTGAAGCTTTGTATATATGGTATATGGCATGTATAGGCTAGTGTCATTTTGATATGTATTGAGTTACGAATGTAGCCATTAGATTTAGCTTACAAATGATGGCTTGAATTATGGGTTTAATATGTAATACATGAGATGTATATAATGCCTTATGTGTTGGCTTGTTTTGGTATGGTATGTGCTTGCTATTTTGGTTAGTTTCTTAAGATTGTAATGATGATATATTGTGGCTTGACTATGTGATGTTGAAATGGTAAATTATGTGACATGAAATAGGTGATAAGGTGATGATGAAATGCATTTAGAAGTTATGTAAGTTTAATGATTTTGGTATATTGTTTTGCTATGAATTTGGTTGATAATTTAAGTAGTGAAATGTTTGATTATGAAATGGTATGAAATGTTTGTGAATTGGGATGTTTTGGCTGCCTATATATGTATGAAAATGATACCATTTTAATGACTTGGTATGTTTGAGAAAAGGGTGGCGAATTGGTTTTACAAATGACCTATTTTTGTCGACACGGGAGTGTGTCTCAGCCGTGTGCAACACACGATCATGTTACACGATCGTATGTCCCCTAAGGTACCCTTTCAAATTAGGGCAGTATACCCTACAAGTTTGACATGGCCTAGACACGCAGGTGTGTCTATTGGCCGTGTGTGTAGTACATGGGCTGGCATACGATTATGTGGCCGGCCATGTGCCCAAGTAGTAACCCCTTCAGTTTTCCCATGGCCATGGCACACGGGCGTGTCCTCGGCCATGTGGTGAAGTAAGTATGTATGCCCTATTTTCACACGGGCATGTCTGATAACCTTGTGAGGCACACGGCCTATTCACACGAACGTGTGACCCTAAAATGTTTGAAAATTTTCTAAGTATCTCAAAGTTTGCTAATGTTATAGGTTTAGTTCTGAACCGCTTCTAAGCATGTTTTAAGGCCTCGTAGAGCCTTACAAGGGATATTTTGATAATGTTTGATTGATATTTATATGATAATGAATTTGTGTATGATTTATGTTGTGATTGATCGATAATGCCTAGTAACCCTATTCTGGTGACGGATGCAGGCTAGGGGTGTTACAATTATAGGTATTAGAGCTACAGTTTAGTCGATTCTAGGACTAACGTAGTGTGTGAGAGTGTAGTTATACATGCCATATATATAAACTGCGATAGTGTGATGATTCTTGACAGCTAAAATGTGTTTTTTATATAGGAAATGGATCTCGATCAAAGCAATAGCTGACGATGTGGAAAGTAATGAGCCCGCACCTGTTCAAGGGGCAGCGCCTACCGATTTCAACTAGTCAAGGGTGAGAGGCTAAGCAAGCCTTCTTTCAAATGATGAGTGGGTGGTTCACGGAGTTCGTTCAAATGAATCTGGCTGCTCCACAACCTACACCTCCACCTGTTTCTCAACAAGTCCCAGTTGTGCCACAAATGATAGATCCAATTCGATTGAGTAAGCCGCCAGTGGAGTGGATAAGATTTGTAAGCACGAGGCTGAGGAGTTTCAGACTAAAGTTGATGATAATGCTAAGAGAGCTGAGTTCTGGCTCAAGAACACGATCAGAGTATTTGATGAATTGTCTTGTACTCGAGATAAATGTTTTAAGTGTGGTGTATCTTTGCTTAGAGATAATGCGTATCATTGGTGGAAAATGTTGACATCTGTGGTTCCTAGAGAACGAGTCACCTGGGAGTTCTTTCGATCCGAATTCAGAAAGAAATACATAAGTCAAAGATTTCTCGATCAGAAACATAAAGAGTTTCTAGAGTTGAAACAAGGCAGAATGACAATGATGAAAGAGAATTTGTACATTTAAGTAAGTATGCCTGGGAATATGTTTCTACCGAGGAGATCAAGTGTAAACGATTTGTTGATGGGTTGAATGAAGATATAAAACTATTAGTCAGGATTCTAGAAATCAAAGAATTCATTGTTTAGTTGAAAGGGCTTTTAAAGCTAAGGATCTCAGCAAAAGAAGAAAAGAAAAGTTGATTTTGAAGCAAGAGATTTGAGAAAGAGATCATCTAGTAAATCTTCTCAACCTGCATCGAAGAAATTTCGAGACTCATTTAATCGTTCCAATGCATCTGTGAGGCATTCAAACAGAGATCGAGTGAGACAACAGTTGAGCTTCAAAGCTCCAGCTACTTTGATTACTAGTGTTGGCAGTGTGAGACCTAACCGACTTGAATGTAAACATTGTGGTAAACGACATCCTGGTGATTGTAGATTAAATGATAGGGCTTGTTTTAAATATGGATCATTGGATCATTTTATCTGTGATTGTCCTGAGTTGGCTGAGCAAGATACAGTACAAAATACGAGGCCGAGTAACACTACAGCTAGAGGTAGACCACCTAGAAATACGAGAAATGTGAGTGGTAGCCAGAAAGCGACTGAACACTCTGCTATGAGATCAAAGGAGAGAGCACCTACACGAGCCTATGCTATTCGCGCTCGCGAAGAAGCATTATCTCCAAACATCATTACCAGTACTTTTACTCTTTGTGATGCTAAAGTTATTGCATTGATAGATATAGGATCAACTCATTCGTATATATGTGTGAATTTAGTATCTAGTAAAACTTTGCTTGTAGAGTTTACTGAATTTGTAATTAGAGTATTGAACCCCTTAGGCAAGTGTGTGTTGGTTGATAAAGTGTGCAAGAACTATCTGTTGATGATTCAAGATTTTTATTTTCCAGCTGATCTAATGTTGTTGCCATTTGGCGAATTTGATATAATTCTGGGTATGCATTGGTTAACGTTGCATGATGGTGTTGTGAATTGCAAACGAAAGACGATTGATTTGAGATGTCAGAATAATGAGATTATTTGAATTGAGTCTGATGATCTGAATGGTTTGCCAGTAGTGATTTCATCGATGTTAGCTTAGAAATATGTGACAAAGGGTTATGAAGCTTACTTGGCTTATATGCTTGATACGAAAGTGACTGAAAAGAAGATTGAATTAGTGCTAGTTGTGTGTGAGTACCCAAATGTGTTTACTGAAGAGTTAAAGGGTTTACCACCGATACTAGAGGTTGAGTTTGGTATTGAGCGAATGCTAAGTACAACACTAATATCAATAGCTCCGTACAGAATGGCACTGACAAATTTAAAAGAATTAAAAGCTCAGTTGCAAGAATTAACCGATAGAGGATTTGCACGATCGAGTTTCTCGCCTTGGGGTGCTCTTGTGTTGTTTATGAAAAAGAAAGATGGCACGATGAGAATGTGTATAGACTACCGACAGCTTAATAAAGTGACAACCAAGAACAAATATCCTCTGCCCAGAATAGATGATTTGTTTGATCAATTTAAAAGGGCTACAATGTTTTCAAAGATAGATTTGAGATCGGGCTATTACCAATTGCGAGTTAGAGATTCTGATGGGCCAAAGACTGCATTTAGAACGAGGTATGGCCATTATGAGTTCTTAGTTATGCCTTTCGGACTAATGAATGCACCTGCTATCTTTATGGACTTAATGAACCAGATTTTCAGACCGTACTTAGATTGATTTGTTGTTGTATTTATTGACGACATTTTGATATATTCGCGAGATGAAAATGAGGATGCCGAACATTTGAGAATTGTATTGCAGGCTTTGCAAGACAAGCAATTATATGCAAAGTTCAGTATATGTGAATTCTGGTTGCGCGAGGTTGGTTTTCTAGGGCAGATTGTGTCATCATCGGGTATTCGAGTCAATCCGAGCAAGATTTCGACAATAATGGATTAGAAGCCTCCGAGAAATGTATTTGAAGTCTGCAGTTTTCTAGGACTAGCTGGCTATTACAGACGATTTGTAAAATACTTTTGATGATTACGAATCCGTTGACGAGATTGCTTCAAAAAGATGTAAAGTTTGAATGGTCCGAAAATTGTCAGTAAAGTTTTGATCAACTGAAAACTCTTTTGACTGAAGCTCCAATATTAGTACAGCCAGAATCGGGTAAAGAATTTGTGATCTATTGTGATGCATCGTTAAATGGCCTAGGTTGTGTTTTGATGCTAGAAGGCAAAGTCATAGCTTATGCTTCGCGACAGTTGAAACTACATGAAAAGAATTACCCAACGCACGATTTTGAGTTAGCAGCCATTGTATTTGCATCGAAAATTTGGCGCCATTATCTGTTTGGTGAGAAATGTCATGTTTATTCAGATCATAAGAGTTTGAAATATCGGATGACTCAAAAAGATTTGAATTTGCGGTAGCGGAGATGGCTAGAATTGCTAAAAGATTACGAGTTAGTGATTGACTACCATCCGAGAAAAGCAAATGTTGTTGATAATGTATTAAGCCAGAAATCTTTGTTTGCTCTACGTGCAATGAATACTCAGTTGGCTATATCTGAGGATGGCTCGATTGTAGCTGAGTTGAAAGCAAGACCATTGTTTTTACTACAGATTTGTCAAGCTCAGAAAGTTGATAATAAAATATTAGCAAAACGAGCTCAGTGTGGTTCGAACCCTAATTCAGAGTTTCAAGTTGATTCAGATGATTGTTTAAGATTCAAAGGTCAAATATGTGTTCCGTAGAATTCAGAGCTAATTCAGATAATTTTGAACGTAGCACATAGTAGTTGTTTATCTGTCCATCTGGGAAGCACGAAAATGTATAATGACTTGAAGCAGCATTATTGGTGGCATGGCATGAAACGTGTTATCTTGGAATTTGTTTCTAAATGTTTGATTTGTTAGCAAGTTAAAGCTGAGCATCAAGTGTCGTCTGCTTTATTGCAGCAGATTATGATTCCTGAGTGGAAATGGGATAGAGTGAGTATGGATTTTGTTTCGGATTTGCTTTTATATCCGAATAAGAAAGATGCAACCTGGGTTGTTGTTGACAGGTTGACAAAATCGGCTAATTTCATTCCGGTACAAACGAATTATTTGCTTGATAAGTTATCTGAGTTGTATATCTCTGAAGTTGTGAGATTACACGGAGTACCTATTTCTATTGTTTCGGATAGATATCCGAGATTCACATTGAGATTTTGGAAAAAAACTACAAGATGCTCTGGTACAAAGCAACATTTTAGTACCGCATTTCACTCGCAAATGGATGGTCAATCCGAACGAGTTATTCAGATACTCGAGGATATGTTGAGTTGTTGCATTCTTAAGTTCGAAGGTACGTGGGAAAAGTATTTTCCATTGATTGAATTTGCATATAAAATAGTTTTCAATCGAGCATTAAAATGGCACCGTACGAAGTTCTTTACAGTCGTAAATGTCGGACACCATTGTATTGGACTGAGCTTAACGAGAATAAGATTCACGGGGTTGATTTAATTAAAGAGACTGAACAGAAAGTGAAAGTGATTCGCGACAGTTTGAAAGCAGCATCGGATAGACATAAATCATATAGTGACTTGAGACGGAAAGATATCGAGTTTCAGATAGGGGATAAAGTATTTTTGAAAGTATCTCCATGGAAGAAAATACTTTGATTCGGTCGTAAAAGAAAATTGAGCCCGAGGTTCATCGGACTGTATGAGATTATCGAGCGAGTTGAACCAGTTGCTTATTGGCTAGCATTACTGTCTAAGTTAGAAAAGATATATAATGTATTTCATGTATTGATGTTTCGACAATACAGATCTGATCCCTTGCATGTTATTTCACCGAAAAAAGTTGAGATTCAATCTAATATGACATACAGTGAAAAACCGATTCAAATTCTAGCTCCTGAAATCAAAGAGCTGAGAAATAAGAAAATTTTGTTAGTGAAAGTATTTTGGAATCAACATGGGGTTGAAGAAGCTACGTGGGAACCCGAGGATACTATGAGTAAGCAATATCCAAACCTATTCACTGGTAAGATTTTCGGGGACGAAAATCCCTAAGGAGGGAGAGCTGTAACAGGCCGATTTTAGCTAAGTCAGTATAGTGGTTTTGAAACCACAAATTTGAGGTCATAAAATTATTTTAATATTATTTTTGGTGTTTACAGCATGTGCATTTGTATGTGTGAAAATTTGTGAGCTAATTTTATCGTTTAAGTGGTCAATTTGATAAAAGGACTAAATCGCGTACAATGCAAAAGTTGCATTCCACTTGTTAAAAGTGCTTAATTGCCATAGCTTATTAAATTGAAGGTCTTTATGATGATAATATACCATTGATAAGGGTAATGGACATAAATGGCCTAATGTTTGATGATTAAATGGTTTAACAACCAAGGGTAAAAATATAAACTATGTATTAATGTATTATTAATAAAACAAAAACATAAAAATATGATTTCGTTCATCCTTCTTCAACCCTATAACAAAAGAAGAAAAATTCATTGAAGCTTTCTAACATTTGGCCATTGCATAATTAAATAGGTAAGTCTATTTTGCTTGGTTTTTGATGATTTTTACGTTTTTGTGATCGTTGCTTTGAGTACTAGCTAGCCTGTGCCCTAATTTTTTATTTTTTTGATGATTTTGTGAAATTCCATTGATGAATCCATGAGTTTTATGATGTTTGATGATGAATTATGCAAGCTTTGTGTTTGATATAAAAGTTTAATTAAGTGATTTTTTGATAAAAATGCTTATTGTGGACTAAATTATGAAATTGGAAAATTTAGGGGCCAAATCTGAAAGAAATTGAGTTAATGGGCTGCTAGGGACCAAAGGAAAATTCGGCCTAACATGAGCATGTTGAAATTTTGTGAATTTTAAGTTGTTTTGAAATAGGGACTAAATTGAGAAAATGTGTAACTTTAGGGGTAAAAGTGCAAAAATGCCTAAATATGTGTTTGTGGATGAAATTGAATGTGTTGATGAATGAAAGAGTTAATTTTGAATGTATATAGATCTAGAATAAAAGAAATCAAAATTAGATCGGGAGAAAACGAAAGTTATCGAATAGTCAACCTCGTCTATTTATTCTGACTATGAGGTAAGTTCATATGCAAATAAATGTCTTTACAATGAATTATATATGTTTTATTATGATTGAATTTCTATGAGTGTTGAACGATCAAATATTAGTAAGTATTGATAGAGTTACAACATTTGAATGTCCCGTACAAACCTTAGGAATAGTATAGGATACCTATGTCATGACATTAGGATCGTCGAGATGTGATTACATGTAAGACCATGTCTGGGACATTGGTATTGTATTGAGAATACGTTTAAGAACATGTCTGGGATATTGGCACCGTTAATCGATTTCATGTAAGACCTTGTCTGGGATAATGGCATCGATATTGATTACATGTAAGACCATATCTGAGATATGGCATTGTTCGAGCTTATGTGATTTCCGAGTATCCTTAATGATTTCGAATGCTTCAATGGGAAAAGTCAAATTGAGAATGAATGTATGAATGAGCTAAGTGACTCACGTATGTATGAAGTTAATACAAGTATTGAAAAGAGAGGAATTGATAAAATTATATGAGAATGTGAATAAGTAATCATTGAGAAAGGTTTGTGTATTCATATGTGCTTATTTATAAATTACTTACTTGATGAATTCAATTATGATATTGAACATCGGTACAATGAGAAAGGTTTGAGAACATGAAAGTGTTTAGCTATGTTTAGCATATTTGAATTGATATACATATGTTTATATGATTGCTTTATTGGTATATGGCTTACTAAGCTTTTATAGCTTACTTTGTGTGTTCTTTCCATGTTTTATAGATTATCAAAGCTAGCTTGGACTCGGGGATCGTCGGGAAATGTCATCACACTATCGATCAACTCGTTGGTACTTTTGAAGCTTTGTATATATGGTATATGGCATGTATAGGCAAGTGTCATTTTGATATGTTTTGAGTTATGAATGTAGCCATTAGATTTGGCTTACAAATGATGTAAACGTTGGTGTGGATATGGCCATTTGAATTGGCTTGAATTATGGGTTTAATATACATGAGATGTATATAATGCCTTATGTGTTGGCTTGTTTTGGTATGATATGTGGTTGCAATTTTGGTTAGTTGTAAATTGGAGTATTAAGATTGTAATGATGATATGTTGTGGCTTGATTATGTGATGTTGGAATGGTAAATTATGTTACATGAAATAGGTGATAAGGTGATGATGAAATGCATTTAGAAGTTATGTAAGTTTAATGATTTTGGTATATTGTTTTGTTATGAATTTGGTTGAGAATTTAAGTAGTGAAATGGTTGATTATGAAATGGCATGAAATGTTTGTGAATTGGCATGTTTTGGCTGCCAATATATGTATGAAAATGATACCATTTTGATGGCTTGGTGTGTTTGAGAAAAGGGGGGCAAATTGGTTTTACAAATGGCCTATTTTTGTCCACACGGGCAGAGACACGAGCCTGTGTCTCGACAGTGTACGACACACGGTCATGTTACACAGCCGTATGTCCCCTGGGGTACCCTTTCGAATTAGGGCAGTATACGCTACAGGTTTGACACGGCCTAGACACACAGGCTAGCAGACGGGCATGTGGCCAAGTTAGTAACCCCCCCAGTTTTCCATGGCCATGGCACACGGGCGTGTCCTCGGACGTGTGGTGAAGTCAGTATGTATGCGCTGTTTTCTCATGGCCTATGACACGGGTGTGTCTAATAACCGTGTGAGGCACACGACCTGTTCACACGGGTGTGTGACCCTAAAATGTTTGAAAATTTTCTATGTATCTCAAAGTTTGCTAATTTTATCCGTTTAGTCCCGAATAGCTTCTAAGCATGTTTTAAGGCCTTGTAGAGCCTTACAAGGGATATTGTGATAATATTTTATTGATATTTATATGATAATGAATTTGTGTATGATTTATGTTATGATAGATCGGTAATGCCTAGTAATGTAACATCCTGAATTAGGGCCTAGTCGGAACAGTGGTTTCAGGACCACAAATTTGACGTAAGAAATTTTATTTTTATTATATTTTTATGGTCTACGATTTCCTAGAATGATTTTGTGAAAATTTCGTTCGAAAATTTTGACGTTTGGGCACTCAATTTGGTCAAAAGGACTAAATTGTAAAAAGTGCAAAAGTTGAGTTCTACATGTTAGAGGTGTCTAATTGTTATGAAATTTTAAATTGGAGGTCCTTAAATGGTAATTAGATCATCAGTTAATTTTTGGACAAAAATAGACATGAAATGGGTGTAATAAAATATATTTAATTTAGGGGCATTTTGGTAAACTAATAATTAAAATAATTAAAAAGCGAAAATAGCCAAAATTTTGTCATCTTCTCCATGTACCAGTTGAAATGGAAGCCATGGCTAGGGTTTGGTTCAAGCTTCCAAGCTCATTTATTAAGGAAATCGAAATTCGGGCTTAAATCGAGAAAATACAAGGTTATTGACTAAAATGGTAAATTTCCATTTCTGGATCGAGGTAAGTTCGTGTGTTAATAATAATGCAATACCATGCTTGAATTGTAATTCTCTATTGATATGGCATGAATTGTATGATTTAATATGTTTAGGAGAAGTTGATGGATGGTGTGTATGATATGGAAAATGTGATGTTTGTTGTGTCATGTGAAATTGAATGACAAATTATTGTTACATGAATTGAATGTTAAATTACTATTACATGGGTTGTATGAATTGCTACACGATTCTACCTGACAAGATTTCGACAAGTAAGTTCGAATAACTTAAAGTAAACTCCTAATATGCCTAATTGCATGATTTAAGAATGTAAAATAATTACATTTGATGATGGCATGAAAATACATGAAATGCATTCTTCACTATGACATGTTGAAAAATGTCCCGGTTGAGATTAAAAAAGGAAGTTTGATGGATAAACCATGATTTATATGTGACTTGAGATCCTGCATGTGTTGCAGAAAGGATTTAGCTCGGACCAGTAATCCGTTGATCTCAAATATAGAAAGGATCTAGCCCAGACGGGTAATCCGTTCATCACTTAAGGAACACCCGTCTGGGCTAGATCCTTTCTATATTTGAGATCAACGGATTACCCGTCCGAGCTAAATCATTTCTGCAACACATGCAGGATCTCAAGCCTCCCAAAGAACATGTGTGCATTGAGGATTTAGCCCAGATGGGTAATCTGATTAGAGTCTGAATTTAGCCTGGACTGGTAATTTCGACATCACTTTATGAGTTTATATTACGAGGGATTTAGCCTTGACTTGTAATCTCGCCGTAAGATACGAGGTTCGCGGGAGTGCATACATAAGATTATCGCTCTTATGATTTAACGGTAAATGGATAATCCATCGAGATCTTCTAGAAACTCAACGGGATTAATATGATCTATGTAGATGAAATGATGAATAATGGGCTCATCTAAGACAAATTTACATGGTGCGTTGCCATGAGACTAATTTGATGATTGAGTGCATGTGATAGGGAATTATCCTATAATTGGAATGTATGATTAAGTGTGCCCATGAGAAATAATGACTTTTATATTGTGTTCCATTGTGAAAAATGAGTAGGGGATCCATGAAACGGTAAGTTCATGATAGTTGGAAATGATCCTATGATAGTGATCATTATATTGTACCAAAACAGATTTGGTCAACAACATTGATCCGACTTTCAGAATCCACTAAAAATAGTGCAATTTGAGTTAGAGGCTGAATAATATATGAAATTAAAGCTTAAGGAGTCTAGTTTTACATAAAGGAAATGGTGTAAGCAAACAAATTTTTTATTATGAGATATTTGTATTCTTGTGAGACAGAGTCAGAGTGATTCCAGACTCCCCTGTCTCAACGTTGAAAAATCACTAGAAATTGTAAAAGAATAATGAGTTAGGAATCATATGACTGAAATTCATAATGAGTATAATTTTAGGAGAAAGAGATGGGAACATTATCCGAGTCTCGTAATATGAGATAATTAAATTTTAGTGAAGAAAGGTCGAAGCTACCAAACAGCATAACAGGGAAAGCTTTGAATAATAAACTGTACGTATTGGCTTGACCAAAAATTTTGAAAATTTTATGGTAAGAAGTGATATGAGTCTAGTTTCTGGGAAAATTAACGGATCTTAATTTAGAGTCTCGTAACTCCAGATATAAATAATTTAATGACTATGACTCGGGAAAATAGCTTAGCTGGAATTTGAATAAATAGAAAGAATATGAAAATAGCATGTCACCGCATTGTTTATTATTTTCATGAGAGCTTACTAAGCGTAAAGCTTACTCCCTCGTTTCCATTTCTTTTAGTTTTTTCAGGTCAGCTCAGGGTTGGAGATCGTCGAAGGCAGCATCACACTATCGAGTCATTATCTTTGGAGTATTGGCATGTGCATGTTAAATGTTTTCATGTGAGTGGCATGTATAGGGACTTAGTTTTTCTATAATGACTATTTTTGTGATTAGCCAAAGGTATTGACTTATATTAATTTGTTGTTTATAGCCATAAGATGTGGCTTATAATGATTTTGACTTGTAAGCCTATTTATCCATGATATGTGTTAATGTCTTGTGATGTAGCTAAACTAGTTTATCATGAGTAGGTGGAACTAATGCATAACAACGAGCTAATGATGAATGCCATTGAAATCGTGTATGTGTGTGCATGTAAAGACGGCCAAAAGGCTTGGAAACTAGCCTAAGTCTTGACCACACTGATAGAGACACAATCATGTGTCTCAGCCGTGTAGAGGACACAACCTCTGGCCTCGGGCGTGTGCCTTGGCCGTGTGCCCTTAAATGGTTGTTGACGTCATAAATAGATGGTTACACGGGCTGAGAACACAAGAGTGTCCCAAGCCACATGGGCGTGTGTGACCACATGGCCCCACCCACACGAGTGTGTGACTTTCCTAAACTAGAAAATTGTTAAGTTACCCAAAGCCTATCGAATGTTTTCGGTTTTGTCCCAAACCGCCCCGACGTATGTTATGTATGTGTTTGAAAAGTTTTAATTTTTGGCTAAATTTGGTGAGTTGAATTTGTATGTCGTGAAAGTTTAAATCCGATAATGCCTCGAACCCTGTCCCAGTGCTAGATACGGGTGAGGGGTGTTACAAGTAACCCTATTCCGGTGATGGATATGGGCTAGGGGTGTTACAGATGCTATGCAAGCCCATGGAGCACAAGGCCGTATGGCCGAGGTTGAGTTTTCTGCGCCTCGAGTACGTACACCAAAACCTATAGTAGAGCACGTTGGGAACGCATCTACCGCTGAAGGTAGTCATCAAGAGCTTGTAGATGATGATGTATCGTAGGTTATGCTTAGAGTTCTTGAGCGGGTGGCTGGAGCACAAACCTGATTTGATAGTCATGCGTCTGTAACTAAGAGGCTCCAATCTAATAGAGCTGAATTATTTATAGGTATTGTTAGGATGAACCTTACCATGGCAGAGTATTGGATAGAGGCTATGAAAAGGATCTTGGATGATATAGAGTTTACTCCCAAATAAAAATTAAAGAGTAAAATTTCACTATTAATGGACGAGGCTTATCTTGCTTACATTCTGGATTCATGTGCAAATGGGTCAGTTGTGGATGGTATCCAAACTTTGAAGGAGTTTTAAGATTTTTTTTTGAAAGAGTTACTTGAATACCTTTGTATCGAGAGATCAAGTTTAGGATAGATTTGTTGCCCAAGACTGTTGTGGTGTCTATTACTCCCTAACACATGGCACCTAAAGAGCTTAAGGTGCTTAAGGTTCAATTTTAGGAGCTTTTGGATGATGGTTTCATAAGACTGAGTGTTTTGCCTTAAGGAGTTCTGGTCTTGTTCGTCAAGGAGGAGGATGGATCGATGAGGCTTTGTATTGATTACCGACAACTGAACAAGTTGACTATAAAGAATAAGTATCTCTTACCAAGGATTGATGACTTGTTCGATCAGATTAGAGGTGCTATGGTGTTTTCTAAGAATGACTTAAGGTCCAAGTATTATCAGATTAAGGTAATGGAATCAGATGTGCCTAAGACAACATTTAAGACTCGATATGATAATTACGAGTTCTTGGTGATGCCCTTTGGTCTTACACATGTTTCAGCTGCTTTCATGGACTTCATGAACCAGATATTTTAGCCTTGTCTTGGCCAGTTTGTCGTTGTCTTTGTCGACAACATCTTGATTTACACTAAGTCTGAATCCGAGCACAATGAACATTTGACGGTTGTTCTGCAGATACTCTATGAAAAGAAGCTTTATGCTAAGCTTTGTAGTGTGAATTTTCTCTTAGAGAGGTGATGTTTTTGGAGCATGCCGTATCTGCTAAAGGTATTCGTGTCGATCCAAAAAAAATTGAGGTCATTCTGGATTGAAGTAGCCTAAGAATATTTCTTAGATTCGAAGTTTTCTTGGACTTTTCAGTTATTATCGAAGGTTTGTAAAGGGATTTTTCTTTAATTGCGGCCCCTATGACTAAGCTGTTGAGGAAGAGTGCTCCTTTCAAGTGGATCGAGGAGCAACAAGCTATTTTTAAGAAGCTTAAGTCCATGTTGATTCAAGCACCGGTTCTAATTCAACCTGAGTCTAGAAAGGATTATGTGGTTTATAGCAATGCGTCCCACACTGGTCTTGGTTGTATGCCGATGCAAGACGGTAAGGTTGTGGCCTATATAATGAGACAACTTAAACTGCATGAGTGCAATTACCTGAATCATGACCTTTAGATGGAAACTTTGGTTTTTGCACTAAAAATTTAGAGACATTATTTGTATGGTGAGAAGTGTATTTTTTACATAGATCATAAGAGCCTTAAGCACCTTCTCTCCCTAAAAGAGTTGAACTTAAGGTAGTAGAGATGGATAGAGTTGCTTAAGGATTATGATTGTACCATTAAATACCATCTGGGGAAAGCTAACGTTGTGGCAAATGTACTGAGTAGGTGGTCAATGACTGATTTGAGAGCGATGTTCGCTAATCTGAGTTTGTACGAGGATGAAGTCTTACTCATAGAGTTGCAAGTAAAGCCTACTTTGGTTGAGAAGGTTAAGATTAAACAATCTTTGGATGTGTCTCTTTTGCTTTGAATCAAGCAGATTGGGGAGGGTAATTCTACAAATTTTTTGTTCAATTTAACTGTGTCTTGTGTTCTTGTAGAAGGTATTGTATGTCAGACAAAAAATATCTACCACAGTCTATTCTTCGGGAAGCACATAGTAGCCCCTACGGTATGCATCCTAAAAGAAATAAGATGTATTGCGATCTCTGAGAACTTTATTGGTGATTGAGTCTGAAGCATGAGAGAACTGATTATGTTGCTAAATGTCTAATGTGCCAGCAAATGAAAGTTAAGCACTCCCTTCTGGCTTGGTACGGTCTATTAAGATTCCTTAGTGGAAATGAGGGCGAGTGACTATAGATTTTGTTAGTGGGTTGCCCTTAACACCTACTAATAAAGATTAAGTCTGGGTGATTGTGGATAGACTTACCAAGTCAGCTCACTTCCTACCGGTTCATACAGACTATTCTTTATAGAAGTTGGTGAGGTTGTATATTTTAGAGATAATGAGACTATATGGGGTACCGATATCGATCATTTCAAATCGAGATCCTCATTTTACATCTCGATTCTGAAAGAAGTTGCATGAAGCACTTGGTACGTGACCATACTTTAGTATAATTTTTCATCCACAGTCTGATAGGTAGTCTAAATGGGTTATTTAGTTCCTTGAGGATAAGCTAAGGAGTTGTGTTATATATTTTCGAGGTAATCAGGAAGAGCATTTTACATTATGAAAGTTTACGTGTAATAATTGCTTTCAGTCAAGCATTTAGATGGCACCTCATGAGACACTATATGGTCGAAAGTGTCAAGCACCTTTGTGTTGGACCGAGTTAGGTGAGAAGAAAATGCTGGGCCTAGAATTGGTTCAGGAGACTGAGGGTATTGTTAAGCTAACCTATGATAGATTGAGAGCGGCACTAAAATGACAAAAGTCCTATGCAGATTTGAAGAGAAAGGATATAGAGTTCAATGTTGGAGATCAGGCATTTCTAAAAGTATCAACATGGAAAAAGGTTCTGAGATTTTGTTGGAAGGGCAGGCTGAGCCCAACATTTATTGGTCCTTATAAGATCCTTAATAGGATTAGACCGATAAAATAATTCATGTCTCTATGTTGAGGTGGTATAGATCTGACTCATCTCATGTGGTTCTAATTGAAGAGATAGAGGTGAGACTAGATTTATCTTTTGACGATGAATCGATTCAAAATTGGATCTTGAGGTTAATGTATTGAGGAGAAAACATAATCCACATGTAAAGGTTTGTGGCGAAACCATGGCACTGAAGAGGCTACATGGAAGCTAGAGGACTCGTTGTGTCAACAATATCCCTATCTATTCGTATCAGGTAAATTTCAAGGACGAAATTTCTTTTAAGGAGGGTAGAGTTTTCACGCCCCATTTTTTATTTACCTATCGTTAGTTTTTAAACAAGATCGAGTGCTAGCCTAATAGTTAAGAACAAGCGTAGCTACTCTTGTGACCCAAATTCGAGTCCTCACTCTTGCATTTTATTTATAATTGCAACAACCTCTTGGTCAACCCCTTTGCCACCAAAAAACTCTTGCCATGCTTAAGAGATTCTTTCCTCTCTTTTCTTCCTCTCATTTCCTTCTTTACTCCCCTTTTCAGTCCCTATGTTCCCCCTACAATTGGAAATCAATTAGGAGGTTAAATACCGGCTTCTAAAGCCTCTACAACTACAAAGGAGATTACAAAAGATCAAGAGCTTCAAGATACATAAAAAAATTCAGTATCAACCTTTTGTCCTTTAATTCTTCATCTTTTTCCTACAAGCACTTGTGATCAATTCTTTGTGTTTCATCAGCTAAAGTGTTTTCATTATGTGAGTGCTTAATTAGCAAACATCATAATCTTGTAAGGATTATTTATTTGTTTACTCTTTTGAAAGGGTTTAAGTCTTAAGATTTAGGTGAAAATCTTAAGAGAGTTGTACAGTTAAACCTTGTCCTCAAAAGTTGAATCAAATTAGTAAATTTGGAAAAATCCTTAGTTGTGGAAAGCTAAGGTAGTGGCATAGACAACTGAGGCTAAATCACTCTAAATTATTGTGCCCATTGTCTCATCTTTTCTTTCTTGTTCCACAATTTTTTAAAAGGCCAATTTACTCCCACTTGGCTATTTTGATTGATTGATCGAGCTAAAAATTTTGTAACCCTAAACAAAATAGTACACTTAGGTTCCTATTTACGTAGTTGACGCATATCATAGTGTTAGGGATAAAGGATATCGTTTCAAACAGATTAAAAAAATAGACCTTTAAAATGAGACATAATTTTAACAGGCTACGATGTTTAAAATGGATTCAAGGTATAATAAGACTTTTATTGAGCTATAGAGTAAAACGAGCTCAAGAATTAAATCTAGACATAATTCCAAAATTGGGTTTGCAAGCTTATAATGGGCTAAAAAATAAATGCTAAGACAATATGTAAAATTGGTATGCAATTTGACTTGGGCTCTAAACTGATTTCAATTTGAGAAAGATTATGAGCTTAAAACATTTAAATTTTGATTTTAGAAAACATATTTAAAGAAATCGATTTAATTTTAAATTATTTTTTAAAAAAGCTAATTATTATTGTTTTCGCAATACAAATTTTGTTTTTTATTACAAAGTTTGATAAAATATTCTCTCTCTATATATTCTTTACGAAAAAAACCATCTTCATTACATGATTCTGTTTGCTTCAAAGTTGGCATCGGAGTGTAGTTTTTCAACACAAGCTTTTAATGTAAGTCGCGCTTAAATTACTAGATGTTTTCCGCGGTCTTATTCAAACAAAGAAATCAACAGAACACGCCAATTGTTTTCTTTAGGCTAAAAGAAATAAATTATTGTAAACAGGATTAATCCTTACTAACATACTATGATTATACAAGTGTTTGATGAACAACAAAGGCAGTCACGATATATGCACCTTGCCCCCGAAAATATGAAAAATGTAATTCAGAGCAGTAGTCTCTCTTGTATTATAAATATTTCAAATTTATTCAAGCATCACCTTATCACCGCGCAATCCTCAATGATGGATTTTTCGATCATAATGCCCTTGATTTTCATCGGTCAGCAATTTGAGAATCATTTCCAATAGGAGAGTTGCCCCCATCTCACTCGTATTTTGTTTCGTGTTAGAATATTTTGTAACACCCATATATTTAGTTATTGCGTTAGAGATTTTGGACTCTTCCAAGAATGTTATTCTCAGCTAAGCTTGTATAGACTGATAACAAAACATAGAAATATCTAACGGGTATCAAAATAACTTAGGATTTGGAAATCTCCCTTATAACACCCCTTACACGTATCCGACGCCAGAAGAGGGTATGAGGCTTTACCACACATGTACTCAGACATTTTCAAAAAATACAAACTAAGAAATTTTGTTTCAAATTAAAACCAATCAAACCACATCTTAGTATCCCTATTATGGGCCTAAGAGGCCCTAAACATACATTGAGAATGGTCCGAGACAAAACCAAGTACCTAAGGAAAATTTAAGAAAATTCCTAGGTTAATGTCTCACACGCCCATGTGGAGACAATGCACATGCCCATGTGCCTTGGGACACGCTCGTGTCCCCTACCCGTGTGGAATTAATTGAATTTGTTTTCTATTTCAAACCTACAGGGGTTTTCACATGGCTGAGCACACGCCCGTGTCCCTGGCCCGTGTTCTTCACACGACCTAGACACGCCCGTGTGGTCGCCCGTATCCAAAAGCTCGAGCATTATGTTTATGACATCAGTATGCATTTAGGGGCACACGGCAAAGACACACGCCCGTGTGCTAGGCCGAGTCCACCATATGGTTGAGACACACGGCCGTGTCTCTGTAACACCCCAGACCCGGCGCAAACGTTATTGTCAGATCTAACGTGTCACATGGACTTACGACTTAGTATGCATTCTTTGGTTTAAGTGATTAGGGTGGTCTTTGTAAAAATAGCAATTGAATAAAAAACCAGTTTATCAATCTTTAGGCTATCCATTTGTCGTGCTTGTTGAGTCTTGAAAACGTTCATTAATTTTGAAAACCCGCGCAGCCTAACACTAGCAGTTTCGACATACTATAAATATAATCAGAAAATAAAAACCATAGCGGAAAGAGAAATTTATATAGCGGCCTTATTACAACTTAAAACCCAAAATTAAATCAGAATATAAAAATAATAAAAAATAAACTAACTTAGAAAAACCAACTTTGTAGATGATGTGGCCACTCCGAATCCCTCACAGCTCCAAGCCCACTATGGTTGGGGATTTCCTGCAGAGATGAAAATAAAGGGTGAGTTTGGTAAACTCGATGTGTAACATAACCCAACCATAGCCCAAACCAAATCAAACCTCAGTCGGACTTATATCGGGCCTTAGCCCAAGATGCAAATCGAATGAAACCGATAGGCCCATAGCGAATCTGAGAACAAATATATCATGAATGCAAAATCCCAACTCAAAGCCATCCATAACACCCCAGTATCAGCCTTACACCATGTTGGGAGACTACTCGACCCACCCAACCGCTACACACCACGTAAAATTGCAACGAGGTCGCGGATATTGTGACGAAGTCACCAGATATAGATATTGCGGCGAGGCCACCAGAACAGATATATATATATATGTTTGTATATGTGGCGAAGCCACTAGATTGCAGCGAGGCTGCCAGATATTGTGACGAAGTCACCAGAACAGATATATATGTGGCGAGGCCACCGGATTGCAAAATGAGGCCGCGTAACGCTCCTCCATCAATATAAACTCATGTCCCATGCAACGAATAATATGTCATGGCATACGCATACGTAAAAGTAACATCATGCTTTTCAGATAAAATAAAATATCACTAAGGGTAAAATTGTAATTTTTCATGGATAAGGGTATTTCAGTAATTATTACCTATTGCTAGGGTTTCATGCTCATTCTAACGTTTACCAAGTAATCAGAAGTACTTACCTCGTCTTTTTACCAAAGTGGGCCTGTTGGGCCATTGGCCCGTTTTCGGCCCATTAAGCCCAAATATACCGTTGTGCACGAAAATGCACACTCTGCACTCTAATCATCCAAATGCACCATATTCATTAACAACTGTCTCACGAGAGCTCACACGCTCGCGAGTTCACAAAATACCAACGTTTCGGTATTTCAGCTTTTACCGATTCAATCTAAGGGAGGGTATCATTTACACACCTGGTTGATGACGATTGATGACGATATCTCCCACGCGATAATCCTACGATCGATCACTAACACATTAGACTTACGAATTAACGATAACTACCATAAATCCACGTCAACTAACCCAATAATCACACAAGTTAGTCATTTACGCACGAGGGGCAAAATAGTCATTTTACCCTCCAGGGGTAAATCGGTAGTCCTACCCTACAGGGGTATTTTAGTAATTCTACAAATTATCCACTTGGGCCTACAGACCCATTGGGACTACATGGCCCATTTCAGCCCATCGCAGCCCAAAATAGACGTTCTACTGCTAGAGTAATGAGAAATACACACCTGTTAGGAGGCTGTAGTTAATCCGCGCTCCCACACTCTTAGCTGACGCCCAACCCAAACGAGCATGCCACCAAGCGAAAGGGATCAGCCCAGAAGGGTATGCCAACTCTCCTTATGGTTTGCTCTATTTAAAGCCAGCTCTCCATCTACTCTTATGTTAGCTTCCCGATGTGGGATCCCTCCAACATCAAAGTTTAAAACCATCACCAACTCTTGCCGTCCCAACATAGCAAAATAATCAACCTTTGTGTGCCAAGGGATTCGAACCAAAGTCCTCTCACATGCCAAATCACGCCACCACCACTAGGCCATCAACTCATTTGTGTCATAAGTCCAACACATTAAACTTTAAAGCGCACCTACTTGCTTTCAGATTTATTGAAAAGAAAAACCAAAATAAATTGCAAGAGCCAAGACTTGAACCTTGGACCCCTTGCTTCCTCTATGGCGTCACTTCCTTGTCACCTAAGTGGCGCTACCTTGCCACTACACCACACTCCTCTTTGTGTCATCTTTTACCCCTTTACTCTTAAAAGCCCAAACGCCAAATGCATCACTTGTTCTTAAAATCAAAATTTCGAAGACTACCATGGATTTAACTTAAGTTTGGGCCTTCTAAAGGCCCACTAACCTACTAAAATATATATATTAACCAACCAGAACACACCCAAATTTTAAAAAAACATAGAAACACAGAAAACCCAAAAATTGGGCGTTACAGTCTCTGCCCGTGTGTTTACTACCATGCATTCTGACTTAAAAATTTTAGGTGCAGGGGACACAGGGTAATACCACACGCCCATAGGGCTATTCGTGTGTCACACACGGCCTAGACACATGCTCGTGTGTCTACCCATATGGACCTTTTTAGGCTATTTTTTTCCAAGCTTATGGTCACCTGATCCGAACCTAGTCGCATCATGTTTCGATACACTTTGACGACATCAAGATTGGCCTAAACTCGAGGGGGTCCAAGTGCAAAATGAGACTTTTAATTTCATTTATGTTGTTGGAATAAGGAATTGATTTATTTTTGTTACTTTAGTCTTTAATTATGACTTGTTTATTAAATACATATTTTAAATATGACATGCATCATGTGTTCTGCATTTAATAAAGTCATGCATTATGTAACTCTCATGTTAGTTTAAGTTAGCTTCATTAAATTAAGTCTTGCATTAAGTAACTCATTTGTTAATTTAGTTTGCATTTTGAAACCATGCATTTAAGCATCTTAGTTTAATGAATGAGCTGTTGGACTTTATTCAACTCATCTTAGTTCTTGTAATAAGTGTTGCTTTGAGTTAATCTAGTTCCTAGGAATATTTATTGATTCATGAGATAAGTTTATTTAATTTTGCTACTTTAATTAAATTAGTTGTTGCATTAATTGATTCCTTAGCTTTTAGTTTATTTATTGAAGTCAAGTGTTTAGTGTGTTTAAGTTTAATAAGTGTTACTTGTGTTTAATAAGCTTATTTTAATGTGTTTATTGCAGGAGTCTTTTCAAGTCATAACCGTTACATTCCAAGGATTTTTACACTTTAAATAAAGTGACTTTTTAAGTCATTTTCGATTACAACTGAAGTGGCTTTTACAAGGGATGTTTTATACATCAATTAAGGTGTTTTAAAGGGAATTTTAACTCCTCTTAAATTTGGCAGCAATCCCTTTCATCTACCAGCAGTTTTTGCTCATTCAAAGTTGAAAACAAGCATTCAAAACATCATTTAGTTGCTAGTGTCTTTTTGGCAAGCCAAGGCATATTTCGTTGAATACTTGTTATCTTATCTAGGAAGCCTAGTGGCGTCAACCTATTTTCTTCTCTATCTGGACTTATCACTACTTCATAGTGTGGCGTTCACCTTTTATACTGAGGTTCCTACTTCTCTAAGTAGTGGGTCAAGGTTTTATCACTTTCATCCTTCCATCTTGAAAGGCTATAAGTATTTGGGTCAATACTCTTTAGTTATTAGTTACAAGAATTTCAAAAGTCTTGAGTTTAATTTTAGATTTAATTAGCAAATTAAGTTGTGACTTTTCAACTAGCTTTTCTATACCTATAAATAAGTGTAACCAGCCATTTCAAAGGGGATTTTCTTGGACTTTTGACACTTTAATGAAAATTTACATCATTTTGTCAGACATCTTTCTCTCATATTTCGTTGAATACTTGTTGGCTTATCTAGGAAGCCTAGTGGCGTCAACCTATTTTCTTCTCTATCTGAACTTATCACTGCTTCATAGTGTGGCGTTCACCTTTTATACCGAGGTTCCTACTTCTCTAAGTAGTGGGTCAAGGTTTTATCACTTTCATCTTTCCATCTTGAAAGCCTATAATTATTTGGGTCAATACTCTTTAGTTATTAGTTACAAAAATTTCAAAAGTCGTGAGTTTAATTTTAGATTTAAGTAGCACGTTAAGTTGTGACTTTTCAACTAGCTTTTCTATACCTATAAATAAGTGTAACCAGCCATTTCAAAGGAGATTTTCTTGGACTTTTGACACTTTAATGAAAATTTACATCATTTTGTGAGACATCTTTCTCTCACATTTCATTGAATACTTGTTGGCTTATCTAGGAAGCCTAGTGGCATCAACCTGTTTTCTTCTCTATCTGAACTTATCACTACTTCATAGTGTGGCGTTCACCTTTTATACCGAGGTTCCTACTTCTCTAAGTAGTGGGTCGAGGTTTTATCACTTTCATCCTTCCACCTTGAAAGCCTATAAGTATTTGGGTCAATACTCTTTTTTATTGGTTCTTACTTGCTTTTGATTTCATTTCACTCCATTCCATTTCTATCCTTTATTTTATTGTTAGCCAAATTTTCCATTCCTATCTTGAACCTAAAATCCATTTCATTCCTATTCCATATGCCTTCCCGCCTTATTTTCATTAATCGAATATATATATGATTCATATCCATAAACCTATCTTAGAAACCTTTTTCAATAGCTTCCGCATTCAATAACTTAAAAGTATCATCTCTAAACGAGCCGAACAAAACCTTCTCATAGACGATTGGGCAAACTAGCATACAACTCGACTCTCTCCAAAATGAATCGTATCATTTGGTATCAGAGCTACAAAAATGAGAAGTATGGACGTTCGTGTCTATCTCGGAATAGTTCGTGAAGTGTCGGAGTAAGTAAAAAAAATTCAAAATTTTTTTTAGTGTAATTTAAGTTGTATTGAGTTTATATGTATTGAAAAAAAATCGAATTTGAAAAAAAAAAGAGTGAACGAAGAGGTTTGTGTTCATCTTTTTGTGTTCTCAATTATCAAATTCTCTTTCTATCATCTTTATATACCTTTCACGCCACACTTAAAGCCCTTTTCATCTTTCTTTCAGCCTACCTTATCCTTCATAATTATTTCCCTTGTTTTCCAATTTGCAACCGGCCCCTAAGCCTACTATAAGGCCTTGGCAAGTCCAAATATGAAGTTGCAAGAGAAAAGTTTGAGAGGTAAAAGGCACGAGTGTGTGAGAATATTAGAGTGAAGAAAAAGCCTATAAAGAGTGAAAACACGAGCGTGAGTGAAACCCATCAATTTTCCTTTCCGAGTGAATAGAAAGATTTCGTTGTGAGGAATTTACTTTTGGTTTTGTCTAACAAATTTTCTTTCCAGCAATAACATCATGTCTCGCGAAGAATTTACTGAATCAGAGTTCCAATATTTGGTGCAAGAAATGTGAAGAATGGTGAATTCTAAATTCGATACATTGCACGAGAGATTAGACCGTGTGAAGAAAAGACACCAACAGGAACGAATGTTTTCAAGTCGGAAAGTGGAATCAAGAATATCATACATACATTCAATGATCATTCGAGAAAAGATTTCCATTGTGATTTCTATTCGTCATCGACTTCGAGATCAAGAGATTTCAATCGAGATTTCATTTCATCAAGGAATTCAAGACGACGAGAGTCTAACCTCGATTTTGAATCCGTCCAATATGACATCCGAAGAGATAGGCATACCTCTTTTCGATCTTCAAAGCAATCCTACTCGAAGCATTTTTCACGAAGCATTGATTAAGATTCTTATGCAAATAATTTTCCTACTTTTGAACAAAATCATTGTTTTCATGATTCTTTTGTATCTTCTTGTAAAAAGAAAATGAGAAAAGCAAAAGAACAAAAAGAAAAATAAATAAAAGAGAGGCAAGAGGCGAGTAAAAGAGAAAATGAGAGATTCTTGAGAGAGCTCGAGAAAGTCATTAAAAAAGTCGATGAAAAAGAAAAAGAACAAAAAGAGAGTGAAAATAAGATCGAAAAAGAAATTGAAAAAGAGAATGAAAAAGAGTTTGAGAGAGAAAAAGAAGTTGAACAAGAACAACGAGTGGAAAAAGAGATTGAGGAAAAAAAACGAGAGATATCGAGAAAAAAGAATCAAGTGAAAAAGAAAGTGAGCAAGCAAGGATTGTTTCCACTAACCCACCTGTTCGATCTTCTTGTGATGTAACTTTTCAAGTTCCTAAAGTCTCGTACGACCAATTCCAGCTTCACTACCTTCCAAATGAGAGATGTTTTCGGTTATTCGAGAAAGGTAAGTACGCAAATGACGACCACCCACTTATGATTGAAGGTAAGAAAGGTAAGGATTTCATGTTTATCGAATCAAGGTCGTCCGATTTAAAAATTGCTCATAAAGATTTTGATGGGTCAATTTCTGACATGCCTCCATCATTTGATTTGATTAGTCCTTGTTCATCTCTTGAAGACCCTACTTCAAAAAGTGACGGGAAAATTCTATCTTGTGACACGTTTGATCCTTCTATTGGATTGGCTCACCCTAATTGAATTTTAGATATGTTTGATAAAATCTTTGCACATACAAATTTTGGTTATATAAATTCTTTGAACTCATGTGTTAAATATGTCTGTTTAAACATGCTTGTTCATTTGGTCTGTGATAGATTTGAATCTTTGAATAGTTGTATGTTCACCATGTCTTTGTTTGACATACATGTTAAAAGGCTTTCGGATGGAATGTTCAAACCATTTGATTTTGGCCTTCAAGATAAAACTTTGAATTTTTATATGAGATTCCCATATCTTGATCTGCTTGGTTTTGTCAACTCTGCATGCTTGCTTGATCGAGTGGAATTTAAGTCCTGTAGTGAGTTGATTACATCATTTTCTAACATGTTATGGACATTGGAAATTATTCAAAATATGTTGCATGTCGGAACGAATGATCAAGTTCGTGTGTTTAAACCTGGTATTTGTTACTTTGATTCGTTTTATAGAAACTTCAAGCAACTTGCTTGTTGTGCATCTTATTTAAGATTGTTTGATATTCGTACTTTAATTAAGGCAATGAAACTTAATGACTTTGGTTTCAATGTTGTTTTGAACCTTAATCATTTTGCTTGGACACATTTGAAATACTTGTTCGATTTTGAAAAGGTAAGGTCGACATATGTATATGGACTTGAATCGAATTACGAACATGATTTAATTTTCTTTCTAAGTCCATCATTTCTGTCGATACTAATTTTTTTCATTATTTTGAATGGCACCCTTTGAGAAGCACGAGCTGCCTTGGAGTTTCATCACCCATCCTAGTCGATCGAGATAAAAGGTTTATTTTACATTACATTTCCGAGGAGAGAATATTTGTTCTGATTGAAGAAGGTAAAACTATTCATAAGATTCTCTCCCCTAAAGGCCGTCAAGGTAAAGTCTATGAAAATTTTCAAATACCTTTGCTTCATTCAAATGAAGATGAAAATTTTGTTGATTGGATGTTTGGAAATTATTTGAATCATGATGTCTTTGATTGTAGTTTTTGGCCTAGTATTGATTCATTTGTGTTGGCTTGTGACAATGGACATAATGTTAACACAAATCATGATAATAAGCAAATGATTGAAAGATGTTGGCCATGGTACACCTTGCGTGTACAATCACATGAATTTCTGTTTTTGAATAAACATATTGAAAAATTTTGGATTTGGATTAGTATGCTTAACTTTCTGCATATGAATATATTCATGTCTAGCTACCCTTTTATCCAATTGAATCCACATGTTTGTATTGATGGAATAATGAAACTTTTCAATAAATTGAAGTATGTTTGCTTTGCCCAATTGAGATTATTGACATATGATCTTGGACTACATTCTATAAGAGCTATTTGGATTTGAATACTTTGCACTTGTCATTGTCAAAATTGGTAAGTCATTTTGGCAAGATAAAATCTGTCTTTTGCTTAGCATTCGGCTTAACTTTAGGTTTTTGTTGTCTTAATCCTCTGATACTTATCTATGCTGGTGAAGTGCTTACTTGTCCATTGATAAACCATTTTCAGGTTTGTGTGATATCCATTATTCCATTCGACTGAGGAAAGTCGCACAAAAGAAAACATTTTCAAATGGACAAATGGCTCAACTTGAGGACAAGTCAATTTCAAGAAGGGGTATAATGTGAACCTGGTCGCATCATGTTTCAATACACTTTGACGACATCGAGATTTGACTAAACTCGAGGGGGTCCAAGTGCAGAATGAGACTTTTAATTTCATTTATGCTGTTGGAATAAGGACTTGATTTATTTTAGTTACTTTAGTCTTTAATTATGTCTTGTTTATTAAATACATATTTTAATTATGACATGCATTATGTGTTATGCATTTAATAAAGTCATGGATTATGTAACTCCCATGTTAGTTTAAATCAGCTTCATTAAATTAAGTCTTGCATTAAGTAACTCATTTGTTCATTTAGCTTGCATTTTAAACCATGCATTTAAGCATTTTAGTTTAATAAATGAGTTGTTGGACTTTATTCAACTCATCTTAGTTCTTTTAATAACTGTTGCTCTTAGTTAATCTAGTTCCTAGGATTATTTATTGATTCATGAGGTAAGTTTATTTAATTTTTCTTCTTTATTAAAATTAGTTGCTGTATTAATTAATGCCTTGGCTTTTAGTTTATTTATTGAAGTCAAGTGTTTAGTGTGTTTAATTTTAATAAGTGTTACTTGTGTTTAATAAGCTCATTTTAATGTGTTTATTGCAGGAGTCTTTTCAAGTCATAACCGTTACATTACAAGGGATGTTACACATTAAATAAAGTGACTTTTTAAGTCATTTTCGGTTACAAATGAAGTGGCTATTACAAGGGATGTTTTATACATCAATTAAGGTGTTTTAAAGGGCATTTTAACTCCTTCGAAGCCTAGTGGCGTCAACCTGTTTTCTTCTCTATCTGAACTTATCACTACTTCATAGTGTGGCGTTCACCATTTATACCAAGGTTCCTACTTCTCTAAGTAGTGGGTCGAGGTTTTATCACTTTCATACTTCCACCTTGAAAGCCTATAAGTATTTGGGTCAGTACTCTTTAGTATTGGTTCTTACTTGCTTTTGAATTCATTTCACTCCATTCTATTTCTATCCTTTATTTTATTGTTAGCCAAATTTTCCATTCCTGTCTTGAACTTAAAATCTATTTCATTCCTACTCCATATGCCTTCCCGCCTTATTTTCTTTAATCGAATATATATAAAATTCATATCCATAAACCTATCTTAGAAACCTTTTTCAATAGCTTTCACATTCAATAACTTAAAAGTATCATCTCTAAACGAGCTGAATGAAACCTTCTCATAGACGATTGCGCAAACTAGCATACGACTCGACTCTCCCCAAAGCGAATCATATCATCACCCTTTAACATCCATTCACACTTATAGGTTTTAATAATATTTAACATGGCCTAATTATACTTTTAAACAACCTTGGTAAACCTCATTGCATGTAAATCTCATCTCATCGGTTTTACACATGCTAGGTTATCCCCTTTGTATTAAAGATTTCTATGTTTTATAACACTTTTAAGATTGGCTAATTATTATAACTCATTGCCAATTATGGCCTAGCCATCCCATGTGATTTGGTCACATTACATGTATCTAAATGCGATATACTATATTTCATCCTCACTAGAACAATTGAACATAAACATGCCCATATTTATAGGTCATAACCTACATCAAAATAGGCCAATTCCCATGGCCATCTACAAGTGAGTATGTATACTTTTACAAGCCTTCATATTGGCAAATAAAATGACACATATAACAAAATAACAGAAGCCCTATACATGCCATTGAACAAAATGAAAGTATCTATATACCAAAGCTGGACAAGATGATAGTGTGTTGACTCTCCAATTGTCTTCTAATTTCTACGAGTCCTCGAGCTCTGTAAGACAGGGAAAAGAGAGGGGTAAGCATTTACATGCTTAGTAAGCCTGAATAACTGGAAAGTAAACTTATCGATTAATTAGTATACAACCATATTAGGCAATATAACCAACAAGCATGAAATGGTTTCCCAATCACATGCACTCAATCAACAGGTTAGTCTCATAACAATATATTATGAAATTTGTCTTAGATGAGCTCATCATAAAAAATTTTCAATTTCATATCTCATGTTAATCCCGTTGAGCTTTCTATAAATCTTGATGGATTATCCATTTACCGTCAAGTCATAAGAGTGATCATCTCGTGTACACACTCTCACAAACCTCACATCTTACAGCGAGACTACCAGTCCAAGCTAAATCCCCCATAATGTAAACTCATTGGGTGATGTCGGGATTACCAGTCCAGGCTAAATCCCTTGTAGTGACAAACACCCTTAATGAGCTCGGATCTGAATTACCAGTCCAGGCTAAATTCAAACCCTAATCGGATTACCCGTCCGGGCTAAATCCATAATGCACACATTCTTTGGGAGGCTTGCTCACTCAAGGAACACCAATCCGGGCTAGATCCTTTCTATATTGAGATCAACGGATTACCGTCCTAGCTAAATCCTTTTCTGCAACACATGCAGGATCCCAAGTCATGTAAGCCATGGTTTATCCATCGAATTTCCCTTTTTGACTTCAACCGGGACATTTAACATCATGTCATTATTATTAACGTATTTCATGGATTTTCATACCATCATTACAACTAATTATCATACATTTATAATACATGAAATTAAGCATATTAAGAGTTTACTTTAAGTTATTCGACCTTACCGGGTACTCGTTCCGGTTTCGTGTTTTGGTTATTCTGAAACCTTTCGTTTTCCTCGATCGATCTATAGAATTTGTTCCTCGGGATCTATAACAATAAATATGAATTATTAAAACCACACATTTTTCTTTTCGAGTCTAAATTTCACCCTAAACAAAATGACCATTTTGCCCCTAACTTTTTACATTATTTACGATTTAATCCCTAGGCTCGTATGAAGAAATACCTGAAATTTCTACATTACCCAATCCTAGCTTAATGCATTTCCCTCTTATGGTAGCCCACATTTTTCCATTATTTCTCATCTTTTGACCCATTTTTACAACTTTTACAAAATGGTCCTTAAAGCCATTTTCATGAAAAATCACTTAGTAAAAGTCATTTACCATCCTTTAAACTTTCATATTCCTCCACAACCCATTAAAATACAAGTGACTCATGAATGTGTAAATTTCTAAACATGAACCCTCGCATGAAATATGGGTAGTGTAACACCCTAAATTTGGGCATAGAAGTAATGGGCCTTGGGTTTGGGATCGGTTAGAAAGTGACTGGAATAAAAGAAATGTGTTTAGATATTTTATAATTGTGTGTTTAGTTTAATTGTTAAGTAATTTAAGAAGGGTAGGAAGTGTAGGAAAGGTCTTGGGTTCAATCCAGGGCTTTAGCAAAATTTTGTACTTTTTTTCTAAAAAACCCTGAGCATTAAGTGGAAGGCTTATTAATAAGGCCTGGTAAAATCTAACACAAGGAAGCATGTGGCCTAGTGCCAAAAGGTGTGGGTAGTAAGCATGAGGTTCAGGGTTCAAGTCTTAGCCTTGGCGAAAATTTTTTTATTGCACATAAGATTTGTATGGAAGCTAGCGTTTAGGCTTCATAAATATGTTAGGTGGAAATTCGACACAAGGATGCGCTTGGCCCAGCGGTATGATGGCATTAGGAGTAAGGAGAGGTGTTGGGTTCAAGTCGCAGCATGAGCAAAAGTTGTGGGTTTTTTTAGACAACCTGGAGGTTTGCAAAAAGGCTTTATAATTAATTGGGGAGGAGAAATGACACAAAGGAGCTTGTAGCTTGGTGGCAAGGGACATATAGTGCAACCAAGAGATCAGGGATTCGAATTTGAATGGTAGCAAATATTTTTAGGATAATCTGGTTGCAGGTTAATAGGCTTTAAAAATAGTTAGGGATGGAATATGGCACAAGAGCGCCTGCAGTGTAGTGGCGTGAAGCGTGCTATGGTTATGAGAGGGAGCAGGTTAGAATCCCAAGCCTGGCAAAGGTTTAAATTTTTATTCTTTAAACTGAGGCTTAGGCATATAAGCCTTATAATTAATTGTGACCAAATGGTAGCATAAGAAAGGATGTGGTGCAGTGGCCAGCATCATGTTGGGAGATAGAGTAACCTTGAGGTCTGGAGTTCGAGTGGTGGCGCACGCAAAGGGAGAATTTAATTTTTTCTACTCAAGTGCTGTACGGTGGAAGCATTTCAATGCAATTCAAATTGGAAGTTTTGGCTAAAATCAAGGGGATTAGGATGAGGATTAGGTGTAGATATGATGGTGATAAAATTGGAGAATTTAAAGGGAATTATCTTGACGAGTTTACATCAATTGAGGAGTGTAGGTGTATTTTTATTTATTTATTTATTTATTTTTAGTATAAATATGTTTGTCGTATGGGCAAGTAAGGGCATTTGTTGTTTTGTGTGCTTCAGTCGCATATCACCTCTTCTTTTCTTTCAGCCAAACTCTTGATCTTTTCTTCCCTATTTTAATGGAATCAACCTCTTCCGTCTTCAACTTAGCCGACTGTTTCTTTTTCATTTAAAAGACGATTCATACACTTTGGGGGTTTGATTTCCTATTGGCAAGCGTTCTCGCAATCGGTAAGTGAATTAGATTTTCTTTGGCTTTTGTTAAATATTTCTAAGTTCTTTTGTTTCTACACTCTTAAAAGTTGATTTTTCTTTATTCTTTCCAAAACTTTTGTTAAACTACAGTTTTTCCATTTATTTATTTTTTCCCCTCATTCAAGAGTGTGATCATTGATGGAAAAAAGGGGTTCTAGTAGAGAGGTTGGGATAGAGGCTCCCAAGTTTAAGCGACGTAAGGTGTCAGCCGTTAGGGACTTTTCGCCTGCGTGCGGAAGGGGGAATACGTCAGATTTTGAGTTACATAGGCAGATCGCAGTCGATCAATCTAGTCAAGGCAGGTATAGGTTGTTCTTTGGTAAGTAGTGAATTTGTTTTGAATTAATGAGATGTAACTGATGGAGTATAATGTTGAATATAGGTTTGGGCGATTACGAATACTTAGTTCTCCAGGTGATAAGGTGTGTACTTCTACCCTATGATAACATTATATAAAGCTGAAGGTGTGTATATACACTACACACACAAGTAGATCAGCAAAAGCCGAAATGCCCAAATGCCGAAAAGTCGAAAGTTTAGCTGCGGTAGTCCTGCGAGTGCGCAAACACTCGTGAAGAGGAAATCGATATGTTTACTGAGGCCCACGGGCGATTCCATGGACTTGGGTTGTGATTTGGCCACATGGGCCAGAATGGGCTAAATGGGCCCGATGGGCTGTTGGCCCCATAATAGGCAAAAACTGAATATTGATGCTATGTGATAGGAATCTGTATGTGAGCATGAATATGTATATGACTGGGCCTAACGGGCCATATAAATGTGATTTGGGCCTAATGGGCCATATATAGGTGGTTTGGGCCTAATGGGCCATACGAATATGATTGGGCTTAATGGGCCAAATGCAGGTATGTGAAATTGTTAGGCTTTGTAAGGGGTTTTTGGGCCTATTATATGACATCCACATAAGACTTAATTAATATATTGCAGCCGTGGACAAGTCAAAGGGTTAAGGTGTGGCAACGGGTATATGCATGTCTAGGATTGGATCTAGGGATACTTAAGCGGTCTTAATGACCTACCTCCTCTTCTCTGGAATCCTATCTGGTGCATAGTATTCGGTTATCTTAGCTCACGGGACTTGTTAAGGGGCAAAGATAAGTGAGAACCTTAATTAAGGGAAAATTATTGAAATACCCCTGAGGGCAAAAATGACCAAAATACCCCTAGGTGTGGAATGTAGGTTTTATGGATGTGACATGCATACATATGATATTTTGCTTAGGTTGCATATGGGTTGGGAATTATGGAATGGAGGAAGTATATGAGAATCGCATGGTTGCTTGACAATCTTGGATCCACCGACGGCTTTTAAAGCCCAATATGTAAATGAAGGTAGTTTCGCAACCGGGCTACCATGGTGTGTGGGTTGGGTGGGTCGATATTTATATCCGTACATGGTGTGACGGGGGATAGAGCTGGTGTGTAGCGGATTGATTATTGGGATGGGATTGCATTGCATGCATGATATTGTTGTGATATTATTGCGATGTGGGCTTCGGCCCAACTGAGGCTAATCTGGGCTAAGGCCCAAAGACCACCATTATTGAATTGGGCTCTGGCCTAAAATGACTAATGATTTCTTTATACTCATTGAGGGTTGGACTCACTGAGTTTTTCGAAACTCACCCCTCATTCTAAACTTTTCAAGTGATCCTCAATAGGCGGTTCGACGGATGGAGGGACTCGGAGGTGGCCAACTAGCATAAAAAGTTTAGACTTAGTCTTTATGTAAATTTTAATATATTGACTTTAAATTATTTCTATTTGATTTGGGTTGTAACAAGGTCTTTCCTCTGGTTATTGATTAAAATTATTAGGATTATTATCATTTTTAAGCTTTATATTTATTAGAAGTAGAACGTGATTTCCTAAACCATAACTATTTTTAAATACTACGTTTCCGCAACTCAATTTTTAAATGACGAGTTTTCATAAAATCATATGTTCAAAATAAAGCTTCCGCAACTGAAAAGAGATTGTACAAAGTAATTAAGGTTTTTCATTTTAAGGAAGTGTTTCTGATGAAAATAAGGTTTTCGCTAAAACACTTCAATGTGACACACTAGATTCAGCCATAATGTCTGGGCCGAGTTTGGGGTGTTACAATTAGTGGTATTAGAGCCAAGTTCAATACTCGGGCTGTGAAATGGGCTTTGCTTTTGGGCTTTTAAAATTGTTTGCAAATGATATTGAGGTGCTTTTGAAATATTCTATTGTGTGGCACACCGGGTCTCCGACGTCGAGCCAAGTATGTTCTCTTACTACTGAATTATGTTGAACTGATATACTGCAATATGTTTTAAGATATTGATTGTTTATATTCAATAGGGTATCCTTAGATATCAGATTGTATTAAATCATTTGAATCTGAATTTGATACTTATTTTGTGTATGTTTGAGAATATTTGCGATAGGTGAATGTTTTGGATATGAATTAAAATTATTAGGATCAGAGTGCCCAGCGATAGCGTAGTGGGATAGTTGATACACGACTACCCTGTTATTTAGAAATTTTGAGGACAAAATTTTTTTTAGGAAGGGTGAATTGTAAAACCCTAAATTTGAGCCTAGAAGTAATGGGCCTTGGGTTTTGGATCGGTTAGAAAGCGGCTGGAATAAAAGAAATGTGTTTAAATATTTTATAATTGTGTGTTTAGTTTAATTGTTAAATAATTTAGGAAGGGTAGGAAGTGTAGGAAAAGTCCTGGGTTCAATCCAGGGCTTTAGCAAAATTTTGCACTTTTTTTCTAAAGAACCCTGAGCATTAAGTGGAGGGCTTATTAATAAGGCCTGGTAAAATCTGACACAAGGAAGCATGTGGCCTAGTGGCAAAAGGCGTCGATAGTAAGTAGGAGGTCCAAGGTTTAAGTACTAGCATTGGCGAAATTTTTTTATTGCACATAAGATTTGTAGGGAAGCTAGCGTTTAGGCTTTATAAATATGTTAGGTGGAAATTTGACATAAGGATGCGCTTGGCCCAGCGGCATGATGGCATTAGGAGTAAGGAGAGGTGTTGGGTTCAAGTCGCAACATGAGCAAAAGTTGTGGGTTTTTTTAGACAACATGGAGGTCGGCAGAAAGGCTTTATAATTAATTGGGGAGGAGAAACGACACAAATGAGCTTGTGGCTTGGTGGCAAGGGACGTATAGTGCAGCCAAGAGATCAAGGGTTCAAATCTGAATGGTAGCAAATATTTTTAGGATAACCTCATTGCAGGTTAATAGGCCTTAAAAATAGTTAGGGATGGAATATGGCACAAGAGCACCTGCAGTGTAGTGGCGTGAAGTGTGCTATGGTTATGAGAGGGAGCAGGTTCAAATCCCAAGCCTGGCAAAGGTTTAAATTTTTATTCTTTAAACTGAGGCTTAGGCATATAAGCCTTATAATTAATTGTGACCGAATGGTAGCATAAGAAAGGATGTGGTGCAGTGGCCAGCAGCGTATTGGAAGGTAGAGTAACCTTGAGGTCTGAAGTTCGAGTGGTGGCATGTGCAAAGGGAGAATTTAATTTTTGCTACTCAAGTGTTGTACGGTGGAAGCATTTTAATGCAATTCAAATTGGATATTTTGGCTAAAATCAAGGGGATTAGGATGAGAATTAAGTGTAGATATGATGGTGATAAAATTGGAGAATTTAAAGGGAATTATCTTGACGAGTTTACATCGATTGAGAAGTGTAGGTGTATTTTTATTTATTTATTTATTTTTAGTATAAATATGTGTGTCGTATGGGCAAGTAAGGGCATTTGTTGTTTTGTGTGCTTCAGTCGCATATGACCTCTTCTTTTCTTTAAGCTAAAATCTTGATCATTTCTTTCCTATTTTAATGGAATCAACCTCTTCCCTCTTCAACTTAGCCGACTGTTTATTTTTCATTTAAAAGACGATTCATACACTTTTGGGGTTTGATGTCCTGTTGGCAAGCGATCTCGCAATCGGTAAGTGAATTAGATCTTCTTCGGCTTTTGTTAAATATTTCTAATTTCTTTCGTTTCTACACTCTTAAAAGTCAATTTTTCTTTATTCTTTCCAAAACATTCGTTAACCTACGGTTTCTCCATTTATTTTTTTTCCTCTCATTCAAGAGTGTGATCATTGATGGAAAAAAGGGGTTCTAGCAGAGAGGTTGGGATAGAGGCTCCCAAGTTTAAGCGACGCAAGGTGTTAGCCGTTAGGGACTTTCTTCCTGGTTGCGGAAGGGGGACTACGTCAGATTTCGAGTTACATAGACAGATCGCAGTCGATCAATCTAGCAAAGGCAGGTATAGGTTGTTCTTCGGTAAGTAGTGGATTTATTTTGAATTAATGAGATGTAACTGATGGAGTATAACGTTGAATATAGGTTCGGGCGATTATGAATACTTAGTACTCCAGGTGATAAGGTGTGTACTTCTACCCTATGATAACTTGATATAAAGCCAAAGGTGTGTACATACGCTGCACACATAAATAGATCAACAAAAGCCGAAAAGCCGAAATGCCAAAATGCCGAAAAGACGTAAATTTGGCTGCGATAGCCTTACGAGTGCATGAACACTCATGAGGAGGAAACCGATCGGTTTGCTAAGGCCCATGGGCGATTCCGTAGACATGGGTTGTGATTTGGCCACATGGGCCAGAAAGGGCTAAATGGGCCCGATGGGCTGTTGGCCTCATCCTAGGCAAAAACTAAATATTGGTGCTATGTGAGAGGAATTTGTATGTGAGCATGAATATGTATACGACTGGGCCTAACGGGCTATATAAATGTGATTTGGGCCTAATAGGCCATATACAGGTGATCTGGGCCTAATGGGCCAAACGAATATGATTGGGCTTAATTGGCCAGATACAGGTATGTGAAATTGTTAGGCTTTATAAGGGGTTTTTGGGCCTAGTATATGATATCCACATAAGACTTAATTAATATATTCCAACCGTGGACAAGTCAAAGGGTTAAGGTGTGGCAACGGGTATATGCATGTCTAGGATTGGATCTAGGAAGAGCTTGGTACTTAAGCGGTCTTAATGACCCACCTCCTCTTCTCTGGAATCCTACTTGGTGCATAGTATTCGGTTATCTTAGCTCATGGGACTTGTTAACAGGCCAAGATAAGTGAAAACCGTAATTAAGGGAAAATTATCGAAATGCCCCTAAGGGCGGAAATGACCAAAATACCCCTAGGTGTTGAAAGTAGGTTTTATGGATGTGACATGCATACATATGATATTCTGCTTAGGTTGCATATGGGTTGGGAATTATGGAATGGAGGAAGTATATGAGGATCGCATGGCTGCTTGACAATCATGGATCTACCGACGACTTTTGAAGCCCAATATGTAAATGAAGGTAGTTCCGTAACCGGGCTACCATGGTGTGTGGGTTGGGTGGGTCGATATTTATATCCCCACATGGTGTGACAAGGGATAGAGTCGGTGTGTAGCGGATAGATTATTGGGATGGGATTGAATTGCATGCATGATATTGTTGTGATATTATTGCGACGTGGGCTTCGGCCCAACTGAGGCTAATCTGGGCTAAGGCCTAAATACCACCGTTATTGAATTGGGCTCTAGCCCAAAATGACTAATGATTGCTTTATACTAGTTAAGGGTTGTACTTACTGAGTTTTTCGAAACTCACCCCCTCCTTCTAAACTTTTCAGGTGATCCTCAGTAGGCGGTTCGACGGATGGAGGGACTCGGAGGTGGCCAACTAGCATAAAAAGTTTAGACTTAGTCTTTATGTAATTTTTAATATATTGACGTTAAACTATTTCTATTTGATTTGGGTTGTAACAAGGTCTTTCCTCTGGTTATTGTTTAAAATTATTAGGATTATTATCATTTTTAAGCTTCATAATTATTAGAAGTAGAACGTGGTTTCCTAAACCATAACTGTTTTTAAATACTACGTTTCCGCAACTCAATTTTTAAATGACGAGTTTTCATAAAATCATATGTTCAAAATAAAGCTTCCGCAACTGAAAAGATATTGTACAAAGTATTTAAGGTTTTTCATTTTAAGGAAGTGTTTCCGATGAAAATAAGGTTTTCGCTAAAACACTTCAATGTGACACACCAGATTTGGCCATAATGTCTGGGCCGATTTTGGGGTTTTACTAGTAGAAATAGAGAGAGCAAGTTACCAAAATTTTAAAAATACGAAGAACATTAAAAACGGGGCTTGGGAGCGCTTACAATTGAGCTTGGAAAGCTTGAAAGCCCTAGCTATGGAGAACCCCAATTTTCGGCAGCAACATGAAGAAAATGAGCTGATTTTTTTGCTTATTTTCCCATTTTATTTCATTAAAATACCAAATAACAAAAATGCCCTTCCTTACTAAACTTTCAAAATTTTTCATAAATACCCATTTTTGTCCAAAAACTTAGAAATTGGGCAAATTACTCTTTAAGAACCTCTAATAATCTAAAGCAATTTCATACAAATTGCCTCTAGAATCCATGTTTTGTAATTTATTCAATTTGGTCCTTATTTTCCAATTGGACACCTTACTCATAGAATTTCTTCATGAAACTTTAACACATGCATATTTTCATATTATAGACCTCATAATAATCATAAAATATGTATTTCAATGTCAGATTTGTGGTCCCGAAACCACTATTCTAACTAGGCCCCGTTTCGGGATGTTATATTTCTTCCCCTTTAGAGACTTTCATCCTCGAAAGTCTTACCAGTAAACAGATTTGGATATTGTCTTCTCATGGTTTCTTCTGGCTCCCATGGAGTCTCCTTCACACCATGTCGATGCCATAAAACTTTTACCAAGGCTACATTTTTATTTCTCAGCTGTTTAACCTCACGAGCCAAAATCTTGATCGGTTCCTCACCATAGCTCATGTCCGGTCTAATTTCAATCTCCGTCGGTGAAATCACATGAGAGGGGTCTGATCGATATTTCCTGAACATAGATACATGGAACACATCATGAATATTTTCCAGTTCTGGTGGCAATGCCAAGCGATAGGCTAATGGTCCAACTCTTTTAGTGATTTCGTATGGTCCGATAAATTGCAGACTCAATTTACATTTCTGGCCAAATCTCAATACCTTTTTCCATAGAGATACTTTCAAGAACACTTTATCTCCAACCTGAAATTTGATCTCTTTTCTTTTCCGATCAGCATACGACTTTTTCCTATCTGATGCCGCTTTTAAAAAGTTACATATCACTTTGACCTTTTCTTTAGTTTCCTTGATCAGATCAACTCCGTTAATCTGACTCTTTTTGAGTTCTGTCCAATACAACGGAATTTGGCATTTTCTACCATACAGGTCTTCATAAGGTCCCATCTTCAAACTCATTTAGAAACTGTTGTTGTAGGCAAACTCTACCAATGGAAGATATTTTTCCCAACTGCCTTGAAATTCGAGGATGCAACATCGCAACATATCCTCAAGAATCTGAATCATCCACTCAGATTGACCATCGGTCTACGGGTGAAAATCTGTGCTAAAGTTCAACCTAGTTCCCAAGGCTTCCTGTAGTTTCTTCTAAAATCTCGAAGTGAATCTCGGGTCTCTATCTGAAATGATCGACAATGGTACCCCGTGTAACCTCACACTCCCAGATATATACAATTCATTCAACTTATCAAGTGAATAATCTATCCTTACTGGGATAAAATGAGCCAACTTTGTCAACTTATCCACCACAACCCATATAGCATCTTTCTTTTTCAGGTCAATGGTAATCTTGACATGAAGTCTATAGTAATTCTGTCCCACTTCCATTCGGGGACCATCACAGGCTGTAATAAACTCGAAGGTAATTGATGTTCAGCTTTGACTTACTGGCATATCAAACATTTCGATAAAAATTTAGAGATGTCTCTCTTCATGCCATTCCACCAGTACATTTTCTTCAAATCATTATACATCTTGGTACTTCCCGAATGAATAGATAAACGGCTATCATGTGCTTCTTGTAAGATTTTCTGAATAACTTCATCATTCCTCAGCACACAAACTCTGCCTCTGAACATCAAGCATCCATTAGAATCGATCTAAAAATCTGATTCGATACCCGACACACATTGAATTCTTTTAGCTCGCAGGTCACTATCATTAGTCTGAGCATCATAAATTTCCTAAAGAAGTGTCGGCCTAGCCTTTAACTCTGCCAAGACTGAACCATCATCAAACATTGCCAATCGAGCATTTATAGCCCTCAATGCAAACAAAAATTTCCTACTTAATGTGTCGGCGACTACATTCACCTTTCTTGGGTGGTAATCGATGATCAGCTCGTAGTCTTTAATTAATTCTAACCATCTCCGTTGTCTCAGATTCAATTCTTTTTTGAGTCATCAAATACTTCAAACTCTTGTGGTTTGTGAATATACGACAAGTCTCACCATATAAATAATGCCTCCAAATCTTCAAGGCAAAAACAATGGCGGCAAGCTCTAAGTCCTACGTCGGGTAATTCTTCTCGTGTGGCTTCAACAGCCGTGAAGCATAGGCTATCACCTTGCCATCTTGCATAATTACACAACCCAGTCCATTTAAGGATGCATCACTGTAGACCACAAACTCTTTTCCCAACTCGGGTAATACTAGAACTGGAGCTTTCGTTAGCAATGTCTTCAACTTGTCGAAACTCTACTGACACTTTTCTAACCATTTGAACATAACGTTTTTCTGTAGCAACCTCGTCATTGGAGTCGCTATCATGAAGAATCCTTATAAAAATCTTCGGTAGTAACCAGCTAAGCCCAAAAAGCTTCAAACCTCAGTTACATTTTTAGGTGGTTTCCATTCAGCAATAGCAGAGATCTTACTTGGATCAACTCGGATGCCATCATCTTAAACAATATGACACAAAAACCCTACTTCATGGAGCCAAAACTCATTCTTGCTAAACTTAGCATACAATTGTTTTTCCCGTAAAGTCTGCAACACAGTCTTCAAATGCTTCGCATGCTCTGTCTCATCCTTGGAATAAATCAAAATGTCGTCAATAAACACGACGATGAACTTGTCCAAGTATAGCCGAAATATCCTATTCATTAGGTCCATAAATACAACCGGTGCATTCATCAACCCAAACAGCATGACAAGAAATTCATAATTGTCTTACCTCATTTTGAAAGCTGTTTTAGGTACATCTGATTCCTTAACTCGCAACTGATAGTAGCTGAAACTCAGGTCTATCTTAGAGAATACAGTGGCTCCCCACAACTGGTTGAACAGATCATCAACTCTTAGCAAAGGATGCTTATTCTTTATAGCTACCTTATTCAGTTGTCGATAATCTATACATAACCTCATCGAACCATCTTTCTTCTTTACGAATAAACGGAAGCACCCGAAGGCGAAAACCTCGGCCTTGGAAAACCTTTATCCATTAGCTCTTGCAACTGTGCTTTTAACTCTTTCAGTTCAGTTGGTGCCATCCTGTATGAAGCAATAGAAAAATGAGTTGTTCCTGGCACCAGTTCAATACCAAACTCTATCTCTCTATCAGGAGGTAATCTGGGTAATTCCTCCGGGAACACGTCTGAATATTCACATACTATTGGCACAGACTCAATCTTCAACGCTATTTCCTTAGTGTTCAGTACAAAAGCAAGGTAGGCTTTGTACCCTTTCCTTATATATCTTTGAGCAACCATTGATGTAATTACAACAGACGGTGTACCCAATTCTCTCGAATCAACTCGTAGAATCTCACCATCTGGGCACTTCAACACAATATACTTACTACCACAGTTTACAATTACATCATGCAGGGCTAACCAATCCATACCAAGTATTACATCAAACTCATCAAATGGAAAAAGCATAAGGTTAGCTAGAAAACAATGACCCTGAATCGTTAAAGGACAATTCTTAAGACTTTATCAACCAAAACTGACTTGCCTAATAGGATCGACACTTTGATAATAAATTTTGTAGGTTCAATGGATATATTCATACAAGACACCAATCTCATGCAAATGTATGAATACGTTGATCCCAAATCAATTAAGGCAACAACACAAGTATTAAAAAGAGAAAAGGTACCCGTGATGACGTCAGGAGCAGTGGCTTCCTCTCGAGCTCGTATTGCATACGTTCTTGTCGGGGCTCAAGCCTCTGATTTTGTAGTGTCTTTAGCTGAAACTCGACTGCCACTAGCACTTCCAGGATATATCAGAGGTCTACCTCGTGGAATAGGAGCACTCAACTTTAGGGCTAATTTCACATTTTTATCAGTTCGCTCTAGGTAGTCTCTGAGAAAGTGATCAAGAGAACCACATCTGTAGCACACACCGCTCTTCATTCAGCACTCTCCGAAGTGAAATTCGTTACAAATTTTACACTTTGGCTTATGGTCATCTACACTCCCCACACTAGTCACCGTCGAGGAAGAAGACTTCTGGTTACGTCATTTGGAGCTTCTCGCTTCCCTCGAATATCCTACCGATGAAGTGGAGTATTCTTGTTGGCCCCTTGACTTCTTTGTAGAAAATGGTAGCGTTCTACTATTGGATCTCTTGCTCAAAACTCGAGCTTCTCTCTTAGCTTGCTTCCTTTCATTATTGAGCTCCTTGACCTTCTTGGCTTGATATACTAATACGACAAACTCTCTTATCTCAAGGATCCCGATCAATAGCTTAATTTCCTCATTGAAACCTTCCTCAGAACGTTTACATATTTCTAACTCTGTTTGAACCCATTTAGTTGCATACTGACTTAGCCTCATAAATTCCTTTTCATATTCCAATACAGTCTTATTTCCTTGTTTGAGTTCCAGGAACTCTTTTCGCTTCGAGTCTAAGAACCTTTGACTAATGTATTTCTTCTTAAACTCTGCTTGGAAAACTTCTCAAGTGATGTTTTCCTTTGGCACCACTGAAGATACAGTTTTCCAGCAGTGGTATGCAGTATCCTTTAGAAGAGATACAACACACTTTAAACACTCCTCAGATGTACAAGATAACTCCTCCAATACTCGTGTAGTGTTCTCGAGCCAGAACTCGGCTCGCTCGGTATCATCATCGATCTTAGCTCTAAATTCCTCAGCCCCATACTTTCTAAGCTTGTCTACACGGGCTTTACTAATTCTTACAGGTGCCATACCTCGTGGCACATCTTCATCAGGTTGGTTAGGGGGCGGGGGAGGTCGTGGTATGTTGGGGCGATTTCTCAAATAATCTCCAAACCACTCGTCCATCATGTCAAAGAAGGCAGCTCTGGCCACTTCCCAGCCTTCAGACATAGGCCTTCTACTACTACTAGAAACAGCTCGTTGTACGGAAGCTGGAGCATGGCTCTCGGCTCCTTCAGACTCATCTTGTGCTTGATTGGAAGATATTTACTATATTCAAAGATAATGAAACAGTTAAGAGATGTCACACTATCAATGTTTGTATAATGGCATGTATAACGAAACTCAATACTCTCTACGGTAGTCCAAGAATCGACTAAACCGTATCTTTGATACCATTAAATGTAACACCCCTTACCCGTATCCGATGTCGAAATAGGGTACGAGGCGTTACCATACATGTACACAGATATTTTCAGAAAATACGGACTATGAAACTTCATTTCAAATTAAAACCAATCAAACCACATCTTAGTATCCCTATTATGGGCCTACGAGGCCTTAAACCTACACTAAGAATGGTCCAGGACAAAACTGGGGTCCTAAGGAAAATTTAAGAAAATTTCTAGGCTAATGTCTCACACGCCCGTGTAGAGACAATCCACACGCCCGTGTGCCTTGGGACACGTGGAATTAATTGAATTTATTTTCTACTTCGAACCTAAAGGGGTTTTCACACGGCCGAGTACACGCCCGTGCCCTTGGCCCGTGTCCTTCACACGGCCTAGACATGCCCGTGTAGTTGCCCGTGTCCACAAACTTGAGCATTCTATTTATGACATCAGCATGCATTTAGGGGGACATGGCCAAGACACACGCCCGTGTGCTAGGCCGAGTCCACCGCACGGTTGAGAAGCACGGTCTTGTCTCTGCCCATGTATTTACTATCATGCATTCTGACTTAAAAAATTTTAGGTGCAGGGGACACACGGCCATAGGGCTATCTGTGTGTCACACACGACCTAGACACATGCCCGTTTGTCTACCTGTATAGACCTTATTAGGCTATTTTTTTTCAAGTATTTGGTCACCCTTTAACATCCATACACACTTATAGGCTTTAATAATATTTAACATGGCCTAATTATACTTTTAAACGATCTTGATAAACCTTACTGCATGTAAACCTCATCTCATCAGTTTTACACAAGCTAGGTTATCCCTTTTGTATTAAGGACTTCTATGTTTTATAACACTTTTAAGATTGGCTCATTATAATAAATCATTGCCAATTATTGCCTAGCCATCCCATGTGATTTGGTCACATTACATGTATCTAAATGTTATATACTATATTTCATCCTCACTAGAACAATTGAACATAAACATGCACATATTCGTAGGTCATAACCTACATCAAAATGAGCCAATTCCCATGGCCATCTACAAGTGAATATGTATACCTTTACAAGCCTTCATATTGGAAAATCAAATGACACATATAACAAAATAACAAAATCCCTACACATGCCATTCAACAAATTGAAAGTATCTATATACCAAAGTTGGACAAGATGATAGTGTGTTGACTCTCCAATTGTCTTCCAATTTCTATGAGACCTCGAGCTCTGTAAGATAGGAAAAAGAGAGGGGTAAGCTTTTACATGCTTAGTAAGCCCGAATAACTGAAAAGTAAACTTACCGATTAATTAGCATACAACCATATTAGGCAATATAACCAACAAGCATGAAATGGTTTCCCTATCACATGCACTCAATCAACAGGTTAGTCTCATAACAATATATTATGAAATTTGACTTAGATGAGCTCATCATACAACATTTTCAATTTTATATCTCATGTTAATCCCATTGATCTTTCTAGAAATCTGAATGGATTATCCATTTACCGTCAAGTCATAAGAGCGATCATCTCGTGTATGCACTCTCACGAACCTCACATCTTACGGCTGTATTAGTAGTCTAGGCTAAACCCCCGTAATGTAAACTCATTAGGTAATATCGAGATTACTAGTCTAGACTAAATCCCTTGTAGTGACAAACACCCTTAATGAGCTCGGATCTGAATTACCAGTCTAGGCTAAATTCAGACCCTAGTCGGATTACCCATCCGGGCTAAATCCATAATGCACACATATTCTTCGAGAGGCTTGACCACTCAAAGAACACCCGTCCGGGCTCGATTCTTTCTATATTGAGATCAACGGATTACCCGTCCGGGCTAAATCCTTTTCTGCAACACATGCAGGATCCCAAGTCATGTAAGCCATGGTTTATCCATCGAATTTCCTTTTTTGACTTCAACAGGGACATTTAACATCATGTCATTATTATTAACACAGTTCATTGATTTTCATACCATCATTACAACTAATTATCATACATTCATAATACATGCAATTAAGCATATTAAGTGTTTACTTTAAGTTATTCGACCGTACCTGGTACTCGTTTCAGTTTCACATTTTGGTTATTTCGAAACCTTTTATTTTCCTTAATCGATCTCCAAAATTTGTTCCTCAGGGTCTATAACAATAAAAATAAATTATTAATACCTCACATTTTTCTTTTCGAGTCTAAATTTCACCTTAGACAAAATGACCATTTTGCCCCTAACTTTTTACATTATTTATGATTTAGTCCTTAGGCTCGTATGATGAAATACATGAAATTTATACATTACTCAAGCCTAGATAAATGCTTTTTACTCTTATGGCATCCCACATTTTTTCGTTATTTCTCATCTTTCTACCCATTTTTACAACTTTTACAAAATGGTCCCTAAAGCCATTTCCATGAAAAATCACTTAGTAAAAGATGTTTATCATTCTTTAAACTTTCATATTCCTTCATAACCCATTAAAATAAAAGTGACTTATGCATGGGTAAATTTCTAAACATGAACCCTAGCATGAAATATGGGTAGAAATAGAGAGAGCAATTTACCGAGATTTCAAAAATATGAAGAACATTAAAAATGGGGCTTGAGAGCACTTACTATTGAGCTTGGAAAGCTTGAAAACCCTAGCTATGGAGAACCCCAATTTTCGACAGCAACAAGAAGAGAATGAGCTAATTTTTTTGCTTATTTTCCCATTTTATTTCATTAATATACAAAATAACCAAAATGCCCTTCCTTACTGAACTTTCAAATTTTTCAATACATACCCATTTTTGTCCAAAAACTTAGAAAATGGGAAAATTATCTTTAAGACCTTCTAATTAATAATCTAAAGCAATTTCATACAAATTGCTTCTAGAATCCAAGTTTTACAATTTATTCAATTTGGTCCTTATTTTCCAATTGGACACCTTACTCATAGAATTTCTTCATGAAAATGTAACACATGCATATTTTCATATTATAGACCTCATAATAATCATAAAATATGTATTTTAATGTTGAATTTGTGGTCCAAAACCACTATTCTGACTAGGCCCTGTTTCGGGATGTTACATCCTTTGTATTGTAAAACTTTCAAATTTATTCAAGCACCAGCTTACCTTTGTGCAACCTGTAGGATTTGGAGTCCTAAGTATAGTATTTTTGTCTATGCATATTTATATATATTTTTGAACAAATTAGTTTAATAATAATATTCATCAATTACATTAATACCCTATGTATATTGTTCTTAATGTTTTTGCACGCAAAAACAAAATGGGAGCAAATATTGGCTCATTGGTTATCTAATATTGAACTAATATTAAGCAGTGAACAGAAAGACAACTTATATTAGTAGATGAACCTAAACATGTCCAATTAGGGAGATGCTTTGTCTTGAGCATTGGAACAAATGACTCCTAAAAGATAGAGACATAAATGGGACTAACTAGATTGCCAACAAATCTGATAAGACCCAAGTAGAATAAAACCTAAATCCGTTTATGATTTATTCACTTGTGACATTCATAGTGTGTCATACCTTAATCCTAAGTGGATGATGGACTATGTATGCATGACTCGTATACTTTGATAGAAGTAAAAGCCTGAGCTTAAATAGATGAGAAACTAAAATATGGTGCATTCTGTATACGACTTTTGTAGTATGTAGTATCATTCACAATAGTGTAATTCATAGTCCAACTAATGGGTAAATGATATCCTCTCATCATCATTACAAGATAGATCAAAAGTAAATGTAGTCATCAGTCATTTGTCTTTGTGAGAAATTAATTTATTAATATTTGATAGTAATTGACTTTTCGTAAAGAAAGATGTAATAGTTACCATGAGATAAACTAGGATCATATTAGGAGAATGAATTTATCCCAAAGAGAGTAAGGATATCCTATGAGGGTAACACTTATGACAAGGTGTAACACCCCTAACTCGTATCCATCGCCGGAGTGGGTTACGAAGCATTACAAGACCTACTCGTAATTTTTGAACAATTCACATGCATAATAACGAGTCTTTTTAACCACTCAACTGTGACATGAGTAATAAAATCGAATTACTAATAACACATATATCATCCTTGTTTTAACAACATAAGTAATATTCAAATGGTAACTATTTAAAATCAAGACATATCATACAATGCACTCACTGCAAATATCATATATGCATGGAAAACTATATACCACCTCCAAAAGACAAAACATTTCTAAATTTCATTATCCAAGAACCGAATACATCCAATCTACTTCCACAATTACAACTTAGTTAACTTGTTTAACATATAACTAGATATACATATATTCGGCCATTTAACCAAATCTAATTAACTAAGCAACTTAGCCGAATGCACCGCTATTAAAAAATATATAACTTAAAATATTAAAAAGGCATACATAATATTTCCCCTAAAGCTAGATCTTTAAGCCAATCAAAATTCATACCAAACGGTCGTGTGAAAAATCACCTATGTATATTATAACAAAATCACATTATCTAATATCAACCGATTACAACATGCATGTTTTACATCTAATACATAGCATAGCCGAATCATCTACTATACACCAAAATATCAACCAAACGTTCAAACCACAATCAACTTCACCTTTTTCATATTCAAACATTACAAGCACAAAAACACAATCAAGATAATATAGACTTATGTATCTAGTTAGCCATTTTCGCATGGCATTTATATACATCTCAACCATATTCAAAAGGTATCTTAGCTTATACATGCCATAAACTTTAAGTTCAATTTTCAAAAGTACCAAAAGATTAATGATAGTGTGACGATATTCACTGACGATCCCTGAGCACGTAATGATCACCAAGAATCTAAAACACAAAGAGCAAACAAAAACACACCATGTAAGCTTTAACAGCTTAGTAAGTTATAAGCAATTTTAATAAGTCTATCTATCAAACTCTTAATAATAATTTCAAATATTATAGACAAGGATTCATCAATACCAACTTACAACCACAAAGCATTTCTTGTTCCCAAACTCCCGGCCGAATCTAATATGAAATTCCATTCTCATGTGATATCCACAATTTCATACACAGAGCTATTCAAAATATACATCTTATACAAAATTCCAAATAGATGATTTACATTTAGCATTTCATATAAACCACAATTAAACACATATATATTTACTTTCAAATATAAACACCTCATGGTTTCGAGACTTACCGAACTCAATCTTTGAGTTTAAAAACTTTCTTGCACACTTAGTGCTCAATAACCGATTTCACACACTTAGTGCTCGAAAATCTAATTTGCACACTTAGTGCTTAAAACCAACTTGCACACTTAGTGCTCAATGACCGATTTCGCACACTTAGTGCTCGGTATCAAATTTGCACGTTTAGTGCATCTCTCAAACTTGCTACTCATTTATATATATACATACAAAGCTTAAACATCAACCACATAAATACATATTAACCTATTCGTCTCCTTAATCAATGTCACATTCAGTTCTATCAATAATATATATATACTTCCATTAAATTCATGTATATCATTTATAAATAAATCCAATTCGACTTAATTGCTTAAAAACTCACCTCGTATATCGGCGAACTACGTTTCACGACTATTCAATTAATTTTGTTTTTCTGCGATCCGATCCCAGTCCTTTTTGTTCTTGATCTAATTAATTCCAAATTGAACTCATTAAATTGAATTTCACTCAATTTAATCTCAACTACACAATTAAGCAAATTTCTAATTTGCCCTTCACATTTTACAATTGTACAAAATAATCCAAAGTGCATATATCATAAAATACACTCAATCTCATCCCAATTCACAAGAGCCGAATATTCACTAAACCTATTCAAACCCTTACATTTTATTTAATTTAAAATCTAGTCCCTCTCTATTCAAAAATTTTACAAATTCGTCCCTTATACACAAAATCACATAGAAATCTTATCACAAATTTAAAAATCTAGCATATAACTTTCATTTTCTAACATCAACACCACATAACTCAAGAAATTTCTCCATAGTCGAATACCATAATATGAATTAATTTCAAAATTAACACATGGGCTATGTACATATCTTGACTACAAGCTCAAAAATATACTTTTTATCAAAATCTAAACTAAAACTAACCTTGAATTTTGGCTTTCCTTGACCGAAAGTGAGAAAGTTTTTCTCTTTTTCTTACTCTTTAATTTCAGCAATATAGGATGAACATGCAAAATGAATATTTCTTTCTTTTGTTTTTCTATTATAAATTCATTCATATTATAATTAACTAATATACTTTATAATATATAAAATATCATATAAAATGATCCATCACCGTCCACTAAACTTATTCATGGCATAATTGCATTTTAAACCCCTTTCTTTAAAAGACATGCTAATTTTAATACTTAATTAAATAGCATACTTATAATCACTTGATGCAATTTGACCCCTTTTTAATAATCAAGCATTCAAACCGAACAATTAAATTATGAAAATTTAACACTCATAATTTCACACATAGCAAACACAGAAAATAATTTTTAAATATTTTTCTGACTCGGATTCGTGGTCCCGAAACCACCGTTTCGACTAGGGTGAAAAATCGGGCTGTTACACAAGGTCATTGGATGAGTACTAATTGAGTAGCTTTCATAAAGGTATGTATTTAGGGAGAGCTCAGTCACAACACTATAGTGGAATGACTTCGTTACTAAATGAGTTTATAATTAGTAGGAAAAAATGGAACTTAATTGTAAATCATTTGAGCTCTAATTATATATGTTCATTCAGTCTCTCCACTAACTCATTAAGACCATAAATGAATTACATGTAGAATCAAATGAACAGAAATAGATGGAAATGATGAAGGTTTTCAAATTATTATTTAATTAAATAATTGAAATTCAAAAATAGAATTAAATTAATTGGTCATTATGAATCCATTGAATATGGAAATTAAATATATTTCCTCAAAGATTCTTTTACAATAAAGTTGTAATGACTGTAACAGAATTAGAATTGGGTTGAGAAAATTATTTAAATAAAAACTTAATTTATCTAATTAAATAATATTTATTTTGGAAAAATAGAATACATGTATTAGGTTAGACTAAATTATAAAGTGTTGGGTTAAAAGTCCAAGAAGCACATATATTTGATCCCAATACAGAAGAGGCTCAATTCCCTTCGTATTATAAGTGAGGGGCGACATCCCTAGTTTTTTTTTTAACTAGGGTCTGTTGCTCCCCCTTCTAGTTAGATCTAGATTTCTCTTTCTATTAAATAAATATTATTTGTATTTTACTAATTCAACAAGAATTCTCCTATCTCTCTCTATAAATAGATGACACTAGTAAAGTTGTTTGCAAAACAAATGTTGTAAAAATCTGGTTTAGAAAAACAACTTTCAATCAGAGCGAAAAATTGAAAATTTTGAGAACCAACCCATTTTGTAATATTTATAGTAATAATTTTTCCCAAAAATTACTTGTGCTTTGAGTAAGACGAATGCTAAATGTTCCAGGCTTTCAACCAAACAGTCTTCATCACTATTATTGTACTACAAATTGCTTCAAGTGTGGGCTCGAACAATCATGAACCAAACACAGAACCAGAAATGATTTATTACTTTCAGTAGGAAAGTAATTCTCTCTTAATAAAAACCGGTAGAATTGTGATTACTAGAAAATAGAATTTATATTTACACAAGAAATTCTCTCTATTTTCTGGCAAAATAATCATATCTCAAAGTTATGTTTAACTTCTGTTGTGTAAATAGATCTACCAGTGTCATCTAGTAACACAAAAATAATATTTATTTGATAGAAAAACAGTCTTCTAGTCTAACTAGAAGGGGGTTGACACGCCTAGTTGAATACACTTGGGTTGTCACCCTTCACGAGTAATATGAGGCGCATTGGATCTCTCTTGTATAGAATCCAATTATATGTGCTTATTATACTTTCAGTAGGAAAGTAATTCTCTCTTAATAAAAACCAGTAGAATTGTGATTACTAGAAAATAGAATTTATATTTACACAAGAAATTCTCTCTATTTTCTGGCAAAATAATCATATCTCAAAGTTATGTTTAACTTCTGTTGTGTAAATAGATCTACCAGTGTCATCTAGTAACACAAAAATAATATTTATTTGATAGAAAAACAGTCTTCTAGTCTAACTAGAAGGGGGTTGACACGCCTAGTTGAATACACTTGGGTTGTCACCCTTCACGAGTAATATGAGGCGCATTGGATCTCTCTTGTATAGAGTCCAATTATATGTGCTTATTATACTTTTAGGCACTTTATAATTTTATTCAATCCAATACATGTTTTTCTCTTTCTCAAAATAAATATTATTTATTAATTACTTTAATTAGATAAATTAATTTTTTCAATTAAATAATTTTCTCAACCCAATTCTAATTTTGTTAAAGTCAAGACAACTTTACCGTAAAAGAATCTATGAAATACAATTAAAAACACTTTGGTGAAAGAAAATCTTTTGTTTTGAAAGAAAAAGGTTTAATAAAACTAGATTTTTACTAAGTAAATTAACTAAGAAAATTAAAAGGTAAAAATTCCAAAGCACGATTTCTTAACTTATTATTACTAAATCAATGTTCATGTTGTTACCAATAAATCAATGTTAGATCAGTTACATTTCTTAACTTATTATTACTAAATCAATGTTCATGTTGTTACTAATAAATTCACAAAAACTTGGTAGTTTGTTAATTGTAGCACATACGAACTTACTAAATTAACTAATCTCTTGAACATATTACAATGCAAATTCAAACAATTAATAAATTTTAATAAGCAAGTAAAAGGTTAAGTGAAGTAACAATATATTTCTACATTGAAACAATTTAATCACAATAATCTTGCAAGTTATGAAAGGCTAATGTACTGTTCAATACCGCCGTTAATTTAACCTTCAGCTACATTAGAAGATTAAACATGCACTGGTTAAGTATTGTGTCAATTAATTACAATTTCAGTACGATTAATAATTAATTCATTAGTTACCTTACAACTATAATGCAAGTATAACATAATCATGATTTTACTTAATCAAACAATTTACCAAGACCTATAACAACACAAACATGATTTTAATAACTTAAGTAGATGAAATGCAATCAACTTAACATGAATTAAATATAAGTCATGTTATTGAAATTTAGAATAACAACATAACCAATATTCATAGACATGTTCATAACAACAACAAGGGAAGTTAAAGGATAGGAAGTTAGAATCAAATCTAGTGTTTCTCTGAAGCTAGACTAGTTTGCTCTTTTCCTTCTTCACTTGTTCTGTTGAACTGAGACTTCTATAATCACTTGAATGCTGCAACCCAAGGTGGAAGAAAGGCTCTTTTCCAAGAGGGAAATTGGCAAAGGAAATGGACAAGAAAAGGGAAAAATAAAGAAGAGAAAGTGAGTAAAAGAGAGAGATGTGTGGGAAAGAAGGTGTGTTTAATGAATAGGTGAAGGGGGTATTTATAGGTGGGAGTGGTAGCTAAAAATAGGAAATAATTAGCAGCCACACACTTCCCTTTGCTGGCCACATATGGAGCAAATTTTGAATGTTTCAAACTTTGCTAAATTTAGCTTAGGACAAATCTTCGAAGGCATAGAAAGTGGAGGGGTTTGGATAGGATTTTAAGGAAACTTGAGGGCTATTTGGCAAGTAATTTAATCAGCTAAATAAGTTAATTGTCTCAACTTATTGGCTCGGTTTTGGGCTGCAAATTTTCTTAATGGATTACTCTTCAATGCTTAGTACACTGGGCTACTTTCTCATTCAAGCTTTATATTAATTTTTAACCCACTTTAACTTGGATAAAAATTAAATATAAAGTATATAAAATGATCATCATTTGAACCGAACTTGGGTGGAAAAAATATTTAATCTTGCCCTTGGTTCACTTGATGCAAAATTCCCCAATGGTTCAAGCCTTTCAAGGTATCTGTTGAGCCAATTTTCACATTTTTTGCAAAATTGTTGAAAATAAACCAAATTTGTGAAAATTTATTATAAAAATAATTAAAAGTCAATATGTTAATAATTTAATTGAAAATTAATTATTTTATAATTAAAGTGTGAATTTCGACAAAATTTACTACGAAACTACATGAATTAGACTGATCTAATAAGAAAATTTATAATAAAAAAGTGTATATATTTTTGTGTGAAAATTAAAGTGCTGAAAATTTATTATAAAAATAATTAAAGTTCTAAAAAAGTCTATATATTTTTGTGTTTCTACACCACCAAACTTAATTCATTGCTTGTCCCGAGTAATGCACGAATTGTAAAGATTTTCTTGGAAACACTTTTGAAAAATTCCTTCAAAAAACATTTTTCCCAAAATTATGAATTTAGTATACTTATGCTCAAGAACAAAAATTTTGAGATTTATGCTACTTAAGTATACATATCATTCAAATTAATCTCAATTATTATTATGATTGCAAAAATAGACTAAGTGTTTTCTCAATAAAGACATGTTAAATCCCTACCAATTTGATTTTATTCCCTTATTCAAGATTAAGATGCAATCATTAAGTTTAATTTATGCCTCCATATGTTGAATATAGCAATTTCTCTCCACTAATGTAGGTAGCATAGAAACTTGAATCAATAGGTCTTTAAAATAGGTTGTAACAAGGCTAGGCTAGGGGTAGGTAAAAGATAGATAATTTTAGGCTAAATACCCTAGACTCAGCTTGCATCAGACCTTTGAAATAATTACCTTCAATACACCAACTCATTTTTCTTTTACATGCTCTTTTGTATATCTATTTCTTTCGAGTACATATGCTCTCTCTTTTTTACACAAGAATTTTACTTTATGTACTATAAGTTTTTTTGAGAATTTGATACTTCTTTTCAATTTTCCAAAACTTAGTTTGAAAGAAAATTTTGACTAGTACTGAGTCTAGTGTTTGAGAAAATTTAAAGATAATTAAGAGAGAAGTGATGACTAGATATTGCAGAATTTCAAGTAAAATTAGGCCATATAGTCTCAAAGTTGGGTTACAAAAGATAAAAATTCATTAAGGTTGGCTTGAAAGGGTCAAACGGTCCAAACAAAATTTGCCTTAGTCATTTTCAAAATTTCACGCTTCCTAGGATTTCACCTTAAGAAATTACTAAGTCAATTCTAGAGACTTAAACTTTCATGCATGCCTAGCTTTCCTAAGGAACTAAAAATTTTATGGTATGATCTAAATACTTTATTAAGAGTCATAATTCAGGTAATATAATAGTTATTAAAATGATAGAACATTATTCACACTGAAGTTTAGCATACTTAACAAAATTTTGAATTTCTGAACAAAATATAACCTAACCATAATTAAAAGAAAATTTTATTTTGAGAGGAAATAATTTCAAGTTTTTGGTCCCCCTACTGAAGATGAACAATGTTCTCATTCTTGGAAGTGAGTAGATACTATACACCAGGTAGGATTCTAGAAAAGAGGAGGTGAGTCAATTTGATTGCTTAAGTACCAAGCTCTCTCTAGATTCAATCCTAGACATGTACATATCTATTGTCACGCTTCTTATTTTACAACTTGTTCATTTTTATTTATTATTTCTAACTCTTATTTTATTATACGAGAAATAAAAAATCATAATAAAACCTAATCCTAAAAACACAAAATATCCTAGGAAAGAAAATAATATAAGGTAAAGATCCCTCATTTTTATTTATTTGCAGATCCTTGAGAATCCGACTCATCTTTTGCTCCATCGTTTTTATTTTTGCATGAATCACTTTGTTCCTTCTTCGATATTGGACTCCATGGTTCAAATATAAAATCTGGAAACACAGACACAAAAATAAATGAGTTATTGGATATTTTCGTAAAAGCACTTCTCATTAAGTCATCCCATATTTTTGAATCCCTCCAGTAAGCTTGTTGTTGCCACTGCATATGTTGCATTAGGTCCATCAGCTTTGACAGATCATCACGAAGATCTGGATGAGGCGATTGAGTTTTTGATGTTGAGGTTGCCATGTCAGGTTCGGTTATTGGTTCAATTATTTTTGCCTTATTAGGGATTTTAGCTGACAGCATTGGTTTGATCTTTGGAGGATCTTCTTCTTCTTCTTCTTCTTCGGGATCCTCACTCAATTCAACTCATTGTTGTAGAAAAATATCTTCAACTATTTGGTAGAGGTCCCAATATGTGATCGTACGCTGGTTATAACTTTTCTTCTTTACGTTTGAAAGAATTTTAGCTTTCAAGCACAAAATTGTTATCGTAAAGGGAAAGTATGATGGGCCAGAATGTCTAGAGGCACAATTTTGCATTTCTCTCAGAATGATTTTTCCCACAGTAATGGTCTTTGTCGTTAAAATCAAGTATAAATGACCATTCACTCTAATGAAATTGTGGTCCCATGTGAAATAGGCATAAGGCTAAATCAAATGAACTAGAACCATACCTTCGCTAATGGTGTCAAATATTCTTTACGACCAGTGTGAGTTCCATGCTTTGACACATTCCACTTAGAACCCGGAATTGTATGTTCCTTAAGAATTTCTTGCAATTTTTCTATAACACCTCTCACCCGTATTCATCGCCAGAATAGGGTTACAGAGCATTACCAGACTTATTTCACAAATCAATATACATTTCTCATATGTTTTTCCATTCCAAATATAAAACATTCACAATAATTCATAACGCCACTATTATGAGCCTACTAGGCCCAAAACATGCTTTAGGAGTGGTTTAGGACTAAACTGGCATCTAAGGAAATTTTTGGAATAATTAGAAAATTTTACAAAATACAGGGGATATACGCCCATGTGGCCCGACCGTGTGTCTTACACAGCCAAAGACACGCCTATGTCACAGGCCGTGTGGACATTCGAAATGGGATCACATGGTCGTGTCCCAACCCGTGTCCAACCCAGTGTAACTCTCTGACTTGGGTCACGCGGCCAGCCACACGCCTGTGTGTCTAGCCCGTGTGCCCTTCGAAATGAACTCACATGTCAGTGTACCAGGCCATGTGCTAGACCGTACCAAACCTGTAGGGTATACTGACTTATGCCACACGACCAAGTCACACGCCTATGTGCTGGGCCGTGTGGAGAATACTAACTTGATTTCTAATTAAACACCAGTGGATACACGACTGTGCCACTAGACCATGTATCACACACGACTGAGACACATGCCTGTGTCTCTACCCGTGTGGACAAAAATAAGCTATTTACCAAGCCATTTTTCTCAGCCAATTTCATTCACCTACACCAACCAAATTTTCATATAACAACAACTTCAAATGGCATTTAAACTCATCCAAACCAAGTTCAATTCATGCTATATAAATACCAACAACTACAAGGCACATAAGTACAACAATATACTATTCAATTTCATATCAAATTCACATTCTCAAATCACCTAAATGGTCACATTCAATTATGCACTATTTTACCTAAAGCAACAAGCATATCAACTTTAAATTTTGATCATTTGACATCAATAATGCCAACTCACAAAAGCATATAAATGGAAATATTACACAACATATCAAGAGGCCTTCCTCACATTTATACATACATCACCAAACATGCCAAAATAAGCCAAATCACATGGCTATACATATAACAAAGCATTCATCATTTACAAGCCAACTGAAATAGCTAAATCCATTACTAACATATACCAAAATGACCATAAATCCTATACATGCCATATAACTAAATACATAAGCTCAAAAGTACCAAAGTGTAGCTCGATAGTGTGATGCAACCTCTGATGACTCCCAATCCGAGCTAGCTTTGATATACACTATAAAACACGAAAAAGTAAACAAAGTAAGTTATAAAGTTTAGTAAATTCGTATAGTTAATAATTAAAGCTCACCATTCATTCACAATTCAAGTAGTATGAACATAATATGATACAAAATCATTAAATCATAAGGTTAACATATATTCAATCACATAAGTAATCATGAACTCACAACTTTCATAGGTTCAATGCTCATATAGTTTTTGTACATACCTGTACTGATACTTATCTATTTTTCACCATTTTATATCTTTGATATACCCATTGAACCATTTGGAATACTATCGAAAAATCGAGAATCTCGCACCCTAAGTGCCAATACATAGCTAAAGCTATCTTAATCTCATATCTCATATAATGCTCACTCTTGAGCTATCAACAGGTCTGCTCACACAAGCTGACAGTCATGACATAGCTACACGGTGCTGCTCACACAAGCTAACGAGAATCTATAACACATGTTGGATAACTCAGCCACCGGTAGGACGTACGGACTAGCACCCAAATCATATAATCCCTAATGACATGTCATTCATATCCTAATCTATTCTTAAGGTTCAACCAGGATTTCACTTTGCCGAATCTTCAACGAACATATTCGTAAGGATGTATTCATAATTAATTCAATAATAAAGCATTTAAAACACAATTATAATAATGTTTATTAAAATACAAACTTACCTCGAATGTAAAAATGGCAAAATAGATCGACTAGTCCAAAACTTTATTTTTCCCCCGATCTAGATCCAAACTTTGTTTTTCTTGATCTATATAATATCAAATTTAACTTATTCAATTATCATTCTATTCAATTTACCCCAAATATCATATTATGGAAACTTTACACTTTTGCCCCTAATATTTCAACATTTTTACAATTTAGTCCTTATCTCATAAAAATACAAATCCATGCAATTAAGTCCCTACCCATGCTAGCCAAACTTCATATAGACCCACAGCAGCCCAAAATTTTCATATTTTACAAATAAATCCCTAATTTGCAATTTCATCTAAAATCACTTAACAAGTATTGTTTATCTAACAACAACCATACATTTTCTATCATCAAACATCAAAATACACCTATATTCATTAATGAAAAAACCCTGAACTTTTAACAATTTTCAAAATTAATACCGGGGCTAGCTAGATTAGGTTACAACGACTCCAAAAACATAGAAGTCATTAAAAATCGAGTCAAAAATCACTTACATGCACTAGAGTCAATGGTCGAATGCTTCAAACACAAAAAAATGGAGTGGTCTTCTTCTAATTGCTGGCTAGGTAAAGAAGATGGACTAAAAATATCGTTTTATTTTACTTAATTTTAATTTTATAAATAATTTACTTATTTATCCTTAATATATAACCTTTAAACCCATTAAAAGATGTCCATATTTGTCCACTAACTTTATAAATGGGCTAATTATCGCATAAGGACCTCCACTTTAAAGTTCTATAGCTATTAGACACCTTTAACTAATAGAACTCAAGTTTTACACTTTATGAGATTTAGTTTTTTTTATTGAATTAAGCATTCAAACGATAAAACTTCTGAACAAAATTTTCACACAATCATACTAAAATGTTGTAGACATTAAAATAATAATAAAATAATTATTTTGACCTCTGATTTGTAGTCCCAAAACCACTATTCTGATTTGAATAAAAACGGGCCGTTACATTTTCAGCCTCAATATTTCTTATTAAAGAAGAATATCCGTCATCTTCAAAATCATGCAATTCAAAGAATTCGTTGATAGCCTTTGAGATTATTGGTACCTTGATTCCTCGGAAAGAGACTTTCGTTAATTTTCTTGAGGTCAAATTCGCTTAAAATTTACGAACTAACTCTTCATCTGCACTAGGTCTTTTCTCACAAAATAATTCCCAATTGAGGGCTTCAGCAATTTGTCGAATGTGTAACACCCCTAACCCGTACCCATCATCGGAATAGGGTTTTAGAGCATTACCTGAACATTCAAAACATTTTTCAATTAATTCATTCAAGCTACTATTCATTAACTAAGGTTACTCATAACGTCCCTTGATTAGACCCTCGAGGTCCAAAACGAGCATTAGAATCAAATAGGAACTTAATCGGGATCTCTAAGAATTTTTTATGAAATTACAAAATTTTTCTAGGGTGTAGAGCTCACACGCCCGTGTGGTCCAAGCGACATGCTTATGTGACCCTGGGACACACCCATGTTAGAGGCCACGTTCAACCCCGTGTAACTCTCTGACTTGCACACATGGCCATGCCACACGCCCATGTGCTAGGCCGTGTGGTTAATTAATTTAATTTGAATTAGGTGAAGGCTTCACTTGGCTAAGACACACGCCCGTGTTCTAGGCCGTGTGGCACATACGGCTAAGACACACACTCGTGTGCTCAATTCTGGGCATTCTGTTTCTTAAATTTTAGGTGCAGGGGACACACGGCCTAACCACATGCCCGTTTTACCAAGCTGCGTGTCACACAGGTCTAGACACATGCCCGTGTGTCTGCCCGTGTGGACAAAATGCGTAACACCCCAAACTCGGCCTAGACGTTATGGTCGAATCTGCAATGTCACATTGAAGTGTGTTTTGAAAAGTATCGTTCTTTTTGAAAAGTCCTTACTATATTAAAACCCTCGTAATGGTATTTTACAAAAATTTTAAGTTTTTATTTCATTGTTGAAAACTCAAGTAGGTTTGCAAAAGTTTAATCATTTTAGATTGTTATTAGATTTTAAAGGAAATCTTTGTTGTGGAAGCTTTTGAAATACGTTATAGTAGCGTGGTGTTTTGAAAACAGTTATCTTTTTGGAAAACTCGTGTCCTAATGCTAGCAGTTATAAATTAGAGTTAGTAAAACCCAAATCAAATTAAAATTTAAAGAGGTCTTATTACACAAGAAATACCCCAAATAAAATAGCTTAAAGTTTAAATGTAACAGCCCGATTTAGGGCCTAAATAGAATAGTGGTTTTAAAACAACAAATTTAAAGTAAAAAAATCATTTTATTATCATTTTAAAGTCTATGGCATGATTTCATGATTGTGTGAAAATTTCGTTTAGAAATTTTATCGATAGAGGGTCCAATTTAATATTTAGGACTAAATTACAAAAGTTGTAAAATGTGTGTTCTAGTTCACAAAGGTACTAAGTACTTGTGAGTAATGGGTTTTTAAAGTGGAGGTCCTTGGATAGTAATTAGACCATTATACTAGTTTGGACAAAAATACCTAAAGGAAGATAAAACACCATAGTTTTTAATGAAGGGCAATTTAGTCATTTGGTAAATAAAAGAATAAAATGGGAAAACAAAGCCAAAATTTGTACCATCTTCACCAAGCTTGGTCGAAACTCTCATAAACACCATATTTAGGGTTTTTCCAACTTTCAAGCTCAATAGTAAGTGCATCCTAGCCCCGTTTTTAATGTTCTTTACATTTTTGAGATCCTCGTATCTTGGTTTACCTATTTCTATTAATATTTTGAGCTAGGGTTTATATTTAAAAATTTATCCATGGATGACATGCATGTATTTTGATGTTTTATGGATGAATATGAATGTTTGGAGTGTGATAAACAACTTTCACTAAGTGATTTTTGATGAAATTGCATAAAAGAACTAGTTAGTAAAAGTTGTAAAATGTGTATAAGTGTGTAATTTAGTGCAAATTGGAGACTGACATAGTTATGAAAATGGTTCGGATATGCCTAAAATAGAAGGAAATTGAATAAAAATTATTTTTCAAGCCTAGGGGAAAAATCATAATTTTGTGAAACTTTAGGGGTAAAATCGTAAATTTTGCCATAGGATGTTTTTGGGCTAATTTGAATAGTGTAAGCCATTAATAAGTCAAATGTGTTATTATAGATCAAGAAAGACGTGGAATCGACCTTGATCGGGGAAAAGAAAAGATATCGAACTAAATTACAAAATTACTATATTTTGCACCAAGGTAAGTTTGTATGTAAATAATATATCGATTCTTTTTATGTTATTATATTTTGTTATTATATGAGATGTAGCTGCCTATAGAATGATCATTTGATGTAAATTACGAATCGAAATAGACTATGAATGGATTTGTTAAATGATGAAAAGTGAAGAATTTCCCGGTTGAACCTTCGGAATAGAAATGATACGAATGATCTATCGTGAGAACACATGTGTAGTACTATGTGCAGGCTACTATGTGTTTAAGATGGTTTTAGGTCACGTGTGTAGTACTAAGTACAAGCTACTACGTGTACCAGATAGTTAGGTCACATGTGTAGTACTAAGTGCAGGCTCTTATGCGTACCCAATAACTTTTATCACGTGTGTAGTACTAAGTGCAGGCTACTACATGTATCAGATGGTTAGGTCACGTGTGTAGTACTAAGTGCAGGCTATTACGTGTACCGAATTGTTGGTCACATGTTTAGTACTAAGTGCAGGCTACTATGCCTACCAGATAGCTTTGGTTACAAGGGTGGTAATATGTGCAAGCAACCGTGTATCTGTTATTATTCCGATGAGTTCAACAGGAAATCGACTAAGTGAAAATACATGGGATCATGACCATGTGATGAATAAGTATAGGTATATGTTTGTGGAAATTTATGAGCAATGTGCTCGATAGTTGAGCAAACTTTCGGTAGGATGGAATGGAGTAAGTGAAATTATGTAAGAGTGAAATTTGTAATAAAATAGCTTTGGGTAGCAGCAGTTATGTGACTTTGAAAAATTACCAAAAATGGTGGAAATCAAATTAGAAAAAATATAAGATATGAAATAAAATCTTGTTGAGTCTATGTTCACATAAAAGAAATGATAAAAACAAAAGAATTTTGTGTTCTGTGATATTTGAATTTTTGTGAGACAGGGTCAGAATGATTTTGGAATCCCCTATTGTGACTTGGAAAAATCATTAAAAATTATGCAAATATAATTATGGTTATAATTTATATGCTTAAAATCCTTTATGAGTCTATTTTCAAAAGAAACAAACAGGAACATTATCCAAATCTTGTACGAAGAGATAATTAATTTGTAGTGCAGAGGGATTGGAACTGTCGGATAGCGAAATAGGGGTGACTTTAAATAATAAACAGTACTTATTGGCTAGACCAAAAATTATGAAAATTTTATGGTAAGAAGATATGTGAGTATAGTTTCTGGAAAAATTAGTGGATCTTAATTTGAAGTTCTGTAGCTCTGAATATAAATAATTTAGTGACTATGACTTAAGAAAATAGCTTGACCTGAACATGTGTATATATATACCATTATGATTGTTTTATCTTGAGAAATATGTTGATAAATCATTTATTATTTACGTACTTACTTACTGAGCTTATTTCTTACTCTCTTTTCTTTCCTTTGTCTTATAGTATCACCAACCAGGCTCGGGATTCGGAGATCGTCGGAGATCCATCCACACTATCAATACTTTTTGGTATTTTGAAAACAATATTTTGGATTATGGCATGTATAGAGGACTTGGTTATTTTGTTTTATGTCATAATTAATTTGGCCTAAAATGTTGGCCTTCAATATTTGATAGCTCATTTTGTATTTGACCATTGATATTAATTAATATTGTTCAAGCTATAAGGTATGGTGATGCATGATTAAGTATGAAAATTGAATTGTTTTAACTTGGATATATATAAAAAAATGTCATGGTTTCGTACGATTGTATGTGTTATGTTCCGGTAATGTCTCGTACCCTATTCAGGTGTAAGACATGGGTAAGGGGCATTGCATTAAAAGTTTAAAACAGTAGTAAAAGCAATTGTGTGGCCTCCATCGGGTCTCTCGCAGCACTGACCCGTATAAGGATTACCTGCACAGGAAGGCAGAAGGGTGAGTTTACGAAAACTCAATGTGTAATCCCCCATTAAACAAATAGTCTGTCATACAGTAGGCAAATACAGTCTGGGCCTAAGCCCATTTTAGTAACAGACCAATAACAGTTAGGGCCTTAGCCTAATACAGTATCAATGGCAGTGTGGGCCTTAGCCATTACAGTAACAGTAACATAAATACAATTAGAAGTCCTACCCATCTATCCTCTACACTCCACTTTGTCTAGCCCTACACTCCATGTGGGGATAAAATCGACCCACCCATCCCTACACTCCAAAATATAGTACCAACTGCGGCACTAAACAGTATATACAGTAGAGCTGCCAGTACAGTACACTTCCTCCAAATATATCAAACCCAACCCCATGCAACATGTCAAGTCATAATATCATACGTGTATGCAAAAATGTCATGCTTGAATACAGTCATACAAATCATAAGGGTATATCAGTCATTTTACCTCATAAGGGTATAACAGTCATTTCATCAATATGGGGTCTAGGTGTAATAACTGACCCAATAGTAGGTTCACAGTCATTTCGAGCGACCCGTGCAACCTTAACAGTCAATCAATGAAAATGGGACCAAAGCCCTTAACACGAACCTTGTTGGCCCACACACCTGTGTGGCCTACAAAGTCCAAAAATGACCTTGGCCGTGTAAGTTAGACAACCTGACCCAAAAATCTCCACACATCCGTGTGGTAGTACCCGTGTAGGGCCTACGGACGGCCCACTTTGGACTAATGTGGCCCAGAACGGCCTAAGCCCATGAAATCACTCATGGTGGCCTCTATGATCATATGCCCATGATTTATGCATTTGGATTGTCACACGAGCAAGCGCACGCTCGTGTAACGTCAATAGACATATTTTTTGACTTTTGCCGATTAACAGTTATTGCAGTGTGATTACACACCTATTTATGAAAACGCGTGTATAGCCAATGAGCACCAAACCTACATTCAATCAAGGTATTCTATTAGTCAATTGACAATAGGGTAAATCACCCTCTCCTTTAATACTTAATCCCAAGATATTGGATACTTGCCTTGATTGAACGAAGGTGGTTTTAACGCACTTAGATCGTTGACAAAGGTTGATAATAGACTCCTTGAAGAATATCTGCATGATAAGTGAATCCATTACTCATTTTTTTTATACAAAAGGGTAGAAACAGTGCATCCTAACCCAAAGACAATGCAAACCTCAAAATAAGGGAAAGAAACATTCGGCCAAAACCCCAGTTCAATATAATACCAACGAAACTGTTACCTTCGAATGAGAGATGAGAGAAAGGTTCTGATCGTTACCGCAACACTAGCGAACTCCTTCACTCCTTGAGTAGTTCTAAGACTCGAAATAACACCATGACCAAGAGAGAAAAAGATGAGAATCGACATTCAGGGAAAAAAAGAGAAAAATAAAAAAAGTAGAGACAAATAGAAACTCACCAATCCGTATTCGGCCACCCACCAATGAGAAGGGAAGGAATTGAGCGAGAGCAGAGAAGTAAAAAGGAAATAGGAAAAGAGAAGAGACAAGGTAGTCGGCCTAAAGACTACAACCTATTGTGGGAGGGAGAAGGTGGAATCAAAACCGAAAGTGCTGAGAGGGGAATAGCAGCAATCGGTCAAGAAGGAAAGGAAAAAGCCAAATGAGAAAGAAGGAAAAGTAATCGATTAACCAAAGAAAAAAGGTCTGAAAGGGAGCACAAAACCGTAAAGCACACAAAAGAGAAAGACCCAAATGAACAAGCACTATTCGGCCACAACAAGCAAGGAAGCCAAACCAAAAAAATAGCCAAATTCGTCACCAAAGGCAAAGAAAGAAGCTAATGCCGATTTTGCCAAAAGAAACTCCTAGCTCGACAAGACCTCAAAAAACCCTGACACTAGACTCATTCAACCCTTTTTCACCTCAGCCGAAACTCTTCTGAACAAGAGTTCAATTTCGGCACAACCTTTCCCACTTTTAAATTCCACAAAATCCTCCTAAAATCCCTCTTCCATTATCTCCTCAACCGCCCATTCAAACTCTCCTCAACTAGTAGAGTTTCAGTCAACTCCAACTTTTCACACAGAAGAGCTGTAAAATAAACACCCTTTGCGCGTAACAAGGCTAGAACTCAAGACTTCCTAGCAGCAGTAACACACCACTACCCCCTAAACCAATAGCCTTGTAACATCCCAAAATAGGGCCTAGTCAAAATAGTGGTTTCGGGACCAAAAATTTGACATCAGAATATTCATTTTATGTTTATTATGAGGTCTAGAATATGAGAATATGCATGTGTTAAGATTTCATGAAGAAATTCTTTGAGTAAGGTCTCCAATTGGAAATTAGGGACTAAATTGAATAAACTGCAAAACTTGGATTCTAGAATCAATTTGTATGAAATTGCTTTAGATATTAAATTAGAAGATCTTAGAGAGAAATTTTCCCAATTTTTAAGTTTTTAGACAAAAATGGACTTGCATGGATGAAAATTTAAAGAAAGGGCTTAAGGGCATTTTGGTCATTTGATATTTTAATGAAATAAAATGGGAAAAATAAACCAAAATCAGTTCATTTTCTTCTCCATGCTGCCAAACTTCAAGGGATTCCATAGATAGAGTTTTCAACATTTTCAAGCTCAATATAAGTGCACCCAAGCCCCGTTTTTAATGTTCTTTGTATTTTTGAAATCTCGGTAGCTTACTCTCTCCATTTCTACCCATATTTCATGCTAGGGTTCATGTTTAAAATTTACCCATGCATGAGTTACTTGTATTTTGATGATTTATGGAGGGGTATGAAAGTTGGAGGTGTGTTAAACATCTTTTCCTAGGTGATTTTTGTGAAAAACCCCTAAAGGGACCTTTTTGCAAAAGTTGTTAAATATGTGGTAGAAATGTGAAAATAATGAAAAATGTGGGCTTCCATAAGAAGGAAAAGTGTTCAGCTAGGCTTGGGTAAGATAGAAATTGCATGTGTTTCATTATACGAGCTTAGGGACTAAATCGTAAAAATATGAAAGGTTAGGGGCAAAAGGTCATTTAGACCAGGGGTGGAATTTAGACCTGAAAAGTACAATGTGATATGTTAATGATTTAATTTTATTATTATAGACCCCGAGGAAAAAATTTCGAAGGTCAACCGAGGAAAGCGAATGGTTTCGGAATAACCGAAATACAAAACCGAAACGAGTACAAGGTAAGTTTCGGATAACTTAAAGTAAACTCATAATATGCATAATTGCATGATTTATGAATGCATGATGATTGTATTTATTAATGGCATGAAATCATATGAAATGCATCATTGACAATGATTTGTTAGAAAATGTCTCGGTTGAAGTTAAAAAAGGGAATTCGATGGATAAACCATGAAATATATGTAACTTGAGATCCTGCATGTGTTGCAGAAAGGATTAAGCCCAGACGGGTAATCAGTTGATCTCAAATATAGAAAGGATCTAGCCCAGACGGGTGTTCCTTGAGTGATTGAGCCTCCCGAAGAATATGTGTGCATTGTGGATTTAGCCCGGACGGGTAATCCGATTAGGGTCTGAATTTAGCCTGGACTGGTAATTCAGATCCAAGCTCATTAAGGGTGTTTGTCATTATAAGAGATTTAGCCTGGACTGGTAATCTCGACATCACCTTATGGGTTTATGTTACGGGGGATTTAGCCTGGACTGGTAATCCCGTCGTAAGATGTGAGGTTCATGGGAGTGCATACTAAAATGATCATTCGTATGAATTGACAGTGATTGGATAATCCATTGAGATTTCCTAGAAACTCAACGGGACTAAACGAAGTATATGTTTAAATGTCATGTTGAATGATAAGCTCATCAAAGATAAGTTACATGGTGTTTTGTTATGCGACTAACTCATTGATTGAGTGCATGTGATAGGGAAATTATTTTAATATTCGTTGGTTTCATTATCTAATAAGGATGTATGCTAAATAATCAGTAAGTTTACTTTCCAGTTATTCGAGCTTACGAAGCATGTAAATGCTTACCCCTCTCTTTTCCCTGTCTTACAGAGCTCGAGGACTCGTAAAGATTGGAAGACGGTTGGAGAGTCTACACACTATCAACTATTTCAACTTGCATATAAATACTTATGTTTGTTCAATGGCATGTATAGAGCTTTTGAATATTTTGTTATATGTGTCATTTGGTTTGCCAAAAATGATGGCATGTAAAGTTATATTCATCTTTTTGTATATGGCCATGGAAATTGGCGTATTTTGAAGTAGGCTATGACCTACAAATCTATGCATGTTTATGTTCATATGTTATGGTTTGGTCTTCAATTGGCAATGAGTTTAAAAATGAGTCAATCCTAAATATGTCAAGTAGACATGAAAATCCTTAAATGCAAGATGAGAATTAACTTAGCATGTATGAAACCAAAGACATGAGGTTTACATGCAATGAGGTTAATCAAAGTTATATATATTCATAAGTGTACAATTTGGCCTTAACACACACAAAAGTAACCAATAAGTATGTTTAGTTGATAGAGGGTGATCAAAGGCTTGGAAAATAGCCTAATAAGGTGCACATAGGTAGCCGTGTGTGACACACAGCTCATGCCCATGGGTGTGTGGTATGGTAGTGTGTCCCCTGCACCTGAAATTTTAAGTCAGTATAGAACACGGGCTAAGTACACGGGCGTGTGTCTTGGCCATGTGCTTTTATTAGAATGTTGAGATTGAAGTCAATGTTGCACACGGGTGGAGGACACGGGCGTGTCCCAAGCCACACGGGCGTGTGTGACCACATGGCCCCATCACACGAGCGTGTCACACTTCAAAGTAAGGAAAAATTTTCTAAAGTGCCCAAAGTTTATCGAATGTTTTCGATTCTGTCTCATACTGCCCCTAGGTGTGTTTTAGGCCTCGAAGGCCTGTGTAAGGGACGAAGTGTACATCTTTGAAAGGTTTTAAATTTGGACAAAATTTGGTGACTCGATTTAGTAAGTTTGTAAAGGTGATTTACCGGTAGCGCCTCGAACCCTGTCCCGGCGTCAGGTACGAGTGAGGGGTGTTACAAGCCTTTTATGACTTGATTTCCCCACAATTATATAAGAACCCACCATCAAGAAACAAGGATTTTATTCAATTAAAACAAAATTTTTGCTAAAGCCCAGGCTTGAACCCTGGACTTCTCAGGCATTTCCCAGGACACTTAACCACTGAAGCAAACATGCAGATGTACAACATAACATACAAAAATAAATACCTAGATTTTGGGGTGTTACAACTCTACCCCGTAAAAGAAAATTTCAGCCTCGAAATTTACCTGATCAAAATAGATGAGAGTAATGTTGTCGCATCGCCTCCTCGGGTTCCCACGTGGCCTCCTCAAAACTGTGATTCCGCCATAGCACTTTAACCAGCGGAACAAACTTCCTCATCAGAATCTTTACATCACAGTCTAAAATCTAAATTGGCTCTTCCTCAAAGGTCAGATCTGGCCTAACCTCAATCTCCTTAGTCGAGACAATGTGCATAGGATCAGAGCGATATCACCTCAACATAGAGAGATGGAGCACATCATGAATCTCGTCCATCTCTGGAGGTAGCTTAAGTTGATAGGCAACCGGCCCTACACACTTCAATATACGGTAAGGCCCAATTAACCTAGGGCTTAACTTGCCGTTCCGACCAAATCTCAATATCTTCTTCCATGGCGAGACCTTGAGAAAAACTAATTCCCCCACAGAATACTCAATCTCTTTACACTTCAGATCCGCGTACGACTTCTGTCTTTCTAATGCTGCCTTCAGTCGATCTCGAATTAGTCTAACCTTATCCTCAATGTCAGAAATCACTTTAGGACTCAGAACATGCCGCTCACCCAACTCAGTCCAACACGACGGAGTACGACACCTACGACCATATAATGCCTCATAAGGTGCCTTTTGTATGCTAGACTGGTAGCTATTATTATACACAAACTCTGCTAACAGCAAATAGTCCTCCCAATTGCCTCGGAAGTTAATCACACAACTTCTTAACATGTCCTCCAGTATCTGAATCACCCTCTCTAAGTGACCATCTGTCTAAGGATGGAATGCAATACTGAAGTCTAACCTTGTACCCAAAGCCTCGTGCAACTTTTTCCAGAATCGAGACGTGAAGTGAGGATCCTTATCAGATATTATAGAAATCGGTACCCCATGTAATCTCACTATTTTAAATACATACAGCTTAGCCAGCTTCTGTAACGTGTAATATGTACGAACAGGTATGAAATGGGCAGACTTGATCAATTGATCCACGATTACCTATACTGAATCCTTCTTATTAGGCATTAAGGACAGCCCACTAACGAAGTCCATAGTTAATCTCTCCCACTTCCAAAGTGGAATCTTAACTGGCTGAAGCAACCCTAAAGGTAACTTGTGTTAAGCCTTAACCTGCTGACAAGTAAGACATTTACCCACTAAGTCAGTAACTTCACGCTTAAGACCTGGCCACCAATACAACTTACAAAGGTCACGATACATCTTATTCCCGCTAGGATGCATAGCATAAGAACTACTATGTGCCTATTGTAGTATAGACTGCCTCAGGTTAGTATCCTCGGTACATAGACTCTCCCACGGAAACTGAGTACCCCTTCGCTATTCAATCCAAAATCTGAAGTTTCTCCCCTCTCTATCTGTTGAAAACGAGGACCCAAGGACTCATCCTCCAACTGTTACCCCTTAATCTATTCAATCCACTAACCTGAAGTTTGGCTAATAGACTACCATCATCGAATAAGTTAAGACGAGCGAACACTGCCCTTAGATCAGTCACAGCCCTACGGCTTAGTGCGTCGGCCACTACGTTGGCTTTACTCGGATGATATTCAATCAAGCAGTTGTAATCCTTCAGTAGCTCAATCCATCTACACTGCCTAAGATTTAACTCCTTCTGAGTGAGGAGATACTTGAGGCTCTTGTGATCTGTGTAAATGATACACTTCTCACCATACAAGTAATGCCTCCAAATTTTTAGTGCGAATACCACCGCAACCAACTCCAAGTCATGTGTCGGACAGTTCGCCTCATGCGTCTTAAGCTTACGAGACGCATAAGCCACCACCTTACCTTCTTGCATCAACATAGAACCCAAACCAACGTGTGATGCATCGCTGTAGACAGTGAATCCCTTCCAAGACTCCGGCTGAGTCAAGACAGGAGCCTTAGTCAAAACTTTCTTAAGCTTCTCAAAAATTTCCTACTGCTTATCAGTCCAGTTAAATAATACCCCTTTATGCAACAACTTAGTCAGAGGTGCAGCAATCAACGAAAACCCTTCCACAAAACGTCTATAATACCCTGCCAGACCTAGAAAACTTCAAATTTCAGATACTGACTTAGGCTGCTTTCAATCTAGAACATCTTCAATTTTCCAAGGATCAACCCTAATCCCCTCAGCAGATACCACATGACCCAGAAAAGTTACCTCTCGAAGCTGAAATTCACACTTGCTGAATTTAGCGTACAGTTATTTTTCCCTTAGAATTTGCAGAACCACTCGGAGATGTGCATCAGGCTCATCTTCAATTCTCGAATACACCAGAATATCATCTGTAAACACCACTATGAACCAATCCAAATAAGGTTGGAATACTCGGTTCATCAAATGCATAAAAGCTACTGGTGCATTCGTCAGTCCAAATGGCATTACTAGGAACTTGTAATGACCATAACGAGTCCTAAACGCTATCTTATAAGCATCAGTCTCTTTCATCCTCAGTCGATGGTACCCAGATCAAAGATCTATCTTAGAGAAAACCGAAGCTCCACGAAACTGATCAAATAGATCGTCAATCCTTGGTGAGGGTACTTGTTCTTAATAGACAATTTGTTCAGTTGCCGATAGTTGATACACATATGCGTGGATCCGTCCTTATTTTTCACAAATAACATTGATGCACCCCATGGAGACATACTAGGGTGAATGAACCCTCGATCCAGTAACTCTTGAATCTGAGCTTTAAGTTCCTCATGCTCATTCGGCGCCATTCTGTAAGGGGCGATGGACACAGGAGCTGTACTAGGCAGGAGCTCAATCTCAAACTCAACTTCATGGCTTGGAGGTAACCCAGGCAGTTCATCAGGGAAGACATCTAGAAAATCCCAAACTCAACTTATTCGATTTTAGTTAGTAAACAAGCCACTCATTCAAGCATATTTTAGTTTATACTAAAATATATGTTCAAGGAATATTGTATACATATACATTCTAGAAGTCATACACTTATACATATCATTACCACACCATGTGCTAAAACATACCATTATTGTCATTATTAAAACCCACCAAAATCATATGCACATAATCTGTTACACTCCTTTATAGCATCATTACTCTTCATTTCACAAATGCTCAAGACAACTTATCAAATTCGCATATAGACATTTTATCAACTTGTAACAAAAGTTTCTATTCATCTGATCATTTTCTTAAGCTTAACCGGATGCAAATAATGCTTAATACTTATGATTAACTAATATTCACTTCCATTTCTATTCAATCATTTCATGTGCATAAACATTTCAAAGAATTAATTCAAGACATCAATCATAATTTTTGCCTTTCATATTAATACCATAAATGCATATACATGCATAATAAATAACAACTACTTGACCTTCACTTAAACTTACCGAATCGAATCCAAAAATGTTTTTATTTATTACTCATCATGCAATGCCACGATGGTCATATCCAAAAATATATCCATGGACACATATTCGGCTAAATACTTAAACTTACATATAACTTATAATTTTGACATTTCTCCTATATATCAACATCGAATTCATCCAAAACCAATTCATAGATTCATGTCTTAACAAACATATCAACCAATTTTATATATACTTACATATATACAAATCGTAGTCAAATCACCCAAAACCAAAACATTTTATAATCATTACTTCCATCTAATTATGCCCCAAAATTAATATAAAAAAATTATCCATCCACATCAAGCATATTTCACATCTAAATATATATCATAGCCGAATATGCCAACCATAATTAATATGTCAACCACATCATTTAATCAAAACATGAAAACATATTTGGCAAAATGAACAAGACATTTTCACATGGCTTATAATATATACATACCAAAACCAAACATGTCCAAAGGATAGTATATACATGCCATAAGTTTCAAATTTACTATTAAAAGTACCGATAAACAGATGATAGTGTGATTGACTTCACTGACGATCCCCAAGCCCGTAATAGAACTCCAAAAATCTATAAAACAGAGACAAACATATACACATAATAAGCTATCATAGCTTAGTAAGTCATAAGCAACTTAACAACTCAATAACATTAATAGATCATTATAATAATATCAACTTATATCATCACATTCACATATATACATTCGGTTTATCAAATTCAATATTTCAAATATATAACCATGTATCAATTCATCTAAGCCGAATACACTTGTAATTACTAACATAGCTATCATCCACTATTAGGGTCACAACACATTCTTGACCGAATGCATTCATAAATATATACATAAGCTCACAAATCTCAACTAGGAAATCACGTATAATACCATTTAGCCGAATATAAATTTTCATAAATACATAAACTTTTATTTTCATCTCATATAATTTGTATCACAAATATAATGACCAACTTACCTTGTATCACAAGAACAAATAACTATCACATACCTGTTCACTTTAGCTCGATTACACACTCGATCACAAACTTATCATTGCCCGTTGAACCATTCGGAATTGAATAAGATACTCGGATAATCACACATATCGTACTATGCAAACGTCCTAGACATGGTCTTACATGTAATCACATATCGATGCCACTGTCCCAGACAGGGTCTTACTTGTACACATATATCGGAATCACATATCGATGCCATGGTCTTACTCGCACACATATATCGGAATCCTATGTCATGACATATGTATCCTAGCAATTCCTAAAGTTCATATGGGGCTTTCAGAACTCGTAACTCGGTCGAAATGAATGCTTGAACATGGTTACCTAACTTATACACATTCGGCAATAGCATATATAAATTCATACTTTGCAAACCAACATATACATTTAGTATTTAACTATAATTAGACACGTCTATTTGCTTATAAACTTACCTCAGACGTTATAAAATGAGACGGGGCTGCTAGTCGACAACTTTTGTTTTTCCCCGATCCAAATCCGATTTCGTTGGTTCTTGATCTAAACATATTCAAATTAAGCTCATTCAAATATATTTTCATTCGCTTTTGTCCAAAAACACACAAACGGGCAAATTACCATTTTGCCCCTAACATTTGAAATTTTTACAATTTACTCCATATTGCATAAAACACAAAATACACAAAATTTGGCTACACTCTAGTTAGGCCGAATTCTCCCTATATACATACAAGTCCATATTTTCCATCAATTTCACAATTTAGTCCCTCACCTTTTAATTTTTGCTATTAAGTACTAATTATTGAAAATTATCAAAACTTCCAATACAAAATATGTTAACCCAACACCTATCTTTTATATTTCATCATCAAACAATAAAAATCATAAGTTCTCATCAATGGCATAACTTAAAATATTCATCAAAATTCAAAATTTAAGCATGGGTTTTATAGTACTCGAAGCAACAATCTCAAAAACATAAAAATTATCAAAAACTGAGCTAAACACATACCTTAATCAAGCCTGAATATAATCGAACCCTAGCTTTTTGTTTTGTTTTCTTTCTTGCTTAAGTTTCGGGAATGGAAGTATATGAGCACTTAGGATAATTTTATGATATAACATATAACGTATATTATATAATTTATAACTTGGTTTCCTAAATTACCCCTTTTAAAATTATAACCAAGCTTTATGTTATAAACCCTTTTTCGTTTCTTAAATAAATTAGTGGACATGAGTTGGCTTTCAATTTCATGCATTATAATATAAATATATATATACACATAATATCTTATTATAAAATAAAGCTTAATTTTACATATATGTATAACTTAAAAAAAAATATAAAAACTATTAAATTTTTACCTACCACCGTACCACTTATAAAGACATGGGCTATTTACAACTTAAGGGCTTCTATTTAGAAAGCCATTACTAATTCAGTCCTTACAATTAAAACTATCAAATTTTCAATTTATGCGATTAAGCCCTTTTGTTTAATCGGACACCCAAATGACAAAATTAAATTTCAAAAATTTCACAGATATAAATTCACACAAAATAAACAAAGAAAATAAATTTTAAATTATTTTTTACTCGAATTTGTGGTTTCGAAACCACCGTTCCGATTAGGGCCTAAATCGGGCTGTTACAATGGGACCGTATTACCATGGATTTTGTGATGGGTTTGCCTTTGACACCGAAAAAGAAAGATGTTGTATGGGTTGTTGTAGATCGATTGACAAAGTCGGCTCATTCTATACCGTATGTATTGACTACTCACTTGATAAGTTAGCCAAGTTGTATATTTCTAAAATAGTGAGGTTGCACGGAGTACCTTTGTAAATTATATCAGATAGAGATTTGAATTCACTTCACAGTTTTGGAAAAAGTTACAAGAAGCATTGGGTACGAAATTGAATTTTAGTACTGTTTTCCATCTGCAAGCTGACGGACAATCCAAAAGGGTAATTCAGATTCTTGAAGATATGTTACAGTGTTGTGTTCTTGAGTTCCAAGGTAGTTGGGAAAAGTACTTACCGTTGGTAGAATTTGCCTACAACAACAGTTTTTAGTCGAGTTCGAAAATGGCACCGTATGAAGCATTGTATGGCCGTAAGTGTCGAACACCCTTGTATTAGACTGAACTAAGAGAGAATCAGATTCACAAAGTTGATTTAGTTAGAGAAACTAAAGAAAAGGTAAAGACAATAAGTGATTGCTTGAAAGTAACTTCGGATAGACAAAAGTCCTATGCGGATTTCAAACGAAAAGAGATTGAGTTTCAAGTCAGTGATAAGGTATTCTTGAAAGTATCTCTATGGAAAAAAGTTTTGAGGTTTGGCTAGAAGGGCAAGTTGAGTCTGCGCTTTATTAGACCATATGAGATCACCGAAAGAGTAGGGCCAGCTACCTATCGGTTAGCCTTACCATCCAAATTGGAAAAGATTCATGATGTGTTCAATGTGTCTATGTTACGCCTGTACTGATCTGATCCTTCGCATGTGATTTCACCGACAAAGGTCAAGATCCAACCGGATATGACTTTCGGTGAAGAACCTGTCAAGATTTTGGCCCGAGAAGTCAAACAATTGAGAAAAAAAGTATTGCCCTTGTAACAGTTTTATGGCAAAGACAAGGGGTTGAAGAGGCTACATGGGAGACCGAGGAAAGCATGAGAAACCTATACCATAACCTTTTCACCAGTAAGATTTTCGAGGACGAAAATCCCTATGTGGAGAGAACTGTAACATCCCGAATTAGGACCTAGTCGGAACAGTGGTTTCGAGACCACAAATCTGAAGTAGAAATAATTATTTTATGATTCCTATGAGGTCTATGATATGATTACGTGCTTGTGTGAAAGCTTCATGTAACACCCCAAAGCCAGCCCAGACGTTATGGCTGAATCTGGCGCATCACATTGAAGTGTTTTGTCGAAAACCTTGTTTTCATTGAAAACCCTTCCTTAAAATGAGAAACCTTCATTAACTTATAAAAACTCCTTTCAATCGTGAAAGCTTTGTTTAAAACATATGATTTATGAAAACCTGTCATTTTAATAAAACTTAGTTGCGGAAACGTAGAAAAACAAACTATGATTTAGGGAACCCCTGTTCAACTTCTCATAATTACAACGTATAATAATAATAATAATCCACACGATAACCAAAAGGGAAGGCCTTAATACATTCTAGTCTGAAATTACTAAAAAAAACAAATCCAAATCATCTTGCTAGATGGCCACCTCCGAGTCCCTCCCAACATCGAACCTTCTACAGAGCATCACCTGAGAAAAATAAAAGAGGGGGTGAGTTTTCGCAAACTCAGTGTGTACAAACCTCGACAAATAACTAGCATTCATTAATCACCATAAAATAATACATGCAATGCAATGCAACCCACCCCGATAATCCATCCGCTATACACCAACTCCATCCCCCGGTACACATCATGTGGGGATATAAATATCGACCCACCTAACCAATACACATCAATCACAGCCCGGTTGTGGAATTACCTTCATTGTAGTAAGCTGCCAATCATATATTGGGCTTAAAACCTGTCGGTGGATCCACGATTGTCAAGCAACCATGCAATCCTCATATACTTCCTCCGGTCTTCAATTCCCAACCCAGATGCAACCTAAATAGAATATCGTATGTATGCAGCAGATATACATGTAACATCCATAAATCTTACCTTCAGCACATAGGGGTATTTTGGTCATTTTCGCCCTTAAGGGCATTCCGATAATTTTCCTCTATTACGGGTTTTCAATCACTTTGGCCCGTTAACAAATCCCGTAAGCTAAGATGAACGAATACTTTGCACCAAGTAGGATTCCAGAGAAGAGGAGGTGAGTCATTAAGACCGCTTAAGTACCAAGCTCTCCCTAGATCCAATCCTAGACATGCATATACCCGTTGCCACACCTTAACCCTATGACTTGTCCACGGTCTCAATAAATTAATTAAGTTTTATGTCTGTTTAAGCAGTTATCAGATACTAGGCCCAAAACCCCTTACAAAGTCCTAACAAGTCTACATACATGCATATGGCCCACTAGGCCCAATCTTATTCATATGGCCCATCAGGCCCAAATCACATTCATTTGGCCCATTAGGCCCAAATTACATTTATATGGCCCATTAGGCCCAAATCACATCCACAGTCATGCTTTCATATGATTTTCGATCAGATAGCATTAATTACCAATTTTGCCAATTATGGGCCCTACAGCCAATCAGTCCATTAACCCATTTTGGCCCGGTTGGCCAAAACACAACCTAAGTCCATGGAATCACCCATGGGGCCTCAGATAACCTATCGATTTCCCCTTATGAGTGTTCGCACACTCGTAAGACTACTGTAGCCAAACTTTTGGCTTTTCGGCCTTTTGACTTTTTAGCATTTCGGGATTTGCCGATCTACTGTATGTGTGAAGTGTATGTACACATCTGGAATAAAGCGTGCTATGATCCCCTTAGCCACGAACCTACAATTGATATCACTCAAGGATTAATCTCACATACTTATTGAATACTTTACCAAAAGCTAAAGTTTCACCTTAACCTTACTTAAAACGCCAAACCTTAATAGCTTTTCCTTGATTACTAACCACAGGTACTTTCCAGATCTGCATTAACCTTTATGGTTAAAACATAATGTGTGACTTGTGTCCAGCATAAGTCACTCTTTTCTACTAAAGCCTATTAGGCCAACCTTTTACCGAAGTGAAGAACACTTACCAAAATCTCACAGCAAAGGAGAAAATCGGTAAGGATCCAAAAGGCTGGGATTTGATACTAATCCTACCAAAATCGATTAGAAGGAGTGAGGGAAAGAGTAAATGAGAAAGAGTAGTGGTGGCTCAAAGGATATTCGGCACTTGCGACTTGTATGATAAAAATGTTATTCGGTATAAAGAGAAATCATTTAACACTAGAGGTGAATCAAAAAGAGATTCTGAGTAGGGAAAGAATGGAGAATCGACACAAAGGAAAAAAGGAAGAACAAGGGATTTTCGGCTTTTAGAAAAAGGGATTTCCGGTAATAAGGAGAGGGAAAATTCGATATTAACCTGGCATCCTCATATTTGGCATCTATATATAAAGTCTATAGCCAAATTTCCCATGCCCAAATTCCCAATTCGGCTCCACCTGTTTGCACTCCTCATCTTCTAATTCCTCTCCCTAAGAACTCCTTAATCCCCTCCTCAAATTTCTCTTCTTATCACTCCCTACAGAGTTCATAATCAGCACCGTTACTGGCCATCTGCTAAGCAAAAATAAATCCTCCTTTTGAGCAAAGAGGGATTCAAACCCAAGCCCCCCTCAATAGCTCAACACGCCACTTGCCTCCTTGCCACAAGCTCTTGTTGTGTCCAATTCCTCCATTTATTTAAAAACCAACCTTCTTGCCATCACGGTTCTTTTTACTATTAACTTATAATTTTCTTTACCCTTAAATTTGAACTCAACCCTTAACCAAGACCTACTATCATATAATTAACACTTGACTAGGAATGTTAAGCACAATTTCTATTGAAACCAAAAAAAAGAAAGTTCAGGATTTCGAGATTTTTGGGGCGTTACATTTCATGAAGAAATTCTAAATAAGGTGTCCAATTTGACATTTAGGACTAAATTACAATAGTTGCAAAATGTGAGTTCTAGAAGCTTTAAGCATGAAATTGCCATGGATTATTAGTTAGAGGTCCTTAAATAGTAATTTTCCCAATTTCTATTTTTATGGACAAAAATGGGCATGAATAGGAAAATTTTGAAAGAAAGGCCTTAAAGGCATTTTTGTCATTTGGTTAACAAAAGAATAAAAAGGGAAATATAAGTTAAAATTGTGTTCATCTTCTTCACATGTGTGTCGAAAATTTGAAGAGCCATAGCTAGGCTTTTTTTTCAACTTTCATACTCGATTGTAAGTACTCCCTAGCCCCGTTTTTAATGTTCGTTATGTTTCTGAGATCCTTAAAGCATGAACTAGTTATTTCTACCATTATTTTGAGCTAGGTTTCATGTTCAAAAACTTACCCATGTGTGACATGCATGTATTTTGGTGTTTAATGGAGTAATATTGAAGTTTGATTAATGATAAACATCTTTTACTAAGTGGATTTTCATGAAAACACCTAAAAAGTACATTTTTGTAAAATTTGTAAATTAGGTGGTTAAAAATCTAATTCGAAAGAAAATATGGGCTGATATGAGTATGATATAAGTTCGGCTAGGCTTGGGTATCAAAGAAAATGAAAACATTTCATTTTATGTAACACCCCGAACCCGGCTTGGACGTTATGGTCGAATCTAGTGATGTCACATTGAAGTGTTTTTCACAAAACATGATAACGTTTGAAAAGCCCAATGTTTATTTAGCCTCTTTGTGATCTAGAAAATAATTTTAAAACTTGCATCACTATCAAAAGTATTTACTTTAAAACGTTATAAATCCCAAAATCTCGTTTATTGCGGAAGCTTCTGAAACAGTTTTACGTATTCGTGGTATTTTGGTAAATCATGCATATCTTTTGAAAACCCACATCCTACCGCTAGTAGGTATAAATCATAATAAATTAATAAAATCCCAAATTAAAGAATAAAACTTAAAGAGGCCTTTTACATAAAAATACCCAAACAAAACTACTTATAAATTAAAAGTTAAAAATGGAAGCAAGAGCGGTTCTGTGGCCACCTTTGAGTCCCTCGCAGCACCGATCCACCTACGACTAGGGATTACCTATACAGTTAAAACAAATAGGTGAGTTTACAAAAGCTTAGTGTGTAATCCCAATAATAAACAAACAGTGAACTACACAGTCTGGCCCAAGCCCATATCAGTAACAGTTCAATATCAGTTAGGGCCTTGGCTCATTACAGTAACAATAACAGTGCAGTAACAGTAAACAGTGCAGTATTAGTAAACAGTATGCAAGTCCTACCCATCCATCCTCTACACTCCACTCCGTCCAGCCCTACACTCCATGTGGGGATAAAATCGACCCATCCATCCTTACACTCCAAATATAGCATCGTTGCAACACTAATCAGTAATAACAGCAGAGCTGCCAGTAATAGGCTTAAAGCCATCAGTAGGTCCACAGTCGTCTTGTGTGACCCATGTGACCATATTAGTATAGTACACTTCCTCCAAAATAACAATCTCAACCCCATGTAACATGTCATGCATCGTATCATAATATCTTACATGGATGCAACATACATCTATATAGTGCCATACTCAAACACAGTCATACACATCGTAGAGAAAATCAGTTATCATACCTTAAAGTGGTATTACAGTCATTTTACCTACAGTCGTATTACAGTCATTTTCTCATATAAGGGCAAAATCGTCATTTTATCACATAAGGGTAAAATCATCATTTTATCACCTAAGGGCAAAATCGTCATTTTATCACATATGGGTAAAATCGTCATTTTATCACATAAGGGTTCAGGTATGCTTATTGACCCAATAGAAGGTCACAGTCGTCTCGAGCGACCCGTGCAACCTTAACAGTCAAACAGTGAAAATGGGCCTAAGGCCCATAATAATGGTCCATGAGGACCCACACGCCCGTGTAGCCCGCGAAGCCCAAAAATGGCTTTGGTCGTGTGTACTACATAGCCTGGCCCAATATTCTCCACACTTTCGTGTGGTTTACCCGTGTGGGCCCATAAGCCCGTGGGGCCCACATAGCCCATTTTGGCCCAACGTGGCCCAAAACGACCTAAGCCCATGAAATCGTTCATGGGGGCCGCTACAATCAAATGCCCATTTTTTTGCATTGGGGTTACCACACGAGCAAGTGCATGCTCGTGTAGCGCCGACAGTCATAATTTTCGGCTTTTGCCAATTTACGATATAAGCAGTGTGGTAACACACCTGTTTATGTGAATAGCGCAATCCTCGCGCACACCAACCTACATTCCACACGATCCGATGTCAGTCTTTAATCCATTAGGGTTAGACAACCTTTCACAAGCACTTAATCCTCAATATAGGACGTTACCTACCTTGTTTGAGCAAGTATGGTTTACTCCCCCTTTAAAGCAGTGATCGCAATTGACTTCCAAAACCTTGACAAGAATCTGCATTACATCCTAGTTTTATCAACTCCCACCATGAACAAAATAAATATACTGTAACCAAAATATCAAAACTTACCACCACGTAACTCTAAGAACGATTGTCAGAAGTAATCGGCCTACCCACACAAGTACCAATTACACAAGATAGTAGTGGCAAACGGGATGATTGTACCTTAATCAGGAAATAGCAATATCCTGAGATACTAGATAAAAATAGCAGTGTACTAAAAGAGAAAAAGCACCACCACTTACCCACACCAATCAAAAACAATAGGCCAAAATCGCAAGGGGAAAAGGAGAAGAAGAAGATGTAGTATTTGGTTTGTCCCTTAGTTGCAAAGAAGAAGAGTTATGGGTCAAAAAGAAAACAAGATATTCGGTCAAAGAGAAATAATCGATTGGGAGAGAAAAAGGAGAAGAGAAACGGCCTAACCTAATAATTAGCAACCGAAAGAATAAAAAGAAAACAGGGTGTTCGGCTACAACAGTTAAGATGAAGAGAAGGAGAAAGGTGAAAAGCACTTTGTTTCAAGAAGTATAGTTGAGGAAAAGGGAGAAATGAGTGTTCGGCAAGGAAGAAAATAGAAGCAATAGTAGAAAACTTCACCCCAAAAATAAAGTAAGCAAAACCGCACTAAACCCTCCAGAAAACCAAACAATCGGCTACCAAAACAAAGAATGCCCCAAAATGCTTATCAAAATCGGAATGGAGTCTTCTAACATACAAAAGCAAAATTTCCAAAGTGCCCACTTCCCGTGATTTTCTCCTAAAATCCCTCCTTATATCACTCCTCAACTCCCTCCTACAATCCCTCCATAACCAATTCAAATTCCACTCCACTTTGCAGAGTTTCGGTCAAACTCTACTACCTTCCATGGCCATCAGTAAAAACAATCTCGATTTGCACAAGTAGGGATTCGAACCTCAGACCAATAGCATACTCCACGCACCACTATCCACCAGACCAATAGGCTTTTTATGTCATACTTTATCGAATTTTGTTTAAGAGCCCTACTAACTAGAGACAGGGGTTTTATCCTTAAAAACCAAAATTTTTGTGGAAGCCAAGGCTTGAACCCATGACTTCCCAGACACTTTCAGAGCACACAACCACTAAGCCAAACACTCAATTGTGTCACTTTCTTGCACAACCAAATATTTATGAGCAGCTTCCCAACTGTTCCCACGCTCAAGACCTAATACTTCTAGGCCCAAATTTAGGACGTTACATTTTACAAGCCTAGGGGCTAAGTTGTAATTATGTGAAAGTTTAGGGGTAAAATTATAATTTTGCCAAAGTATGATTTATGGACTATTTTGAACAATGTGATAATTAAATAAGCAAAATTTGCTATTATAGATGTAATGCCCCGAATTTGGGCCTAGAAGTATTGGGCTTTGAGTATGGGTCCGTAAGGAGGTTGTATATAAGTATTTAATTGTGCAAGGAAATGACACAATTAAATGTCTACTTTGGTGGTTAATGGCCCTGAGAAGTGTTGGAAAAATCTTGGGTTCAAACCTGGGCTTTAGCAAAAATTTTGGTATTAAGTGAATAAAGCCCTGGATGCTTGAATGATGGCCTTTTAATTTATTGTGTTAAATAAATGACACAAGGAAGCATGTGGTCTAGTGGTTGTGGCATTATTAAGGTTGTAAGGGAGCCTAGGTTCAAGTCTTGGCTCTTACAATTCATTTTGGTTTTTCTCTTAAGTGAATTTAGACGCTGGCACATATGTCTTAAAGTTAATTCTGGACGTTTGTATCACAGAAAGAGCCTATGGTGGAGTGGCAAGGTAACGTGTTGTGTAACTGTGAGGTTTGAGGTTCAAGTCTTGGGATGCGCAAGGGAGCATTTATTTTGCTATTTGAGCTATGTAGGAGGTGGGGTTGGACTGGAACTCTGTGGTTGAAGTGGTCATAAGAATGAAATATTTTTCGTACATGAGAATTGGTGAAAAGATGGCTTTAAATAGAGCGAACCAGATGAGTTGGAGAGGAAGACTCAATGCAAGATGTGCCAAGGTTGGTGATCGTGGACTTCAGCGCGTGCTCATAAACAGGTGTGTATTCGCACCCTTCTTTGTTAGAAGTCGGCAAAAGCCAAAAAGTCGAAACTTCGGCATTTGAGGCTTCACGAGCGTGCGATCGTTCGTGTGGTAAATCAAGCCCACAGATTATGGGTGATAAACTGTAGAGGCTGCCACGAGCGTTCTCGTGTGCTGGGGCTGTTCTTGGCCTCAATTGGCCGAATGGGCCTCGATGGGCTCGTGGGCCCGCTTGAGTAAATTTAAGTGTTAAGTGGGGAGCAGTTGGGCCACATAGCTGTAATTAAATTTGGGCTAAATGGGCCACACGAGCGTGTGGGCCTACTTGGGCTGAGTAATGGGCCTTAGGCCCATTTGCACCATTAATTCTGTTTAGGTTACTTAAGTTGCTCGAGGCGACAGTGGACCTTTTGTTGGGTCGTTAAGACCCCTAATTTGTAAAATTATCAAAATACCCCCAGTTTGTAAAATTATCGAAATACCCTGATTTATAAAATTACCGAAATACCTCCTATTTGTAAAATTATAGAAATACCCCGATTTGTAAAATTACCTAAATACCCCCGATTTGTAAAATTACTGAAATACTCTCGATTTGTAAAATTACTAAAATACCCTTAGTTTGTAAAATTACCGAAATACCTTAGATTTGTAAAATTATTGAAATACCTTTAATTTGTAAAATTACCGAAATACCCCCAATTTGTAAAATTATCAAAATACCCCCGATTTGTAAAATTATCGAAATACGCCCAGTTTGTAAAATTACTGATATACCCCAAATTTGTAAAATTACCAAAATACTCTCAATTTGTAAAATTACCGAAATACCCTCGGTTTGTAAAATTATCAAATTACCCTTGTAGTATAAAATTACTAAAATACCCCTGTAGGGTAAAATGACTGTTTTGCCGTTGTGGATAAATGATTGACTTGGACTATGAATTTGAGTGATTGACTGTGATTGTATGATTGTGTTTTAACTGACTTGACTGTGATTGTATGATTGTGTTTTAACTGACTTGAGCATGACATACACGACATATTGCATGCGGTTGGAATTGTGAAATGGAGGAAGCAATTTAGGATCGCATGGTTGCTTGACAACTATGGATCCACCGATTGAGGATCGCATGGTTACTTGACGATCGTGGATCTACCGGTTAAGGATCGCGTGGTTGCTTGACGACTGTGGATCCACTGGTGGCTTTTAAGCCCAATATATGATTATTGATGACTCTGTGTCGATCATATTTACCCGAGGCTTTGTACTAACTGTATTACCGTCGCTGATGGCTATGTGCCTAACATGAAACAGCTACTAATGGCTTAAAGCCAATTATTCTGATTGTGGCTTTGTGCCAACATAAAAATGGCTCTATGCCATCTTGACTATGGCTTTGTGCCAAACGTATTTACCTGTTGCTATGTGCCTAACATACTTATGGATGACTCTGTGTGGATCATATTTACCCAAGGTTGTGTGCCGATTATATTACCATCGTTTATGGCTATGTGCCAAACATAATACAGTTACCGACGGCTTTGTGCCAATTATAATACCACTACTGAAGGCTTTTTAAGCCAATATATGATTAGCAGCTTTGCTATAATAAAGGTAGTACCGCAATTGGGCTACTATTGATGTGTATCGGATGGGTGGGTCGATATTTATATCCCCACATGATGTGTACCGGATAACAGAGTTGATGTGTAACGGTTGGATTATTGGGATGGGATAGCATGCATCCATGCATTCACACATTATGTTCTGTTAATGGTTTGGGCTAGGCCCAATTGATTCTGTTATGGGTTGTGACCCAAGTGACATTGTAATAGGCTTTGGCCCACGTATGCTCTGAATTGGACTGTACTGTTTCTGTTAATGGGCTCTAGCCCAGACTGTTTCTGTTTTTTTTCTATATACTGACTGTTACTCTAGTAAGGGGATTACACAAAGAGTTTTCGTAAACTCACCCCGTTTATTAACTATGCAGGTAATCCCCAATGTTAGGTGGATCGGTGTCGTAGAGGGACTCGGAGACGACCACACAACTGCACATGTTTTTCTATTTTGTTTATTTAGTTAAGTACTTTGGTTTTTGATTTAGGTTGTATAAGGCCTCTTATTTCCTTAACTTCTTATTCGGAAAGTTTATTTAATATGTCTAATATCTGTTAGAAGTAGGACACGATTTTCCAAAACAAGAACTGTTTTCAAACACTACATTTCCGCAACATTTTCAAAATGCTTTTGCAACTTAACTTTTAAACATCACGTTTTCGTAAATCTGTTACTTTTAGAATTAGCTTCCACAAAGTAAAAAGGAATTTTGGAAATAAAATTAAAAAGTTTTCAATTTACTACGTATTAAATAAGAGGGTTTTCTAATGAAAATATGGTTTTCGAAAAACACTTCAATGTGACACGCCAGATTCGGGTCTAACTTTTGGGCCGGGTTTAGGGTGTTACATTTAGTGGTATCAAAGCCAGGTTGAAAAACACAGCTGTGAATGGTTTTAAAAATTGATTTTTGAAAGAATTGTTTCAAAAATGTTCAAAAAGATTTGAAGTATTTGAAATGTTTTTCTGAATATTTTCCTGAAAGTGTGGTTAGCGAGTCTCCGGCCCCGAATCTGTAAGTTTTCTGTTAGACTGTACTTAACGTTAGATTTTGTATTTATTCGGTGTATGTTCTGGAAATCAGATTTTGTTTAAGTTAGGAACAGTACTATGATGGATTCCGAAGACAAGCAAGGTTGCGAGGTGTTGCCCGTCTCCCTGGAACATGAGATGGTTCAGGAAACTGTAGTCAAGGTAACTCCGCCAACTTCGAGTAACAATAACCCTGAGCTTGGTACGAAGGCACTGACCCAGTTGGTAAGGGAAGTTCTGGAAGAAGTGTTTGAGGCAAGAGTTAAGGCGTATGGTGAAACACTTCAGGCTAGGTGTTCGGAGTGCAGCAGGAAGAGGGATCACAGGTTAGATGTTTGGTTGGGTGTGAGAGGTTTTGAGATTAAGTTAAAAGTGTAGTGTAGTCTGGAACTAGAGTGTGCAGCGGGAGCATAGTGGTATAGGTTGAGCTAAGCGCTTATTAAGATAGTTGGAAATTTCAAGGAAAAAATTTCTTTAAGGGGGTAGAATTGTAACGCCCTAAATTTGGGCCTAGAAGTATTGGGCTTTGAGTATGGGTCTGTAAGGAGGTTGTATATAAGTATTTAATTGTGCAAGGAAATGACACAATTAAATGTCTACTTTGGTGGTTAGTGGCCCCGAGAAGTGTTGGAGAAATCTTGGGTTCAAACCTGGGCTTTACTAAAAATTTTGGTATTAAGTGAATAAAACCTTGGATGCTTGAATGATGGCCTTTTAAATTATTGTGTTAAATAAATGACACAAGGAAGCATGTGGTCTAGTGGTTGTGGCGTTATTAAGGTTGCAAGGGATCCTGGGTTCAAGTCTTGGCTCTTACAATTCATTTTGGTTTTTCTCTTAAGTGAATTTAGACGCTGGCACATATGTCTTAAAGTTAATTATGGACGTTTTTATGACAGAAAGAGCCTGTGGTGGAGTCGCAAGGTGGCGTGTTGTGTAACAGTGAGGTCTGAGGTTCAAGTCTTGGGATGCACAGTTGAGTATTTATTTTGCTATTTGAGGTGTGTAGGAGGTGGAGTTGGACTGGAATTCTATGGTTGAAGTGGTCATAAGAATGAGGAATTTTATCTAATGGTTGAAAGTAATCCCATATGGGGAAGCTAACATGAGAATTGGTGAGAAGCTAGCTTTAAATAGAGCGAACCAGATGAGTTGGGGAGGAAGACTCAAGGTAGGATGAGCCAAGGTTGGTGATCGTGCACTTCGGCGCGTTCTCATAAACAGGTGTGTATTCACGCCCTTCTTTGTTAGAAGTTGGCTCCGAAACTTTGGCATTTAAGGCTTCACGAGCGTGCGATCGCTCGTGTGGTAAATCGAGCCCACAGATCATGGGTGATAGTGGTTAGAGGCTGCCACGAGCTTTCTCGTGTGCTGGGGCTGTTCTTGGCCTCAATGGGCCCTTGGGCCCGCTTGAGTAAATCTAACTGTTAGGTGGGGAGTAGTTGGGCCACATAGATGTAATTAAATTTGGGATAAATGGGCCACACGAGCGTGTGGGCATGCTTTTAATATATGTTTAAATGATTGTTATTAAACATGGCCATTTTGCATACACGTGTGATGATTGAGCATGAGATACACGACATATTGCATGGGGTTAGAATTGTGAAACGGAGGAAGAAATTGAGGATCGCATGGTTGCTTGACGATCGTGGATCCACCGATTGAGGATCGAATGGTTGCTTGACGACCGTGGATCCACCAATTAAGGATCGCATGGTTGCTTGACGATCGTGGACCCACCGGTGGCTTTTAAGCCCAATATATGATTATTAACGACTTTGTGTTGATCATATTTACCCGAGGCTATGTGCTGACTATATTACCGTCACTGATGGCTATGTGCCTAACATGAAACAACTACCGATGGCTTAAAGCCAATTATTCTAATTGTGGCTTTGTGCCAACCTAAAAATGGCTTTGTGCCATCATGACTATGGCTTTATGCCAAACGTATTTACCTGTGGCTATGTGCCTAATACACTTATGGATGACTCTGTGTGGATCATATTTACCCAAGGCTGTGTGCTGATTATATTACTGTTGCTGATGGGTATGTGTCGAACATAATACAGTTACTAATGGCTTTGTGCCAATTATAATGCCGCTACTAATGGCTTTTTAAGCCCAATATATGATTAGCAGCTTTGCTGTAATGAAGGTAGTACCACAACCGGGCTACCATTGATGTGTATCGGATGGGTGGGTCGATATTTATATCCCCACATGATGTGTACCGGAGGACGGAGTTGATGTGTAACAGTTGGATTATTGGGATGGGATAGCATGCATCCATGTATTCACACATTCTGTTCTGTTATTGGTTTAGGCTGGGCCCATTTGATTCTATTATGGGCTGTGACCCAAATGATATTGTAATAGGCTTTGGCCCACGTATGCTCTGAATCGGGTGTCATCATTATCATTAACGGGCTTTAGCCCAGACTATTTCTATTTTTGTTTCTGTATACTAACTGTTACTCTAGTAAAGGGATTACACACTGAGTTTTCGTAAACTCACCCCGTTTATTAACTGTGCAGGTAATTCCCAACGTTCGATGGTTCGGTGCTACGAGGGACTCGGAGATGGCCACACACTGCTTATGTTTTCAAATTTGTTTATTTACTGTTGCGTATTTCTTTCCAATGTTATTGTAAGAAGGCCTCTCTCTTAATTCTTGTTGTTATTTGCTTTGGTTTTCTAAAACAACAATTATTTTCAAAACACTATGTTTTTGCAACTTAACTTTTTAACATCACGTTTTGGTAAATCAGTTACTTTTAAAATTAGCTTCTGTAAACTAAGAAATGAATTTTTGAAATAAAATTAAGAAGTTTTCAACGTACTACGTTTTAAATACGAAGGGTTTCTAATGAAAACATGGTTTTCGAAAAACACTTCAATGTGACATGCCAGATTCGGGTTTAACTTCTGGGCCGAGTTTAGGGTGTTACACATTTTCATCGTACTGTCTTTCTTTTCGAAAACAGAATAGGAGCACCCCAAGGTGAGAAACTCAGTCTCGCAAACCTTCTATCAGCCGACTCTTGCAATTGAGACTTTAATTCTTTTAGATCGGTCAGAGCCATTCTATACGGAGCTGTTGAAATTGGAGTAGTTCTCGATACTAACTCAATGTCGAATTCAACTTCTCAGATCGGAGGTAATCCCAGAAGTTCTTCAGGAAACACATCAGGAAATTCACAGACAACAGACACTGATTCAACTTTCTTTTCTGACACTTTCAAATCGATTAAATAAGCAAAGTAAGTTTCACCACCTTTTCTCACAATACTCATAGCTTTCATCGAAGATATCAAACCAGGTAACCAATTTAAATCATTGGATTCAATTCAAACTATTTCATCATTCTTGCATCTCAAATCAATAGTTTTCCATTTGCAATTCACAATAGCATCATGCAAAGTTAACCAATCCATACCCAAAATTATATCAAACTCATCAAAAGGCAATAACTTCAAATCAACCAGAAAACAAATGTCTCGAAACATTAATGGATAGTTCATGCAGACTTTATCAACCAAAACACATCTGCCTAGGGGGTTTGATACTTTAATTACGAATTCAGTAGACTCTACAGGCAAAGTCTTACTATACACTAAATTCATGCATATATAAGAATGCGTTGATCTAGGATATATCAAAGCAATCACAGAAGTATTATCAAGTGTGAAAGTACCCGTAATCACATCTGGAGAGGAAGCTTCCTCACGAGCTCGAATGGTATAGGCTCTGGCACGTGCATGAGCCTTAGATCTAACATCAGTGTCTTTTGTTCTCCTCTAACTTCCACTCACATTTCTTGTATTTCTAGGAGGTCTACCACGAGATGCATTGCCACTTGGCCTCGGATTTTGCACAATCTCTTGCTTGACAGATTCAGGGCAATCATGGATAAAATGGTCTAATGATCCACATTTGAAGCAAGCCCGACCATACAGTCTATAATTGCCGGGATGTATTTTACCATAGTGTTTGCACTTAAGGCGATCAGATTGAACATTTCCAACACTGGCAACAGATGTAGTTGGAGCTCTAAAACTCGAATGCGGTCTAGCAGAATCTCTACTCGAATGTACTATATTAGCCTTTGAACGGCTAAAATCATCTCAGAGCTTCTTTGACGCAGACTGAAATTACTAACTTGAAGATCTCTTTCACACTTCTCTAGCTTCTGAATCAGCTTTTCTTTTATCTTTCCCAAGTTCTTCAGCTTTACAAGCTTGTTCAACAAGTACAATGAATTTTTTATCTCTAGAATCCCAACTAACAAACGAATATCTTCATTCAAACCATCCTCAAATATTTTACACATAATTGCTTCAGTGGAGACACATTTTCGTGCATATTAGCTCAGTCTCACAAATTCTCGCTCATATTCTATAACAGACATATGGCCTTGTTTAAGCTTAAGAAACTCTTTACGTTTCTGATCAATGAATCTTAGACTAATGTATTTCTTTCAGAATTCAGCTTGGATGTAATCCCAAGTAACTCGTCCCCTCAGAACCACTGATATTAAAGTCTTCCACCAATGATAGGTCGTATCTCTCAAAAGCAAAATGACACACTTTAGGCATTCATCGGAATTCAATGACAATTCATCGAACACTCGTACCGTGTTCAATAACTAGAACTCAGCTCTCTCAGCATCATCACTAGTTTTTACACGGAATTCTTCTGCCCCATATTTCTAATTTTATCAACAAGAGGTTTATTCAACCAAGTCGATTAACTTGTGGCATAACAGAGACTTGTGGAGGATTAGCCGAGGTTGGGGGTTATTGTACAACCAGATTAGTTCTAATGTATTGGGTGAATCAATCATTCATCATTTGATAGAAGGCTTGTATAGCCTCTCCATCATGGCTACTCGTAGCCGATCTAGAATCAAATGGCGCTGTCCCTTGCACGGGAGCAGGCGCATTACTGTCGACATTGTCAGCTATGGCTCGTTCGGGATCCATTTGCTATATAAAAACATATTTTCATTGCCAGGATTCATCACACTATTGCATTTTATAAATATAGCATGTATAGCTAGACTCACATATGTTACGTTAGTCCTAGAATTGACTAAACCTGTAACACCTCTTACCCGTACTCGAAACCGGGACCGGATATGAGGTGTTACCAGACATGTACTCGGACATTTTTGAGAAATATAGGTTATAAAATTTCATTCCAATATAAAACCAATCAAATTTTATCTCAATGTCCCTATTATGGGCCTACGAGGGCCTAAACACACATTGAAAATGATCCTGGACTAAACCGAGAACTTACAAAAGTTCATAAAAAAAATTTCTAGGTAAAGCCTCACACACCCATGTGAATGCAATGCACACGCCTGTGTGCTTTGGGACACGCTTGTGTCCCCTATCCGTGTGGAATTAATTGAATTTATTTTCTACATTGAACCTATAGGGGTTTTCACAAAGCCAAGCACACACCCGTGTCTCTGGGCCGTGTGGTCACTCGTGTCCAAAAACATGAGCATTTTGTTTATGACATCAACATGCATCTAAGGGCACATGGCCAAGACACATGCCCGTGTACTAGGCTGTGCCCTCTACACGGTTGAGACTCACGGCTGTGTCTCTACCCTTGTGTTTACTACCATGCATTCTGACTTCAAAATTTTAGGTGCAGGGGACACACGGCCATACCACACACCCATGGGGCAATCCGTGTGTCACACACGACCTGGACACACGCCCGTGTGGACCTTGTTAGGCTATTTTCCAAGCCTTTGGTCACCTCTATCATCTACTCTCACTTATAGGTTTCCATAATACATAACAAGGCCTGATTATATATTTAAATGACCTCGATAAACCACATTGCATGTAAGCCTCATTTCCTTGATTTTACACATGCTAGGCTATTTCCCTTGTATTAAGGATTTCTATACCTTATAACACTTTTAAGATTGGCTCATTATTATCACTCATTGCCAATTATGGCCAGGCTATCCCATGTAATTTGGTCACATTACTTAAGCCAAATTGTGATATGCCACATTTAAATATCACAAGAACATTTAGACATAAACATGCACAAATTTGTAGGTCATAACCTACATCACAATGAGCCAAGTCCCCTGGCCATATACAAATGAGTATGTATACCTTTACATGCCTTCATTTTGGCAAATCAAATGACACATATAACAAAATAAACAAAAGCTCTATACATCCCATTGAACAAAATAAAAGTGTCTATATACAAAAGCTGGACTAGTTGATAGTATGTTGATTCTCTAACCGTCTTCCAATCTTTACGAGTCCTCGAGCTCTGTAAGACAGGAAAAAGATAGGGGTAAGCATTTACATGCTTACTTAGCTCGAATAACTTGAAAGTAAACTTACCGATTAATTAGCATACAACCATATTAGGCAATAAAACCAACAAGAATGGAATGGTTTCCCTATCACATGCACTAAATCAACAAGTTAGTCATATAACAATGCACCATGTGATTAATCTTAGATGAGCTTATCATTCAGCATTTCCATTTATACATATCTCATATTATCCCATTAAGTTTCTTGAAAATCTCGGTGGATTATCCATTTAACGTCAAGTCATAAGAGCAATCATTTCATGTATGCACTCCCGCGAACCTCACATCTTACGACAGGATTACCAGTCTGGGCTAAATCCCCCGTAATATAAACTCATAAGGTGATGTCGAGATTACCAGTCCAGGCTAAATCCCTTACAACGACAAACACGCTTAATGAGATCGAATCTGAATTACCAGTCTAGGCTAAATTTAGACCCTAATCGGATTACTCGTCCGGGCTAAATCAACAATGCACACATATTCTTCGGGAGGCTCTATCACTCAAGGTACACCCGTCCAAGCTAGATCCTTTCTATATTTGAGATCAACGGATTACCCGTCCGGGCTAAATCCTTTCTGCAACACATGCAGGATCTCAAGTTACATGTAAATCATGGTTTATCCATCGAATTTCCCTTTTTAACCTCAATCGGGACATTTATCAACATGTCATTATTAAGGATGCATTTCATGGATTTTCATGCCATCATCAAATGCAATTAACATACATTCATAAATCATGCAGTTAGGCATATTATGAGTTTATTTTAGGTTATCCAAACTTACCAGCTACTCGTTTCGGTTATTACGAAACCTTTCGATTTCCTCGATTGACCTCCGAAATTTGTTCCTCAGGGTCTATAAGAACAAAAATGAATCATCAATATCTCACATTATACTTTCCGAGCCTAAATTTCACCTTTGGACAAAATGACCGTTTTATCCCAAACCTTTTACATTATTTACGATTTAGTCCCTAGGCTCGTATAATGAAATGCATGAAGTTTCCAAATTATGCAAGCCTAGCCGAATGTTTTTCCCTCTTATGGCATCCCACATTTTTCCATTATTTCTCATCTTTCTACCCATTTTTACAACTTTTACAAAATGGTCCCTAAGCCATTTCCATGAAAAATCACTTTGTAAAAGTTGTTTACCATCATTTAAACTTTCATATTTCTCCATAAACCATTAAAATACAAGTGACTCATGCATGGGTAAATTTCTAAACATGAACCCTAGAATGAAATATGGGTAGAAATAGAGAGAGTAAGTTACTGGTATTCCAAAAATATGAAGAACATTAAAAACGAGGCTTGAGAGCACTTACTATTGAGCTTGGAAAGATTGAAAACCCTAGCTATGGAGAACCCTAAAATTTCAGCAGCAGAATAAAGAGAATGAGCTGATTTCTGGCTTATTTTTCCCATTTTGTTTCATTAATTAGCCAAATGGCCAAAATGCCCTCAAGCCCTTTCTTTCAAAATTTACCCATACATGCCCATTTTTGTCCAAAAACTTAGAAATTGGGTAAATTGCTCTTTAAGACCTAATTAATAATCTAAAGTAATTTTATACAAATTACTTCTAGAACCTAAGTTTTGCAATTTATTCAATTTGGTCCTTATTTTCCAATTGGACACCTTACTCATAGAATTTCTTCATGAAACTTTAACACATGCATATTCTCATATTCTAGTCCTCATAATAATTAGAAAATAAATATTTCAACGTCAGATTTATGGTCTCGAAACCATTGTTCCGACTAGGCCCTATTTCGGGATGTTACATTTCTCCCCCTTTAGAGACTTTCGTCCTCGAAAGTCCTACCAGTAAACAGGTTTGGATATTGGATTCTCATGGTTCCTTCCGGTTCCCATGTGGCTTCTTCCACTCCGTGTCAATTCCATAAAACTTTTTACCAAGCCTACATCTTTATTTCTTAGCTGTTTAACCTCACGAGCCAAGATCTTGGCCAGTTCTTCACCATAGGTCATGTCCGGTCTATTTTCAATCTCCATCGGTGAAATCACATGAGAGAGGTCTGATCGATATCGCCTTAACATAGACACATGAAACACATCGAGAATCTTTTCTAATTCTGGTGGCAATGCCAAACGATAGGTTAATGGTCCAACTCTTTCAATGATCTTGTATATCCCGATAAATCGCGAACTCAGTTTGCCTTTCCGGCCAAATCTCAATACCTTTTTCCATGGAGATACTTTCAAGAATACTCTATCTCTGACTTGAAATTTGATCTCTTTTCTTTTCAAATCAGCATAGGACTTTTGTCTATCCGATACCGCTTTTAAGCAGTCACGTATCATTTTAACCTTTTCTTCAGTTTCCTTGATCAGATCAACTCCGTGAATCTGACATTCTTTGAGTTCTTTCCAATACAATGGAGTTCGGCACTTTCTGCCATACAAGGCTGCATAATGTACCATCTTCAAAATTGTTTGGAAACTGTTATTGTAGGAAAACTCTACCAATGACAGATATTTTTCCCAACTGCCTTGGAATTCGAGGATGCAACATCGCAACATATCCTCAAGAATCTGAATTATCCGCTCAGGTTGACCATCGGTCTGTGGGTGAAAAGCCGTACTAAAACTCAATTTTGTACCTAAGGCTTCTTGTAACTTCTTCTAGAATCTCGAAGTGAATCTCGGGTCTCTGTCTGAAATAATCGATAACGGTACCCCATGTAATCTCACAATCTCAGATATATACGAGTCGACCAACTTATCAAGTGAATAATTTGTCCTAACTGGAATAAAATAAGCCGAATTTGTCAACTTATCAACCACAACCCATATAGCATCTTTCTTTTTTGAGGTTAATGGTAGTCTTGTCACGAAGTCCATAGTAATCCTGTCCCACTTCCATTCAGGGGCCATCACAGGCTGTAATAAACCTGAAGGTACTTGATGTTCAGCTTTGACTTGCTAGCATATCAGACATTTCGATACAAATTCAGAGATGTCTCTCTTCATGCTGTTCTACCAGTACATTTTTTTCAAATTATTATACATCTTGGTACTTTTCAAATGAATAGACAAATGGCTATCGTGTGCCTATTGCAAAATCATCTGAATAATCTCATCATCTTTGGGTACACAAACCCTATCTCTAAACATCAAACATCCATTAGGACTGATCTAAAAATCTGATTCGATACCCGATTCACATTGAGCTCTTTTAGCTTGCAGGTCATTATCATTAGTCTGAGCATCATAAATTTCTTGAAGAAATGTCAGCCTAGCCCTTAGCTCTGCCAAGAATGAACCATCATCAAGAAACACCAATCGAGCGTCCATGGCCCTCAGTGCAAACAAAGATTTTCTGCTTGACGCATTGGCGACCATATTCACCTTTCCCGGGTGGTAATCGATGATCAACTCATAGTCTTTATTTAATCTAGCCATCTCCACTGTCTCAAATTCAATTTTTTTTGAGTCATCAAATACCTCAAACTCTTTTGGTCTGTGAATATACGACAAGTCCCACCATATAAATAATGCCTCTAAATTTTCAAGGCAAAAACAATGGCAGCAAACTCTAAGTTGTGCGTCAGGTAATTCTTCTCGTGTGGCTTCAACTTCCGTGAAGCATAGGTTACCACCTTACCATCTTGCATAAGTACACAACCTAGTCCATTTAAGGACGCATCATTGTAGACCACAAACTCTTTTCCTGACTCAAGTAATACTAGAATAAGAGCTTCAGTCAGTAGTGTCTTCAACTTCTCAAAACTCTGTTGGCACTTTTCTGTCCATTCAAACTTAACGCCTTTCTATAGTAACCTTGTCATTGGAGCCGCTATCATTGAGAATCCTTTCACAAATCTTCGGTAGTAACCGGCTAAGCCCAAAAAGCTTCTAACCTCGATTATATTTTTAGGTGGTTTCCATTCAACAATAGCAGAGATTTTACTTGGATCATCTCAAATGCCTTCACTCGAAACAATATGACCCAAAAACCCTACTTCATGGAGCCAAAACTCACTCTTACTAAACTTAGCATACAATTGGTTTTCCTGTAAAGTCTGCAACACAGTCCTCAGATGCTTTGCATGCTCTATCTCATCCTTGGAATAAATTAAAATGTCATCAATGAGCACAACGAAAAACTGGTCCAAGTATGACCCAAATATCCTATTCATTAGGTCCATAAACAAGGTCGGTGCATTCGTCAACCCAAACGACATGACAAGAAATTCATAATGACCATACCTCATCCTGTAAGTTGTCTTAGGCACATTCGATTCCTTAACTCCTAACTGATAGTAGCCGAATTTCAGATCTATCTTAGAGAATACAGTAGCTCCCCTCAGCTGGTTGAATAAATCATCGATCCTTGGAAAAGGATACTTATTCTTGATAGTTACCTTGTTCAATTGTCGATAATCTATACATAGCCTCATTGAACCATCTTTCTTCTTTACAAATAATACGGGAGCACCCCAAGGTGAAAAGCTTGGCCTTGCAAAACCTTTATCCGTTAGCTCTTGCAACTGTGCTTTTAACTCTTTCAGTTCGGTTGAGGCCATCCTGTACGGAGTAATAGAAATAAGAGCTATTCCTGGCACCAGTTCAATACCAAACTCTATCTCTCTATCAGGAGGTAATTCAGGTAATTCTTCTGGGAACATGTCTGAATATTCACATACTATTGGTACGGACTCAATCTTCAACTCTGTTTCTTTAGTGTTCAATACAAAAGCAAGGTAGGCTTTGTACCCTTTTCTCATATATCTTTGAGCAACCATTGATGTACTTACAACCGGTGGTGTATCCAATTCTCTTAAATCAACCCATAGAATCTCACCACTAGGGCACTTCAATATAATATACTTGCTATCACAGTTTAAAATTACATCATGCAGGGCTAACCAATCCATACCAAGTATTACATCAAACTTATCAAATGGCAATAACATAAGGTTAGCTAGAAAACAATGACCTTGAATTGTCAAAAGACAATTCTTACAAACTTTATCAACCAAGAGTAACTTGCCTAATAGGTTTGACACTCTGATAATAAATTCCGTAGGTTCAATGGGTATATTCATACCAGACACCAATCTCAAGGAAATGTATGAATGCGTCAACTCTGGATCAATTAAGGCAACAACACAAGTATTAAAAAGAGAAAAAGTACCCGTGATGACGTCAGGAGCAGAGGCTTCCTCTCGAGCGCGTATTGCATACTTTCTTGCCGAGGCTCGAGCCTCTGATTTTGCAGTGTCTTTAGCCGCAACTCAACTGCCACTAGCACTTCCAAGATAACTCGGAGGTCTACCTCGTGGAATAGGAGTACACGACTTCGAGGCTAATTCCACCTCTTTATTGGTTCGTTCTGGGCAATCTTTGAGGAAGTGGTCAAGAGAACCACATCTGTAGCATGCACCGTTTCTCATCTGACACTCTCCGACGTGAAATTTATTACAACTTTTACACTTCAACTTCTGGTCATCTACACTCCCCACACTAGTCACCATCGGGGAAGAAGACTTCTGGTTACATCGTTTGGAGCTTCTCGCTCTACCCGAATATCCTACCGATGAAGTGGAGCGTTCATGTTGGCTCTTTGACTTCTTTGTGAAAAATGGGAGCATCCTACTGTTGGATCTCCTGCTCGAAACTCGAGATTCACCCTTAGCTTGCTTCCTTTCATTATTGAGCTCTTAGGCCTTTTTGGCCCGATCAGCTAGTGCAGCAAACTCTCATATTTCAAGGATCCCAATCAACAGCTTGATTTCCTTATTTAGACCTTCCTCAAAACGTTTACACATTTCTGACTCTGTTTGAACCCACTCAGTCGCATACTGACTTAGCCTTACAAACTCCCTTTCGTATTCCGCTACAGTCTTATTTCCTTGTTTAAGTTCGAGGAACTCCTTTCACTTCGAGTCTAAGAACCTCTGACTAATGTATTTCTTCTTAAACTCTGTTTGGAAAAATTCCCAAGTGATGTTTTCCTTTGGCACCACTAAAGATACAGTTTTCCACCAGTGGTACGTAGTATCCTTTAGAAGATAAATCGTCCAATACTCGTGTAGTGTTCTCGAGCCAGAACTCGGCTCGCTTAGCATCATCATTATTCTTAGCTCTAAATTCCTCAGCCCTATACTTTTTAAGCTTGTCTACAGGGGCTTTACCAATTCTTACAGGTGTCATACCTTGTGGCACTTCCTCATCAAGTCGATTAGGGGGCGGGGCAGGTCGTGGTATGTTGGGACAATTTCTCAAATAGTCCTCAAACCACTCATCCATCATGTCAAAGAAGGCGACTCTGGCCTCTTTCCGGCCTTCAAACATAGGCCTTCTACTACTACTAGAAACAGCTCATTGCACGGAAGTTGGAACATGGCTCTCGGCTCTCTCAGACTCATCTTGTGCTTGATTGGAAGACATTTACTATATTCAAAAACAATTTAAACAGTTAGAAGATATCACACTATCAACGTTCGTATAATGGCATGTATAGCTAAACTCGATACATTCTACGGTAGTCCTAGAACTGACTAAATTATAGCTCTGATACCATTAAATGTAACACCTTTTACCTGTACTCGAGACCAGAACTGGATACGAGGCGTTACCAAACATGTACTCAGACATTTTTGAGAAATACGGGTTATAAAATTTCATTACAATATAAAACCAATCAAATTTCATCTCAATGTCCCTATTATAAGCCTACGAGGCCCTAAACACACAATGAAAATGATCCCAGACTAAACCGAGAATTTACAAAAGTTCATAAAAAAATTTTCTAGGTAAAGCCTCACACGCCCGTGTGAAGGAAATGCACACGCCCGTGTGCTTTGGGACACGCCCGTGTCCCCTACCCATGTGGAATTCATTAAATTTATTTTCTACTTCAAAATTATAGGGGTTTTCACACGGCCAAGCACATGCCCGTCTCCCTGGCCCTGGCCCGTGTCTTTCACATGGCCTAGACACACCTGTGTGGTCACTCGTGTCCAAAAACTCGAGCATTTTGTTTATGATGTCAGCATGCATTTAGGGGCACACAGCCAAGACACACTCCTGTGTACTAGGCCGTGCCCTCCATACAGTTGAGACTCACTGCCGTGTCTCTACCCGTGTGTTTACTACCATGCATTCTGACTTCAAAATTTTAGGTGCAAGGGACACACAGCCATACCACACGCCCATGGGGCGATCCGTGTGTCACACATTGCCTGGACACATGCCCGTGTGTCTACCCTTGTGGACCTTGTTAGGCTATTTTCCAAGCCTTTGGTCACCCTCTATCATCTACTCTCACTTATAGGTTTCCATAATACATAACAAGGCTTGATTGTAAACTTAAATTACCTCGATAAATCTCATTACATGTAAACCTCATTTAATTGGTTTTACACATGCTAGGCTATTTCCCTTGTATTAAGGATTTCTATACCTTATAACACTTTTAAGATTGACTCATTATTATAACTCATTTCCAATTATGGCCAAGCTATCCCATGTAATTTGGTCACATTACTTAAGCCTAATTATGATATGCCACATTTAAATATCACAAGAACATTTAGACATAAACATGCACAAATTTGTAGGTCATAACCTACATCACAATGAGCCAATTCCCATGGCCATATTCAAATGAGTATGTATACCTTTACATGCCTTCATTTTTTCAAATCAAATGAAACATATAACAAAATAAACAAAAGCTCTATACATGGCATTGAACAAAATAAAAGTGTCTATATACCAAAGCTGGACTAGTTGATAGTATGTTGATTCTCCAACCGTCTTCCAATCTTTACGAGTCCTCGAGCTTTGTAAGACAGGGAAAAGAGAGGGGTAAGCATTTACATGCTTAGTAAGCCCGAATAAATGGAAAGTAAACTTACCCGATTAATTAGCATACAACCATATTAGGCAATATAGCCAACGAGAATGGAATGGTTTCCCTATCACATGTACTAAATCAACAAGTTAGCCATATAACAATGCACCATGTGATTAATCTTAGATGAGCTCATTATTCAACATTTCCATTTATACATATCTCATATTATCCCATTAAGTTTCTCGAAAATCTTGATGTGTGACAGTTTGATTTTGACCCTAATCAGAATGGTGGCTTTCAGACCATGAATCTGAGTCAAAAAAATATTTAAAAATTATTTTCTGTGTTTATTATGTGTGAATTAATATCTGTGAAATTTTTGTGATTTAATTTTATCGTTTGCGTGTCCGATTAAATAAAAGGACTTAATTGTATAAAAAGAAAAGTTGATGGTTAAATGTGAAAGTGCTAACTTGTTATTGTCTTATTAATGTAGAGTCCTTAAAAGGAAATTAAACCATTAAAAGGTATCATGGATGGTTTTGGGTTTATAATATATGCTTTACTTATTAATTTTATAAGATTAAATTTGTAAATGATGTTGTATATAATAAAAACATAAAATTAAAAAAGCCATGCATTCATCTTTTAATGGCCGAATGTTGTAAGAAAGAAAATAAAAGAAGAGTTTGAAGGTTTGGCCCTTTGTTAAGCTTAATCAAGGTATGTAACTAGCTCGGTTTTTTATAATTTTTACGTTTTTGAGATCGTTGCTTCGAATACTATCCGACCCATGCTAGAATTTCTGATTTTGATGAATGTTTTGAGTTATTCTATTGATGAATATTTGTGTTTTGTGATGTTTGATGATGAAATATTAAAAATATGTTTTAGATTAGCATGTTTTGTATTGGAGTTTTTGATGATTTTGAGTAATTAGGACTAAATTGTGAAAATAATAAATTAAGGGACTAAAATGTGAAATAAATGAAATATATAGACTAGTATGAGTATAAGGAATATTCGACATAACTATGTTGTTGTGAGATTTTGCATATTTTGTGTTTTATGCAATAAGGACTAAATTGTGAAAAATGTGAAATATCGGGGGTAAAAGTGAAATTTGCCCATTTGTGTGTTTATGGATGAATTTGGCTGAATATTTGAATTAGTAAGTTTAATTTATATTAAATTAGATCAAGAAAAGAGAAAATCAGATTTAGATCGGGGGAAAATAAAAGTTGTCGACTAGCCAATCTGTACCGATTTTTCATTATCTGAGGTAAGTCTTTAGGCAATTAAACATCGTCTATTTTGAATGTAAAATGGTTTAATATAATGATTTGGAATTTATATATTTATAGTAGAGTTAGCCAAATATGATTAAGCATGGAAATGATGTATTTCAGCTTAAGTCGACTGATTTATAACATTTGAAAGTCTATATGAACTATATGGCATATTTGAATTTTTTATATGTGAATTATTTATGAGACAACTTTATAATAGTGATATTCGGGCTTTGAGCCTAGCAAGACTTGAGCTGGTGAATTAAATCGGGCTTTATGCCTAGTAGGCTTACTGCCGGTGTATAAAAATCTGAGTTTAGCAGGCCTTGTGCCGATGTGAGATACAGGCTTATGCCTAGCAGGCTTTATGCCGGTGATTTATCATAAGTTTATGCCTAAAAAACTTCATGCTAATGTGGTATTTGAATAAAAAAATCGAGCTAATTGGCCAGGTATGAATTAACTTGTTACCTATGTGAGATAAGGTAAGTAAGTACTTTGAATAATTGTGTTAAATCAAGTATGACAGAAATGAAAAATATATGTAAGATTAGTATGTGTATTCGACCTTGTGACTAAATAATTTGAACATCAATGAAATTATTCTTCACTATTTGTATATGTGTGACTATGTATATTCGGCCAATGTACATATGTGATGCTATACATGATTTTGTGTATTCAGCAAAATAGTGATGTTTGAATATGAAGTTAAATCTTGTTTTGTGAGCTTGTGTAAATGAGTGGAAGTCTATTTGAATGTGTATATTTGGCTTTGAAAGTTGAATGAAAATTTGTAAAATTTAACCTTATAAGTATTCGGTCAAAGTGATAGTTATGTTAAACATGTGTGGTTATGGAATGTATAAGTTGAGACTAAAGATGGCATTGATATAGTAAATTGGTTTAGTTTAAATTTAAGGAGTTGACTATATTATTGAGTTGTTATTTGCTTATGACTTACTAAGCTATGATAGCTTACTCTGTATGTACATGTTTACTTCGTTTTATAGATTTTGGATTCATGTTACAAGCTCGGGGATAGTCAGCAAAGTTCATCACACTATCTATAGCTTTGGTATTTAAATATTTGAATTCGAACTATGGCATGTATAGGTTGGAGTGAGTGCTCAATAAAGTTGAATTTTTGGTAATGTATGTTTATTAGCCATGCGAAAATGGCTTAACTATTTTGCTTGAATTTAGTTTTGGTTTGGATATGGTTTAAGTTCATTTTGGCCATTATGCTATGTGCTACGAATAATTATTAATATGTTACCTAAATGTATGTGTTTTAGGTTATGGTTTATAAGTGTGATATGAATTAATAATGGTTGAGTGAATTTGGTTGTGATTTAAGCATGTTTTGAAAGTACTGTGCATTGTATATAAATAACATGTTTGAGTTATGTTTGATGTTGTGATCTTGAATGAAAATATGAGTGTTTCGGCTAAAGCATTCATAGAATATGTTATGCGTGATTAAAGTGGTTGTTTAAAGTCAATGACTTATAAATGTTTTAATGCTTACAGGTTGATTATTATGTTCGAATATGAAATAATTCTGTTTGAGCTGTCTATTTGCTAAATATGGGTTTATGTTTTGATTAAATGATGTGGATTAAATTTTTAGATGTGTATGGCATATTTGTTTGTGGCTCTTTGTTTAATGTATACATTGACTTTTTATTTGAGTTCAAGAATAATTCATGAGGATCTAGTAAAATACACATGAATTTTAGAAGTGCAAAAGCTCTAAATTGACTATTTGGTGATATGACTATTATCTCACATAAGTATGTCTTTTAAGTAGAATAATATGGCTAGTTATGGTTTAATATGAAACATCTAAAATTTGGTTTTGATGTATGAAAGCTTAATTCGAAACTTGTTTAGAGTATGAGTAATGATGTGATTAAATTACGAAGCGTGATTTGTAATGGAAGTTTTAGTTAGTATGAAATAAGAGTATGGGTTATGCTTGAGCCATGATCAGCATGCATGTTTGAATTTAGTTGATATTGAGAATCAAATATGTGTATCTAGTTTAAATGAATTATAATTATAATTTGATGCCTGAAAAGTGATTTATAACTGTGTTGAACTGTGTTTAGTTTGGTAACGCCTCGTAACCCTAAACTGGCGACAGATATGGGTTAGGGGTGCTACACGATGGATTATCCATTTACCGTCAAGTCATAAGAGCGATCATTTCTTGTATGCACTCCCACGAACCTCACATATTACGACAGGATTACTAGTCCAGGCTAAATCCCCTATAATATAAACTCATAAGGTGATGTTGGGATTACCAATCCAGGAATCCCTTACAGCGACAAGCACCCTTAATGAGCTCGGATCTGAATTACCAGTCCAGGCTAAATTCAGACCCTAATAAGATTACCTCTCTAGGCTAAATCCACAATGCACACATATTCTTCGGGAGGCTCAATCACTCAAGGATCACCCGTCCAGGCTAGATCTTTTCTATATTTGAGATCAACGGATTACCCGTTTGGGCTAAATCCTTTCTGCAACACATGTAGGATCTCAAGTCACATGTAAATCATGGTTTATCCATCGAATTTCCCTTTTTAATCTCAACCGGGACATTTATCAACATGTCATTATTAAGGATGCGTTTCATGGATTTTCATGCCATCATCAAATGCAATTATCATACATTCATAAATCATGCAATTAGGCATATTATGAGTTTACTTTAGGTTATCCGAACTTACCTGGTACTCGTTTCGGTTTCGTATTTCGGTTATTTTGAAACCGTTTGTTTTCCTCGATCGACCTCCAGAATTTGTTCCTCAGGGTTTATAATAACAAAAATGAATCATCAATATCTCACGTTATACTCTCCGAGCCTAAATTTCACCTCTGGACAAAATGATCATTTTACCGTTAACCTTTCACATTATTTACGATTTAGTCCCTAGGCTCGTATAATGAAATGCATGAAGTTTCCATATTAAGCAAGCCTAGTCGAATGATTTTACCTCCTATGGCAGCCCACATTTTTCCATTATTTCTCATCTTTCTACCTATTTTTACAACTTTAACAAAATGGTCCCTAAGCCATTTCTATGAAAAATCACTTGGTAAAGTTGTTTACCATCCTTTAAACTCTCATATTTCTCCATAAACCATTAAAATACAAGTGACTCATGCTTTAGTAAATTTCTAAACATGAACCCTAGCATGAAATATGGGTAGAAATAGAGAGAGTAAGTTACCAGTATTCCAAAAATACGAAGAACATTAAAAACGGGGATTGGGAGCACTTACTATTGAGCTTGGAAAGCTTGGAAACCCTAGCTATGGAGAACCCTAAAATTTTGGCAGCAACATGAAGAGAATGAGCTGATTTTTGGCTTATTTTTCCCATTTTATTTCATTAATTATCTAAATGACTAAAATGCCCTTGGGCCCTTTCTTTCAAATTTTACCTATACATTCCCATTTTTGTCTAAAAACTTGGAAATTGGGAAAATTCTCTTTAAGACCTTCTAATTAATAATCTAAAGCAATTTCATACGAATTTCTTCTAGAACCCAAGTTGCAATTTATTCAATTTGGTCCTTATTTTCCAATTGGACACCTTACTCATAGAATTTCTTCATGAAACTTTAACACATGCATATTCTCATATTATAGACCTCATAATAATCATAAAATAAATATTTCAATGTCGGATTTGTGGTCCCGAAACCACTATTCTGACTAAGCCCTATTTCGGGATATTACAAAATCGTAGCTCTGATACCAACCAAATGTAACACCCTTAACCTGTATCCATCGTCGGACTAGGGTTAATGGCGTTACCAAACGAATCAAAACATTTTACAAATAATTCAATAACATCATCCACAACATAGTCGCACATCATTATGAAATCCCTTATATAGGTCATTGAGGCCTTAATCATGCTTTAGAAAGGGGTCGGGACTAAATCGAGCTCAAACAAAATTTTTAGAAATTTCAACATTTTTCAAAGTTGTACAGGTCACACGCCCTTGTGAACAGGCCGTGTGCCTCACATGGCTTTAGACACGTATGTGTGTTTAGGCCGTGTCAAAATAGGGCATACATATTGACTTAATCACACGGCCACAAGACATGCCAGTGTGTCTTGGCCATGGTCGAAATTGACTTGGGTCACATGGCTAGCCACAAGCCCATGTGCCTTAGCCGTGCTCAAGACTGACTTAAAATCATAGGGTACCCCGGGGGACACACGACCGTGCAACATGACCGTGTGTTGCACACGGCTGAGACACACGCCCGTGTCTCTGCCCGTGTGGACAAAAATAGGCCATTTGAAAAGCTAATTTGCCACCCAATTTCGGTCAAACCTACAAGCATCAAACCAAGCACATTTGCACTATAATTTTAGCCAATTTCAATAGCAAAACTTACATCATTCATACCATTATATTGACAACAAATTCATGCTTGCAACACATACAAAAACATGTCATCCCATAAATCAAATCATACCAAAACATATGGTTTCATAATCTCTAATCATATGATCAAATCTCATGCCAAAACCTTACTAAATTTCATACTAGGCACATTCCAAAACTTACCAAATTGACCAACTCTCTTGGCCATCCAAAACACTTCACATAAATAATATTGCATCACAAAATTCATACCAAAAACTCATTTATATACACAACCAAAACCAAGCCAAATCACATGGCTTGATATATACACTTCACAACACATATTTAACTACTTCTAGCGTATACATGCCATACTCCCATAATTATACTTTCAAAATGTACCAAAATAGAGTTAGATAGTGTGGTGATGATCCTCGATGATCCCTGTGCTTCTGATAGCTACGATACTTATAAAATAATGCAAACACACACAAAGTAAGTTTTCAAAAGCTTGGTAAGCCATATACAAATAAACTTAAAAATATAAACATATAAGCATCATAATATACATATAATCTTTAACCACATGCTATCACAAAACAAATAGCTCAAATACATTTCACATATTCTTCATTCATTTGCACATAATGCATATTTTCTTATACTTTTGTCACATATACTTACTTGACCATAAAGATACATATACTTACCTTTTAACTTCAAATATGATATACAACTTCAAACGTACTTGAATCAGATACACATTTCATGTTATCATTCATTTCTCGGAATGCCCGTTAAACCATTCGGAATCATAAGGATACGGGGATAGTTCAAAAAGCTTGTACAATGCCAACATCCCAAACGTGGTCTTACATGTAATCAAATATCAATGCCACTGTCTTAGACAGGGTCTTACACGAAATCAACTACGATGCCAACATCCCAAACGTGGTCTTACATGATAACACATATCGGATCCTATGTCATGACATATGTATCCTAACTATTCCTAAGGTTCATGCAGGGCTTTTCGGACATCAAAAATTTGTTGATACTTTCTCAGATATCTCATAGTCAATGCACATAGCCATTCATCATTATTCAATAGCATATAATCATAAATAAACCATCTCAAACACATTTATTTGTATATTGACTTACCTCGTACGGATTCAGTTAGACGAAATCGGCTACTCAACGACTTTCGACTTTACCCGGTCTAATTTCGTTTTCTTTTGTTCTTGATCTATATAAATTCAAATTTAACTCTTTTATTCACCAAATCATTCAAATCAATCCACAAATACATATGTAGGGAATTTTACAAATTAGCCCTCACATTTTCACATTTTGACAATTTAGTCCCTAATCACAAAAATCACAAAATACACCAAATTTCCTTGCACATATGCCTAGCCAAATTCTCATAGTACTCATACAAGTCCACACATTTCATTTATTTCACATTTTAGTCCTTCAATTTTCAAATTTCACAATTTAGCCCATTTTACTCAAATTCATCAAAAATTCAAAGACAAAATATCAACCCAACACATATCTTTTATTTTCCAACAACTAACATCACAAAGCTCACAATTTCATCAATGAAATATTTCAAAATCATCAACAAAACCAGAAATTAGGGCATGGGCTTGATAGATTACGGAGCAACGATCATAAAAACGTAAAAATTATCAAAAATCGAACAAAAACACATACCTAATTAGCCAAAATGAGTGCCGAAACCCTAGCTAGCTTTTTATTTTCTTTTTCTTTTTTATTTTCGGCAATATGAACACTAATGAACCAAATTTTAAGTTTTGTTTTATTAAATCATATATTAATTCCTCAATTACCATTTTACCCTTGCATTTTAAATAGACATTAACATTAAGGTCATTAATGTCCACTCATATGTTCAATGGTCAAGTAACATAATAAGGACCTCTCATTTTGAAAGACATAGCAAATAGACACTTTAATAAATAGAAGGCCACTTTTACATTTTACGCGATTAGGTCCTTTTTGCAAATTAAGCACACAAATGATAAAGTTTTCATATGAAATTTTCACACATAATAATTCATATATAATAAGCATGGAAAATATATTTAGAATATTTTTTTAACTCGAATTTGTGGTACCAAAACCACTATTCCGACTAGGGTCTAAACTTACAAAATAAGTTTAATAAATATGACATAATTATGTTAGATCAATTACATTTCTTAACTTATTATTACTAAAACAATGTTCATGTTGTTATAAATAAATTCACGACAACTTGGTAATTTGTTAACAATATCACATATAGACTTACTAAATTAACTAATCTCTTGAACATATTACTATGCCAATTCAAACAATTAATAAATTTTAATAAGCAGGTAAAAGATTAAGTGAAGTAACAATATATTCTTACATTGAAACAGTTTAATCACAATAATCTTGCAAGTTATGCAAGGCTAATGTACCATTTAATACTGTCGTTAATTTAACCTTCAGCTACCTTAGAAGATTAAACATGCACTGATTAAGTATTATGTTAATTAGTTACAATTTCAACACAATTAATAATTAATTCATTAGTTACCTATAATGCAAGTATAACATAATCATGATTTTACTTGATCAAACAATTTACCAAGACCTATAACAACACAAACATGATTTTAATAACTTAAGTAGATAAAATGCAATCAACCTAACACGAATTATATTTAAGTCATGTTAATGAAATTTAGAATAACAACATAACAAATATTCATAGACATGTTCATGACAACAAAAGGAAAGTTCAAAGATAGGAAACTAGAATGAAATCCAGTGTTTCTCTGAAGCCAGAGAGTTTGGTCCTCTCCTTCTTCACTCGTTCTGTTGAATTGAGGCATCTATAAGCACTTGAATTCTACTACCCAAGGTGGAAGAAAAACTCTTTTACAAGAGGGAAATCGGTAAAGGAAATGGACAAGAAAATTTGAAAATGATGAAGAGAATGTGCGTGAAAGAGAGAGAGATGTGTGGGAAAGAATATATTTTGAATGAATAGGTTAAGGGGGTATTTATAGGTAGGAGTGGCTGATAAAAATAGAAAATAATTAGCAGCCACATACTTACCTTGTTCGGCCACACATGGAGCAAAGTTTGAATGTTTCAAACTTTGCTAAATTTAACTTGGGCCAAATCTTCAAAGGCACAAAAAGTGGAGGGGTATGAATAGGATTTTAAGGAAACTCGAGGGCTACTTTGCATGTAATTTAATCAGCTAAATAAGCTGATTGGATCAGCTTATTAGGTCAATTTTGGGCTGAAAATTTTCTTATTGGATTGGTCTTTAATGCTTAGTACACTAGGCCACTTTCTCCTTCAAGATTTATATTAATTTTTAACCAAATTTAACTTGGATAAAAAATAAATATAAAGTATATGAAACGATCATCATTTGGACCAAACTTGGCTGGAGAAATATTTAATCTTGCCCTTAATTCACTCGACGCAAAAATTCCGCAATGGTTCAAGCCTTTCGAGGTGTCTATCGAGCCAATTTTCACCTTTTATGTAAAACTGTCTAAAATAAACCAAATTTTTTAAAACATATTATAAAAATAATTAAAATTCAATATGTTAATAATTTAAGTGTAAATTAATTATTTTATACTTAAATGTGTTAAAATTTACTACGAAACTACATGAATCAGAGCTCAAAAGGTGTTGAAAAAGTCTATATATTTTTGTGTTTCCATAAACCCTTTCTTTTCCTTGGAAAGATATTTTCAGAAAAAAATTTGAAAGTCTAATTTTGAGTATTTTAAATAATCATGTTAATCTGAAATTATCGTAGTGGAAAGTTTAACAAAAATCTTGTTTGTTGATTATAAATCTTTACTTGTCAAAATGTTAAAAATTTAAGCAATTACATTTAATTTTCATAAAAACATATTCTTGATTTTGTAATATAGTTTCTATGACGAAATCATCATGGTATTGAAAATTTAATTTTGTCATACTAATTTGATAAACCATTTTAATTAATGTTTTCAAACCAAATCATGCAAAATATCCCCAAAAGTCCAAAATCAATGTCCATACCACAATTCATAATATTATTAAAATAGGCCTAATACCAATAATAAGGTTTATACGTGAAATATCTAAGAACTCCTCCAAAAGCCCAACCCATGTCCTAACCTCGTTGGTTATCTAGAAAGTCAGGAATTTAAAAGGGTGAGCATTTAAAGCCCAATGTGAATTCAACACCAAGGAAAGAAATAATCAAGTCTTACATTTCATAATTATAGCAACATGTATATTTCAACAAAATTTCACATACAGCAAGGTGCATGAGAATGTCGATGCCACTTTTTTAGAAATCAATGCAAGTTTTACTAAACTTTTCTACCCATCTTCATTACACACCAATCAAGAGTTCCTCCAGAGCTCGTCTATCCAATAACATTCGACATTGTAGCCAAGCCACTCAATATTACAATCAAGCTGCATGGTGTGGTCAAACCACTCATTTTATTTGTGGCCAAGCCACTCAATATCGTTGTGGTGAAGTCACTCGTTAGCGTTATGGACAAGCCTGTAACACCCCTAACCCGTATCTGTCGTCGAAATAGGGTTACGAGGCATTACCAAGCAATATAACATTTATCAAACATTCAATATTACATATCATTCATTCACATACACAAAGTCCCTTAAATAGGTCTACGAGACCTTAAAATATGCTTAAGAGTTGTTCGGGACTAAACCGATTGCATATAAAAATTTCCAAACACTGAGAAAAAAATTTCATAAAATCATAGGTCACATGCCCGTGGGAACAAACCGTATGTCTCAGACAACCACCAAACACACCCGTGGCATAGGCCGTGTGAAAATAGGGCATACATACTGACTTGTACCACACGGTTGAAGACACGCTCGTGTGCCATGGCCATGGGAAAACTAAGAAGGTTACTGACTTAGGTCACATGGCCGACGACACGCCTGTGTGTCTAGCCCGTGTACCCTTCGAAATGGCCACACATGCCCCTGTGCTAGGCCATTGGCCATTTAAAACGGTATACTGACTTATGTCACACGGTCAGTCACACGCCCGTGTGTGAGTCCGTGTGACACACAGGGCCAGTAGACACGCCCATATGTCCACGCCATGTCAAACCTATAGGGTATACTAACTTAATTTGTAGGGCTACCCCAAGGGACACATGGTTGTGTAATATGACTGTGTGTCACACACGGGTAGAGACATGGGGTCTCTGCCTGTGTGGACAACAATTGTAACGCCCCAAATCTTTAGTAATTTCATTGTGTGTTATGTTGCACGTTGGCTTACTTGCTGTGTTGGTTAAAGGTCCTAAGTAGTGTGAGAAGACTTGGGTTCAAACCTCGGCTTTAGCAAAAATTTTGGTTTCTTATTGAATAAACCCTTGTTTACTACTTATAGACTTTTAAATTAATGAGGGTGTTGCAAGACATGAAGGGCTTGCTAGTCAGGTGGCAAGTGGCGTGTGGAGTGTGCCTAGGGATCTTGAGTTCGAGCTACCCTATGCACAAATGAGTAATATTTTGCTATTCTTGCAAGGAAGGTGGTTGAGGTTGAACGAAACTCTAACGGTGGAGTGGTTGTGTGGGAGTGAATATCCGAATTTGAGGAGAGAATAGTGGGATTGGATGAGGGAGTTATCGGTTTGAGTTTGGAAGAGGGAAATTAGGAGAGAATCAAGGAAGTGGGAAGTTGAGGTAGTAGTGGTGCCGAATGTGGACTCTCCTAATCCATTTCGGTCATAGGATGGTAAGGGGCTTGGGGTCGAATTACTTTTCATTTTGGTGTGCTCTCAAATTTGTTAGTTCTACCCTTTTCTACCTTTTCTTTTTCTTGTTTCTCACCTTTCGGTTTTGCTGTTTGATGGTAGTCGGGTGCTGCTAGTGACCTGTGAGCATTTTCGTATCAGACTTCTTGGGCATTTCTTCAAGGGTGTAAGTTGCTTTCTTGATCGATTTTTCCCCTCTTCCTCACCTCTCCTCTTTATTTCCTTATCTTTTCCAAATCACCCACCTTCTTTTTTTCTTTCAGTCGACCTACAACATCTTGTATTCTCAACCGAATATTTGCCTCTTCTTTTTCTTCTCTTCTCCATCCTTAGTTCTCCCTCAACTCTCTCTTCCTCTTCTTTGGGTTTTGGTCAAATATCACTTCTCCTCTCCCTCTCTACTCATTCAGTTATTCTTTGCTAGCCGATTACTCTGTTCTTTTTGGGGGTCAAACTCTCTACACTTGAGTAAGGTAACTGATTTTGTTGTTAGGGTTCACGGCTATTCTTTGCCCTCTTTCTCTCTTTGTTGACATAAGCTTCCTCTCTAATGCTATCTTTTGTCCATCGTTGCTGGCAAAGGCGTGACTGTTCTTTGTGGGACTCAATCCTAGAGTGTGCCCTTACAGGCCGAATACTTCTAAGTAGTGGTAAGTTGTTGTTCATTTGGTTCTAATCTTTTTCATGCAAGGTTTTAGTTAACAAGGTGGTAATGCTATATAGATTTTGTCAAGTTTTGGAAGGCAGCTTCAGTCAGTGATTAAAGAGAGAAACCATTTGCTTTTCAAGGTAGGCAACCATTACCATTTTTGAGAATTCGTTGCTATGTGAGGATGTTAACTTTATCGATTAAAGGACTAACGCGGGGTTATGATTGAATCTAGGTTGGCGTTGTGGAGATTTACTCACTTATCGCAACAAGGTGTGCAATCACACTACTTCTATCATGAAATGAAAAAAGCCGAAAAACTGGCATCATCAATGCCACACGGGCTTGCGCTCACTCGTGTGGTCATCTAAATGCACAAGCGCGAGCATGTGATTGTGGAGACCACCGTGAGCGATTTCGTGGGTTTAGGTCATTTTGGGCCACGTTGGGCCGAAATGGGTCATGTGGGCCCCACATGGGTAAATAGCATGGATGGGTGGAGATTATTGGGTCAGCTGTGTTGTTTACACGACCAAGGCCATTATTTGGGCTTATTGGGTTACACGAGCGTGTGGGCCCACATGGGCAATATTATGGGCTTAGGCCTATATTTGCTGTTTAAATTGTTAAGGTTGCACGGGTCATACGAGACAATTGTGGACCTACTATTGGGTCAGTAAGTACACCTAGACCCTAATTTATATTATGACTGTTATACCCCTATGGTGTAAATGACGAAAATACCCCTATGTGATATATGAATGTTTGAGCATGCCATCTTATTTATATATGTACATTTATATTATGTTGCATTGCTTGGGGTAGGACATGTGATATTGGAGAAAGTGTACTGAAAGGCTATAAGCCTATTATTGGTAGCTCTGCTGCAAATACTGTTAGTGGGTAACCGATACTATATCTTGGAGTGTAGGGATAGGTGGGTCGATTTTATCCCCACATGGAGTGTAGGGCTGGATGGAGTAGAGTGTAGAGGATGGATGGGTAGGATCTTTGTATACATATCTGATACTATACTGAAATGGGCTAAGGCTGACACTGATACTGTAATTGTATTGGGCTAAGGCCCACACTGATATTGCGACTGATATGGGCTTAGGCCCAGACTATTCAACACTGTATGTTTGACTATTTGATAAATATGGATTGCACATTGAGTTTTCATAAACTCACCTTTTCTGCCTATCTTGCAGGTAATCCTTAGGTGGGTCAGTGCTACGAGGGACTCGGAGATGGCCACACCACTAGTTATGTTCTTAATTTGAATTTAGTAAAAGTAGTTTTTATATGTGTAAATTTTATGTAATAAGGTCATTTTAAAGTTTCATTTTATTTGGGGATTTAATTAACTTGACTTATATCTACTAGTAGTAAGACTCAGGTTTTCAAAAGGTAAATGGTTTTCAACTGCTATGCCACGTAACTGGTTTCAAAAGCTTTCGCAACGAACAATGTTTTAAAATGCTATAACGATTTTTGTACGAGTCATGTTTTGCTTAAAGAACCTGTAATTTAACAAATAGATTGAATAAGATAGCTTTTCATAAAGATCACAAACAACGTTTTGACACAAGGGGACTTTTCTAATTGAACTACGTTTTACAAAACTCACTCCAACATAATATCACAGATGCGACCATGACTCTAGGCCAGGTTTGGGGTGTTACAAAAATCGGCCATTTGTAAAGCCAATTTGCCACCCTTTCCACAAGCATACAAATCAACAAAAATATCACCATTTCAATACATTTTTAGGCAACCAAAAACATGCCAAATCAATCACATATCAAGCTATATATATATATCATCAACCAATTCAACTACTAAATTCCATATACAAATATACCAAATCCATATACCAAAACCATCAAAATTTACCATTCCTCAAACATTGATAACTAACCAAATCAACTTCTATTTAACTATATTCACAACTATGGCAAAGATACCAAAACAATCCAACATATAAGGCATTATATGCATCACATAAATCACTTATCAAGCACATAACTTAAGCCAACTTAAATGGCTAAAAACATACCAACATTTACATGATTAACAAGCCAAATCACATGGCTAACATCATAGCTCAAAACTCACCAAAATGACTCTAACCTATACATGCCATATACCATATATACAAGCTTCAAAAGTAACAACAAATGATTGATAGTGTGACGACGTTTCCCAACGATCCCCGAGTCCGACCTAGCTTTGATTATCAATAAAACATAGACAAATAACATATAGTAAGAAATTCAAATATTATCCGCAATCTCATAAACACATTTTATGCAATATCAAAGCATATAACATTCGTTTATAATGAAATTAATACCTACGAACTTACCTCGATCATAGAAACAACGAAACTAGTCGATTAATCGAGTACTTTGTTCTTGCCTCGATCTAAGTCAAAGTTCCTCTTTTCTTGACCTATATGTATTCAAAATTAACTCATTTAATCACCTATTCATTCAATTTCATCCAAAAATATGCATTTGGGCATTTTTACACTTTAGCCCCTAAACTTTCACATCTATTCAATTTAGTCCTTATTTCACAAATACACAAAATTCACAAAATTCAATTTAACCCATTCTTGGCTGAGTTACTATAGTGCCCCTAGCAGCCCATATTTTTCATCTATTTAACATTTCAACCCCTCAATTTACATTTTTCACAATTTAGCCCTTAAATGGCAATTTCACTAAAAATCATTTTACAAAACATGATAATCTATCAAAAAATACTCATTTTCCATCATCAAAAATTCAAGAACTAAAACATTCATCAATGGTAACTTTCAAAATCATCAACACTTCCAAAAATTAAGGCATAGGCTAGCTAGAACACGAAGCAAAGACCACAAAAACGTAGAAATTATTCAATTAAGCCAATTACTTGTCGAACCCTAAATGTTTTCCAAAGCTTTCTTTTATTTTAATATTCAGCCAAGAAGAAAGAAAATAAGCTAAATTTTGGCATTTGTTTTAATTAAATTAACCTTAATAACCAAATTACTATTTTACCCTTAATTAAAACATTAACAAAACATTTAATGGTTGGCCATTTATGTCAAATTTCACTAATCATGGTCTAATTACCACATAAAGACCTCACATTTAATAATCCATAGCAAATAGACACCTTTATCATATAGAATGAAACTTTTGCATTTTACACGATTTAGTCCTTTTTCTCACATTGAGCTATTAAACGATAAAATTAGCTTATGAAATTTTCACACATATATATTGACATGATGTAAATACCAAAAATAATATTAAAATAATTTTCCAACGTTGGATTTATGGTTTCGAAACCACTGTTCTGATTTAGCTAAAACCTTGCTGTTACAAAGCCATTCAATTTTTGTAGTAAAATTGCTAGGTCTTCCTCCTTGCATAATCAACCTGTAACAGCTCATTTTTAGTGAAATTAGAATAGTGGTTTTGGGACCATAAATTTGAAGTCAAAATATTTATTTAATTATTATTGTAATGTCTACAGCATGTTAGTAGTGTCATATAAAAAATTTGTTTAGAAATTACGATGTTTGCATGCTTAATTTAGTGAAAAGAACTAAATTGAAAAAGGTGCAAAATTAGAGTTCTATAAGTTAAAGGTACTAAATGGCTATGAAATTAATTAGTTAAGGGATTTAGGTGGTAATTATACCATTGTTATTATGAGTGGACTTTTATGACCATTAAAATGAAATTATAAAGGTTATATGTGAAGGTTAAATTAGGAAATAGCCAAATAACTTAAAATTAAAATAAGTAGAATTAAGGTATCATCTTCTAGTAAGCTAAACACCACCAAATTTCAAGGTTGAGGAGCCATGGTTAGGTTTTGAAGCATTCAGCCAACATTTCTAGTGCATGTAAGTGCAATTTTTCTTGGTTTTTAATGATTTCTATGTTTATGGAGTCGTTGTAACTTAATCTAACTAGCCAATGGACTAATTTGTGAAACTGTTAAAGCATTAGGATTTCACTATTGTTGAATGTGTATGTGTTTTGATGTTTGATGGTAGAAAATAAATGGTTGTTGTTAGATAAATTAGTTTTGTAAAGTGATTTTGGTTGAAAATGTCAAATAGGGATTAAATTGAGAAATGTGAAAATTATGAGGTAAAAGTGTGAAATAATGAAATGTATAGGTTGATATAAGCTTGTATGAAATTTGGCTAGCATGAGTGTCGATTAAATTACATGAATTTGCATTTTTATAAGCTAGGGACTAAATTGTAAAGAAGTTAAAATATTAAGGGTAAAAGTGTAAATTTGCAAAAATATTTATTTTGGGATGAATTGAATAGAATGAATACTAAATGGATTGAATTTGATTATTTAGATCAAGTTATGCATCGTACGGATCTCGATCGAGGGAAAGATAAAGTATCAAACTAGTTGATCTTATTCCGTCGTTTTTGTGATCGAGGTAAGTTTATATGTTTAATAAGCACTAAAATATTTGTGTTTGAATGCTTAATCGATATAATTATGATGATACGACACCACAAAAATTCTCAATGAGTTATCGGCAATGTATTAATCCCGGTTGAACCTTAGGAATAGATAGGATACAAATGACATATCATTAGGGATAACCGTGTTGTTGGTGTTGGTCCCGTACGTTCTACCGATGGTTTAGTTCTTCCACATGTGTTGTGGTTACTCATCAGCTTGTGTGAGCAGCACCGTGTAGTTACGTCTTGACCGTCAGCTTGTGTGAGCAAACCCAATGATAGCTCGAGAGTGAGCATTTATATGAGATATGAGATTGAAATGGTTTCGACCATGTATTGGCACTTAGTGTATGAGATACCCGAGTATCCAATATTATTCCCAATGGTTCAACGGGCATAGTAATGTTACGGAAGTAGGTCAATTAAATATGAACCAGTACAGGTATGTACGTGAACCATATGAGAATCAAATCTATAAGATTTGTGATTTCCTAACTAACCTTGTGAATGAAAATGTGATAGGTTTGTGGATCAAAATGAGTTATATTATGGTATGTTTGATCACTTAAATTGTGTTTATATGGTAATTTGAGTTTTATGCTATATGAACTTACTAAGTTTAATAGCTTACTCTGTTTACTTTTCCGTGTTTTATAGTGATTTCGAAGCTTTCTCGGATTGGAAGTTTTCAGAGATCTCATCACACTATCCAACCGTTATTTTGGTACTCTTGAACTTTGTGTATTTTGGATATATGGCATGTATAGGTCTTTTGGCTATTGTAGCCTTTATGCCTTGATGAATTTTTGGCCATTTGAATTGGCTTGTAAGTAGTCATATATTTTGAAATGCATATATATGTATGGTTAGTCTCATCTTGTATGTATTTGGATTGCCATGGAAATACCTTGATTGTGATTTGGAAATTTTAAGCATCATGTGGATAAGATTGAGAAATGGCATATTGAATGTGTGTTAGGCACAAAAGTGTATATATGCATTTGACCATTTAGGTAACTTTTGGAAGTAATATTATTATGATTTTGAGTGGCCAATTGTGATGTTTATGAGCAATATGGTTGTTGGTCTTGGTATTGCATGATTTGGACTTGGTTGAGATTGGTTTGAATGCTTATTGATGATATAGTAATATGCTATTTAACATGTTTACGTTGATGCAAATTTGGGTGAGAAAAATGGCTTGGAAGATAGCCTAGTTTTGTCCACACGGGCATGTGTCTCAACCGTGTGTGACACATGGCCAGGTGACACGGTCGTGTGTCCCCTGATATTTATCTAGAAACAAAGTTAGTAGATTCACACGGCCTAGCACACGGGCGTATGGCTTGCCCGTGTGGCACAAGTCAGTATACCCTCTAGTTTTCACACGGCCTGGCACACGGGTGTGTGAGGCCATTTCGAAGGGTACACAGCTTGACACACGGGCGTGTGGTCTGGCCTTTTAACCCAAGTCAGAGAGTTACACGGGTCAGACACGGGCTGGGACACGACTATGTGATACCATTTCAAATATCCACACGGGCGTTTCTCTTGGCTGTGTGAGACACATAGCCTTGTCACATAAGCGTGTGTCCCATGTACTTTGAAAATTTTCAATGTTTTTCCAAAATTTCCTTGAGTTCTCATTTTAGTCCCGAACTACTTCTAATACTTGTTTTGATCCTCGAGGGCTCGTGTAAGGGACTATATGAATCTATTTGAATGGTTTTTAATTGGTGTGAGAATTGTATTCAAATTGTATGATTGTTTAAATGTTAAGTCCAGTAATGCTCCATAACCCTATTTTGACGACGGATACGAGTTAGAGGTGTTACACAACCTAATCCCATGCATGTGATATAGCATATGAATAGTATTATCAATAGGCATGCTTAACATGCGAACCAAATCTAACATCAACATAGTCGGCAAGCCTAACATTTAAATAGGATCTCAATTTATCATAGTTGGCATTCTTAACATGCAAATCAAATATAAATTAATATAACAGTGGCATGATTAATATATATATCATGCATAATCAATTTCGCCATAAAATCACATGTCATGAGAATTTGTATAAACATATCATTTCACATTAATCATTTAATCACATCACTTATAACATACATTCACCAAGATAGTCATATCAAAATACATACTTGTGTTTTTCCTTTTTTTTCTTTTGGATTTAGCATCCCTTTGGAAAACTTAATGTATCCCCAATATTTCACACATATAATCTTAATTAAAGTTTCAATCTTAGTAAACATTTTTATCTTTTTTATCAATAAATCCATAATTAAATTTTCTGATAGGTTAAATCCACACCTTGATTGGTAGATCTGATAAGTCGATCCTAAATCCGATTCCAACTCTAAGGGAAGAAATACTATCTTAAACCTTTTTACTAATAAATTAGTACTATGTTAGAATGCTAAAACAATCCATTAAAGTCTCTTTACAAAAATTGAATAAGGAGACTTACTTATCTGTCTTCCAAGTGAGAGTACTTTTCCTAATGCAAGAATATGAATCTGAGCGTTACAGAGAAAAACACTTCACACGTGTATAAAAGCCTTATTAGATTCAGATTAGATAAGTGGAAAGAAAAGATTATCATTAGAGTTTAATGATCACTTACGAAAATCCCATGGAATATATGAATCCTTGATCCCACAGTATTTTGTTTACAATGGAAGATTATCTAATGAAATTGTCATTTAAAATTAAAATGAATAGATATTAGAAGCGTATATGATCTATGAAAAATAAGAGAGGAGGTTTACAAGTTCAATTTTAATAGAAGAAATTAATAGAAGATGAAAATCGACAAAAATGATGATTTATGGCGGTGGAGGTGTGGTTATGGCATGGCGGCGATATAGCGATGGTGAGTAAGGAGGAGGCATAGAAGAGAGGGGAAATTCTAGTGGTGTTGTGGTGGTTATTTGGTGAAGAAAAGGTGGCCAACGGTGGTGCTATGGTGGAAAAATGTTAAAAAAAAGGATGGTAGAAGGAGGAGAACAGAGAAAAAGATGAGAGAAAGTGAATAAAAAATAAAAATGAGTGTTTTAGGGTGTCTAGGTACATTGGCCAATCATAGTATGGCAAAGGGGAAGAAAATGAAAATTAAGGGAACATAGGCACAAAAAGTGGATCATGGAATGAAAATAAGAGGTATTGGGGAAAGTTGACACAACAAAAGAGGAAAAAAATCTTCCTCACAAGGCAGTTACAGGATGGACAACAAGGGGCTTGACCATCCCTTATTACATGTTAAAAATTTAAATAGAAAATATGTAGATGATAGGAATTACACCTAGGATCACTTGGAATTTAATTAAGCTTCTTACCACTTGACTACAAACTTGCTTGTTCAATAAATTGATGAAATAATTAATAAAAATATGGGGTATGACAACTCTACCCTCCTTAAAATAAATTTTGTTCTCATAATTTACCTTATTAGAATAGGTGAGGATATTGTAACAGCTCGTTTTTAGTCAAATCGAAATAGTGGATTCGGGACCACAAATCCAAAGTCAAAATATTTATTTTATTATTTTAATAAGGTCTATAGCATGATAGATTAATTACGTGAAAGTTTCGTAAAGAAATTTTACCGTTTACATGCTTAATTCAGTAAAATGGACTAAATCGCGTAAAGCATAAAACTTGAGTTCTATTAGTTAAAGGTATTAAATAGATATGGATCATTAAAGTAGAGGTCCTTATGTTGTAATTAGTCCATTTATAATGTAAGTGGACATTCTTGGACATTGTTTAAGTGATTTTTATGTTTAATTAATAAGGTTACTAATGTAATTTGGAAATTAAAGGTTAATTAAAATAAAACAAAGTTTTGTATCATCTTCCATTACCAATTCTTCCACCAAAAATTATAAGATTAAAAGCCATGAGAATGAGCTAGGTTTCGGCTACTTTGAAAGCTCAATTGGTGAGTAAATTGTCTTGTTTTTAATGATTTCTATGTTTTTGAGATCGTTGCAACTAGGTCTAGCTAGCCCAAGGACTATTTTGCAAAACTATTAAAGATTTTGAATGATTCCATTGTTGATTACATGTGTATTTTGAAGTTTCTTGATAGATTATGAATGGTTTTTGATAGTTAAGCAAGTTTTGTAAAGTGATTTTTCATGAAAATGAAAAATAGGGATTAAATTGAGAAATGTGTAAAGTTAGTGGTTAAAAGTGTGAATAAATAAAAATTATGGGCTGCTAGGGCCATTATGGTAATTCGGCTAGCATGGGTTAGTCTTGACTTTCATTAATTTGTGATTTTGTGAAATAAGGACTAAATTGTGAAAAATGTGAAATTTGTGGGGCAAAAGTGTATATGTATTTTAAAGTGTATTTTGGACTAAATTGAATGAATAAATGATTGAATAAGTTAATCTTGAATATAATTAGATCAAGAAAAGTGAAATACGGACTTGGATCGTGAAAAAGATAAAGTTATCGACTAATCGACTCAATTAGTTGTTTTAGCATCTCAGGTAAGTTTGTATGTATTAAGCATTGTAATAATTATGCTTTAATGCTTTGATATTGCATAAATTGTATATACAGGACTACAGATATGTTTTACGACAAATCAGTTATTTGTGGCACTTAGCGTGCGATACGACATAGCTTCGGCTATATATGGCACTTAGTGTACAATTCGACATAGCTTCAGCTATATATGGCACTTAGTGTGCGGTTTGAGATAGCTTTGGCTATGTACGGCACTTAGTGTGCAAGATATCGAGTATGGAACTTAGTGTGCGAGACATTGAGTATTAAACGACATTCCGTGTATGTAAGAACTTGTTATGAATTGGTACAGGTATGTACATGTATATTATGAGTTTAAAATCGAAGAAGTTACAAATTTTGTATATAAGCTTATGAATAAGTAGTTGAAATGTTTGTTAGTAATCATAAAGTACATGATAATATGTTTAGATTGATGAATGTTGTATTTGTGATTAGTTAAGTTTATATCATATGAGCTTACAAAGCTTTGAAGCATACTTTGTGTTATTTTTCTATGTTTTATAGTGATTCCAGGCTAGTTCGGATTTGAGAGTTGTTGGGAACATCATCACACTATCAAACATCTAACTTGGTACTTTTGGATTATACATTTTTGGCATATGGCATGTATAGGCTAGATGTGGTATTTTGGTTTTGATTATAGGCATGAGATTTGGCATGTAAATTGTATATGTTTTGGTTTGTATATATAGCCATGCGTGATGGCTTATTTTGGTATGTTTGGTGTGAATATAGTTATGGTTTTATAGTTGCTTAAATGGTTAGTTGATTTGTGAAGTATAAAATGCTTGAGAAATGCCTTGATAAGGTATGATTTTAGATGTTGTGTTGTTATTTATAAGGAAATTATGTGAGTGTGAATTATGGTAAATGAACAATATAGATTGTTATTGTTTTTGGCATGTATTTGGCTAAGTAAATGGTAGTGATTTGAGATTTGGAATAGATGAAATTGTAATGGCATGAATTGTGTATTTGGTTGATGATTTTGGATGCCTAATTGTATGATGAAATGGTACCATTTTGGTTGTTTAGGTGAGCATGAATAAGGGTGGCAAATTGGCCTTGCAAGTGGCCTATTTTTGTCCACATGAGTAGAGACACGGGCGTGTGTCTCAGCTGTGTGTCCCCTGGTGATGAAATTAAATTGGAGTCAGTATGCTTCACATGGTCTCACACACAAGCGTATGACTGGCCGGGTTGTATAAGTCAGAATACTCCCTAATTAACACACGGCCTAGCATACGGGCATCTAACTTGGCCTTGTTGCATAAATCAGTATACCCTACAATTTTGGCATGGCCTAGCACACGGCCTGGCACACGGGCATGTGACCCCTGTATGGTTGAAATTTTTCTAAGTTTCCAATAATTTTTGTATGTTATCAGTTTAGTCCCGAACCACATCTAAAGCATGTTTAAAGCTTCGTAGGCTCATTTGAGGGAAACTATGATTGGTTGTGATTAAATCATATTTGAATTGATGAATTATTTGATAAATGTGTATTTAAAAGTATTGTATGTACGGTAAGGCTCCGTAACCCTATTCCAGTATTGAATACGGGTGAGGGGTGTTACATTATTGGTATTAGGGCTACAGTTTAGTCGATTCTAGGACTAACATAGTGTATGTGAGTCTATCTATACATGCCATATATATAAACTGAGATAGTGTTATGACTCCTGACGTTTTAAATTGTGTTTTCGTATAGTAATAGATCCCAATCGAGCTATAGCAGATGAGGTGGAGAGTAATACGCCTACTCTCGTGCAACGGACAGCGCCATCTGATTCTAGACCCGTGACTAGTAGTCGGGGAGGAAAGGCTAAAGAAGCCTTCTTCCAAATGATGAACGAATGGTTCACTCAATATATTCATACGAACCTGGCTACTCAACAACCTCCACCCCCTCCTAATCCCCAACCCGTACCTGTGGCTCCTCAAGGAGTTCAACTTTTAAGATTGAATAAACCTCCTGCTGACAAGATCCGTAAACACGGAGCTGATGAGTTTAGAGCTAATGTTGATAATGACCCTGAGAGAGTTGTGGTTTGGCTTGAAAATATGATCCAAGTATTTGATGAACTTTCTTGCATGCCAGCTAAATGTTTAAAGTGTTCGATATCCCTTTTGAGAGATATCGCGTATTAGTGGTGGAATACCTTGGTGTTTGTAGTACTGAGAGAACGAGTGACCTGGGAATTCTTTCAGACGGAGTTCCGAAAGAAATATATAAGTCAATGATTCCTTGATCAAAAGCATAAAGATTTTTTAGAGTTGAAACAAGGCCGCATGACTGTAACCGAGTACAAGAGGGAATTTGTACGGTTGAGCAAGTACGCTTGTGAGTATGTGTCTACTAAAGAAATAATGTGCAATCAGTTTGTTGATGGGCTAAACGAAGATATTAAACTTCTAGTCGGGATTTTAGATTTAAAAGAATTTGTTATGCTAGTTGAATGGACTTACAAAGCCGAAGATTTTAGTCGGGAAAAGAAGAAAGCTAAATCAGAGGCTAGAGATACAAGGAAGAGATCGAAGAGTAAACCTTATCAGTCCTTGTCGAATAAATCTAAAGAATATTTTAACCGATCGACAGCTTCAGTGGGATATTCTAATAGAGATCGTGGAAAGCAATATACCAGCCCTAAAGCCCAAGCTACATCTGTATCGAGTGTTGGCAATGTGAAAGATGTTAAATCTGAATGTCAACAGTGTGGAAGACGACATTTTAGAGATTGTTGGATGAAAAATAATAATAGAGATTGTTATAGTTATGGTTCGCGAGATCATTTTATCAGAGATTGTCCCGAGTTGAATGAAAAAGATAAATCTTAGCATGCAAGATCAAGCAATACGACAACGAGAGGGAGACCGCCAAGAAATACGGGGAATGTATCCAGTTGTAGAGGTGTGATGAGAGATTCTGCTGTGAGGTCTAAGGCATGAGCACCTGCCCGAGCTTTTGCTATTCGTGCAAGGAAGGAGGCATCATCTCCAGATGTTATCACTGGTACTTTCACTCTCTATGATACTATTGCATTGATAGATCTAAGATCAAATCATTCTTATATATGTATGAATTTAGTATTTTGTAAGACTTTGCCTATAGAGTCTACTGAATTTGTGATTAGAGTATCAAACCCCTTAGGTAAATGTGTTTTGGTTGACAAAGTCTGCAAGAATTGTCCGTTTATGAATCGGGATTTTTTTCGGCTAATCTAATGTTGTTACCATTCGATGAATTTGATGTGATTTTAGGTATAGATTGGCTAACGATGCATGATGTAGTTGTGAATTGTAGACGAAAGATTATCGAATTGAAATGTAAGAATGGTGAAATTCTTTGGATTAAGTCTGATGGTTTGAGTGAGTTACGTACTGTGATATCGTCTATGTTAGCTCAAAAATGTATGAAAAAGGGTTGTGATGCATATTTTGCATACGTACTAGATACAAAAGTGTCTGAAACAAAGATTGAATTAGTACCAATTATGTGCGAGTATCCAAATGTATTTTCCGAAGAGTAATCGGGTTTACCACCTATCAGGGAAGTTGAGTTTGGTATTGAATTAGTACAGGGAATAACACAAATATCGATAGCTCCGTACAGAATGGCTCTGACAGAGTTAAAAGAATTGAAAGCTCAGGTGCAAGAGTTGATAGATAAAGGTTTTGCTAGACCGAGTTTCTCTCCCTAGGGTGTACTGGTGTTATTTGTGAAAAAGAAAAACGGCACGATGAGAATGTATATAGATTATCGACAGCTCAACAAAGTGACGATCAACAATAAATACCATTTGCCAAGAATAGATGATTTGTTTGATCAGTTAAAAGGGATAACAGTTTTTTCAAAAATTGATTTGAGATTTGGTTATTACAAATTGCGAGTTAAAGATTCAGATGTGCCAAAGACTGCATTTAGAATAAGGTACGGACACTACAAATTTCTTGTTATGCTTTTCGGACTAACAAATGCCCCTGCTGCTTTTATGGACTTGATGAACCAGATTTTCAGGCCGCACTTAGACCGATTCATAGTTGTGTTTATAGATGATATTTTGATTTACTCTTGTGATGAATCTGAGCATGTTGAGCATTTGAGAATCGTGTTACGTACTTTGAGAGATAAGCAGTTGTTTGCAAAGTTCAGCAAATGTGAGTTTTGGTTACGAGAGCTTAGTTTTTTGGGACATATAGTTTTAGCACTAGGTATCCGAGTTAACCTGAGCAAAATTTCTGCGATTATAGATTGGAAGCCTCCGAGAAATGTATCTGAAGTCTGTAGTTTTCTGGGACTAGCTAGTTATTATAGACGATTAGTGAAAGGCTTCTCGATGATTGTGACTCCAATGACGTGATTACTTAAAAAAGATGTTAAATTTGAGTGGTCAAAAAAGTGTCAGCAGAGCTTCGAACAGTTGAAAGCATTATTGACATAGGCACCAGTATTAATTCAGCCTGAGTCGGGTAAAGAATTTGTAGTTTTCAGTGATGCATCGTTAAATGGCTTGGGTTGTGTTCTGATGCAGGAAGGTAAAGTTGTAGCTTATGTCTTGAAACTGTTGAAGTCGCACGAAAAGAATTATCTGACACACGATCTATAGTTAGTCGCAATAGTGTTTGCATTGAAAATTTGGCGTCATTACTTGTTTGGTGAGAAATTTCATATTTACACCAACCACAAAAGCTTGAAATATCTGATGACTCAGAAAGATTTGAATTTACGACAATGGAGATGGTTAGAATTGCTAAAAGACTATGAATTAGTGATTGACTATCATCTGGGGAAAGCAAACGTAGTTGCTGATGCTTTGCGTTGAAAGTCCTTATTTGCTTTACTTAATTTGAACACACAATTAGCTTTGTCTGACAATGGTTCGATAGTAGCCGAGTTTAAAGTGAAACCGTTATTTCTACAGTAGATTTGTGAGGCTCAAAAATTTGATAATGAATTGCAAGCAAAACAAGCTCAGTGTGAGTCGACTTCTGATTTAGAGTTTCGAATAGGGACTGATGACTATTTAATGTTTCGTGATAGAATATGTGTACCAAGAAATTCTGAGCTTATTCGGAAGATTCTAAACGAAGCACACAGTAGTTATTTTTCAGTACATTCTAGAAGCACGAAAATGTATAACGATTTGAAATAGTTTTATTAGTGTCATGGCATGAAATGAGATATCTTAGAATTTTTTTCGAAACGTTTGATTTGTCAGTAAGTCAAAGCTGAGCATCAAGTGCCATCAGGTTTATAACAACCTATTATTATTCCTGAGTGGAAGTGCGATAGAGTAACTATGGATTTCGTATCGGGTTTACCCTTATGTCTGAAAAAGAAAGATACGATCTAGGTTGTTGTTGACAGATTGACGAAATCAACTCATTTCATTCCAATACATACAGATTTCTCGCTTGATAAGTTAGCTAAGTTGTATATTTCTAAAATTGTGACATTACATGGTGTTCCTCTATCTATTGTTTCGGATAGAGTTCCAAGATTTACTTTGCGATTTTGGAAGAAATTGCAAGAAGTTTTAGGTTCAAAGCTGCATTTTAGCACTGCATTTCACTCGTAAATGGATGGTCAATCCGAACGAGTTATTCAGATACTCGAGGATATGTCATGTTGTTGCATTCTTGAGTTTGAAGGTAGCAGGGAGAAATATCTACCCCTGATTGAATTTTCTTACAATAATAGCTTCCAATCAAGTATAAAAATGGCACCGTACGAAGCTTTATACAGTCATAAATGTCAAACACCATTTTACTGTAGTGAACTCAGCGAAAATAAGATTCACGGGGTTGATCTGATCAGAGAGACTGAAGAAAAAGTGAAAGTAATTCACGATAGTTTGAAAGTAGCTTTGGATCGACAGAAATCATACACAGACTTAAAAAGGAAAGATATTAAGTTTCAGATCGGGGATAAAGTGTTTTTGAAAGTTTCACCGTGGAAAAAGTTATTACGGTTTGGTTGAAAAGGGAAATTGAGTCTGCGATTTATCGGATCGTATGAGATTACTAAGCGAGTTGGGCCAGTGGCATATCGACTATCTTTACCGTCTGAGTTATAGAAAATACATAATGTGTTTCATGTGTTGATGCTTCGACGATACCGATCTAATCCTTTACATGTCATTTCCCCGACCGAGGTTAAAATTTAGTCTGATATGTCATATGCTGAAGAACAGATTCAAATTTTAGCTCGTGAGATCAAAGAGCTGAGAAATAAGAGAATCGCATTAGTGAAAGTATTATGGCATCGACATCAGGTTGAAAAAGCTACATGGGAACTTGAGGATGCTATGAGAAAACAATACCTGAACCTATTCACTGGTAAGATTTTCGGGGACGAAAATCCCTAAGGGGGGAGAGTTGTAAGAGCCTGTTTTTTGTCAAATCGGAACAGTGGTTTTGAGACAAAAAATCCAAAGTCAAAATATTTATTATATTATTTTAATAATTTCTATAGCATGATAGATTAATTACGAAATTTTCGTAAAGAAATTCTACCATTTAAATGCTTAATTCGGTAAAAAGGACTAAATCGCGTAAAGCGTAAAACTTGCGTTCTATTAGTTAAAGATATTAAATAGCTATGGATCATTAAAGTAGAGGTCTTTATGTTGTAATTTTCCATTTATAATGTAAGTGGACATTCTTGGACATTGTTTAAGTGTTTTTTATGTTTAATTAATAAGGTTATTTATGTAATTTGGAAATTAAAGGTTAATTAAAATAAAACAAAATTTTGTATCATCTTCCAATACCAATTCTTCCACCAAAAATTAAAAGATTAAAAGCCAGGGGAATGAGCTAGGTTCGGCTACTTTGGAAGCTCAATTGCTGAGTAAATTTTGTCCCCTTTTTAATGATTTCTATGTTTTTAAGATCGTTGCAACTAGGCCTAGCTAGCCCAAGGACTATTTTACAAAACTGTTAAAGATTTTGAATGATGCCATTGTTAAGTACATGTGTATTTTGAAGTTTCTTGATAAATTATGAATGGTTGTTAATAGTTAAGCAAGTTTTGTAAAGTGATTTTTAGTGAAAATGAAAAATAGGGATTAAATTGAGAAATGTGTAAAGTTAGTGGTTAAAAGTGTGAATAAATGAAAATTATGGTCTGTAGAGACATTATGGTAATTTGGCTAACATGGGTTAGTCTTGAATTTCATTAATTTGTGATTTTGTGAAATAAGGACTAAATTGTAAAAAATGTGAAATTTGTAGGCCAAAAGTGTAAATTTGTTTTAAAGTGTATTTTGGACTAAATTGAATGAATAAATGATTGAATAAGTTAATCTTGAATATAATTTGATCAAGAAATGTGAAATATTAACTTGGATCGGGGAAAAGATAAAGTTATCGACTAATCAACTCAATTCGTTATTTTAGCATCTGAGGTAAGTTCGTATGTATTAAGCATTGTAACAATTATGCTTTAATGCTTTGATATTGCATAAATCGTATATACGGGATTACAGATATGTTCTACGACAAATCGGTTATTTTTGGCACTTAGTGTGCGATACGACATAGCTTCGCCTATATATGGCACTTAGTGTGCGATTCGACATATCTTCAGCTATATATGGCACTTAGTGTACGATTTGAGATAGTTTCAACTATGTACGGCACTTAGTGTGCAACATATCGAGTATGGCACTTAGTGTGCAAGACATTGAGTATTCAACGGCATTCCATGTATGTATGAACTTGTTATGAATTGGTATAGGTATGTACATGTATATTATAAGTTTAAAATCGAAGAAGTTACAAAGTTTGTATATAAGCTTATGAATAAGCAGTTGAAAGGTTTGTTAGTAATCATAAAGTACATGATAATATGTTTAGATTGATGAATGTTGTATTTGTGATTAGTTAGGTTTATATCGTACGAGTTTACTAACCTTTGAATGTAACAGTCCGATTTAGACCCTAATCGGAACGGTGGTTTTAAGACCATGAATCCGAGTCAGAAAAATATTTAAATATTATTATCCATGTTTATTATATGTGAATTTGCATGTGTGAAAATTTCGTATGAAAATTTGGTCATTTGTGTGTTCGATTAAATAAAAGGACTTAACCGCGTAAAATGAAAACTTGATAGTTTAATGTGTGAGGACCAAATTGTTGTTGTCTTTATAATATGAAGCATTTATGATGTAATTAGGCCACTATTAATATTAATGGACGGCAATGGTCATATTATATGTGATAGTATAATAATTTAACTAAGGTTAATTTTGTAAATTAGAAATATAAGTTAATAAATTAAAACAAAACAAATGAAAGACATTATATTCATCTTTTTGTTGTTAACTGAATAACAAAAATAAAGAAAGAAAAAAACAAAGCTTTTAAGTTTCAGCCAGTAGCAAGCTCAATCAAGGTGTGTAAATAGCTCAATTTTTTATAATTTTTACGTTTTTGAGTTCGTTGCTTTGAGTACTATCCGACCCATGCTTAAATTTTTATTTTGATGAATATTTTGAGTTGTGCCATTGTTCAGAGCTTGTGATTTTTGTTGTTTGATGATGAAATATGAAAGATATGTTTTAGATTAACATGTTTTGTATTGGAGTTTTTGATGATTTTGAGTAATTAGGACTAAATTGTAAAAATAATAAATTGAGAGACTAAAATGTGAAATAAATGAAATATATAGACTATTATGAGTGTAAGGAAGATTCAGCCTAACTATGTTGTTGTGCGATTTTGCATATTTTGTGTTTTATGCAATAGGGACTAAATTGTGAAAAATGTGAAATATCAAGGGTAAAACTGTAATTTAAACATTTGTGTGTCTTTGGATGAATTTAGTTGAATATTTGATTTAATAAGTTTAAATTATATTAATTTAGATCAAGAAAAGAGAAAATCAGATTTGAATCGGGGGAAGACCAAAATAGTCGAATAATCAATTAATACTGTAACACCCCTTACCCGAGACCATCACTGGAGTCGAGCACGAGGCGTTACCTGACTTAACTTACTAATTCGGGGCATAAAATTTTCTTTTAAAATTAATTTATTTACATGAATTCAATATGCCCCTAAAAAGGGCTCTCGAGACCTTAAAACATGCAATTGAAACGGTTCGGGACCAAACCGGGAACATTAAAAATTTTAATTAGACAAATCAAAACAATTTATTTCATTAATCCTTATAAAATTGCCCACCTGCGTCATAGTCACTAAATAAATCATAACTCGAGTCACAAAACTCAAATTTTAAATTCGTGAATTTTCCCTGAAACTAGACTCATATATCTTCTTACTAATTTTTTTTCCAGAATTTTTGGTCTAGCCAATTAGTACAGTTTATTAGTTAAAGTTTCCCCTTTGCACTATTCGACTACTCTGACCTCTCCTCACTACGAATAAATTTTCTCCCTGTACAGAATTCAAATAACCAAGCCATTTTGGAATCTAGAAATATAAACTATAACTCCTAATTATTTTTGTACATTTTTTAGTGAATTAATAAATTCAGAACAGGGGATTCAGAAATTGCTCTGACCCTGTATCACTAAAATTCAAATTTCTCTTAATATACACTTGTTTTACTTACTCTGTTTCTTTCATATGAAAATAGACTCAATAAGCTTTAATTATATATCTCATTCATCACCTAATTCCATTTCTACTATTCTTGGTGATTTTTCAAAATCATGTCACTGCTGTTGTTCAATACTGTTTTAATGCTAATTTCACTTTTTCATGATTTCTTTGTATTAACTACCATTTAGGCATACATAACACTAAAACATGTTCTTCATTAGCCATTTCAATAGCTAATCATTATCAAATATTTACATACCATTCTTTAGCGATATCATAAGAACATACACACAAAATGGCTAAGTCCCTATACATGCCATAAACTAGAACGTTTGTAAACAAAGATACCCATTTGTTAACTTGATAGTCGATAGTGTGAAGTGATCTCCGACGACCTCCAACCCGAGCTTGCTTTTAAGTACTCTGAAACATGGGAAAGTTAAAGAAGTAAGCTTATAAAGCTTAGTAAGTTCACATGTAAAATAATAAGCATTAGCAATCAATTTAGCTTACTATTATGCTGTCATAATTTGCTTAAATAATGTTTAGTTCTTACTTTCTCATCTTACTCATCGGTAACCTTACCAAAAGGCTCCAAATACAAAAGGCACCTTACTTAATAGCTTGCTTACATACCTGCAACATCTCACTTAACACATGAGTACTCTTTCATAATATAGGCATATTGCCAATCATGTCATAAAGTGTCACAAGCATAACTAAAAACTCATCACTTACTTAATACTTGATAATCTCAATTACTTAAAATCTCAATATTAAATAAGCCTTAAATGCATACCTGTACTCTTTATTCATGTTCTCACCTTATCGTTTCTTTGACTTACTCTTTGGATTACTCGGGAACCTTTTCCTTTTTGAACTTACCATTGTCATGTCTTGACATGGTCTTACGTGGTATCCTTACCTTATGAACTCACCAATGTCATGCCTTGGTATGGCCTTACATGGGACCTTTTCCTTATAGTAACTTATCAATGCCATGTCTTGACATGGTCTTACATGATTTCCTTGCCTTATAGAACTTATCAATGCCATGTCTTGGCATGGTCTTACATGATTTCCTTACCTTATAAAACTTATCAATGCCATTCCTTGGCATGGTCTTACATGATATCCTTATCTTACCAAATGTCATGTTCCAAACATGGTCTTACATGGTATCCTTGTCTTACCAAATGCCGATGCCATGTCTTGACATGGTCTTACACGGGATCCTTGCGTTACCAATGCCATGTCTTGACATGGTCTTACATGGTATCCTTAACCGTCAATTCCTCCTTAAATACCATGTTATGAACATGGACTTTCCCGTCAATTCTTCCTTAATTGCCATGGTACAACCATGGACTTTAAGATATCAATACCTTGTCAAGTCATAGCTGAAACATACTTGCTCAAATTCTCAAGGTTAGTCGCATAACTCAGTAATAACAATACTAATAACAATAATTGCATAATAATAAAATGCTACTCAACTTACATACTTACATTCTCAATCTCATCATATCATCAACTTAACTTATTCTCATAAAACTATGCTAGTCAATACTTTCTTGTTATCATACAAAGCTATAATACAAAATATGGTCTTACATATAAATTATACAAGTTCTCTTTCCAATATCGAATTATTATCGAACATTAATCACTATATCTAAAACTCAATACTAAAGTATTTATGGCCAAAATATCAATTTATCATTCAAATATGCATAATTAAATGCTTATTAAACATATGAACTTACCTCGATACCAAAACGACCATTTCACAAACTTTCTCGATTTTCGATTTTTCTCCCATTCTAGGTCCAAATCTCACTTTTCGGGATTACTGAGCTTGGAAAGCTTGGAAACCCTAACCATGGCTTCCCCATGCTATATTCGGCCTCCATGAAGAAGATGGATCAATTTTGGCTTTATTTTCCCTTTTTAATTCTTTTAATTACTAAATGACCAAAATGCCCTGAAAGGCTTTTCTTTCAAATTTATCCTATTCTTGCCCATTTTTGTCCAAACTTAAATATAATGGTCTAATTAATAAACAAGGACCTCCACTTTAAGAACCCATTTCAATTAAATCCCATTTATTATCTAGAACACACATTTTGCTAATTTTACAACTTAGTCCTAATTATCAAATTAGGCACTTATACATAATGTTTCTTCACGAAATTTTCACACAATTAGTCAATCAATGGATAAACCTTAAAACTTAATCAGAATAAACTTTTTTGACCTCAGATTCATGGTTTCACAACCACTATTCTGTTTAGACCCTATTTCGAGATGTTACAAATATTGTTCGTCGATATCCGAGGTAAGTCTTTAAGCAATTAAACATCATTAATTTTGAGTGTAAATTGGTATAATATGATGATTTGGAATTCATAGATTTATATTAAAGTTATGATTAAGCATGGAAATAATGTATTTGAGTTTAATTCGACTGATTTATAACATTTGAAAGTCCGTACGAACAATATGGAATATCTAGAATTTTCGATATATGAATTGTTTATGAGACAAATTTATAATAGTGATATTCGAGCTTTGAGCCCAGCAAGCCATGTGCTGGTGAATTAAATCGGGCTTTATGCCTAGCAGGCTTATTGCCGGTGTATAAAATCAAACTTTGAGTTTAGCAGGCCTTGTGCCGGTATGTGATACAGGCTTAGGCCTAGCAGGCTTTATGCTGGTGAATTATTATAAGTTTATGCCTAAAATACTTTGTCTTGATGTGGTAATTGAATTCCTTAAACGAGCTAAAATGATTAGGTACGTGATATTTGGTTACCTATTTGAAAATAGGGTGAATTGATTTCTTGATATGTTATGAAAAAGGATACATGAAGTAGTTGTAATATATGTGTTAATATGAGAAATATATTTGGCCTTATAGTTGTATATGGATGTAATGTTAAAGTTTAAATGATGAATATATGTCTATGAATATATATGTATTTTCGATTATATAAGACAATATGGTTTTGAAATTTGAGAATATATTGAAGATGTATACATGTATATTCGGCCAAGGAGAAATTTTTCTATGAAAGTATATGTTATATATGTATGGATTTAAAAGCTTGAAATTAAATGTGATTACAAATGCATAAGTTGATTTATTTGATTGAAATGATTTAGTATCGAGATGTTATTAAGCATTAATTATTTAATTTGCTTAAGGCTTACTAAGCTAAGTTAGCTTACTCTGTGTGTTTTCGTTTACTCTGTTTTATAGATTTTGAATTCAAGTTACGAGCTTGGGGATCGTCAGTAAAGTTCACCACACTATCTACAGCTTCGGTATTTAAATAATCGAACTCGAAATATGGCATGTATAGGCAGGAGTATGTTTAAATCGATGAACTTAGCTTTGTATAAAGGCCATGTGAAAATGGCTAAACTTATAGTGTTAAATTCGGTTATGTTAAGTCCGGTTTATGTTCACTTTGGTTTTATAGATACGTGCCATGTATGTGTAATGTTGTGTTAAGTGCTACGTGCTTTAAAAATGATTTGTTTATTATGTCTAAGTTCGGTTTTATATGCTTTTGGTTAAATGTTCTTTGAACTTGATTATTGATAAATATTGTATATGCCTCATGGATAAATTTGGCCGATTGTTTGGTATGTATTTTATGTTAAATGTGATCATTATTTTAGGTAAGCAACACTTATTATATGTGTGCATCATTAACAGGTTCGGCTATGGCATAATGTATTGAAAACATATATGTTGGTTTACTAGATTATATAATATGATTGTATATGTAAATTTGGTTGTCATGTTTGATTTAGGTGTATTATGTGAATTGGCAATAAAGAGTATATGGTCATTTTCGAACATGGTAAGTTTGACATGTTGAAACTTAGGTTTACAAATCGAAAGTTGGGTTCATAGTAAAAGTTATATGCTAATATATTCGGTTAATGCAATGAAATAAAAGACCATATGAATAGTGGATTTTGTATTAGTAAAACGAATGTGTATATCTATGACATAATCAATTGAGGTTCGGTATTTAGAAAATAAATTGTTATCCCTATAGTTGTTTATGAAATATTTTATATGTGTAGTAGAAATTTGGCTTTGGTAAGTGTTTTATTTTGAAAAAATGTGGTTTGACAATGGTGACTCATTGAGATTAAAATTTATGGTATTCATACATGATTTTTAATACATAATTTGTTGAACTAAATCTTAAAAGTTAGTTATGAATTGTTTTTGATTGGTAATGCCTTGTAACCCTGATTCGGCAACGAATACGGGTTAGGGGTGTTACATTTTGTTGGTATTAGAGCTACGATTTAATCGATTCTGGGACTAACGTAACGCGTGTGAGTCTAGCTATACATGCCATAATATATACTGCGATAGTGTGATGACTTTTGACATTTGAAAATATGTTTTCGTATAGTATATGGATCCCAACAGAGTTGTAGCTGATGATGTTGAGAGCATAGCGCCTGCTCTCGCTCAAGGGACAGTGTCGGTTGATTCTCGACCGACCTGGAGTAATCAAGAGGGAGAGGCTAAGCAAGCCTTTTACCAAATAATGAACAATTGGTTTACTCAATATATCTGGACTAACCCGGTTGCACAACAACCTCCACCCCCGATTAATTCATCTTCGATACCTGTTATACTTCAAGTGAGTGATCCATTAAGATTGCTTAAATCACCTATTGATAAAATCAGAAAATAAGAGGCTGAAGAATTCAAAGCTACTAATGATGATGATGCAGAGCAAGCTGAATTCTGCCTTGATAATATTATCCGTGTGTTTGATGAGTTATCCTGTACCCCGGATGAGTGTTTAAAATGTGCCATATCCTTGCTACGAGATACCGCATATCATTGGTGGAATACACTAGTATCGGTGGATCCGAAAGAGTGAGTGACCTGAGAATTTTTTCAGATTGAGTTCTGTTAGAAATATATCAGTAGAGATTTATTAATCAGAAGCGCAAGGAATTTCTCGAATTAAAACAGGGTCGTATGACTGTGACAGAATATGAACGGAAATTTGTGAGACTTAGTCAATATGCCCGTGAGTGTGTTTCAACCGAAGCTATCATGTGTAAAAGATTTGAAGACGGTTTGAATGAAGACATTGAATTGCTGGTTGGCATACTTGAAATCAAAGAGTTCGTGGTACTTGTTGAGTGAGCTTGCAAAGCCGAAGAGCTCGGGAAAGAGAAAAGAAAAGCTGATTTTTAAGCTAGAGATTTTAGTAAAAGATCATCGGATAAGACTTTTTACTCAGCATCGAAGTTCAGAGATGATTCTAGTTGATCTAGAGATACTTCAGACTTTTCTAGACGAGATCGAGACCAACCTCCTGTGAGTTCACGAGCCACTTCAATTGCTAGTGTTGGCAATGTTCGGCATAATAGACTCGAGCGTAAACATTGTGGTAAATGACATTTCAAAAATTATAGATTGCATGATCGGTCTTGTTTTCAATGTGGATCGATGGATCATTTTAGCCGAGATTGCCCAATGTTAGACGAGCAAAACACTGTTCAGAACGCGAAACCAAGTAATATGTCAGTACGAGGCAGACCACCCAGGCATTCGGGTAATGTGAGTGGCAGTCAGAGAGGGACGAAAGATACAACAGTTCGATCCGAGGCTTATGCACCTGCCAGAGCATATGCTATACGCGCACGCGAAGAGGCTTCATCCCCAGATGTTATTACTGGTACATTCACTCTCTATGATACTAGTGTAATTGCATTGATTTATCCTGGTTCGACTCATTCTTATGTGTGTGAGACTTTAGTATTTAGTAAGACTTTGTCTGTTGAGTCTACTGAGTTTGTGATTAGAGTATCGAACCCTTGGGCCAGTGTGTTATGGTTGATATAGTATGTAAGAATTTCCCCTAATGATTCGAGATTCGTGCTTCCAGCTGATCTGATGTTGTTACCATTTGATGAGTTTGACATAATTTTGGGTATGAATTGGTTAACTTTGCATGATGCTATTGTAAATTGTAAGAAAAAGACTATTGATTTATGGTGCTAGAATGATGCGGTTATTCTAATTGAATCTAGTATTTTGAATGGTTTACCAGCAGTGATTTCTTCGATGTTAGCTCAGAAATATATGAGGAAAGGTTGTGAAGCTTATTTTTCTTATGTGTTTAATAGTAAAGTGGCTGAAAGAAACATTGACTCAGTACCAGTTGTATGTGAGTATTCGGATGTGTTTCCTGGAGAATTATCAGGATTTCCACCTATTCGAGAGGTAGAATTTGGTATTGATTTAATGCCTGGGACGACTCCAATATCGATAGCATCGTACAGAATGGCACCTACTGAATTAAAAAAGTTGAAAGTTTAGTTGCAAGAATTGACAGATAGAGGTTTCGTGCGACCGAGTTTCTCTCCCTGGGATGCGCCTGTGTTATTTGTGAAAAAGAAAGATGGAATTATGAGAATGTGCATCAATTATAGACAGCTCAATAAGGTGACTATAAAGAATAAGTATTCGTTGCCACGGATTAATGATTTGTTTGATTAGCTGAAAGGGGCTACAGTGTTTTCAAAGATATATTTGAGATCCGGCTACTATCAGTTGCGAGTTAAAGACTCTGATGTGCCAAAAACTGCCTTCTGAACGAGGTACGGACATTATGAGTTTCTAGTTATGCCTTTCAGACTTACTAATGCACCTGCTGTTTTCATGGATATGATGAATCGAATCTTCAGATAGTATTTGGATCAGTTTGTATTTTTCTTCATTGATGATATATTGATCTACTCCCGTGATGAAACTGAATATGCCGAGCATTTGAGACTTGTGTTACAGACTTTGAGAGAAAAATAGTTGTATGCGAAGTTTAGTAAATGTGAGTTTTGGTTAAGTGAAGTCAGTTTTCTGGGTCATATTGTTTCAGCATCAAATATTCGGGTGGATCCGAGCAAAATTTTAGCTATACTTGATTGGAAACCTCCGAGAAACGTTTCTGAAGTTTGAATTTTTTGGAACTTGCTGGTCACTATAGACGATTCGTGAAAGGTTTCTCTATGATTGCAACCCCGATGACGAAGTTATTACAGAAAGATGTTAAGTACGAATGGTTAGAAAAGTTTTGATCAGTTGAAAGCTCTTTTGACCGAAGCTCCAGTGCTAGTTCAGCCAGAATCGGGTAAATAATTTGTTATCTTTAGTGATGCATCCTTAAATGGTTTGGGCTCTGTTTTGATGCAGGAAGGCAGAGTTATAGCTTATGCCTCGAGACAATTGAAGCCCCATGAAAAGAACTATCCGACACACGACCTAGAATTGACAACTATTGTGTTTGCGTTGAAAATTTAGCGTCACTATCTATTTGGTGAGAAATGTCATGTTTATTCTGATCACAAAGGCCTAAAATACTTGATGACTCAGAAAGATCTAAATTTGAGACAGCGTCAATGGTTAGAATTTCTAAAGGACTATGAGCTTGTGATTGACTATCACTCGGGAAAGGCTAATGTTGTTGTTGACACTCTAAGTCGAAAATCTCTGTTTGCTTTGTGTGCAATGAATGCACATATGGTTATGTCATATGATGGTGTCATAATAGCCGAGTTAAAAGCAAGACCGTTGTGTATTCAGCAGATTTGCTAAGCTTAGAAGGTTGATAATGATTTGATAGTAAAGTGGGCTCAATATGATTCGAACATTGATTCAGAATTTCAAGTGGATGCTGAGGGATGTTTGTGGTTTAGAAACTGAATATACGTTCCGAGAAATACAAATTTGATTCAGATGATTTTGAACGAAGCTCATAATAGTCGGCTATCTGTTCACCCGGGTGTTGGAACGCCGATACCCCCATGGCACAACGAAAAAAATATATATTTCGGCAATCCAAACCATGGATCCATGTGCGAGGAACGAATCGGGATGAAAAAGGTTTCGAAATTACCAAAACTTCAATCTGGGTAGACAGTGAAACCTCGGCAATAAGAATACTATTTTCCTTTTGAATCCAAGCAGCAATCTTTATGATCCCGACCTCTACATAATCCACCCAGTTGACAATGAACGGAAGAAATCCCCAAAACTATTTTCAAAGATATTTTGCTTGACGGCTGCTAGACCTGGTAGTAAAGCTTCGGGTTTGTATATATATTCACTTTTTAGGGTTTTTTTTCCCTTTATATATATGACTCCCCTTATAATTGGTATGTATATAACGAATTCTTAATTTATTAAATTTTAATCCGAACATAATAATAATAATTAAAATAAATAAATATAATAATGTTTTAACCGAAAATTATAATTACTTTAATTATAATAAAGATTTCGGTAAGCTGTATTTATTTAAATTTATATAGGAACCAAATTCATCTATTAATAGAATTACGTTCTCCTTATGTGTACAACATCCTTGTACATATAATATGTTCGATATTTGATTGCCCAATTAAATTAATTCTATAATTAATTTAATTCGTGTAATAACCAAACACAATACCAACTATGTTTTATTCCGTTCTTTTCAACCATAGGGTGTGACCCTGTAGGTTCTTGTAACGTTAGCAGTAATACTAGAATGATTCTAATGTTACAAACAATGAGTGGCATCTAGCAATGCATCATTGCTACCTAAGTTACAAGAAGTCATGATTCGACATAACTTTTTGTGATTAACCTTTCATGCATTAATCCTTAAGTCCTTTATCTCTGGAATGGACACAAGTCATGGAATAGTCACACTTGCATAGTCCATCCCATGTTTCTTGATACCTTGAGTAGACTATGATACACAAATAAGTATGACATCTCATATCAACTTATTTGAGCATGGCCATGCATTGCTAGTCTCACTCAATCAAGTGGCCTAATATATTACTCCTATTATGTAGGAAGGACTTATCCTATATTGATCAACCATATCCCTCTACGTAGATTGTGGTATATCCAACATCAACCCTTATAAAACAACCAATTACGGTGTATGCTTGACTGTATCAAAATAGATAGCTCACGATGTTGGGATAATGATGATCTTAAGTCTGAGGATCATATATATATTAATCACTATGAGTAATGTTGTGACAATTACATAATAATCCAAGAAACATACTCATAGCGGGTCAGTCCAATATTTTGTTCTCTAACACACATATTCATGCATTGATTCTGACACTCCATATCAATGACAACTCTTTATCATTAATCAACTACACGTTAGTCTTAATGCATTATTGTTGTCCTAATCAACAATAATACCTGACTAAGGACCTTTTAAGAATAATCATATTATTCTCAGGACATTATTATAAAATAGTTTATTTATACACATTGAAAAGAAACTGAAATAATAATGGCAACGCCTTATATTAATAAACATGGTAAATCAAGTATATTATTACAACCATCTCATGATTGATCTTTGGGCATACTCTTACAATGGGTAGTACGAAGATTTATAATAATCTGAAATAGCACTATTGGTGGCAAGGTATGAAACGAGACATTTTTGACTTTGTATCGAAATGTTTAGTCTATCAGCAAGTAAAAGCCGAGCATCAGGTACCTTCTAGATTGCTTTAGCCGATCATGATACCTGAATGGAAATGGGACAGAGTCACGATAGATTTTGTATCTGGTTTACTGATGACACCGAGCAAGAAAGATACAATCTGGGTTAGTATGGATAGATTGACTAAATCAGCTCACTTTGTTCCGGTTCATATAGATTATTCGCTCGATAAACTTGTGAAGTTATATGTTTCTCAGATCATAAGATTGTATGGGGTACCTATTTCTATCATTTGGGATAAAGATTCGAGGTTTACATCGTGATTTTGGAAGAAATTGCAAGATGCACTAGGTACGAAATTATATTTCAGCACTTTTTTTCGTTCGCAAACAGATGGTCGGTCCGAACAAATTATTCAAATACTTGAGGATATGTTGAGATGTTGCATTCTCGAGTTCGAAGGTACATGGGAACGATATCTACTTCTGATTGAATTTGCTTATAATAATAGTTTTTAGTCGAGTATCAAAATGGCACCTTACAAGGCTTTGTATGGTCGTAAATATCGTACACCATTGTATTGGACCAAGCTCAGTGAAAATAAGATACATGGGGTCGATTTGATTAGAAAAACTGAACAGAAAGTGAAAGTGATCCGTGAAAGTCTGAAAGTAGCATCAGATCGTCAAAAAACATATGCGGACTTGAAACGTAAAGATATAAAGTTTCAGGTAGGAGATAAAGTCTTCTTGAAAGTTTCACCGTGGAAGAAAATACTTAGATTTGGTCGTAAAGGCAAATTGAGTCCAAGATTCATTGGGTCGTATGAGATTATCGAGTGAATTGGGCCAGTTGCTTATAGACTGTTGTTACCACCTGAGCTAGAAAAGATTCACAATGTATTCCATGTTTCGATGCTTTGTAGATACCAATCTGATACTTCACTTCTGATTAGTCCGTCTGAGATTGAGATTAAGCCTGATATGATGTATGAGGAAGAACCGATTCGTATTCTGGCTCACGAGATTAAAGAGTTATGAAATAAGAAAATTCCATTAGTTAAAGTACTGTGGTAGAAACATGGAGTTGAGGAAGCAACGTGGGAGCTAGAGGATACAATGAGAGAATGTTATCCGAACCTATTCACCGGTAAGATTTTCGGGGACGAAAATCCCTAGGGGGAGAGTTGTAACAGTCTCATTTAGACCCTAATCAGAACAATGGTTTCGGAACCACGAATTTGAGTCAGAAAATATTTAAATGTTATTTTCCATGTTTATTATATGTGAATTTTCATGTGTGAAAATTTCGTATGAAAATTTGGTCATTTGTGTGTTCGATTAAATAAAAGGACTTAATCACGTAAAATGAAAACTTGATAGTTTAATGTGTGAGGACCAAATTGTAGTTGTCTTTATAATATGATGCATTTATGATATAATTATGCCACTATTAATATTAATGGACGAAAATGGTCATATTATATGTGATACTATAATAATTTAACTAAGGTTAATTTTGTAAATTAGAAATATAAGTTAATAAATTAAAACAAAACAAATGAAAGCTATTATATTCATCTTTTTGGTGTTAACCGAATAACAAAATTGTGTTGTTGTGACTAAATTTTAAAAATAAAAAATTGAGGGACTAAAATGTAAAATAAATGAAATATATGGACTAGTATGAGTATAAGGAAGATTCAGCCTAACTATGTTGTTGTGAGATTTTGCATATTTTGTGTTTTATGCAATTGGGACTAAATTGTGAAAAATGTGAAATATTAGGGGTAAAAGTGTAATTTACCCATTTGTGTGTTTTTGGATGAATTTGGTTGAATATTTGATTTAATAAGTTTAAATTAAATTAATTTAGATCAAGAAAAGAGAAAATCTGATTTGGATTGGGGGAAGACAAAAATAATCGAATAATCGATTAATACTGTTTGTCGATATCCGAGGTAAGTCTTTTATCAATTAAACATCATTAATTTTGAATGAAAATTAGTTTAATATGCTGATTTGGAATTCATCGATTTATAGTAAAGTTAGCATGTGATTAAGCATGGAAATAATGTATTTGAGTTTAATTCGACTGAGTTATAACATTTGAAAGTCCGTACAAACAATATGGAATATCTGGAATTTTCGATATATGAATTGTTTATGAGACAACTTTATAATAGTGATATTCGGGCTTTGAGCCTAGCAAGCCTTGTGCTGGTGAATTAAATCAGGCTTTATGCCTAGCAGGCTTATTGCTGGTGTATAAAATCAAACTTTGAGTTTAGCAGGCCTTGTGCCGGTGTGTGATACAGGCTTAGGCCTAGTAGGCTTTATGCCGGTGAATTATTATAAGTTTATGCCTAAAATACTTTGTGCTGATGTGGTAATTGAATTTGTTAAACGAGCTAAAACGACCAGGTACATGATATTTGGTTACCTATTTGAAAATAGGGTGAATTGATTTCTTGATATGTGATGAAAAAGGATACATGAAGTGGTTGTAATATATGTGTTAATATGAGAAATATATTTGGCCTTATAGTTGTATATGGATGTAATGTTAAAGTTTATGTGATGAATATGTCTTTGAACATATATGTATTTTCGATATAAGACAATATGGTTTTGAAATTTGAAAATATATTGATAATGTATACATGTCTATTCGGCCAAGGAGAAATTGTTTTATGAAAGTATATGTTATATATGTATGGAATTAAAAGCTTGAAATTAAATGTGATTACAAGTGCATAACTTGATTTATTTGATTGAAATGATTTAGTATTGAGATGCTATTATGCATTAATTGTTTAATTTGCTTAAGGCTTACTAAGCTAAGTTAGCTTACTCTGTGTGTTTTCGTTTACTCTGTTTTATAGATTTTGAATTCAAGTTACGAGCTCAAGGATCATCAACAAAGTTCACCACACTATCTATAGCTTCGGTATTTAAATAATCAAACTCGAATTATGGCATGTATAGGCAAGAGTATGTTTAAATCGATGAACTTAGTTTTGTATAAAGGCCATGCGAAAATGGCTAAACTTATAGTGTTAAATTCGGTTATGTTAAGTTTGGTTTATGTTAACTTTGGTTTTATAGATACGTGCCATGTATGTGTAAGGTTGTGTTAAGTGCTACGTGCTTTAAAAATGATTTTTTTTTATTATGTCTAAGTTCGATTTTATATGCTTTTGGTTAAATGTTCTTTGAGCTTGATTATTGATAAATATTGTATATGCTTCATGGATAAATTTGGCCGATTGTTTGGTATGTATTTTATGTTAAATGTGATCATTATTTCAGGTAAGCAAGACTTATTATATGTATGCGTCATTAACAGGTTCAGCTATGGCATAATATATTGAAAACATATATGTTGGTTTATTAGATTATGTAAGATGATTGTATATGTAAATTTGGCATGTTTGATTTAGGTGTATTATGTAAATTGGCAATAAAAAGTATATGGTCATTTTCGAACATGGTAAGTTTGACATGTTGGAACTTAGGTTTACAAATCGAAAGTTGGGTTGATAGTAAAAGTTATATGCTAATGTATTCGGTTAATGCAATGAAATAAAAGACCATACGAATAGTGGATTTTCTATTAGTAAAACGAATGTGTATATCTATGACATAATTTATTGAGGTTCTGTATTTAGATAATAAATTGTTATCCCTATAGTTGTTTATGAAATATTTTATATGTGTAGTAGAAATTTGGCTTTGGTAAGTGTTTTGTTTTGAAAAACATGTGGTTTGATAATGGTGACTCATTGAGATTAAAATTTATAGTATTCATACATGATTTTTAATACATAATTTGTTGAACTAAAGCTTAAAAGTTAGTTATGAATTGTTTTTGATCGGTAATGCCTCGTAACCCTAATTCGGTAACGAATACGGGTTAGGGGTCTTACATTCAAACTTACTTTGTGTTATTTTTCTATGTTTTATAGTTAATCAAGGCTAGATGTGGTATTTTTGTTGTGATTATAGCCATAAGATTTGGCCTGCAAATTGTATATGTTTTGGCTTGTATATATAGCTATAAGTGATGGCTTATTTTGGGGTGTTTGGTGCAAACGTGGTTATGGTTTTATAGTTGCTTAAATGGTTAATAGATTTGTGAAGTATAAAATACTTGAGAAATGCCTTGATGAGGTATGATTTTAAATGTTGTGTGGTTATTTATAAAGAAGTTTTGTGAGTGTGAATTATGGTAAATGAACTATATAGATTGATATTGTTTTTGGCATGTATTTGGCTAAGTAAATGGTTGTGATTTGAGATTTGGAATAAATGAAATTATAATGGCATGAATTGTGCATTTGGTTGATGATTTTGGATGCCTAATTGTATGATGAAATGGTAACATTTTGGTTGTTTAGGTGAGCATGAATAAGGGTGGCAACTTGGCCCTGCAAATGGCCTATTTTTGTCCACACGGGCAGAGACACGGGCGTGTGTCTTGGCCGTGTTCGACACACGGTCATGTTACACGGTCGTGTGTCCCCTGGTGATGAAATTGAATTGAAGTCAGTATGCTCCACACGGTCTCACACAAGGGCATGTGACTAGCCGTGTCGTACAACTCAGTATACTCCCTAATTGGCACACGGCCTAGCACACAGGCATGTGACTTGGCCGTGTTGCATAAGTCAATATACCTTACTGTTTTGGCACGGCCTAGCATACGGCCTGGCACATGGGCATGTGACCCCTGTACGGTTGAAATTTTTCTAAGTTTCCAATAATTTTCGTATCTTATCGGTTTAGTCCCAAACCACTTCTAAAGCATGTTTGAATCCTTGTAGGCTCGTTTGAAGGGCACTATGATTGGTTGTGATTAAATTGTATTTGAATTGATGAATTGTTTGATAAATGTGTATTTAAAAGTGTTGTAAGTCCGGTAATGCTCTGTAACCTTATTCTGGCGTTGAATACGGGTGAGGGCGTTACAGATATTGTCATTGTATCATGTCCTCAAGTTCTCAAGTGGCTTCTTTAACATCATGATTCTTCCATAAGACTTTAACTAGAGGAATATGCTTTTTCCTTAACACTTTGACCTCACAGTGCAAAATCTGAATTGACTCTTCCTCATACAACAAATCAGGTCTCATCTTAACCTCATCGGTCAGAATTACATGGGATGGGATCAAATCGATATTGCCTCAACATAGAAAGTGGAACATGTCATGATTGCAGTCCAGTTTCGGAGGTAACTCTAACTGATAAGCCACTAGTCCAACCCTCACCTTTTTCCATAGTGAAACCTTAAGGAAAAACTTGATCCCCAACTTTAAACTCTATATCCTTCTGCCTCAAGTCGGCATAAAATTTCTATTGATCGGATGCTGCTCTTAATCAATCATGTATCAGTTTCACTACATTTTTAGTCTCTTGTACCAAATTTGGACCCAATACTTTTTTTTTCCCCAACTCAGCCCAACACAAAGGTTTTGACTGTAACACCCCTCGCCCGTATCTGACACCAGGATATGGTTCAAGGCGTTACCGGTAATTCATTTTTACAAACTTACACAATCGGGTTACTGAATTTCGTTCATAATTTAAAACTTTTCAAACGTGTACACTTTGTCTCTTATACAGGCCTCCGAGACCTAAAAACATTCCTAGAGGCAGTACGGAACAAAATCAAAATTGTCTGATAGACTTGGGGGACCTTAGGAAATTTTCCCTTTGTTGAAGTGTAACATGCCCGTGGGGTATAGAACACGCCCGTGTCCTTTTTCCAGTATGCAACACAGTCAAGGCACACGCCCGTGGGCTTAGCCCGTGTGCTACAATGACTTCAACTTCACCATTCTGTTAAATAAACACGGCCAAGGCACACGCCCATGTGCTTAGCTCGTGGTCTATGCTAACTTAAAATTTCAGGTGCAGGGGACACACGGTTATAGCACACACCCATGGGAATAGCCCGTGTGTCACACACGGCCTAGACTCAAGCCCGTATGCCTACCCATGTGGACCTTGTTAGGCTATTTTCCAAGCCTTAAGTCACTCTCTACTTGCCAATTACACTTATAGATTACTATAGTGCATATTTGGGCCAAATTATCCATTTGTAAGTATGAAACTTTGATTAACCTCATTGCATGTGAACCTCATGCCTCATTGCATGTGAACCTCATGCCATTGGTTTCATACATGCTAAGTTAATTTTCATCTTGCATTTAATGATTTATATGTCTGCTTGACATATTAAGATTGGCTCGTTATTAAAACTCATTGCCAATTATAACTAAGTCATCGCATATGAATATAAACATGCATAGATTTGTAGGGCATAGCCTACTTCAAAATGAGCCAATTCCCATAGCCAAATACAAAAAGGATAAACATAATTTTTCATGCCTTCATTAGGCAAATCAAATGACATATATAACAAAATACTCAAAAATCCTATACATGCCATTGGACAAAATAGAATTGTCTTTATACCAAAGCTTGTCTAGTTGATAGTGTGTTGACTCTCCAATTGTCTTCCAATCCTTATGAGTCCTCGAGCTCTGAAAAGCAGGGAAAAGAGAGGGGTAAGCATTTACATGCTTAGTAAGTCCGTATAATTGGAAGGTAAACTTACCAATTGTTTAGCATACATCCATAATAGATAATGAAACCAATGAACATGAAAATAGTTTTCCTATCATATGCACTCAATTAATGAGTTAGCCACATAAAAAATACCATAAACATTTTTATCTTAGATGAGCTCATCATTTTACATATCATCTATACATATTCCTTGTGATAGTCCCGTTGAGTTTCTAGGAAATCTCGATGGATCATCCATTTACCATCAATTTGTACGAATGATCGTTTCAGTATACACTCTCGCGAACCTCACATCTTATGGCGGGATTACCAGTCTAGGCTAAATCCCCCGTAATATAAACTCATAAGGTGATTTCGGGATTACCAGTCCAGGCTAAATCCCTTACGCGACAAACACCCTTAATGAGCTCAGATCTGAATTACCAGTCCAGGCTAAATTCAGACCCTAATCAGATTACCCGTCCGGGCTAAATCCATAATGCACACATATTCTTCAGGAGGCTCGATCACTCAAGGAACACCAGTCCAATTCAGGCTAGATCCATTTTATACTTGAGATCTTCAGATTACCAGTCTAGGCTAAATCCTTTTTTGCAACACATGCAAGATCTCAAGTCTCATGTAAATCATGGTTTATCCATCGAATTCCTTTTTCAGCCTCAATCGAGACATTATCCAACAATTCATTATTAAAGATGCAATTCATGTATTTTCATGCCATCAACAATGCAATTATCATGCATTCACAAAACATACAATTATGCATGTTATAGGTTTTCTTCGAGTTATCTGAACTTACCTAGTATTCATTTCAGAGCTGTGTTTCGGTTATTCTGAAACATTGCGTTTACCTCGATCGACCTCCAGAATTTGTTCCTCGGGGTCTATAACAACAAAATTATATCATTAATTCACTACATTACACTTTTCAAGTTTAATTTCTACCCCCGATCCAAATGACCGTGTTGCCCCTAACCTTTGATAATTTTTTACGATATAGTCCTTAAGCTCGTATAATGAAACACATGGAATTTCTATCTTACCCAAGCCTATCCGAACACTTTTCCCTCACATGGCAGCCCATATTTTCCATTATTTTCACATTTCTACCACACATTTAACAACTTTTGCAAAAAGGTCCCTTAGGGGTTTTTCATGAAAATCACCTAAGAAAAGATGTTTAACACACCTTCAACTTTCATACCCCTCCATAATCCACCAAAATACAAGAAACTCATGCATGGGTAAATTTTTAAACATGAACACTAGCTTGAAATATGGGTAGAAATGGAAAGATCAAGCTACCGGGATTTCAAAAATACAAAGAACATTAAAAACGGGGCTTAGGAGCACTTACTATTGAGCTTGGAAAGCTTGAAAACCCTAGCTATGGAGACTTGGGAATTTCAGCTGGACAAGGAAGAAGAAAGGCTGATATTTTCCTTCCTTTTCCCATTTTATTTCATTAAAAAGCCAAATGACCAAAATACCCTTAAGTCCTTTCTTTAAGATTTCATCCATGCAAGCCCATTTTTGTCCAAAAACTTAGAAATTGGGAAAATTGCTCTTTAAGACCTTCTAATTTATAATCTAAATAAATTTCATACAAATTGCTTCTAGAATCCAAGTTTTGTAATTTATTCAATTTAGTCCCTAATTTCTGATTGGGCACCTTACTCAAGGAATTTCTTCATGAAACTTTAACACATGCATAATCTCATATTCTAGGTCTCATAATAATCATAAAATAAATATTTTGATGTTGGATTTGTGGTCCCAAAACCACTATTCTGACTAGGCCCTATTTCGGGATGTTACATTGACACTTACGACCATACAGTGCCTCATAAAGACCCATCTAAATGCTTGACTGAAAACTGTTGTTTTACTCAAACTCTACTAGTGGAAAATGTTCCTCCCAACTGCCACTAAACTCAATTACACAACCCATCAACTTGTCCTCAAGAATCTGAATGACTCGTCCTAACTACTCATCAGATTGTGGGTGAAAAGTTGTGTTAAAGTTCAATCGAGTACTTAGAGCCTTGTGCAACTTCTTCTAAAATCGAGATGTAAATCAAGGATCTTGATAAAAAATGATAGATATCGGTACTTGATGAAGTCTTACAATATTGAAAATATACAACCATACCAACTTAACCAGTGAATAACCAGTAATAATAGGTAGAAAGTGTGCTGACTTGCTGGCATGTTAAACACCTACCCACAAACTCGGTTACATCACGCTTAAGACCAAGACACCAATACTTCTCCTTTAAGTCTTGGTACGTCTTAGTCCCTCCAGGATGCATAATCTAAGGGCTATTATGCACTTCCTAAAATATGGATTGTCTCAAATTTCGATAATCAAGCACATAGTATTTCCCTCGAAAACACAAAATCCATAAGAATTAAGACTAAAATCAGTAGTCTTACCCTTATCAACCTGTTTGAATCGAAGTGCATGACACGTATCAAGGAATTTCATTGACCAAATCTCATCCACTGAGGTCGGTCACTTGCAATTCCACAAGCAAACCTCCATCTCCAGTTAAACTCAACTTAGCGGACATCGCTCTCAAATTCAATCATCGACTTCCTACTCAGAACATCAGCCACAACATTCACCTTTCCCAAATGGTACTCAATGGTACAATCATAATCCTTGAGCAAATTCAATTCATCTTCTTTGCCTCAAGTTGAACTCTTTTTGGGTGAGAAGATACTTAAGGCTCTTGTGATTTGTGTAAATGATACACTTCTCACCATATAGGTATTGCCTTCAAATCTTGAGGGTGAAAACAACAGCTGCTAACTCAAGGTCGTGAATTGGGTAATTATGTCCATGTGGCTTAAGTTGTCTCGAGGCATAGGCCACAACCTTACTACCTTTCATCAAAATGCATCCAAGGCTGGTATGAGATGCATCACTATACACTACATAATCTTTCCTAGACTCTTGCTGAATCAGAATGGGCGCTTGAGTCAACACAGACTAAAGCTTTTCAAAACTTTCTTGTTGCTCCTTGGTCCACTTGAATGGTATGCTCTTCCTCAACAACTTAGTCATAGGAGTTGCAATCAAAGAAAACCCTTCCACAAACCTTCTATAATAACTAGTTACTCCAAGAAAACTTCGAAATTGGCTGACATTCTTAGGTTGCTTCTAGTCCAAAATAGCTTCAACTTTCTTTGGATCAACATGGATACCCTCAATTGATACCACATGACCCAAACAAATCATTTTATAGAGCCAAAACTCAAACATACTTAGTTTAGCATAAAACTCTTTTTCATGGAGAATCTATAGAACAACTCTCAAGTGCTCATCGTGCTCAGCTTCTGACTTGGAGTAGATCAAGATGTCATCGATGAATACCACAACAAATTGATCCAGATAGGGCTAAGAAACTTGATTCATTAGGTCCATAATGTAACACCTCTTACCTGTGTCTGACACCGGGACAGGATACAAGGCATTATCGGACTTAAACACAAGCAAACATACAAAATCGGGTCATTAAATTTCATTCAAATGAAATTCATTCATACATATGAAAATTGTTCTTTATATGGGCCTACGAGGCCCAAAACATATATCAGGAGTAGTTCGGGACTAAACTGAGAAATTTAGAATACTTTAGGAAAACTTAGAAAATTTTTCATGAAACAGGGGCACACGCCCGTGTGGAGATAAGAGACACGCCCATGTGCTCTTGACACGCTTGTGTCCTCAGGCCGTGTAACTCTCTATTTATGATGTCAGCACCAAAATATAGTCACACGGCTGTGTCACACGCCCGTGTGGCTAGACCGGTTGATTAAAATTTCATAATTTTTCATAAAATGGTAAGACTTTACACGGCCTGGGTACACGCCCATGTCTCCAAGCCGTGTCCCTCACACGGCCAAGACATACACCCCTGTCTTAGCCTGTGTGTTTACTACTAGGCATTCTATTTTGTAAAACTAAAGTGTAGGAGACACACGGCCGGACTACACTCCCATAGGGGCAGACCGTGTGTCACACACGACCTAGATACATGCCTGTCTGTCTACCAGTGTCGACAACTTTGAGGTTATTTTCCAAGCCATTTGCCACCCTCAAATGCTCACTCACTTATACATTTTTGATGGCATGCAACATAGCATATTTAGTCACTCAAATACTCACAATCATGATTAATCCATGACTTTGTAATGTCAACATATCACATGCTCAAACCATCATGCTTTCATATGGCATTCCACACCAATTTCATAAACCTACCTTCAATCTACTCAATTATACCATAGCTATGGTCATACCTAGTAGTTCCAATTCATTCATTAAGCATATGTGCCATTTATGACATCCATTACCAGCAAGCAACCACCAACCACATCACAAAGCATAAACACATTGCATGCATGCATAAATAATTAGGGTTACAACCCGAGAAGCAAATATAAGCCACATCTCATGGCCTTATACAAAATGAATCATAATACCATCATGAGTCAACTCATTTGACTAATTAATATGACACATAACAAAATGACCAAGTCCCTTATACATGCCATACTCGAAATGTTGAGACTAACTATACCCAAATGTCCATTTGATAGTGTGATCGAGTCTCCAACGTCCTTCGATCCCCGAGCTAACTTGGCGACACTATAAAATATAGAAAGGAAGGGGGTAAGCATTAAAGCTTAGTAAGTCCATATGCAAATAACATGCTATCTAAACAAGTATTTAACAAACATTTAACATAATGAACATAAATTTGTATTTCATCAAATCACTTAAACTTACTCATCACATAAATAACCTTATCGTAAGTTCATCATATACCAAGGTATTTCTCATGAGTTCGGTATACACATCTGTACCAACTCATGACATAATCTCTTACTCATTCTTCTCATTGACTTACCCCTTGGGTCTTCTATCAAGTTACTCGATAATTTACCCATTGAACACTCGAAATACTATTAGATACACGGAAGGCTCGTACATAAGTTCCACATACGTAGCTAAAGCTACCTCATATCACATAACACATAAAAGCTCATTCTAGAGCTACTCACGGGTCTACTCACACAAGCTATAGGTCAGGACATAGCTACACGGGCTACTCACACAAGCTGTCAGGTATTCGCAACACATGTCGGACTACCCAGCCACCCGTAGGACGTACAAGACTAGCACTCGAAACCATATAAACATATATCACATATCTCATGAGCTCATAAATCACATGGTTCCTAGTGACATGTCACTTGTATCTTAAACTATTCCTAAGGTTCAAATTGGATTCTTTGATATCACATCTCTATCAAGCTTGATCATAATGTCAATCTCAATGTCTACAATCCAATCACTTACTCATGGAGCAATCAAAGCATAACTCATAATAGCATTAAAGAATTTAAATTCACATAATACTCAAGCATCGAGAATATAACATAACATCACATTATTTGTATATGAACTTACCTCGGTACAAAATGATGAAAACAAGCCTATTCTTTGTAAACCTTGTTTTTCCCCCGATCAAGACCTGAATCACATTTTTATTGATCTATAATGCCAAATTGAACTTGTTTATTACATACATTGTTCGAGTCAACCCATAACACATAATTTGGTAAAATTATGTTTTTACCTTTAAATTTTCACTTATTTACAAATTGGTCCTTAGGCTCGTAAAATGAAATGCATGCATTTTCTTTGTTACCCAAGCCTAGCCGATTCATATTCCTACTCTTAGCAGCCCACATTTTTCTTTATTTCACATATTTACTACCCATTTTACAACTTTTACAAATAGGTCCTTTTAGGTATTTCCATGCAAAATCACTTTGTAAAAGATGTTTATCACACATCAAAATTTCATATTCTTCCATTAAACATCAAAATACAAGCATGTCATACATGGGTAAATTTTTTAACATAAACTCTACTTCAAAATAAGGGTAGAAATGGATAGATCATGCTTCAAGGATCTCAAAAATGTAAAGAACATTAAAAATGGGGTTGGAGGTACTTACAATCAAGCTTGAAAAGTTAAAAAAACCCTAGCTATGGAGACCACCTAAATTTCGGCACCTCGAGAAGAAGATGGACATGAATTTTACTTCTTTTTCCCATTTTATTCTTCTAATTACTAAATGACCAAAATGCCCTTAAGGCTTTTCTTTCAAATTTTTCCTATTCATGCCCATTTTTGTCCAAAATTTTTGGTTAAATTTTTATTTAAGACCTTCTAATTTATAATCCATAGCAATTTCATGCTTAAAGCTTCTAGAACTCAAGTTTTGCAACTTATTCAATTTAGTCCCTAACTTCAAGTTGGACACTTTAGGGGAAAATTTCTTCATGAAAATTTCACACAAACATGCAATCATATCATGGATCATCAAATAATCATAAAATAATTATTTTTACTTCAAATTTATGGTCTTAAAACCATTGTTCTGACTAAACCCTAACTTGGGATGTTACAACTATTCCCCCCTTTAGGGATTTTCGTCCTCGAAAATCTTATTAGTGAAAAGGTTTGGGTATTGGTTTCTCGTGGCCTCCTCAGGGTCCCATGTAGCCTCTTCAACCCCATGTCTTTGCCATAACACTTTCACAAGGGCAATACTTTTGTTCCTCAATTGTTTGACTTCCCGAGCCAAAATCTTAACTAGTTTTTCACCATAAGTCATATACGGTCGAATCTCAATATCTATCAGGGAAATCACATGTGAAGGATAAGGTCGGTAATGACACAACATAGACACATGGAACACATCATGAATCTTTTCCAATTCGAATGGTAAGGCTAACCGATAGGCAACTGGCCCTACTCTCTTAATGGTCTCATACGGCCCAATAAAATGCAGATTCAACTTGCCCTTTCTACGAAATCTCAAAACATTTTTTCATGGAGACACTTTCAAAAATAATTTATCACCGACCTGAAAGTCAATCTCTCTCCGTTTCAAATTCGCGTAGGAATTTTGTCTATCTGAAGCAGCTTTCAAATAATCACAAATTATCTTCACTTTCTCTTCGGTTTCTTTGACTAAGTCAACCCCGTGAATCTAATTTTCTCTGAGTTTAGTCCAATATAGATGTGTTCGGAACTTACGCCCATATAATGCCTCAGAAGGCACCATTTTCAAACTCAACTGATAACTATTATTGTAGGCAAACTCTACCAACGGTAAGTACTTTTCCCAACTAACTTGGAATTTCAATACACAACATCAGAGCATGTTTTTAAGTATTTGAATTACTCTCTCCGACTGACCGTCGATTTATGGATGGAAATTGGTACTAAAGTTTAACTTCGTACCCAAAGTTTCTTGTAGCTTTTTCCAAAATCGCGAGTGCACCTCGGATCTCTATCCAAAACAATCTATATAGGTACTCTAAGAAGTCTGAAAATTTCACCAAAGTACAAATCATCAAACCTATCAAGTGAGTAATCATTACGTATCGATATAAAATAAGTCGTTTTAGTTAATCTATCAACAATGACCCATATGACATCTTTCTCTCTCGGAGTTAAAGGCAACCCTGTCACAAAACCACTGTTCTGACTAAACCCTAATTTGGGATGTTACACATAAAAGTAGCTAGAGCATTCATAAGACCAAAGGGCATCATCAGGAACTCGTAGTGACTATAAAAAGTCCAAAATACGGTCTTAGGAATGTTTGTTTCCTTCACTTTCAGTTAATAGTACCTGAACCTTAAATCAATCTTTGAGAACACCTTAGCACCTCTAGACTAATCAAATAAGTCATCCATCATCGGAAAGGGATATTTGTTCTTTATGGTTAACTTACTCAGTTGCTGATAATTGATGCAAATTCTCATGGATCCATCATTCTTCTTTACAAATAGGACTGAAGCTCCCCAAAGTGATACACTCAGCTTTATAAACCCACAATTCAAAAGTTCTTGTAACTATGCATTGAGTTCTATTAACTCTTTAGGTGTCATGTGATAGGAGAAATAAACATCGGAGTTATTCCCAGCAATAGTTGTTCCCAATAACTCTTCTGGAAAGACGTTGGAAAAATCTCTCACTGTACGAATGTTCTCTATAGCTGATTCACTAACATTCGTATCTAGGATGTAGGCCAAATAGGTTTTTCTTCCCTTTCGTACTAAATTCTTCGCCACTAGATCAGAGATCATATTAGATAAGTAATCTCTACGCTCCCCAATCATCATTTTCTTGTTTCCATCAGAAGTCTTCAAATGATCCTCTTTGAAGCACAATCAAAATTTACTTTGTTTTCCACCAACTAGTCCATACTCAGAATAAGATCAAATTCACCAAAGGGTAATTCCATTAAGTCTACTAGAAATTGTAACGGGATTTGTGCAAGTGTTCATAGTCGTTCAAGTAATAAGTAAATAAAATGAGTTATCGTGTCCACAGGGATTGTGTATGTTAATCGATTAATTGCAAAACTATAAATCACAATTTGATATAAAAACTCAATAATTTTGGATAGTGATGATTAAATTAACTAGATGCAAAAAGTAATCCCTAATGCAACTTTTATGCAATTTATCTAAATGTATGAATGAATGGCTTTAGCAACAAAAACAATCAACATAAAATAGGCTAGGATAATTATACTAATCACTTAATTCATTTTCATCATGCTTAACATTGTTCGGAAAATATTCCACGGCAACTCGATCTTTCATGAGTTTGGAAACCAAATTAAGTCCTCTTGAAATCTTTTACTTAGTTAAATATGCATTTTGCTTATCACATTAAACTAAGGGTGTCCTAGCATTTATACAAGATCACAGGGACATTTACATTTGCAACAATTTAATCAAATAAACATAAAAACTATGCAAAATAATAGAGCTAACTAAAGATATTATGAACCTCTAATTTAGTAAGGTTTCTTGATCTAAATCGCATTGCAATTTCCAATCATGTGTCTACTAGTCATCGTTTGATTGGGATTCCTCAACTAATCTGAATGCATCCAATCACGTATGAATTAAATACATCTTAATTTTAATTGAAAACATGATTGACTGAGGTACAAACATGTTAAACATGAATCAATGAATATTATTGAATTAACATAATCATCCCAGCAAACGAAATTAAACTAACATCATTGGTTTCAAGAACAATAAACGCATAGTAAACATAATTAAATGAAATAACAAGAAGAAAAGAGTAAACTCGAATTCAATTCAGCAGCCTTTTAGATCTTTCTGACCGATGTGTTCCTCCGTTCTGCTCGTTGCCCTTTTGCTAAGGTTTCTTAATGTGGTCGGCCAAGGTAGTGTCTTAACAAAGCTCTTGTTAGCTAAAAAATGGAAGAGAAAATGGGAAGGGTAAGCACGGGGGAAAGGGAACAAGAGAGGAAATGATAGAATGCTAGTGAATGAATGAATTAAGGGATGATTTCAAAGGCAAAAGGTGTATGGTATTTATAGGTGATGTTGGTGGCTAATTTTGCTAAAAATAGCATCACATCTCTCTTGATTCTCTCCCTTCTATGGCTGGCCATGATGTGTGGAAAGGTGGGTGATTTAGTTGCTTGATTTGAACACAAGATCATACTATAATTAGCCAGGGTTGGACGGTTTTAAAGGTAAGACTTGTGTGTCGATTTATAATATTTTTCCAACTGTAGGGACCTCCAAAAAAATATCCCAAAGCTAATCTTGGGGCAGCCATTTGCTTGTGCCAAAATTGGGCTTGACTCCTTCTTGTTGGACAGTTTCTTAGTCCAATAATTAATCAGACATGTCCATCATAGTGACACTTTTATTGGGTCAAATTAATATCCTTATGACCCAGTTTTGTATGGTCTTACCATCCAAATAGATTGGATGTGTGCATGTCCATTCAACATTTATATTAATCTTATCTTTCATTGTCCTACTACATAGTGAAAATTAACATATTAATAATTAACATGAAAATAATATAAATTATGCATAAAAATCATGTAATAAAGTATAATTTCACATACTTTATAAATTCATATCCAATATTAACATTTAAGAAAAATCAACTTAATTTATTAACAAATACTCAAAATTAATATAATTATTAAGTCAAAAGGTGGTAAAAATGTAACAGTCTGGTTTAGACCCTAGTCAGAATAGTGGTTTCAGGACCACAAATCTAAGTCAAAAAAATATTTTAATATTATTTTCCGTGTTTATTATATGTGAATTGATATCTGTGAAAATTCTATATGAAAATTTGATCGTTTGTATGTTTAATTTGGTAAAAGAACCAAATCACGTAAAGTGTAAAAGTGGTTTTCTAGTTTGTAAAGGTGTCTAATTGCCATGGCTTTCTAAAGAAAAGGTCCTTATGTTGTTATTAACTCATTTATAAATTTAATGGACATTAATGGTCATCCATTAATTGATTTTGTATGATTATAAATAATGTTAAATTGGTAAATAGGTTATTAAGTCATATTAAATAAAAGAAAAGCTAAAAATCATTTTATTTCTTCCATCCATGACCGATTATTAAGAGAAGAATAAGAAGAAAATTTTATTCTAGGGTTCGGCTATATTCAAGCTTAATTAAGCTATGAGTTTTGTTCGATTTTTGATAATTTCTACGCTTTTGTGATCGTTGATTTGTGTTTTACTAAGCCCATGCCTCAATTTCTGATTTTATTGATGATTTTTTGTTAAGCCATTGATGAAACTATGAGTTTTATGAAGTTTGATGTTAGTAAATGAAAGATATTTGTTGGGTTAGTATATTTTGTCTTTGAATTTTTGATGAATTTGAGTAAGTTAGGCTAAATTGTAAAAATGAGATATTGAGGGACTAAAATGTGAAATAAATGAAATATGTGGACTTGTACGAGTGCTACGACTATTCAGCTAAGAATGTGTCTAAGGAAATTTTGTATATTTTGTGATTTTTGTGATTAGGGACTAAAGTGCCAAAATGTAAAAATGTGAGGGGTAATTTGTAAAATGCCTTAAATGTGTGTTTGTGGATTGATTTGAATGATTTGGTGAATAAAAGAGCTAAATTTGAATTTATATAGATCAAGAATTAAAGAAAACGAAATTAGATCGAGAAAGTCGAATGTTGTCGAGTAGCTGATTCCGTCTATCTGAATCCGTACGAGGTAAATCAATATACAAATAAATGTGTCTGGTTTGATTTATTCATGTATATGTGTCATTGTATTTTGATGAATGATAATATGGGAGCTGAATATGAGATATCCGAGAAAGTATTGACAAAGTTTCAACGTCTGAAAAGCCTCGTACGAACCTTAGGAATAGTTAGGATACATATGTCATGACATAGGATCTGATATGTGTTTTCGTGTAAGACCACGTTTGGGATGTTGGCATCATATTTTATTTCATGTAAGACCCTGTCTAGGATAGTGGCATCGATATTTGATCACATGTAAGACCATGTCTGGGACGTTGGCATTGTACGAGCTTTCTAAGCTATCCGTGTATCCTTATGATTCTGAATGGTTCAACGAACATTCCGAGATACAAATGATTATATGAAATGTGTATCGATTCAGGTACATTTGAATTGTACACTATGTTGACAATGAAAGGTAAGTACATGTACCTTTGTGAACATATGATATAATTATGAGATAATATGTTATATGAGCATATGGATTGGAAATATGTGAATTGTATGTGAACTACGTGGTATATGTAAGAATCTTGGCCATGAAGTATATGTATTTTTATAATGTTTATAACGCCCCTGTACCCGAGACCATCACCGGAATCGAGCACGAGGTGTTACTAAACTTAATTTCATCAATTAAACAGCTTAAACAATTTATTTTTTTAAAATTTCCAGACAAGCTGGCTAACTGCGTCATAGTCGCTAAAAAATTCATATCTCGAGTTTCGAAACTTGAAATCCAATTCTGTAAATTTTCCCTGAAACTAAACTCATATATTTATTTACTAATTATTTTCTAGAATTTTTGATCAGGCCAATTCGTACAGTTTATTAGTTAAATTCTTCCCTGTTTCAGGGTACGACTGCTCTGGCTCTGTGTATTACGAATCAGATATCTCCCTGTACAGAATTTCAATAACTATTCCGTTTATTTATCTTAAAACTAGACCTTTTAAGGAATCTGTACATATAAATCATGACTTCTAATTATTTTTATGCAATTTATGGTGAATTTCCAAATTCAGAACAGGGGATCCAGAAATTGCTCTGGCCCTGTTTCACAAAAATTTAAATATCTCATATAATATCATTCATATACATGTTTTGTTACATCCATATTAAAATAGACTCATCAAGCTTCGATTCTATAACTTACTCATCATTTAATTCCATTTCTACTATTTTTAGTGATTTTTCAAATTCACGTCATTGCTGCAGCAATATTCTATTTTATAGCAAATTTTACTTTACTATAAATTTTCATGGACTAAATAGCATTTTAAACATACATGGTATCAAATATGATTTAGATTGGTTATTCCAATGGCTAATCATTCACAAAATCTTTTCTTGCCAAAGCATAATCATATCATAAGATCATTTACACAAAGTGAGTATTTTGCCATACGTGCCACATTCAAGATACACAAGCCATTTTACCAATTTAGGCCTTCGGATAGTGTGAATGAGTCTTCGACCTATCCCGATTCTCAAGTCGGTTTGTCAAAACTACAATGAAGGAAAAGGAAGGAGTAAGCATAAATGCTTAGTAAGTTCACATGCAAATAGTAAATAACATAATCATGCAATTCCACATAAAAACATCATTTGCATAAACAAAGCCAAAACATTCATGTTACATTTGCATTTAATATCATGCTACGATTTCATCATACCAAGTTCTCAATCCGAAGATTTAAGTAGATACCTGCCAAATTTTCTTATTTACAACACTTACCAACATGTCACCTTCGTTTTAGGCATTCTCCTTATTCTATTAAGATTCACCCGTTGAACACATCGGAATATAATTTGAATACACGGAAAGTTTGTACATAAGTAACACATATGTAGCCAAGCTACCATGTAACCCGCCCACAAGCGAACTCAGAATCAACTCAACGAGCTCGGGCATTCGCATCCATAAGTGAACTTGGACTCAACTCAACGAGCTCAGATGCCTAGTTACATCTCACGAACTCGGACTCAACTCAACGAGTTCGGACATTTGCATCCATAAGTGAACTCGAACTCAACTCAACGAGTTCGGATGCCCAACCATCCTAGTGATATGTCACTTGTATTCTAATCTATTCCCAAGGTTCAAACGGGCTTTTTCCTCGATTACACATCTTTGTCGTCTTCCATGGAACATCGAAACCGATACCCGGTAGCAATTCATAATTTACATATTATTCAATAATAACCATAAAGCATAATATTTCATGATATTAATCATCATATCACATAAATAACATTAAATTACTTAAAATGACAATTATGTTAGTACATTTACACATGAACTTACCTCGATACAAAATATTAGCAATCAAGCCTATTCCTCGTAAACTTTGTTTTTCCCTCGATCACGACTTGAATCTCATTTCTCTTTATCTATAATGCCAAATTAATCTTATTTAATACATACATTCATCAAAACAGCCCCAAAAAAGAACTTTTACAAAATTACCATTTTACCCCTAAACTTTTGCAAAATTACACTTTTGCCCTAGGCTCGGGAATTAAATTTCATCCCATTTTCTTATGTTTTATGACATGCTGATCATTTTTCCCTTCTATGGCAACAACAAATTCTCATTCTAACATGTACTTATAACTATTAGGTATTTTTACCGATTAAGCCATTTTTCTCGTTTTTACTTAAAACCGAGTAGCACAAGTTGTCTAGCATAATTTAAAACATCATATTCTATCATAAAACACCAAAATACACAAATTTCACCTATGGGTATTTTTCCAAATATGAACCCTAGGTTAAATTATTGCTAGCATAAGCTAAATCAAGTTACCGGGACTCAAAAAACGTAAAGAACATTAAAAACGGGGATTGGAATCACTTACTATTGAGCTTGGAAGCTTGAAACAAACCCTAGCTATGGACCTTTAATTTTCATTCTAATGAAGAAGATGGACATATTTTGCCATCTTTTTCCTTTTTTTAATCTTTTAATTACCAAATAACCAAAATACCCTTAATACCTTTCTTTGAAAATTTTCATGTACAAGCCCATTTTTGTCCAAAATTTTAGAAATTGGTCAAATTGCTATTTAAGACCTCCTCATTAATATTTCAAAGTAATTTCATACTAAAAACTTCTAGAATGCAAGTTTTACAACTTATTCGATTTAGTCCCTAATTTCAACTTAAGCACTTTATGCATAGAATTTCGTCACGAAATTTTCACACAATCATACAATCATATCATAAACCTCAAAATAATTATAAAATAATTATTTCTATCTCGGATTTGTGGTCACAAAACCACTATTCCGATTAGGCCATAATTTAGGATATTACAACTCTCCCCCCTTTAAGGATTTTCGTCCTCGAAAATCTTACCGGTAAACAGGTGTGGGTATTGATTTCTCATAGTTTCCTCAGGTTCCCATGTAGTCTCTTCTACCCCGTGCTTTTGCCACAATACTTTCACGAGAGCGACACTCTTATTTCTTAGTTGCTTGACCTCTCAAGCTAAAATCTTAATTGGTTCTTCTTCGTAAGTCATATCCGGTCGTAGCTCAATTTCTGTCGGTGAAATTATATGTGAGGGATCCGAACGGTACCGACGTAGCATAGATACGTGGAACATATCATACATCTTCTGTAATTCAGATGGAAATGCTAACCGATAAGCTACTGGTCCAACTTTTTCAATTATTTCATACGGTCCAATAAAACGCGGACTTAACTTGCCCTTCTGTCCAAATCTAAGAACTTTCATCCATGGAGACACTTTTAAAAATACCTTATCACCAACTTGAAACTCGATTTCCTTTCATTTCAAATCTGCATAAGATTTCTATCTATCCGAAGCAGCTTTCAAACAATCTCGAATCACTTTCACTTTTTCTTTAGTTTCTTTTATTAGATCAACTCCATAAATCTAATTTTCCTTGAGTTCAGTCCAATACAATGGTGTCTGACATTTACGACCATACAATGCTTCATAAGGTGCCATCTTCAAACTCGTCTGATAACTATTATTATAAGCAAATTCTACCAACGGTAAGTATATTTCCTAACTACCTTGAAATTCCAATACACAACATCTGAGCATGTCTTCAAGAATCTGAATCACTCTCTCTGATTGTCCATCAGTTTGTGGATGAAAGGCAGTGCTGAAATTTAACTTCGTACCTAATGCCTCTTGCAACTTTTGCCAAAACGCGAAAGTAAATCTCGGATCTCTATCCGAAATGATTGACAAAGGTATTCTGTGAAGTCTAACAATCTCACTGATATACAATTCGTCCAACTTATTAAGAGAATAATCCGTACGTACAGGAATAAAATGAGCTGATTTAGTCAGTCTATCAACTATTACCCAGATGGCATCTTTCTTCCCCAGAGTTAACGGCAACCCTGATACAAAATCCATAGTAATTCGATCCCATTTCCATTCAGGAACCATGATAGGCTAGAGTAGTCCCGAAGGTACTTGGTGTTCAGCTTTCACTTGTTGACAAATTAAGCACTTTGATACAAACTCGGAGATATCTCTTTTCATTCCATTCCACCAATACATTTTCTTCAAGTCATTATACATTTTCGTACTGCCCGGGTGAACCGCCAAACAACCATTATGTGTTTCATGCAAAATCTTTTGAATCAACTCATCATTTTTCGGTACACAAATCCGATTTTTAAACATCAAGCAACCATCAGAATCGATTCTGAAATCTGACCCCGTATCAACTTCACACTGTTTTCTCTTGGCTTGGAAATCTTCATCGCTTTTCTAAGCTTCACAAAGCTCTTGTAAAAACATCGGTCTTGCTCTTAACTCTGCTAAAATCAAACCATCATCTAATACATTTAACTGAGTATTCATAGCTCTCAAAGCAAATAGCAACTTTCTGCTCAAAGCATCGGCAACCACATTTACTTTTCCCGGATGGTAATCAATAACAAGCTCGTAATCTTTCAATAACTCCAACCATCTTCGCTGTCTCAAATTCAAGTCTTTTTGTGACATCAAGTACTTAAGACTTTTTTGGTCGGTATATACTCAAAGATTTTTACCATACAGATAATGTCGCCAAATCTTCAAAGCAAATACTATAGCAACCAATTCCAAATCATGAGTCGGATAATTTCTTTTGTGAGATTTTAACTGCCTCGAAGCATAAGCCACCACTTTTCCTTCTTGCATAAGTACACATCCTAAGCCATTTCGAGAAGCATCACTATACACCACAAATTTTTTACCTGATTCGGGTTGCACCAACACTGGTGCTTCAGTTAATAACATTTTCAATTCTTCAAAACTCTGTTGACATTCTTCCGTCCACTCAAACTTAACATCCTTTCAGAGTAATCTAGTCATAGGAGCAGCAATTATAGAAAATCCATTTACAAACCGCCGATAATACCCAGCTAACCCCAAGAAACTTCTAACCTCAGTTACATTTTTCTGTGGTTTCCAATCAACAATAGTCGAAATTTTACTAGGATCAACCCGTATACCATCACCTGAAACAATATGACCCAAAAATCCAACTTCCTGAAGCCAAAATTCACTTTTACTAAACTTGGCATATAACTACCTATCTCTCAAAGTTTGCAAAACTATCCTCAAATGCTCAGCATGCTCTGTCTCATCTTTTGAATAAATTAAGATATCATCTATAAATACCACAACAAATTTGTCCAAGTATGGCCGAAATATGCGATTCATCAAATCCATAAACACAGCAGGAGCATTTGTTAACCCGAATGGCAAAACTAAAAATTCATAATGACCGTAGGTTATTCTAAAAGCATTTTTAGGCACATCCGACTCTTTTACTCGCAGCTGGTAGTATCCAGATCTCAAGTCAATCTTTGAAAACCATGTCGCTCCTTTCAGCTGATCAAACAAATCATCAATTCTCGACAACGGATACTTGTTCTTGTTTGTCACCTTGTTTAATTGCCGATAGTCAATACACAATCTCATAGAACCATCCTTCTTTTTCAGAAATAACACGGGAGCACCCCAAGGTGAAAAACTTGGTCTCACAAAGCCTTTTTCAGTCAATTCTTGCAATTGCGACTTTAATTCCTTCAACTCTGCTAGTGCCATTCTATACGGAGCAATCGAGATTGGAGCTATTCCAGGTATCAAATCAATACCGAATTCTACTTCCCTAACTGGAGGCAAACCCGATAATTCTTCTAGAAATACATCCGCGAACTCACACACAATCGGCACTGATTCAACTTTCTTTTCAATTTCTTTTGTATTAATTACATACGCCAAATAAGCTTCATAACCCTTCCTCAAATATCTCTGAGGCCGACATCGAAGAAATCACACTAGATAGTGCCTTTGATTTGCTGGTTCAACCCGTAGAATTTCACCACTTTCACACTTTAATTCTATAACCTTTTCTTTGAAATTTACTATAACATCATGCAATGTCAACCAATCCATACCCAAAATAACATCAAACTCATCAAACGGTAACAACATCAAGTCGACCGAAAAGTAATGACCCCGAATCATTAAAGGACATTTCTTGCATACTTTATTAACTATCACACATTTGGCTAATGGATTCGACACTCTAATCATAAATTTTGTGTACTCAACAGGTATATTCATACCAGACACCAGTTTCATGCACACATATGAATGAGTAGAACTGGGATCAATCAAAGCAGTAACATTAACATCATAAAGAGAAAATATACCAGAATCACGTCGGGTGATGAAGCATCTTCACGTGCCTTTATGGCATAAGTTCTAGCTGGAGCCCTTGCTTGAGTTTAGTCTTGAATCTCGACTACATTCTTCTTTGCTTGCTTCATTTCTAGCTTTTCTCGAATATCTTCCTCGAGTCTGCACCTCACTAGCTTTTACACTCAAAAATTTTCTTTCTCAACTCTCTCCGGCGGTCTCTAATAAAATGATCCGGAGAACCACACCACCAAAACATTCATTCGCTCTCTACATGGGCCAAAATGATTCCTACCACACCACCGCACTCGGGCTTAACAAATCTCGTATTTCCCACACTAGCCGCAGTAGTCCGATATTTAAGACTCACATTTTGCTTCTTAGAATTTCCATATGATTGCCCGGCCGAAACCTGAGAACGAGGATTCATATTTCTAGATTTTCTAGATTGCTATGAGAATGAACTGCTCGTCGATCTTTTCTTCCAACTTCTAGTCTCAGCCTCTACTTTTTCTTCTCTTTAAGTAGTTCTTCACCTTGCAAGCTCGATCAACAAGTACTACCATTTCTTTTAATTCAAGAATCCCAACAAATACTTTGATATCTTCATTGAGTCCGTCTTCAAATCGTCTGCACATTTTAGCCTCTATAGGAATGTATTCTCTAGCATACTTACTCAACCTGACGAACTCCCTTTCGTATTCAGTAACCTTCACGGTCCCCCGCTTCAACTCAAGAAACTCTTTACGCTTTTGATCAAAAAATCTTTCATCGATGTATTTCTTCCAAATTCTTCTTGAAAGAACTCCCAAGTCACTTTCTCTTTCGGCACCACCAAATCAATGTCTTCCACCAATGATAGGTCAATCCTCAACAATGATATAGCACATTTCAAGCATTCCTCAAGTGTACAAGACAATTCATCAAATACCCGAATAGAATTCTCAAGCCAAAACTCTGCTTTCTCGGCATCATCATCAACATTTTCCCTGAATTCTTCGGCCCCTTGCTTACAGATTCTGTCAACTAGAGTTCTGTGAAATTTCATCAGATCCATACCTTGAGGCATCAGGGGTATAGGTTGAGGAATCGGGGGAGGTGGGGGAGGTTGTGCATTCGGGTTCGTACGAATGAACTCTGTATACCAAGCATTCATCATTTGGAGAAAGGCTTCCCGAGCCCCTTCTCCTCCTCCTTGACAAACAGTAGGAGGTGGATTTTCAGTCGGCACCACCCCTTCAGCCGAAGCTGGTGCATTACTCTCTACGTCATCAGTCATAGCTAGATCTGGATCCATTTACTATAAAAAAATCATTTAAAAGGTCAGAAGTTGTCACACTATCTCAATATATATATTTGGCATGGCATGTATAGCAAAACCCGTACATACAACACGTTAGCCCGAGAACTGGCTAAACCTGCTCTGATACCCGAGACCGTCGTCAGAATCGAGCACGAGGTGTTACTAAATTTAATTTCATCAATTAAACAGCTTAAACAATTTATTTTTTTTAAATTTCCAGACAAGCTGGCTAACTGCGTCACAGTCGCTTAAAAATTCATATCTCGAGTTCCAAAACTCTAAATCCAATTCTGTAAATTTTTCCTGAAACTAGACTCAAATATATATTTACTAATATCTTTCTAGAATTTTTGGTCTAGCCAATTACTACATTTTATTAGTTAAAGTCTCCCTTGTTTTAGGGTACGACTGCTCTAATCTCTGTGTATTACGAATCATATATCTCCCTGTACAAAGATTTAATTACTATGCCGTTTATTTCTATTAAAACTAGACTCTATAAGGAATCTGTAAATATAAATTATGACTTCTAATTATTTTTATGAAATTTATGGTGAATTTCCAAAGTCAGAACAGGGGATCCAGAAATCGCTCTGGCCCTGTTTCCCAAAAATTTAAATATCTCATAGAATATCATTCATATACCTGTTTTGTTCCATCCATATGAAAATAGACTCATTAATCTTCGATTCTATAACTTATTCATCATTTAAGTCCATTTATACTATTTTTAATGATTTTTCAAATTCACGTCATTGCTGCAGCAATATTCTATTTTATAGCAAATTTTACTTTACTATAAATTTTCATGGACTAAATAGCATTTTAAACATACATGGTATCAAATATGATTTAGATTGGCCATTCCAATGGCTAATCATTCACAAACTCTTTTCTTGCCAAAGCATAATCATATCATAAGATCATTTACACAAAGTGAGTATTTTGCCATACGTGCCAGATTCAAGATACACAAGCCATTTTACCAATTTAGGCCTTCGGATAGTGTGAACGAGTCTTCGACCTATCCCGATTCTCAAGCCGGTTTGTCAAAACTACAATGAAGGAAAAGGAAGGAGTAAGCATAAATGCTTAATAAGTTCACATGCAAATAGTAAGTAACATAATCATGCAATTCCACATAAAAACATCATTTGCATAAACAACGTCAAGACATTCATGTTACATTTGCATTTAATATCATGCTACGATTTCATCATACCAAGTTCTCAATCTGAAGATTTAAGCAGATACCTGCCAAATTTTCTCATTTACCACACCTACCAACATGTCACCTTCGTTTTAGGCATTCTTCTTATTCTCTTAAGATTCACCCGTTGAACACATCGGAATATAATACGAATACTCGAAAAATTTGTACATAAGTGCCACATATGAAGCCAAGCTACCATGTAACCCGCCCATAATCGAACTCGGACTCAACTCAATGAGCTCAGGCGTTCGCATCCATAAGTGAACTCAGACTCAACTCAACGAGCTCGGATGCCTAGTTACATATCACGAACTCGGACTCAACTCAACGAGTTCGGACATTTGCTTCCATAAGTGAACTCGGACTCAACTCAATGAGTTTGGATGCCCAACCATCCTAGTGACATGTCACTTGTATTCTAATCTATTCCCAAGGTTCAAACGGGCTTTTTCCTCGATTACACATCTTTGTCGTCTTCCACGGAACATCGAAACCGATACTCGATAGCAATTCATAATTTACATATTATTCAATAATAACCATAAAGCATAATATTTCATGATATTAATCATCATATCACATAAATAATATTAAATTACTTAAAATGACAATTATGTTAGTACATTTACACATGAACTTACCTCGATACAAAATATTAGCAATCAAGCCTATTCCTCGTAGACTTTGTATTTCCCTCGATCACGACTTGAATCTCGTTTCTCTTGATCTATAATGCCAAATTAATCTTATTTAATACATACATACATTCATCAAAACAGCCCCAAATACGAACTTTTGCAAAATTACCATTTTGCCCCTAAACTTTTGTAAAATTACACTTTTGCCCCTAGGCTCGGGAATTAAAATTCATCCCATTTTATTATGTTTTATGACATGATGATCATTTTTCCCTTCTATGGCAACATCAAATTCTCATTCTAACATGTACTTATAACTATTAGGTATTTTTACCGATTAAGCCATTTTTCTCGTTTTTACTTAAAATCGAGTAGCACAAGTTGTCTAGCATAATTTAAAACCTCATATTCTATCATAAAACACCAAAATACACAAATTTCACCTATGGGTATTTTTTCAAATATGAACCTTAGGTTAAATTATTGCTAGCATAAGCTAAATCAAGTTACCGAGACCCCAAAAACGTAAAGAACATTAAAAACGGGGCTTGGAATCACTTACTATGGAGCTTGGAAGCTTGAAACAAACCCTAGCTATAGAGAACCCTTTAATTTTCGTTCTAATGAAGACGATGGACATATTTTACCATATTTTTCCTTTTTTTAATCTTTTAATTACCAAATGACCAAAATACCCTTAATACCTTTCTTTGAAAATTTTCATGTACAAGCCCATTTTTGTCCAAAATTTAGAAATTGGTCAAATTTCTATTTAATACCTCCTCATTAATATTCCAAATTAATTTCATACTAAAAACTTCTAGAATGCCGATTTAGTCCCTAATTTCAACTTAAGCACTTTATGCATAGAATTTCGTCACGAAATTTTCACACAATCATGCAATCATATCATAAACCTCAAAATAATTTGTGGTCATGAAACCACTATTCCAATTAGGCCCTAATTTAGGATATTACAATGATTCTATGCTTAAGTTAATAAGTATATTTGTATATGGCTTACTAAGCTTTTGAAAGCTTACTTTGTGTGTGTTTGCATTGTTTTATAGATATCGTAGCTATTGGGATATCGGGGATAGTCAAGGATTGTCACCACACTATCAAACGTTAATTTGGTACCTTTCGAAAATGTATATATCAAAGTATGGCATGCATAGGCTAGAAGTACTTTGAGGTATGTTTTGCAATGTGTATATCATGCCATGAGATATGGCTAGATTATGTTTGAACTTATAGTTTGATTTTGGTATATGATATGTGATGGAATTAAGGTATGTTTGATGTGTTCACGAATAGCCAAGAGAAATGGTAAGTTTGGTATGTGCTTAATTGTGGAATTGGTAAGAATGTGGTGTGAAATTGAATGTGAATATCAATGTTATAAATCATATGTTTTGGTATGTAATTGGCTTATAGAATGATATGTTTTGATATGTGTTACAAATGTGGAAACTGTTGATAATGGAATGGCATGGAAGATGTATGATTTGAGTTTGAAATTGGCTGAAATTATAATGCAAATGTGTTTGGTTTTATGCTTGTAGGTATGACCCACAATGGGTGGCAAATTGGCCTTCTAAATGACCTATTTTTGCCCACATGGACAGGGACACGGGCCTGTGTCTCAGCCATGTTGCTCGAGGACCATTTCGAAATGAGCCTGGGCAGACCATACGGTCACACACGGGCTTGTGCTAGGCCGTGTGGCCAAGTCAGCCTCAACCACGGCCAAGGCACACGGGCATGTCTTATGGTTGTGTGATTAAGTCAGTATGTATGCCTTGTTTTGACACAGCCTAGACACACAGGCGTGTCTAAAGCCGTGTGAGGCACACGGCCTGTTCACACGAGCGTGTGACCTGTAAAACTTTGAAAAATGTTTAGGTTTTGAAAAATTTTGTATGAGCTCGGTTTAGTCCCAACCACTTTCTAAAGCATGTTTAAGGTCTCCTTGACCTACTTAAGGGACTTTGTATTGATGTGTGACTTTAATGTTATGATGATTATGAAATATCTGTGGAATGATCTGATATGTCCTGTAATACCTCCTAACCCTAATCCGGCGACGGATAAGGGTTAGAGGTGTTACAAAAAATATATGGAAAAATCCTATATAATTTCAAGTTTACATACCCCCGAACTTAAACCATTGCTCGTCCCGAGCAATGTAAAGTAAAAATTTAGATAGAACATTCTTGCAATCAGTTTAAAAAACATCATTAAGTAGCATCAACTTTTGCACATAGGCATACATCAACAAAATCATACTCACGAACCCTTTTTATTGATAAGTCGCTCATATGCAAACATTATTTCAAAACTTTATTCTAAGTGCGGAAAAATGCTAGCATAAGTCATAGAGTGCATGCTTTTCAAGATCATACATACCATTCACCATTCAATCAAAGTCTCTTTATTGATCAAACAAAATAATCACAAGGTTTAATTAATGGTCCTCATATGTTGAACTTAGCAATTCCTCTCCACTAATGTAGTCGACACAATCATCCAAATCAATAGGTCTTTTATATGGTTGTAATGGGGCTAGGCTCAAGATAGGAATGAAAGAGAAGTGAATTTTTAAGTTCAGTATTCTTAACCCTAGTTTTGCCTTTGATTTTTTCGAGATACATCCTTCCTACTAATAGGTTTTACCACCCCCAAACTTAATTTGAAGCTTTATTCCCAACAAGATTTCTCAATGTCTTGAGTATTTATTTTCTTTTTTTTTCTTTGATAATTGAGCAAAGCTTTTTTTTTTTTTATGAAGCACATGTACATCTTTTTGAATTTTTCCTCAATCTTTGCTTACCAAGACAAGTATATTTAAGATAGGTACAAAAATAAGATAAAATTTTCAAAAGATGGTAGTATGGCTTATAATGTATGCACATAGCAAAAATAGGCTCAAAGGCTCAAATTAAGGTTACAAGGGTCAAATTCATATCATAGGTTTGAAAGGCTCAAACGATCCAAAGAAAATATGCCTAAATCATGTTTAGATTCTTATGCCACCTAGGATTTTGACTCAAGAAAGTTATTAAGTCAATTCTAAGAACTTAAATCTTCATGCATGTCTTTTTCTAAGGAAATTCAATTTTCATGGCAAAAGGCTATATAAGACCTAAGAACACACAAGTATTTCATAACTCAAGATAACATAAAAAAAAATCAGATAAAATCAGAAATCATGCTTGCATTTGAGCTAACTTATGAACAAAAGAATTCTCTAAACATCATTTTATTTCAACATACTCATGTGTAATCATTGAAACATACTTCAGAAAAAAAAATTAAAATTCATGCAAATATTACCTTAAATAAATTTCATGCTAATATCGCCATTTCCCTACCTTAAAAAGAAGTAATGTTCTCATTGTGTAAGCAAAGTAATGAATGAGAACTAAACACCAGGTAAGATAGCAAGAAAGAGAGGTGAGTCATGAATACTGCTTAAGTACCAAGTCTTCCTTAACAATCCAATCCTAGACATGTTTATTCACATTACCACACTACTTAGCTTTTTATTAGAGAGGAGGCATTGAGCTTAATTTATTCATGCTTGCAATTTTTTTTATTATGAGAAAGAAAAATACTAACTAAGAAGATAAATATAAATACTTAAAAATAAATACTTAAGAAAAGAAATTTTCCCCATTTTTATAAATTTGTGTCATCCCTTTTTTTTCAAAATTTCTGCAACATTGGGAAATGATATTGCGGGGAAGGAAAGTGTAACACCCCTAACCTATATCCGTCGCCAGAATAGGGTTACGGAGCATTATTGGACTTATTTCTTGAACAATCATACATTTCATAATCATTTCTCAAATCCAAACAAAATCCATTCAAATTTAGTCATATATTCCCTAACACGAGCCCTCGAGGCCCAAAACAAGCATTAAAAACAATTCGGGACTAAATTGAGAAGTCAAGGAAATTTTGGAAAAACATTGAAAATTTTCAAAATGCAGGGGACACACGCCCGTGTGGCCAGGCCGTGTGAGCAAGAGACACGCCCGTGTCACAGGCCATGTGGACATTTGAAATGGGATTACATGGCCGTGTCCCAGCCCATGTTCAACCCCGTGTAACTCTCTGACTTGGGTTACACGACCAGGCCACACGCCCGTGTGTCAGGCCGTGTACCCTTCAAAGTGGCCTCACACACCCGTGTGCCAGGCCGTGTGAAAACTAGAGGGTATATTGGCTTGTACCACATGGCCAAGCCACACGCTCGTATGCTAGGCCGTGTGAAGCTACTGACTTGATTTCTAAAGAAGTATCAGGGGACACACAGCCGTGTCACCTGACCGTGTGTCACACATGGCTGAGACACACGCCCGTGTGGACAAAAATAGGCTATTTTCCAAGCCTTATTTCTCACCCAAAGTGGTACCAACCTACACATACCGAATAGCATATGACTATATCATCATTAGGCATTCAAACCAATCACAACCATGTTTATATCATACAATTTTATCTCTATCAATTTTAAATTCATAGACATTTCAAACGATCATTTGAAAACATGCCAAAATCACCTTAAAAAACTATCTAAATGGTCAATTACATATATGCACCACTTGCCTAAACTTAGCATGCAAATACATTCTCAATTTCAACCATTTGCTACCTTATATATCAATTCACAACAAGGCATTCACATAGCAATTATAAATCACATATCAAAGGGCCATACACACCTATTAACATATCAAAGCATATACCATTGTCAAGCCACATCAATGGCTAAAATATAACAAAAGATATAGGCTTCCATTAGCCAACTAACCTATACATACCATATAACCAAAATACATTAAGTTCAAAAGTACCAAAATAATGGTTCGATAGTGTGATGCAATCTTTGACAACTTCCAAAACGAGCGAGCTTTCGAATCACTATAAAACACGAAAAAATAAACAAGTAAACAATTAAGCGTAGTAAGCTTGTATGGTTATAAAGTAAAACTTACCATTCATTCACAATTTAAAGAAGCATAAAAAAACATAAGTAAGTTTCAATCAATCCAAAGATTAACACATGATCATAACCTTGTTAGTCATATATGAATACATCAACTATGAATTACTTGACATACTTTTCAAAAATACCTGAACCGGTTCGTATCATCTCTTATATCCTCATACCACCATCTTTACCCATTGAACCATTTGGAATACTATAGGATACTCAGGAATCTCGCACACTAAGTGCCAAATACGTGGTTAAAACCACCTCTATCTCATATCTCATATAGATGCTCACTCTCGAGCCATCACTGGTCTACTCACACAAGCTGACAGTCAAGGCATAGCTACACGGTGCTGCTCACACTAGCTGTCGAGTAACCATAACACATGCTGAAAAACTCAGCCACCGGTAGAACGTACGGACCAGCACCCAAAACACGATAACCCCTAATGACATGTCATTTGTATCCTATCTATTACCAAGGTTCAATTGGGATCTATACAATTGTCGATATCTCGTCGAGAATTTCTATACTGTAGCACGTAAACACATATAATTTAAAGCTTATTAACATATGAACTTACCTCAAATTAATACGAAGAAAACGATCGTTCAGTCCATAACTTTATCTTTTCCCCGATCTAAATCTGTATGTTTCTTTTCTTGATCTATATAATCAAATTTAACTTATTTAAATATCATTCTATTCAATTTAACCTAAAATTCATATTATGGAAAAATTACTATTTTGCCCCTAAACTTTTGACTTCTTTATAATTTAGTCCCTATCTCATAAAAATGCAAATTCATGAAATTTAACTTATACCCATGCCAGCCAAAATTTCACCTAAGCCCATAGCAGCTCATATTTTTCATTATTTCACACATTTACCACATAATTTTCTCAATTTAACCCCCTAATTTGCAATTTCATTCAAAATCACTTAACAAATGTTGTTTATCTAACAACAACCATTCATTTTATACCATTAAACTTCAAAACACAAACACATTCAACAATGGTGAAATCCTAACTCTTTAACAGTTTTGCAAATTAGTCCCTAGGCTAGCTAGATTAAGCCACAACGACTGCAGAAACATAGAAATCATTAAAAACTGAGTAAAAATACATACCATGCACTCAAAAATACCATGGTCGAGCTTATCAAGGTTTAATGGCTTTCCTTCCTTTGCAAAAAAAGATAATGACCATGTTATTTTTACTTAATTTGTCCTTATTTACTAAATTACTAATTTAACCTTTTAATTAACCATTAAAAATCACTTATATGATGTCCATATTTTTCCACTATTAATATTAATGGTCTATTTACAACATAAGGACCTCTACTTAAAGTTCTATAGCTATTAGACACTTTTAGCTAATAGAACACAACTTTTACACTTTACGCGATTTAGTCCTTTTTATCAAATTAAGTAGGCAAATGTTAAAATTTCTTAACGAAATTTTTATGCAATCATACTATCGTGCTGTAGACATCAAAATAATAATAAAATAATTATTTTCACTTCGTTTTTGTTGTCTCAAAACCACTGTTCTGATTTTACTAAAAACGGGTTGTTACTGAAAGAGGTAGCGAGTGTTAGATATTTTTGTCCTCATCACTGTTCTAGGCCTCGAGCCCAAAACTATAAGCTTTTTATTACCTGCACTGAAATAAAACTTAACAAAAATAAACTAATTAAACCTTAGGCCAACTTGACCCTCTTATTGAACATAAAAATAAAATTACAATTGGAAATAAAATCAAAAATCAAAAATCAAAAATCAAAAATGAAAATGAAAATTTTCTTTTGGTCTACTTAGAAAATTTCTTCTCGAAAAATTGCATCAAATTAAATTCCCAGGAAAGGTTGGAGGGGTCAGAAATAGTCTCGCTTAAGTTGCAATCTCCTTAGATAGAATTAATTTGAAGTACTAATTCAAGAAAAATAATTTCTAAGCATGTCATTTATTCAAATGAAAGAGAAAAAAACTAAAAATAAGTTAAGACAGAAAGAGTGAAGTGGACTCCCTCAATGTTATTGATGATTGTCACTGACAAAGGCAATGTCGAACGACCATTTATCATACCAACCATATCCATCTAGAAAAAAGAAGTAATGTTATCCAGCAATTATATTCAAATATTTGCTCAAAAAATAGCAGCAAGAAATGGTCTAGAAAAAAGAAGTAATGTTATCCACCATGAGGCCCAAATCACATTTATAGTCATGTTCACATACGAATTTTCCATCACATAGCATCAATTATCAATTTTCGCCTATTATGGCCCAACAGCCCATCGACCCATTAAGCCCATTCTGGCCCGGTTGGCCAATTCAAAGCCCAAGTCCATGGAATCGCCCATGAGGCCTCAGATAACCTATCGATTTCCCTCTCACGAGTGTTCGCGCACTCGCAAGTCTGTTGTAGCCAAACTTTTAGCTTTTTGACTTTTCGGCATTTCGGGATTTTCCAATTTATTGTGTGTGTGCAGTGTATTTACACACCTAGTAAGAAAGCGTGCTGCGATCTTACTAGCCACGAACCTACAATCGATATTACTCAAGAATTAATCTCATATACTTATCAAATACTTTACCAAAAGCCAAAATTTCACCTTAACCTTACCTGAAACGACAAGCCTTAATAGATTTCCCTTGATCACTAACCACGAGTACTTTTGATCTGCATTAACCTTTATTGTTAAAAACATAATGGGTGACTTGTATCCAACATATGTCACCCTTTCTACTAAAGCCTATTCAGCCAACCCTTACTAAGTGAAGAACACTTACCAAAGTCTCACACCTGAGGAGCAAATCGGCAAGGATCCAAAAGACTAGAATTCGATACTAATCCTACCAAAACAGATTAGAAGAAGTGAGGAACAGAGTAATTGATACTTAGCAAAACCAATTGGAAGAACAAAGCACTTACATCAGGACTGACCGATTAGAAATAGTAGTGGCGGCACCAAGGGTATTCGGCCCTTGCGATTTGTATGGCAAAAAGAAGGTTATTTAGCTCCAAGGGAAAAGAAAAGAAGAAGTTGGCTAGATTGAAAGTGAATCAAAAAGATTTGAGTAAAGGAAGAATGGAAAATTGGCACAATAACACAAAAGAAGAACAAGGGATTTTTGACGTTTGGATCTTAGAGAGAAAAAGAAAAAAAAAAGGTTTCTGGCAACAAGGTGAAGGAGAATTCGGCATTAGCTTGGCAACCCTACATTCGGCACCTATATATAGCCTCTATAGCTGAATTTCCCATGCCCAAATTCCCGGTTCAGCTCCACCTCTTCTTCACTCCTCATCTCCTAATTTTTCTCCCTTATAACCCCTTAATTCCCTCCTTAAATTTCTCCTCTTATCACTCTCTATAGAGTTCATTCCAACGCCACCTCTGTCTAACTCTTAAGCAAAAATAAATCCCACTTTTGCGCAAGGTGGGATTCGAACCCCATACCCCCTTGCCTTGTCTTGCATGTGACGCCACTTGCCACTCCACCACAAGGCTTCCTTGTGCCCAATTCTTCCTTCATTTATTCAAAAGCCCACCTACTTGCCATCAAGGTTCTTTTAATTATTAACCCATAATTTCCTTTACCCCTAGGGTCGACTCAAACCTTAACCGAGACCTACTATCATATAATTAACACTTAATCGGGAATACTAAGCACACTTTTTATCAGAATCGAAGAAGAAAAAGAAAATTCTAGATTTCAAGATTTTTAGGGCGTTACAACTCTACCCCCTAAAAGAAATTTCATCTTTGAAACTTAACCTGATTCAAACAGTTAAGGATATTGTCGTCGCATCACTTCTTCAGATTCCCAAGTAGCCTCCTCAGCCTTGTGATTACGCCAATGCACTTTGACTAATGGATGGACTTCCTTCTTAGTACCTTAACATCACGTCCAATTATTTGTATGGGCTCTTCCTCGAAGGTTAGGTCTGGCCTAACCTCGATCTCCTCAACTGACACAACATGTGAAGGGTCCGAGTGGTACCGTCTTAGCATGGAAACATGAAACACGTCGTGGATTTGGCTTAGTTCAGAAGGTAATTCAAGCTGATAAGCGACTGGCCCAATTTGCCTCACAACTCGATATGGCCCAATGAACCTTGGGCATAGCTTTCCCTTCCGTCGAAACCTTAATACCTTCTTCCACGGAGAGACCTTAAGAAAAACTAAGCCCCCCACTGCATACTCTATCTCTCATCGCTTAAGGTCAGAATATGACTTCTGCCTATCCGAGGCCTCCTTCAACCGATCCCGAATTAATCTCACCTTATCCTCAGTATCTGCTACTATCTCAAGGCCCAAATCTCTCCGTTCACCCAACTCCATCCAACATGTTGGAGTTCGACCCCTTCGCCCATATAGTGCTTCATACGGAGCCATCCCAATGCTTGCTTGATAGCTATTATTGTACACGAATTCGGCTAACGGCAAATAGTCCTCCCAGCTACCCCGAAACTCAATCACACAACCCCTCAACATATCTTCCAACACTTGGATCACCCTTCCGACTGTCCATCAGTTTAAGGGTGACAAGTCGTACTGAAGTTCAACCTACTACCCAACGCTTCATGCAACTTCTTCCGAAATCGCGAAGTGAAACGTGGGTCCCTATCAGATATTATGGAGATTGGCACTCCATGCAATCTTACAATCTCCGCTACATACAACTTAGCCAGCTTTTGAAACGAGTAATCGGTGCGAACCGGCACAAAATGGGAAGACTTGGTTAACCAATCCACTATAACCCATATTGAGTCATTCTTAGTAGACGTCAAGGGTAGCACACTAACAAAGTCCATAGTGATCCTTTCCCACTTCCAAAGTGGAATCTTTACTGGCTGAAGCAACCCCGAAGGAAATTGATGTTCCGCCTTCACCTTTTGACAAATCAGGCATTTTCTTACGACCTCTATAACCTCGCGCTTAAGTCCAGGTCACCAATAAAGCTCACGCAAATTCCGATACATCTTGTTTCTGCCAGGATGCATAGCATAGAGGCTACTATGCGCTTCTCGCGGAATAGACTGTCTTAGATCATCATCCTTTGGTATACACATTCTTCCACGGAAACACAACACTCCTTCACTATTTATCCCAAAGTCTGATGTCTCCCCATTCTCTATTTGGTTAAAACGAGCACCCAAAGTCTCATCCACTAATTTCTTATTCCTTATCTGCTTGACCCACACCGGCTTTACTTGAAGCTCAGCTAACAAGCTACCATCATCCACCAAACTTAAACGGGTGAGCATAGCCCTCAAGTCTGACTTAACCCTACGACTCAGCACGTCGGCTACCACATTCGATTTGCCAGGGTGGTATTCAATCGTACAATCACAATCGTACAAGCATAGCCCTAAGTTGTCGTGACGCATATGCACCCACCTTTCCTTCTTTCATCAATACACATCCCAAGCCCACATGCAACACGTCACTATAAACCGTAAATTCCTTCCCAGGTACTGGCTGAATCAACACAAGGGCCTCAGTTAAAACCTTCTTAAGTTTTTCAAAACCCTCTTGCTGCCTATCCATCCAAACAAACGGTACCCCCTTCCTCAACAACTTAGTTAAAGGTGTAGCAATTACTGAAAAGCCCTCAACGAACCGCCTATAATACCCTACCAAGCCCAAAAAACTTTAAATTTTTGATACCGACTTGGGTGTTTTCCAGTCTAACACTGCTTCAACTTTCCGAGGATTCATCTTAATCCCCCCAACTAACACCACATGTCCTAGGAAAGTAACCTCCCTTAGCCAAAATTCGCACTTACTGAATTTGGCATATAGCTACTTCTCTCTCAAAATCTGCAACACAATCCTTAAGTGTGCATCATGCTCATCCTCATCTCTTGAGTACACCAAAATACCGATCCAAGTAGGGTTGGAAGACCCGATTCATAAGATCCATAAAAGCGACAGGTGCGTTCGTCATCTCGAATGGCATCACCAAGAACTCGTAGTGCCCATAACGAGTTCTGAAGGCTGTCTTATGAACATCCCCCTCCTTAACCCTTAATTGGTGATACCCCAAACGTAGGACAATCTTCGAGAACAAGAAAGCTCCCCTAAACTGATCAAAAATATCATCGATTCTCGGCAGAGGGTACTTATTTTTAATAGTTAACTTGTTCAATTGCTGGTAGTTGATGCACATTCGCAACGATCTATCTTTATTCATTACGAATAACACCGGTGCTCCCTACGGAGACACACTTGGTCGAATGAATCCTCGATCCAACAATTCCTGAATCTATGCCTTCAGTTCTACCAACTCCTTTGGTGCCATCTGATAAAGAGCGATGGACACCGGAGCCGTACCAGGTAACAACTCGATTCCAAATTCTACTTCCCTGCTGGGTGGCAACCCAGGCAGCTCCTCGAGAAAGACATCAGGAAATTCCCTAACTGTTCTCAACTCCTTAACAGTAGGGCTCTTAGCCTCCGTATCGCTAATATAAGCCAAATGGGCTTCGCATCCCTTTCGTACCAACTTCTTAGCCCTTAATGCTGAAATCACATTCGACAGATAATTTCGGCGTTCACCAATCACTACCACCTCCCTATCTTCTGCCGTTCTTAACACCATTCACTTTGCAGCACAATCTAAGGTGGCTCGGTGTTTCACCAGTTAATCCATACCTAAGATTAAATCGAACTCACTAAATAGCAGCTCCATCAAATTCTCTAAAAAGGTAACCCCTTGGACTACTAAGGGCACCTCCCTAAACAACTTATTCACTCCCACTAACTAACCTAACAGACTTATCACAGTCATCCCATTCGCAGTAATTTCAAACATATCACCCAAAGGTTCAGTCATATTGCATGCAACATATGAATGCGTCGATCCAATATCAATCAATGATGTATAAGGTAACTCATATATAAAGAACATACCCGTTATCATATCCGGGGCATCCCTGTCTTCCCGGTGACGAGTAGTATAAACCAAAGCTGGTTGCCTCGCCTCAGCATGACCTGTATTTTTGCTTGGTGCTCCACGTCCACGTCCATTGCCGTTACCGCCCCTAGCCTGCCCACAACCCCTTGGCGACAGCTGACCACCCCATGGTGGTTGAGCACCACCTTGGCCCACGACTGGCACTCGACCTAGCATTCTAGGGCAATTCCTGATCTTATGCTCCATAGACCCACAAGCTAAACAAGCTCCCGTCCTCTTCCAGCACTCGCCTCCATGGCTTCTCCCACAATCAGCACAAGGTGGCACCCCTAGATTAACAACAGGGGGCCCTGCTCTAACTGGCCCATTAACTCTGGCCCTAGCCCTTGGCCTCTATCCAACACCAGGAGTCTCAGCCTCCTCCGCTATCTTTCTCCCGATTTAGGCGCTCAGTGCGCTTTACCTCCTCCACTATCTTTGCTTTCTCCACCAATTCTGAGAAAACTCGCTCCCTTTGTGGAGCTATCAATACCCTGAGGCTATCTCTAAGTCCATCCTCATACCTAACGCAACACTCATAGTCCGTTGTCACCATAACTTTTGCATGCCTACTAAGGTATAAAAATTCCGCCTCATACTCCGCCATAGATTTGTTTCCCTGGGTCAAGTTCAGGAACTCCTTCCTTCTAGCATCTACATAACTCGCACCTACATACTTTCCCTGAAACGCAGTTTTGAAGAACTCCCAAGTGACCTGCTCAGGTTGGGTGCCCTCTTTCACTTTTAGCCACCATCGATAAGCTTCTTCCCTAAGCAGTGACACTGCCCCTTTCAACTTTTGTTCAGGTGAACAGTCCAAGTCCTCCATTATCCTTTCAATGGCCTCCAACCAGTATTCCGCCACGTTAGGAGCCACACCAGCCACGCCCTTAAAGATCTCAGCCCCATTTGAATGAGGTCGTTCTGGAATGGACCCCCGATTCCCGTGCCGTTATTGGGCCCAGCGACCCTTTTCAAAATTCTCAGCATTGCCTGGGACAATGCATCTTCTCCTGCAGCCCGGTCATAATGTTTCGGTTAACAATGTCCTCGTCTACTCAAAGTTTTACTAATTAACATTTAATAGACCATTCAATTTTCAAAAAATGAAAATTTTATCATTCATAACAGCTTTAAATTGTATCAAAGTCTTCTAAGATACATACACTTTCCATTCAGACTATTTGTCTTTTACCCAAAAAAGATAAAATCTTATTAAAATCTTATTCTCAGGCTTGAGAAAAACAATTCGGACATAATTGTTTCATTAAATCTTTCAAACAATAACCCATACAGACTGAAGAACCAAGTCGGTCTTAATTATTACTTGATAAAGCTTCAGGAAATCCTTCCTTTTAGTTGACAGAACTGCTCAACATGTAATCATTTAAGATTCTCTTATCATGCCTACCAAAGACCTTTACCATTGCTTTAGCTCAAAATAACAAGAATATCCCGATTGAGAGTATTAACTTTAATCAACTTACTCGGGAGAAGAAATCCACCATACAAATCGAAACTCGTAGTTTCGCTACTTATGCTTTTGCTGAGGTCAAAACTTTACACAAAATTTAAAGAAATCTGAATACTAGAATCATCACGTTACTACTATCAACCCAGAGGTATAATCATAACTGACATAGTCATCATAGGCCCAAGAATACACTTTAGATATGAGTCATGATTAATAATTTTCGGAATGAAGATGACAAGAAGACCAAAATAAAGAAATCCAAGATAGAAAAATCCAAGAATCATAACACATAGAAAAATCCAAGAATCATAACACCATGTATATTTCTTATAAAATTCCAATGAATGGATTGTAACAGAATACCAGAGAGAAATAGAGCAGTGCTGATTATACACCAATCAGGTTATCAATACTTTCATCTATACATCATGATTAGAAAACATTTCCAAATAACAAGAATTTTTTCAGAAGAGTAACAGTCATAGGAATATTCCTGAGAACAATTAAACATATAGAATACCTCAAAAGAGACTGTCCAAAAATTTTTCAACCATAACTGTCACACTCAATGTCTTACCTTTCAAATATTATTCCTTCAACTATTTCTGTCATCACTAATCCTGTACTATTTCTTCCACTGAAGAAAATAAGTTTAGAAGGAATTCTGATTACTACATTCTTTCAACGTCATGTCTGAACAAGTCGATTTGCCAAGGTTAATTTCTTCTCTTATTATGATATTTCGTAAACCGAAAAAAATCTTTAAATCAATCTGATGCCTTTTCTAATTCTACCTTTACTTATCAATTCATTCTCAAACTCTGACCATATTTACAATTATTCTACCGCTGAACTCTTTTGCTCTCATACTCGTAAGCTTATTTCAGCACAAATCTCATGAAATCCTTTATAAACACCACTCTGGTAAGGGGTGGGGTTGTAAGATCCCTGACTCGTCTCTCATACACATATATATACCATATAACTTTCACCATTATAGTCATATTGTTACCGACATATCATTTGCTTCAGACAAGCTAACATTAAAGTTTGCTTTACATAGATTTTCCAGTTACTTATTTAAACAAATGTACTTATACATACATTCTATGAATTCTGAATAACTTTACTTATTATTTTTTTATTCAATCAAACAGGTCAGGCACATAACATCATATGAGGGCCAAACAAACATGGATGAGTGTATCACAATCTGAGCTCTCATCTAGCACATCAACATATGCATATCATTATAATCATATAACTCAATTCAATCAATTTACCACATTTACTTAGACTATGAGAGTTTTACAGTCATACTTCTTCAAACAAGCATACCTGGACATTTATTCCATCAATTTTATTGGTAAGTTACCCAAATACATGCATTCGTTCAAGTAAATTAATCATATACATCATGGAATTATTGATTAAACATAGGTAGGCTCATTACATCATAATCTTTTGTCTCATTTCACTTTTCCATATTTCAAGGATGCCTCCCATTGGAACATTGCAATTTCAATAGATTCCCAGCTAGTATACTTAGGGTATATACATTAATCATTCGTCAATTCATGTCCAGTAGTACCTTTCGGGTACACTCTCTCAAATCACGTATCATACAATAGAATTACTAGTCCAGGCTAAATTTTAACTGAAACATATTCTCGATAGGCTCATCTCAGGATTACTCGTCCAAACTAAATCCCATTTTGCATTATACCCCTTTTCAAGAAATCATTGTAATCCATCGAAATTCAACCTCCAATTGGGGCAGTAACATCTTGCTAATATCATGCTATTATGAACCCTTTATTCATACTTTTATGAATTTCTATTTACCACATCCACTTAATCAAATAAGCCAAGTATACATCATCGTATGAACATCAAATAAGCATGAACATTCATCGTAACATACACTTTCATTTCACATGTTATCACATATATCATGAACTTTTATTCATAATTTTCTGAATCCAAGCTTATTGATAAACCATAATTTATACATATTTTTATCCCATGTTTGGCATATTTTTGCATGATTTACCATAAGATTTGGTGAATTTAATGCTCCTAATCCTTTAAATTCATGTTTTATACTTAGGTGAGCATAGGAAGGTCAAAAGAGCAAGAATTGGGCTAAAAACGGATATAATGGGCCCACCTCAGTATACCACATGGCCTAGGCACTTCCACACGGGTAAACCACAAGCCCATGTGAGGCACACGGGCAAGCCACACGCCCGTGTGTAATGGCCGTTTCGATTAAAAACCTTCTCAGAATTACACCAGGCTTGAGCACCTTCACACAGGCGTGCCACACAACCGTGTCCTTGTCGAGCCCAAGTCTAATTCTACTCAGAAAAGGCTACTTTGGAGGGTTTAGAAGCATTCTAAAGCCTATATAAACACCCTAGAAGAGGATTAAAGAGGACACATAGAGTAGAAGGTAGAATATACTCAAGGATAGCCATCAGGAATCAGCTCGGAAGCAGGATCTACTTCAAGACTAAAGATCTCCATTCAATTTCCTTAGAAGTTCTTTGGGTTTCTTTATGTTTTGTTGTTTTCCCAATTTTGAGATGTTTTCCATTATTATGAACTAAACTTCTTAAATACCTAAGGGAGTTGAAACCTAAGACGGATCTTATTATTTAAGTTATATGATAAATATTTGTTCTTATTCTTAATTGTGAGTTTTAATTCTTGCTTTAATACTCCAGGATATTAATTCAGGTTTTGATGTGCTTATTCAGTGAAGCAAAAGTCCTTGTTTAAGAGTAGATCTTTCATAATTAAGTGGAGTTGCATGCAATCCTAGAGATAGGACGACATAAATTAGCCGGATTAGAGTCAAAACTAATAAGGGAATGAGTTAATACGACGATAGGGGGTTTAATTAGAAAGAGATTTCAATTAATCAACCTAGAGTCAGTTGTTTTTAGTCTCGAGAGAGATATTAACATAAATTAGGGATTTCTACGGATTAAGACAAGTGAATAAATTATCTAATTTAGAAAGTAATAGGTGAAGTCTAGGTAGATTCTTCCTTGGGTATTGTCTTCTCCATCGGTTTTCCATAAGTATTTTCAACTTTCATCTCTGTCGTATTCTTAGTTAATTAGATAGTTAATTTTTAGTTTAAAAACATCCCTTTAATTCTTAGGCTAGATAATAAAAAGATAGTAATTACTAGTACTTTTAGTCCTTGTGGATATGATATTTCTTGTCTCACCATAACTATACTACTGTTCGATAGGTGTGCTTCCCTTAGTCGAATTTTTAGTTAGTCTAATGACCATCAAGTTTTTGGCGCCATTGCCGGGGACTAAGATATTAGGAACACTTAATTTTTATTACTTTAGCCATTCTTTTATTGCAATTTAATCAAAATAATCCATTACCTCCTGTGGTTGCCGCTAATCTAGTAGATCAGAATCCTATTTGTAGTATGTATGATTATGCTAAACCTACTTTAACAGGAATTGAATCGAGTATAGTTAGACCTTCTGTTGCTGCAAATAATTTTGAATTGCAGCCAAACACAATTCAAATGATACAATAGTTTGTTCAGTTTAATGGTTTGCAAGAAGAGGATCCAAACACTCATTTAGCAAATTTTTTGGAATTCTGCGACACCTTTAAGATCAATGGCATTTCTGACGATGCCATTCACCTTCGGTTATTCCCTTTTTCATTAGAAATAAGGCTAAAAAGTGTTTGAACTCGTTACCACGAGGGTCAATCACCACTTGGGAACAAATGACCGAAAATTTTTTGCTTAAATATTTTCCACCTGCGAAAATGGCTAAATTAAGGAATTATATCTCTTCTTTTGTGCAAATGGATTTAGAAACACTTTATGATGCATGGGAGAGATAAAAAGATCTATTGAGAAGGTGCTCTCACCATGGGTTACCTCTTTGGTTACAAGTTCAAACTTTCCACAACGGTTTGAATCCCTCGACTAGACAAATGATTGACGCAGCTGTTGATGGAACTATCAATAATAAGACACCTGAAGAGGCTTATGAGTTCATAGAAGAGATGTCACTGAATAATATCAGTGGCAAGTCATGAGGACAAAGCTGACAAAAGAAGCCAGCGTTTTTAACGTCGATTCGGTTACTATGCTTTCCAATCAGGTAGAACTTTTGAATAGAAAAATTAATGGTTTACTTGGTTCTACACAGGTTTATCCAGTAATGCAGTGCGATGCAAGTGAAGGTGGAACGAGCAATTTAGAATTCCATCCTACGGCCTTAACATGGAGAATGAGCAAATGAATTATATGGGTAATAATCCTTGGCCTCAAAATAGTCCTTATAGTAACACTTACAATACAGGTTGGAGGAACCACCCAAATTTCTCATGGGGAGGCCAAGGAAATCAGAGACACCACCCCCTCTAGGCTTCCAACAATAACCTTACCAGCAAGAGAAAAATTCGAACCTTGAGGAGATAATGACAAAGTTTATTTAAGTAGCGGAGACCCATTTTTAGAACACTGAAACTACACTTAAAAATCAGCAAGCATCAATTCAGGGGCTCAAGAATCAAATAGGACAGCTGGCTAAGATGATTTCAGAGAGACCACTAAGGAGTCTACCTAGTAACACCAAACCTAATCCAAAAGAGCATGTAAAAGCAGTTACATTACGGAGTGGGAAAGTGTTAGTTGAATCTGAAAAGAAGCTGCCACTAGAAGTTGATAGAAAATAAGATGAGGAGGTAAAACCCGAAAACAATGAAAAACCAGTGTTGAGGGAATATAAACCACCAATTTTGTACCCAGCAAAGTTGAAGAAAGACCGCATGGATGCACAATTCGGTAAATTTCTTGAACTCTTTAAACAATTACATATTAACTTACCTTTTGTTGAAGCTATCTCACAGATGCCTACATATGTAGAATTTTTTAAGAAGCTTTTAACAAATAAAAGGAAGTTTGAAGAATTGTCTACAGTGGAACTCAACGAGGAGTGCTCGGCCATACTCCAAAATAAACTACCAACCAAACTGAAAGATCCAGGAAGTTTTAGTATTCCCTGCTTAATTGGTAGTTTAAATGTGGAAAAGGAAGTAGCTGATTTAGGAGCTAGCATTAATTTGATGCCCTACAAAATGTTCAAGCAACTTGACCTTAGAGAACCAAAACCTACTAGGATGAGTATTCAACTAGCTGACAAATCTATTAAATATCCTAGGGGTATTATCAAGGATGTACTTGTAAAAGTAGATAAATTTATATTCCCTGTTGATTTTTTTGTGCTTGACATGGATGAGGATGTTGAGGTGCCTTTAATTTTAGGTCGTCCATTTTTAGCCACTGTTAGGGCTGCTATTGATGTGGGTGATGGTAAACTTGTACTTAGGGTAGGTGACGAAGAGATTATTTTTAAAATTTATGATGCCATGAGATTTTCTAGGGAACAAGATGACTCATGTTATTTTATTGACTCTATTGATCATGCTACTCAAGATTCTTTACAAGAAATCGTACATAAGGACACGTTGGAACTATGTCTTGCCCAAAGAGAGGAGGTAAATGATACTGATTCTGCGATAGGTAAGATAAAATTTGAACTAAATTCTAATGAGCCTTCACTGAGACAGAAGAGCTACGAGGGTATTGAGGTAAACAATGAATTAAAATTAAAGCCCTTTGTTGGAGAACCTCCTAAATTGGAATTAAAGCAACTACCAGATCACTTAGAATATGCATTTCTTGGAAATAATTACATATTACCAGTGATTATTGCTTCAGATTTACAGCCAATCGAAAAAGACGAGTTACTCCAAGTATTAAAAGAGCACAAAAAACCCATAGCTTGGTAGATTTCTGACATAAGAGGGACCAGCCCTTCTTTTTGCACACACAAAATTTTAATGGAAGATGAATACAAACCCTATGTGCAAGCTCAAAGACGATTAAATCCTAACATGAAAGAAGTTGTAAAAATTGAGGTAATTAAACTTCTAGATGCTGGAATTACTTATCCTATTTCTGACAGTTCTTGGGTAAGCCCTGTGCAGGTTGTTCCTAAGAAAGGAGTTATGATTGTTGTTGCTAACGAGAAGAATGAACTGATCCCAACGCGAACAGTCACGGGATGGAGAGTTTGCATTGACTATTGGAAATTGAATGATGCCATAAGAAAAGCTCACTTTCCTTTAGCATTCATTGATCAAATATTGGAAATATTATCTGGGCATATGTATCATTGCTTCCTAGACGGACTCTCTGGTTATTTCCAAATCCTAATAGCTCCTGAGGACCAAGAGAAAACGACATTTACATGTCCATATGGTATGTTTGCTTATCGACGAATGCCTTTTGGATTATATAATGCTCCTACTACTTTTCCGCGATACATGTTGGCCTTTTGATAAACTCGTGGAAGACATTATGGAGGTATTTATGGATGACTTCTCGGTATTCGGTAACTCTTTCTATCTTTGCCTTAAATTTAAAATGAGTTCTAATGAGATGTGAGGAAACAAACCTTGTACTGAATTGGGAAAAATGTCACTTCATGGTTCGTGAGGGGATTGTATTAGGCCACAAAATTTCTAGCAAGGGAATCGAGGTTGATAAAGCAAAAGTTGAAACTATTAAGAAACTACCTCCCTCTAATTCAGTTAAGGTTATTTGAAGCTTTTTAGGTCATGCTGGATTTTATAGAAGATTTATTAAAGATTTTTCTAAAATAGCTAAGCCTTTAACGAATTTACTAGAAAAAGATATACCTTTAATTTCAGTCAGGAATGTTTAGAAGCATTTAATACTCTTAAAGATAAATTAGTTAATGCCCTAATTGTAGTTGCACCTGATTGGAATTTACCTTTTGAACGAATGTGTGATGCGAGTGATTTTACAGTAGGTGCAGTTCTTGGACAGCGGAAAGACAAGCGCTTTCAACCAATCTATTATGCTAGCAAAACTTTGGCAGCTGCACAAGAAAATTATACGACGACTAAGGAAGAATTGTTGGTTGTGGTTTTTGCATTCGATAAATTTAGGCCATATTTAATATTATCTAAAGTTGTTGTTTACACTGACCATTCAGCTCTTCGATACCTTCTTACTAAAACAGATGCAAAACCTCGACTAATAAGATGGATTTTATTATTCCAAGAATTTGATTTAGAAATCCAAGATAAGAAAGGAGCAGAAAATCTTGCAGCTGATCATCTATCTAGATTAGAAAACCCACATCTCAAGGGACTTGACGAATAGGAGATAAATGACTCATTCCCTGAAGAAATACTACTTGCTATTTCTGACTCTGAGGAACCTTGGTTTGCAGACATTGCGAATTATTTAGCTGCTAACGTTACACCAAAAGGGTTGACACATCAGCAAAAGAAGTGATTCTTCACTGATGTGAAAAACTATTTTTGGGAAGAACCTTTTCTTTTTCGTATATGTGCAGATCAAGTAATTCGAAGATGCATTACGAAGTCAGAAGCAACTAAAATTTTGGAACATTACCACTCAGGACCAACTGGAGGACATTATAGTGAACTAGGACCGCACATGAAACACTCGAATTAGGTTTTTATTGGCTCACATTATTCAAAGACGCCAACAGGTATGTTACTTCTTGTGATAAATGCCAACGTACACGTAATATCTCTAAGCGTGACGAAATGCCCCAAACATACATACTTTCATGTGAAATATTTGATGTATGGGGTATTGATTTCATGGGTCCATTTCCTAGCTCATTTGGGAATAAATACATATTAGTAGCTGTGGATTATATGTCTAAATGGGTGGAAGCCCAAGCCTTACCTACTAATGATGCTAGAGTGGTGGTGAAGTTCCTTAAGAAATTCTTCTCTCGATTTGGAACACCTAGAGCAATTATCAGTGATAGGGGTACCCATTTTTTGTAATACTCAATTTGATAAAACCCTTAAGAAATATGGAGTTTACAACAGAATAGCTACCCCTTACCATCCCCAAACTAGTGGACAAGTCGAAGTCTCTAACCGAGAGCTTAAACGTATCTTAGAAAAGACTGTAGAATCAAATAGGAAGGATTGGGCAAAAAAAATAGATGATGCTTTATGGGCCTATAGAATTACCTTCAAGACTCCTATAGGAACATCTCCTTACAGACTTGTTTACGGGAAGAGTTATCATTTACCGTTTGAACTAGAACATAAAGCATTCTGGGCTATAAAATTTTTGAACTTTGATCCCAAACTCGCAAGTGAAAAGAGATTGATGCAGCTGAACAAGTTAGATAAATGGCGAGCTAATGCCTATGAGAACTCATGATTATACAAGGAAGCAACAAAGCACTGCCATGATGCTCGTTTAAAGCAACACAAGCAATTTAAAGTTAGAGATCTTGTCTTGCTATACAACTCAAAGCTCAAATTGTTTCCTGTGAAGCTTAAATCACGATGGTCAGGTCCTTTCGTAGCCCAAACCATCTTTCCATATGGCACAGTAGAGGTAAGTCACCCAACCCAAGGCACTTTCAAGGTAAATGAACATCGTCTTAAACTTTATAACGGGGAGGATTTTAAAGACAATGGAGAGGAGCTACGGCTCCGCGAACCTGCCTAAACATACCTACAAGGTAAAGTCAAGCTTAGACTCTAAATAAGCGCTTTTCAAGAGGCAACCCGAGCACTAACCCCACTAAGTAACCTTAGTTTGTTTTTCCATTTATTTTATAATCTAACTACAAGTATTCTTGGCACACAAGGCCTAGCACACGGGCAGGCTTTAGGCCATGGGATCACCATGGGTAGGAGGCACAGGCGTGTCCATGGCTGTGCTAAAATAGGACAAAAATTTTTCCCAAGATAGGATGACACACGGGCTGTGAATAAATAGCCACGGCCGTGCGACAGGGCGTGTACGTCACATGGCTAAGGGACACGGGCATGTCCCAGACCGTGGTGAAATTGCACTTTAATTTCCCTAATAAATTAGCAGAGACACAACATACATTAAAACAACACGGCCATGCTGGAGGCCATGTGGGAACTCGCTTAAAGATCGAAACATTCAACAAGTTAGAATAGAATACAGGTTGATGCCACAGTCGTGCCTGAAAGCCGTACGCAATCCTGATTACGAGACACAGGCGTGTTGGAGCTACCACGGGCATGGGAGAAATGAATGAATTGCCACATAGCCGTGCAATGCGGCCGTGTGCGATACTGACTTAAATCATCAGACCATAAGCACAAGTCATGAACACGGGCATGGTGTACCAAACACAGGTGTAGGAGAAGCGAACGAATGTGCACATAACTGTGCGACACGACCGTGCACACCACACGGCCTATGCACACAGGCGTGTCCACAGGCTATGTGCGACACTAACTAAGATTTCACAAAAAACACGGGCTAGGAGCCAACGGTACAAGCATGGGCCACGACCGTGTGGTCCAAAACGGGGCTTACACGAACGTGGCACCCTTTTATTCCCCTCCTTTAACCCTAATTTTCCCCCATTCCAATAAAAATTCACTATTCATCCATCTTCTTCCTTCCACTACTCCCCCATTTTCTTCACCCCCATCCTCCTTCTCTATTTTTCATTTCCTTTCTTTTTCTTTTCTATTATTTCCTCCTTCCCCCTCTCTTTCCTTTCCTCCTTTCCCCCTTCTTCTTTCCCTCCCCCTCCAACTACCACTCACCGCCGCACGCCACCGCGCCCCACCACTGACCAACACTCTCGGTTTCCTCTCTTACACCTCTAACTCCTTTTGAAAATTTCACTCATTAATTTTATTGCTATTATTACTCATATTTCTTTATCACTGTTCTATATCATTTTTATTTGACTGATTTATTATTACTAATACTTTACTAACATTTGTGATTCTTACTTAGTTTCAGTTTTTTATTGATTTTATGCTTAAGAAAGTTTTGGACATTTACTATGTGTTGTATAGTTTTTAGGGTCATTTGCTTTGTTGAGTTAATTCGTATCTTGCTTATACATATTTAGTACTCAATTAGTTAGTTTTACACTAGTCATTACGATTCTACTTATCTCGTCTACCTGATTAAGTTGTATTTAGATGTTTCTTCTTATTCGCTTGGTTGTTATGTTGATTTTAGTCATGTGATTACTTTCGTTGGAAATTATGACGAACACAAGAGGTAAGAAAACTGCCGTCCCCACTTCAAAAAAATGAAAGAGATTAGGTGCGACCTCCTCGGGTCCCACCACCAAGATACACCACCCATTCCTCCAATTTCCACTAGGGCCCCAGGAAGAATTATTTCAGATTCTACCTACCCAACCCCTTGGTGTGGGCCGCTGCATCGATTGGACCGCATTAGAGTAGGTCCACCTAGCTGATTCAGTTCGGGCCCTCCTCGCCACCTCTATATGGGACCGTTTCTTTGATATCATCGAGCCAACGTATCTAGAATTCATTTTAGAATTATGCTCAACATTTCAATTCCAAATAGTTATGGCGAAGTACGATGACCCAGGAACAGTCCAATACCACCTTGGCGGTCTAGTACGGCAATTAAGTGTCCCAGAATTTGGAGCTACCTTGGGACTCTATACAGACGATTTTATGGAAGCTGATAATTTTCCCCACCTCCACTGACACATCCATTATGCACCTTCATCGTGTTGGGAAGCCCCATGCCTCCTACAGTCATTTATGACCCTAGCCGCTCAAAGGCATCAACTCTAGCTCCAGCTCTGTGATATCTCAACGCCATTTTGGCACACACATTAACAGGAAGACGGGAGAGCACTGGCGTCGTTAACACTCACGATGCATACTTCCTATGGAGCATGAGGCAAGGGCATATTTTTGATCTCGCATACTTCATCGCCCTTACCTTTTGCCATCAAACAGAACGACATCGAAAGGGAGTCATCAGCATTGGCCCCTATGTGACTCGTCTAGCTCGATACTTTGGGCTCCTAAATACAATAGCACAGTCCTCATCGCTCACACTCATCGGCCAGATGTCCCCACAGGGCATCCAAAGTATGCTCCGTATGAGGATGATAGAGCACCATCGTGGGTTCAATCCTTCTCAATACTGACTAGCACGAGCTACTGATAAAGATGACCCCGAGGATATTCCTGGTGATATCCCTTCATTTTAGGAGGACCCACCTTCTCAGCCACCACCAAGTCACCGACCAGTTCATGTGACTGCTTCATTAACAGAAGTCTCTGACCACCTGAATCGCTTTGAGCAATATTGCACTCAGCGATTCAACAGCGTAGAGGCGACACTACAACAAATTTGCCAACATTTTCACATATCGCCTCTAGCACCACCACCTCACGATCCAACTGCCGATGAGGACTTTTGAGTCCATTTATTTTCCACTATGTTTTTCTTTTTACTTTATTTTTATTTTTGCATTTCTTTTTGTCTTTATTTATCATTTCCTTAAAAACCTTTTATTAGTATAATTTGAATTTTCTTTTATCTAGTTATTTCCTTATTACTAACCATAACAACCCTATCGTTATATCTCCCTAAAACATTACTGATGGCATCGCAATTCAAAAGGTTCAGTTGATTGGTGCTACTCAGGAATATACAAACAGTTCCCCACGACTGCCATGTCCTACTCGACCACGACCATAGCCACCACGACACCGACCACCACGATAACCTCTTCACTGGGCACTGTGGTTGTGGGACCCAACCTCTTTCACTATCTTCACCTCTGTTTACATGTCACATACACATCACTTTCAATGTCTCTAAACCTACGTCCGCTCTTTCAAAGACTACATCCAAATTCAAGGCAGTTTTACTTCTCCCATATTTTATGATATTATGCTTATATTGTAGTTATCTATCTTTGTACATTGAGGACAATATACATCTTAAGTGTGGGGAGGTTATTTATAAAACTCCAAAATTTTTATCTCGTTCTCAAATAATCTCTTCATACTATTATTAGAGTGAATTCTGATTAATTTAATCATAGGGAATTCTGCATTGATTGTTCAACCCTTAAGACATTAGAGAATCAAGCATGATAAGTTGACTTTTGAGAATTAAAATTGCTAGGTTGTTTCCCTGAATTGAGGAATTATCTTGAAGTTTTGAATTTACGGGATTGACATCAAATACCCATAATTTTCGTGAGGTTTTGAGCCTTTTAGAGCATATATCTTTCTTGCTCACTGATTTTTTTATGAGTGAGTCAACATTGATTTACTATTCTAGAACTTGCATCAATTATACATGTCGGGACCACACCTTTAATTTGATATACTAAAATGATAAAGGCACTTAGGTTTTATGTAACGCCCTAAAAATTGGGCCTAGAAATATTGGGTTTGGAGTCTGAGTTCGGGTAGAAGATGGCCCGAGATAGAATTATTAATGTTTTAACTTTTTACGGGAAATTATTATCAATATTGTTATTAATTATTTAGTGTAGGATCTAAGTGAATTACGATGGATTTATAGTGTGGGAAAAGGCTTGGGTTCGATTCAAGACTCTAGCAAAAAAAAAATTTTAATTTTATGCTACCTTAGGGAAGCTAGGCAGTAGGCCTTATTAATAATTTGGGCTGAGTTTTAGCACAAACAAGCACCTGGCCCAGTGTCTAAGCACACTAGGAGGGCATGGGAGGTGCCTGGGTTCAAGGCACGACTCGCGCAAATGGTTGTTTTTTCTTTAGTATTCAGGTTGCGGTTAAAATAGGCTTTAAAAGAAGTTGCGAATGAAGTTTGTCACAGAGAGCGCCTGTGGCGCAGTGGTTCAGGGCAGTGGAAAGCAGCATATATGGGTGCCTGGAGGTCTCGGTTTCGAGTTGTTGTATGCGCAATGGGCTACCTTTTTTCTGCACGCGTGGGGGGAGTAATTCAATTGGACCAAAACTCTTCCAAGCAGCAAATTGAGTCGGCCAAGCAGTGGGAAAAATGGTGGCTGCTAATCGGTAGGAAGGATTTGGATGGAATACAAATTAGGTGGTGGCTAAAATTAAGGAGAAAAACATGGAATTTGAACTTGGGAAGGATTTTATGCTGAAATGACTCATGGTAGTACCAGTTCGGCTATAGGCAATTAAGTGCCGAAAAAGCTCTTAACATTTTGGCTTGTACGGGTTGTTTTTCTTCTTTGTTTAGTTTTGGGTATTTTTAAGTGTTAGTCGATTTAGGTTGGGGCCATTCACATCTATTATTATTTTTGAGATTGACCTTCATTCTTTTTGTTCATCTTTTCTTCACCAAGCTTAATCTTCTACTCCTACTCATAAGTCCTTTCTCTTTGATTCTCTTCTCATTATTGCCTAATATAGAGACTTTTCTCCGTGCCAAAAAGCTGAACCTCACAACTCTCTTATCCTTCTCCCGACAGCTCCCCTCTACTTCACAAACTTCTATTCTCCATCTCGTTCCTTTAAAAGCCGAATCACCAAGATCTATTCTCTATTCGTATTTTGGGTTAGATCTACAACAAATCAGGAATAGGAAGGTACTTGGGAATGTTTTTGGCAAGTAAATCTTTGGTAAGTGCTCAGAATCCCTTCTCTATCCATTATTTGGTGATTCAAAGAAAAGCCAAAAACCCCTATATGCAAAGGGTGCCTGTCGACTAAACTAAAAGGGTTTAGTGGTGTTATTTGATTTGTTTTGCTCTAGTGTGGATTAAAGGCTACTGATCGAGGGCTTGGATAATTGGAACGACTAGATTTAGATCTAGTCCATATTCCGGCAAAGGTAAGAACTTTAGTGTCTAAGGTGTTAATGGCCGATTATTGGTAAGGGGATTTGTATATAAGTTGTTATGAATTCATAGTTTAACATGTTAGTAACTAATTGTAGGCAACTCCTGTGTGGAATTCGTCAGTGTTTCGTCGTAAAACAGGTGTGTAAACGACACCCACTTATAGTCTAGATCGACAAAATTCGAAAAGTCGAAATGTCGAAGAGCCGGCATTTTGTGAACTTACAAGCGTGCTAGCGCTCGTGAGATAGTTTGTTTGTTAATCCTAGTAATCTCAAATGGTAAGATTGCAGAGTGCGCAATTTCGTGCACTTCGGTATATTTGGGCTTAATGGGCTAAAATCGAGTTAATGGGCCGACGGGCCCAATTCGGTAAAAACATTCTGTAAGTGTTTCTTTCAATACGTTAATGGCTGTAATATGCATGAAAACCCTAAAATAGTAAATTTACTAGAATACCCCTAAGTATGAAAATTACCATTATACCCCTAGGTGCAAAATGACCATTATACCCCTTGGGTTATTTCTGTTTGAAACGCATGATATTATGTTTTTGTATGCTATATGCCGTGACATTCATATCTGTTGCATGGGATTTGGGATCTATTGATGGAGGAAGCGTTCTGGTGGCTATGCCACAAATATCTGTTTCTGGTGGCTATGCCACAAATATCTATTCTGGTGGCTCTGCCACAATATCTGTATCTGGTGATTCTGTCACAATATCTGTTCTGGTAGCCATGCTGCAAATTCTGTAGTGTGTAGTGGATGGGTGGGTCGAGTTGTCTCCCCACATGGTGTAAGGATGGTACGGGGGTGTATACGGATGGATATGGGTTGGGTTTCTACATACATGCATAATATATGTTTTGTTACTGTAATGGGCTTAAGGGCCACACTAATTTTTGAATAGGGCTGAGGCCCAGTTAATTTTATTTCTGGTAGGGCTTAGGCCCAGTAAAGCTTGAATCGATTTAAGCTCTAGTTGGGTTTACTTTACACACTGAGTTTTCCAAACTCACCCCTTAATTTCATCCATGCAGGAAATCCCCAACCATAATGGACTTGGAGCCGTGAGGGATTCGAAGTGGCCACATGTTCTGCAAATTCGCTTTTCTTCATGTGTTTTGATCAGCACTTACTTACTTTAATTGTTTTGCATTTTTAAGTTGTAGCAAGGCTGCTTTATTTATTTTTAATTGTTCTTAGTATGTTTTGTTAGCTTGGATGTGATATTGTTTTGATTGTTTGAAATTGAATAGCTCTAGGGCGCGTTTTAAAAAGGTTACTTGATTTCAAAATATCGCGTTAACAAAGCAAAGCTTCCGCAATGAAAACGTTTTCAAAATTAATAACTTTTTCAAATGGTTTTAAACGAATTGGTTTTCCCTGAACAATCACTCAGTTAAAGTGTGGCAATAGTTGTGTGCATGTCTAGGATTGGATCCATAGAGAGCTAGGTACTTAAGCAGTCTAATTGACTCACTTCCTCTTTTCTGGCATCCTACCTAGTGCACAGCTTTAATTCACTTTTATCTATAACGAGGATATTCTTTAACCACTAAGACTTTAGATAAAATGTGACTTTTCTAGTAACGCTACAATGTGACACGCCAGATTCGGTCATAACGTCTGGGCCGGGTTTGGGGTGCTACATTTTAACCCACTTACACCATAAAAAGCCTACCCACATAATTGACCCTTAGTGAACCCCTTTGAGCCTTAACCATTGTCTCTTGATTTTTCCCTTAATGTTAACCCACAACTTGACCCTTTTTTGATTCATTAAGAATTTTTCCCTTTTTATTGACTCCCTTTTTATCGAGATTTGATTTGATTAAGTTACCTAACTATGTTCGTTCATTCCAGTTGTTGAATTATTTCTTACTACCCATTATTGTACTTGTTCTTATTCTTAAAAAAAAATCGTACATTTATATTCATGCAAATACATATTATTCTAAAGAGATTGGATAATTTAAAGTCATTATATTGAGAGAAAAGCTCACTTCATGAGTTTTGGATAGTCTTAATTCTAGCAATTGTTTGTAATTCAGTAATTAGCTTTATTATTCTAAGTTTGGTAACTTGTTAAATTAATCTAGATTCTAACCCAGTTTTTCAGCCTTTATCTACACCTATTACCCAAGCCTCATTACAACCTTTTAAAGACCTTTCGATTTGTGTATCGTCTCATTTATAGTGGTGGAGATTTGATTTTCATGCAAGCCTATGGTAATAATTTTTCATGTTTGACTATTGAGTGCTTAATTATTGAACCTTAAACACTTCGAGTGATTTGAGTGAATCTTTAGTGAGGATGTCAACTATTGTCAATTTGGAATTAAAGGTGATTACTTAGATAAAGGGGGATACCTATGATTTTCTGATTAAAATGCTCAACTTGGATTGTTTGAAACTTTGATGTTCTTTTAGTTGAATGCTCAATATGTGATTATCTGTGGATTACTTCGAAACATTATTGATGAGAATTATAAGTTGAGAAGAATTTATTTTAATTGTGAGTTGAGGATTTTTCTTGAGGACAAGCAAATGCTTAAGTGTGGGGATATTTGATAAACCATAATATATAAATATTTTTATCCCATGCCTGGCATATTTTTGGATGATTTACCATAAGATTTGGTGAACTTGATGCTCCTAATCTTCTAAATTCATGTTTTATACTTAGGTGAGCATAGGAAGGTGAAAAGAGCAAGAATTGGGATAAAAACAGATAAAATTGGCCTATCTCAGTATACCACACGGCCTAGGCACTTCCACACGGGTAAACCACACGCTCATATGAGGCACACGGGCAGGCTACACGCCCGTGTGTAATGGCCGTGTCGACTAAAAACCATCTCAGAATTACACCAGACTTTAGCACCTTCACACAGGCGTGCCACACAACCGTGTCCCTGTCGAGCCCAAGTCTAATTCTATTCAGAAAAGGCTACTTTGAAGGGTTTGGAAGCATTCTAAAGCCTATATAAACACCCTAGAAGAGGATTAAAGGGGACACATAGAGTAGAAGGCAGAAGATACTCAAGGATAGCCATCAGGAATCAGCTCGGAGGCAGGAACTACTTCAAGACTGAAGATATCCATTCAATTTCCTTAGAAGTTCTTTAGGTTTCTTTATGTTTTTTTTTTCCAATTTTGAGATGTTTTCCACTATTATGAACTAAACTCCCCAAAAACCTAAGGGAGATGAAACCTAAGACGTATCTTATTATTATTTAAGTTATATGATAAATACTTGTTCTTATTCTTAATTGTGAGTTTTAATTCTTGCTTTAATATTCTAGCATATTAATTCAGGTTTTGATGTGCTTATTCAGTGGAGCAAAAGTCCCTGTTTAAGAGTAGATCATTCATAATTAAGTGGAGTTGCATGCAATCCTAGAGATAGGATGACATAAATCTGTCGGATTAGAGTCAAATCTAATAAGGGAATGAGTTAATGCGACGATAGGGGTTTTAATTAGAAAGAGATTTCAATTAATCAACCTAGAGTCAGTTGTTTTTAGTCTCGAGAGAGATATTAACATAAATCATGGATTTCTACGGATTAAGACAAGTGAATAAATTATCTAATTTAGAAAGTAATAACTGAAGTCTAGGTGGATTCTTCCTTGGGTATTGTCTTCTCCATCGGTTTTCCAAAAGTATTTTCAACTTTCATCTCTATCATATTCTTAGCTAATTAGATAGTTAATTTTTAGTTTGAAAACATCCATTTAATTCTTAGGCTAGATAATAAAAAGATAGTAATTACTAGTACTTTTAGTCCTTGTGGATACGATATTTTTGGTCTCACCATAACTATACTACTGTTCAATAGGTGCGCTTGCCTTAGTCAAATTTTTAGTTAGTTTAATGACCATCACTTATCATGACTATACTTTAATCGAATACCTTAGCATCACATTTAACATGGTCAGCGTAACTCGGTTAGAGAGTACCTCTGTTAAACGAGATGGTTCTCATTCGCGTCGGGAGACATCACACTATTACAGATTGGTGGCATGGATAGTTAGACTCTCATTTTTGCTAGGTTAGTCTAAGAACCGACTAAATCATAGCTCTGATACCACTAAATATAATACCCCTTACCCGTGTCTGACGTCGGGACAAGATACGAGGCATTACCAGACTTAAACATGCACATACATGTAAAATTGGGCCATAAAATTTCGATCATATCAGAATCATTCAATCACATGCAAAATGTCCCATACACGAGCCTTCGAGGCTCTAAACAAGCACTAAAAGCAGTTTGGGACTAAACCAAGAACTCACAAACATTTTTACAACACTTAGAAAATTTTCATGTTTGGAGAGTCACACACCCGTGTAGGTAGGCAGGGTGGTCTCACACACCCGTGTCCTCAGCCCGTGTAACTCTCTATTTATGACGCCAGCAAACATTTAGGGTCACACGCCCGTGTGCTAAGGCCATGTCCTCTACATACTTAAATACTTTCAAGACTTTAAAGCCCGTGTGCTAAGGTCGTGTCCAAGCGTTTTTGTTGCCTAAATCTTTCACATACTTAAATACAACAACCATAACATATTACCCGATAATTAGTCTCTACTTATTCAACAAATGTACATGTTCAATCATTATCAACTTAATGCCAATTTAAGCATTTATTCCATAGCCATGACCAGCCCGAATGGTTCTAGGGCATTCTCATGCACATATGTTATTTACTATTCATTCGTGGCAGACAATTATAATCATATCACAAAGCATCAACACATGGCAAGGGTAATTAGGCTTAAAAGCCAAAACATTATAAGCCATATCTCGCAGCTATATACAATGAATCAATATAAGCCAATACATTTGGCTAAATCATAAGAAAACATATCAATAACTAAGCTCTTATACATGCCACTCAATTGAAGATGCTTAAGACTTATCGATATCCCCTTTTGATAGCTCGATAGTGTGATGCTGTCTCCGGTGATCTCCAACCCCGAGCTAACCTGACAACACTAAAGAAATGAAAAGGAGGGGGTAAGCTATATAGCTTAGTAAGTCCATATGAAAATAATAAACAATTTACCAACATGATCCCATCAATTCTTACAACATGATTCCAAGGTAAAATAATCATAATTGCACTTTTACTTATGTTCAAGTTAAGATGTTTACTAAAGTCATAGTCACTCAGTAACTTATAACTTGAGCTACAAAACTCCAAATCAAGATTCGCTAATTTTCCCTGAAACTAGACTCATGTATCTACTTATCATAAAATTTTTAAAATTTTTGGAATAGCCAATAAGTACAGTTTATTCTTTAAATTCTCCAATGTTTCGCTATCTGACAGTTCCAACCCCCATTACACTAAAAACTAATTATCTCTTCGTACAAGATTTGGATAAAGCTCCCGTTTATTTCTTTCAAAAATAGACTCATTAAGAATTTTAATAATATAAATTATAACCCATAATTATATTTTTAAAATTTTTAATGATTTTTCCAAGTCAAAATAGGGGATTCCAAAATCATTCTAACCATGTCTCACAAAAATTCAAATATCACAGAATACAAAAAAATTTTCCTTTCAACATTTATTTTATGTTAAAATAGACTCAATAATATTTTATTTCATATCTTATTCAACTTATAATTCGATTTCCACCATTTTTGGTGATTTTTCAAATTCACACAACAGCTGATGTCCAAAACTGTTTTATTACAAATTTCACTCTTACATAATCTCATTTACTCCATTCCATCTTACCGAAAGTTCACTCAACTATCGAGCACATTACACATAAATTTTCACACATATACCTGCACTTAGTCATCACATAGTCATATTCAATTACACTAGTCATTACATGATCACATGTATTTTCACTTAGTCAATTTCTCGTTGAACTCATTGGAGTAATAACAGATACACGGTGGCCCGCACAGAATACCACCCTTGTAACCGAAGCTATTTGGTGCACATAGTAGCCTGCACTTAGTACTACATCTATGACCAAAACTGTCTCTTACACATAGTGGTCTGCACTTAGTACCACACATGTGATCAAAGCTATCGGTTACGCATAGTAGCCTGCACTTAGTACTACACATGTGACCCAATCACCTGGTACACGTAGTAGCCTACACTTAGTACTACACACGTGACCTTAAACCATCTTAAACACATAGTAGTCTGCACATAGTACTACACATGTGTTCTCACAACGGATCATTCGTATCCTTTCTATTCCGAAGGTCCGACTGGGAAGTTCCTCACTTTTTAACATTTTTCCAATTCATCCATAATCAACTTCAATTCATAATTTACATCAAGTGATCATTCAATATACAACCACGTCTCATATAATAACAAAATATTATAACATAAGTAAAAACGATATATTATTTACATACAAACTTACTTGTTTCAACGAAATATAATGTTCCATCAAATTTTCATTATATTCAATCATCCCATCACATGTTATCACATTTGAGCTTATGATTACTTGATGGGTACATCACCTTTTCATACATAATATCATTAACATATAAATCAATAAAACCATAGCAAAATAGATTTCAAGTATAACAACAATAACATGAATATCATGCTTATTTAATCACATGAGCTTACCTTAAATGCAATTACGGGCAACTATTCCAATTTAGTCCATAATCTCGAACTTCCCCATTTAGGCTCGAATCTCGGTTTTCTTGATCTAAAATTTCAAATAAATCTCATTTATTATTCACATTATTCAAATTGACCCAAAAATCATACTTTTACAAATTTTCATTTTTACCCCTAAACTTTATCATATTTACACTTTTGCCCCTAGGCTCGTAAAATGATTTTTATTCAATTTTTTTTGCACTTTAAGCCTAACAGAATCATTTTCATAACTATAGTAGCCCACTATTTCCATTAAATCACACTTTTATGACAAATTTTATAACTTTTACAATTTAGTCCTTTTTAGCGTTTTCACCGAAAACTACCTAGTAAAAGTCATTTCTCCAACCATAAACATGCATAATCTACCATTAAACATCAAAATACACAAATTTATAACATGGATCAAACCCTAGACCTTCATCATGATTCAAATAAATGGTAGAAATAGGTAGATCTTATTACGAGGATTTTAAAAACGTAAAAATCATTAAAAACGGGGCTAGAACTAACTTACAATCGAGCTTGGAAGCTTGAAAAACCCTAGGTATGTCTTCCCCATGAAAGTTTCGACCATGGGGTTGAAGATGGACAAAAATTGGCTTTTAATTTTGTTTTTAATTCATTTTAATTACTAAATGACCAGAATGCCCCTAACTTAAAAATATTCTATTTCACCCATTTCATATCCATTTTTGTCCAAAAAATTAACCAATGGTCTAATTACCATTTAAATATATCCAATTTAAAATTTCATAACAATTGGACACCTCTAGCATGTAGAACTCAACTTTAGCACTTTTTACGATTTAGTCCTTTTGACTAAATTGAGTGCACAAACGTCAAAATTTTCGGACGAAAATTTCACAAAACAATTCCATAGAATTTTATACCATAAAAATATAATAAAAATGAATTTTATTATGTCAGATTCGTGGTCTCGAAACCACTGTTCTGACTAGGTCCTAATTTGGGATGTTACAGTATACCGGCATATATTGCGAATACTTGACAACTTATGTGAGCAGCACCATGTAGTTACATCTTGACTGACAACCTATATGAGCAGACCCATTTATAGCTCGACAGCGAGCAACTATGTGATATGAGATTTGAGGTAGCATTGGCTACATATATGGCACTTAGTGTGCAAGAATCTCGAGTATTCGACATTATTATTCCGAGTGATTCATGGGTATGTCAAATATGAGATTATTTGCAAATTCATTTCGAGATGGTACAGGTATGTAATTGAAGCTCATAACTATTAAATGCTTGAAATGATGAATATGAGGTAAGTTTTGTGATGGAATGAGTTATGCCTATGAGACCATGGTAAATGTACATTTAATTATGTTATATTATTTGAATGTTACACGTAAGATAGGTTGCTTATTTCTTGCATATGAGCTTACTAAGCTATATAGCTTACTCTGTTTATTTTCCATGTTTTTATAGTGTCGCCAAGCTAACTCAGATCGGAGATCATCGGAGATTCGCCTAACACTATCAAAACTATTATTTTGGGTATTGATGATCTTAGTATTTTGAAAGTATGGCATGTATAGGGACTTGGTCATTTTGTTATATGTGTCATTTGATTTGGAAAATGTATTGCCTTATACTTTTTTAAGTTGATTTGGTATTTAGCCATGTAATTGGCTTATTTAGGCTAGAATGGTTGTAAGCCCATTTATATGTATATGCCAATGTCTTTGGTGTTATGGTCATGGTATGCTTGGTATATAATGGAGTGTGATTTTTAATATGAATGTAAAACGTTTGGAAATATGCTTTATTGGTGAGATGGCAATCTTACGCACAAATAGGTGTCATGAAAGTAGTTTAATGATACTTTGTATATGTGAAATTAGCATGATTAATTTGGAACATGACAAATGTTGTGAGTATGATAGTGGATGGTATTGTATTGATATGATTTAGCAATGATTGTGGATGTTTGGTTGCCTAAGTATGCCATGTTTTGTGCCCTTGATTTGGTGTAAGTGTATGAGTGAATAAGTGTGACAAATGTCTTGGTAAATAGCCTTTATTTTGTCCATACAAGTAGACACACGGGCATGTGTCTAGGCCGTGTGTGACACACAGTCTGCCCCATGGGCATGTGTATAGGTCATGTGTCCCCTACACCTAAATTTTGAGAAATAGAATGCTCAAAATTGAGCAAACGGGCAGAGACACAGGTGTGTGTCTCAGCCATGTAGACGGCACGGCCTCAAACACAGGCATGTGATCTCAATTTATTCGTGGGTTAAAAGTTAAAGAGTTACGCAGGGTCAAGACACAGGTGTGTGTGTGACCGCACGGTCTACCCACAAGGGCGTGTCCCATATCCACACAGGTGTGTAACCCATGTTTAGGGAAAAAATTTTCTAAGTTTTGTAAAATTTTCCAGAGTTCTTCTTTTAGTCCCGGACCACTTCCAAAGCATGTTTTAAGCCTCATAGGATTGTAATAGGAACTTTATGATTAATTTCAAATGGTTTTAATTTGGACAGAAATTTTTGACTCGAAATTGTATGATTGTTTATGATGTGAGTCTGGTAATCCCTCGTACCTATTTCAGTGTCGAATATGGGTAAGTGGTGTTACATTTAGTGGTATCAGAGCTATGGTTTAGTCAATTCTCGGACTAACGTAGCATGTGTAAGAGACTAGCTATACATGCCATAAATATAAATTTTGATGGTGTGACAATTCTTGACAATTTGAACTGTGTTTCATATAGTAAATGGATCTCGATCGAGAAGTGGCTTATGACGTTGAAAGTAATGCGCTGGCTCCCACTCAAGGGACCGCGCCATCTAAAAGTAGACCAGTGGCGATTAGTCAAGAAGGAGAGGCCAGAGAAGATTTCTTCCAAAGGATGAATGAGTGGTTTGCCTAGTATGTTCGGACAAATACGGCTGCAAGGGGCCGAATAATTTAGAGCAAATATCGATAATGATCTTGAGAGAGCAGAGTTCTGGCTTGAGTATTCTATCTGAGTATTTGATCAGCTTTCTTGCACCCTGAATGAGTGCTTGAAATGTGCTATATCACTTCTGAGGGATACGACATATCAGTGGTGGAACACTCTTATATCTGTGGTACCGAGGGAAACAGTTACTTGGGATTTCTTCCAAGAGGAATTCAGAAAGAAGTACATCAATCAGCGGTTTATTGATCAGAAACGTAAAGAGTTCTTAGAACTGAAATAAGGCCGTAGGACTATGACTGAGTACGAATGAGAGTTTGTTAGGCTCAGTAAGTATGCTCGAGAATGTGTCTCAACAGAGCCTAGTATGTGTAAAAGATTCGAAGATGGGCTGAATGAAGACATTAGACTAGTAGTTGGATTTTAGAGCTAAAGGAATTTGTTGTGTTAGTCAAACGAGCTTGTAAGGCCGAAGAGTTAGGCAAAGAAAAGAGAAAAGTTGAGTTTGGGACTAGAGATTCGAGGAAAAGGCCAATGAATAAGTCGTTTCAATCCTCGTCAAACAAATTGAGAGATTTGTATGCTCACTCCAACGCTTTTGTCGGGTATCCCAATCGAGATCGTGGGAAGCAATATTGGGGTTCTAAGGCCCAAACTACATCCATAGCGAGCGTTGGTAACGTTAGGTCTAATAAGCCTGAATGCCAACATTGAGGTAGACGACATTCTCGTGAATGTAGGATGAATAATCGAGCTTGCTTTGGATGTGGCTCTCAAGATCACTTCATTCGAGATTGCCCTGAAATGGTTGAAAAAGATAATTTTAAAAATGCAAGATCGAGTAATACTACTACTAGAGGGACGCTAGTGAAAAACACGAGAAATGGGACCAGTATCATAGGTGTATCCAAAGATTCCGCTATGAGATCGGAAGCGAGAGCAACTATGAGAGCTTCTGCCATTAGTGCTCGCGAGGATGTGTCCTCCCTTGATGTGATCACTGGTATATTTTCTCTTTATGTTACTAATGTAGTTGCATTAATTGATCCTAGATCGACTCATTCCTATATTTGCATGAATTTGGTATCTAGTAAGAATTTGCCTGTTGAGTCTTTTGAGTTTATGATTAAGGTATCGAACCCCTTAGGCAAATATGTTTTAGTTGATAAAGTTTGCAAGAGTTGTCCTTTAATGATTCGGGGTCACTGTTTTCCAGCTGGCTTAATGCTCCTACCATTTGATGTGATACTTGGAATGGATTGGTTAACTCTGCATGATATAGTAGTGAATTGTAGACAAAAAGTTATTGAATTGAAATGTAAAAATAATGAAACTCTTCGGGTTGAGTCGGATGAGTCAGGTGAATTGCCTATTGTGATTTTGTTTATGTCCACTCAGAGGTATATAAGGAAAGGTTGTGAAGCTTATCTTGCGCATGTGCTAAACATGAAAGAGCCTGTATTGAAGATCAAATCTATGCCGGTAGTTTGTGAATATCAGGATGTGTTCCCAGAAGAGTTGCCAGGGTTACCACCTATCAAATAGGTTGAGTTTGCTATTGATTTGGTATCGGGGACTACACTGATATTGATAGCTCCATATACGATAGCTCCGACCGAATTGAAAGAATTGAAATCTTAGTTGGAAGAGTTGACAGATAAGGGTTTCGCGAGACCAAGTTCTTCTCCCTAAGGTATTATTTGTCTAGAAGAAAGATGAATCTATGAGACTTTTTATCGATTATCGTCAACTTAACAAGGTTACGATAAAGAACAAGCATCCTTTACCAAAGATTGATGATTTGTTTAACCAGTTGAAAGGGGCAACAGTGTTTTCGAAGATAGATTTGAGATCCGGCTACTATCAGCTAAGAGTTAAAGACTAGGATGTGCCAAAAACTATGTTCAGAATGAGGTATGGGCATTATGAATTTCTTTTTATGCCTTTTGGATTAACTAATGCTCCTTCCATTTTTAAGGATTTGATGAATCGGATCTTCTGACCGTATTTGGATAAGTTTGTGGCTGTATTTATTGATGACATTTTGATTTACTCCCAAGGTGAGACAGAGCATTCTGAACATTTAAGAATTGTGTTGCAGACTTTGAGAGATAAGAAATTGTTTGCTAAATTTAGCAAAAGCGAGTTTTACCTCCGAAAAGTCAGATTTTTGGGACATATTGTCTCAATGGAAGGTATAAGAGTTGATCTGAGTAAGATTTCGGCAATTGTGGATTGGAAACCGCCAGGAAATGCATCCGAGGTTTGAAGCTCTTTGGGCTTGCCTGGGTATTATCGACATTTTGTTAAAGGATTTTCGATGATTGCAACACCTATGATAAGATTGTTACAAAAAGATGTTAAGTTCGAGTGGTTAGAGAAATGCTAAAAGAGCTTTGAACAGTTGAAAGCATTGTTAACTGAGGTACCGGTATTAGTGCAACCTGAGTCGGGAAAAGAGTTTGTGATTTTCAGTGATGTGTCATTGAATGGTCTTGGATGTGTGTTGATGCAAGAGGGAAAAGTGATAGCATACGCCTCGAGATAGTTGAAACCGTATGAAAAGAATTATCCGACGAATGACTTAGAATTGGCTGCCATTGTATTTGCTTTAAAGATTTGGCGACACCATTTATTCGGTGAAAAGTGCCATCTTTACCGATCACAAGAGTTTGAAGTATTTAATGACTCAAAAGGATTTGAATTTACGGTAATGGAGATGGCTCAAGCTATTAAAAGACTATGAGTTAGTAATCGATTATCATCTGGGAAAGACGAATGTAGTTGTCGATCCTTTAAGTAGGAAATCTTTGTTCGGTTTGAGAGCAATGAATACACAGTTAACATTTCTGATGATGGTTTAATTCTAGCAGAGTTAAAAGCTAGACCGATATTTCTTCAGCAGATTTGTGAAGCTCAAAAAAGTGACAAAGAACTTCAAGCTAAAAGAGTTCAGTGTGAACTGACTAGTGGTTCAAATTTTCAAATTAGAGTCGATGATTCTTTGATGTTTTGAGGTAGGATTCATGCACCGAGAGATACTGAGCTTATTTACAAAATTCTTCACGAGCCACACAATGGTTGTCTGCCTGTTCACCCAGGAAGTACGAAGATGTACAATGATTTGAAGAAATTCTATTGGTAGTCGGGTATGAAACGAGATATTTCTGAATTCGTATCAAAATGTTTGATTTATCAACAAGTAAAGGCTGAACATCAAGTACCTTCGGATTTACTTCAGCCTGTGATGTTTCCCGAAAGGAAATGGGACAGAATTATGATGGATTTCGTAACTGTATTACCTCTAACTCTGAAGAAAAAAGATGTTGTTTGGGTTGTTGTTGATAGATTGACGAAGTCAGCTCATTTTATTCCGATACGTACCGACTATTCACTTGATAAGCTAGCTAAATTGTACATTACTGAAATTGTTAGATTGCACGAAGTGCCTATTTCTATTATTTCGGATAGAGATCCAAGATTTACTTCACGATTTTGAAAGAAGTTGCAAGAAGCTTTGGGCACAAAGTTGAACTCTAGCACCGCATTTCATCCTCAAACTGATGGTCAATCAGAAGAACGATTCAGGTACTCGAAGATATGCTTCGCTGTTCTGTTTTAGAGTTCGAAGGTAGTTGGGAAAAATATTTACCTTTAGTTGAATTTGCTTATAACAATAGTTTTCAGTCGAGTATAAAGATGGCACTGTATGAGGCATTGTATGGTCCCAAATGTCAAACTTCATTGTACTGGACCAAGCTCAGTGAGAGACAAATTCACAGGGTTGATTTGGTTAGAGAATTCGTGATTGTTTGAAAGCGGCTTCAGATAGATAGAAATCGTACGCGGATCTAAAACGAAACGAAATTGAATTTCAAGTTAGTGATAAGGTACTTCTAAAAGTGTCTTCGTGGAAGAAAATCCTTAGATTCGGTCGCAAGGGTAAACTAAGTCCGCACTTTATAGGTCCGTATGAGGTTATTGAAAGAATAAGGTCGGTGGCATATCCATTAGCTTTACCGACAAAGTTAGAAAGGATCCACAACGTGTTTTATGTGTCTATGTTTCAAATATATTGATCAGATCCATCGCATGTGATTTCACCGTCAGAGGTTCAGATTCGACTAGATATGACTTATGGCGAAGAACCGATGAAGATCCTAGCCCGGGAAGTTAAACAGTTGAGAAATAAAAGTATAGCCCTAGTAAAAGTTTTGTGGCAAAGACATGGGGTCGAAGAGGCTACGGGGGAAACCAAGGAAGCTATGAGGAAATAGTACCCAAACCTCTTTTTGGGTAAGATTTCTTAGGTCGAAAATCCCTAAAGGGGGAGAGTTGTAACAGCCCGTTTTAGGGTCAAATTGGAATAGTGTTTCGGGACCACAAATCTAAAGTAAAAATATTTATTTTTATTATTACTTTAAGGTCTACAGTATGATTGAATGATTTTGTGAAAATTTCGTTAAGAAATTTTATCGATAGAGTGTCCAATTTGACTAATAGGAATAAATTGCAATAGGTGCAAAATATGTGTTCTAGAAGCTAGAGGTGTCTAACTTAAATGAAATTTTAAATTGGAGATCCTTAAATGGTAATTAGACCATTATACTTTAAGTTGGACAAAAATGGACATAGTTAGATAAAATTTCAAAGTTTTAAGTGAAGGGCAATTTTGTCATTTGGTAAATAAAGATAAAAATAACTATAAAAAGATGTCATCTTCCCCAATTCAGTCCCCTATAGCTAAATTTCTCAAGAAACCATAGTTAGGGTTTTGGAAAAGCTTCCAAGCTCGATTGTAAGTCCGTCTTTGTCCCGTTTTTAATGATTTTTACGTTTTTGTGAATGTTGTAACTTGATTTAGCTATTTCAAAGACTAATTTGAAAGAAAATCAAAGTCTAAAATTTTACCCATGTTGAATATTTGTATATTTTGATGTCTAATGGTAGAAAATGTATGTTTAATGTTAGGTAAACAACATTTACCAAGTGATTTTTGATGAAAATGTCAAATAGGGACCTATTTGTAAAAGTTGTAAAATGTGTGTTAAAATGTGAATATATGAAAAATGTGGGCTGTTATGAGCATGAAAAAGATCCAGCTAGGCTTGGGTAATGAGGAAATTGGATGAAAATCATTTTATGAGCCTAGGGACTAAAATGTAAAAAGTTGAAAAGTTAACGGCAAAAATGTAATTTTTCCAAAATGTGTTTTTGGGATTAAATTGAATAATGTGATGATTGAATGAGTTAAATGTGGTATTATAGATCAAGAAAGGCGAGGTTCTGACCTAGACTGAGGAAAGAACAAAGTTGTGGACTAAATCGAACTATTAGTCATTTTGTAACAAGGTAAGTTCGTATGTTAAAATAAGCTTTAATATGATTGTATTTTATTGTTTTAATATTGCATGAATTGCATGTTTGATAAATGTGGATGAGCTTAATCTTATGAATGAGTCCGAAAATGAATCGACAAGCGAGAAATCCCATTGAACCTTAGGAATAGGGTAGGATATAAGTGACATGTCACTAGGGTTAGTATGTGTTATGTGATTATGTGATTACGAGTGCTAGTCTTATACGTCCTACCAGTGGCTGAGTATACCGGCATATGTTACAGAGAATTGACAGCTTGTGTGAGCAGCACCGTGTAGTTACGTCTTGACTGACAGCTTGTGTGAGCAGGTCTGCTGATAGCTCGAGAGCGATCAACTATGTGATATGAGATTTGAGGTAGCACTGGCTACATATGTGGCACTTAGTGTGCAAGAATCCTGAGTATTCGACATTATTATTCCGAGTGGTTCATGGGTATGTCAACAATGAGTTTATGTGTAAATTCATTTCGAGATGGTACAGGTATGTACTTGAAGCTCATATCTATTAAATGCTTGAAATGAAGAATATGAGGTAAGCTTTTTGATGGAATGAGTTATAATTATGAGACCATGGCAAATGTACATTTAATTATGTTATATTATTTGAATGTTACACGTAAGATAGGTTGCTTATTTCTTGCATACGAGCTTACTAAGCAATATAGCTTACTCCGTTTATTTTCCATGTTTTTATAGTGTCTCCAAGCTAACTCAGGTTAGAGATCGTCGGAGATTCACCTCACACTATCAAAACTATTATTTTGGGTATTGATGATCTTAGTATTTTGAAAGTATGGGACGTATTGGGACTTGGTCATTTTGTTATATGTGTCATTTGATTTGGCCAAATGTATTGCCTTATATTTGTTTAAGTTGATTTGGTATTTAGCCATGTAATTGGCTTATTTTGGCTAAAATGGTTGTAGGCCCATTTATATATGTGTATGTGCCAATGTATTTGGTGTTATGGTCATGGTATGCTTGGTGTATGATGGAGTGTGATTTTTAGCATGAATGTGAAACGTTTGGAAATGTGCTTTATTGGTGAGATGATAATCTTATGCACAAATAGGTGTCATGAAAGTAGTTTAATGATACTTTGTATATGTGAAATTAACATGATTAATTTGGAACATGATAAATGTTGTGAGTATGATAGTGGATGGTATTGTATTGATATGATTTAGCCATGATCGTGGATGTTTGGTTGCTTAAGTATGCCATGTTTTGTGCCCTTGATTTGGTGTAAGTGTATGAGTGAATAAGGGTGGAAAATGGCTTGGTAAATAGCCTTTATTTTGTCCATACGGGTAGACACACGAGCATATGTCTAGGCCATGTGTGACACACGGTCTGCCCCATGGGCATGTGTATAGGCTGTGTGTCCCTAACACCTAAATTTTGAGAAACAGAATGTTCAGAATTGAGTACACGGGCATGTGTCTCAGCCATGTGGACGGCATGGCCTCGAACATGGGCGTGTGCCCTGGCCGTGTGATGTCTGCACCTATTTTATGAAAATTAATTTTCTACACGGCCTAGCACATGGGCGTGTGACTTGGTTGTGTGATCTAAATTTGTTCATGGGATACAAGTCAGAGAGTTACACGGGGTCGGGACACATGTAACACCCTTTACCCATATCCGATGTCGGAACAAGGTATGAGGCGTTACCATACATGTACCCGGACATTTTCAAAAAATACGGGCTATGAAATTTTGTTTCAAATTAAAACCAATCAAACTACATAATAGTGTCCCTATTATGGGCCTACGAGGCCCTAAACATATATTGAGAATGGTCCGGGACAAAATCGAGGTCCTAAGGAAAATTTAAGAAAATTTCTAGGTTAGTGTCACACACGTCCGTGTGCCTTGGGACACGCCTGTGTCCCCTACTCGTGTGGAATTAATTGAATTTATTTTCTACTTCGAACCTACAGGGGTTTTCACACGGCGAAGCACACGCCCGTGTCCCTGGCCCGTGTCCTTCACATGGCCTAGACACGCCCGTGTGGTCGCTTGTGTCCAAAACCTCATGCATTCTATTTATAACGTCAACATGAATTTAGGGGCACACGGCCAAGACACACGCCCATGTGCTAGGTCGTGTCCACCACACGGTTGAGACACACGGCCGTGTCTCTTCCCGTGTGTTTACTACAATGCATTCTGACTTAGAGTACTTAGGTGTAGGGGACACACGGCCATACCACACGCCCATAGGGCTATCCGTGTGTCACATACGGCCTAGACACATGCTCGTGTGTCTACCTATGTGGACCTTATTAGGCTATTTTTCAAGCCTTCGGTCACCCTCTAACATCTATACACACTTATAGGTTTTAATAATATTTAACATGGCCTAATTATACTTCTAAACGACCTTGATAAACCTCATTGCATGTAAACCTCATCTCATCGGTTTTACACATGCTAGGTTATCCCTTTTGTATTAAGGATTTCTATGTCTTATAACACTTTTAAGATTAGCTCATTATTATAACTCATTGCCAATTATGGTCTAGCCATCCCACGTGATTGGGTCACATTACATGTATCTAAATGTAATATACCATTCACTAGAACAATTGAACATAAACATGCACAAATTTGTAGGTCATAACCTACATCAAAATGAGTCAATTCCCATGGCCATCTACAAGTGAATATGTATACCTTTACAAGCCTTCATATTGGAAAATAAAATGACACATATAACAAAATAACAAAGTCCCTATACATGCCATTGAACAAAATAAAAGTATCTATATACCAAAGCTGGACAAGATGATAGTGTGTTGACTTTCCAATCGTCTTCCAATTTCTACGAGTCCTCGAGCTCTGTAAGATAGGGAAAAGAGAGGGGTAAGCATTTACATGCTTAGTAAGCCCGAATAACTAGAAACCAAACTTACCAATTAATTAGCATACAACCATATTAAGCAATATAACCAACAAGCATGAAATGGTTTCCCTATCACATGCACTCAATCAACATGTTAGTCTCATAACAATATATTATGAAATTTGTATTAGATTAGCTCATCATCCAACATATTCATTTTTATATCTCATGTTAATCCCGTTGAGCTTTTTGAAAATCTTTATGGATTATCCATTTACCGTCAAGTCATAAGAGCGATCATCTCATGTACGCACTCCCATGAACCTCACATCTTACGGCGGGATTACCAGTCCAGGCTAAATCTCCAGTAATATAAACTCATTCGGTGATGTTGGGATTACCAGTCCAAGCTAAATCCCTTGTAGCGACAAACACCCTTAATAAGCTCGTATCTGAATTACCAGTCCAGGCTAAATTCAGACCCTAGTCGGATTACCCGTCTGGGCTAAATCCATAATGCACACATATTCTTCAAAAGGATTGATCACTTAAGGAACACCCGTCCAGGCTAGATCCTTTCTATATTGAGATCAACGGATTACCTGTCCGGGCTAAATCCCTTTTCTGCAACACATGCAGGATCCCAAGTCATGTAAGCCATGGTTTATCCATCGAATTTCCCTTCTTGACTTCAACCGAGACATTTATTGTCATGTCATTATTATTAACACATTTCATGGATTTTCATACCATCATTACAACTAATTATCATACATTCCTAATACGTGCAATTAAGCATATTAAGAGTTTACTTTAAGTTATTCGAACTTACCAAGTACTCGTTTCGGTTATTCTGAAACCTGTCGTTTTCCTTGATCGACCTCTGAAATTTGTTCCTCGGGATCTATAACAATAAAAAATGAATCATTAATACCTTACATTATTCTTTTTGAGCCTAAATCTCACCCCGGACAAAATGACCGTTTTGCCTCTAATCTTTCACATTATTTACGATTTAATCCCTAGGCTCGTATAATGAAATGCATGCAATTTTGATGTTACCCAAGCCTAGCTGAATATTTTTCCTTCTTATGGCAGCCTACATTTTTCCATTATTTCTCATCTTTCTACCGATTTTTACAACTTTTACAATCTAGTCCTTTAAGCCATTTTCATGAAAAACCACTTTGTAAAAGTTGTTTACCATCCCTTAAATTCTTATATTCCTCCATAAAACATCAAAATACAAGCATATCATTCATGGGTAGTTTTCTAAACATGAATCTTAGCATGAAATATAGGTAGAAATAAAGAGAGTAAGTTACCGGGATTTTAAAAATATGAAGAACATTAAAAACGGGGCTAGGGAGCACTTACTATTGAGCTTGAAAATGTTGAAAACCCTAGCTTATGGAATCCTTGAAATTTCGGCAGCTATAGGAAGAACATGAGTGAATTTTTCCTTCATTTTCCCTTTTTATTTCATTTATTACCAAATGACCAAAATGCCCTTCCTTACTAAACTTTCAAATTTTTCCATACATGCCCATTTTTGTCTAAAAACTTAGAAATTGGGAAAATTGATATTTAAGACCTTCTAATTAATAATCTAAAGCAATTTCATACAAATTGCTTCTAGAATCCAAGTTTTGCAATTTATTTGATTTGGTCCTTATTTTCCAATTGGACACCTTACTCATAGAATTTCTTCATGAAACTTTAACACATGAATATTTTCATATTTTAGACCTCATAAGAATCATAAAATAAATATTTCAACGTCAGATTTATGGTTTTGAAACCACTATTACGACTAAGCCCTATTTTGGGATGTTACAACACGGGTGTGTGTGACCACACAGCCTGCCCACACGGGTGTGTCCCATATCCACACGGGCGTGTGACCCATTTTTAGGGCAAAAAATTTCTAAGTTTTGTAAAATTTTCCCGAGTTCTCAGTTTAGTCCCGGACCACTTCCAAAGCATGTTTTGGGCCTCGTAGGCTCGTAATAGGAACTTTATGATTAATTTCAAATGGTTTTAATTTGGACACAAATTTATGGCTTGGAATTGTATGATTGTTTGTGATGTGAGTCCGGTAATGCCTCGTACCTTGTTCTGGCGTCGAATACGGGTAAGGAGTGTTACGCTAAATGCCCACTCGATTTTAGGGTCTACAAGGACTAAATCGATGAATCGATTTATGCTCATGACGACATGAAAATAAAATCATAAAAAACTAAGGAATAAATAATAATAATAAAGGGAAAGAGGAAAAAATTAAAGAATTAATTAGTAAATTTATAAATTAAATAAAAATAAAATAAAAACCAAATTACAAAAAAGAATTTCACAAAAATGATTAAGGCAACAGTCCCTCGGCAATGGCACCAAAAACTTGTAACGAGATTTGTGCAAGTGTACACAGTCGTTCAAGAAATAAGTAAGTAAAATGAGTTATCGTCTCCACAGGGACTGTGTATGTTAATCAATTAATTGCAAAATTATAAATCACAATTTGATATAAAAAATCAACAATTTTGGATAGTGATGATTAAATTAACTAGATGCAAAAAGTGATCTCTAATGCAACTTTTATGCAAATTATCTAAATGTATTAATAAATGGATTTAGCAACAAAAAGAATCAACATAAAATAGGCTAGGATAATTATATTAATCAACTCAATTTATTTTCATCATGCTTAACAGTGTTCGAAAAACATTTCATGGCAACTCGATCTTTCATGAGTTTGGAAACCAAATTAAGTCCTCTGGGAATCTTTTACTTAGTGAAATATGCATTTTACTGATTATATTAAACTAAGGGTTTCTTAGCATCTTTGCGAGGTCATAGGGACATTTACGTTTGCAACAATTTAATCACATAAACCTAAAAACTATGCAAGATAATAGAGCTAAATAAAGATATTATGAACCTCTAATTTAGTTGGGTTTAATGACCTAAATTGAGCATTGCACTTGTCAATTATGTGTCTACTAGCCGTCATCTGGTTAGGATCGCTTAGCTAATTTGAATGCATCCAATCACATATGAATGAAATACATCTTGATTTTAATTGAAAACATGATCGACTGAGGCACAAACATGTTAAACATGAATCAATGAATGCTATTGAATTAACATAATCATCCCAGCAAACAGAATTAAACTAACATTGTTGATGCCAAGAATAATGAAAACATAGCAAACATAATCAAATGAAATTAAAAGAAGGAAAGAGTAAACTCTATTCAGCTCAGCAGCCTTCTGGATCTTTCTAACTGATGTGTTCCTCTGTTCTGCTCGTTGCTCTTTTGCTCTTTTTCTAAGGTTTCTTAATGTGGTCGACCAAGGTACTGTCTTGACAAAGCTCTTGTTGGCTAAATAATGGAAGAGAAAATGAGAAGGGTAAGCGTGGGAGAAAGGGGACAAGGGAGGAAATGAGAGAATGCTAGTGAATGAATGAATTAAGGGATGATTTCAAAGGTGAAAGGTGTGTGGTATTTATAGGTGAAGTTGGTGGCTGATTTTGCTAAAAATAACATCACATCTTCTTTAATTCCCTCCCTTCTATGGCTGGCCAATATGTGTGGAAAGGTGGGTGATTTAGTTACTTGATTTGAGCACAAGATCATGTTATATTTAGCTAGGGTTGGACGGTTTCAAAGGTAGGACTTGTGTGTTAATTTTTTTATATTTTTCCAACTGCTGGGACCTCTAAGAAAATATCCCAAAGCTGATATTTGGGTAACCATTTGCTTATGCTGAAATTGGGCTTGACTCTTCCTTGTTGGATAGTTTCTTAGTCCAATAATTAATTAGACATGTCCATCATGTAGCGACACTTTTGCTGGGTCAAATTAATATCCTTATGAACCAATTTTGTATGGTCTTGCTATCCAAATAGATTGGATGTGTGCATGTCCATGCAACATTTATATTGATCTTATCTTCCATGGTCCCACTGAATAGTGAAAAGTAACATATTAATACTTAACAAGAAAATAATATAAACTATGCATCAAAATAATGCAATAAAGAATAATTTCACATAATTTATAAATTCATGTAAAACATTAACACTTAAGCAAAATCCACTTAATTTATTAACAAATACTCAAAATTAATATAATTATTAAGTCAAAAGGTGGTAAAAAATATAGAAAAATCCTATATAATTTCTAGTTTACATAAATACCTCTAACTAAATTTCTAGCAAGCACCTCTTATAGATCTTGTTCACAAAATAGATTGTCCAAATGGACAAGTATAGTTGTGTCACTAACAGTTCTGTTATTTTATTGAGCTCTATCATCCCGTTTTTGGTCAAATCAAAATAGTGGTTTCAAGACCACAAATCTAAAGTCAAAATAATTATTTTATTATTATTTTAATATTTAAAAAAATGAATATGTGATGGTGTGCAAATTTCGTTAAGAAATTTTATTGTTTGAGTGTTTAATTTGATAAAAATGACTAAATCGCGTAAAGTGCAAAAGTTATGTTCTAATAGTTAAAGGTGTCTAATAGCTATGGAATATTAAAGTGGAGGTCCTCATGTGGTAATTAGACCATTAGTTGTTTAAGTGGACATTTATGGACATCTTTTAAGTGATATTTCTTATTTAATTAAAAGGTTAAATTTGGTATTTAATAATTAAAGGTTAGTAATAATAAAATAAAAATTCCTATCATCTTCTTTACAACACCTTTCCACTGAAATTTGAAGAAATAAAAAGCTATAGATAGGGTTGAAGTTCGACCAAGGAATTTATGCTCAATTAGGTATAGTTTTTGTCCCGTTTTTAATGATTTTTATGTTTTTGAGATCGTTGCAGCTTAGTCTAGCTATCCCAGGGACTATTTTGCAAAACTGTTATTGATGAAACTATGTGTGTTTTGATGTTTAATGGTTGAAAATGCATGCTTGTTGTTAGATAAACAACATTTGTTAAGTGATTTTTAGTAAAATGTCCAATTAAGGATTAATTTGTGAAATGTTGAAATTTGGTGGTTAAATTGTGAAATAAATGAAAAATATAGGCTGCTAGGGACCTAATTGAAATTCGGATAGCATGGATTTTGGTTGAATTGCATGAATTTGTGATTTTATGAAATAAGGACTAAATTGTAAAAATGTGAAATATTAGGGGCAAATGTGTAAAGTGGCTTTAATTTTTTTTCGATTAAATTGAATAAAGAGATTATAAAATAAGCTAAATTTGATATTATATAGATCAAGAAAAGCAAAATACAGACTTATATCGAGGAAAGAATAAAGTTTTGGATTAATCAACTCGTTTCGCCCGTTTTGCATCCGAGGTAAGTTCGTATGTAATAAGCTTTTTTTAATTGTATTTTAAATACCTTAATATTGTCTAAATTGTGAATTACGACCTTGCAGACATATTCGATGAAGATTCAGCATTGGAAATCGCGGTTGAACCTTAGGAATAGAGTAGGATACAAATGACATGTCATTAGGGATTACATTGAGTTGGCTTTGGGCCATGATATTGGCACTTCGGGTGCAAGATTCATTGAGTTGGCTTTGGTCCATGATATTGGCACTTCAGGTGCGAGATTCATTGAGTTGGCTTCGAGCCATGATATTGGCACTTAGGGTGCGAGACTTCTGAGTATCCGACTTATATTCCAAATGGTTCAACGGGTATATCTAAAATATGAAATGGTGAGAATATATACGTAAGAGTGCAAGTATTACGGAAACTATGTAAGCATCAAATTTGTGGAAGTTATAAGTTCATGGTTATAGTTGTGATTGAATACAAGCTAACATTTTTATTTGAATGTCTTGTAGCATATTATGTTTAAATTATTTAATTGTAAATAAATGGTGAGTTTTCTTATTAATTCATACGAGCTTACAAAGCTTTATAGCTTACATCATTTACTTTTTTGTGTTTTATAGTGATTTTAAAGCTAGGTCGAATTCGGGACTCGTTGGAGACTTCATCACACTATCAAACTATTACTTGGTACTTTTGAAATTAAGTTTTGGTCATATATCATGTATAGGGACTTTGGGTCATTTTGGTATGTGTTATTATGAATTTGGCCTTTTGTGTTGGCTTGTAAAAGTTAAGTATTTTGTTTGTGTATAGCCATGTGAGTTGGCTTATTTTGGAAAATATGGTAATGTATATATATATGTACTAATACTTTTTGGTGATGTGGTTTATACTTGCTTGTTGAATGACTTGTTGAGACTTAGCATAAAAGGTAGCAAATTGCTTAGGCTATGCCTTATTGTGGATTGGTACATTGAGTACCATATGAATGCATTAAGAGTTATGATAGATATGTAGTTTTAGGTAAATTAGTGCACAATTGAAAGTGACCAATTAAGTGTTTTGAAATTGTGAAACTTGTATGCTTTGAATTGGCAAAACATGATATTGTGAGCATGTTAGTTGTTAGTATTGAATTGGCATGTTTTGGTATTGGTTGTGCTTGAATTGGATGCCTATTTATGCTATGTTTCGGTGTCACTTGGTTTGGTGTAGGTGTATACAAATTTGGTGGTAAAATGGCTTGGTAAATAGCCTATTTTTGTCCACATGGGCAGAGGCACGGGCATGTGTCTCAGCCATGTACGACACACGGTCAGATTACACGGCCATGTGTCCCCTTTAAATTAGAAACCAAGTCAATATGCTCCACACGGCCTAGCACACGGGTGTGTGACTTGGCCGTGTGGCATAAGTCAGTATACTCGACAGGTTTGGCACGGCCTAACACACGGCCTGGCACATGGGCATGCGTGGCTATTTTTAGGGCACATGGGCTAGTCACACGGGCGTGTGTCTTGGCCGTGTGACCCAAGCCAAAAAGTTACACGGGGTTGGAAATGGACTGGGGCACGACCATGTGATCCCATTTCGAATGTCCACGCGGCCGGGCCATACAAGCGTATGTCCCCTATAGTTTGAAAAAATTTTCTAAGTTTCATAAGAATTTTTTGAGTTCTCGATTTAGTCCCGAACCACCCCGAATACATGTTCTAGGCCTCGTAGACTTATACTAGGGATAATATGTATGTTGTTGAATGATAATTATATGAAAATTGAAAATGTATGTGAAATGTGTGTTTAATGGTATAGTAAGTCCAATAATGCTCCGTAACCCTATTCTAGAGTTGAATACGAGTGACGGGTGTTACATCTTTAGCTCGCTTGTTAGGTCGCGGAGCTTAAGCAGTACAACCAACATCTCTCTTAATAGGGACTCTAACCTTGTCCCTCATTTTACGTTCCACACATGTAATAGCTTATTTTTTAGTGAAATCGGACCAGTGGTTTCGGGACCACAAATCCAATCCAAAATATATTTTATTTTTATTTTACCATATGGCCCGTAATATGATAGAAATAACGTGTGAAAATTTTGATATGAAAATTTTATCGATTTAGTGCCTAATTATGAGAATGACTAAATCGCATAAAATGAAAAGGTTGAATTCTAGTAGCTATAAGGATCAAATGGCTATGGAATTCAAAACTTAAGGTCCTTATATGGTAATTAGACCATTAATAAAATTATGTAGCTTTTTATGGTGACTCATCCATTGAATTATAGAAAAAGACAAGGGACTAAATTGGAAATACCAAAATACATGATTAATTAAAAGTTGAAAAAGAATTATACCATCTTATTTTCTATACCATCTTATTTTCATCATCTTCAACCTAAAAACACATGGAAACCTTAGGAGAGAGAAAAAAGGCTTTCAAGGGCTAATTAGGTAAGTTTTCTTGTCCCGTTTTTAGTAATTTTGGTATTTTTGGAACCGGGATAGCTTAATATTTCTATTTGAGGGATTAATTCAAAAATTTATCAAGGTATGAAAATGGGTCATGGATGTATTATGCTGGAAATTAGAAATTTGTGGTAGAAAATGAAAGATTACTGATAGATAAACAACTTTTACAAAGTAAATTTTGATGAAAACTTGATTTAGGGACTAAAATGTAAACTTGTGAAATTGAAGAAAAAATTCTAAAATTTTATGTAAACATGTGCTAGCAAATTTGTAATGGGGCTTTGATTAGACTTGGAATAGGGAGTAATTTGCATAAGTTTCATTTTCCGGGCCTAGGGACAAAATCAAAATTTTGGAAAAGTTAGAGGCAAAATGGTAATTTTACCTAGGAAGTAAATTGAGTCCGTTTAAGTATGAAATGTATGAAATTTATGATTAAATTCATTTATATAGATCCAAAAAACACAAACTTGAGGTTGGATCGAAGAAAGGAAAAGATTTCGGATTAGTGTATTATTACGCTAACAAGTGTCGAGGTAAGTTCGTGTAACTTAACCGGATATGTAATTATGTAAATTAAATGTTGTATTGTATGTAATGTGAGTTATGTTAATGTGCCTTACTTGTATGTTATGATGGAAAAATTTATACATGCTTGAAATGGTGATAAAGGGTTAAGTCCTGATTGAACATTGAATTCTGATAAATGTATATGCTTTCTTGAAATTAATAAGGTCCTGCTTTGTTACGAACGGGATTTAGCTCAGACGAGTAATCCCAATGACCTTGTTATATAAAGGATTTAGCCTAAACGGGTAATCCTAATACAATACCTCTCGAGTATGTGTTCAGAGTAAGGTTTAGCCTAGACTGGTAATCCTAATCAAGCTTTTTGAACATACGTTATATAAATGATTTAGCCTGGACTGGTAATCTTGTCATACGACCTATGGCTCGAAAGTGTGTTCCTTGGTTAAGTACCTTAAGGGGTACTCTCGATAAGAATTGACGGATTAATGAATCGTACACCTCGAATGTACTACTTGAGCCTTCATCAGGATTTCAATGAATCAATGGACATATAACTCTTGACTTGGCATGAAAATCTTGAGATGAAATGATAATGACTTGAAAGAACATTGCTTGATGAGCTCATCTATGTTACTTGTTTGATATAAAGATTTTAGAGACTAACATGTTTGATTGATTGTATGTGTTTAGGCAATTTAGCCAAATGGATGGAAAACATGTTATGTATGCTTAGATTTATTAAACAAGATTGGTAAGTTTAGCTTCTGTTATACGAACTTACTAAGCATGTAATGCTTAGTCCTTTTATTTTTTCCTGTTTTATAGAGCTCGAAAGCTCGTGAAGATTGAAAGATCGTTGGAGAATCGTCACTATCAACCTAGCATTTTGGGTATATTTAGTGAAATCATTTTGGTGTAATGGCATGTATAGGGAAACTTGGCCAATAGTGGCTTGAAATGTCATTTTGTAACCTAGCCGTTGGAATGGCTTGTGATGGCTCATTTTAGGATATGATTTAGTAAGCTATTATGGTATATACATATATTTCTACATGTGTTATGCTAAGTTCATGTGATCAAATGTTATTAATGTCTGAGTTAAGATAAAGTGAGTTGGTAATCGTGTATGCATGAAATGGTATGCCTTGTTAAATGATGAAATTGCTTACTTTAAATACCTGAATTGGTTGGGATTGGTTGAGTGTTTTATGTGCAGGTTTTTGGGTGATTTTTGGCGAGAAATGAAACTACAAATTGGTTTCATTTTGTCCACATGATCAGACACACGGGCGTGTGTTTAGACCGTGTGTGACACACGGCCTAGTAATACGGGTATGTGGTTAGGCCGTGTGTCCCCTACACCCTAATTTTAAGAAATAGAATGCTTAGAATTGAGTTCATGGGTAGAGACATGGGTGTGTGTCTCAACCGTGTGTGCCAGACAGCCTAGGACAGGAGCGTGTGGCATGGCTGTGTGTGCAAGTTAGAGAGTTACACGGGGCCGAACATGGCCTCTAGCATGGGCGTGCCCCTTGGACCACACAGGCGTGTGAGCCCTGCACCTTGGAAAAATTTTGTAATTTCATGAAAAATTCTTAGAGGTCCTGATTAAGTCCCGATTCGATTCTAATGCTCATTTTGGACCTTGAGGGTCCAATTAAGGGACGTTGCGAATAATCCCATTTAATGAATAGTGACTTGCGTGAATTAATTGAAAAATGTTCTAAATGTTTTGGTAATACTCCTAAACCCTATTTCGGCAACAGGTACGGGTTAGGGGTGTTACAACACACTTCACTTCCTCAATGATTTTGATTTTCTCCACTAAAGTTTCAAAAACCCTTTCCTGGTAAGGGGCTACCAGCACCATCAATTCATATCTCAGTCTATTGTCAAACCTGCCACATTTATACAGTTTGGTTGCGATCATTCCCTAAGCTTAGCGATTCAGCCTTAAGAATTCGGCCTCATACTCGGCCATAGACTTTTCCCCCTTTTGAGCTCAATGAGCTTTAACCTCCAAGCCTCGACATATCTGGTACCCACATATTTATTCTGGAAAGCATCCAGAAAGTATTCCCATGTCAACCTCTCTATCTGAGTACCTCTCATGACGGCTTGCCACCAACGGCAAGCCTCATCTCTTAGCAATGATATAGTGCCCTTCATTTCTTTTCAGGGGTACACTCCATATCATCTAGAATTCTCTCCATAGTCTCTAGCCAGTATTTAGCTACGGTATGGGTCATCTCAGCAACACCTCTAAACAATTCATCTCTATTAGAATGAAGCCTTCCAACTATCGTCCCTCAACTTCTAGATTCATTTCAGGTTTTCGCTACATGTTGTAGCGCCCTAAGCATGGCCTGTGACAAAGCATAATTAGCAGGCTCCTAATGTTCCTCCTCTACAGTAGGTGTGTGTGTTCAACTTGATCAACCATTGGCTGAGGTGTAGCCACAGGTTCAGGAGTGCGCACTTGCGATGCAAACGAATTGATTTGGCTTCCCTAACCTAGCTCTCCGTGAGCTCTCATACCTCGGGTTTGTACACCTCGAGTATCCATCTTACTATCGAATGTCTAAATTTTATGAAATTATTTGGAAATTTTTAGAAATGAGTTTTCATTATTATTCCAAAATGTCTCAATCTGAAGGTTTTGTCATAGTTTCACTAGAGTTTTCAGAATCTAAAGATTCATAGTCTATTTGTTTCACAGTCTATAATTTCAAAATCTATAGTTTCACAATCACAATCTAAAGTTTCAGTACTTATCTTGGGCCAGCTTCGGAGTCTTGAATTTTTTTAACAAAATCACATCTTAGTGTCAAAATAAGTTTGTGGCATGGATTTTCCCAAAATACCCCTTTATCAGATATATGCATGTAATTTTCAAAAATAAACTACGGTCTGACTTTTGAACCGGGCTCTGAAACCACTAAATGTAACACCCTATATCCAACCTAAACATTATGGCCAAATCTTGAAGATCACATTGGCCATGATAATGGCGAAGAAAACGTTTAGCTATTTTTTCTTCAAAAAGTCGTTATTTTTTATTCTAAAAATCAATATATCGATTTATTTAGGAAGCTAGGTAAACCCTTTATTTTTCTTTGAAAGATATTTTGAGAAAATAAATAACTTTGAAAGTCTAATTTTGAGTATTTTATACAATCATTGTAGTAGCCCGATTTTGGGCCTAGTCAAAACAGAGGTTTCGGGACCACAAATCCGACTAGAAAAAAGTTTTATTTTTATTATATTTTTATGGTCTATGGTTTCACGAAATGATTTCATGAAAATTTCGTTCAAAAATTTCAACGTTTGGGCACTCAATTTAGTCAAACGGACTAAATTGTAAAAAGTGCAAAAGTTGAGTTCTACATGTTAGAGGTATCCAATTGTTATGAAATTTTAAATTGGAGGTCCTTAAATGGTAATTATACCATTGGTTAATTTTTTGGACAAAAATGGACATGAAATAGGTGAAATAGAATATTTTTAAGTTAGGGGCATTTTGGTTATTTAGTAATTAAAATGAATTAAAAACAAAATTAAAAGCCAATTTTTGTCCATCTTCAATCCCATGGCTGAATTTCGCAAGGGGAAACCATGTCTAAGGCTTTTCAAGCTTCCAAGCTCGATTATCAAGAAAAACAAAGTTCAGACTTAGAACGGGGGAAAAACGAGTATTGGACGATTTGGTCCTTTTTGCCATTTTAGGTCGAGGTAAGTTCGTATGTTAATAAACGTTATTGATTTGTGTTAATTATGAAATATTATTATATATTTGATTAAATTGTGAAAATTAAAGTAAATATTCGAATTGAGTAAAAACACAAGATTGATCACGATCGTTGCGTAGTGAAATATGAATTGATGGTAAAAGACCATGGTTAGACCATGGAAATGTCCAAAGTGAAATAAGTGATTCGCATGTAAGACCATATCTAGGATATGACATTGTGCTAAGTGAAATAAGACTATGGCATCTAAGTGAAATAAGTCCATGGCATCTAAGTGAAATAAGCCCATGGCATTGTGCTAAGTGTGAAATTCCCCGGCTGAACCTTAGAAATAAAATAGCTTTGCACACAAGTGTGGTACTATGTAAAAGCCACTTTGTGAATATAATAGCTTTGGACACAAGTGTGGTACTATGTGAAGGTCACTTTGTGAATAAAATAGTTTTGGCTACAAGGGTGGTACTATGTGAAGGCCACCGTGTATCCGTTATTATTCCAATGTGTTCAACGGGAAATGACTAAGTGTAAACGAATATGACTATGTGATGATTAAATGTGAAAGAATTATGAACCAATAATATTATTTGATGTTGAATTAACATATTGTGTTTTCATTGGGGGTTAAAGTGTATCAACTGACTAGCCATGATAAAAAAAAATGAAAGTAGAACTGTTTTAAGCGATAGAGGTACGTACAAAATCTATGTGAATGTTGAATGAAAGTTAATACAAAGAAAACGTGAGTAAAATTAGCAATAAAACAGTTTTGGACAAAAGTAGTTGTGTGACTTTGAAAATTCATAAAAAATGGTGGAAATAGAATTAGAGGTTGAATAAGATATGGAATTAAATTTTATTGAGTTTATTTTCACATAAAAGAAACGGTGTAAGCAAAAGAATTTCATATTATGAGATATTTTAATTTTTGTGAGACAGGGTTAGGACGATTTTGAAATCTCTGTTCTGATTTTGGAAAATCATTAAAAATTGTATAATAATAATTATTGGTTAGAGTTTATATTTTTAAAATTCTTATTGAGTCTATTTTCAATAGAAACAAATTAAAACATCATCTAAATCCCATACGATGAGATAATTAATTTTTAGTGAAGAAGGGTTGAAACTGTCAAATAGCAGAATAGGGGATAATTTAAAGAATAAATTGTACTTATTGGCTAGACCAAAAATTCTAAAAATTTTATGATAAGAAGATATATGAATCTAGTTTTAGGAAAAATTATCATATCTAAATTTGGAGTTCCATAACTCAAGATATAAATAATTTAGTAATTGTGACTCGAGTAGATAGCTTAAGATGAACAAGAGTAAATAATGGAACTATGTGCAATTATGATTGTATTATCTTGAGAACATATTGTGAGAATTGGTAAAAGCATGTTAACAAATTTCTTATTATTTACATACCAACTTACTGAGCTATATAGCTTACTCCGTTTATTTTCTGTGTTTATAATGTCCTCAAGTTACCTAGGGTTGGAAGTCGCCGGAGAACCTATCACACTATCAAACTAACAAATTGGATATTGATAATTCTTATACTTAAGGTCATAGCATGTATAGGGGACTTGGTTATTTTTGTATGTGTCATAATTGTTTTAGCCTAAAATGTTGTCCTATGCTATTTGAAATTCATTGTTGTGTAAGGCCATTTAAAGTTGGTATATTGGTTATATTATAAGTCCATGATGATGCATTTCAAGGATGTCTATGCTTACATATGTAGATGAATGAGTGGTGATATCTATGTGTGACGTAAATTTGTTTGCAACGGCAAGTTAGATTAGTGCACGGGCTAGGAATATGGCCATGCGAGCCACACGGCCGTGTCCTAATATCACATGAGAGTGTGCCCCTGTTTTTCATGAAATTTTTTAAAGTTTTCTAAAGTTCTCGGTTTGGTCCCGAACCGTTTCTAAAGCATGATTTGGGCTTCGTAGGCCCATATTAGGGACTTTAAGATGAAATGTGAAAATTTTAAAATTTGAACGCAAATTCATGACTCGATTTTATACGATTGCATGTGTTTATGTTTGGTAATGCCTCATACCTTGTTCCGGTGTCGAAAACAAGTAAGGGGTGTTACAATCATTTAATCCAAAATTATCACAGCGGAAAGTTTAACAAAAATCTTGTTTGTTGATTATAAATTGTTACTTGTCGAAATATTAAAAATTTAAACAATTAAGTTTAATTTTCGTAAAAACATATGCTTGATTTTTTAATACAGTTTCTATGTTGAAATCATCATTGTATTGAAAAATTCAGTTTTTCATACTAATTTGATAAACCATTTTAATTAATGTTGTCAAACTAAATTATGCAAAATATCACCAAAAGTCCAAAATCAACGTCCATCCCACAGTTCGTAATAATAATAAAACAGTTCTAAAAATACCAATAATAAGGTTTAATAGCTTATATGTGAAATATCTGAGTACTCCTCCAAAAGCCTAGCCCATGTCCTAACCTTGTGGGCTATCTAAAAAGTCAAGAATTTAGAAGGGTAAGCATTTAATGCCCAGTGTGAATTCAACATCAAAGAAAGCAGTAATCAAGTCATACATTTCATAATTATAGCAACATGTATATTTCAATAGAATTTCACATATAGCAAGGTGGATGAGAATGTCGGTGCAACTTTTTAGAAATCAGTGCAAGTTTTACAAAACTTTCCTACCCATCTCTGCTACACATCAATCAAGAGTTCCCCCAAAACTCGTTCATCCAATAACACTACACGTTGTGGCCAAGCCACTCAATACCGTTGTAGTCAAGCCACTAGTTAGTGTTGTGGACAAGCCACTCATATCGTTGTGGATAAGCCACTCAATTTTTGCAGTAAAACTGTCAAGTCTTCCTCCTTTTCATAATCAACCCAACCTCATGCATGTGATATGGTATATCAATAGTATTATCAGTAGGCATGCTTAACATGAAAATCAAATCTAAGATCAACATAGTCAGCATGCTTAACATACAAATCATATCTCAATTTATCATTGTTGGCATGTTTAACATGCAAATCAAATATTAATTAATATTACGGTAGCATGATTAAAATATATATATCATGCATAATCAATTTCGCCATAAAATCATATGTCATGAGAATTGTTATATACATATGATTTCACATTAATCATTTAATCACATCACTTATAACATACATTCACCAAGATAGTCAGATAGAAATACTTACTTGCGTTTTTCCTTTTTTCTTTTGGATTTAGCATCCTTTTGGAAAACTTAATGTATCCTCAATATTTCACACATATAAATCTTAATCAAAGTTTCAATCTTAATAAATCATAATTAAATTTACTGATACGTTAAATCCACACCTCAATTGGTAGATTTGATAACTCGATTCCAACTCCAATGGAAGAAATCCAGTCTTGAATATTTTTTATTAATAAATTACTATGTTAAAACAATCAAACAATCCATTAAATCTCTTTACAAAAATCGAATGAGGAGGCTTACTTCTCTATCTTCCAAGTGAGAGTAACTTTCCTAAGGAGAGAATATGAATACGAGCAATACGGAGAAGAACATTTGACATGTGTGTAAAAACATTACTAGATTCGGCATTAATAAGTGGAAAGAAAATATTATCATCGGAGTTTAAGGGTCACTTACGAAAATGCCAAGGAATAGATGAATCATTGATCCGATGTATTGTAAGTTCGGTCAGTCACATTTATACCTCTATCTTTAGAGAGTTATCTGCTCCAATGTTCAAGACAAAACATCTCCTCAATTGGACTTGATAGATGACATATTAGTCTTTCAATCGGTTTGCTCATTTTCAATTAAACTAAGGACACGTTTAGATTCATATACTAATATAACTTATCTTTTTGTATTACAATCTGACCATGTAATAACGCTTAGTATTAGTTAAACTTTAGATAACCAGTGAGCCAATTTGTTTGAAAAATACAAGTATATAAAACGAATATACTACACTTAGGGTACTAGATGCAACACAACCCTCAACTATGGATTTTTGGGTCGTAGTGCCCTTGATTTCCATTGGTCAACAAGCGGAAAACCATTTCCAATAAGGGAGTTGCGCTATCTCACTTGTATTTGGCTTTGCGATAGAAAATTGTGCGACACCTAAAAATTTGGTTATTGCATTAGGGGTTTTGGACTTAGTCAAGGAAGTTGTTATTCCCATATAAGCTTGTGTAGATTGATAACAAAATCGGTATTCATTTTATATCCTTTTATATCATTTTGTTTCTCTTAGTTTTTTGTGTATTCAAAATAATAGTTATATAGATACAAAATATAGATATAAAATATTCTACTGGTTATCTAAAATACCTGAAGCTTATGGATTTTTATTTGTGCTTTCAGATTCACATTTTCAAACTTTCATATTTTATTATGGATTTTTAAAATATATTAATTTTTATTTAATTATTTCAAACCTATATAAACTAGTTAAATCTCAATTTTAAATTTTTTTATATTAACTGAATTTTCCATTTATTTTTCAATTTTTATAATTATATATAATTCTATATTTTTAATATATTTCATATTTATATTTGAAGATACTAATTAAGATTCAAAATATGAAACTTTATATGAAATTATTTAATTTTTTTTTAAAATTGCATATCAAAAATTAGTTTAAAATTATTTCTCAATTAATACATTAAATAATGTTGGAAATGTTATTTTTTTTTAATTAATTGAAAATGTTGTTGTACTATATATTTGTTAAGGGTAAAATTTTCTGTAACTAAAAATAGGACTCCACACGCACAAATTATATGAATTTTACTATTAACTTATCACTGGTTGAATAGGTAAAATCCTTTCCTAATTTTTTTTTTTTTTCCTTGAGCTCACAACAGAACCTCTCCTACACACACACACACAACCGCATTCGGAAGTTTTGTCAACCCACACATCTCATTTCAGAAGTTCCCATCAATCCCCCACTCATGTTAGGCATAATATTTTTTTTATACGGTAAACTACATTAATTACCCTAATATTTGTTTAAAATTACATTTCGGTCACTCTACTTTTAAAAGTAACATAATAGCCACTAACATTATCTAATTGTTAGTTCTTTGTCACTTGTCTGTTAACTACCACTAAGAAAATAATGTGACACGTTAATTTAAATAATTAATTACTAATTTGATCCGTGAACTATAATTAAAATATTTTTTAAAATTTTTTCTTAACAATATTTCTAAAAAGAATCTTAACAAACAAATAAATAAATTATAAAATAATTAAAATTTATAAAAATACTAAATATATTATAAGCAATTTTCAAAATAAAAAATATCTTGTACCTTCTTTTCTTCTTTTTTTAATTTATTTCTCTTTTACCATACCATAATTGAACCTAAATCTAAACAAATTAAGTGAAAAAGGAGGAAATTTGAAGCAAACCCATTATTATTCCTATATTTTCATTTGATTGATCCTGGGACACAAATAATTAACCGTACCAAAAGCAATAATTTTTACATTTTTTGTTCAATATTTTTTTTTACTTTTTAGAACTAGAAGCAAAATCAGAGTCTAAAGAAGTCAAGAAGTTTTAAAGATAAAAAAATTTATGCAAGTTCAAGTTAACCGGAAAAATGTGATAAGTTTGATTAAGAATCTTACCAAAACTCAAGGGTCAAATGCATTTTGAACAATATATTCCAGAAGACATGCAAGAATGAAGAGCTTGTTGAGAAGGCTGAGAGAATTACTCCAAAAGGTAAGATTTTTTAAGGCAAAAAATAACGAAGATTACAGTACCAGAGACTGGCATAGCTACTGTTAAGACTATTCCTTGTAAACTCAAGCCATACTTTTAACCAAAATCTCAAAAAACCTCAAACGAAAAGATTTTGCAGGCTGTGTAACAGCCCGATTTTAGGTCTAGTCGAAACAGTGGTTTCGAAATCACAAATTCGAGGTTAGAGAATTATTTTTATATTACTTTATGTGTTATAGCATGATTATACGAGTGTTTGAAATTTTTGGTGAATTAATTTTAGTGATTGCATGCTTAATTTTGAAAAAGGACTAAATCGCATAAAGTGCGAAAGTTTTGTTCTACTAGCTAAAGGTGTCAAATAGCTATGGAACATTAAATTAGAGACCCTTATTGAGTAAATAGACCAATAAAATGTTAGTGGCTGGACATGGAGCCTTAATTCATGGAATGATCAAAGGTTAGATTACTTAATTGATAATAAAATAATAAATCTAAAGGCTAGCTATCATCTTTTTCATTCCTTCTCTTCACCACTGAAAATTTCAGCAAAAAAGGGAGGTTTGAGAGCTCAAAATTTCAGCAACTTCTATCCCTTACAAGTGATTTTGATGATCTTTCTTGACGATTTTTGTATTTTTGGGACCCCTGTAGTATAAGCTAACTAATGGGGGGACTATTTTGCAAAATGGTTGAGAGTCTAAGGTGTTGCCATGAGAGTATTCATGTTGTTTGCTGAATTTTTATAGAAGAAAATAAATCATGGTTGTTAAATAAATAACTTTTGTGAAGTGGTTTTCATGAAAACACCTAAAAGGATCATTTTGTGAAGTTTATAAAATAGGTTGCAAATGTGTGAAATAACTGAAATTGTGAGATTCTATAGGTTTAAAGTAGTCTCAGCTAGGCTTGGTTGATGTGGAAATTCGATGAAAATCATTTTACGAGCCTAGGGGCAAAATCATAATTTTGTGAAAGTCTAAGGGCAAAACGATCATTTTGCCAAAGTAGAAATTTTGGAATGTCTTGATTTATGTGATGATTAAATAAATAAATTTCGTCATTATAGATCAAGAAATACAGAATCCAGACTTAGACCAGGGGAAAACCAAGCTAGTGGACTAAATCAAACTAGTCGCCCATATTTTGTATACCAAGGTAAGTTGCACGTTAATATCACAATTCTATTGTTATTATGCATTAAATAATTTATATTGCATGACATGTTCGATTTTTTTATGAACATGCATGACGAGATTTGATGTGGTAAAACTCCCGGTTGAACTGTAGGAATAGATTGGATATCCATGTCGTGATACTAGGGTTATGTGAGCTGCTATAAGACCATGTTTGGAACATGGCATCGACATTTATATGAGAGCTAGTGTAAGACCATGTTTGGGACATGGCATCGGCCTCGATATGTGAGCCAGTGTAAGACCATGTTTGAGACATAGCATCTGCCTCGATATGTGAGCCAGTGCAAGACCATGTTTGGAACATGGCATCGGCATTTATATGAAAGCCAGTGTAAGACAATGTCTGGGACATGGCATCGGCCTCGATATGTGAGCCAGTGTAAGACAATGTTTGGGGCATGGCATCAGCATTTATATGAGAGCCAGTGTAAGACCATGTCTGGGACATGGCATCGGCATCTTACCTTTTTGTACGAGGTTTATCAGGTATCCATTTGTTTTTCCGACTGGTTCAACAGGTAATTTAAAGATTATATCACGATTGAGAAAAGTTACGATTATGTTGCAAGTGGTACAGGTACCTACACGAAACTCATAAAAATGAGCTCGGGTTATGTATATGAATAGTAAGGGTGAAAATAAGTAAGCTATGTCTATAGTCATTTGAGAATCTTGTGCAAGTGTATGATACGTTATGAGTATGATATTACTTGATAAAGCGATGTTAATTATTTACTTATGACTTACTAAGCTTTATGCTTACTCACTAAATTGTTCTTGTACACGGGCATGTCATGGCCGTGTGAGGGACACGGGCCATGGACATGGGCGTCTGCCAGGCCGTGTGAAAACCCCTGTAGGTTTGAATTGAAAAATAAATTCGCACGGGCTAGGGACACGGGCATGTCCCAATATGTTCAGGCCGTGTGAGCCACATGGACCTTCAACATGGCCATGTTAAGAGGACACACGGGCGTGTCGCTCTTCCATACAGGCGTGTGCCCCTATTTACATTGAAATTTTTTTTTCAAAGTTTTCTAAAATGTGTAATTTATTCTCGAACCATTTCCAAAGTGTGATTTGGGCCTCGTAGGTCCATATTAGGGATGTTGAAAGGAAGTTTGAAAGTTTTAAGATTTGAGTGAAATTTTATGACCCAAAAATGTTTTGTATGCATGTGTTTAAGTTTAGTAACGCCTCGTACCCTGTTCCAGCGGGAGATACGGATAAGGGATGTTACAGGCTAAAAAATCCAAAGGAATAAATTAAGGTTTAATCACAAAAGAAATGTCAAGACTAAGTTTAGTTCACTGAATATTTTATAATTTATTTACTTATTTGTTAAGATTTTTTTTAACTTTTTTAATATTATTGTTAAAAATTTTCTTTAATAAAAATCAAAATTGACATTTTTTTTATAACATATTTGATAATGATAATGACTGTTATTTAACTTTTGAAAGTTAAGTGACAAACAAAATTAGAGACAATTGATGTAGTTTACCTTATTTATAATCATCCCATCACTCATAATTGGCTGCCTTACAAGACAATGCATACCCAAAGAAGACAACAACAAATATATATATCTATCTCAAAACTAAAGGCTGTGATAGATTTTCACTTTCATTGTCGTAAAAGTAAAAGAACTGAGATTTATGACACTCGGTTCAAAAATAAACTAAATTACTCTGTCAAAAAGAAAAAGAAAACAAAAACTAATCAAATACAAAACAACTGGATTCCTTAGGGTGACAATTCTGCCCGAGATTTTCAGCATGCCACACTCAATGGCAATACCCATGCTATAGTTTCATCTCTTTTTCTCAATAAACAAACCGCTATTACCTCAGGAGAAATATACAACTCAATAAAATTTTACTGTCCTTGGCAGCTCCACTTCATTAAATAATACAAGTTGGTCGCCTCAAAAAGGGGAGGAAATCATCAATATCGAAGTGCTTGATGATAAGCAGAAGCCCTTGCGGACACTGACGTTAAGAGTTGACTGCAAAATTAGAATAGACTCTGACAAACCATGACCTCAGATGCTTGTGCCCCCAACACAGCTTGCCCCAAAGGACTTGAGCTAACAGTCCTCATTGCTGCATCAAATACAGCTTTTTGGACCCGGTCGTCTTCCATCTTCTTAAGGATTTCCCTTACCACATTAAAATCTAATCCCCCAGCCAATGCAAGTTTCCCAATTATTTCTCCGAAATTATTTGGTGCTTTTGGTAAATCAATGCCAATATCATCCAACAAGGCACCATAGAGCACACACCCCGTCCCTATGTCTCTAGCTGTAAGAACTTTCTTAATAAACAAGTATTCTATAAGCTTTGAAACTGGCTCGACACAAGGTGGGATTTTCTCCAAGGCAATGGAGATCGCTTCTTTCACAACCTCGGGATAGTACCCCGGAGATTTTAGTTCCTCCACACACTGCAATGCTTCATCCAGCAGCCTAACACTGAAATATTCCTCCAACAGTGCCTTCGTTTTTCTACTAAGTTCATCTTGATTCAGTCTTGAAGCTGGTGTAACTAGTTTCTCCAAAACTGGAGACACAACAGCCACCGGAACAGGTTTGGCAGGAAGAGAAGGTTGTGCCACAGGAGGGGATGAGCTTCCCTGCAACAGGGCACTTGCCCTACCACTCATTTGGCCACCACTGCCTTGAGGCAACAACCTTGGATTCACTGAAGTTGGTTTATTGATTGAAGGTGAAGGAACACGCCCTCCAGGTAGCATACCCAGTCCATCACCCCTTGGCACTGATCGTGTTCTAGGAACCTCCCAGTTATCATTTTCCATTCCATGCATACCAGGCATTCTCCGAGTTCCTGGCATTCCAGGCATCAAACCCCCAGTACCAGGACGAGTTATGGGAAAACCCCCAGGGCTCATTGGACCAACAGAAACAATACGACTATTTCTAATACTTGCAGTAGCACCGGGACGCAGCCCAAGATTTTTTTCGGCTTCAGAATGGATTTCAGTAATTGTTTTGGCTTTCACCTGCAAAAATCAGTTAAACACGAGTTTGATATCAAAACCCATTAAATTGACATGTCAACAACTTCTTTCTAATCTAATACAGGAGCTTAATGGCATTTAGGAGTGTTACCTCTTCACGCCTTGGAACCCAATTGTTAGCACGCAGATCAAGAACATCACGAACCATAAATCTCAGTCTTGAAGCAAGCTGAGGATTTGTGACCAATTCCTTCAGTCTATTGAAATATGCATCATTTATGCGTCGTGATTTCAGGCTCTCATCAAGCTGCTTACCAATAGTATTGAAGAACTGACAAATTGCTTCAACATTCTCCTCCACAGGGCAGGCCTTAGTATCATGGCCCAAAAGTTCCTGATTGACAGAACAGGAAAAAATGATCTAGTATAACCTACTAAAAATCCAAGTTCCACCAATGAGAAAGGAAGTATTGGCAATAACCTGAACAATGTGATGGACAATCTTCTCAGGTACCATCTTTTGCTTCAGAAGCTCACCAATTAAACGAATGTTACCTAGAGTACGAAGTTTGACCAGCCTTTCTTTATCCCTACACTCCATCTCTAGCTCAGGGGCAGTCATCTGCGCCACTTCTTCCCTAAGCTTGTCAGCTCCCTCAAATGCCTCCTGACAGTTATTCAAGAGGACTCGCTTAAATGTAATTTCTTTTCCACCAGGTTCATCGGATGGGAATGAAGGGAGCTTATCATTGAGATCAGAACATAAAAGAGCATACATAGGACAAAATGTGGGTTCCAAAACAGCCTTCTCAAATATTAGAGAAATAACCCCCTGTAAAGATGCAAGCGATACCATCAGTGATGTCATCTTACAAATGCAATAACTAGAAAAGAACACGATTAGATGAAATGTCTAGAAAAGTGTAATTTATAGAAACACGTACATAGAAATACACACAACAAAGCACAAAATAAAATAGAATAATAGAAATGTAGAAAGTGATAACCTTCAAGATGTCAGCTGATGTAATACCAGAACCAATAAGTTGGCCCTTCAGAAGATCATACTTCTCAGGAGTCAGCTTGTTCAATATCCTGGAGAGAGAAAAGTCATTCAGAATAACCAGTAATACATTCTCATGTGCAAACTCGATAAAAATGCACATAGGAAATTTCCTAAAAATGGAAGTCATCTCGTATTAAGTATCTTCCAGAACTAAAAGCTTCAATACCAACCATACTAAAGAAATTTGTTAACTCTGAATTTAAGAACCATAATATTCCAAGGTTGAAAGTTCACAGAAATGCCTAGTATAACTTGAAAACAGAAGAAAATATTCTTACTACACAGATTATTGGCATGCTATTATACTTAATCTAAAGATCAGATCCTAAACAAGATAATAAAAGCAACGTACTTTTATGGCTTTGTGATAGAAATAGAAGAGCATATGTGATGCAAGAAAACTGCTATAGTTTCTCAACAGGAATCAGCAACACATATATGATTAAAAAAACATATTTTCAGTATGTTTACCCTTTAACAGTCTTTAGAACACGATCCTTTTCAGATAAGTTGCCCCTTCTAGCAGACCATGGCACCTCAGCCTTCACCAAAGCTGGAGTTTGTCCCCCCTAGTTCAGCCAAATGAAAACAGATGTTAATGCCAAAGCCAAATGACAGGCATAGCTTGCAGCAGGAATAAACTTGCCTCTCACAGGAATAAGTACAAAGCTAAAATGAAAACCATAAGTGGAAGAGTTCCTTGGATGTTATCCTTATAAAAAAAATTAATCATTGAAGCTGGTGCAGGCCGTGGGAGGCAAGCGGCTGATATGCTTCGCAACTAATGCACAATAATGCAACGAAGCAGAAGCAAATGAGTTAATAAATAAAAAGAAGATAAAATCCCAAATGTAGGGTTATTTATGTTGAATCATCTCATGACAAAACAAAACAAATTTAAAGAAAATTAAAAGCAATCATTACTATTGCAATTTCTTGAACAATTGCTACAAGAATGATATAAATACCTAGATTTTAAATGGAGTGGAAGTGTCAATGCAAGCACTAATGCCTAATATAAATTCGGCTATAACTGTTTTGAATACCTGCCCCACCAACCAAAAAGAACAATTCTGGCAACAGCGAACACAAATGATAAACAGCTTAAGCCACAGGAAATATTATATAGACAAAGATATCATATTATGATATGTCAATTACCAGTTGGTTAGAGGAGATTTGTGCTTGACGATTGAATTGACTAGCTTCTGGTTGCTTGGAGTCATAATGGTTCCCCAATTCTCTATCATGAAGTGATTCCCAGGACCTCTCCTCTCCATCAGATGAAAACTGTGCTGAACGGTTACGCCAATCACGATTGTCAGGCTCAGAGTAACGGTTGTGACTTTGATTTGGTGGCTAGAAAAAGTCAAGGATGAAGAACATGCTTTAACAAAGAATGATTGCTTGGCAGCAATATAGGAAAATAAAGGATATTCCTCAAGGCAGTTAATACATATCAAAATAAGCCAACCGAAAAGTAAAAAAGCAAAAGAACACTGAGAACTCACGTTACTTTCTCCACGAGTCCGGTTCTGATCTTCACCAAAGAGTTCCACTTCAATTTCTCGTTTGATTTTAAGAATCTCGTTGGAAACTTCTACAGCCTAAATAGAAGGCAAGCAGCATAATCAGATATCACACAATAGTCAAAGTGCCATTGACTTCAATCTAATAAAACTGAAACAGATTACTAACAACACTAAAAAACTTACATGCTAGATCAACTGAATATAATTGAAACAGGATACTGAATACATAGAACAGCTTTCATGCATGCAAGAAAAAAGCAGAATTGTCCTTTTCTGGTTGATTTATGGAACTAAAATGCTATAAATAGTCCACTGATGCACAGATAAAGTATATTACTCAGTAAATAGAATTACCTCCCTAAGCTTTAGAAGCTGGTCCCTAGTGTACTGCACACGTTCACGACCCTCAAATCGTGAGTCTCCAGCCTACAACAGTAAAGCAATTGATAACTTCAGATTTTACAAACCAACAGTATGCATCATGTTAAAATTCAGATAAACTATCTACAGAATAAATAAAACAACAAAAGAAGCAAAATCTAAAAGATGGCTTAGAACATACGGGACTTTTTTAACATGGTTACTAAAAGATTAAACTTATTTATCCAATGAAAACAATGTATGCTACCAAAGTTCTCAAATAACAACCAAATTAACGGACATCGCATAGTTGAAATCTCTAGATATGACTTAGGCTGTCAAAAGGAGGCTGTCAAAAGACCCAATCTTTTGTACTTCATAACCTTTGATATGACTTAGGCAGTGGACCATACAATCCCTATAGAACAACACACAAGAAAACATAAAATGGCATTTATAACTATAAATTATGCTCTCATACAAACCATTAATGGAGATTAAAAAAACTCCACAAGTAGGTTTACTTGATCACCATGTATCCAATTAAATTGCATATCAAAATATCATCGTACATTACCATCAAAATATCATCGTACATAGCCATAAGAACACAGAAAAGAGGATTAACCCACAATTAGGAAAAGTTAATTGATCTTTGATCAATAGGACACCTAGATCTGTATAAACAATATGAAGTGGTCCTTTATGGGCAAACAAAGCTCAGACATAACCTAAAGCCATCACATTTTACTTTGTCCATGTTTACAGCAAGCAGAAATAAGGGCAAAGCTAATTCTAATAATAGGCATTTCTATATTCTTTCGTTGGTAAGTGCTAAAAGAAATTCGGAGAATACCAGGTTTGCGACTAAGAGCACAAAGGAATAAATTAGAGCCTTTCAAACAAAAAACAAAAGCAATATTTATCTCAAACATAAGTTATAGAACCAACAATAGCAATGTAAACTCAAATCTACTTGCTAATATCGATCTTCCAAAGAGCACAGCCTAACTAACAGCTGGCAGACTAGCAATTTAAAAGGAACAACCATTTAAATCCAATACCAAAACATCTAAAAAGACCAACCCAGACAAAATCAATCAGAACCCAATAAAATAAGAGATAAAAAAAAAGACTAGATCCAGAAAAACTGAGATATGGGTTCTGAATAGAGAAAGGATAAAAAGATTGAACCTTGATAGAAAAGGCAGAAGGAGCACCAGCATGGGGACAAAAGGCGGGAAGATCAGAAGAAAGGGAACCAAAGGCTAACGAAGAGGAGGAGGATGAAGAAGAGGGAGCACCAAAGAGTCTGCTCCCTCGACCACCACCAGGTCTTAAGCTTAACACCGTCTGATCACCCTGCTGCATACCTCGGTCTTTTTGACAAGAAACTCAATCTCCGTCGTCGGATCAGAAACAGAAGCGATGTGTAAAACACTGAATCTGAATATAAAGAGATTGAAAAATAAAAAATAAGATTTGGGAATATAGAGAGCCAAGAAACAAAAAATAAGATAGTCCCTCTCTTCTGCGGGAGAGCAAAGGGAAGAGAAGAGAAAGGAAGTATGTGAGGACGGCAGACACACACCAACAACAAACCCTTATTCTGGAGATTTTATTATTTTTCCTTTTTCTAGGTGATTTGGAAAATACGCTTCCATCACCTTCTTTATTTGTAAATAGAAAACCCCCGCCCTCCCCTTTATTTTTCCTTTTCCAGGTTTTTTTTATTACACTATTCGGTGTGAATTAAACATATATGCTGTTTTTGTTTTAAAATTAACTATGCCGTTTTCTTTTAGGTTGTATGAGAGAAATGAAAACTATCTCACAAGACAAGATTTTAGGGCAATGTTTTTTTTTTCTTGTAACGGTTACAACTTGAAAGATTACACTCTATCCCTTGTATTTTTTCTTATATAAATTCCTTCAAACTTCATTATTTTCAATAAAAATTTATTCTCTCAAACATCAATTCTCAATTCTTTCAATATTTTTTCTAAATCATATTCTATTTGATTTAATTTTATTTCTTATAATTTGTAAACTGACAAATCAATTTATTTGGTTGGATGATAAGTACATCTTTGACATTCAATTACAAATGGTAAGAAAATATTATTAAATTATTTAATTTTAATTAGCTAATTATTATGTTGTTAACCTTATTAATATTTTATGCTTATATAATCGGGTCTAAGATTGGATTTTTGAGATATACACAATTTAAGTGTGAGTGCATCAGTTGCAATTCATGGACACTTGCGAGATAAGAGACTCTCATACGTGGCTTGCATGCTCGGGTGGACTAAATTGGATCCCCCACTTATTACTGTTTTGGTGGAAAGATGGAGATCTGAGTCACACATTCCATCTTCTTTGCGGTGAGTGTACACTTGAAGAAGTTTGTTTAAAACTCAGTCTACCAGTCAATGGGGAATTGGTTACGGGGCTAGTGGCAAGTGTCGATTGGAGTGCAACATGCGAGCAATTACTAAGGAAGGTGTCGAACAAGTTTAGGGGTAGTTGGATCGAGATGAGATGGTTGGAGGGCAACTTCAAACATATAAAGGCCTCTGCAAGTGACGTTGAAAAAGAAAAATTCGCACGCGCATTCATCTTGAGGTTGATCAGGGGTCTACTTATGCTAAATAAATCTCGAAATCTAGTACATTTAAGGTGACTACTACTACTAGTTGACTTGAAAAAAGTGGGACGACTCAATTGGGGATCAACAGTGCTAGCAACATTAGATTGAGAAATTTGTCAGGCGACAAAACCAGAAAAAGTTAAAATCGACAGTTGCATGCTTCTTCTTCAACTATGGGCATGGTATCGATTACCATTTTTACGACCCGAATAGACCCTTTTATGAATTCCCACTTGTAATATGGTAAAATTCATTTGATAATATCATTATCATAATATTTATTTCATTATTGTAAATTTGAAAAAAAAACATATTATTTGAATAGGTGGAACAATCGCACGAGACACACAAGTATACCAACCGAGCTCAAGGAAATCTAGCTAGCGTTAGATCAACAACCCATCTACAACATTTGAAATTAAATATCAAGCACGTGCTAAATTTTATAAATTTGTACTACAGTTTGTATGGATTCCATATGTTGATCCAAGAATTCAAGAATGCATCTCAACTGAATTTTTGACCAATCATAACATTTGGCATGTCAAATTGTCATTGATTATTTTTGCATCGGTTGAGATGAACAAATTCAATTGAATGATGCGATAGTTTGGGTGTATACTGTAACACCCCTATGCCTGCCGGGACAATTGGTGAACTAAGGTGTTACCGGAAGGTTTATGGTTGCACGATAAGAAAAAAACAAGGTTTCACTTCTAATTTAAAAAGACAGTGAATTGTTATTAATTAACGCTCAATAAGCTTTTAATTGTAATATAAACCAAAGGAATAAATAGGAGCACGTACTATCATATATAGAATGAAGGTTTGATATTTGGCGAAGTGATAGAGTCAAACCTCTTTCATAAGAGAACTGAACATGGGTGCGAACTAGGTAAAGAGAAAATATGTAACAGCCCGATTTTGGGGCTAGTCGAAACAGTGGTTTTGGGACCACAAATCTGACGTAGGAAAATTTTAATTTTATTAGATTTTATGGTCTATAGTTTTGTGGAACCATTCTGTAAAAATCTCGTTCGAAAATTTTGACGTTTGGGTACTCAATTTAGTCAAAAGGACTAAATCGTAAAAAGTGCAAAAGTTGAGTTCTACTTGTTAAAGGTGTCCAATTGCTATGAGATTTTAAATTAGAGGTCCTTAGTTGGTAAAAACCATTTGTTAAGTTAGTGGACAACAATAGACATGGTGAGATAAAATTTTAAAGTTTGGCAAAAAGGCATTTTGGTCATTTGGTAAATAAAAGAATAAAAAGGGAAAATCAAGTTAAAATTGTGTCCATCTTCTCTACTGTGGCTCGACCATGGCCAAATCACATGGGCGTGTCTTGTGGCCGTGTGGTCAAGTCAGTATGCATGCCTAGTTTTGCCACGGATTAGACACACGAGCGTGTCTAAGGCCGTGTGAGGCACATGGCCTGTTCACACGGGCGTGTGTCCTTTTAAAAGTTGAAAATTTTTCTAAGTTTTAAAACTTCATTATTTTATCGAATTAGTCTTGAATGTATGATTTAGACCTCGTATGATTGTTTAAAGTTTGTGTTAAATATGAATGATCTAAATTTTATAGAATTGAGAAGATTTTTTTTTTGTGATTGTTCGGATCTGAGTTGTAAGTCCGTTAATGTCTCTTAACCTATTTCAGTGACAGTTACGGGTTAGGGGTGTTACATTTTATTGGTATCAGAGCTATGGTTTAGTTAGTTCTAAGACTACCATAGATTTTGTAAGTTTAGTTATATATGCCATATTTATGAACTGCGATAGTGTGATGAATCCTGACATTGAAATGTGCTTTTATATAGCAAATGGATCCCAAAAGAGCCATAGCAAACGATGTTGAAAGCATTGCACCTACTCCCGTGTAAGGGACTGTGCAAGTTGATTCTCGACCTGTTACGAGTAGTTGTGATAGTGAGGCTAAACAAGCCTTCTATCAGATGATGAATGATTGGTTCACCCTATATATTAGAACCAATCCGGCTGTACAACAACCTCCACCCCGGTTAATCCTCCTCAAACTCCTGTTATGCCACCAGTGAATTCGGTTCAGTTAAGTAGACCACCAGTTGATAAGATTAGAAAATACGGGGCTAAAGAGTTCTAGGCTACAACGAGTGATGATGCCGAAAAAGCTGAGTTTTGGTTAGATAACACGATAAGAGTGTTTGATGAATTGTCTTTGAGTCTAGAAGAATGCATAAAATGTGTCGTTTCCCTTCTGAGAGATACAGCGTACCATTGGTGGAAAACTTTAACATCTATGGTTCTGAGTGAATGGGTTACTTGGGATTTCTTCCAAGCTGAATTTTGGAAGAAATACATTAGTCAGAGATTCATAGATCAGAAACACAAAGAGTTTCTCGAACTTAAATAAGGTTGAATGTCTGTCACAGAATACGAGCGGGAATTTGTAAGGTTAAGTCAATATGCTCGTGAATGTGTATCTACGGAAGTAATAATGTACAAAAGATTCGATGATGGCTTGAACGAAAATATTTGTCGATTAGTCGAGATTCTAGAAATCAAAGAATTTGTAGTGCTTGTTGAACAAATGTAAAGCTGAAGATCTCGGGAAAGAGAAAAGAAAAGTTGATTTTGAAATCAAAGAGGTACAAAAGAGATCATCGGGCAAATCATTTCAATCTGGACCAAAGAAGTTTAGAGATGATAGTAGTCGTTCAAAGACTAGTATGGGACATTCGAACAGAGATCGTGCTAGATCGCAATCGAATTTTAAATCTTCAGCTACGTCTGTTTCCAGTGTTGATAATGCAAAGAATGAAAAGCCTGAGTGTGATCAATGTGGAAGACGACATTTTGGTGAATGTTGTGGAAATAGTAATAATCGAGCTTGTTATAGTTGTGGTTCACGAAATCACTTTATAAAGGATTGCCCAAATTTAGCTGAAAAAGATAATGTTCAGAATCTGAGACAAAGCGACAATGCTTTTCGTGGTAGACCTTCTAAAAATACGAGAAATATAAATGGTAGTCAAAGAGGGACTAAAGATACAACTATTAGATCTGATGCTCGTACACTTACCAAAGCCTATGTTATCCTAGCTGGCGAGGAAGCTTCATCGCCAGATGTGATTACGGGTACATTTACTCTTTATGATACTTATGTGATTGCTTTGATAGATCCTGAATCAACACATTCTTATATATGCATGAACTTAGTGAACAGTAAGACTTTGTCAATAGAGTCTACTGAATTTGTAATTAGACTGTCAAACCCCCTAGGCAGATGTGTTTTGGTTGATAAAGTCTGTAATAATTGTCTGTTAATGTTTCGAGACACTTGTTTTTTGGCTAATTTGTTGTTGTTACCTTTTGATGAATTTGATATAATTCTAGGTATGGATTGGTTAATTTTGCATGATACTGTTGTGAACTGCAAATGGAAAACTATTGATTTGAGATACAAGAATGATGAAATAGTCAGAATTGAATCTAATGATTTGAGTGGATTGCCTGTTGTTATATATTTGATGAAAGCTTTGAGTATCATGAGAAAGGGTTGTGAAGCTTATTTTGCATACGTGATTGATTTGAGAGTGTCAGAAAAGAAAGTTGAAATCGTGCCTATTATTTGTGAGTTCTTTGATGTATTTCCTGAAGAACTTCCAAGATTACCTTCGGTTAGAGAAGTGGAATTTGGCATTGAATTGATACCTGGTACTATTCCGATTTCAATAACTCCGTATAGAATGGCTCCGATCGAATTAAAAGAATTAAAGTCTTAGTTGTAAGAGTTAACCGATAGAGAGTTTGCTAAACCGAGTTTCTCACCTTGGGGGTGCTCCGGTTCTATTCGTGAAAAAGAAAGATAGTACGATGAGAATGTGTATAGATTATCATCAGTTGAACAAAATGACTATCAAGAATAAGTACCCTCTGCCCCGAATTGATGATTTGTTTGATCAGTTGAAAGGAGCTGTTGTGTTTTCGAAAATAGATTTGAGGTTAGGCTATTATCAGTTGCGAGTGAAAGACTTAGACATTCTGAAAACTTCTTTCCAAACGAGGTAGATTGCTATGAATTCTTAGTTATGCCTTTTGGATTGATTAACGCACCTGCTATCTTTATGGATTTAATGAATAGAATTTTTAGACCGTATCTAGATCAATTTGTTGTTGTATTTAGGATGACATACTGATTTATTCACGAGATGAATCTGAACATGCCGAGCATCTGAGAATAATGTTACAGACTCTACGAGATAAACAGTTGTATGCGAAGTTTAGTAAATGTGAGTTCTGGTTGCAAGAAGTTTGTTTTCTAGGTCATATTGTATCAGCATCTGGTATCCGAGTTGATCCGAGCAAGATTTCAGCTATTTTAGATTAGAAACCTCCGAAGAATATCTCTAAAGTCCACAATTTTCTAGGACTTGTTGGTTATTATAGAAGATTCGTAAAAGGCTTTTCGATGATTGCGACTCCATTGACAAAACTACTTCAGAAGGATGTGAAATTTGAGTAGTCAGAAAACTGTCAGAATAGTTTCGATCAGTTGAAAACTTTATTGACTGAAGCTCCGATTTTAGTACAACCCGAATCGGGTAAAGAATTTGTAATTTACAGTGATGCTTCGTTGATTGGTCTAGGATGTGTTTTAATGCAAGGAGGCAAAGTCATTGCTTATGCTTCGAGACAGTTGAAGCCGCACAAAAAGAACTATCCAACACACGATCTTGAGTTACTTGCGATTGTGTTTGCCCTAAAGATTTGGCGTCACTACCTGTTCAGTGAGAAATGCCATGTGTATTCTGATCATAAGAGTTTGAAGTATTTGATGACTCAAAAAAATTTGAATCTGTGACAGAGAAGATGGCTTGAATTGCTAAAAGACTACGAACTTGTGATTGATTATCATCCGAGAAAAGCTAATGTGGTTGCTAATGCCTTGAGTTAAAAATCGTTGTTTGCTTTGCGTGCGATGAATGCTCATTTAGTCCTATCTGATGATGGTTCAGCTTTAGCTGAATTGAAAGTAAGACTTTTATTCTTACAACAGATTATTGAAGCACAGAAGATTGATAATGAGATTTTAGCTAAACGAGCTCAGTGTGATGTAGAGTCTGATTCAAAATTCAGAGTTGATAAAGATGACTATTTAAGATTCCGAGATTGAATTTGTGTCTTGAGAAATCCAGAGTTAATTCAGATGATTTTGAACGAAGCTCATAATAGTCGATTATCTGTGCATTCAAGTAGTATGAAAATGTATGATGATTTGAAACAACATTATTGGTGGGTTAGAATGGAAAAAAATATCTCTGAATTTGTTTCTAAATGTTTGATCTGTCAGCAAGTTAAATCTGAACACCAGGTGTCATCTGGTTTCTTACAACCGATTATGGTTCCGAAGTGGAAATGGGATTGAGTGACTATGGACTTTGTTTTGGGTTTGCCCCTATCTCTGAGAAAGAAGAATGCAATCTTGGTTGTAGTTGATTGTTTGATGAAATCAGCTCATTTTATTCCGATTCGATCTGATTACTCACTCGATAAATTATCTGAGTTATACATTTCTGATATCGTGAGATTGCATGGTGTGCCATTGTCTATAGTGTCAGACAGAGACCCGAGATTCACATTATGATTCTGAAAGAAATTGTAAGATGCTTTGGGTACTAAATTGCATTTTAGTACTGCTTTTCATCTGCAAACAGACTGTCAATCCGAGTGAATTATTCAAATACTCGAGGATATGTTGAGATATTGCATTCTTGAGTTTGAAGGTACGTGGGAACAATATCTACCTTTGATTGAATTCGCTTATACTAACAGTTTTCAGTCTAGCATTAAAATGGCACCATACGAAGCTTTATATGGTTGCAAATGTTGTACACCTTTGTATTGGACGGAACTCAGCGAAAATAAGATTCATGGGGTTGATTTGATAAAAGAAACTGAGCAGAAAGTAAAAGTGATCCGAGATAGTTTGAAAGCAGCTTCTGATCGTCAGAAATCTTATGCGGATTTGAAAAGAAAAGACATTGAATTTGAGATCAGCGACGAAGTATTTTTGAAGGTATCTTCATGGAAGAAACTATTTCGATTCGGTAGAAAAGGTAAATTGAGTCAGAGGTTTATTAGGCCGTATGAGATTACCGAAAGAATCGGGCCGGTAGCATATAGATTGTTGTTGCCACCAGAGCTAGAAAAAAGTCATAATGTGTTTCATGTATCGATGCTTCGACGATACAGATCTGATCCGTTGCATGTAATTCCTTCGCCTGAGATTGAAGTTCAGTCTGATATGACTTACGAAGAAAAGCTGATTTGTATCTTCGCTCGGGAGGTTAAAGAACTGCGAAATAAGAAAATTCTGTTAGTAAAAGTGATGTGGCATCAACACGGTATTGAAGAGGTCACGTGGGAGCCTGAAGATGTTATGAGGCAGCAATATCTGAATCTGTTCAACGGTAAGATTTTTGGGGACGAAAATCCCTAAGGGGGAGAATTGTAACAGTCCAATTTTGACCCTAGTCAGAATAGTGGTTTCAGGACCATGAATCTGAATCAAAAAAATATTTAAATATTATTTTTCGTGCTTAATATGTGTGAATTGGTAGGTGTGAAAGTTTCATGTGAAAATTTAATCGTATGTGTGCTTAATTTGATAAAGACCTAATCGCGTAAAATGTAAAAGCTTTGTGCTAGATGTTAAAAGTACCTATTTGATTTGGCTTTCTAAAGCAAGAGTCCTTATGTTGTTATTTATCCATTGAAAATGTTAATGGACTAAAACAATCACCCATTAAATGGTTTTATAATTGTTTGTAAAAGGGAAAAATAGGAAAATGGTTATTAAAGTCATATTAATAAAATAAAAGCATGAAAATTTAGCATATGTTCATGCAATTGCTGAAAATTCAAAAGGAAAATAAAAGAAAATTCAAACTAGGGTTCGGCTACTATTTTTGGTGATTAAGGTATGGTTTTTAATCCGTTTTTGATAATTTCTATGTTTTTGTAATCGTTGCTTCGTATATTATCGAATCCATGCCTCAATTTCTAATTTTGTTAATAATTTTGAAATGTGCCATGGATAGATTCATGAGCTTTGTGATGTTATATGATGAAATATGAAAGTTTGATATTGGGTTTACATGTTTTGTCATTGGATTTTTGATGAAACTGAGTAATTTAGGCTAAATTGTAAAAATGTTATTTTGAGGGACTAAAATGTGAAATAAATAAAATGTATGGACTTGTATGAGAGTTATTAAAATTCAGCTAACCTTGTGTATAAACAAATTATGTGTATTTTGTGATTTTGTGAATTAGGGGTTAAAGTGTCGAAATGTAAAAATGTGAAAATGTGAGGGCTAGTTTGCAAAATGCCCTAAATATGTGTCTATAGATTGTTTTGAATGATTTGGTGAATCAATAGGTTAATTTTGAATAAATATAGATCAAGAAAAGAGGAATTCAGACTTAGATCGAGGGAAGTCAAAGATTATAGAATAGACGATCCGAGTCAACAATTTTGAGTACGAGGTAAGTTTGTACGCAAAATATGATGATACAAGTGTGTTTTGATGCTTTGGTTATACATAGATTGTATATAGGTTTGGTTTGGATGAGTACAATGATAAATCAATGGTATTTGGCACTAAATGTGCGATTTAAATTAGCTTCAGCTATATGAGGCACTAAGTGTGCGATACTATTATAACTTCAGTTAATTGAGATGGCACTAAGTGTGCGAAATTGTTTTAGCTTCAGCTAATCTTTAAAGCACTAAGTGTGTGAATGTTTAAAGCATGAATAATTTTAAAAAAATTCTTAAAATATTCGAACGAAAGGTGATAATGAAAATGAATAAGTACGGAAAGGTTCAGGTATGTACCTTACCTATGTGGTAGATGATATTATGTATGTGAAGTTCATTGAATTAGTATGATCATAAGAATTGTATTGGCATAGAATTGATAGATGACTTGGGAACTTATAAGCACTTATGGGTTGATGTTTATATTCTATATAATGTTGATGATTTTTTGTACGAGCTTACTAAGCTTTTGAAAGCTTACTTTGTCTGTGTTTGCATTGTTTTATAGATATCGAAGCTACTGTGAGCTCGGGGATCATCGAGGATTGTCACCATACTATCAAACCTCATTTTGGTACTTTGAAAATGTATATATTAAAGTATGACATGTATAGGCTAGTAGTTATGAGATTATGTTTTGTGATGTATATAATTAGCCATGTGATATGGCTTAGTATGGCTGTGGATATGTTATGGTTTTGGTATAAGATATGTGATGCCAATGTTAAATTTTGGTATGTTTTGGTATTCATTAGTAAGGTTGATAAGTGTAAATAGTTGATAATGTTATAGTATCAATGATGTGTGTTTTGACCTAAAAATTGGAGGAATTGGTTGTGTGTATAAGCATGTTTCTTTGCTTGTAGGTTGACCCAAATTGGGGTGGCAATTTGGCTAATTCAAATGACCTATTTTTGTCCACACGGGAGAGACACGAGCGTGTGTCTCAGCCATGTGCGACACATGGCTATGTTGCACGGCCGTGTGTCCCCTGGGATACCCTACAATTGTAAGTCAGGCTAAAGCACGACCAAGGCACACGGGCGTGTGGTTAGCCGTATGGCCCAAGTCAGGCTCAACCACGGCCAAATCACACGGGCGTGTCTTGTGGCCGTGTGGTCAAGTCAGTATGCATGCCCTATTTTGCCACGGATTAGACACATGGGCGTGTCTAAGGCCGTGTGAGGCACACGACCTGTTCACACGAGCGTGTGTCCTTTTAAAAGTTGAAAATTTTTCTAAGTTCTGAAACTTCCTTATTTTATCGAATTACTTGAATGTATGATTTAGACCTCGTATGATTGTTTAAAGTTTCTGTTAAATATGAATTATTTAAATTTTATTGAATTGAGAAGATTTTTTTTTGTTGTGATTGTTTGGATCTGAGTTGTGAGTCCGGTAATGCCTCTTAACCTATTCCGGGGACGGTTAAGGGTTAGAGGTGTTATGAGAATTTTTTATGTCTTTGTTTGCATATCAGTATTTAATCGGGCTAAGGCCCGCATCACATCACTATCGAAAAAAGGGGCTAAGGCCCTTAATCGAATCCAAGGGGGCTAAGGCCCAAATTACACTTACTCTGATTATTTGCTATTATGGGATTTCACACTGAGTTTTCGTAAACTCACCCATCTGTTATCTGTGCAGGAAATCCCCATGCTTAGAAGGATCGAGGCGTCGGAGGACTTAGTGGTGGCCATTCGACGTAGTTATTTTGTTATATATATCATAATTAAGATTTTATCTTAGGTTTTCAGTATGTAATAAGGCCTCTTAAATTTTATTTAAATTTGGGGATTTAATTTCTTGATTTATAACGAATAGTAGTAGGATTCGGATTTTTTGAGAAACTTTAAATAATTTTTTCCTAAAAATACCACGCTTAACGATATTAAAGTTTAATGAATAAACAAGACATCGTAAATTTTTGCTAATAACCCAAGGAAGTTTTGAAGAACGGATTTTTCACCAAATTAGTGTTATTTAAAAAAATACTTCAATATGACATCACAGGTTCGGCCATAACGTCTAGGTCGGGTTTGGGGTGTTACATCTACCTTGGCTAAAAATCTCAAACTCACCATAGCTAGGGTTTTGTTAACTTTCAAGCTTGATAGTAAGTGCATTCTAGCCCCTTCTTAATGTTCTTTACATTTTTGAAGTCCTCGTAACCCAATTTACCTATTTCTACCATTATTTTGAAGTAGGGTTCATGTTTAAAAATTTACCCATATGTGACATGCATGTGTTTTGATGTTTAATGGTGGAAAATGAAAGTTTGATGTATAATAAATAACTTTTACTAAGTGATTTTTCATGAAAAAACCTAAAAAGAACTATCTATAAAAAGATGTAAAATGGGTAGTAAAAATCTGATTTGATGAAATATGTGGGCTGATATGAGCATGTATATGGTTCGGCTAGGCTTGGGTAACAAAGAAATTGAATACATTTCATTTTGCGACCCTGAGGACTAATTTGTAAAAGTGTAAAACTTTAGGGGTAAAAAGGTAATTTGCCATAATGTGATGTTTGGAATAATTTGAGTAATTTGAATATTAAGTAAGCTAAATTTGCTATTATAGATCAAGAAAAATGAAGTTCGGTCCTTAATCGGGGAAAGAATAAGGTGTTTGATGATTAAATCCATTTCTCCTATTTTTGGTACCGAGGTAAGTTCGTATGTAAATAATGCATTATTTATTTATATTTTAAATACTTTAATATTGTATGAAATTATGATTGACTCTTGGGATGAAATCGGCAATGGATGATGAGTGAGAAATATCCCGGTTGAACCTTAGGAATAGTTATGATACAAATGTCATGACATTAGGGTTAGTCGAGAGTACGTGTAAGACCATATCTGGGAAATGGCGTCGATATGAGATTTCGTGTAAGACCATAGCTGGGATATTGGCATCAATATGAGATCCCATTTAAGACCATATCTGGGATATGGCATTGGTAGGGTACTATGTATGTGAGATATCCCGAGTATCATTTATTATTCCAAGTGGTTCAACGTGAAACTTAACAACAATGTTTAAGTTGTCAAAGACTATGGTATGTTGCGAACGATTATGGTGACTGCAAGTTGGTACAAGTATGTTCACAAAACTCATGCTTAATGAGTTCGATATGTGATGAAACCTCGTATTGGTTAATCAAGTAAGTTATGATGTTAAGATTTTAAATACGTCTATGCTAAGCTTGATTATGAATTCACAATGACTTTTATGTTAATTTACTTTATGTTAAATCTATGTTAAAGTGTGTTTACGATGCCTATTATTTGCATAGGAACTTACTAAGCTTTAAAGTTTACTCCCCTTTCTTTTTTCCTTGTCTTATAGTGTCGCCAAGCCAGCTCGGGGATCAAAGACGGTCGAAGATCCATTCACTCTATCAAATTTTCATTTTGGGTACTTATGATTACATTATTTTGAGCTATGACATGCATAGGGACTTGGTCATTTTGTTATGTGTCATATTCAATTTGGCCAAATGTGTTGGCTTACAATGGTGGATAATTCATTTTGTAAATGGCCATTGAAATTGGCTAATATTGGTTAAGTATATATGCATATGATGATGCTTTCAGAGATGTGAGAATTTGCATGGATTGAGTTGATGAGTAGGTGATGTTTGTATGTGGCAGATGGTTGCATGTAAATGATATATTGATATCTTGTTTGTGGCTAAATTGGTTGTATGAATATGCTTGGATTGGTGTTACTTGTTATTGTGTAGGCTGGTGCAAGTCAAGGTGACAAAATGGCTTGAATAGCCTTATTTTTGTCCATACGAGTAGAGACATGGCCGTGTGTCTCAACCGTGTGAAGGACACGGCCCAGGGACACGAGTGTGTGCCCAGGGCATGTGAATTCTGCACCTATTTTATGAAAAATTATAAAAATTAAATTTCCCACACAGCCTAAGCACACGGGCGTGTGACTTGGCCGTGTGACTTCAATTTGCTGATGATGTCATAAACAGAGAGTTACAGGGTTAGGGACATGGGTGTGTGTGACCACATGGCCTGCCTACATGGGCATGTCCCAAAGCCACACGAGCGTATGACCCCTGTTTTGATGAAAAGTTTTCTAAGTGTTGGGAAGTTTCTAAAGTTTTGGTTTAGTCCTGAACCGTCATTTTAGAGACGTTATGATTGATTGTTAAAAAGTTTTAATTTGATGCCAAATTTTATGGCTTGGAAGTGTATGTTTGCTTGTGTTTAAGTCTGGTAATGCCTCGTACCCTGTTCCAGTGTCAAATATGGGTAAGGGGTGTTACAAAATACAATAAGAATAAAAATAGAAGTTGGTCAAGCCTACATGCTACTCCGATATTTACATTTACAAAACTTACAAAAGGGATGGCTCACAAATGAGGCCACGCTCTGGTTGAGTGTAACACCCCTTACCCGTACCTGAGATCGGGACCGGATATGAGGCATTACTGGACAGACATACAAACATCCAACTTAAAATACATGTATGAAGTTTCTATTCTTATCATTTTGTCCCTTATATGGGTTTACGGGGCCGAAACATATCTTTGAAGTGGTCTGAGATTGAACTGAGAACATATGAAAGACTTAAGAAAATTTGTGCATTTTGGCCTCACACGCCCGTGTGAAGGCGTATCACACGCCCGTGGGCTTTGGGACACGGTTGTGTCCCTAGCCCGTGTGGAATTTTGAATTTTATTATTTTCCAATCAAGGTGCAGTGGTTTTCACACGGGCTGGACACACTCCCGTGTCTTGCCACACGGCCTAGACACGCCCGTGTCGTCACCCGTGTCTGAAAACCTAGACATTCTGTTTATGACATCATTCATTTAGGGGCACACAGCCAAGGCACACGCCCGTGTGATTAGGCTGTGCACTCCACACGGTTGAGACACACGGCCGTGTCTCCAACCCGTGTAGGCACTACAAAGCATGCAACGTGAAGATTTTGGAAAGTAGGGGATACACGGCTGAACAACACGCCCGTGTAGGCTGCCCGTGTGTTACACACAGATTAGACACCTACTAGTGTGTCCATCCATGTGGACCATTTAGAGGCTATTTTACAAGCCATTAGTCACCCAAGGTCTCTCATGCACTCCAACATGTACATCATTCTACCATTTAACCCATATCACAAGCACATATACAATTTGACATGCATATAATAGAAACACCATAGGAAGATATCTCAAAAGGTTATATGGACCAACTCACTTGGCCATATACAAAATGATCATTCCAAATAGAGCACCAATACTTAGGACTAGACACATGACACATATACAAAATAATAATCACCTATACATGCCATGATTCAAATAATCAAATGTATTATACCCAAGGTTTAGTTGATAGTGTGACCCGAGCTCCGACGTTCCCGATTCTTTGAGCTAGCTTGACGAATCTAAAAAGGATGGAAAAAGGGAGGGGTAAGCTATAAGCTTAGTAAGTACATATACAAATAAAGTAAATTTTATTTAGTCTTTAGAATATCATTTATATCTTTGTCACTATTTCAAAGCTTTCATCAAAATGTATGATCTATATTTTCAAGATGTTACATAAAGACATGCATTGCCATTAACCATTGCGGTCATAAGGGTACACAAGTTTAAGCATGTACCTTTTTACTCCTATGCATACATATATACTTTACCTAGCTCACATACAAACTACATACGCATTACCCGTTGAACGTTTGGAATAATGAACAAGATACTCGGATACATATGCACCGAAGTGCCATAACATAACATAGCACACCTCTCAATAGGGCTACCTAAGAGCACCCGGACCTAGCATGCATCACATAATCACGCCTCTCAATGGGGCTACATAAGCTCTCAGACCTAGCATGTACCACATAATTACATGCCTCTCAACGAGGCTACACAAGCTCCCGGACCTAGCATGTAACACTCCATTACTGGAATAGGGTACGAGGCATTACCGGAGTTTACTGAACATTTTCAGAAAATTCTGAGTCATTTATTATTCATATTTTGAAAATAATCATAACGTCTCTCTATTGGGCCCTCGAAGCCCCAAACATACAATAGAAACCAACCGGAATTAAATCGGGATTATAAAAAAAAAAATTCACAAAATCTTAAATTTTATTTTCATCTAAGTACTTACCATTTCAATGCTCCTTATAATTAAACATGTTACCATTCAATCAATAGCTTAACACTTGTCTAAGCGTCAAACAACATCATTGTTAGTATACTTGCACATATTTTATCTAAATTCAACATTGATATACTTATTTTCTCGACATGTCACACTTGAGTTTAATAATTGTCTTTACTTACATAATTTCCTTGTATCAACATATCAAAGATAATCATATATGCACATGTTATGAAACATATCATTCTCTTACCGTTTCTTCATAAGTGTATATCAATCATTTCATTATATCAATATTTCATGCTCCATCATTTCCATATATTTTATGTATATTTATTCCGGTAAAGTTTATATCAAACTTAACATAAATTATATTCCATGTACTTATTCTTATTTCGTTTATCTATCTTCATAATTATTTCATACAACTATTTTGTACATATATTTCTATATGACCAGTTCTTGTAAACATTTCACACAACCATTCGTCATCTGATACATATTACCTGAATATCAATTGTTCAATAGATGTCATAGCATCTCCCATCCACAGTCTTATTTGTCTTTGACATGATGCCGTAGTGTCTTTCAACTATGGTCTTACTCATTTTCTATCATGTTGCCATGGTATCTTTCAACCATGGTCTTGTTCATTTCATATCACATTGCCATGGTATCTTTCAACCATGGTCTTATTCATTTCATATCAGGTTGCCATGGTATCTTTCAACCATAGTCTTACACATTTCATATCAGGTTGCCATGGTATCTTTCAACCATGGTCTTACACATTTCATATCAGAGAGCACACTCCCGCGAACCTCATCCTTACAGTGGGATTACCAGTCCAGGCTAAATCCCTTGTAATATAAACTCATAGAGTATTGTCGGGATTACCAGTCCAGGCTAAATCCCCTGCAACGACAATTACTCTAATGAGCTTGGATCTGAATTACCAGTCCAGGCTAAATGCGACCCTAATTCGGATTACCCGTCCAGGCTAAATCCATTTTCCACATATTCTTCGGGAGGGCTATATCAGGATAGGATCACCCGTCCGGGCTAGATCCTTTTTATCGTCAATTCCTTTTCAAAGATCCATCGAATTTTCCTTTCATTCAACCGGGATTTCTTCCCCTTTTTATCAATATGTCAGTATTTCATAAATTTTCATATAATGAACATTCAAATCATATTCATATCAAAAACATGCATTTCAAGCATTTAAGAATATAATTCAAGTTACATGAACTTACCTCATTACTTGTTTGTGTTTATAATTTTATTAATCCGATATCTTTTCTTTTCAATGATCGAATCTCTTATTTGAGTCGTCCGGATCTTTATAAATAAATTTGATCATCATTTTCATTCATTTCATATTCTAATGTATTTAATTAATGCTCTAGACAAAATTACCATTTTGCCCCTAAACTTTTATTTAATGACGATTTCATCCTTAGGGTCAAGAAAATAAAATTCTTGCAATTTAATCCTTATTTCCAGCTATTATTCTCTTATATATTGATAACAGTCCATGATTTCTATAAAATATCAGAATTTTCCATAATTTCAACACTTTTCAATTTAATCCCTAAAACATGTTTTCCCCCGATCTTGAACTAAATTAATAATTTCATTCAATTTTGTAATTTAAATAATAAAATAGTTCATTTCATGCAATTTGGTCATTTCTAACATTTTTACAAAATTACCCATAAAGTTTTACTTTTATTCAATTTAGTCCCTGAACCTAAAACATGCAAATTAGCCATGTTAGATGAATATTCATACATATTTTCTTCCTCCTCCTCTCCATTCCACATCCTTAATGTATTTAACACACTTGTAAGTAATATTATCTATAATTTTTATTATTTACTTTTATGAATATTCAAGCTGTCCATCTGTGTCATAGTCACTAAATTATTTATATCTGGAGCTATAGAACTCAAAATTAAGATCCACTAATTTTCCCTGAAACTAGACTCATATATCTTCTTACCATAAAATTTTCAGAATTTTTGGTTTAGCCAATAAGTACAGTTTATTCTTTAAATTTACCCCTGTTCTGCTATCTGACAGTCCTGACCCTTCTTCACTAAAAATTAATTATCTCCTCGTACAGAATTCGAATGATGTTTCTGTTTATTTATCTTCAAAATAGACTCATTCAAGATTCTAAACATATAAATTTAAGTCCATAATTATTTTTATCCAATTTTTTATGATTTTCAAAAGTCAGAACAAGGGAACCCGAAATCATTCTGACCTTGTCTCAAAAAATTGATTATATCTCATGATTTACAATTCCATTGCTTACATAATTTCTTCTATAAGAAACTAGACTCAATAATATTTAATTTAATACTTTATTCATCCTATAATTCGATTTCTAAAATTTTTGATGATTTTTCAAAGTTAGACTACTGCTGCTGTCCAAAACTGTTTTGGTACAAGATATTAATTACCATGTTATAACACCCTTATTTTCTTTTTCTACACCATTTCTCATCACTTTCTCTTATTTTCTCTTCACTAACATATCAAGAACATAGGACCTTATGTAAGAAAACTCTACTATAACATTATTTCCATGCTTTGTCAATAATAACAAACTTAAAAACATATTGAAATCTTGATGTACTTACCTTGTTCTATTGATACTAATCTTTAGCTTGATTTTCTCTCTCCTCCAGCTTCTACTCTTGAACCCAAATTGATATTCTAACTCCCCATGGTCTCCTTAGCATTTCTCTCTCTTAGTAGCTATGGAAATTCTTTTGATTTCTAGGTGAAAATGGTGAATTTTTGGTAGAAGGACCAAGCTGTAAAGAAAAGAAAGTTTCCTTTCTTCCTTTTCTCTTCATACGTTGGGTGCATGGAAAGATATATGATGATTCTTCATCTTTCTTTCCTTATATATACTAAGTAAAATAATAATAAAATAATAAAATATCATTTAAAAATTAAATTAAAATATTAATAAACTATTATTTATTTATTTATTTAATCTAAAATATCTCCAACATCATCATTGCTTTCTAGATTTCTCTCTCTTCCAATTGACCATTTTGCCCTTCATTATCTTTTAAAATTCCATCCTTGAGTCATCATTTAATTTGATAAAATTGCAATTTAGTCCCTCATAGTTCTTCATCTATTCAATTTGGTCTTAATTCATCCATTTTCCTTAATTTCTAGATCATTCCACCCTTAAAATATTTACACTATTGGTCCTTCAACTTTTTCATATTTACACTTTAACCCCTCAAATTTTGAGTATTTACTCTTGTGCAACAAAACTTTTCTCACTTTTACAATTTAGTCCTTTCTTGAATTAATATATCATAATATACTTCCCAATATTGACATAACTCAAAATTTCCCTTTTTGTCACTTTATTTCCTTATTTTACTATATCACGGATAATATTTTACTGTAAAAATTTTTGGGATATTACATAGCATGTATCATGCCATCAAATGAGCTCATACATACATAGCTATCCTAGTGACATGTCACTTGTATCCTTACCTATTCCTAAGTTCAAACGGGATTCTCGGACTTTCGTCTCTTTGTCGAACATTCTCGGAATGTTGGCCTTATAACATATGACATTTTCAAATACAAATGCTAACATGGAAACACTTGTACAATAAGAATATAACATCAAAACACATTATAGCAACAAGATAACCAAATAACATATTATTTATCTAAATATTATTTGAACATTTGAAACGTCAATTAAAGTATTTATTTGCACGTGTACTTACCTCGGTATAAAATATCCGGTATAGTGCCTAAGCCTCGAATGCTTTGTTCTTGCCTTTATCAAGATTTGGTTCTCGCCTTTCTTGATCTATAATAATAAATTTAGCTCATTAACTTCCTACATTACTCAAATCGACCCTAAATTCATGCTTTGATAAAATTACCATTTTACCCCTAAACTTTCACTTATTCACAATTTAGTCCCTAAGCTCGTACGTTGGAATGCAAGTGATTTATTGGTTACCCAAGTCTAGCCGAATGCTTCTTGTACTTATAGCAGCCCATACTTTCCTTCATTTCACACTTTTCTACCCATTTTCTCAACTTTTACAAATAAGTCCTTTTTAGGGTTTCCATGCAAAATTACTTAATAAAAGTTTTTCTCGATACCTTAAACTATCATACCCTTCCATAATCCATCAAAATACATCTAACTCATGCATGGGTAATTTTCTAAAAATAAACCCTAGCATGAGATATGGGTAGAAATGAAGAGAGCAAGTTGCAAGGATGTCAAAAATACAAAAAACATTAAAAACGGGGCTAGGATTGACTTACTATCAAGCTTGAAAGTTGAAGAAACCCTAGCTATGCTACCCTTGAAGTTTCAACAGCAACATGAGGAAGATGAACTGCTTTTTAGCTCTTTTTCCCTTTTTAATTCATTTAATATCCAAATGACCAAAATGCCCTTGTTCACTAAACTTACAAAAATTTCCTTGGATGTCCATGTTTGTCCAAATTTTTAGAAATTGGGCAAATTGCTCTTTAAGACCTTCTAATTCATAATTCAAAACAATTTCATACAAATTATCCCTAAAACCCAAATTTTGCATCTTATTCAATTTAGTCATTATTTCTAATTGGACACTTTATTCTTAAAATTTCCTCATGAAACTTTAAGACATGCATATTCTTATATTCTAAATCTCATAATGGTCATAATCTAAATATTTTAACGTCGAATTTATGGTCTCCAAACCATTATTTCGATTAGGCCATATTTCGGGGTGTTACACTGAGTCTCTTCTAAATGTCCGCAACCTAAGGTACCTGAAAGATGGAAAAAAAAGAAAAATTAGGTAAGTTCAAAATAAACTTAGTGAGTTCCACTAATTTATAAACTTTTTGCATTAAAATGGGAACACATCAAAACATCATCACGTAAGTATGCTAAGAGTTAATAAGTCAAACAGTTCATCATAGGGGTGAACTAAAACATTCAACCAATATGGCGTCCTCTCTTGCCACAGCTCGTTGCTTCTAAGGTGCGCACAATAATTTCGCTCATGCATGTCATAGCTTGCACATTGAACACAACGCACACATGGGCATAGCTCACACGTTAGCATAGTTCATATATTGACTACAGCTCGCATATGGGCACAACACGCACAATAACATAGCTTGCATATATTGACTACAACTCATAGATAGGCACAAACGCACATTAGCATAGCTTGCACATTGACTACAACTCGCATATGGGCACATAAACTGTTGGATCGCCAGTACACCCCGTGGTACAACGAAATTTTTTTTGACTATTAGCAGCCATGGATTCATGCACGAGGAACGAATCAGTGTTGAAACAAGGGTTAAAAAATATACCTTTCAAAACTGAAAAGTGACGAATAAAATTGTTGATAGGATCCCTTTCAGAGATGTCAATTCCAAGTTGTAACAATAACTTCTCAGCCTCTACGTAATCCACCAGTCAAAGAATGTGATAACAACCTGTTGAACTTTTTCAAAGAGTATTTTAAAAACGGCTGCTAGACCTTTTGTTTTATTTTTCTCTTAGTAATCTTAACACATTAAGGGATTCTTTTCCTTTTTTTTTATATCATATATCAAAAAAGAAAACAAGACTATTCCCTTATTATTAGACAAACAAATGAAAAGTCAAGCAAAATTATCTTATTTCCAAAAGAATATCACTTTCCATGTTCTTTTATATTTTGAGCAAAATTATTATAACTATTTATATTAATAATTTCGGTAAACTATATACAATTAATATTTTATATGAATCAAATTCATAAATTAATTTTAACTATGTTCTCTATTTATGTACAATAATTTTGTACGTATAATGTGTTCAATATTTAACCATCAAATTAAATTAACTCAATTAATTTAATTAATGTGATAGCTAAATTGTTAACTCGATTAATCAAACCGAAATTGCCAAAAGGGGGTATAATAGCCTGTTTTTAGTCAAATCAGAATAGTGATTTTGGGACCACAAATCTGAGGTTAAAATAATTATTTTAATGTCTACAGCATGTTAGTATGATTGTGTGAAAATTTCGTTCAGAAATTTTATCATTTGAATGCTTAATTCGATAAAAAGGACTAAATCACGTAAAGTGTAAAACTTGAGTTCTATTAGCTAAATGTGTCTAATAGCTATAGAACTTTAAAGTGGAGGTCCTTATGTGGTAATTAGCCCATTTATAGAGTTATTAGACAAAGATGGACATCTTTTAATGGCTTTAAAGGTTATATATTAAGGTTAAATAAGTAAATTAGTTATAAAATTAAAATTAAGTAAAATAAAACCATATTTTTTGTGACAACCCGAATTAGGGCCTAATTGGAATAGTGGTTTCGTGACCACAAATCCGAGATAGAAATAATTGTTTTATAATTATTTTGGGGTTTATGATATGATTGCATGATTGTGTGAAAATTTCGTGATGAAATTCTATGCCTAAAGTGCTTAAATTGAAAATAGGGATTAAATCGAATAAGTTGCAAAATTTACATTTTAGAAGTTTTTAGTATGAAATTGCTTTAAAACATAAATTAGGAGGTCCTAAATAGCAATTTGACCAATGTTAAGTTCATGGACAAAATTAGGATATGGAAGGAATTTTTGAAAGTTTAGTAAGGAGGGGCATTTTGGTCATTTGTATATTAAATGAAATAAAATGGGAAAAATAACACAAAATTTGTTATCATCTTCATTAGTTGCTGCCGAAAATTGCTCTCCTCCATAGCTAGGGTTTCTTCAACTTTGAAGCTCCATAGTAAGTGATTTCAAGCCCCGTTTTTAATGTTCTTTACGTTTTTGGATTCCCGGTAGCTCGATTAAGCTTATAACAACAATAATTCAACCTAGGGTTCATATTTGGAAAAATACCCATAGGTGAAATTTGTGTATTTTGATGTTTTATGATAGAATATGAGGTTTTAAATTATGTTAGACAACTTGTGCTACTCGGTTTTAAGTGAAAACGAGTAAAACGGCATAATCGGTAAAAATACCTATTGTTCACAACTATGTGTTAGAGTGAGAATTTGATGTGGTCATAGAAGATAAAAATGTTCAGCATGTCATAAAACATAAGAATAAGGGCTGAAATTAAATTTCCGAGCCTAAGGGCAAAATTGTAATTTTGTAAAAGTTAGGGGGCAAAAATGTAATTTTCCATAATGTGATCTTTGGATTGAAATAAATAGTATGAGTGCTAAATGAGCTAAATGTGTTGTTATAGATCAAGAAAGGCGTGGAATTGACCTCGAACGAGGGAAGGAAAAATTTTTGGACTAAATCGCAAAATTTCCACATTTTGCACCGAGGTAAGTTTGTATGTAAATATTATATTATTTTCATTTACATTCCTATATATTTCAGCCTATTATATGAATATACTAGCTGATGTTAAAATATAAATTGACTATTGGAAGAATAGAAATAAATAATAGAGAGGGATCCCGATTGAACATTCGGAGAGATCGAATAAAATAGAGGGAGCGTAGCTAGGTCACATGTATGATGCTGAGTGCACATCATGTGTACAAGAAAGCTACGAAATACAATGTAGTAGCTAGGTCACATGTGTGATACGGGATGTATCTCATGTAGACAAGAGAGCTACGTAAGAGATAAATGTAGCTAGGTCACATGTGTGATACGGGATGTATCCCATGTAGACAAGAGAGCTACGTAATAGATAAATGTAGCTAGGTCGCATGCGTGATTCCAAGCGAAGGACACCATGTAGACAAGAAAGCTAGAGACAAATCGGCTAGGTCGCATGAGTGGTATTAAGTGTTCACCATGTGTACAAGAGAGCCGAACTAAATGAAGTATGATGGTGGGGCTGTGTGCTAAAACCATTAAATATCGAGGATTGATCCGAATTGTTCAACGTGATGGTTTTGTGGTGACGTTGTGGTTATGGACCTATACTTGTGATGAATGAATTGTGGTGAAAATGATTTGTGGCATATCTATATATGTAAGATAAAATGAGGTTAGCATAAAGAATGTGTGAAAGAGTGAAATTAGCATTAAAACTGTTTTGGACGGTAGCAGTGACGTGATTTTGAAAAATCACCAAAAATAGGAGAAACATAATTAGAGGTTGAATGAGATGTGCAATTAAAGTTTAATGAGTCTACTTTCATATAAAAGAATCAGAACAAGCAAAGGAATTTTATATTTTGAGATATTTACAATTGTGTGTGACTTGCTCAGGATGAATGTGTGATCCCCTGTTTCAACTTTGAAAAATCATTAAAAATTGTACAAAGAAAATTAAGAAATATAGTTTACATGCCTAAATTACTTATTAAGTCTAGTTTTAAATGAAACAAATTTCAGGGTTATCTGAATTGTGTACTGAGAGAAATTCAATTCGTAGTGAACAGAGGTCAGACTAGTCGAGCTGTGTAACAGGGGAAGCTTTAACTAATAAACTGTACTAATCGGCTGAACCAAAAATTCTAGAAAAAAATTAGCAAAAATATTTATGAGTCTAGATTCAGGGAAATTTTACGGATTTGAATTTCGAGTTTTTTTAACTCGAGTTATGATTTATTTAGTGAACATGACGCAGGGGGGGACAGCTTGATCAAATTGGGATAAACAATAAAAGTTAAAAAAATATTATATAATTGAGTTATGTTGTAAACATGTTAGATTTCTTATTTGTTATTTATATACTTACTTACTAAGCTATATGCTTATCTTCTTTTCTTTTTTCTTGTCTTATAGAGTTACTAAGCCAGATCGGGAATTGAAGATCGTCGGAGACCCATCCACACTATCAATACTTTTTGGTACATTGTAAACACTATTTTGAAATATGGCATGTATAGCAGACTTGGTTATTTTGTTACGTGTCATAAATGTCTAGGTTTAAATTACTACTTATAGTATCAAGCTAATCATTTTGTATGAAACCTTTGGAATTAGTTTGTATTGTTAATAGCAGATGTTATAATGATCAAATTGCACGCTATATTTTTGTTGGGTTTTATTTAATAGTATTTACTATGATTTGTTAATACCTCGTACCCTGTTCCGGCTACGGATACGGGTAAGGGGTGTTACATTTTTAGTCCATCTTCTTCACCTAGCCAAAAATTAGAAGAAGAGAACTCCATTTTTTGTGTTTGAAGCATTCAACCATTGACTCTAGTGCATATAAAGAAAAACAAAGTTCGGATCTAGATCGGGGGAAAATAAAAGTTTTGGACTAGTCGATCTATTTCGTCATTTTTGCATTCGAGGTAAGTTCGTATGTTAATAAGTATTATTATAATTGTGTTTTAAATGCTTTATTATTGAATTAATTGTGAATACACCTTATAGATATGTTCGACGAAGATTTGGCAATGTGAAATCCCGGTTGAACTTTAAGAATAGCTTAGGATACGAATGACATGTCATTAGGGGTTATGTGATTTGAGTGCTGGTCTGTACGTCCTACCGGTGGCTAAGTTATCCGGCATGTGTTGTGGACTCTCGTCAGCTTGTGTGAGCAGCATTGTGTAGCTACGTCATGACTGTCGCTTGTGTGAGCAGACCCGTTGATAGCTCGAGAGTGAGCATTATATGAGATATGAGATTGTGATAGCTTCGGCTATGTATTGGCACTTAGGGTGCGAGATTCCCGAGTATCCGATAGTATTCCAAATGGTTCAAGGGGTATATCGAAGATATGAAATGGTGAGAAATAGATATGTATCAGTACAGGTATGTACGGAAACTATATGAGCATTGAACCTATGGAAGTTGTGAGTTCATGATTACTTATGTGATTGAATATATGTTAACCTTATTTAATGATTTTGTAGTATATTATGTTCATACTTCTTGAATTGTGAATGAATGGTGAGCTTTACTTATTAACTATACGAGCTTACTAAGCTTTATAGCTTACTTTGTTTACTTTTTCGTGTTTTATAGTGTATATTGAAACTAGCTTGGATTGGGAGTAGTCGAAGATTGCTTCACACTATCAAGCTTCCACTTTAGTACTTTTGAGCTTATGTATTTTGTTATATGGCATGTATAGGATTTATGGTCATTTTGCTATATGTTAGTAATGGATTTAGCTATTTGAGTTGGCTTGTAAATGATGAATGGTTTGTTATGTGTATAGCCATGTGATTTGGCTTATTTTGGTATGTTTGGTGACGTATGTATATATGTGAGGAAGGCCTCTTGATATGTTGTGTAATATTGCCATTTATATGCTTGTTGTGAGTTGGCATTATGGATGTCAAATGGTCAAAATTTGAAGTTGATATGCTTGTGGCTTTAGGTAAAATAGTGCATAATTGAATCTGAACATTTAGGTGATTTGAGAATGTGAATTTGGTATGAAATTGAATAGTATATTGTGGTACTTATGTGCCTTGTAGTTGTTGGTATTTATATAGCATGAATTGAACTTGGTTTGGATGAGGGTAAATGCCATTTGAAGTTGTGGTTATAGGCAAATTTGGTTGGTGTAGGTGAATGAAATTGGGTGAGAAAAATGGCTTGGTAAGTAGCCTATTTTTGTCCACATGGGCTGAGACACTGGCTTGTGTCTCAGCCTTGTGTGATACATGGTCTAGTGGCACGGCTGTGTGTCCCCTGGTGTTTAATTAGAAATCAAGTCAGTATGCTCCACACGGCCCAGAACATAGGCATGTGACTTGACCGTGTGGCATAAGTCAGTATACCCTACAGGTTTGGATGACATAGCACACGGACTGGTACACGGGCGTGTAAGGTCATTTCGAAGGGCACACGGGCTAGACACACGGGCGTGTGGTTGGCCGTGTGTCTGGCCACATGGGTGTGTGTCACCTGTATTTTGTAAAATTTTCTAATTATTCCAAAAAAATTTTGAGATACCGATTTAGTGCTGAACCACTCCTAAAGCATGTTTTGGGCCTCGTAGGCTTGTAATAGGGACGTTATGAATGATTGTGAATGTTTTTTATTTGGAATGGAAAAATGTATGAGAAATGTATGTTGATTTGTGAAATAAGTCTAGTAATGCTCCGTAACCCTATTCCAGCGTTGAATACGGGTGAGGGGTGTTACATTAGAAGACTAGAATGACGTTGTTCATACAAGCCAACGATCTTGTCGTTTGAGATGTCATCATGGATGGTCCATCCATTCCTCAAAAGCAAGAAGTAGGTAAGTTAGTTCTAAAGAGGAAGAAGGAATGAAATGAGGAAGATAGAAGAAACATACAACTCAACGTCAAGGCCATGCACACTCTCATTTGTGTAGTTGGTGTAGATAAATATAGTAGAGTTTCTTCATGTTCCAATGCCAAGGAAATTTGAGACAAATTAGAGGTCACTCATAAGGGTACTAATCAAGTTAAGAAATCAAATAATGTGGTGCTGTAGCATGTTTTTAATGTTTTGATATTATGTAATAAATGTTTTCTTTTTATTATGAGTTATATGCTTATTGGTTGACATGAAAGCATAAATGATATTATGGTTGTTACATACGACATCATGAGCAAGTACGACAAAGTATGCCTTGTGCGAGTGAGGAAAATCCCGTTTGAACCTTAGGAATAGTCTAGGATACAAGTGACATGTCACTAGGAATTAAGAAGTCTGAGCTAATTGAATGGTCCGGGTTCGTGATATATGTGGCATCCGAGCTCATTGAGTGGTCCGAGTTCATTATAGATGCATGCATCCGAGCTCGTCGAGTGGTCCGAGTTCATAATGGATACAATACATGTTATCGAGTTCCGGGCAATGGTCTTGTGTGTCCTACCGGTGGCTAGGTAATCCTTGAGTGGTCAGATACTTGACAGCTTTTGTGAGCAGCCCTGTAGTTACACCTTGATCGATAGCTTATATGAGCAAGTCCGTGAGTAGCTCCATTGTGAGCGTTGCATGATATGAGGTAGCTTCGGTTATGTATATTATGTGGCACTTATGTGCAAGTTTCTGTGTATCCAATAGTATTCCGAGTGTTCAATGGGTATTATAATGAATGATGCGATGAAAGTCCCAAGATGGGCATGGTAATGAAGGTAAAGTTATTTGATTGCTACGAATATGTACAGGTACGTACGTTATACTCATGAGTGATGCCTTGTTAAAGGATAGTATGTGACGAGAAAGTATATTCATATATATATGTATATATGAACACTCGATAAATGAGCTAGAATGTCTGAATGATGAATAATCTTGGTGGTTATACTATTATGTCTTGCATGATTATGGTTTATTATCATTACATATTATTTGCATGTGGACTTACTAAGCTTAATGCTTACTCCCATCTCTTTTCCATCCTTTGTTGTTCCGCCAAGCTAGCTCGGGGATCGGAAGCTATCGGAGTATTCGATCACACTATCAAAAGATTATTGGGTATAGTGAATTTGCTATTTTAAGTGTGGCATGTGTAGGGGATTTGGTCATTTTGTGGTATGTGTCATGCTATTTGGCCAAATTGTGAAGGTCTATGATGTTGATGATTCATTTTGTAATAGCCATGTGATATGGCTCATGATTGATTCTTGGGTTGTAATATCCAATTGTTCATGCATGCATGTGTTGATGTCTTGATGATATGGAATATGATTGCTTGGTGGATGTATGAAGATGTATGGATTAAATAATAGGAGATAAAGAATGGTTTAAAAATCTAATATGACTATAGTTATAAATGTGCAACTTGAAATTTTGATAATTAAGTTGATTTGCATGAAGTTTGTATAAAACGCTCCCAAATGGTATGATTAAGGGAATGTGCCATAGGATGATATTATAAAGATGTGAAAGTGCTATGGTGTTGAATATTGAGCGTCTAAGTATGTCATGCTGCATGCTATGAAATATGCTTAAGTACATGAGTGATTAAGGGTGATAATTGGCTTGGAAAATAGCCTTCAAATTGTCCATACGGGTAGACACACGGGCATGTGTCTAGGCTGTGTGTGACATACGGTCTATCCCACGGGCATGTGGAATGGTTGTGTGTCCCCTACACCCTATTTTTGCAACTCAGTATGCTCAGTAGTAAACACATGGGCTAAGACACGGGCGTGTGTCTTGGCCGTGTGAGGGACACGGCCTACCTTTATGGGTGTGTACTCTGGCCGTGTGAAGTCTGCACCTTTTTATAAAAAATTCATTTAATTTTAATTGACCACACGGTCTAGCCACACGGGCGTGTGATGCGGTTGTGTGACCCTAAATTGGTGCTGACGTCATAGTTAGAGAGTTACACGGCTAGGGGTCATGGGTGTGTAGAGAGCACACGGGCGTGTCCCCTGTTTCACACGGGCGTGTGGCTCTGTATTAGGAAAATTTCCCAAACTTTTCTAAAGTCTTCGATTTAGTCTCGAATCTTTTCTAATGGTTGTTTTGGGGCTCGTAGGCCCATATTAAGGACAAATTGTGTATGTATGAATGAAGTTGTTTTAAGAAAAAAAAATTATAGCTTGATTTTTCATGTATGTGTACGCTTAAGTCCAGTAATGCCTCGTACCCTATCCCGGACGTCAGACACGGGTAAGGGGTGTTATAGTTCTGACGATAGATACGGGTTAGGGTGTTACATTTTATGGTATCAAAGCTATAGTTTAGTCGATTCTTGGATTTAACATGGCAAGTACGAGTCTAGCTATACATGCCATTATATAAATTATGATAGTGTGATATCTACTGACCACTTTTAAATGTATTTTTATATAGTAATGTCTTCAACCAAGCTAGAGCCGAGACTGAGGAAACTGAGTGCACTGCTCAAGCTTCCGTGTAAAGGGTTGCATTTAGTGGTAGTAGAAGGCCTGTATCTGAGGGCCGAAGTGAGGTGGCAAAAGCAACCTTCTTTGATTTGATGGATGGATGGTTTAGTGAATACATTAGAACAAATCCCGTTGTTCAACAATCTCCTCCACTTGCTTCACAAAATGATGAAATGCCACATGAGGCCAGACCTGTTAGAACTGGTAAGACTCTAGTAGATAAAATTAGGAAACATGGGGTTGAAGAATTTTGGGCCAAAGCTGATGATGATCCAGAGAGGGCCGAGTTTTGGCTAGAAAACACTTTTTGAGTTTTAGATGAGTTGTCATGTGCACCAGCCGAATGTTTGAAATGTGTGGTATCTTTGCTGAAGGACACGGCCAACCATTGATGGAAAACCATATCTTTTGTGGTACCTAGGGAAAATATTACATGGCAATTTTTCTAAGAAGAGTTTAAAAAGAAGTATATTAGTCAGAGATTCTTGGACCAGAAAAAGAAGGAATTTCTAAAGCTCAAATAGGGGAATATGACAATGTTCGAGTATGAAAGGGAATTTGTTAGATTGAGCAAGTATGCTAGTGAATGGGTTCAGACTGAAGCCAAAATGTGCAAACGATTTGAAGAAGGGCTAAACGAAGTTATCAAGCTGTTAATTGGAATTCTGGAAATAAAAGAATTCGTGGTATTGGCTGAACGGGCACACAAGGCTGAGGAGTTAACCAAAGAAAAGAGGCAATTTGAAAGGGAAACTCGGGTTACGAGCAAAAGATTTATGAGCAATGCGCAATCATCTGCTTCAAAGAAATCAAAGAATTATCATGAGCGTTTTTCTATCTCAAGGGAGTATTCGAGAAAGGAACGAAGTTCTAAACACACCAACCCGAGGTCTCTGTCTCCCTTAACAACCAGTGTTGAGATTGTTGGAAACCCCAAACCACGATGTAATGTCTGTAATAAGTTGCACTTCAGAGAGTGCCGGATGAGAAGTGGGGCTTGCTTCAAGTGTGGTTCTCTCGACCATTTTCTTAAGGATTACCCGAAAAGGGTAGAGAAAGACATTGAGCAAACCCCGAAATTGAGTAATCCTGTCTCGAGGGGTAGACCACCACGACATTCTAGAAATATCAGTGGTAGTCATAGTACTGCAAGGGATTCAACAGCTAGATTTGAGGCTCGGGCTCCAGTGAGAACTTATGCAATACGTGCAAGGGAAGATTCTTTGGCACCAAATGTTATCACTAGCACATTCTCTCTATTCATACTGATATTATTGCTTTGATTGATCCTGGTTCCACGCACTCATATATATGCACAAAATTTTTATCTGATAAAAATATGGTAGTTGAGTTCACCGAATTTGTGGTTAAAGTTTCAAACCCCTTGGGTCAGCATGTTATGGTGGATAGAGTTTGTAAAAATTACCCATTGATGATAGAGGGTTATTGTTTTCTGGCTAATTTGATGTTGTTACCCTTTGATGAATTTGATGTAATATTGGGAATGGACTGGTTAACCACAACCTGATGCAGTGGTAAATTGTAAGAATAAATACATTGTATTGAAGTGTCAGAATAGGGAGTTACTCTGGGTTGAATCTAAGAAATTGGATGGATTGTCTACTGTGATTTCAACAATATTAGCACAGAGATATATTAAAAAGGGGTATGAGGCTTATCTTGCTATTGTTTTGGACACCAAAGTGTCAGAGTTGAAAATCCAGTCAGTGTCGGTTGCTTGTGAGTTTCCTGAGGTATTTTCAGAAGAACTACCTAGTTTACCTCCAGCTAGAGGGGTGGAATTTTCCATAGACCTTGTGCCAAGGACTACACCGATATCTATAGCACCTTATAGAATGGCTCCTACTGAATTGAAAGAGTTGAAGGTACAGTTGCAAGAGTTGATTGATAGAGGATTTGCCCGACCCAGCTTTTCACCATAGGGTGCACCAGTGTTGTTTGTAAAGAAGAAAAATGGATCATTGAGATTATGCATCGATTACAGATAGCTCAATAAAGTCACAGTCAAGAATAAATACCCGTTCCTCGCATAGATGACTTATTTGATCAATTACGAAGTGCCACTGTATTTTCAAAAATTGATCTACGATCTAGTTACTATCAGCTGTGAGTAAAAGATTCAGATGTGCCGAAGATAGCTTTTAGAACCAGATATGGGCATTATGAGTTTTTGGTGATGCCATTCGGATTAACAAATGCCCCGGTGGTATTTATGGATTTAATGAACAGAATCTTCAAACCATACCTTGTAACACCCCTAAACCGTATCCGTCGCCGGGTTAGGGTTACCGGGCATTACCTGACTAAAACACAGTTCAACTTGCTCATATAATTCATTTCATGTTCAAAGACATAAATTTCTTTACAAAAATTCAAACCAAATTTGTAAACATCAAGCCAAGTTCACACATTTTTAATATATAGCCAATTAAAATCAAACATACTATATTCATTAGATTACATATACAAACTATGCTCCAAAGTTCAAACATATTAATATCATCTATTTAACCACATAATCAAGTCAACTAACATGCATCAAAGTCATGTTATTTGTTCTTAATAAATATAATATTCGAACCATATGACTTTAACATTAAAGGCACTTGCAAACTTAATATATTCAAGCATATAACATTGCATTTCATATATCGAATATATGTCAATACATCTATTTCATTAGATGTATATCAAATGTATCATTACAAAACTTCTGTACATGTGCATATTAAAACAAATAAAACATAAGTACCATAGCAATATTACCACATGACCGAACATAACATAATTGCTTATACTACATGTATATATATTTACTAATATTAATAAACTATATCTAAACAGAGTTACTAAATGACCAAATGTACCTATTCTATTATCACCATTTATGCCCATAGAACCATAATAAATCAAACCATTTTGAGCACAAATAACAACAAAAAAGTACACGCATTTCACATGCTTACTACAAACTCATTACCAAACAATTAGCCAACATTCGATCATTAAAATAACTTCAATATGGCTTTTAAAATTTTTGTGTTCACTCTCTACTATCTATGACTGAATCTAAATGGCTAATTCATAAATGAACATATCATAAGCATATACCTTTTATTTCAACTAAGGTTAGCCGAATATAAATATGCATTATAACCTATTTTAACTCATAAAATAACCAAAGTAATTATAAACACACTTCCTCACACATGACATTAACATTTGACTAAATAATCATATTCAAGACTATACCAAATTTCATCATTACTCAAATCGAAACACATATTAAAACATCACAAGTATACCATAAAACATATTTCACACAATAAGTCTAAAGCATAACCAAACGCACATAAGTAATATCACATATATTCAACCATCAACTAACTAATTTATCAAACCAATGCATATAACCTAATACCACACATATATACACCATGAAATGTACTTCCAAATTGAATTTAAGTCATAGCCACATACACACAAACTTTAACATTATAATCAAGCCATTTTCGCATGGCTCTCAATATATACATACTTCAAAATCAACATAATAACTAGCCTATACATGCCATAGGTTTAAGTTCAAACTTATAAAATACCAAAAAAGTGTTTGATAGTGTGATGGATTTCTCTAACGATCCCCGAGCTCGTAAATAGCTTCCAAAATCTATAAAAATAAAGAACATACACACAAAGTAAGCTTGAATAGCTTAGTAAGTTCATAAGCAAATAAGTCATTTCAATGACATTTATAATTCAATATAATTAAACCAAATCATACCAATTAACTACATAATTATCAAGCTTGCAACCTCATATATCAATACATATATTCTAGCATTATTTTACCACTTGCCCGAATACATATATATATTCATAAGCATATTTAACTTTCACTTTCATAATGCACATTTCATATTTTCATATAAAGTATATACTTACCTTACTACTCAATCATTTAACTCAATACATACTTGATCATTTTAGCTTGATTTCACATTCGATCTTAACTTGATATTGCCCATTGAACCATTCAGAATTAATAAGGATACTCGGATAGTCGAAAAGCTCGTACAACGCCAACGTCCCAGACGTGGTCTTACATGTAATCACATATCGATGCCACTGTCCCAGACAGGGTCTTACACGAACTCATATACGATGCTAATGTCCCAGACATGGTCTTACACGTAAATCACAAATTGATGCCAATGTCCCAGACGTGGTCTTACATGAATCACATATCAGAACCCTATGTCATGACATATGTATCCTAAGTATTCCTAAGGTTCGTATGGGGCTTTCGGATGTCGTATTTCGATCGATTCATGCTTGTAATAAATCATTCCATGCTAAATTCAATTCGGCAATATAGTTATACATACATAGAATTCAATTTGCCTATGTTCATAATAAATACATTCAATTTAACATCATTTATTCACTTATGAACTTACCTCGTACGAAGACGAATAGACTGGGTCGACTATTTAACAACTTTATATTTCCCCCGATCCAAATCCGATTTTCTTTTTTCTTGATCTAAATTAATATAAATTAAACTTATTTAATCAAATATTCAATCAAATTCATCTAAAAACATATATATGGGCAAATTACACTTTTCCCCTAACATTTCACATTTTTCACAATTTAGTCTCTATTTTACAAAACACAAAATATTCAAATTTTGATTACACCCATGTTAGGCCGAATTTACCCCTAGTCCATACAATCCCATGTGTTTCATTTATTTCACATTTTGACTCCTCAATTTGTAAAATTTACAATTTAGTCCTAAATAGACATTTTTACAAAAAATCACTTAATTAAACTTAACAATCTAACAACATATATTTATTTTTCATCATCAAACACAAAAGTCATCAAGCTATCAACAATGGAAATTCATGAATACATCTTCAAATTCAAAAATTCAAGCATGGGCCAGCTAGTACTCAAAGTAACGATCTCAAAAACGTAAAAATTATCAAAAATCGAACAAAAACTAACCTTGAATCAAGCTTGGACAAGGTCAAACCTAGCTTGTTCTTTTTCTTTTGAAGTTTCGGCCAAATATGAACTAAAATGTATGGCCATTTCATGTTTATTTTATTATATTACTAATTATTTTACTCTTTACTATTTTAACCTTAAATATTTAATTATAAACTATATAATGGTTGTCCATTTTTGTCCATGCATGTTTCCAAAGGTCAAATTACATCTTAAGGACACCACATTATAAAAACAATACCAATGTATCACTTTAACAATTATCTAGCCACTTTTACATTTTACGCGATTAAGTCCATTTAATTAAATCGAGCACACAAACGATAAAATTTTCACACGAAATTTTCACACATATAAATTAACATGCCGTAGACACCACAAATAATACTAAAATATTTTTGTAACACCCCTAACCCGTATCCGTCGCCAGATTAGAGTTATGAGGTATTACCGATTAAACTAATATTAATACAAACGTTGTTTATAAATTTCAATTCAAAATTCAGATCGCATATAAGCTTATAACTCAATTCATTATCAAATCTTAAAAGAAATTTAAGATACACAATACATCACAAATAATGTATAATCTAAAATGTATGTACAAAATTAATCATTTACTTCATACACGAAACATGGAACACGTTTATGGCTACATTATTGACCATTTGGCTTGTTGTATACATATGTCACATGTATGCACAGGTTGCATTAAATGAAATAAATTTCATTACTTTTTTTGTTGTTTTTTTTTTTATCTATTTATATGGCATTCTACTTTAATTATTATGTTATTCATAATTAATACATTAAGGCAATCTAATTAGTTTTTTTATACTTATAAACATATAAGTAGTTGCAACTGAACATGACCAATTAAAACTATAAGGCAAATTAAAATTTCAAATTGATAAATCATCATCATATAAAGAATGCAACATATATTACCATGTTCAAACACATTTTACCATTTAGCATAAATCTCTCAAAGAACCCTAATGATAATTTTACCATTTACCATTTAACAATGTATTAACATTGTTAACCACCTAAGCTGAATACAAATACTATCATTTAATTCAATATAAATCAACTTCCAAACTAGTAGTCGTAATATCCACACATCAATTCACTCTTTTATTCGACTTAAGAAACACCAAATGTTATCTCATGTATAAATAATACCTAGCTAGCCGAATACACAATTTATATGCACACATGTTAAATAACATTTCAATACTACACAAATTAGTCATTCGTAAGCTGAATACGTATATTCAAATACACATGAAATCCTTATTTGCATTGTGCATAATTTAGAGTACATAACCATATTACCTTTTTACCTTAACTTAGGTAGTCATCAAGTTAGCCCATACCTAACCACTTAGCTCGTAATGTACAATCCATAAGCAGTTTACCTTTTCCCGATGAACTATTCGGAATTGAATAGGACACTCGGATAATCACATTAATCGTATAATGCCAACATACCAGACGTGGTCTTACATGTAGCCACATATTGATGCCACTGTCCCAGACAGGGTCTTACTCGTAAACACATATCAAAATCACAAATCGATGCCATGGACTTACTCGCACACAAATATCGAAATCCTATGTCATGAAATATGTATCCTAACTATTCCTAAGGTTCATACGGGGCTTTCGGACGTCGTAACTCGATCGAATCGAGCTCGGAAGTGTAGTAGCCACATTTAATCATATTCGGCCAAAATTTACTTAAATTCTAACATTTTATAACAGCATGTAAACATAACATTTAATTACCAATAAACACGTCTATTTGCTTAGAAACTTACCTCGGACATCGTAGAACGGGACGGGGCTGCTAGTCGACAACTTTCGTTTTTTCCCGATCCAAATTCGATTTCCTTAGTTCTTGATCTAAACACATTCAAAGTAAGCTCATTCAAACATATTTTCATTCAATTTAGTCCAAAAACACATAAATGGGTAAATTACCATTTTACCCCTGACATTTACAATTTTTACAATTTAGTCCCTATTGCACAAAACACAAAATACACAAAATTTCACAACACCCATGTTAGGCCGAATAGTACCCATGCTCATGCAAGTCCATATATTTTATCAATTTCACATTTTGGTCCCTCAAATTATTATTTTTGGAATTAAGTCCTAATTACTCAAAATCATCAAAAATTCCAATACAAAATATGTTAATCTAAAATATATCTTTCGTTCTTCATCATCAAAAAACAAAAATCACAAGCTATCAACAATGGCACAACTCAAAATATTCATCAAAATAAAAAATTAAAGCTTGGGTTTTGTAGTACTCGAAGCAACGATCTCAAAAACGTAGAAATTATCAAAAACCGAGCTAAACTCATACCTTGATTGAGCTTCAAATTGACCGAACCCTAGCTTGGTTTTTCTTTTCTCTTTTCTTTGTTTATATTCGGCAATGGTGGACATCAAAGTATGAACACTTTGTTTTTATGATATATTTTATATTATACTAAGTTATATTATTAGTTTACTTTTTTAACCTTATTTAAATTATAACAAATTCACATAATATATGTCCATAGCCGTCCATTCAATATGTCAATGGACTATTTACTACTTAAATCCTTCATTTTTAAAAGCCACTAACAACTTAACCTTTTATATATTAAACTACCAAAATTTTAATTTATGGGATTAAATCCTTTTATTTAATCGGACACCTAAACGACGAAATTAAATCGCGAAAATTTCACAAATATAAATTCACGCAAAATAAACATAAAATAATTTTAAAATATTTTTCTGACTCAGATTCGTGGTCCCGAAACCACCGTTTCAATTAGGATCTAATTTGGGATGTTACAACTCTCCCCCCTTAGGGATTTTCGTCCTTGAAAATCTTACCAGTGAATAGGTTCGGAAAACGTTCTTTCATTGTATCCTCTAGTTCCCACGTTGCTTCCTCAACTTGGTGTTTATGCCACAATACTTTAACTAACGAAATCTTCTTATTTCTCAACTCTTTAATCTCACGAGTCAAAATGCGAATCTGTTCTTCTTCATAGGTCATATCAGGCTAAATTTCATTTTCAGACGGACTAATCACATGTGAAGGATCAGATCGATATCTCTGAAGCATCGAAACTTGGAATACATTGTGGATCTATTCTAACTCGGATGGCAACAATAGTCTGTAAGTAACTGGCCCGATACGCTCTATAACTTCATACGGCCCAATAAACCTCGGACTTAATTTACCTTTACGACCAAATTTGAGTATTTTCTTCCACGGTAAGACTTTCAAGAAAACTTTGTCTCCGATCTGAAATTCTATATCTTTACGTTTCAAGTCTGCATAAAATTTCTGTCGATCCAACGCTGCTCTCAAACTTTCACGGATCACTTTTACTTTCTGTTCAGTTTCTCTGATCAAGTCAATCCCCTGTATCTTATTTTCACTGAGCTCAGTCCAGTACAATGGCGTATGGCATTTACGACCATATAAAGCTTCATAAGGTGCCATTTTGATACTCGATCGATAGCTGTTATTATACGCAAATTCTATCAGAGGTAGATATCGTTCCCACGTACCTTCGAACTTGAGAATGCAACATCTCAACATATCCTCAAGTATCTGAATGATTCGCTCAGACTGGCCATCTGTTTACAGATGGAAAGCAGTACTGAAATGTAATTTTGTACCCAGGGCATCTTGCAATTTCTTCCAAAACCGCAATGTAAACCTTAGATCTCTATCAGAAACAATAGATATAGGCACACCATGTAATCTCACAATCTGAGAAACATACAATTCAGCCAGCTTATCCAGTGAGTAGTCTGTATGTATCGGAACAAAATGAGCTGATTTAGTCAATCTATCAACAACAACCCAGATTGCATCTTTCTTACCCAGTGTCAACGGTAAACCAGATACAAATTCCATCGTGACTCTATCCCATTTCCACTCAGGTATCATGATAGGCTGAAGTAATCCTGAAGGCACCTGGTGCTCAGCTTTTACTTGTTGACAGATTAAACATCTTGCAACAAAGTCAGAAATGTCCCGTTTCATGCTAGGCCACCAATAAAGCTGTTTCAGATCGTTATACATCTTTGTACTACGTGGGTGAACAGATAATCGACTGTTGTGAGCTTCATTCAAAATTATCTGAATCAACTTTGAATTCTTCGGGACTCAAATACGGTCTCTGAACCTCAAACAGTCATCAGCATCAACTCTGAACTCTGAATCAACATCCATCTCACACTGAGCTTGTTTTATAATCAATTCATTATCAACTTTCTAGGCATCACATATTTGTTGAACAAACAACGGTTTAGCTTTCAATTCAACCACTATCAAACCATCATCAGACATGGCTAAATGTGTATTCATTTTACGCAAAGCAAATGGTGACTTTCGGCTTAAAGCATCAGCAACAACGTTAGCCTTTCCTATGTGATAATCAATCACAAGCTCATAGTCTTTTAGTAATTTTAACCATCGACGTTGTCTCAAATTCAGATCTTTCTGAGTCATCAAATATTTCAGGCTTTTATGATCAGAATAAACATGACATTTCTCACCGAACAGATAGTGACACCAAATTTTCAATGCAAACACAATGGCTGTGAGTTTCAGGTCATGTGTCGGATAATTCTTTTCATGTGGCTTTAACTATCTCAAGGCATAAGCTATCACTTTGCCTTCCTGCATCAGAACACATCCCAAACCATTTAATAATGCATCACTATAAATAACAAATTCTTTACCCTATTCTAGCTGAACTAACACTAGAGCTTCTGTCAAAAGGGCTTTCAACCAATCAAAACTTCTCTGGCACTTCTCAGACCACTCGAACTTAACATCTTTCTGCAGTAGCTTTGTCATCGGAGCTGCAATCATAGAGAAACCTTTCACGAACCGTCTATAATAACCAGCAAGTCCCAGAAAGCTTCAGACTTTAGAAACATTCTTCGGAGGTTTCCAATCCAGTATAGCTAAAATTTTGCTCGGATCGACCCGAATACCTGATGCTGATACTACATGGCCCAGAAAACTGACTTCACTTAACCAGAACTCACATTTACTAAATTTTGTATACAACTGCTTATCTCACAATGTTTGCAACACAAGTCTCAAATGTTCGGCATGTTCAGCTTCATCACAGGAGTAGATCAAAATATCATCTATAAACACAACCACAAATCGATCCAGATACGGTCTGAAGATTCGATTCATCAAATCCATGAAAATAGCAGGTGCATTAGTGAGTCCGAAAGGCATAACCAAAAACTCATAATGTTCGTACCTCGTTCTGAAAGTAGTTTTTGGCACATTTAAATCTTTAACTCGCAACTAATAGTAGCCTGATCTCAAATCTATCTTCGAAAATACTGTGGTCCCTTTCAACTGGTCAAATAGATCATCAATCTGTGGTAGCGGATACTTATTCTTTATAGTCACCTTATTAAGCTGTCTATAATCGATGCACATTCTCATAGTTCTGTTTTTCTTTTCTACGAACAACACAGGTGCACCCCACTGAGAGAAACTTGGTCGCGCGAAACCTCTATCTATCAATTCTTGCAACTGAGCTTTCAATTCTTTTAATTCTGTAGGTGCCATTTTGTACGGAGCTATAGATATCGGAGTCGTCCCAGGCATTAACTCAATACCAAACTCTACTTCCTGAATAGGCGGCAAACCCGGTAATTCTTCAAGAAACACATCCGGATACTCACATACAGTGATCGATTCAATGTTTCTTTGGTTGCTTTATTGTTATGAAAGCACATAGGAAAAATAAGCTTTACACCCTTTTCTCACATATTTCTAAGCTAGCATCGAAGAAATCACTGATGGTAAACCATACAAGCCACTAGATTCAATCTGGATAATTTCATCATTCTGGCTCCGTAGATCAATAGTCTTTCTTTTACAGTTCACAACAGCATCATGTAAAGTCAGCCAATCCATACCCAGAATTATGTCGAACTCATCAAATGGCAGCAACATCAAATTAGCTAGAAAGTACAGATCTCGAACCATTAAAGGACAATTCTTACACACTTTATCAACCATAACACATTGGCCCAAGGGGTTTGACACTCTAATCACAAACTCAGTAGACTCAACAGATAGAGTCTTGCTAAATACTAATGTCACACACACATAAGAATGAGTAGAACCAGGATCAATCAATGCAATTATATTAGTATCATAAAGAGTAAATGTACCAGTAATAACATCCGGAGATGAAGCCTCCTCTTGTGCACGTATAGCATAGGCTCCAGCAGGTGCACGAGCCTCTAATCTGATTATCGTGTCTTTAGTCCCTCTCTGACTACCACTCATATTACCAGCATTTCTGGGTAGTGTACCTCGAGCTACAGTGTTACCCGATCTCGTATTCTATATTGGATTTTCCTCAATTAACATTGGGCAGTCTCGAATATAATGATCTATCGATCCACACTTAAAACAGGCCCGATCATGCAACCTGCAACTGCCGGGATGTTGTTTACCATAATGTTTACACTCGGGCTGATTTGATCTGACATTACCCACACTAGCTACTGAGGTAACTCTCAAACTTACCAGTGGTCTGTTCTGATCCCGTCTGGAGTAACCTAAAGTAGCTTTAGAACGGCTAAAATCATCTCGAAACTTCTTTGGTGTCGACTGAACTGACTTGCTGAATGATCTCTTACGCGAGTCTCTAGCTTCAAAATCAACTTTCTTTTTCTCTTTCCCGAGCTCCTCAACTTTACAAGCTCGCTCAACAAGTACCACAAACTCTTTTATCTCTAGTATGCCAACTAATAGTTTGATATCTTCATTCAGCCCCTCTTCAAATCTTTTACACATTATGGCCTCAGTAGAAACACAGTCCCAAGCATACCGACTGAGTCTCACAAATTTTCGCTCGTACTCTGTCATAGTCATCTGACCCTGTTTCAGCTCCAGAAATTCTTTATGCTTCTGGTCGATAAATCACTGGCTAATATATTTTTTACGAAACCTAGCCTGAAAGAATTCCCAGGTCACCTGCTCTCTCGGAACTACTGATACTAGGGTATTCCACCAGTGGTATGCTGTGTCTCGAAGTAGGGATATAGCATATTTTAAACATTCATCAGGAGTACAGGACAGCTCATCAAACACACGGATGGTATTATCAAGCAAGAACTCAGCCCGCTTAGCATCATCTTCATCAGTGGCTTTAAACTCTTCAGCCCCACGTTTTCTAATTTTATCAACAGGTGGTCTATTCAATTGCAACAGATCACTTACTTGAGGTATAGCAGGCATCGAAAATGGATTAATCAGGGGTGGAGGTTATTGTGCAGCCGGGTTAGTCTGAATATATTGGGTGAACTGGTCATTCATCATTTGATAGAAGGCTTGTTTAGCCTCACTTTCTGGATTACTCAAAGTCGGTCGAGAATCAACCTGCGCTGTCCCTTGCGTGGGAGCAGGCGCCACACTCTCGACATCATCAACTACAGCTCTGTCGGGATCCATTTAGTATATAAAAACACATTTTAAATGTCAGAAGTCATCACACTATCACAGTATATAATTATGGCATGTATAGCTAAACTCACACACACTATGTAGTCCTAGAACCAACTAAACCTTAACTCTGATACCAATAAAATATAACACCCCTAACCCGTATCCGTCGCCAGATTAGGGTTATGAGGTATTACCTATTAAACTAATATTCATACAAACATTGTTTATAAATTTCAATTCAAAATTTAGATTGCATATAAGCTTATAATTCAATTCATTATCAAATCTTAAAAGAAATTTAAGATACACAATACGTCACAAATAATGTATAATCTAAAATGTATGTACAAAATTAATCATTTACTTCATACACGAAACATGGAGCACGTCTATGGCTTCATTATTGACCATTTGGCTTATTGTATACATATGTCACATGTATGCATAGGTTGCATTAAATGAAATAAATTTCATTACTTTTTTTGTTGTTTATTTTTTTTATCTATTTATATGGCATTACTACTTTAATTATTATGTTATTCATAAGTAATACATTAAGACAATCTAATTTGTTTTTTTTATACTTATAAACATATAAGTAGTTGCAACTAAACATGACCAATTAAAACTATAAGGAAAATTAAAATTTCAAATTGATAAATCATCATCATATAAAGAACGCAACATATATTACCATGTTCAAACACATTTTACCATTTAGCATAAATCTCTCAAAGAACCCTAATGATAATTTAATATTATATCATGCAAAAATTCATTAAATTATCAAATTGTCAATAAATTGCAAATAACAATCCTTGCACACACCTTATTTGTGGGCACATGTCAAATAATTAACTAAAACAATTTTAACATGTATTTAATACTTGTTACCATTCATTACCGAATGGTAGTACTCAAATCTAGGCTTACTAAGAATAATGTCCTTGCCTTTACGAACCTAAACCAAAGCATAAAAACAAATTCACATATGTATATTTCACCTTAAATATATCCAAATTAATATAACAAGCTTATGATTGAATTTATCATATCATTTACTAAGTTATAAACCAACTTTGATACACAATCACATAGCATCACTTATAAATATTTATAAGTTAAGGCATATTTCTCCATACCTCATGCAAAGTCATTAACCTAATTCAACATTTCAACACATAACCCATACTATATCCATCCATAGCACACAACATATCAATCAAAGTGAACTTATACCATTATCAATCTAAGACCGAACACAAGAAGAGAAATGACCACAACCAAAGCACAATAAAAAACCAACTTAAGAAATTTAGCCATTTTCGTATGGCTTGTATATACATTCATTTCCAAAATATTTAACTCCAAAACTAGCCTATACATGCCATAATTCAAATTTAGTTCAAAAGTACCACAGCTGTAGATAGTGTGATGAACTTGGTTGACGATCCCCGAGCTTGCTGCTTGACTTTAAAATCTATAAAACAGAGTAACGTAATACACAAAGTAAGCTACCACAGCTTAGTAAGTCACAAGCAATAAACAACTCAGTAACACATTTAATTTAAATTAACTAAATGAAATGTATTAACATTGTTAACCACCTAAGCTGAATACAAATACTATTATTTAATTCAATATAAATCAACTTCCAAACTAGTAGTCGTAATATCCACACATCAATTCACTCTTTTATTCGACTTAATAAACACTAAATGTTATCTCATGTATAAATAATACCTAGCTAGCCGAATACACAATTTATAAGCACACATGTTAAATAACATTTCAATACTACACAAATTAGTCATTCATAAGCCGAATACGTATATTCAAATACACATGAAATCCTTATTTGCATTGTGTATAATTTAAAGTACGTAACCATATTACCTTCTTACCTTAACTTAGGTAGTCATCAAGTTGGCCTATACCTGACCATTTAGCTCGTAATGTACAATCCATACGCAGTTTACCTTTGCTCGATGAACCATTTGAAATTGAATAGGACACTCGGATAATCACATAAATCGTACAATGCCAACGTCCCAGACGTGGTCTTACATGTAGCCACATATCGATGCCACTGTCCCAGACAGGGTCTTACTCGTAAACACATATCAAAATCACAAATCGATTCCATGGGCGTACTCACACACAAATATCGAAATCCTATGTCATGACATATGTATCCTAACTATTCCTAAGGTTCATATGGGGCTTTCGGACATCGTAACTTGGTCAAATCGAGCTCGAAAGTGTAGTAGCCACATTTAATCATATTCGGCCAAAATATACTTAAATTCTAACATTTCATAACAGCATGTAAACATAACATTTAATTACCAATAAACACTTCTATTTGCTTATAAACTTACCTCGGACGTCGTAAAACGGGACGGGGCTGTTAGTCGACAACTTTCGTTTTTCCCCGATCCAAATTCGATTTCTTTAGTTCTTGATCTAAACATATTCAAAGTAAGCTCATTCAAACATATTTTCATTCAATTTAGTCCAAATACACATAAATAGGTAAATTACCAATTTACCCCTAACATTTACAATTTTTACAATTGAGTCCCTATTGCACAAAACACAAGATACATAAAATTTCACAACACCCATGTTAGGCCGAATAGTACCCATGCTCATGCAAGTCCATATATTTTATCAATTTCACATTTTGGTCCCTCAAATTATTATTTTTGCAATTAAGTCTTAATTACTCAAAATTATCAAAAACTCCAATACAAAATACGTTAATCTAAAACATATCTTTCATTTTTCATCATCAAACAAAAATCACAAGCTATCAACAATGGCACAACTCAAAATATTCATCAAAATCAAAAATTAAAGCTTGGGTTTTGTAGTACTCGAAGCAACAATCTCAAAAATGTAGAAATTATCAAAACCCGAGCTAAACTCATACCTTGATTGAGCTTCAAATTGACTGAACCCTAGCTTGGTTTTTCTTTTCTCTTTTCTTTGTTTATATTCGGCAATGGTGGACATCAAAGTATGAACACTTTGTTTTTATGATATATTTTATATTATACTAAGTTATATTATTAGTTTACTTTTTTAACCTTATTTAAATTATAACAAATTCACATAATATATGTCCATAGCCGTCCATTCAATATGTAAATGGACTATTTACTACTTAAATCCTTCATTTTTAAAAGCCACTAACAACTTAACCCTTTATATATTAAACTACCAAATTTTTAATTTACGCGATTAAATCTTTTATTTAATCGGACACCTAAAAGACGAAATTAAATCGCGAAAATTTCACAAATATAAATTCACACAAAATAAACACAAAATAATTTTAAAATATTTTTCTTACTCGGATTCGTGGTCCCGAAACCACCTTTTCGATTAGGGTCTAATTTGGGCTGTTACAATTTTTCTAACTTGGATTTGTGGTCCCGAATCCACTATTTTGATTAGGGTCTAAACCGGGCTGTTACATACCTGGACAGGTTTGTGGTTGTTTTTATTGATGATTTTTTGGTTTACTCTTGGAATGCGAATGAGGATATTGAACATTTGAGAATTGTTTTGCAAACTCTACGCGAGAAACAGCTGTATGCTAAATTCAGTAAGTGTGAATTCTAGCTGCGGGAAGTTAGTTTCCTTGGACATGTTGCATCTGTAGAGGGTATTCGGGTGGACCCGAACAAAATCTAAGCTATTGTAAGCTGGAAGCCACCGAAGAATGTTTCAGAAGTTAGAAGTTTTCTGAGACTAGCAGGATACTATTGAAGATTTGTTAAAGGGTTCTCAATGATAGCTTTTTTGATGACTCGATTGTTGGAAAAAGAAGTGAAATTCGAGTGGACTGATAAATGCCAGTAAAGTTTTGATAGATTGAAAGCTTTGTTGACGGAAGCACCCGTATTAGTCTAACCTGAATTGGGTAAGGAATTTATAGTTTACAGCGATGTCTCGTTGAATGATTTAGGATGTGTATTGATGCAAGATGGTAAAGTAGTGGCTTAAGCATCTAGGCAGCTAAAACCGCATGAAAGAAATTACCCTGTAGCACACCAAACCTGGCCTGGATGTTGTGGCTGAATCTGGCGATGTCACATTGAAGTGTTTTTCGTAAAATGTGATATTGTTGAAAAACCCGTTCTTTATTTAATCTCTTTATGTGACTTAAGATTTATTTTAATACGTTTGTTCAAAAATGTGAGTTGTTTGTCAAAATGTTAATCATATTAAAACGCTTCTATTATTATCTTGATTTTAAAACATTATTACATAAGGAAGCTCTTCAAAAAGGTTTAGTAATCGTGGTGTCTTTGAAAAATAATTATCTTTTTTAAAACCCACGTCTTTTTCTTACAGCTGGCAGTTATATATCAAAGCAAGTAAAAATCCCAATTTAAAATTTAAAAATTTAGAGTGGCCTTATTACATAAAAATATACCCAAAATAAAACTACTTATAATTTAAAAAAAAAATGGAAGCATGTGTGGTTGTGCGGCCACCTTTAATTCCCTCGCAGCATCGATCTGTCTAAGACTAGGGATTACCTGCACATATAAACAAAAGGGTGAGTTTACGAAAACTCAGTGTGTAATCCCTTATCAAACAATCAGTCAATCATGTAGTGAGCAAATACAGTCTGGGCCTAAGCCCATTTCAGTAACAGTTCAGTTCAATTAGGGCTTTAGCCCATTACAATAATAGTATCAGTTTGGCTTGAGCCCATTTTAGTGGCAGTAACAGTACAAATATGCAATTAGAAATCCTACCCAACCATTCTCTACACTCCAACTTCGTCCAACCCTACACTCCATGTGGGGATATAATCAACCCACCCATCCCTACACTCCAAATAATACCAGTTGCGACACTTAACAGTATTTGTAGCAGATTTGCCAGTACAGTACACTTCCTCCAATCATAATAAACTCAACCCTATGCAACACATCATGCATCATGTCATGTCATGTCATAATATCATACACGTACTCAATATGTTTAAAATGGCATGCTCAAATACACTCATACATTTCATAAGGGCATAACAGTCATTTAATCACATAGGGGCATAATAGTCATTTTATCAATTAAGGGGTCTACGTACACTTACCGACCCAATAGTAGGTCCACAGTCATCTCGAACGACCTGTGCAACCTTAACAGTCAAACAGTGAAAGTGGCCCCAATGCCCATAATGGGGCCAATGTGGGCCCACACGCTTGTGTGGCCCACATAGCTTAGAAATGGCCTTGGCTGTGTGGATTACACAGCCTAGCCCAATATTCTCTACACGTCCGTGTGGTTTATCCGAGTGGGGCCCATATACCCGTGGGGCCCACATGGCCTAGTTCGGCCCAAAATGGCTCACAATGGCCTCAGCCCACGAAATTGCTCATGGATGGCCTCGACGATCATACACTCATGTTTAGTCACATGGACTACCACACGAGCGAGCGCACACCCGTGTAGCGTCGTCATTCACTTATTCTAGCTTTTGCCGGTTTCCAACGTTGGGATTGTGTTACACACCTTGTTGTAAAAGTGCGTAAATAGTCCACAAGCGCTTTAACCCTAGATTCAAACACAGTCTGCCATCAGTCCCTTTAACAACAAGATTAATAATCCTTTTTTGTTATAACACTTATCAAAGAGGTTCTAGTCACTTGCCTTGGTCGATCGACGGAAGATCACACAATTAAACCGTTACAAGCAACAAACCACAAGCCCCTTTAGAGATATCCTGTAATACAACCGAGACTTAATAACCTAATCCATTTATTGATCAACCAAAAGTTTACACCAACTGCATAACACTTACTGAATGCGCCAAACTCAGAATAGGAAAAGAAGCATTCGACCCACACCTCAAACGCAAGCCAGTAGCACACTATACGATAGAGGCACAGGCTAGCACAACCACACCCCTAGCAAAAATTGGCAATAAAGAGAGGTGTTAGGTAAAAGACTAATACGGTATAAAGAGAGAGGATAATAACCGTGCACTCGAACCAGAGATGAAGTAATCAGCTAACACAAAAGATGAAAGAAGAGAATAATCGAGAGAAGAAAAGTGAGGGAGAGAGGGAAAAGAACCTTGCACTCGAACCCGACTGATTAAAGATCAACTTCCAAAATTACAAAGAGAGGGGGAAAGATGAAAGAATCAAAGGAGGGGGAGAAAGGTGTATTCGGCCAAACAAGAATCGATTGGGAGAGGGGGAGAAGAGAAGAGAATCGGCTAAAGCAAAATTGATTGAAGGAGAGAAAAAAAGGTATTCGGTCAAGGGCAAAAGGGGTTGCAAAATGTAAAAAAAGATACCCAAATGGTCAAAGAAATATTCAGCCTCAAACAAAAAGTGAAAAGAAGTAAAAGGTAACAACCACCAAAATGGAGAGTAATTGACAACCTCAAAGCCGAATTCTGAGTGTTGGAAGTCCAAAATTGGCACCAACACTCCCACTCCTTCAAAAACCCCTTAATTTCCTTCCCAAATACCTCCTCAAATCACTCAAACTGATCACTATCCACATCCCAACATTCCCTCCTAAAATCCCTCTATCATAATCTCCTCAACCACCAATTCAAACTCCACTCAACTCAGTAGTGTTTCGATCAACTTCTACTACCCACACGGCAAAGGCAGCAAAATAAAACACTTCCTTGCGAATAGCAGGACTCGAAATCAAGCCCCTCAGTAACAATAGCACACCACCGATCCCTTAGACCAGCAGGCCCTTTCTGTTATGTTTTACCCATATTTATTTAAAAAGCCTACTAACTAGAGACAGGGTTTATTCTTTTAAAAACAAAACTTTTGCACAAGCTAAGGCTTGAACCCAAGACTTCTCAGACTCTTCCCAAGACACTTCACCAGTGAGGCTGACATGCATATTTGTTTCACAACATACGAAAATAAACACTTAAGGTTTGGGGTGTTACATACCTGGTACATGATCTTGAATTAGCAGCTATTGTTTTTGTATTAAAAATATAGCGGCATTATCTTTTTGGTGAAAAATGTCACATCATTACGGATCACAAAAGTTTGAAGTACTTAATGACACAGAAAGAACTGAATTTGAGACAGTATATATGGTTAGAGTTATTGAAAGATTATGATCTCATTATCTATTACCATCTGGGGAAAGCTAATGTAGTGCAGATGCGTTGAGCCAAAAATCCTTGTTTGCCTTAGGGCATTTAACACTCAGTTGTCTTTATCTGATGATGGTTCACTTATAGCTGAGTTAAAAGTTAGACTAATGTTTTTGCAACAGATCTCTGAAGCTCAGAAAAATGATAGTAAGTTACAAGCAAAACGAAAACAAAGTGAATCGACATCTGACTCCGAATTTCAGATCGGGGCCGATGGTTGTTTATTATTTAGAGGCAGAGTATGCGTACCAAAAACTTCAGAACTAGTACATAAGATTTTGAATGAAGCTCATAATGGTAATATGTCTATCCATCCTGGTAGTAATAAGATGTATAGTGACTTGAAGAAGATGTACTGGTGGTCAGGAATGAAACGGGATATTTCTGAATTTGTATCGAAGTGTTTGATATGTTAGCAACTGAAGGCAGAACACCAAGTACCTTCGGAATTATTACAGCCAATTACAATACCAGAATGGAAATGGGAAAGAGTTACTATGGATTTTGTAACGGGATTACCTCTATCACCGAAAAAGAAAGATGTTTCTGGGTAATTTCGATCATTTAACAAAGTCGACACACTCTATCCTGATATGTAGGGATTTTTAATTAGATAGATTGGTTGAATTATACGTCTCTGAGATTGTAAGGCTACACGGAGTGCCAATCTCCATTATCTCAAATAGAGACCCCCGGTTTACATCTCGATTTTAGAGTAAGTTGCATGAATCTATGGGCACTCGTTTGCACTTTAGTACTGCATCCCATCCTTAAATAGATGGCCAATTTGAACGTGTGATACAGATTCTAGAGGACATGCTTTGTGTTGTGTACTTGAATTTGGAGGTAATTGAGAAAAATACTTACCTTTGATTGAATTTGCTTATAATAACAGTTATCAGTCCAATATTAAAATGGTGTTGTATGAGGCTCTATATGGTCGAAAGTGTAGAAATCCATTGTATTGGATGGAGTTAAGTGAGAAAAAGATATATGGAGTTGACTTGATCCGAGAGACTGAAAAAAAGGTTAAGATAAATCGAGATAGTTTAAAAGCAACCTCTGATCGTCAAAAGTCCTACGTTGATTTGAAACAAAAAGAAATAGAATTTCAAGTGGGTGACAAGGTATTCTTAAAAGTGTCGTATTGGAAGAAAATTCTCTGGTTTGGACGTAAAGGAAAACTGAGTCCATGGTTTATTGGGCCATATGAGATTATTAAAAGAATCGGGCCTGTTGCATATCGGTTAGCATTACCTCCGGAGCTTGATAAAATTCATAATGTGTTTCATGTGTCCATGCTACAACGATATCAATCAGATCCTTCACATGCTATTACTCTAATAGAAGTTGAGATTCAGACTGATATGACTTACGAAGAGGAACCGATTAAGATACTTATATGTGAGATGAAAGAGTTAAGAAATAAAAAGGTGGCTTTAGTAAAAGTCCTTTGGAAACGACATGGATTAAAGGAAGCTACTTGGGAGCCTGAGGATACTATGAGGAAGCAATACCCTAACCTCTTTACTAGTAAGAATTTTCAAGTATGAAAATTTCTAAGGGGGAGAGTTATAACAGCGCAATTTCAGTGAGGTCAGAACAATGGTTTCCGGACCACAAATCCAAGTTAAAAATAAAAATTATTTTTTTATTTTATTTTATGGTTGGCATCATGATAGGAAGGTCACCTGAAAATTTTGAAACGAAAATTTTATCGATTGTATGGTTAATTAGGTAAAGGACAAAATTGCATAAAATGCAAAAGTTGGATTCTAGTAGCTATAGGTATCAAATAGCTATGGAATTCAAAACTTAAGGTCCTTATTTGGTAATTAGACCATTGGAGAGTAGTTAGTAGATATTTTAATGACTCATCCATGGAAAAATTAGAAAAGGTAAGGGACTAAATTCGAAATCACTAAAATAAAAAGATGTTAATTAATTAAAAAGAATTATCATCTTTTCTATTCATCTTCATGCCCAAAATTTATATGGAAACCCTAGGAGAGAGAATGAAAACTTTTCAAGCTCAATAAGGTATGAAATCAAGTATCGTTTTTAATGATTTTTATATTTTTGAAACCAGGATAGCCTAATCTCTCTATTTAGGGGATTAATTTGAAAAGTTATCAAGTTTTAGAATTTGGGTCATGGATGAATATGCTGAAAATTAGAAATTTATGGTAGAGAATGAAAGGTTGTTTATAGATAAACAACTTTTACAAACTGATTTTTCATGAAAACAAGATTTAGGGACTAAAATGAAAAGTTGTAAAATTTAATGAAAAATTCTAAAATTTTATGAATACATGTGCTGTAAATTTTGTAATAGGGCTTTGGTTAGGCTTGGAATAGGGAGGAATTTGCACAAGTTTCATTTTTCGAGCCTAAGGATGAAATCAAAATTTTTGAAAAAAGAAAGGGGCAAAATGGTAATTTTTCCTAGGATGTTATAAAATGTGAATGTATATGAAATGTGATAGATTAATAGTTGAATTTATTCATATAGATCCAGAAAGACCAACTACAGAACTAGATCGAGGAAAGCAAAAGGTTTCAGATTAGTAGAAACTCAAAAACGATCCATTTGCAAGGTAAGTTCGTGTAACTTAAAAATGTATGTTAATATGTTTAAAATTGATTTGTATGATTTTGTTGTTATAAAATTGATTTGTATGATTTTTTTGTTATGTATGAGATGATATATATATACATATTGATATAGTTTTAATGTAACATCCTAAAATAGGGCCGAGTCAGAACAGTGATTTTGGGACCACAAATTCGACATCAAAATATTTATTTTATGATTATTATGAGACCTAGAATATGAGATTATGCATGTGTTAAAGTTTCATGAAGAAATTCCTTGAGTAAGGTGTCTAATTGGAAATTAGGGACTAAATTGAATAAATTGCAAAACTTGGATTCTAGAAGTAATTTGTATGAAATTGCTTTAGATTATAAATTATAAGGTCTTAAAGAGTAATTTTCCCAATTTCTAAGTTTTTGGACAAAAATGGGCTTGCATGGATGAAATTTTTAAGAAAGGACTTAAGAGCATTTTGGTCATTTGGCTTTTGAATGAAATAAAATGGGAAAAAGAAGGCAAAAATCAGCCATTCTTCTTCCTTGTCCAGCCGAAATTCCCAAGTCTCCATAGCTAGGGTTTTCAAGCTTTTCAAGCTCAATAGTAACTGCTCCCAAGCCTCGTTTTTAATGTTCTTTGTATTTTTGAAATTCCAGTAGCTTGATCTTTCCATTTCTACCCATATTTCATGCTAGGGTTCATGTTTAAAAATTTACCCATGCATGAGTTGCTTTTATTTTGATGAATTACGGAGGGGTATGAAAGTTGAAGGTGTGTTAAACATCTTTTCTTAGGTGATTTTCATGAAAAACCCCTAAAGGAACCTTTTTGCAGAAGTTGTTAAATATGTGGTAGAAATGAGAAAATAATGGAAAATGTGGGTTACCATATGAGGGAAAAATGTTCGGCTAGGCTTGGGTAAGATAGAAATTCCATGTGTTTCACTATACGAGCCTAAGGACTAAATTGTAAAAATGTCAAAGGTTAGGGGCAAAGCGATCATTTGGACCGGGGGTAGAAATTAAACTTGAAAAGTGTAATGTAGTGAATTAATGATATAATTTTGTTGTTATAGACCCCGAGGAACAAATTTCGGAGGTCGATCGAGGTAAACGTAAGGTTTCGGAATAACCGAAACACAGCTCCGAAACGAATACCAGGTAAGTTCGGATAACTCGAAGTAAACCTAAAACATGCATAATTGTATGTTTTGTGAATGCATGATAATTGCATTGTTGATGGCATGAAAATGCATGAATTGCATATTTAATAATGAATTGTTGGATAATGTCTCGGTTGAGGTTGAAAAGGGAATTCGATGGGTAAACCATGATTTACATGAGACTTGAGATCCTGCATGTGTTGTAGAAAAGGATTTAGCCTGGACTGGTAATCCGAAGATCTCAAGTATAAAAAGGATCTAGCCTGAACTGGTGTTCCTTGAGTGATCGAGCCTCCCAAAGAATATGTGTGCATTGTGGATTTAGCCTGGACTGGTAATTCAGATCCGAGCTCATTAAGGGTGTTTGTCACGTAAGAGATTTAGCCTGGACTGGTAATCCTAACATCACCTTATGAGTTTATATTACGGGGGATTTAGCCTGGACTGGTAATCCCTTCGTAAGATGTGAGGTTCGCGGGAGTGCATACTGAAACGATCATTTATACGAATTGATGGTAAATGGATAATCCATCGAGATTTCCTAGAAACTCAATGGGACTATCACAAGGAATATGTACAAATGACATGTAAAATGATGAGCTCATCTAAGATAAAAATGTTCATGGTATTTGCTATGTGACTAACTCATTGATTGAGTGCATGTGATAGGGAAACCATTTTCATGTTCATTGGTTTCATTATCTGTTATGGATACTTTCTAGTTATACGAGCTTACTAAGCATGTAAATGCTTACCCCTCTCTTTTCCCTACTTTTTAGAGCTCGAGGACTCATAAGGATTGGAAGACAATTGGAGAGTCAACACACTATCAACTAGACAAGCTTTGGTATAAAGACATTTCTATTTTGTCCAATGGCATGTATAGGATTTTTGAGTATTTTGTTATATATGTCATTTGATTTGCCTAATGAAGGCATGTAAAAATATGTTTATCTTTTTGTATATGGCCATGGGAATTGGCTCATTTTGAAGTAGGTTATGCCCTACAAATCTATGCACGTTTATATTCATATGCGATGGCTTAGTTATAATTGGCAATGAGTTATAATAACGAGTCAATCTTAATATGTCAAGCAGACATATAAATCATTAAATGCAAGATAAGAATTAACTTAGCATGTATGAAACCAATGACATGAGGTTCACATGCAATGAGGTTAATCAAAGTTTCATATGTACAAATGGATAATTTGGCCCAAATATGCACATAGTAATCTATAAGTGTAATTGGCTAGTAAAGGGTGACTTAAGGCTTGGAATGTAGCCTAACAAGGTCCACATGGGTAGAAACACAGGCGTGTGTCTAGGCCGTGTGTGACACACGGGCTACTCCCATGGGTGTGTGCTATGACCGTGTGTCCCCTGCACCTGAAATTTTAAGTCAGCATGGAGCACGGGCTAAGCACACGGGCGTGTGCCTTGGCCGTGTTTATTTAACAGAATGGTGAGGTTGAAGTCAGTGTAGCACATAGGCTAAGCCCACGGGCGTGTGCCTTGGCCGTGTTGCATACTGGAAAAAGGACACGGGCGTGTTCTATACCCCACGGGCGTGTTACACTTCAACTAAGGGAAAATTTCCTAAAGTGCCCCAAGTCTATCGGATAATTTCGGTTTTGTTCCGTACTACCCCTAGAAGTGTTTTTAGGCCTCGGAGGCCTGTATAAGAGACAAAGTGCACTCGTTTGAAAAGTTTTAAATTATGAATGAAATTCAGTAACCCGATTGTGTAAGTTTGTAAAGGTGAATTACCGGTAATGCCTCAAACCCTATCTCGGCGTCGGATACGGGCGAGGGGTGTTATATTTAAGTTGTGTAATATGGACAAATTATCGAGTCCCAGTCGAATGTTGAATTTCGATGGGTTGAAAATGATAGTGCATATGTTGCAAATGGAATTTATCCCGGACGGGTAATTCTAATGTAAGCCCTCTTGAGTTAGGTTATAAATTGGATTTAGCCCGAACAGCTAATCCACATTAAGCTCGTTAGAGCATATACTATGGATAGGATTTAGCCTGGACTAGTAATCCTACGGTAAAATGTACAACTCAAGGGTGTGCCTTTTTATTATGTACCCAATGGGTACTTTTGCACATGTATATATTACTCGAACATCCATCGAGATTTCAATAGTTCGACGGAGAGGACTCTTGAAGAGTAGAGAGGTGAAGTTAATGGAAAACTTGTAATGTGATGAGCTCATCTATGTTTACTTGAATTGCTATGAAATTATGTGACTAACATGTTTGAATAAGTGTATGTGTTTAGGTAACTTATCCCAAAATTGATGGAATATGTATTTATGTGTGCTTATGTTAAAAAATAAGACCGATAAGTTTATCTTCTATTGTACGATCTTTCTAAGCATAAAATGCTTATATCGTTTACTTTTCCCTATTTTATAGTGCTCAAAGCTCGCGAAGGTTAGAAGTCGGTCGGAGCAGTCATCACACTATCCACTATCTCATTTTGGTATAACTAAAAACTTCATTTTGGTATAATGGCATGTATAAGCTTAGTTGGCCAATGATGGTTTGTAATGGTTGTTTTGTAACCTAGCTATTAGAGTGACTAATGACGGTCTAAATTTGGGCTATTTAAAGTAATGATTTTTATAATCACATAAGTGCTTGTTAAGTGTTGGTTGGATGAAACTGTGTTAGCATATAAGGTTATGATATTAGTAAGTTTATACTTATTGATGCATGAGATAATAATATATTATTAATGACAAATTTCTTGTAAATATGATGTTGAATTGGTGGATATATGCTTGTGTGTTTAGTGCAGGAAAATGGTAAGTTTTGGGTGACAAATGAGGCTAGGAAATGGCCTCATTTTGTCTACATGGGCAGACACACGGGCATGTGTCTTGGCCGTGTGTGACACACGACCTGTCCCATGGGCATGTGGTTTGACCGTGTGCCCCCTGCATATTAAAAATGCAAAACAGAATGCTCAGAAGTGGGCATACGGGCGTGTGTCTCAGCTGTGTGGTTGACATGGCCTTGTACACAGGCGTGTTACATGGCCATGTGAAAACTGCACCTATTTTCAAAAATAAAAATTCGCCACACGGCCTAGCACACGGGCGTGTGACTTCAATTTCTTCATGCCAAATAAGTCAGAGAGTTACACGGGTTAGGGACACGGGCGTGTGTAGTACACGACCTGACCACACAGGTGTGTCCCTAGACCATACGGACGTGTGAGCCCTGCACTTAGGAAAATTTTGGAAGTTTGCAAAAAATTCCCTGAGCTCCCGATTTAATCCCGATTTGATTCCAACACTCGTTTTGGGCCTTGAGGATCTATAAGGGGGACAATATGTATGATCTCGATAAATGAATAGTAAATTATGTAAATTATTTTTAAAATGTTTTGAATGTTTCGGTAATACTCTGAAACCTTGTTTCGACGATGGATACGAGTTAGAGGTGTTACATAGAGGAAGTAGTTGCACCAGTAGTTGAGCCAAAGATAGAAACAACTAAAGATTTTTCCATTGCAAAAATACTATTCCCTTTAAGGCTAGAAGAGAAGTAAAAGAGGGATGAAGACGAGTTTGTAAGTTTTCTAAATTTGTTCAAAACATTAAACGTCAACCTGCCTTTAATTGAATTAATTGAGAAAGTTCCTAAGGATGCCAAGTTTTTAAAAGAACTTATGTCTAGGTGTAAGAAAATTGAGGTAGGTGAACAAGTTAATATAAGTGCTTCGTGTAGTGCTAATATTTCAAGAAAGGCTCCTATAATTCCCCTTATCCGTGTCCGATGCAGGGACAGGATACGAGGCATTATCAGACTTAAACATGCACATACATGTAAAACTAGGCCCTAAAATTTCAATCATATCAGAATCCTTCGATCACATGCAAAATGTCCCATACACGAGCCTTCGAGGCTCTAAACATGCATTAACAGCGGTTTGGGACTAAACTGAGAACTCACGAACTTTTTTACAACACTTAGAAAATTTTCATGTTTGGAGAGTCACATGCTCGTATGGATAGGTCGGGTGGTCTCACACACCCGTGTCCTCAGCCTGTGTAACTCTCTGTTTATGATGTCAGCAAACATTTAGGGTCACAAGGCCAAGTCACACGCCCGTGTGCTAAGGCCGTGTCCTCTATAAGGCTGAGACACACGGCCGTGTCTTTGCCCGTGTGGTCAACACTTAGGCTATTTTCCAAGCATTTTTGTTGCTTTAATCTTTCACATACTTAAATACTTTAAAGACACATATCATAGCATCATTTTAATGATTTAGCATACCTCGCTAAAACACATTTTTAACAATCAAGCGTAACATATTACCCAATATTTAAGCTCTATTTATTCAACAAATGTTCATGTTCAATCATTGCCAACTTAATGCCAATTTACACGTTTATTCCATAGCCATGACCACCCCGAATGGTCCTAGGGCATTCTCGTGCACATATGTTATTCACTATTCATTCATAGCAGACAATTATAATCATATCACAAAGCATCAATTCATGGCAAGGATAATTAGGCTTATAAGCCAAAACTTTATAAGCCATATCTCATGGCTATATACAATGAATCAACATAAGCCAATAAATTTGGCTAAATCATAAGAACACATATCAATAACTAAGCTCCTATACATGCCATTCACTTGAAGATGCTTAAGACTTATCGATATCCCCTATTGATAGCTCCATAGTGTGATGCTGCCTCCGACGATCTCCAACCTCGAGCTAACCTGACAACACTAAAGAAATGAAAAGGAGGGGGTAAGGTATATAGCTTAGTAAGTCCATATGAAAATAATAAGCAATTTATCAACATGATTCCATCAATTCTTACAACATGATTCCAAGGTAAAATAATCGTAATTGCACCTTTACTTATGTTCAAGTTAAGCTGTTTACTTGAGTCATAGTCACTCAGTTACTTATAACTTGACCTACGAAACTCCAAATCAAGATCCTCTAATTTTCCCTAATACTAGACTCACGTATCTACTTATCATAAAATTTTCAGAATTTTTGGATTAGCAAATAAGTACAGTTTATTCTTTAAAGTCTCCCCTATTTTGCTGTCTAATAGTTCCGAACCCTCTGTACTAAAAATTAATTATCTTTTCATACAAGATTTGGATAATGTTCCTATTTGTTTAATTTGAAAATAGAATCATTAAGTATTTTAAGCATATAAATTATAACCCATAATTATATTTCTACAAATTTTAATGATTTTTCCAAGTTAGAATAGGGGATTCAAAATCGTTCTGACCTTGTCTCACAAAAATTCAAATATCACAAAATATAAAATTCTTTTTCTTTCACCGTTTCCTTTATGTGAAAATAGACTCAATAAGTTTTATTTAATATCTTATTAAATTTCTAATTTGTTTTCCACCATTTTTTGTGATTTTTGAAAGTCACACAACTGCAGCTGTCCAAAACTGTTCTATTACAAATTTCACTCTTACATAATCTCACTTACTCCAATCTATCTTACCGAAAGTTCGCTCAACTATCGAGCATATTGCTTATAAATTTTCACACACATATACCTACACTTATTCATCACATAGTCATATTCAATTACAGTAGTCATTACATGATCACATATATTTTCACTTAGTCAATTTCTCGTTGAACTTATCGAAATAATAACAGATACATGGTGACCTGCACATATTACTATCCTTGTAATTGAAGCTATTTGGTGCACATAGTAGCCTGCACTTAGTACTACATTTGTGTCCAAAATTGTCTCTTACACATAGTGGCCTACACTTAGTACCACACTTGTGATCGAAGCTATCAGGTACGCATAGTAGCCTGCACTTAGTACTACGCACGTGACCTAAAACCATCTTAAACACATAGTAGCCCGCAAATAGTACTACACATGTGTTCTCACAACAGATCATTCGTATCTTTTCTATTCTGAAGGTCCAACCGAGAAATTCCTCACTTTTCAACATTTTACCAATTCATCCATAATCAACTTCAATTCATAATTTACATCAAGTGATCATTCAATATACAACCACATCTCATATAATAACAAAATATTATAACATAAGTAAAAACAATATATTATTTACATACAAACTTACTCGTTTCAAAGAAATATCATGTTCCATCAAATTTCCATTATATTCAATCATCCCATCACATGTTATCAACATTTGAGCTATCGATTACTTCATGGGTACATCACGTTCCCATTCACAATATCATTAACGTATAAATCAATACAACCATAGCAAAATAGATTTCAAGTGTAACAACACTAACATGAATATCATGCTTATTTAATCACATGAACTTACCTTAAATGCAATTACGACCAACTATTCCAATTTAGTCCATAATCTCGAACTTTCCCGATTTAGGCTCGAATCTCGATTTTCTTGATCTAACATTTCAAATATAGCTCATTTATTATTCAAATTATTCAAATTGACCCAAAAATCATACTTTTACAAATTTGCATTTTTACCCTTAAACTTTATCATATTTACACTTTTCCCCTAGGCATGTAAAAATGATTTTTATTCAATTTTTTTTGCACTTGAAGCCTAGCCGAATCATTTTCATAACTATAGCAGCCCACAATTTCCACTAAATCACACTTTTATGACAAATTTTATAACTTTTACAATTTAGTCCTTTTTAGTGTTTTCACTAAAAACTACTTAGTAAAAGTCGTTTCTCCAACCATAAACATGCATAATCTACCATTAAACATCAAAGTGCACAAATTTATAACATGGGTCAAACCCTTGACCTTCATCATAACTCAAATTAATGGTAGAAATAGGTAGATGTTGTTACGAGGATTTCAAAAATGTAAAAACCATTAAAAACGGGGCTAGAACGGACTTACAATCGAGCTTGGAAGCTTGAAAAACCCTAGCTCTGTCTTCTCCATGCAAGTTTCGGCCATGGGGTTGATGATGGACAAAAATTGGCATTTAATTTTGCTTTTAATTCATTTTAATTACTAAATAACCAAAATGCCCCTAACTTAAAAATATTCTATTTCACCCATTTGATGTCCATTTTTGTCCAAAAAATTAACCAATGGTCTAATTACCATTTAAGGACCTCAAATTTGAAATTTCATAACAATTGGAATCTCTAGCATGTAGAACTCAACTTTTGCACTTTTTACTATTTAGTCCTTTTGACTAAATTGAGTGCCCAAATGTCAAAATTTCCGGACGAAATTTTCACAAAACATTTCCATAGAATTGTAGACCATAAAAATATAATAAAAATGAATTTTTTACATTGGATATGCGGTCTTAAAATGACTGTTCTGACTAGGTCCTAATTCGTGATGTTACAACTCTCCCCCCTTTAGCGTCCTCGAAAATCTTACCAGAAGAGTGGTTTAGTTCCTCATAAACTCTACTATCTCATAAACATTACTAAAGAACTTTTACTTTTGCCTTCATTAAAAACCAAGGTCTTATTTAGCTTCTCAATAACTCATAATATAGAATCTGGATCTCAATCAAATTAACCAGGACTAGCATTCCAAGAATCCGACAATCTCAGAGATACATGATTCTATTAACCCGTTAGGCAGAAATTTAACATATACCGAAATGATTTGTAGATTTCATCAAACACTTAATTCAAGTCACATAACATCTTTCCTTTTTAAAGACAGGAATAATTCGTATATGAAATCCATAGTAACTCTTTCTCAGAGATCATACCATAACTATCTTATCATCCTTTAACAATTCAAGTCAGCTACACTATCACAAACTTAAATCTGTCTATAAATCATATACGTTGAGCTGTCACACTACCTTTCTTGTCTTAAAACACATCACTGAAAATCAAAAAGTCTTTGCTCAATGCAGACTAAACCAGTTCAAAGGCCTCGGTTAACAATGTCCTCATCTACTCAAAGTTTTACTAATTAACATGAAATAGTCTTCTAAGATACATACACTTTCCATTCAGACTATTTGTCTTTTACCCGAGAAAAGATAAAATCTTATTCTCAGGCTTGAGAAAAATGATTCAGACATAATTGTTTTATTAAATATTTCAAACTATAACCTATATAGATTGAACAACCAAGTCGGTCTTAATTATTACTTGATAAAGCTTCAAGAAATCCTTCCTTTCAGTTGACAGAACCGTTCAACATACAATCATTTAAGATTCACTTATCATGCCTATCAAAGACCTTTACCATTGCTTTAGCTCAAAATAACAAGAATATCCCGATTAAGGGCATTAACTTTAATCAACTTACTCGGGAGAAGAAATCTACCATACAAATCAAAACTCGCAGTTTTGCCACTTATGCTTTTGCTGTGGTCAAAACTTTACACAAAATTTAAAGAAATTCGAATGCTAGAATCATCACGTTACTACTATCAACCCAGAGGCATAATCATAATTGACATAGTCATCATAGGCCCGAGAATACACTTTAGATACTAGTCATGATTAATAATTTTTGGAATAAAGATGGCAAGAAGACCAAAATAAAGAAATCCAAGATAGAAAAATCCAAGAATCATAACACCATGTGTATTTCTTATAAAATTCCAATGAATGGATTGTAATAGAATACCAGAGAGAAATAGAGCAGTGCTGATTATAAACCAATCAGGTTATCAATACTTTCGTTATACATTATGATTAGAAAAGATTCCCATATAAAAAGAATTTTATCAGAAGAGTAACAGCCATAGGAATATTCCTGAGAACAATTAAACATATAGAATACCTCAAAAGAGATGTCCCAAAAATCTGCTCAATATAACTATCACACTTAATGTCTTACCTTTCAAATATTATTCCTTCAACTATTTCTGTCATCACTAATCCCGTACTATTTCTTTCACTAAAGAAAATAAGTTTAGAAGGAAGTTCGATTACTACATTCTTTCACCGTCATGTCTGAACAAGTTGATTTGCCAAGGTTAATTTCTTCTCTCATTGTGATATTTCGTAAATAAAAAAATCTTTAAATCAATCTGATACCTTTTCCAATTCTGTCTTTATTTATCAACTCATTCTCAAACTCTGACCATATTTACAATCATTCTACTGCTGAACTCTTTTGGTCTCATACTCGTGAGCTTATTTCAGCACAAATCTCATTAAATCGTTTATAAACACCACTCTAGTAAGGGGGTGGGGTTGTTAGATCCTTGACTCGTCTCTCATACACATGTATATACCATATAACTTTCAACATTATAGTCATATTATTACCAACATATCATTCACTTCAGACAAGCTAACATTAAAGTTTGCTTTACACAGACTTTCCAATTACTTATTTAAACAAATGTACTTATACATACATTCTATGAATTCTGAATAACTTTATTTATCATTTTTTATTCAATCAAACAGGTTAGGCACATAACATTATATGAGGGCCAAACAAACATGGATGAGTGTATCACAATCTGAGCTCTCATCTAGCACATCAACATATGCATATCATTATAATCATATAACTCAATTCAATCAATTTAACACATTTACTTAGACTATGAGAGTTTTCCAATCATACTTATTCAAACAAGTATACGTGGACATTTATTCCATCAATATTTTTGGTAAGTTACCCAAATACACGCATTCGTTCAAGTAAATCAATCATATACATCATGGAATTATCGATTAAACATAGGTAGGCTCATTACATCATAATCTTTTGTCTCATTTCACTTTTCCATATTTCAAGGATGCCTCCCGTTGGAACATTGCAATTTCGATGGATTCCCAAGTAGTATACTTAGGGTATATACATTAATCATTAGTCAATTCATGTCCAATAGTACTTTTCGGGTACACTCTCTCGAATCACGTATCATACAGTACAATTACTAGTCTAGGCTAAATTCTAACTGAAACATATTCCCGATAGGCTCGTCTCAGGATTACCTGTCTGAACTAAATCCCTTACATAATGAGGCCAATAGATTACCCGTCTGAGCTAAATCCATTCCATCACATTTACTCAAGAGAGTTCAACTCGGAATTACCCGACTGAGCTAAACCCCATTTTGAATCATTATACCCCTTTGAAAGAAATTATTGTAATCCATAAAAATTCAAAGTCCAATTGGGGCAGTAACATTTTGCTAATATCATGCTATTATGAACCCTTTATTCATACTTTTATGAATTTCTATTTTCCACATCCACTTAATCAAATAAGCCAAGTGTACATCATTGTATGAACATCAAATAAGCATGAACATTCATCGTAACATAAACTTTCATCTCACATGTTATCACATATATCATGAACTTTTATTCATAATTTTCTGAATCCAGGCTTATCATAACTATACTTTACCCGAATACCTTAGCATCACATTTAACATGGTCGGCGTAGCTCGGTTGGAGAGTACCACTGTCTAAACGAGATGGTTCTCATTCCCGTCAGGAGACATCACACTATCATAGATTGGTGGCATGTATAGTCAGACTCTCATTCTTGCTAGGTTAGTCTGATACCACTAAATGCAACACCCCTTACCTGTGTCCGACATTGGGATAAGATACGGGGTATTAACGGACTTAAACATGCACATACATGTAAAACTGGGCCATAAAATTTCAATCATACAAGAATCATTCGATCACATACAAAAATATCTCATACACTAGCCTTCGAGGCTCTAAACATGCATTAAAAGTTGTTTGGAACTAAACCGAGAACTCGTGAACTTTTTTACAACACTTCAAAAATTTTCATGTTTGGAGAGTCATACGCCTGTGTGGGTAGGCCGGGTGGTTTCACACCCGTGTCCTCAGCCCGTGTAACTCTTTGTTTATGACATCAACAAACATTTAGGGTCACACGCCCGTGTGCTAAGGCCGTGTCCTCCACATGGCTGAGACACATGGCCGTGTCTCTGCCTCTGTGGTCAACACTTAGGCTATTTTCCAAGCATTTTTGCTGCCTTAATCTTTCACATACTTAAATACTTTAAAGACACATATCATAGCATCATTTTAATGATTTAGCATGCCTCCCTAAAGCACATTTTTAACAATCAATCATAACATATTACCCAATAATTAATCTCTACTTATTCAACAAATGTCCATGTTCAATCATTATCAACTTAATGCCAATTTACGTGTTTATTCCATAGCCATGACCACCCCAAATGGTCCTAGGGCATTCTTGTGCACATATGTTATTTACTATTCATTCATAGCAGACAATTATAATCATATCACAAAGCATCAACACATGGCAAGGATAATTAGGCTTACAAGCCAAAACATTATAAGCCATATCTCTTGGCTATATACAATGAATCAACATAAGCCAATACATTTGGCTAAATCATAAGAACACATATCAATAACTAAGCTCCTATACATGCCACTCACTTGAATATGCTTAAGACTTATCGATATCCCCTATTGATAGCTCCATAGTGTAATGCTGCCTCCGACGATCTCCAACCCCGAGCTAACCTGACAACACTAAATAAATGAAAAAGGAGGGAGTAAAGTATATAGCTTAGTAAGTCCATATGAAAATAATAAGCAATTTATCAACATGATTCCATCAATTCTTACAACATGATTCCAAGGTAAAATAATCATAATTGCACTTTTACTTATGTTCAATTTAAGCTGTTTACTCAAGTCATAGTCACTCAGTTACTTATAACTTGAGCTACAGAACTCCAAATCAAGGTCCTCTATACCTGAAACTAGACCCACGTATCTGCTTATCATAAAATTTTTAAAATTTTTGGATTAGCCAATAAGTACAGTTTATTGTTTAAAGTCTCTCGTATTTCGCTGTCTGATAGTTACGACCCCTCTGCAGTAAAACTTCATTATCTCTTCGTACAAGATTTGGATAATGTTTTCATTTGTTTCTTTAGAAAATATAATAATTAAGCATTTTAAGCATATAAATTATAACCCATAATTATATTTTTACAAATTTTAATGATTTTTCCAAGTCAGAACAGGGGATTCCAAAATCATTCTCACATTGTCTCACAAAAATTCAAATATCACATAATATGCAATTCTTTTTCTTTCACTATTTCATTTATGTGAAAATAGACTCAATAAGCTTTTATTTCATATATTATTCAACTTCTAATTCGATTTCCCCCATTTTTGGTGATTTTTCAAAATCACACAACTGCTACTGTCCAAAATTGTTCTATTACAAATTTCACTCTTACATAATCTCACTTACTCCATTCCATCTTACCGAAAGTTCGCTCAACTATCTAGCGCATTGCTCATAAATTTTCACACACATATACCTACACTTATTCATCACATAGTCATATTCAATTACACTAGTTATTACATGATCACATATATTTTCACTTAGTCAATTTATCGTTGAACTCATCGGAATAATAACAGATACACGGTGGCCTACACATATTACCACCCTTGCAACTGAAGCTACTTGGTACACATAGTAGCCTGCACTTAATACTACATTTGAGACCAAAATTGTCTCTTACACATAGTGGCCTACACTTAGTACCACACATGTGATCGAAGCTATCAGGTACGCATAGTAGCCTGCACTTAGTACTACAAATGCGACCTAACCATCTGGTACACGTAGTAGCCTACACATAGTACTACACACTTGACCTAAAACCATCCTAAACACATATTAGCCTACACATAGTACTACACATGTGTTCTCACAACAGATCATTCATATCTTTTCTATTCCGAAGGTCCAACCGGGAAATTCTTTACTTTTCAACATTTTACCAATTCATCCATAATCAACTTCAATTCAAAATTTACATCAAGTGATCATTCAATATACAACCACATCTCATATAATAACAAAATATTATAACATAAGTAAAAATGATATATTATTTGCATACAAACTTACTCGTTTCAAAGAAATATCATGTTCCATCAAATTTCCATTATATTCAATCATCCCATCACATGTTATCGACATTTGAGCTATCAATTACTTCATGGGTACATCACGTTCCCATACATAATATTATTAACATATAAATCAATATAACCATAGCAAAATAGATTTTAAGTGTAACAACAATAACATGAATATCATGCTTATTTAATCACATGAACTTACCTTAAATGCAATTACGACCAACTATTCCAATTTAGTCCATAATCTCGAACTTTCCCAATTTAGGCTCGAATCTCAATTTTCTTGATCTAACATTTCAAATATAGCTCATTTATTATTCTTATTATTCAAATTGACCCAAAAATCATACTTTTACAAATTTACATTTTTACCCCTAAACTTTATCATATTTACACTTTTGCCCCTAGGCTCGTAAAATGATTTTTATTCAGTTTTTTTTTGCACTTTAAGCCTAGCTAAATCATTTTCATAACTATATCAGCCCAAAATTTCCACTAAATCACACTTTTATTACAAATGTTATAACTTTTATAATTTAGTCCTTTTTAGTGTTTTCACTAAAAACTACTTCGTAAAAGTCGTTTGTCCAACCATAAACATGCATAATCTACCATTAAACATAAAAATGCACAAATTTATAACATGGGTCAAACCCTATAACTTCATCATAACTCAAATAAATGGTAGAAATAGGTAGATCTTGTAACGAGAATTTCAAAAACGTAAAAAATCATTAAAAAGGGGCTAGAACAGACTTACAATTGAGCTTGAAAGCTTTAAAAACCCTAGCTATGTATTCTCCATGCAAGTTTCGGCCATGGGGCTGAAGATGGAAAAAAATTGGCTTTTAATTTTGTTTTTAATTCATTTTAATTACTAAATGACCAAAATGCCCCTAACTTAAAAATTTTCTATTTTACCCATTTCATGTCCATTTTTGTCCAAAAAATTAACCAATGGTATAATTACCATTTAAGGACCTAAAATTTAAAATTTCATAACAATTGGACACCTCTAGCATGTAGAACTCAACTTTTGCACTTTTTACAATTTAGTCCTTTTGACTAAATTGAGTGCCCAAACGTCAAAATTTCCAGATAAAATTTTTACAAAAAAATTCCATAGAATTTTAGACCATAAAAATATAATAAAAATGAATTTTCTTACGTCGAATTCGTGGTATCGAAACTACTGTTCTAACTAGGTTCTAATTCGGGATGTTACAGTTCCCCAAAAATTAAAAGGCTCGATAAGTTTTACTATTCCCATAGAGATAGGGAGCATTCATTTTAATAGAGCTCTATGTGACCTAGGAGCTAGCATTAATTTAATGCTTTTATCTATTTATGAAAAACTCGGGTTTTGGGACCTCAAAAATACCCAGATAACACTAAAGTTGGCCGACAGATCCTCAGTGCATCTGAAAGAAGTACTGGAAGATATGTTAGTCAAAGTGTAGCTTTATCATCCCAGTAGATTTTGTGGTTTTAGACTGCGAGAAAGATCAAGAAATACCAATCCTTCTAGATAGACCTTTTCTAGCCACCTCAAGGTCCACTATTAATTTAGAAAAGAATTAATTAACCATGAAAATCAATGGTGAGAATGAAACTTTTTAGTGTGGTCACCAACAAAAGTAGGAAAATAAGAGAAAGTCAGGGGAGCATTGCAAAGTATTATTTATTTCTAATAATACCAAATCAAGGGATGCACTTCCTTTAATCTATGCAAGTCGAAAAAATAGGTTCAAGGAAAAATATAAGTGGACAAAGGTGAAATGGCACGACGGGTGATGGACTGACATTGATAAAACCAAAAAATCATCCATTTAGTGAATTAATGATGCTGTCGGATGAATCCGGTAGTAAAACTTGAAATCTTTAAATTAATAGTTAACTTTTTGTAAATTATTGTATATTTACCTAAATGTTTAGCATAGATTTTAATTTTTATTAATCTTAAGTTTTATAGAACCCATAATAATCTAGAAATTGGAATTTTGGGTGAAAACAGAGCTAGTGTCGCAACATGGTAACCCTATGTTGCAACATCAAGGGATAAATTGATGAATTTGGGAAAATCATTTCAATGTCACGACATAGACTTTGTGTGTCGTGACACCAAAGATAAAATACCCAAAAATCCAAAAGTCCAGAGTCTGTCACGACATCGAACCCTGATGTCACGACAATAACAAACTAGCAGGGATGTCAAGACACAGAACCCCTGCATCATGACATCGCCACAATTTTCTACAAGGTTGACCTGACTCAATTGTGCAACCCGGCAGACTAATCCTCTATTATACTCGCATTTTAACCCACAAAGCATTAGCTTTTAACCTAAAAACACCTTAAACTCAAATTCTAAAATTCCTTAAAATCCTAAACTCCTTAAAAACTCTCTCAAACCCAAAACCCTTTTTCATTAAAATTCTTAAATTTAGAAACTTTCTTTTCTATTTCGAACATTAAAGTTGAGAAAAGATTACTAATAACCGGTGGAGAATGAAGCAACAAGAATAACAAAATCAAGGTTAAAGGTTTTGAAAACTTCCTTTTTACTATTACAATAAATATATTGTTTGAATACTTCATTTATAGACTTTAGATTAATATGCCTCCTAGAAAGCTTAAAAAGTTGATTGTGCAAGAACCACTAACAATTTCTATCACATCCCATATATTTATATTATTGTGTGTGCAAGAATAAGAATAAGGGAATGTGTAGTCTAGTGGTTTAATGATTATTTAGCTATCCTAATGGTCCAAGGTTTGAGTCCTAGTGTTCACACTCCTTCATTTAATTTTTTTCAAATTTTCCATGTGTTTTAAAGTGCTTGTCGTCTACCCCTTTATACCATAAATTGGAATATTCCTTTCCTCCAATATAGGTCAAACTTACTTTAACTTGAGGGTGCATGATCCCTATATTTACTCCATGTCTCCCTCCCTTGAAAAAAATTCATATCTTGCCTATTTGTTGTGGTTCATTGAACCTAGTCACATTTGACCAAGCTTCCACATTTTTTGTCGTCCCTACCTCTTTCATTCTCCCATTTCTCTCACTTTTGACTTCTTTTTTCATCCATTATTCTCTTCATTAGTAAGATAACCACAACTCTATTTTTTTCTAATCTTTGCTTTTCCTCCACCATAACTAATCATAACACCACCGTAATACCTTTTAGCCACCCTATCACTGCCCTTTCCCTCCTCTGTTTTCACCGTCGTCGATAGCCACCGTGACTGTAACATCTCGAATTAGGGCTTAGTCGAAACAGTGGGTTGAGCCACAAGTCTGAGTTAGAAATAATTATTTTATGATTATAGTATGGTTTGTGGTATGTTTATATGCTTGTGTAAAAATTTCATGAAGAAATTCTATGTGGAAAGTACTTAATTTGACTTTAAGGACTAAATTGAATAAATTGTAAAACTTGAGTTCTAGAAGCTTTAAGCATGAAATTGAATTGAATTTTTAATTAGAGATTCTTAAAGAGTAATTTGACCAATTTCTAAAAATTTGGACAAAAATGGGTTTGTGTGGTAAAAATTTCAAAGAATGGTTAAAAGGGCAATTTGTTCATTTGGTAAATAAATGAATTAAAAAGGGAAAATAAGCCAAAATTTCACATCTTCTTCCCCATTCAGCCAAAAATTAGAAGGAACTATGGCTAGGGTTTGTGTTCAAGCTTCCAAGCTCATTTGTAAGTGATCCCGAGCCCCTTTTTTTAATGTTCTACGCATTTTTGAAGTCCTCGTAATGTGATCTACTCATTTCTACCAATATTTTTAGCTAGGGTTCATGTTTAAAAATTTACCCATGCATGACATGTTAGTATTTTGAAGGTTAATGGAAGAATATGAAAGATTGAAGTATGTTTAAAAACTTTTTCTAGGTGATTTTTCATGAAAACAACTAAAAAGGACTAAAATGTAAAAGTATTAAAATGGGTAATAAATGTGTGAAATGAAAGAGAAATGCAGGCTATTACAAGAGTAATAAAGGTTCAGCTAGGCTTAAAGTACAAGAAAAATGAACACATTTCATTTTACGAGCCTAGGGGCTAAATTGCAAATATGTGAAAGTTTAGGGGTAAAAATGAAAATTTGTAAAAGTATGATTTTTGGGTCAAATTGAATAATTTGAGTAATAAATAAGCTATATTTGAAATGTTAGATCAAGAAAACAGAGATTCGGGCTTAAATCGGGAAAGTATGAGATTATGGACTAAAATGGAATAATTAGTTGTGCTTGGATTTGAGGTAAGTTTCCATGTAAATAATAATGCAATGTTATGCTTGAATGTTAATACTTGATATTACATGAATTATATGTACATGTGTAAATAATGTGACAATGTATTATATTTTGATGTGTTGACGTTATGTGATAAATGTTTTATCAATATTATGTATGCTATGCCTAATGATAACTTTGTAAGTATGAAAGATATTGGGCGTTATCCACAACGTTACGATCAAGTACGATGGAGATGCTATGTGTATATAAGAAAGAATCCTGTTTGGACCTTAGGAATAGTTTAGAATACAAGTGACATGTCACTAGGAATTAAGAAATCCGAACTCATTGAGTTGGTTTGGGTTCGTGATATGTATGTGGCATTCGAGCTCGTTGAGTTGGTCCGAGTTCAAAATGGATGCAATACATGTAATTGGGTTCTGGGAAATGGTCTTGTATGTCCTACCGGTGGCTAGGTAATCCTTGAGTGGGCCAGATACCTAACAGCTTGTGTGAGCAGCCCGTGTAGTTACACCTTGACCGATAGCTTTTATGAGGTGGCCTGTGAGTAGCTCCATTGTGAGCGTTACATGTTATGAGGTAGCTTTGGCTACATATGTATGTGTGGCACTTATGTGCAAGTTTTTCGCATATCCAATAGTATTCTGAGTGTTCTACAGGTAATGTAATGGATGATGTGACGAAAGTCCTAAGGAGAATATGTTAAGGAAGTTATGATTATGTGTTGTATTACGAGTTGGTACGGGTATGTACACTAAACTCACGAGTAACGCCTTGATATATGATGTTCCCTGACAAAGAGGTATGTGGGTGATAAGTAAGCCAAAGGTTTTGAATGATGAATAAACTTATGTTTATGTTTATGATTATGTTTATTATGTTATCATATGATAGTTATCATGATATTGCACTAAAACAGTTTTGGACAACAGCAGTTATGTGACTTTGAAAATCCACAAAATATTGTGGAAATTGAATTAGAAACTGAATAAGATATGAGATTAAATATTATTGAGTCTAGTTTCACATAGAGGAAACGGTGTAAGAAAAACAATTTCATATTATGAGATATTTTAATTTTTCTCAGATACGGTCAGAGTGATTTTGGGCTCCCCTGTCTTAACTTTGGAAAATCATTAAAAATTGTATGAAAATTATTATAGGTTGGAATTCATATGAATAAATACTTAATGAGTCTATTTTCAAGAGAAATAGACGAGAACATCATTCGGATCCCATACTAGGAGATAAATAAATTTTAGTAAAGAAAGGTCGAAGCTGTCAAACAGCAGAACAGGGGTAACTTTGAAGAATAAACTGTACTTATTGGCTAGACCAAAAAATTCTAGAAATTTTATGGTAAGAATATATGTTAGTATAATTTCATGGAAAATTAGTGGATCTTAATTTATAGTTTCGTAGCTCAAGTTATAAATAATTTAGTGGCTATGACTCGAGTAGATAGCTTGACTGGAATATGAGCAAATAGTGGAATTATGTGTAATTTCGATTGTGTTACCATGAGAACATGTTGTAAGAATTTGTAAAAAGCATGTTAATAAATTGCTTATTATTATTTTTGTACGGGCTTACTAAGCTATAAAGCTTACCCTCTCCTTTCCATTTCTTTTAGTGTTGTCAGGTTAGCTCGAGGTTGGAGATCGTCGGAGGCAGCATCACACTATCAAATTATCAAGCCGGGGTATTAATTAATCTTAAGTGCTTTCAAGTGAGTGGCATGTATAGAGACTTAGTAATTTATGATATTTGTTTCATGATTTGGCCAATTGAGTTGGCTTATAACGATTCATTTGTATAGAGCCATGAGATATGGCTTATATTTGATCATTGGGTTGTAAACCTAATTGATTTTGCTTGACTGTTCTAATGTTTTGATGATGTGCATGTTGTGATGGCTTGATATCGATGGATGTATGAAATGGTATGTATATTTGATTGATGAACTTTGATTAATAGATGTGACCATATTCTTAGTATAAAAGTGTAAGTTTAGAGTAAGTTAATGATGTTAATGAAGATGACAAGGCTAAATGAATATGGTTTGGTATGTCTAGACTTGATATACAATGAGTATGAGAAATACAAGTATGATGACATGCAAATGTTATGTTTGTAACTTAATTGAGGATGTTTAATCTTTAATTGGATACCATGTTCTATGCCTTTGATGTTGTATAAGTGTGTGAGGGATTAAGGTTGACCAAGGCTTGGAAAATAGCCTAAGTGTTGGCCACACGGATAGAGACACGGCCGTGTGTCTCAGCCATGTGGAAGACACGGCCTAGCACACGGGTGTGTGTCTTGGCTGTGTGACCTTAAAATATTGTTGACATCGTAAATAGAGAGTTACACGGGCTGAGGACATAGGCGTGTCCGAGCCACACGGGCGTGTGACTCTCCAAAACTAGAAAATTTTCTAAGTGTTGTAAAAAGTTCGTAAGTTCTTGGTTTAGTCCCGAAACCCTCGATGTATGTTTTGAACCTCATAGGCCCGTATAAGGGATGATATGCATGTGTTTGAATGTTTTTGAATTTGTTGAAATTTTATGGCCCGATTTTATAAAATTGTGTATGTTTAGGCCCAGTATGCCTTGTACCTTATCCCGACCTCGAGTAAGGGTAAGAGGTGTACCGCCGCGAGCCATCGCGGATTCCTCTCCTCCTCTATTTTTTCTCTTTCATTCTTATTTATTTTTCTTATTCATCCCTTTTTGTGCTGAAACCCTCATAGCCTTTCACCGTCAGAGCACCACTCCACCGTCACCGGACCATTATCAGACCGCCGCCGTCCCTGTCTCCAGTGACCGAAATTCTTCCTTTCTCTTCCTCTTTCACTTTTTGTTCCTTATAATTGATTAAACTCACATCTTATCTCACTCTATCAATCATTTTAGATCACTCAATTCATCGATTTCATTCCTTTCTCAATTCATCGGCCAATCCGATTTAGTCAAGTGCAAGTGTGGGTTATTTTGATTGTAAAATCCTTCTTCTTATCATGGCCGAATGGTATAGTGCCATAAGAACAACGTAATATTTTTTTATTATTTATTTATTATCTTACTAAATATAATTTCATATCAACTTTAAAGGGCCAAACAATATTCATAGAGGAGACCCCTAACTTCGCATTGGAAACCCTTCTTTCGAGAGTCTTAGATCGTAGGGTAAGTGTTGTTGAGACTATTAGTAGTCCATATTTTAAGTGATAAAATATTTTCAAAAGATCCTAACTAATAAATGTTACTTATGTGTTATATTGTCTTGCGACATAGATTAAGTGAAATCATTAATAAGAATTGAGGCAAATCAGATCTTCAATATAAGGTGTGGAATCGTTACTATTTGTTTTATGGTATATAGTTACTTTACTACATTAATAAATTAATTATAATAAATCATGAGTACACTAAATATTCATGAAGAAAGTTGAAAAACGTATGAAAATGAATACCAAGTAAGTGATTCTAACCGAGTGGTTCTATGAAATGCATGATAATTGATGTGATTATGATGTATGTGTAGATTTCATTCTCTTGATATGTGATGTATTGATCATGTGATATATGTGATGATTTAAACATGTGAGAGTTATATTTGTGTACGTTAAAAATTGTGATCCATGATCTAATGTGAAAAGCATGTTTAACATGTTAAAAGTGATTATTATGTGATATATGGTTATAAGAGCATGCACAAGTGAAAAAGTGATCTATATGTTTTAAAAAGTGAATTAGCCCATATTACAAGCATGGGGTGAGATTTTGTAAAAGGTTGAAGTAGTGGCAGTATATTTGCAAATCAATGGTGGCATGTCCACAATATTATATCAGTGGCAGTAAATCTGCATATTAGGGGTGGCTTGTCCACAAAAGCGTTATCAGTGGTAGTTTATCTACAAGTCAATGGCAGTTCATCTGCAAATCAATGGTGGTTTGTCCACAAATGTTGTTTTGGATGGACGAGTTCTGGGGAACTTGATATTGGTGTGTAACGGAGATGGGTAGGATTTTTTATAAAATGTGCATCGATTTAAAATATGCATTGATATGTCCATGCATAAGTATCAGTGTTATATTTTATGAATTTAATGACGAACTTTATGTCGTGATTGATATATGTATGCGAATATATATTTTGTATTGATCTCACACTGAGCCTTTTAAATCTCAACCACTCTATTCATGTGTTTCGGATAATCCTCATGGTTAGGACTCAGATTCAGTCATCAGAGAGTCTCTCGAAAATATGGTTTTCATGGTTATGGACTTATATTTTAATTTGAGACTTTTATGAACTTTATTATTTTTATTTGGGATTTTATTTTGTGGTAAACTATTGAACTGTGGCATAGGATGTTTCGTTTTGAAAACTTTGTTTGATTGGATACTTTGCTTGGGTTTTTTAACATGGATGATATGATTTAATATTTTCTCAATAAAATCTGTTTTCCGCAAACTCAATTGAACGAGCTTAAATTTTAAAGGTCATCATAATGTTTCAGAAATAATAAACAATATTTCTTTCAAAGTAATATTCAAAAACATCACATTTAAAGGGAAAACTAACATGCATTTTCAAAGATTTAATTAGTTTATTTCAACTCAAGTTTTCTTCATTTCTATGGCCCATGTAACTGCTTAGACTGGGCTTTAACGTATAGGCCTGGTTTGAGGGGTTACATTTTGTGGTATTAGAGTCTAGTGCAAAACTCGGACTATGGATAAAATATTTTTGAAAAACTTCATGCATTATAAAAGGGTAGTTTGGGTAAAAAATGCCACATATTAAAATTGTTATAAAAGAAATCTGAGACTCCCAAAATCGATCAGAGATATGTGTTCTTTAGATGTGAAACGATAGATTGTGAATACTATAGAAAACTATAGACTAAGAAAACTTTAGATTGTGAAAACGATAGATAGTAAGATAAGTGTTAATTAAAAGAATAAAGCCTCGATTAAAAATATTCAAGTGATAACTTATCCCTATTGACATACATTCATAAAACTGAAAATAAGTACTCGAGGAGTTAGAACTTGAGGAATGAGAGCTTGTGGAGAGCCAAGTCAAGGAACCCAAGTCGAATCATCTGTATCTCAAGTACGAACCCCTAAGCCAGCAACAAAAAATGTTGAATGCACACCCACTGTAGAAGAAAACCGACAAGAGAATGCGAATGAGGCTGTATCGCAGGCCATGCTTAGAGTGTTAGAGTGAGTGGCAAGTCTTCAGACTGGGGTGAACAATCATTGTACCATTGTTGAGAGGCTCCATTTGAGTAGGGCTTAGATTTTTAGGGGCATTGCTGGCATGACCTCCACTATAGCTGAATATTGGCTGGAGGCTACCGAAAGAAACTTAAATGATATGGAGTGCACCCTTGAACAGAAGCTTAAGATGACTGTGTCATTGCTATGTGATGAGGCCATTGTAAGAGGTACCAAAGCCAATCGATTGATGTGGGAATACTTTCTAGAGGCCTTCTAGAAGAAATATATGGGAGTGAGGTGTGTAGAGGCCAAGAGATTGAAACTTATTGAGCTCAGACAGGGTGACATGTTCGTGGCTGATTATGAGGTTGAGTTCTTGAGGTTTAGCCATTATGCTCCGAGTATGGTAGCAGATGAACAGGATAAGCACGCCTAATCTGAGTTTGGGCTACGGTTAGAGCTAATGATGCAAGTAGCTCCACTTCAAGAGAGGGTTTTCTAAGATGTGGTGGAGAAAACAAATATTTGTGAGGACGTTAGTCACATAAAGCGCGAACTAAAGGAGCAAGCAGAAGATCCTACTATAAACTAGAAATTATATAAGATTTTTCTTATATATTTTTACTATATTTTGACTTAATAATTATATTAATCTTAAGTAATTGTTAATAAATTAAGTGGATTTTGCTTAAATGTTAATATGATACATGAATTTATGATGCGAAATTATGTTTTATTACATAGTTTTGTGCATAATATTATATTATTTTTATGTTAATTATTAATATGTGATTTTTATTATGCAGTGGGTCAATAGAAGATGAGATTACCATAAGGATGCATGGACATGGATACATCCACCTTACTTGGATGGTAATACCATGCAAAATTGGGTCTTAAGGATGCTAATTTGACTTAGTTAAAGTGTGTTACAAAGTGGACATATCTGATTAATTTTTGGATCATGAAACCATCCAACAAAGGGGAGTCAAGCCAAATTTCAAAAAAAGAATATGACCGCACAAAAATTAGCTTTAGGATATTTCATTAGAGGTCATTACAGTTGCAATTTAATTAGAAATTGACACACGAACTATGCCTTTGAAATCGTCCACTTTATGCTAATTATAACATGATTTTATGTTTGAAATAATTAACCAAACCTCTTCCCTTTCCACAATTTGTGGCCAGCCATGAAATGGAGAAGATGGAGGGATTTTAAACTTTATTTTTGGTAAACTTCACCCTCACCTTCACCTATAAATACCGCAGTACTCATCCCTCATTCTTCATCCCTTCATTCATAACACATCTCTCATTCTACTTTCTTTTCTCTCATTCCATTTCCCTTTCCTTTCCCCCGCGCCTAGCCACTCTATTTTTCTTTCCATTCTTTAGCCAACAAAAGCCTTGACAAGACCATCTCTTGGCTGGCCATCTTGAGAAACTCGTAGCAAATGAGCAACGAGCGGATAAAAGAAACACCTCAGTCAGAAAGATCTAAAAGGCTGCTGAATTGAATTAGAGTTTAATCTTTCCTCCTTGTTGTTTAATTTAAACATGTTTGCTAAGTGTTTATTATTCTTGCAATCAACAATGATAGCTTAATTTTGTTTAGCTAGGATGATTATGTTAATTCAATAATATTTGTTTAAATCATGTTTAAAGTGTTTGTGCCTCAGTTGATCCTGTTTTCAATTAAAATCAAGATGTATTTCATTCATACGTGATTTGATGCATTTAGATTAGCTGAGCGATCCTAACTAGACGATGGCTAGTAGACACATAATTGAAAAGTACAATTCTCAATTTAGATCATTAAACCCGACTAAATTAGAGGTTCATAATATCTTTAGTTAGCTCTATTATCTTGTATAGTTTTTAGATTTATGTGATTAAACTATTTCAAACTTAATTGTCCCTGTTACCTCGCACAAATACTAAGAAACCCTTAGTTTAAAATGATCACTAAAATACATGTTTCATTGAGTAAAAGATCCGAAAGGACTTAATTTGGTTTCTAAACTCAAGAAAGATCGAGTTACCATGGAATGTTTTCCGAACATTATTAAGCATGATGAAAATGAATCAAGTTGATTAATGTAATTATCCTAGCCTATACAGGTTATTGATTGTTGAAGTTGTATTTCTGTTGTTAAAATCCATTCATACATTTAGATAATTATGCATACTTAGTTTAAAATTGCATTAGGGATCAATTTTGCATCTAGTTAAATTAATCTAGTTAAATCATCATCACTCAAATTATTGTATTTTTATACCAAATTGTGAATTTATAATTTTGCAAATAATCGATTAACACAAACAGTCCCCGTGGAAACGATGACTCATTTTACTTACTTATTGCTTGAACGACTATGTACACTTGCACAAAAATACTGCTACACTTGCAAAGAGTGAATCGAGCCCTAATGTGTAGGCTACACGTCTAGGTATGCGGGCTAGGGATGATCGACCTCGTCAGAATGTTGCTGCAGTAAGAGGTAGAGTTTAGAACTATGCCACTTGTGGTAAGAGGCATTCAGGAGACTGTTGGAGGAGTATGGGAGCATGCTAGAAATGTGGGTCACTAAACCATAAGATTCGAGATTGTCCATAGCTTAATGATCAAATGCAAGCACTGGGATAGAATTAAGCCCCAAACCAGAGAGTTGGACAACAGCTCTGGAGAGATCAGGGTTAGAACAGAGGTAGAAATGTTGGTCAGAGACAACAAGCACCGGGTCAAAATGCTAATTGGGCAGCTGCGAGGCAACCAACACTTGTGTATACGGTGAGATGCAAAGAGCATCGTAATGCAACAGATGTGATAGTAGGTACTTTTACCATTAATGTTATTCCTTATTTTGCATTAATTGATTTTTGATCTACCCACTCACATGTGACTTACAAAATGGCATAAACTGTGAATTTAGGTAGAGGAAACTGTAAGTAATGTAACTGTCCTAAGTCCCCTAAGACAATCTGTACATATGATCAAAATTTATAAGAGATGTTCTGTTAGTCCAAGGTGTGGTATTTCTTACTGATCTAATAGAGTTGCCTTTTGGATAATTTGATCTCATTTTGGGCATGGATTGGTTGAGTGGGCATCGGATTAGCCTTGATTGCGATACGAAGCAGGTTACCCTAAGGACCCCAGAGGGGAGCAAAAGAATCATGATCAGGGAGTGTCAGAATCATCTATCAAATGTGAACTCTGCCTTCGTAGCAGATAATCTGATTTGAAAAGGGTGTGAGACATATTTAGCGTATATCATGGATACGAAGATGGGTGGTGCAGCGTTGGAGAATATCCGTGTAGTGAAAGAATTTCCAAACGTCTTTCTAGAAGAGTTGCACAGTTTACCTCTAAAACGTGAGGCTGAATTTGGAATTGAGTTGCTGCCTGGGACAACACCAGTGTCTATTGCACCCTATTGCATGGTATGAAAGAGCTTAAAGAGCTCAAAATGCAGTTGCTAGATCGTGGCCTTATAAGGCCAACTATATCATTGTGGATAGCTCTAGTGTTATTTGTGAAGAAGAAGGATGGATCGATAAGGCTTTGTATAGATTATCTTCAATTGAACAAATTGACTGTGAAGAATAAGTACCCTTTACTGAGTATAGATGACATTTTTTTTATCAATTTAAGGGTGCCACTTTTTTCTCTAAGATTGATCTAAGTTCAGTTTACTATCAGTTGCAAGTGAGGGAAGTGGATATTCTAAAAACATCCTTCAAGACTCAGTATGGGTAGTATAAATTCTTAGTGATGCCCTTCGGACTCACAAATGCTTCCGCTGCTTTCATGGACCTCTTGAATAGAGTCTTCCAACCTTATCTCAACCAGTTTGTGGTAGTCTTCATCGATGACATTCTGATCTACTCCAAGTAGCATGAGGAGCACTTAAGGTTAGTCCTTCAAATCTTGTGTGAGAAAAAGTTGTATGCAAAATTTAGTAAGTGTGAGTTTTGGCTCTGAGAAGTGATGTCTTTGGAACATGTGGTATCCATTGAAGGTGTCCGTGTTAACCCTAAAAAGATAGGGGCTATGCTAGATTTGAAATAGCCTAAGAATGTTAGTGAGGTTCAGAATTTTCTCGGACGCTGGGTATTATCAGAGGTTTGTTGAAGGATTTTCTTTGATTACTGCACCGATGAGGAAGTTGCTAGGAAAGAGTGCACCATTTAAATGGACTGAGGAGCAACATGCTAGTTTTGATAAGCTTAAGGCAGTGTTAACTTAGGCCCCTGTATTAATGCAACCCAAGTCTAGTAAGGATTATGTGATGTACAGTGATGCTTCTCATGCGGATCTTGGTTGTGTACTGATGCAAGGCGAGAAAGTCGTGGCTTACGCTTCAAGGCAGTTCAAACTGTAAGAGTGTAACTATTCTACGCATGACCTTGAATTGGCAGTAATGATTTTTGCTCTTAAGATCTGGAGGCACTACCTTTATAGGGAGAAATGTATTATCTACATAGATCGTAAGAGTCTTAAGTACCTTCTTATCCAGAAGGAGTTGAACTTGAGACAGAGGCATTGGATAGAGCTGCTAAAGGACTACGACTACACTATTAAATACGATCTAAGTAAAGCTAATGTTGTGGACAATGCCTTGAGTAGAAAAGCGATGGGTGAGTTAAGGGTAGTGTTTGCTACACTGAGTTTGTTTGAGGATGGAGGCTTACTGGCAGAATTGCAAGTGTGACCTACTCTATTGGAAGAGATTAAGCTAAAACAGCCATTGGATACGACTTTAGCACCTCATGTGAAACTTATCAAGGAAGGTAAGACTTTAGGTTTTGCTTTTAATTATGAGGGAGTTTTGTGCTATCAAGGGAGATATTGTGTACATTAAGATTTAAAGTTGAGGCAGTCCATTCTGAGTAAAGCTCATGGGAGTCCTTAAGTTATGCATCCCAGAAAAATTAAGATGTATTGGGATCTTTGTGAGCAATATTGTTGGCCTGGACTCAAACATGATGTGACTAACTTTGTGGAAAGATGCTTGACATGCCAACAAGTCAAGGCTGAGCATCAATTTCTTTCTGTTTTGCTCCAACCTATTCATATTCCTCAGTGGAAATAAGATTGTGTTACCATGGGCTTCATTAGTGGGCTACCTTTGATGCCTTCGAAGAAAGACTTTGTTTGGGTGATTGTTGATTAATTGATTAAGTTTTCGCTCATTTTCTGCCAGTGTGTATCGACTATTCATTATAGAGGTTATATCTCCATGATAGTGAAACTTCACGGGGTACCAGTTTCCATCATCTCTGATTAGGATCCTAGGTTCACATCTCGATTTTGGAAGAAGCTACATGAAGATCCTGGTACAACGTTGAACTTTAGTACAACTTTTCATCTACATTCTAATGGGTAGTCTAAAAGAGTTATTCAAATTCTCAAAGATATGTTGAGAGGCTACGTGATTGATTTTCGTGGCAGTTGGGAGGAACATCTTTTGCTTACTGAGTTTGCATATAATAATAGCTTTCCGTCAAGCATCCAGAAGGTTCCTTATAAAGCTCTCTATGGATGCAAGTGTAGGAAACCTTTTTGCTGGATTGACTTGGGAGAGAAGAAAGTGTTAGGATCAGATCTAGTGCAGGAGACTGAGAATATTGTGAAGATTATCTAGGATTATTTGAAAGCAACATTTGACCCTACTCATATAGTTTCGATTGAGGAGATTAAGTTCAATCGGATTTTTCATTTGATAAGGAATCAATACAGATACTTGATTGCGACTTCAAAGTTTTGCGAAGGAAGAATATTGTACTTGTAAAAGTTTTATGGAGGAATCATGACTCTAATAAGGCCACTTGAGAGCCAGAATATTTATTGCGTCAATAATATCCTTACCTTTTTCCATTAGGTAAGTTTTGAGGACAAAATTTTTATAAAGAGAGTAAAGTTGGGGGAGAAGAAAGTATTAGGACCAGATCTAGTGCAGGAGACTAAGAATACAGTGAAGATTTTCCAAGATCATTTAAAAGTTACATCTGACAGGCAAAAGTCTTATTCTGACTTGAAGAGGAAGGATATAAAGTTCAATGTTGGTGAATGGGTCTTCCTTAAGGTTTTACGTTGGGAGAAAGTGTTGAGATTTGGCCACCAGAGGAAACTGAGTTCGAGGTTTATCAGACTCTATCACATCATGAAGAGAGTGGGATCAGTTGCATATCAACTTGAGTTACCTCCAAAGTTGGATCGTATCCAGGACGTTTTCATGTGTCTATGTTGAGGCGATACCAATTTGACCCTACTCATATAGTTCTGATTGAGGAGACTGAGGTTCGACTGGATTTTTCATTTGATGAGGAATCGATACAGATCCTTGATCGCGATGTTAAAGTTTTACGAAGGAAGAAGGTTCTACTTATGAAAGTGTTGTGGACGAATCACGGCTCTAATGAGGCCACTTGGGAGCCAAAATATTTAATGCGTCAACAATATCCTCACCTTTTTCCATCAAGTAAATTTCAAGAAAGAAATTTTTATAAGGAGGGTAGAGTTGTTGCATCCCATATATTTTTATTATTGTGTGTGCAAGAATAAGAACAAGAGAATGTGTAGACCAGTGGATTAATGATTATTTAGCTATCCTAGTTGTCTAAGGTCAAGTCTTAGTGTTCACACTCCTTCATTTATTATTATTTTTACAAATTTTCCATGTGTTTTAAAGTGCTTGCCATCCACCCCTTTACACCATAAATAGGAGGATTCCTTTAACCCATTATAGGTCAAACTTACCTTAATTTGAGGGTGCATAATCCCCTTTTTTACTCCATGTCTCCCTTCCTTGCCAAAATTTCATATCTTGCCTATTTGTTGTGGTTCATTGACCCTAGTCACATTTGACCAAGCTTCCACACCCTTTGTCGTCCCTACCTCCTTCATTCTTCCATTTTTCTCACTTTTCACTTCTTTTATTATCCATTATTCTCTCTATTAGTAAGACAACCACCACCCTTTTTCTTCTAATCTTTGTATTTCCTCCACCACAATCAACCATAGCACCACCACTGTAACATCTTTTAACCACCATAGCACCGCCCTCTCCCTCATTTTTCATCCTCCACCGTCGTCGATCACCACCATGACCACCGTCGCAAGCCATTGCGGATTCCTCTCCTCCTCTATTTATTCTCTTTCATTCTTATTTATTTCTCTTATTCATCTCCTTTTGCACCAAAATCCACATAGCCTTTCACTGTCAACCACTACTACACCTTCATCGGACCATCGTTGCACTGTCGCTGAGCCGTCGTCATCGCCATTGTCGCCAATGACCATATTTCTTCCTTTCTCTTCCTCTTTTACTTTTCGTTTCTTATAATTGTTTAAACTCACATCTTCTCTCACTCTATCTATCCTTTTAGATCAATCAATTCATTGCCCAATTTGATTTAATCAAGTGTAAGTGCGGGTTATTTTGATTGTAAAATCCTTCTCTTAGTAATTTCTTATCATGGCCGAATAACATAGTGCTATAGGAACAACATAATATTTTATTATCTTACTAATAAAATTTCATATCAACTTTGAAGGGCTGAACGATATTCATAGGGGAGACCTCTAACTTCACACTGGAAACCCTCATTTCAGGAGTCTTAGATCGTGCAGTAAGTGTTATTGAGACTGTTAGTAATCGATATTTTAAGTTATAAAATATTTTCAAAGGATCCTAACTAATAAATGTTACTTATATGTTAAATTGTCTCAAGAGATAGATCAAGTGAAATTGTTAATAAGAATTGAGGCAAATCAGATATACAGTACAAGGTGTGGGATCGTTACTATTTGTTTTGTGGGATATAGTTACTTTACTACATTCATAAACAAATTATAATAAATCATGAGTACACTAAATAATCATGAAGAGATTTGAAAAACGTATCGAAATGAATACTAAGTAAGTGATTCTAACTGAGTGGTTTTATGAAATGCATGATAAGTGATGTGATTATGATGTATGTGTAGATCTTATTATCATGATATGTGATGTATGGCTCATGTGATATATTTGATGATTTAAACAGGTGAGAGTTATATATGTGTACGATAAAAATTGTGATCCATGATCTAATGTGAAAGCATGTATAACATGTTAAAAATGATTATTATGTGATATATGATTATGAGAGCATGTTTACATGCACAAGTGAAAATGTGATCTATATGTGTTAAAAAGTGAATTTTCCATATCAAATGCATGGGATAGGATTTTTTGAAAGGTTGAAGTAGTGGCAGTATATCTGTAAATTAGTAGTGGCATGTCTACAAAATTATATTAGTGGTTGTATATCTACATATCAACGGTAGCTTATCCATAAAAGTGTTATCAGTGGAAATTTATCTACAAACCAGTGGTGGCTTATCCACAAATGGTGTTTTGGATGGACAAGTTTTAGGGAACTAGATATTGGTGTGTAGCGAAGATGGTTAGGAATTTTTATAAAATGTGCATCGATTTAAAATATGCATTGATATGTCCATGCATAAGTATCAATGTTATATTCCATGAATTTAATGATGAATGTTATGTTGTGATTGATATATGTATGCGAATATAGATTTTGTATTGATCTCACACTAAGCCTTTTAAAGCTCACCCACTCTATTCGTGTGTTTTAGACAATCCTCGTGGCTAGAACTCAAATTCGATCATCGAAGAGGCTTTCGGAAATATGGTTTTCATGGTTATGGACTTATATTTTAATTTGGGACTATTATGGACTTTATTATTTTTATTTGGGATTTTATTTTGTGGTAAACTATTGATGTTTCGTTTTGAAAGCTTTGGTTAATTGGATATTTTGCATGGGTTTTTAACATGGATTAAATGATTTAGTATTTTCTCAATAAAATTCGTTTTTCTCAAACTCAATTGAACGAACTTAAATTTTAAAGATAATCACAATGTTTTACAAATAATAAACAAGATTTCTTTAAAAGTAATATTTAAAAACATCGCATTTAAGGGAAAAACTAGCATGTGTTTTCAACGATTTAATAAATTTATTTCAACTCCAGTTTTTTCCATTTCTATGGCCCATGTAATCTCTTAGGTTGGGTCGTAACATCTAATCCTAGTTTGAGGGGTTATAGTTTCGAATCCTTTAAAATTTCGAAATCAAAATGCCAAGAAGTATTATCTTGAGCTTCAAGGTGAAACATTTATCCAAGATAGGGATTCAAACCAACAATGGTTATTTGCAAAGAAATATGGTCGTTAGTTCGGTACCATAGATAGGAACGCTTTTGTGTAACCCTAAAAGAAAATGTTGTTATTATTCTCATCTGAGAGTTCTATGCTGCTCTTAAGAATGAGGAGATGCAAAGACCACATGGTCTTCAATTGAATACAATAACGGTAAGAGGTAAGGATGTACCTTCAACCTAGAAGCTATTTGTGAATTTTACGGTGCTCCTTATTATGAAACTAATTATTTAGAAAATAACGACTTAAATAAATTTGAAGATTTAGACATGAAGAATATTGTAAAATAGTTAACTAAGAATTGTGGTGAATGGAACCTCTGACTAGATACAGGACTTCTTATAGCTAAGATATGGATGCAATTTATCTATACTAGGATAGCACCTTCATTAAATGTCTCTAACGTAAACACTTTTAAAGCTATCTTGTTATTCTGTATTTTATAGAAAAAATAGATATGCATCAGGGAGTGGATCTATCAAAACATGAAGTGTTGTGTTGGTGGCCATAAGGTTGGGATTTTTTTCCCCATCTAATGATGGCACTTTATAAACGAGCAAAGGTACCTATGGAGGAGAACGAGTAATTTATGCACCTAACAAAGAGTTTGATTGGTGAGTCTATGTACACTCATTATGTGGAACTCAACTGAAAACAAATTATGGATTGGAATTAGAGGAGAAAGGAAAAAATGGATGTGCCTCCTCACTAAAAAGAAAAGAAACAATGATGGTAAGAAAAATGGGTGAGAGAATCAAAGCTAAAATTGATGGAATGATACAATGGATGAAGGAAACGAGCTCAGTTCTTCAAGAATTCGCAAGGCGAAACAACATAAGCGTTCCAAATTATCTTCTGGATATGTTTGGCCCAACACAAACCTATTAGGAAGGGGAAGAGTAGGAAAGTGAAGAGGAAGTGATAAGGCAGGAGACAAGGAGACAACCTTTAAGGAAGATGAATGAATTTTGGGTTTTCTTTTTAAAGATTGTATTAATTTGGGATGCTTTTTATTTTATTTAAGTTGTTAGGAGTAGGAGTAATTGTAGATTAGTATTTGTTTTATGTTAAATTTTCTGTGTAGGACCCCATATGGAGAAGGCACGACAATTAGAGCTTTGAATGAACAATGGAGGAAGCACCCACCAATAGCCTATCAAATTATCACAATCAATCGGGTAACTTCTTTCATTATCTTTTTAGGGGCTACACATTGAGAACAATGTGTTATCTAAAGTGTGGGGGGTAACATAGAAAATGTGTTTTAAGTTTTTATGCTTTTCTTTGATTTTCTTGTCAATTGTGTGCCTGAGCTTGTAGAAATACATGTGACTGGTTAGAAGCATATACATAGGTTTCTTGTATTTACAATAAATTTGGCATGAAGATGGGTGACTTTAAATTTTTTTATTTATAGACAAATAAGTCCTATATAGTACATTGTAAAATAGGTATTAAGCAATTAAATGTACCAAATGATATAGAGAATACAGGGAAACAAGCATGCTGGTATGAATGATAAATTGTTTAATTTGTGGTTGTTTGGTTTATTAGAGTTGTGAATATTGAGATACCTAGGAATGACCTAAGACATTGTTTGGTATTCACTCAGAGCTAAAAAGCTAACCTTGTTATTTATCTTTTAATACCTATTTTTGATCCAGAAAACACTTCTTGATGAACCTTTGTACAAAACCTAAGCCAAAATATCAACTTGTATTTACCCTTTTTCTTTGGTTCTGAACTGCACAGTTATAGATGTTTGGCCATACATATTGATGGTTAAGTAGATACATTATGTAACACCCCTTACTCGTGTCCGACGCTAGGACAGGGTACGAGGCATTACAAGAATTAAACACAACCAATCATACAAAATCGGGCCATAAAATTTCATCCAATTTAAAACCATTTATGCAGATGCATATCGTCCCTATTACGGGCTTACGAGGCCCAAAACATACATTGGGGGTGGTTCGGGACTAAACTGAGAACTTTCGGAACTTTCATATCACTTAGAAAATTTTTCCTCAAAAAAAGAGTCACACGCCCGTGTGGGTAAGCACGCCCGTGTCCTCAGCCTGTGTAACTCTCTGTTTATGACGTCATGCACAATTTGGGGTCACACGGTAAAGTCACACGCCTGTGTCTCGAGGCCGTGTCCTTCACATGGCTAAGACACACGGTCGTGTCTCTACCCATGTGACCAAGAAAATGGCTATTTACCAAGCCATCTGCCACCCTCATTTGCACACTCACATACACACTTTCAATGGAACTTAACATGGCACAATTAAGCTACCAACACAACCATAATCAAGGTTTAAACATATCAAAACAATTATTTATTGTTCATAACAAAACTGTCCACTTGAGTCATAGTCACTAAATTATTTATATCTTGAGCTACAAAACTCTAAATTAAGACCCACTTGATTTTTCTAAAACTAGACTCAAATATCTTCCTACCATAAAATTTTTAGAATTTATGATTTAGCCAATAAGTACAGTTGATTCAAATTCATCCTTATTCTACTGTTTGACAATTTTGACCTTTCTTCACTTAAAATCAATCATCTCTTAGTATGGGATTCAGATGATATTTACATTTGTTTCTCTTGAAAATAGACTCATTAAGAATTTAAACGAATAAATTTTAACCCCCAAGTATTTTTATACAATTTTTAATGATTTTCCAAAGTCAAAACAGGGGAACCCGAAATCATTCTGACCTTGTCTCATAAAAATTCAAATATCTTACAAAATGAAATTCTTTTCTTACACTGTTTCTTCTATGTAAAACTAGACTTAATAGGCTTTAATTTTATATTTTATTCAACCTCTAATTTGATTTCCACAATTTTTGGTGGTTTTTCAAAGTTATACTACTACTGTTGTCCAAAACTATTTTAATGCTAATTTTACTCTTTCATGATTCTCTTGTACTAACTTTCATTAACATGCCATTATAAACCACATCACGCAATAACATTGGCATAGGCATATGAGTAATTAGTATACTTGCAACCCATTAACCAATATAAGTCAATTTATACAGCTACATACCAAATCAAATCCTTATTCATTACAAGCCAATACATTTGGCCATATCATAATGACACATACATAAAATGACTGTCCCTATACATGTCATAGAGTTAACATACTTACATTCACTTATACCCCAAATGATAGTTTGATAGTGTGATAGAATCTTCAACAATCTCCAACCCGAGCTAGCTAAATAAACCTATAAGAGGTGGGAAAGAAAGGGGAGTAAGCTTCAAAGCTTAGTAAGTTCATATGCAAATAATAAACAACTATTAACATTCATTTGTTTTACCCATTTATAACAATGTTATTAATACAATTTGCATTAAATCTCATGATTAACACTTATTCATAATGCTTACTCTTTATCTTACAAACACTAGTTGCATGTCTTGGCATTAGATTAACAACCATGATCTCCTCATTATAGCAAATCACATTATTTAATAAGTTATTTCAACTCTCTTAACAACATGTAGATCATTTACGAGTAATCATAATTTCCACATATAGCTTAACAATCTTTTACACATCTATTGAATTACAGCTTAAGTATATACATCGTACTACTTCACCATTCGATTAAACTCAAATGTCTGTCACATGATTATTATCAAATCTTATCATGCATTCATTCATCATAAATGTAGATCATTTGTCACAAGGTTATCAATGTTTCACAAGCATAACTTGTTCATGTACATACCTATACCTCACGTAGTATAGTCACATACTTTCTCGTATGCATTCTTACAATATTTTCATAGTATACCAAATCCTTTACTCATGAGTTATAAGTACATACCTATACTAACTCGCAGCACATTCTCATATTTCCTCATAATTGACTTACTTGTCAAATAACTCACTGATTTACCCATTGAGCGCTTAGAATACTATTGGATACACGGAAAGTTTGCAAATAAGTGCCACATTCATAGCTAAAGCTACCTCATATCATATATCACATGTTGCTCACTTTTGAGCTACTCACGAGTCTGCTCACTCGAGCTGTCGATAAGGATGTAGCTACACGGGCTGCTCACACAAGCATTCAGGTATCCGCAACACATGTCGGACTACCCAGCCACCGGTAGAACATACAAAACCAGCACCCGGGACCCCATAACATGTGTCACATATATTATCAGCTCAAACCACATAACTCATGAGCTCAGATCGTATAATCCCTAGTGACATGTCACTCGTATCCTAAAATATTCCCTAGGACCTCCAATTTAAAATTTGATAAAAATTGGACACCTTTAGCATATAGAACTCAAGTTTTGCAATTTTTACAATTTAGTCCTTTTGACTAAAATGAGTGCCCGAACGTCAAAATTTTCAAATGAAATTTTCACAAAACAATTCCATAGAATTTTATACCATAAAAATATAATAAAAATGAATTTTTACCATGTCATATTTGTGGTCATGAAACCACTATTCTGACTAGGCCTAAAATTGAGCTGTTACACATTATGGAGCATTTTGTAAAAATAGAGTGAAATAAGAGGGATTAGTGTGATATAATAATTATAGGTTAGCCAATATATGCAACAAAAGAAAATTTCAAAACTAAAGCGAGTAGAAAAAGTACTTGAAAAATAAAAGCATTTGTGAATGAGATATATTGAAAAAGAAGAAAAAAATTGACAGTGTCACAAAAGTAGAAAAGCTCGTTCATTGGTGCAAAAAACTCATGAGCTAACCATAATTGTTATGTTACACTATGACTCCCTATAAGGAGACATAAGAAAGATGAGATGAGGAGAAATAAGGCGGCAGTGAGCGGGAAAGGGTTACTAAAGGGGGAGAATAGGGGACAATATGATGTGTCAAACTATTTTTGTGCTTGAAACTATTTGATGCTTACTATTCTTGAAATTCATACCTATCTTAAGTCTCAGAATGTTACAAGCCAAAGAGCCCCATGCGATCTAGGTAAACTTATTCATAATTTGAAACCATACTAAATAATTGCATTATTAACTGTTTATGGTCTGCTATGATAATCAAATTACATGTATAATTTATTGATGGAGTCATACCTTTGAGACCCTTAATGCTTGTATGCTTTGTAATATACTAAACTTAGATGTTTGACATCAAAAGTGGTAAGTTAGTTATATCTCATGCCAAGATTATGTGTATAAAATGCTTATTCATGTGCTCCAAGCTAAGACTTGTACCATATTTGTTTATGCTACACCAAACTGTAGCAGATTAAACTAGTTTTCACACTTTAGGAGAATGAAATTGAGCATTTTATTTAAGTTTTAATTACATTTTCGTAAGTACCAGTTAAGTTAATAAAATACAATTTGAGTCCTTCATTGATTTTAGGGGCCAAATGAGGCTGAAGGGTGAGCTAATATACTTTGTGAGTGTGTCGGAGACCATTAGAGGGCGTATTAACTTAAGATTGGTCACTGGGTTGCAACACGGCGAATGCGATGTCGCAACATAGAGAGTAGAATAGAAGAATTCCAAAACTACCTTCAATCTCATGACACAACCTTAGAATGTCACTACATACCCTTAAAGACACCCTGAAGCTGAGCATACTGCCCTCAGTGTTGTAATACAGGACCTGGCGTGTCGCGACATCGCTTCTATACAAGAAATAATTACGAGCTAGGGGCGTTTTGGTTTGTACAATCAAACACGAAGCATGAGGAAAATAGCTGACCTAAGGTTGAGGATAACCACCACCCTAAAGTCTATAAATATAGGCTCATTTAGCACATGTTATACACACCTTTCATATTGTATAATTTCCCCTTTAGATTTAGCCTTTAGATTTTCTATTTCCTTAGGTTTTAGATTTATGTTCTTGTCATTTACTTTTGTGGAGAAATCAAATTTTGGAGTTACTGTCAACCTCTGTGAGGATTTTGCACTTAAATTCAAATACAAATCAGGCTTCTTCTAAACTTTATTCTTGAATTATTCTTTATGTTCATTATTTCATTCAAGTTTATATCATTTATTAGATCCATAAGGAACAAATTCTCCTATGGGGGATTAGTAAGTGGAGTTATGAATAATTAACTATTTTCCAGGGATTTCTTATCGGATCAGCTGTTCAAGAAAGGAATAATCTAAACCCTAGCCTGACAACCCTAGGAAGTCATCAAGGTGGGAATTAACCCAAATTTGGTATGGCCTATTAGTGATCACTTTAACCCTGAACCGGTTTGGACAGTGAGGTTGGAAGATAAGTAGTTCTTGTCGACTCAGTATTCTAGTGGAGTATCAGAAGATCCTACTGGGGTATTGACTAGTTGATTGAACAAGGAAGCCCAAGACGACAATTGATTATGACTACCAAAGTGAGCTAATCACCCATGCCAAAGATTTGGTCATATTCGATTATTTGATTTCTCATTTTTTTTATTTATTTACCTTTCTTTTATTTCCTTTGTTATTATTTTTAGTATAGTTTATCAAAAATCTTTATTTTAATTCTTCATGCTATAATTCGATTAAAGTACTAATTAGATCTATTAACGTTTAGATTAGAATTAATGTAGTGCTCGCCTCCCTTGGGTACGATCCTTAGAGTACTTACCTACTCTGTTGTAACTATATTACAACCTGACCCATATACTTAAGGATACAGCTTTTTCACCTCTTTTGTGCAAGATTTTTACTCTGGACGTTGGTACTTTTAGAGACGGTTACTTTTGAAATTTGACCATAATGTCTAGGTCGGGTTTAGGGGGTTACACTTACCTCTATCTAATCTTGTGTTGGCACAATGCAAGATTAATTTCCTTAATATCGATGATAGTCCATCCAATGTCTTTTTTGTGTGTTTTTAAAACACTCAATAATGTTTCTTCTTGCTTAGAATCTAATACTCCAGTTATAATTATAGGTAATGTGCTTTGCTCTCCTAAATACCCATACGTCAAATATTCCGATAAGGGTTTCAATTCTATTTCAAGTAGTTTAACGATGGAATGAAACATTTCTATCGTATTGGAAATTATTTGTTCCAGTTGTTCTCTACTTTTATGTCACCAATCAAGCTTTAAGGCTGTTTCTTTATTTTCTTGTTCAGCATCATCCAAATTTTCCTCGTCTGATTTATGTTCATTTTGTTTAGCAACATTTCCCATGGTAAACCCCAAGGTATTGTAATATTGTCCTTTTCGCTTAGATTCTACTAGTTTTGCATCTTCTAATTCCTGATTCATGTCCCAAGTAGATTTATTTTCACTAAAAGTTTCCAATATTTCCATGACTTCTCATCCTATTTTCTTCCAGGTTCTTCCCCCGGTTATAATTTCAAATTGTCGCATGTTTTGACCATCCAATATATCATAAAAATGTTGGTTTTGGATTGCAAAATGTATACCTCCTCCCAGTATTGACCTAAGGATTGCTTTAAATATTTCCCAGGGCTTGCACTAATGATTTAGCAACCTTATGTTTAAATTTAAATAACTTTTTGTAAATGCTAATTACTTGAGTCATCGGCAAGACCCAGAGAAGGAATAATTGCACAAAGTTAGTCCATGTAGTGATTGCATCTGGTGAGAATGCATCTAACTAGGCTCTTGCCTATCCATATAATGTAAATGGAATTAATAATAGTTTAATAGCTTCTGTCGAGATGCCAACATACATGATAGTGCTACATATATGTTCGAACTACCGGAGAAAAGCTACGGGGCCCTCTTTTGTATAATCATTAAACTTGATATTAGAAGAAATCCATGTTAGTAATGAGGGGTTTAATTCAAAATGAGAACTATGGATCATGGGATGAGTGATAGTAGGTCGTAACCAGCTCATATCAAAAGGAAGTGTTCCTAACACATGCATCATGTTGTTAGAAATTATTTATCAACTTCCTTTGTGAATCGTTTCCTATATCACCAAAAGAGCCTAGCTATTAGTTTTCCTATATAGGTGATTAGCTTTTATAAATAACTCTCTATACCCTGGAACAAGAAGGAAATAGAAAAAAGTGTTAGTAAAGGTGTAGTTTGAGAATTGCATCTATAATTTGTTAATTTGTTAATTATTCTATTAAAACATAAAAATTAAAATAAATTTAGTAGAGTTGCCTCTCCGGCAACGGCGCCAACAACTTGACTGCCTCCAGACGTACTAATGACCATAGTGTGAATATTGCAACTAAAAGATATGAAATAGAGGTGGTGTCCGCAAGTATACAAGTCAAGTTGTGATATAGTTTTACAACGAAGTAGGTAAGTACTCCGAGGATTGTAACCAATAGAGGAGAATTACTAGATTAATTCTAACTTAAACACAAATAGATCTAATTAGTATTTTAAACAAATTATATTACAATAAAACATAAAAGGAATATTTTTTGGATTTTTATAAATAATAAAATAGAAATAAAAAAACTTAAATAAAAAGGACTTCAGAAAAACTAATTTATAGACTTCATAATACTAGGCATGGGTGATTAGCTTGTTTCGGTGGTCATAACTAATTCATTTTTCGGGTTTCTACTCAATCAACTAGTCATTGCCCTAGAAGAATCTATCGAACTTCCACTAAACTAATGAGTCAACAAGAACTACTTATCTCTTGACCTCACACTCCAGACTGGTTTGGGGCTAAGGTGTTCATAGATAGACAATGCCAATTTTGGGTTAATTCCCACCTAATTGAATTTCTAGGGTCGTCAAGCCTAGGGTTTAAATTTTTCCTCTGCCAAATAGCTAATCCACTAAGACAAACCTACATAATAATCAATTAATCACACCTCCACTCGTTAATCCCCACTAAGAGGATTAGTTCCCCATGGATCTTATGAAAAAAATAAACTTGAATATAAGGATAAACATAAATAACAAATCAAGAGTAAAGTTTAGAGAATCTTGTTTGTATTAAATGAAGTACAAAAAATCCACTTGTAACACCCCTAACCCATATCCAATCGCCGGATTAAGGTTAAGAGGTATTACCAAACTAAACATTTAATTATCACATTCATATAGTCATTAAACACAATCCAAAATCAAGCTGAAAACTATACAAACATTCAAGATCATATGCCATATTCGTATGGCTAAATATTTACATTTACAAAATATCGTTCTCAATAGTCTAACCTATACATGCCACATCAACTCCAAAATATAATAGTACCAAAATGATCGATAGTGTGATGAACTGCTGACGATCCCCGAGTCGGTGGCCAAAATCAACAATCTATAAAACAGAGAAATAAAGAACAGAGTAAGTTTTCAAAGCTTAGTAAGTTTTAAGCAATTCAAACAATTAAAACTTGTCATTTAAAATGAGCATTTAGTATCAGAAAATGAATATTCTAATTACAAATCACTTGGCCGAATATACACAAGTACACCAATTAAAAAGCCTATTGGCCGAATATATATGTATATAAATATATAAATACATAAAGATTTTTCAGCACATACTTTACTTTACTTTATAGCTCATACAATTAATTTAAGTCACATACCCTCATGTAATGACAGACATCGACCGAATAGGTCATGCTCTTATTCGTAGATATGATAATCATTCACACACATATATCATTCTTTGATACTAATAATTCACTTTAAAAATCAATTCACATATGAGTACCTAATACATACCTGAATATCATAATGTATCATACATAATCAATAGTAGTTTACCTCGAACTTTCGAATTCATAATCTTACTCGAATCACTGGCGTTAAGCTTGCTAGGTTTAAAACCCGAATCTAGTCACCAGCACAAAACCTACGGGACTTTAAGCTCAGATATAATACCAGCACTAGGCCTACGGGATTTAACCCGGATATAATACCAGCACGAAGCCTGCGGGATTTAACCCGGATATAATTCCAGCATATAGCCTGCGGGTCTTTAAGCCCGGATACACATCAAATATCATGCATATTTAATCATATATTAACACATCTCATTCAACGAATCACATTAGTAGTCATTTGCTACATTCGGATATAAGCTCCATATGAACACCATCATTTACATTTCGGTTCAAATGTCATACATAAATATTACATATCCATTTCATCATTCAAGCTTAACCCATAGTGACCATTCGACTATAAGTCATATACATAAATTATTTATCACACAACTTAATTCAAGTAGTGTAACGCCCCGTACCTGAGACCGTTGCCGGAGTCGAACACGAGGTGTTAACAGACTTAATTCATTGCTTAAACAACTCAAACAATTTAATTTAGAAATTCCAGACAAGCTGGCTAACTGCATCACAGTCGCTTAAAAATTCATATCTCGAGTTTTGAAACTCAAAATCCAATTCTGCAAATTTTCCCTGAAACTAGACTCATATATCTATTTACTAATTTTTTTCTAGAATTTTTGGCTAGGCCAATTAGCACAGTTTATTAGTTAAAGTCTCCCCTGTTTTAGGGTTCGACTGCTCTGACCTCTATGTATTTCGAATTAGATATCTCTCTGTACAGAATTTCAACGACTATGAAGTTTGTTTCTCTTAAAACTAGACTCAATAAGAAATCTGTACATACAAATTATGACTTCTAATTATTTTTATACAATTTTTGGTGAATTTCCAAATTTAGAACAGGGGATCCAGAAATCGCTCTGGTCCTGTTTCACAAAAATTTAAACATCTCACAAAATATAACTCATATACCTGTTTCGTTTCTTCCATATGAAAGTAGACTCATAATTCTTCAATTCCATATTTTATTCATCATCTAATTATATCTCTACTATTTTTAATGATTTTTCAAGTTCACATCACTACTGCTGTCTGAATCTATTTTATGGTAAATTTTACCTATTTCATGGTTTCCATGGATTAACTAGCAATTTGACATACATAACACCAAAAATGATCATAATTAGCCATTCCAATGGCTAATCATTACCAAGCATTTTTATACTACTCAATAACCATATCATAAGACCATATATACAAAATGATTATAATGCTATACATGCCATACTCAAAATATACAAGCCATTATGCCAAGATGGTATACGGATAGTGTGAGCTTGCCTCCGACCGTTCCCGATTTTCGAGCTGGCTTGTCAACACTACAAGGAATGAAAAGGAGGGAGTAAGCATAAATGCTTAGTAAGTTCACATGCAAATAGCAAGTAACATAACCATATAAGCAAACATAAAACGTCATTTGCATAATCATCACCAAGACATTCATATCATATTTTCATTTATCATCTCACCATATTGTTGTTATATCGATTTTTCAACCCGAGGGTTAAGTACATACCTGTTCAAAGTATCCATTTCACAATACTTACAAATACGTCCCTTTCATCTCGAGTATTCCTCCATTTGAGTAGAACTTTACCCGTTGAACACATCGGAATATAATTCGGATACATGGAAAGTTTGCACATAAGTGCCACATATGTAGCCAAGCTACTATGTAACCCGCCCATAAGCGAACTCGGACTCAACTCAAAGAGCTCGGGCGTTCGCATCCATAAGTGAACTCGGACTCAACTCAACAAGCTCGGATGCCTAGTTACATCTCACGAACTCGGACTCAACTCAACGAGTTCGGACATTCGCATCCATAAGTGAACTCGGACTCAACTCAACGAGTTCGGATGCCCAAATATCCTAGTGACATGTCACTTGTATCCTAATCCATTTCTAAGGTTCAACGGGACCTTTTTCCCAATCATGTGTCTCAACCATCTTCTACGAAATACCGATACCGATACTCGGTAGTATTTCACATTTTTCAAGTATATCACATAATTTGACATATTATCAAACAATTATCACGAGTATAATATTTCATAATAATTATCATATCATTTAAATAACATAAAAACATTTAAAATAATAACTATGTTACCAACATTTACATATGAACTTACCTCGTATGCAAAAATGGCTACTTTTACCATTTCGTCCACAACTTGGTATTTTCCCCATTTTAGCCCGAATTTCAGTTTTCCTTGCTAATCGAGCTTGGAAGCTTGAAAAACCCTAGCCATGATTTCTCCTTGCTATATTCAGCCATGGGGTTGAAGATGAGCAAAATTGGCTTTTAATTTTGTATTTTAATTTATTTTACCCCTAAATGACCAAAATACCCTTACTACTAAACTTTCCAAAAATTCCATCCATGTCCAATTTTTGTCCATAAACTTAGAAATTGGTAAAATTGTTGTTTAAGACCTCCTAATTAATATTCCAAAGTAATTTCATACTAAAAACTTCTAGAATGCAAGTTTTGCAACTTATTCGATTTAGTCCCTAATTTCAAATTAAGCACTTTAGGCATAGGATTTCATCACGAAATTTTCACACAATCATGCAATCATATCATAAACATCAAAATAATTATAAAATAATTATTTCTATCTCGGATTTTGTGGTCACAAAACCACTATTCCGACTAGGCCCAAAATCAGGATATTACAAGTAGAACCAAAAGGTCACAATTCATCTAATATATATACATATCAAAGCATCATCAATTATATACTAAAGGTGACTACTCAAAACTTACCTCGAATATACTTGAACGATTGCGGAAAGGCTACTCAATTACTTTCTCTTTTCCCCTATCCAACTTTGATCCTCTTTGTTCTTGAGCTTAAATTCAAAAATTTTAAACTAGTCATTATTCGACTATTCAAGCATTACTTCAGGAATATAATATATATATTCGACTTTCACACATATAGATCATAGTAAGTTTATACAAAAACATTAAGCAATTCATTAACAAATTTTTTTTCAATGTTTACCACAAAATCACAAATTCACAATAAGCTGTCTTCCTGAGCATCAGTCACTAAATTATTTATAACTGGAGCTACAAAACTCCAAATCAATTGCGGTAAAATTTCCCTGAAATTAGACTCATATATCTTTTATCCATAAAATTTTTAGAATTTTTAGTTTGGCCAATCAATACCAGATTTTTCTTAAAGTTTCCCCTATTTCACTGTTTGACTAATCTGACCACCCTTTACTACGAATCAAATTTCTAATTGTACAAAAGTCAAAATATGTTCTCGTTGATTTCATTTGAAACTAGACTCATTGAGCTTTAATTACATAGTTTATTCAGCTTCTAACTCCACTCCCACAATTTATGGTGATTTTTCCAAATTCACGTTACAGCTACTGTCCCGAGCAGATTTACTACAATTTACTCTTTCACAACTCTTTGAATTCATATTATTTAAACATGTATATCACCAATCAATTTCATCACATATATCTATAATTTCACTTAAGAATAATCTCAATACAACACATCGTGCTCAAATCATTATTCAAGTTCACATTCAGCATTTTCACAAATACACATGCCGATTTCATGCACTCATCTCTAATGTTAATTAAGAAATGCCGAATGCACATACTTAACAAAAACTCAAAATTTAACTTTTTTTTCACTTCAATAAACCACTACTTATTCATCAAGACATCAAATATAAAATGCATAATACTTAAACATTTATACCGAATTTGCTAGCACATAAGACCTTTGGCCAAATGTCATTAAACTCTAGCCACATAATTTTATTCCTTAAGACACATCCAAAACCACATTCGGCACCTCCCAACAAAAATTTAGAAATTCTCAAATTCACTCACAAGTACAATTATATAACATATAAAGCATTAAACATTTTTCATCATGAATCTATAGCATGACCGAATACTTAACTTCTTCTCTCCTTAAATTTAAATTCGGCAATCCTATAAACAAATACTAACCTTAACTTTCAAGCTAAAATAACTAACAACTCAACGTATCCAACATAATTATCCATACTAAGGACATCAAAGCATCTATTAAGAATTTCAAATTCCTTGGCCGAATTTCAACCCTCCAAAATAACCTAAATTCAAACCAAGAAATAGGTAGAATTCAAACTAATCATCCAAATTATGCATACATTTCCAAGAGTGGCATTATACATACCTTCTTCTAGCAATCACCTTAGCCGAAATTTAAACAAGAATTTTCTTCTTTCCCCCTTCTAGTTTCGGCAATGGAGGAGCAAAGATGAACCACTTTGGTTTCTCCTCCCACTACCCATTATTTTATTTCCCTTAATTCTTTAATTCATTTAGTTGAAAATAATATTAATATAAAATACATATAATATGTATAAAACAACATCATGGCCGGGCACTATAAAAAAAATGGACAATTTGACATGCAAGTCCATTTTTTTTTATAACATGCATTAATAGACCATTTTAAATTAACCTATCACATTTCAAAAATGTCTCACATAAGTCCTATTTAATAAATTTCACATACAAATGACAAAATCAAAGCATGAAACTTTCACACATGCATTTACACATATTATAAGCATAGAATATAATGGTTAATTATTTTTGTGACTCGATTTTATGGTCCCAAAACCATTTTCCGACTAGGGTCAAATTAGAGTTGTCACACCACTAGCGTTTGATCACATTTACAAATCATGTGCTCCAAAGACACAAAAAGAAAATAACTAAAAATAAGCCTAAAGCCTAAAAGAAAGAAAAACTAAAAACTAAATTACAAAGAAAACTTAAAGTATATAAAGTCATCATTAAACAAGTATTTTAAGAGCCTACTTATAGAGTTAGGGTTGCCGTCATCTTCAACCCTAGGTCAGTTGATGTTCTCGTGTTTAGTTTCCATTATGCAGACTAAAATGCCCCTAGCTCATGAGTGTTTCTCGTACAAGGCTGATGTCACGACACCCTAGTCCATGTGTCTCGACATCGAAGGCAGTATGCATGGTTCAGGGGTAGCTTTAGGGGTGTGTCATGACATCCTTTGTTGAGTTTGGCCTTTCCATTGTCCTTAGGCTTTGTCTTATGAATGCCTCCGGATGTACCAATGTCCAGAGTAGAAACCCTGCACAAAATATATGAAAGGTAGTATCTGCAAGTATACAGGTCAGGTTGTAATATAGTTATAATGGAGTAGATGAGTACTCCAAGGATCGTACCCAAGGGAGGCGAGAACTAAATTAATTCTATCCTAAGCATAAATAGATCTAATTAGTAATTTAAATGAATTATGTTATGAAGAAATAAAAAGAAAGGTTTTAGTGATCCATACTAATAATAATAAAAGTAAGAAACAAAATAAATAAATCATGAGAAATCAAGTAATAGAATATATCAAATCTGATCATGGATAATTAGCTCACTTCAGTAATCATAATCAACTGTCGCTTCAGGTTTTCTTGTTTAATCAACTAGTCGATATCCTAGCAGGATCTTCCAATCTTCCACTAGAATAACGAGTCGGGAAGAACTACTTATCTCTCGACCTTACAGTCCAGATCGGTTTCGGGTTAAGGTGTTCACAAATAGGCCATACAAATTTAGGTTAATTCCAACCTTAATGACTTCCTAGGGTTGTCAAGCCTAGGGTTGAGGTTCTTCCTTACCTGAACAACTAATCCACTAAGAGAACCGTACGAAACAATTAATTAGTCATACCTCCACTTGCTAATCCCCCATAGGAGGATTAGTTTCTCATGGATCTGATAAACAATATAAACTTTATAGCAAGAGTGTACATGAATAATAATTCTAGAGTATAAAGTTTATAAAAAGCCTGATTTGTATTAAAATTGAATGCTGAATCCTCACAGAATTGATTAAACGCAAAAAATCTAATTTCTTCCATAGAAGTAAATAAAAAAAATTGAAATAAACCTAAACCCTAAGGAAAGTGAGAAACTAAAGACTAGATTTAAGAAGAAAATTATACAATATGATATTTTTCCATAACATGTGTTAAATGAGTCTATTTATAGACTTTAGTGTGGTCGTCATCCTTAACCTTAGGTCAGCTGTTGTCCTCATGCTTAACATTTGATTGTGTAGACCAAAACACCCTTGGGTCATAATTATTTCTCATACAGAATTGATGTCGAAACACACCAGGTCCTATGTTGCGACATCCCGGGTAGTATGCTTCATCTTCAGGGTGTCTTCAAGGGTGTGTCACGAGAACGTCAGGTTGTGTCGTGACATTAAAGGCATTCTTGTAATTCTTCTATTATGTTCCCTATCTTGTGACATCCAACTCTCTGTGTTGTAACACAACGAGTAGTATCAAGTTAGCACGCCTTCTAATGGTCTCTTGCACACTTACAAAGTTCATTAGCTCACCCTTAGGCCTCATTCGACCCCTAAGGTCAATAAAAGACTCAAATTACACACTTTATTGAATTTAACTAAACTTATAAAAAAGTAATTAAAATTAACTAAAATGCTTGTGTTCAAGCTCCCAAAGTGCGAAAACCATTTTAATCTGCTACACCAAATTACGCAAATCAAACTCTCCCACACTTAGATAATTTCTTTTCCTCAAGCAAAACAACTTAAAAATAGGAAAAAAGAAGACGACCGTTGAGCACGTATGGTACAACCGTGTAGCTTTATAGCACATGAGTAAGTATTTCATATTCACACATAATTTCGGCATGATATATAGCTAACTTATCACTTCTGTTATCAAACACCTAAGTTCAGTATATTACAAAGCATATAGGTATTAAGAGTATCAAATGTAGGAATTCATTAATAAATTATACAAGTAATTTGATTATCCTAATAGAATACAAATAGTCAAAACTATAATTATTCAGTAGGATTTCAAATTTTGAATAAGTCTACCTAGATCACATAGGGTTTTTTAGCTTGTAATGTTCTGAGGCTTAGGACAAGTATGGAATTCAAGGATAGTAAGCATCAAAATAGTTTCAAGCATGAAAACAGTTTGGCACTGTAACACCCCAAACCCGACCTAGAAGTTTGGCTCGAATCTAGTGTGCCACATTGAAGTGTTTTTCGAAAACCATGTTTCCATTAAAAACCCTTCTTAATAATTAAAAACTTATACCCTTTTTAAACCTTGTTAGAAAACCTCAGCTGAATAACATTCTTAGCAACTTTGTAAAAATCTTGGCAGTTACAGAAGCTTAATTTAAAAACAATTGCGGATACGTGATGTTTTGAACAACAATAGTTGCTTTGGAAAACCGTGCCCTAATACTAGCAATTATAAGATCAATAAATAAAATTCCAAATTTGAAATCCAGAAAATTACAACGGCTTTACTATAACCAACATAAAAACATTTAAAAGTAATAATCAAAATTGTAACATAAACAGTGTGTGTGGCTTCCTCCGAGCCCCTCGCAACTCCGATCCGTCTAAGGCTGGAAATTACCTGAAAGGTTAATAAACGGGGTGAGTTTACGAAAGCTCAGTGTGCAATCCCCTACTATATAAAAGGAACAGTCAGTCATATAAAAGAATTAAAAGTCTGGCCCCAGCCCTACTTACAGTTTCAGTATCAATTGGGCCCCAGCCCTACTTACAGTTTCAGTATCAATTGGGCCTTAGCCCATTATAACAGACAATACCAGATGGGCCTTAGCCCATTACAGAATAAGAAACATTATCAGAACTAGAATCAAAATGAGAATCAGAATCAGAATCAGGTGACAGAATCAGAATCAGAATCAGAATCAAAATTAGGTGACAGAATCAGAATCAAAATGTGAATGCAATCCCAACCCATATCCATCCGTATACACCCCCGTACCAACCTTACACCATGTGGGGAGACAACTCGACCCACCCATCTGCTACACACCACAGAATTTGCAGCATGGCTGCCAGAACGACTGTAGTTTGCAAAACGACTGTAGTTTGCAAAGTGGCTTTCAAACTAATTGCACAACCTTCGATTATAAAGACATAACCTGTGAGAGATCTTCTTCTATCAAGGTCTCCAGCAAAATCAGCATCAACATACCCAATGACTCTATCTCTTGTTCTTCCAAACTGTAAGCAAACATCAGTAGTACCTCGTAAGTATCTTAAAATCCACTGAACTACTTTTCAATTTTTTTTACTAGGATTTGCCATGTATCTACTAACTGCACTGACTGCATATGATAAATCTAAACGAGAACAAACCATAGCATACATGAGAGATCCTACTGCACTAGAATATGAAACATGTGACATGTACTTAATCTCATCATATGATTGTGGAGACAAAGCCAATAAAAGTCTAAAATGGGCTACTAAAGGAGTACTAACAGGCTTAGCACTCTGCATATTGAACTTGCAAAGAACTTTCTCAATGTACCCCTTCTGACTTAGGTACAATTTACTTGCTTTTCTATCTTTGAGAATATTCATACCAAGTATCTTCTTTGTTGGTCCCAAATATTTCATCTCAAATTCTTCATTTAGTTGGGCTTTGACCTTTCTTACCTCTCCTTTATCTTTTGCTGCTATCAACATGTCATCAACATAAAGAAGTAGATACACAAAAGAACCATCACTATTTTTCTTAAAGTAAACACAACTGTCAAAACTACTTCTTTTGAAATCATGAGAAGTCATAAAGGAATCAAACCTTTTGTACCACTATCTTGGTGACTGTTTCAAACCGTAAAGGGACTTTTTCAACAAGAAAACATAGTCCTTTTTTTCTGAGACTGTAAAACCCTCTGGTTGTTGCATGTAAATATCCTTCTCAAGTTTTCCATGCAAAAATACAGTTTTTACATCTAAAAACTCAAGCTCCAAATGATGCATGGCCACAATACCAAGCAAAGCTCGAATCGAACTATGCTTCACAACTAGGCAGAACACATTTGTAAAGTCCACTCCTGGAACCCTTTGCAACAAGCCTTACTTTATATATGGGTTCTTCAACTCCTAGAGTCATTTCTTTCCTTTTAAACACCCATTTACAAAGAACAACCTTTTTACCTTTAGAAAGTTTCACAAGATCCCATGTTCTATTTTTTGTGGAGTGATTCCATCTTCTCTTGCATAGCAAACATCCACTTTTCTGAGTCTTAACAGCTAACCGCCTCAGAATAATTAGATGGCTCTTGGTTCGCATCTATATCTTCAGCCACATTTAAAGCATAAGCAACTAGATCCGCCTCGGTATACTTTTTTGGAGGTTTAATTTCTCTTCTAGTTCTATTTTTGGCGGTAGAGTATTGTGGTGAAGAAGCAACTCTATTCTCAATTTTTGTACTGGCTTGAGGAGTCGACTCTTTTGTAGATTTTGTATTAAACTGATGCTCCACCTACTTTTGATTTTCTTTATTGGAAGAGTTTTTAATAGATAAGTTAGGTAGCATAGCAGTTTCATCAAAAACAACATCTCTACTAATCACAACTTTTCTATTTTTAGCACACCATAACTTATACCCTTTTACACCAGCTTTATAACCTAGAAAAACACATTTAATGGATCTCAGTTCTAATTTTCCATTATCAACATGAGCATATGCAAGACACCCAAAGATCTTTAAATTAGAATAATTAGTAGGATTACCAGACTATACCTCTTATGGAGTCTTTTTCTCAATGGCAACGGATGGAGATCGGTTGATCAAAAAACATGCAGTAGAGGCTACTTCGGCCCAAAACAACTTTGGTAAGTTGGCATTAGACAACATACATTGAACCTTCTGCATGATCATTCTGTTCATTTGTTCTACAACACCATTTTGCTGTGGAGTATGACGAACTGTCAAGTGTCTTATGATCCCTTCTAACTTGCATAGTTTATTAAACTCATCAGAACAAAACTCTAAGCCATTATTTGGGTGGAGGTATTTTATTTATTTTCCTGTCTATTTTTCAATCATAGTTTTCCAAGACTTATATGCGGAAAACACATCACTTTTATACTTCAGGAAGAATGCCCAAACTTTTCTGGAAAAATCATTAATAAAAGTTAGCATATAATTAGCTCCACCTCTCGAAGGAACTCTGGGTGGCCCCTACAGATCAGAATGAATATACTCTAATGTTTCCTTCGTCTTATGGATTCTTCTAGTGAATCGAACTCTCTTTTGCTTCCCAAAAATGCAGTGCTTATAGAACTTCAGTTTGCAAATTCCTTTCCCATTAAGAAGTCCTCTTTTGCTCAATTCTGTCATGCCATTCTCAGTCATATGCCCTAGGCGCATATGCCAAAGTTTAGTAATATCATTATTTGACAAGGAAGAGGAGCGACAGCTGTATCACCAGTAACAGTAGAACCTTGCAAAACATATATCTTGGCAATCTTTCTCTGCCCTTTCATCATAATAAGGGAACCTTTGAAAATCTTCAAAACCCCACTTTCAGCTATGTATCTGTACCCTTTTGAATCAAAAGTACTCAACGAAATTAAACTTCACTTCAACTCTGGAATATGTCACATGTCACTAAATGTTTTGACAACTCTTTCAAACATCTTAACTTTAATTGTTCTAACACCTACAATTTTACACGAAGCATTATTTCCCATCAAAATAACACCTTTAGACACTATTTTGTAAGTTGTAATGTAACGCCCAATTTTTGGGTTTTCTGTGTTTCTGTGTTTTTTAAATTTTGGGTGTGTTCTGGTTGGTTAAAATATATATTTTATTAGGTTAGTGGGCCTTTGGAAGGCCTAAACTTAAGTTAAATCCGTGGTAGTCTTCGAAATTTTGATTTTAAGAACAAGTGATGCAATTGGCGTTTGGGCTTTTAAAAGTAAAGGGGTAAAAGATGACACAAAAAGGAGTGTGGTGTAGTGGCAAGGTAGTGCCACTTAGGGGAAAAGGAAGTGACGCCATAGAGGAAGCAAGGGGTCCAAGGTTCAAGTCTTGGCTCTTACAATTTATTTTGGTTTTTCTTTTCAATAAATCTGGAAGCAAGTAGGTGTGCTTTAAAGTTTAATGTGTTGGACTTATGACACAAATGAGTTGATGGCCTAGTGGTGGTGGCGTGATTTGGCATGTGAGAGGACTTTGGTTCGAATCCCTTGGCATGCAAAGGTTGATTATTCTACTATGTTGGGACGGCAAGAGTTGGTGTTGGTTTTAAACTCTGATGTTGGAGGGATCTCACATCGGGAAGCTAACATAAGAGTAGATGGAGAGCTGACTTTAAATAGAGCAAACCATGAGGAGAGTTGGCATACCTTTCTGGGCTGATCCCTTTCGCTTGGTGGCGTGCTCGTTTGGGTTGGGCGTTAGCTAAGAGTGTGGGAGCGCGGATTAACTGCAGTCTCCTAATAGGTGTGTATTTCTCTTTACTCTAGCAGTAGGACGGCTATTTCGGGCCGCGATGGGCTGAAATGGGCCATGCAGTCCCAATGGGTCCGTAGGCCCAAGTGGATAAGTTGTAGAATTACTAAAATACCCCTGTAGGGTAGGACTACTGATTTACCCCTGGAGGGTAAAATGACTATTTTACCCCTCGTGCGTAAATGACTAACTTGTGTGATGATTGGGTTAGTTGACGTGGATTTATGGTAGTTATCATTAATTTGTAAGTCTAATTTGTTAGTGATCGATTGTAGGATTATCGCGTGGGAGATATCGTCATCAATCGTCATCAATCAGGTGTGTAAACGACACCCTCCCTTAGACTGAATCGGTAAAAGTCGAAATACCGAAACGTTAGTATTTTATGAACTCGCGAGTGTGCGAGCGCTTGTGAGACAGTTGTTAATGAATGTGGTGCATTTGGATGATTAGAGTGCAGAGTGTGCATTTTCGTGCACAACGGTATATTTGGGCTTAATGGGCCAAAAACGGGCCAATGGGCCAACAGGCCCACTTTGGTAAAAAGATGAGGTAAGTACTTCTGATTACTTGGTAAACGTTAGAATGAGCATGAAACCCTAGCAATAGGTAATAATTACTGAAATACCCTTATACATGAAAAATTACGATTTTACCCCTAGGGATATTTTATTTTATCCGAAAAGCATGATGTTCTGCTTTACGTATGTATGCCATGATATATTATTCGCTGCTGCATGGGACATGGGTTTATATTGATGGAAGAAGCGCTACGCGCTTCACAGCTGCAATCGTGTGCCTCGCCACATGTATATCTTCGCTTCGGTGACTTCGTCACAATATTTGGCAAACCTCATCAGCAATCTGTGGCTTCGCCACATATATAAACATATATATCTGTTTTGGTGGCCTCGCCACAATATTCAGATATCGGTGACTTCGTCACAATATCTGGCAGCCTCACTGCAATTTCTATGGTGTGTAGCGGTTGGGTGGGTCAAGTAGTCTCCCCACATAGTGTAAGGCTGGTACGGGGGTGTTATGGATGGCTCTGGGTTGGGATTTCTGCATTCATGATATATTTGTTCAGATTCGCTATGGGCCTATGAGTTTCATTCGATTTCAGCATCTTGGGCTAAGGCCTAGATAAGTCTGACTCTGAGGTTTGATCTATTTTGGGCTATGGTTGGGTTATGTTACACACTGAGTTTACCAAACTCACCCTTTATTTTCATCTCTACAGAAAATCCCCAACCATAGTGGGCTTGGAGCTGTGAGGGATTCGGAGTGGCCACATCATCTGCAAAGTTGGTTTTTCTAAGTTAGTTTATTTTTATTATTTTTATATTCTGATTTAATTTTGGGTTTTAAGTTGTAATAAGGCCGCTATATAAATTTCTCTTTCCGCTATGGTTTTTATTTTCTGATTATATTTATACTATGTCGAAACTACTAGTGTTAGGCTACGCGGGTTTTTAAAATTAATGAACGTTTTCAAGACTCAACAAGCACGACAAATGGATAGCCTAAAGATTGATAAACCGACTTTTTCATTCAATTGCTGTTTTTACAAAGACCACCCTAATCATTTAAACCAACGAATGCATACTAAGTCGTAAGTCCATGTGACACGTCAGATCTGGCCATAACGTCTGGGCCGGGTCTGGGGTGTTACATTTAGTGGTATGAGAGCCAGGTTACAACAACTTGGTTGTGGAACGGGTCTAAAAACGGGAGTTTTAAAGAAACATTGAATAAAGGTTTTTGAAAATCGTTTTTTTAGGAATTTGATTATAAATTGTTTTCGAGAATGTTTCCAATATTTTCTCTTTACAAATAGATGATTTTAAAGATTAAAATTAGTTTTCTAAAATTAATTTTTTTAGAAGGTGGCACACCGAATCTCCGGCCCAAGTCTGTAAGTTTTCTGAGCCTTTCTTATTGTTTCTGAAATATCTGTTATATGCTTGTACAAAACCTTATCATGGTACTTTAGTTAGGGTAACACTGAAACTATAGAAATCCTGATAAGTAAACTGAGACTGTAGCTAAGCTACCGTGAAAGAAAACAAACTCAAACTCTGAATTACTGTTATTCATAAGACATCTATAATAAACACTGAAATATTAAACTGATTCATAAAATTCTTAATCAGATAATACAAAATGAGTACACGAGCAGCTCGTGGAAGAGGCCGTGGACGTGGCCGAGGTAATGCTCAAGCTAAATCTTCGTCTTCAGGACATGTGCCGGCAGTAGATGCACTGGTACCACCGGCACCAGAGGTAGAGTCTTATGATCGAGGTGTTGGGGATGATGCTCTGTCCCAGGCGATGCTCCGAGTTTTGGAAAGGGTTGCTGGGGCAAGTACGAGAAATGAAATTCGGGGGTCTATTTCTGAGCGGCTCCAGGCCAATGGAGCAGAGATATTTAGGGGCGTATCTGGTGTAGCTCCGAATGTGGATGAGTATTGGTTAGAAGCCAGAGAGCAGATTATGGATGATCTGGACTGCTCTGTGGAGTAGAAGCTAAAGGGAGCCATATCGTTACTCAGGGATGAGGCTTATCAGTGGTGGCTCACGGTGAGAGATGGAACTCCTGCTGACAGTGTGACTTGGGAGCTGTTTAAGACAGCCTTCAAAGGAAACTATGTTGGGGCTAGTTACGTGGACGCTCGCCGGAAAGAATTTCTGAACCTGGTGCAAGGGAGTAAGTCAGTGGCTGAGTATGAGTCTGAGTTTCTGAGACTAAGCCGGTATGCTTCTGGGATTTTCGCTACAGAGTATGAGCATAGCGTATGCTTCGAGGATGGTCTGAGAGATGAACTTAGGGTGCTGATTGCTCCGCAGAGGGATCGTAACTTCGCTGCTTTAGTAGAGAAAGCTAAGATAGCTGAGGAAGTGAAGCGTATAGAAAGACAGAATCGTGAGAAAGATCAGAACCGTTTTAGGAGAGATTCAGGACTTTCAGGTGGTATGAACAGGAATGTTAAGAGAGCAAGGGTAATAGAGCCAGTTCGAGTAGTACCGATGAATGCTGTTAGACCGCAGGGTTATAGGAGTTGTGGGAAGATACATATGGGTGAGTTTCGAAAACATTCTGGTGCTTATTTCCGATGCGGATCTATGGAGCATAGGGTTAAGGACTGTCCCCAGGAACCAGATCAGGTTCAAGTTTTAGAGCAGAGGGTCGCTCAACCAGTGAGGGGTGGGCCACAGTTTTCGAGAGGACGTAGGCAAGGCAGAGGTGGTAATGGAAATGGTCAAAGAAGAGGAGCGCCTGACAGGGGTGCTGGATTTGCTGAGGCTCGTCAGCCGGCATTGGTGTATGCAGCTCGTCGCCGAGAGGAGGGTGATGCACCTGATGTCATAACTGGTACATTTTTTATTTCTAGTGTGCCATACACTGCGTTGATAGATGTTGGATCTACACATTCATATGTTGCATGTGCTATATCTGGGTCGCTGGGTGTGCGCTCTAAGGTGACCGTGAGTGGGGTATCTGTACTAAGTCCTTTGGGTCACTCATTAGGGTAGATAAACTGTATAGAGATGTGCCTATAGAAACTCAAGGAAAAGTTTTCTCTAGAGATCTGATGGAGCTATCTTTCGGAGAATTCGATCTCATTTTGGGAATGGATTGGCTTGTTAAGTATGGGGCTACTTTGGATTGTACTACTAAGCGAATGATGTTAAATACCATAAAAGATGAGGACATTTTGGTGATAGGCGAGCGTAGGGATTATTTGTCTAATGTGGTGTCGGCATTGAGAGCCAAGAAGTGGATTCAAAAGAGATGTGAGGCTTATTTGGCATTTGTAAGCCAATCAGAAACTAAGGGTCTGACAATGGATAAAGTTAGAACTGTCAAAGATTTTTAAGATATTTTTCCAAAGGAGCTTCCGGGTTTGCCCTCGAACCGAGAGGTTGAGTTTGGAATCGACTTGTTGCCTAGAACGGCACCGGTGTCCATTGCACCTTATAGGATGGCACCGAAGGAGTTGGTGGAGCTAAAAGCCTAAATTCAAGAGTTATTGGATAAAGGCTTCATTAGACCAAGTGTGTCTCCGTGGGGAGCACCAGTGTTGTTCGTTAAGAAGAAGGATAGGTCAATGCGAATGTGCATCGATTATCGGTAGTTGAACAAACTGACGATTAAGAACAAGTATCCACTGCCGAGAATCGATGATTTATTCGATCAACTTAGAGGAGCTTCAGTATTTTCCAAGATTGACCTTCGATCTGGGTATCATCAGTTGAGGGTTAAGGAGGTGGATATTCACAAGACGGCATTCAGAACTCGGTATGGTCACTATAAGTTCTTGGTTATGCCATTTGGGTTGATGAACGCACCTGCGGCATTTATGGATCTGATGAATCGAGTGTTCCAGCCATACTTGGATCGATTCGTAATTGTCTTTATCGATGATATTCTGGTTTATTCTAAAATTGAGGAGAAGCATGATGAGCATCTTCGTATTGTGCTGCAAGTGCTGAGGGAGAAGGAGCTTTATGCGAAATTCAGTAAGTATGAGTTCTGGTTGAGAGAGGTAACTTTCTTGAGGCATGTTGTCTCTACTGAAGGGATCAAGGTGGACCCTCGAAAAATTGAAGCGATTCTAGAATGGAAGCCACTGAGGTCAGTGTCGAAAATTCAAAGTTTTCTAGGATTAGTTGGGTACTATAGAAGATTTGTGGAAGGATTTTCTGTGATGGCAGTGCCTTTGACAAAGCTTATAAGGAAGGGGGTACCATTTGTTTGGACTGAGAAACAACAGGAATCTTTTGAGAAGCTGAAGAAAGTTCTGACCGAGGCACCTATATGATTCAGCCAGAGTTTGGAAAAGATTTTACCGTATGCAGTGATGCATCACATGTAATGTTGGGCTGTGTGCTGATACAAGAGGGTAAAGTGGTTGCTTATACATTGCGACAGCTTAAACCACATGAAGTTAACTATCCTACTCATGATCTGGAGTTGGCAGCGGTAATCTTTGCGCTTAAGATTTGGAGACATTACCTGTACGGAGAAAGGTGTATTATATACATAGATCATAAGAGTCTTAAGTACTTGCTGACTCAAAAGGAGCTGAACCTTAGGTAGCGGAGCTGGATAGAGCTGCTTAAGGATTATGACTGTGCGATTGAGTATCACCCAGGCAAATCTAATTTGGTGGCTGATGCCCTAAGTCGTAGAACTGTATCTGATCTGAGAGCCATGTTTGCTTGTTTGAGTCTGTATGACGACGGTAGTCTGTTAGCAGAACTGCAAGTTAGGCCGACCTGGGTGGATGAGATTAAGGAAAAACAGTCAAGGGATGAGTCACTGGTTTCTCGATTCCAGCAGGTTAAGAGGACTGAACAGTGAGGGAGTTCTGTGTTACCGAAGGACTCTGACTTAAGGTAAGCAATTCTAAAAGAAGCTCATGGAGGTTTGTGTGCTATGCATCCTGGAGGGAATAAAATGTATCGCAACTTAAAGGAGTTGTATTGGTGGCCTGGATTGAAGCGAGAGGTAACGGAATTTGTGGGAAAATGTCTGACTTGTCAGCAAGTGAAAGCTGAACATCAATTACCTTCCGGACTTTTACAGCTAATGGAAGTACCACTTTGGAAGTGGGAGAGGGTAACCATGAGTTTTGTGAGTGGGTTACCCTTGACTTCGTCAAAGAAGGCTTCGATTTGGGTAATTGTGGATAGGTTGACCAAATCTGCTCATTTTGTACCTATCCGTACTGATTATTCACTTCAGAAGTTAGCCAAATTGTATGTGGCAGAAATAGTGCGACTTCACGAAGTGCCAGTGTCGATTATCTCTGATCGAGATCCTAGATTCACATCTCGATTTTGGCAAAAATTGCATGAGGCGTTAGGTACGCGGTTGAACTTTAATACAGCCTTTCATCCTCAGACTAATGGTCAGTCAGAAAGGGTTATTCAGATTCTGGAAGACATGTTGAGGGGATGCGTTATCGACTTTTGAGGCAGTTGGGAGGATTACTTACCGTTGGCAGAGTTTGCATACAACAACAGTTATCAGGAAAGTATTTGAATGGCTCCTTATGAGGCACTGTATGGACGAAGATGTCGTACACCTAGTTGTTGGACCGAGTTGGGTGAACGACAGGTTCTTGGACCTGAATTGGTGGCAGATACTGAGGATAAGGTCAAGTTGATTAGAGACCGATTAAAGGAAGCATCTGATAGACAGAAGTCAAATACAGATTTGAAGCGCAAGGGAATTGAGTACTCTGTGGGTGATATGGTTTTCTTGAAGGTTTCACCTTGGAAGAAAATATTAAGGTTTGGGAGGAAAGGCAAATTAAGTCCGCAGTTCATTGGGCCTTATCGGATTCTTAAGCGAGTGGGTCCAGTGGCTTATCAATTGGAGCTACCTCTAGAGTTGGATAGGATTCATGATGTTTTTCACGTCTCCATGTTAAGGCGGTATCGTCCTGACCCTACTCATGTTGTGCCGGTTACAGAGATCGAGGTCTAAATAGACTTGACTTTTGAGGAGGAGCTTGTGCAGATTTTGGATCGAGATGTTAAGATTTTGAGGAGGAAATCAGTTCCACTAGTAAAGGTGCTGTGGCGTAATCATGGCAGAGAGGAAGCTACTTGGGAGCCAGAAGTGGCGATACGTCAACAATATCCTCATCTGTTTGATTCAGGTAAAATTTCGAGGACGAAATTTCTTTAAGGAGGGTAGAGTTGTAACGCCCAATTTTCGGGTTTTATGTGTTTCTGTGCTTTTTTTAAAATTTGGGTGTGTTCTGGTTGGTTAAAATATATATTTTAGTAGGTTAGTGGGCCTTTGGAAGGCCCAAACTTAAGTTAAATCCGTGGTAGTCTTCGAAATTTTGATTTTAAGAACAAGTGATTGAATTGGCGTTTGGGCTTTTAAGAGTAAAGGGGTAAAAGATGACACAAAAAGGAGTGTGGTGTAGTGGCAAGGTAGCGCCACTTAGGTGACAAGGAAGTGACGCTATAGAGGAAGCAAGGGGTCCAAGGTTCAAGTCTTGGCTCTTGCAATTTATTTTGGTTTTTCTTTTCAATAAATCTGGAAGCAAGTAGATGCGCTTTAAAGTTTAATGTGTTGGACTTATGACACAAATGAGTTGATGGCCTAGTGGTGGTGGCGTGATTTGGCATGTGAGAGGACTTTGGTTCGAATCCCTTGGCACGCAAAGGTTGATTATTTGCTATGTTGGGACGGCAAGAGTTGGTGTTGGTTTTAAACTCTGATGTTGGAGGGATCCCACATCGGGAAGCTAACATAAGAGTAGATGGAGAGCTGGCTTTAAATAGAGCAAACCATGAGGAGAGTTGGCATACCCTTCTGGGCTGATCCCTTTCACTTGGTGGCGTGCTCGTTTGGGTTGGGCGTCAGCTAAGAGTGTGGGAGCGCGGATTAACTGCAGTCTCCTAACAGGTGTGTATTTCTCATTACTCTAGCAGTAGGACGGCTATTTCGGGCCGCGATAGGCTGAAATGGGCCATGTAGTCCCAATGGGTCCGTAGGCCCAAGTGGATAAGTTGTAGAATTACTAAAATACCCCTGTAGGGTAGGACTACCGATTTACCCCTGGAGGGTAAAATGACTATTTTGCCCCTCGTGTGTAAATGACTAACTTGTGTGATGATTGGGTTAGTTGACGTGGATTTATGGTAGTTATCGTTAATTCGTAAGTCTAATGTGTTAGTGATCGATCGTAGGATTATCGCGTGGGAGATATCGTCATCAATCGTCATCAACCAGGTGTGTAAACGACACCCTCCCTTAGACTGAATCGGTAAAAGCCGAAATACCAAAACGTTGGTATTTTGTGAACTCGAGAGCGTGAGAGTGCTCGTGAGACATTTGTTAATGAATATGGTGCATTTGGATGATTAGAGTGCAGAGTGCACATTTTCGTGCACAACGGTATATTTGGGCTTAATGGGCCGAAAACGGGCCAATGAGCCAACAGGCCCACTTTGGTAAAAAGACGAGGTAAGTACTTCTGATTACTTGGTAAACGTTAGAATGAGCATGAAACCCTAGCAATAGGTAATAATTACTGAAATACCCTTAGACATTAAAAATTACGATTTTACACTTAGGGATATTTTATTTTATCTGAAAAGCATGATGTTTTGTTTCTGTGTACGTATGCCATGACATATTATTCTGTTGCATGGGACATGGGTTTATATTGATGGAGGAAGTGTTCTGGCAGCCTCGCTACAATCTGGTGGCCTCGCCACATATAAATTTGTTCTGGTGACTTCGTCACAATATCCGCGACCTCATTTGCAATCCGTGGCTTCGCCACATATAAAACATATATATATGTTCTGGTGGCCTCGCGACAATATCTGTATCTGGTGACTTCGTCACAATATCTGGTAGCCTCGCTGCAATTTCTGTGGTGTGTAGCGGTTGAGTGGGTCGAGTAGTCTCCCCACATGGTGTAAGGCTGGTACAGGGGTGTTATGGATGGCTCTGGGTTGGGATTTCTGCATTCATGATATTTTGTTCAGATATCGCTATGGGCCTATGAGTTTCATTCGATTTTTATCTTGGGCCAAGGCCCGATAAGTCCGACTCTGAGGTTTGATCTATTTTGGGCTATGGTTGGGTTATGTTACACACCGAGTTTACCAAACTCACCCTTTATTTTCATCTCTGCAGAAATCCCTAACCATAGTGGGCTTGGAGCCGTGAGGGATTCGAGTGGCCACATCATCCGCAAAGTTGGTTTTTCTAAGTTAGTTTATTTTTATTATTTTTATATTCTGATTTAATTTTGGGTTTTAAGTTGTAATAAGGCCGCTTATATAAATTTCTCTTTCCGCTATGGTTTTTATTTTCTGATTATATTTATACTATGTCGAAATCTAGTGTTAGTGTTAGCTGCATGCGGTTTTCAAAATTAATGAACGTTTTCAAGACTTAACAAGCACGACAAATGGATAGCCTAAAGATTGATAAACCGGCTTTTTCATTCAATTGTTGTTTTTACAAAGACCACCCTAATCACTTAAACCAACGAATGCATACTAAGTCGTAAGTCCATGTGACACGTCAGATCTGGCCATAATGTCTGGGCCGGGTCTGGGGTGTTACATGTAAACCAATCCCGATTGGGACTCATATGGAAGGTGTAGCCCAAATCAAGGATCCACTCATCGCTCACTTTAGAATTGTTGACAGAAGTGACTAGAAGTTCACCATCGCTATAGTCTTCTACAACATCAGTTTCACCGAAATTTTCTGGTTGTTTTTCCTTTTGATTTGCAACCTCCCTTTTGATCTTATTTTGTAGTTTATAGCACTCAGATTTAATGTGCATTTTCTTCTTGCAAAAGTTACAAGTTTTACCTCTGTTTGAAGACTTCAATCTACCATTAGATTTACCGCGAGGATTTCGTTCCTGTGTCCTTCCACGATCATCATCAGCATCCCGATCTTACCACCCACGAACAATGAGACCCTTACCCTGAGAGTCAGTTTTAACCACAAGATGCTTCATCTTATCATCCGAGGTCAAAGAATCATAAACCTCATCAATTGTGAAAGACGCGTATAAAATTGTGTCTCTAAAGGTTGAATAAGACGGGGGCAACGAACACAGTAGAATCAACCCTAGATCTTCCTTATCATACTGAACCTCCATGGCCTCCAAGCTTGAGAGAATTTCTTTAAACACTCTTAAATGTTCGTGCACAGATGCACCTTCCTCCAAACAATGAACATAAAGACACTGCTTCATATGCAGCTTGCTGGTTAGAGTTTTCGACATACATATTTGTTCCAGCCTCTTCCATAATCCAGTAGCTGTCTTCTCCTTCATCACATCTTGCAAAATTTTGTTAGATAGATGCAGATGTAACTGTGTTAATGCCTTTCGATCCTTGCGCTTCCTCTCTTCCTCCGTCAATGTTGAAGGCATCTTATCTCTCCCTAGCAGGGCTTCCTCTAAGTCTATCTGTGTAGGAACTAGCTGCATCTTTATCTGCGACAATGCAAATTTGGTATTGCAATCCAATAGCGGAATTTCATACTTCAAAGGGGCCATTATCGTGATTGAGATGAACAACCCGGAAGCTCTGATATTAATTTATAAAAAATAAAACATCAGTAATGATAATTTATTGCAAGGAAAAGAGAAATAAAATAAAGAATACATAGACTTTTACGTGGAAACCCTTTCGGGGAAAAAACCACGAGCAGAGGAAAAAAATTCACTATGTCGAAATTCGAATGAATACAAGAGGAATGGACTATGTCTATTTATAGGCTTGTAAAGCCACATTCTAATAGAAGTGTAGTAAGATTAAAACACCTTAATCTAATCAATATAAAATAAATGGAGTTTAATAAGATTTAAAAAATCTTATTCTAAAATAAAATAAAAGAAGTGTAGTTCTATATGGATTTTAATTTTATTTTATTTTACCACTGTATTTTATTTAAATAAGGATTCAGGTCACTTAATTCTAACAGTAACTATAACAGGTAAGAAATTTCAAGGACGAAATTTTCGTAAGAAGGGAGAGTTATAACAACCTGTTTTTTAATGGTGTTAGAAATAGTGGTTTTGGGGGCACTAAATTCAACGAGTAAGTTCGTAAATATTATTATTTAATTTTTACGAGTCGATTATGGTTTTTGAAAGATTTTTGATATGGTCATTTAGGTTATTTGAATGATTAATTAAGTTCAAGTAGTAAGACCCTAAGGTCAAGTGGTTTTAGAAAATGAGGTATTGATACCTTGTTTCTATAAACTGAGCTGTAAATATTTTTATAAATATTTATGGAGTTTCATTAAGGTGGTATTAAATTTTCATTGAAAAATTTTAACGTTTCAATAATTAATTAATTAAAAAGGACTAAATTATAAAAGATGTAAAATTTGATCACTATTTGATTTGAGTGATTAAATGGTTTATTAAATAAAGGAAAAGGGACTTAAATGGTAATTAGACCATTTAGAAATTTAGTGGACAGTTTTGGGCAACTAAAAGCATGAAATTTGGATGATTTTTAAATGGACAAAATGGTAATTTTATAATTAAATTAAATTAAAAGAAAACAAAAGGCTAATTTAGTATCATCTTTTTGTTTTCATCTTCAACAACCGAATTTCCATGGAAAACCTTAACTTAGGTTCGGCCATGGTGATTTTCTCATGCATGGTAAGCAATTTTTGCCCGTTTTTAATAATTTTTTTTTGTTTTTGAGATCATTGCAACTAGGTCCAACTAACTCGTACCTTCAATTTTGAAACTATTAAAGATTTTGAATGTTTCCATTGATTAATTTAGTGATTTTTTAGTTAAGTTATGAATTTGAAATATTATTTGTTATTTAAAAGTATTTTGTTAAATGATTTTTGATGAATTTATTGATTAGGGACTAAATTGCTAAAATAATAAAAGTACAAAAATTTGATGTGAAATTATTGCAAAAATAGGCTGAGATGGTGGCTATGAATATTTGGCTAGTGTAAATTTTCAATAAAAATGGTTAATTTGCATGTTTTAGGCTTAAGGACTAAATTGAATAAAAGTAAAATTTTAAGGGTAATTTTGTAAAAATGTAAAAAATGACTAAATTGTATAAAACACATTGTTTTATTGTCTAAATTAATAGATTGAATAAAATTATTAATTTATATAAAGATCGAGTGGAAAGTCGAGGAGAATGAAAAATTACCAAAATGTCCCTATACTTTGACATTTCTGTAATTTAGTCAAGTAAGTTCATATGAACTATTATCATCTAATGGTTGATTTAATTGAATGTTTAATGTATAGCTCTATTGAAAATGAATCATTATATATATATATATATATATATATATATATATATATATATATGTTATTATGCAATTTATCATGTCATGGAACGATGAAAATCTAATGACGATATGACGACTATCGAGCCCCGTTTGAACCTTAGGAATATATGGGATACAAATGACATGCCATTAGGGTTACCATGTTTCAGGTGCTGGTCCTAAATATCCTACCGATGGCTGAGTTCCAACATGTGTTGCAGATACTTGACAGCTTGTGTGAGTGGCACCATGTAGCTACGTTCCGACCGATAGCTTGTGTGAGTAGACCCAGGTTACTATGTTTCGGGTGCTGGTCTTGAATGTCCTAGCGATGGATGAGGTCTGACATTAGTTGCGGATACTCGATAGCTTGTGTAAGTAGAATCGTGTAGCTTACATTCCAATCAACAACTTGTGTGAGTAGACCTATTTTACAGCTTGTGTGAGCTACAACTATATGTTTAGCACACTTTGTGTGAGCTTTCCCGCATATCCGGTATTATTCTAAGTGGTTCAATCTGGTATTATTCTAAGTGGTTCAACGATCATAAAAATAGAATGAACGGTAGGTATTAAAATGACTTATGTCATGAATTTATAAAAAGGTAATGTTCAATGAAAGTATGTTTATGCTCATGAAATTAAAAATTTCAAATGATGTTGTTCATGTATATGACTTACCTTATGTTATTTCAATTGATTTATGAGATGATGCTCTAAAATGAGTTGTAGATGATGATTAGGCTTATGGCAAGCTTATGATTGGATTATATCATGCTTAGTTTTAATGAAATACATCGAAACAGTAAGCGTTCAATTGGTAATATGCTTATGTACATAAAAAGGTGGTATAAATTAAAAGTATGTAATTTCTTATGAAATGGTTTATCATGTAGTTGATTTCAAAAGACCTATGTTAAATGCACTACCTCGTAGGCATGGTTGATGTTATGCTTATGTATTGTATTATGCAAAGGAAATGGGTATGAATGGGTAATGAAATTGGTAAGTTCATAGTTGAAATGAAATATGATGAAACAAAAGGAAATTATGAGTTAAAATATGTACTTGTATGTGTGAATTTTACGTATGTTATGGATAAATATACCTAGTTCATGAACAAATATGCTAATTAATGAATTGATGTTATTATTTAAGCTAATGTAAGTAAATGGAAGGGTTCAAAGTCTTATGAAATCCTACTATCCTAGGAATGATTATCGGAAGCTCGATCGGGTTGGAAGCTAGTTGGAGATCCATCACACTATCCATCGATTTTATCAGTAGATTTTGATGCTTTGGTCGTGGTTATAATGGCATGTATAGGTGGATTATGTATAATGTTTAGTTGATGATATTAGCATGTAATATTGTTGTGAATTTGTGAAACTTATGTTATTTTGATGCCTTGATGGTTGGTGTGCTTTTGGCACTTTGATGCTTAATGGTTAGTGTTTATAAGATCAAATTGATGCATGGTTTTTACGGCTAAAGTGGTAAGTGTTGGCATGTTTGCAAAATGATCATTTGGTGCATGATTTGATATGGAATTTAGTCAAGTATACTTTGTCGAATTATGACCCATTTGGTATGTTTGAATGTGAATTTGGCTTATGGTCAATTATGGTATAACTTTATATGAAATTAAGCTAAATATATATATGGATGAGTTATGGTCATATATATACTTAAGTTAGGTATATGTGTATTTGAGATGCATGAAAATAATGATTCAAATGATAAGTTCTATTGACATGGTATAAGCCAAGTATGGTATGCTTAAACATGCACATGTTTAGGTACATTTGGAATGACCATGTTTTGTATGTTTATATAAGTCTAAGTAGAGTTTTGCTTTTAGGTAAATATGAACTAATTGTAATAGTATAAATGTGGTCAATCTATGATGAGTTTTGAAATGGAAAATGGATTAAGTGTTGATGAATGGAATGTGTTAAGTACATATATATGTTTAGATAAATTGTATGTTTGCATTTGAGGTGCCTATATGGCATATTCGTTGTAGGAATAAATGACCCAATAAATTGGTCTTTGTAACAACCTGTTTTTGAGTCAAATCGAAATTGTGATTTCGGGACCACAAATTCGAACTCAAAATATTTATTTTATTATTTTATTAAAGTTTACAACATGATAGAATTTCGTAAAGAATTTTACTGTTTGAATGGTTAATTCGGTAAAAATGACTAAATTGCGTAAAATGTAAAATGCATGTTCTATTAGTTAAAAGTGCCAAATAGCTTTGGTTTTTAAATATGGTGGCCTTAAATGGTAATTAAACCATTTGATAATTGAGTGGACATTTTTGGACAAGGTTAGTTAATTTTTAAATGATATTGTTAAGGTTAATATAGTAAATTGATTAATCATAGAAAATGTAAAAGAATTAAAAGATGAATAAGCTATCATCTTTCTTATTTTTCAATATCCTTGGTCGAATATACCATTAAAGAAGGAGAATAAGTTTCGACAGTTGCATGAGTAAATTAAGGTATGGTTTTAGCTCGATTTTTTTATGATTTCTATGTTTTTGTAATCGTTGCTTCGTATTCTAGCTAGCCCGTACCTTAGATTTTAAAAATTTTAAAGACTTATCATGTTGCCATTGTTGAATGATTGAGTAATTTGATGATTGATGATAGATTATGAAGTTTTATTGATAGATTTACTAGTTTTGTAAAGTGATTTTTGACAAAAATATCAAAAAGGGATTAATTTGTGAAAATGTAAAATTATGTGGTTAAAAGCGTGAATAAATTAAAAATATGGGCTACTAATAATATGTATTAAATTCAGTTAAGCATGAGTTTGTACTAAATTGCATGAATTTGCAATTTTATGTGATAAGGACTAAATTGTAAAAATGTGAAAGTTTAGGAACAAATGTGTAAAATAGCCCAAATGTGTATTTTGGACCAAATTGAATAAATAGTTGATTAAATAAGCTGATTTTGATAATATATAAATCAAGATAAGCTGAGATCGGAATTAGATAGGGGAAAAAAAAGTGGACGAATAGCCGATAATTGTTATCTGAGCGATACATGCTAATTTCGTATAATTAGAATTAAACTTTTAAATACTTGAAATAATTGTAATGAATGTGTATAATTGAGTAGTTGATATATTTGGAATGTGAATGCCTTATCGATATAGTTTATATGTTATCGAGCCCCGTTTGAACAGTATGAATTCGTAGAATACGAGTGACATGTCACTAGGGTTACCGTTTTGGTTGAGATACTGTATGTGTTGCGGACTCACTGTAGCTCGTATGAGCTTACCGATATATCAACTCGTAAGAGGTTACTGTTCTCAGCTCGTATGAGCTTACTGATTTAGCTCGTCAGAACTTACTGTTTCAGCTCAATAAAGCTTACTGTCCATCAGCTCAGGAGGAGCTTACTGTTCATAGCTCAAAGAGCGAAAAATGATAAGGAATTGACGGATTACTGATTTATATGTATTGTATATCACCCGAGTATCCCTCGAGATTCTAATAGGTTCAATGGGAATAAATTATGTGATATGGTAAAGTACTGTTTATACGAACGAATTAATGTTTATACGATTGAAAGTAAAATGTTACAAATGATGTACATGTTCTATGTGAAGTTGATATGATAAAATGTATTGAGTATCTATATCGAGTTAATGATGATTTCATGTATTTAGGTGACTAACTTGTGATGAATGTTTGTGTTTAGGCATTTGGTAATTGAATTGAATACACTTTAATTATTGCCTTGATTATGTATAAATGGTATCTTTAATTTTGAATTATACAGGCTTACTAAGCTATAAAGCTTACTCTGTTTCTTTTCCATGTTTTATAGAGGTTCGATAGCTCGCTCGTTTTGGTCAAGTCAAAGTTACACATCACACTATCCAGTTGCTGATTGGTACCTTTAAACTTGTGGATATATGTAAATATGGCATGTATAGGCTAGTTATAAAGATGATAGTTATGACTATTTGAGATTGTGATTTTGGTACATTTTGTGTTATAAGTCTAAACCATATGATTTAGCTAAACTTGTTATTATGTTTTGGTATGTTTTGGCAATTAGTTGATGGAATGGAAATATGCAAATGATGTTTTGATATATGGTAGGCTTATGAATGGAAAATGTATGATATTAGTTAAGTATTGAATACTATGTGGAAATGGTATCATATGTGTATGAAATGTTATGGAATGGCTGCCAATTGGGTTGTAAAAATGTTACTATTCATGCTTGTGTATACATGTGAAAATAGGGTGGCATAATGGCTTTGGAAATAGCCTATTTTTGTCCACACGAGCAAAGACATGGGCGTGTTTCTCAGCCATGTATGACACACGGTCATGTTACATGACCGCGTGTCCCTTGGTGTTGATATTAAAATGAAGTCAGTATGCTCCACACTGTCTCACACACGGGTGTGTGACTGGCCGTGTGATACAAGTCAGTATACCCCTAATTTGGCACACGGCCTAGCACATGGGTGTGTGACTTGGCTGTGTTGCATAAGTCAGTATACCCTACAGGTTTGTCATGGCCTAGTACACGGCCTGGCACAAGGGCTTGTGTGGCTACTTCGAAGGGCACACGGGCTAGACACACAGGCGTGTGGTTGGCCGTGTGACTTAAGTTAGTATACTCTCTAGTTTTCACACGGCCTAGCACGCGGGCGTGTCTTCGGCCGTGTGATGCAAGTCAGTATGTATGCCCTATTTCCACACGGCCTAAGACACGAGCGTGTCTACTAGCCATGTGAGGCACACGGCCTGTTAACACGGACGTGTGGTCCCTGTATGTTTGAATTTTATCTAAGTTTCCAAAATTTTCATATGTTATCGGTTTAGTCTCGAACCGTTTCTAAAGCATGTTTATGGACTCATAAATCCTTATAAGGGACAATATGATTGTGTTGAATAGTATTTAATTATGAATGCATAAATGTATGAGTTATGTATGTTAAGTGATGTGTATTGATCGGTAATACCTCGTAACCCTACTCCAGCGACGGATACAGGTTAGGGGTGTTACAGTTTTAATATGCATGCTTTGGTATGTTTGAAAGCTTTTTTATATGTGCAAATGTTTTGTAGGTGTAAGATTGAAATGGATGAAAGGAATGGCTTGAAATTGGCCTATTTCTTGTCTACACGGCCTAAGACACGGGCGTGTGTCTCAGCCATGTGTGACATACGGCCATGCGATAGGCCATGTGTCCCCTGTAGGTTTTTAAATGTTGTATTTTGAAAGTTACACGACCTAGCACACGGGTGTATGGCTTGGCTGTGTGACCCAAGTTAGAGAGTTACACGAGCATAGACACGGTTGGGACACGGCCGTGTGTCCCTACTTCGAATATCCACACGGTTTGAGACACGGGCATGTGACCCCTATAGTGTGAATTTTTCCATCTTTTTTCATGAAGTTTTAAATGTTCCTAATTTAGTCCAGAATGGTTTTTAAAGTGTCTCTAAGGCCTCGAAGGCTCGAATATGGGACAATATGCATGTGTTTGATTGGATTTTGGAATCATTATGAAATGTTGGAAATGAATGATTTGAGTTACATTTTTGCAGTAATGCTCCGTAACCCTATTCTTGCGACGGGTACTAGTTAAGGGTGTTACACAACTAGGCTTCCATCAACTCAATAAGAAGCCTTATTCCATTATCAACATTCCATCAACTCAACCAAAGACTTATTTTATCATCTCAACTTTCCATCTACCCAATCAGAAGCCTTCAGTGCCTTGTTCTATCATGCCAGGCTTCCATCATCTCAATTGTGCATGCATGCATGACAATACTGTTTTGCTTCAGCTTTATGTGAACCCTAATTCAGTTGCCCTCACATGAACACCTTTCATGAGTTATCTTACACACGAACGCTAACATGATCAACTTTACCTTAACAAGAATACTAAAGTCGGCACCTCTAGAGACCAACTTCCACAATGGTAATTTAGAAATTGGCTCCTAAAGGTGCCAATTTTGAAGTCAGTCCCTAAGATGTTGACTTCAACTATATCACTAAATAATTTCTAGACCCAACTAGTCTGCTAATTAATTTTTCAACCTAATATGTATGGTTAAGAAAGCCTTATTTTGATAATAAAATTATTAGAATGTAAAAATACTTAAAAATATTTTCTTATTAAATTGTTTTTGTTATAGATTTTTTTAATAAAAAATTTAGTTTATATTAATTTTGTTTCAAGTACAGAAATTTTGTTTAAATACACTAATCTCAATTCTTTTTTAATTTTATTACTATATACCATTCTTTTAAAAAAATATTTTTAAAAATTTTGATTAATATACTATTTATATTAAATACGACAGTCAATAATTTTATCTATTTTATTTAATGTATTAAATTAAAATATTATAATAATTTTAAATATATAATATATTTATTTAATATAAAAAATCATAAAATGAAGGGACGAAATCGACTAAAATTAAAAAAATCATAAAATAAAAATTACCCCGAAACCTCACATTATTTAAAGAACTAGAATTGAGATTTCCCTCAACATTTCAGAATTTCGACATTATTAATAAACGTAAGTTACCGGCTCGATTTTTGACACTATTATAAACGTTCCCTTGATAACTTGAACCCTTAATCGGTTCACAGGATGTAAGTATTCTCAATTGGTTCATTGGATAATGCTAGTGTGCTTAGAGTGGAATTTTCAACTTTTATAATTATCTATTTCTTTACTTTTCATACTTAGGGTTCTAAAAAATAATAGTTAAAATAGGTCATAAATTCTTATATTTTTCGTGAATTTAAAATTTAAAATTTAATCTTTCATTTTTATTTTTAAAAATTTAGTCAACATATTTTTTAAATTTCAAATTTTAGATCCAATTATTATTATTATTAATTTTTTTTGTTAAATATATGGGTGTAACATTTTGAATAAAATACTCACTTTGTGGTAATATAACTAAAAAAAATGATGTAATAAACTTAAATTTAACAAAAATAATTTTAATAGTATTAATAACTAGAAATAAAGGGACTAAATTCAGACTAAATTCTAAAATTATTAAGAATTCGTAGACTTAATGGCATATTTTAAGCAAAAAGAAAAGCATCTGACTCAGCTCTCACCCTAACCAGCCATACATAGCAGCTGCTATTGCCATCATGTTTGTTAGTCTTCGCTTCTCATAAATCGATGAAAAAATGAATGTGAAGTCGACAAATAAGGAATTAATTAGCAACAATATTGAATCTTGAATAACAATGGGATCATAGTCTTTTACAAAAATTCCTAATGATATATCATCTCTCCGACAAAGCTAAAATTAAGAGAACAATCTCATCTTAGCTCTGCTCCTCATTATCTAAGACATCCTTGGCAGCAGCTGCCGCCATCAACTCATCGAACTTCTCTGATTTCCCCAGCAGAATTTCAATCTACAAAATAAATTCAACTCCATGCTTTCAGCCACTGGACATTAAAGTAGGTTTAACCATTTCATGCAAATATATGAGAGCCCTATGATTATCAATGAACCCAACTTCAATACGTGACTATTACTATAAACGTAACTCACCAAGCCCTTCATAATAATACATTGACAAACCTGGCTCACACCCTCTATGCTAATGATTAAATTAAGCAGATTAAAATATGAAAGCACCTTTTCATACAAGTATAGATGTCCACAACTCAATCTGCGTTCATATTAACAGAATCTATTGCAACCACTAGGCCTAAAACTTTCAGCCTGATCAACACAGCTAAATCTCATGAGTTTCATTATGCATTACAAGTGAATTTTGCAATCTTAATCCCGAAGGAGGGCTTTACAAACACATGCCAACTCCAACATAGAACACTATACAAAACAAATAACTTGTTTCATCCCATTTTTCTATCCCACCAATTAACACAACATATTATGCCTTCACACTTTGACAACTCTAATAAAACTCCTGTTTCCAAATGTATTGAGGTTAGTCTAATGTGCGCCACATGATGAATGTCTGTTACTTAAACTAGGGTGTGAGTGTCTGATACAGGTATAGTTATATTTTTTTCTAAATTTTTCTATGTATTTGGAGAATCTTGAAAGATCATATCCCCATATCCGGCAAGAAGAATGAAGAGACCAAGCAACATAAACGAATGTAACTTAATATGGATTTTATTAGCAGCTTACTTTTGCTTTTTGAACTGGTCGTCCCCCTGATTCCTCTCTCATGTCAACCGTAGAAGTCATGATTTCTGGGAGATATGATAGTAAAAGTTAGAATTCTCAACATGAAATTAAAGATAAAAGGAATATTGTTAAGGGTACGAATCTCACTTTTCTCAACAGCTAGTCCATTGTTCTTCAATATCTCAGCAATGGTAACAACTGTAGCAATAGCTGAGGACAGCATTTAAAAGCAAGTGGTAAGGAAAATCAAGGAAAAACAACTTAGTTAAGCGCTATAATTTTTTCTGACATTCTAAGACAGGAGCGATCTGCATTGCGGTACATCCATAAATTACATGCCACAAAAGATGAACACATAGCATGTCTGCATGTCAAGGTCAAGGAAAACCTTCACTTTGTTCTTTTGGTTAACAGTGCAATCATAAAGATAACGAGAATAAAACAGCATGTGAGCACCCCAGGGGCCGCACCAAGGACCCAAAACGGTAAATTTATAGGTTTACTCCCTTTGGAATTGCAAAGTTACTAATTAGTAAAATTTGCATTTTGGCGTCCGCCAATTTATAATTCATTAAGGTCCCTAAAAACCCCTGGAATATCCGTAATGTGTTAGTCATACACAGTCGAAGCTATCAATGTAAATGACAAATCCCATCCCTGAAAAGCTAATGTAATTAAAATTATTGAGAGCATTGAAAGCAAATTGCAAGTTTAATAGCCACAGAAAAATCAGCAGAATTTGGAAATACATAACAGATGGGCATCCAAATGAAAGGGAAAGAAATTGCAAAGAAAGAATACCCATTCCAAGTGCAGAGAGTTCCACCTCATTGTATTGCTGCATGTACCTCTGCCCCCAAAACAATAAAATTAAAAGCTATTATTTCTTAATTGACTAAAATAAAAACCACTTGAGACTGAGCTACCCACTACTCACTGCTGGAGTGCAAGAGAAAAACACCCAGAAACGACAAACAAAGTAAAGGAGAATGGAGCGAACCTTGGCGAGATTAACGTAGAAGAAGAGGGGCTTTTTGGTATTGGAGACTTGGATACGGTTCTTCTTGTTGTTGGAGGGCGATGAATCCGCGATGTTCAAGCTGTTCACTCCTTCTGTTATCCCCTCCATTCTTCTTCTTCTCCTCTGCTTAGTTCAGCTCACCTCTCGCCAACAAGGCAGAAGAGAGGGACCTGGGGTGGACCTTTATCTTGAACCCTGGAAAACCCTTTAATTTTACCCTCTTGCCTGTCCCCCGCTAAATATTGGGGGGTTTTTCCTCCTTTCACCATTCTATCATTTTGCATCACAAACGCCATCGTTTTATTTGCTCTAGGCTAGAATTTTATTGCCTCCACTTAGAGGTGAGCATGAGTCTGTTCGAGTCAGGTTCAAGTACAAATTTAAACTCATTTATTAGGTTTGGGCTTAGTTTAGTTAAAAATGAGTTTAAAATTTTGCTAAATCTTAACTTGGATAAAAATTTTAAAATCTGAGCTTAATTTGGTCAGTTCATATTAATTTTTATATTATTATTTTTAGATAATTTTAAAAAAATATATATTACATTAAAAATACTAAAAACATATTTCTCAATAAATTAAAAATAAAATTTAAAAAATATGTATACTTAAATAACATTAATATAAATACAACTTAACAAACAAATGTCTCTAAACTAATAACAAAATTAACAAATGTCTTTAAAATAATAACAAAATTAATAATAAAATAAGTTTTACATAATATCCAAACAATAGTAATAAAATAGTAGTAACATAATAATAAAATAGTAGCAAGATAAGAAGAAAATAACAAGAAAATAATAATAATAATATATTTTTTTGTCCTTTAGTGAATTTGGGCCGAGCCGGATTCAGGCCAAAAATTTCTTATCCAAGACCTAGCCCAATTTTTAAATGGGCTTTATTTTTTTGTTCAAGCTCATTTTTTGAGCTTATATTTTTACTCAAACTCTCTCACATTTCAAGCAGTAAAATTGAATGGAACTACTTAATTCGAATTTGATAATTCTAGCAGTAAAATCGTATCTTTGAGTACTCAGGTAAGTTATACCATATTTAATTGCGATCTCGTTATGTGTATTTTATAAATAAATTTAAATCGGTTTTTCGTTTTCTGTATTTTATAATGATTTGATTTTTTATTATAATTAATGAATTTTCTCTTTTAAAGAAATCGTCACCATAACCGGAGAAAGAGTAAACCTACCCAAAAAATAAGTATTTTGAAATTCAACATCATTGATTTTTCCTTTTACTCTTCTTCGCAGCTCGTGTAGTGCACCAGCCGAAAATAAAAATTATTTATCTTGAATGTTATAAAAATTGAATTAGAGGTGGAATCGGTTAGATCTCAAATTTTTTTATTATTTATCTTCAACGGTTCAATAATTAAATTATTAAAAAGATCTTCACCTAATCACACAATTCGCAATGATAAAATATAGTTGTACTCCAATTACTATCAATAGCCATAAATGTTTTTGGAAATCTTGATTCACCACTTTTGACATTTTATTTTGACTATTAGGATTTGTGTCTAGTGTAGTGATTTTGTCATATATTAACATTTTTTTAATAGATTGAATGAATAAAATTACTAAATGTTTGATTGATTAAATATTGATATGATTGTCCTTAATAGTTTTTATATGAAAAGTAAAATGTATAAGTAAATATATGCTTCTTGATTACATAAAATTTAACAAATAATAAATTACATTATATTGATGGATTATAATGAGAGAAGAAAACTTATATTAGTAGGTAATTTAAATTGTCCATAGCCTGTAGAATTAGATTGAGCAAATGATTCAAATAAATAAAGGGCTATTATGTTGTATATTATAACACTCCTAACCCATCTTGATGTAAGGTACAAATGAGAGATTTTGTAACATCCTATACCTAACTCGATCGCCGGGTCCGAGTATAAAGTGTCTCAATTAACCCCGATTTACTTACATACTTAAACAATACAAATTATACATCCATTGCTACTATTCAACCTTATTTCTATGGGATACAATAAATTTTCAAAATTTATACTCTTATTATATTCTTTAACATACTAGTACCGAGTCCTTACTGTCATTCTACCATATTAAGGATGAATAATTATTTACAATTTCTAAATTGATATTAATCCCCAAGGCGTAGCCTTTAAGGGTGTCATTCTATATGCATGAAACAGCTGTGACACCCCAACCCCGACTATGACGGATCGACCTGAATTCGAAGCTTAGCCATCGAAGCGACTCTTTAGCTAACGACCACCCGATGCCCACCCTAACCTTATAACACCTTATTTATGACTAATTAGCTATCATTTATTAATGCTAAAGCAATTTGTGAACCATTTTTAAACTTTTTCTAAGTATTTAAACCTAAGATATTTTGGTCATTTTACAACCTAAGGTTAAACTATCCCAATTTTATTTCTAAATAGTTACCGACCTTCTTTTAGTCAAATTATGCAAGCCCTAAAAATTTCAGCTTAATTCGAGTTCATTTACTATGTCTAATTCAAGTTTTATTATTAGGGACTAAATCGTAACTTTTACAAAAAATTAGTAAATTTTCCAAATTAAAAATTAAGAGTGTTTCTACCAAATATTAACAATTACAAGTCTAATTCTAAAATATTACCAAGTTTCCCTATCATTAAAGGCTTCAATTAATCTAATCAATTTTTAGGACTAAATTATAAATTAAGCAAATTAGAATACTAGATTACAAAAACCAAAAATCAAACCCCCCAAAACCCACATGCTCGTGTGAAAAGACGAATGCCAATGTGTAAACCACTACACCTATTTTGTCAAGAATTCGTTTTAATTACCCCATTTTACATATTTTACTTACCCATTAAACTTGAAATACTTACAATTAATTACCATAAACATTCACACATCTCCAATTTAATTTATTTATAAAAAATATGCAACAATTAATCAAAATTTAACACTCAATTACACGCTTAGCAAACACCAATTAATTTACACAAGCTACATACCTTAGTCGCAAGCAATCCACTCGATGGTAAGCTTTAATTAAACATTGTTAGTATAAAATACACGCTTCATACACCATGTTATCAACCACCGTACGAACACTCATCAGCATACCATAAATCAAACATCAATTAGACATAAAATCATGTATTAAAGCAATTATAAAATCACCAAAATTAAAGTCCAAAATTTAATGTCCAATGGCCATTACAAGTAAAATAACACTAGTCCCAAAAGCATCACAATGCCCCTATATAGTCTTTAAAGTAAATTTATTAAGCCACTATCAAGCCTTATTCTTGGATCGCCCTTGCACTCGCTTCTTGACTCCTTACACTCGAAAATTCTCTGCATGAAATGTGGGGGTGTGAGCTTAAAAAGCTCAGTGAATGATAGTAAAAACATAAAGTAATTTGCACCCAATCATGCATAAATAAAAGCAATTAAGCATTAAATTTTCAATCACAACATGTTAATATTTCACCATAACATCACACGCTATTTCAAGAATTAAGAATCAAATTTTCCATGGCATGTAAAATCATCTTTTTAACACATAAACATTCAATTATATTGACACAATCAATCAATTATATTGGCATAATACATCCATGGCAATAAGTAAACGTATGATCATGCATTGGATAAACGGATCTCTGAACTCCCACAAATCAAATACAATCCTCCGAATTGAGTGGACCGAAGCCACACGCTCCCTTATAGTGCCTCAAATAACCCGATGAGGGGAGACTCAAGCTCAACACTCCCTAATATACTCCAAACAAATTAGTCCACCAAAAGCCATATGATTACAATATCACAAATAATGGTGAGTACTCACAAATCCTATGGCATGCTAATTGTAACACCCCTCGCCTGTATCCAACGCTGAGACAGGGTTCGAGGTGCTACCGGACTTAAACTCAACCAACTATATAAAACCAGGCCGTAAAATTTTGATAATTTAAAACTTTTCATTTCACATACATTTTGTCCCTTAAACGGGCTCACGAGGCCCAAAACATGCATTAGACAGTTCGGGACTAAACCGAGAACTTAAGAAAAATTTAGAAAAATTTCATGCGTTGAGGCCCTACACGCCCGTGTGGGTATAGAGCACACGCCTGTGTGCTAGAGACACTCCAGTGTCCTTAACCCGTGTCAAAAACCTGGACATTCTGCCAATTTGGTCATGAACAAATTGAAGCCACACGGCCAAGGCACACGCCCATGTCCTATGGCCGTGTCCTTCACACGGCTGAGACACATGGCCGTGTCTCTTGCCCGTGTACTTGCTACCATACATACTGACTTCAAAAACTTAAGTGCAGGGGACACACGGCTGGACAACACGCCCATAGAGGCAGACCGTGTGTCACACACGGCCTAGACACATGCCCGTGTGTCTACCCATGTGGACAAATACAAGGTTATTTTCCAAGCCATTTTGTCACCCTCACCACACATGCATGCATACTTATACAATAGCATACAACATGGCAAAATTAGGCACTTAAACATTCCTAACATGTCATGACCATGGTAATTTCACATGCAATAGATATTATAGATTTTACTCACATCATTTTTACATTCATGCCATAATCATTATAAACTCATCACGTAAGACCACAGCACATGCACAGATATTTAACATGGGTTTACAACCCCATAATCAAAATAATCCAATACATTTGGCTAAAGCAATATCACATACTCGAATATTTAAACTCCTACACATGCCATAGACTCAAAGTGCTTGAAATCACTTACACCAATAGCGATAGCTTGACAGTGTGATAATATCTCCGACGAACTTCAACCTGAGCAAACCTGTAAACACTAGAGAACATGGGAAAGGAAAGGGGTAGGCTTTACACATAGTAAGTTCATATGAAAACAATAAGCAACTCATTAACATGTTTTATCAATGTTCCCAACATATTCTCAAGTTCATGATAAGTTGTCTTCTTGTATAACAGTCAAAAAAATATTTATATCTGGAGCTACGAAACTCAAAATTAAGTTTCGTTAATTTTCCTTGAAACTAGACTCATGTACCTTTCTATCATAAAATTTTCAGATTTTTGGTTTATCCAAATAGTACAGTTTATTCCTCAAATTTACCCTTGATTCACTGCATGACAGTTCCGACCTTCTGCATTAAATTTCAATTATCTCATAACACATGACTTGAATAATGTTCTCGTCTATTTATCTTGAAACTAGACTCATTAAGGATTCTAAACATATAAATTATAACTCATAAATATTTTTTTACAATTTATAATAATTTTCTCAAATCAGAATATGGGATTTCGAAGTCATTCTGACTCTGTCTCACACAACTTCAAATATCTCATTATAGGAAATTCTTTTCTTACATGGTTTCTTTGATAAGAAACTTGACTCAATAAGCTTTAATTCCATATTTTATTCAGCCTCTAACTTATTTTACATTATTTTTACTATATTTTCAAAGTTACATTACTACAGTAGCCCAAAACTGTCCAAGCTAATTTACTCATTCACAAATATTGTTCACCAATTTAATACATCATCATTTCATCTATCATGGCAAGAACACATAGCTATGCATCATAAGCATGGACCCATAATCTCAATGTCATCAAGTATCAAAGACTTAGTCCAAATCATGCCATTTTCATAGTATTTACCCAATACTATATACATCATAAATTACCACATATCAAGGCATTACTTATAATTTTAGTGTACATACCTGTACCACCTCGTAATAAAGTATATAATTATACCTTCTTTAACATGCCCTTCTTAGGGCTTACATCACATCATCCATTACAATACCCGTTGAACACTCGGAATGCTTAAGGATGTTCGAAATTATCATACACCAAATAGAATGCCAAAGCCATGTCCCATACATGGTCTTACATGGATCCACATATCGTTGCCATATCCCGGATATGGTCTTATACAAGGTCTCATGTCAGTACCGATGCCATGTCCCAGACATGGTCTTATACTAGCACACATATCATCACATTTTCATCGAATCATCACAAGACAATTCCAATAAAGGTATATATATCCATATTTCGTACAATATCAAGTATTAAGCACATGATAATGAAGTTGATAAATTACTTTCACACAAACTTACTCGTTTCAAAGGAACAACTTATTCCATCAATCTTCCAAAATATTAAATCATATAATATATGCAATATTAATAAGGAATGTAATTCAAACATAAATTTACATTATTATTATCATACGAACTTACCTCGACACCAAATTGGTAAAAGAGGCCTAAACATTAATTTCTCGTTTTTCCTAGTTCTAAGCCTGAATCTCATTTTTCATCATCTATGACATCACATTTAACTTATTAAAACAATTTACTAATCAAATTATTCCAATGACACATTTTGGCAAAATTTTTTATTTTACCCCTATACTTTGCCAAAATTACCAAATTGCCCCTAGGCTCATAAAATGATTTTTATCACATTTCATTACTCCTTAAGCCTAGATGAACCATTTTCATAACTATAACAACTCACAATTTCAACTATTTCACACATTTACAACTTGTTTTACAACTTTGCAAAATACCCTATTTTAGGTGTTTTCATGCAAACTTCTTTCATAAAAGTTGTTTATAACACTACCAAGACTCATATTCTTCCATAAAAACTCAGAAAATAACACATATGCTTTCATGGCAAAACCCTATACTCTTAATCATTTTGCAAAATAGTCCCCTCATTTGAAAGCTTATGCTTTGGGGGTTCCAAAAATGTAAAAATCATCAAGAAAGACATTAAAAATCACTTACTAGCATGGGAGTTTCTTTGCTGAAATTTTCCAGCTTCAATACCCTTTCTTTTTTGCCATTTTCGGTAGAGAGAAGATGAAGAAAAGATGAGATTTTTCTTTTCTTTATTTTATTCTATTTTTAGTCAATTTAGTCAGTTAAAAGCCACAAATTTTGACTTTTTGGCCAACTTGTCTCCCTTGGCCGGCCATCACACTTAAAATAAGTCTAATTTCCTTTTAAAGGCCCCTAATTTTAGTGCTCTAGCCGTTTAACACATTTAGGCATCAAAACATAACTTTTACTTTTTACGCGATTTAGTCCTTTTTCGAAATTGGACTAGAAATCGCTAAAATCAATATACCAAAATTAACATGCACTTATAAAATCACATTACAACACATGAAATAACATCAAAATAATTTTCTCCGGCCTCAAAATAGTGGTTCCGAATCCACTGTTCCGACTAGGCCCAAAATCAGGCTATTACACCAACTATATCCAATAGATCCACTATGCAACGTTGCCAATATAATCATACATACAAGGCATAGAATCTATTGTTTAATCACTTAATTTAGGATGTTAAAATGCAAGTAAAAGCATGTTGCTAAGTAATTTTAACATCAATAAAATTAATCATAGAAAATATCATTTTCCCAATATTCATATACCAATTAGAACATCTTTATCAAATGTTCAATAAATCAATAATTCATTGTAACACCCTTCGCCCGTATCCGACGCCGGAACAGGGTTCGAGATGCTATCGGACTTAACTCAAGCATACGTATATAAAATCGGGCCATAAAATTTCTTTTAACTTAAAACTTCTCGTTCATATGCATTTTGTCCCTTAAACAGGCTCATGTGGCCCAAAACATGAATTAGAGACGGTTCGGGACTAAACTGAGAACTTAAGAAAAACTTGAAAAAATTTTCTGCTTTAAGGCTCTACACACCCATGTCCTGAACCCGTGCTGAATTAATTTCAAAATTCAACTTGCAGTGGTTTTCACAAGGCCTGGCACACGTCTGTGTGCCTGGCCCGTGTCCCTTACATGGCCTCGACACGCCCATGTCTTATCCAGTGTCCAAAAACCTAGACATTCTACCAATTTAGCCATGAACAAATTGAAGCCACACGGCCAAGGCACACGTCCGTGTCCTATGGCCGCGTCCTTCACACGGCTGAGACACACGGCCGTGTCTCTGCCCGTGTGTTTACTACCATGCATACTAACTTGAAATATTTAGATGCAGGGGACACACGTCCCAGTCACACCGCCACGTGGGCAGACCATGTGTCACACACAACCTAGACACACAAATTCAAGGCTATTTTCCAAGCCATTTCGTCACCCTCACAACATACGCACAACATTTATACAATAGCATACAACAAGGCATACATGGGCACTTAAACATCCATAAACATGTTATGATCATGTCAATTTCTCATGCAATAGATATCATAGATTTTACTCACATCTTTACCACATTCATGCCATAATCATTTTAAACTCATCACATAAGACCATAGCACATGCATGCATATATAAATAGGTTTACAACCTCAATATTTAATGTAAGCCAATACATTTGGCTAAAGCATAGTATCACATGCTCAAATATTTAACCCTATACATGCCATAGACTTGAAGCATATGGAATCACTTACACCAATGATGATAGATTGACAGTGTGATATTATCTCTGACGAACTCCAACTTGAGCTAACCTGGCAACCCTAGAAAACATGGGAATGGAAGGGGTTAAGCTTTACGCTTTGTAAGTTCATGATAAGCTGTCTTCTTGTACAATAGTCAATAAAACATTTATATCTAGAGCTATGAAACTCCAAATTAATTTCCATTAATTTTCCTTGAAACTAGACTCATTTACCTTTCTACCATACAATTTCCAAAATTTTTGGTTTAGCCAATTAGTACAGTTTATTCCTCAAAGTTACCCCTGATTCATTGTTTGACAGTTCTGACCCTTCTGCACTAAAGTTTAATTATCTCATAGCACAGGACTTGAATAATGTTCCCATCTATTTATATTGAAAATAGACTCATCAAGGATTCTAAAAATATAAATTATAACTCATAACTATTTTTTCACAATTTATAATGATTTTATCAATTCAGAATAGGGGATTTCGAAGTCATTCTGACTCTGTCTCACAAAAATTTAAATATCTCATAATATGAAACACTTTTGCCTACAAAGTTTCTTCTATGTGAAACTAGACTCGTTAGAATTTAATTTAATATTTTATTCAGCCTCTAACTCAATTTCCACAATTTTTGGTGAATTTTCAAAGTTGGACTACTGCTACAGTCCAAAACTATTTTAGTGCAATATCATGATAATTATCATATGATGACATAATAAACATAAACATAAGTTTATTTATCATTCAAAACCCTTGACTTGTCATTTATATACCTCTTTATCATGAACCATCATATATCATGGTATTACTTGTGAGTTTAGTGTACATACTTGTACCAACTCGTAATAAAGTATATAACCATACCTTCTTTAACATGCCCTCCTTAGGGCTTCCATCACATTATCCATTTCATTACCCGTTGAACACTCGGGATGCTAAAGGATGTTCGGAATTATCATACACCAAATAGAATACCAAAGCCATATCCCATACATGGTCTTACATGGATCCACATATCATTGCCATATCCCGGATATGGTCTTATACAAGGTCTCGTGTCAGTGCCGATGCCATGACCCATACATGGTCTTACACTGGCACACATTTAATATGGTGTCATGATACCCGAAATCCTTAGCATTCCTCAGAGTTACCCGAGATTTTCGAGATACAAAGCTATCATCACATTTTCATTGAATCATCACAAGTAAATCCCAATAAAGGCAAATATTCACATTTTGTACAATATCAAGAATTAAGCACATGATAATGATGTTGATAAATTACTTTCATACAAACTTACTCGTTTCAAAGAAACATCATATTCCATAAAATTTCCAATATATTAAATCATATACTTAATGCCATAACAATAGAGAATTTTAATTCAAGCATGATATTGCATTATTATTACCATACGAACTTACCTCGACACCAAATTGCTAAAAGATGCCAAAACATCAATTTCTCGTTTTTCCTCGTTCTAAGCTCGAATCTCGTTTTTAATCATCTATAACACCGCATTTAACTTATCAAAATAATATATTAATCAAATTAATCCAATGACACATTTTGGCAAAATGTACAATTTTGCCCCTATACTTTACCATAATTACCAAATTGCCCCTAGGCTCGTAAAATGATTTTTATCACATTTTCACATTACTCAAGCCTAGCCGAATTCTTCACACACTAAAAATAGTCAACATTTCTCATTATTTCACACATTTATCACTTATTTTACAAACTTTACAAAATAGTCTATTTAGGTGCTTTCATGCAAAATTCTTTCATGAAAGTTGTTTATAACACTACCAAGACTCATAAAAACTCAGCAAACAACATATATGATTTCATGGCAAGACCCTAGACTCTTAATCATTTTGCAAAATAGTCCCCTCTTTTGAAAGCTCATGCCTTAGGGGTTCCAAAAACACAAAAATCATCAAGAAAAAGCACTAAAATCACTTACTATCAAGGGAGTTTCTTTGCTGAAATTTTCCAGCTTCAAAATCCTTTCTTTGCTGCCATTTTTCAGAGAAAGAGAAGAGGAAAAATGAAAGAAAATGACAACTTATTCTTTATTTTATTTTATTACCAAAAAGTCACTTTAAATCCCATAAAATATGGCTTTTTGACCAATCTTGTCTCCCTTGGCCGGCCACCTCTATTAAAAAGGGTCTAATTTCCCTACAAAGGCCCCCAATTTTAATTATCTAGCTATTAGACACATTTAGGTACTAAAATACAACTTTTACCTTTTACTTGATTTAGTCCTTTTTCGAAATTAAGCTAGAAATCGCTAAAATAAAATTACCAAAATTTTCATGCACCTTTATAAACATGCTATATCACATAAAATAACATCAAAATTATTTTATCCTACCTCGGAATAGTGGTTTCGAAACCACTATTCTGACTAGGCCCAAAATCGGGCTGTTACATTCATGCTCCAAATATTAATTTATTCTATACAATTTAATCATGCTAAAAACATAATACACAACTTACCAAACCAATTGTCATTTTGCTCTTTTATAAAATAAAACCTATTTTTGCAAATCCAACTATCCAATATGCAATTAAGTCATTAATAACACCAATTAAACCTTTAATTTAACACATAATTAGACTAATTTACCAAATTTCCCTTAATATCACTCACATCCACACTTAGCTCTTTAAGCAAAAATGTGTTCAAACAAGCAAGTTTGAGTTTCAATTCTAATTTGCATGTTTCTCCTCTTGATGTAGAGCTTTAACAAAGACAAAGTATGCATTACAAACTAACACTAGCAACAAGAAACACAAATTTTGATAAAGTATCTGAATCTAAATCATTGCTCTAAACCACCTTACTGATGTTGCACAACTAAGCCGAAATATGGAATTCCTCAACTAAACTCCCTCCCTTTTCAGCACCTCAAACATCTTCTAATCTTCATTCCTAGTATTCTAAGTATTAATTTCATCCTTTAATCCGTTTCATAATTTTCTGGAAAAATCTTCCATGTTCTTGATCAAATTCAAATTTCTCAAAATTGATCCATAAAATGTGTTTGATCTTTTGGTTTAAGATTAAAAACCTCTTATTAGACCTAATTTGAGCTTAGACATCCATTAATATTATGATTCCAACTCAAAATTAAAAATCCACCATTGTTAATCCTTAAGTTCAAGAGAGAAGAAATTAAAATTGAAAATCCATTATAATCACTTTAATTAACAAATAATGATTGAAATCAACTTAAAAATAAGTTTAGAGATGAGGATTACCTTTAATTGAACTTAAATAATTGATTTGGAAGTTTGAATCAAAATGCTTGAAGAAATTCGGATGACTGTTTGCCCAACTTTGAAAATTGTTTTGAGAGATTTTAGAAAGAATTTTGGGAGAGAAAAGATTTAGATCTATTCTATAATATATGGTTTATGAAAACAAGCAAAAAAATGAGAGAAAAAGCTCTCAATTTAGGTGAAAAATGAGTGAAAAGTGAGGGAGTTGCAGTGTTATTGAACTAAAAACCCCACCTGATTTTCAAAATTTAGGAAATTTGTCATCAAACCACTCCCCTTATTCCCTTGTTTTACAATTTGCTCCTTTCCCTCCAAAATTCTAAAAATATGCTTTATTTGCTATAAAACCTTTTACACATTTCCCATGTTTTTCAAATTAGTCCCATTTAATTAATATTTTTAATCACCCAATTAAACCCCCATTTTAAATTATTTTTAGATTCCAATTTAACCCAAAATATTTATTTTTACCCAAAAATTATTTAAAACCATAAATTTAATTTTTTCTAAAAATAATTTTTTCAGAATATTATTTACCGATTTTTAAATGAAATTAAGCTGACTAATTCAGAATATAAATTGATCATTAACCTGATTAATTCCCAATTTTCCCTCGGAACCTGACAAACTTACCCGAAACTACAAGACTTATTTTCAAGGCCTTGCAAGACTTATCGCGCCCTTCGCGATATTTTGGCAATGTCTAGCTTAGTCCCTCCACATGATCCTTGAGTAATTCATTTATCCTGCATCTAAGATATGTAACACCCCTTACCCATATTCGACACCAAAAAAGGGTACGAGGCATTACCAGACTTAAACACAAGCAAATATACATTTTCGAGCCATAAATTTTTGTCCAAATTAAAACTTTTTAAAAATTTTTTTTTAATCATAAAGTCCCTAATACAAGCTTACAAGGCCCAAAACATGCTTTGGAAGTGGTTCGAGACTAAACTGGGAACTTTAGAAAATTTTACAAAAACTTAGAAAATTTTTCACTAAACAAGGGTCACACGCCCGTATGGATATGAGACACGCTCGTGTCGGCAGGCCGTGTGGTCACACACGCCCGTGTCCCGAACCTGTGTAACTCTCTGTTTGTCACCTAAACACAAATTGAAGACAAACGACCAAGTCACAGCCCATGTGCTAGGCCGTGTGGTCGATTTAAAATTTATAATTTTTCATAAAATAGATGTAGACTTCACACGCCCGTGTCCAAGGCCGTGGCCCTCACAAGGCTGAGACACACGTTCATGTCTCAGCCCGTGTGCTCAATTCTGAGCATTCTATTTTTCTCAAAATTAAGGTGTAAGAGACACACAACCTACACACATGCCCGTGGGGCAAGCTGTGTGTCACACACGGCCTAGACATATGCCCGTGTGTCTACCCGTGTAATAGTCTAGTTTAGACCCTAGTCGAAATGGTAGTTTCGGGACCAAAAATCTGAGTTAGAAAAATATTTTAATATTATTTTTCGTGCTTATTATATGTGAATTAGCATGTGTGAAGGTTTCGTATGAAAATTCGATCATTTGTGTGCTTAATTTGTGAACAGGACCTAATCGCATAAAATGTAAAAGTGGCCTTCTATTTGTTAAAGTGCTTAATTGCTATGGCTTTGTAAATGAAAGGTTCTTATGTTGCTAATAGACCATTGATAAGGTTAATGGACATTAATGACCATCCAATATGTGTTTATTTTATGATTAATAATAAGGTTAAATTGGTAAAATGCATATTAATGTTATATTAATTAAAACCAAAGCTAAATTTTAGCTTATTTCTTTCATCCATTACCGAAAATACAAGAAAAAGAAAAGAGAAAAAGATTTTAGGGTTTGACTAAATAATTTGAGGATTAATGTATATATTTTGATCCGTTTTTGATAATTTTTATGTTTTTGTGATCGTTGCTTTGTGTTTTACTAAGCCCATGTCTCAATTTCTGATTTTGTTGATGATTTTGAGTTATGTTATTGATGAAATTATGAGTTTTATGAAGTTTGATGATAGTATATGAAAGCTTGATGTTGGGTTAACATGTTTTGTCTTTGAATTTTTGATGAATTTGAGTAATTTGGGCTAAATTGTGAAAATGGAAAATTGAGGGACTAAAATATGAAATAAATGAAATATGGGGACTTGTATGAACTATATGAAAATTTGGCTAAGCATGGCTATATGGAAATTTTGTATATTTTGTGATTTTTGTGATTAAAGACTAAAGTGTTAAAATGTGAAAATGTGAGGGCTAATTTGTAAAATCCCCTAAATGTGTGTTTATGGATTGATTTGAATGAATTTTTGAATAAAAGAGTTAAATTTGAATTTATATAGATCAAGAACCAAAGAAAACAAAATTAGATCGGGGGAAGTCGAAAGTCATTGAATAGTCAACTCCGTTCGTTCGAATCCATACGAGGTAAGTTGATATGCAAATAAATGTATTTTGAATTGAATTATTATTGTTTATATGCTCCTGAGCAATGATGAATGATTATATGAGTTGAATATGAGATATTTGAGAAAGTATCGACAAAGATTTGACGTCCAAAAAGTCTCGTACGAACCATAGGAATAGTTAGGATACATATGTCATGACATAGGATCTGATATGTGTTTTTGTGTAAGACCACGTCTGGAACTTTGGCATCGATTTATGTTTTATGTGTAAGACCATGTCTGGGACCTCGGCATCATATTTGATTTCGTGTAAGACCCTGTCTGGGACAGTGGCATCGATATATGATTACATGTAGGACCACGCCTGGGATGTTGGCATTGTATGAGCTTTCCAAGCTATCCGAGTATCCTTTTTGATTCCGAATGGTTCAATGGGCATTCTGAGAAAATGGTTGCCTATGTGAATTTGTATCCGATCTAGGTACATTTTAATTGTATACCATGTTTGAAAATGAAAGGTAGGTATATGTACCTTGGTGAACATGTGATATAAGTATGAGTTGGTATGAGAATAAGTTATGATATGTATATGTGAATCATGTTCAAATGAACTATAAGAGATATATGGCTATGTGTTTGTATTTTGCCTTGAATTATATAAATGAATTGATTTAGATTGATTTTATTTGTTAAGTTTATTTATAGATACAGTAGCTATTGGGAGCTCGGGGATCGTTGAGGATCTTCACCACACTATCGACTCTATTTTGGTACCTTTTTCAAGTGCATATATCTAAGTATGGCATGTATAAGCTAGATATCTTTGCATATGTTTTGAGATGTGTTTATCTAGCCATGTGTATGGCTTGGTTTTGGTTATGTTTATAAATGACTGTTGAGCATAAATTATATGATGCAATATTGTAATTATGATGTGTTCATGGATGGCCAAAAGATTTGATCAATTTGGTAATATTATGGCATGAGATTGAATGAAGTAAATCGCGGTTATGAAATATATGTTTTGGTATGACTGTAGCTTACTATTTGAAATGAATTGGTATGAATTTTAAGCATGGTATTGGTTGTTAATAATATGATATGAATGATGTATGTTTTGGAATTGAAATTGGCTAATAATTTAGTACAAATATGCTTGGTTTTATGCTTGTAGGTATGACCCAAATTGGGTGGCAAATTGGCTTTTCAAAAGGCTTATTTTTGTCCATAAGGGCAGAGACACGGGCGTGTGTCTCAGCCATGTGCGACACACGGTCATGTTGCACGACCGTGTGTCCCCTGGGGCACCCTATGATTTAAAGTCAGTATACCCTATAGGTTTGCCAGAACCTAGACACACGAGTGTGTCTAGTGGCCGTGTGTGGCACACAGCCTTGACACATGGGCGTGTGTGGCCATTTCGAAGGGTACACGAGCTTAACACACGGGTGTATGGTTAGCTGTGTAACCCAAGTCAGTTTTGACCACGGCTAAGGCACATGGGCATGTCTCCGGTCATGTGGTATAAGTCAGTATGTATGCCCTGTTTTGCCATGGCCTAAACAGACGGGCATGTATAATGCCGTGTGAGGCACACGGCCTGTTCACATGGGTGTGTGACCCTTATAACTTTGGAAAAAAGTTTAAGTTTTGAAAATTTTGTTTGCGTTCAATTTAGTCTAGGCCTGTTTCTAAAGTATGTCTAAGGTCTCGTTGATCTATGTAAGGGACTTTGTATTGATGTATGACTATGATACTATAATGATTGCGAAATGAATGATAAATGTTTTGATATGTTCGGTAATTCCTCTTAACCCTAGTCCGGCGACGGTTACGGGTTAGGGGTGTTACATTTGGTTGGTATCATAGCTACGGTTTAATCGATTCTAGGACTAACGTAGCATATGTGAGTCTAGCTATACATGCCATATTTATGAACTCCGATAGTGTGATGAATCCTGACAATGACAATGTGTTTTTATATAGCAAATGGATCCCGAATGAGCCGTAACTGATGATGTTGAGAGCAATGCGCCTACTCCTGCTCAAGGTACAGCACCATCCAATTCTAGACTGGCTACGAGTAGCCATGATGGATAGGCTAGGCAAGCCTTCTATCAAATGATGAATGATTGGTTTAGTTAGTACATTAGAACTCATCGAGCTGTTCAACAACCCCCAACCCGACTAATCCTCCGCAAGCCCTTATTATGCTACAAGCGAATCTGATTCACTTAAGTAAGCCACCGATCGATAAGATTAGAAAATATGAGATTGAAGAATTTTGTGCTACTACAAATGATGATGCTGAAAGAGTCGAGTTCTGGTTAGTGAATATGATAAGAGTATTTGATGAATTGTCATTGACTCCAGATGAATGTCTCAAATGTGCTGTTTCACTTCTAAGAGATACGGCCTATCATTGGTGGAAGACTTTAATATCCATGGTTCCGAGGGAACGAGTCACTTGGGATTTCTTCCTAGCTGAATTCCGAAAGAAATACATTAGTAAAAGATTTATAGATCAGAAACTTAAAGAGTTTGTTGAACTGAAGTAAGGTCCTATGTCTGTTACAGAATACGAACGAGAATTCGTAAGATTGAGCCAGTATGCACGAGAATGTGTTTCGACTAAAGCAATAATGTGTAAAAGATTCGAAGATGGTTTGAATGAAGATATCCGTTTGTTGGTCAGAATTCTTGAGATAAAAAAATTTGTAGTGCTGGTTGAACGAGCATGTAAAGCTGAAGAACTTGGGAAAGAGAAAAGAAAAGCTAATTTTGAAGCTAGGGATATGAGAAAGAGATCCGCAAGTAAATCATTTTAGTCTACGTCAAAGAAGTTCCGAGATGATTTTAGCCGTTCAAAAGCTAATGTGGGGCATTCGAGTAAAAATCGTGCTAGAACTCATTCGAGCTTCAGAGCTCCAGCTACATTTGTTGCCAGTGTTAGAAATGTTCGATCTTATCGACACGGGTGTGGACATTGTGGTAAAAGACATCCCGATAATTGCAGATTGTATGATCGGGCTTGTTTCAAATGTAGATCTTTAGATCATTTTATCCGAGATTGACCTGAGTCTGTTGAGGAAGAGATTGTACAAAATTCGAGACCGAGTAACACTTCAGCTCGAGGTGAACCTTCCAGAAATATGAGAAATGTGAGTGGTAGTCAAAGAGGGACTAAAGACACTATTGTTCGATCCGAGGCTAGAGCACTTGCCAGAGCCTATGACATTCGACCTCGCGAGGAGGCTTCGTCTCCAGATGTGATTACGTGTACATTTACTTTTTATGATACTTCAGTGATATCATTGATAGATCCAGGATCAACGTATTTGTATATATTCATGAATAGAGTCTACTAAATTAGTGATTGAAGTATCGAACCCTCTAGGTAAAAGTGTCTTTATTGACAAAGTGTGCAAGAACTGTCCGTTAATGTTTTGAGACATTTATTTTTCGGCCAACCTAATGTTATTACCTTTTGATGAGTTTGATATAATTCTGGGTATGGATTGGTTAACTTTGCATGATGCTATTGTGAATTGCAAACGAAAAACTATTGATTTGAGTTGCAAGAATGATGAAATGTTCGAATTGAATCTAGTGATTTGAATAGATTACAGGAAGCGATATCTTCAATGAAAGCTATGAGTATTGTGAGAAAGGGTTGTGAAGCTTATTTTGCCTATGTGATTGATTCGAAAGTAATAGAAAAGAAAATTGAATCAGTGCCTATTTTCTGTGAATTCCCTGATGTGTTTTCTAAAGAACTTTTGGGACTACCTCCGATTCGAGAGGTTGAATTTGGTATTGAATTAGTGCCCGAAACTACTCCGATTTTGATAGTTTCGTATAGACTGGCTTCGACCAAACTAAAAGAATTAAAGTTTCAGTTGCAATAATTGACGGATAGCGGATTTGCAAGATCGAGTTTCTCACCTTGGGGTGCTCCTGTTCTGTTTGTGAAAAAGAAAGACGGTACGATGAGAATATGCATTGATTATCGTTAGTTGAACAAAGTGACTATCAAGAATTAATATCCTCTACCCCGAATTGGCGATTTGTTTGATCAGCTTAAAGGAGCTACTGTATTTTCAAAGATAAATTTGAGATTGGGCTATTATTAATTGCGAGTAAAAGATTCAGACATTCCGAAAACTGCTTTCAGAATGAGGTACGATCATTATGAGTTCTTAGTTATGCCTTTCGAATTAACTAATGCACCTGCCATCTTTATGGATTTGATGAACAGAATTTTAAGACCGTATTTGGATCGATTTGTTGTCGTATTTATTGATGACATATTGATTTATTTGCGGGATGAATCCGAGCATACTGAGCTTCTGAGAATAGTACTACTGACTTTGCGTGATAAGCAATTGTATGCGAAGTTTAGCAAATATGAATTTTGGTTATGCAAAGTTGGTTTTCTGGGCTATATTGTGTCAGCATCTAGTATCCGAGTGGATCCGAGTAAAATTTCAGCTATTTTAGATTGGAAACCTTCGAGAAATGTTTTTGAAGTCTGCAATTTTCTTGGACTTTTCGGTTATTATAGAAGGTTCGTAAAAGGCTTTTCGATGATTGCCACTCTGTTAACGAAATTGCTTCAGAAAGATGTGAAATTTGAATGGTCAAAAAAGTGTTAGAAAAGCTTTGATCAGTTAAAAGCCTTATTAACTAAAGCTCCGGTGTTAGTACAACCAGAAAAGGGTAAAGAATTTGTGATCTATAGTGATGCTTCGTTAAACGGTCTAGGATGTGTTTTGATGCAGGAAGGCAAAGTCATTGCTTATGCTTCGAGACAGTTAAAGCCGTACGAAAAGAAGTATTCAACGCACAATCTGGAATTAGCTGTGATTGTGTTTGCTTTGAAAATTTGGCGCCACTATCTGTTCGGTGAGAAATGTCATGTTTATTCCGATAACAAAAGTTTGAAATATCTGATGACTCAGAAAGATTTGAATCTACGACAGAGAAGATGGCTAGAGTTACGGAAAGACTACGAGCTTGTTATTGATTATCATCTGGGAAAAGCTAATGTTGTTGCTGATGCTCTAAGTCGAAAGTCGTTGTTTGTATTACGTGCCATGAATACTCATTTTGCTTTGTCTGATGATGGTTCAGTTTTAGCCGAATTGAAAGCGAGACCGTTGTTTTTACAACAGATTATTGATGCTCAGAAAGTTTATAATAAGATAATAGCAAAACGAGCTTAGAGTGATTTAGATTCTGATTCAGAATTCAGAGTTGATAAAGATGATTGTCTGAGATTCCGAAATCAAATTTGTGTTCCGAGAAATCCAAGATTGATTCAAATGATTTTGAACGAAGCTCACAATAGTCGTTTATCTGTTTATTTGGGTAGTACGAAAATGTATAATGATTTGAAGTAGCATTACTGGTGGTCTGGAATGAAAAGAGATATCTCCGATTTTGTTTCGAAATGTTTAATCTGTCAGCAAATTAAAGCTGAACATCAAGTACCATCTGGTTTGTTACAACCAATTATGATTCTGGAATGGAAATGGGATAGAGTGACGATGGATTTTGTTTCGGGTTTGCCCTTATCTCCGAGAAAGAAAGATACAATCTGGGTTGTGGTTGATAGATTGACGAAGTCAGCTCATTTTATTCCGGTACGATCCGATTACTCGCTTGATAAGTTAGCTGAGTTATACATTTTCAATATTGTGAGATTGCACGATATGCCATTATCTATTGTGTTAGACAGAGATCTGAGATTCACATCGCGATTTTGGAAGAAATTGCAATATGCTTTGGGTATGAAATTGCACTTCAGTACTGCTTTTCACCCACAAACGGATGGTCAATCCGAGCGGATTATTCAGATTCTTGAAGATATGTTGAGATGTTTCATTCTTGAGTTTGAAGGTACGTGAGAATAGTATTTGCCTTTGATTGAATTCACTTATAATAATAGTTTTCAATCAAGTATTAAAATGGCACCGTACGAAGCCTTATATGGTCATAAATTTTGTACACCTTTTGTATTGGACTGAACTCAGCGAGAATAAGATTCACGGTGTGGATTTGATAAAAGAGACTGAAATGAAAGTAAAAGTGATCCGAGATAGTTGAAAACAACTTCTGATTGTCTAAAATCGTACACAGACTTGAAACGAAAAGATATTATATTTGAGATCAGTGACAAAGTGTTTCTGAAAGTATCTCTATGGAAAAAAGTACTCCGATTTAACGGAAAAGGCAAATTGAGTCCAAGGTTCATCGGCCCGTATGAGATTATCGAGTGTATCGGGCCGGTTGCTTATAGATTGTTGTTGCCTCCTGAGCTAGAAAAGATTCATATTGTATTCCATGCATTGATGCTTCGACGGTCATGTAATTTCTCCGTCTGAGATTGAGATTCAGTCCAATATGACCTACGAAGAAGAACTGATACGTATCTTAGCTTGTGAGAGTAAATAATTGAAATATAAGAAAATTCCGTTAGTAAAAGTAATGTGGCATCAACACGGTGTTGAAGACGCTACATGGGAGCCTAGAGATGCTATGAGACAACAATATTCGAATCTGTTCAACGATAAGATTTTCGGGGACGCAACTCCCTAAGAGGGGAGAGTTGTAACAATCTGGTTTAGACCCTAGTCAGAATAGTGGTTTTGGGACCACAAATCTGAGTTAAAAAAATATTTGAATATTATTTTTCGTGCTTATTATATGTGAATTAGCATGTGTGAAAGTTTCGTATGAAAATTCGATCATTTGTGTGCTTAATTTGTGAAAAGGACCTAATCGCATAAAATGTAAAAGTGGCCTTCTATTTGTTAAAGTGCTTAATTGCTATGTCTTTGTAAATGAAAGGTCCTTAAGTTGCTAATAGATAAGGTTAATGGACATTAATGACCATCCAATATGTGTTTATTTTATGATTAATAATAAGGTTAAATTGGTAAAATGCATATTAATGTTATATTAATTAAAACCAAAGCTAAATTTTAGCTTATTTCTTTCATCTATTGCCGAAAATACAAGAAAAAGAAAAGAAAAAAAGCTTTTAGGGTTCGGCTAAATAATTTGATGATTAAGGTATGTGTTTTGATCCATTTTTGATAATTTTTATATTTTTGTGATCGTTGCTTTGTGTTTTACGAAGCCCATGTCTCAATTTCTGATTTTGTTGATGATTTTGAGTTATGCCATTGATGAAATTATGAGTTTTATGAAGTTTGATGATAGTATATGAAAGCTTGATGTTGGTTTAACATGTTTTGTCTTTGAATTTTTGATGAATTTGAGTAATTTGGGCTAAATTGTGAAAATGGAAAATTGAGGGACTAAAATATGTAATAAATGAAATATGGGGACTTGTATGAACTATATGAAAATTCAGCTAAGCATGGTTATATGGAAATATTGTATATTTTGTGATTTTTGTGATTAGGGACTAAAGTATTAAAATGTGAAAATATGGGGGCTAATTTGTAAAATGCCCTAAATGTGTGTTTATGGATTGATTTGAATGAATTGTTGAATAAAAGAGTTAAATTTGAATTTATATAGATCAAAAACCAAAGAAAATGGAATTAGATCGGGGGATGTCGAAAGTCGTCGAATAGTCGACTCTCTTTGTTCGAATCCGTACGAGGTAAGCCGCTATACAAATAAATGTATTTTGAATTGAATTATTATTGTTTATATGCTCTTGAACAATGATGAATGACTATATGAGTTGAGCATGAGATATTTGATAAAGCATCGACAAAGATTCGACATCCACAAAGTCCCGTACGAACCATAGGAATAGTTAGGATACATATGTCATGACATAGGAGCTGATATGTGTTTTCGTGTAAGACCACATCTACGACGTTGGCATCGATTTATGATTTGCATGTAAGACCATGTCTGGGACATCAGCATCATATTTGATTTCGTGTAAGACCCTGTCTGGGACAGTGGCATCGATATATGATTACATGAAAGACAACGTCTGGGACGTTGGCGTTGTATGAGCTTTTCGAGCTATCCGAGTATCCTTACTGATTTCGAATGGTTCAACGGGCTTTCTGAGAAAATGGTTGACTATGTGAATTTGTATTCAATCTAGGTATGTTTGAATTGTATACCATGTTTGAAAATGAAAGTTAGGTATATGTACCTTGGTGAACATGTGATATAAGTATGAGTTGATATGAGAATGAGTTATTATATGTATATGTGAATCATGTTCAAATGAACTATAAGAGATATATGGCTATGTGTTTGTATTTTGCCTTGAATTATATGAATGAATTGATTTAGATTGATGTTATTTGTTAAGTTTATTTGTATATGGCTTACTAAGCTTTGAAAAGCTTATTTTTTGTGTGTTTTCAATTGTTTATAGATATCGTAGCTATCGGGAGCTCGGGGATCGTTGAGAATCTTCACTAGTTGAGGATCTTCACCATACTATCGACTCTATTTTGGTACCTTTTTCAAGTGTATATATCTAAGTATGGCATGTATAGGCTAGATATCTTTGGATATGTTTTGAGATGTGTTTATCTAGCCATGTGATATGGCTTGGTTTTGTTTATGTTTATGAATGACTGTTGAGTATAAATTATGTGATGGACTATTGCTATTATGATTTGTTCATGGATTGCCAAAAGATTTGGTCTATATGGTAAGATTATGGCATGAGATTGAATGAAGTAAATCGAGGTTATGAAATATATGTTTTGGTATGACTTTAGCTTACTATTTGAAATGAATTGGTATGAATTTTAAGAATGATATTGGTTGTTAATAATATGATATGAATGATGTATGTTTTGGAATTGAAATTGGCTAAAAATCTCGTGCAAATGTGCTTGGTTTTATGCTTGTAGGCATGACTCAAATTGGGTGGAAAATTGGCTTTTCAAAAGTCCTATTTTTGTCCACAAGGGCAGAGACACGGGCGTGTGTCTCAGCCGTGTGCGACACATGGTCATGTTGCATGGTCGTGTGTCCCTTGGGGTACCCTACGATTTAAAGTTGGTATACCCTATAGGTTTGACACGGCTTAGACACATGGTCAAGTGTAGTGACCGTGTGTGGCACACAGCCTTGGCATATGGGCGTGGGTGGCCATTTCGAAGGGTATACGGGCTTAACACATAGACGTGTGGTTAGCCGTGTGACCGAAGTCAGTTTCGACCACGGCCAAGGCACACGGGCATGTCTTCGGCCATGTGGTATAAGTCAGTATGTATGCCCTCTTTTGCCACAGCCTAGACACACGAGCATGTCTAATGCCGTGGGAGGCGCACGGCCTGTTCACACGGGCGTGTAACCCTTATAACTTTGGAAAAATGTTTAAGTTTTGAAAATTTTGTTTGTGTTTGGTTTAGTTCCGACCCCTTTCTAATATATGTTTAAGGTCTCGTTGACCTATGTAAGGGACTCTGTATTGATGTATGACTATGATACTATAATGATTGTGAAATGAATGATAAATGTTTCTATATGTCCAGTAGTGCCCCTTAACCCTAGTCCGGCGATGGATACAGGTTAGGGGTGTTACATCCTGTGTGGACAAAAATAAGGCTATTTAACAAGCATTTTTGCCACCATTTTAAGCAAACACCTACACAAAACAACATAGCACCAAACCAAGCATATACATACAACCAAATCAGCCACAATCAAGACATCCACACATCAATCACATGCTACCATCTATCATACAAAAACATCCCATAATTATCAACTCAAATCGTTTAAACTCCCATATCCATGAAAGGCATCATTATATAAATTGCTTATACCAATAGTAGCCAATTTCAATGGCCATATACAAAATGAACTTTAAACCAAAATAAGCCAACACATTTGGCCAAAATAATTATGACACATGAAAAAATGACCAAGTCCCCTATACATACCATAACTCAAAATGTTGAATTCATTGGTACCAAAATATTTGATGATAGTGTGAGTGGATCTCTGACAGTCTTTAATCCCCAAGCTAGCTTGGTGACACTATAAGACAAGGGAAAGGAAGGGAGTAAGCTATAAAGCTTAGTAAGTTCCTATGCAAATAATAAGCATCATAACCGCACATTAATCATACAATTAACATGATGAAATATGGCATGAATGTCATTAAAATCTTATAGTCATAACTTACTCAATTACAGCCTTACCAAGAGTTCATCACATATCGAGCTCATTATGAATGAGTTTTACGTACATACCCATACCAACTCGCACCATAACCATATTCTTTCACAACTTTGACATTCCCGTTGAACACTCGAAATATTAACGAATACTCAGAAATCTTGCACATAAGTGCCATATATGTAGCCAAAGCTACCTCATATCTCATAATACATATAGGCTCGTTTTTGAGCTATTAATGAGCATGCTTACACAAGTCATCGATCGGGACGTAGCTACACAAAGTTGTTGCTCACGTAGTCGTTAGATATCCGCAACACGTGTTTTGGACTACTCGACCAACGGTAGGGCGTGCACTGCACCAGCTCTGAATTACATAATCACATATACACATGGGTTCCTAGTGACATGTCACTAGTATCCTATTCTATTCCTAAGTTTCAACCGGGATATCTTGCTTGTCAAAACTTTGTCGAATACATCCAAAGATTCAATCACAATTCATACAATATTAAAGCATTTAAAACATAAATATAACAATACATTATTTACATACGAACTTACCTCGGTACAAAAATTAGTAGAATTTGACCTAATCATCAAACACTTTATTTTTCCTCCGATCTAGGTCTGAACCTTATTTTTCTTGATCTATAATGACAAATTTAACTTATTTAATATTCACATTGTTCAATTCAGCTCAAAAATCATATTATGGAAAAATTATATTTTTTCCCCTAATGTTTCACATTTTTACAATTTAGTCCTAGGCTCGTAAAATGATTTTCACCCAATTTCTTCATTACCCAAGCCTAGCCGAACCATTTTCATACTTATACCAGCCCACATTTTCCATTTATTCATACTTTTACTATTTATTTTATAACTTTTACAAATAGGTCCTTTTTAATATTTTTACCGAAAATCACTTAGCAATAGTTGTTTATCTAACACCAAACATGCATTTTCTACCATTATCCATCAAAACACACACATTTCTAACATGGGTCAAAACTTAGACCTTAATCATACCTCAAATTAGTGCTAGAAATAGGTAGATCGAGTTACAATGACTTTAAAAATGTAAACAGTATTAAAAGCGGGGCAAGAACGGACTTACAATCAAGCTTGGAAGTGGCCAAACCCTAGTTATGGCTTCCCTTTTAAAATTCAACTATGGTGAGGAAGATGGACAAGATTTTTTTCTTTATTTTTTTACTTTTTAATTCATTTAATTACCAAATGACCAAAATGCCCTTTTCTTAAAACACTAAAATTTCTCTTACATCATGTCCATTGTTGTCCACCAATGTAAGTAATGGTCTAATTACCATCTAAGGACCTCTAATTTAAAATTTCATGGCAATTAGTCACCTCTAGCTTATAGAACTCAGTCCTTTTTACTAAATTGAGTGCTCAAATGTCAAAATTTTTGAATGAAATTTTCACAGAACCATTCCATAAAATTGTAAACCATAAAAATATAAGAAAAATAAATTTTGCTACGTCAGATTTGTGGTCTCAAAACCAATGTTTCGACTAGACTCAAAATCGGGTTGTTACGAGATAGTTTATTTATAAGTTCAATTGAACTTAGTGATATCCTATACATCAATTTTCATGGGAAACTCTTAAATTTTTGGGAAAGTAAGATTTCTTGTACAAAATTAAAACTCCCTATGTGTTTTAGGGGTTTTCGCGGTTTGACTAGCGTTGTCAATGCCCATACTTCTTCTATATAAATTTTTGGCGGACATGTCGACTGATTTAGTCCAAAGTGTACTCTTCTAGGCAATCCTTTTATGGGACTTAACTCTATGTAGCTTCAACTAAAACTTCCATTTTGCCTTCTTGATTTGACTTTCCACAAGATTACCATATGCGCAACCATGTTGATTTGTGTCAACTACTAGGGGACATGAAGATATCTCGTCATACGACGAACTCTTTTCTGACCCCTTTCAGTCCACTCTGAACTTAATTTAGACTTACTGTATTACCTCAATAATTATCTTCTTACGACTTAGCTTGTGTAAAAACCCAACTTTTAGGTAAGACTAATTTAATAGTACTCTCATTTTCGGCCTTGAAATTCGAGACTTAACTGATAAATAAGCACCACTTTTTTTTGTGGACTTGAACTTGCAAAACAACCCCCATAGGAACTTTTCCACTTTAGAACATTCTACTAAGATATTCCTATAACAAATAGTTCTTGGTGGACTAACTTTGTAACACCCCAAAATAGGGCCTAAGAGTTGTAGGGGTATTTTAGGAATTTTAACTTTAGAGTGCTTAGAATTTCGTAGCATGGTAAATCGATATTATATTCGACTATGGCATCTTAGTTGTTAAGTCAATTTTTGAAAAAGTTTTTTAGAAACCTTTAAGTTTAGAAATAGGACTGACTTGTGACAAATTCAAAATAATAGGCATTTATGTTGCAGCTTTACCAGTTTATAAAATTGAACCTATTTCTTCCCCTTCAACATGTTTTCACTTCATTTTCTTTTCCCTTCATTGTGCTTGTTGTCCCTTTGATTTCCCTAGCTCTCTCCACTTGATTTTGATTACCAAACTATAAGTTTTTAATTTCCTTCAACACGCAAGCCTTAAACATTCATAGAATCTCCTTAAAACACTAAAAAACTCCAAAGATTCCATCATCTTCTCCAAACGTGGGTTTTCTGGATTTGTGTCAAAACTTATCTAATCTTCTATTGAAGGTAATATTTTGAATTCTTATGAGTTTTTTGTGTTATCTACTCCTTAAAGTTGAAGTATTAGCCATTGAATCGCAAATTTTTAATAAAAGTAAAAAATGGAGTCATTAATGGTGGATTTCGAGATTTTGGGTAAAAATTTAATTTTAAATTGATTTTCTATTAGTTCTAATGTGATTAAGAGGTTTTTAAACTTGAATTGAAGATTAGTTGATGATTTCTCATGTTTTAATAAATTTTGTGAAAATTGCCTAAAAAATGTTGAAAAATGTTGATACCATGAACTGAGCATTTTAGTGTAATTTAAAGGTTGGGAATTAGGCATAGATGATTAGTAAGATGAACATAATTCATTTTAGGTGAAAAGGTTAAGCGTAAACTGAGTTATAAGAATTTTAAATTTGTTATGCTAATGGTTTTGAGCTACTTGGAAACTTAACTTAGGCTTGTGTTATGTTGATATGTTGATATAGTAACCGTTGTGAAAAGTGAAAATGTATGCATGATATATATGTTAGATGATAGTGATAGTGTTTTGCAAAAGATACTAACATGCAGTGACCGTGCATGAATAATCGGTAAATGTTATGTGTTTGATTTAAGATATTTTGGCCTAGTGATCTTGAAACCATTGGATATAGTTGGCATGCCATTTGATTGCAAGTACTCTCCTATATGTATAGTGATGGCGTTGAGGCCTTGGGACATGTTTGGAGGGATAAGAGAATGTGAGTTAAACTCTATTCTACAGGAGATGTGAGGGAAAATAAAGAGCGTGTTAGCTATACGCTTCACTTCTAAAACATGTTTGACTCTATGAGTTTATGTTTGATGTGATGGAGATCCGTGTATCCCATGAGTGATGATAAAGCTCACTATAAATTTCATAACTCAAGTGCCAAATTATCTTGTATATATGTGTGTGTGTGTTGTATGATGAATGCCTTAATAAATATGTATTTGTTATGCAAACTATCCTTATAAATGTTATGCAAATGAACTATTAGACAATGCATATTAAAGTGTTACGTGTTACTAAACATGAGACTCTAGTATCGTTTATGTATGTGGTTATTGTGGATGCATGATGGAATATTTGTGTTGTGGTTATTTCACTCATTCACTGAGCTTGTTTAAGCTCACCCACTCTTTTCAACATTTGCAGATTAGTAATGGTTCGGTATGAGTGGTGTGGTTGTCCTAGGGAGTGATCTAAGAAAGACTCGTTTATTCTCATAGGTGTTCTTTCAGTGAATTTTGTATTGAGAAATAAGACAATGTGATAGATTTCTTTAGTGCTATGATTCGTTTGGATTATTTACCGGCTTTGTTTTCTTTCAGTTTTGGAAGTTTGAGAGTTTATATCTTTGCTTATGTTTATGAACTTTAATGATGGCTTGATGTATCTTGCTTGGTCACATTTTAATGATTTGAACTGTTAAACTTATCTGTTGGATGATTGTTTATCGAAGTAAGTGATGCATGATGCTTAGAATCTATTTTGGAATGATTTAATTGCACTTGTGTGCTGCATTTTTATGTTCAGGGGCAGAGGCATCAATATTCAAGATTTAAAATTAATACCTCTATGTTTTAAAGCATGCAGGAAGTTAGATTAGAGATTTGGTATCGATACCTTTGCTGAGTATTGATACTTAGGGTCAAAGCATCAATATTTCGTGACAAGTACCGATAATTTTCAAGACTTTGGGATTTAGTCAAGAAACATAATGCAAGTTTGGTATCATTTTTCTAGGTGGCATCGATACCACATAGAGAAAATATCGATACCCTAATGTTAGTATCCATACCTATAAACATATTTTGTAAATTTTGCTAAATGGACCTTATGCACATTAATGTTCGTTTTTAGGATTATTTTTATATGGTTTGCACGTAACATTCATAACTAACAAGTATAATTGACTTAAACCTATACGAATCTTAAAATAGAAGATGCTTCGTTTAAAATGAACCTTTACTTGTTGTATATGACATGAGACGGTGATGTGGCATCCCGTATTCAGGCTTGGCGACCAGGTCGGGTACAGGGTGTTACAAACTCTTTCTTGGGTTTCCCTCGGCGAAATTTTATTACGTGTGAATATGATATGCGAATTGTACAAGTATAAACGTTAGATCAAGTAATAAAGTGATGAGTGAGTATGGTTCCCACAAGGATCGGGTTGAGGTACAAAAGTGGTCAAGTTATTATAATATAAAATATAATTAATGCTATGGTAAAGCTTTGGTAAGTATGTAGTGAAAATTAAAGGAATAATAATGTAACAGCCCGTTTTTAGTCAAATCGGAATAATAGTTTTGGGACCACAAATTCGAGGTCAAAATATTTATTTTATTATTAGTTTAATATTTATAGCATGATTGAATGATTATGTGAAAGTTTTGTTTAGAAATTTTATCGTTTGACCAGTCAATTTGGTAAAAAGGACTAAATCGCGTAAAGTGCAAAAGTGTTGTTCTATTAGTTAAAGGTGTCTAGTAGCTATGGAACATTAAAGTGGAGGTCCTTATGTTGTAATTAGACCATTATAACAGTGGGTGGACAATTATGGGAATATATTAAGTGATATTTAATGTTTTAAACCAAGATTAATATAGTAATTTGTAAATAACTTAAGTTAAAATAATAAAAACATGATGTCTTCATCTTCATTAAGCTAACACCATCGAAATTAGGGATTGAAAACACCATTTCAAAGCTTGGAACTTTCGACTATGGTATATTAAGCATGTAAGTTCATTTTTGGTCCTGTTTTTAATGATTTCTATATTTTTGATAGGTCTAGCTAGCCCAGGGACTATTTTGCAAAACTGTTAAAGATTTTGAATGTTTCCATTGATGAATAATCATGTATTTTTATGTTTTATGATAGATTATGAATGTTTGTTGTGAATTATACAAGTTTTATAAAGTGATTTTTAGTGAAAATGCAAAGTATGGATTAAATTGTGAAATGTGGAAACTTTGAGGTTGAAATGTGAAATAAATAAAAGTATGGGCTACTAGGGGCATAATAGTAATTCGACTAGCATGGGTTGTGGTTAAATTGCATGAATTTGTGTTTTTGTGAAATAAGAAATAAATTGTAAAAGATGTGAAACATTAGGGGCAATTGTGTAAAAATGTCTTAAAGTAAATTTTAGACTAAATTGAATAGAGAGATAATTAAATAAGTTAATTTTGATTACATATAGATTAAGAAAAGTGAAACTTGAATCTAGATCGGGGGAAAAATAAAGTTCTCGACTAATCGACTAGTTTAGCCGTTTTTACATTCGAGGTAAGTTCGTATGTAATAAGTTTCATTATAAATGTAATTTAAATGCTTTGATATTGCATAAAATGTGATTACGAGACTTCAGACGTGTTCGACAATGATTCAACGACGATTCAGCTTGAAATCCCTGTTGAACCTTAGGAATAGATTTGGATACTAGTGACATGTCATTAGGGGATTATTATGATTATGTGATCCTGGTGCTAGTCCTGTATGTCTTACCGGCTACTGAGTATACCAACATGTGTTGCGGTTACTTGACAGCTTGTGTGAGCAACATCGTGGAGCTACATGTTCACCCACACCTTATGTGAGCAGGCCCGTTGATAGCTCTAGTGTGAGCAGTATATGTGATATGAGATTGAGATAGCTACAGCTATATATGTGACACTTCGGGTGCGAGTTTCCCATGTATCTGATAGTATTCTGAATGGTTCAACGTGTAAATGAAAGACGTGGATGTGTATGGGATTGATATGAGATAGTACAGGTATGTACATAAACCGTATAAGCTTAGTCAAAGAAGTTATGAAGTTTATTTACATAAGACTTTGATTGAAAATGTGAAAGGTTTGTTAGTTAAATGAATTACATGTTGATATGTTCAAATTGATGATTTGTATATTTATGATAAGATTGATTTTATTTCATACGAGCATACAAAGCTATAAAGCTTACTTCATTTATTTTTCCATGTTTTATAGTGAAGTTAAAGCTAGCTCGAATTTGGGGATCGTCGGAGACTTCGTCACACTATCTAACTATCAATTTGGTACCTTTGAGTTTGTGTTTTGGTCATATGGCATGTATAGGATTATGGTCATTTTGGTTATGTGATAATAATGATTTTAGCCATATAAATTGGCTTGTAAATGCTTATGTTTTGATTTGTATATCTTACCATATAAGTTGGCTTATTTTGGTATGTCTGAATCATGTATACATATATGTATATATGGCTTGTGTGATGTTTTGAATATTGGATATGTGATGCTTCTGGATAGTTAGTAGTATGGATAGCAAATGGTTGAATTATGAAAATTAGTATGCTATTGAATCTAGGAATTAATGCACATTTGAGTTTGCTATAAATTTGTAACGCCCCAAAAATATTAGGTTTTTGTTTTTGTATGTTATGCTGTGTAAATACATGCCTGCTTCAGTGGTTGAGTGTCTTGAGGAGTGTTGGAGAAATCCTGAGTTCATGTCTTGGCTTGTGCTAAATTTTGGTTTTTGCTTGAGTTTAACCTGTCTCTGGTTAGTAGGTTTCTTAAATTAAAGTGGGTAAAGTATGGCATAAGATGCTTGCTAGTCTAGTGGCAAGGGGCATGTGGAGTGATCTTGGGGGTCTGAGGTTCGAGGAGTAGCAATGCAGTAGAGCATTTTATTTTGGCATGTTGCCGTGTGAATGGTTGTGTATTGCTGGGACTCTGAAGCTTGGGCGGTTGGTATTTAAGGGAAGTGGGAGTGTGTAGCCGAAATTCTAGGAGGGATTTTGGGATGTGGATAGAGGGGTTCAGTTGAGGGATTTGTGGAGGATTTTGGGGAGGTGATTTTGGGGAGTTGAGGAGGGAGAGAAGTTTAGGCCGAATAGGGACTCTAGGCACCCCTTTGAGTTTCGATTTAGGGGAGTCTTAGCTTTTGGTGTTTGTTCTTTTGGAAATCGATTGGTGTAGGGTTTCTTGCCATTTTTTCTTCTCACATTGGTGCTTTCGGGTTTCAATTTTGGGACCTTTTTCCACTGTCATTTCTCTTTTCTTTTCTGTCTTCAAACATTAGCCGAACTACTCCATTTTTTCCCTCACTTCATCTGTTGCTGCGTGACTGCATTCTGACTCTTCTATCTCTTCTCTATTTTTCCTCTCCAACCATTCTCGTTTCATCTTTGGGTTCTTTTTTCAAGTGGTATACCGTTCCTCTTCCCCTCTTTTCGTGACATTCCTTTATCATAACACTTCGGTTGATTATTGCACTTCTTTTCTTTTTGTGTTTCGGCTACCACAATTGTTCCTCAAACAATCAAATTCTAGCATAAGGTTCTTTCACTCTTCCATAGCATTCTCTTTTGTTTTCTCTAGTATTGCCGATTATTCATTTTGGTATGAGGGTTCGATTGCTAGCCTTCTCTCTCCTGTCGGAGTAATCTTTGCCTAACACCTCTCTTCTCTAATGTTTTCTGCTAAGAAGTGGGATTGTTCATCTCGTGCCTTGGATTTAAGAGGTGTTGGGTGTTGGCCGAATATTACTGTTCTTCATTCTTGGCTTTCATTTTTGGTAAGGCATTTTACACTTGGTTTATGGGTTATGTGTGTGGAAGTAGTTTACAAATAGTATTTGGGTTGTAGGTAATCTCTAAGGATTGGGAGCGGTTGTTTGCAACGGTGATTGGGTGATCAAAGAAGGTAGGTGATTGGTATAATTGTGAGCAAGTGTTGACTAGGGTCTCTTGCAAATTGTTGTTAGGTATCTAACTGAAGTTTTGATTGTATTAGGTTTTGGACTCGTGGACCAGTAAACACATTTTTGCAACCAGGTGTATAGTCACATTGCACTGTTGTTAATCGGCAAAAGCCAAAAAGTATGTTTATACACACTATACGAGCATGCGTTTGCTCGTATGGTGAATCGAATGCATAAACACCTGCGTTTGGCAGTGGAGGCCACTATGAGCGAACTCATGGGTTCGGGCCATCTTGGGCTGCGTTGGGCCAAAATGGGCCGTGTGGAAATTATAAGGCCAGGCTGTGTAGAGCACACGGCCAAGGCCAGTACTGGGCTTATTGGGCCATACGGGTGTGTGGGCCCACATGGGTCGTACTATAGGCTTCGAGCCCATTTTCACTGTTAGACCATTTGAGGTTGTACGGGTCGCATGAGACGATTGTGAGCCTACTGATAGGTCGGTAAGTATATTTAGACCCCTTGCTAGTAAAATAATCGTTATACCCCTAGAGGGAAAATGTTTGATATGCCCCTATGCTTTAATTGACTGTATTTGAGTTTGATATTTCTGCATACACGTATGATATTATGTTGTATTACATGAGGTGGGATATGTACATATGATATTGGAGGAAGTGTATTGAAAGGCTATAAGCCTATTACTGGCAGCTCTGCTGGAAATACTGTTAGTGTTGCAACCAGTACTATATTTTAGAGTGTAGGGATGGGTGGGTCGATGTAATCCCCACATGGAGTGCAGGGTTGGATGGAGTGGAGTGTAGAGGATGGATAGGTAGGTTTTTTATATGCATTCTTGATACTATACTGAAATAGGCTAAGGCCCACATTGATACTATTACTGTATTAGGCTAAGGCCCACACTGTTATTGCGAATAAATTGGGCATAGGCCCAGACTATTGAACAAGGTATGTTCGTCTGTTTGATAAATATGGATTACACACTGAGTTTCCAAAAACTCACCTTTTCTGCTTATCAATGCAGGTAATCCTTAGGCGGGTCGGTGTTGTGAGGGACTCGGAGATGGCCACACCACTGGTTATGTTTTCTTTTATATTTTAGTAAAAGTAAATTTATTTGGGTGAATTTATGTAATAAGGCCATTTTAAGTTTTTGTTTGGGAATTTATTTAAATTGACTTAAATTTGTTAGCACTAGGACTCGGTTTTTAAAAACAAAAAAAAAAAACAAATGCTTTTTAACTACCACGCTACATAACATGTTTTAAAAGCTTTCACAACGAACTATGTTTAAAAAAATGTAGTAAAATTTTTTGTAAGAGACATGTTTTGCTTAACAAGTTTTGGAATTTTACAAATGAGTAAGATAAGTAGCTTTTCAAAAAGGACACATCGAGGTTTTAACACAAATGACCTTTTTTCGATAAACCTATATTTTCCAAAACTCACTTCAATGTGACGTCTCAGATTCAGCCATAACGTCTAGGTCGGATTTGGAGTGTTACATTTAGTGGTATTAGAGCCAGGCTGCAAAAATCGGTTGTGGATTTGGGTTTTTCTAAAAATATAAAATTTGTTAAAAATAAACTATTTCAAATAGTAGAAAAGAGTTTTTGAAGTGATACTTTTGAATATGTGGTCTACCGAGTCTACGGCGTCGATTCTGTAAGTTCTCTAAAACTACTGTTGATTCAATTGAAATACTGAGATTACCGTAGATAATAGACTGTACTGAAACTTTGGCTACGATCTGCGAGAACAAAAACTCTGAATTATTAATAGTGTTTTTCATAAAACATCCGTTAATAAATATTGAAACTGTAAAACTGATGCATAAAACTACTAATACAGATCATACGCAAATTGATAATGAGCACCAGAGGTACTCGTGGAAGGGGTACAATAGGCTACGGTGGAGGCCGCAGAGATGCTCGATCTGGGTTTTCGGCATCAGACTATATGCCTAATGTTGAAGCAAGAGAGTCACCGGCTTCACCCATGACCGAGACTGGGTCACACGATCGGGTAGCTGAGGATGACGCATTGTCCCAAGCTATGCTGCAAATTTTTGAAAGGCAAAATTTTTGATGGATAAGTCCGTGGCTGAATATGAGGCAAAATTTTTGAGATTGAGCCGCTATGCGCGAGGCATGATGGCAACTGAGTATGAATATTGCGTATGGTTTGAGGACGGCCTCAGAGATGATTTACAAGTTTTGATAGCTCCACAGAGGGAGCGAGATTTTTTCGTGCTAGTAGAAAAGGCAAAAATTATCGAGGATGTGAAATGCACTGAGCGCCAGAACTGTGAGTTGGACAGGAGAAAGAATAAGAGGGCTTGGAAACCCTCAATTTCAACTTTGAGGCCTAAGAAAAAGGCCAGAGTTTAGGGGCTAGTCAGAGTTGGGCTCCCTACTACTACTTTGGGGTCGTAGCATTATACTATTTGTGGGAAACGCCATCAGGGGAGTGCTGGGTACGGATAGGGGCATGTTTTAGGTGCAGATCTATGGAGCACCGTATCAGGGATTGTCCATGGAGGTCCAATCAGATGCAAGCTACTAGTGTGGGTACTGTTCAGCCGCATAGAGGGTTTCAGCAGCCACCAAGAGGCTGTGGTCAGGTCAGGGGTGGAAATGGTATGGGCCGTGGACGTAGAGCACCGGGCAGAGGTGCGGGTCATACTGAGGCGAGACAACCAACACTAGTTTATGTTGCACATCGTCGAGAAGATGAAGACGCCCCAGATGTTATTACGGGTACGCTCTATATTCATAATATACCCTATACTGCACTAATTGATGTTGGATCTACGCACTCTTATTTAGCATACACTGTGTCTGAGACTTTGGGTATGATGGTTGAAAACACTACGAGTGAGGTTACCGTGTTGAGTCCATGAAGGCAGTCGGTGAGAGTGAATAAACTGTTTAAGGATATACCTTTGGAGGTTCAGGGAATGATCTTTTTAGCAGACTTAATGGAACTTCCTTTTGGGGAATTCGACATAATATTGGGCATGGATTGGCTGGTCAAGCATCAGACAAATTTGGACTGTGCTATAAAGCGGATGATACTTAGAACTGAAGAGGGCGATGAGGTAATTGTAATTGGAGAGCATCGAAATTATCTGTCATATGTAATTTCTACACTTAGAGCTGAGAAGTTGGTTCGTAAAGGTTGTGAAGCGTTTTTAGCCTACGTCAGTGCTTCGAGTTTAGAGGTTTCATCTGTGAAGGATATCAGAACAATTAAGGGCTTTCCAAACATCTTTCCTGATGCTCCAAGCTGAGAAGTTGAATTTGAGATTGAGCTTCTTCCAGGTGCAGCTCCGGTGTCCATCGCCCCTTATAGAATGGTACTGAAGGAGCTTGAGAAGCTTAAAGCACCAATTCAAGAGTTACTGGATCGAGGGTTCATCCGCCCTAGTGTGTCTCTGTGAGGAGCACCAGTTTTATTTGTGAAAAAGAAGGATGGACCCATGCGTATGTGCATCAATTACCGAAAATTGAACAAATTGACTCTTAAGAATAAGTACACTCTACTGAGGATTGACGATCTATTTGACTAGTTTCGAGGAGCTTCGGTCTTCTCTAAGATTAATCTTTGATCAGGGTACCATCTGCTGAGGGTCAAGGAGACTGATATTTACAAGAGAACATTTAGGACTCGTTACGGTCACTACGAGTTTCTTATGATGCCGTTTGGGCTGACGAATGCACCAGTAGCATTTATGGATCTGATGAATCGAGTGTTCCAGCCCTATCTGGATCGGTTCATTATGGTGTATATAGATGACATTCTAGTTTATTCAAGGTCTAAAGATGAACATGATGCACATCTCCGTGTTGTTCTGCAGATTTTGAGGTAGAAACAATTGTACGCTAAATTTAGTAAGTGTGAATTCTGGCTTCGAGAGGTAACGTTTCTGGGTCATGTGGTGTGTGCTGAAGGGATTAGGGTTGAAACTTAGAAAATTGAAGCAGTGTTGGATTGGATGCAACCTAAGATAGTATCTGAGATTCAAAGTTTTCTAGGATTGGCAGGGTATTATAGACAGTTTGTTGAGGGGTTTTCGTTGATTGCTGCACCTCTGACTAAGTTGTTGCATAAAAGAGTACCGTTTAACTAGACTAATAAGTAGCAGGAAAGTTTTGAGAAACTTAAGAAAGTTTTGACTGAGGCCCCTGTCTTAATACATCCAGAGGCTGGAAAAGAATTCACTATCTATAGTGATGCATCACATGTTGGCTTGGGATGTGTGTTGATGCAAGAAGGTAAGGTAGTTGCAAATGCGTCTCGTTAGCTTAAAATGCATGAAACGAACTACCCGACGCATGACATGGAGTTGGCAGCAGTGGTATTCGCACTGAAGATTTGGGGGCATTACTTGTATGGTGAGAAGTGTGTCATTTACATGGATCACAAGAGTCTCAAGTATCTCCTCACTCAGAAGGAGTTAAACCTTAGGCAGCGTAGATGGATAGAGTTACTTAAGGATTATGACTGTTCGATTGAATACCATCCTGGTAAGGCTAATGTGGTAGTCAATGCATTGAGCCGTAGAGCTGTTATTGATTTGAGGGCGATGTTTGCTCGTCTTAGCTTATTCGATGATGGGAGTTTACTGGCCGAACTTCAAGTTAAACCGAGGTAAATTGAGTAGATTAAAAGTAAGCAGATGGAGGATAAGTCACTGGGTTCTCGTTTCCGACAGATTGAGAAATGGGAATCTTTAGATTTTGGGCTAAATAGCGAAGGGGTACTTTGTTTCTGTGGGAGAGTCTATGTACCGAAGGATACTGATTTGAGGCGATCTATACTATAAGAGGTGCATAGTAGTCCCTATGCTATGCATCCTGACGGGAATAAGATGTACCGATACCTTCGGGAATTATATTGGTGGCCAGGTCTTAAGCTAGAAATTACCGATTTTGTGAGTAAATGCCTGACTTGTCAATAGGTTAAGGTAGAGCATCAGTTGCCTTCAAGGTTACTTCAGCCAGTTAAGATTCCGTTGTGGAAGTGGGAGAGAGTGACTATAGATTTTGTTAGTGGGCTACCCTTAACGCCTATTAAGAAGGATTCAGTGTGGGTTATCATAGATCGACTAACGAAATCTGCCCATTTTATACCTGTCCGTACTGATTACTCGCTGTAGAAATTGGCTAAGTTGTATGTGTCTGAGATAGTGCGACTGGATGGGGTATCGATTTTTATAATATCTGATAGAGATCCTCGTTTCACGTCTCAGTTTTGGAAGAAGTTACACGAGGCATTGGGTACTAGGTTGGACTTCAGTACTGCATTCCATCCTCAGACAGACGGTCAGTCAGAGAGGGTGATTTAGATATTGGAGGACGTGTTAAGGAGTTATGTGATTGACTTCCGGGGTAGTTGGGAGGATTACTTGCCATTGGTAGAATTTGCATACAATAATAGCTACCAGTCCAGCATATAGATGGCACCTTATGAAGTATTATATGGTCGTAGGTGTCGTACTCCTGATTGGACTGAGTTGGGTGAGCAGTGTGTTATGGGCCTTGAGTTGATTTCTGATACCGAGGATAGGGTTAGATTAATTTGGGATTGACTGATGGCAGCATCCGGTAGACAGAAGTCATATGCAGATCTGAAGTGTAAGGAGATTGAGTATTCGGTGGGGGACTTGGTGTTTCTTAAAGTCTCGCCATGGAAGAAGGTACTGAGGTTTGGTCGGAAGGGTAAGTTAAACCCTAGGTTCATTGGGCCTTACCATATAATGAAGCGTGTGGGACCGATTGCCTATCAACTTGAGTTGCCTCTAGAGTTGGACAGTATTCAAAATGTGTTCCACGTCTCTATGTTGAGGCAATACTGTTTTGATCTGACACACATCGTTTCGACTGAGGAGGTTGAGGTTAGGCCAGATCTAACCTTTGAGGAGGAACCTATTCAGATTTTAGACTGCGATGTGAAAGTTCTGAGGAAGAAGTTAGTTCCACTGGTTAAGGTGCTACGGTGTAATCATAGTTCTGAAGAAGCCATGTGGGAACCCGAGGAGGCAGTGCGTATGCAATACCCTCACTTATTTTGATCAGGTAAATTTCGAGGCCGAAATTTCTTTTAGGGGGTAGAGTTGTAACACCCCAAAAATATTTGGTCTTTGTTTTTGTATGTTGCATTGCGTAAATACATGCCTGCTTTAGTGGTTGAGTGTCTTGAGGAGTGCTGGAGAAGTCCTGAGTTCATGTATTGGCTTGTGCTAAATTTTGGTTTTTGCTTGAGTTTAACCTGTCTCTGGTTAGTAGGTTTCTTAAATTAAAGTGGGTAAAGTATGGCATAAGATGCTTGCTAGTCTAGTGGCAAGGGGCGTGTGGAGTGATCTTGGGGGTCTGAGGTTCGAGGCGTAGCAATGCAGTAGATCATTTTATTTTGGCATGTTGCCGCGTGAATGGTTGTGTATTGCTAGGACTCTAAAGCTTGAGCGATTGGTATTTGAGGGAAGTGGGAGTGTGTAGCTGAAATTCTAGGAGGGATTTTAGGGATGTAGATAGAGGGGTTCGGTTGAGGGATTTGTGGAGGATTTTAGGGAGGTGGTTTTAGGGAGTTGAGGAGGAAGAGAAGTTTGAACTGAATGGGGACTGTAGGCACCCCTTTGAGTTTCGGTTTAGGGGAGTCTTAGCTTTTGGTGTTTGTTCTTTTGGAAACTGATTAGTGTAGGGGTTCTTGCATTTTTTCTTCTCACTTTGGTGCTTTTGGGTTTCAGTTTTGGGACCTTTTTCCACAGTCGTTTCTCTCTTCTTTTCTATCTTCAAACATTAGCCGAACTACTCCATTTTTTTCTCCCTTCATCTTTTGCTGCGTGACTACATTCTGACTCTTCTATTCTCTTCTCTATTTTTCCTCTCCAACCATTCTCGTTTCATCTTTGGGTTCTTTGTTCAAGTGGTATACCATTCCTCTTCCCCTTTTTTCGTGACATTCCTTTATCATAACACTTTGGTTGATTATTGCACTTCTTTCCCTTTTGTGTTTTGGCTACCACAGTTGTTCCTCGAACAATCAGATTCTAGCGTAAGGTTCTTTCACTCTTCCATAACGTTCTCTCTTGTCTTCTCTAGTATTTCTGATTATGCATTTTGGCATGAGGGTTCGGTTGCTAGCCTTCTCTCTCCTGCCGGAGTAATCTTTGCCTAACACCTCTCTTCTCTAATGTTTTCTACTAGGAAGTGAGATTGTTCATCTCGTGCCTTGGATTTAAGAGGTGTTGGGTGTTGGTCGGATATTACTATTCTTCATTCTTGGCTTTCATTTTTGGTAAGGCATTTTACACATGGTTTATGGGTTGTGTATATGGAAGTAGTTTACAAATAGTATTTCGGTTGCAGGTAATCTCTAAGGATTGAGAGCAGTTGTTTGCAACGGTGCTTGGGTGATCAAAGAAGGTAGGTGATTGGTATAATTGTGAGCAAGTGTTGACTAGGGTCTCTTGCAAATTGTTGTTAGGTATCTAACCGAAGTTTTGATTGTATTAGGTTTTGGACTCGTGGACCGGTAAACGTATTTTCACAACCAGGTGTGTAGTTACATTGCATTGTTGTTATTCGGCAAAAGCCGAAAAGTATGTTTATACACACTATACGAGCGTACGCTCGCTCGTATGGTGAATCGAATGCATAAACACATGCGTTTGACAGTAGAGGCCACCATGAGCGAACTTATGGGTTCAGGCTGTCTTGGCCGCGTTGGGCCAAAATGGGCCGTGTGGGCCCCACGGGCTTGTGAGCCTCGCACTGGTAAAATCATACGAATATGTAGAGATTATCGAGCTAGGCTGTGTAGATCACACGGCCAAGGCCAGTACTGGGCTTACTGGGCCACACGGGTGTGTGGGCCCATATGGGTTGTACTATGGGCTTTGGGCCTGTTTTCACTGTTAGACCATTTAAGGTTGCACGGGTCGCATGAGACGACTGTGAGCCTACTGATAGGTCGGTAAGTATACTTAGACGCCTTACTGGTAAAATGACCGTTATACCCCTAGAGGTAAAATGTTTGATATGCCCCTATGCTTTAATTGACTGTATTTGAGTTTGATATTTCTGCATACACGTATGATATTATGTTGCATTGCATGGGGTGGGATATGTACATATGATATTGGAGGAAGTGTACTGAATGGCTATAAGCCTATTACTGGCAGCTCTGTTGTAAATACTGTTGTGCTGCAATCGGTACTATATTTTAGAGTGTAGGGATGGGTGGGTCACTTTAATACCCACATGGAGTGTAGGGTTGGATGGAGTGGAGTGTAGAGGATGGATAGGTAGGTTCTTTATATGCATTACTGATACTATACTGAAATGGGCTAAGGCCCACATTGATACTGTTACGGTATTGGGCAAAGGCCCACACTGTTATTGTGACTGAATTAGGCTTAGGCCCAGACTATTGAACACCGTATGTTCGTCTGTTTGATAAATATGGATTACACATTTTGTTTCCATAAACTCACCGTTTCTGCTTATCGGTGCAGGTAATCCTTAGGCGGGTCGGTGCTGTGAAGGACTCGGGTTTTCAAGTCACCGTAGCTAGGGTTTTCAAGCTTTTCAAGCTCAATAGCAAGTGCTCCCAATCCCCGTTTTTAATGTTCTTTGTATTTTTGAAATCCCGATAGCTTGATCTTTCCATTTCTACCTATATTTCATGCTAGGGTTAATGTTAAAAAATTTACCCATGCATGAGTTGCTTGTATTTTGGTGGATTATGGAGGGATATGAAAGTTGAAGGTGTGTTAAACATCTTTTCTTAGGTGATATTCATGAAAAACCTCTAAAGGGACCTTTTTGCAAAAGTTATTAAATATGTGGTAGAAATGTAAAAATAATGGAAAATGTGGGCTACCATAAGAGAGAAAAATGTTCGGATAGGCTTGGGTAAGATAGAAATTCCATGTGTTTCATTATACGAGCTTAAAGACTAAATAGTAAAAATGTCAAAGGTTAGGGGCAAAATGGTCATTTGGACTGGGGTAGACATTAAACTTGAAAAGTTTAATGTAGTGAATTAATGATATAATCTTATTTTTATAGACCCCGAGGAACAAATTCTGGAGGTCGATCGAGGTAAACGCAAGGTTTCAGAATAGTTGAAACACAGCTTCGAAACGAATACCAGGTAAGTTCGAATAACTCGAAGTAAGCCTATAACATGCATAATTGTAATGCATGATAATCACATTATTGATGGCATGAAAATGCATGAATTGCATCTTTAATAATGAATTGTTGGATAATGTCTCGGTTGAGGTTGGAAAGGAAATTCGATGGATAAACCATGATTTACATGAGACTTGAGATCCTGCATGTGTTGTAGAAAAGGATTTAGCTTGGACTGGTAATCTGAAGATCTCAATTATAAAAAGGATCTAGCCTGGATTGGTGTTCCTTGAATGATCGAGCCTCCCAAAGAATATGTGTGCATTGTGGATTTAGCCCGGACGGGTAATCCGATTAGGGTCTGAATTTAGCCTGGACTGGAAATTCAGATCCGAGCTCAATAAGGGTGTTTGTCACGTAAGGAATTTAGCTTGGACTGGTAATCTCAACATCACCTTATGAGTTTATATTGCGGGGGATTTAGCCTGGACTGGTAATCCCGCCGTAAGATGTGAGGTTTGTAGGGGTGCATACTCAAAATGATCATTCATATGAATTGACGGTGACTGGATTATCCGTCGAGATTTCCTAGAAACTCAATGGGACTAACACAAGGTATATGTACAAATGACACGTAAAATGATGAGGTAATCTAAGTTAAAAATTTTCATGGTATTTGTTATGTGACTAACTCATTGATTGAGTGCATGTGATAGGGAAACCATTTTCATTTTCATTAGTTTCATTACCTGTTATGGATGTATGCTAAACAATCGGTAAGTTTATGTTCTAGTTATTCGGGCTTACTAAGCATGTAAATGCTTACCCCTCTCTTTTCCCTACTTTTCAGAGCTCAAGGACTCATAAGGATTGGAAGCAATTGGAGAGTCAACACACCATTAACTAGACAAGCTTTGGTATAAAGACATTTCTATTTTGTCTAATGGCATGTATAGGATTTTTGAGTATTTTGTTATATATGTCATTTGATTTGCCTAGTGAAGGCATGTAAAAATATGTTTATCCTTTTTTGTATATGGCCATGGGAATTGGCTCATTTTGAAGTAGGCTATGCCCTACAAATCTATGCATGTTTATATTTATATGCGGTGGCTTAGTTATAATTGACAATGAGTTATAATAACGAGCCAATCTTAACATGTTAAGTAGACATATAAATCATTACATGCAAGATAAGAATTAACTTACCATGTATGAAACCAATGACATGAGGTTCACATGTAATGAGGTTAATCAAAGTTTCATATCTACAAATGGAGAATTTGGCCCAAATATGCACTATAGTAATCTATAAGTGTAATTGGCTAGTAGAGGGTGACTTAAGGCTTGGAAAATAGCCTAATAAGGTCTACATGGGTAGACACACGGGCGTGTGTCTAGGCTGTGTGTGACACATGGGCTACTCCCATGGGTGTGTGCTATGACCGAGTGTCCCCTGCACCTGAAATTTTAAGTCAGCATAGAGCATGGGCTAAGCACACGGGCGTGTGCCTTGGCCGTGGTTATTTAACAGAATGGTGAGGTTGAAGTCAGTGTAGCACACGGGCTAAGCCCACGGGTGTGTGCCTTGGCTGTGTTACATACTGGAAAAAGGACACGGGCATGTTTTATGCCCCACGGGTGTGTTACACGTCAACTAAGGGAAAATTTCCTAAAGTGCCCCAAGTCTATCGAACAATTTCAGTTTTGTTCCATACAACCCCTAGGAGTGTTTTTAGGCCTCGGTGGCCTGTATAAGAGACAAAATGCACACGTTTGAAAAATGTTAAATCACGAGCAAAACTCAGTAACCCGATTGAGTAAGTTTGTAAAGGTGAATTACCGGTAATGCCTCAAACCCTATCCCGGCGTCAAATATGTGCGAGGGGTGGTACATTTAGTGGTATCAGAGCTACGATTTAGTCGATTCTAGGACTACTGTAAAGGATGTTAAAGTTTGCTATACATGCCATATTTTGAATCTTGATAGTGTGACATCTCCTGAATTGTTTAAATTGTTTTGAATATAGTAAATGTCTTCCAATCGAGCACAAGATGAGTCCGAGGGAGCCCAGAGCCATGCTTTAGCTTCCGTACAATGAGTTGTATCTAGTAGTAGTAGGAGACTTATGTCTAAAGGGCGGAAAAAGGCCCGAGCCGCCTTCTTTGATATGATGGATGAATGGTTTTGGGATTATCTAATGAATCGCCTTAACATACCACGACCACCCCCGCCCCCTAACCAACCTGATGAGGATGTGCCACGAGGTATGGCACCGGTAAGAATCGGTAAGGCCCCTGTAGATAAGCTTAGAAAGTATTGGGCTGAGGAATTCGAGCGAAAGTCGATGATGACGTTGAAAGAGTGGAATTCTGGCTTAAAAATACTACACGGGTGTTAGATGAATTGTCATGCACACCCGAGGAGTGTTTGAAGTGTGCCATGTCCCTCTTGAAGGATACTGCATACCACTGGTTGAAGACCGTATCCTCGGTAGTGTTGAAGGAAAATATTACTTGAGATTTCTTCCAAACAGAGTTTAGGAAGAAATTTATTAGCCAACGGTTTTTAGACTTGAAGCGAAAGGAGTTCCTGGAACTCAAACAAGGAACAAGACTGTTGCGGAATATGAGAGGGAGTTCATATGGCTTAGTCAGTACACAAATGAATGGGTTCAAACTGAATCAGAAATGTGTAAATGCTTCAAGGAGGGTTTGAATGAGGACATCAAATTGTTGATCAGAATTCTTGAAATACGGGAGTTCGCCGCATTGGCTGATCGGGCCAAGAAAGCTGAGGAGCTTAATAACGAAAGAAAGCAAGCAAAGAGAGAGGCTCGAGTTGGGAGCAAAAGGACCAACGGTAAAACACTCTCATTCTCCATGAAGAAAGCTAGGAGCCAGCATGAACGCTCCACTTCATCAGTAGGATATTCGAGTAGAGCGAATGGTCCTAGACGATGAAGTCAAAAGTCTTCCTCCCCGATAATGACTAGTGTGGGGAGTGTAGATGATCAAAAGCCGAAGTGTAAGAGTTGGAAAAAATTTCACTTCGGAGAGTGCCGAGTAAAAAGCGGTGCGTATTTTAGATGTGGCTCTCTTGACCACTTTCTCAAAGACTGTTCAGATCGAACGGAAAAAGAAGTGGAAGTAACTCTGAAGTCGAGTACTCCAATGGCACGAGGTAAACCTCCAAGATACCCTGGAAGTGCTAGTGGCAGTCGAGTCACAGCTAAAGATACTGCAAGACCAGAGGCTAGAGCCCTGGCAAGAACGTATGCAATACACACTCGAGAAGAAGCCTCTGCTCTTGAAGTTATCACGTGTACTTTTTCCCATTTTAATATGATTATTATTGCTTTAATTGACCCGGGGTCAACGCATTCTTACGTTTGCATGAGATTGATGTCTAGTATGAATATACCCGTTGAACCTACAGAATTTGTTATTAGAGTGTCGAACCCATTAGGCAAATCGGTTCTAGTTGATAAAGTCTGTAAGAATTGTCCTTTGATGATTCAAGGTCATTGTTTTCTGGCTAACCTTATGTTGCTACCATTTGATGAATTTGATGTAATACTTGGTACGAATTGGTTAGCCCTTCATGATATAATTGTGAATTGTGGTAGTAAGTATATTAAGTTAAAATGTCTGGATGGTGAGACTTTACGGGTCGAATCAAGAGAATTGGGTTTGCCGTCAAATGTAATCACGACAATTGTTGCCCAGAGGTACATGAGAAAAGGGTATGAAGCTTATCTTGCATTTGTACTGAATACTAAGGAAGCAGAGTTGAAGATCGAGTCTGTGCTGATAGTATGTGAGTATTCAGATGTATTCCCAGAGGAATTACCAGGATTACCTCCTGAGAGAGAAATTGAGTTTGGTATTGAATTGGTGTCAAGGACAACTCTTATTTCTATAGCTCCGTATAGAATAGCACCAACTGAGCTAAAAGAGTTAAAAGCACAGTTGCAAGGGTTGACGGATAAAGGATTCGCAAGGCCAAGTTTTTCACCTTGGGGTGCCCCCGTGTTGTTTGTAAAGAAGAAAGATGGTTCAATGAGATTATGTATTGATTATCAGCAACTGAATAAGGTAACCATAAAAAATAAGTATCCTTTACCAAGGATTGATGATTTATTCGATTAGTTGAGAGGAGCCACTGTGTTCTCTAAGATAGACTTGAGGTCTGGCTACTATCAGTTGCATGTCAAGGAATCAGATGTGCCAAAGATAGCTTTCAGGATGAGGTATGGTCATTACAAATTCCTTGTTATGCCATTTGGGCTGACAAATGCACCGGCCGTATTTATGGATCTAATGAATAGGATCTTTCGGCCATATTTGGATAAGTTTGATGTTGTGTTCATTGACGACATCTTGATTTATTCCAAAAATGAGACAGAACATGCGAAGCACCTGAGAATCGTATTGCAGACTTTGCGAGAAAAACAACTGTATGCTAAGTTTAGCAAGAGTGAATTTTGGCTCCAAGAAGTTGGATTTTTGGGTCATATTGTTTCGGGTGAAGGCATCCGAGTTGATCCAAGTAAAATCTCTGCTATGGTTGATTGGAAATCGCCTAAAAATGTAACCGAGGTTAGAAGCTTTTTGGACTTAGCCGATTACTATCGAAGGTTTGTAAAAGAATTTTCTACAATAGCGACTCCGATGAGGAGGTTGCTACAGAAGGATGTTAAGTTTGAATAGATAGAAAAGTGTCAGCAAAGTTTTGAGAAATTAAAGATATTGTTGACTGAAGCTCCTGTTTTAGTGCTACCTGAACTGGGAAAGGAATTCGTGGTCTACAGTGATGCATCCTTAAATGGATTAGGTTGTGTGCTTATGCAAGATGGCAAGGTGATAGCCTATGCCTCACGGCAATTGAAGCCTTACGAGAAGAATTATCTGACCCATGACCTAGAGCTTGTTGCGATTGTTTTTGCCTTGAATATTTGGAGGCATTTTTTATATGGTGAAACGAGTCGTATCTTTACGGACCACAAGAGTTTGAAGTACTTGATGACTCAAAAAGAATTAAATTTGAGACAAAAGAGATGGTTAGAATTAATTAAGGATTATGATCTGATCATTGACTACCATCCGGGAAAGGCGAATGTGGTCGCCGACGCTCTGAGCAGAAAATCCTTATTTACTTTAAAAGCCATGGATACTCGTTTGACATTGCTTGATGATGGTTCGGTCTTGGCAGAACTAGTGGAGGCCAACATTTCTGCAGGAAATTCATGATGCTTAGTTTATTGATGGTGACTTGCAAGCAAAAAGGGCTTAATATGAGTCAAGGACTGAATCAGATTTCTGGATTAGTCCTGATGGGTGTTTGATGTTTAGAGAGAGAGTATACGTACCTAAAGACGATAAACTTATCCGGAAAATATTGCAAGAAGCACAAAGTAGCCGTTTGTCTATTCATCCGGGAAGTACCAAGATGTACAACGAATTGAAGAAAATGTATTGGTGGAACGGTATGAAAAGGGATATTTCTGAGTTTATGTCAAGATGTCTGGTATGTCAGCAAGTTAAAGCTGAACATCTAGTGCCTTCAGGTTTGTTACAACCTATGATGGTTCTCGAATGGAAGTGGGACAGAGCTACCATGGACTTCGTAACAGGATTGCCTTTGACTCCGTAAAAGAAAAATGCCATATGGGTCGTAGTGGATAAGTTGACCAAGTCGGCTCATTTTATTCCGGTAAGGATAGATTATTCCCTTGATAGACTGGCCAACTTATACGTTTCTGAGATAGTAAGATTGCACGGAGTACCATTATCATTTATTTCAGACAGAGACCCAAGGTTCACTTCGAGATTCTAGAAAAAGCTATAGGAAGCCTTGGGGACGAAGTTGAGTTTTAGTACAGCTTTTCACCCCCAGACCGATGGTTAGTCTGAACAGACGATTCAAATTCTTGAAGATATGTTGTGATGTTGCATCCTCAAATTTCAGGGTAGCTGGGAAAGATACTTGCCATTGGTAGAATTTGCCTACAACAATAGTTTCCAAACAAGTTTGAAAATGGCACCTTATGAGGCCTTGTATGGCAGGAAGTGCCAAACTCCATTATACTGGATAGAATTTAAGGAAAATCAAATTCATGGAGTGGATCTGATTGGGGAAACTGAAGAAAAAGTTAAAGTAATACAAGACTATTTAAAAACGGCATCGGATAGGCAAAAGTCTTATGTTGATCTGAAAAGAAAAGAGATTGAATTCCAAGTTGGAGACAGAGTATTCTTGAAGGTGTCTCCATGGAAAAAGGTGTTGAGTTTTGGTCGGAAAGCTAAACTGAGTCCGCGATTTATCGCTTGGCATTGCCACCTGAATTGGAAAAGATTTACGACGTGTTCCATGTATCCATGTTAAGACGATATCGATCAGACCCCTCTCATGTGATTTCACCAGAGGAGATTGAGATTAGACCAGACATGACTTATGGAGAGGAACCAGTCAAGATTTTGGCCCGAGAGGTTAAACAGTTGAGAAATAAAAGTGTGACTTTAGTAAAGGTTCTATGGCACCGACATGGTGTGGAAGAAGCTACATGGGAACTAGAAGAAACCGTGAGAAACCAATATCCAAACCTGTTTAATGGTAAGACTTTTGGGGATGAAAGTCCCTAAGGGAGAAGAAATGTAACATCCTGAGATAGGGCTTAGTCGGAACAGTGGTTTCGAGACCACAAATACGACATCAAAATATTTATTTTATGATTATTTTGAGACCTAGAATATGAGATTATGCATGTGTTAAAGTTTCATGAAGAAACTCTTGAGTAAGGTGTCTAATTAGAAATCAGAGACAAAATTGAATAAATTGCAAAACTTGGATTCTAGAAGTAATTTGTATGAAATAGCTTTAGATTATAAATTAGACGGTCTTGGGGAGCAATTTGTCCAATTTTTAAGTTTTTGGACAAAAATGGGCTAGCATGGATGAAATTTTAAAGAAAGGACTTAATGGCATTTTGGTCATTTGGCAATTTAATGAAATAAAATGGGAAAAAGAAGGCAAAAATCAGCCATTCTTCTTCCTTGCCCAGCCGAAATTCTCAAGTCACCATAGCTAGGGTTTTCAACCTTTTCAAGCTCAATAGTAAGTGCTCCCAAGCCCCGTTTTTAATGTTCTTTGTATTTTTGAAATCCCGGTAGCTTGATCTTTCCATTTCTACCTATATTTCATGCTAGGGTTAATGTTAAAAAATTTACCCATGCATGAGTTGCTTGTATTTTGGTGGATTATGGAGGGATATGAAAGTTGAAGGTGTGTTAAACATCTTTTCTTAGGTGATATTCATGAAAAACCTCTAAAGGGACCTTTTTGCAAAAGTTATTAAATATGTGGTAGAAATGTAAAAATAATGGAAAATGTGGGCTACCATAAGAGAGAAAAATGTTCGGATAGGCTTGGGTAAGATAGAAATTCCATGTGTTTCATTATACGAGCTTAAAGACTAAATAGTAAAAATGTCAAAGGTTAGGGGCAAAATGGTCATTTGGACTGGGGTAGACATTAAACTTGAAAAGTTTAATGTAGTGAATTAATGATATAATCTTATTTTTATAGACCCCGAGGAACAAATTCTGGAGGTCGATCGAGGTAAACGCAAGGTTTCAGAATAGTTGAAACACAGCTTCGAAACGAATACCAGGTAAGTTCGAATAACTCGAAGTAAGCCTATAACATGCATAATTGTATGTTTTGTGAATGCATGATAATCACATTATTGATGGCATGAAAATGCTTGAATTGCATCTTTAATAATGAATTGTTGGATAATGTCTCGGTTGAGGTTGGAAAGGAAATTCGATGGACAAACCATGATTTACATGAGACTTGAGATCCTGCATGTGTTGTAGAAAAGGATTTAGCTTGGACTGGTAATCCGAAGATCTCAAGTATAAAAAGGATCTAGCCTGGACTGGTGTTCCTTGAATGATCGAGCCTCCCGAAGAATATGTGTGCATTGTAGATCCGGCCCGGATGGGTAATCCGATTAGGGTCTGAATTTAGCCTGGACTGGTAATTTAGATCCGAGCTCATTAAGGGTGTTTGTCGCGTAAGGGGTTTAGCCTGGACTGGTAATCCCGACATCACCTTATGAGTTTATATTTTCGGGGAGATGTGAGGTTTGCGGGAGTGCATACTCAAAATGATCATTCGTATAAATTGACGGTGACTGGATAATCCGTCGAGATTTCCTAGAAACTCAACGGGACTAACACAAGGTATATGTACAAATGACACATAAAATGATGAGGTAATCTAAGATAAAAATTTTCATGGTATTTGTTATGTGACTAACTCATTGATTGAGTGCATGTGATAGGGAAACCATTTTCATGTTCATTGGTTTCATTACCTGTTATGGATGTATGCTAAATAATTGGTAAGTTTATTTTCTAGTTATTCGGGCTTACTAAGCATGTAAATGCTTACCCCTCTCTTTTCCCTGCTTTTCAGAGCTCAAGGACTAATAAGGATTGAAAGACAATTGGAGAGTCAACACACCATCAACTAGACAAGCTTTGGTATAAAGACATTTCTATTTTGTCCAATGGCATGTATAGGATTTTTAAGTATTTTGTTATATATGTCATTTGATTTGCCTAGTGAAGGCATGTAAAAATATGTTTATCCTTTTTTGTATATGGCCATGAGAATTGGCTCATTTTGAGGTAGGCTATGCCCTACAAATCTATACATGTTTATATTTATATGCGATGACTTAGTTATAATTGGCAATGAGTTATAATAACGAGCTAATCTTAATATGTTAAGTAGACATATAAATCATTACATGCAAGATAAGAATTAATTTAGCATGTATGAAACCAATGACATGAGGTTCACATGCAATGAGGTTAATCAAAGTTTCATATTTACAAATGGATAATTTGGCCCAAATATGCACTATAGTAATCTATAAGTGTAATTTGCTAGTAGAGGGTGACCTAAGGCTTGGAAAATAGCCTAATAAGGTCCACATGGGTATACACACGGGCGTGTGTCTAGGCCGTGTATGACACACGGGCTACTCCCATGGGTGTGTGCTATGACCGTGTGTCCCCTGCACCTGAAATTTTAAGTCAGCATAGAGCACGGGCTAAGCACACGGGCGTGTGCCTTGGCCGTGTTTATTTAACAGAATGGTGAGGTTGAAGTCAGTATAGTGCACGGGCTAAGCCCACAGGTGTGTGCCTTGGCCGTGTTACATACTGGAAAAAGGATACAGACGTGTTTTATGCCCCACGGGCGTGTTACACTTCAACTAACGGAAAATGTCCTAAAGTGCCCTAAGTCTATCGAACAATTTCGATTTTGTTACGTACAACCCCTAGGAGTGGTTTTAGGCCTCGGAGGCCTGTATAAGAGACAAAGTGCTCACATTTGAAAAGTGTTAAATCACGAGCGAAACTTAGTAACCCGATTGAGTAAGTTTGTAAAGGTGAATTATCGGTAACGCCTCGAACCCTATCCCTGCGTCAGATACGGGCGAGGGGTGTTACAGTGAATTTATGTAATAAGGCCATTTTATGTTTTTGTTTGGGAATCTATTTAAATTGACTTAAATCTATTAGCACTAGGACTCAGGTTTTTTTAAAAAAAAAACAAATGCTTTTCAACTACCACGCTACGTAACATGTTTTAAAAGCTTCTGCAACGAACTATGTTTAAAAAAATGTAGTAACAATTTTTATAAGAGACATGTTTTGCTTAACAAATTCTAGAATTTTACAAATGAGTAAGATAAGTAGCTTTTCAAAAAGGACACATCGAGGTTTTAACAGAAATGACCTTTTTCGATGAAACTATGTTTTCCAAAACTCACTGCAATGTGACGTCTCAGATTCGGCCATAACGTCTAGGTCGGGTTTGGGGTGTTACAGAATTTGGATGACTTATTGTGGTATATATGTTTTGTATTGGTTGACGTTGGAAAAGGTATGAATTATGCTTGAATGGAGTTGTTGTTAAATACCTATTGATCTTATGTTTTGGTGCCATTGAATTTGGTATAGGTGTACATAAGACAGGGTGGTAAAATGGCTTGGTAAATAGCCTATTTTTATCTACATGGGTATAGACACGGGCGTGTGTCTCAGCTGTGTGTGATACATGGTTATGTACACGGTCGTGTGTCCCCTGGTGTTGAAATTAAAATCAAGTTAGTATGCTCCACACAGCCTCACACACGGGTGTGAATGTCCATTTTTAGGGCACACGGGCTAGCCATACGGGCGTGTGTGTTGGCCGTGTGACCCAAGTTAGAGAGTTACACGGGGTCGGACACGGGCTGGGACATGGCCATGTGCTCCCATTTCGAATGCCCACACGGTGTGAGACACACGGTAGGGCCGCACAGGCATGTGTCCCCTATTTTTGAGAAAATTTTCTAAGTGTTCAAAAAGTTTCCAAAGTTATCATTTTAGTCCCGAACCACTTTTAATGCATGTTTAGGGCCTCGTAGGCTCGTATTAGGGACAAAATGATTGGTTGTGAATGAATTGTACTTGAATTGACTGATTGTATGTGAAATGTATTTGTAAATGTGTTTGTAAGTCCGGTAATGCTCCGTAACAGTAAAGAATAAAATAATTGAATGAAACAGTAAAATAATTCAGATTTATACTACAACCATTAGAGACAGTTGAAGTTTTATCAAAGTAATCCCAACCCTATGAGATTTAACCCATAGGTTGGAAAATAAAGGTCAACTCAAACATCATTTTCATCATTGTAATTCATGAAGGAACATATTGGAAATAATGGAAGAACATCAGGAAGGTAGCATTCACTTGCCCAATCGACACTCCAGCTGCATAGTGTCCTTAGGTGGCTGAGAGGGATTGCCTTCGTCTTTCCTTTTCCTGTCTCTATTCAATCGCTACCTTCTATTGTGCCTAAGGATCTCACCCTCCATTTGCTCTCTAGGGTTTCCTCTTTTTCATTTTTTTAAATTATTTTTTCCTTTTTTAGGATAATTCCAATAGCCCAAGATTTATCTTCTCCTCTTTTATAGGCAGATTTATCTGGTACAAGTAGAGTTAGGCTAAAACTGATATGTGCTAAATACTAACTAGACACCTTCCCAGTATTGTCACGGCATATGAATTGGAAATCTGACCATCCTTTTACCCCAACAAAACTTTACTCTTTTATTTCTTGTTCCTTACCCTACACCTACCAATACCATAAAACACAACCTTTCCACAAGTAATTAAAAGTACATAATATTTAAACATAGCCCAAGTTCTAATGAAATGTTAAAAATACTAATGAAATGTCCTAAAATGCAACTAGATGTACTTAAGCACAGACAATTAACTAGATCCAAAGGCATTGAATATAACTTTTTTCAAGAGTTATCAACTTCCGCATTAGATAGTCTTAAGTGGACTTACTCACTATATAATTTTGATGTACATCCTCTTTCTTTGTAAATCATTGGTGGACTTCACTGATCAGTCAATTTTGGGTGAACATTCATTTCAAAATAGTCCTTGGTAGACTTCCCACTTTTTTGGTGACCTTTTTATCAATTACCACTTATGATTTCTAATCTGATGAACCATTCCGTAAGCACTTAGCTAGTGATGATTCTACATCAACTATGGTAGACTCTTAATGGAGGATACTTATTTACAAATAACTTAATGGAAGTACCCCTTTATTTCACATATATCGCGTTTAAAACACTTCTACCCATTCCTTTTATCTTTGCATTTTGGTGGATCATCTATTTAGCACGCTTACCCGTGTTTTCAGACGCACCATGATCATTTTATCAAACAATTCGCCACACGAGTCATACAGTAACCCCCTTTTTTCTTTATGCCCAGATAGGCTTCGTTGTTCACTATTCTAGTAGACTCCATCGTTTCCATACTATGTATGTAACACCCGTTACCCGTATTCGATGCCGGAACAGGGTACGAGGCATTACGGGACATAAACTCACACAATCATACTAAACAGAAACCTGAATTTTCGTCCAAATTTAAAACTTTTCATTCACATGCATATCGTCCCTTATATGGGCCTTCGAGTCCCAAAACATACATTGGGTGTGGTTTGAGACTAAACCGAGAACTCTCGAAACTTATACAATACTTAGAAAATTTTCCTATTTCGGAGGGTCACACGCCCTTGTGGGTAGGCCATATGGTCTTACACGCTCGTGAGGCCTGGGACACACCCGTGTCTTCAGCCCATGTAACTCTCTGTTTATGACGTCATCAACTAACTTGAGGTCACACGGCCAAGTCACATGCCCATGTGCTTAATCTATGGCCTCCACACGATTGAGACACACGACTATGTCTCTGCCCATGTGTTTACTACTGAGCATTCTAATTAGGGTACAGGGGACACACGACCAAATCGCATGCCCATGAGGGTAGACCATGTACCACACACGGTCTAGACACACTCCCGTGTGCCTACCGGTGTGGACGACTCTGAGGCTATTTTCCAAGCTAGTTGCCACCCTTATTTGCACAGACACATACATGACTTCAAAGGCATTTAGCATGGCATAAGTGAGCACTTAAACATACACAAACAAGACATGACTGTGATCATTTCATCTTTACTTACATGCGTAAGACTTCATACTTTGTCAAGCCCAACTTACCAATTCTCATTTAAGACATGTTTATCATCATACTAAACAAATCCCAATTAAATCATCAAGCATTCATAACCACAACACATCTCATAACATTCACACAACCACCAATCACATCACCGTTGCATGGGCACATATATACTTAAATAAATAGGCTTACAACCCAAAAATCAATATGAGCCACATCTCATGGCCTTATACAAAATGAATCAAATATCAATATAAGCCAATATAAGCCAATTTACATGGCTTCACATTACATCAAACCCTTAAACAATACAAGCCAATACCTTTGGCTAAATCATAATGACACATTCACAATTGACTAAGTCCCTATACATGCCATAAACTTAAGATTTTTGTATTCATTTTTACCCATGATGATAGCTTGATAGTGTGATGGCATCTCCGGTGGTCTCCAACCCAAGCTAGCTAAATTAACCTATAAGACATGGGAAAGGAATGGGGTAAGCTATAAAATATAGCTTAGTAAGTTCATATGAAAATAATAAACAACTATTAACACTTATTTACTTTATCCATCCATAAGAGTACTATAATTTCAATTGGCATTAGATTTTAAGATTTTTACTTATTCATTCATAGTGCTTACTCCTTTAACTTATAAACACCATTTACATGCCTTGGCATTAGCCTAGCCACTATAGTCTTCCCATTATAACATATCATATTAACTAACAAGTTATTTCCATCCTCTTAATCACATGCACATTATTTGTGAGTAATCATAATTTCAACATATAGTTCAACCACCTTTCACTTGTCTAAGCTCGTATCTTACTATATTCTCATAATGTCTTTATTCAGCAATTATGCCTGTCTTTCTTTTCCTCATATCCAATGAAACACAATTTAATAAATGAACCATAAAATATTACAAATCAATTAGGCTTCTAAGCCTATCACATGATCATTATCAAATTTTATCATGAATCCATTCATCATAAATATAGATCATTTTTCACAAGGTTATCAATGTTTCACAAGTATAACTTGTTCATGTACATTTTCACCAAGAATTCATCATATACTAAACTCACTTCACATGAGTTCTGTGTATATACCTGTACCACTCGAAATATAGTCACATACTTCCTCATTCTTAACATATTCGTTGAAATACAATTCAAGCACATAAACATATTAGATCACATCTCAATTCGGCCCAATAGCCTAACACGTAATCATCATTTATATTTATCATATATCCAACAACACAAGTATGTGCACTATCAATCACATGGGTAATAAACAATTATTTCCACAATAATTATGAATTTACAATTATTGGCTTACGTACATACTTGTTTACTCTTAGTAATTTCATTCTCATACTCATCTTTGATTTACCCATTGAACCACATTGGAATACTAAGGATGCTCGGGGATCTCATACTCATAGTACCGTATCAATGCCATATCCCGAATATGGTCTTACATGAAATATCATATCGACGCCATGTCCCTACATGGTCTTATACGAAATCACATACCGATGCCATATCCCAGATATGGTTTTATTTGGAATCTCGGTAGGCTTAATATCATGACATTTGTATTCTACTCTTGAGGTTAAATCAGGATTTCCCATTTCTCGAGACTTCGTCAAAATTATCATTAATCAATTTCAATAAAAAATGTATACAATTCATGCCATATCAAAATATTAAATACATAACATAAGGTTGCATTATTTACACATGAACTTACCTCGACAACAAAATGGCAAAAAGGACCTAACCGTCAGTTTCTCGTTTTTCCCCCGTTTTAGGTCTGAACCTCATTTTTTTTGATCTATAATATCACATTTTAGTCTATTTATTAGTCACATTAGTCAATGTGATCCAAAAATCATACTATGACAAAATTATGTTTTTGCCTCTAAATTTTGTCATATTTACACTTTTACCCTTAGGCTCGTAAAATGATCTTTATTCAATTTATTTGCACTTTAAGCCTAGATATATCATTTTCATAACTATATCAGCCCACAATTTCCACTAAATCACACTTTTATGACAAATTTTATAACTTTTACAAATTAGTCCTTTTTAGCATTTTCATTGAAAACTACCTAGTAAAAGTCGTTTAAAAAACAACAAACATTCCTATTCCTCCCTTAAACATCAAAATACACACATGTAACACATTGGTAAATTAACATCAACCCTAGCTCAAATAAATGGTAGAAATAGATAGATCTTGTTACAGGGATTGCAAAAATGTAAAAATCATTAAAAACGGGGTTAGAACAGACTTACAATCGAGCTTGGAAGCTTGAAAAACCCTAGCCATGGTTTCTCCATGCAAGTTTTGACCAAGGTGTTGAATATGGACAAAAATTGGCTTTTAATTTTGTTTTTAATTAATTTTAATAACTAAATGACCAAAATGCCCTTAATGAAAAACTTTGGAATCATGCCTAACCATGTCCATTTTTGTCCACAAACTTAAACAATGGTCTAATTACCATATAAGGACCTTCAATTTAAAATTTCATAACAATTGGACACCTCTAGCATGTAGAACTCAACTTTTGCATTTTTACGATTTAGTCATTTTGACTAAAATGAGTGGCCAAACGTCTAAATTTTCAAACGAAATTTTCATGAAATCATTTCGTGAAATTGTAGACCATAAAAATATAATAAAAATAAATTTCCTTACGTCGAATTTGAGGTCTCAAAATCACTATTCTGACTAGACCCTAAATCGGGATGTTACAATGTACCTGTTTGCCACTAGATCATACCATGGCTAACCATCGACTTTTAATTTTGAAGAATCAATAAAGCCCTTTTGAGGTGTCACCCCAAAGGGCCTATATACCGTTTACAGGATGTCACCTCGAAGGACTAGTGGATAACCATCAACACGGTGTCGCCCTGAAAGACCAATAGATAATTGTTAACACAGTGTCGCCCTAAAGGACCAGTAGATAACTATCAACATATTGTTGCACCGAAAGACCAGTAGATAATTGTCAACATGGTGTCACCTTAAAGGATCACTACATAACTATCAACACGGTGTTACCCTGAAGGACCAGTAGATATCGTCAACATGGTGTCACCCCGAAGGATTAATAGATAACCATCAACACAATGTCTTCTAGAAGGACCAATAAATAACCATTTCCCAATGCCTCATTGTATCCCTTATCAATCTGCCCATCTCTCCCTTACGCCAATTTTCCTATCTTTAACTAACCTGTCAAAGTAACTCCCTCCTTACTCTACCTTTTGATAACTCTTGAAAAGAGTTATATATTCATGCCTTTAGACTAATTAATTGGTTGTACTTAAGTACATTTTGTTGCATTGTAGGACATTTTAGTTAGCATTTTTAATATTGCATTAGGGCTTTGATTTTTTTGGAATTAGGTACTTTTAATCGCTTGCAGTGGAGGTTTTTGTGTGTTGGTGTGGCAGGAACAAGTTTTGGTAGGTACTTTTAATCGCTTGCAGTGGAGGTTTTTGTGTGTTGGTGTGGTAGGAACAAGTTTTGGAATGACGAAATAAAGGAGTGAAGTTTTGTCAAAGCAAAGTGTAAACAATTTGCCAGCACGGATGCCATGGTAATGCCAAGAAGACCAAGTCAACATTTTCTGCGCAATAGTCCTAGCTCAAATTCAAACTTGTACCAGATAAATCTCCCTAAAAAAGGATAAGATAATCACGAGCTATTAGCCGACCCTAGATGAAAAAGAAAGTATCTAGATATTTTGGTATTAGCTATTAGCTAGAAGGATCAAATAGCTATGGAATTCAAAACTTAAGGTCCTTATATGGTAATTAGACCATTAAAGAAAGTATGTAGATATTTTAGTATGACTTATCTATGGAAAAATAAAAAAAGGCTAAGGACTAAGTGGAAAGATGAAAAATTATTAAATGACAATTTAATTAGATGAAAAAGAAAACAATTTCATATCATCTTCCCCAAATATTTCTATGGAAACCCTAGGAGAGAGAAAGAAGACTTATCAAGCTTATTTGGGTAAGTAATCAAGTCCTGTTTTTAGTAATTTTTATATTTTTGAAACCAGGATAGTCTAATCTATCTATTTGGGGGATTAATTTGAAAAGTTATCAAAGTATGAAATTTGGGTCATGGATGAATATGCTGGAAATATGAAATTTATGGTAGAAAATAAAAGGTTGTTGATAGATAAACAACTTTTACAAAGCAATTTTTGATGGAAACTTGATTTAGGGACTAAAATGAAAAAGTGATAAAAACCCATTGAAATTTCTAAAATTTGTGAAATGTATGTGCTATAAATGTAGTATATAAATTTCGGTTAGGCTTGGAATAGGGAGTAAATTGCATAAATTTCATTTTCCGAGCCTAGGGACGAAATGGGAATTTTTGGAAAAGTTAGGGGTAAAATGGTAATTTTCCTAGGATAAAAATTGAGTCCACTTGAATATAAAATATGATAAATTGATGTCAAATTTACTCGTATAGATCCGAATAGACCAAATTCGGAGCTAGAACGAGGAAAAGAGGAAAAGTCAGATTAGTAGATTTTTCATGCACAAATAATTGTCGAGGTAAGTTCGTGTAACTAAATTTTATATGTTTTTATGCTTGAATTAAGTGTTGTGTTTGTGAATTGTATAAATATCATATATGTATATGACATTGAAAATATACCTGACAAAGCTCGATTAACGAAAATGCCCGATAAAGTATAAACGAGAAAAATGTTACTTTTATGCTTGGAAGGAATGTGGAATGTGATGATTTAAATTATATGAATGTTATAGATGTATGAAATAATTACTTACCGAGAAATGCTTAAAAATGTTAAGTCTCATTGAATAAATGAATATCGATGGATATGTGATTTCTCAAAATGAATGAAGTCTTGCATTTGTTGCTGACAGGATTTAGCTCTGACGAGTAATCCTATTGACCTCATTTATGAAAGGATTTAGCTCGGACAAGTAATCCTAAAATAAGTCCTCTCAAGCATATGTTATGGATTGGATTTAGCCTGGACGGGTAATCCAGATTATGTTCCTTAGAGCATATGTCATAAAAAGGATTTAGCGTGGACTAGTAATCCTGTTGTATACATGTGTGGCTCGAGAGTGTACTCTCTGAAATAGCACCTTATGGGTACCATTGGACATGAATTGATGGATTCTGATTCGTACACATCGAGTGTACTACCTGTGTAGCCATCGATATTTTAGATAAATTCAACAGGTAAAAATCTTGATATGAAAAGATACGGATAAGAAATGAGTTATTACACGTATCCGGCTGAAATACAAGTAAATGATGATACATGACATATGACATATGAAAACATGAGATGATGATATTTGTACATGGAATTTATTTAATAAATATATGTTCATTCTTGATTATAGACTTGTACACCTTGAGTGTACTAATCGTGACCTTGATGTTTTGAGTAATATGAGTAAAGTTCTGATATGAAATGATCTGAACTCAAAATGAACTATTATGAAATTATACTTGAAATAATGAGATGAATTATGCATGTTGAATAAATACATGTTATGGAAAGCATATGTGCCTCGAAACTTGATTGTTGCTGAGCCCATATATGTTTTGATGTTAAATGGAATACATGACTAACAAGGGCAATGAGAATATGTGTAGGGCTTGAGATCAAATGGATTGATTATGCCTTACATAGTTACCTCAAAATAGAATGAATGGTAAGTTAAGTACCATGTTATACGAACTTACAAAGCATTTTATGCTTACTTAGTTTTATTTGCCTATTTTAGAGTGAATCAGAAACTTGTTGGATTGGAAGCTTGGTGGAGATCACTCACTATCCATCGACCCATGTCAATATATTATGGTAAATCAATTACGGTTGTAATGGCATGTATAAGATATATTGGCCATATTGGCATGTAAATGCAAATGATGCTTGTAATCTAGCCATTGGAATGGCTAATAATGGTTTGTTTAAATATACTTGTAATGTCAAACTATGGTAGCTACATATATGTTAAGTGGTTGATCAAATCATTTTTAATACATGGATTGAACTAAGGTAAGATTGTAGCATGTATGCATGAAATGATATGCCATGATGAATGATGAAATTTGCTTAATTTGAATGCTTGAAAATGCTGGTATCTGGATGTGTGATTCAAGTGCAGGTCATGGGGGTGATTTTAGGTGAGAAATGAAGCTAGTAATAGCTTTATTTTGTCCACATGGGAAGACACACGAGCGTGTGTCTAGATCGTCTGTGACACACAACCGAGTACATGGGCATGTAGTTAGGCCGTATGTCCCCTGCACCTTAATTTTTGAGAAATAGAATGCTCGAAATTGAGTACACGAGTAGAGACACGAGTGTGTGTCTCAGCCATGTATGCTACACGGCCTAGAACATGGGTGTGTGTATTGGCCGTGTGAAACCTGCACCTAATTTCAAAATGAATTAATTAACCACACGGCCTAGCACATGGGCGTGTGGTATGGCCGTGTGCACAAGTCAGAGAGTTACACGGGGTCGAACAGGGCCTGCAACACGGGTGTGTTCTAGGGTCACACGGGCATGTCCCTTGGACCACATGGGCGTGTGAGCCCTGCACCTTGGAAAACTTTTAAAATGTTACAAAAATTTCTTAGAGGTTCTGATTAAGCCCCGACTCTATTCTAATACTTGTATTGGACCTCGAGGGTCCATTTAAGGGACATTATGAATGGTTTCAGAATTTAAATAGTAACTTGTACAATTTATCTGTAAATGTTTTTGAAAGTTTTGGTAATGCTCCGAAACTCTGTTTTGATGATGGATATGGGTTAGGAGTGTTACAGTAGTTGATGCGTCTACCAATGATACGTTATTGGACAAAACTTATAATGAAGCATACGAGATATTGGAAAAGATTGCCAATAATGATTATTAGTATTTGACCACGAGAGTTGGGATGGGTAATAGAGTTACTGGTACCATAGAGCTTGATGTAATCACTTTGTTAACGGCCCAAATATCTTCTCTAGCTAATATGATTAAAACAATGAAATATCCAACTGTAATCCATAAGATGAAATCAATAGACTTGTCATGTGTCTATTGCAAGGAAAATCATATGTTTGACGAATGCCCATCAAACCCAACGTCAATATACTCGATGGGTAATTCCAATCGAAATAGCAATCCATATTCCAACACCTACAATTCAGGGTGGAAGTGGCATCTGAATTTCAATTGGGGTAATAAATGTGTAGGAAATTTCAACAAAGACGTAAGATAAAATGTTAACAATGCACTGTCTAGTTATGTTCAACCTATGCTGAGGCAAAATACTCCTTACGGTCAAGCATCATCTTTTACTTCCATTGAAGTTTTGTTAAAGGAATATATGACCAAGAATAATGCTATAATTTAGAGTCAGGCTATATCTCTCTGAGTGCTTGAAAATCAAATGGGGAAAATATTGAATGCTTTAAATTTAAGGCCACAAGGAGCATTGCCAAGTGATATTGAGAATTCAAGAATACAAGGTAAGGAGCAGTGCAAGGCTATCACTCTTAGAAGTGGGACTCAGTTGGATGAAGTTGTTCATGATGTCGTGGTAGGAGAGGATAATGCAAGTAACAACCAGGTAAAGACCCTGGAACCATCTGAAAAACATACTACATCTAAGAAGGGTAAGTAAAAGAATGTTATGGCAGAGTCAAATCAGGTTGCCAAAAAAAATGCCATAGCCAAAAAAATTAGCAACCAGAAGGACGACCGCCTCTACCTTTTCCATAACGATTCCATAATTCCAAACAAGATGCTCAATTTAAAATGTTTTTGGAGCTTTTCAAGTAATTCCATATTAACATACTGCTAGTCGATGCTTTGGAGCAAATGCCCAATTACATGAAATTCATAAAACATATACTGTCAAAGAAGCATAGATTGGGAAAATTTGTGACTGATGCTCTCACTGAAGGGTGGACAAATGTTGATGAATAAGTTACCTCCAAAGTTAAAAGACCCAGGGAGTTTCACTATCCTATGTTCAAATGGAAATCATTATGTTGGTAAGGCGTTATGAGATTTAGGGGTAAGTATAAATCTAATGCATCTATCTATTTTCAGGAAGCTAGGAATTGGGAAGGCAAGACTTATAACAATCACGCTGCAGCTAGCTGACCGATCTTATGCCCATCCAAAAAGTAAAATTGAAGATTTATTGTTAAGGGTGGATAAATTTATCTTTCCTATAGATTTTCTTATTTTAGAATGTGAAGCTAAACATGATGTACCAATTATTCTTGGAAGATATTTTTTGCTACTGGCAGGACCCTAATTGATTGTAGAAAGGCAAGCTAACCATGAGAGTGAATGATAAACAATTTACTTTTAATGTGTTTCATGCATTAAAATGCGCAGATGAGAATAAGGAATGTCATGCCATTGACTAGATAGAAACAACAGTGGACAAATTCACAAAATTTTGCTACGATAATTCTGATTGTGGAGACCATTTAGTAGAGCAAGTGAAACAATAAGTTTTGAAGAGCTTGGTGAATTTATAGAAGCCCGACGGATTTATCAGATTGATCTTTTAAGCCTCTTAAACCATCTATAGAGGAATCTCTCGTACTAGAGTTAAAGCCTTTACCACAACATTTGAAATATACGTATTTGGGAAATAACAATACTTTGCTAGTTGTACTTTTTGCTAAGCTAACACCTAAGCAAGATGACAGGTTGTTAGAAGTGTTACGATGACCTAAGAGAGCACTGGGTTGGATCCTTGCCAACATAAAGGGAATTAGCCCTACATTTTGTATGCACAAAATTTTGTTGGAAGATTGCCATAGCAAATCTATTGAACAAAAGAGACGACTAAATCTAATTATGAAGGAAGTTGTTAAGAAATAAATTATCAAGTGGCTTGATGCTGCCATTACTTACCCAATTTCAGATAGCTCGTGGGAACCCAAGAAAAGGGGAGTCACGGTAGTAAGTAATGACAACAATGAGCTTATACCGACTTGTACTATTATGGGATGGATTTAACACCCCTAACCCGTATCCACAGCCGAAACAAGGTTTCAGGGCATTACTAAGATTTACATATCATTTAACAAAAACTTTCAATTAAATACTTACCGATTCAATGCATCATATAAATAAACATATTACCATTCAATCAATAGCTTGGCATTTGTCTAAGCATCAAACAACAACATTGTTAGTATACTTGCACATATTTCATATAAATTCAACATTGATATACATATTTTCTCGACTTGTCACAATTGAGTTTAATAATTGTCTCAACTTACATAATTTCTTTATATCAACATCAAAGATAATCATATATGTACATGTCATGAAACATATCATTCTCTTACCATTTCTTCATAAGTATATATAATTTATTTCATTATATCAATATTTCATGCACCATCATTTGCATATATTTTATGTATATTTATTTCGGTAATAGTTCATATCAAACTTAGCATAAATTATATTCCATGTACCTATACTTATTTCGTTTATCTATCTTCATTATTATTTCATACAACTATTTTGTACATATATTTCCATATGATTAATTCTTGTAAACATTTCACACAACCATTTTGTACTATCAATTCATATAACCATTTATCATCTGATACATATTACCTAAATATCAATTTTTCAATAGATGTCATAACGTCTCCCATCTACGGTCTTATTTATCTTCGACATGATGCCATGAAATCTTTCAACCGTGGTCTTATTCATTTCTTGTCACGTTGCCACGGAATCTTTCAACCATGGTCTTATTCATTTCTTATTACGTTGCCATGGTATCTTTCAACCATGGTCTTATTCATTTCTTGTCACATTGCCATGGTATCTTTCAACCATGGTCTTATTCATTTCTTGTCACGTTGCCATGGTATCTTCCAACCATGGTCTTATTCATTTCTTTTCACGTTGCCATGGTATCTTTCAACCATGGTCTTATTCATTTCCTGTCACATTGCCATGGTATCTTTCAACCATGGTCTTACACATTTGAATCGCAATGCCATAGCGTCTTTCAGCTATGGTCTTACTCGTCTAAATCGTGATGTCATAGTGTCTTTCAGCTATGGTCTTACTCATTTCTGGTATGATGCCATAGTCCAACTATGGTCTTACACGTGTATTGTCATGGCCCAACCATGGTCTTACAATCGTGGTGCCATATCCCAGATATGGTCTTATCATCAGGATGCCATAGCCTAGCATGGTCTTACACATATATTGCCATGGCCTAGCCATGGTCTTATTCGTCAATTCATCACTGATCACTGAACGGTCATACTCAAGTCAATGTTCTGCTCCATTTGAACTTTTGATCTGATTTCCATAATTTAACAATATTCTTAATTCAATAGCGAACATATAAAATAATACATTATATCAGTCCTAATTTAGCAAATAATCATGAAAGTTCAACCATATGAACTTACCTGACTAAATTGCAGAAATACCAAGATTTAGGGGTATTTTAGTAATTTTTCATTTTCATCGATTTTCCATCCGATCTTGATCTAAATTAATAATTTTATTCAATTTATTAATTTAGATAATAAAACAATTCATTCCCTTCAAATTGGTCATTTTTGACATTTTTACAAAATTGCCCTTTAATGTTTTACTTTTATTCAATTTAGTCCTTGAGCCTAAAACATGCAAATTAACCATACTAGCTGAAGATTCATATATATTTTCCTCCTTCTCCTCTCCATTCCATATCCTTAATGTATATAACATGCTTATAAGTAACATTATCTATAATTTCACTATTTACTTATATGTATATTCAAAGCTGTCCATCCGTGTCATATCCACTAAATTATTTTTATCTTAAGATACAGAACTCCAAATTAAGATATACTAATTTTCCCTCAAACTAGACTCAAATATCTTCTTACCATAAAATTTTCGTAATTTTTGGTTTAACGAATAAGTTCAGTTTATTCTTTAAAGTTACCCCTTTTCTGCTGTCTGACAGTTCTAACCCTTCTTTGCTAAGAATTAATTATCTCCTCTTATGAGATTTAGATGATATTTATGCTTGTTTATCTTGAAAATAGACTCATTAAATATTTTAAACATATAAATTTAAGTCCTTAATTATTTTTCTCCAATTTTTTTTATGATTTTTCAAAGTTAGAACAGGTGAACCCGAAATCATTCTGACCTTGTCTCACAAAATTTATTATATATCATAATTCACAATTCCATTGCTTACACAGCTTCTTCTATAAGAAACTAGACTCAATAATATTTAATTCCATATTTTTTTATTCTCTAATTCAATTTCCACAATTTATGGTGATTTTTCAAAGTTAGCCTACTGTTGTTATCTAAAACTATTTTGGTGCAAAATGTTTGTTTACCATGTTTATAACACCCTTATTTTCTTTTTCTACACTATTTCTCATTATTTTCTCTTATTTTCTCTTCACTAACATATCAAGAACATAAAACCTTATATAATAAAACTCTACATTAACATCATTTCCATGCTTTTTTAATAGTATCAAACTTAAAAATATATTGAATTCTTGATGTTCTTACCTTGTCTCATTGATTTCAATCTTTAACTTGATTTTCTCTCTCCTCCAGCTTCTATTTCTTGAATCTAACTTGATATTCTAGCTCCTCATAGTCTCCTTGCCATCTTTCTTTCTTGATAGCTAAGGAAATTCTTTTGATTTCTAAGTGAAAATGGTAGATTTTTGGTGGAAGGACCAAATTGTAAAGAAAAAAAAACTTTCTTTCTTCTCTTTTCTTCTAACATGAATTGCATAGATGGAAAGAAGATGAAAATTCTTCATCTTTTCTTCCTTTTATACTTAATAAATAATAATAAAATAATATTTTATTAAAATATTAATAAAATAATATTTATCTAATTAATAATTATAAAATATCATCAACATCATAATTACTTTCTAGATTTCTCTCTCTTCCAATTGACCATTTTGCCCTTGGTGATCTTTTAAAATTCCATCCTTGAATCATCACATAATTTGGTAAAATTACAATTTAGTCTCTCATAATTCTTTACCTATTCAATTTAGTCCTAATTCATCCATTTTCCTTAGTTTCTAGATCATTCTACCCTTAAAATATTTGCACTATTAATCCTTCAACTTTTTCATATTTACACTTTAGCCTTCAAATTTTGAGTATTTACTCTTGTGCGACAAAACTTTTCTCAGTTTTACAATTTAGTCCTTTCTTGAATTAATATATCATAATATACTTCCTAATGTTGACATAACTCAGAATTTACTTTTTTTGTCACTTTATTTCCTTATTTTACTATATCAAAGATAATATCTTATTGTAAAAATTTTCGGGATATTACAATAGAGACTGTGTATGGACTACTGTAGGCTTAACAAGGCATGTCACATCCCAAAAATCGGGTTAAAAGAAATTGGGTTAATGAATCAAAAGAGTGGTCACTTAAATATTTTATTTTAGATGATCTTTTGATATTAATAAATATCAAGTATAGTGGTTGAGTAGTGGAGGAGCTATCCATGATGACTTGTGGTCAAATCCCTTCCTCACGTTATTTTCTATTTAGTGCAATTTTACCTCAAACCTTAGCAAAGGTCACACCATGTTTTTAAAATAAATGTGGTAGGAATTAAATCAAGGAAGTGAAGTGGTCAAGTGGTTAAGTGCTCCTAAACTATCCTAAAGGTCCTAAGTTCAAGTCCCTTTATACTTATCTTTTTATTTAATTTTTGCAACACAATTTCCATGTGCATAATTTGATTGCTGCCCACCCTGTTGTTACCATGTTTAAGAGGATTATTTTCCCTCTTTAAGAGTCAAACTTGCCTTAAGTTGGGGAACATGATCCCTTTTATGTTCCTATGTTCCCTCTCTTTCCTTTCACTTTATTATTGAGTATTTGCTACGATTCATTGAACCTAGTCATTGTTGACCAAGCTTACCTCAACTCCTTGCCGTCCATACCACTCATTTGCTCCCATTCTCTCATTTTTTTTCATTTCTTACCCCTCTATTTTCTCTCCACTTGAAAACAAACACCACCACCTTCAACCACCACATAAAATTCATCCACCACAAGCTATAGCTTCACCACCTCCACACCACCATTCAATGTTATCTTTCCTTCTTCTTTTCTTTCGATCACCACCTTTACCACCACCGTTGCTGCTGTAAGCCATCGTAAACCACCATGGGAAACCCTTCCTCCTCCATTCATTTTCTTTTCTCTTTTCTTTCAACTTTGTGATCGAACCCTCTCCTTCATTTTGTATTTTTTCTCACCTCATCGGACCACCATTGAACTACCTTTGCCTGTTGTCGTCGCCATTTCGATGCTGTTTTCCATCGAAATTCGGTCTCTCCCCTCTTTCTTTCCTTTTCAATCTTTTCCATCTCTTCTAAGGATTTAATCATCCTATTTTTAGTTATTTTGTGTTCAAGAGTCATCAATCGTATATTTTTTTAGATCGTTAAACCTCTTTGCTCCTTCGTCAAAACTCATCATCAATTTAGTAGTATTGTTGAGTAGATTAAGTATGTGAAGGGTGTTAGGAACATTCCTTCCCCTCTATTAGTTTTCCTCATAGCCGAATACTATTAATACATATTTTTTTCGAGTGTTAACATTTTGTTCTTATATTCTTTAAAGGACCAAACAACGCCAATCTAAGAAATCCTTAGCATGATAACGAAAGCATCGAATCCAAGTATCATTTTTAAGGGTAAGTAAATGGTGAGGATTATTTTGAAAGTTTAAACTTTATGTATTAAAAACAAATTCGATAGATCTACAACTAATGTAAGTGTTTGGAGCGATAGATTCATCTAATGGCTTAGATCCAAGCGAAACCTCTTCTAGTAGGATTGTGGCCATTTGATCTACGGATTAAGGTGTAAGATCTAACTCTTGATTTGAGTATAATATGTAATTATTTTAATTAATATAAAGTGCTATTAAATTAATTAAATTGAGAGTACATTAATTACTCAAGTGGAGTTTAAGAAGTCAACCAAGTGGAATCCAAGTAAGTGTCCTAAACAATTAAGTGATGTGAAAACCTATGATTTGTGATGTGTGGTGTATGTAATGTTGATCTCAGCTCTATGTTATGTGATTTATGGCTAAATTTATATGTGATGATCTAAACATGTGATATATGTATATGTGTGATGAGATCCATATTTTAATAAAATATATATATTAAAGCATGCTAAAGTGAATGAAAAGTGAAAACTATGTGATATAAGAAAATTGAGCATGTTACATGAATGTGTGTAAAAATTGAGAAATATGAGTTATGATCATGGTTATGTGAAATATGCGAAAAATGGATTATATGTGTTAAAATGACCATATCACAAGCATGGGGTGCGATTGTGGAAGGAGGAAGCTATGTGGTAGTTTAACTACGATTATGTGTCCGTCATTGACAATTATATGGTGATTTTTCCACAATGTAACACCCCTAACACGTATCCATCGCCAGAATAGGGTTACGGAGCATTATCGTAAAATCGTGACTTAAAACATTGATTTCAAACATTATATAAATCATAGCATAATTCAATCAATCACATGCATAACATCCCTTATTCAAGCCCTCGAGGCCTAAGAAGCACTTTAGAAATGATTCGAGACTAAATCAGGAACATTTAGAATTTTACAGAAAAAGATAGAAAATTTCATACTGTAGGGGTCACACGGTTGTTGACTCATGTGGCTGAGACACACACCTGTGTCTCGGCCTGTGTGGACACTTGAAGTAGGGACACACGACCGTGTCCCAGCCCATGTTCGCGCCAGTGTAACTCTTTGACTTGGGTCGCACGGCCAAGCCACATGCCCGTGTAACTCTCGAAATGGCCTCACATGTCCATTTTCCAGGCTGTGTCTAGGCCGTGTAACTACCTAACTTGCAACCCTTTGAATCCTACAGGGGACACATGGTCGTGTGTTACACACGGCTGAGACACACGCCCGTGTCTTAGGCTGTGTAATAGGCCAATTTCAAGTCATTTCTTTCACCCAATTCAAGTTCACACCTACAAGCCATTTGCACATACAATCAAGCTTCAAAACAAACCTAAAATATGCATAATAAAGCTAGATCAATATGGTATCTATCTATACAACCAATATGCCAAAAGGCACCTCAATCACAACAATCAAAAATACTTAAACATGTGCATAATTTAGCCATTCATCAACCATGCACTTATAACCCAATTCCATACCAAATTTACCACAATGACCACATGCCAAAATCACATTCAAACATACCAAATTGGCTAATCAAAACACAACTTCACTTGACCATTTCAACACAACCATCAAAGCATTACAATACCAAAAGTTCATCAACCATAATAGCACACTTACAAGCTAAACATAATGACTATCTCATCAAGCACAATTCACCTATACATGCCATTATATCCATGAATTAAAACTTCAAAATCTACCGATATAGTCGCTAGATAGTGTGATAGATCTTTGACAAAACCGATCGAGCTTTCGATAATCTATAAAATATTGGAAAGAAAAATGATGTAAGCATATAATGCTTAGCAAGTTCATAAATCATGAACAAAACTTACCATTTCAATGCATAATCATAAAAATAGACATGAAAAATACAACAAAAGCTTGGCACATGCCTAAGCATCACCAACAACACAAGTTAGTGCTTAATCACATTACTTAGCAAAATTCTTCACATGATAAGATAAATTTCATAAGAATAATACATATGAATCCATACTTTTGATAACATGACCATCCATACTTTGATCATCAATACTTCATACCTTTCCATAATCTCATAGTGTAATCAATCGAAACCCTTGTCGATTCATCCCTTTACATGCCTGTTGAACCATTTAGAATAATATCGGATACACGGGAAGCTCACACAAAGTGTGCTAACACATGGTCAAAATCGTTCTTTTCCTTATCCTTTACATAATTGTTCATACGAGCCATAAATGGGCCTGCTCATACAAGCTAACAATCAGAACGTAGCTACCCGATGCCGCTCATACAGGCTGATGAGTATCCACAACAAATGCCGAAACTTAGTCATTAGTAGGACATTCAGGACCAGCACCCGAAACATGGTAACCCTAATGACATGTCATTCATATCCAATATATATTACTAAGGTTCAAACAGGGCTTGATAGTCGTCGTAACATTGTTGGATTTTTCATCAAAGCATAATATGATGATTAACATAATAGCATTTAAATCAAATACATTAAAACGCTATTTAAACTTACGAACTTACCTCGATCACAAAAACAATGAAATATAATCGACTAGTCTGATACTTTATCTTTCCCTCAATCTAGATCCATACGAGGCTTAACTTAATCTAAATAATCAAATTCAACCCATTCAATATTCATTCTATTCAATTAAATCCAAAATTCATATTTTTAGAAAATTACGCTTTTGCCCCTAATGTTTTGATTTCTTTACAATTTAATCTTTAAGCCCGTAAATTAAAATTCATACAATTTCATCCACATACAAAGCTAGATGAATTTAATATACACTCATAGAAACTCATACAATTCATTATTTCACAATTTCACCTTATATTTTACATATTTTACAAATAAATCCCTAATTGACATTTTCAACAAAAATCACTTTACAAAAGTTGTTTATTTATCAATAAGGATTCATTTTCTTCCATCAAACATCACAAACCACATGAATATATTCATGGAAAAACCCTAACCTTTTAACAATTTTTCAAATTAGTACATGGACTAGCTAGATTAAGCTATAATGATCCCGAAAACATAAAAATCATTAAAAACAAAGCTAAAACACATACCATGCACACAAGAATGCCATGGCTGAACCTAGCATGCTCCCATGGTTTCTTTCTTTTGAATTTTCGATGAAGATAAAGTGAAAAGATGATAAATTTTGTCTTTTCTTTATTTTACTAACATATATTTATTAAATTACAACTTTAATCTTAATTATTAACCTTTAAAATCATTTAAATGATGTCCATAAAAGTCCACTCAAAACAAAAATGATCTAATTACAAAATAAATCCCTTAACCATTTAATATCATAGCTATTTAGTACCTTTAACGTATAGAACTCTAATTTTGCACCTTATGCGATTTTGTCTTTTTTACCAAATTAAGCATGCAAACGATAAAATTTCTTAATGAAATTTTTAGAAAGCCTTGCTAACATGTCATAGACACTAAAATAATAATAAAATAAATATTTTTACATCAGATTTGTTGTCCTGAAACCACTGTTCAGATTTCACTAAAAACAAGTTGTTACACACAATGTGATTATGTAGCCGTTACCGACAATTATGTGGTGGCTTGTCGATAATGTGATTATGTGGTCGTTATCAGCAACTATGTGGTGGCTTGTCCACAAATGGTGTGTTATTGTATGGATGGGTTTTGGGGAACTCGATATTGGTATGTAGCGGAGATGGGTAGAAATTTTTATAAAATGTGCGTCATTTTTAAATATGCATCGATATGATCATGCGTAAGTATAAGTGTTATAATCTATGAATTTAATGATGTTTGATATGTTGCGATTAACATATAATTTGATATGTATGTGAATTTATTTATTTTGATCTCACATTAAGCCATTTAAAGCTCATCTACATTTCTTGTGTGTTTCCGATAATTCTCATGGTTAGGAATCGAATTCGGTCATCAGAGAGGATCTCGAAAATATAATTTTTATGGTTATGGGCTTATGTAAACTGAAAAATATATAGGATTTTTCCCATATAATTCGTCACCTTTTTACTTAAATTTGTTGTTAAAACCCAGTAATTGCTTAATAAATTAAAGAAATATATGAAAATATGAAATTGGGACATAGAAATTATTAAAATGTGATTTTATGATTTATTATATAGTTTTCATGCAGAAAATGACTTCTTTTATATTAATTTGAGTATATTATATTTTCAACCTATAAAGTGGGCCATGCATGATTAAATTAAATAATAAAATATAAATTTATATTTAATAATTTATTTTAATATGTTTCATTAATAAATTGGGTTTTAATTAATTAAGTAAATTGATTAATTAAAGTGGTTAAATTACATTCTTTGGTCCTCTAAACTATCGACTATTGTTGGATAGGTCTGAGAGCTTTATGTTGATTACAAAACCATCCAAATGGAAGACCAAGTCAACCCAAAATTCAGCTAAATGTGGATGTTCATGAATCAATTTTTGGTTTAATTACACAAGGTCCTTGAAGAGTTGAAGAAATCAGAGATTTACCCGGAGATTTGCAATTGATCGAGTATTGATCTTGATGATGTTGTGGCACTTAAATCAAGTAAAAATCAGCCACATTTCAAGAAATAATTTTCGGCCACCCTTGGATGAATTTGCTAAATATGGACACTTCTATTTCTAGCAAACTAGCTCCCTTGCCTCACCTATAAATAAGACTCGATTTCTCAATTTTCTAATCATCCTTCATCCCTCAATCATCCCTCACTCATTCATCATTCTCTCCTCTCTCAACTCTCTTAGCCCTCACGCCTATCATCATCTTTGCATAAAGATTTTTAGAAATTATTCTCTTAAAGAGCCTTTGGTCGGCCACCTCGGAGAGCCGTCTGCAAAGGAGCAAAGCGAAAGAATGAATGAGCCCCCGTCAGTCAGAGTCTTGGCTGACAGCCACTTTGATTTGGGTTTAATCTTTCTTTTCTTTAATTTAATTCAAGAATGTTTTCTATGTGTTTACTATTCTTGTTTACAACAATGATAGCTTAATTTTATTTAAGCTAGTGTGACTATTTTGATTGAATAATATTTATTTGATTCATTCTTATAATGTTTGTGCCTCAATCGATCATGTTTTCAATTAAAATCAAGTTTATATTTCGTTCATGCATGATTGAAATGCACTTGAATTAGCTGAGCGATCCTAACCAGACGACGGTTAATGGACACATAATTGAAATGTGCATGCTCAATTTAGATCCTAACTCGATTAAATTGTAGGTTACATAACAACCCTAACCAGGTTCTGTTATCTGCATAGTTTTTGGATTTGTGTGATTAAACTGTTTCAAACCTAACACGTCCCTATTACTTCGCACAAATACTAATAAACCTTTAGTAAATAAGGATCAGTAAAATGCGTATTTACTAAGTAAAGGATTCCAAAAAGACCTAATGTGGTTTCCAAACTCATGAAGGATCGAGTTGCCATGGAATGTTTTTCTGAATATTAATAAGCATGTTGATAATAATTTGAGTTTAATTAAAGTAATTGTCCTAGCTTATTTATGCTATAATTGTTGCTTATTGTGTTAATTCTGCTAAAATCTATTTCATTCATATAGTTGCATGTTAGGATAAATCATTTCAGGGATCAATGCATTTAGTTTAATATATTTTAATCATCACTTCTCAATTATATTGTTTTTATTTATCAAATTGTTAATATAATTTTACAAATTAATTGACTTAGCACAAATACAATCCCTGTGGAGACGATAACTCGATACTTACTTATTACTTGATAACGGCTGTGTACACTTGCACAAACCCGAGCGTTACAAGTTTTTGGCGCCGTTGCCGGGGATTGTCAACTGTTGCCATAGTCATTTTTCTTTGTGAAATTATTTATTTTCAATTTGGATACTTCTAACATTACTAACTTATTCTTTTTAATTTTTGTGATTTTCTTTTTAGGTGTTTTTGAGCATAGATCGGATTATCAATTTACTCCCAGTAGACCCTGAAATTGAGTGAACTTTCAGACAAAGAAGACGTGAACGAATAACTCAGAGACAGAACGAGATGGACCTTCGAAGTTAGAATCAAGACTAAGGTAATGAAGCCGAACATGTACAAAATCCCATCCTCATTGCTGATGATAGGGATCAATGCATCAGACAATACGTTGTGCCACTTTTCAATGAGTTAAATCCAGGAATTAAAAGGCCAGATATTGAGGTAGCCCAATTCGAATTAAAACTAGTGATGTTTCAAATGCTACAAACGGTGGGCTAATTCAGTGGTATGCCCACAGAAGATTCACATCTACACCTTCGATTGTTTATGGAGGTGAGTGATTCATTCAAGATAGCCGGTGTGACTGAAGACGTATTAAGGTTGAAGTTGTTTCCGTACTTATTGTGAGATCGAGCACGGGCAAGGCTCAATTCATTGCCACCAAGTTCTATATCTACATGGCAAGAATTAGCAGAGAGATTTTTGGTTAAGTATTTCCCGCCTAGCAAGAACGCTAAGTTGAGGAACGAGATCACAACTTTACAACAACTGGATGATGAGTCTTTGTATGAGGCTTGGGAGCAATTCAAGGAGTTACTTCGTAAATGTCCTCATCATGGGATTCCTCATTGCATCTAGTTGGAGACATTCTATAATGATTTCAATGCACATACAAGATTGATGGTAGATGCTTCTACGAATGGTGCAATTTTGTTTAATCTTATATTGAGGCTTATGAGATCATCGAGAGGATTGCAAGTAATAACTATCAATGGCGAACAAATCGAACAGCTTCAGGAAGACGTGTAGCTAGAGTTCATGAAGTTGATACTGTCACTTTATTATCAGCTCGGGTATCATCTATTTCCTCTATGTTAAAGCAGTTTACCACTAATAGTGCTAATAATTTTGCAGTTCAGCTACCAAGTCCATTTGAAGTAGTTTCCTGTGTGTACTGTGTGGAAGGTCATTCTTTCGAGAATTGCCCATTAACTCCCGAATAAGTGTACTACGTGGGGAACCAACATCAAAATAAGAGTGAAAAATGACCCTAGTCCAACTATAATCCTTCATGGCGTAATCATCCCAACTTTTCTTGCAGCAACCAAGGAAATGGACCAAACAACTTTATGCAGCATAGACCCAACCAATCTCAAGGGTTTAATCAGTAAGCTCTAAAACCAGCCCAAGCTGAATCATCAAATAGTTTGGAGAACTTGTTGAAAGCATACATGGCAAAGAATGACGCTTTGATCTAGAGCCAAGCAGCAACACTGAAAAATTTGGAAAACCAAATGGGTCGTTAGCTACGGAGCTTCATAATAGACCACAAGGAACATTGTCGAGCAATATTGAGAATCTAAGAAATTTGGGTAAAGAACATATCAAGTGTAACATCCTAAAATAGGGCCTAAACGGAACAGTGGTTGTGAAACCACAAATTCGAGGTAGAAAAATTTATTTTATTATCATTTTAAGGTCTATGGCATGATTTCATGATTGTGTGAAAATTTCGTTTAGAAATTTTATCGATAGAGGGTCTAATTTGATATTTAGGGACTAAATCGAATAATTTACAAAACTTGCATTCTAGAATTTTTTAGTATGAAATTGCTTTGGAATATTAATGAGGAGGTCTTAAATAGAAATTTGACCAATTTCTAAAATTTTGGACAAAAATAGGCTTGTACATGAAAATTTTCAAAGAAAGGTATTAAGGGTATTTTGGTCATTTGGTAATTAAAAGATTAAAAAAAGGAAAAAGATGGCAAAATATGTCCATCTTCTTCACTAGGACGAAAATTAGAGGGTTCTCCATAGCTAGGGTTTGTTTCAAGCTTCCAAGCTCCATAGTAAGTGATTCCAAGCCCCGTTTTTAATGTTCTTTACGTTTTTGAAATCCCGGTAGCTCGATTTAGCTTATGCTAGCAATAATTCAACCTAGGGTTCATATTTGGAAAAATACCTATAGGTGAAATTTGTGTATTTTGGTGTTTTATGATAGAATATAAGGTTTAAAATTATGTTAGACAACTTGTGCTACTCGGTTTTAAGTGAAAACGAGTAAAAGGGCTTAATCGGTAAAAATACCTAATAGTCATAAGTACATGTTAGAGTGAGAATTTGATGTTGTCATAGAAGGGAAAAATCATCAACATGTCATAAAACATAAGAAAATAGGATGAACTTTAATTTCTGAGCCTTGGGGAAAAAGTGTAAATATGTAAAAGTTTAGGGGCAAAAATATAATTTTTCCAAAGTTTGGGTCAAGGACTGTTTTAATAAATTTGAGTATTAAATAAGCTAAATTTTTTTTATTATAGATCAAGAAGAACAAAATCCAGAGTTAGACCGGGGAAAGAAAAAGATAGTGGACTAAATCGATATAGTGGACTAAATCGATATTGTTGATCGTATTTTGTTTCGAGGTAAGTTTGCGGTAAATAAATGCAATATTCTATTATTTTATGTTAATGTTGTTAATTTCCAGCATGTGTAAATTTATTTTATGAAATTATTTAAAGAAGACTCAAGCATGAATTGACGAAGAAGTAATTTCAGAAAGTCCCGGTTGAACATTAGGAATGTGTAGGATACAAATGTCATGACATTAGGGTTTAAGGATACCATGTAAGACCATGGTAAGGCATGGCAATTGGTAAGGTTTCTAAGGCAAGGAAATCATGTAAGACCATGTCAAGACATGGCATTGATAAGTTACTATAAGGCAAAGGTCCCATGTAAAACCATGCTAAGGCATGGCATTGGTGAGTTCATAAGGCAAGGATACCATGTAAGACCATGTCAAGACATGGCAATGGTAAGTTTCAAAAGGATACCACGTAAGACCTTGACAAGTCATGGAAATGGTAAGGTACCCGTGTATCCTTAGTATTCCAAGTGGTTCAACGGGAAAATTTAAAGAGAATATCAAAGTAAGGTAAGGTAAGATGAGTTATACTAAAAAGGTAAGACAAGTTCATGCTAGAAGAGCAAAGGTAAGTATATAATGTTCATGTATTCTTGATAAGGAAAAAAGGTAAGTAAAATGTATTAATAAATTTGATTAAGTAAGTAAGTATTTAAGTAAGTGAGTAAGTGAAGAAGTTTAAAACATGTCCATGACAATTAATGAAGTTGCATTAAGTAGTATCATGCCAAGTAGTAAGATAATTCTTATGAATGTTGTTATTTATTTGCATGAAAACTTACTAAGCTTAATGCTTACCCCCTTTATTTTCCTTCTTTTATAGTTTTGTCAAGCTAACTCGGGGATCGTAAAGTACGTCGGAGGTCCAGGCACACTATCACGAGGATTATTTTGGTATAGCTAGACGTTTCATTTTTAGTATGGCATGTAAAGCATCATAGCCATTTTGTGTGTATGATCTTATGATATGGTTGATGAATGGTATGTAAATGCTTGATAATGATTAGCTGTTGGAATGGCTAATCAAGGACATGTTTGGTGTTATGTATGCCTAAATGCTAGTTATTCCATGGAAATCATGAAAAAGGTGAAATTAGTTTTAAAACAGTATCGGACAGCAATAATGATGTGAATTTGAAAAATCACTAAAAATAGTAGAAATGGATTTAGATAGTGAATGAGATATAGAATTAAAGCTTGATGAGTCTATTTTCATATGAATGGAACAAAACAAGTATATGAGTTATATTTTATGAGATATTTAAATTTTTGTAAAATAGGGCCAGAGCAATTTCTGGATCCCCTGTTCCGACTTTGGAAATTCACAAAACATTGTAAAAAGATAATTAGAAGTCATGATTTATATGTACAGATTCCTTATTGAGTCTAGTTTTATGAAAAACAAATGCATAATAATTGAAACTCTGTACAGGGAGATATTTGATTTGGAATACACAGAGGTCAGAGTAGTCAAACCCTGAAATAGGGGAGACTTTAACTAATAAACTGTACTATTTGGCCTGACCAAAAATTCTAGAAAAAAATTAGTTGATAGATATATGAGTTTAGTTTTAGGGAAAATTTACGTAATTAGATTTTAAGTTTTGTAACTCGAGATATGAATTTTTAAGCGACTGTGATGCAGTTAGCCAACTTGTCTGGAAGTTCTAAAATAAATTGTTTGAGCTGTTTAATTAATGAATTAAGTCCGTTAACACCTCGTGCTCGACTCTGGTGACGGTCTCAGGTTCGGGGCATTACATCAAGGCAGTGGCATTGCAAAGTGGTAAAATTCTGGAACCCCAATTGATTGATGTCAAAGACGAGCCTGTTGAAAAGGAGGAAAGTCAACTAGCTATTGTAATTTCTACACCAAAGGAATCAGAATCTGCAAAGGCTGACATGGTAAATCCTAACTTAGTGAATTTAGATACTTTAACATCTTCTTGGGATGCAGATTTACCTACTTAGAAGAGTTGTTTGGTTCAACTGAAAGTTCCATCACCTCCATATCCGTAAAGATTGCAGCAACATAAGCAGAAACAGGAGGTGCAATTTAAGAAGTTTTTAGATGTTCTAAAGCAATTACACATCAATATTCCATTGGTAGAGGCTTTAGAACAAATGTCAAATTATATGAAGTATATGAAGGATGTACTATCCAAGAAGAAATGACTGACTGAGTATGAGACTGTCGCCTTGACAAAGGAGAGTCGTGTGTTCCTGTAGAACAAGCTGCCACCAAAATTGAAGGATCCATGAAGCTTTACGATACCCTGTAACATTGGTGAATCTTACTATGGTAAAGCTTTGTGTGACTTAGGAGCAAGTATCAACTTGATGCCTAAGTCTATTTTCAAGATGCTAGGGATAGGAGAAGTAAGACCTACAACTGTGACGCTCCAGCTAACGGATCGATCTTTAGCATACCTTAAAGGAAAGATCGAGGGTGTTTTGGTAAGAGTTGATAAATTGATTTTTCCTACTAATTTCATTATTCTAGATTTTGAAGCAGATAAGAAAGTGCCAATTATCCTTGGAAGACCTTTCCTAGCCGCGAGAAGAATGTTAATTGATGTATAAAAAGGCAAACTCACCATAAGAGTTCAAGATGATAAGGTAACTTTTAACATTCTTAAAGCGATGAAATTTCTCGATCCTACAAAAGAGTGTTCAGTTATGGAAGAGTTAGAAACCTTAATTTCTATGGAAAGAAATTTTAAAGAAGATCCATTGGAGAAAGCCTTAGGTTTTGACCCTTTGGGAGATGAAGAAAGTGAAGAAAACATGGTTTTGGTGGAAGCCAATTCGAGAAATTTTATTCAATCCACATGGTTTGAACCATTGGAGTTGCAAGTTAGAGAATTTGTGCAACCCAAATTGTCAATTGAAGAACCAGCTACACTTGAACTAAAGGTACTTCCTTCTCATTTGAAATACGTTTATTTAGGTGACTGTTCCACTTTGCCTGTGATTATTTCAGCAGAACTGACAAAAGATCAAGAGGAGGAGCTAATTTCTATTCTAAAGAAATTTAAGAAAGTAATTGGTTGGACCATAGCTGATATTCAAGGTATAAGCCCTTCATTTTGCATGCACAAAATTATTCTAGAGGAAGGTGAAAAAGCTTGAATTGATGGGCAAAAGAGGCTCAATCCTATTATGAAGGAAGTTTTGAGAAAGAAAGTGATCAAATTGTTAGATGCAGGAATCATCTATCCTATTTCAGATAGTTCGTGGGTAAGTCCGGTGCAGTTGTGTACCAAAGAGAGGTGGAATTACGATTGTTGAGAATGAGCGTAACGAATTGATCGCAACAAGAACTGTTACTGGTTGGAGAATTTGTTTTGACTACAGAAAGCTAAATAAAGCCACTCGGAAGGACCATTTTTCGTTGCCTTTTATGGATCAGATGTTAGATCGACTGGCAGGTAAGGAATTCTATTGTTTTTTAGATGGTTATTCGGGATATAACCAAATAGTTGTAGCCCTGAAAAACCAACATAAAACAACCTTTATTTGTCCGTACGGTATGTTTGCATTTAGGCGAATGCCTTATGGTTTATGCAATGCACCTGCAACCTTTCAACGATGCATGATGGCAATATTCACTGATATGGCTGAAAATTTTGTTGACGTTTTCATGGATGATTTTTCCATTTTTGGTAACACTCATGATATTTGTTTGAGTAATTTGGCTAAGGTACTAAAGAGATGCGAAGAGACGAATCTTGTCATTTATTGAGAGAAATGCCATTTTATGATTAAGGAAAGGATTTTCTTAGGGCATGGAATTTCAAAGAAAGGAATTAAAGTCGATAAAGCAAAGGTGGAAGTAATTGAAAGATTACCGGCCCCAATGAATGTGAAAGGAGTTAGAAGTTTCTTATGCCATGCCGGTTTTTACTGAAGGTTTATCAAAGATTTTTAGAAAATTTCTAAACCATTGTGTTTGTTGTTAGAGAAAGATGCAGTGTTTGATTTTAACAAAGCATGTTTAGAAGCTTTTGAAGAGCTGAAAAATGGTTAATCTCAGCCCCAATAATCATTACACCCGATTGGAGCACACCTTTTGATTTGATGTACGATGCAAGTGATTATGCTGTTGGAGCTGTGATGGGTCAAAGAAAAAATAAAGTGTTCCACCCCATTTACTATGCAAGTAGAACCTTGACAGGAGCCCAACTCAATTATACGGTAACTGAAAAAGAACTATTTGCTATAGTCTTTGCTTTTGACAAATTCCGCTCATATCTTATAGGTACCAAAGTTACAATATTTACTGACTATGCGGCTATTAGATACTTGCTCACGAAGAAAGATGCAAAACAGAGGCTAATTCGTTGGATACTTTTACTCCAAGAACTTGACCTTGAGATCCAAGATAGAAAAGGTGTTTGAAAATCAAGTTGCCGATCATTTATCGAGGTTGGAGCAAGATGAGGTAACTCGATCACATGTGCCTATCAACGAGAATTCCCTAGATGAACACTTATTTGAGGTGAGTCAAATTCATGAAACACCTTGGTTTGCTAATTTTGCCAATTATCTTGCATGTGGAATAATACCTCAAGAAATGACATACCAACAAAGGAAGAAATTCCTTCATGATAGTTGGTATTATTTCTAGGAAGACCCATTCTTATTTAAATAGTGTGCAAATAATATAACCTGAAAGTGTGTAGCTGAAAGTGAGATTGCTGAGATCTTATATCATTGCCATTCATCTCTAAATGGGGGACACTTTGGTGGTACACGTACTGTAGCTAAGGTTTTGAAAGCAGTTTTTTTTTGGCCTACACTATTTAAAGATGCTTATGCCTATGTGAAGAACTGTGATAGATGCCAAAGGAGCAGAAACATATCAAGGAGGAATGAAATGCCCTTAACAAATATTTTGGAGATTGAATTATTCGATGTATGGGGCATTGACTTTTTAGGCCCGTTTCCTTCTTCGTATGGGAACAAATATATCTTAGTTGATGTGGACTATGTATCCAAGTGGGTTGAAGCTGAAGCATACCCTACAAATGATGCAAGGGTAGTCATGTGATTCCTACATAAGCATGTGTTTACACGATTTGGGACACCAAGAGCTATTATTAGTGATGAAGGTTCTCATTTTGTGAACAAGTGGCTTAAGTGGTTGCTTGAAAAATATGATGTGAAGTACAAGATTGCTACTCCTTATCACCCCTAGTCCAATGGGCAAGTTGAAAGAGTGAACCGTGAAATCAAAGGTATGCTTGAAAAGGTAGTACGCCCCAGCAGAAAAGATTGGTCTCGAAGGCTCGATGATGCATTATGGGCCTATCGAACAACATTTAAGACACCGTTAGGAATGACTCCTTATCGGTTGGTTTTTGTGAAGGCATGTCATTTGCCATTAAAGTTGGAGAATAGAGCTCACTGGGCTTTGAAGAAGTTGAATTTTTATATTAAGCAAGCCGGTGAGAGAAGGATGTTACAATTGGAAGGTTGTTTTCCTATGAGAATGCCAAAATGTATAAAGAAAGATAAAAAAGATGGCATGATAGTCATATACGACCTCGCGAGTTTAAAGAAGGTCAGAAGGTTTTGTTGTTTAATTCAAGGCTGAAGTTATTTTCTGGGAAGTTGAAATCCTGATGGAAAGGACCTTATACCATCTATCGAGTTTATCCTTATGGACCTATTGAATTATATGACAATTATGGAGGTACGTTTAAAGTAAATGGTCAACATCTCAAACATTATTGGGATGGTGACGTTGAGCGAGTTGAATCCTCGTTCAAATTAACAGACCCTTGATTTTTCATAAACTTGTTTTGTAAATAAATAAATAATTAGGATTTATTTTCTTAATTTAGTACATTTAATTAATTCTGTCTAAGGAGATTGGAACTTAAGTGGGACCACTGTGACCCCTCCAACCTTTTCTGGGAATTAATTTAATGTAATTTATTGAGAATAAATTTTCTACTTAAGATTTAAATTTTTTTTAGTTTTATTTGTTTTGTTTAAATTTTAAATTTTTATGCTAATAAAGGGGGTCAAATTTGGCCCAAGTACTAACCAATTTTTTTAGTAAGATACAGTCTGAATTTGAGGCTCAAGACAGCAGAAAGAGGGAAAACTCCATACTTATTGCCGCCACTTCCATTGCTTGCCACCCAAGTAACCCTAATGTAGCTAAGTTTTTGCTACATGTTGCCTTAATTTTTCCCTATATAAACCTCTCTTCATTCTACTATTTTTCATATCCCTCAAAGCTGTTTGCCTAAACCCCAAAAATCCTTAAATTTTTCTCTTGTGCCGTCAACCTCAAATCCAAAAAGAAACCTTAGTTCTCTTCCCCTTTTACCGAAATCTCCTATAATCTCCGCGAAGAGATCGTTGGAGCATCAATGTCTGTAACACCCCAAACCTGGCCTAGACGCTATGGCCGAATCTGGTGTGTCACATTGAAGTGTTTTAGTAAAAATCGTATTTTCATGGAAAACCCTTTTTAAAATAAAAGAAACCCTAATTAACTTAAAAAAAAACACCTTCAATTACGAAAGCCTTGTTTAAAACATCTGATTAAAAAAACTTAGTTGCGGAAACGTAGAAAACATACTATAATTTAAGAAATCCATGTTCAACTACTCGTAATTACATTGAAAATAATAATTCAAGTAATAATGACACAATGAAAGCCTTATTACAATCTAGTCTGGAACATACTTAAAAAGAAGTAAAAACTTAAATGCTTTAAAAAAACCCAAGTCCAAATCATCTTGCTAGCTAGCCACATAGAGTCCCTCCAAACATCGAACCTTCTACTGAGCATCACCTGAAAATAAAATAAAAGAGGGGGTGAGTTTTCGCAAACTCAGTGTGTACAACCCTCGACAAAAACAAGCATTCAAAAAAAAAGAACATCATTCATCAATCATACAACGCAATCCCATCCAAATTATCCATCCGCTACACACCGGCTTCGTCCCCCGTCGCACCATGTGGGGATATAAATATCGACCTACCCAACCCACACACCATGGTAGCCCGGTTGCAGAACTACCTTCATTTACATGTTGGGCTTTAAAAGCCGTCGGTGGATCCACAATTGTCAAGCAACCATGCGATCCTCATATACTTCCTCCGTTCCATTATTCCCAACCCATATGCAACCTAAGCAGAATATCATATGTATGCATGTCGCATCCACAAAACTTACATTCAACACCTAAGGGTATTTTGGTCATTTTCGCCCTTAGAGGCATTTTGGTAATTTTCCCTTAATTACGGTTTTCACTTATCTTGGCCCGTTAACAAGTCCCGAGAGCTAAGATGAACAAATACTATGCACCAGGTAGGATTCCAGAAAAGAGGAGGTGGGTCATTAAGACCGCTTAAGTACTAAGCTCTCCCTAGATCCAATCCTAGACATGCATATACCCGTTGCCACACCTTAACCCTTTGACTTGTCCACGGTTGCAATAAATTAATTAAGTCTTATGTAGATATCATATACTAGGCCCAAAAACCCCTTACAAAGCCCAACAATTTCACATACCTGCATCTGGCCCATTAAGCCCAATCATATTCGTATGGCCTATTAGGCCCAAATCACCTGTATATAGCCCATTAGGCCCAAATCACATTTATATGGCCCGTTAGGCCCAGTCACATTCATATTCATGCTCACATACAAATTCCTATCACAAAGCATCAATACTCAGTTTTTGCATATTATGGGCTCAACAGCCCATTGGGCCCATTTAGCCCATTACGGCCTATATGGCCAAATCAAAACCCAAGTCCACGGAATCTCCCGTGGGCCTCAGGCAACCTATCAGTTTCCCCCTTACGAGTGTTCGCGCACTCGCAAGACTACTGTAGCCAAACTTTCGGCTTTTCGGTATTTCGGCTTTTTGACTTTTTGGCTTTTCGGCTTTTTGACTTTTGCCGATTCATTGTTTGTGTGCAATGTATGTACACACCTGGTAAGAAAGCGTGATGCGATATCCTTAGCCCAAACCTACAATCGATATCACCCTTCAATTAATCGCATGCTTAATACTTATTTACTTAAAAATCGAAACCTCACCTTAACCTTACCTTGAGCCCAATCCTTAATCGCTTTTTCCTTGATCACGTATTTCCTAGACCTGCACCAATCTTAACTTATTAAAACCCAAATAATAGGTGACTCGTATCCAATACAAGTCTCCTTACCTTAACTATGACCTTTCGGCCATCTTAGCCAATGGGAGAAGAATACTTACCAAAACCGCAAGCATCTAAAGGGCAATTCGGCAGAGAGCTAAGATCAGAGATCCGATACTAATTCCCTACCACAGTTGATTAGAAAGAGTGAGGGACAATAATCGATACTTAGCAAAGAAAATCGATTGGAAAAGCAACACTTACACTAGATTCGGTCAAAGAGTATTCGACACTTGGAAGATTCGACTTTTTGGCTTTTCAAACTTAGTACGGTGAATAAGGTTTATTTGGTACAGATTAAAGAAGAAAAGTAGAAGAAGAAATCGACTAAGTGAAATAGAGGAGAATAGAAATCGACAGAAAGAAAAGAAAGAAAAACAAAAGGGTTTTCGACTTTTTGGATCTTGAAAAGAAAAGGGTTTTCGGCTTTTGGAGAAAGGGGTTTCTGGCAACAAGGTGAAGAAGAATTTCGACAGTAGCCTAGCAACCTTGTATTCGACCCCTATTTATAGCCCTTATAGCCAAATTTTCCATGCCCAATTCCCAATTCGGCCCCATCACTTCTCCCTTCTCATCTTCTCGTTTTTCTCCCTGATAACCCCTTGATCTTTTCCTTAATTTTCTCTCCTGAACACTTCCCTTGGAGTCCATTTTCACACCACTTCCAACCTTCTAGAAGGCCAAAATTAAACTTCTAAAAATACTAAGCTAGGATTCGAACCTTGGATCTCCTTGCTAGCTACTAACGCCACGTCCCTACTCCCTAAGTGGCGTCACTTAACCACTCCTCCACAAGGCTTTTTGATGCTATTTTTCCTCTATTTTTATTTAAAAGCCCAACAACTTGCCAACCCTGATTCTTTTAATAATTAAACTATAATTTCATTTACCCCTAAGTTTGAATTAAGACATACTATAATTATCACTAGGCCAGAAATATAAAACACAATTTTTATCAAAACCAAAAACAAAGAAAGTTCAGGATTTCGGGATTTTTGGGTTTTGGGATTTTTGGGTTTCGATATTTTTGGGTTTCGAGATTTTTAGGGTGTTACAATGTCGCTGCTACACATAGCTGCTATCACCGTCGCACACCACCATTGTTGCGGCACGCTGCCTTCATCGCTACAACCTCTTTGCCGTCGCAAGGTTCGTCGAAGTAGATCCTACCCACTTGCTGATTTCTCTTTTTTTCCCTTGTAAGCAAAACTTCACCAAATTTTCGGGAAAATACCATGTCTCACAAAAGAACTAGATCGTCAAAGACTACTCCTGAAAACTCGATTGTGATCTATGAAGAAGTGAAAGGGAGATTTGATTCAATTTTCAAGCATCAACCTATGATGCTGGAAAAAGGTTTTAACTTGAAGAGTAATGATTTGATGATTGTCCCTGTGCCAATTAGAAAGTCAAACAATGCTCTCAAGTGGGAACAATTTTGTGATGCTCGTTCACCTCCCGATGATGAACTAGTTTGAGAGTTCTATGCAAGTTTGACACCACAAGATGCTACTGAGGTCATTGTTCAGAAGAAAAAGGTACCTCTTACTTCTAATTCCATTTATGATTTGTTTAACTTACCTGATGTTGAAGAAGATGAGTACTACTCTATGATAAGCAACATAAATAGGATTTTTCCTATATAATTTGTCACCTTTTTACTTAAATATGTTGTTAAAACCAAGTAATTGCTTAATAAATTAATGAAATATATGAAAATATGAAATTGGGACATAGAAATTATCAAAATGTGATTTTATGCTTTATTATATAGTATTCATGCAGAAAATGGCTTCTTTTATATTAATTTGAGCATATTATATTTTCAAGCTATAAAGTGGGCTATGCATGATTAAATTAAATAATAAAATATAAAGCTATATTTAATAATTTATTTTAATATGTTTCATTAATAAATTGGGTTTTAATTAATTAAGTAAATTGATTAATTATGTGGTTAAATTACATTCTTTGGTCCTCTAAACTATCTACTATTGTTGGACAGGTCTGAGAGCTTTATGTTGATTACAAAACCATCCAAACGAAGGACCAAGTCAACCCAAAATTTGGCTGCATGTGGATGCTCAGAAATCAAATTTTGGTTTAATTACACAAGTTCCTTGAAGAGTTGAAGAAATCAGAGATTTACTCGGAGATTTGCAATTGACCGAGTCCTGATCCTGATGATGTAGTGGCACTTAAATCAAGCAAAAATCAGCCACATTTCCACAAATCATGGCCGGCCACCCTTGGATGAATTTGCAAAAGATGGACACTCCTATTTTTAGCAAAATAAATCCCTTGTCTCACCTATAAATAAGACCCCATTTCTCACTTTTCTAATCATCCCTCATCCCTCAATCAACCCTCAATCATTCATCATTCATCATTCTCTCCTCTCTCAACTCTTTTAGCCCTCACTCCTATCATCATCTTTGCAAAGATTTTTAGAAATTAGCCTCTTAAATAGCCCTTGGTCGGCCACCTCCGAGAGTTATCAGCAAAGGAGCGAAGCAAAGGAACGAAGGAGCCCTTGTCTGTCAGAGTCTTGAGTGACAGCCATTTTGATTTGGGTTTAATCTTTCTTTTCTTTAATTTAATTCAAGAATGTTTGCTATGTGTTTACTGTTCTTGTTTATAACAATGGTAACTTATTTTTATTTAAGCTAGGGTTATTATTTTGATTGAATAATATTTATTTGATTCATGCTTATAATGTTTGTGCCTCAATTGATCATGTTTTCAATTAAAATCAAGCCTGTATTTTGTTCATACATGATTGAAATGCACCTGAATTAACTGAGCAATCTTAACTAGATGATGGCTAATGGACACATAATTGAAATGTGCATGCTCAATTTAGATCCTAACCTGATTAAATTGTAGGTTACATAACAACCTTAACCAGACTCTGTTATCTGCATCGTTTTTAAATTTGTGTGATTAAACTGTTTCAAACCTAACACATCCCTATTACTTCAAACGAATACTAAGAAACCCTTAGTAAATAAAGATCAGTAAAATGCATATTTATTAAGTAAAGGATTCTGAAAGGACCAAATGTGGTTTCCAAACTCATGAAAGATCGATTTTCCATGGAATGTTTTTCCGAATATTAATAACCATGTTGATAATAATTTGATTTTAATTAAAGTAATTGTCCTAGCTTATTTATGTTATAATTGTTGCTTATTGTGTTAATTCTACTAAAATATATTTCATTCATATAGTTGCATGTTAGGATAAATCACTTCAGGGATCATTGCATTTAGTTTAATATATTTTAATCATCACTTCTCAATTATATTGTTTTTATTTATCAAATTGTTAATATAATTTTACAAATTAATTGAACTAGAATAAATACAATCCCTGTGGAGACGATAACTCGATACTTACTTATTACTTGATAACAGATGTGTACACTAGCACAAACTCGAGCGTTACAACTTATACTTTATTTTGGGACTTTCATGGACTTTACAATTTTTGCTTTGGATTTTCTTTTGGACTTTGGATTATTTTGGTTTTGTATTTTTCTACATAATTTAGGTTTTAAAATTATCATTTAAAAGATTGTTAAAATAACAATTTACGATGGATTTTTCGTAGCTAAGTCAAATAAGGTCCAACAAGGGTGTTTTCAAAATTCAGTACTTTGTTTTTGAAACTCAACACTATCTGCTCACAAAATTAATATTTTACAAGATATATTTTAATTCTACATTTTAAAAATGACAAACGACTTTTAGATATACAAATTATCCACTGCGATGTTTTAATTGAAGTACGACATTTTCTGAAAAATATCAAAAATTGAGTTTTCTAAAGATAAACAATTTCAATCAAAATTTGGTTTTCTCAAATAAGTTACAATGACGTTTTTAGCAACACTAATTTTTAAGTGAAAATAGCTAAATGATTTTCTGCACCATCAATATGGCCAATGTGTTTTTCGAGATTTGGCCATCACGTCTAGGTTGGATTTAGGAGGTTACAAGGCAACAAGGAAGGATCATTTCCTTTTGCCATTCATTGATCGAATGTTAAATAGATTAGCTGGTAAGGCTTTTTATTGTTTCCTTTCACATGTCCATATGGTACTTTTGCATTCAGGCAGATGTCGTTCAGGTTATGCAATGCCCCGACAACTTTCTAGCGCTGTATGATGGCCATATTCTCGGATATGGTGGAAAATTTCCTTGAAGTTTTTATGGATGACTTCTCTGTGTTCAGTAATGATTTTGAAGATTGCTTAAGGAATTTGAAGATGGTTTTATGCTGCTATGAAGAAACTAATCTAGTATTAGACTGGGAGAAATGCTATTTCATTGTCAGTGAAGGCATTGTCCTTGGACACAGGGTGTCACAATGAGGAATTGAAGTAGACAGAGTGAAAATAGAAGTGATCAAAAAATTGCCAACGCCCACCAGTGTTAAGGGTATTACAAGTTTTTTAGGACAAGCATGATTTTATAAAAGATTTTTCAAAAATATCTAAACCCTTGTGTACTTTACTTGAACATAATAAACCTTTTAATATTGATGATCAATGTTTGCAGGCTTTCGAGGAACTCAAGAAGCGACTTGTAGCAGCATTGATTATGGTTGCTCTAGAATGGACATTGCCCTTTGAACTCATGTGTGACTGTAACACCCCAAACTCAGCATGGACGTTATGGCCAGATCTAGCGTGTCACATTGAAGTGTTTTATCGAAAACCTTGTTTTAATTGAAAACCCTTCAAAGAGAAAATTAAGTAACATTCAGTTTGTATTTAGTTTCCAAAGTGTAATAATGACAATGAAATAATGTTTAGCCAATAGGCCTTATTACAATCCAGACTGAAATAACTATAAATACTAGAAATTATAGTCTTAAGAAAACAAGTCCAAGTCGTCTTGCTAGTTGCCCACCCCAGAGTCCCTCCAACCGTCAAACCACCTACTGAGAATCACCTGAGAAAAATAAAAGAGGGGGTGAGTTTTCGAAAACTCAGTGTGTACAACCCTCAAAGACTATTAAGCAATCATCAATCACCATAATATCATACATGCAATGCTGTGCAACCCACCCCAATAATCCCACCACTACACACCGACTCCATCCCCTGGTACACATCATGTAGGGATATAAATATCGACCCACCCATTCGATACACATCAATGGTAGCCCGGTTGCCATACTACCTTCATTGCAGCAAGCTGCTAATAAAATATTAGGCTTAATAGCCATTGGTGGATCCACAGTCGTCAAGCAACCATGCGATCCTCATATACTTCCTTCGTTCCATAATTCCAACCTATATGCCACTTAACAGAATATCATATGAATGCAGAAGGTGTACAAATAACATTCATAAGTCTTACATTCAACACATAGGGGTATTTTAGTCATTTTTCACCTTTAAGGGCATTTCGGTAATTTCTTTTTATTATGGGTTTATTACTTACCTTGGCTCGTTAACAAGTCCTCGTTGGCTAATGTGAACAGATACTATGCACCAAGTAGGATTCCAGAGAAGAGGAGGAGGGTCATTAAGACCGCTTAAGTACCAAGCTCTCCCGAGATCCAATCCTAGACATGCATATACCCATTGCTACACCTTAACCTTATGACTTGTCCACGGTCACAATTAATTAATTAATTATGTTTTATATCTGTTTAAGCAGTTATCAGATACTAGGCCCAAAACCCCTTACAAAGCCCAAACAAGTCTACATACTTGCATATGGCCCACTAGGCCCACTCTCATTCATATGGCCTATCAGCTCCAATCACATTCATATGGCCCATCAGGCCCAATCACATTCATAGTCATGCTATCATATGATTTTTCATTACTTAGTATCAAATTGCCAATTTTGCCTATTATGGGCCCTACAGCCTATCGGCCCATTTAGCCCATTTTGGCCCGGTTGGCAAAAACACGACCCAAGTCCACGGAATCGCTCATTGACCCTCTGATAACCTATCGTTTCCCTCCTTACGAGTGTTCGCGCTCTCGCAAGACTATTATAGCCAAACTTTTGGCTTTTCGGCATTTCAACTTTTTGGCATTTCAGGATTTGCTGATCTACTGTGTGTGTGCAGTGTATGTACACACCTGGTACTAAGACGTTCTGCGATCTCCTTAGCCACGAACCTACAAATGATGTCACTCAACGATTAATCACACACTTATCAAATACGATCACCACAAACCAAAAATCTCACATTTGCCTTACCTTGAACGACAAGCCTTAACAACCCTTCCTTGATCACTAATCACGAGTATTTCTTAAATCTGCATCCAACTTAATCATTAAAACCTAAACAATAGATGACTCGCAATCATCTTAAGTCACTCTTAAATCACCCATGACCATTAGGCCAACCTTAACCAATAAATGAGGAACACTTACCTAAAACCCCACAACGCCTGAGGAATGATTCGACAGAGATCTAAACTCTGAGATTTGATACTAATCCCCTACCAAAACCGATTTAGAAAAGGTGCGGGAGAGAAGAAATCGATACTAGGAAGACCAACTAAAAGAAAGTAAAGTAATTACACAAGAATCGATTGGCCAACGTTGAAGAAAAAGTGGCGGCACAATAGGATTTTTGCCAAAAGATATTCGGCTTTAGAGAAAGCAACTAGGAGAAAGAAAGAAGAGAGTTTGATGTGAAAGGAAGAGAATAAATCGACACAAAATAAAAGAGAAAGAACAAGGGATTTTGGCTTTTAGATCTTTGGAGAGAAAAGTGTTTTTGGCAACACAAAAATGAGGAATTTGGCTAAAGGAAGAGAAGCAATTTTGGTATTACCCTAGCATCCCCAAATCGGCACCTATATATACCATAGCTGAATTTACCTATCCCTAAATTCCCAATTCTGTTCCACTTCTCTACACCCCTCATCTTCTAACTTCTCTCCCTGATAACTCCTTAATCCCTTCCTTAAATTTCTCCTCTGATCACTCCTTTCAGAGTTCACATCTAACGCCACCACTGGCCATTCATTGAGCAAAAATTAATCCTTCTTTTGAGCAAGGAGGGATTCGAACCCCAAACCTCCTTGCCATGCATGTGACGCCACCTCTAAGCCCCGCATGTGATGCTACTTGCCACTCCAACACAAGGCTCCTTGTGTCCAATTCCTCCTTCATTTATTTAAAAACCAAACTAGTTGCCATCAATGTTCTTTTAATTATTAAACTATAATCTCCTTCACCCTAAAGTTCAAACTAAAAACATAACCGAGGCCTATTATCAAATAAATAACACTTGACTAGGGATATTAAGCACACTTTTTATCACAACTGAAAAAAAGAAAGTTTGAGAATTTTGGGGTGTTACAACTCTACCCCCTAAAAGAAATTTCGTCCTCGAAATTTTACCTGATCCAAACAGTTGAGGATATTGATGTCGCATCTCTTCTTCAGGTTCTAAAGTAGCCTCCTTAGTCTTGTGATTATGCCAAAGCACTTTTACTAATGGGACAGACTTCCTTCTCAGTACCTTAACATCACGTCCAATTATTTGTATGGGTTCTTCCTCGAAAGTTAGGTCTGGCCTAACCTCGATCTCCTCAACTGACACAACATGTGAAAGATCAGAGCGATATTGTCTTAGCATGGAAACATGAAACACGTCGTGGATTTGACTTAGTTCAGAAGGTAATTCCAGCTGATAAGCAACAGGCCCAATCCGCCTCACAACCCGATATGGCCCAATGAACCTTGGGCTTAGCTTCCCCTTCCGACGAAACCTTAATACATTCTTCCACGAAGAGACCTTAAGAAAAACTAAGTCCCCCACTGCATACTCTATCTCTCAATGCTTTAGGTCAGCATATGACTTCTGCCTATCTGAGGACTCCTTCAACCGATCCTGAATCAATTTTACCTTACCCTTAGTATCTGCTACTAACTCAGGCCCAAAACTCTCCGTTCGCCCAATTCCGTCCAACATGTTGGAGTTTGACACCTTCGCCCATACAGTGCTTTATACAGAGCCATCCCAATACTTGCTTGATAACTATTATTGTACACAAATTCGGCTAACGGTAAATAGTCTTCCCAGCTACCTCTGAACTCAATTACACATCCCTTCAACATATCTTCCAAAACTTGGATCACCCTTTCTAACTGTCAATCAGTTTGAGGGTGGAATGCTGTACTGAAGTTCAACCTAGTACCCAACACCTCGTGCAGCTTCTTCCAAAATCACGAAGTGTAATGTGGATCCCTATCAGATATTATGGAGACTGGCACTCCATGCAATCTTACAATCTCCGCCACATACAACCTAGCCAGCTTTTGTAATGAGTAATCGGTGTGGACCGGTACAAAATGGGCAGACTTGGTTAACCAATCCACTATAACCCATATCGAGTCTTTCTTAGTAGGCGTCAAGGGTAGCCCACTAACAAAGTCCATAGTAATCTTTTCCCACTTCAAAAGTGGAATCTTTACTGGCTGAAGCAATTCTGAAGGCAACTGATGTTCCACCTTTACCTTTTGACAAATGAAGCATTTACTTACGAACTCCATAACCTCACGCTTAAGTCCATGCCACCAATAAAGCTCACGCAAAATTCGATACATCTTGTTTTCGCTAGGATGCATAGCATATAGACTACTATGCACTTTCCGCAGGATAGACTGCCTTAGATTATCGTCCTTTGGTATACATATTCTCCTATGAAAACACAACATTCCTTCACTATTTATCCCAAAGTCTAATGTTTCCCCATTTTCTACTTGTCTAAAACAAGCACCCAAAGTCTCATCCACTAACTTCTTACTCTTTATCTGCTCGACCCACACCGGCTTTACTTGGAACTCAACTAACAAGCTACCATCATCCAACAAGCTTAAACGGGCGAGCATAGCCCTCAAGTCCGATTTAACCTTACAACTTAGCGCGTCGGCTACCACATTTACTTTACCAGGGTGGTATTCAATCGTACAATCATAATCCTTTAATAATTCCTCCCACCTACGCTACCTAAGGTTTAGTTCCTTTTGGGTAAGGAGGTACTTCAAACTCTTATGGTCCGAATAAATTATGCACTTCTCTCCATATAAGTAATGCCTCCATATTTTTAGCATGAAAACCACCGCAGCTAGTTCCAAGTCATGGGTTGGGTAATTCACCTCGTGAGTCTTAAGTTGACGTGACGCATACGTAACCATCTTTCCTTCCTACATCAATACACAGCCCAAGCCCACATGCGACGTATCACTATAAACCGTAAACTTCTTTCCAGGCTCTGGCTGTATCAACACCGGGGCCTCAGTTAAAACCTCTCTTTCTACTTGTTTGTCCACTCAAACGGTACCCCCTTCCTCAACAACTTAGTTAAAGGTGCAGCAATTAATGAAAATCCCTCAACAAACTGCCTATAGTACCCTGCCAAGCCCAGAAAACTTTGGATTTTCGATGCTGACTTAGTTGTTTTTCAGTCTAACACTGCTTCAATTTTTCGGGGATCCACCTTAATCCCCTCAGTTGACACCACATGTCCTAGAAAAGTAACCTCCCTTAGCCAAAATTCGCACTTACTGAATTTGGCATACAACTGCTTCTCGCTCAAAACCTGCAACACAATCCTTAAGTGTGCATCATGATCATCCTCATTTCTTGAGTACACTAAGATGTCATCCATAAAAACCACCACAAACCAATCCAGGTGGGGTTCAAAGACCCGATTCATGAGATCCATGAAAATGACAGGTGCGTTAGTCAGCCCGAATGGCATCACCAAGAAGTCATAGTGCCTATAACGAGTTCTGAAGGCTGTCTTATAAACATCCGCCTCCTTAACCCTCAATTGGTGATACCCCGAACGTAGATCAATCTTCGAGAAAATAGAAGCTCCCCTAAACTGATCAAAAAGATTATTGATTCTTGTTAAAGGGTACTTGTTTTTAATAGTTCACTTGTTCAACTGCCAGTAGTCGATGCACATTCGCAACGTCCCATATTTCTTCTTCACAAATAACACCGGTGCTCCCCATGGAGACACACTGGGCCGGATGAATCCCCAATCCAACAATTCCTGAATCTGTGCCTTAAGTTCTACCAACTCCTCCGGTGCCATCCGATAAGGGGCGATGGACACCAGAGCCGTACCAGGTAACAATTCGATTCCAAATTCTACTTTTCTATTGGGCGGCAACCCTGACAACTTCTCAGAAAAAACATCAGAAAATTCCCTATCTATTCCCAACTCCTTAACAGTAGAGCTCTTAGCCTCCGTATCACTAATATAAGCCAAATGGGCTTCGCATCCCTTTCGTACCAACTTCTCAGCGCTTAATGCCGAAATCACATTCGACAGATAATTCTGGCATTCACCAATCACAACCACCTCCTTATCCTCCGGCATTCTTAACACCATTCGCTTTGCAGTACAATCCAAGGTTGCTCGGTGTTTCACCAGCCAATCCATACCTAAGATTAAATCACACTCGCTAAACGACAATTCTACCAAATCCGCTAAAAAGGTAACCTCTTAGACTACTAAGGGTACCTCCCTAAACAACTTATTCACTCCCACTGACTGACCTAACAGAATTATCACAGTAACCTTATTCGCAGTAATTTCAAACATAAAACCCAAAGGTTCAGTCATATTGTATGCAACATAAGAATGCTTCGATCCGATATCAATCAATGCAGTGTAAGGTAACTCGTGTATAAAGAACATACCTGTTATCATATCTGGGGCATCCCCATCTTCTCGGTGACGAGCAACATAAACCAAATCTAGCTGCCTTGCCTCAACATGGCCTGCATTTCTGCCTGGTGCTCAATGTCCACGTCCATTGCCGTTACCGCCCCTTGGCGGTAGCTGACCACCTCTTGGTGGCTGAGCACCACCTCGGTCCACGACTGGCACCTGACTTGGCATTCTAGGGCAACTCTTGATCCTATGCTCCATAGATCCACAAGCTAGACAAGCTCCCGTCCTCTTCCAACACTCGCCTACATGACCTTTCCCACAATCAGCACAAGGTGGTGCCCTTGGATTAACAGCAGCGGGCCTTTCTCAAACTGGCCCATTAACTCTGGCTCTAGCCCTAGGCCTCTATCCAGCACAAGAAGTCTCGACCCCCTTTTTATTCTTACCCCTTTCTTTTTCCCAATTAGGCATTCAGTGCGCTTCACCTCCTCTGCTATCTTTACTTTCTCTACCAACTCTGAGAAAAATCGCTCCCCTTTGTGGAGCGATCAATACTCTAAGGCTATCCCTAAGACCATCTTCAAACCTAACGCAACGCTCATAGTCCGTTGCCACCATAACTCTTGCATACCTACTAAGGAGTAGAAATTCCACCTCATACTCCGCCACAGATTTGTTTCCCTAGGTCAAGTTCAGGAACTCCTTTCTTCTAGCATCCATATAACTCGCACCCACATACTTCCCTTGAATCGCAATTTTGAAGAACTCCCAAGTGACCTGCTCAGGTTGGGTGCCCACTTTCACTGTCAGCCACCACTGGTAAGCTTCTTCCTAAGCAAAGGACATCGCCTTTTCAACTTTTACTCGTGTGAATGTGTCTCAATCCTCCATTATTCTTTCAGTGGCCTCCAACCAGTATTCAGCCACATTAAGAGTGACACAGCCACGCCCTTAAAGATCTCTGCCCCATTTGATCGAAGCCACTCTGGAATTGACCCCTGATTTCCCGTACCATTATTAGGTCCTGTGACCCTTTCCAAAATCCTTAGCATTGCCTGCGACAATGCATCCTCCCTCGCGGCTCGATCATGTGGTCTAGTCTCAGCCACGGGTGAGGCCGGAGCGTCTTCTACTCCAACATTGGTCATATGGCCCGATGCTGACGATTCAACCCTAGTACTTCTGTGGCCTCGACTACGGCCTCTTGCACCTCTTCTAGCACTCGTCATTGATTCACGTATTATCTGGATTAGAAATTTTATGAAGTTTTAGTTAGTTCCAATAATTAAGCCGATGTCTTATGAAAGTATTAAAAAGAAAGTTGTTTTTGTAAATCCTTTACAGTTTCAAGGTCCTACAGGCTTTAGTTTCACTCCAACTAAAAGCCTCAGTATAATCATCTAAAGTAGCCCACTAACTATCTACAGTATATCAAATTAAACAAGCTTAATAATAAAAGAACTTACTTGGTTCGATGTCGGAGACTCGGTGTGCCGCACAACAAGATTTTTTTCCAAAATATTGTGATCCAAATTTTGTTAAGACAAACCCAAATAATAAGGCCCACTTCACAGCCCGAGTTTTGTAACTTGGCTCTGATACCACTAAATGTAACACCTTAAAATCGTCTCAGACGTTATGGCCAGATCCAGCGTGTCACACTGAAGTGTTTTATCGAAAAACTTATTTTCATTAAAAACCCTTCAAAGAGAAAATTAAGTAACATTCATTTGTATTTAGTTTCCAAAGTCTAATAATGACAATGAAATAATATCTAGGGAATAGGCCTTATTACAATTCTGACTGAAATAACTTTATATACTAGAAATTATAGTCTTAAGAAAATAAGTCCAAGTCGTCTTGCTAGTTGGCCACCCAGAGTCCTTCCAACCGTCGAACCACCTACTGAGGATCACTTGAGAGAAATAAAAGAGGGGGCGAGTTTTCAAAAACTCAGTGTGTACAACCCTCAAAGAGTATTAAGCAATCATCAATCACCATAATATCATACATGCAATGCTGTGTAACCTACCCCAATAATCCAACCACTATACACCGACTCTGTCCCCGGTACACATCGTGTGGGGATATAAATATCGATCCACCCATCCGATACACATCAATGGTAGCCCGGTTGCAGTCCTACCTTTATTGCAGAAAGCTGCTAATCAAATATTGGGCTTAATAGCCATCGGTGGATCCACGGTCGTCAAGCAACCTTGCGATCCTCATATACTTCCTCTATTCCATAATTCCCAACTCATATGCCACTTAACAGAATATCATATGAATGAAGCAGGTGTACAAATAACATTCATAAGTCTTACATTCAACACATAAGGGTATTTTAGTCATTTTTTGCCCTTAAGGGTATTTCGATAATTTCTTTTTATTATGGGTTTATTACTTACCTTGGCCTATTAACAAGTCCTTGTTGGCTAAAGTGAACAGATACTATGCACCAGGTAGAATTCTAGAGAAGAGGAGGTGGGTCACTAAGACCGCTTAAGTACCAAGCTCTCCCTAGATCCAATCATAGACATGCATATACCCATTGCCACACCTTAACCTTATGACTTTTCCACGATCATAATTAATTAATTAATTAATTAAGTTTTATGTTTGTTTAAGTAGTTATTAGATACTAGGCCCAAAACCCCTTACAAAGCCAAAACAAGTCTACATACCTGCATATGGCCCACTAAGCCCACTCTCATTCATATGGCCCATCGGTCCCAATCACATTCATATGGCCCATCAGGCCCAATCACATTCATAGTCATGCTATCATATGATTTTTCATTACTTAGTATCAAATTGCCAATTTTACCTATTTTAGGCCCTACAACCCATCAGCCCATTTACCCCATTCTGCCCGGTTGGCCAAAACACAGCCCAAGTCCATGGAATCACTCATGGAGCCTCTGATAACCTATCTTTTCCCCCTTACGAGTGTTCACGCACTTTCAAGACTATTGTAGCCAAACTTTTAACTTTTCGGCATTTCAACTTTTCGGCATTTTGGGATTTATCGGTCTACAGTATGTGTGCAGTGTTTGTATACACCTGGTACTAAGACGTGCTGCGATCTCCTTAGCCACGAAAATACAAACGATGTCACTCAACGATTAATCGCAAACTTATCAAATACGATCACCACAAACCAAAAATCTCACCTTTGCTTTACCTTGAACGACAAACCTTAACATCCCTTCCTTGATCACTAATCATGAGTATTTCTTAAATCTACATCCAACTTAATCATTGAAACCTATACAACAGGTGACTCGCAATCATCTTAAGTCACTCTTAAATCACCCATGACCATTCGGCCAACCTTAAGCAATAAATGAGGAACACTTACCCAAAACCCCACAATGCCTAAGGAGCGATTCGATAGAGATCTGAACTCCGAGATTCAATACTAATCCCCTACCAAAACCAATTTAGAAAAAGGTGAGGGAGAGAAGAAATCGGTACTAGGAAGACAAACTAAAAGAAAGTAAAGCACTTACACAAGAATCGATCGGCCAACGTCGGAGAAAAAGTGGCGGCACAACAGGATTTTGGCCAAAAGATATTCGGCTTTAGAGAAAGCTACTAGGAGCAAGAAAGAAAAAATTTTGATGAGAAAGGAAGAGAAAAAATCGGCACAAAATAAAAGAGAAAGAACAATGGATTTCGACTTTTAGATCTTTGGAGAGAAAAGTGTTTTCGGCAACACAAAAATCAGGAATTCAGATAAAGGAAGAGAAGCAATTTCGGCATTACCCTAGCATCCCCAAAATCGGCACCTATATATACCATAGCCGAATTTACCTATCCTTAAATTACCAATTCAACTCCACTTCTCTACACCCCTCATCTCCTAACTTTTCTCCCTGATAACTCCTTAATCCCTTCCTTAAATTTCTCCTCTGATCACTCCCTTTAGAGTTCACATCCAATGCCACCACTGGCCATTCATTGAGCAAAAATAAATCATTTTTTTGAGCAAGGAGGGATTCGAACCCCAAACCTCTTTGCCATGCATGTGACGCCAGCTCTAGGCCCCGCATGTGATGCTACTTGCCACTCCAACACAAGGCTCCTTGTGTCCAATTCCTCCTTCATTTATTTAAAAACCAAACTACTTGCCATCAAGGTTCTTTTAATTATTAAACTATAATCTCCTTCACCCTAAAGTTCAAACTAAAAACTTAACCAAGGCCTATTATCACATAAATAACACTTGACTAGGGATATTAAGCACACTTTTAATCACAACCGAAAAAAAAAGTTTAGGATTTTTGGGGCGTTACAGGGATGTTAGTGATTATGTTATGGAAGCAGTGTTGTGTCAAAGGAGAAACAATGTTCTACATGCAATATATTATGCAAGTAGGATGTTGATAAAGGCTCAGCTTAATTATACCACTACGAAGAAAGAATTACTAGCAATGGTCTTTGCATTCGACAAATTTTGCTCTTTTTTAGTAGGTACAAAGGTCACAATCTACACAGATCACTCGACTATCAAGTACTTGGTACGGAATAAAGATTTCAATCCGAGATTGGTTAGGTGTGTACTCTTGTTACATGAGTTTGATTTGGAAATTAGAGATCAGAAGGGAATTAAAAGTCAAGTGGCTGACCATTTGTCTAGAATAGAATCGTGAAATGAAGATGAAAACAATAAACTTATTAAGGAAGAATTCCCAGATGAACAATTGCTCGTTGCTAAGGCATTACCTTGGTATGCTGAAATAGTAAACTTCTTATTAAGTGGTGTAATGACAATTAACTTCAATGCTCATAAAAGATGAAAATTTCTTCATGATTCCAAATAATACTACTGGTATGAACCATTCCTATTCAAGCATTATGCAAATCAAATAATTCGAAAGTGTGTTCCCAACGATGAGATGCATAGTATTTTACAACATTGTCATTCAGCCCCATATGGAGGATATTTTGGAGGAATGAAAACAAATGCCAAGGTACTCAAGTCAGGATTCTATTGGCCAAGTTTATTTAAAGATGATCATAAATTTTATAGGTCATGTGATCGTCGTTAGAGAACATGAAACGTGTTTAAGAGACAGGAAATGTCGTTGCAAAGTATATTAGAGATTAAACTATTTGATGTATGAGGAATAGACTTTATGGGTTTGTTTCCACCATCGTGGCCAAGCTATACATATTTTTGGCAATAGACTATGTTTCTAAGTAGGTAGAAGCAATAGCCTTAGCATCTATTGATGCTAAGTTGGTATTGAAATTTTTGCATAAGAACATTTTCACATGATTTGGTACATTGAGAGCCATTATTTGTAACAACTCGATTTAGACCCTAGTTGAAACAGTGGTTTTGGGACCACGAATCCGAGTCAAAAAAATATTTTAAAAAATTTAATTATTTTCTGTGTTTATTATGTGTGAATTTGTGTGTGTGAAATTTTCGTGATTTAATATTGTCGTTTAGGTGACCGATTAAATAAAAGGACTTAATCACGTAAAATGAAAATTTGATGGTTAATAGTAAAAGGGCCTAATAGTGGTTGTTCTTTTAATGTGGAGGATTTATGTTGCAATTATCCCATTGACTAAATTAATGGATGGCATTAGGCTTATATTATATGGTTTTGTTATAAATTTATTAAGGTTAAATATGTAAATTAAACATTAAGTAATATAAGTTATATTAAAACATAAAATAAAGCCATTATATGTGTTTATCCTTGTGTTCTTGATGAAACAAAAGAAAAGAAAAAGAAGTTAGGGTTCAGTCATCTCTTAAGCTCAATCTAGGTATGTAACTAGCTCAGTTTTTGATAATTTTTACGTTTTTGAGATCATTGCTAAGTTATCTTCAAGACCCATGCTTGAATTTTTTATTTTGGTGAATATTTTGAGTTATGCCATTGTTGAAAGCTTTTGATTTTTGTTGTTTGATGATGAAATATGAAAGATATGATTTGGCTTAACATGTTTTGTATTGGAGTTTTTGATGATTTTGAGTAATTAGGACTAAATTGCAAAAATAATAATTTGAGGGACTAAAATGTGAAATAAATGAAATTTATGGACTTGTATGAACTTTAAGAACATTCGGCCTAACATGGGTATGATGAGATTTTGCATATTTTTTGTTTTGTGCAATAGGGTCTAAATTGTAAAAAGTGTAAAATGTTAGGGGTAAAATGGTAATTTTCCCATTTATGTGTTTTCAGAATAAATTGAATTAAAATATGTTTGAATTAGTTTAATTTGAATATGTTTAGATCAAGAACTAAAGAAATCAGATTTGGATTGGGGGAAAACAAAAGTTGTCAACTAGTCGTCCCGTTCCGTTTTACATCGTCCGAGGCAAGTTTATAAGCAAATAGACGTACTTAATTTTAATTAAATGCAAATTATATATGCTAAAATGAAATATGTGAATTTATATTTACAATAACCGAATGTATACAAGCTTGGCTACTTTATTTCTAAATCTATTTCGACCAAGTTACGACATCCAAGAGCCCCGTATGAACCTTAGGAATAGCTAGGATACATATGTCATGACATAGGATTCTGATATGTGATGTGCGAGTAAGACCATGGCATCGATATGTGACTCCAATATATGTGCGCGAGTAAGACCCTGTTTGGAACAGTGGCATCGATATGTGATTACATGTAAGACCACGTCTGGGACGTTGGCATTGTACGATATATGTGTGATTATCTGAGTGTCCTATCCAATTCCGAATGGTTCATCGAGCAATGATAAGTGTGATTGAATGTGTAAATTGAGTTAAAATGATCAGGTATGAATTAGTTTACTTCCTACTTGAAATAAGGTAAGTAAGTTACTTGATATTTGTGGTAAGTCTTGTATGGAGTAATGGAGGAATGTATATGAATATGGTAAGAGTATTCAACCTTATGATTAAATGATATGAATATTATGGAATTGTTTCTTGGATATGTGTAAATATGACCATGTATATTCGGCCAAATAAGTTGTATATGTACATGATGTTATATTATGATTCTTGAGCTTGTGTATATGAGTATATGTATATTTGGTTATATAATGACATTTTGACTTTGAAAGTTGAATGATAATTGGTTAATTTGGTTTTGTGAGCATTCGACCAAAGTAGAAATTGTGGATGAAAATGTATTATTTATGAAATTTGTAAGTTTGAGACTAAGCATGTTAATGATTATGTAATTTGGGTTAGTTTAAAATGAGTTGATTATATCATTAGGTTATTTATTTGCTTATGACTTACTAAGCTATGTTAGATTACTGTATGTGTTTGTGTTTTCCTCTGTTTTATTGATTTTGGAGTCAAGTTACGAGCTCGGGGATCGTCAGCAAAGCCTATCACACTATCAACTATCTTCGGTACTTTATTAAGTGAATTGTCGAATCTATGGCATGTATAGGCTGGATTATACTTTTGAAATGTCGAATTTTGGTTATGTATAATTTAAGCCATATGAAAATGGCTTAACTTTTAAGCTTGGATTTCGTTATGTTTGATCATGGTTTAATCTGTTCTGGTTATAATGCTATATGCTATGAATGAATGGTATATGTGATAGGTGTTATATGTGTTGGAAATGGTTTGGTAGCAATGTTAGTTATGACGTGTAATCGGTTATATAATTAGCTAAATTTGGAAATTATGTTCATTGTATATGTATGTGGTGTGCCTAGCGAAATGAATTATTTTGAGTAATAATCTAGTTGGTGAGTGTGTTTTTGCTATATATATGTGTGTATATTCGAGTGATACTTGTCACTATGATTCGATTATGATTTGTAATAATAGTAGTAGTTTATTCAGTTGGCAAGTATATTCAATGAGATGTTGAAATCAGGTAATGAATACGTTGATTGATGATTTGGCTTTTGCACCTATATATCTATGTATGTAATGTATCGGTCTGATATATATATATACACATTTATAATTTAAATGTTATTGGAAGATCAACTAGGTGACCAAATATAAACTAAATGGTTTGGTTGTGTATGTGCATTTTACACATGATAATTAACATGTGTATTGAGATTACTCAAAATCGTTATTTGTGTCTTAAATAGGTAATTACATGTATATAGATGATTCGGGTATATTTATTTAGTATGTGAGTTAAGCTTGATATGTTCAAGTATTAACGGTTCGACAATGGTCCAAATTTGATATGGTTAAATGTGCATAACGTGTTTATTAATTCATGATCTGTATACATATATATATGATGATCATTCGGTGAAGTTATTTATGACATTTATGTTAATGAATGAATTGCCTTGTGAGTTGTTTCATTTGACTTTAAATGTTCATGTAAAGAAATATGATATAAATTGTTTGATTCTTGCTAGGTATTCGAATACCATTAAAGTGTTGAAAATATGATTTGTATATTTTATTATGATTAATAAAACATTGCTTTAATTATAAGAACATGTTTTGTGTTAATGCGTGAATATCCAAAACTGTGCTTTGGATAGTAATACCTCGTAACCCTAATCCGGCCATGGATACGGGTTAGGGGTGTTACATTATTAGTGATGAGGGATCCCATTTTGATTGCAAACTGATGGCCAATGCCTTGCGAAGGTATGGGGTGAAGCATAGAATTGCCATGGCATATCACCCTTAGAAGAATGGGCAAGTTGAAATCTCTAATTAAGAAATTAAACAATTTCTAGAAAAAGTGGTGAATCCATCTCAAAAGGACTAGTCTACTAGATTGGATGAAGCTATATGGGCAAACCAAACTGTATTTAAAACACCATTAGGGGTGTCACCTTTTAAACTTGTTTATGGTAAGCCATGTCATTTACCTGTTGAACATGAGCATAAAGTGCTTTGGGCGATTAAGAAGCAAAACATGGGCTGTTGCTAGCGACAAGAGACTGCTAGAATTGAATGAGATGGAAGAGTTTCGAACACAAGCATATAATAATGCTCATTTGTAAAAGGAAATGACCAAGCGATGGCATGATGCCAGAATTTTGCCAAGGCAATTTGAACCTGGACAATAGGTATTATTGTTCAATTCCAGGCTCAAATTATTTCCTGGTAAGTTAAAATCTCGATGGTCAGAACCTTTTGAAGTAATTAAAGTGTATTTGCATGGTGCTGTTGTTGTTAAAGACCTCAGAACAGGGGCTACATTCAAGGTTAATGGACAACGCTTGAAGCATTACTAGGGTGCTCCTATAGAATGTGACAAGCAAAGCATTAGCCTTCGTGATGTTTGAATTTTTTTTTTGTTAATAAGTAGTTTTTTTTGTTTTATTTCCCATTATTATTTTTATTCTCTTTATTTTTAATACAATTTCATTTCTACTTTTTTATGAATAGGAGTAGAATACTGAATGATAAGGTGTTAATAAAAAAGTTGACTAGTTAGAAAATTCCAAAAGATTGATTTTTAGGCAGTTGCATTGAGTGAATATTGGGAAACCCAAAGTATGAACCCTACAATGTAGGGATCATTTATTTCATTCCCCCCCCCCCAAAAAAAAGTCTTTTCCATTTTTAACTTTTTCTCCACGTTATAACCCTTCTTCCTTACATTTTCCATTCCCCAAAAACTGTCATCATTATCCTTTTTTATTTTCTTCAAACTGTTTACATTTCCCACTTCATACAAAGTTCACATTTTTACAGTTTTCTCTTCTTCAACCTCTCTACTATGTGATGTTTACTCCATTATTTTTTTTTCTATTTCCCTAACTTTCTCTTCATAGCTCGTTTAAAGGGTACTTCTAAAATAGTAGAATCTTTGCATGTTGGCACCCCGCAACCTAAGATATTATTTAATGTTGCTACAGCCACAATGTATTCAACTAATATTCTAAAACGACCATTTTGCTTTGAATAGGGATTTTTATTGAAGGATGAACTGCACATGGGGTACAAAGAATTAGTATCCTTGATTGTAGAAAAACACAGCTGGAGCAAATTTTGTCTACACCTAAGGGATGTAGTGAGTAAAGGGGTAAAAGAGTTTTACACTCATGTAAATTCCCAGATTATCCCTTCATTTATGTGAGGGGTAAATCTATGCTATTCGACGAAGACCACATTAGTTCCCAATTTGGCATCAAGGAGGTTAGAGATGAGCATTCTGAATTTGTCAAGAATATTACACTGGAGGGGTTAGCAAAAGTATTTGAAGATTTATGTGTTGAAGAAACGCAATGGATTATTTCAAGCCAGGAGTGTTACAAGGTTGAAAGAGCTACATTTAAACCAATTAGGAAGGTGTGGTACCACCTTTTAAGGAGTCTTCTTATGCCGTCTACACATAACACAATTGTTTTGAAATAAAAAAATGTTGTTGTTGCATTCTATTTTACAAGGAAGACAGATAAATGTAGGGAAGATTATCTTCTAAGAGGTCCATAGGTGTGTTGATAAGAATGCCGGGAACTTGAATTTTTCTTCCTTTATTTTTGTCCTATGTAAGATGATTATTTCCTAATTTGAGTCTGACTTGACTTTAACTGGCGAACCTTAATTCGCAACTTGATTAGTGAACTCTAGTTTGCAACTCAACTGGAGATCACCAGCCCGCCAAACCAACTACCAAACTTAACTTGCATAAAATTGGCAGTCCTCCTTACCACATATTTTGGTGTATATTGCAATGTCGAAACACTGGCAAACTCCTTACTAATACTCTTTTGGTGAACTCTCCAATTCGCCAAAGTACTGGCGAACCCCTAGTTTACCAAAACACTGGCGAACACTTACTTACGAGGCCAAAACTTCTAGGATCGATCTTGGGATGCTACAACTCTCCCCCACTTTAAGGCATTTTGTCCTTGAAATGTTCACCTTCAAATAGTTGAGGATATTTTTTCTTCATTGCTTCTTTTGATTCCTAAGTAGCTTCGCTTGTCTTATTGTTTCGCCATAACACTTTGACTAAAGGAATCCTCTTGTTTTTTTGGACTTTTACTTTGTGATCCAAAATCCTAATTGGTTATTCTTTGTATGACAAATTAGGTCATACTTCAATGTCATCTACTGATACTACATGGGATGGGTTTGTATGATATTTTCTCAACATGGATACATGAAATATATCATGAATTTGATCAAGTTCACAGGGCAACTTTAGTCGATATACTACAAGACCAATTCTTTCCACCAATTTATAAGGATCACTAAATCTCAAACAAAACTTTCCCTTATGCCCAAACCCTAGGACTTTCTTCCATGGCGATACCTTAAGAAACACATGCTCACCCACTTTATGCTTAATGTGTCACAATTTCAATTCAATATAGGAATTTTGTTTATCTGAAGAGGCTTTTAACCTCTTGCATATCATTTTCACCTTGTCTTCAATCTCGTAAACCAACTCAGGTCCAATGGTTCTCTTCTCATCCAACTCAGCCCAACATAGAGGTGTTTGACACCTTCTCCCATATAGTGCCTCAAAGGGTGCCATATGAATACTTGCTTGGTGACTGTTGTTATAGGCAAACTTTGCCAAAGGTAAATAACGTTTTCAGCTTCTTACAAACTCTAAAACACAACTTCACAGCATATCTTCCAATACTTGTCTCACGCTCTCTAATTAGCCATCTGTCTGAGGATGATAAGCAGTACTAAATTGAAGTTTCGAACCTAAAGCTTCTTGCAAACTCTTTCAAAATCTTGAAGTGAATAAGGATCTTGATTGGAAGTAATGGGAATTGGCACACCATGTAATCTTACTATCTTTACAATGTAAGCCTCTGTGAACCTTTGTAAAGAATAACTCGTGCGAATACTAAACTGTGTGAACACTTTGTTAAGTGATCTGAAATGACCCAAGTTGCATCCTTCTTGGTTGTAGTTAGTGGCAAACCTAACACAAAACCCATGGTGATCCTTTATCCCTTCCATTCTTGAATCTTGAGAGGCTGAAACAGTACTGAAGGATATTGATGCTCTGCTTTGAATTTCTGGCAAATTAGGCACTTCGCCACAAAATCTATAATAGCTCACTTTAAACTAGGCAACTAATACAGTTCGTGGAGGTCACGATACATCTTATTGCTTCTTATGTGCATTCTATATGTTCTGTTGTAGGCTTCATTTAGGATAACTTGTTGCAACTTCTTATCATTTGGTATCGAAAATCTTCTATGAAAAAAAATATCCTTTCTTCATTTAGTGCGAAGTCCTTTCACAATCCTTGCTCCATTAGGTGAACCCTCTTTGCCAACTCTTCATCTGAGGCTTGCTTATCCTTGATCTGTTGTAATAACGTTGATCTCACTTTCAATTCTGCAAGCAATCCCTCGTCACTAGTCATATTTAGCTACGCGAATAAAGTTCATAGCTCACCTATAGACTTCCTACTAAATGTATCTCCTACCATGCTTACTTTACTAGGGTGATACTCTATCACATAGTCGTAATCCTACAACAACTCTATCCACCCTCTTTGTCATACGTTCAACTTCTTCTACGTAAGTATTTGAGACTTTTTATAGTTTGTGTAGATGATACACTTCTCACTATATAAGTAGTGCCACCAAATCTTAAATATAGAAACTACCACTGCTAACTCCATATCATGGGTTGGGTAGTTATGCTCATGACTTTTAGTTGCCTGGAAGCATAAGCTACCAACTTCCCTACCTACATCAGCATATATCCTAACCCTGTGTGTGAAGCATCACTATAAACCATGAATTCCTTCTCTGGTTCTAGTTGAATCAACACAGGTGCTTTATTGAGGATCTCCTTAAATTTTTCAAAGCTCTACTACCTTTTTCCAATGCATGTGAAAAACTCTTTCTTCTATAGCAACTTTTTTAAGGGTACTACTATAGTGGCGAACCCCTCAAAGAACCTGTGAGCCATAAGAAGCTTCGCACTTCAATGACACTTTTTGGCGATCTCCATTCCATGATGTCTTCGATCTTCCTTGGCTCTGTTCGAACCCCTTCATTTGAAACTACGTGCCCCCAAAACTTGACTTCTTGATCTATCGTATTTTGGTGTAGAAGATAAAACTAGTTTTCACATTTAAGGAGCTTGAATACAAGCATTTTCATTATGTTTTAATTGAGTTTCTTTAGTTTTACTTACATTCAATAAAATGTGCAAATCACGTCTTTTATTGACCTTAAGGGACTAATGAGGCCTAAGGGAGAGCTATTGTACTTCGTGAGTGTGTAGGAGACCATTCAAAGGCAATTTGGGCCAATATTAGAACTGTGTCGCAACACAAGAGATTTGATGTCACAACATAAAGAGCACAATGAAGAAAGTAAAAAACTGCATTCAATGTCATAGGCTGAGGGTGTCGCGACTGTAACGCCCCAAAAATCTCGAAACCTAAAAATCTCGAAATCTCAATTTTTTTAATTTTGTGCTTAGCAATTCTGATTAAGTGTTAATTACGCGATGGTAGGTCTTGGTAAAGGTTTGAGTTCGAATCTAGGGGTAAAAGAAATTATAGTTTAATTATTAAAGGAATCCTGATGGCAAGTGGTTGGGCTTTTAAATAAATATAGGGGAAAATAACATCAAAAAGCTTTGTGGAGGAGTGGCTAAGTGATGCCACTTAGGGTGTAGGGAGGTGGCGTTAGTGGCTAGCAAGGAGATCCAAGGTTCGAATCCTAGCTTAGTATTTTTAGAAGTTTAATTTTGGCATTCTAAAAGGTTGGAAGTGCCGTGAAAATGGACTCCAAGGGGAGTGTTCAGAAGAGAAATTTGAGGGAAGGATCAAGGGGTTATCGGGGAGAAAAATGATGAGGTGAGAAGGGGGAAGTGATGGAGCCAAATTGGGAACTTAGGCTTGAGGAATTCAACTATAGGGCTATAAATAGGTGCCGAGTGGGAGTTTGCCAGGCTAATGCCGAATTTCCCCTTACCTTGTTGCCAGAAACCCTCTTCCCTAAAATCTGAAAACCCTCTTTTCTTTGTTTCACTTAGCCGATTCCTTGTTCTACTCTTCTTATTTCATCTGTACCAAATAAACCTTATTCACCATACTAAGTTTGAAAGCTGAAAAGCCAAATCTCCCAAGGGCCGAATACTCTTTGACCGAATCTAGTGTAAGTGTTTGCTCTTCCAATCGGTTTTGCTATGAATCTATTATGTTTTTATTCCCTCACACTTTCTAATCAAATTTGGTAGGGAATTAGTATTGGATCTCGGATCTTAGCTCTCTGTCGAATTGCTCTTTAGGTGTTTGCGGTTTTGGTAAGTATTCCTCTCCCATTGGCTAAGTTGGCTGAATAGTCAGAGTTAAGGTAAGGGGACTTGTGTTGGATACGAGTCACCAATTAGTCTGGTTTCTAATAGTTAAGATTGATGCAGATCTAGGAGTTGATCATGGTTAGTGATTTAAGAAGGGGCTGTTATACTTATCGCGCAAGGTAAGGTTAAGGTGAGGTTTCAGTTTTAGTAAAGATATGTATTAAGCATGTGGTTAATTGAAGGGTGATATCGTTTGTAGGTTAGTGACTAAGGGAATCGCAGCACGCTTGCTTACCAGGTGTGTACATGCACTGCACACACAATGAATCGGCAAAAGCTGAAATGCTAAATAGTCAAAAAGCTGAAATGCCAAAAAGTCGAAAGTTGGGCTACGGTAGTCTTGCAAGTGCGCGAGCACTTGTGAGGAGGAAATCGATAGGTTGCCTGAGGCCATGGGCAATTCCATGGACTTGGGTTGTGAATTAGCCAAATGGGCCGGAATGGGCTAAATGGGCCTGACGGACTGTTGGGCCCATAATAAGCAGAAATTGATAATTGATGCTATGTGATAGAAATTCGTATGTGAGCATGTGTATAATGTGATTTGGGCCTAACGGGCCATATAAATGTGATTTGGGCCTAATGGGCCATATACAGGTGATTTGGGCTTAATAGGCCATATACAGGTGATTTGGGCTTAATGGGCCATATGAATATGATTTGGCTTAATGGGCATGATACAGGTAGGTGAATTTGTTTGGGCTTTGTAAGGGGTTTTGGGCCTAGTACACGATAACTACATAAGACTTAATTAATCTACTGCGACCGTGGACAAGTCAAAGGGTTAAGGTGTGGCAACGGGTATATGCATGTCTAGGATTGGATCTAGGGAGAGCTTGGTACTTAAGCAGTCTTAATGACTCACCTCCTCTTCTCTGGAATCCCACCTGCTGTATAGTATTCGTTCATCTTAGCTCATGAGATTTGTTAACGGGCCAAGGCAAGTGAAAACCGTAAAGAAAGGGAAAATTACCGAAATGCCCCTAAGGGTGAAAATGACAAAAATTCCCCAAGGTGTTGAGTGCAAATTTTTATGGATGTGACATGCATACATATGATATTCTGCTTAGGTTGCATAGGGGTTGGGAATCATGGAACGGAGGAAGTATATGGGGATCGCATGGTTTCTTGACAATTGTGGATCCACCGACGACTTTTAAGCCCAATATGTAAATGAAGGTAATTCTGCAACTGGGCTACCATTGATGTGTCGGTTGGGTGGGTCGATATTTATATCCTCACATGGTATGACGAGGGACGGAGCTGGTGTGTAGCGGATGGATTATTGGGATGGGGTTGCATTGCATGTTTGATTTCGGTTGATTTTTGAATGCTTGTTTTTGTCAAGGGTTTTTCGCACTGAGTTTGCAAAAACTCACCCCCTCTTTTATTTTATTTTCAGGTGATGCTCAGTAGAAGGTTCGTTGTTTGGAGGGACTCTGGGTGGCCAGCTAGCAAGACAATTTGGCCTTGTTTTTCTTTTTAAGGCATATAAGTTTCTATTTTATTCAGTACTTGTCAAATCAGATTGTAATAGGGCTTCCATTTTGTTATTACTTGGATTGTTATTTTTATGCGATATAATTATGAGAAGTTGAACATGGTTTCTTAAACTATAGTATGTTTTTCTACGTTTCCGCAACTAAGTTTTGCAGCGATAGGTTTTCGTAAAATCATATGTTTTAAACAAGTGGTTGAAAGGAGTCTTTTTTTTTGTTAATTAAGGTTTCTTTTATTTTAAGAAGGGTTTTCAATGAAAACACGGTTTTAGCTAAAACACTTTAATGTGATGCGCCAGATTCGACTATAACGTTCGGGTTAGGTTTAGAGTGTTACATTTAGTGGTATCAGAGCTCAGGTTACAAAACTCGGGCTATGAAGTGGGCCTTATTGTTATTTGGTTTCTTTTTCTATTTTTAAAAAATATATATTTTGGATCACAATGTTTTGGAAAAAAGGGAAATCTTACTGAGCGGCACACCAAGCCTCCGACGTCGAACCTAGTGAGCTCTTCTGTTCTTAAGCTTGTTTAAATTGTTATACAGTAGATAGATAGAGGGATACTTTAGATGATTTTGTTAGAATGGAACTGGAGCTCATAAGATCTGGAAACTGTAGAGGATTTTCGAAAACAATCTTCTCATTAAATATTTCCATAAAACATCATTTTAATTATTAAACTAACTAAAACTTCATAAAAATTTCTAATCCAGATAATACGCGAATCGACGATGAGTGCTAGAAAAGGTGCAAGGGGCCGTGGCCGAGGCCGCAGAAGTGTTAGGGCTGAATCATTAGCATCGGACCATATGCTCGATGTTGAAGTAGAAGAGGCTCCAGCCTCACCTGTGGCTGGGAATGAATCATATGATCGGGCCGCGGGAGGAGATGCATTGTTGCAAGCAAAGCTAAGGATTTTGGAAAGGGTTGCTGGGCCCAATAATGGCACTAGAAATCGGGGGTCTATTTTAGAGCGACTTCATTCGAATGGGGCTGAGATCTTTAAGGGCATGGCTGGTGTGGCTCCTAACATGGTGGAATATTGGTTGGAGGCCACTGAAACGATAACGGAGGACCTGGACTGCTCACCCGAACAAAAGTTAAAAGAAGCAGTGGCACTGCTTAGGGAAGAAGCTTACTAATGGTGGCTAACAGTGAAAGAGGGCACCTAACCTGAGCAGGTCATGTGGGAGTTCTTCAAGACTGCGTTTCAAGGGAAGCATGTAGGTGCGAGTTATGTGGATGCTAGAAGGAAGAAGTTCCTGAACTTGACCCAGGGAAACAAATCTGTGGCGGAGTATGAGGTGGAATTTCTACACCTTAGTAGGTATGCAAGAGTAATGGTGGCAACGGAATATGAGCGTTGCGTTAGGTTTGAGGATGGAATTAGAGATAGCCTTAGGGTATTGATAGCTCCACAAAGGGAGCGAGTTTTCTCGGAGTTGGTGGAGAAAGCAAAGATAGCGGAGGAGGTAAAGCGCACTGAGTGCTTAAATTGGGAAAAAAAGGGGTAAGAATAAGATGGAGGCTGAGACTCTCGGTGTTGGACAAGATGGAGGCTGAGACTCCGGGTGTTGGACAGAGGCCTAGGGCTAGGGCCAAAAATAATGGGCCAGTTAGAGCAGGGCCTCCTGCTGCTAATCTGGGGGTACCACCTTGTGCTAATTGTGGGAGAAGCCATAGAGGTGAGTGTTGGAAGAGGATGGGAGCTTGTTTCGCTTGTGGGTCTATGGAACATAGGATCACCCGAATGCTAGGTCAAGTGCTAGTAGTGGGCTAAGATGGTGCTCAGCCACCAAGGTGTGGTTAGCTGCCGCCAAGGGGTTGGGGGCAAGCCAGGGGTGGTAACGGCAATGGGCATGGACGTCAAGCACCAGGCAAAAATACAGGCCCTGCTGAGGCGAGACAGCCAGCTTTGGTTTATGCTACTCGTCACTGAGAAGACGAGGATACCCCAGATGTGATAACGAGTATGTTCTTTATATATGGGTTACCTTACACAATATTGATTGATATTGGATCGACACATTCATATGTTGCATGCAATAGGACTGAATCTTTAGGTGATATGTTTGAAATTACTATGAGTGAGATGATTGTGATTAGTCCGTTAGGGCAGTCAGTAGGAGTGAATAAGTTGTTTAGGGAGGTACGCTTAGTAGTCTAAGAAGTTACCTTTTTAGCGGATTTGATAGAGCTTCCGTTTATCGAATTCGACTTAATCTTTGGTATGGATTGGCTGGTGAAGCACCAAGCCATCTTGGATTGCACTGCAAAGCGAATGGAGTTAAGAACGGAAAAAGATAAGGAAGTAGTGGTGATTGGTGAATGCCGGAACTATCTGTCGAATGTGATCTCGCGTTAAAGGTTAAGAAGTTAGTACGAAAGGGATGCGAAGCCTTTTTGTCTTATTTTAGTAATACGGAGGCTAAGTGCCTTACAGTTAAGGGGTTGAGAACCATTAGGGATTTTTCTAATGTCTTTCCCGAGGAGCTACCTGGGTTGCAACCCAGCAGAAAAGTGGAATTTGGAATCGAGTTGTTACCTGGGACGGCTCCGGTGTCCATCGCTCCTTATCGGATGGCACCAAAGGAGTTGGTGGAACTTAAGGCACAAATTTAGGAATTGTTGGATCGAGGATTCATACGACCAAGTGTGTGTCCATAGGGAGCACCGGTGTTATTCGTGAAGAAGAAGGATGGAACCTTGCGAATGTGCATCGACTATCGACAATTAAACAAGTTAACTGTTAAAAACAAGTACCCTCTACCAAGAATCGATGATCTTTTTGATCAGTTTAGGGGAGCTTCTATTTTCTCAAAGATTGACCTGCGTTTGGGATATCACTAATTGAGGGTTAAGGAGCTAAATGTTCATAAGACAGCTTTCAGAACTCGCTATGGGCACTACGAGTTCTTGGTGATGCCATTCGGGCTGACAAACGTACCTACCACTTTCATGGATCATATGAATCGGGTTTTCCAACCCTATTTGGATCGATTCATGGTAGTCTTTATAGACGACATTTTGGTGTACTCAAAAGATGAGGATGAGCATGATGCACACTTAAGGATTGTGTTGTAGACTTTGAGGGAGAAGCAGCTGTATTCTAAATTCAGTAAGTGTGAGTTCTGGCTAAGGGAAGTTACTTTTCTAGGACATTTGGAGTCAACCAAGGGGATTAAGGTAGATCCTCAGAAAATTGAAGCGATGTTAGACTGGAAAACACCCAAGTTGGTATAAAAAATTCGAAGTTTTCTGGGCTTGGCAGGATACTATAGGTGGTTTGTTGAGGACTTTTCAGTAATTGCTGCACCTTTAACTAAGTTTTTGAGGAAGGGGGTACCGTTGGTTTGGACGTACAAGCAGCAAGAGAGTTTTGGAAAACTTTAGAAAGTTTTAACTGAGGCCCCTATGTTGATTCAGCCAGTGCCTGGGAAGGAGTTTATGGTTTATAGTGACATGTGGGCTTGGGATGTGTATTGATGCAAGAAGGAAAGGTGGTTGCATATGCATCGCGGTAACTTAAGACTTATGAGGTGAATTATCCAACCCATGATATGGAGCTAGCTGCGGTGGTGTTCCCGCTTAGAATATGGAGGCATTACTTATACGGGGAGAAGTGCGTGATTTATTCGGACCACAAGAGTTTGAAGTACCTCTTTACCCAAAAGGAGTTAAACCTTAGGCAACATAGGTGGGTGGAATTGTTGAAGGATTATGATTGTACGATTGAATACCACCTTGGCAAAGCAAATGTGGTAGTCGACGTGTTGAGTCGCAGGGCTAAGTCAGACTTGAGGGATATGCTCGCTCGTTTAAGCTTGTTGATTGATGGTAGCTTGTTAGCTGAGCTTCAGGTAAAGCCGGTGTGTATCGAGCAGATAAGGAGTAAGCAACTAGTGGATGAGCCTTAGGTGCTCGTTTTAGACAAGTGGAGAGTGGGGAGACATCGGACTTTGGGATAAATAGTGAAGGAGTATTGTGTTTCCGTGGGAGAATGTGTATACCTAAGGTGCGGGAAGCACATAACGATCTCTACGCAATTCATCCTGGCGAAAATAAGATGATCGGAATTTGCGTGAGCTTTATTGGTGGCCTAGACTCAAGTGCAAGGTCATGGAGTTCGTAAGCAAATGTTTGGTTTGTCAAAAGGTGAAGGCGGAACATCAGTTGCCTTTAGGATTGCTTCAGCCAGTGAAGATTCCACTCTGGAAGTGGGAAAGGATCACTATGGACTTTGTTAGTGGCTTACCATTAACGCCTACTAAGAAAGACTCGATATGGGTTATAGTGGATTGGTTAACCAAGTCTGCCCAATTTGTACCGGTTCACACCGATTACTCATTACAAAAGCTGGCTAGGCTATATGTGGCGGAGATTGTAAGATTGCATGGAGTGCCAGTATTCATAATATCTGATAGGGACCCACGTTTCACTTCATGATTTTGGAAGAAGCTGCATGAGGCGTTGGGTACTAGGTTGAACTTCATCACGGCATTCCACCCTCAAACTGATGGACAGTCAGAAAGGGTGATCCAAGTGTTGAAAGATATATTGAGGGGATGGGTGATAGAGTTTCGAGGTAGTTGGGAGGACTGCTTGCCGCTAGCCGAATTTGCATACAATAATAGCTACCAAGCAAGCATTGGGATGGCTCCATATGAAGCACTGTATGGGCGAAGGTGTCGAACTCCAACATGTTGGATGGAGTTGGGTGAACGAAGAGTTTTGGGCCTTGAGTTAGTAGTCGATACAGAGGATAAGGTAAAATTGATTCGGGATAGGTTAATAGAGTCCTCGGATAGGCAGAAGTCATATGCTAACCTTAAACGACGGGAGATAGAGTATGCAGTGGGGGACTAACAGGAGATAGAGTATGCAGTGGGGGACTTAGTTTTTCTTAAGGTCTCTCCGTGGAAGAAGGTATTAAGGTTTGGACGGAAGGGAAACTTAAGCCCAAGGTTCATTGTGCCATATCAGGTGGTAAGGTGGATTGGGCCAGTCGCTTACCAGCTGGAGTTACCTCCGAAACTATGCCAAATCCATGACATGTTTCATGTTTCCATGCTAAGGCAGTATTGCTCGGATCCTTCACATGTTGTGGCGGTTGAAGAAATCGAGGTTAGGCCAGACCTAACTTTCGAGGAAGTGCCCATACAAATAATTGGTCGATATGTCAAAGAACTAAGAAGGAAGTCCGTTCCATTAGTCAAAGTACTTTGGCAGAATCACAATGCTGAGGAGGCTACTTCGGAACCTGAGGAAGCGATGTAACGTCAATATCCAAAACTGTTTGAATTAGGTAAAATTTCGAGGACAAAATTTGTTTTAGGGGGTAGAGTTGTAACGCCCCAAAAATCTCGAAACCTGAAAGTCTCAAAATCTCAAATTATTTTCTTTTTGTGCTTAGCAATTCTGGTTAAGTGTTAATTACGCGAAGGTAGATCTTGGTCAAGGTTTGAGTTCGAATCTAGGGGTAAAAGAAATTATAGTTTAATTATTAAAGGAACCCTGATGGCAAGTGGTTGGGCTTTTAAATAAATATAGGGGAAAATAGCATCAAAAAGCCTTGTGGAGGAGTGGCTAAGTGATGCCACTTAGGGTGTAGAGAGGTGGCGTTACTGGCTAGCAAGGAGATCCAGGGTTTGAATCCTAGCTTAGTATTTTTAGAAGTTTAATTTTGGCCTTCTAGAAGGTTGGAAGTGGCGTGAAAATGGACTCCAAGGGGAGTGTTCAAAAGAGAAATTTGAGGAAAGGATTAAGGGGTTATCAGGGAGAAAAACGAAGAGATGAGAAGGGGGAAGTGATGGAGCCAAATTGGGAACTTGGGCATGAGGAATTTGGCTATAGGGCTATAAATAAGTGTCGAGTGGGAGTTTTCTAGGCTAATGCTGAATTTCCCCTCACCTTGTTGCCAGAAACCCTCTTCTCTAAAAGCCGAAAACCCTTTTGTTTTTCTTTCTTTTCTTTCTACCAATTTTTATTCTTCTCTACACAATTTTCTTTGTTTCACTTAGCCGATTCCTTCTTCTACTCTTCTTCTTTAATCTGTACCAAATAAACCTTATTCACCATACTAAGTTTAAAAGCCGAAAAGCCAAATATCCCAAGAGCTGAATACTCTTTGACCGAATCTATTGTAAGTGTTTGCTCTTCCAATTGGTTTTGCTATGAATCTATTACGCTGTTCTTCCCTCACTCTTTCTAATAAACTTTGGTAGGGAATTAGTATCTAATCTTGGATCTTAGCTCTCTGCCGAATTGCTCTTTAGGTGTTTGTAATTTTGGTAAGTATTCCTCTCCCATTGGCTAAGTTGGTCGAATAGTCAAAGTTAAGGTAAGGGAACTTGTGTTGGATACAAGTCACTAATTATTCTGGTTTCTAATAGTTAAGATTGATGCAGATCTAGGAGTTGATCGTGGTTAGTGATTTAAGAAGGGGCTGTTATACTTATCGCGCAAGGTAAGGTTAAGGTGAGGTTTCAGTTTTAATAAAGATATGTATTAAGCATGTGGTTAATTAAAGGGTGATATCGTTTGTAGGTTGGTGACTAAGGGAATCGCAGCACGCTTGCTTACCAGGTGTGTACATGCACTGCACACACAATGAATCGGCAAAAGCCAAAATGCCGAAAAGCCGAAAAGTCGAAATGCCAAAAAGCTGAAAGTTAGGCTACGGTAGTCTTGCGAGTGCGCGAACACTCGTGAGGAAGAAACCAATAGGTTGCCTGAGGCCACTAGTGATTCCGTAGACTTGGGTTGTGAATTAGCCAAATGGACCGGAATGGGCTATATGGGCCTAACGGTCTGTTGGGCCCATAATAGGCAGAAATTGATAATTGATGCTATGTGATAGAAATTCGTATGTGAGCATGTGTATAATGTGATTTGGGCCTAACGGGCCATATAAATGTGATTTGGGCCTAATGGGCCATATGAATATGATTGGGCTTAATGGGTCTAATACAGGTAGGTGAATTTTTTTGGGCTTTGTAATGGGTTTTGGGCCTAGTATACGATAACTACATAAGACTTAATTAATCTATTGCGACCATGGACAAGTCAAAGGGTTAAGGTGTGGCAACGGGTATATGCATGTCTAGGATTGGATCTAGGGAGAGCTTGGTACTTAAGCAGTCTTAGTGACTCACTTCCTCTTCTCTGAAATCCTACCTGTTGCATAGTATTCGTTCATTTTAGCTAATGGGATTTGTTAACGGGCCAAGGTAAGTGAAAACCGTAAAGAAAGGGAAAATTATCGAAATGCCCCTAAGGGTGAAAATGACCAAAATATCCCTAGGTGTTGAATGTAAAGTTTTATGGATGTGACATGCATATATATGATATTCTGCTTAGGTTGCATAGGGGTTAGGAATCATGGAACGGAGGAAGTATATGAGGATTGCATGGTTGCTTGACAATCGTGGATCCACCGACGGCTTTTAAGCCCAATATGTAAATGAAGGTAGTTCTGCAACCGGGCTACCATTGATGTTTCGGTTGGGTGGGTCGATATTTATATCCCCACATGGTGTGACGGGGGACGGAGCTAGTGTGTAGCGGATGGATTATTGGGATGGGATTGCATTGGATGTTTGATGTATGATGATTTTTGAATGCTTGTTTTTGTCGAGGGTTGTACACACTGAGTTTGTGAAAAATCACCCCCTCTTTTATTTTATTTTCAGGTGATGCTCAGTAGAAGGTTCGTTGTTTGGAGGGACTCTGAGTGGCCAGCTTGCAAGACAATTTGGACTTGTTTTTCTTTTTAAGGTATATAAGTTTCTATTTTATTCAGTACTTGTCAAATCAAATTGTAATAGGGCTTCCATTTTGTTATTACTTGGATTGTTATTTTTATGCGATGTAATTATGAGAAATTGAACATGGTTTCTTAAACTATAGTATGTTTTTCTATGTTTCCGCAGCTAAGTTTTGCAGCGACAGGTTTTCATAAAATCATATGTTTTAAATAAGTGGTTGGAAGGAGTTTTTTTGTTTTTGTTAATTAAGGTTTATTTTATTTTAAGAAGGGTTTTCAATGAAAACACGGTTTTCGCTAAAACACTTCAATGTGATGCGCCAGATTCGGCCATAACGTTCAGGCCGTATTTGAGGTGTTACAGCACATACCCCTAAAGACAGCTGGAAGGAGTAGATTGGTTGCTATGTCACGACATAGGCATTGTTGTGTCATGACATCGACTTTGTGGCGAGAATAAAGTAGGAAGCAAGGCTGTTTTAGTATGCACAATCGAACATAAAGCCTAGGAACGTCAGCTAACCTAGGGTTAAGGACGACGGCTACCTGAAAGCTATAAATAGGCTCCTTTGGCTCACATTATAGACATAATTTGATTAGTTGAGATTCTTTCTTTAGATTTAATTTCTTTTTTTTAGGTTTTTAGAGTTTCATTTATTTTGTTATTTATTTTCTTTTAAAAAATCTGAGTTGTAAATGAGATCAACTCTACTATTCATTCATTATGATTAATTGCTCTATCTACTCCATGTTGTTTATGAAAGCCATGAGGAACTAATCCATATATGGGGGATTAACAAATGGAAGCATGATTTTTTAACTGTTTTGTAGCATTATTAAATGGATCAATTGTTTGGGAAAGGAAGAACGTGAAACAAACCTTAGGCTTGACAACCTTGGGAAGCCATCAAGGTGGGAATTAACCCAAAATCGGTATTGCCCATTTGTGAACACCTTGACCCCAAACCAGTCTAGACTGTGAGGTTAGAAGATAAATAGTTCTTGATGACGCATTATGTTAGTGGAAGATCAGAAGATCTGCTAGGGTAGCGACTAGTAGATTGACGCGGAACCCAAGACGACAGTTGATTACCATCTTCAGATTTGATTCATTTTATTTCTCTCTATCTTTTGCAATTTTAATTCTTTTATGTTATTTTATTTTCTTAATTTAAAAACCCTAAAAAATTTCTCTTATTTTACTATCGTACTATAACTTATTTAAAAATATTAACTAGATCTTTAAATGTTTAGGTTAAGATTGATTTAGTACTTGCCTCCCTTAGGTGCAATCCTCAGAGTACTCACTCACTTCGTTGTAAAATATATATTATAACTTGACCCTTATTCTTGCAGATACCACCTCTTAATTCTCTAGTTTATTGTAGTATTCACATTTTGGACATTACTACGTTTAGAGGCAGTCAAGTTGTTGGCACCATTACTAGGAAGACAAAGTCACTAGGTTAATTTTAATTTTTGCACATTAAGAGAATAATTAGGAAATTTGTAGGTTATAGTTACAACTTTGAATTTATTCTGTTAATTAAGATGATTAACATTGTTTTTTTTTTTAGGAATTTTAAGTACTATCAAACAAAGAGTTAGTTAGCTCAAAGCCATGGATGACATTTATTACATGTGGTTCGGTGAAGACCTTGATTATGACGAAGATATTAACGAAGGAGGAGTTTATGAAGATTGGGAGATCTAGGAAAATCAATGATTACTAATGTTGGAATTAAGTCAACTCTAAAGAGAAATTCTGCTTCTTTCCAAAAATGATGATGATCTCAATAACATGCCATCAGAAAGGTACCAAGTTCAAAATTATAAGTGCTTGCGAAGAACATGTCATTGTAAGTGCTTGTGAAGAAGGAGAAACCCTAGACTGTTATCCACTTTAGCCGAGAGAAAAATATAAAGATGAATTAAACGTGTAACATCCCGAATTAGGGCCTAGTCGGAACAGTGGTTTCGGAACCATAAATTTGACGTAATAAAATTTATTTTCATTATATTTTTATAGTCTAAGATTTCAAAGAATGATTTCATGAAAATTTCATTCGAAAATTTCGACGTTTGGGCACTCAGTTTGGTCAAAAGGACTAAATTGTAAAAACAGTAAAAGTTGAGTTCTACATGTTAGGGGTGTCTAATTGTTATGAAATTTTAAATGGGAGGTCCTTAAATGGTTATTAGACCATTTTATAACTTTTTGGACAAAAATGGCCTTAGATGGATAAAATTTCAAAGAAAGGCAAAAAGGGCATTTTGGTCATTTAGGGGTAAAATGCATTAAAAGATAAATTTTAAAACCCAAATGTGTCCCTTTCTTCTTGCTTTAGCCAAATTTACAAATACCAGCCACGGTTAGGGTTTGGCCAAGCTTCCAAGCTCAATAGTAAGTGATTTCGAGCTCCGTTTTTAATGTTCTTTACATTTTCAAAATCCCGGTAACACGTTCTAGCTATTTCTACCATTATTTTGAGCTAGGATTTGTGTTTAAAAATTTACCCATGAATTGCATGCTTGTATTTTGATGTCTAATGGTAGAAAATGAGTGTTGGGTGTTTAATAAACGACTTTTACTAACCGGTTTTCGATGAAAACGTCTGAAAGGACCGTTTTGTAAAAGTTGTGAAATTTGTCATAAATGGGTGATTTAGTGGAAATTAGGGGCTTTCATAGTTATGAAAAATGATCAGCATGTCATAAAACATAAGAAAATAGGATGAAGTTTAATTTTCTTGCATTAGGGAAAAAGTGCAAATATGCAAAAGTTTAGGGGTCAAAATGAAAATTTCTAAAAATATAATTTTTGGACCCCTATGAATAATGTGACTAATTAGTAGGCTAAATGTGATATTATAGATCAAGGAAAACAAGATTCGGGCTTTGAACGAGGTTGAACAAGGTTAAGCACAAACTCGAAATAAATAGTCGTACTCAAAACCGAGGTAAGTTCATATGTCAATGATAATGCAATGATATTATTATTGTTCATACTTGAACTTAAAATGAGGTGTTGACATTTTGTGATGGATATTTATTTAGTTGATATGAAGATTATATATTGTAACAAATGCCAAATTATAATATATGCAATACCATGTTTATTTTATGGACTAATGTCTAAAAAAAACATTGAAATGTGTTGAATTGGATGTACATTGCATGAGCAGCTATGCATAATGATATACTTGATGGAAAGAGAAAATCTCGGTTGAATAAAAAGTGAAATTCGATGGATAAACCATGATTTACATGAGACTTGAGATTCTGCATGTGTTGCAGAAAAGGATTTAGCCTGGACTAGTAATCCGAAGATCTCAAGTATAAAAAGGATCTAGCCTGGACTGGTTCTCCTTCAGTGATCGAGCCTCCCAAAGAATACATGTGCATTATGGATTTAGCCCGGACGGGTAATTCGATTAGGGTCTAAATTTAGCCTGGACTGGTAATTCAGATCCTAGCTCATTGAGAGTGCTTGTCGTTACAAGGAATTTAGCCTGGACTGGTAATCCCGACATCACTCCATGAGTTTATATTACGGGGGATTTATCTTGGACTGGTAATCTCACCGTAAAATGTGAGGTTCACGGGAGTGCGCACATGAAATGATTACTTGTACAAATTGATGGTGAATGGGATATCCATCGATATTCTGAGAAATTCAACGAGATTAATATGAAAAAATGAAATAAAAGGTTCTTGCCATGATAAATCATGTATGTTATATGATATTATAATGATGCATTTGAGTTGTCGTGTTTGGACGAGTGTTGTGCTAAATCATAGCACATGTAAGTACTCGAAACCCATGAGCACGTGTTTGACATGTGAAATGAAATGGACTTGTGAAGATAGTGCAAATGAATGAATGATATCTATGAGAATAATTTCTATGACAAATTTGTGATGTTTATTATCTTGTTGCACTAAGACAGATTTGGTACAGCAGCATTGGTCTGACTTTGAAAATCCACCAAAAATAGTGAAAATTGAGTTAGAGTCTGAACTAAATATTAAATTAAATAAACATTAAATTAAATCTTAATGAGTCTAGTTTCATGTAAAGGAAACGGTGCAATCAAAAGAATTTTGTAGTATGAGATATTTGAATTCTTGTGAGACAGAGTCGGAGTGATTCCAGACTCTCCTGTCTCAACTTTGGAAAATCATTAAAAATTGTACAAAACTAATTATGAGTTAAAATTCATATTAATGAAATCCTTAATTAGTGTAATTTTAGGATAAAGAGACGGGAACATTATCTGAGTCTCGTACTATGAGATAAACAAATTTTAGTGAAGAAAGGTCGAAGTTGTCAAATAGCAAAACATGGGAGAATTTGAATAATAAACTGTACTTATTTGCTCGACCTAAAATTCTGGAAATTTTATGGTAAAAAGATATATGAGTCTAGTTTCAGGTAAATTTATGGATATTAATTTGGAGTTCCGTAGCTCGAGTTATAAGTAATTTATCGACTATGACTTGAGTAGACAGCTTGACCAGAATATGAATAAAAGTGTAACTATAGTTGTTTTACTTAAGGAAACATGTTATATTAATGCTTATTATTTTCATATGAACTTACTAAGCGTAAAGCTTACTCCCTCCTTTCCATTTCTTTTAATTTTGACAGGTCAGCTCGGGTTGGAGATCGTTGGAGGCAGCATCACACTATCGAGCCTTTACCTTTGGAGTATTGACACGTATATGTTATACGTTTTCAAGTGGGTGGCATGTATAGAGACTTTGTTTTTCAATGATCGATGTAGTTGTGATTAGCCCAATGTATTGGCTTATAATGATTTGTTGTATGTAGCCATGGGATGTGGCTTATAATGAACTTGGCTTGGAAGCCTATTTATCCATGATATGTGTAAATGTCTTGTGATGTGGGTATGAGATTATGCTTGTTCACTATGTTTAAGAAGTTTATGGAATATGTACACGGTGAATGCCTTAAGAACATTCGAGGTGGTCATGGCCATGGAATAAATGTGTGATAGTGTAATAAGTTGTTAGTGTCCTGAACATGGATGTTTAATTTATAAGTTAGTAAACATAGTATAATGGTATAAGTGATTAATAAGATGACAAGGTCACATGAATGTGTAATAATGTTGCTAGACTATTTTATCACGAGTAGGAGGAACAAATGCATAATAACGAACTATTGAGGAATGCCATAGAAACCATGTATGTGTGTACTTGTAAAGATGACAAAAAAATTAGGAAATTAGCCTAAGTTTTGACTACACGGGCAGGCCACACGAGTGTGTGTCTTGGTCGTGTGTCTTTAACAGAATGTTAAGGATTAAGTCAAAGAGTTACACGGGCTGCGGACACGGGCGTGTCTAGAGCCACACGGGCGTGTCTAGAGCCACACGGGCGTGTATGTCTACACGGCCTACCCACACGGACGTGTGACTCTCCAAAGCTAGAAAATTGTTAAGTCGCCCAAAGTTTACCCGAATGTTTTCAGTTTTGTCTCGAACCGCCCTAATGTATGTTATAGGCCTCGAAGGCCTGTATAAGGGACGATATGCATGTGTTCGAAAAGTTTTAATTTTGGGCGAAATTTGGTGTATGTTCATGAATGTTTAAGTCCGGTAATGCCTCGAGCCCTATCTCGACGTTGGATAAGGGTGAGGGGTGTTACATTTAGTGGTATCAGAGCTATGGTTTAGTCAGTTCTCGGACTAACCTAGCATATGTATGAGAGTTCAGCTATACATGCCACCGATTTGTGATAGTGTGATGTCTCCCGACGCGCATGAGAGTCATTTTGTTTAGACAATAGTGCCCTCCAACCGAGCTATACCGACCATGTTTGATGAGAAGCAAAGGCATTTGGGTAAAGTACATTTATGATGAGCTTAAAATTTGAAAAGTATGAATAGAAGTTCATGATATGTACATAATAGCATATGAGATGAAAGTTTAAACTATGATGAATTTGTCCATGTTTGTTTGGCCTTTATAAAATGTTATATGCCTGATTTGTTAGATTGAAAGAATGAGATTAGTAAGCTGTCCAAAACCCATAGAATGCATACCTAAATATACTTGTTTAAATAGGATAACTGAAAATTTCTTGTCATACAAACGTGAATAAAAGTTTGCCAAAAGTGAATGATATGCTTATGAAAATGTTACTTTGATAATGAACTAGTGATATATGTATATGAGTATAAGAAACGAGTTAGGGATCTTACAACCCCACCCCTTTACTAGAGTGGTGTTTTGTGAAGGAATTTCATGAGTATCATATTGAATAAGTTCACAAATATAATACCAAAGGGTTCAACTATAGAATGGTTATGAACATGATCAGAGACTAAATTGGATTGATAAGTAACGACAGGACTAGTAAGGCAAGATGTTGGGAAATGTATTAATGGAAATTTCTTCAAAACTGAACTTCTCTAATGAAAAGCATAATGTGAGATTTACGATGGCAGAAATAATTGAAGGAATAATGTTGAAAAGTAAGATACCAGATTATGGCAGTCTTTTTTGAGGTATTCTGTATGTTTAACTGTTCTCGGAAATATTTTTACGGTTACTGCTCTACTGATAAAATCTTTGTTTTATGGGAGTGCTTTCTAATCACGATGTATAGACGAAAGTATTGATAGCCCGACTGGTACATAATCTGTATTGCTCTTTGTCTCTCTGGCATTCCATTACATTCCATCTAATGGGACTTTATGAAATAATGCGCACGATGATATAAATTTGTTTCCCCAAATTGATGCTCTATTAAATATACATACATGGGAAGGTAAATTATCCTTATTGCATTTAATCCCAATGGGTTGGATTGATGTATTCTTCTGGACTTCTTTTCTCTGAAGAATTATCAAGATCCTTCATATTTTTCTTATGAACATTTTTCTTGGTCTTTCATTATGATATGGTATCTTGGATTTCTGTACCTTGGATATCTTTATCTTGGATTCTTCTGTCATGGATTTCTTTATTCTGGTTTTCTTGTTATCTTCATCTCGTAAATTACCTATGATCACTTGTATTCAAGGTATGTTCTTCAACCTATGATGACTATGTCAATTATGAACATGTTCCTGGCTTGATTATAGGAACGTAATGACCTCTGTATTTGGATTTCTCTAAATCTTCGTGTAAAGAACTGATATAAAAAAAGACATACATGATGAAATTACAGTTTCAGTTGGTATGGTGGACTCCTGTAATCAAGTAAGTTAATCAAAGTTAATGCATTCAATTAAGGCATTTTTGTTATCTTGAGCCAATGCAATTGCAATGGACTTTTGTTAGTATGATAAGTGAGTTTGAATGGTTTCATGTCAAATTGTCCTATCAACTAAAAAAGAGGATCTCTTAAAATGTCATTTAGTGATGATTAATACTGACTCAGTGGTTCAACTGGTATTGATTATTATCTGAAAGATTAAATAAGGTATTCGTGTCTGGAAACAAGATTTTACCTCTCTCCAGGTAAAAGATAGATAGTCTGAATAAAAGTGTATATATCTTAGGAGACCCTGATACGATTTAAAGATATTCTGAATGATAAAGTTTCCTTCTTGTGAAAGTTGAATGGTCTATTACATGTCATTAAAGCTTTGAATGAGCGAGAATGTTATTAACCAAAGTCTTTGAACCGATGGGGTATGTGTTGAATAAAAAATTCTTGAATTTCAATAATGTGTTATTGAATAAATTGTGATGTGTTCTAAGTTAGTAAAGTAATGGGATGACTAATATATCTATTTTCATAAAGGGAATTGAGCGTGAGATTGTGCAAATGACTTAAGTCGATTATTGCCTGATTCATGAGAAGGGAAAAATATGATTACAAGTGCTTGAAATAAAAAAATTATGGGCTTATGTAGAGAGTTTACAAGAAAAATCACAGGAGTAATACATTGTTGATCGAGTTTAGAGCTTGACATTTCTGATCTTTGTAATTGAATACATGAAAGGTTATCAGGGCTACTGCTGAACATCGGGTGATATCAAAACGATCTTCGTCAGTAGTGATATTAGAATGGAAATGAGAACGAGATGATTATGGATTTCTTGTCAGGATTATTCTTATTTTTGAAAGAGAAAAATGATGTATGGATTTTTGGTTGACATATGATGAAATTCACAAATCATCTTGGTAAATGTTAAATCTTCCCAACAGGTTAAAGGAATCATGTATTGATGAGAGTATTAGATTTCTTGAGAAGCTAGTCCTGGTTATTTGGATTGAGATACGGACTATTATATATCATGAGTTATTGGGAAAGCTAAATAAGACCCTGGATTTTAATGAAGGCTAAAGTAAAAGTTCTTTAGCACTAATTATGAGATAGAAAAGATCATGAGGAACTAAACTACTCTTCTGGTAAGATTTTCGAGGACGAAAATCCTTAAAGGGGGTGAAATGTAGCTTCCTGAATTATAGCCTAGTCGAAATAGTGGTTTCGGGATAACAAATTCAACGTAAGAAAATTTATTTTTATTATATTTTTATGGTCTACAATTTCACGGAATGATTTCATGAAAATTTCGTTCGAAAATTTCGACGTTTGGGCACTCAATTTGGTCAAAAGGACTAAATTGTAAAAAGTGCAAAAGTTGAGTTCTACATGTTAGAGATGTCTAATTGTTATGAAATTTTAAATGGGAGGTCTTTAAATGGTAGTTAGACCATTGTATAACTTTTTGGACAAAAATGGCCTTGGATGGATAAAATTTCAAAGAAAGGCAAAAAGGGTATTTTGGTCATTTAGGGGTAAAATGCATTAAAAGACAAATTTTAAAACCAAAATGTGTCCCTTTCTTCTTGCTTCAGCTGAATTTACCAAGAGCAGCCATGGTTAGGGTTTGGCCAAGCTTCCAAGCTCAATAGTAAGTGATTCCAAGCCCCATTTTTAATGTTCTTTACATTTTTGAAATCCCGGTAACACGTTCAAGCTATTTCTACCATTATTTTGAGCTAGGGTTTGTGTTTAAAAATTTACCCATGAATTACATGCTTGTATTTTTATGTCTAATGGTAGAAAATGAGTGTTGGGTTCTTAATAAATGACTTTTACTAAGCAGTTTTTCGATGAAAATGTCCGAAAAGACCGTTTTGTAAAAGTTGTAAAATTGGTCATAAAGAGGTGATTTAGTGGAAATTGGGAGCTGTCATAGTTATAAAAATGATCAGCATGTCATAAAACATAAGAAAATAGGATGAAGTTTAATTTTCGAGCATTGGGGAAAAAGTGCAAATATGCAAAAGTTTAGGGGTCAAAATGAAAATTTATAAAAATATGATTTTTGGACCCCTATGAATAATGTGACTAATTAGTAGGCTAAATGTGATATTATAGATCAAGGAGAATTAGATTCGGGCTTAGAACGAGGTTGAACAAGGTTAAGCACAAACTCGAAATAAATAGTCGTACTCGAAGCCGAGGTAAGTTCATATGTCAATGATAATGCAATGATATTATTATTTTTCATACTTGAACTTAAAATGATGTGTTGACATTGTGTGATGGATATTTATTTAGTTGATATAAAGATTATATATTGTAACAAATGCCAATTTATAATTATATGCAATACCATGTTTATTTTATGGACTAATGTCTAAATAAACATGGAAATTTGTTGAATTGGATGTACATTTCATGAGCAGCTATGCATAATGATATACTTGATGGAAAGATAAAATCTAGGTTGAATAAAAAGAGAAATTCGATGGATAAACCATGATTTACATGATACTTGAGATCTTGCATGTGTTGCAAAAAAGGATTTTGCCTGGACTGGTATTCCGAATATCTCAAGTATAAAAAGTATCTAGCCTGGACTGGCATTCCTTGAGTGATCGAGCCTCCCGAAGAATACATGTGCATTATGGATTTAGCCCGGACGGGTAATCCGAATAGGGACTGAATTTATCCTGGACTGGTAATTCAGATTCGAGCTCATTGAGAGTGCTGTCGTTCCAAGGGATTTAGCCTGGACTGGTAATCCCAACATCACTCCATGAGTTTATATTACGGGGGATTTAGCCTGGACTGGTAATCTTGCCGTAAGATGTGAGGTTCGCGAGAGTGCGCACACGAAATGATCACTTGTATAAATTGACGGTGAATGGGATATCCATCGAGATTTTGAGAAATTCAACGAGATTAATATGAAAAAAATGAAATAAAAGGTTCTTGCCATGATACATCATGTATGTTATATGATATTATTATGATGCATATGAGTTGTCATGTTTGGACGAGTGCTGTGCTAAATGATAGACAAGTAAGTACTCGAAACCCCTGAGCACGTGTTTGACATGTGAAATGAAATGGACTTGTGACGATAGTGCAAATGAATGAATGATATTTATGAGAATAATTTCTATGACAAATTTGTGATGGTTATTATCTTGTTGCACTAAGACAAATTTGGTACAGCAGCATTGGTCTGACTTTGAAAATCCACCAAAAATATTGAAAATTGAGTTAGAGACTGAACTAAATATTAAATTAAATCTTAATGAGTCTAATTTCATGTAAAGGAAACGGTGTAAGCAAAAGAATTTTGTAGTATGAGATATTTGAATTCTTGTGAGACAAAGTCGGAGTGATTACAGACTCTCCTGTCTGAAATTTGGAAAATCACTAAAAATTGTACAAAACTAATTATGAGTTAAAATTCATATTAATGAAATCCTCAATTAGTTTAATTTAAGGATAAAGAGACGGGAACATTATCTGAGTCTCGTACTATGAAATAAATAAATTTTAGTGAAGAAAAGGTCGAAGCTGTCAAACAGCAAAACAGGGGAGAATTTGAATAATAAACTGTACTTATTTGCTCAACAAAAAATTCTGGAAATTTTATGGTAAAAATATATATGAGTCTAGTTTCAGGGAAAATTTATGGATCTTAATTTGGAGTTTCGTAGCTCAACTTATAAGTAATTTATCAACTATGACTCGAGTAGACAGCTTGACCAGAATATGAATAAAAGTGTAACTATAGTTGTTTTACTTAAGGAAACATGTTATATTAATGCTTATTGTTTTCATATGGACTTACTATGTGTAAAGCTTACTCCCTCCTTTCCATTTCTTTTAATTTTGACAGGTCAGCTCGGGTTGGAGATCATTGGAGGCAGCATCACACTATCGAGCCTTTGCCTTTGGAGTATTGACACGTATATGTTATATGTTTTCAAGTGAGTGGCATGTATAGGGACTTAGTTTTTCTATGATCGATGTAGTTGTGATTAGACTAAGTTTTGACTACACGGGTAGGTCACACGGGCGTGTGTCTTGGCCGTATGTCTTTAACAGAATGTTAAGGATTAAGTCAGAGAGTTACACGAGCTGAGGACACGGGCGTGTCTAGATCCACACGGGCGTGTATGTCTACACGGCCTACCCATAGGTCGTGTGACTCTCCAAAGCTATAAAATTGTTAAGTCGCCCAAAGTTTACCGAATGTTTTCGGTTTTGTCCCAAACTGCCCTAATGTATGTTATAGGCTTCGAAGGCCTGTATAAGAGACAATATGCATGTGTTTGAAAAGTTTTAATTTTGGGCAAATTTTGGTGATCAAATTTCGTATGTTCATGAATGTTGAAGTTTGGTAATGCCTCGAGCCATGTTCCGGCGTTGGATATGGGTGAGCGGTGTTGCAAAACGAAACTCCAGAAAGAGAAGATATGGAGTTAGCGAAGGAAATGGACAGTGAATTAAAAAATTAAATAAATTAGGAACTCATCGTCCCCAAAGTCTTGGGAAATACTGACCAACAGAAACGATGATAATTAGAATTGAGTTAACAGAAGAATGTTTATCAATTCAAAAGTTTACAAAAAAAAAAAAAAGAGAAACTAGCAAGCCTGATGAATGAGTCTAAATTGACCATTCTTTTTGAATCCCTTGTCTTAAACTAATCAACCCATATGTCTATAGATTTGGGAATTTTCCAAATATTGAAAAAAAGTGGGAAAAGTATATACTGATAGAACTTACAATTATATAGAAGGGTTCAGGTAAATCGAACAATAACTGTGTATAAATATCGAGTTACAACCACTACAAAATGTTCGATTCTCCCGAAAACCAGGTAAAGGAATTATCTACAGGTCAATGAATAAACCTAAAAGCCTACAGAGACAACACTTCAGTAGTATAATACAACAATTTTTCTCTACTTCCAAGTGCATTACAAAGTTATTCTAAAAAGCCATACCTGATCAATGAAAATGATAGATACCTCATAGACAACAAGTGTGAGACGCAATCTTCAAAATTCTTTTAGAACAAAAATGCTAAATATCAAGTAGAAAAGCTATGTAGGTATACGACTTCACCAATCATCGATAGTTATGACCTGCGAAAAGAGTTGTCGGTCATTAAGGCAGGGCGGAAAGGTAAATTCAGGGAAGAGGACAACCGCGGACGATTAGAATGGCATGATGAGTCCTGGACTAATATATATAGAAAAAATTTAACTAAGCTGATGGATGAGTCCGGTTACAAAACCTAACATTTTCTTATCATTCGATTATTACTGACTATACTAACGATATATCCCACTAACCTAGTTGTTAATGTAGGTAAAAAAAGCACATAAAGCATTTTAGATATTAAAAATCTAGGAAATAAGGTCAACGTCATGACACAAACAATTTTGTGTCGCAACATGAAGGTCAATAATGAAGAAGTTCAAAAATTGACCCGTTGTCGCGATATCACTAACCTATGTCGCAACATAGAAGACAATTTCTCAAAATTTTTAAATTGCAAGGTGTGTTGCGACATCGAACCCTGATGTCATGACATAGGTAGTCTACTAGGGAAGTTACGACATGAAACCCCTGTGTTACGAAATCACCTTCAATTTTCTACAGGGTTGACCTGACCCGACTGTGCAACCCAGTTGAATAATTATTATTTTACATGAACTTTAACCCTAAAACTACCCATTTAAACGTAAAAATACCCCTTATCCTAATCTAACTTCATTCTAAACACTTACTCTTCTAAAACCTCTTCAAAACCTTTAGCCTCCAAACCCTCTTTCACCTAAAAAACCTAAGTTCCTAATTTTTCATTCCCGATCCAAGAAGCTACATCAGAGGAAATCAATATCAACACACACCAAGAGGAAATGAACATTAGTTCAACAAGCGATGAGGTTCAGGTATTGTCAATCCTCTTTTACTATTCTATTCAATATCGTTATTATTTTGCTTATAGAATCTAGTGAGAATGCCTCCAAATAAGAGCAAAAGAACTCTTGTTCCAGAAACCCCACGTGTTTTAGACCCTATTCAATTCTATAATGCCAATATGGAAAAATATTTTCTAGAGTCACAAGGGAGACCTTTAATTCAGGAGTGAGGGTTCGAACCTTTAATGACCCACTACAAAGAAATCAGGACTTTGGTCTATTATCATCAATGGGAGCAATTTTGCGTTACTCCTACGAATAATGCAAATATATCTGTGGTTCATGAATTCTGTGCATCCCTTAAGGACCAAATGAATAAGCTAGGCTATAATGCTATAATAACTGATGTTGAAGTGCAAGGGAAAGACATTCCAATTTCCCCTAATGATATCTGTGAATTTTATAATGTCCCATTTTATGAAAAAGATTTTATTAATAATACGGATTTAGATATATTTCAAAACATTGACATGGAATACGTTACAAAATATTTAACACAAGGCAGGGGTAGTTGGAGCTATAGGCCAGACACTGAGCTTCCTAGGAAATTTAATTAAGCTATTATGTTTCCTGTTGCAAAAATGTTGATGCAATTCATTGGCACTAGAATTGCACCCACATTGAATGTTTCTAATGTTAATGTATTTTGAGTTGTCTTGTTATATGATATCATACAGTGACAACAAATTTGTGTAGGGCGCTGGATCTTTTGAGAGATGAATCAGTGCGAACAAATCCAAAAAGCTGGACTTTTCTTCCCCCACCTCCTAACAGCTCTATGCAACCAGGTAGAGGTGCCAATAAGTGAAAATAAAGCAATTTATGAAACCAAAGAGGAGTATCATCGGAGACACCTTATATACCCAATATGTCGAGCTTCAGCGAAAGCAAATAACTAAATGGAATCAAATGAGGAAGACAAAAGTGGACGATCAGCATCACTCAAATAGAAAGATCACCCAAAAGGTTTAAAAGGGATCTCACGAAGACATAGACGTAAAACTTGATGGAATTATTCGATGGATGCAGGAGACAGGACTAGTACTCCAAAAATTTGCAAGGATGAATGGGCTACGAGCTCCAAATTATCGCCTATATATGTTTAGGCTGACTTCGACTCATTAGGATAAGGGGGTTAATCTTAAGGAGGAAGATGCTGCTTATGAATACCTTGGAATGGAGGATGAGTATGAAGCGGCATTTCAACCACAATTTTTTAGATCCTCACCCTATCTTCCATTGCACCAAATTTTACTAGAAACATCCTATTTTCTATTACTACAAAAGTCACAGGTTCCTTGGTAAACCATAATGATTTTACCACCCTATACATAGCTTCCTTATTAACTTTTTATTTTGTCATGAGTTTACTGACAACCCATGCCTCATATCCCTACAAATTTGATGTTGACATATTTTGACACACCAACCTCTTAGTGTCAGTTTCTGAAAATGTCAATCTAGCCATCATTACATTACAATTTTCTTCCATAATGAGTACCCATAAGGAGCCCACAAAGAAACAACACAGACCACCTTCCCAACATACACAATAGAGGGGAGACAACACTCTACTCCTTTGACTAGTCCAAAAAATGATGCAAATCACCCTTAAGCAAGAAACATAACTAAATTGCACCAAAACCAGTCAAAGGGAGACCCACCAAATGACAAGATTCTGGAGAACATCACAAATAGAAGAAAACAAAAGCAACCCAGCCAATGTCACTCCAAAATTTAACCCAAAGCCAAAATAGTAGATCAAAAAAGCCTGAAGTTGAGATAGATCAAGGACACCATCACCTCCATCAATACAAACCACACCTCCAGCTACTCCAACAAATTAGAACAACGACAACCAAACATTGAAGAAGAACTAGAAGAATAGCGATGTCAAAATAAGAAGAAGACCAAAAATAAATAAATAAATTTCTAAGAAAGAAAAATAAGAGATGAGTCAAAAAAGAAAACAAAACAAAACTAAAACGAGCAAGAAAGTATAGAGAACCAACCAATAAGATAACCCTAAACACCTGAAAACAACTAACCCAACAAAATAACCAAATACAAAACTAAACAATAAGAATAAAACAATAAAAGAAAATGATTAAAACATAAAAGAGAAAAAATAAAAACAGAGAAGTAAAATAAAGCAAGAAAGTTCATCACAAAATTGATGTCAGTAGTTGCTGTCCAACCAACAAAAGTGACATCCCCCTACGACGTATAAAGGGAAGTTTAAACAAAAGAACTTAAAAGTTCATGCAAGAAATGATAAAGACAACCACTCAAACAACACAGCTCCAAAGACTCAACATTAAATCATCATGCTTCTTCACAAATCTTCCAAGAAGCACCACATCAACAATCCCACCGCAGCGCACAACCACTTTGTTCACTTGAGTGACTGAAACCAAGACAACCACCATCCAAATATTCTTACAAAAGAACACTGATGGACTACCAGAACATAGACCACAGCCCAATCGAAACCCTCAGGGCACAAAGACAAAAATAAGAACACCAATTACCTAAATCCTTTGAGAGAATTTTTTGCTACAATTTAGGAATATGTTTTCAAAAAACTTCATGCATTATAAAAAGGTTATTTTGGGAAAAAACCATGTTACATATTATAAAATCCATGACTTTTGAAGCTGATCCAAGGTAAGTGTTCTTTAGATATGAAACTATAGACTGTGAAAACTATAGGAAACTATAGATTGAGACAAACTCTAGATTGTGAAAAATAATAACAAAATGAGACTCGTATAAACCAAAAAAATGAAACTTCGATTGAAAATGTTCAAGTGATAATGATAAAAACTTATCCCTATTGACAGCATACATAAAATTTAAAATGAGTACCCTCGGAGATAAGACTAGAGAAATGAGAGCTCACAGAGAGCTGGGTTAGGGAACCCAAGTTGACTCATCCACATCCCAAGTGCGAACCTCTAAACCTGTAGTAGAAAATGTGGAACGCATACCCACAGTTGAGGAGAGTCAGCAAGAGCCTGCGAATAAGGCTATACCACATGCCATTTTACTAGAATTAAAACGAGTGGCGGGTGCCCAAACTAGAGCTAACATTCATGGCATTATTGTTGATAGTCTTCATTTGAATAGGATTGAGTTATTTAGGCGTATTGTTGGGACGACCCCTGTTATAGCTATGTATTGGTTGGAGGCTACAGAGTGAATTCTTGATATTATTGAGTGCACCCTGGAGTAGAAACTTAAGTGGAATATGTCATTATTGCGTGATGAGGCCTAGCGTTGCTGGCAGGCCATTATGAGAGGTACTCAAGCCGATGATTGATGTGGGAATTTTTTTGGAGGCCTTTTAGAAGAAATAAGTAGGCACGAGGCATGTAGAGGCCAGAAGGCTAGAATTTATTAAGCTTAGACTGGGGGAAATGTTTGTGGCTGAGTACGAGGCTAAGTTTCTAAGGCTTAGCAGTTATGCTCTTGGTATGGTAGTTGATGAGCAAGATAAGTGTGCCCAATTTAAGTTTGGGCTAAGATCTAACTTGATGATGCAAGTATCTTCGCTTCAAGAGAGGGTCTTTGAAGCTTTGGTGAAGAAGACTAAGATTTGTGAAGAGGTCAGGCATATTGAGCGTAAACGAAAGGAGCAAGCAAGATTTCCTGCAAATAGAGATTTTGACTCTAGTGGTCAGACTCAATGCCGAGTTAAGCGGGCTAGAGATGATTGGCCCCTCCAGAACTTTATCGTAGCAGGAGATAGAAACCAGAATTATGCCACCTGTCGCAAAAAGACATTCGAGTGAGTGTTGGCGAGGTATGGGTGCATGCCTAAAATGTGGATCATAAAATCATAAGATCCATGATTTTTCTTAATTGAATGAGCAAACGAAAGCACAAAGTCAGAATCATGCACTGAATTAGAGAGCTGGTCAAAAACCACACCATGCTCTAGGTTAGAATAGAGGTGATAATGCTGAGCAGAGACAACAAGCACCAGGTCAAGATGCTAATTAAGTTGATATGAGGCAACCAACACTTGTGTATGCGACTAGACACTGAGAGGTTTGTGATACAGTATATGTGATAGCATTTACCTTTATCGTTAATACTATTCCCTACTTTGCATTGATAGATAATGGCTCTACCCATTTATATGTATCATGTGTGATGGCTAAAAAACTGGGTATTCTGGTAGATGAAACTGCTAGTGATATGACTGTTCTTAGTCTCTTAAGACAATATGTGTATGTAAATAAGATCTATAAGCAATGTCCGTTGCAAGTCCAAGGTGAGGTATTTCTTGTCGACCTAATGGAACTACCCTTTCGAGAATTTGATCTCACTTTCGGTATGGACTGGCTGAGTGAACATTAGGTTATCCTTGATTGTGACACTAAATGAGTTACTCTGAGGACTTCTACCAGGAATGAGATAATCATGGTTGGGGAATGTTAGAATTATCTATCTAATGTGATTTCCACCTTGGTAGCAGAGAAATTGGTTTGTAAAGGGTGTGATGCTTATCTTGCGTACATTTTGGATACGAATGTAGATGGTGCGGAATTGCAGAATATTCATGTGGTGCAAGAGTTTCACGACGTCTTTCTTGAGGAGCTACCTGATTTATCTCCAAAGTGTAAGGTTGAGTTCAAAATAGAGTTACTGCCTAGGACAACACTGGTGTCTATTGCACCCTATCTCATGGCACCTAAAGAGCTCAAGGAGCTCAAGGCACAGTTACAAGAGTTACTTGATCATGGCTTCATAAGGCTAAGTGTGTCGCTGTGTGGAGCTCCAGTACTTTTCATAAAAAAAGAAGGATAGGTCTATGAGGCTGTGCATTGATTATCTGTAGCTGAATAAGCTAAATATGAAAAATAAGTATCCATTGTCGAGGATTGCTGACCTATTTGATCAATTTTGAGGTGCTACAATTTTCTCTAAGATTGATTTGAGGTCGGGGTACTATCAGCTGCAAGTGAAGGAAGTTGATGTGCTGAAGACTGCTTTCAGGGGTCGATGTGGGCACTACGAGCTTTAGTGATGCCCTTCAGTCTTACGAATGCTCCCGCCCTTGTCACGAACGTAATGAATAAAGTCTTTAAGCCCTATCTCGATCAATTTTTTGTGATCATCATTGATGACATCTTGATTTATTCCAAGTCTGAGTTGGAACTTGATGAACACTTAAGATTAGTCCTTCAAACCTTACGTCAGAGACGACTGGATGAGAAGCTTAGTAAGTGCAAGTTTTGGCTTGAAGAGGTGATGTTTTTGGGACATTTGGTATATATTGAGGTTATTCGTGTGGACTTGAAGAAAATCGAGGCTACCCAAGATTAGAAGTAGCCAAGGAATGTTAGTGAAATTCAGGGTTTTCTTGGACTTCCTGGCCATTATCGGAGGTTTGTTGATGGATTCTCATTGATTTTCGGCTCTAATGACTAAATTATTGAGAAAGACTGCACCGTTTAAGTGGACTGATGAGCAGCAGGCTAGTTTTGAGAAGCTTAAGGCAATTCTGACTCAAGCACCCGTGTTGATCCAACCCAAGTAAAGGAAAGATTATGTGGTCTACAATGGTGTTTCTCATTCTATTCATAGTTTTGTGTTGATACAAGACAAGAAAGTTATGGCCTATGCTTTGAGACAACTCAAACCACATGAGTTGAATTACCCGACACATGATTTGGATTTGGCTACTGTAGTTTTCTCTCTAAATATATAGAGGCATTATCTTTATGGGGAGAAATCTGTCATCTATATGGATCATAAAAGTCTTATGCATCTCTTCACCCCGAAGGAGTTGAACTTAAGACAGAGATGTTGGATCAAACTTTTAAAAGACTATGACTGTACCATTCAATATCATCCGGGTAAGGCTTATATGGTGGCAGATGCACTGAGTAGGAACTCCATCTCTAGGTTGAGGGCAATGGTTGCTAGATTGAGTTTATTTAATGATGGGGGTCTACTTCCGGATTTCACTTTAGAGCCACATGTGAAACTCTTTGAAGAGGGTAAAACTTCAGATTTTGCTTTTAGCTCTAATGGAGTTCTATGTTATTGTGGGAGATTCTGTATACCTTTCGATTTTGAGTTGAGCCAGTCCATACTTCGAGAAGCGCATAGTAACCCCTACGCTATGCATCCAGGAGGTAGTAAGATGTATCGGGATTTTTGTCAACAATATTGGTGACCAAGACTTAAGTGTGATGTGATGGACCTTATGGCAAGATGCTTAACGTGCCAACAAGTCAAGGCTTAACACCAATTTCATTCTGGTTTGCTTCAGCCTATTCAAGTCCTTTAGTGGAAATGGGAACGTATCACCATGGACTTTTTTAGTGGACTGCCTTTGACGCCATCTAAGAAAGACTCCATCTAGGTAATAGTTAATCGATTGACAAAGTCTGATCATTTTATGCCAGTGTGCACCAATTATTCATTGCAAATGTTGGCTAGATTATTTATCGCTAAAATTGTGAGACTTCATGGGGTACGAGTTTTGATCATATCAAATCGGGATACTCGTTTCACATCACATTTTTGGAAGAGTTTGCATGTGGCCCTTGGTATGAGATTGAATTTTAGCACAGCTTACCATCCGCAGTCTGATAGATAGTGATAGTCATTAAACTAACTATAAATACGACAAAGGCCAGTGCACCTATTGAACAATAGTATAGCTACGGTGAGTAGAGAATATCGTATCCACGAGGACTAAAGTACTAGTAATTATCGTTTTTCTATTATTTAGCTGACAAATTGGAGTGATTGTTTTTAATCTAAAATTTCTAAACTAATTTAACTAAGAACACAACAGAGAATGAATTGAGGAAATGATTGAAAGATACCAATGAGATAGACAATACCCAGGAAAGAATCCACTTAGACTTCACCTATTATTATGAATATGAATTAAATGATTTATTCACTTATGACTTGGTCCATAGAAATCCTAAAATTATGTTAATATCTCTTTCGAACGTAAGAACAACTGACTCTAGGTTGATTAATTGAAATTTATTTCTAATTAAAACCCCTATCATCGCATTAACTCAATCTATAGATTCCCTTGTTAGATTCGACTCTAATCTGGTAGATTTATGTCATCCTAATTCTAGGATTGCATGCAACTCCACTTAATTATGCTAGATCTACTCTTAAATAGAGACTTTTGCTGCACTAAAAGAAGTACATTAAACATGAATTAATATCTCGAAAATATTAAAACAAGAAATAAGCATACATAATTGAGAACAAGAATTAAGTATTTATCAAGAGAAATTAAATAATAGAATTCATCATAGGTTCCATCTCCTCTAGGTATCTAGGGGATTAGTTCATAATCCTGAATGAAAACATCTCAAAGTCAGAAAAACCACAAGACATAAAGAAACTCAATAAAACTTCAAAAGAAATTAAAAGGAGATATTCAATCTTGATGGAGATCTACTTCCGAGTTGACTCATATGGTGTTCTTTAAGTGTTTTCTTCAATATTCTATGATGGCTCCCTTCTATTTTCTTCTAATTGGTATTTATAGTCTTTAAAATGCTCAGAAAGCCTAAAAATTGGGTTGTTACGTGTATTTGGGAAGCAAGGTGCAAAATCGACATGGGCTGGCACATGGGCATGTGGCCAGCCGGTGTGGAAATGCCTAGGCCGTGTGGCTCTTGAACACAGCCCTATTTGTCTGATTTTAGCTCATTTTTTACTCCTTTCACTCCCAAATTCTCTTTTCAGTATAGAAACATGAACTTAAAGAATTAAGAGCATCAAATTCACTAATTTGCACAATTAATCACCCAAAAATGCATTAATAATGAGATTAAAATATATTACTTTTATATCTTATCAAATATCCCAACACTTTTTTTCAAAAAAAAAAAATCCCCACACTTAAGTGTTTTCTTGCCTCAATCAAAATCCTCAACCCTCATTAAAATTATTCTTTCTCAACTTATAATTCTCATCAATAATGTTTTGAAATAATTCACAAATAGTCATACTTTGACAATTCAACTAAAAGAGAACTAAAGATTCAAACAATTCAAGTCGAAATTTTTTAAAGCAAGAAAACATTAGGTATTTCCCTTTATCTAAGTAATTACCTTTAATTCAAAATTGACAATAATCGACATCCTCACTAAAGATTCACTCAAATCAGTCAAAGTGTTCAAGGTTTAAGAATAAGCACTCAATAGTCAAACAAGAAAGGTCATTACCATAGGCTTGCATAAAAATCAAATCTTCACTAGTATAAAATCATATGATACACAAATCAAAAGGTATTTGAGAGATTGTTGTAGGGCTTAGGTTAAGGGCGTGGACAAAGGCTGAAAAAGTTGGTTAAAATCAAGATCAAATTGATAAATTACCAAACTAGAAAAATAAACAAATGCTGAATTAAGAGCTATTCAAGAATAAGAAAATGAGCTTCTTCTCAAAATATGAATTTAACTGTTCAAGCTCAATCAATAAGACTAATTAATAATCTTTTTTTTCGATCCTTTTTTTTGAACAATAAGAAAGAATTCAGTGAATCAAACAAAAGAGCATAGTTAGGCAACTAACCAAATCAAATCTTGACAGAAAGGGAGTCAATAAAACGTGAAAAGTCTTAATGGAAAATGGGTTACGGATTAACATTAATGGGAAAATCAAGAAACGATGTGTTAGGCTTAACGGGGTTCACTAAGGGTTAATTACGAAGGTAGTTTTTTTATGGGATAAGTGGGTTAAAACCTAAGTGCCTTTATCATCTCAATATATCAAATCAAAGGTGTGGTCTCGACATGTATAATCAAAGCAAGTTCTAGAATAACAAATCAAATTGACACACTCATAACCAATAATAAAATTAGCAAGACAAATGTATGCTCTAAAGGCTCAAAATCTCATAAAAAATCATGGTTTTTGATGTCAAACTTGCAGATTTAAAACTTTAAGATAATACCTCAATTCAGGGAAACAACCTAAAATTTTTAAATCTGGAAATAAACTTATCATGCATGATTCTCTACTGTCCTAAAGTTTAAATCAACCAATGTACAAATATCTATAAATTAATCCAAAAGACATCAACAAAAATCCCTAATCGATAAACATTTATTCTAATGGAAGTATGAGAAAATTACTTAAACACAAGAATAGTTTAGGGATTTTATAATTGTCATATAAATAACCTTCCCACAGTTAAGATGTAAATTGTCCTCAATGTGCAAACAAATATAATCACAATATAAGTAGAATATCATAAGAGAGGGAGAAAACGAAAACTATCCTAAATATTGAATGAAATCCCATGAATAGTGAAAAGCGTAATTGTAGTCAAATCAAAATGTAGTGCATGATTCCAAGCAAACTAATAAGAAAATAAACACAAATAATAAAGAAGATTAAGGGGTTATAACTACCAAAAAATATAGTTTAAAAGATAATAATTAAAAGAAGTACAAGAAAATAAAAATAAGAGTAAAGAGAAAATAAACAAAATCAATGATCCTCATCGTTAGAGGCATCAATATCGTGAGTCATCAGCACAAAGGAAGAGATATGGAGGTGTTGACAAATCTACTGCAAAGTCGCATCAATACTGTTGAACCTCTGAAAGCAGTGCTACTCGAAGAGAGTGAACCACTTGGAAAGGTTCTCTAATGTAACAGCAGAAGAAGCAAGATCGTGACTCAAAGGTAGATGATGAGGTGGATCCTCGTAATGGAAAGGGACATCATTAGGGAAGTCCTCGGGCTCATTCTATGGGTCAGAATGAAATAATTGGTACTGAGGAGGATCCACTCCACGAAGCCACTTGATCATCCGCATATGCGTCATGATCGATAGTCCTTGTGGGGACGTCTAGCCTACGAGTGTAAGCGAAGAAAACTGCACCGGTGTGTCAAGGATATCAAAGTGTCGAGTGAGTCGAGTAACATAAGGGCCTAAACAGATAGGACCCTTCCTATTGTACTCTGTCTAATGGCGAAAGGCAAGAGCAATAAAGTAAGCTAAATAAAAAATACACCCCATCGCCATGCTCCATAGAAAATATGCGTCGATTGTACCGATGACTCCAGTGCACTCTCTTTGACTGGTCAATGTGTGGGCTAGGATGGCATGAATATATCTCAAAGCTGGAGGAAGAGAAGTCACCTTCGATCGACTCACATCATAAGGTGTCATACTCTTTGCGAGGTCTACGCAACAAAGAGATGGCAAGTAGTGTATGTGCTGGTATAATCGGAGAAAGTTCTTGGCACTCATGAACTCGGTAGTGTAAAGTCCCAATGCCGTTCCAAACTCGAAGACATTCATATGTCATGTCATACCACCGAGTCTGAAATTGATGGTGTCCAGCTTGTCATGGGACGACATCACTTGTTGAATGGTAAATGTGGAACAAAACTCCAAAGTCAGCTCCATGTATGTAGGCTCGATGATGGAAACGAATTAGCCCCACGGGGCTGTAGCAATGATGGCGCAGACATGATCAGCTAATTAGACCTGCTTCAAAGTGGCCCAATCAATACATCAGCCTAAGCGGAGTGGCCTCAGTCGAAGAAGCTGATATAAGTCCTCCTAAGAACCCGCTGCAAATCGAAAAAATGGATGGCGAGCATCAACGGAAGCGCCTGAGGAGGAGGTCATGCCCAGAGTCTTCCACTTTTTTGAAGCGGGAACGACGACTTTGGACTTGCCTCTAGTGTCTGTCATGGTATACTTGAAAGATAGAATAATCCAATATCAGTAAAACAAGAATAGAAATATCACCAATTAAACACATAGAGAGGCTTACGAATAAATGTGTAAATAAAAATACGACAATAATTATCCTAGCGTGTCAAATATCAAAAATATAAGTGGCCTAGATAGATAATTCATTCCTAAAATCATATGTACTAAAACCAAAGCATGCAAAAACTAGGGACTAAATTTATCAAATAGGCATACTAAAGCACGAAGAATAATACAGGCATGGAACAGAAATAGATAGGATGAAACAAAAGCTAATACAAAGGATGATAATAATAATAATAATAATAATAAATTAATACGAAAAAGAAATAATAGTAACATAAAAACAAAATAAAAAACTAAACCTAATGACAATGAAAACTAAAGTCAGTAATAAAAACAAGAATACTAAGAATAATAAAGTAACAACAAAAACAATAAAAATGACAATAATAATTAAAATAAAACTAAAAGTAATAGGACTAATAACAAAAAAATACCAGGAAGCATAATAATAATATTAAAATAATAAGAATAAATAAAATAAATAAATAAATAAAAGAATTACAAAGATTAATATGGTAGTTGGTGGTCAGAGTTAAGGGGCGGTGGTCGGAGTTGATGAAGAGGGCGCAGTGCAAGGGAGAAGAGAGGGGCTGGTCAGGGGGCGTAGGGGTGCGACTGTGATGGGGAAGAGAAGATGGGCATGGGGGGTTGCGGTTTGAAAGTGGGGCAAGGGAAAGGGACTGGCAGTCATCGATGGGGGGAAGAGGGATGAGGTGAAGAGGCAGAGGTATGGGGTCGGTGTGATAGAGAAGAAAGAAAGGGAAAGGGAGGAGATAGGGTGTGGGGGCATGGGTAGTGGTGCAATGAGGTGGCTGATCTGGTGAAGGAGTGGTTCGACAATGATGACAGGGTTATGGAATGGAGCTTGGCCAGACGGGCAAAGGGGGGTTCGACGGTGACTATGGGGCCGGGGGTGAGGGTGGTAGAAAGAGAAAGTAAAAAGAAAATGAAGTTAGGATTTGGGTTAAAATGTGTGACAAGGCCGTGTGACGGCCCGTGCTGGGCAACAAGGCTGTGTCACACACCCGTGTGGTTCTTCCTAGCCTGTGTGTAAGGCCTTGTGTGTGTTCCTTCTCTTCTCCCACGTCCATGTCTTGTACACGGCCGTGTCTTTTTCCCGTGTAACTCTCTGACTTTGAATAAAATTGAAAAATTTAGCTCCAGGGTTCACACGGCATCGGACACGCCCTTATGTCCTAGCTATGTGGCACACACGGCCGTGTCTCCAGGATGTGTGGACAATTTCAGGTTTACACGGCCAAGGACACGCCCGTGTGGGGCATATGGTCATGTTGCCAGGCCGTGTAACTCACTATCAATTGCCCTATTGTGCATACAACCATGTCGCTATGTTGTGTGACGCACTATTGATTGCCCCATTTCACACACAACCTGCAACACGCCCATGTGTCCAAGCTGTATGTGCCACACGCCCGTGTGTCTAGGCCGTGTGGATCAATAACACATTTTTTAAGATTTCAAATTAGGTTGCAATAGAATTAAAAGAATTAGAAAAATTTAAACATTCGGGATGCCTCCCGAGAAGCGCTTATTTAAAGTTTAAGCTCGACCTACCTTATGTATGTTTATAGTGGTTCTAGGAGTCGAATCTACTCTCTATCATTTCTAAAATCATCACCACTCTAAAATTTGAGTCAATGCCTGTTTATCTTGAATGTGCCATATGCCGGATGTGTTACCTCTATCGTACCGTATGGGAAAATGGTTTGTACCATGAATGGACCCAACCATCTTGATTTTAGTTTTTCGAGAAATAATTTAAGCTTTGAATTGTATAAAAGGACACGATCCCCAACTGTGAATTGTTTGGGCTGCTTCAAACAAGTGTCATGGTGTCACTTTGTCGCTTCTTTTTATAGTCTCAAGTTCTCGTAAGCATTAACTCACCACTCATCTAACTCATTTAGCTGCATCAATCACTTCTCAACTACAAGTTTAAGGTCGTAGTTTAGAAATTTTATTACCCAGAATGCCTTATGTTTGAGTTCAAGTAGTAAATGACAACTCTTTCCATATACAAGTCTATAAGGAGATGTTCCTATGGGTATCTTATACGCAGTCCTATAAGCCCATAAAACATCATCTACTTTTATCGACAAATCCTTTCTATTTGATTCCACAATTTTTTCTAAGATACGTTTGAGTTCTTGATTCGCAACTTCAACTTGCCTACTAGTTTGAGGATGATAAAGGGTAGTTTTTCTATGATGCACTCGATACTTCTTAAAGACCATATCAAATTGAGCATTACAAAAATGTGTACCTTTATCACTAATAATCGCTCTAGGTGTTCCAAATCGAGAAAAGAGCTTCTTAAGAAATCGAACTATCATTCTAGCATCTTTTGTAGGTAAAGCTTGAGCTTCTACCCATTTTGACATATAATCAACTGCTTCTAGAATGTATTTATTACCAAGAGAGCTAGGAAATAGGCCAATGAAATCAATACCCTAGACATCAAAAATTTCACATGAAACTATATAAGTTTGAGGCATTTCATCACATTTAGAAATATTACCTGTTCTCTGGCATCTATCACAATAAGCAACATACCTGTTAGCATCCTTGAACATTGTAGGCCAATAAAAACCTAATTCAAACGTTTTATGTGCTGTCCTAATTCCACTGTAATGTCCTCCTATCGGTCCTGAGTGGCAGTGTTCCAAGATTTTATTCGCTTTTGATTTTGTAACACACCTTCGAATTACTTGATCTGTACATACACAAAAAATAATAGGGTCCTCCCAAAAATAAATTTTCACATCGACAAAGAATCGCTTCTTTTGATGATGTGTCAACCCTTTTGGTAGGATGTTAGCAGCCAAGTAATTCACAATATCTGCAAACCAAGGGACTTGAAAATTAGTTATAACCAAGAGTTGTTCCTCAGGAAATGAGTCATTTAACTTGTTCTAATTAAGCTATTTGAGATGGGGTGTAACACGCCTCACCCGTATTCAACACTTGAATAGGGTTACAGAGCATTACCAAACTTATAACACATTTTTACATACTTTTTGTATACAATTAATCAATTCATAAAATTATCATTCAATCTCTATCAATTTGTCCCTATTATGAGCCTATTAGGCCCTAAACATGATTTGGGAGTGGTTCAGCACTAAACCGATAACTTAAGAAACTTTCATAAAACTTTGAAATTTTTTCTAAAAATAGGGGACACACGCCCATGCAGCTAGGCCGTGTGTCTCGCACGGCCACCAAACACGCTCATGTCACAGACCGTGTAGACATAAGGCCTGACCACACGGGCGTGTGTCCTCTATTTTGAGAAAAAATTCAAATTTTTTTGAAAGTTTCTTAAGTTATCGGTTTAGTCCCCAATCACTCCCAAATCATGTTTAGAGCCTAGTAGGCTCTTCATAGGGACAAATTGATTGAGATTGAATGATGATTGTGTGAATTGATTAAATGTATGTGAAAAGTATGTATAAATGTGTTGTAAGTTCGGTAATGCTCTATATCCTATTTAGGCGTTGAATACAGGTGAGGGGTGTTACATTAATTGGTATCAGAGCTATGATTTAGTCGATTCTAGGACTAACATAGCGTATGTGAGAGTCTAGCTATACATGCCATATATAAACTATGATAGTGTGATGACTCCTGACATTTTAAAATGGGTTTTCATATATTAAATGGATCTGAATCGAGCTATAGCTGATAAGGTTGAAAATAATGCGCCCACTCCTGCTCAAGGGACAGCGTTATTTGACTCTAGACACGTGTCGGGTAGCCAGAAAGGAGAGGCTAAAGAAGTCTTCTTCCAAATGATGAATGAATGGTTTACGCAGTATATCTAGACAAACTTGGCTGCTCAACAACCTCCACCCCTCCTAATTCACAACCAGTTCTCGTATCTCCTCAAGGAGTTGAGCTTTTAAGATTGAATAAGCCTCCAATTGACAAGATCTGTAAACACAGGGCTGAAGAGTTCAGAGCTAACATTAATGATGATTCTGAGAGCGCCGGGTTTTGGTTAGAAAACACTATTAGAGTATTTGATGAGCTTTCTTGCACACCGGCTGAGTGTTTAAAATATGCTATATCACTTCTGAGGGACACTGTATATCAGTGGTGGAATACGCTAATATCAGTGGTGCCGAGAGAGAGAGTCACTTGGGAGTTCTTTCAGACCGAGTTCAAGAAGAAATATATAAGCCAACAATTTTTGGATCAAAAGCACAAAGAGTTTCTAGAATTGAAATAATGTCGAAATAATGTCGTATGACTGTAACTGAGTACGAGAGAGAATTTGTACGGTTGAGTAATTATGCTCAGGAGTATGTTTCTACTGAAGAGATTATGTGGAAGCAGTTTGTTGACAGGTTGAATGAAGATGCTAAACTTCTAGTCGAGATTTTAGATCTAAAAGAAGTTGTAGTGTTAGTTGACCGGGCTTGTAAAGCCAAAGATTTTAGCCGAGAAAAGAGGAAAGCTAATTCAGAGGCTAGAGATTTGAGAAAAATACTGATAAATAAACCTTATTACCCTTCATCAAATAAATCTCGATATTTGTATAGTCGATCAAATGCATCAGTGGGATATCAGAATAGAGATCGTGGAAATCAACATATGAGTTCTAAAGCTCAAGCAACTTCCGTATCGAGCGTTGGTAGTGTAAGAAACAACAAACTCGAGTGCCAATGGTGTGGGAGACGTCATTTTTGAGAGTGCTGGAATAAGAGTATTAAAGCTTGTTTCAAATGTGGCTCGCCAGATCACTTTGTTCGAGATTGCCCAGAGTCTTCTAAGAAAGATAAATTTCAGAATGTAAGACCGAGTAATATGACTGCGAGAGAGAGACCACCAAGACATATAGGGAATGTGTCCAGCAGTTGAGGTGTGACTAAGGACTCAGCTGTGAGATCCGAAGCTAGAGCACTAGCCAGAGCTTATGCTATTTGCACTAGCGAAGAAACGTCGTAGCCAAATGTTATCACCGGTACATTTTCTATTTACGACACTAATGTGATTACTTTAATTGATCCTAGATCGATACATTTGTATGTTTGTGAAATTTTAGTGTCTAGTAAGAAATTGCCTGTTGAGTTTATAGAATTTGTAATTAAAATATCGAACCCCTTAGGCAAGTATGTTCTAGTTGACAAAGTATGCAAGAATTGTCCTTTAATGACTCGGGGTTACTATTTTTTGCCTGACTTGATGCTTTTGCCATTTGATGAGTTCGATGTGATTCTGGGTATGGATTGGTTGACTCTACATGATGCCGTTGTAAACTATAGATGAAAGATTATAGAATTGAAAATTCAGAATAATGAAAATTTTCAAATTGAATCTGATGAATCGAATTGATTACCAGTTGTAATATTGACTATGTCAGCTCAAAGATACGTAAGAAAAGGTTGCGAAGCTTATCTCGCTTATGTTTTAGATACCAAAGTGTCTGAAAAGAAGATAGAATTGGTGCCTGTAGTTTGTGAATATCCGGATGTATTTCCAGAAGAATTACCTGGGTTGCCACTGGTCAGAGAGGTTGAGTTTGCTATTGAATTGGTACTGGGAACATCTCCGATATCTATAGCTCCGTACAGAATGGCTCCAACAGAGTTGAAAGAGTTGAAAGCTCAGTGGTAAGAGTTAACAGATAGGGGTTTTGGACTACCGAGTTTTTCGCCCTTGGATGCCCCAGTATTGTTTGTAAAGAAGAAAGACGGGTCAATGAGAATGTGTATTGACTATAGATAGCTCAATAAGGTTACGATAAAGAACAAGTATCCATTGTCGAGAATAGATGATTTGTTTGATCAGTTGAAAGAAGCAACAGTGTTTTAAAGATTGATTTGAGATAAAGTTATTATCCGTTGCAAGTTAAAGACTCAGATGTGTCGAAAACTACGTTCAGAACGAGGTACAGACGCTATGAATGTAACACCCCTAACCTGTATCTATCGCTGTAATAAGATTACGAGGCATTACCGATCAACCACAACATAAATCATACATTTGAGCAATCATAACTAAAATCCATTCATCTCAATCACTTTGTCCCTTATAAGGTCCTACAAGACCTTAAAACATGCTTAGAAGTGGTTCGGGACTAAACCGATAACATATGCAAACTTTGGGAAACTTAGAAAATTTTCTTTAATTTAAGGGTCACACGCCCGTGTGAATAGGCCGTGTGACACTCTCGTGTCACAAGCCGTATGAAAACATGGCATACATATTAACTTGTACCACACGACCGATGACACGTTTGTGTACCAGGCCGTGTGAAATCTAAGGGGGTTACTGACTTGGGTTACACGACCAACCACACACCCATGTGCCAGCCCGTGTGCCATACAGAGCCAGTAGACAAGCCTGTGTTTCTAAGCCGTGCCAAAACATTATGGTATACTACCTTAATTCGAAAGGGTACCCTAGGGGACACCCGGCCGTGTAACATGACTATGTGTCGCACATAGCTGAGACACACGCCCGTGTGGACAAAAGTAGGCAATTTGTGAAGCCAATTTGCCACCCTTATCTTTTGTTGGCTTAGCCATAAAAACTGGTATCATTTCATCACATATATGGGCAACCAAAACATGCCAATTCATACACATATCATGACATCTATTCACTAACTTTGCAATCATTCAATTACATAATCAAACATACCAAATCATTATGCCAAAATCATCACAACTTAACTAATTTCCAAAAACATTTACTTATCAACTTATCCTCTATTTCATGACACAAATTACACCATATCTCTACCTCAAAATCAAACCACAATATGCAAATCTTCCAAGCATTAATACATCATCAACTAGTCAACTAAATAAACAACCATTTAGCCATATTAATAACCATGGAAAACATGCCAAAACACATGATAACATATAAACATCACATAAATCACTTGCCAATCATATAAATGAAGCCAACTCAAATGACCATACACATCATCATTTACAAACCAAATCTCATGGCTAATATCATAAATCAAAACATACCAAAATGACACTAGCCTATACATGCCATATACCATAGAAGCAAAGCTCCAAAAGTACCAACGAGATGATCAATAGTGTGATGATGTTTCCTAATGATCCCCAAGTTTGAGCTAGCTTTGATAATCTATAAAACATAGAAAGAACACACAAAGTAAGCTTTAAAACCTTAGTAAGCCATATACAAATAAAGCTATCACATGAACATTTGCATTTCAATTCAAATATGTTTAACATAGCTAACATCATTTGTAACAACTCAATTTTGGGCCTAGTCGGGACAGTGATTTTAGAAGCACTAACCCGAGGTTAGAGAAATTATTTTTAAATATTATTTAATGTGTTGTAGCATGATTATATGAGTGCATGGAAATTTTGGTGAAATAATTTTAGCGATTGCATGCTCAATTGTGAAAAAGGACTAAATCGCATAAAGGGAAAAAGTTTTGTTTTTCAAAACAAATGGTGTTAAATAGTTAAAGAATCATAATTAGGGGTCTTTAAAGGGAAAATAGACCCATTTTCAATAGGGTGGCCAGCCATAGAGACAAGAGGAGTCAAAAAGTCAAAAATTTAGTAAGGTTGGTATTTGATGACATTAGCTAATTAAATAAAAAAGTAAAAGTCAAAAGGGGTCATCTTTCTTCTCCATATTTTCCACTAAAAATTGAAGTGAAAAACCCCCCAATGGGAGCTTGAAAATTTTCAGCACAATAAACTCTTACATGTAAGTCATTTTGATGGTTATTTTTGTTGATTTTTGTACTTTTGGGACTCTTGTAGCTTAATTTAGCTAATGGAGGGACTATTTTGCAAAATGGTTGAAAGTCTAGGGTTTTGCCATGAGAGTGTTCATGTTGTTTGCTAAATTTTTATGGAAGAAAATGAAACATGGTTGTTAAACAAACAACTTTTGTGAAGTAGTTTTCATGAAAACCCTAACTAAGGACCATTTTGCATATGCTTCTAGTATAAAAAGAATTCGTCTAGGCTTGGTTCGTGAGAAAAATTGATAAAAATTGATTTATGAGCCTAGGGGTAAAATATTAATTTTGTGAAAGTTTAGGGGAAAAATGGTTATTTTGCCAAAATATGAATTATGAAATGCATTGATTAATATGATGATTTAATTAGTGAATTTTTATCATTTTAGAGCAAGAAATACGAAATCTGGACCTTGACCGGGGAAAGGCCAGGCAAGTAGACTAAATCCAACTAGTCGCCCACTTTTTTATATACCGAGGTAAGTTGTACATAAGTAAGGTAACATCATCATTATAATGTGTTGACTGATTTATTTTGCATAATATGGTTGAATATGATTATGAATAAGGCATGATGAAATTAATGCGATAAATTCCCGGTTGAACTTAGGAATAGATTGGATATCCATGCCATGACATTTGGGTGATATGTGTGCCAGTGTAAGACCATGTCTGGGACATGGCATCGGCCACAGTATGTGCCAGTGTAAGACTATGTCTGGGACATGGCATCAGCCACGATATGAGAGCCAGTTTGGGTGATATGTGTGCCAGTGTAAGACCATGTCTAGGACATGGCATCGGCCACAGTATGAGTGCCAGTGTAAGACCATGTCTGGGACATGGCATCAGCCACGATATGAGAGCCAGTGTAAGACCATGTCTGGAATATGGCATCGGCGATGTTGTGAGAGCCAGTGTAAGACCATATTTGGGACATGGCATCGGCCACGATATGAGAGCCAGTGTAAGACCATATTTGGAACATGGCATCAACGATGTTATGAGAGCCAGTGTAAGACCATGTCTGGGATATGGCATCAGTGTTGATATGTGTGCTAGTGTAAGACCATGTCTGGGACATGGCATCAGCCACATCATGAGAGCCAGTGTAAGACCATGTCTGGGATATGGCATTGGCAATGAGATGAGAGCTAGTATAAGACCATGTCTGGGACATGGCATCGGCCACAACATGTGAGCTAGTGTAAGACCATGTTTGGATCATGGCATCGGCAATTCACCCTCTTGCATAAAGCTTGTCAGATATCCTTTAGTATTCCAAATGGTTTCACGGGTTATTTTAAAAGCTTATGACAATGATATGGAATGATATAATCATGTTGTGAGTGGTACAGGTTCTTATTCGAAACTCATGATATATGAGTCTAGTTATGTTGCCTTGATGATAAGAATGACATGAGTAAGTTCTAGCTATGAAAATGATCTTGGGATGATATTGAAATCTTTGGTTTATACTTGCGATATATATATAAGCATGTAGTGATATTTACCTATGTTCACTCAAGAATGTTGTGTCAATTTATAATATGCATGGTTGATGTAGTTACTTATTTATTTGCAACTTACTAAGCTTTATGCTTGCTCTCTCTCTTTTCCATTTTCTTATAGTGCCACCAAGCTAGTATCAGGGATCAAGGGACGTCGGAGGCATCGATCACACTATCACCTGAAGCTTTGGTATAGCTAGTTTAACATTTGATTTTGGCATGTATAGGGACTTGAATCTTTTGTTTAGTGCCTTGTTAGTTTAGCCACAAGGGTTGGCTCATATGATGGATGTGATATTCATTTTGTATAGGCCATTAATGTTGGCTAATATTGATTATTATTAAATGCATTTGATGTAAATTTCTCATGGTTGTGGTTGATTTGGTTATATGTGTTATGCTTGGATTGGTTTTGGTTGATATTGTATAGGTTGGTGCAAGTAAGGGTGGCAAAAAGGCTTAGTAAAAAGCCTTATTTTGTCCACAAGGGCAGACACACGGGCGTGTGCCTAGGCCATGTGTGACACACGATCTGCCCCACGGGTGTGTAGTCCGGCCGTGTGTCCCCTGTACCTAACACATGGGTAGTAAACACATGGGTAGAGACACGACCGTGTGTCTCAGTCATGTGGAGGACACGACCTAACACTCGGACATGTGCCTCGGCTGTGTGCCCTTAAATGGTGGATGTTGCCAGAAATAGAATGTCTAGGTTCTTGTACACGGGCTGAGACACAGGCATGTCGTGGCCGTCTGAAGGACGCGGGCGTGTGCCAAGCTGTGTGAAAACCCCTGTAGGTTTGAATCGAAAAATAAATTCACACGGGCTAGGGACACGGGCGTGTCCCGATATGTTCAGGCCGTGTTAGTCACACGGGTCCTCAAAATGGCCATATTAAGAAGACACACGTGCGTGTCGCCCTTCCATACGGGCGTGTGCCCTGTTAGTTTGAAATTTTACAAAGTTTTCTACAGTGAACAAATTAGTCCCGAATCAATTTCAAAGTGTGCTCGTGGCCTCGTAAACCTATAGTAGGGACATTAAGGTATTATGAAAATTTTAATTTGAAGCAAAATTTCATATTTAGGAAATGTATGTTTGTACGTGTTTAAGTCTGGTAACACCTCGTATCCTGTTCCAGGGTCGAACTCGGGTAAGAGATGTTACATTTAGTGGTATCAGAGCTATGGTTTAGTAGATTCTCAGACTAACCTAGCATGAGTACGAGTCTAGCTATACATGCCATAAATATATTGTGATAGTGTGACGACTCCTAACAAATTTAAATTGTGTTTTCATATAGTAAATGGATCCTGAGGGAGCTATGGTGGATGATGTAAAAAGTAATGTGCCGGCTCCTACTGAAGGGATCGCGCCAGTCGAAGGTTGGCCCGTGACATTGAGTCAGGGAGGAGGGGCTAGAGAAGCCTATCTCCATATGATGGATGCTTGGTACTCGAAATTCGTTCCTGCAAATCCGAACACTCTGCCTCCCCCACCTCTTCTGATTCCTCAGCCTGCTCATATGGCTACCCAAGGAGTAGAAGTGGTTAAGAGAGAAAATCCTCTGATAGATAGTATTCGTAAGCATGGGGCCAAGGAATTTTAGGCTAAAATTGATGATGAACCAGAGAGAGCAGAGTTCTGGTTGGAAAATACCATTAAGGTATTCGATGAATTGTCTTGCAACCCTGAGGAGGGCATGAAGTGTGTTGTGTCACTCCTGTGAGACTTGGCCTACCATTGGTGGAACACCCTTGTGTCGGTTGTACCAAGGGAAAGAATTACATGGGAGTTTTTCTAGGAAGAATTCCAAAAGAAGTATATTAGTCAGAGGTTTATAGACCAGAAGAGGAAATAATTTCTAGAATTGAAGCAAGGCCAAATGATGGTAATAGAGTATGAGCGTGAGTTCGTGAGATTCAGTAAATTTGCTAGGGAGTGCATATCTACTGAAGCCACTATGTGCAAGACGTTTGAGGATGGTTTGAATGAAGACATCTGATTGTTGGTTAGTATTTTAGAGTTAAGAGAATTTGTAGTACTTGTTGAGAGAGCGTGTATGGATGAAGAATTGGTCAAAGAGATGAGGAGAGCTAATATTGAGTCATGTGACTTCAAGAAAAGACAAATGGGAAGAACATTTCATACCTCATCCAAGAAATCGAGGGAGTTCCCTACTCGAAAAAATGCGTCAACAAGATTCTCGAGTAGAAACAAGAATAAGTAGTATGCGGCGTCTAAAGCTCAGGCCACTTCCATTGCGAGTGTTGGTAGTGCTGAAATGAATAGACCGGAGTGTTCACAGTATGGTAGATGACACTTTGGTGAGTGTCGAGGTAATGATTGAGGTTGCTTCAAGTGTGGTTCACTAGACCACTTTATTTGAAACTTTCCTGAGACAGAGGAGAAAGACAAAAAGGAAGATGTGAGAGTGAGTAATGCTCCCTCGAGGGGTAGACCATAGAAGAACCCTGGGAGTGGGGTTGGCAGCAGAGGTACGCTTAGAGATTCTACTGTGAGGTCCGAGGGCAGAGCGCCTGCAAGGACATATGCCATTCGCACCCGCGAAGATGCCACGTCTCCTGATGTAATTACGGGTACCTTTTTTATCTATGATATATCTATAGTTGCTTTGATCAACACGAGGTCTACCCACTCTTATATTTGCATGAAATTGGTCCCTAGTATGAATATGCTAGTGGAGTTTATTGAATTTGTGGTAAAAGTGTCCAACCCGTCAGGGAAACATGTAATAGTTGACAAAGTGTGTAGAAACTGTCCTTTAACGTTTAGAGGCCACTATTTTTTGGCTAACCTCATTCTACTACCATTTGATGAATTTGACCAAATTCTTGGCATGGATTGGTTGACTGTTCATAACGTGTTAGTAAATTGTGGTAGAAAATTTATTGAATTGAGATGTGAAAATGGGGATGTTATTCGGGTTGAATCAGGTGAATCGGACAGTTACTAATACTGATTTCTTCTATAACTACTGAGAAATACATGAAAAAAGGGTATAAGTCCTATCTTGCGTTTGTGTTGAATACCCAAGAGTCAGGAGTAAAGATTGAGTCAGTACCAGTGGTATGTGAGTACCCGAATGTGTTTTCAGAAGAATTGCTCGGATTACCTCCAACTAGAAAAGTTGAGTTTGGTATCGAGTTAGTCCCTGGTACGGCACCTATCTCGATTGCTTCGTATAGGATGGCTCCGAAGGTGTTAAAAAAGTTAAAAGTACAGTGACAAGATTTAATGGACAAGGGTTTTGTGAGACTGAGCTATTCCCCGTGCAATGCTCCGATACTTTTTGTGAATAAGAATGATGGGTCAATGAGATTATGTATAGACTACAGACAACTCAACAAGGTGACTATGAAGAACAAGTATCCCTTGCCGAGGATTGATGATTTGTTTGATTAATTAAAGGGAGCCACAGTGTTTTCTAAGATAGATTAAGATCCGACTATTACCAGCTAAGAGTTAAGGAGCAAGATGTGCCGAAAACCACGTTTCAAACGAGATATGGGCACTATGAGTTCCTTGTCATGCCTTTTGGCTTAACAAACACTCCCACCGTGTTTATGGACTTGATGAATCGTATTTTTTGTCGTACTTGGATAAGTTCATGGTTGTTTTTATCGATGACATATTAATTTATTCTCGTGATGAGAGTGAGCACACGGAGCATTTAAGAACCGTTTTGAAGACATTAAGAGGTAAGTAGTTATATGCCAAGTTTAGTAAAAGTGAGTTTTGGCTCCGAGAGGTTGGATTCTTGGGACACATCGTGTCGGGCAATGGAATTAGAGTTGACCCGAGTAAGATCTCAGCTATTGTTGAGTGGAAACTACCGAAGAATGTATCAGATATTAAAAGCTTTCTAAGCTTAGCGGGTTACTATAGAAGATTCGTTAAAGGATTCTCCATGGTTACTACTCCAATGATGAGGTTACTACAGAAGGATGTCAAGTTCGAGTGGACGGAAAAATACCAATAGAGTTTTTAGAAACATAAGGTGTTGTTGACTAAGCCCCAATTTTAGTGCAACCAAAACCGGGAAAAGAATTCATAGTGTATAGCGATGCATCCTTGAATGGATTAGGATGCGTGCTCATGCAATAAAGCAAGGTGATAGCATATGCCTCGAGATAGTTGAAGTCGCATAAGAAAAATTATCCGACTCATAACTTAGAGTTATCAGCCATAGTGTTTGCACTGAAGATTTGAAGACACCACTTGTATGGTGAGAAATGTCGGGTATTCACTGACCATAAAAGCTTAAAATATTTGACGACTCAAAAGGACTTGAATCTACAGCAACGAAGGTGGCTGGAGTTGATTAAAGATTACGAGTTGGTAATTGACGATCACCCGGGAAAGGCGAACGTGGTCGCTGATACATTAAACAGAAAGTCATTGTTTGCCTTCAGAGCTATGAATACTCAGTTGTCTGTAATCGAGGATGGTTCAATTCTAGTTAAGCTAAGAGCTAGACCTATCTTTCTCCAAGAGATTTGTGAGGCTTAGAAGAGTGATAAAGATTTGCAAGCCAAGCTGACTCAGTGTGAGACAGTTGACAAATCTGATTTTTTGATTAGTACCGACGGTTGTTTGATGTTCCGAGATAAGGTCTGTGTACCTAGAGATGATGAGTTTATTGGAAAATTTCTTCACAAGGCACATAGTAGTTGTATGTCAATCCATCGGGTAGTACTAAGATGTATAATGACTTGAAGAGATTGTATTGGTGGCTGGGCATGAAAAGAGACATCTTAGAGTTTGTGTCGAAATGTTAAATTTGTTAGCAAGTGAAAGCCGAGCACCAAGTACCTTCAGGTTTACTTCAGCCTGTGATGGTTCTTGAGTGGAAATGGGATCGAATTACCTTGGATTTTGTGACAGGATTGTCGTCGTCACCTAGAAAGAAAGATGCGATTTGGGTCATAGATGATCGATTAATGAAGTTGGCCCATTTTATCCCGATACGTATCGACTACTCGTTTGATAAACTAGCTGAGTTGTATGTTTCCAAAATTGTGAGACTTCACATAGTGCCCTTGACGGTTATTTTAGTTAGGGATCTGAGGTTTACTTCACGGTTTTGGAAAATTTTACAAGAAGCTTTGGGGACAAAGTTAAATTTTAGCACGACTTTCCATCTGCAAACTGACGGCCAGTCAGAGAGAGTAATCCAGATTCTTGAGGACATGTTGCAGTGTTGTGTTCTTAAATTCCAAGGTAGTTGGGAAAAGTAATTACCGCTGGTAGAGTTTGCCTACAACAATAGCTATCAGTCGAGTTTGAAAATGGCGCCTTATGAGGCTTTATATGGGCGTAAGTGTCGAACGCCCTTATTTTGGATTAAACTCAAAGAAGATTAGATTCACGGGGTCGATTTAGTCAAAGAGACCAAAGAGAAAGTTAAGGTAATTCGTGATTGTTTGAAGGCTGCTTCGGATAGACAGAAATCCTACACGGATTTGAAACGAAATAAGGTGTTTTAAAAGTATCCCTGTGGAAGAAAGTCCTCAGATTTTGTAAGGAAGGAAAATTAAGTCCATATTTTATTGGACCCTATGAGGTGACAGAGAGAATTGGATCGGTAGCTTATCGACTAGCCTTGCCATCTGAGTTAGAGAAGATCCACAATGTTTGTAGCACCCCAAACCCGGCCTAGATGTTATGGCCAAATCTGGCGGCATCACATCGGAGTGCTTTTAGAAAACTTGCTCTTGTTAATGAAAACCCGTTTGGAAATTTAAAGCCTCTTTGTTAGAACTCAAATCATTCTAGCTATTCGTTATTCATTTTTAATTGTCATTACTTTTTAAACTCTGTTCGTTATGGAAGCATTTCAAAAGCATTGCGATAATATAGTGTTTTGAAAACAATTATCGTTTTAGAAAACCGCGTTCTACGTTCAACAAAAATCAATCATAATAAACAAAAATCCTGAATTAAAAACTAGAAAATCAGAGAGGCCTTATTACATAATTTAAATCCCAAAGCAAAATCTAATAGCAAATAAAAAGAAAACAGAAGCGGAAGTGTGGCCATCTCCGAGTCCCTCGCAGCACCGATCCGCCTAAGGATTACCTGAATAGTTAAAACAAATGGGTGAGTTTACGAAAACTCAGTGTGTAATCCTAATATCAAACAAACAGTGAACAACACAGTCTAGGCCTCAGCCCATTACGAAATAGTAATAGTGTGGGCCTTAGCCCAATGCAGTAAAAATACAGTACAATAATGCAACCCAACCCAATCCAGCCAACACACCATTCCGTACCACCAACACAACATGTGGGGACAAAGTCGATCCACCCAGCCAACACACCAATATCATAGCAAAGCTGCCAGTAACAGTAACGCAACAAAACTGCTAGTATCAGTAATGCAACAAAGCTAACAGTATTAGTATATGGCACAAAGCCATTAGTAGCGACACGAAGCCATTAGTAGCGGTACAAAACCATCAATAGTGGCACAAAGCCATCAATAGCGGCATAAAGCCATCAATAGTGGCACAAAGCCATCCATAGCAGCACAAAGCCATAAATTTCGTAGCAAAGATCGCCAAGATGATGATAACGCAAATGGCGAAGCCAATAATATGAGCTTTAAGCCAACAGTTGGTCCACAGTCGTCTTGTTGGACCACTGCGACCATATCAGTACAGTACACTTCCTCCAAAATATATAAACCCATCCCCATGCAAAATATCATGTCATAAATCATACATATATGCAGAATGTCATACTCAGAAAGAACAGTCAAATCATAGCACAAATCTGTCATTTACCCTTGAGGGGTAAAATAGTCATTTTACCCTATAGGGGTATTTTGGTCAGTTTACCTGCCTTGGGGTCTAGGTACTCTTATCGACCCATCAGAAGGTCTACAATCACCTCGAGCGATTCGTGCAACCTTAACGGTCCTAGCAGTGTAAATGGGCCTAAGGCCATTTATGCTAACTACACATCCCAATCCAGTAATTACCATATATCGTGGAATTTATCTGTGTGGAGCCCACAATCTCATTGGGCCCACATGACCCATTTCAGCCCATCGCGGCCCAGGACGGCCCAAACCCATGAGAATGCTCATGGCAGCCTCCATAGTCTAACCCATGTTTTGTGGGCTCGGCTTACCAAATGTGCATTTGCATGCCCATGTGGCCGAAAGGCCATTCTTACGACTTCTCAACTTTTTGACTTTTTGGCTTTTGCCGATCTACAGTCTATTCAGTGTGTGAATACACACCTATTTACGAGAACACGACGAAGTCCACGACCACCAACCTATATTCAAGCAAGATTCTTTATTAGCCCTATAATCAACAAGATTAAACACCTACTTCAACACTTATCACAAAGACACCCTGATATTCGCCTTGATTGATTGAGTATGGTTTCAGCCCACCCAAAACGCTGCTAAAGATTGCTAATAACCCCCTTGGTAATTATCTACACATAAAGCAGATTCATTACTCATGCTGCCAAAACTTATGAGTTAAATCCACATATAACAACCTATAAAATGTAATTCCAAAGCGAGGTATAGAACCATTTGGCTAAGAACCCATGCCAGAATAATTTAGTCAGATTAATCACGATGACAAGTATTACCTTCAATCCAGAACGAGCAAAAAGTTTCCTATCGAAACTGCAACACCAGAAGACTCTTTCGTTCCTCTGAAGGTTACTTAAACCCGAACAAACACCATAATAAATAAAAGAAGAAGATAAGAATCGACCCTAGAGAAAAAGAGGAGATAAGTTGAATAAAGCAGAGTCAAATCGAGACTTACCAGTCGGTGTTCGACCACCAAAGACAAAGAATTGAGAGAGAAGACCAGAAGAAGAGGAGACAAGAAGAGATCAAGAAATCGCCCTAGGAGCACAATTGATTAAGGAAGATATGGGAAAAAGGGACAACAACAATAGGTCAAGAAGAGAAAAAGAACCGAATGAGAAGAAGGGGGAACAGAAAATCAGTCGCTCAAAAGGAAAAAGGTCTGAAAAGAACACATAAAACACAAGGCCCAAAAGAGAGGAATCCGAAAGCAAGCACTAATCGCCTAAACAGTCAAAAATGCCACACACCAAAACTAACCAAAACCGGCAACCAACACAAAAGGAGAAGTTGAAGCCGACTTTTGCCAAAAGAACTCCTAATTCGGCAACTTCTCTACCCTTATCCACCTCAACCGAAACACTCTTGAACAAGTGTTCAAATTCGAGACAACCTCTTCCACTTTCAAATCCCACACCCTCCTATCTCTCCATGGAATCATCCTTGATTATCTCTATGACTCATTAAAATTCCAACTTGCAGAGTTCTAGTCGGACTTCACTTCTCTTGCAGCAAAGAAGTAAAATAAATACACTTTTGTGCACAGAGTGACTCGAACTGCCAAACTCCCTAGAAGTACAACATGCCACTACCACTACACCACAACTCTCTTTGTATCATATTTTACCTAATTTAATTAAAGAAGCCTACTATCCAGAACTAAGGGCCCTATTCATTTAAAATTAAAATTTTTGCTAAAGCCCAGGTTTGAACCCAAGACTTATCCAACACTTCACAAGACAGTTAGCGACTGAAGTAGACATGCAACTTTTCCAGTTTATTGCACAACTAAATACTTACGTGCAATCTCCTAGCTATTCCCATGCTCAAGGCCTATTCCTTCTAGGCCCAAATTCGGGGCATTAGAATTCATCCCTCCTTAGAGAAATTTCGTCCTTGAAATTTCCAACTATCAAAACTACACTACTACACTCTCGCTACGCACTCTTATCCCAATAATAGTTACACACTTTGACTTGAACTTGAAACCTCTTACAAACACCCAAAACATCTAACCATTGGAGCAGATAGATATCACCCGCATACAATTTCTATATCCCAATCATCACACCTGAATAAAACATACCTGGCTTAAAATGACTTGGCAATCCAGAACCTGATGCTCCTTTGACCCGCATCTGAGACATGCTCCTAGCTTCCTTCGATATTTACCCGAATGATACATTTTACAATGCTCGCAAGCCGGTAAGTTTGGAAGCTTGTTAACACGTTTCACCGAATGAGACTCCAGCTTCAAACAATTGTGATCTCTCTTCTTCTTACAATGTAAGCACCTAGCCTGAAGCGTTTCACCAATCTCCTTAACTCTGGCCTCAAACACTTCCTCTAGCACCTCCCTTACTAACCGCATCAGTGCCTCAGTACCAAGCTCCGGGTTATCACTACTCGAAGTTGGCAGACTTACCTTGACCTCCGTCTCCTGAACAATCCCATGATCTGGTGAAACAGGCAACCCCTTGCGACCCTGCTTACCTTCGGAATCCATATCAAGACTATCACTAACTTAAAAATCTACATTTTCAAAACACACATAGAATAAATACAAAATATAAATTCCAGTGTTTCTAATACAGCCTAATACCTAAAAAATTCGAAGTATTTCTATTTACTATATTTCAGTGCAAGCAAGCAATAGTTTCAGAATAACTTACAAAATCGATGTGGAGACTCGGTGTACCACACATTCAATATAACCGTTCAAAATAGTTCAAATCGTTTTAAAACAATTCTTTTAGAATTTCAAAGTTTTGGAAGAAACCCAAATCCACAGTCGAGTTTTGCAACCTAGCTTTGATACCACTAAATGTAACACCCCAAACTCGGCCTAGATATTATGGCTGAATCTGGCAGCGTCATATTGGAGTGCTTTTCGAAAACATGCTCTTGTTGATGAAAACCTGTTTAGGAATTTAAAGCCTCTTTGTTAGAACTCAAATCATCCTCGCTATTCGTTATTCATTTTTATTTTTCATTACTTTTTAAACTCTGTTTGTTGCGGAAGTGTTTCAAAAGCATTGCGAAAACGTAGTATTCTGAAAACAGTTATCGTTTTGAAAAACCACGTTTTATGTTCAACAGATATAAATCATAATAAAAAAAATCCAGAATTAAAAAACCAAAAAATTAGAGAGGCCTTATTACATAATTCAAAACCCAAAACGAAATCTAATTACAAATAAAAAGAAAATAGAAGCGGAAGTGTGGCCATCTCCGAGTCCCTCGCAGCACCAATCTACCTAAGGATTACCTGAACAGTTAATACAAATGGGTGAGTTTACGAAAACTTAATGTGTAATCCCAATATCAAACAAACAGTGAACAACACAGTCTGGTCCTAAGCCCAGATTAGTAACAGTCTGGGCATGAGCCCATTACGGAATAGTAACAGTGTGGGCTTTAGCCTAATGCAGTAACAATACAGTACAATAAGCAACCCAACCTAATCCAGCCAACACACCACTCCGTACCACCAACACACCATGTGGGGACAAAGTCGACCCACCCAGCCAACACACCAATATCGCAGTAAAGTCGCGATGATAGTTACGCAAAGAAAGCCGCGATGCTCGATAACACGCAGAAAGTTGCTAGTATCAGTATATGGCAAAAAGCCATGAGTAGCGGCACGAAGCCATCAATAGCGGTACAAAACCATCAATAGTGGCACAAAGCCATCAGTGGCGGCACAAAGCCATCAATAGTGGCACAAAGCCACCAATAGTGGCACAAAGCCATCCATAGCGACACAAAGACATAAATATTGCAGCGATCTTTGTCGATGCATGATAACACAAAGAAAGTCGCGCGGAATAAGCTTTAAGCCAACAAAGAGGTCCATCATCATCTTGTGCGACCTGTGTAACCTTAGGTCCACAGTCGTCTTGTGCGACCCGTGCGATCATATCAGTACAATACACTTCCTCCAAAATATATAAACCCATCCTCATGCAAAATGTCATGTCATAAATCATACATATATATAGAATGTCATACTCAGAAAGAACAGTCAAATAATAGCACAAATCAGTCATTTACCCTTGAGGGGCAAAATAGTCATTTTAACCTATAGGGGTATTTTGGTCATTTTACCTGCCTTGGGGTCTAGGTACTCTTATCCACCCATTAGAAGGTCTACAGTCTCCTTGAGTGACTCGTGTAACCTTAACATTCCTAGTAGTGTAAATGGGCCCAAGGCCATATATGCAGTCCAAGTAGGCCCACACGCCCGTGTGGTCCATCAAGCCCAAAAATTACCACGGCCATGCGAACTACACAGCCCAATCCAATAATTATCATATATCATGGAATTTATCCATGTGGAGCCCACAAGCCTATTGGGCCCACATGGCCCATTTTGGCCCATCGTGGCCCAAGACGGCCCAAACCCATGACAATGCTCATGGCGACCTCCACAGTCTATCACCAATGTTTCGTGGGCCCGGCTTACCACATGTGCGTTCGCACACCCATGTGGCCAAAAGGCCATTCTTTTGGCATTTTAGCTTTTCGGCTTTTTGCCGATATACAGTCTATTTAGTGTGTAAATACAAACCTGTTTACGAGAACGCGACGAAGTTCACGGCCACCAACCTATATTCAAGCAAGACTCTTGATTAGCCCTATAATCAAAAAGATTAAACACCTACTTAAACACTTACCACAAAGACACACCGATAATTGCCTTGATTGATTGAGTGTGGTTTCAGCCTACCCAAAACGTTGCTAAAGATTGATAACAACCCCCTTGGTGGTTATCTGCATATAAAGCTGATTCATTACTCATGCTGCCAAAACTTATGAGTTAAATCCACATATAACAGCCTATAAAACGTAAGTCCAAAGCAAGGTACAGGACCATTCAGCCAAGAACCCATGCCAATATAATCTAGTCGAATTAATCATGATGACAAGTATTACCTTCAATCAAGAATGAGCAAAAAGTTTCCTATCGAAATTGCAATGCCAGAAGACTCCTTCGCTCCTCGAAAGTTACTTAAACCCGAACGAACACCATAATAAATAAAAGAAAAAGATAAGAATTGTCCGTAGAGAAAAATAGGAGATAAGCCGAATAAAGCAGAGTCAAATCGAGACTTACTCGTCAGTGTTCGGCCACCAAAGACAAAGACTTGAGAGAGTAGAATAGAAGAAGAGGAGAGAAAAAGAGATCAAGAAATCGCCCTAAGAGCACAATCGACTAAGAAAGAGACAGGAAAGAGGGACAGCAATAACCGGTCAAGAAGAGAAATAGAACTAAATGAGAAGAAGGGGGAACAGAAAATCACTCGCTCAAAAGGAAAGAGGTCTGAAAAGAACACATAAAACGCGAGGCACAAAAGAGAGGAACCCAAAAGCAAGCACTAATCGCCAAACAATAAAAAATGCCACACACCAAAAGTAACCAAAATCGGCATCCAACACAAAAGGAGAAGCTAAAGCCGACTTTTGCCAAAAGAACTCCCAATTTGGCAACTTCTCTACCCTTATCCACCTCAGCTGAAACACTCTTGAACAAGAGTTCAAATTCGACACAACCTCTTCCACTTTCAAATCCCATACCCTCTTCCTATCTCGTCATGGAATCCTCCTTGACTATCTCCATGACTCATTCAAATTCCAACTTGCAGAGTTCTAGTTGGACTCCACTTCCCTTGTAACAAAGAAGTAAAATAAATACTCCCTTGTGCATAGAGTGACTCGAACTCCCAAACTCCCTAGAAGCACAACACGCCACTGCCAATACACCACAACTCTCTTTGTATCATATTTTACCTAATTTAATTAAAGAAGCCTACTATCTAGAACCACGGGCCCTATTCACTTAAAATTAAAATTTTTGCTAAAGCCTAGGTTTGAACCTAGGACTTCTCCAACACTTCACAGGACACTTAAACATTGAAGTAGACATACAACTGTGCCAGTTTATTGCACAACTAAATACTTACGTGCAGTCTCCTACCTATTCCCATACTCAAGTCCTATTCCTTCTAGGCCCAAATTTGGGGTGTTACAATTCACCCATTCTTAAAGAAATTTTGTCCTCGAAATTTCCAACTATCAAAACAGTTGCAGAACCTAGACTACACTACCATGCTCTCGCTACGCACTCTGATCCCAATAACAGTTACACACTTTAACTTGAACTTGAAACCACATACACACACCCAAAACATCTAACTGTTGGAGCAGATATATCTCACTTGCATACAATTTTTATGTCCCAATCATCACATCCAAATAAAGCATACCTGACTTAAAATTGACTTGGCAATCACGAACCTGATGCTTCTTCGACCCGCATCTGAGACATGCTCCTGACTTCCTCCGGTATTTACCTGAATGATACCTTTTACAATACTCGCAAGTCAGTAAGTTCGGACACGTTTTAACACGTTTCACCGAAGGAGACTCTAGCTTCAAAGAATTGTGAACTCTCTTCTTCTTACAATCCAAGCACGTAGCCTAAAGCATTTCACCAATCTCCTTAATTCTGGCCTTAATCACTTCCTTTAGCACCTCTCTTACAAACCGAGTCAGTGCCTCAGTACCAAGCTCTTATTATCACTACCCGAACTTGGCAGACTTACCTTGACCTTCGTCTCCTGAACAATCTCATGATCTGGTGAAACAGGCAACCCCTTGCGATCTTGCTTACCTTCGCAATCCATATCAATAGTGTCGCTAACTTAAAAATCTACGTTTCCAGAACATACATAGAATAAATACAAAATCTAAATTCTAGTGTTTCCAATATAGTCTAATACCTAAAGAAGTCGTTGTATTTCTATTTACTATATTTCAGTGCAAACAAGCAATAGCTTTAGAATGACTTATAGAATCGACGTGGAGACTCGGTGTACTACACATTCATTATAACCTTTCAAAACAATTCAAATTGTTTTAAAATAGTTCTTTTAGAATTTCAAAGTTTTGGAAGAAACCCAAATCTACAGTCGAGTTTGCAACCCGATTCTGATACCACTAAATGTAACACCCCAAACCCAGCCTAGACGTTATGGCCAAAATTGGTGGTGTCACACTGAGTTTTCATAAACTCACCCCGTTTATTAACCTTTCAGGTAATTTCCAGCCTTAGATGGATCGGAGCTGCGAGGGGCTCGGAGGAAGCCACACACACTATTTATGTTACAGTTTTGATTATTACTTTTAAATGTTTTTATGTGGGTTGTAGTAAAGTCGTTGTAATTTTCTAGATTTCAAATTTGGAATTTTATTTATTATTCTTATAATTGCTAGTATTAGAACACGATTTTCCAAAGCAACTACTGTTGTTCAAAACATCACGTATCCCTAATTGTTTTTAAATTAAGCTTCCGCAACTGCCAAGATTTTTACAAAGCTGTTAAGAATGTTATTCAACTGAGGATTTCTAACAAGGTTTAAAAAGGGTATAAGTTTTTAATTATTAAGAAGGGTTTTTAATGGAAACATGGTTTTCGAAAAAACACTTCAATGTGACACACCAGATTCGAGCCAAACTTCCAGGCCGGGTTTGTAGTGTTACATAAGAACGGTCTAAAAATTAAATTCTTTAAGTCCATAAAGACTGCAGGAGCATTTGTTAGTCCAAAAGGCATAACTAAGAATTCATAGTGTCCATACCTCTTCAGAAACCTGTCTTTAGCACATCAGAGTCTCTAACTCGTAGCTGGTAATAACCCGATCTCAAATCTATCTTCGAAAACACTGTAGCCCCTTTCAATTGATCAAACAAAGCATCAACCCATGATAAAGGGTATTTGTTCTTAATTGTCACTAAATTAAGCTGTTGATAGTCTATACACATTCTCATCATGCCATCTTTCTTTTTCACAAACAACACAGGAGCACCCCAGGGTGAGAAACTCAGTCGTGCAAATCCTCTATCGGTTAGTTCTTGCAATTGAGCTTTTAATTCTTTTAACTCTATCGGAGCCATTCTATATGGAGCTTCAATATCGAATTCGTACCTGGCATTAACTCAATGCTAAACTCAACCTCTCAGATTAGTGATAAGCCCGGTAACTCTTCGAGAAATACATCTGGATACTCGCACACAACTGGTACTGATTCAATCTTCTTTTAAGTCACTTTCGTATCTAGCACATAAGCAAAATAAGCTTCACAACCCTTTCTCACATATTTTTGAGCTAACATCGATGAAATCACCATTGGCAAGCCATTCAGATCATCGGACTCAATTCGGATAATCTCATTATTCTGACATTTTAGATCAATCATCTTTTGTTTGCAATTCACAACAGCCTCAAGTAGCGTTAACCAATCCACCCAAAATTAGATCAGCTGGAAAACAAATATCTCGAATCATGAATGGACAGTTCTTGCACACTTTATCAACCAACATGCACTTGCCTAAGGGGTTCGATACTCTAATTACAAATTCAGTAGACTCTATAGACAATGTCTTACTGGATACTAAATTAACACATATATATGAATGAGTTGATCTTGGATCTATCAATGCAATAACTTTAGTATCATAGAGAGTAAAAGTATCGGTAATAACGTCTAAAGATGATGCTTATTCACGAGCGCAAAAAGCATAGGCTCGAGCAAGTGCTCTAGCATTAGATCTTCCAGTAGTGTCTCGTGTCGCACCTTTACCACCACTTACATTTACAACATTATGGGATGGTCTTCCTCTAACTGTCGTGTTTCTTGGTCTCGTACTCTGAACATTATCTTTTTCAGCTAACTCTGGGAAATCTTTGATAAAATGATCTAATGATCCACATTTAAAACAAGCCAGATCATTCAATTTACAATCATCGGGATGCCTTTTACCATAATGTTTACATTCAGATCGGTTAAGTCTCGCACTCCCAACACTAGCTATGGAAGTAGCTGGAGCTCTGAAGCTCAACTGTTGTCTTACTCGATCTCTATTTGAATGTCCCATCGATACAGTAGAATGATTAAACAAGTCTCGAAATTTCTTCAATGCAGACTGGTAAGACTTACTAGTTGATCTTTTTTTAGAATCTCTTACTTCGTAATCAGTTTTTCTCTTTTCTTTGCTGAGATCTTCGGCTTTACAAGCCCGTTCAAATAAAATAACAAATTCTTTAATTTTTAGAATCCCAACCAGAAGTTTTATATCTTCATTCAATCCGTCAACAAATCTTTTACACATGATATCTTCAGTGGACGAGCATATTTGCTTAAACATATGAACTCTCTTTCATACTCTATCACTGTCATCCGACCTTGTTTCAACTCTAGAAACTCCTTATGTTTCTAATCGAGAAATCTTTGGCTTACGTACTTTTTTCGAAACTCGAATTGGAAAAACTCCAAGGTAACTCATTCTCTAGGAACCATCGATGTTAATGTTTTCCACCAATGATCTGCATTAGCTCAAAGCAAAGATACTACACATTTAATGCATTCATCATCAGTACATGAAAAATCATCAAACACTCTGATTGTGTTCTCAAGCCCGATCTCAACCCTCTTAGCATCATCATCAACTGTAGCCCGAAACTCTTTGGCCTCGTGTTTACATATCTTATACACTAATGGCTTACTCAATTGGATCGAATCTAACACTTGCAGCACAACTGAAACTTGTTGAGGAACAGGTGGGTTGGAGGTTGTTAAGCAGTCGGATTTATTCGAACAAACTCCGTGAACCACTCGTTCATCATTTAGAAGAAGGCTTGCTTAGCCTCTCCCCCTTGGCTACTAGAAATAGGCCTAGAATTAGTCGGTGCTGTCCCTTGAGCAAGAGCGGGCTCATTACTTTCAATATTGTCAGTTATTGCTCGATCGGGATCCATTTGCTATACGAAAAACACATTTTAACTGCCAAGAATCACCATACTATCACAATTTATATATATGGCATGTATAGCTAGACTCTCACACGCTACGTTAGTCCTAGAATCGACTAAATAATAGCTCTGGTACTAATTAAATGTAATGTGACATCTCGAATTAGAGCTTAATTAGAATAGTGGTTTTGAGACAACAAATTCGAGATAGAAATAATTATTATATGATTTGTATGAGGTCTATGATATGAATACATGCTTATGTGAAAATTTGTGAGGAAATTCTATGCATAAAATGTCTAATTGAACTTTAGGGACCAAATTGAATAAGATGCAAAACTTGAATTCTAGAAGCTTTAAGGATGAAATTTCTTTGGATTATGAACTAGAGGGTCCTAATTAGCAATTTGACCAATTTCTATAATTTTGGACAAAAATGGACATGCATAGGAAAATCTTGAAAGAAAGACCATAGGGATATTTTGGTCATTTGGTAATTAAAAGAATAAAAATGGGAAATCAAAGCAAAAATGTGTCCATCTTTTCCATGTACTAGTCAAAATTCTCAATAGCCATAGCTAGGGTTTAGTTCAACATTTCCAAGCATGATTGTAAGTGCTCCCTAGCCCCGTATTTAATGTTCTTTGTATTTTTGAAGTCTTTGAAGCATGATCTACCCATTTCTAGCTATATTTTGAGCTAGGGTTCATGTATGAAATTTGAATTATGTGTAACATGCATGTATTTTGATGATTGATGGAGGAATATGAATGTTTGATGCATGATAAGCATGTTTTACTAGGTGATTTTTAGTGAAAACACCTAAAAAGAGAACTTGTTTGTAAAAGTGGGTAGTCATAATGTGAAATAGAGGAAAATGTGGGATGATACGAGCATGGTATAGGTTCAACTAGGCTTGGGTAACAAAAAAATGCATACATTTCATTTAACGAGCCTAGGGACTAAATCGTAAATAAATGGAAAGATAGGGGTAAAAAGGTAATTTTACCAAAGCATGAATTATGGATCAATTTGCATAATGTGGTTGATAAACAAGTTAAATTTTGCATTATAGATAAAAAAAATGAACTGGGTCTTGATCGAGGGAAGAATAAAGTGTACGACGATTAGGCTCGATTACCATCATTTTTGTACCGAGGTAAGTACATGTGTAAATAACGTGACAATGTGGTATGTTATATGGAGTTAAAATTATGTGATAACTATTTTTATTGCTTATTATGTATGCTATGTCTAATGGTACTATTGTAAGCATGAATGATATTAAGGTCGCTATCCACGATGTCATGAGCAAGTGCAATAGAGGCGCAATGTGTTAATGAGAAAAACCCCGTTTGAACCTTAGGAATAGTTTAGGATACAAGTGACATGTAACTAGGAATTAAGAAGTCTGAACTCATTGAGTGGTTCGGGTTCATGATATATGTGGCATCTGAGCTCTTTGAATGGTCCGAGTTCATTATAGATGCGAGCATCCAAGCTCGTTTAGTGGTCCGAGTTCATAATGGATGCGATACATGTGATTAAGTTTCAGGCAATGGTCCTGTGTGTCCTACCGGTGGCTAGCTAATCCTTGAGTGGTCGGATACCTGATAGCTTTTGTGAGCAACTGGTGTAGTTACACCTTGATCGATAGCTTATATGAGCAAGCCCGTGAGTAGCTCCATGTTGAGCGTTGCATGATATGAGGTACCTTCGGCTGCGTATGTTTATGTGGCACTTATTTACAAGTTTCTATGTATCCAATAGTATTCCGAGTGTTCAACGAGTATTATAATAAATGATGCGATAGAAGTCCCAAGATGGCATGGTAATAAAGGTAAAGTTATTTGATATGCTACGGATATGTACAGGTACGTGCGTTATACTTATAAGGGATACCTCGTTAAAGGATGGTATGTGACGAGAAAGTATAATCATATATATATATGAACACTTGATAAATGAGCTAGAATGCTTGAATGATGAATAATTTTGGTGGTTATGCTATTATGTCTTGCATGATTATGGTTTATTAACATTGCATAGTATTTGCATGTGGACTTACTAAGTTTAAATGCTTACTCCCCTCTCTTTTCCATCCTTTGTAGTTCTGCCAAGCTAGCTCAGGGATCGAAAGTTGTCAGAGCATTCGATCACTCTATCAAAAGAACATTGGGTATAGTGAATTTGTTATTTTGAGTATGGCATGTATAAGGGGACTTGGTTATTTTGTGATATGTGTCATGCTATTTGGCCAAATTGTGAAGGCCTATAATGTTAATGATTCATTGTGTAATGGCCATGTGATATGGCTTATATTTGATCATTGGGTTGTAATCTAATTACCCATGCATGCATGTGTTAGTGCCTTGATGATGTAATATGTTATTGCTTGGTGAATGTATGATAAAGTATGGATTAGATGCTAAAAGATAATGGATGACTTAATAGCTTAAAATGACTATAGTCATGAATGCATTATTTGAAGTTATGGTAACAAGTTTAATAATGCATGAAATTGGTGTGGAATGCTTCTAAATGGTGTTACAAAATGAATGTGCAATAAGATGACATTATGAAGATGTGAGAGTGCCATAGTGTTGAATATTTGAGTGTCTAAATACGTCATGTTGCATGCTATGAAATATGTTTGAATGTATGAACGATTGAGGCTGACAATCGGATTGTAAAATGGCCTTTAAATGGTCCATACGGGTATACAAACGGACATGTGTCTAGACTATGTGTGACACACGGTTTGCCCCACGGGTGTGTTAAATGGCCGTGTGTCCCCTGCACCCTAATTTTTGTAAGTCAGTGTGCTTAGTAGTAAACACACGAGCTAAGACACCGGCGTGTGTCTTGGCCGTGTAAGTGTACTCTGGCCGTGTGAAGTTTACACATTTTTATCAAAAATTCATTTAATTTTAATTGACACACGGTCTGGCCACACGGGCGTGTGTTGCAGCCGTGTGACCCTAATTTGGTGTTGACGTCATAGTTAGAGAATTACACGGCTGGAGGACATGGGCGTGTCGAGAGCACACGGACATGTGGCTCTGTTTTAGGGAAAATTTCCAAAACTTTTCTAAAGACTTCGATTTAGTCTCGAATCCCTTTCGATGGTTGTTTTGGGCCTCACTTGCCCACATCAAGGACAAACTGTGTATGTATGAATGAATTTGTTTTGAAGAAAAAATTTATAGCTCAGTTTTTGCATGAATGGCTATGTATGTGTTCAGTAATGCCTCGTATCCTATCTCGGCCTCGAGTACGGGTAAGGGGTGTTACATGTAACACCCCTAACCCATAACCGTCAACGAAATAGGGTTACGAGGCATTATCGACCAACCACAACATAAATCATACATTTGAGCAATCATAACTAAAATCCATTCATCTCAATCACTTTGTCTGTAACAGCCCAATTTTGGGCCTAGTCGGAACAGTAGTTTTCAGACCACAAATTCGACGAGAAAAAAAATTATTTTTATTATATTTTTATGGTCTATGGTTTCATGGAATGATTTCATGAAAACTTCGTTCGAAAATTTCCACGTTTGGGCATTCAATTTAGTCAAAAGGATTAAATTGTAAAAAGTGCAAAAGTTGAGTTCTACATGTTAGAGGTGTCCAATTGTTATGAAATTTTAAATCGGAGGTCCTTAAATGGTAATTAGACCATTGTTTAATTTGTTGGACAAAAATGGACATGAAATAGATGAAATATAATATTTTTAAGTTAGGGGCATTTTGGTCATTTAGTAATAAAAATGAATTAAAAACAAAATTAAAAGTCAATTTTTATCCATCTTCAACCCCATGGCCAAATTTCACAAGGGACAACCATGGCTAGGGTTTTTCAAGCTTCCAAGCTCGATTGCAAGTCCGTTCTAGCCCCGTTTTTAATTTTTTTACATTTTTAAGATCCTCGTAACTCGGTTTAGCTATTTCTACCATTATTTTAAGCTAGGGATTGTGTTTAAAATTTACCCAAGGATGAAATACATGTGTTTTGATGTTTTATGGAAGAATATGAAAGTTTGGAGTGTGAAACAACTTTTACTAAGTGATTTTTGATGAAATTTCATAAAAGGACCTATTTGTAAAAGTTGTAAAATATGTGTAGGAAATGTGATTTAGTGAAAAATGTGGGATGCTATAAGAGGGAATATGAATTGGCTAGGCTTGGGTATTGAGAAAAATAGATACATTTCCTTTTACGATCCTAGGGGCAAAATTTTATAATATGTGAAACTTTAGGGGAAAAAATGTATTTTTTCCATAATATAAATTTTGGACTGATTTGAATTGTATAATAATTTAATAAGTCGAATGTGATATTATAGATCAAGAAAAACGAAGTTCGAACTTAGAACGTGGGAAAAACGAGTATGGGACGATTTGGTCTTTTTTTCCATTTTAGGTCGAGGTAAGTTCGTATGTTAATAAACGTTATTGATTTGTGTTAATTATGCAATATTATTATATATTTGATTAAATTATGAAAATCAAAGTAAACTTTTGAATTGAGTAAAAATGCAGAATCGATCACGATCGTTGCATAGTGAAATATGAATTGACGGTAAAAGACCATGGTTAGACCATGACAATGTGCTAAGTGAAATAAGTGATTTGCATGTAAGACCATATCTAGGATATGACCTTGTGCTAAGTGAAAGAAGTCCATGGCATTGTGCTAAGTGAGAAATTTCCCAGTTGAACCTTAGGAATAAAATAGCTTTGGACACAAGTATGGTACTATGTGAAGGCCACTTTGTGAATAAAATAGCTTTGGACACAAGTGTAGTACTATGTGAAGGCCACTTTGTGAATATAATAGCTTTGGACACAAGTGTAGTACTATGTGAAAGCCATTTTGTGAATAAAATAGCTTTGGCTACAAGGGTGGTACTATGTGAAGGCCACCGTGTATCCGTTATTATTCCGATGTGTTCAACAAGAAATGACTAAGTGTAAATGAATATGACTATGTGATGATTAAATGTGAAAGAATTATGAACCAATAATATTATTTGATGTTGAATTGAAATAATGTGTTTTCGTTGAGGTTTAAGTGTATCAACTGACATAGCCAAGACAAAAAAAATGAAAGTATAACTGATTTAAGCTATATAGGTACGTACGAAATCTATGTGAATGTTGAATGAAAGTTAATACAAAGAAAACGTGAGAGAGTAAAATTAGCAATAAAACAGTTTTGGACAGTAGCAGTTGTGTGACTTTGAAAAATCATCAAAAATGGTGGAAATCGAATTAGTAGTTGAATAACATATGAAATTAAATCTTATTGAGTCTATTTTCACATATAAAGGAAACAGTGTAAGCAAAAAAAAAATCATATTATGAGATATTTGAATTTTTGTGAGACAGAGTCAAAATGATTTTGGAATCCCCTATTCTAATTTGCGAAAATCATTAAATATAGTACAAAAATAATTATGGATTATAATATATATTCTAAAAATCCTTAATGAGCGTATTTTCAAAAGAAACAAATGGAAACATCATCCAAATCTCGTATGAGGAGATAACTAATTTTTAGTGAACAGGGGTAGGAACTATCGAACAGCGAAATATGAGAGAATTTAAAAAATAAACTGCACTTATTAACTAGACCAAAAATTTTGAAATTTTTATGGCAAGAAGATATGTGAGTCTAGTTTCAGTAAAAATTAGCAGATCTTAATTTGGAGTTCCTAGCTCAAGATATAAATAATTTGGTTACTGTGACTTGAGTAGACCGCTTGAGATGAACAAGAGTAAATAGTGGAACTATGTGCAATTATGATTGTATTATCTTGAGAACATATTGTGAGAATTGGTAAAAGCATGTTAATAAATTTCTTATTATTTACATACCAACTTACTAAGCTATATATCTTACTCCGTTTATTTTCTGTGTTTATAATGTCCTTAGGTTAGCTCGGGTTGGAGGTCACCGGAGAACCTATCACACTATCATACTAACAAATTGGATATTGATAATTCTTATACTTAAGGTCATGGCATGTATAGGGGACTTGGTTATTTTTGTTTGCTTCATAATTGTTTTGGCCTAAAATGTTGGCTTATGCTATTTGAAAGTTCATTGTTGTGTAAGGCCATTTGATGTTGGTATATTGGCAATATTATAGGTCCATGATGATGCATTTCAAGGATGTGTATACTTACATATATGGATGAATGAGTGGTGATATCTATGTGTGACATAAATTTGTTCGCAACGACAAGTCAGATTAGTGCATGGGCTAGAGACATGACCATGCGAGCCACACAGCTGTGTTCTAATATCACACGGGAGTGTGCCCCTGTTTTTAATGAATTTTTTTCAAAGTTTTTCTAAAGTTCTCGGTTTGGTCCCGAACCATTTTCAAAGCATGATTTGCGCATCATAGGCCCATATTAGGGTCTTTAAGATGAAATGTGAAAAGTTTTAAATTTGAACGCAAATTCATGACCCAGTTTTATACAATTGCACGTGTTTATGTCTGGTAATGCCTCATACCTTGTTTCGGTGTGGAACATGGGTAAGGGGTGTTACTTTTAATGGTATCAGAGCTATGGTTTAGTCAGTTCTCAGACTAACCGAGCATGTGTAAGAGTCTAGCTATATATGTCATATATGAACCGTGATAGTGTGATATCTCCCGACTCTGATGAAATTGTTTTATTGAGACAGAGGTGCTTTCCAACCGAGCTATTTTTGAAAATGCTGCAAATGATATTGGGAAATTTGAAAATGTGTTTGTGATAAATTGAAACTTGAAAGGGTATGAATAATAGTTCATGACGTGTATGCGATGAGGTACAAAAATGAAACATCCATAAGTTGAGAATTATGAGTAAGATGTTATTATTTTGGTTGAATGTAGTATTTCGATTGATTGTGATGATTTTATGAAACGGATAAAATGTTATAAATGTTAATGAAAGGCTTTTGCATGGATAGGTAGTATTGTTATATCGTATGTGAGTCTAAAGTGTGTATTATGAATATGTGCCAAAAAGGGGAATTTTTGAAAATGAAATGATAGATTGTTAATATACATACCTTGAGCATACTATCTGAATATTCCTTGAAATTAAAATAGTGTAAAGGGGAATTATTCTTGAAATATGGGAAGGTAACAAAAAATGCAAATTTGTATTATGACAAGCATTCATGTTTGTTTGACCTTCATATGATGTTATGTGTTTGACTTGTATGATCAAGTGAATGTAGTAAGTAAACATACTCAATATTTGTGAAATGCATGTATAAGTGCACTTGTTTGAATCAGATAATCAGAAAGTTAGTGTAACATAAAAATGTGTGTTAAATTGCCAGAAGTGAGTTGTATAATTCTGATGATGATGATGAATGTTAAGCCATATGTGTATTGTATGAGAGTCAAGTTAGAGGCTTTACGACCTCACCCCCTTACTAATGTGATATCTTATAATAAAATTTCATAAGATTCTTGCTGCATGAGTTCACCAGTGAAAGATTAAAAATTTCAGTAGTGAATTTGCTAATAATGTGGACAGAGTTGAAAATAGTTTAGTAAGTAAATACAGTTTTGGAAAGGATGCTAGGTTATTCTAAAGACTATTTAGACTTCATAAAGTCACAGTTAGAGCAAAAGTTAATCTCGGTTAATCGGCTTAAACATGTATGATGACTAAAGTATGTGTTTGCTGGAATTTCTTCCGAATTGATTAACATTAGTGAATTGAATAATGCTGGATTGGTAATGACAGAAATGGTCAGAGAAATGAATTACGACTTGTAAAGATGTCTGAGTATAACAATAGCGATTGAGTAGATTATGATGATCTCTTCTGGGTATTATATATATGTGTGATTGTTCATTATCTGATGAAATTCTTACCGTATGAGAATGAGGGTTGATAATAATGTTAGATGAAAGCACTGTGGTTTGGCTGATTGATGATTAGTATTTCTTATCATTCTCTTTGGAGTCTATTCTAATACGTTTGGTATGAAAAGTTAATGGTGAAAAATATGTGAGGCTATACTTCTACTACTACTAAGCATTGATTTAGTTAAGATATGTATAATTGTAAATATGTTACCTTTGTTACAATTGATTCTAGAATGAGTAAGCATAATTTTCTTCTAGATTTCTCTGAGGAACCGTCAAGGTCTTTATTATTATTTCCTTCTGAATTGTGTTCTCAGACTTTTAGTATGTGTATTCTTTAACTTGTGATGGTTATGTCTGTTACGGATGTTATCCCGGTTTGATCACGGGAACATGGTGATTCTGGCATCAGGGTTCCTTAAATTTTTGTGAAAAGAATTGCTATCAGAAGAGGTATGGATAGTGAAAGTTCAAACTCAAATGGTATAATGGTTTTCTTTCCTCAGGCAAGTTTGATTAAAGCCAATGAGTTCAATCGAGATATTATGTTTCCCTGAGCAAATGCAGTCGTAAAGGTCTTTGATTAGCATGATAAGAGAAATTTGAAAGATTGTGTGTTTGAGTTGTTTTAATAGCATGAAGAAAGGATCATTTTATTCTGTTATTATTTGATAGTCGAAATCGCCTTGGTTGTTTTAATCAGAGTGAGCTGGTCAGTTGAAATGTGATTTGAGTTACATGTAGTTAAAGTATTATCAGTTATGGTAATAAAGTTTGTGCATTCACGAGTATATTGATGGACAATCTAAATAAAGGATTGATATTCTAGAGAGTATGATACCGAGATATACCTATTAGATTTGTTCTCATCTGATGATGTTATTATGAGTTAAAGCTGTTCTGAATGATATGGTTATCAAATTTATGAAAATTTGGATGGTCTATACATGTTAGCTAAGTTAAAAATAGTTGAAGATATTATTAACCGAAGCTCTGGTTCTGAGTTCAGTTTAAATTGAGTAATGAATTTATGATTTTTCTGTGATGCAGTATTGAACGGATTGGAATGTGTTTTATTACTAGAATGTAAAGTGATGGTTCATGTTTTCATACGGTTAATGTCACATTAAAAAAAACTGTTCGACCAGTGATTTAGAGACAGTCACTTTTATGTTCGTATTGAGAATTTGGTGATATCGTTTAATCGACGAAAAGTGTCACATGTTCCCTGATTTCAAGAATTAAAGTATCGAATGTCATAGAAAGATCTAAAGTTAATATAGTGTTGAAGACTTGAACAATTGAAAGATCACGAGTAGTTATTAATTAATCTCTGGGAAATCAGATATAGTTACAGATATTGAATGGAAAAATCTTTGTTTATTTTGTGAGTGGGTTACACAATTGATCTTTATTGGTGATGATCTGATTTTAGCTAGATTAAAAGCTAAAGCGATGTTTTTCATTGCAAGATTGAGAATCTCAGAAATGTGTTAATGAATGGTGTGTTAAACATGTTCAGTATGAGTTAATTTTTTATTCTAAATTTCAAGTCTGACTGATGATTGATGTTATTGTTCTGAGATAGAAATTGCGTGCAGATGAATTCAGAGCTTATGCATGAAATTTTTTTATGAGGCACAGTAGTAGCTCGTTGGTTCATTTTGGGAGTAATAAAAATGTGCAGTTATTTGAAATAGATGTTTTGGTGATTAGGTATGTAACCTGATATTTTTGAGTTTATGCTCAGATGTCGATTTGATAATAGATAAAAGCCAAATATCAAAAGCATTCAGGACTATTGCAGTAGTTATAACCTTGATGTGATATGAGATGAATTACTATAGATTTTTTATCTAAATTATCATTATCTCCAAAAAACAAGATGTTATTGGATTGTGATAGATCGATCGTGTACAGATTTCTTATTTAACAAACCAGCCGAGTAATATGTTTCTAGGATTATTCGATTATGTGAAGTATTAGTCTCCATTAATACGGATAGAGATCTGAGGGCTATATCCCAATTATGGAAAGAGTTACAGGAAACTATGAGTACACAGTTGCATCTTGGCATGCCAATACACCTATAAATCGGTGATAAGTCTGCAACAGCAATTCAAAACTTTGACAATATGCTCCGACACTATGTGTTAAACTTCAAAGGTGATTAAAAAGAGAAATACGAGGTTGATATGATTTGTAATTCAAGGAAAATTAGTGAAAGTGATTCATGATAGTTGAAAGCAATTTTTTTGGTAAGATTTTTGGGGACGAAAATGTAACACCCCAACAGTCCAAGTATTTATTTTTATGTGTTGTAATGCATAAGTGCATGCTTACTTTAGTGGTTAGGTGTCCTGAGGAGTGTTGGAGAAGTTCTGAGTTCAAGCTATGGCTTGGACAAAATTTTGTTTTTGCATGAATTAACCTTGTCTCTGGACAGTAGGGTTCTTAAATAAATATGGTTAGGTTGTGTCATAAAAATCTTGTTGGTTCAAGGGAGAGTGGCGTGTTACTCTTGTTGGAAAACCTGAGTTTGAATCCTTGCATACTCAAAAGGGATTAATATTTTGCTGTGTTGGACGGCTAGAGTTTGTGTTCCAATGAAAGTTTGAGTAGTAAGATAGTTGGAGGGATTTTAGGAGGAGATTTGGGGAGGTGGATAGAGGAGTATGCGATTTGAATGAGTTTGGAGAGATTTGGGGAGTGGAACTAGGGGTGTAGTAGTGGTTGGCCGAATGTGGGATTCTCTAGTATGCAAATTCGGTCATAGGACCTCTTTTTTCTTATTACTGAAAGTCTGTTCTATTTGCTCTCCATTTCGGCAACTTTTACCCATTTTTGGTTCTTGGCTTCTTTTTGAATGTTCGTTTGTGTTGACTGATTTCTACTCCATTCTTCTTCTCCTTCTCAACTTCTTATTCCTCTTCTTTTGTTTAGGTCGAATACCTCTTTTCCCTATAGCTGAACTTTTCCTTGTTTCCATTGATTTCTTTCTCCTCTCCCTCAACTGTTTACTTTGGCAAAATATTGGTAGGGTATCTCTGCTTCATACTTCTCTTTTCCCCTATTTCAGTTCTCCCTATTCTTTCCCTTCTTATATTTGTGTCTTAGCCGAATACCATCTTATTTCTTTGTTTTGTTTTCATTTGGTAAGTGTGGTGTGATCGATGGGGTTAGGCGCGCGGCTCTCATCTCCTGCTAAGGTGTTCTTGTGTTAGCTGAACATTGTTGGGTAAGCCACGGTTCCATCTCTTTCCCTTTTCAGATTGTTTCACCTTGTTGACCCATCTTCTAACTTTGTCTCTTCTTTCTAATTATCTCCTTTGTCGTTTAGAAGAATTTTTATGCGGGCTTCTGGGTGCACTACTTCGATAGTCTATGCATTGCTCGGTTGTTGTGGTAGGTATGGTACGGTGGTGATGTTGATATGCTTCAAGTGCGAGACTAACGTTGGAAAACGATGCCTTGTTTTGTAGGTAGTGGTTAAGCTAATTGTTGTTTTCCCTAGGGGACCAAGGGGGCGAACTTGGGGACTTTTTGTGAGAAGACCGTAATTTTTAGAATTCCATTAGTTCCTCTTTAATCATGAGTTGTTAGCTGAGTGATCGATTTATGGATTATTCTTTAGGTATATGAGTGTTGGGAGCACGGATTAATCCAAATCGCAAAAAGGTGTGTAATCACACTCCTGTTCGCATAGATTGACAAAAGCCGAAAAAGTACAACTATTGACACTACACGAGCGTATGCTCGCTCATGTGGTGAGTCGAATGCACAAAATGTAGGCATTCGATCGAGGAGGCCACCATGAATGGTTTTATGGGCTTTGGCCGAGTTTGGGCCACGATGGGCCAAAATGAGCCGTGTGGGCTCTATGGGCTTGTGGGCCTCGCACAGGTAAACTGCACGAAGCGTGTGGGCCCACATGGGCCGTATTATGGGCTTGTGTCTGTTTTTGTTGTTTAACTGTTAAGGTTTTACAGGTCGCATGAGACGACTGTAGACCTACTGTTGGGCCAGTAAGTATGCCTAAACCCTAATTTATGAAATGACTATTGTACCCCTATGAGGCAAATGACGAATATAGCCCTATGTGATGTATGACTATTTGAGCATGCCATTGTTTCATCGTATATACATTTATATTTTGTTGCATTGCATGGGGTGGGATATATATTATTAGAGGAAGTGTACTAAAAGTCTATAAGCCTATTACTGGCAACTCTGCTACAAATACTGTTAGTGCCGAAATCGGTACTCTATTTTGGAGTGTAGAGATGGGTGGGTCGATTTATTCCCCACATGGAGTGTAGGACTGGACGGAGTGGAGTGCAGAGGATGGTTGGGTAGGATCTTTTTATGCATTTTTGATACTATACTGAATAGGGTTAAGGCCCACGCTGTTACTGCTATTGTGATGGGCTAACGCCCTCACTGATATTGCTACCGATATGGGCTTAAGCCTGGACTGCTCAGCACTGTATGTTTGACTGTTTAAAAAATAAGGATTACACACTGAGTTTTATAACACACCTATTTTTCTTTATTATACAGGTAACCCTTAGGCAAGTCGGTGCTGCAAGAGACTCGGGAACGGCAACACCACTATTTGTGATTTCGCTTGAATTTTAGTATAAGTAGCTTTATTTGAGGTATTTAATGTAATAAGGCCGTTTTAAGTTTTTATTTTTATTTGGAGATTTTATTAAATTGACTTATATCTATTAGCCGTAGGATTCATTTTTTCAAAAAGGAAATGATTTTCAATTATCATGCTACGTAACTTGATTAAAAAGTTTTCGCAATGACAATGTTTTAAAAATTTAATAACAACCTATTGCAAGACATGTTCTACTAAATGAACCTATAGTTTGGCAAATAGATTAAACAAGTTAGCTGGAGCACAAACAAGGTTTTAACACAAACAAGCTTTTCTATTAAATCTACAGTTTTCAAAACTCCACACCAATGTGACATTACAGATGCAGCCCTAACGTCTAGGGCAGATTTGGGGTGTTACATTTAGTGGTATCAGAGCCAGGTTACAAAACTCGACTGTGAATTTGGGTTTTTTCTAAAAACATAAACTTGAAAAGAATTGTTTCAAATAATGGAAAATATTTTGAAGTGTTATTTCCGAATGTGTGGTCAACCGAGTTTTTAGTGCCATTCTTGTAAGTTCTCTAAAACTATTTTTTGATTTAACTAAAATACCGAGATTATCGTAGATGATAGACTGTATTGAAACCTTTATTAGGGTTACCTAAAACTGTAGTAAGACTACGATCTACGAGAACAAACAACTCTTAATTATTGATGCTATTTTTCATAAAAAATTTATTAATAAACACTAGAACTGTAAAACTGATGCATAAAACTATTAATACAGATAATACGCAAATCAATAATGAGCACCAGAGGTACTAGTGGAAGGGGTACTAGAGGCCGCGGTGGAAGCCGTGGAGGTGCTCGGGCTGGGTCTTTGGCATCTGGCCATATGCCTAATGTTGAGGCAAGAGAGGCATCGGCTTCACCTATGACTAAGACTGGGTCATACGATCGTGCAGCTGGGGACGACGCACTGTCCCAAGCTATGTTGTGAATTCTAGAAAGGGTCGTTGGGCCCAATACTGGTATTGTTGGCCGCAGGTCGGTAACGGAATGACTCAGGTCTAATGGGGCTAAGATCTTTAAGGGTATCACTAGAGTTGCCCCTAATGTGGCTGAATATTGGATAGAGGCCCCGGAGAGGATCATGGATGATCTCGACTGCACTCCCAAGCAGAAACTAAAAGGTGCAGTATCATTGCTACGAGATGAAGCCTATTAGTGGTGGCTTACAGTGAATGAGGGTACTCAGCCCGATCGATTAACTTGGGAGTTTTTCAAGAATGCATTTCAAGGGAAATATGTGGGCGCTAGCTATGTGGATGCCCTAGAAGGGAATTTCTAAATCTGACCCAGCGGGATAAATTTGTAGCTAAATATGAGGTAGAATTTTTGTGATTAAACCGTTATGCGCGAGGCATGGTGGCCATTGAGTATGAGCACTGTGTTCGTTTCGAGGATGGCCTCAGAGATAATCTGCGAGTTTTGATAACTCCACAGAGGGAGCGGGATTTTGCAGTGTTAGTAGAAAAGGCAAATATCGCTGATGATGTGAAGCGCGCTGAGCGCCAGAATCATGAGAAGGATAAGGGAAGGACCAAGAGGGTTTAGAAGCCCTCAGATTCAGCTTTGGGGCCTAAGAAAAAGGCCAGGGTTGATGGGCCAGCTAGAGTTTGGGCCCCTGTTGCTACTTTTGGGTCACAGCCTTGTGCTGTTTATGGGAAATGTCATCAGGGAGAGTGCTAGATACAGATCGGGGCATGTTTCATGTGCAGATCTATGGAGCACGGTATTAGGGATTGTCCACGGAGGCCCGATCAGATGCAAGCTATTGGTAGGGGTACTGATCAGCCGCAGAAAGGGTTTCAGCACCCACTGAGAGGTTGTGGTCAGGCCAGAGGTGGAAATGGTATTGGCCATGGTCGTGGAGCACCGGGTAGAGGTGCTGGTCATACTAAGGCGCGACAGCCGACACTCATTTATGCTGCATGTCGTCGAGAGAACGGAGACACCCTAGATGTTATTACGGGTACATACTTTATTCACCATGTACCTTACATTGCATTGATTGATGTTGGGTCTCCGCACTCTTATATAACATGCACTGTGTCTAAGGCTTTGGGTGTGATGTGTGAAAACACTATGAGCTAGTTACTGTGTTAAGTCCACTAGCTTAGTCTGTGTGAGTAAATAAATTGTTTAAGGAGGTACCTTTGGAGGTTCAAGGAAGAATCTTTTTGGCAGATTTAATGGAACTTCCTTTTGGGTAATTTGACTTGATACTGGGTATGGATTGACTAGTTAAGCATCAGGTGAATTTGGATTGTGCTAATAAGCGGGTGGTCCTAAAAACTGTAGAGGGTGATGAAGTGGTCGTGATTGGGGAGTGTTGGGATTATCTCTCAATTGTGATTTCTGCACTGAGAGCTGAGAAGATGGTTCGTAAGGGTTGTGAGCCGTATTTCGCTTATGTCAGTGCTTCTAGATTTGAAGTTGTGTCTGTTAAAGATATCAGAACAGTTAAGGAGTTTTCAGATGTCTTTACCGATAAGCTACCGGGGTTACGTCTTAATCGTGAAGTCGAGTTTGGGATAGAGCTCTTGCCTGGTACAGCTCTGATGTCTATCGCTCATTATAGAATGGCACCGAAGGAGCTCGTGGAGCTTAAAGCTCAAATTCAAGAGTTACTGGAATGAGGGTTCATCTGCCCTAGTGTGTCTTTGTGAAGAGCACCGATTTTATTCGTGAAAAAGAAGGATGGAACCATGCAGATGTGCATCGACTATCGGTAACTGAACAAATTGACTATCAAGAATAAGTATCCCCTACCAAGGATTGACGATCTATTTGACCAGTTTTGAGGAGCCTCGATTTTATCTAAGATTGATCTTCGATCAGGGTACCACCAATTGAGGGTTAAGGAGACTGATGTATACAAGACAGCATTTAAGACTCATTACGGTCAATACGAGTTCCTAGTAATGTTGTTTGGACTGACGAATGCACCAACGACTTTTATGGATTTGATGAACCGAGTGTTCCAGCCCTATCTGGATCAGTTTGTAATAGTGTTTATTGATGATATTCTGGTGTATTCAAGGACTAAGGAGGAACATAATGCTTATCTCCATGTTGTTCTGCAGATTTTGAAGGAGAAACAATTGTATGCTAAATTTAGTGAGTGTGAATTCTGGCTTCGAGAGGTAACTTTCCTAGGTCATGTGGTATCTGCTGAGGGGATTAGAGTTGATCCTCGAAAAAATGAAGTGGTTTTGTATTGGAAGCAACCCAAGTCAGTATCTGAGATTCGAAGTTTTCTAGGATTGGCAGGGTATTATAGATGGTTTGTTGAGGGGTTTTCCTTAATTGCTGCACCTCTGACTAAGTTGTTGCGCAAAGGGGTACCGTTTAACTGGACTGATAGGCAACAGGAAAGTTTTGTGAAACTTAAGAAAGTTCTGACTGAGGCCCCTATCTTAATACAACTAGAATCTAGGAAGGAATTTACTATTTATAGTAATGCATCATATGTTGGCTTGGGGTGTGTACTGATGCAAGAGGGTAAGGTAGTCGTGTATACGTCACGTCAGCTTAAGACGCATGAGGCAAACTATCTGACACATGACTTGGAGTTGGAAGCGGTGGTATTCGCACTGAAGATTTGGAGGCATTACTTATATGGTGAGAAGTGTATCATTTACACAAATCACAAGAGCCTCAAGTATCTCCTCACTCAGAAGGAGCTAAATCTTAGGCAATGTAGATGGGTAGAGTTGCCTAAGGATTATGATTGTTCGATTGAATACCATCCTGGAAAGGCTAATGTGGTAGCCGATGCACTGAACCGTAGGGCTGTTACTGACTTGATGGCGATGTTTGCTCATCTCAGCTTATTAGATAATGGTAGTTTACTGGCCGAACTTCAAGTTAAACCAAGGTGGATTGAGCAGATCAAGGTAGGCAGTTAGAGGATGAGTCACTAGGTTCTCGTTTTCGACAGATAGAGAATGGGGAAACTTCAGATTTTGGGCTAAACAACAAAGGGGTACTTTTTTTCTGTGGGAGAGTCTGTGTATCAAAAGATACTGATTTGAGACGGTCTATACTACAGGAGGCGCATAGTAGTCCTTACGCTATACATCCTAGTGGGAATAAGATGTACCGAGATATTCGGGAGTTATATTAGTGGCCAGGACTTAAGCGGGAAGTTATTGAGTTTGTGAGTAAGTGCCTGACTTGTCAACAAGTTAAGGCGGAGCATCAGTTGCCTTCAGGGTTGCTTCAGCCAGTTAAGATTCCACTTTGAAAATGGGAGAGAGTAACTATGGACTTTGTTAGTGGGCTACCCCTAACGTCTTCTAAGAAAGATTCGGTATGGGTCATCATGGGCCGATTAACCAAGACTGCTCAATTCATACCTGTTTGTACCGATTACTCACTATAGAAGCTTGTTAAGCTGTATGTGTTTGAAATTGTGAGACTACATGGGGTACTAGTTTTCATCATATCCAATAGAGATTCTCGCTTTACGTCTCGGTTCTGGAAGAAGATACACGAGGCATTGGGTACAAGGTTAGACTTTAGTACTGCGTTCCATCCTAAGACAGACAGTCAGTCGGAGCGGATGATTCAGATATTGGAGGACATGTTGAGGAGTTAATGGATTGACTTCTGGGGCAGTTGGGAGGATTACTTACCTTTGGTAGAATTTGCATACAATAATAGTTATCAGTCTAGCATACAGATGGCACCTTACGAGGTATTATATGGTCGTAGGTGTCATACTCTTTAATATTGGACTGAGTTGGGTGAGCGGCGTGTTCTGGGTCCAGAGCTAGTATCTGATACCGAGGATAAGGTCAGATTGATTCGGGATCGACTAAAGGTAGCATCAGACAGATAGAAGTCTTATGCAAATCTGAAGCTGAAGGAGATCGAGTTTTCTGTGGGAGACTTGGTGTTTCTCAAGGTCTCGCCATGGAAAAAGGTACTGAGGTTTGGTCGAAAGTGCAAGCTAAGCCCTAGATTTATTAGACCTAACCGTGTACTGAAATGTGTGGGACCAATTGCCTATCAATTTGAGTTACTTCCAGAGTTGGATCAGATCCATGATGTGTTTCACGTCTCTATGTTGAGGCGATATCGCTCTGATCCTACATATATTGTCTCGACTGAAGAGGTTGAGGTTAGGCCATATTTAACCTTCGATGAGGAACCGGTTCAGATTATAGACCATGATGTAAAAGTTTTGAGGAGAAAGACTATGCCACCGATGAAGGTGCTATAGCGTAATCACAGTTCTAAGGAAGGCACGTGGGAACCGAGGAGGCAATGCGACAACAATTCCATCATCTTTTTTTACCAAGTAAATTTTGAGGCCAAAATTTTCTTTTAGGGGGTAGATTTGTAATGCCCTAAAAGTCCAAGTATTTATCTTTATGTGTTATGATGCATAAGTGCATGCCTGCTTTAGTGGTTAGGTATCTTGAGGAGTGTTGGAGAAGTTCTGAGTTCAAGCTGTGGCTTGGACAAAATTTTGTTTTTGCTTGAATTAACCCTGTCTCTGGACAGTAGGGTTTTTAAATAAATATGGTTAAGTTGTGTCATAAAAATCTTGCTGATTCAAGGGAGAGTGGCGTTTTACTTCTCCTGGAAGACCTGAGTTTGAATCCTTGCATACTCAAAAGGGATTAATATTTTGCTGTGTTGGACGGCTGGAGTTTGTGTTCCAATGAAAGTTAGAGTAGTAGGATGGTTGGAAGGATTTTAGGAGGAGAATTGGGGAGGTGGATAGAGGAGTATGCGGTTTGAATGAGTGTGGAGAGATTTGGGGAGTGGAACTAGGGGTGTAATAGTGGTTGGCCGAATGTGGGATTCTCTAGTATGCAAATTCGGTCATAGGACCTCTTTTTTCTTAGTACCGAAAGTGTGTTCTATTTGCTCTCTATTTCGACAACTTTTACCCCTTTTTGGTTCTTTGCTTCTTTTTGAATGTTGGTTTGTGTTGACCGATTTCTGCTCCATTCTTCTTCTCCTTCTCAACTTATTTTTCCTCTTCTTTTGTTTAGGCCAAATACCTCTTTTCCCTATAGCCGAACTTTTCCTTGTTTCCATCGATTTCGTTCTCCTCTTCCTCAACCATTTACTTTGGCCAAATATTGGTAGGGTATCTCTGCTTCATACTTTTCTTTACCCCTATTTCGGTTCTCCCTATTCATTCCCTTCTTATATTTGTGTCTTGGCCGAATACCATCTTATTTCTTTATTTTGTTTTTGTTTGGTAAGTGTGGTGTGCTCGGTGGGGTTAGGCGCGCGGCTCTCGTCTCCTGCTAAGGTGTTCTTTTGTTAGCCGAAAATTGTTGGGTAAGCCACGGTTCCATCTCTTTCCCTTTTTAGATTATTTCACCTTGTTTACCCATCTTCTAACTTTGTCTCTTCTTGTCAATTATCTCCTTTGCCATTCAGAACAATTCTTATGCGGGCTTCTGGGCGCGCTACTTCAATAGTCTATGCGTTGCTCGGTTGTTGTGGTAAGTATGGTACGGTGGTATGTTGATATGCTTCAACTGTGAGACTAACGATGGAAAATGATGCCTTTTTATATAGGTAGCGGTCAAGCTGATCGGTGTTTTCCTTAGGGGACCAAGGGGGCAAACTTGGGGACTTTTGGTAAAAAGACCATAATCGTTGGAATTCCATTAATTCCTTTTTAATCACGAGTTGTTAACTGAGTGATCGATTTATGGATTATTCTTCAGGTATAGGAGTGTTGGGAGCATGGATTAATCCAAATCGCAAAAAGGTGTGTAATCACATTCCTGTTAGCATAGATCGGCAAAAGCCGAAAAAGTACAACTATTGACACTACACGAGCGTACGCTCACTCATGTGGTGAGCTGAATGCACAAAACGTAGGCATTCGATCAAGGAGGCCACCATGAACGTTTTCATGGGCTTTGGCCGAGTTTGGGCCATGATGGGCCGAAATGAGCCGTGTGGGCTCCACGGGCTCGTGGGCCCTGCATGGGCAAACCACACAGACGTGCGGAGATTATTGGGCTGGCTATGTAGTTTGCATGGCCAAGGCCATTATTTGGGCTTATTGGGCCACACAAGTGTGTGGGCCCACATGGGCCGTATTATAGGCTTGGGCCCATTTTTTTTGTTTAACTGTTAAGGTTGCACATGTCGCACGAGACGACTGTGGACCTACTGTTGGGTCGGTAAGTATGCCTAAACCCTAATTTATGAAATGACTGTTGTACCCGTATGAGGCAAATGACGAATATACCCCTATGTGATGTATAATTGTTTGAGCATGCCATTGTTTCATCATATGTACATTTATATTATGTTGCATTGCATGGGGTACGATATATATTATTGGATGAAGTGTACTGAAAGGCTATAAGCCTATTACTGGCAGCTCTGTTGCAAATACTATTAGTACTGAAATCGGTACTCTATTTTGGAGAATAGGGATGGGTAGGTCGATTTATTCCCCACATGGAGTGTAGGGCTGGACGGAGTGGAGTGCAGAGGATGGTTGGGTAGGATCTTTTTATGCATTTTTGATAATATACTGGATTGGGCTAAAGCCCACGCTGTTACTGCTACTTAATGGGCTAAGGCCCTCACTGATATTGCTACCGATATGGGCTTAAGCCCAGTCTATTCAGCACTGTATGTTTGACTGTTTAATAAATAGGGATTACACACTAAGTTTCATAACTCACCTATTCTGCTTTACTGTGCAGGTAACCTTTAGGCGGGTCAATGCTGTGAGGGACTCAGAAATGGCCACACCACTATTTATGATTTCGTTTGAATTTTAGTATAAGTAGCTTTATTTGAGGTATTTAATGTAATAAGGTCATTTTTATTTGGGGATTTTATTAAATTGACTTATATATGTTAACCGTAGGATTCGGGTTTTCAAAAAGTAAATGATTTTCAACTATCATGCTACGTAACTTGATTAAAAAGTTTTAGCAACGACAATGTTTTAAAAATATAATAACGACCTATTTCGAGACATGTTCTACTAAATGAACCTATCGTTTGGCTAATGGATTAAACAAGCTAGCTTTTCAAAAGAGCACAAACAAGGTTTTAACACAAACGAGCATTTCTATTAAATCTGCAGTTTTCAAAACTCACTCCAATGTGACATTACATATGCGGCCCTAACGTTTAGGCCGGGTTTGGGGTGTTACAGAAGAGTTGTAAAAGCTCGATTTTGGGCCTAGTCAGAACAGTGGTTTCAGAACCACAAATTTGATGAGGAAAAATTTTATTATTATTATTTTTTATGTTCTACGGTTTCACGGAATGATTTCATGGAAATTTCGTTCGAAAATTTCAACGTTTGTGCATTCAATTTAGTCAAAAGGACTAAATTGTAAAAACTATAAAAGTTGAGTCCTACATGTTAGAGGTCTCCAATTGTTATTAAAATTTAAATTGGAGGTCCTTAAATGGTAATTAGACCATTGGTTAATTTTTTGGACAAAAATGGACATGAAATAGGTGAAATAGAATATTTTTAAGTTAGGGGCATTATTTAGTACTTAAAATGAATTAAAAACAAAATTAAAAGCCAATTTTTGTCCATCTTAAAGCCCATGGCCGAATTTCACAAGGGAACCATGGCTAGGGTTTTTCTAGCTTCCAAGCTCGATTGTAAGTCCGTTCTTGCCCCGTTTTTAATGATTTTTTACATTTTTAAGATCCTCATAACTCGATTTAGCTATTTCTACCATTATTTTGAGCTATATTTTGTGTTTAAAATTTACCCATGGATGACATACATGTGTTTTGATGCTTTATGGAAGAATATGAAAGTTTGAAGTGTGATAAACAACTTTTACTAAGTGATTTTTGATGAAATTTCATAAAAGGACCTATTTGTAAAAGTTGTAAAATATATGAAGGAAAGGTGATTTAGTGAAAAATGTGGGATGCTATAAGAGTGAATTTGAATCGGTTAGGCTTGGGTATTGAGAAAAATGGATACATTTCATTTTACGAGCCTAGGGGAAATTTTGTAAATATGTGAAACTTTAGGGGCAAAAATATAATATTTCCATAATATGACTTTTGGACTGATTTGAATAGTATAATAATTTAATAAGTCGAATGTGATATTATAGATCAAGAAAAACAAAGTTCAGACTTAGAACAGGGGAAAAACGAGTATTGGACGGTTTGGTCCTTTTCGCCATTTTAGGTCGAGGTAAATTCGTATGTTAATAAACGTTATTGATTTGTGTTAATTATGCAATATTATTATATATTTGATTAAATTGTGAAAATTAAAGTAAACGTTCGAATTGAGTAAAAACGCAGGATCGATCACGATCGTTGCGTAGTGAAATATGAATTGACGGTAAAAGACCATGGTTAGACCATGGCAATGTGCTAAGTGAAATAAATGATTCGCATGTAAGACCATATATAGAATATGACATTGTACTAAGTGAAATAAGTCCATGACATCTAAGTGAAATAAGTTCATGGCATTGTGCTAAGTGAGAAATTTCTCAGTTGAACCTTAGGAATAAAATAGCTTTGGACACAAGTGTGGTACCATATGAAGGCCACTTTGTGAATAAAATAGCTTTGGACACAAGTGTGGTACTATGTGAGTGCCACTTTGTGAATAAAATAGCTTTGGCTACAAGGGTGGTACTATGTGAATGCCACTGTGTATCTATTATTATTCTTATGTGTTCAACAGGAAATGACTAAGTGTAAACAAATATGACTATGTGATGATTAAATATGAAAGAATTATGAACCAACAATATTATTTGATGTTGAATTGAAATAATGTGTTTTCGTTGAGGTTTAAGTATATCAACTGGCATAGCCAAGATAAAAAAAATGAAAGTATAACTGATTTAAGTGATACAGGTACGTACAAAATCTATGTGAATGTTGAATGAAAGTTAATACAAAGAAAACGTGAGAGAGTAAAATTAGCAATAAAACAGTTTTAGACAGCAGTAGTTGTGTGACTTTGAAAAATCATCAAAAATGGTGAAAATTGAATTATAGGTTGAATAAGATATGAAATTAAAGCTTATTGAGTCTATTTTCACATATAAAAGAAATGGTGTAAGCAAAATAATTTCATATTACGATATATTTGAATTTTTGTGAAATAGAGTTAGAATGATTTCAGAATCCCCTATTCTAATTTGGGAAAATCATTAAAAATTGTACAAAAATAATTATGGATTATTATTTATATTATTAAACTCGTTATTGAGTCTATTTTCAAAATAAAGAAATGGGAACATCATCCAAATACCGTATAAGAAGATAATTAATTTTTAGTGAAGAGGGGTCGAAATTGTCAGATAGTGAAATAGGGAAGATTTTAAAGAATAAACTGTACTTATTGGTTGGACTAAAAATTCTGAAAATTTTATGGCAAAAAGATATGTGAGTCTAGTTTCAGGGAAAATTAGCAGATCTTAATTTGGAGTTTCATAGCTCATGATATAAATAATTTAGTTACTATGATTCGAGTAGATAGCTTGAGATGAACAAGAGTAAATAGTGGAACTATGTGCAATTATGATTGTATTATTTTGAGAACATATTGTGAGAATTGGTAAAAGCATGTTAATAAATTTCTTATTACTTACATACCAACTTACTAAGCTATATAGCTTACTCCATTTATTTTTTGTGTTTATAATGTCCTCAAGTTAGCTTGGGTTGGAAGTCGCCGAAGAACCTATCACACTATCAAACTAACAAATTGGGTATTAATAATTCTTATACTTAAGGTCATGGCAAGTATAGGGGACTTGGTTATTTTTGTTTGTGTCATAACTATTTTGGCCCAAAATGTTGGTCTATGCTATTTGAAAGTTCATTGTTGTGTAAGGCCATTTGATGTTGGTATATTGGCTATATTATAAGTCCATAATGATGCATTTCAAGGATGTGTATGCTTACATATGTGGATCAATGAGTGGTGATATCTATGTGTGACGTAAATTTGTTTGCAACGGCAAGTCAGATTAGTGCACGGGCTAGGGACATGGCCATGCGAGCCACACGGTTGTGTCCTAATATCACACAAGAGTGTGCCCCTGTTTTTCATGAATTTTTTTCACAGTTTTTCTAAAGTTCTCGGTTTGGTCTCGAACTGTTTCCAAAGCATGATTTGGGCCTCGTAGGCCCTTATTAGGGAGCTTAAGATGAAATGTGGAAAGTTTTAAATTTTGAACGCAAATTCATGACCTAGTTTTATATGATTGCATGTGTTTATCTCTGGTAATGTCTCATACCCTGTTCTGGTGTCGAACACGGGAAAGGGCTGTTACATTGTCCCTTATAAGGTCCTACGTGACCTTAAAACATGCTTAGAAGTGGTTTGGGACTAAATAGATAACATATGCAAACTTTGGGGACTTAGAAAATGTTGTTTAATTTAAGGGTCACACGCCGTGTGAACAGCCCGTGTACCTCACACAGCCACCAGACACGCCCGTGTCACAAGCCGTGTGAAAATAGGGCATACACACTGACTTGTACCACACGGCCGAGGACACACCTGTGTGCCAGGCCATGTCAAATCTAAGGGGGTTACTGACTTGGGTCATATGGTCTACCACACGCCCATGTGCTGGCCCGTGTGCCACACACGGCCGGTAGACACGCCCGTGTGTCTAAACTGTGTGAAAACTGTAGGGTATACTGCCTTAATTCGAAAGGGTACCCCAGGGGACACACGGCCGTGTAACATGACCGTGTGTCACACACGACTGAGACACATGCCCGTGCCTCCGCCCGTGTGGACAAAAATAGGCCATTTGCAAAGCCAATTTGCCACCCTTATCTCATGCTCACCTAGCCATAAAAAATGGGATCATTTCATCCCATATATGGGCAAACAAAACATTCCAATTGATACACATATCATGACATCTATTCACTAACATTTCAATCATTGAGTTACATATTCAAACATACCAAATCATTACGTCAAAATCATCACAACTTAACTAATTTCCAAATACATTTACTCATCAACTTATCCTCTATTTCATGACCCAAATTGCACCATATCTCTATCTCAAAATCAAACCACAATATGCAAATCTTCCAAGCATTAATACATCATCAACTAATCAACCAAATAAACAACCACTTAGCCATATTAATAACCATGGAAAACATGCCAAAACACATGATAACTTATAAACATCACATAAATCACTTGCCAATCATATAAATCAAGCCAACTCAAATGACCATACACATCATCATTTTCAAACCAAATCTCATGGCTAATATCATAACTCAAAACATACCAAAATGATACTAGCCTATACATGCCATATACCATATATACAAAGCTCCAAAAGTACCAACGAGATGATCAATAGTGTGATGACATTTCCCGACGATCCCTGACTCTGAGCTAGCTTTGATAATCTATAAAACATAGAAAACACACAAAGTAAGCTTTAAAAGCTTAATAAGCCATGTACAAATAAAGCTATCACATGAACATTTGCATTTCAATTCAAATATGTTTAACATAGGTAATATCATTCAAATTCACAAACCTTTCCATTGAACATATATTCAATGTCTTAATCAAGTTCGTCAAATATTTCCCTTTTTCAATACTCGTATGAATTTCATACATACCTGAGTCATTTAGCTCATTCACATATTCTTTCTCGACTTGACTTTGCTCGTTGAACTGTTCAAAATCATTAAGGATACTCGAAAATCACATAAGCTCGTACAATGGCATATCCCAGATATGGTCTTACATGTTATCACATATCGATGCCATTGTCCCAGACAAAGTCTTACACGAAATCGATTAACGATGCCAATGTCCCAGACATGGTCTTACACGTAATCTCAATACAATGCCAATGTCCCAGACCCGGTCTTACACGTAATCTCAATACAATGCCAATGTCCCAGACATGGTCTTACATGTAATCACATCTCGATAACCTAATGTCATGACATTCGTATCCTATACTATTCCTAAGGTTCGTATGGGACTTTCGGATGTCGTAACTCTGTCGATCCTTACTTGTTATTGCTCATTCAACATTCATTGCAATTCAATCATAATAAAAAATATATAATTAAATGTAAAGATGTTTATTTGCATATGAACTTACCTTGTGTTCAGAATAAACGGACGGAATCGACTATTCTTCAACTTTCGATTTTCCCCGATCTAAATCTGTTTTCTTTCGTTCAGGATCTATATGAATTAAAAATTAACTCATTTAATCACTTATTCATTCAATTTCATCCAAAAATACCTATTTGGGAATTTTTGTACTTTAGCCCCTAAAGTTACACATTTATTCAATTTAGTCCCTATTTCATTAATACACAAAATTCACGTAATTCAATATGGTCAATGCTTAGTCGAATTCCCTTTAGCTTCATAACAGCCCATATTTTCATTAATTTTACACTTTTAACCACAACATTTCACATTTTCTCAATTTAATCCCTTTTATGCAATTTCACCAAAAATCACTTTACAAAACATGATAATCTATCAACAAATACTCATTTTCCATCATCAAACATTCAAGAACTCAAGCATTCATCAATGGAAACTTTCAAAATCATCAACACTTTCAAAAATTGAAGCATGGGCTAGCTAGAGCATGAAGCAACGATCATAAAAAAACATAAAAATCATTAAAAACAGATCAAAACCATACCTTAATTGCTTGAATATTCTAGGCAGAATGAAGAACCCTAGTTGTTCTTATTTTTCCTTTAAATTCAGCTACAAAGATGATAATAAGACCATATTTTGATTTTGTTTTACTTAATGATTCATTATTATGTAATTTTCCAATTTAACCTTACATTAAACATTATAATAACACATAAACCATGTTCATTAATGTCAAATTCTACTATCACTGGTCAAATATCAACATAAAGACCTTTCATTTAATAAGCCATGACAATTAAGCATTTTAACAAATAGAATGGAAATTTTGCATTTTACATGATAAAGTTCTTTTGTCAAATTAACTACTTAAACAATAAAAATAGCACACAAAATTTTCACACAAACATATTCACATGTTGTTGTAACAGCCCAAATTAGGGCGTAGTCGAAACAGTGGTCTCAGCACCACAAATTCGAAGTTGGGAAAATTATTTTTATTATTATTATATGGTTTTAGCATTATCATATTAGTGTATGAAAAATTTGGGGAGTTAATTTTAATGTATGTGAGCCCGATTGCGAAAAAGGACTAAATCGCATAAAAGGCAAAAGTTGCATTTTAGTGCCAAATGTGATAAATAGCTAGAGAACTAAAATTGAAGACATTTAAAGGGAAATTATACCCTTTTTAATTGTGTTGGCCGGCCATGAGATGGATTTTAAACAAACAGTCAAAGTTTAGGTATGTGATGTCATGATTTGGTGATAAAATAGTGCCTAAAAGCCTAGCTATTATTTTCTTCTTCTCCATCTCTTCTCTCCACCAAAAATATCAAAAAATATGGAGGTTTGAAGGCTGAAAATTTGCAGCAACTTATTCCTCTCATAATGTAAGTGATCTTGATGATTTTCTTGATGATTTTTACATTTTTGGAATGCTTGTTTTATGGGCTTTCAAATGAGAGGACTACCTTGCAAAATGGTGATAAGTCTATGGTTTCACCATGTGAATGTTCATGCCATTTTCTTAAATTTTATAGGAGAATATGAGTCTTAGAAGAGTTCTAAACAACTTTTGTGAAGGGTGTTAGCATGAAAACACCTAAAGTGACTATTTTGCATAAATTGCAAAATAGGTGATAAGTGTGTGAAATAGTGGGATTTTGGTGATACTATAAGAGCAAAAAGGGGTCATCTAGTCCTAAGATACGAATAAATTCAATAAAAATTGAATTTCGAGCATAGGGGCAAAATGGTCATTTTGCCAAGGTCTAGGGGCAAAATGGTCATTTTACCAAAGAAGTGAATTTTTGAATTCCTAATTGTAATTAGTGATTAAATGAGTGTATTTTGTTATTATAGATTAAGTTTTTCCAAATCTGAACCTAGATCGGGGAAAAGCCAAGCAAGTCGATTAAACCGACCAGTCGAGTACATTTTGTAAACCGAGGTACGTAAATAATACAACTACATTGTTAATGCATGTATTCAATTTTTTACTGATTTGATATAGTATGAATTGCTAGATTGTGAACTGAGGATGTATATTAATGATTGAGATAATAGAAAGATCCCGTTAGAACCCTAGGAAACAAACAGGATATTCATGCCATGACATTCGGGTTATTTCTGTGCTAGTGTAAGACATGTTTGGGACATGCATCGGCCAAAAGATGAGAGCCAGTGTAAGACCATGTCTGGCACATGGCATCGGCATTGGGACGAGTGCTAGTGTAAGACATGTCTAGGACATGCATCAGTACGTATATACGAGAGCTAGTATAAGAACATGTCTGGGACATGGCATCAGTAACTACCCCACGTCTGAGGCTTATAGAATATCTGGTAGTATTCCGAAAGGTCCAACTTTAAAGGTTATGAAAGTGGTTTAATAAGGAAAGTATAGTAATGTTGTGAGTGGTACAGGTACCAAGTTGGTATGCATGAGTAGTGAGCTCAAATTAGAAAATGTGACTTGAGTAGTTGGTAATGAGTAAGTCGAGTTTATGCTTACCTTTGAACTAAGAGTATGATGACTAATGTTGAAATTGCTGTTGTATACCTATTTATATGCAACTTACTAAGCTTTATGCTTACTCTCTTTACTTTCCCTTTTCTTCCAGTGCTGCTTAACTAGCTTAAGGATCCCATGAAGTCAGAGATATCGACCATACTATCAATTGTAAAACTCGGTATAGTAGGATTTATATTTTTTATTATGGCATGTATAGGACTAGACATTATTATTTTGTGTCTTTGAGAATTGACCAATTGTGTTGGCTTGGAATTGATTCCACACTTCACATTAAGCCTTAAATGAGGATAACAATCATTTTGAGTCTATAATAAATGCATCTTCATGGTTTAACAAATGTCTATCATGCTTGATTTGGTATTGGTTAGTATTAACATGAAAATAGGCATACTAGGGTGGCATTGAGACTTGGTAAATAGCCTCATATTGTCCACATGGGTAGACACACGGGCGTGTGTCTAGGCCGTGTGTGACACACGGACAGCCCCATGGGCATGTGAGAAGGTCGTTTGTCCCTTATACTTAGAAATTTCAAGTCAAAATGAAAGGTGATGGTCATGCAAGCAAAGACACGACTGTGTGTCTTAGCCGTGTGGAGGGGCACGGCCTAGTACAATGGACGTGTACCATGGCCGTGTGATGCTGACGTCAGAAATAAAAATACCCAAGTTTTTGCACTTGGGCTGCGCCATGGGTGTGTTATGGCTGTGTGAAAGGACACGGGCAAGGGACACAGGCGTGTGTCCCGACCGTGTAAAGTCTGTACCTATTTTATGAAAAATTATGGAATTAAATTGGCCACACGGGTATGGGACACGGGCGTGTCCCTAGCACACGGGAGTGTGCCCTATACCCACACGGGCATATGGAGCCTTAAAGGATGAATTTCTGTGAGTTTTTCTTGAGCATCAGTTTGGTCCCGAACCACCTTAAGTGTATGTTTTGGGCCCCGTAAGCCCAATTAATGGACAAATTGGATATGAAATGAAAAGTTTTAAATTGATCAAAATTCTATGGCCTGATTTCCTAAGAGTGGTTGAGTTTAAGTTTGGTAGCACCTCAAACCCTGTTTCGGCGTTGGAAATGGGCGAAGGGTGTTACATTTAGTGGTATCAGAGCTATGGTTTAGTCAGTTCTAAGACTAACCTAGCGAGAGTACGAGTCTCGCTATACATGCCATAGTTGTACTTTGATAGTGTGACGAGTTCTGATGATTATAAATTATGTTTTCATATAGTAAATGGATCCTGATAGAGCCAGGCGGATGACGTGAAAAGTAATACGCCGGCTCCCGTAGAAGAGACCACGCCAGTAGAGAGCGAGCTCGTGACTATGGGCCATGATGGAGGGGCTAGAGAAGCCTACCTCCGTATGATGGACACTTGGTATACAGAGTCTGTTCGTACAAACCCGAACACTCCACCTCTCCCACCTCCTTCGATTCCTCATTATGCCTCGGTAGCTCCACAAGGTGCGGACATGTTTAGAAGAGAGAAGCCTCTGGTAGACAAGATCTGAAAACAAGGGGCTGAGGAATTTCGGGCTCGTATAGATGATGATCTAGAGAGGGCAGAGTTTTGGCTAGAAAATACCATAAGAGTATTCGATGAACTGTCATGCACACCTGAAGAGTACGTGAAGTATGTTGTGTCACTTCTATGGGACTCGGCTTATTAGTGGTGGAACACTCTTGTGTCCGTGGTACCAAGAGAGGGAATCAATTGAGAATTTTTACAAGAAGAGTTTTGAAAGAAGTACATTAGCCAGAGGTTCATGAACCAAAAAAGAAAGGAATTTTTAGAGTTGAAACAAAGTAATAAGACTGTGACGGAGTACGAACGTGAGTTTGTAAAACTCAGCAAGTATGCATGGGAATGCATATCCACTGAAGCTACCATGTGTAAGAGGTTTGAGGATGGACTCAATGAAGATATCCGGGTGTTTGTGGGCATCCTAGAAATAAGAGAATTTGTGGTGCTCGTTGAGAGATCGTGCAAGGCAGAAGAGCTGATAAAAGAGAGGAGGAAAGTGGCCTTTGAGTCAAGGGATTTGAAGAAAAGATAGATGGGTAAAGCACATCAGTCTTCATCTAAGAGATCAAATACTACCCGATCAAATGCTTCGGGTGAGGTATTCAAAGAGAAACAAAAATCAGTAGAATACAGGAAGAGCCCAGACTACTTCGGTTGCAAGTATTGGTAGTGCTCGACCAAATAGGCCAGAGTGTCCGTAATGTGGGAGACGTCACTTAGGCGGATGCCAAGTAGACGAGAGGGCTACTATAAGTGTGGGTCACTAGACCACTTTATTCGCGATTGCCTTGAGATGGAAGAGAGACAGAAGAAGCAAGAAATGAAGGCAAACAGTGCTCCGTTGAGGGGTAGACCACAAAAGAACCCCATGAGTGGGGCTAGTAGTAGGGGTACGAAAAAAGACATTGCAGTGAGGTCTGAGGCCAGAGAGCCTGTAAGGATTTAAGCTATTTGTGCTTGCAATGAGGCAGAGTCTCCTGATATGAGCACGGGTATTTTTTCTATCCATGATATATCTGTTGTTGCATTAATTAATCTGGGGTCTACCCACTGCTATATTTGTATGGAATTGATTCCTTGAATGAACATGATAGTGGAGTCTACTGAAATTCTAATAAGAGTGTCCAATCCCTTGGGTAGATATGTGTTAGTAGACCAAGTGTGTCGAGATTGTCCTTTAACAGTTAGAGGTTATTATTTTTCGGCTAACTTAATGTTATTGCTGTTCAATGAGTTTGATGTAATCCTTGGGATGGATTAGTTGACTGCCCATAATGTTGTAGAGGACTGTGGAAAGAAAGAAATTAAGCTGAAATGTGAAGACGAGAATGTCCTTCGAGTTGGACCAAATGAGTCAAATAGATTGCCCGTAATAGTATCATTTTTAACTGATGAGAAATATTTGAGAAAAAGATATGAGGCATATTTAGCTTTCGTGCTGAATACTCGAGAGTCAGAGTTGAAGATTGAATTAGTGCCGATAGTCTACGAGTTCACAGATGTGTTCCCGGAAGAGTTACCCGGATTACCTCCAATGAGAGAAGTTGAGTTTGAGATTGAATTAGTTCCTGGAATAGCACCCATCTCGATCGCCTTGTATAGGATGGCTCCAACAGAGTTGTGAGAATTGAAAGCACAATTGCAAGAGCTAACAGACAAGGGTTTTGTGAGACCGAGCTATTCCCCTTGGGGTGCTCCGGTACTTTTTGTGAAGAAGAAAGATCGATCAATGAGGCTATGCATCGACTATAGACAACTAAACAACATGACAGTGAAAAAAAAGTATCCTTTGCCAAGGATTGATGATTTGTTCGATCAGTTAAAGGGAGCCACCGTGTTCTCTAAGATCGACCTGAGGTCAGTCTACTATTAGCTAATGGTTAAAGAGAAAGATGTGTCGAAGACTGCATTTCAGACAAGATACGAACATTATGAGTTCCTCATCATGCCTTTTGGCTTGACTAACGCCCCAGCGGTTTTTATGGACCTAATGAACCACATTTTCAGGCCGTATTTGGATAAGTTTGTCGTCGTCTTCATCGATGATATATTAATTTATTCGCGTGATGAGAGTGAGCATGCGGATCATCTAAGAGTTGTATTGCAAACCTTGAGAGACCAACAATTGTACACCAAATTCAGTAAGAGTGAATTTTAGCTTAAGGAGGTTGGGTTCCTAGGGCACATTATGTCAGGTGACGGGATCTGAGTGGACCCAAGCAAGATCTCAGCTATTGTTGAGTGGAAGCCACCAAGGAATGTGACAGAGGTTTGAAGCTTTTTGGGTTTGGTCGGATATTATAAACAGTTTGTAAATGGATTCTCTGTGATAGCTACCCCGATGACTAGGCTGCTGCAAAAAGACGTCAAGTTTAAATGGACGAAAAAGTGTCAGCAAAGTTTTGAGAGATTAAAAGTTTTATTAACGGAAGCCCCAGTGTTAGTGCAACCAGAGTCAGGCAAGGAGTTTGTGATCTATAACGACGCCTCCTTAAATGGTTTGGGGTGTGTGCTCATGCAAGAAGGCAAGGTTATAGCCTATGCCTCGAGATAGCTAAAGCAATACAAGAGAAATTATCCAACCCATGATTTGAAATTAGCGACTATAGTGTTCACGTTGAAGATTTGAATACACCATTTGTATGGAGAGAAACGTCTGGTATTCACCGACCATAAGAGTTTAAAGTACTTGATGACTCAAAGGGAGTTGAATTTAAGGCAACATCGATGGTTAGAGCTATTAAAGGATTACGAGTTAATTATCAACAACCATCCGGGAAAGGTGAATGTGGTCGCTGACACCCTGAGTAGGAAGTCGTTGTTTGCCTTGAGAGCCTTGAATACTCAGTTGACTGTATCTAATGATGGTTCGATTCTAGCTGAGTTGAGAGCTAGATTGACATTTCTTCAAGAGATCCGAGAAGCTTAGAGAAGTGATGAGAAATTGCAAGCCAGGAGAACTAAATGTGAGTAAAAAATTGATTCAGATTTCCCTATCAGTTTCGATGAGTGTATAATGTTCAAAGATAGGGTTTGTGTACCTAAGGACAAAGAGCTTATTCAGAAGATTTTGACTGAGGCACATAGTGGTTGTTTATCTGTTCACCCGGGTAGTGCAAAAATGTACAACGACCTTAAGAAAATGTATTGGTGGTCGGGTATGAAAAGAGACATTTTAGAGTTCGTTTCCAGGTGCCTAGTGTGTCAGCAAGTAAAGGCTAAACATCAAGTACCTTCGAGTTTACTTTAGCCTATTATGGTCCCCGAGTGGAAATGGGATCGTATCACTATGGACTTCGTGACCAATTTGCCAATAACCCCGAAAAAGAAAGATGCAGTATGGGTTATTGTTGATAGACTAACTAAGTCGACACATTTCGTACTAATGCGTACTGATTTCTCCCTCGAGAAATAAGTCGACTTATATATTTCTGAGATTGTGAGGCTTCATGGAGTGCCACTGTCGATTGTGTCAGATAGAGATCCGAGGTTTACCTTAAGGTTTTAGAAAAAGTTAAAAGAGGCTTTTGGAACCAAGTTGAGTTTCAGCACAGCATTTTATCCAAAAATTGATGGACAGTCAGAAAGAGTGATATAGATCTTAGAGGACATGTTGAGATGTTGTGTTCTCGAATTTCAAGGAAGTTGGGAAAAATACTTGCCATTGGTCGAATTCGCCTACAACAACAGCTATCAATCGAGTCTGAAAATGGTGCCTTATAAGGCTTTATACAGGCAAAAGTTTTGAATGCCCTTATATTGGACTGAGTTGAGAGAGAATCAGATCCATGGGGTCGATTTGGTCAAAGAGGCTGAGGAGAAAGTTAAAGTGATTCGTGACTGCCTGAGAGCCGCCTCGGATAGACAAAAATCCTATGCGAATTTGAGACGAAAAGAAATTAAGTTTGAAGTTGGTGATAAGGTCCCCATGGAGGAAAGTCCTCAGATTTGGCAAAAAGGGCAAGTTGAGTCCTCGTTTCATAGGACCTTATGAAATTACCGAGAGGGTAGGGCCTGTTGCCTACTGATTGGACTTACCACCAGAGTTAGAAAAGATTCACGATGTAAGTCATGTGTCCATGTTACATCGGTACAGATCAGACCCTTCGCACGTAATTGCTCCAACTGACGTTGAGATTCTTTTTGATATGACTTATGGTGGGGAATCGGACAAGATTTTGGCTCGAGAAGTCAAACAATTGAGAAATAAGAACATACCACTTGTGAAGGTTTTGTGGCATAGACATGGGATTGAGGAAGCCACATGGGAACCTGAGGAGTCTCTGAGAGAGCAGTATCTGAACTTATTCACCGGTAAGATTTTCGAGGACGAAAATACCTAAAAGGGGAGAAATATAACAGCCCGAATTAGGGCCTAGTCGGAACAGTGGTCTCGAGACCACAAATTTGAAGTTGGGAAAATTATTTTTATTATTATTATGAGGTTTTAGCATGATTATATTAGTGTATGAAAAATTTGGGGAGTTAATTTTAATGTATGTGAGCCCGATTGTGAAAAAGGACTAAATCGCATAAAAGGAAAAAGTTGCATTTTAGTACCAAATGTGTTAAATAGCTAGAGAACTAAAATTGAGGGCTTTTAAAGGGCAATTATACCCTTTTTAATTGTGTTGGCCGGCCATGAGATGGATTTTAAACAAATAGTCAAAGTTTAGATAAGTGATGTCATGATTTGGTGATAAAATAGTGCCTAAAAACCTAGCTATTATTTTCTTCTTCTCCATCTCTTCTCTCCACCAAAAATATCAGCAAATATGGAGGTTTGAAGGCTGAAAATTTTCAGCAACTTATTCCTCTCATAATGTAAGTGATCTTGATGATTTTCTTGATGATTTTTACATTTTTGGAATGCTTATTTTATGGGCTTTCAAATTAGAGGACTACCTTGCAAAATGGTGATAAGTCTATGGTTTCACGATGTGAATGTTCATATCATTTTCTTAAATTTTATAGGATAATATTAGTCTTAGAAGAGTTCTAAATAACTTTTGTGAAGGGTGTTAGCATGAAAACACCTAAAGGGACTATTTTGTATAAGTTGCAAAATAGGTGATAAGTGTGTGAAATAGTGGGATTTATGTGATGCTATAAGAGTAAAAAGGGGTCAGCTAGTCCTAAGATACGATGAAATTCAATAAAATTGAATTTCGAGCATAGGGGCAAAATGGTCATTTTGCCAAGGTCTAGGGGCAAAATGGTCATTTTACCAAAGAAGTGAATTTATGAATTTCTAATTGTAATTAGTGATTAAATGAGTGTATTTTGTTATTATAGATGAAGTTTTTCCAAATCTGAACCTAGACCGGGGGAAAGCCAAGCAAGTCGATTAAACCGACTAGTCGAGTACATTTTATAAATCGAGGTAAGTTGTACATAAATAATACAACTACTGTAACAGCCTGATTTAGACCCTAATCAGAATGGTGGTTTCGAGACCATGATTCCAAGTTAGAGAAATATTTAAATATTATTTTTCGTGTTTAATATATGTGAATTTGCATGTGTGAAAGTTTCGTATGAAAATTTGATTGTTTGTGTGCTTAATTTAATAAAAGGACTTAATTGCGTAAATTGAAAACTTGATAGTTTAAAGCATAAGGGCTGAATTGTTTGTGGCTTTTTAAATTGGAGTGTTTATGTTGAAAATAAACCATAAGCCTTTGTGATGGACGGTTGTGCCCATGTTTATAATTGTTTTCTATTTTATTATTAAAGGATAAATAAGTAAAAATGTTATATGTTAACATATATTATATTAAAACATAAATTAAAATTATATTCATTATATATCTCATCACCGGAACTAGATAAAAGAAAAAGAAACTAGAGTTTTATGATTTTTGGCCAATTTCAAGCTTGATTCAAGGTTAGTTTCGTTTCGGTTTTTGATAACTTTTACGTTTTTGAGATCGTTGCTTCGAATACTATCCGACCCATCTCAAATTTCTAATTTTGGTGAATATTTTGAGTTATGTCTTTGATGAATTTTTGTGTTTTGTGAAGTTTGATGATAAATTATGAAAGATATGTTTTGGATTAATATGTTTTGTATTGGAGTTTTTGATGATTTTGAGTAATTATGACTAAATTCCAAAAATAATAAACTGAGGGCCTAAAAGGTGAAATAGATGAAATATATGGACTAGTATGTGTATAAGGAAAATTCGGCCCAACTATGTTGTTGTGAGATTTTGTGTATTTTGTGTTTTATGCAATTAGGACTAATTTGTAAAAGTATGAAATATTAGGGGTAAAATGGTAATTTGCCTATTTATGTGTTGTTGGAGTAAATTGAATGAAATTGTGTTTGAATGAGATTAATTTAAAATTGTATAGATCAAGAAAAGAGAAAATCAGATTTAGATCGGGGCAAAAATAAAGTTGTGGACTAGCCGATCCGTACCGGTTTTTCATCATCCGAGGCAAGTTTTTAAGCAATTAAAAATCATTAAATTTTGAATGTAACTAAGTTTAATATGCTGATTTGGAATTCAAGGACTTATAGTTGAGATAGCTGAATGTGATAAAGTATAGAAATAATGTATTTGAGTTTTACTCGATTGAGATATAACATTTGAAAGTCAGTATGAACTATATAAAATGTCTGAAATGTTTGATATATGAATTGTTTATGAGACAGCCTATTAATAATGATATTCGGGCTTTGAGCCTAGCAAGATTTGTGCTGGTAAGTTTAATCAGGCTTGATGCCTAGCAGGCTTAATGCCGGTGTATAAAATCAAACTTTAAGTCCAGCAGGCCTTGTGCCTGTGTGTGATTCAGGCTTAGGCCTAGTAGGCTTTATGCCAGTGAATTATTTTAAGTTTATGCTTAAAAGAGTTTACGCTGATGTGGTTATTGAATACATTTAACGAGCTAAATGATCAGGTACGAATTAGCTTGATGTTTATTTGAGATAAGATAAATAAGTAGCTTGATACTTATTGCTAATTATGTGTGATACAAATGAAGTTTACATGTGAATTTAGTATGTGTATTCGGCTTTATGAGTAAATGGCATGAATATTGAAGGATTGATTCTTGTACATGTGCATATTTGTGATTATGAATATTTGGCCATATAAATGGTATATGTTCATAATGTTATAAAATGGTTCTTGAGCATATATAAATGAGTATGTGCGTGTTTACTTATATTCAGCCATTTTTTGCTTTGAAAGTTGAATATTATTAGGTCAAATTGAGTAAATGAGTATTCGATCAAGGTAGATTTTAAGTATGAAAATGTGTTATATGTTTCATTTGTAGATTTGAAGTTATGTTTGATAATGATAATGAAATTTGGATTAGCTTTAATCGAGTTGATTATATCATTAAGATGTTGATTGCTTCTGACTTACTAAGCTATAATAGCTTACTCTGTATGTTCATGTTTACTCTATTTTATAGATTTTGGATTCAAGTTACATGCTTGGGGATCGTCAGCAAAGTTTATTACACTATCCACAGCTTCGGTATTTAAATATTTGAACTCGAACTATGGCATGTACAAGCTAGAAAGTGTTTTGGAAATATTTGATTTTGGTTTGTAAAATAGCCATGCGAAAATGGCTTGATGTTAAATTCAGTCATGTTAAGTTTGGTTTGTGTTCAGCCTGGTTATGTAGTTATGAACCTGGTATGTGTGATGTTGTGCTAGGTACCATGTGATACGCAATTGGTTTGCTTATTATGCTAAAATTTAGTCTTATATGATCTTGGTTAAAATGTTTAATGAATTATGTTTTGGATGGGAGTTTTGAATGTATGTGTGGTTTTAAGTAACACGATTCGGCTGTAAAAGATAATAAGTATAATATGTATTTAGTAGAATAAATGTTAATGATGGAATTATGAAATGTAATATAATTAAAGTGATGGATGGTAGTTTATTAGTTTGATAAGTTTGATTACTAAATGGTAAGTAATGAATGTGTTCAATGACTGTTTTGGTTGATTGTTTTAGCTTGTACTCAAATGTTAAGTTTGGCCTTTAACTTTAGGGCAGGTTAAATACTATATATATATATGAAATATTAATACATTCAACCATGTTATTAGTATGTTTAAATTGCATGTGTAATTGTATATTAAATTATGCAATATGATTTCATTTGGTTTTAATGTGAGTTCATACAGATGTTGATAATTGATTTGTTTGATATACAATTAACGAAATGGATATTGGCATATATTTGATGTATGCAGTGATGTGTTAAGATGGAGTATTATTTATTTATAAAAATGGCATTAAGGTGATTGATATAGAGAAACAAATTTTGAAAATTTTAAATGTGTGAACATTGTTTTATATATATATAAGTTTGGTTCAAATTTGATAATTATGGAACATGATCATTTGATTTGATAAGTTGTTTTAATGTTATGATATTCTTGGTGGTATGAGATGTAAGAAAAGTCATTTTAATTTGTATTTATTTGGTAATGCCTCGTAACCCATTCCGGTGACAGATACGAGTTAGGGGTGTTATATTTACATTGCTAATGCATGTATTCGAATTGTTACTGATTTGATATAGTATGAATTGCTACATTGTGAACTGGGAATGCATATTACTGATTGAGATAATAGAAAGATCCCATTGGAACCCTAGGAAACAAACCAGATATTCATGCCATGACATTTGGGTTATTTGTGTGCTAGTGTAAGACATGTCTGGGACATGTATCGACCACAAGATAAGGGCCTGTGTAAGACCATGTCTAGGACATGGCATCGCCATTGGGACGAGTTCTAGTATAAGACATGTCTGGGACATGCATCGGCCTCGATGATGATAGCCAGTGTAAGACATGTCTAGGACATGCATCAGTACGTATATAGAGAGCAAGTATAAGACCATCTCTGGGACATGTCATCGACAACTACCCTACATCTATAGAATATCTGGTAGTATTCTGAAAGGTCCAACTTTAAAGGTTATGAAAGTGGTTTAATAAGGAAAGTATAATAATATTGTGAGTGGTACAGATACCAAGTTGGAATGCATGAATAATGAGCTCAAATTAGAAAAAGTGACTTGAGTAGTCGGTAATGAGTAAGTCGAGTTTATGCTTACCTATTTATATGCGACTTACTAAGCTTTATGCTTACTCTCTTTACTTTCTCTTTTCTTCCAGTGCCGCTTAACTAGCTCAAGGATCCCTTGAAGTTAGAGATATCTATCACACTATTAGCCGTAATACTCCGTATAGTAGGATTTATATTTTTGATTATGGCATGTATAGGACTAGACATTATTATTTTGTGTCTTTGAGAATTGGCCAATTGTGTTGGCTTAGAATTGATTCCACACTTCCATTAAGCCTTAAATGAGGATAACAATTATAAGAGATGCATTTTCATGGTTAAATGAATGTCTATCATGCTTGATTTGGTATTAGTTGGTATTGACATGAAAGTAGGCATACTAGGGTGGTAATGAGACTTGGTAAATAGCCTCATATTGTCCACACGGGTAGACATACGGGCGTGTGTCTAGGCTGTGTGTGACACAAGGACATCCCCATGGGCGTGTGAGAAGGCCGTGTGTCCCCTACACTTAGAAATCTCAAGTCATAATGCAAGGTGATGGTCACACGGGCAGAGACACGGCCGTGTCTCTTAGTCGTGTGGAAGGGCACAGCCTAGTACACGAGCGTGTACCATGGTCGTGTGATGCTAACGTCAGAAACAAAATACCTAGGTTTTTGCACATGGGCTATGCCACGGGCGCGTCGTGACTGTTTGAAACGACACAAACAAGGAACACGGGCGTGTGTCCCGACCGTGTAAAGTTTGCAACTATTTTATGAAAAATTATGGAATTAAATTGGCCACACGGGTATAAGACACGGGCGTGTGGAGCCTTAAAGCATGAATTTCTGTGAGTTTTTCTCAAGCCCTCAGTTTGGTCTCGAACCACATTGAATGTATGTTTTGGGCCCCGTAAGCCCTATTAAAGGACAAATTAGATATGAAATGAAAAGTTTTAAATTGATTAAAATTTTATGGCGTGATTTCCTAAGAGTGGTTGAGTTTAAGTTCGATAGCACCTCAAAACCTGTTTTTGCGTTGGATACGGGCGAGGGGTGTTACAGTTGTAAACACTAAAAATAATATTAAAATAATTTTATGTCCTCAGATTTGTGGTCCCAAAACCACTATTCCGATTTAGCTAAAACCGGGCTATTACAATGAATTCCTTGTTATTCCTTTTGGACTAACTAGTGCTCTTACTATTTTTATGGATTTTATGAACCAGATTTTTAGATCGTATTTAGACAGATTTGTTGTTGTGTTCATTGACGACATAATGATCTATTCACGAGATGAGTCTGAGCATGCTGATCACTTGAGGATCGTGTTGCAAACATTGACAGATAAGCAATTGTATGATAAATTCAGTAAGTGTGATTTTTGGCTTCGAGAAGTCAGATTTTTGGGACATATTGTCTCAGTGGATGGCATTCGAGTTGATCCATGCAAGATTTTTACAGTGCTGGAAACCACATAGAAATGTATTTGAGGTCAGAAGCTTTCTAGGATTGGCTGGTTACTATCGATGTTTTGTTAAAGGGTTCTTGATGATTGTGACACCGATGACCAGACTGTTACAGAAAGATGTAAGGTTTGAATGGTCCGAGAAATGTCAACAAAGTTTCGATAAATTGAAAGCATTGTTAACAGAGGCACCAGTGTTGGTTCAACTTGAGTCAGGTAAAGAGTTTGTGATTTATAGTGACGCATCATTGAACGGTTTGGGTTGCTTGTTGATGCAAGAGGGAAAGGTGATATCTTATGCTTCCAGACAGTTGAAGTCACATGAAAAGAACTATCCGACGCAAGATTTAGAGTTGCCAGCTATAGTTTTCGCATTGAAATTTTGGCAACATCATTTGTATGGTGAAAAATGTCACATATTTACTGACCATAAAAGTTTAAAGTATATTATGACTCAGAAAGATTTGAATTTGTGACAACAGAGATGGCTTGAACTACTAAAGGATTATGAGTTAGTAATCGATTATCATTCGAGGAAAGCGAATGTAGTCATGGATGCTTTGAGTAGAAAATTGTTGTCTGCCTTGAGAGCAATGAATACACAGTTGACATTATCTGATTATGGTTCGGTTTTTGCTATGTTCAAAGCTAAACCTGTATTTCTTCAGCAAATTTGCGAAGCTCAGAAATGTGATAGTGAATTGCAAGCTAAAAGGGTGCAATGTGAGTCGGACAGTGATTTAGAGTACCAAATCAGATCTGAAAATTGTTTGATGTTCTGAGATAGAATCTGCGTATCGAAAAATCTGGAGTTGATTCAGAAAATTTTGCACGAGGCACATAATAGTTGTTTATCCGTTCACTTGGAGAGTACCAAAATGTAAAATGATTTGAAGATGTCGCATTGGTGGTTGGGTATGAAACGAGACATTCTGAGTTTGTATTAAACTATTTAATTTGTTAGCAAGTGAAAGCCGAGCATCAAGTACCTTCAAGTTTTCTTCAACCTGTGATGATACCAGAGTGGAAATGGGATAGAATGACTATGGATTTTATATCGGGATTACCCCTGTCTCTAAAGAAGAGAGATGCAATTTGGGTTGTCATTGATCGACTAACGAAATCTGCGCATTTCATTCCAGTACGTATTGACAACTTGCTTGAACGACTAGCTGAGTTGTACATTTCTGAGATCATTAGATTGCACGGGGTGCCAATTTAAATTATTTCAGAGATCCAAGGTTTACATCACGATTTTGGAAGAAATTGTAAGAAGCTCTGGGTACGAAGTTGAATTTTAGTACAGCTTTTCATCTGCAAACTGACGGATAGTGTAACACCCCAAACCCGACCCAAACATTATGGGCGAATCTGGTGCGTCACATTGAAGTGTTTTAGCAAAAACAGTGTTTTCTTTGAAAACCCTTCTTAAAATAAAAGAAACCTTAATTAACTTACAAAAACTCTTTTTATTTTTCAATCATGAAAACCTGTTTAAAACATATGATTTTATGAAAACCTGTCACTCTAACATTTTTGTTGTGGAAGCGTAGAAAAACATACTATAATTTAGCAAACCTATGTTCAACATTTCGTAATTACAACGCATAAAAATAACAATCCAAGTAATAACAAAATGGAAGCCTTTTTACAATTTGGTCGGAAAAGTACTTAATAAAATAGACACTTGTATGCTTTTAAGAGAAAAACAAGTCCATGTTGCCTTGCTAGCTGGCCACCCAGAGTCCCTCCAAACATCGAACCTTCTACTGAGCATCACCTGAAAATAAAATAAAAGAAGGGGTGAGTTTTCGCAACTCAGTGTGTACAACCCTCGACAAAAACAAGCATTCAAAAATCCTCATACATCAAACATGAAATACAATCCCATCCCAATTATCCATCCACTACACACCAGCTCCGTCCTCTTTCACATCATGTAGGGATATAAATATCGACCCACCCAACTGACACATCAATGGTAGCCCGGTTGCAGAACTACCTTCATTTACATATTGGGCTTAAAAGCTGTCTGTGGATCCACGATTGTCAAGCAACCATGTGATCCTTATATACTTCCCCCATTCCATAATTCCCAACCCATATGCAACCTAAGCAGAAAATCATATGTATGCATGTCACATCCATAAAACTTACATTCAACACCTAGGGGTATTTTGGTCATTTTTTCCCTTAAGGGCATTTTAATAATTTTCCCTTAATTACAATTTTCACTTGCCTTGGCCCGTTATCAAATCCCGTAAGCTAAGATGAACGAATACTATGCACCAGGTAGGATTCCAAAGAAGAGGAGGTGAGTCATTAAGACTGCTTAAGTACCAAGTTCTCCCTAGATCCAATCCTAGATATGCATATACCGGTTGCCACACCTTAACCCTTTGACTTGCCCACGGTCGCAATAGATTAATTAAGTCTTATGTAGTTATCGTATACTAGGCCCAAAACCCCTTACAAAGCCTAAAAAAATTCACCTATATGGCCCATTAGGCCCAAATGACATGTATATCTCCCATTAGGCCCAAAATCACATTTATATGGCCTGTTAGGCCCAATCACATTCATATTCATGCTCACATACGAAATTCTATCACATAGCATCAATTATCAATTTTGCCTATTATGGGCCCATCGGCCCATTTAGCCCATTCCGACCCATTTGGCTAATTAACAATCCAAGTCCACGGAATCGCTCGTGGCCTCAAGAAACTTTTCCTTCTCATGAGTTTTCGTGCACTAGCAAGACTACCGTAGCCCAACTTTCGGCTTTTTGGCATTTCGGCTTTTGTCGATTCATTGTGTGTGTGCAGTGTATGTACACACCTGGTAAGCAAGCGTGCTGCGATTCCCTTAGTCACCAACCTACAAACGATATCACCCTTCAATTAACAACATGCTTAATACATATCTTTACTAAAATCGAAACCTCAACTTAACCTTACCTTACGCAATAAGTATAACAGCCCCTTCACAAATCACTAACCACTACCAACTCCCAGATCTGTATCAATCTTAACTATTAGAAACCAGAATAATAGGTGACTCGTATCCAACACAAGTCCCCTTACCTTAACTCTGACTATTCGGCCAATTAAGATTAAGAGTACTTACCAAAGCCCCTTACCTGAAGAGCAAATTGGCAGGGATCCAAAATTGAGATACGATACTTATTCCAACCCAAGTTGATTAGAAAGAGTGAAGGAAGAACAACGTAATAGATTCATAGCAAAATCAATTGGAAGAGCAAACATTTACACTAGATTTGGTCAAAAAGTATTCGACCCTTGGAAGATTTGGCTTTTCAGCTTTCACACTTAGTATGGTGAATAAGGTGTATTTGGTACAGATTAAAAAAGAAGAGTAGAAGAAGGAATCAGCTAAGTGAAACAAAGTAAATTGTGTAGTGAAGAATAGAAATCGGCAGAAAGAAAAGAAAGAAAAACAAAAGGGCTTTCGGCTTTTAGGGAAGAGGGTTTCTGGCAACAAGGTGAGGGGAAATTCAGTATTAGTCTGGCAAACTCCCACTCGGCACCTATTTATAGCCCTATAGCCAAATTTCGCAAGCCCAAGTTCCCAATTTGGCTCCATCACTTCCCCCTTCTTATCTCCTTATTTTTCTCCCTGATAACCCCTTGATCCTTTCCTCAAATTTATCTTCTAGACACTCCCCTTGGAGTCCATTTTCATGCCACTTCCAACCTTCTAGAAGGCAAAAATTAAACTTTTGAAAATACTAAGCTAGGATTCGAACCTTGGATCTCCTTGCTAGCCACTAACTTCACCTCCCTACACCCTAAGTGGCGTCACTTAGCCACTCCTCCACAAGGTTTTTTTATGCTATTTTCCCCTATATTTATTTAAAAGCCCAACCACTTGCCACCAGGGTTCCTTTAATAATTAAACTATAATTTCTTTTACCCCTATATTCAAACTCAAACCTTTTCCAAGACCTACCATCGCATAATTAACACTTAACCGGTATTGCTAAGCATAAAAAGAAAAAAAATTGAGATTTTGGGATTTTTGGGTTTCGGGATTTTTGTGGCGTTACAACTCTACCCCCTAAAAGAAATTTCGTCCTCGAAATTTTACCTGATTCAAATAGTTGAGGATATTGACGTCGTATAGCTTCCTCAGGTTCCCAAGTAGCCTCCTCAGCCTTGTGATTCTGCCAAAGTACTTTGACTAATGGAACGGACCTCCTTCTTAGTTCTTTGACATCTCGACCAATTATTTGTATCAGCTCTTCCTCGAAAGTTAGGTCTGGCTTGACCTCGATTTCTTCCACTGCCACGACATGTGAAGGATCCGAGTGATACCGCCTTAGCATGGAAACACGAAACATGTCATGGATCTGGCTTAGTTTAGGAGGTAATTCCAGCTGGTAAGCGACTGGCCCAATCTGCCTTACCACCTGATATGGCCCAATGAACCTTGGGCTTAACTTCCCCTTCCGTCCAAACCTTAATACATTCTTCCATGGAGAGACCTTAAGAAAAACTAAGTCCCCCACTGCACAATCTATCTCCTGTCGTTTAAGGTCAGCATACGACTTCTGCTTATCCGAGGCCTCTTTTAACCGATCTCGAATCAATTTTACCTTATCCTCAGTATCAACCACTTACTTATGGCCCAAAAATCTTCGTTCACCTAATTCCATCCAACATGTTGGAGTTCAACTCCTTCACCCATACAGTGCTTCATATGGAGCCACCCCAATGCTTGCTTGATAACTATTATTGTACGTGAATTTGGCTAAAGGTAAATAGTCCTCCTAGCTACCTCGGAACTCAACACACATCCCTTCAACATATCTTCCAATACTTGAGTCACCCTTTCTGACTGTCCATCAGTTTGAGGGTGGAATGCCGTATTGAAATTCAACCTTGTACCCAACGCTTCATGCAGCTTGTTCCAAAATCGCGAAGTGAAACGTGGGTCCCTATCAGATATTATGGATATCGGCACTCCATACAATCTTATAATCTCCGCCACATATAGCCTAGCCAGCTTTTGTAATGAGTAATCAGTGTGAACCGGTACAAAATGGGCAGACTTGGTTAACTGATCCACTATAACCCATATCGAGCCTTTCTTAGTAGGCGTCAATGGTAGCCCACTAACAAAGTCCATAGAGATCCTTTCCCACTTTTAGAGTGGAATCTTCACTGGCTAAAGTAATCCCGAAGACAACTGATGTTCCGCCTTCACCTTTTGACAAACCAAACATTTGCTTATGAACTCCATAACCTCGTGCTTGAGTCCTGGCCACCAATAAAGCTCTCGCAAATACTGATACATCTTGTTTCCACCAGGATGCATTACATAGAGACCGCTATGTGCTTCCCACAGAATGGATTGCCTTAGATCATCATCCTTTGGTATACACATTCTCCCATGAAAACATAATACTGCTTCACTATTTATCCCAAAGTCTGATGTCTCCCCACTCTCCACTTGTCTAAAACGAGCACCAAAAGTCTCATCCACTAATTGCTTACTCTCTATCTATTTGATCCACATCGATGTTACCTGAAGCTCAGCTAACAAGCTACCATCATCCAACAAGCTTAAACAGGCGAGCATAGCCTTCATGTCTGACTTAGCCTTGCGACTCAACGCGCCGGCTACCACATTCGCTTTGCCAGGGTGGTATTCAATCATACAATCATAATCCTTCAACAATTCCACCCACCTACGTTGCCTAAGGTTTAGCTCCTTTTGGGTAAGGAGGTACTTCAAACTCTTGTGGTCCGAATAAATTACGTACTTCTCCCCGTATAAGTAATGCCTCCATATTTTAAGCACAAACACCACCGAAGCTAGCTCCAAATCATGGGTTGGATAATTCACCTCGTGAGTCTTAAGTTAGCATGACGCATACGTAACCACCTTTCCTTCTTGCATCAATACACATCCCAAGCCCACATACGACACATCACTATAAATCGTAAACTCCTTCCCAGGCACTGGCTGAATCAACATAGGGGCCTCAGTTAAAACCTTCTTAAGTTTTTTGAAACTCTCTTAATGCTTTTTAGTTCAAACAAACAGTACCCCCTTCCTCAACAACTTAGTTAAGAGTGCAGTAATTACTGAAAGGCCCTCAAAAAATCACCTATAGTATCCTGCCAAGCCCAGACTTCAGATTTTCGATACTGACTTGGGTGTTTTCTAGTCTAACACCGCTTCAATTTTCTAGGGATCCACCTTAATCCTCTCGGCTGACACCACATGTCCTAGAAAAGTAACCTCCCTTAGCCAGAATTTACACTTATTAAATTTGGCATACAACTGCTTCTCCCTCAAAGTCTGCAACACAATCCTTAAGTGTGCATCATGCTTATCCTCATCTTTTGAGTACACCAAAATGTCATATATTAAGACTACCAAGAACAAATCCAAGTAGGGTTGGAAAACCATATTCATGAGATCCATGAAAGCGACAGGTGTGTTCGTCAGCCCGAATGGCATCACCAAGAACTCGTAGTGCCCATAACGAGTTCTGAAAGTTGTCTTATGAACATCTGCCTCCTTAACCCTCAATTGGTGGTATCCCGAACGTAGGTCAATCTTCAAGAAAATAGAAGCTCCCTTAAACTGATCAAAAAGATCATTGATTCCCGGTAGAGGGTACTTGTTTTTAATAGTTAACTTGCTTAACTGTCGATAGTCAATGCACATTCTCAAGTTTCCATCCTTCTTCTTCACGAATAACACTGGTGCTCCCCAAGGAGACACATTTGGTTGTATGAATCTTCGATCCAACAATTCCTGAATTTGTGCCTTAAGTTCTACCAACTCCTTTGGTGCCATCCGATAAGGAACGATGGACACCGGAGTCGTCCTAGGTAACAATTCGATTCCAAATTCCACTTCTCTGCTAGGTGGCAACCCAGACAGCTCCTTGGGAAAGAAATCAGGAAAATCCCTAACGGTTATCAACTCCTTAGCAGCAAGGTTCTTAGCCTTTGTATTACTAATATAAGCCAAAAAGGCTTTGCATCCCTTTCGTACTAACTTCTCAGCCCTTAATGCAGAAATCACGTTCGACAGATAGTTCCGGCATTCACCAATCACCAATACTTCATTATCTTCTCTCGTTCTTAACACCATTCACTTTGCAATGCAATCCAAGGTGCCTCGGTGCTTCACCAGCCAATCCATACCCAAGATTAAGTTGAATTCGCTAAACAAAAGCTCTATCAAATCCGCTAAAAAGGTAACTCCTTGTACCACTAAGAGTACCTCCCTAAACAACTTATTCACTCCTACTGACTGCCCTAACGGACTAATCACAGTCATATCACTCAGAGTAATTTTAAACATATCACCCAAAGATTCAGTCATATTGCATGCAACATATGAATGTGTCGATTCAATATTAATCAATGCTGTGTAAGGTAACTCATATATAAGGAACATACCCATTATCACATCTGGGGCATCCCCATCTTCTCGGTGATGAGCAGCATAAACCAAAACTGGCTGTCTCGCCTCAGCATGGCCTGCATTTATGCCCGCTGCTCCACGTCCACACCCATTGCTATTACCACCCCTGGCCTGCCCACGACCCCTTGGCGGCAGCTGACCACCCCTTGGTGGCTGAGCACCATCTTGGATCACTACTGGCACTCGACCTAGCATTCAGTGGCAATCCTTAATCCTATGCTCCATAGACCTACAAGTGAAACAAGCTCCCATCCTCTTCCAACACTCGCCTCTACGGCTTCTCCCACAATCAGCACAAGGTGGCACCCCTGGATTAGCAGCAGGGGGCCCTGCTCTAACTGGCCCATTATTTCTGGCCCTAGCCCTAGGCCTCTGTCCAACACCCGGAGTCTCAGCGTCCCTCTTATTCTCACCCCTTTCTTTTTCCCGATTTAAGTGCTTAGCGCGCTTTACCTCCTCCGCTATCTTTGCTTTCTCTACCAACTCAGAGAAAACTTGCTCCCTTTGTGGAGCTATCAATATCCTGAGGCTATCTCTAAGTCTATCCTCAAACCTAACGTAACGCTCATATTCCGTTGCCACCATTACTCTTGCATACCTACTAAGGCATAGAAACTCCGCTTCATACTCCGCCATCGATTTGTTCCCTTGGGTCAAGTTCAGGAACTCCTTCCTTCTAGCATCCACATAGCTTGCACCCACATACTTCCCTTGGAATGCAGCTTTGAAAAACTCCTAAGTGACCCGTTTCGGTTGGGTGCCCTCTTTCACTGTCAACCACCACTGGTAGGCCTCTTCCCTAAGCAGCGACTCTGCCCCTTTTAGCTTTTGTTCCGGTGAACAGTCCAAGTCCTCCATTATCCTTTCAGTGGCCTCCAACCATTATTTCTCCATGTTTGGAGCCACGCCAGCCACGCCCTTAAAGATCTCAGCCCCATTCGATCGAAGTCGCTCCAGAATGGACCCCCGATTTCCAGTGCCATTGTTGGGCCCAACGACCATTTCCAAAATCCTCAGCATTACTTGCTACAATGCATCTTCTCCCGCGGGGCCGATCATAAAGTCTATTCCCAGCCACAGGTGGGGCCAGAGCCCCTTTTTCTGCAACATCGGGCATATGGCCCGATGCTGACGATTTAGCCCTAACACTTTCACGGCCTCGGCCACGGCCTCTTGCACTTCTTCTAGCACTCATCGATTCGCATATTATCTGAATTAAAATTATATGAAGTTTTAGTTAGTTTAATAATTACACTGATGTTTTGTGAAAATATTTAAAGAGAAGATTGTTTTCGAAAATCCTCTACAGTTTTGTTTTCGAAAATCCTCTACAGTTTCAAGTTCCTACGGGCTTCAGTTCTACTCTAACAAAATCATCTAAAGTAGCCCTCTAACTATCTACTGTATAACAGTTTAAACATACTTAAGAACAGAAATACTTACTTGGTTCGACGTCGAAGGCTTGGTGTGCCGCACAGCAAGATTTCCCTTTTTCCAAAACATTATGATCCAAAATATTTTTAAAATCCAAATAGTTAGTATAAAAAAATCAAATAATAATAAGCCCACTTCATAGCCTGAGTTTTGCAACCTGGGCTCTGATACCACTAAATGTAACACCCCAAACTCAGCCTAAACGTTATGGCTGAATCTGGCTCGTCACATTAAAGTGTTTTAGCGAAAATCGTGTTCTCATTAAAAGCCCTTCTTAAAATAAAGGAAACCTTAGTTAACTTACAAAAACTCTTTTTATTTTTCAATCACGAAAACCTATTTAAAACATATGATTTTATGAAAACCTGTCACTCTAACATTCTGTTGCGGAAGCGTAGAAAAATATACTATAATTTAGCAAACCTATGTTCAACATTTTGTAATTACAACGCATAAAAATAATAATCCAAGTAATAACAAAATAGAAGCCTTATTACAATCTGGTTGAAAAAGTACTTAATAAAATAGACACTTGTATGTTTTTAAGAGAAAAACAAGTCCATGCTGCCTTGCTAGCTGGCCACCCAGAGTCCCTCCAAACATCGAACCTTCTACTGAGCACCACCTGAAAATAAAATAAAAGAGGGGGTGAGTTTTCGCAACTCAGCGTATACAACCCTCGACAAAAACAAGCATTCAAAAATCATCATACATCAAACATACAATGCAATCCCATCCCAATTATCCATCCGCTACACTCCAGCTTCGTCCCCCGTCACATCATGTGGAGATATAAATATCGACCCACCCAACCGACACATCAATGGTAGCCCGGTGGCGGAACTACAATCATTTACATATTGGGCTTAAAAGCCGTCGTGGATCCACGATTGTCAAGCAACCATGCGATCCTCATATACTTCCTCCGTTCCATAATTCCTAACCCATATGCAACCTAAGTAGAAAATCATATGTATGCATGTCACATCCATAAAACTTACATTCAACACCTAGGGGTATTTTGGTCATTTTTTCCCTTAAGGGCATTTCGATAATTTTCCCTTAATTACGGTTTTCACTTACCTTGGCTCTTTAACAAATCCTGTGAGCTAAGATGAATGAATACTATGCACTAGGTAGGATTCCAGAGAAGAGAAGTTGAGTTATTAAGACCGCTTAAGTACCAAGCTCTTCCTAGATCTAATCCTAGACATACATATACCAGTTGCCACACCTTAACCCTTTGACTTGTCCACGGTAGCAATAGATTAATTAAGTCTTATGTAGTTATCATATACTAGGCCCAAAACCCCTTACAAAGCTCAAACAAATTCACCTACCTGTATTTGGCCCATTAAGCCCAATCATATTCATATGCCCCATTAGGCCCAAATCACCTGTATATGGCCCATTAGGCCAAATTCACATTTATATGACCCGTTAGACCCAGTAACATTCATATTCATGCTTACATACGAAATTCTATCACATAGCATCAATTATCAATTTTGCTTATTATGGGCCCAACAGCCCATCGGCCCATTTAGCCCATTCCGGCCAATTTGGCTAATTCACAACCCAAGTCCACAGAATCACCAGTTTCCTCCTCACGAGTGTTTGCGCACTCGTAAGACTATCGTAGCCTAATTTTCGACTTTTCGGCATTTCAGCTTTTGCCGAATCATTATATGTGTGCAGTGTATGTACACACCTGGTAAGCAAGCGTGCTGCGATTCCCTTAGTCACCAAACTAAAAATGATATCACCCTTCAATTAACCACATGCTTAATACATATCTTTACTAAAATCGAAACCTCACCTTAACCTTAACTTGCGCGATAAGTATAACAGCCCCTTCACAAATCACTAACCACGATCAACTCCCAGATCTGCACCAATCTTAACTATTAGAAACTAGAATAATAGGTGACTCGTATCTAACACAAGTCCCCTTACCTTAACTCTAACTATTCGGCCAACTAAAATTAAAAGTACTTACCAAAGCCCCTTACCTGAACAGCAAATCGGCAGGGATTCAAAACTGAGATTCGATACCTATTCCTACCCATGTTGATTAGAAAGAGTGAGGGAAGAACGGCGTAATAGATTCATAGCAAAACCGATTGGAAGAGCAAACATTTACACTAGATCCGGTCAAAGAGTATTCGGCCCTTGGAAGATTTGGCTTTTTAGCTTTCACACTTAGTATGGTGAATAAGATTTATTTGGTACAGATTAAAGAAGAAGAGTAGAAGAAGGAATCGACTAAGTGAAACAAAGTAAATTGTGTAGAGAAGAATAGAAATCGATAGAAAGAAAAGAAAGAAAAACAAAAGGGTTTTCGACTTTTAGGGAAGAGGGTTTCTGGCAACAAGGTGAGGGGAAATTCAGCATTAACCTGACAAACTCCCACTCAGCACCTATTTATAGCCCTATAACCGAATTTTTCAAGCCGAAGTTCCCAATTCGGCTCCATCATTTCCCCCTTCTCATCTCCTCGTTTTTCTCCCTAATAACCCCTTGATCCTTTCCTCAAATTTCTCTTCTGAACACTCCCATTGGAGTCCATTTTCACACCGCTTCCAACCTTCTAGAAGGCCAAAATTAAACTTCTAAAAATACTAAGCTAAGATTCGAACCTTGGATCTCCTTGCTAGCCACTAACACCACCTCCCTACACCTAAGTGGCGTCACTTAGCCACTCCTTCACAAGGTTTTTTTATGCTATTTTCCCCTATATTTATTTAAAAGCCCAACCACTTGCCATCAGGATTCCTTTAATAATTAAACTATAATTTCTTTTACTGCTAGATTCAAACTCAAACCTTGTCCAAGACCTACCATCACGTAATTAACACTTAACCAGAATTGCTAAGCACAAAAAGAAAAAAAGATTGAGATTTCAAGATTTTCGGGTTTCAAGATTTTTGGGGCGTTATAGATAGTCTAAACAAGTAATTCAAATCCTCGAATATATGCTCCGATGTTGTGTTTTAGAATTCGGGGGCAACTGGGAGAAATATTTGTCGCTAGTTGAATTTGCATATAATAACAACTTTTAATCAAGTATTAAAATGGCACCGTTCGAAGCTTTGTATGGTCACAAATGCCAATATTCATTGTACTAAACTGAACTTAACAAGAAATAGATTCACGGGGTTGATTTGTTAGAGAAACTGAAGAGAAAGTGAAAGTTATTCGTGACTGTTTAATAGCAGCTTTAGATCGTCAGAAATTGTACGCAGATTTGAATCGAAAAGACATTGAATTTCAGATCGGTGACAAAGTGTTTTTGAAAATATCTTCGTGGAAGAAAATACTTCGTTTCGATCACAAAGGCAAATTGATTCAACGTTGCATTGGCTCGTATGAGATTATTGAAAGAATAGGACCAGTGGCATATCGACTAGCTTTACTGACTGAGTTAGAGAAAATCCACAATGTGTTTCATGTGTCGATGTTGTGTCGATATAGATTAGATCCATCATATGTAATTTCTCTGTCTAAGATTAAAATTCAACTTGATATGACGTACAATGAAGAATCGATTCTAGCACGTGAGGTTAAACAGTAGAGAAATAAAGCATAGCTCTCGTGAAAGTACTTTGGCAAAAACACGGTGTCGAAGAGGCTACGTGGGAACCCGAGGAAGCTATGAGAAAACAGTAGCCTAACCTATTCACTAGTAAGATTTTCGGGGACGAAAATCCCTAAGAGGGAAGAGTTGTAACAACCCGTTTTTAGTTAAATCGGAATAGTAGTTTTGGGAACACAAATTTGAAGTTGGAATAATTATTTTATTATTCTTTTAATGTCTATAGTATGATATCATGTTGGTGTGAAAATTTCGTTAAGAAGTTTTATCGTTTGACTAGTCAATTTGATAAAAAATAGACTAAATCGCGTAAAGTGCAAAAGTAATATTCTAATAGCTAAAGGTATCTAATAGCTATGGAATATTAAATTAGAAGTCCATATGTTGTAATTAAACCATTAATAGCATGAGTGGACATAAATGGACATCACTTAGATGATATTAATGGTTTAATGTTAAGGTTAATTTGGTAATTGTTAAATATAAGTTAATTAAATAAAACAAACATAAATTTTAAGGCTATCATCTTCACCATAGCCGAATATTGAAGAAGAGAAAGAAGAAATTAGGGTTTTTCAATCGGTCAAGTTAGATTCAAGCAATTAAGTATGTGTTTTGCTCGGTTTTTAATGATTTCTATGTTTTTGAGATAGTTGCAACTAGTACTAGCTAGCCCAGGGACTATTTTGCAAAAATGTTAAAGATTTTAGATATTTTCATTGATGAATACATGAGTATTTTAATGTTTAATGATAGATTATGAATATTTGTTATAAATTATACAAGTTTTGTTAAGTGATTTTTAGTGAAAATGCAAAATAGGGATTAAATTGAGAAATGTAGAAACTTTGTGGTTGAAATGTGCAATAAACGAAAAATATGGTTTACTAGGGGCATAGCAGTAATTCGTCTAAGCATGGGTGTCTTGAAATTTACATGAATTTGTGATTTTGTGTAATAAAGACTAAATTGTAAAAATGTGAAAATTTAGGGGTAAATGTGTTGTAAGTTCGGTAATGCTTCATAACCCTATCCAGGCGATGAATACGGGTGAGGGTGTTACATGGGGATTCTCTACTCGTGAAAGGTGATCTGCTACAAGATTTTCAGCTCCCTTCTTATCTTGGATTTCCATATCAAACTCCTGCAATAACAGAATCCACCTTATAAGTCAAGGCTTTGCATTCGATTTAGTTAGAAGATAACGAAGAGTGGAATGGTTGGTGTAAACAAAAACTTTAGACAATATTAAACATGGTCTAAATTTATCGAATGCAAAAACCACGGCTAGCAGTTCTTTTTCTGTAGTAGTGTAATTTTCTTGTAGATCTATCAAAGTCTTGCTAGCATAATAGATTGGCTGAAAATGCTTATCTCTTAGCTGTCTAAGGACTACACCTACTACAAAATCATTCGCATCACACATTAGTTCAAAGGGTAAATTCCAATCAAGTGCAACCATAATTGGGGCATTAATTAATTTTTCCTTAAGAGTATTAAATGCTTCCAAGCATTCCTGACTAAATTTGAATGGCACATCTTTTTCTAACAAATTAGTTAAGGGTTTAGCTATTTTAGAAAAATCTTTGATAAACCTTCTATAGAATCCAGCATGTCCTAAAAAGCTTCAAATAGCCTTAATTGAACTAGGGGGAGGTAGTTTTTCGATGGTTTCAATTTTTGCTCTATGAACCTCAATCCCTTTACTAGAAATTTTATGGCCCAACACAATCTCTTCTCGAACCATAGAGTGACATTTTTCCTAATTAAGCACAAGGTTCGTTTCCTCACATCTCATTAAAACTTATTTTAAATTTTTAAGACAAAAGTGGAAAGAAGTATCAAATATTGAGAAGTCATCCATAAATACCTCAGTAATGTCTTCTACAAGTTCATTAAAGATGGCTAACATGCAACACTGAAATGTAGGAGTATTGCATAATCCGAAAGGCATTCTTCGATAAGCAAACGTACCATATGGACATGTAAATGTCATTTTTTCTTGGTCCTCAGGAGCTATCAGGATTTGAAAGTAGCTAGAAAGTCTATCTAGGAAGTAATAATACATGCGACCAGATAATCTCTCCAACATTTGATCTATGAATGGTAGCGGAAAATGACCTTTCCTTGTGGTGTCATTCAACTTCCTATAGTCAATACATATTCTCCATCCCGTGTCTATTCTCGTTAGAATCAACTCATTTTTCTCGTTGGCTACAATAATCATGCCTCCTTTCTTGGGAACAACCTGAACATGACTCATCTAAGTACTATCAAAAATAGGATAAATAAATCTAGCATCTAATAGTTTAATTAACTCAACTTTAGTAACTTCCTTCATGTTAGGATTTAACCTTCTTTGAGCTTACACACATGGTTCGTACTTATTTTCCATTACAATTTTATAGGTGCAAAAAAAAGGGCTCATCCCTCTAATGTCGAAAATCTTCTAGGCTATAGCTCTTTTATGTTCTTTCAACACTTGCAACAACTCATCTTTGTCATTTGGCTTTAAATCTGAAGCAATAATAACTGGTAATGTAGAATTGTAACACCCCAAAATTTCTATTTTGGCTAATGTGAAAATATGATACAACTGTGTATCTACTTCAGTGGTTAAGTGTTCTGGGTGTGTGTGAGAGGTCCTAAGTTCAAGCCTTAACTTTGGCAAATTTTGGTATTTCTTTGATATATGCCCTATCTGTAACGCCCTAAAATTTAGGTATTTATTTTTGTGTGTTGTGTTGCATAAATGTATGCTTGCTTCAGTGATTGAGTGTCCTGAGGAGTGTGGGAGAGGTCCTAAGTTCGAGTCTTGACTTGTGTAAAATTTTGTTTTTGGCTTGAATAAACCCTGTCTTCTATTAGTGAGTTTCTTAAATAAATGTGGTTAGGATGTGTCATGAAATGCCTGATGGTCTAGGGGATAGAGGCGTGTAGAGTGTTTTAGGGGGGTGGGGTTCGAGGCTTGGTAACACAGGAGGAGCTTTTTATTTTACTGTTAACGCTAGAGAGGTGTTGTTGTTTGACTGAAATTGAATGCTTGTGTGGTGGAGGAAGTTGTGGTCGAATTCTAATTGTGTGTTGGAGAGAATTTTGGTTGGTTGGGATATGGTTAGGTAGGATGTGTTTGAGAAATCTTAGGAGTGATATGAGGAGAGAAATTAGGAGAGTTTGAAAGGGGTGAGGAAGGTGTGCCATTTGGGGACTCTACCGCTGTGCATTTTTGGCTTTGTGCTATTGACTGAGAGAGGTTTTTAGTTCTTTTCTTTCCTAAGTCTAATATCACATTTTGGGGACATTATCTTGATTTTGAAGGACTTTTTCTCTCTTTTTGGTGCTGAGCTTTGCATTTAGTTTTTCTTATATGGTTGCTGTTTACCATTGTTGATTAGACACTTTTCTTGCTTTTCTCAATTGGTAACACTTTTCTTCTCCTTTCTCTTAGGCCTTGCCGACTACTCTTCCCTCATTCCCTTCTCGAGAACCTTTTTTCTCTTCTCACTTTACTACCTTGGCCGAACTCCTTTTTTTTTTGTCTGACTTTTGGTTTTGGCAAGTGTTCTTGGATCTATTGAGTTTAGTTACGCGACTCTTCCTCCTCTCCCTCAACTGTCTTCTTTGGCCGAACATTGGTAGGTGAATCTCTGTCTCACTCTTTTGTTTTCTCCTATTTCGGTTCTCTCTTTTCTGACATCATCTCTTTTCCTCTTTTCCCTTAACATCGATTATCTTTCTTTCCGGTGTTACTCTTGCAGATTAATCTTTATTCACATTCTCGTTCGTTACATCTTCGACCTACAATCCCCTTTGTCGTTATTGGTAAGTAGGTATAATTGAGAAAGTGTGATATTTCAAGTATAACTTTATTAAAAACAGGGGCGACTTTTGTGTAGAAAGTAATTGAAGTCGGTTGACATTCCTTTCTTGATGTCGAAGGTGCGATTACTATTGTTTGGGGTAAGAAGTCGGTGATCATTTTGGGAACCCCGTTAATTTCCTTTGTTACTTGGATTAAGTAACTGATTAGATTTAATACTATTTTCTCTTCATGTAGGGAAAGTGTTCGGAGCATGGATTAGCTTCAATCACATAAGGTGTGTAATCTCACTGCAAAGATTATGAATCGGCAAAAGTCGAAAAGCATGTTCATAGATGCTACACAAGTGTACGTTCGCTCATGTGGCGAATCAAACGTTTAAACATGTGTGTTTGATAGTAGAGCCACCGTGACCGATCTCATGGGTTTAGGACATTTTGGGCCACGTTGGACCAGAATGGGCCGTGTAGGCCCACGAGCTCATGTGCCCCGCACGGGCAAACCACACTATTGTGTGTTGATAGTTGGGCCGGCTGTGTAGTTTACACGCCAAGGCCATTATTTGGGCTTATTGGGGCACACGAGCGTGTGGGCCTACATGGGCCATATTATGGGCTTTGGGCCCATTTCCACTGCTTGACTGTTAAGGTCACATGGGTCGCCTAAGATGACTGTGTGCCTACCGATAGGTCGAAAAGTACACTTAGACCCCATACTAATGAAATGATTATTATACCCCTAGAGGTAAAATGTCTGATATACCCCTATGCTGTATTTGACTGTATTCGAGCATGACATTTTGCACACACGTATATTTTATGACATGACATGTTGCATGGGGGTGGGTTTAATATATTTGGAGGAAGTGTACTATACTGGTAGCTCTGCTGCATATACTGTTTAGTGCCACAACCGGTGCTATATTCTGGAGTGTAGGGATGGGTGGGTCGATTTTATCCCCACATGGAGTGTAGGGTTGGACGGAGTGGAGTGTAGAGGATGGATGGGTAGGATCTCTATTAGCATCTCTAATATTGTACTGAATTGGGCTAAGGCCCACACTGATACTATTACCGTAATGGGCTAAGGCCCACACTGATAATGCTACTGTTAAGGGCTTAGGCCCAGACTATTTGCACTGCATGATTTACTGCTTGATAAATAGGAATTACACACTGAGTTTCCATAAACTCGCTCTTCTTCTTATCTACGCAGGTAATCCTTAGACGGGTCGGTGCTACAGGGACTTAGAGATGGCCACACCACTGTTTATGTTTTTAGTTTTTTATTTCTAGTAAAGGTAGTTTTATTCGGGTAAATTTTATGTAATAAGACCGTTTTAAGTTTTTATTTTTATTTGGGGATTTATTTAAATTGACTTAAATCTATTAGCAGTAGGACTCAGGTTTCCAAAATGTAAATGATTTTCAACTACCATACTACGTAACTTGTTTTAAAAGCTTCCGCAACGAACAAAGTTTTAAAGTGTAATAACGGTTTAGTATGAAACATGTTTAGCTAGACAAACCTGTAACTTAACAAATGGTTAAAATAAGTTAGCTTTGCATAAAGATCACAAACAAGGTTTTAACTCAAATGGACTTTTGTAAAGAACCATGTTTCCAAAACTCACTCTAATGTGACATTACAGATTTGGTGTAACACCCTAAAATTTAGGTATTTACTTTTGTGTGTGTTGTGTTGCATAATCGTATGCTTGCTTCAATGGTTGAGGGTCCCGAGGAGTGTTGGAGGGCTCCTGAGTTCAAGCCTTAGCTTGTGTAAAATTTTGATTTTTGGTTTAAGTAAACCCTGTCTCCTGTTAATGTGATTTTTAAATTTGTGTGGGTTAAGCGTGTCATAAATAGCCTGTTGGTCCAAGGGCTAACGTCGTGGTTCTATTGTTAAGGGACTCAAGTTCTAATCTTATTACATGCAAAAGGGTGTTTTATTTTGCTTATTGCCGTGTAGGAATTTGGGTGCCAGTGGAACTCTATAGCTTAGGGCGGTTGAGGAGTTTGAAAGATGAAGGGGAGTGTATAGCTGAAAGTTAGGGGGAAATTTGAATAGTAATCGATTTGAGGATGTGGGGAGAGTTTGTTGAAGGAAATCAAGGAGTGATGGTTGAGAGGAAGTGTTAGTGCTGTTGGTGGACTCTAGGTATTGAAGAGAATTCAACTTTGAGTTTAGGGGACTTCTTCTATTTTTCATTTTTAGTTTTGGCGACTTGTGCTTCTTTTTACCTTTGTTTCTAAAGCCGTTCTTTGCTTGAATTGCGTTTTGGGTACGTTTGGGTTCATTGGTTCATCAGTTCTACTCTTCTCCTTAACCTTAGTGCACCGATTTTCGTCCATCATTTCTTTTTCTCATTTGGTAACTTACCCTTTTGGTCGAATATCATTTGTCCATCTTCTCACAATTTTGTTTCAGTTTTGAGCCTTGCTTGGGGAACGGAATCTTTCCTTCTTCACTCTCCTACTATCTGTAAACTTGTCTTGATCGATTGCTCTTCTCTCAACTCTTTGCTTTTACTTTGGCCGAACCCTGTCAAGGCCTAGATATCATCCTCCTCTTCTTCTCTTTTTTTGTGCTTGACTGTTTCGTGCTGTGGGACTATCGAAATCCCTTTGTGTTATTGGTAAGTGCTTCCTAGCTGAACCTTAATCGGTTTTCCTCTAAAAGGTTCGGCTTATGTATCTCTTAGGCCAAATGGTTGCATTTCCCTTTTGTCATAGGGAGATATTCTTTTAACACTTCTTTTTCTGTACGATTGTTGTTAGGGACTCAATTTCCTTAAACAAGGTCTAGAGCCTATTGCTTTCCTTTACAAGTGATAACTCATCTATTGGTAAGTGTTTAAAATCTAGATGTGTTTGTGTGGGATCACAAATTCTTATGAATCGGTTAACTGTTCTTGTGAAGGGTTAAGTGTTGGGGAGAATACGTGGTTTGGAACAAGGAGGGGCTACGATTGTTGATTGGTAAGTAGTGATGATTTGGTTAAAATATTTTTATTCAATGGCAGTATGGTTTTTAATTAACGAGGGTGCTAGACTAATGAGAGGTTGTGGTTGATCATAGGTTCTCGATATCAGAGGCATTTCGGCTACAATTCCATAATAGGTCTGTAATCACACTACTTCAATCGTTAAACGGTAAAAGCCAAAAAACTGTTACCATCGATGCCATGTGGGCATAAGCTCACTCGTGTGGTCATCTAAACGCATAAATGCAAGCACACAATTGTAGAGACCACTGCGATCGATCTCTTGCCCACGTTGGGCTAAAGTAGGCCGTGTGGGTCCACGGGCTCGTGGGCCAAACGACTAAACCACACGGATGTGTGGAGTATAATGGGCCAGGCTGTGTAGTTCACATGGCCAAGATCATTATTGAGCTTAATGGGCCTCACAGACATGTGGGCTTGCATGGTCCGTATTATGGGCTTCGGCCCATATTAGCTGTTTAATTGATAAGGTTACACGGGTCGCACGAGACGACTGTAGACCTACTGTTGGGTCGGTAAGTATATCTGGACCCTAATTTATGTTACGACTATTATACCCCTATGAGGTAAATGACGAATATACCCCTATGTGATATATAAATGTTTTGAGCATGCCATCTTTATTATATGTACATTTATATTATGTTGCATTGCATGGGGTGGGACTTATGATATTAGAGAAAGTGTACTAAAAGGCTATAAGCCTATTACTGGTAGCTCTGCTGCAAATACTGTTAGTGTCGCAACCGGTACTATGTTTTGGAGTGTAGGGATGGTTGGGTCGATTTTATCCCCACATGGAGTGTAAGGCTAGACGGAGTGGAGTGTAGAGGATGGGTGGGTAGGAACTCTGTATGCATTTTTGATACTGTACTGAATTAGGCTAAGGCCCACACTGATACTGCTACTATATTGGGCTAATGTCCACATTGACATTGTGACTGATATGGGCTTAGGCTTAGACTGTTCAACACTGTATGTTTGACTGATCGATAAATATGGATTTCACACTGAGTTTTCATAAACTCACCTTTTCTGCTTATCTGTGCAGGTAACCCTTAGGCGGGTCGGTGCTACGAGGGACTCGGAGATGGCCACACCACTGATTATGTTTATTTTGAATTTAGTAAAAGTAGTTTTATATGGGTAAATTTTATGTAATAAGGTCGTTTTAAAGTTTAATTTTTATTTGGGTTTATTTAAAATAACTATATCTGTTAGCAGTAGGATTCAGGTTTTCAAAAGGTAAATGATTTTAAACTACTATGCCACATAATTGGTTTCAAAAGCTTCCGCAATGAAAAATGTTTTAAAGCGTAATAATGATTTAGTATGAAACATGTTTTGTTTAACGAACCTATAATTTAGCAAATAAATGAAATAAGATAGTTTTTCATAAAAATCACAAACAACGTTTTAACACAAGTGGACTTTTCTAATAGAACTACGTCTTCCAAAACTGACTCCAATATAACATCACAGATGCGGCCATAACGTCTAAGCCGGGTTTGGGGTGTTACATTCAACCATAATGTCTAGGCCGAATTTGGGGTGTTACACTATCTCTGTTCAGTGGGTTTATATTTAATCATTATAAAACCATATCGGAATGGGCTTGCTGGTCTGGTGGCTAAAATGTGAACTGGTGTGTTAAAGGTTTGGAGTTTGAATCCCTGCGTGAGCAAAGGAGATTATTTTTACTCTGTTATCAGTGAGAGTTCCGGTTGAATCAAAACTCTGGGTTGGTTGAGATGTAGTGGGTTTAGTGGGACTGATTTGGGGGATTTATGGATATCCTATTTATTTTATTTTTGAATTTTTAATTTTGTTCATTTCGGTTTAAAAAAAACATTCCTGCTCTTTGGACGTGTTTTTTTTTTTGCTCTCTATTTCTCTGCTGAAACCTGCCTCCCCATATTCTTCTTCTTCTTTTTTGATTTCATTTTCAACCCATCTTTGTTAGTGCAACATTTGATTTCATGTGTTCGGTAAGTTGTGTATTGTTAGAGCATTAGCGTTGTTTCGATTAAGTGTTTAATGTGAGAGTTTATGTTGTTACTCTCATTTTAGGCGAAGGACAAGGTTTGACTGGAGCTTCTATAGCAAATTAGGTGTTTGGGGTCTCTGTCGATAATGGTAAGTCTTTGCATTTATTGACTAGTGTTGTTCGACTTTGAGTTGTGAAATATTGCGATTGATTTTTCGTTACTATTACTAAATTCAGACTTTGAAATTGTAACGATTATAGATCTTGGAAAGCTCGGGTGTGTTTTGGCATCACAAACTTATCAGGTGTGTACCCAGAAACGCAGAAAATGAGGTTTTAGCGAAAGCCAAAAACCATTCTGTCGATGCCACACGGTCGTGTGGTAGGCCGTGTGCCATAACACAGGCATGTGATTGACGAGGACTTACCGTGTGCACCAGACACGACCGTGTGATGGCCAAGTAGGCCGTGTGCCATAACACAGGCATGTGATCGACGAGGCCAGGCCATGCGCACCAGACACGGCCGTGTGATGGCCACGTAGGCCATGTTCGACACATAGGCTAGACTGAATTGGGCTGTGTGAGGCACATGAGGTGTGGGTCCACACGGGTAGTCCACATGGGCGTGTGGGATTCTAGGCCAGGCCGTGTGATCCACACAGCCAATCCCAATTAGGGTCGTGTTGGCCCACACGGGCAGGCCACATGGGCATGTGAGCCCATGTTTTTGAAACATTTCGTAAGGTTCGATAAGCATTACTTAGACCACCTAATTGTGTGAACTGTCTGAATGATATCTGAACTGAGCACGTATGCTAATCTGAATGTATAGTCAATTAACAGCATAATAGGATGATATCTATTGTATGTTGCATTGCATCACGGTGGGTTGATGATATTGGGAGGAAGTGTTCTGAAAGGCTCTTAAGCCGGTCATTTGGCAGCTCAGCTGCAAATTTCTAATTGTGTGATGCATTTTAGAACAGCATGGTGTGTAGTGATGGACGGAGATGGTGTGTAGGGGCTGGTGGGTAGGATTCTGATTTTCGATATCTGTTACGCATACTGTGTCTGAAATGGGCCAAGGCCATAACTTATATCTAAGACTGTATTTGATTGGGCTACGGCCATATCAGATCTCAGATTTGGGTTCAAGGCGATCAGATTTGGTCAGTACTCGATGTGTATCCATGTGCATGTTTTTGTTGGGATTACACACTGAGTTTGCAAAAACTCACCCTTTCTACTTAATTTGTACAAGTAATCCCTAGACTTGACGGATCAGTACAGTGGAGGACTCGACGGTGGCCATACGTAAATTTTAGACTATTTTCTGTTAACTTTCAGATTTTATTACTTATTTGAGGTTTTGTTTAATGTAACTTTTGGACTTTGGACTGCTTGGCTTTAAATTTCCGCTTTCTTTAATTATTTTACGATTTTATTACTGCTAGGCATGGTAAAACTCAATTTTCACTAAGATCAAACAGTTTTTCTAAAATAAGTGTTGCCCAAAGCTTCCGCTAAAAAGATACAATTTTAGACATAACAAGTTAATTAACTGGAATGGTTTAACTTGAGAAACTCATTTTTGAATCCCATTCTATGTGGCATCGCCAGATTCGACCATAACGTGTAGGTCGGGTTTGGAGTGTTACATTTAGTGGTATCAGAGTCAGGTTAAAAAACTTGGCTATGGATTTTGGGTTTTAAAAAGATTGGTTTCAAAGAACTGATTTACAAATGATTTCAAATGATTTAACTGAGTCTTCAGTGCTAATCCTGTAAGTGTTTAAAAACTTTGATAAGGCTTATCTGAAAAATACTATTAGTATACTGTGAAAATACCATAATTAGTGTGTTCTAAGACTGTAGGGAAAACTGATAGAAACTGTGATTCGCGATAACAAACTCTAAACTTCTGATACTGTTTTCCATAAAATATCTGCTAATAAATGTCGAAATTGTAAATGATTTATAAAACTATTAATACAGATAAGCATCGAATCTACGATGAGCACACGAGGTATTTGTGGATGAGGTACGAGAAGCTGAGGTAGAAGACATAGAAGGGCTCGAGCTGAGTCCTCATCACTGGGTAGTATGCCAAATTTAAACACGAGTGAGATGCCGGTTTCACCTGCCACGGAGACTGGGTCTCAAGACCACATGGTCGGGGACGACGCATTGTCCTAGGCTATGTTAAAGATTTTGGAGAGGGTTGCTAAGCCCAATACTGGATTTAGGGGCCGAGGGTCAGTTACGAAATGACCCCGATCCAACGGGGCTAAGTTATTTAGTGGTGTCACTAGAGTCACCCCTAGCATGGCTGAGTACTGGATGGAGGCCACCAAACGAATTATGGACGATTTGGATTTTACCCCTAAACAGAAACTAAAAGATGTTGTTTCTTTGCTTCGCGATGAAGCATATCATTGGTGGTTGACCGTTAAGGAAGGTACTCAGCCAGATCAATTAACTTGGGATTTCTATAAGTCTATATTTCAAGGAAAATATGTAGAAGCCAGGTACATCGATGCTAGGAGGCATGAGTTCTTGAATCTCACACAAGGTGATTGATCAGTGGCCTAGTATGAGGCCGAGTTTTTGAGATTGAACCGCTATGCATGAGGTATGGTGGCGACTGAATATGAGAGATGTGTCCGCTTTGAGGATGGCCTCAGGGATAGTTTGAGGGTCCTGATAGCTCAATAGAGGGAGCGTGATTTTTTCGCACTGGTTGAGAAGGCAAAGATCGCCGAGAAAGTTAAGCACACTGAGCGCCAAAATCGGGATAGGAAGAGAGGTAAGAATAAGAGGGATTTAGAGCCCTCGAGCTCTGTGATGGGGCCTAAGAAAAAGGCAAGATCTGATGGACCAGTTAGAGTTGGGCCCCTGGTTGCACCTATTGGGATTTCCTTGTGGGCATTGTGGTAGACACCATCTGAGCGTATGTTGGAGGACAATTGGGGTGTGTTTGAGATGTGGGTCTACTGAGCACCGCGTTTGAGAGTGTCCGCTGAGGGTTGATCAGGTGCAAGTTCTGGGTTTTGGTACTACGCAACCGCCGAGGGTAGTTCAGCAGCCACCTAGGGGCAGTGGTCAGGCTAGGGGTGGTAACGGCATGGGCCGTGGACAGAGAGCACCGGATAGAGGTGCTGGGCTGACTGAGGCGAGGCAACCCGCTCTTGTTTATGCTGCTTGTCGACGAGAGGATAGAGATGCTCCAGACATCATCACAGGTTCGTTTTTAATTTATGATGTACCTTATCTGGCATTAATAGACATAATTTCTGCACACTCCTATGTAGCTAGTACTATGTCTAAAACTTTAGGGATTCCGGTTGAGAATACTTCTAGTGAGGTGACTGTTGTGAGTCATTTGGGGCAATCTATCCAAGTTAGCAAATTGTATAGAGACATTCCGTTAGAGGTCCAAGGGACAATATTTTTGGATGATCTGATGGAGCTTTCATTCGGAGAGTTTGATTTAGTTTTGGGGATGGACTAGTTGGTCAAGCAACGAGTGAGTCTAGACTATGTGACTGAGAGGGTCATTTTGAGAACCAAGGAGGACGACAAGGTAGTTGTGATTGGGGAACGTTGGGATTTTCTAACTAATGTGATTTCTTTGTTGGTGGCAGAAAAGTTGGTCCGGAAAGGATGTGAGGCATATCCGGCCTATGTAAGTGTTTCTGACTCTGAGGATTCTTCTTTAAAGGACATCAGAACTGTGAGGGATTTTTCGAATAGCTTTCCTGAGGAGCTATCGGGTTTGCCTCCGAGCCGAGAAGTGGAATTTGGGATTAAACTTATTCTGGGTACAGCTCTGGTGTCTATCGCCCCCTATTGAATGGCACCAAAGGAGCTTATGGAGATTAAGGCTCAGATTCAAGAATTGTTGGATCATGGGTTCATTCGTCCCAGTGTGTCCCCGTGGGGAGCACCTGTGTTGTTTGTGAAAAAGAAAGATGGAACAATAACAATGTGTATCAACCATCGACAGCTGAACAAGCTAACGATTAAGAATAAGGACCCACTCCCGAGGATTGATGATTTATTCGACCAGTTCAGAGGGGCTTTTGTGTTTTCCAAAATTGATCTACATTCGGGTTAACATCAATTGAGGGTTAAAGAGGTTGATGTGTATAAGACAACAATTAGGACTAGTTATAGTCACTACAAGTTCCTAGTGATGCCCTTTGGTTTGACTAATGCACCAGCGGCATTTATGGACTTGATGAACCGAGTGTTCTAGCCCTATTTGGATCAGTTTGTGGCAGTGTTCATCGATGATATCTTGGTGTATTCTAAGACTGAAGATGAGCACGATGAACATCTTAGAGAGGTGCTACAGACTCTTCGTGAGAAACAACTATATGTGAAGTTTAAAAAGTGTGAGTTCTGGCTCCGAGAAGTAACATTTTTAGGACATGTAGTTTCTGTTGAGGGGTGTAACACCCCTTATCCGTATCCGACGTCGGGACGGGTACGAGGTATTACCGGACTTAAACATACACAAACATGCAAAATTGTGCCATAAAATTTCATCCAAATTAAAACTTTTCAAACACATGCATATTACACATGGGTAATTTTTCAAACATAAACCCTAGCTTAAAATATAGCTAGAAATGGATAGATCATGTTACCGGGACTTCAAAAATACAAAGAATATTAAAAACAGGCTAGGGAAACACTTACTATTAAGCTTGGAAATGTTGAACAAAACCCTAGCTATGGAGTCTTGGTGTTTTCGGCAGCTAAGGAGGAAGATGGACAACATTTTCACTTGATTTTTCCCTTTTTTATTCTTTTTATTACCAAATGACCAAAATGCCCCTAGGCTTTTTCTTTCCAATATTTCCTATGCATGCCCATTTTTGTCCAAAATTATAGAAATTTGTCAAATTGCTAATTAGGACCCTCTAATTCATAATCTAAAGCAATTTCATGCTTAAAGCTTCTAGAATGCAAGTTTTGCCTTTTATTCAATTTGGTCCCTAAAATGCAATTAGACATTTTATGCATAGAATTTCTTCATGAAACTTTCACACAAGCATGCATTTATAACATAAACCTGTTAAGAATTATAAAATAATTATTTCTATCTCAGGTTTGTGGTCTCAAAACCACTATTCTGACTAGGCCTTAATTCGGGATGTCACAACTCTCCTCCTTTAAGGACTTTCGTCATTGAAAATCTTACGGGTAAAAAAGTTTGGGTATTGTCTCTTCATAGCCTCGTCGGGTTCCCATGTAGGCTCTTTAATGCCATGTCTTTGCCACAAAACTTTCACAAGAGCAACACTTTTGTTTCTCAATTACTTAGGTTCCCAGGCCAAGATCTTAACCGGTTTCTCACCATAAGTCATATCCGGTCTAATTTCAACCTCTATCGGCACAATCACATTAGAAGGGTCAGATCTATATCAGTGCAACATGGATACATGAAACACATCGTGAATCTTTTCCAATTTAGGTAATAAAGCCAACCGATAAGCAACAGGCCATATTTTTTCGGTAACCTCATAAGGTACTATAAATCAAGGACTCAACTTGCCTTTTCTTCCGAATCTCAAAACCTTTTTACATGGAAACACTTTTAAGAATACTTTTTCACCGACCTGATACTCTATTTCTTTCCTTTTTAAATTTGTATACGACTTTTGTCTATCCGATGCCGCTTTTAAACAATCTCGAATTACTTTCACTTTTTCCTCGGTCTCCTTAATCAAACCTACTCCATGAATCTTATTCTCCATAAGCACATTTCAATACAATGGTGTACGATATTTAGGTCCATAGAATGCTTCATAAGGTGCAATTTTCAAGCTCAACTGATAACTATTGTTATAGGAAAACTCAATCAAAGGTAAGTATTTTTCCCAACTACCTTAGAATTCAAGAACACAACATCTGAGCATAACCTCAAGTGTCTGAATCACTCTCTCGGATTGTCCATCAGTTTATGGATGAAAAGCAGTACTAAAGTTCAGCTTCTTACCCAATGCTTCTTGTAACTTCTTCCAAAACGGCGAAGTGAATCTTTGATTTCTAACCGAAATAATCGATAAAGGCACTCCATGAAGTCTCACAATTTCATAAATATACAATTCGGCTAACTCATCAATTGAATAATCAACAAGTACTGGTATAAAATGAGCCAATTTAGTGAATCTATCAACCACAACCCATATAGTATCTCTCTTTCTTGGTGTCAATGGTAAGCCTGTACAAAGTCCATAGTGATTCGGTCCTATTTCCATTCAGGAACTAAAATAGGCTGGAGTAAACCTGAAGGTACCTGGTGTTCCGCCTTTATTTGTTGAAAAATCGAGCATTTCGATACAAATTCAGAGATATCTCTTTTCATACCGTTCCACCAATACATTTTCTTTAAGTCATTGTACATTTTCGTGCTACCTGGATGAACTGACATGCTTCCATTATGAGTCTCATGCAAAATATTCTGAATCAACTCATCATTGTTTGAAACACAGATTCTATCACAAAACCTCAAACAACCGTCGAAGTCTATCTAAAAATCTGATCCGCTGCTCAACTCACATTGAGCTTTCTTAGCTTATAACTCTTTATCAACTTCCTAAGCATCACAAATTTGTCTAAGAAAGCTCGGTCTAGCTCTTAGTTCTGCTAAAATTGTACCATCATGAGATAAGCTCAACCGTACATTCATAGCTCTGAATACAAATAAAGACTTTCCATTCAGGGCATCAGCAAGCACGTTTGCCTTACTGGGGTGATAATCAATCACGAGCTCATAGTTTTTCAACAACTTAAACCATCTTTGTTGCTTTAAATTCAAATCCTTTTGATTCATCAAATACTTAAGACTTTTATGATATTATAGATATGACATTTTTCTCTGAACAAATAATGTCGCCAAATCTTCAAAGAAAAAACAATGGCAACAAACTCTGGATCGTGCATAGGATAGTTCTTCTCTTATGGCTTCAATTGTCTTGAGGCATAAGCTACTACCTTGCCTTCTTGCATAAGCACACAGCCTAGTCTACTCATGGACGCATCACTGTAAATCACAAACTCTTTCCTTGATTCTGGTTGCACTAACACTAGTGCTTCTGTCAATAATGCCTTCAGCTTCTCAAAACTCTATTGGCACTTCTCTGTCCATTCAAACTTGACATCTTTTCAAAGTAGCTTCGTCATAGGAGTGGCTATTATAGAAAATCCTTTCACAAGCCGTCTATAATAACCAGCCAAACCCAAAAAGCTCCTAACATCAGTCATATTCCTTGGCGGTTTCCATTCGACAATAGTATAAATTTTACTAGGATCGACTCGTATACCATCTCCCGAAACAAGGTGGCCTAAAAATCCAACCTTTCGTAGCCAAAACTCGCTTTTGCTAAACTTGGCATATAACTGTTTATCTTTCAAAATCTGCAAAACAGTTCTCAGGCGTTCAGCATGTTCTACCTCATCTCTAGAATAAATTAAAATATCATCTATAAAAACGACAACAAAATCATCCAAATATGGTCGAAAGATTCGATTCATCAAATCCATAAACACGGCAGGAGCGTTCGTTAATCCAAATGGCATAACAAGAAACTCGTAGTGACTATACCTTGTACTAGAAGTAGTCTTTGGCACACCAGACTCTTTAACTCGTAACTGGTAATATCCGGGCCTCAAGTCTATCTTAGAGAGCCATGTTGCTCCTTTCAGCTGGTCAAATAAATCATCAATCCTTGGAAGAGGATACTTATTTTTAATTGTTACCTTATTGAGCTGTCGATAGTCAATGTATAACCTAATAAAACCATCCTTCTTTTTCACAAATAACACAGGAGCACCCCATGGCGAAAAACTCGGTCTCGAAAAACCATTGTCAGTAAACTCTTGTAACTGTGATTTCAATTCTTTTAGTTCAGTTGGGGCCATCCTATACGGAGCAATAGAAATAGGTGTCCCTGGCCAAACTAAATTTCTCTATTTGGAGGCAAACTTAGCAATACCTTTGGAAATACATCTGCGTACTCACACACAACTAGCACTGACTTGATTTTCAACTCAGATTCCTTTATATTTAATACATATGCTAAATAAGCTCCATACCCTTTTCTCATACATTTATGTGCAGTCATTGAAGAAATTACCATTGGCAACTTATCTGCATCATCTGATTCAACTCGAAGAATCTCACTATTTCCACAGTTCAGTTCCATAACTTTCTATCTACAATTCACTATAGCATCATGTAGTGTCAAACCAATCCATAACCAGTATGACACCCAATTCATCAAATGACAACAACATCAAGTCGGGCGAAAAACAATGGCCTCTAACCATCAAAGGGCAGTTTTTACATACTCTATCAATTATCACATACGTTCCTAATGGATTCAACACTTTAATCATAAATTATGTAGACTCGACAGGTATATTCATACTAGATGCCAATTTCATACACATATGAATGGGTAAAGCCAGGGTCTATCAAAGCAATAGCATTAGTATCATAGAGAGAAAATTTACCAGTAATAATATCAGGAGAAGTTGCATCTTCACGTGCACGTATAGCGTAGGCTCTAGCCGGAGCCCTAGTTCAGATCTTACTGCTGTTTCTCTTTTTACATTCTTACTACCAGACCCATTCCTGGCATTTCTCGGAGGTCTTCCCTTAGAAACTATGCCACTCAGCCTAGCATTCTGAATTCTTTCTTTCTCCATCCTCTAAGGACAATGTTTAATAAAGTGGTCTAGAGAACCACATCTAAAACAAGATCCTTCACTCACTCTACAATTACCAGAATGATGTCTACCATATTGCTGGCATTCAGATCTAAAAAGTTTAGCATTACCCACACTCACCATGGATGTAGCCTAAGGTTTAAAAACCTGAATTCTACTTTCTACGGTTCCCATATGAATACCCAACTGACACATGTGAATTAGATTACATCTCTCTAGATTTTTTAGACTGATATGGCAATGACTTACTCATATACCTTTTTTTAGTGTCTCTAGCCTCAGACTCGACTTTCCTCCTATCTTTAGTCAACTCTTCGGCTTTATAGGCCCATTCAACAAGTACCATAAATTCTTTTAACTTAAGAATGCCCATCAATGTCCTTATATCCTCGTTAAGACCATCTTCAAATCTGCACATCTTAGTTTCGGAAGATTCACATTCCTAAGCGTACTTATTGAGTTTGACGAATTCTCTCTCATATTCACTAACTGTCATATGGCCATATTTTAAATCTAGAAATTCCTTACGCTTCTGATCTACAAACTGCTCACTAATATACTTCTTCTAGAATTTCTCTTAAAAGAAATCCCAACTAACTCTCTTCGGAGGTACCACCAATATCAGAGTTCTCCACCAGTGATACGCTGCATCTCTCAATAAGGATATGGCACATTTTAAGCACTCCTCGGGTGTACAAGATAATTCATCAAATACTCGTATCGAATTCTCTAACCAGAATTCTACCCTTTCAGAATCATCATTAGCATTTGCCCTAAATTCCTCAGCACCTTGAGGCATCATGGGTACGGGTTGAGGATTTGGGAGAGGTGGAAGAGGTTGAGCATTAGGGTTCATATGAACAAACTCTGTATACCATGCGCTCATCATGTGGAGAAAGGCTTCTCTGCCTCCATCTCTTCTACTAATAGTTTTAGGTCTGTTTTCAGATGGCACCACTCCTTTAGCTAGAGTAGGCGCGTTGCTTTCTACATCATCCGCCACTGCTCGGTCGGGATCCATTTGCTATATGAGAACACATTTTAATACTGTCAGGAGTCATCACACAATCATCACATATGTATGGCATGTATAGCTAGACTCAAACACGTTAGGCTAGTCTGAGAATTGACTAAACCATAGCTCTGATACCACTAAATGTAGCACCTCTTACTCGTATTCGACGCAGGATAGGGTACAAGGCATTACCGGACTTAAACATACACAAACATGGAAAATTGGGCCATAAAATTTAATCCAAATTTAAAATTTTCAATCACATGCATATTACACATGGGTAATTTTTCAAACATAAACCTTAGCTTAAAATATAGCTAGAAATGGATAGATCATGTTACCGGGACTTCAAAAATACAAAGAACATTAAAAACGAGCTAGGAAAACACTTAATATTAAGCTTGGAAATGTTGAACAAAACCCTAGCTATGGGGTCTTGGTATTTTTAGCAGCTAATGAGGAAGATGGACAATATTTTCACTTGATTTTTCCATTTTTATTCTTTTTATTACTAAATGACCAAAATGCCCTTAGGGTTTTTCTTTCCAATTTTTCCTATGCATGCCCATTTTTGTCCAAAATGATAAAAATTGGTCAAATTGATAATTAGAACCCTCTAATTTATAACCTAAAGTAATTTCATGCTTAAAGCTTCTAGAATGAAGTTTTGCCTTTTATTCAATTTGGTCCCTAAAATGCAATTAAACATTTTATGCATAGAATTTCTTCATGAAACTTTGAAACAAGCATGCAATTCATATCATAAACCTCATAAGAATTATAAAATAATTATTTCTATCTCGAGTTTGTGGTCTCGAAACCACTATTCTGACTAGGCACTAATTCAAGATGTCACAAGGGGATACGAGTCGATCCTCGTAAGATTGAGGCGGTGTTGGATTAGAAACGGTCGAAGAATGTATCTGAGATCCGTAGCTTTCTGCGACTGGCGGGTTACTATCGGCAGTTTGTGAAAGGTTTTTCACTGATTGTAACACCCATAACTAAGCTGCTACGTAAGGGTGTACTGTTTGTCTGGGCTGATTCACAACAAGAGAGCTTTGAGAAGCTCAAGACTGTACTGACTGAGGCCCTTATGCTGATACAGCTGAAGTCTGAAAAAGAGTTCATCATTTATAGTGACGCGTCACACATCGATTTGGGATGTGGGTTGATGCAGGATGGTAAGGTGGTTGCATATACATCTCGTCAGCTTAAGACTTATGAGGTGAATTACCCAACGCATGATTTAGAGTTGGCCGCCATGGTATTTGCACTGAAAATCTAGAGGCATTATCTGTATGGTGAGAAGCATATCATCTACTCTGATCACAAGAGCCTCAAGTACCTCCTCACTCGGAATGAGCTGAATCTTAGGCAGCGTAGGTGGATCGAGCTGCTTAAGGATTACGACTGCACCATCGAGTACCATCCTGGTAAGGACAATGTTGTAGTAGATGCATTGAGTTGTAGAGTTATGACTAATTTGAGGGCGATTATTACTCGACTAAGCTTATTTGATGATGGTAGCTTATTAGCCGAGCTTCAGGTTAAGCCGACATGGATTGAACAGATTAAGGGTAAACAGTTGGAGGATAAGTCGTTGGGTCTTCGATTTTGACAGATTGAGAGTGGTAGCACAACAGATTTTCGGTTGAACTCTGAGGGTGTTTTGTATTTCTGAGGCCAGATATGTGTGCCGAACGATTTTGATCTGAGACAGTCTATACTAAGAGATGCGCATAGTAGCCCTTACGCTATGCATCTTGGTGGGAATAAGATGTACCGAGATCTTCGACAGTTGTATTGGTGGCCAGGGTTGAAGCGAGAGGTCACTGATTTTGTGGCTAGATGTCTAACATGCCAGCAGGTTAAGGCTGAACATTAGTTGCCTTCAGGTTTGCCACAACTGATTAAGATTCTCTTTTGGAAGTGGGAATGTGTGATGATGGGCTTCGTTACTGGGTTACCCTTGACAGCCACTAAGAAGGTTTTTGTTTGGGTCATCATAGATCGATTGACTAGGTCAGCACACTTCATATCGGTTCATACTGATTATTCTCTACAGAAGTTAGCGAAGCTCTACATTTCTAAAATAGTGAGACTGGATGGGGTACCGATTTCGGTTATCTCTGATAGGGATCCTTACTTCACGTCCTAGTTTTAGGGGGAAGTTGCATGAGGCTTTAGGTTTAAGATTGAACTTCAATACTGTGTTCCATCCTCAGACCGATGGTCAATCTGAGAGGGTGATTCAGATACTAGAGGATATGTTGAGGAGCTGGGTGAATGATTTTTGAGGTAGTTGGGAGGACTATCTGCCGCTAGCCGAGTCGTCTATAATAACAGCTTCCAGTCTAGCATTCAGATGGCACCTTATGAAGCTCTGTATAGTCGTAAGTGCCGCACTCCCCTATGCTGGACTGAGTTGGGTGAACGACGTGTTCTGGGTCCTGAGTTGGTTTCTGAGACTAAGGATAAGGTTAGACTGATTCGGGATCATCTAAAAGCGACTTCTGACATATAGAAGTCTTATGCTGATCTGAAGAGACGTGAGATTGAGTATTTTATGGTGGCCTTCGTGTTTCTGAAGGTCTCACCATGGAAGAAAGTTCTGAGGTTCGGTTGAAAGTGTAAGTTGGGCCCTAGTTTTATTGGGCCGTACCAGATTTTCAAGTGAGTGGGACCGGTCCCTTATCAGTTAGAGCTACTTCCAGAGTTAGACCATATTCACAATGTGTTCTAGGTCTTAATGTTGAGGCGTTACCGCTCTGATCCCATGCATATTGTTCCTGTTGAGGAGATTGAGGTTTGGCCATATCTGACCTTTAAGGAGGAGTCGATTCAGATTTTGGATTGCGACGTTAAGGTTCTGAGGAGGAAATTCATTCCTTTAGTGAAGGTGCTGTGGCATAATCTAGCACTCAAGAGGCTACGTCGGAGCCTGAGGATGCAATGCATCAGCAATATCCTCATCTATTCTGATCAGGTAAATTTCAAGGCCGAAATTTTCTTTTAGGGGCTTAGAGTTGAAACGCCCCAAAATTTCTCTTTTGGCTAGTGTGAAAATATGACACAACTGTGTATCTACTTCAGTGGTTAAGTGTTCTGGGTGTGTGTGAGAGGTCCCAAGTTCAAGCCTTAGCTTTGGAGAATTTTGATATTTTTTTATATAAGCCCTATCTCTATTTAGTAGGCTTATATTTAATTATTATAAAACCATATCAGAATGGGCCTGCTAGTCTGGTGGCTAAGATGTGAACTGGTGTGTTGGAGGTCTGGAGTTCAAATCCCTGCGCAAGCAAAGGAGATTATTTTTGCTCTGTTATCGGTGAGAGGTCTGGTTGAACTAAAACTCTGGGTTGGTTGAGATGTAGTGGGTTTAGTAGGAGTGATTTGGGGGATTTAGGGATATCCTATTTATTTTATTTTTGATTTTTTAATTTTATTCTTTTCGGTTTAAAAAAAACCATTCCTGCTCTTTTGACGGGTTTTTTTCTCTCTATTTCTCTGCTGAAATCTACCTCCCTATCTTCTTCTTTTTTTTCGATTTCATTTTCAATCCATCTTCATTAGTGCAACATTTGATTTCATGTGTTTGGTAAGTTGTGTATTGTTAGAGTATTAACGTTGTTTCGATTAAGTGTTTAATGTGAGAATTTGTGCTATTACTCTTGTTTTAGGCCAAGGACAAGGTTTGGCTGGGGCTTCTACAGCAAATTAGGTGTTTGGGGTCTCTGTCGATAATGGTAAGTCTTCGCGTTTGTTGACTGGTGTTGTTCGACTTCGAGTTGTGAAATATTGCGATTGATTTTTTACTACTATTACTAAATTCAGACTTTGAAATTGTCGATTATAGGTCTTAAAAGGCTTGGGTGTGTTTTGGCATCACAAAATTATCAAGTGTGTACCTAAAAATGCAGAAAAAGAGGTTTTGGCGAAAGCCAAAAACCATTTTATCGATGCCACATGGCCGTGTGGTAGGCTATGTGCCATAACACGAGCATGTGATTGACAAGGCCAGGGCGTGCGCCCCAAACACGGTCGTGTGATGGCTAGGTAGGTCGTGTGCCATAACACGAGTGTGTGATTGACGAGGCCAAGCCGTGCGCACTAGACACGACCGTGTGATGGCCAAGTAGGCCGTATGCGACAAACGGGCTAGACTGAATTGGGCCATGTGGGCCACATGGGCGTGTGGGTCCACACAGGTAGTCCACACGGCGTGTGGGATTCTGGGCCAGGCTGTGTGATCCACATAGCCAAGGTTAATTTGGGTCATGTGGGCCCACACGAGTAGGCCACATGGGCGTGTGAACCCATGTTTCTGAAATGTTTCGTAAGGTTGAACGGGTTACCCTAGTTGACTCTGAACCTACTATAGGGTCGGTAAGTATTACTTAGACCACCTAATTGTGTGAACTATCTGAATGATATCTGAACTGAGCACGTATGCTAATCTGAATGTATGGTTTATTAACTGCACAATAGCTATATGTTGCATTGCATCGGGTTGGGTTGATGATATTGAGAGGAAATGTCCTAAAAGGCTCTTAAGCAGGTTATCTAGCAACTCAGCTGCAAACTTTTGATTGTGTGTCGCATTTTGGTACAGCATGGTGTGTAGGGATGGGTGGGTGTTTCAAACCTCACATGATGTGTATGAATGGACAGAGATGGTGTGTAGAGGCTGGTGGGTAGGATTTTGATTTCTGGTATCTGTTACACATACTGTGTCTGAGATGGGCCAAGGCCCTAACTTATATCTGAGCCTGTATCTGATTGGGCTAAGGCCAAACTGTATCTGTAATAGGCTTAGGCCCAGACTGTATTTGACTGTATTCTGATGTGTATCTATGTGCATGTTTCTATGGGGATTACACACTAAGTTTTTGAAAACTCACCTTTTCTATTTAATTTGTATAGGTAATCCCCAAACTTGACGGATCAGTGCAGCGGAAGACTTGACGGTAGCCATACGTAAATTTTAGACTATTTTCTGTTAACTTTTAGATTTTATTACTTATTTGGGTTTTCTTTTGTAACTTTTGGACTTTGGACTGCTTGGCTTTAAATTTCTGGTTTCTTTAATTATTTTATGATTTTATTACTACTAGGCATGGTAAAACTCGATTGTCACTAAGATCAAATGGTTTTCCTAAAATAAGTGTTTCCTAAAGCTTCTGCTAAAAAGATATGATTTTAGACATAACAAGTTAACTAAATAGAACGGTTTAACTCGACAAAGTCGTTTTCGACTCCCATTCTATGTGACATCGCCAGATTCGGCCATAACGTCTAGGCCTGGTTTAGTGTGTTGCAAGAATTGTCTGCAAGAAATGCATACTCTAGGTGATTTGGTAATTGCTTCAGTTCTAATTTGGGAGGTTCTTCAATGGAGGGTTTTAATTTTAATTCATTTTTTACCTCAATGCTCTCATAATTCTTATGTCTTAGTGAAGACTCATTAGAATCTAAATCAATTTTTGTCTCACTTATGCCAGCATTATCCTCATCTACTTCCTCTCCTTGAACAAGAAACAGTTCTAAGGTGTCCTTATGAACAATTTCATGTAATGAATCTTGAATAACTTGATCAAGAGAGTTAACAAAATAACAAGAATCATCTTGTTCTCTATAGAATCGCAAGGCATAATAGATTTTAAAAGTGATCTCTTCATCACCTACCCTAAGCACAAGTTTACCATCATCCTAATCAATGATAGCCCTAATAGTGGCTAAAAAAAGGGTTACCTAAAATTAAAGGCACCTCACTACACTCATCCATATCAAGCAGAACAAAATCAATAGGGAATATGAATTTATCTACCTTTACAAGTACATCTTCAAAAATACCCCTAGGATATTTAACAGATCTATCGGCTAATTGAATACTCATCCTAGTGGGTTTTGATTCCCCAAGACCAAGTTGCTTGAACATTTTATAAGGCATCAAACTAAGACTAGCACCCAAATCAGCTAATGCTTTCTCAATATTTAAACTACCAATGAAACAAGGAATAGTAAAACTTCCTAGATCTTTCAGCTTAGTTGGCAGTTTATTTTGGCGAATGACTGAACATTCCTCGTTAAGTTCCACAGTGGATAGTTTTTCAAACTTCCTTTTGTTTGTTAATAGCTCTTTTAAGAATTTTTCATATGTGGGCATCTGCGAAATAGCTTCAACAAAAAGTAAGTTGATATGTATTTGTTTAAAAAGTTCAAGAAATTTACCAAATTGTTCATACACGCGGTCTTTCTTCAACTTTGCCAGATATGGGACCAGTATTCTTTAACCACTGGTGTCTGAATTTCTTCGGGTTTTACCCCCTCATCATTTGCCTTATCATTTTCCCATTGTAGCTTCATTTCGGATTTAGGCAACACTTTTCCGTTCCTCAATGTAACTACTTTCACATGTTCTTCTGGGTTGGGTTTGGTGTTACTAGGTGAACTACCTTGTTGTTTTTCAGAAACCAAATTAGCAAGCTTGATTTTTGAGCCTAAGAATTGATGTTTGATAATTTTTCAAAGTTGTCTCGGGGTTTTGAAAATAAGTCTCTGATGCCGAAATAAATTTTGCCAACATCACTTCAAGGTTCGGCTTCTTTTCTGGCTGATAAGGTTGTTTGAAGCCCCAAAGAGATTGTGATCTTTGGTTTCCTTAACCACCCCACGAAAAGTTTAGGTGGTTTCTCCAACCTACATTATACTTATTACTATAAGGTTTATTTTGAGTTCTAGAATTATTACCCATATGATTGATATGCTCATTCTCTGTGCTAGGACCAAAGGGTAAGTATTCTAGATTATTTATTCCACCTCCATTTGCATCGCATTGTATCACCAAATTTACCTGCGTAAAAATATATAAATCATCAAATATTTTATTTAATATTTCTACTTGATTTGATAATATGGTGATTGCATCTAAATTAAAGACACCAGCTGCTTTCAGCGGCTTCGTCCTTATGACTTGCCACTGATGATTATTCAGTGACATCTCCTTAATAAATTCATAAGCCACTTCGAGTGTTTTAATATTCAGAGTTCCACCAGTTGCTACGTCGGTTAGTTGCCTAGTTTAGGGATTCAAACCATTGTAGAAGGTTTGAAATTGTAGCCATAGGGTAACCCATGGTGAGGGAACCTTCTCAATAAATCTTTATACCTCTCCATGCATCATATAATGTCTCTAAATCGATCTACGCAAATGAAGAGATGTCATTCCTCAACATGGTTGTCTTAGCCAAAGGGAAGTACTTTAATAGGAAGTTCTCAGTCATTTGATCCCATGTAATAATGGAACCTCGTGGTAAAGAGTACAACCATTGCTTAGCTTTGTTATTCAATGAGAAAGGGAATAGTCGTAAGTGAATGGCATCGTCAGTGACGCCATCAATCTTGAAAGTATCACAGATTTCTAGAAAGTTGGCCAAATGAGTATATGGATGTTCGTCTTTCAAACCATCAAACTAAACAAATTGTTGAATCATCTTAATAGTGTTCAGTGTTAGTTCAAAATTATTTGAAATAATAGTGGGTCTCATAACACTCGATTCAGCCCCAGTTAAAGTAAGCTTGGCATACATAGTACGAGGAGCATGATCTAGAATTGCAAGATTTGTAGCAACTGTAGGAGGTTGCTGATTATTCTAATTATCACCCATCTCCTCAGTAGTAATAATGTCCTCTTGTTTATTTACTATATTTTCTCGACTCTACCTTGCTTCTCTATGATTTCTAAGAGTTGTACTTTCAATTTTGTTGTCAAATAATAATGGTCCCGACGGGTTTCTTTTTGTCATGAGCTAAAAGAACATGCTTGCCACATCCCGATTTTGGGCCTAGTCAGAATAATGGTTTGGAGACCAGAAATCTGAAGTAGAAATAATTATTTTATGAATATGTTAAGGTCTATGATATGTTTGCATGATTGTATGAAAGTTTCGTTAAGAAATTTTGTTGATAGAGTGTCCAATTTGATTTTTAGGACTAAATTACAAAAGTTGCAAAACATGAGATTCTAGAAGCTTTAAGCATGAAATAGCTATGGATTATTAATTAGAGGTTCTTAAATAGCAATTTGACCAATTTTTATTTTTATGGACAAAAATGGGCATGAATAAGTAAATTATGAAAGTTTAGTAGAAATGGCATTTTGGTTATTTGGTTAATAAAAGAATAAAAAGGGAAAATTAAGTCAAAATTTGCTCATCTTCTCCATGCCATAGCCGAAATTTCTAAGGTCACCATAACTAGGGTTTCTTCAACTTTCAAGCTTGATTGTAAGTGCATTCTATCCCCGTTTTTAATGTTCTTTACATTTTTGAAGTTGTTATCAACTAATCTAGCCATTTCTACCATTTATTTGAGCTAGAGTTGATGTTTAGGGTTTGACCCATGTGTGGCATGCATGTATTTTGATGTTTTATGGTAGATAATGAAAGTTTGATGTGTGAATAACGTCTTTTACTAAGTGATTTTCAATGAAAACACCTAAAAAGGGCTTATTTGTAAAAGTTGTAAAATTGGGTGGTAGAAATGTGATTTGATGAAAAATGTGGGCTGGTATAAGCATGATATAGGTTCGGCTAGGCTTGGGTAACAAAAACAATGAGTACATTTCATTTTAAGAGCCTAAGGACTAATTTGTAAATATGTGAACGTTTAAGGATAAAACTATAATTTTACCAAAATATGGTTTTTGGACTGATTTGAACAATGTGATAATTAAATGAGCTAAACTTACTATTATAGATCAAGAAAAAGAGAGTTCAGACTTAGACCGGGGAAAGAACAAGGTTGTAGACTAAATCGAATTAGTTGGCCATATTTTGTACCGAGGTAAGTTCATATGTAAACAATGCAATATTATGATCTTATTTTTAATGCCTTAATATTGTATGAATTGTATAATTGATTCGATGAACATATTTGACAAGTTCTGATAAGAGAGAGAAAATCTCCTTTGAACCTTAGGAATAGAATAGGATACGAGTGACATGTCACTAGGACCCCATGTGATATATATGATTATGTGATCTGGGTGCTGGTCATGTATGTCCTATCAGTGGCTAAGTAGTCTGGCATGTGTTGCAAATACCTGACAGCTTGTGTGAGCAGCCCGTGTAGCTACATCTTTACCATCAGCTTGTGTGAGCAGACCTGTGATAAGTTCGAAAGTGAGCCTTTATGTGTATGAAATATGAGGTAGCTTTGGCTACATATGTGGCACTTGTGTGCAAAGACTTTTCGTGTATCCGTTTAGTATTCCAAGTGGTCAACGGGTATGTCAAAAACAAGAAAGAGTATGTTAAGTCACGAATTGGTACAGGTATGTACGAAAAACTCATTAGAATGAGCTTGTTAAGTGATAAGCTTTTGGTAAGATTAAGAACGATAAAGTTATGCTTATGAAACTATGATTATAAATATGTGATTTATGTTAAGTTAAATTGTATGATATTCATGCTAAATGTTGCTTAATATTGCTTATTATTGTATGTGAACTTACTAAGCTTTATGCTTACTTCCCTTCCTTCCCACTATCTTATAATATTGCCAAGCTAGCTCAGGGATCAAAGGATGTTGGATCTCAGTTCACACTATCAAATTGATCCTTTGGGTATTCATGATTTCACATTTTGAGTATGGCATGTATAGCGGACTTGGTCTTTTTGTTTACGTGTCATATTAATTTGGCCAAGTGTGTTGGCTTATAATGATTTGATGATTCATTTTGTATATGGCCATGAGATATGGCTTATATTGATTATTGGGTTGTAAGCCTATTTATACATGCATGCATGTGCCTATGCCCTTGACATGTGGTTTGTGATTGTGTATATGATGGGTTATGTTATTGGTTATGACTGCTTGTGGATTTAGTTGAGATGTGTTGGTATGATGATAACTAAGGTCCCAATGTGTAAAATGGAAGTAACTTATAATTCTTAATGCATGAGAATTTGTAGGCTTGGGCTTCACAAAGTGTGGTGTCTTGTGTATCTACTAGTTGATATGATATTGTCATGATCATGACTTGTTTGATTGTGTCTAAGTACTCAATTGTGCCATGCTAAGTACCTTTGAAGTTAGGTATGTGTTTGAGTTTATAAGGGTGGCAAATGGCTTGAAAAATAGCCTCAAAATTGTCCACATGGGTAGACACACGGGCATGTCTAGACTGTCTATGACACACGGTCTGCCCCCATAGGTGTGTGATCTAGCCATGTGTCCTCTGCAGCTTAATTATAGTAACAAAATGCTCAGTATTGAGTACATATGTACGAGACATAACCATGTGTCTCAGCTGTGTGAGGGACATGGCCTTGGGACATGGGCGTGTGCCCTGGCCATGTGAAGTCTGCACCTATTTTGTGAAAAATTATGGAATTCAATCGTCCACACGGCCTAAGCACACGGGCATGTGCCTTGGCCGTGTGACCTCATTTAGTACATGACATCATAAACAGAGAGTTACACGAGCGTGTCTTAAGCCACACGGGCGTGTGTGACTACACGGCCTACCCATACGAGCGTGTGACCCTCCAAAGCATGAAAATTTTCTAAGTGTTGTAAAAATTTTGAAAGTTCTCGGTTTAGTCCCAAACCACTCCCAGTGTATGTTTTGGGCCTCGTGGGCTCGTAATAGGAATGATATGAATGTATATGAAAAATTTTAGTTTGAACAGAAATTTATGTCTCGGTTCTACATGATTGCTTGTGTATAAGTCCGGTAATGCCTCATACCCTATCTCGGCGTCGGATACGGGTAAGGGGTGTTACACTGCCAAAAACAAATAAAGGAAAAAAATAGAATGTAAAAATTAAACTAAAAATAGATTAAAAAATAAAATAAAATTAAAAATGGCTAAATTAATAAAAACAAAGTGTTCCTAATATTTTAGTCCCCGACAACGGCACCAAAAACTTAATGGTAACTAACCTAACTATAAATACAACAAAGGCAAGTGTACGTATCGAACAATAGTATAGCTATGGTGAGTAGAGAATATCATATCCATGAGGACTAAAAGTACTAGTAATTATCATTTCTTCTATTATTTAGCCAACAAATTGAAATTATTGTTTTTAATCTAAAATTTCTAAACTAATTTAACTAAGAAAACAACAGAGAATGAATTGAGAAAATAATTGAAAGATACCAATGAGATAGACAATACTTAGGAAAGAATCCACCTAGACTTCACCTATTATTATGAATCTGAATTAAACGATTTATTCACTTGTGGCTTGATCTGTAGAAATCCCTAAAATAGGTTAATATCTCTTTCGAGAGTAAGAACAACTGACCCTAGGTTGATTAATAGAAATCTCATTTTAATTAAAACCCCTATCGCCGCTTAACTCGATCTATGGATTCCCTTATTAGATTTGATCTAATCCGGTAGATTTATGTCGTCCTATTTCTAGGATTGCATGCAACTCCACTCAATTATGCTAGATCTACTCTAAAATAGGGGCTTTTACTCTACTGAAATAAGCACATTAAATATGAATTAATATCTCAGAAATATTAAAACAAGAAATAAGCATACATAATTGAGAACAAGAATCAAGTATTTATCGCGTAAAACAAATATTAAATAATAGAATTCATCGCAGGTTTCATCTCCCCCAAGCACCTAGGGGATTAGTTCATAATCCTAAATGAAAACATCTTAAAGTCAGAAAAACCACAAGACAAAGAAATTCAATAAAACTTTAAAAGAAATTAAAAGGAGATCTTCAATCTTGATGGAGATCAGCTTTCGAGTTGGCTCTGATGGTGTTCTTTGAGTGTTTTCTTCAATCTTCTCTGATGGCTCCCTTCTCTATTCTTCTAATTGGTATTTATAGTCTTTAGAATGCTCAGAAAGCCTAAAATTTGGGTTTTTCTGTGTATTTGGGAAGCAAGGTGCGAAGTCGAGATTGGCTAGCATATGGGCATGTAGCCATCCCGTGTGGAAATGCCCAGGACGTGTGGCTCCTTAAAACAACTCTATTGTATGATTTTGGCTCGTTTTTGCTCCTTTTGCTCCCAAATGCTCTCCTAATTATATAAACATGAATTTTAAGGATTAGAAGCATCAAATTCACTAACTTGCACAATTAATCATCCAAAAACGCATTAAGAACTAGATTAAAATATGTTACTTTTATAGCTTATCAGATAGTCTAGGAGGGTTATCCTAATTCTCAAGAACATGTTACAAGGTTGCGTATCGGTTTTCGGGGTAATTGGGAGGAACATCTACCATTTCTAAAGTTTCCATATAATAACAGTTTCCAGACGAGCATTCAGATGGCTCTGAATGAGGCACTTTATAGGTGCAAGTGTAGGACACCTTTATGTTGGACGGATTTGGGGGAAAAAGAAAGTGTTAGGACCAAATCTTGTACAAGAAACTGAGAACAATGTGAAAATTATTTGGGATCAGTTGAGAGCTGCAACAGATCGAAAAAATTCTTATTTCGACTAAAAGAGGATGGATATTGAGTTTAGTGCGGGTGATCGAGTCTTTCTTAAGGTTTCACCTTGGAAGAAACTGCTGAGATTTGACCGTAAGTGAAAATTAAGTCTGAGGTTCATTGGAACCTATCACATTGTCAAAAGAGTCAGACTAATGACATATCAATTAGAGTTACCTCTAGAGTTGGATCACATTCATGATGTTTTCCATGTATCTATGTTGCGACGATATCGATTCAACCCTTCTCATTTGATCCCAATTGAGGAAATTGAAGTTCATCATGACTTGACTTTTGATGAAAAACTAGTGCAAATTATCGATCGAGATGTCAAATTGTTGAGAATGAAGCAAGTTCCACTTGTAAAAGTTTTATGGAGGAATCACGGTTCCAAGAAGGCTACCTGGGAGTCAAAAGATTCAATGCGATAGCAATATCCTCACCTATTCTCATCAAGAAAATTTTGAGGATGAAATTTTCTTTTAATGATGGTAGAGTTGTCATATCTGATCTATTTTTTTTTAAATGTAGTGTAAAAACAAAAAAAAAAGAAAGGTGTATTCTAGTGGTAGCAAGCCCCTAAGTTATCTAAGAGGTCTTTAGTTTGAACCTCCTTGCTCCCTTATTTTATTAAATGTTTTTTTTTTTGCACACTTTTCCCATGTGCATTAAAACATTGTCGTCCAACCCACATTGCTGCCTTAATCAAGTGTTGATTACCCGAAAACACCTAATTGCCTTACACCCTTGCATTCCCTATATTTTCTTTTCTTTTTCCTCTCCTCACCACTCCTTTTCATTTCTCCTTTCTCTCAATATTGTGACTGAACCCACCTACTCTTTTTATATTTTTTTCTCACTTCATTGGACCATCGCCGTCGCTGCCATCGTTGCTGCCATTTTTCTGTCGGGTTTCAGTTTCCCTTTTTTCTTTCTCTTTTGATCTCTTCAGTCTCTTCTAAGGATTCAATCATCCTATTTTATTTATTTTGTGACCAAGACACATCGATCATATAATCCTTATAGAATGTTAAACCTCTCTGCTCATTCATCGAGATTCGCCATCGATTTCATTGTGTTATCGAGTAGTGTAAGTACATGAGAAGTACTGAGAATATTTTTTTCTCTTTATATTTTCCCCTCATAGCCAAATGGTATTAAGATACTTTCAGTCTTCATGTTTGACATATTATACCTATGTTCTTTGAAAGACCAAACAACTCCAATCCAGAAAATCATTAGTGTGACAACGAGGGCATCAGATCCAAGTTTTGATCAAAGGGTAAGTAGTTGGTGAGATTTATTTCAATAATCAATCTTTCAGTAATAAACCATATCTGATGCATCTATACTAAAATAGATGTTTGGTGCATTAGATTCATGTACCGGGTTTAGATCTAAGCAAGATCTATTCTAATAGGATTATGGCAATTGAATCTACAATATAAGGTGTGGGATCTAAATCTTTAATTTGAGTATAATATGTCAATTTCATTTTTAATCATATGTTAGTAAAGAACTATTTGAGAGTACACAAAGTACTCTAAGAGGAGTTGAAAAACTCATTGAAAGGAAATCCTAGTAAGTGATCTTAATCCCTTAGTTTCATAAAAATTATGATTTGTGATGTGTTGATGTATGTGATGATAACATGTGTGCAAATCTCGTCTCTATGTTATGTGATACATGGCTTAATTGATATGCTGATGATTTAAATATGTGTTATATATATGTGTGTGAGGAGATCCATGATTTAATATGAAAAATATATTACAACATGCTAAAGTGTGTAAAAAGCGAATAATATGTGAGGATGTTTACATGCATATGTGTAAAATAGAGTAGTATGTGTTATGTGAGATTATGAGCACGATCACGTGAAAAATGTGAAATGTGAATTATATGTGTTAAATTTGACAAATGGCCATATCACATGCATGGGGTGGGTCTTGTGAAGGGTGGCAGTTATGTGGCCCTTATCGATAATTATATGGTGGTTTGTCCACAATGTGTTATGTGGTCGTTTATCAGCATATATGTGGTGGCTTATCCACAAACGGTGTATTATTAAATGGATGGGTTTTGGGAAACTCAAAATTGGTGTTTGGCGAAGATGGGTAGGAAATTCTTCAAAATGTGCATTGTTGCATAAACATGTCACGATATATTCATGTATGCGTATTAGTGATGATCTAAGATTTCTACAAATATGAAATATATATCAAAATGGATCTGTTTAATTGATGTGTTGATATGCATGATATAATATTTTGTTGATTTCACACTAGGCTTGTAAGCTTACCCATCTTAAGTGTATGCTTCAGGTAATCTTCGTAATTAGGACTCAAATATGGATTCTCGGAGATACTCTTAGATATAATCTTCTTAATAAATTATGGACTTTATACCATTAATAGATGAACTTTGATTCGGGTTGGTTTAATAACTTTATGGGACTTTATTTTAAATTATTGACTATGGCATGGGGATTTTCCTTTTTGACCACGTTTGAATTATTGCATAGATTGTTATGTTGGATATTCAATTTTTCAATGATCATTAAATGTTTTTAAGAATTAATATCCACTGCAAATGAATTTTTTTTAAACTAAGTTATATTACGACTGTTTGAAATTAAAGGAACAAATAATTTTATTTAAAAGACATGATATTTTCAAATTGACAAGTTTCAAAGACAAAAGGATTTTTCTTACGAAAACATTTTGGCCATCATCATGGCCCATGTCATTGCTAAGATTGGGCCATAATGTCTAGGCCGGATTTGAGGGGTTACACAGTTCGCATTTCGTGTACCCCTTTTGTAACAGCCAGTTTTAGACCTTAACCAGAATAATGATTTCGAGACCACAAATCTAAGTCAAAAAAGTATTTTAATATTATTTGTGGTGTCTACAGCATGTTAATTTATATGTGTGAAAATTTTATTGTTTGTGTGCTCGATTTAATTAAAAGGACTTAATCGCGTAAAATGTAAAACTGGCTAGCTAGTTGTGTAAGTGCCGAATTGTTATTGTTCTTTTAATATGGAGGCCTTAAAATTAAATTAGGCCAATTGATAATAGTATGGATGAAAGTAGACAACTAATATTAAGTTGTTATATTAAATTGTAAAGGTTAATATGGTAAATTATGAAATAATATGTAATATAATAAAACATAATTAAAATAACCATGCATATTCATCTTATTTTGGCTGAAACTCAAATAAAATAAAGCTTTTGAAAGCTTTAAACATTCGGCACTTTGGAAGCTTGATTCAAGGTTAGTTTTTGTTCGATTTTTGATAATTTTTACGTTTTTGAGATCGTTGCTTCGAGTACTAGCTAGCCCATGCTTGAATTTTTGAATTTGATGATGTATTCATGAATTGCCATTTTTGATAGATTGATGATTTTTGTGTTTGATGATTAAAAATAAATATATGTTGCTAGATTGTCAAGTTTGATTAAGTGATTTTTGATAAAAATGTCTATTTAGGACTAAATTGTGAATTTTGTAAATTGAGGGGTCAAAATTTGCAATAAATTAAATATATGGGCTTGTATGGACTAGGGGTAAATTTGGCTTAACATGAGTGTAGTCAAATTTTGAATATTTTGTCTTTTGTAAAATAGGGACTAAATTGTAAAAAATGTAAAATGTTAGGGGTAAAAGTGTAATTTTCCCATTTATGTGTTTTTGGATGAATTTGATTGAATATTTGATTAAATGAGTTTAATTTATATTAATTTAGATCAAGAAAAAAGAAAATCAGATTTGGATCGGGGGAAATCTAAAGTTGTTGAATAGTCGACCCGGTCTGTTCATCTTCGTACGAGGTAAGTTCAAAAGTGAATAAATGATGTTAAATTGAATGTATATATTATGTACATAGTTGAATTGAATTGTATGTATGTATAACTACATTTCCGAATTGAATTTAACATGAAATGATTTATTACGAGCATGAATCAATTGAATTACGACGTCCGAAAGCCCCGTACGAACCTTAGGAATAGTTAGGATACATATGTCATGACATAGGATTCTGATATGTGATTCATGTAAGACCACGTCTGGAACGTTGACATCGATTTTTGATTTGCATGTAAGACCATGTCTGGGACATCGGCATCGTATATGAGTTCATGTAAGACCCTGTTTGGGACAGTGGCATCGATATGTGATTACATGTAAGACCACATCTGGGACGTTTGCGTTGTACGAGCTTTTCGACTATTCGAGTATCCTTATTAATTCTGAATGGTTCAACAGGCAATATTAAGTTAAGATCGAATGTGAAATCGAGCTAAAAAGTCAGGTATGTGCTAAGTTAAAATGATTGAAAATCGAGGTAAGTGTGTACTTATGATTTATATATGAAATATGCAAAATAAGTGAGAATTATTTATGTGATTTATGTTTATGAGTTAATGATTGAGTTGATAAGCATAATTCGTGTATACAAGGTTAAATTTTATTTGGTTCGGTTTGGTTATTTGAATTACGTACATTAATGAAATGTCTTATTTGCTTATGACTTATTAAGCTATTTAAAGCTTACTGTGTGTGTTCGTTCACTGTTTTATAAATTTTGGAAGTTGGTTATGAGCTCGGGGATCATCAAGGAAGTCCGTCGCACTATCGATCGTTATTTTGGTATTATAAAAGTTTAAAACTATGAACTTACGGCATGTATAGGCTAGCCTTTGTGTTAATTTATTTTGAATATGTATATATTTAGCCATGCGAAAATCACTTAATCTTGATATTAATGCTTATATGCATTCAGTTATGGCATAGGCTTGATATTAAAGTATATTTCATGGGGTATATATGTGTGGTTTTTGGCTATATGGTTCGGCTTGATTATTAGGTTAGTAGATGATTTAGTAATTTGACATGGGATAAGTATATTTTGGTGAGTATGATTCCTGGTATATATATATGTCTATAATTGGTTAATGATATGAATAAATTATAAATAGCTTTAAGTAGGCTTGATATATGATCATATTGAAGTTATTTTGAATGACTGAATGTTGGCTAATTTTTTGGTAATAAGCATGCAAAATGGTTTGATTCATTATGGTCTTATGCTCATAAATGGTGATAATAGGTTAGGTACAATTGGTCATTTGGTAACTATGTTTAGATATAGTTTACTACTATTAAAAACTATGCACATGTAGTATAAACAACTATGGTATGTTTGGTCATGATGTAATGTTGTTATGGTACTTTTGTTTTATTTGGTTTAATATGCGCATGGTTTAGTAATTAGAAAAGAGGTATGTTTAGTATTAAATGATATTTATTTAAGTGAAGTATATTTAAATGTTTGATTATTGACGTGTGGATGTTTTTACTTAAAATAATGTGTAAAGCATGTTTGTTCATATTGATTAATATTCATGCCGCATATGTGAGTGATATTTAAGTTGAGTATTATGGCTCATTTAGTTTTAAAATGTGCATGTGTATTGATTATGAAATGTTATTTTTGATATTCAACTTATGAAAAATAGTTGCTATATATCTAGTATATGTTGTGTAATGGTTTATGTATATACATGAATAAATTTTTTAAATATACCAATGATAGTAATATAATAGTTTTGAGTTCGAAATTAAATAAGATAAGTGTTTTGATGAGTTCAAATTACAAAGTAAGAAATGTATTAAATGTCTGTTTTGAACTGTGATATGTTCAGTAATGCCTCGTAACCCTAATTCGGCGATGGATACGAGTTAGGAGTGTTACACCTTTCGCCACATGCTTCGAACCCAATACAGAAGCGAGATAGGTTTCTGGAAAAACAAAAATATATAGAATTTTTCAGCACCTTTTTAACCCAAATTCATGCAGTTTCGTAGTAATTCTTGTCAAAAAAATATAATATAATTACAAAATAATTAAATTGTACTCAAATTATTAACATATTTAATTTTAATTAATTTTATAATATATTTTCATAAATTTTGATTTATTTTCAACATATTTGCACCAAGGGTGAAAATTGCCTTGACACACAATACCAGAAGCACAAAACTGGGAAGCGATTTTTGAAGCATCGAGGTGAACTAATTTTTCAGCGTAAAACAGTTCAAATTATGAAGATTAGTACATCATATAATTAATTTTAATTTTTATCTAATTTATTTTTGGTTAAATAATTATTATTAATTATATTATGGAAATGAAGCCCAGTTGTGCTAATACGACAGACTGATCCAACTAAGCAATCAAGCTGCCCAAAACCGTCCAACATGCTGACCCAATCAGCTCAAAATAGCTGATTTATTTACTTGCAAATGAGCCCTTGAAGTCTCCTTGAAATCCCATTCAAACCCCTCCATTTTCTGCGCTTTTAAAGATTTGCCCCAAGCTAAATTTAGCAAAGTTTGAAACAATCAAAATTTGCTATATATGTGGCTAGCCAAGGGAGGTTTATTGCTGCTAGCAGCCAATCCCACCTATAAACATCCCCTTCACCTATTCATTTCAACACACCTTCATTCCACACATCTCTCCCTCTTTCACTCACTTCTCTTCCTTATTTTTCCCCTTTTCTTATCCATTTCCTTTGCCGATTTGTAACACCCCAAACTTGGCCTAGAAGTTAGGCCCGAATCTGATGTGTCACATTGAAGTGTTTTTTAAAAACCCTATTTTCATCGAAAACCCTTCTTATTTGAAAACTTAAGTAAAATCCCAGTTACGTTAGTTTATTTTCAACACGTGGTTCATTGAAAAATACATAATTTTATTTCCAAAATCTCTTTTAGTTGCAGAAGCTAGTTTTAAAATGTTGCAGAAACATAGTGTTTGAAAACAATTATTGTTTTGGAAAACTATGTCCTACTTCTAACAGATATTGAACATACTAAATAAACTTCCCAAATAAAAAGTTAAGGAAATAAAGAGGCTTTATTACAACCCAAATCAAAAACCAAAGTGCTTAACTAAATAAACGAAATATAAAAACATGTACAATTGTGTGATCGTCTCCGAGTCCATCTACGACACAGATCCACCTAAAACTGCGGATTACTTGCATAGTTAATAAATGGGGTGAGTTTACAAAAACTCAGTGTATAATCCCCTTACTAAGTAACAGTCAGTATACCAAAACAGAAATAGAAATAGTCCGCGCCAGAGCCCGTTAACGGTAACAGTACAGTCCCGTTCAGAGCATACGTGGGCCAAAGCCTATTACAAATCACTTGGGTCTCAGCTCATAACGGAACCAACTGGGCCTAGCCAATATCAGTAAACAGTGTCAGGTGGGCCTTAGCCCATTACAGAATTAGTAATAGAATTAGGTGTACAATATGTATAATGTATGAATGATGCATGCAATCCCATCCAACCCTGCACTTGCCTCCGTCCAACCCTACACTTACTATGGAGATAAAATCGACCCACCCATCCAACACACCAAGCTTACCACCAGTTGCGGCACTAAGTCAACAGAACGGCTCAAAGCCGTAGACAGAATGGCATAGAGCCATAATCAGAATGGTTATAAACCATAACAGGATGGCACAGAGCCATAATCAGAATGGCACAAAGCCATAAATACGGCACAAAGCCTTCAATTTGGCACAAAGCCTTTAGCAACAGGCACGAACTTTCAGTATTAAGAACGACACTAAGCCTTCGATAATATGCGTGGCACAAAGCCATCAGTAAAAAGGATAGCACTAAGCCATCGATAACGAGTCTATAATTGGCACAAAACCATCAATCACGGTAATATAATTGGCACAAAGCCTTTGGTAAAATGATCGGCACTCATCCATCATTCGGTCCACAGTGGTCTCGTGTGACCCGTGTGACCTTAACAAATCAATACAAATGATCGGCTTAAAGCCTTCGGTGGATCCATTGTCGTCTCAGCAACCCGTGCGACCCTAACAGAATAGATCTTTCTCTGTACAAAATCCCAACCTGTAACACCCAAAACCTGGCCCGGACGTTATGGTCAGATCCAGCGTGTCACATTGAAGTGTTTTCGAAAACCTTGTTTTCATTGAAAACCCTTCTTTAAAATAAAAACCTTGAGTAAAATCCTAGCTTGTATTTGTTGCTTTCAAAGCGAGGTGTATTTAAAAAACTATTCCTTATTGTATGACAATGATTACTTTGGAAAATCTCTTTTTAGTTGCGGAAGCTTTATTTAAGACAGAGGATCCATGAAAACTTGTCATTTAAAACTTAAGTTGTGGAAATGTAGTATTTAAAAACAGTTATGGTTTAGGAAAACCATGTTCTACTAAAGCATAAAAATAATAATCATCCTAGTTTGAAAAAATATCTAGCGAATAGGCCTTATTACAATCCGGACTGCAATAACTTTAAATACTAGAAATTATAGGCTTAAGAAAACAAGTCCAAGTCGTCTTGCTAGCTGGCCACCTACTAAGGATCACTTGAGAAAAATAAAAGAGGGGGGATGAGTTTTCGAAAACTCAGTGTGTACACCCCTCGGCAAATAGAAAAGCATGCAATAGCAAGTCTTTTTGGGCCTGAGCCCAATTCAATATCAGCACAGATGTAAAGCAATCAAATATGCACAAACCCCACCCATCCAACTGCTACACACCATCTCCATCCCCCGATACACTCCATGTGGGGATATAAATATCGATCCACCCATCTGATACACTTCAATGGTAGCCCGGTTGCGGTACTACCTAACGTTGCAACGAATCTGGTAATTATTTATTGGGCTTAAAAAGCCATCAGTGGATCCACGGTTGTCAAGCAACCAAGCGATCCTCATATACTTCCTCTGTTCCATAATTCCCAAACCATATGCAACCTAAACATAATGTCATATGAATACAGCAGGTATACATGTAACATCCATAAATCTTACATTCAACACATAGGGGCATTTTAGTCATTTTCGTCCTAAGGGGCATTTCGGTACTTTCTCTTTATGATGGGTTTATTACTTACCTTGGCATGTTAATAAGTCGTCGTTAGCTAAAGTGAACAGATACTATGCACCAGGTAGGATTCTAGAGAAGAGGAGGTGGGTCAATAAGACTGCTTAAGTACCAAACTCTCCCTAGATCCAATCCTAGACATGCATATACCCATTGCCACACCTTAACCTTATGACTTGTTCACTGTCACAATTAATTAATTATTTAAGTTTTATGTCTGATTGAGTACTTACCCAAAAACTAGGTCCACAACCTCTAACTAAACACTAACAGATCCACACCTATTCATTTGGCCTATCACGCCCAATCTCATTCATTTAGCCCATCAAGCCCAATCATATTCATATGGCCCATCAAGCCCAATCACATTCATATGGCCCATCAAGCCCAAATCAATTCTAGGCCATGCAACCAACATGACTATTACAACACATAGCATCAAATCATCAATTATGCCTATCATGGGACCACAACCCATCAGGCCCATCTAGCTCATTCTGGCCTGATTGCCCGAAACGCGACCCAAGACCATGAGATTGATCATGGGGCCTCTGATAACGTATTGGTTCCCCTTTACGAGTGTTCCCAGACTCGCAAGACTATCCTAGCCAAACTTTCATCTTTTCGGTATTTCGACTTTTTGCCATTTCGGGATTTGCCGGTCTACTGTGTATGTGCAGTGTATGTACACACCTAATACTAAAACGTGCTGTGATCTCCTTAGCCATGAACCTACAAATGATGTTACTCAATGATTAATCACACACTTATCAAATACGATCACCAAAAACTGAAAATCTCACCTTTTCCTTACCTTGAACGACAAACCCTAACAGCCTTTCCTTGATCACTAATCATAAGTATTTCTTAAATCTACATCAATCTTTATCATTAAGAACTAAACAACAAGTGACTCACAATCATCTTAAGTCACTCTTAAATTATCCATGACCATTCGGCCAACCTTAACCAATAAGAGGAATACTTACCCAAAACCCCAAAACACCTTAGAGTAATTCGGCAAAGATCTGAACTCCGAGATTCGATACTAATCCCCTACCAAACCGATTTTGAAAGAGTGAGGGAGAAAATAAAACGGTACTAGGAAAACTGACTGAAAGAGTAAAGCACTTACACAAGAATCGACCGAAGTAGAGGGAGTAGTGGCGGCACAGAGGGTCTTTAGCCAAAGAGGTATTCAGCTTTTGAGATTTGTATGGTGAAAGGGGTTATTTAGCACAAATAAGAAGAAGAGAAGAACGAATTGGCTAAAACCAAAGGTCAATTAAAGGAGAATTTGAGTAGAGAAAGAATGGAAAATCGATAAGCAAGGAACAAGGAATTAAGCTTCTGAGCACTTAGAGAGAAAAAGTGTTTTGGTAGCACAAAAATGAGGAATTTGGCTAAAGGAAGAGAGACAATTTTGGCATTACCCTAGAATCCCCAAAATCGGCACCTATATATACCATAGCCGAATTTACCTATCCTCAAATTCCCAATTCAGATCCACTTCTCTACACCTCTCATCTCCTAACTTTTCTCCCAAATAACTCCTTAATCCCTTCCTTAAATTTCTCCTCTGATCACTCCCTTCAGAGTTCACATCCAACGCCACCATTGGCCATTCATTGAGCAAAAATAAATCCTTCTTTTGAGTAAGGAGGGATTCGAACCCCAAACCTCCTTGCCATGCATGTGACGCCACCTCTAAGCCTCACATGTGACGCTACTTGCCACTCCAACACAAGGCTCCTTGTGTCCAATTCCTCTTTCATTTATTTAAAAACCAAACTACTTGCCAACAATGTTCTTTTAATTATTAAACTATAATTTCCTTCACCCCAAAGTTCGAACTCAAAACTTAACCAAGGCCTATTATCACATAAATAACACTTGACTAGGAATATTAAGCACATTTTTTATCAAAATCGAAAAAAAAAGTTTGGGATTTTTGGGGCGCTACAACTCTACCCTTTAAAATAAATTTCGTCCTCAAAATTTTACCTAATCCAAACAGTTGAGGATATTGATGTCGCACCGCTTCCTTAGGTTCCCAAGTAGCCTCCTCATGCTTGTGATTTCGCCAAAGCATTTGACTAATGGGACGAACTTCCTTCTCAGTTCCTTAACATCACGTCCAATTATTTGTATGGGCTCCTCCTCGAAAGTTAGGTCTGGCCTAACCTCGATCTTCTCAACCGATATGACATGTGAAGGATCCGAGCAATACTGTCTTATCATGGAAACATGAAACACATCATGGATCTGGCTTAGTTTAGAAGGTAATTCCAGCTGATAAGCGACAGGCCCAATCCGCCTTACAACCCGATATGGCCCAATGAACCTTGGGCTTAGCTTCCCCTTTCGACCAAACCTTAATACCTTCTTCCACGGAAAGACCTTAAGAAAAACTAAGTCCCCCACTGCATACTCTATCTCTCAATGCTTAAGGTCAGCATACGAATTCTACCTATCTGAGGCCTCCTTCAACCGATTCTGAATCAATTTTACCTTACCTTTAGTATCTGCTACTAACTCAGGGCCCAAAACTCTCTGTTCGCCCAAATCTGTCCATCATGTTGGAGTTCGACACCTTCGCCCATACAGTGCTTTATACAGAGCCATTCCAATACTTGCTTGATAACTATTATTGTACGCAAATTCGGTTAACGGAAAATAGTCTTCCCAGCTACCTCGGAACTCAATTACACATCCCCTCAACATATCTTCCAAAACTTGGATCACCCTTTCCGACTGTCCATCAGTTTGAGGGTGGAATGCCGTACTGAAGTTTAACCTAGTACCCAACGCCTCGTGTAGCTTCTTCCAAAATCGCAAAGTGAAACGTGGGTCCCTATCAGATATTATGGAAACTGGAACTCCATGCAATCTTACAATCTCCGCCACATACAACCTAGCCAACTTTTGTAACAAGTAATCGGTGCGGACTGGTACAGAATGGGCAGACTTGGTTAACCGATCCACTATAACCCATATCGAGTCCTTCTTAGTAGGCGTCAAGGGTAGCCCACTAACAAAGTCCGTAGCAATCCTTTCCCACTTCCAAAGTGGAATATTTACTAGCTGAAGCAATCCTGAAGGCAACTGATGTTCCGTCTTCACCTTTTGACAAATCAAGCATTTACTAACGAACTCCATAACCTCGCGCTTAAGTCTAAGCCACCAATAAAGCTCACGCAAATTCTGATACATCTTGTTTCCGCCAGGATGCATAGCATAAAGACTGCTACGTGCTTCCCGTAGAATAGACTGCCTTAGATCATCATCCTTTTGTAGACACATTCGCCCACGGAAACACAACACTCCTTCACTATTTATCCTAAAGTCTGATGTCTCCCTATTTTCTACTTGTCTAAAACGAGCACCCAGAGTCTCATCCACTAACTGCTTAATCTTTATCTGCTCGACCCACATCGGCATTACTTGAAGCTCAGCCAACAAGCTACCATCATCCAACAAGCTTAAACGGGTGAGCATAGCCCTCAAGTATGACTTAACCCTACAACTCAACGTGTCAGCTACCACATTTGATGTGCCAGGGAGGTATTCAATCGTACAATCATAATCCTTTAATAATTCCACCCACCTACGCTGCCTATGGTTTATTTTATTTTAGGTAAGGAGGTACTTCAAACTCTTATGGTCCGAATAAATTATGCATTTCTCTCTGTATAAGTAATGCCTCCATATTTTTAGCGCGAAAACCACCGCAGGTAGTTCCAAGTCATGGGTTGGGTAATTCACCTCGTGAGTCTTAAGTTGACGTGATGCATACGCAGCCACATTTCCTTCCTGCATCAATACACAGCCCAAGCCCACATGCGACGCCTCACTATAAACTGTAAACTCCTTTCCAAGCTCTGGCTGTATCAACACCAAGGCCTCAGTTAAAACCTTCTTAAGCTTTTCGAAACTCTCTTGCTACTTGTCTGTCCACTCACACAGTACCCCCTTCCTCAACAACTTAGTTAAAGGTGCAACAATTAATGAAAAGCCCTCAACAAACCGCTTATAGTACCCTGCCAAGCCTAGAAAACTTTCGATTTTCGATGCTGACTTAGGTGTTTTCCAGTCTAACGCTGCTTTAATTTTCTAGGGATCCACCTTAATCCCCTCAGCTGACACCACATGTCCTAGAAAAGTAACCTTCCCTAGCCAAAATTTGCACTTACTAAATTTGGCATACAACTGCTTCTCCCTTAAAATCTGCAACACAATCCTTAAGTGTCCATCATGCTCATCCTCATTTCTTGAGTACACTAAGATGTCATCTATAAAAACCACCACGAACCGATCCAGGTAGGGTTAGAAGACCCAATTCATGAGATCCATGAAAGTGGCAGGTGCGTTCGTCAGCTCGAATGGCATCACCAAGAACTCGTAGTGCCCATAACAAGTATTGAAAGCTCTCTTATAAACATCCGTCTCCTTAACCCTCAATTAGTGATACCCCAAATGCATACCAATCTTTGAGAAAACGGAAGCTCCCCTAAACTGATCAAAAAGATCCTTGATTCTCAACGAAGGGTACTTGTTTTTAATAGTTAACTTGTTCAATTACTGGTAGTTGATGCACATTCACAACGTCCAATCTTTCTTCTTCACAAATAACATCGGTTCTCCCCACGGAGACACACTTGGTCGGATGAATCCTTGATCCAACAATTCTTGAATCTGTGCCTTAAGTTTTACCAACTCTGAGAAAACTCGCTCCCTTTGTGGAGCTATCAATACTCTGAGGCTATCCCTAAAATCATCCTCAAACCTAACGCAATGCTCATAGTCCGTTGCCACCATAATTCTTGCATACCTACTCAGGCGTAGAAATTCTGCCTCATACTCTGCCACAGATTTGTTTCCCTGGGTCAAGTTCAAGAACTCCTTCCTTCTAGCATCCACATAACTTGCACCCATATACTTCCCTTGAAACGCAGTTTTGAAGAACTCCCAAATGACCTACTTAGGTTGGGTGCCCTCTTTCACCGTCAGCCACCACTGGTAAGCTTCTTCCCTAAGCAATGACACTACCCCTTTTAACTTTTGTTTAAGTGAACAGTCCAAGTCCTCCATTATCCTTTCAGTGGCCTCAAACCAGTATTCAGCCACGTTAGGAGCCACACCAACCACGCCCTTAAAGATTTCGGCCCCATTTGATCAAAGTTTCTTTGGAATTGACCCCTGATTTCCCGTGCCATTATTAGGCCCTGCGACCCTTTCCAAAATCCTCAGCATTGCCTACGACAAAGCATCATCCCCCGCGGCCCGATCATACGGTCCAGTCTAAGCCACGGGTGAGGCCGGAGCCTCTTCTACTCCAACATTGGGCATATGGCCCGATACTGATGATTCAGCCCTAACACTTCTTCGACCTCGGCCACGGTCTCTTGCACCTCTTCTAGCACTCATTGTTGATTCACGTATTATCTAGATTAGAAATTTTATGAATTTTTAGTTAGTTTCAATTAATTAAGCCGATGTTTTATTAAAGTACTAAAAAGAAAGTTATTTTCGTAAATCCTCTACAGTCTCAAGGTCCTACGGGCTTCACTTTCAGTCCAACTAAAAGCCTCAGTATAATAATTTACAGTAGCCCACTAACTATCTACAGTATATCAAATTAAACAAGCTTGATAATAAAAGAACTTACTTGATTCGACGTTGGAGAATCGGTGTGTCGCATAGCAAGATTTTTTTCTAAAACATTGTGATCCAATTTTTAAAAAAAATAATAAGGCCCATTTCACTGCCCGAGTTTTGCAACTTGACTCTGATACCACTAAATGTAACACCCCAAACCCGACCCAAACGTTATGGCCTGATCCAGCGTGTCATATTGAAGTGTTTTTCGAAAACCTTATTCTCATTTAAAACCCTTCTTTAAAATAAAAACCTTGAATAAAATTCCAGCTTGTATTTGTTGCTTTCAAAGCGACGTGTATTTAAAAAACTATTCCTTCTTGTATGACAATGATTACTTTGGAAAATCTCTTTTCAGTTTCAGAAGCTTTATTTAAGACAGATGATCTATGAAAACTTGTCATTTAAAAATTGAGTTGCGGAAATATAGTATTTAGAAACAGTTATGGTTTAGGAAATCCATGTTCTACTTCTAGCAAGTATAACGCATAAAAATAATAATAATCCTAGTTTGAAATAATATCTAGCGAATAGGCCTTATTATAATTCGGACTGCAATAACTTTAAATACTAGAAATTATAGGCTTAAGAAAACAAGTCTAAGTCATCTTGCTAGCTGGCCACCTTGGAGTCCCTCCAACCGTTAAACCACCTATTAAAGATCACTTGAGAAAAATAAAAGAGGGGGGATGAGTTTTCTAAACCTTAGTGTGTACACCCCTCGGCAAATAGAAAAGCATGCAATAGCTGGTCTTTTTGGGCCTGAGCCCAATTCAATATCAGCACAGATGTAAAGCAATCAAATATGCATGAACCCCACCCATCCAACTGCTACACACCATCTCCATCCCCTAATACACTCCATGTGGGGATATAAATATCGATCCACCCATCCGATACACTCCAATGGTAGCCCGGTTGCGTTACTACCTAACGTTACTGTAAAGCTGCTAATCATATATTAGGCTTAAAAAGCCATCGGTGGATCCACAGTCGTCAAGCAACCAAGCCATCCTCATATACTTCCTCCGTTCCATAATTCCCAACCCATATACAACCTAAAAAGAATATCATATGAATGCAACACGTATACATGTAACATCCATAAATCTTACATTCAACACATAGGGGTATTTTAGTCATTTTTGCCCTTAAGGGCATTTCGGTACTTTCTCTTTATGATGGGTTTATTACTTACCTTGGCCCGTTAATAAGTCCTCGTTAGCTAAAGTAAATAGATACAATGCACCAAGTAGGATTCCAGATAAGAGGAGGTAGGTCGATAAGACCGCTGAAGTACCAAGCTCCCTAAATCCAATGCTAGACATTCATATTCCCATTGCCACACCTTAACCTTATGACTTGTCCACGGTCACAATTTATTAATTATTTAAGTTTTATGTCTGATTGAGTAGTTACCCAAAAACTAGGTCCACAACCTCTTACTAAACACTAACAGATCCACACCTATTCATTTGGCCCATCAGGCCCAATCTCATTCATTCGGCCCATCAGGCCCAATCACATTCATATAGCCCATCAGGCCGAATCATATTCATATGGCCCATCAGGTTACAACACATAGTATCAAATCGTCAATTATGCCTATCATGGGACCACAACCCATCAGGCCCATCTAGCCCATTCTGGCCTGGTTGCCTGAAACATGGCCCAAGACCATGACATCGATCATGCAACCTCTGATAATGTATCGGTTCTCCCTTACGAGTGTTCCTACACTCGTAAGACTACCATAGCCAAACTTTTGGCTTTTCGACATTTCGGGATTTGCCGATCTACTGTGTGTGTGCAGTGTATGTACACACTTGGTACTAAAACGTGCTGCGATCTCCTTAGCCATGAACCGACAAATGATGTCACTCAAAGATTAATCACACACTTATCAAATACGACCACCAAAAACCCAAAATCTCACATTTTCCTTACCTTGAACGACAAGCCCTAACAGCCCTTCCTTGATCACTAATCACGAGTATTTCTTAAATCTGCATCAATCTTAATCATTAAGAACTAAACAAGAAGTGACTCATAATCATCTTAAGTCACTCTTAAATCATCCATGACCATTCGGCCAACCTTAACCAATAAGAGGAATACTTACCCAAAACCCCAAAACGCCTAAGGAGCAATTCGATAGACATCTGAACTCCGAGATTCGATACTAATCCCCTACCAAACCAATTTAGAAAGAGTGAGGGAGAGAAGAAATCGGTACTAGGAAAACCAACTGAAAGAGCAAAGCACTTACACAAGAATCGACCGAAGTAGAGGGAGTAGTGGTGGCACGGAGTGTAACACCCCTATCCCGTAACTGTCGCCGAAATAGGTAAGGGGCATTACCAGACAGAGAGAACATTTCAAACCGATTCAGAATCACATATATCACATAACATTAATACATAAGCAATCATAAAAAATTCATCCCTTATGATGGTCTACAAGACCTAAAACATACTTTTAAGGACAGTCGGGACTAAACCGAACACATTCATAAATTTTAGAACTCAGAAAATTTTCAATTCTGTTGAGGTCACACGCCCGTGTGACCAGGTCGTGTGCTTCACATGGGCACCAGACACGCCCATGTGATCCAACCATGCCAAAATAGAGTATATATACTGACTTTCACCCACAGCCAATAGACACGCCTGTGTGCTATGGTTGTGTGATACTTAGCTAGCTACTGACTTGAGCCCACGGCCATATGACATGCCCATGTGTCTTAATCGTGTGATCTTAAGAGGTTACTACTTTGCATACACGGCTACGAGGCACGTCCGTGTTCCCTGACTGTGTGGCACAATGTAGGCTTGGTTTAAGCCAACTTGCCACCCTTTTTTTGGGTCATTCCTACAAGTAATATTAAACAACATTTATACCAAAATTTTTAGCCAATTCCATGCTCAAAACATGCTTGATTATAACTAAATCATTATCATTCAATAACCTATTCAAATCCATACCAAAACACATTAAAAATCTTATTACAACAACATGCCAAAATGCTCATTTCATAACTCACTTATGGCACCTTCTAACTCATGCTTAAACTTACCATTTCTTCAACTTGGCATATTTCAAAATGACTACCACATACCAGGCCATATAACCATTACAAGCATACACAATTTGGCATCACAACCATTACAAGCATACACAATTTGGCATAACATATATACATATCAAAGCTTAAATACATAGACATTCTAGCCTATACATGCCATACTGAAAAATATTTACACTTTCAAAAGTACCAAAATGAGTTCGATAGTATGGTGACAATCTTCGACTATTCTCGAGCCTTCAGTAGCTATGATAACTGTAAAACAGACAGAAATCACACAGAGTAAGCTACAAAGAGCTTCGTAAGCCAAATACAACTAATCTAACTATTAAAGCATATAAGGTAAAAATCAATAGTAAAAATTCATAGCCATTTCACAGAGTAATTCATGAGCCTAACCATGCTCATTTGCTTGTATATATGTCATGTTTCATTTCCATGATTTCATACATACCTCGTATTCATTATTTAACAGAAATAAAGTATTTCATATTCAGAAATTTAGTACGATACATACGTACCTGTATAGATTATACATTTCATATATTCATTCCCATATCTCTTACTCTAACATTAGACGGTTCAGAAACGATACAGATACTCATAGATGGGTACAATGCCGACGTCCCGGATGTGGTCTCACATGTAATTCAATATCGATGCCTCTGTCCCAGACAGAGTCTTACACAAAATCAGATACGATGCCAATGTCCCAGACATGGTCTTACAAGATATCTCAAATTAATATCAATGTTCTTTTAGAAACGTACAGAGCTTTTTAGATACTAGCATATTATCGAAGTTTACTCAAAATTTATTCATCAGGCTCTCAAGACTGTCCAATACAGATTACAGTTTGTATGTGCAGAATTTAGACAATTTAACAAGTAATTGTAATTTTACCTCGTATGGATTTCGGACGGTAACAAGTCGACTATTCAATTATTTTGGACTTCCCTCGATCTAAGTCTGATTTTCTTTGTTCTTGATCTAATACAATTCAAATTCAACCATTCAATCATTCATTTCATTCAAAATAATCCATGAACACATATTGAGGGCACTTTGTATTTTTATCCCTTACATTTTCACACTTTGACAATTTAGTCCATTTTCACAAAATCACAAATATTAAAAATTCACTAAGACTATAAGTTGACCGAATATACATAGCTTCCATACAAGCCCAAATAACATATTTAATTCACAATTTAGTTCTTCAAAACCTCATTTTTACAAATTAGCCCAAATAACTCTATTCCATCAAAAATTCAAGAACAAAGTATGATAATCTCACATATATCTTTCATAACCCATATAAAAACATTACAAAACTCATATAATCATCAATGACACATTTCAAAATCTTCAACAGAAACAGAAATTCAGACATGGGTTTTGAAGAGCACGAAGCAATGATCACAGAAACATAGAAATTATCAAAAATGGACCAAAGTACATACCATAATCAACCAAATCAATGACTGAACCCTAGGATGGTATTCTTCTTTCTATTTTCTTGATATAATCGGCGATATCAATGATAATAATGGCCACTTTCATATTTTCATTTTATTAAACAACATTTATTTAACCTTTTAATAAAATTCCCTTGCATTTAAACATTAATAAACCATTTACTAATGTCCAACAAAGTCATTTAATACATTACATGGTCAAATAACCACATAAGGACCTATTAGTCCAAAGCCATTTCAAAAACATACATTAAACACGTAGCATGCTAATTTCACCTTTTATGCGATTAAATCCTTTTTCAATATTCAGTACAAAAATAGACAAATTAAATCACAGAAATTTCATAGATGAAAATTCATTCATCATGGACATAGAAAAAAATATTAAAATATTTTTTAGAATCGGTTACGTGGTCTCGAAACCACTGTTCTGACTAGGGTCTAAATCGGACTGTTACAATTCTCCCCCTTAAGGATTTTCGTCCTCGAAAATCTTACCTTTAAACAGATTCAGATATTGTTGTCTCATTTAATCTTCAGGCTCCCACGTAGCCTCTTCAATACCATGTCAATGCCACATCACTTTGACTAATGAAATTTTCTTATTTTGTAATTCTTTAACCTCACGAGCTAAAATACAGATCAACTTTTCTTATAAGTCATATCAGATTGAATTTCAATATCAGATGGAGAAATTATATGCGAAGGATCAGATCTATATCGTCGAAGCATCGATACATGAAACACATTATGTATCTTTTCTAACTCAAATGGTTACCTTAATCTATAAGCAACCGGCCCAACTCGCTCGATGATTTCATATGGTCCGATGAACCTCGACTCAACTTTACCTTCTTACCAAATCGGAACAGTTTCTTCCATAGAGATACTTTCAGAAATATTTTATCACTGATCTCAAATTTGATATCTTTTCGTTTTAAATCCGCATAAGATTTCTAACGATTAGAGGCAACTTTCTGACTATCTCGGATTACTTTCACTTTCTATTTTATTTCTTTTATCAGATCAATACCGTAAATCTTATTATCACTGAGCTCAGACTAGTATAACGGAGTTCTACACTTTCTACCGTATAAAGCTTCGTACGGTGCCATTTTAATACTCGATTGAAAGATATTATTATAAGCGAATTCAATCAAAGGTAAATATTGATCCCACGTACCTTCAAACTCAAGAATGCAACATCTCAACATATCCTCGAGTACCTGAATAATCCATTCAGATTGACCATTTGTTTGCAGATGAAAAGCAGTGCTATAATACAATTTAGTATCCAGAGCATCTTACAATTTCTTCTAAAATCGCGATGTAAATCTCGGGTCTCTATTTGACACTATCGACAATGGCACACCATGCAATCTCACGATATCAGAAATATATAACTCAACTAATTTATCGAGTGAGTAATCAAATCGAATCGAAATAAAATGAGCTAATTTTGTCAAACAATCAACTACAACCCAAATTGCGTCTTTCTTTCTCGGAGACAGGGGCAAACCCCAAACAAAATCCATGGTCACTCGATCTCATTTCCAATCCAGAATCATAATCGGTTCTAATAACCTAGATGGCACCTGATGTTCAGCTTTAACTTGCTGACAGATCAAACATTTAGAAACAAAATCAGAGACATCTCTTTTCATTCCGGACCACCAATAATACGGCTTCAGATCATTATACATTTTCGTACTACCCGGATGTACAGGTAAACAACTACTGTGAGCTTCACTCAGAATCATCTGAATCAACTTTGAATTTCTTGGAATACAAATTCAATCTCTAAATCTCAAGCAATCATTTTTATCCACTCTGAAATATGAATCAAACTTTATATCACACTGAGCTCGTTTAGCTAAAATCTCATTATCAACCTTCTGAGCTTCGATAATCTGTTGTAATAACAAAGGTCTTATTTTTAATTCAGCTAAAACTGAACCATCATTAGATAGAACCAAATGAGCATTCATCGTACGCAAAGCAAACAACAATTTTCGACTTAGAGCATCAGCAACAACATTGTCTTTACCCAAATGATAATCAATCACAAGTTCGTAGTCTTTTAGCAATTCTAACCATCTTTTCTATCACAGATTCAATTTTTTTGCCTCAATAAATACTTCAGAATTTTATGATAAAAAAACACGTGACATTTCTCACCAAACAGATAGTGACACCAGATTTTCGGAGCAAACATAATAGCAGCTAATTTTAGATCATGGGTCAGGTAATTCTTTTCATAAGGTTTTAGTTGTCTCGAGGCATAAGTTATAACCTTGCCTTTTTGCATTAGAACACAACCTAGTCAGTTCAATGAAGCATCACTATAAACAACGAATTCTTTACCTGATTCAGGTTGCACAAGTACTGGAGCTTCAGTTAACAGAGCTTTTAATCAATCAAAACTGTTTTGACACTTTTCAGACCACTCAAACTTCACATCTTTCTAGAGCAATTTTGTCAACGGAGTCGCAACCATTGAAAAACCTTTTACGAATCGTCTATAGTAATCGGCAAGTCCCAAAAAACTACGGACTTCAGAAACATTTCTCGGAGGCTTCCAATCCATAATAGCAGAAATTTTGTTTGGATCAACTCGAATACCCGATGCTGACATAATGTGGCCTAAAAAACCAACTTCTCGCAACCAGAGCTCACATTTACTGAACTTTGCATACAATTGTTTATCTCGCAGAGTCTGTAGCATTATTCACAAATGCTCGGCATGTTCAGATTCATCATGTGAATAAATCAATATATCATCAATGAATACCACAACAAATTGATCTAAATACAGTCTGAAAATTCTATTCATCAAATCCATAAAGATAGCAGCTGCATTAGTCAATCCGAAAGGCATAAGTAAAAATTCATAGTGGTCGTACCTTGTTCTGAATGCAGTCTTCGGAATATCAGAGTCTTTTACTCGCAGCTAATAATAGCCTGATCTCAAATCTATTTTTGAAAACACAGTAGCATCTTTCAACTGATCGAATAAGTCATCAATACTAGGCAGAGGATATTTGTTCTTTATAGTCACTTTTTTAAGTTGACGGTAATCAATACACATTCTTATTGTGCCATCTTTCTTTTTCACAAACAGAACAGGAGCACCCCATGGTGAAAAGCTTGGTCTAGCAAATCCTCGATCAGTCAATTCTTGCAACTGAGATTTTAATTCCTTTAACTTGGTCGGAGCCATTCTATACGGAGCTATCAAAATCAGAGTAGTACCAGGCACTAATTCAATGACAAACTCGACTTCTCAAATCGAAAGCAAACTCAATAGTTCTTCAAGAAACACATCAGAGATTTCACAGACAATGGGCACTGATTCAACTTTCTTGTCATTCACTTTCGAGTCTAACACATAAGCTAAGTAGGCTTCACAGCCTTTCTTCACATATTTTTGTGCTTTCATTTCAGATATCACAGATGGTAGCCCATTCAGGTCACTAGACTCAATTCGAATTATCTTATCATTCTTACACCTTAAATCAATGACTTTTCGTTTGCAATTCACAATAACATTGTGCAAAGTTAACCAATCCATTACCAGAATTATAACAAATTCGTCGAAAGGCAAAAGCTTCAGATCAGCAGGAAAATAGATATCTCAAATCAATAACGGGCAATTCTTGTAGACTTTATCAACAAAGAAACTTTTGCCTAAGGGGTTCGATACACTAATTACGAATTCAGTAGACTCTACAGGAAAAGTCTTACTATGAACTAAATTCATAAAGATATAAGAATGCATTGATCCAGGGTCTATCAATGCAATCACAAAAGTATCATAAAGAGTAAAAGTACAAGTAATCACGTCTGGAGATGAGGCTTCCTCACGAGCTCAGATAGTATAGGCTCTGGCAGGTGCTCTAGCCTCAGATCTAATAGCAGTATCCATAGTAGCTCTTTGACCACCACTTGCATTTCCCGTATTTTCGAATGGTCTACCTCTAGCTGAGGTGTTGCCCGGTCTCAGATTTTGTACATTCTCTTGCTCAGCGGGTTCAGAACAATCTCTTATAAAATGGTCCAGAGATCCACATCGGAAATAGGCTCGGTCATTCAATCTGTAATTTCCCAAATGTCTTTTACCACATTATTTAGATTCAGGTTTCTCAGATCGGACATTCCCGACACTTACAACAGAAGTAGCAGGAGCTCTAAAATTCGAATGCGATCTAGCTCGATCTCGATTCGAATGTCCTACCTTAACCTTTGAACGGCTATGATCATCGCAGAATTTCTTTGGCACAGACTGAAATGATCTACTCAAAGATCTCTTTCTAACATCTCTAGCTTTAGAATCAACTTTTCTTTTCACTTTACTTAATTTTTCAGCTTTACAAGCTCGCTCAACAAGCACTACCATTTCTTTAATCTCCAAAATCCCAACTAACAGAAGAATATCTTCGTTTAGTCCATCTTCAAACCTTTTGCACATTAATACTTTATTTGGTACACATTCCCGAGCATACTGGCTCAATCTCACAAATTCACATTCGTATTCAGTAACAGACATACGGCCTTGTTTACGCTTGAGAAACTTTTTACGTTTCTGATCGATGAATCTCTGACTAATGTATTTCTTCCAAAATTCAGCTTGAAAGAAATCCCAAGTAATCCGTTCACTCGAAACCACAGATATTAAAGTTTTCCACCAATGGTACGCTGTATCTCTCAGAAGTGAAACGACACATTTTAGACATTCTTCGGGATTTGGAGACATTTCATCAAACACTCGTATTGTATTCTCTAACTAGAATTCGGCTCTTTCAGCATCATCATTCGTTGTAGCTCGAAACTCTTTAGCCCTATACTTTCTAATCTTATCAACTAGTGGTCTACTTAACTGAACCGGATTTACTGAGGGCATAACAGGAATTTGAGAATGATTAACTGGGCGTCGAGGTTGTTGTACAGCCGGTTTAGTTATAATGTATTGCGTGAACCAACCATTCATCATTTGATAGAAGGCTTGTTTAGCCTCACCATCACGGCTACTCGTAGCCGGTCGAGAATCAGCTTGCACCGTCCCTTGCACGGGAGCAGGTGCATTACTTTTTACATCGTCAGCTACAGCTCTATCGGGATCCATTTGCTATATAAAAGCACATTTCAATGTCAGGATTCATCACACTATAGCAGTTTCAGATATATGACATGTATAGCTAGACTCACATACACAATGGTAGTCCTAAAATCGACTAAACCATAGCTCTGATACCAACAAAATGTAACACCCTATCCCAAAATCGTCGCCAGAATAGGTAAGGGGCATTACCAGATAGATAGAACATTTCAGACCGATTCAGAATCACGAATATCACATAACATTAATACATAAGCAACCATAAACAATTCATCCCTTATGATGGTCTACGAGACCTAAAACATGCTTTTAAGGATAGTCAGGACTAAACCGAACACATTCATAAATTTCAAAACTCAGAAAATCTGTTGAGGCCACACGCTCGTGTGACCAGGCCATGTGCCTCACATAGGCACCAGACACACCCATGTGATCCAACCATGCCAAAACAGAGTATATAAACTGACTTTCACCCACGGCCAACAGACACGCCCGTGTGCTATGGCCGTGTGATACTTAGCTAGCTACTGACTTGAGCCCACGGCCATATGACAAGCCCATGTGTCTTAACCGTGTGATCTTAAGAGGTTACTGCTTTGCATACACGGCCACGAGGCACGCCTGTATTCCCTGACCATGTGGCATAATGCAGGCTTGGTTTAAGCCAACTTGCCACCCTTTTTTAGGTCATTCCTACAAGCAATATTAAACAACATTTATACCAAAATTTTCAGCCAATTCCATGCTCAAAACATGCATCATTATAACTAAATCATCATCATTCAATAACCTATTCAAATCCATACCAAAACACATTAAAAATCTTATTACAACAACATGCCAAAATGCTCATTTCATAACTCACTTATGGCACCTTCTTACTCATGTTTAAACTTACTATATCTTCAACTTGGCATATTTCAAAATGACTACCACATACCAGGCCATAAATCCATTACAAGCATACACAATTTGGCATCACAACCATTTACTAAATCTGAGCACAAACATACCATTTGCTAGCCAACTCTCATGGCATAACATATATACATATCAAAGCTTAAAAACATAGACATTCTAGCCTATACATGCCATACTGAAAAATATTTACACTTTTAAAAGTACCAAAATGAGTTTGATAGTATGGTGACAATCCTCGATTATCCTCGAGGCTTCAATAGCTACGATAACTGCAAAATAGACAAAAATCACACAGAGAAAGCTACAAAGAGCTTTTTAAGCCAAATACAACTAATCTAACTATTAAAGCATATAAAGTAAAAGTCAATAGTAAAAATTCATAGCCATTTCACAGATTAATTCATGAGCCTAACCATGCTCATTTGCTTGTATGTATGTCATGTTTCATTTCCATGATTTCGTACATACCTCGTATTCATTTTTTAACAGAAATAGAGTATTTCATATTCAGAAATTTAGTACAATACAAACATACCTTTATAGATTATACATTTCATATATTCATTCCCATATCTCGTACACTATCATCAGACGGTTCAGAAATGATACAGATACTCATAGACAGGTACAATGCCGACGTCCTGGACGTGGTCGTACAAGTAATTCAGTATCGATCCTGATGTCCTAGACATGGTCTTACACGATATCTCATATTAATGTCAACGTTCTTTTAGAAACGTACAAAGCTTTTCAAATACTAGCATATTATCGAAGTTTACTCAAAATTTATTCATCAGGCTCTCAAGGCCGTCCAATACAGATTATAGTTTGTATGTACAAAATTTAGTCAATTTAACATGTAATTGTAATTTAACTTACCTCGTATGGATTTCGGACGGTAACAAGTCGACTATTCAACTATTTTGGACTTCCCTCGATATAAGTTAGATTTTCTTTGTTCTTGATCTAATACAATTCAAATTCAACCATTCAGTCATTCATTTCATTCAAAATAATCCATGAACACATATTGAGGGCACTTTGCATTTTTAGCCCTTATATTTTCACACTTTGACAATTTAGTCCATTTTTCACAAAATCACAAATATTAAAAATTCACTAAGACTATAACTTGGCCGAATATACATAGCTTCTATACAAGCCCAAATAACATATTTAATTCATAATTTAGTTCTTCAAAACCTCATTTTCACAAATTAGACCAAATAACTCCATTCCAAAAAAAATTCAAGAACGAAGTATGATAATCTCACATATATCTTTCATAATCCATATAAAAACATTACAAAACTAATATAATCATCAATGGCACATTTCAAAATCTTCAACAGAAACAGAAATTCAGACATGGGTTTTGAAGAACACGAAGCAACAATCACAGAAACGTAGAAATTATCAAAAACGGACTGAAGTACATACCTTAATCAACCAAATCAATGATCGAACCCTAGGATGGTCTACTTCTTTCTATTTTCTTGATATAATCGGCTATATCAATGTAATAATTGCCACTTTCATGTTTTCATTTTATTAAACAACTTTTTTTAACCTTTTACTAAAATACCCTTGCATTTAAACATTAATAAACCATTTACTAATGTCCAAAAAAGTCATTTAATACATTACATGGTCAAATAACTACATAAGGACCTATTAGTCCAAGGCCATTTTGAAAACATACATTAAACATGTAGCACGCTAATTTCACCTTTTATGCGATTAAATCCTTTTTCAATATTCAGTACAGAAACAGACAAATTAAATCACAGAAATTTCACAGATGCAAATTCATTCATCATGGACATAGAAAAAATATTAAAATATTTTTCAAAATCAGCTACGTGGTCTCGAAACCACTATTTCGACTAAGATCTAAATCGGACTGCTACACAGAGGGTCTTTAGCCAAAGAGGTATTCAGCTTTTGAGATTTGTATTGTGAAAGGGGTTATTCGGCACAAATAAGAAGAAGAGAAGAATGAATCAACTAAAACCAAAGGTGAATCAAAAGAGAATTTGAGTAGTGAAAGAATGGAAAATCGATAAGCAAGGAACAAGGAATTAAGCTTCTGAGCACTTAGAGAGAAAAAGTGTTTTGGTAGCACAAAAATGAGGAATTTGGCTAAAGGAAGAGAGACAATTTTGGCATTACCCTAGAATCCCCAAAATCGGCACCTATATATACCATAGCCGAATTTACCTATCCTCAAATTCCCAATTCAGATCCACTTCTCTACACCTCTCATCTCCTAACTTTTCTCCCAAATAACTCCTTAATCCCTTCCTTAAATTTCTCCTCTGATCACTCCCTTCAGAGTTCACATCCAACGCCACCATTGGCCATTCATTGAGCAAAAATAAATCCTTCTTTTGAGTAAGGAGGGATTCGAACCCCAAACCTCCTTGCCATGCATGTGACGCCACCTCTAAGCCTCACATGTGACGCTACTTGCCACTCCAACACAAGGCTCCTTGTGTCCAATTCCTCTTTCATTTATTTAAAAACCAAACTACTTGCCAACAATGTTCTTTTAATTATTAAACTATAATTTCCTTCACCCCAAAGTTCGAACTCAAAACTTAACCAAGGCCTATTATCACATAAATAACACTTGACTAGGAATATTAATCACTTTTTTTCAAAACCGGAAAAAAAGAAAGTTCAGGATTTTGGGGGCATTACACAACCCCATGCAATATGTCATGTATGCAGGATGTCATGCCCATAATACCATCACAGTCAAGTCAGTCAAATCATAGTAATACAATCACCGTCAAATCAGTCAAATTCATAGTCCAAATCAGTCATTTACCCACAAGGGCAAAACAGTCATTTATCCCTATAGGGGTATTTTAGTAATTTTACACTACAAAGGTATTTTGGTAATTTTGCACTATAAGGGTATTTTGGTAATTTTGCACTACAGGGGTATTTCGGTAATTTTACACTACAAGGGTATTTCGATAATTTTGCACTACAGGGGTATTTCGATAATTTTACAAATCGAGGGTATTTTAGTAATTTTACAAACTGGGGGTATTTCAGTAATTTTACAAACTAGGCGTATTTCGGTAATTTTAGAAACTAAGGTCTTAATGACCCAACAGAAGGTCCACCGTCGCCTCGAGCGACTTAAGTAACCTAAACAGACCTAACAGTGTAAATGGGCCTAAGACCCACACTCGGCCCAAATGGGCCCACACACTCGTGTGGCCCATTTAGCCCAAATTTAGATACAGCTATGTGTACACCATAGCCCGGTTCATTAATAGTCAATTATCATAAATTTTATCCGTGTGGGCCCACACGGCCTAACGAAGCCCTTAACGGCCTATGCCATGCACACGACATGACAAGCCCAACTACTTCTCACTTAACAGTTAGATTTACACAAGCGGGCCCACGGGCCCATTCGACCCATTGAGGCCCAGAACAGCCCCAGCACACGAGAACGCTCATGGCAGCCTTTACAGTCTATTGCCTGTGGTTTGTGGGCTCGGTTTACCCCACAAGCGATTGCACGCTCGTGAGGACTCAAATGTCGAAGTTTCGACTTTTCGGCTTTTACCGATTTCCAACAAAGAAAGGCGTGAGTATACACCTGTTTATGAGAACCCGTCGAAGTCCATGATCACCAACCTTGGTTAAGCAGGTAAGAAATAATCCCTCCTAAAACTAGTGTTAGCTTCTCGATGTGGGATTACTTTCAACCATTAGGATTTTTCCACATTCTTATGACCACTTCAACCACAGAGTTCCAGTCCAACTCCACCTCCTACACAGCTCAAACAGCAAAATAAATACTCCATTGTGCATCTCAGGACTTGAACCTTAGACCTCACAGTTACACAACATGCCACCTTGCCACTCCACCACAAGCTCTTTTTGTGTCATATTTTATCCTCAATTAATTATAAGGTCTATAGGCCAAAGTCCAGGTTCCTTTAAAAGAAAAACCAAAATAAATTGCAAGAGCAAAGACTTGAACCTAGGCTCCCTTACAACCTTAATGACGCCATAACCACTAGACCACATGCTTTCTTGTGTCATTTATTTAACACAATAAATTAAAAGCCTTCATCCAAGCATCCAGGGTTTCATTCACTTAAAACCAAAATTTTTGTTAAAGCCCAGGTTTGAACCCAAGATTTCTCCAACACTTCTCAGGGCCATTAACCACCAAAGCAGATATTTAATTGTGTCATTTCCTTACACAATTAAATACTTATATACAACCTTCTTACGTACCCATACTCAAGGCCCAATACTTCTAGGCCCAAATTTGGGGCGTTACACGATTTCCTTCTTGGAAAAGAGCCCTTCAACTACATTGGGTAGTAGCATTCAAGTGCTTAGCCTTGGTTCAACAAAATGAGTGAAGCAAACTAGTTAGGCTTCAGAGAAACACCAGATTTGATTCTAGTTTCCTATCCTTTAACTTTTATTATTGTTGTTATGATTTTGTCTATGAATATTTGTTATGTTGTTATTCTAAATTTAATTAACATGGCGTAAATTTAATTCATGTTAGGTTGACTGCATTTTGTCCACTTAAGTTATTAAGATCATGTTTGTGTTGTTATAGGTCTTAGTAAATTGTTTGATTAAGTAAAAGCATGATTATTTTATACTTGTATTATAATTGTAAGATAACTAAAGAATTAATTATTAATCGTATTGAAATTGTAATTAATTTACACAATACATAACTAGTGCATGTTTAATCTTCTAAGGTAGCTAAGGGTTAAATTAGTGACGATATTAAATGGTACATTAGCCTTGTATAACTTGCAAGACTATTATGATTAAACTATTTCAATGTAGGAATATATTGTTACCTCACTTAATCTTTTACATGCTTATTAAAATTGATTAATTATTTAAATTGGCATAGTAATATGTTCAAGAGATTAGTTAATTTTGTAAGTCTGTATGTGCTATAGTTAACAAATTACCAAGTTGCCTTGAATTTATTCGTAATAATATGAACATTGTTTTAGTAATATTAAGTTAAGAAATGTAATTAATCTAACATAATTATGTCATATTGATTAAACTTGTTTTTTAGAAATCGTGCTTTGGAATTTTTACCTTTTAATTTTATTAGTTAATTTACTTAGTTAAAATCTAGTTTTATTAAACCCTTTTTCAAAACAAACGATTTTCCTTCACCAAAGTGTTTTAAATTGCATTTCATAAAGCTTTTCTTACACAGTCCCTGTGAGAATCCAAGAAATCTGGGGAAAGAGCATTGTAAAGCATTGACATTGAGGAGCGGAAAGACATTAGAGCCCACACATTGACATTTAGGAGCGGAAAGACATTAGAGCCCAACACTGTCGAAGTTGAAAATGAGCCAACTGATGCTCAAGATTCAGTGGAAGTTCAACCAAGTGTTGAAATTCCAGCTTCACCAGAACCAGAATCTGTAAAACCCGATAAGGTAATTTTTGAACCAGTCAATTCTGATAAACTAACAATTTTGTTATATGCAGAATTGCCATAAAAGATGAATCAACCAATTCCAGTAAAGAATCCTCCACCACCCTACCCTTAAAGGATTCAGCAGCAGAAACAGAAGTCCAGTTCAAGAAATTCTTAGATGTACTCAAGCAACTTCATATCAATATCCTATTGCTAGAAGCACTTGAGAAGATGCCAAACTACATCAAATTCATGAAGGATATCCTGTCCAAGAAACAAAGACTTGGAGAATTTGAGACGATAGCCCTAATAAAGGAATGTAGTGCATATCTTCAAAATAAACTACTTCAAAAGATGAAGGATCCTGGATGTTTTACCATACCTTGCAACATTAGAGCAACTTTTTGTGGTAAGGCACTATGTGATTTGGGTCCAAGCATTAACTTGATGTCTATATCAATATATAGTAAGCTAAGGATAGGTGAAGTTAGACCAGTTACGGTTATGCTTCAATTACTAGATCGATCCTTAGCACATCCAGGAGGAAAAATTGATAATGTATTGGTACGTATAAAAAAATTTACTTTTCCTACTAACTTTGTTATTCTAGACTTTGAAGTAGATAAAGAGATACCAATCATCCTAGGAAACCCTTTCCTAGCAACTGGAAGGACCCTTATTAATGTACAGAAGGGCGAGCTTACTATGCGTGCTTAGGATGATCAGGTAACATTTAATGTTTTTAAGTCTATGCGATTTCCTGATGTAGTTAATGATTATTCTGAAATATTCGAGATAGAGGAATTAGTCATGCAAAAGGAACTCAACTATGTTGAGGACCCATTGGAGAAAATTTTGACATCAGACCCTCCAAGTGATAAAGAGAGGGAGGAATACTTAGCTTTGTTAAAAGCTAATCAAAGGGGATTTAATTTGCAATCCTGCTTTGAGTCCTTGGAGTTAGAAAATAGAGATTATGTCCAGCGAAAAACATCAATTGAGGAGCCACCTAAATTAGTACTAAAGGTACTTCCCTCAATTTAAAATATGTTTATTTAGGTAACACTTCTACTTTGCCCGTGATTATTTCAGAGAAGTTGACTGAAGAGCAAGAAGAGAAACTCATCCTAGTATTGAAACAATTCAGGAAGGCTATTGGATGGACCATAACCGATATTCGTAGCATTAGTCTGTCTATATGCATGCACAAGATCATCTTAGAAGATGGCGAGAAAGGGTCGATTGATGGACAACAAAGACTGAACCCCATCATGAAGGATGTGGCAAAGAAAGAGATCATAAAATGGTTAGATGCCGGTATAATTTATCCCATCTCAGATAGTTCATGGGTTAGTTCGGTCCAGTGCGTGCCAAAGAAAAGAGGTATTACAGTTTTTAAGAATGAGAATAATTAGCTAATACCAACTAGAACGGTTACGGGATGGAGAATTTGCATTGATTACCGGAAGTTGAACAAGGCGACTAGGAAAGACCACTTTCCTTTACTGTTTTTGGATCAAATGTTGGATAGACTCGTAGGGTGAAACTATTACTTTTTTCTCGATGGGTACTCGGGGTATCATCAAATTACAGTAGAACTAAAGGATCAACATAAGACAACATTCACATCCCTATACGGTACATTTGCATTTAGACGCATGCCATTTGGTTTATGTAATGCACCTGCTACATTTCAAAGATGCATGATGTCTATTTTTACTAACATGGTTGATAAGTATTTGGAAGTCTTTATGGATGATTTTTTAGTGTTTGGAGACACATATGATGATTGCCTAGCCAATTTAGCCAAGGTACTAAGGCGGTGCGAAGAAACAAACCTCATACTCAATTGGGAAAAGTGTCATTTCATGGTACGAGAAGGTATTGTTCTAGGGCACCGAAAAACGAGACATGGAATCAAGGTAAATAAAGAAAAGGTAGATGTTACTGAGAAACTCCCACCTCCAACATCTGTAAAGGGTGTTAGGAGCTTTTTAGGACATGCAAGATTCTATCAGAAATTTATCAAGGACTTCTCCAAAATCGATAAACCTTTATGCAAATTATTGGAGAAGGACATGATGTTCAAATTTGATGAGGAGTGTTTAAGAGCTTTCAATGATTTGAAAAGTCAGTTAGTCTCGGCACTAATCATTGTTGCACCAAATTGGGCTTTACCATTTGAGTTGATGTGTGATGCTAGTGACTTCGCGATAAGAATTGTGATGGGCAAGCAAAGGAAAAAAGTTTTTGCTATTGTGTTTGCTTTTGACAAGTTTCGATCTTATCTTACAGGTACCAAAGTGACTGTTTATACAGATCATTCGGCAATTAAAAATTTACTTGCCAAGAAAGATACAAAGTCAAGATTGATCCAATGGGTACTTCTACTCCAAGAATTCGATCTAGAAATTCAAGATCAAAAAGGGGTAGAAAATCAAGCAGTAGATCACTTATCCAGATTGAAGCCACAAGAAGGAAAATTTCCACTTATACCTTTTCAAGAAACATTTCCAGATAAGCACATACTTAAGGTAAATCATGTCCATAATACCCCTTGGTTTGCTGATTTTGCTAACTATTTAGCTTGTGGTTTGATGTCAATTGATAAGTCATATCAACAAAAGAAAAAGTTTCTTCACGATGTGAAGTACTATTTCTTGTAAGAATCATACTTGTTTAGAAAGTGTGCAAATCAAATGATCAGGAGATGCATGGTAGAATATGAAGTACATGAGATTTTATATCATTCTCTCACATCTTCAAGTGGGGGACATTTTAGAGGTACAAGTACTGTGGCCAAAGTATTTCAAGCTGGATTCTTTTGGCTAAACACTATGCAAAGATGCATATGCCTACGTAAAGAGTTGTGATAGATGCCAGAGGGTCAAAAAAATCACAAATAGAAATGAGATGCCCCGAACAAACATCACTAAGGTAGAATTATTTAATCTTTGGGGTATTGACTTTCTCAGTCCTTTCCTTCTATTTTTTGGTCACAAGTACATATTGGTAAAGTAAAATATGTATGTAACAACCCTTACCCGTACCAGAGAACGGGATAAAGTACGAGGCGTTACTAGACAAACATACGAACATCCAACTAAAATGCGAGCGATAAGATTTCATTTCAAAACAATTGCATCATTTTGTCCTTTATATGGGCTTTCGAGGCCCTAAGCATACATTTGAAGTGGTCCGTGACTAAACCGAAAGTATATGAAAGACTTAAGAAAATTTTTGTATTTGGCCTCACACGCCCGAGTGGAGGCACAACATACGCTCGTGTTCTTGGGACACACCCGTACCCCTAGCCCTTGTGGAATTTTGAATTTTTATTTTTCCAGTTCAAGGTGCACTGGTTTTCACACGGCCTAGACACACGCCCGTGTCCCTCACACGGCCTAGACAAGCCCGTGTTGTCGCCCGTGTTCAAAAACCTGGACATTCTGTTTATGATGCCATCATTCATTTAGGGGCACATGGCCAAATCACACGCCTGTGTGTTAGGCCGTGTACTCCACACGATTGAGACACACGGCCATGTCTCTAACCCGTGTAGTTACTACAAAGCATGCAACATGAATATTTTGGGATGCAGGGGACACACGGCTAAACAACACGCCCATGTAGGCTGCCCGTGCGTCACACACGGTCTAGACACCTACTCGTGTGTCTATCCATGTGGACCATTGAAGGCTATTTTCCAAGCCATCGGCCACCCAAGATCTCTCATGCACTCCAACATGCCTATCATCATACCATCTAGCACCAACCACAAGCACATACACAATTTGACATGCATTCAATGGAATAACTATATGAAAACATCTCAAATACTTCTATGGACCAAATCACTTGGCCATATACAAAATAATCATACTAAATGGGAAACTATTACCTTGGGCTAGCCACATGACACATATACAAAATCACAATCACTTATACATGCCATGGCTCAAAATAATCAAATGTATTATACCTAAAGTTTAGTGAATAGTGTGACTCGAGCTCTGACGTTCCCGATCCCTCGAACTAGCTTGACGAATCTAAAAGGAATGGAAAAGGGAAGGGTAAGCTATAAAGCTTAGTAAGTACACATACAAATAAAGTAAATCTTAATTAGGCCTTAGAACATTATTCACATCTTTGCTGCTATTTCATACCTTCCATCAAAACATAAATCTCAAGCATAATACACAAAGACATGCATTCCCATTAATCATCATAGTCATAAGAGTACACAAGTTTAAACACATACCTTTGCTTGCTTGCACACATATATACTTAACTTACATTCGAGCTTCCTATACGTTACCCGTTGAACATTTTGGAATGATGGATAGGATACTTAGATACGAACGCACCGAAGTGCCATAATCATATCATAGCACGCCTCTCAACAGGGCTACATAGGAGCACCTGGACCTAGCATGTAGTACAACCATGCCTCTCAACAGGGCTACAAAAGCTCCCGGACCTAGTGTGTACCACATAATTACATTCCTCTCAATGGTGCTACACAAGCTCTCGGACCTAGCATGTATCATGTCATCAAATGAGCTCATACATACATAACTATCCTAGTGACATGTCACTTGTATCCTTCCCAATTCCTAAGTTCAAACGGGATTTTCAGACTTTCGTCTCTTTTTCGAACATTCTTGGAATGTTGGCCTCATAACATATGACATTATCATATACAAATGCTGGCATGGCAACACTTGTAACATAAGCATAAGACATCAAAACATGTTATAGCAACAAGGTAACCAAATAACATATTAATTATCTAAATGTTAATTAAACACTTAAAACATCAACTAAGGTATTTATTTGTACATGTACTTACCTCGGTACAAAATATTCGAAATAGTGCCTAAGCCTCGTACACTTTGTTCTTCCCTTTATCAAGATTCAGTTCTCATATTTCTTGATCTATAATAGCAAATTTAGCTCATTAACTTCATACATTACTCAAATCGACCCCAAATTCATGCTTTGATAAAATTACCATTTTACCCCTAAACTTTCACTTATTCATAAATTATTCCCTAGGCTCGTATGATGAAATGAAAGTGATTTCTTAGTCACCCAAGCCTAGCTGAATACTTCTTGTACATATAGCAGCTCATATTTTCCTTCATTTCACACTTTCTACTCATTTTCATAACCTTTACAAATAAGTTCTTCTTAGGGTTTCCATGCAAAATCACTTAACAATAGTTGTTCTCCATACTTTAAACTATCATATTCCTCTATAATCCATTAAGATACACCTAACTCATGCATGGGTAATTTTCTAAACATGAATCCTAGCATGAAAAATGGGTAGAAATAGAGAGAGTAAGCTACCGGGATTTTAAAAATACAAAGAACATTAAAAACGGGGATTAGGAGCACTTACTATTAAGCTTGAAAATGTTAAAAACCCTAGCTATGGTCTCTTGAATTTTCGGTAGCAAAGGGGTAGAAGATGAACTGATTTTTGGCTCTTTTTCCCTTTTTAATTCGTTTAATATCCAAATGACCAAAATGCCCTTACTTACTAAACTTACACAAATTTCCATGGATGTCCATATTTGTCCAAAAATTTAGAAATTGGGCAAATAGCTCTTTAAGACCTTCTAATTCATATTTCAAAATGATTTAACACAAATTACACCTAAAACCTGAGTTTTGCATCTTATTCAATTTAGTCCTTATTTTCTAATTGGACACTTTATTCTTAAAATTTCCTCATGAAACTTTACCACATGTATATTCTTATATTTTAAATCTCATAATAATAATCTAAATATTTTAACGTCAGATTTATGGTCTCAAAACCATTATTCTGACTAGGCCATATTTCGGGATGTTACAATTCTTCCCCCTTAAGGGACTTTCATCCTCGAAAGTCTTACCTAGAAACAAATTCGGATACTGACTTCTTATAGTCTCTTCTGGTTCCCAAGTGGCCTTTTTGACTCCATGTCGATTCCAAAGAACTTTCACAAGGGCAACACTTTTATTTCTCAATTGCTTAATTTCTCTTGCCAAAATCTTAATCGTTTCCTCACCATAAGTCATGTCCGGTTGGATCTCAACCTCAGTTGGAGAAATCAGATGCGAGGGATCTGATTGATATTGATGTAACATGGACACATGAAACACGTCGTGAATCCTTTCCAACTCTGATGGCAAAGCTAAGCAATAAGCAATCGGCCTAATTCTCTCGGTGATCTCGTAAGGTCCAATAAAACGAGGGCTTAACTTTCCTTTCCTACCAAATCTTAGAACCATTTTCCATGGCGACACTTTCAAAAATACCTTGTCGCCCACTTGATACTTGATCTCTTTTATTTTTAAATTCGCACAATTTTTGTCTATCTGATGCCACTTTTAAACAATCTTGAATCACTCTAACCTTATCCTCAGTTTCTCTAATCAAATAAACTCTATAAATCTTGCTTTCCTTGAGCTTTGTCCAATACAAGGGAGTTCGGCATTTTTGTCCATACAATGCTTCGTAAGGAACCATCTTCAAACTATTCTGATAGTTGTTGTTGTAAGCAAACTCGACCAAAGGCAAATAAGCTACCCAACTACCTTCAAACTCAAGAGCACAGCATCATAGCATATCCTCAAGTGTCTAAATTATTCTCTCGAATTGTCCATCAGTCTGTGGATGGAAAGCAGTACTAAAATTTAGTTTTGTACCCAAGGCCGCTTGCAACCTTTTCCAAAATCGTGACGTAAACCTCGGGTCTCTATTCAAAATGATCGACAAAGGTTCACCATGAAGTCTAATAATATCTGAGATGTACAAATCGGCCAGCTTGTCAAGAGAAAAGTCAGAGCGTTCCTGTATAAAATGAGTCGACTTAGTCAATCTGTCGACTATTACCCAAATAACGTCTTTTTTCTTCGGAGTCGCTGGTAATCCGGTCACGAAATCCATAGTAACTCAATCCCATTTCCACTTTGGGATCATAATGGGCTGAAGCAATCCAGAAGGCACTTGATGTCAGCTTTGACTTGTTGACATATCAGACATCTTGATTCAAAATCAGGTATGTCCCTTTTCATGCCATTCCACCAACAAGTTTCCTTCAAGTCGTTGTACATCTTTGTACTCCCCAGGTGAATTGACATACGACTATCATGTGCTTCTTGCAAAATATTCTGAATCAGCCCGGCATTTTTACCTCTGAATCTCACACATCCGTCGGAGTCAACCTGAAAATTAGATCCACTGGAGGACTCGCACTGAATTGTCTTAGCTTGTAATTTTTATCAAATTTCTGAGTCTCACAGATCTATTGAAGAAGAGTTGGCCTAGCTCTCAATTCAGCCAAAATAGAACCATCATCACATAAAATCATATGAGTGTTCATAGTCCTCAAAGCGAACAAAGTCTTTCTACTCAAAGCGTCGACGACCAAGTTCGCCTTTCTCGGATGGTAATCAATCACGAGTTCATATTCTTTCAACAATTCAAGCCATCTCCATTGTTTTAAATTCAAGTCCTTCTGAGTCATCAAATACTTAAGACTTTTATGGTCGGTGTAGACATTGCATTTCTCATCGAACAAGTAATGACGCCAAATCTTCAAAGCAAACACAATCGCAGCTAACTCTAGATTGTGCGTTGGATAATTCTTCTCGTGAGGCTTTAACTGCCTTGAAGCATAGGCCACAACTTTGCCCTCTTGCATAAGCACACAGCCTAGTCCATTCAAGTACGCATCACTGAAAATTACAAATTCTTTCCCTGATTCAGGTTGTACTAGCAGTGGTGCCTCCGTCAATAACATATTCAACTTCTCAAAACTTTGTTGAAACTTTTTTTATCCACTCGAACTTGACATCTTTTTGCAGTAGTCTCGTCATAGGAGTGGCTATCATAGAAAATCCTCTTACGAACCTTCGGTAGTAACCAGTTAATCCTAAAAAGCTCCTAACTTTGATTACATTCTTTAGAGGCTTCTTTTCAACAATGGCAGAAACCTTACTGGGATCAACGCGAATACCATCGTTGGAAATGATATGGCCTAGGAATCCAACTTCCTGAAGCCAAAACTCACTCTTACTGAACTTAGCATACAACTACTTGTCCCTCAAAATTTGCAGAACAATCTTCAAGTGCTCGGTGTACTCTGCCTCATCTCCTAAATAGATTAAAATATCATCAATAAACACTACGACAAATTAATCCAAATAGGGCTGAAAAATTCTATTCATTAAGCCCATAAATACAGCTGGGGCATTAGTCAATCCAAATGGCATAACTAGAAATTCATTGTAGCGCCCCAAAAATTGGGCCTAGAAGTATTGGGCCTTGAGTCTGGGTTCGGGTAGAAGACGACCCAAATAATTTGGATGTTTTAATTAAAATTAAAATTATTATTATTATTATTATTATTATTATCATTATTATCATTATTATTATTACTTATTATGTTTAGTTTAGTAATTAAATAAATAATTACGAAGGGAAAAGGTCCAGGCTCGGCCCATAGCTTTAGCAAAATTCTTAAATTTTGCCTCTTAAGGGAATCTGGGCAGTAGGCCTTATTAATAAGTTGGACAGAAACTAGGCATAAAGGAAGTACCTGGCCCAGTAGTTAGAGATGTTAGGCGGTAGGAGGGGAAGTTGGGGTTCAATTCCCAGTATGCGAAAATGTGGATTTTCTTTTAACAACCAGGGAGTGTCGCAAGGAGTCCTTATAATTACCTCGAGAGGAAAGATGACACAATTGAGCAAGTGGCATGATGGTAAGCTGCGGGTAGTGTAGCTGAAGGGTAGAGGTTTGAGTCTGGTAAGGAGCAATATTTTTGTTTTATCTTTAAATGAACCGGGACTGCTGCAGATAAGCTTTAAGATTAATTGTGACCCTATATTAGTAAAGAAAGAAGCGTGGTGCAGTGGCCAGCACCATGGGCGAGGGCGCAAGGGTAGACGGAGGTCTGGGGTTCGAGCATCACCTTGCACACAGAAGGCTTGGGTTTTTGCTGCACACGTGGGGAAGGAGTTGGGGTCTGATCAGGACTCTTGGCAGCATGCTGAAGTGGTGCAAGGATGTGGATAAGGATGCTGCTGATCGGTTAGGAGTTTGAATGAAATTCAAACATTGAGTTGACCAAGAATCAAGGAGCAGTTCATGGAATTGGAATTTAGGAAGAGTTTTTATGCCGAAATATACTCATTCGACCATAGCAAATAGGTACCGCTTTTTTTTTGGCCTTTGTGATTCATTTTTTTTTCTCCCTCAGAAACCCTTATCAAGAATTGGTTAGCTGAAACTCCATTGAAGCCGAACCTCTCATTATTTCTTTTAAAACCAAAACTTTTCTACACTGAGGTACTTCGGAAGCCGAATCCTTGAGTATAATTCTTCCCTTCTCGTACGGTGGTTGGATCTACAGTAGATCAGGAGTAGTGTCATAACGATATAGGTAAGTGTTCGAATCCTTCTTTAGTTACTTATGTTTTAAGGAAAAGTCGAAACCCCTTAAGGGTGGCTAACGTTGGGACTAAGGGCATTGTTGCCTCTTTCTTTTGGTTTTGTATGCGCTAGCGTGGACAAGGGGACGTACAGTTAAGGGCTTGAAGGTTAACTCGGTTGGACATCTAGATCTAGTCCATATTTCGATAGAAAGGTAAGAATTTTAGGGTCTAAGTCAATGTTGGTCGAATATGGTAAGGGGCTAGTATGTAGTTGTTTTGATATGTAGACTGATGTTTTAGTAACTCGATTATAGGCAACTCGTGTGTGGATCTCGCCAACGTATCGTTATAGATCAGGTGTGTAAACGACACCCAATCATGGACTAGATCTGCAAAAGTCGAAAAGCCAAAATACCGAAACACCGGTATTTTGTGAACTTGCGAGCGTGCGAGCGCTCATGAGATAGTTTGTTTCTTAATCCCGGTAATCTCAATCAGTAAGATTACAGAGTGCGTAATTTTGTGTACTTCGGTATATTTGGGCTTAATGGGCTGAAATCGGGTTAATGGGCCAACGGGCCCAATTCGATAAAAACATTCGGTAAGTGTTTCTGTTAATACGCTAAGGGCTGTAATATGCATGAAAACCTTAAAATAGTAAATTTACTAAAATACCCCTAAAGTATGAAAATTACCATTATACCCTAGGTGCACAATGACCGTTATACCCCTAGGGTTAATTTTGACTAAATTGCATGATATTCTAATTCTGTTTGAAATATGCCATGACATGTATATCTGTTGCATGGGATAAGGGTTATTTTGATGGAGGAAGCTTTCTGGTGGCTTTGCCACAAATATCTGTTCTGGTGGCTCTGCCACAAATATCTGTTCTGGTGGCTCTGCCACAAATATCTGTATCTGGTGACTTTGTCACAATATCTGTTCTGGCAGCCATGCTACAAATTCTGCGACGTGTAGCGGATGGGTGGGTTGAGTACTCTCCCCACATGGTGTAAGGTTGGCACGGGGGTGTATACGGATGGATATGGGTTGGGTCTTCTGCATACATGATATATCTGTTCTGTATCTGTTATGGGCCTATGGGCTTCATTCTGAATTCTGTATAGGGCTAAGGCCCAACTTAATCTGTTTCTATGGTTTGAACTGATCTGGACTATGGTGGGCTATTTTACACACTGAGTTTTCCAAACTCACCCCTTAACTTTATCCATGCAGGTAACCCCCAACCATAGTGGACTTGGAGCTGGGAGGGATTCGGAGTGGCCACATGTTCTGCAAACTCAGTTTTCTACTTGTGTTTTGATTAGTTTTTCTTTACTCTAATTGCTTTGGGTTTTGAGTTGTAATAAGTTCGCTTTAATTATTTTTAATTGCTTTTAATATGTTTTGATAGCTTAGTTATGATATTGTTTTAAATGTTTGGAATTGAATAGCTCTAGGGCACGTATTAAAAAGTTTACCTGATTTTAAAACATTGCGAATCAAGACAAAGCTTCCGCAACGAAAACATTTTCAAAATATAATAACTGATTTCAAATGGTTTAAAACGGAATGGTTTTCACTGAATAATCGCTCAGTTAAAGTGTGGCAATGGTGGTGTGCATGTCTAGGAGTGGATTCGTGGAGAGCTTGGTACTTAAGTAGTCTTATTGACTCACCTCCTCTTTTTCGGCATCTTACTTGGTGCATAGCTTCCATTCACTTTAATCTATAACAAAATACTCTTTAAACACTAAGAAAGATGTTAGTTAAAACATGACTTTTACAGAAACGTTTCAATGTGACACGCCAGATTCGGCCATAACGTTTGGGCCGGGTTTGGGATGTTACATTTAGTGGTATCAGAGCCAGGTTGTAACAACTCGACTATGGAATGGGTTAAAAAAATTTTGAATTCATTTTTAAGATTTTTCTTTCTATAATAGATGATTTTAAAGATTGCACATCCATTATTTTAAAATTTGGATTTTGTAAAGGTGGCACACCGAATCTCCGGCCCAAGTCTGTAAGTATCATTCTGAATTTTTTGAATGTTTCTGAAATTATTAGCTATATGCCTGTACTGAAACCCTATTATGATACTCCATTTAAGGTGATATTGGAACCGTAGGAATTTTTTATAACTAGACCGAGACTGTAGCTAGGCTACGATTTCGCGAAAACCAAACTCTGAATTACTGTTTGTTCTTAAAACATCGGGAATAAACACTGAAATATTTAATTGATACATAAAATTCGTAATCAGATAATACGACATGAGTACGAGAGCAGCTCGTGGAAGAGGCCGTGGACGTGGTCGAGGTAGTACACAGGCTGGAACTTCGTCTTCAAGACATATGCCGGTGGCAGATGCACCGGTACCACTGGAAACAGAAGTGGAGTCTCATGATCGAGGTGTCGGGGATGACGCTCTATCTCAAGCAATGCTTTGTGTTCTGGAAAGGGTTACCGGGGCAAGTACGTGTAACGAAATTCGGGGGTCCATTTCCGAGCGACTCCGGGCTAATGGAGCAGAGATCTTTAGGAGGTATCTGGAGTAGCCCCGAATGTGGCTGAGTATTGGTTAGAGGCTACGGAACGGATTATGGATGATTTGGACTATTCCGTAGAGCAGAAGCTGAAGGGAGCCATATCATTGCTACGGGATGAGGCTTATCAGTGGTGGCTCATTGTGAGAGATGGGACCCCTGCTGACAAGGTGACTTGAGAGCTGTTTAAGACGGTCTTCAAGGGAAAGTATGTTGGGGTGAGTTATGTGGACGCCCGTAGGAAAGAATTTCTGAATCTGGTACAAGGGGGTAAGATAGTCGCTGAGTACGAGGCTGAGTTTCTGAGGCTGAGCCGGTATGCCGTGAAGATAGTTGCTACGGAGTACGAACGTAGTGTGCGCTTTGAGGATGGTCTTAGAGATGAACTTAGGGTGCTAATTGCTCCACCGAGGGAGCGTGACTTTGTTGATTTGGTGGAGAAAGCTAAGATAGCTGAAAAGTTGAAGCGTACTGAAAGATAGAATCGTGAGAAGGATCGAAACCATTTTCGGAGGGATTTGAGACTCTCGGGTGGTGCAAATAGGAGTGCTAAAAGGGCAAGGGTAGAAGAGCCAGTTCGAGCGGTTTCGATGAATGTTGTTAGACTACAAGTTTGTGGGGACTGTGGCAAAGTACATTTGGGCGAGTGTAGGAAACGTTTTGGTGCTTGTTTCCAGTGCGGATCTATGGAGCATAAAGTCAAAGACTGTCCTCAGAAAATACATCAGGTTCAAGTTGAAGAATAGAGGATTGCTCAACCAGTGAGAGGTGGACCACAACCACCGAGAGGACGTGGAAAAGGTAGGGGCGGTAATGGAAATAGTCGGGGTCGAGGAGCACTTAGTAGGGGTGCCGAAAATGTTGAGGCTCGTCAGCCAGTGTTGGTGTATGCAGCTCGTCATCGAGAGGAGAGTGATACACCTGACGTCATAACTGGTACGTTCTTGATTTCTAGCATGTCGTACACTACTTTGATAAATATTGGATCTACTCATTCTTATATTGCATGTGCCATATTTGGGTCGTTGGGTATACGCTCTGAGGAGATTGTGAGTGGGATATCTGTACTAAGTCCTTTAGGCCACTCGATTAGGGTAGACAAACTGTATAGAGACATGCCTTTAGAAACTCAAGGGAAGATTTTCTCTAGAGACTTGATGGAATTACCGTTCGGAGAATTCGACGTCATTCTGGGAATGGATTGGCTGGTTAAGCATAGGGCAACTCTGAACTGTGCAGCTAAGCGTATGGTGTTAAAGACCGCTGAGGGTGAGGAGGTTATGATGATAGGTGAGCGAGGGGGTTATTTGTCCAATGTGGTGTCAGCATTGAGAGCCGAGAAGTGGATTCGTAAGGGCTGCGAGGTGTATTTTTCATTTGTAAGTTAGTCGGAGACTGAGGGTCTAACAGTGGATAAGGTTAGAACCGTTAAGGAGTTCCCAAATGTTTTTCTAGAGGAGCTTCTGGGATTGCCTCCAAATCGAGAAGTCGAGTTTGGAATTGACTTGTTGCCTAAAATGGCACAAGTGTCCATTGCACCATACAGGATGGCACCAAAGGAGTTAGTGGAGCTGAAAGCACAGATTCAAGAGTTGTTGGATAGAGGCTTTATTAGGCCGAGTGTGTCTCTGTGGGGAACACCCGTATTGTTTGTGAGAAAGAAAGAGGAGACGATACGGATGTGCATCGATTATCGGCAGTTGAACAAACTAACGATTAAGAATAAGTACCATCTGCCAAGAATTGACGATCTGTTTGACCAACTTAGAGGAGCTTCGGTATTTTCCAAGATTGATCTTCGATCTGGATATCATCAATTAAGGTTCAAGGAGGTAGATATTCATAAGACGGCATTCAGGACTCAGTATGGTCATTACGAGTTTCTGGTTATGCCATTTGGACTGACGAACGCTCCTGCAGCATTCATGGATCTGATGAATCGTGTATTCCAACCATTTTTGGATCGATTCGTAGTCGTTTTTATTGACGATATTTTGGTTTATTCTGAAACCGAAGAGAAGCATGATGAGCATCTCCGCATTGTGCTGCAAGTGTTGAGGGAGAAGTAACTTTATGCAAAGTTCAGTAAGTGTGAATTCTGGTTGAGGGAGGTAACCTTCTTAGGTCATGTTGTCTCTGCTGAGGGGCTCAAGGTGGACCCTCGAAAGATTGAAGCGATTCTGGAGTGGAAGCCACCTAGGTCAGTGTCGAAAATTTAGAGTTTCTTGGGTTTGGTAGGGTACTACAGAAGGTTTGTGGAAGGTTTTTCTGTGTTGGCAGCACCATTGACAAAGCTTATAAGGAAAGGAGCACCATTTGTTTGGATTGAGAAGCAGCAAGAGGCTTTTGAGAAATTGAAGGAAGTTCTAACCGAGGCACCTGTATTAATTCAGCCAGAGTCTGGGAAGGATTTTACCGTGTACAGTGATGCATCACATGTAGGTTTGGGCTGTGTGTTAATGCAAGAGGGTAAGGTGGTTGCTTATGCATCGCGACAGCTTAAGTCTCACGAAGTAAACTATCCTACTCATGATTTAGAATTGGCAGCAGTAATCTTTGCACTTAAGATTTGGAGACACTACTTGTACGGAGAAAGGTGTGTCATATACACGGATCATAAGAGTCTCAAGTACTTGCTGACTCAGAAGGAGTTGAACCTTAGGCAACGAAGATGGATAAAGTTACTTAATGATTATGACTGTTCGATTGAGTATCACCCAGGCAAGGCTAATGTGGTAGTCGATGCCCTAAGCCATAGAGTTGTATCTGATCTAAGAGCAATGTTTGCTCGTTTGAGTCTGTATCATGATGGTAGTCTGTTGGCTGAGTTGCAAGTAAGGCCAACCTGGGTGGATCAGATTAAGGAAAAGTAGTTGAGGGATGAGTCCTTGGCTGCTCGATTCTAGCAAGTTAGGAAAGGGGAAACTTCTGAGTTTGGGTTGAATAGTGAAGGAGTTCTATGTTTTCGAGGGAGAATTTGCGTTCCGAAGGACTCTGATTTGAGGCAGTCAATACTGGACGAAGCTCATAGAGGACTTTGTGCTATGCATCCTGGAGGGAATAAGTTGTATCACGACTTACGAGAATTGTATTGGTGGCCTGGGCTTAAACGAGAAGTAACGGAGTTTGTGGGGAAATGTCTGAGGTGCCAGCAAGTAAAAGCTGAGCATCAGCTACCTTCTGGACTTTTGCAGCTAATGAAGATACCACTTTGGAAGTGGGAGAGGGTAACCATGGACTTTGTGAGTGGGCTACCCTGGACACCGACGAAGAAGGACTCGGTTTGGGTGATTGTAGATAGGCTGACCAAGTCTGCTCATTTCATACCTATCCACACTGACTATTCACTGCAGAATTTAGCTAAACTGTACTTGGCAGAGATTGTGCGACTTCATGGAGTGCCAGTATTGATTATTTTTTATCGAGATTGTGCGACTTCATGGAGTGCCATTATCGAGATTGTGCGACTTTATGGAGTGCCAGTATCGATTATTTTTTATCGAGATCCTAGGTTCATATCTCAGTTCTGGCAATTGTTGCATGGGGCGTTGGGAACGCGGTTGAACTTTAGCATGGCTTTTCATCCTCAGACGGATGGTCAGTCGGAAAGGGTTATTCAGATTTTGGAAGACATGTTGAAGGGATGCGTTATCGACTTTCGAGGTAGTTGAGAGGATTACTTGCCATCGGCAGAGTTTGCTTACAACAATAGTTACCAAGCGAGTATCCGAATGGCACCCTATGAAGCGCTGTATGGACGTAGGTGTCGTACACCTAGTTGTTGGACTGAGCTGGGAGAACGACATGTTCTTGGACCCGAGTTGGTAGCGAATGCTAAAGATAAGGTCAGAATAATCAGAGATCAGTTAAAGGAAACATCTGATAGGTAAAAGTCGTATGCAGATTTGAAATGCAAGGAGATTGAGTACTCAGTGGGTGAGATGGTCTTCTTGAAGGTTTCACCTTGGAAGAAGATATTAAGGTTTGGTAAGAGGGGCAAGTTGAGTCTGCGGTTCATTGGGCCTTATCGGGTTCTTAAGCGAGTGGCTCCTGTGGCTTACCAATTGGAATTACCTCCGGAGTTAGACAGGATTCACGATGTTTTCCACGTCTCCATGTTAAGGCGATATCGTTCTGACCCTACTCATGTCATGCCGGTTGCAAAGATTGAAGTGCGGCCTGATTTGACTTTCGAGGAAGAGCCTGTGCAGATACTGGATCGTGATGTTAAGGTTCTAAGAAGGAAGTTAGTTCCCTTGGTAAAAGTTCCTTGGAGAAATCATGGCAGAGAGGAAGCTACTTGGGAGCCAGAAGAGGCAATGCGACTACAATACCCTCATCTGTTTGAATCAGGTAAATTTCGAGGATGAAATTTCTTTAAGAAGGGTAGAGTTGTAGCGCCCCAAAAATTGGGCCTAGACGTATTGGGCCTTGAGTCTAGGTTCGGGTAAAAGACGGCCTGAATAATTTGGATGTTTTAATTAATATTATTATTATTATTATTATTATTATTATTATTATTATTATTATTATTATTACTACTTAGTATGTTTAGTTTAGTAATTAAATAAATAATTACGAAGGGAAAATGTCCTAGCTCGGCCCATAGCTTTAGCAAAATTCTTAAATTTTGCCTCTTAAGGGAATCTGGGCAGTAGGCCTTATTAATAAGTTGGGCAGAAACTAGGCATAAAGGAAGTACCTGGCCCAGTGGTTAGAGACGCTAGGCGGTAGGAGGGGAAGCTAGGGTTCAATTCCCAATATGCGCAAATGTGGATTTTCTTTTAACAACCAGGGAGTGTCGCAAGGAGTCCTTATAATTACCTCAAGAGGAAAGATGACACAATTGAGCAAGTGGTGTGGTGGTAAGGTACGGGTAGTGTAGCTGAAGGGTAGAGGTTCGAGTCTGGTAAGGAGCAATGTTTTTGTTTTCTCTTTAAACGAACAAGGACTGCCGTAGATAAGCTTTAAGATTAATTGTAACGCTATATTAGTAAAGAAAGAAGCGTGGTGCAGTGGCCAGCAGCAAGGGCGAGGGCGTAAGGGTAGACAAATGTGTGGGGTTCGAGCCTCACCTCGTGCATGGAAGGCTTGGGTTTTTGCTGCACACGTGGGGAAGGAGTTGGGGCCTGATCAGGACTCTTGGCATCATCCTGAAGCGGTGCAAGGATGTGGATAAGGATGCTGCTGATCGGTTAGGAGTTTGAATGAAATTCAAACATTGAATTGGCAAAGAATCAAGGACCAGTTCATGGAATTGGAATTTAGGAAGAGTTTGTATGCCGAAATACACTCATTTGACCATAGCAAATAGGTACGGCTTATTTTTTTGGCCTTTGTGATTCATTTTTTTCTCCCTCATAAACCCTTATCAAGAATTGGTTAGCCGAAACTCCATTGAAGCCGAACCTCTCATTATTTCTTTTAAAATCGAAACTTTTCTACACTGAGGTACTTCAGAAGACGAATCCTTGAGTATAATTCTTCCCTTCTCGTACGGTGGTTGGATCTACAGTAGATTGGGAGTAGTGTCATAACAATATAGGTAAGTGTTCGAATCCTTCTTTAGTTACTTATGTTTTAAGGAAAAGCCGAAACCCCTTAAGGGTGGCTAATGTTGGGACTAAGGGCATTGTTGCCTCTTTCTTTTGGTTTTGTATGCGCTAGCATGGAAAAGGGGGCGTACAGCGAAGGGCTTGAAGGTTAACTCGGTTGGACCTCTAGATCTAGCCCATATTTCGACAGAAAGGTAAGAATTTTAGGGTCTAAGGCAATGTTGGCCGAATATGGTAAGGGGCTAGTATATAGTTGTTTTGATATGTAGACTAATGTTTTAGTAACTCGATTGTAGGCAACTCGTGTGTGGATCTCGCCAACATATCGTTACAGATCAGGTGTGTAAACGACACCCACTCATGGACTAGATCGGCAAAACCCGAAAAGCCAAAATGCCGAAACACCGGTATTTTGTGAACTTGCAAGCGTACGAGTGCGAGTGAGATAGTTTGTTTCTTAATCCCGGTAATCTCAAGCAATAAGATTGTAGAGTGCGCAATTTCGTGCACTTCGGTATATTTGGGCTTAATGGGCCGAAATCGGGTTAATGGGCCAACAGGCCCAATTCGATAAAAACACTCGGTAAGTGTTTCTGTTAATACGCTAAGGGATGTAATATGCATGAAAACCCTAAAATAGTAAATTTACTAAAATACCCCTAAATTATGAAAATTACCATTATACCTTAGGTGCACAATGACCGTTATACCCCTAGGGTTAATTTTGACTGAATTGCATGATATTCTAATTCTGTTTGTAATATGCCATGACATTTATATCTGTTGCATGGGATAAGGGTTATTTTGATGGAGGAAGCGTTCTGGTGGCTTTGCCACAAATATCTGCTTCGTGGCTCGCCACAAATATCCAGATCTGTGACTCACAAAATATTCATTCTAGCACCATGCCGCAAATTCAAATTCTGTGGCCTGTAGTAGATGGGTGGGTCGAGTAGTCTCCCCACATGATGTAAGGTTGGCACGGGGATGTATACGGATGGATATGGGTTGGGTCTTCTGCATATATGATATATCTGCTTCAGATCTCATTCATGGGCCTATGGGCTTCATTCGACTTCTGTATATAGGCTAAGGCCCAACTTAATCTGCTTCTATGGTTTGAACCGATCTGACTATGGTGGGCTATTTTACACACCGAGTTTTCCAAACTCACCCCTTAACTTTATCCATGCAGGGTAACCCCAACCATAGTGGACTTGGAGCTGGGAGGGATTCGGAGTGGCCACATGTTCTGCAAACTCAGTTTTCTACTTGTGTTTTGATTAGTTTTTCTTTACTCTAATTGTTTTGGGTTTTGAGTTGTAATAAGTTCGCTTTAATTATTTTTAATTGCTTTTAATATGTTTTGATAGCTTAGTTATGATATTGTTTTAAATGTTTGGAATTGAATAGCTCTAGGGCACGTATTAAAAAGTTTACCTGATTTTAAAACATCACGAATCAAGACAAAGCTTCCGCAACGAAAACGTTTTCAAAATATAATAACTGATTTCAAATGGTTTAAAACGGAATGGTTTTCACTGAATAATCGCTCAGTTAAAGTGTGGCAATGGTGGTGTGCATGTCTAGGAGTGGATCCGTGGAGAGCTTGGTACTTAAGTAGTCTTATTGACTCACCTCCTCTTTTTCGGCATCTTACTTGGTGCATAGCTTCCATTCACTTTAATCTATAACAAAATACTCTTTAAACACTAAGAAAGATGTTAGTTAAAACATGACTTTTACAGAAACGTTTCAATGTGACAAGCCGAATTCGGCCATAACGTCTGGGCCGGGTTTGGGGTGTTACATTCATAGTGATCATACCTAGTCCTAAAAGTAGTCTTAGGCACGTCCGCTTCCTTGACTTGAAGTTGATAATAGCCAGACCTCAGATCAATCTTGGAAAACCATGTTGTTCCTTTTAACTGATCAAACAAATCATCGATTCTTGGGAGAGGATACTTGTTCTTGATCGTTACCTTATTTATTTGTCGATAATCGATGCGTAATCTCATGGAACCATCCTTTTTCTTCACAAAAAACACTGGAGCACCCCATGGTGAAAAGCTTGGTCTTACAAATCCCTTGTCAGCTAGTTCTTGAAGTTGAGACTTTAACTCTTTCAGTTCTGTTGGAGCCATTCTATATAGAGCAATCGAAATAGGTGCAGTCCCTGGAATCAACTCAACATCGAATTTAACCTCTCTAACTGGGGGCAAACTTGGCAATTCCTCCGGAAACACATTCACAAAGTCACGTACGATGGGTACTGATTCAGCCTTCAACTCCGATTCCTTTGAATTCATCACATAAGCCAAATAAGCTTCATACCCTTTTTTTAAACATTTTTTGGCATCCATTGAAGAAATTACAATCGGTGACCCATTAGACTCATTAGACTCCACCCGAAAGATCTCACCGCTTCCATGTCTTAATTCAATAGCTTTTCATCTACAGTCCACTATAGCACCGTGAAGTGTCAACCAGTCCATACCCAAAATAACATCAAATTCGTCAAATGGCAACAACATCAAATCGGCCGGAAAGCAAAGACCTCTAATCATCAAAGGACATTTCTTGCATATCTTATTTACTAAGACATGTTTGCCTAACAGATTTGATACCCTAATCACAAATTCTGTAGACTCTACGAGTAAATTCATGCTAGATGCTAATGTCATGCATATATACAAATGGGTAGAGCCTGGATCCATTAAAGCAATAACACCTTTATCATAGAAAGAAAATGTACCGGTGATCACATTTGGTGAAGATGCTTCCTCTCGACTGCGTATGGCATAGGCTCTAGCTAGGGTCCTAGCCTCAGATCGCACAGCAGTCTCTCGAGTCATATTCTTGCTGCTAGTTCCACCACCGGTATTCTTCAAGGGCCTCCCTCTAGGAGCCGAACCACTCTGTCTCCCAGTCTGAAGTTTCTCGCCCATCTCGGGGCAATCCTTAACGAAATGATCCAGAAAACCACATCCAAAACACGTCCCCTCATTCTTCCTGCACGGACCCGAGTGACGTTTCTCGTAGTGCTGGAACTTGAATTGACGAGGCGTAGCATTACTTACACTAGCCATAGATGTAGCTTGAGTCTTAAAACTCGAGCCTTTCTTCTTATAGTTTCCATGGGAGTGTCCTGTCGATGCATAAGAACGAGAAGGTACGTCTCTTGATTTCTTGGATTGTGTCAGAGTCGATCTACTCATCATTCTCTTTCTAACATCTCTAGCCTCTGACTCGGCTTTCTTCTTTTCTTTTGTCAATTCTTCAGCCTTACATGCTCGTTCAATGAGTACAACGAATTCTTTAAGTTCAAGGATGCCTACTAACACCTTAATGTCCTTATTGAGTCCATCTTCAAACCTATGGCACATCTTGGCCTCAGTGGGCACACACTCTCGAGCATACTTACTTAATCAAAAAAATACCCTCTCGTATTCTATTACTGGCATACGTCCTTGCTTAAGCTCAAGAAATTTATTTCGTTTCTGATCAATAAACCTTTTGCTAATATACTTCTTTCGAAATTCCTCCTGAATGAATTCCCAAGTGACAACCTCCTTAGGCACTACCAAGATCAAAGTCTTCCGCCAATGATAAGCATTGTCCCTCAGTAAAGAAATGGCACACTTAAGGCACCCCTCGGGTGTGTAAGATAGCTCCTCAAATACTCGAATCGAATTTTCGAGCCAAAACTCAGCTCTCTCAGCATCATCATCAATATTTGCTATGAATTCCTCGGCCCCTTGTTTTATAATCTTATCTATAGGGGTCCTAGCAAATCTCATGAAGTCCATATTCCGAGGCATCATAGGCACGGGCTGAGGGTTCAAAAGGGTGGAGGAGTGGGGCTTGAGCATTAGGGTTCGCTCTCATAAACTCAGTATTCCAGTTATTCATCATTTGGAAGAAAGCCTCCCTAGCCTCCCCTCTTTGGCTAACTGTAACGTGTCTATTCCCCTCTGGCACTGTCCCTTGTGCGGGGGCTACTGCATTACTCTTAACATCGTCAGCTACAGCTCGACCGAGATCCATACTATATGAAAAACATAATCTATATCGTCAGGAGTTGTCACACTATCACAATTTTATTCATGGCATGTATATTTAGACTCAAACACGTGCTACGCAGTCCGAGAATTGACTAAATCATAGCTCTGATACTAATAAATGTAACACCCCTTACTCGTACCAAAGACCGGGATAAAGTACGAGGCGTTACCGGATAAACATACGAACATCTGACTAAAATGCAAGCGATAAGATTTCATTTCAAAATAATTACATCATTTTGTCCCTTATATGGGCTTACGAGGCCCTAAGCATACATTTGAAGTGGTTCGGGACTGAACCGAAAACATATGAAAAACTTAAGAAAATTTTTACATTTGGCCTCACACGCCCGTGTGGAGGCACGCCATATGCCCGTGTGCTTGGGACACGCTCGTGTCCCTAGCCCGTGTGGATTTCTGAATTTTTATTTTTCCAGTTCAAGGTGCGGTGGTTTTCACACAGCCTAGACACATGCCCGTGTCCCTGGCCCGTGTCCCTCACACAGCCTAGGCACGTCCATGTTGTCGCCCGTGTTTGAAAACCTGGAAATTCTGTTTATGACACCATCATTCATTTACGGGCACACGGCCAAATCACATGCCCGTGTGTTAGGCCGTGTACTCCACACGGTTGAGACACACAACCGTGTCTCTAACCCATGTAGTTGCTACAAAGCATGCAACATGAAGGTTTTGGGATGCAGGGGACACACGGCTGAACAACACGCCCTGTGGGCTACCCGTACGTCACATGTGGTCTAGACACCTACTCGAGTGTCTATCCATGTGGACCATTGGAGGCTATTTGCAAAGCCATTGGCCACCCAAGGTCTCTCATGCACTCCAACATGCCAATCATCATACCATCTAGCACCAACCACAAGCACATACACAATTTGACATGCATTCAATGGAATTAACTGTATGAAAACATCTCAAATACTTCTATGGACCAAATCACTTGGCCATATACAAAATAATCATACTAAATGGGGAACTATTACCTTGGGCTAGCCACATGACACATATATAAAATAACAATCACCTATACATGCCATGACTCAAAATAATCAAATGTATTATACCAAAAGTTTAGTTGATAGTGTGACCCAAGCTCCGACGTTCCCGATCCTTCGAACTAGCTTGACGAATCTAAAAGGAATGGTAAAGGGAAGGGTAAGCTATAAAGCTTAGTAAGTACACATACAAATAAAGTAAATCTTAATTAGGCCTTAAAATATTATTTACATCGTTGCTGCTATTTCATACCTTTGATCAAAACATATAATTTAAATTCTCAAGCATAATACACAAAGACATGCATTGCCATTAATCATCATAGTCATAAGAGTACACAAGTTTAAACACATACCTTTGCTTGCTTGCACACATATATACTTTACTTAACTTGCATTTGAACTTCGTATACATTACCCGTTGAGCATTTTGGAATGATGGATAGGATACTCGAATACGAATGCACCTGTAACACCCCAAACTCGGCCCGGATGTTATGGCCGGATCCAGCGTGTCACATTGCAGTGTTTTATTGAAAACCTTGTTTTCATTGAAAACCCTTCAAAAGAGAATATTATGTAACTTTCAGTTGCGGAAGCTTTAGTTAAAACAGATGATCTATGAAAACTTGTCATTTTTAAATTAAGTTGCAAAAACGTAGTATTAAAAACAGTTATGGTTTAGGAATACCATGTTCTACTTCTAGCAAGTATAAAGCATAAAAATAATAATAATCCTAGTTTGAAAAAGATATCCATCGAATAGGCCTTATTACAATCCAAACTGAAATAACTTAAAATAATAGAAATGATATGCTTAAAAAAACAAGTCCAAGTCGTCTTGCTAGTTGGCCACCTTGGAGTCCCTCCAACCGTCAAACCACCTACTGAGGATCACCTGAGAAAAATAAAAGAGGGGTGAGTTTTCGAAAACTTAGTGTGTACAACCCTCAAAAAGTATTAAGCAATGATCAATCACTATAATATCATATATGCAATGCTGTGCAACCCACCCTAATAATCCAACCGCTATACACCTACTCTGTCCCCTGATACACATCATGTGGGGATATAAATATCGACCCACCCACCTGATACACATCAATGGTATCCCGGTTGCGGTACTACCTTCATTGCAAATAGCTGCTAATCAAATATTGGGCTTAATAGCCATCGGTGGATCCACGATCGTCAAGCAACCATGCGACCCCCATATACTTCCTCCGTTCCATAATTCCAAACCCATATGCCACTTAACAGAATATCATATGAATGCAGCAGGTGTACAAATAACATTCATAAGTCTTACATTGAACACATAGGGGTATTTTAGTCATTTTTTGCCCTTAGGGACATTTCAATAATTTCTTTTTATTATGGGTTTATTACTTACCTTGGCCCGTTAACAAGTCCTCGTTGGTTAAAGTGAATAGATACTATGCACCAGGTAGGATTCCAGAGAAAATGAGCTGGATCATTAAGATCGCTTAAGTACCAAGCTCTCTCTAGATCCAATCTTAGACATGCATATACCCATTGCCACAGCTTAACCTTATGACTTGTCCACGGTCACAATTAATTAATTAATTAAGTTTTATGTTTGCTTAAGTAGTTATCAGATACTAGCCCAAAACCTCTTACAAAGCCCAAACAAGTCTACATACCTGCATATGGCCCACTAGGCCCACTCTCATTCATATGGCCCATCGGCCCCAATCACATTCATATGGCCCATCAGGCCCTATCATATTCATATGGCCCATCAGGCCCAATCACATTCATAGTCATGCTATCATATGATTTTTCATTTCTTAGTATCAAATTGTCAATTTTGCCTATTATAGGCCCTACAGCCCATCAGCCCAATTCGCCCATTCTGGCCCGGTTGGCCAAAACATGGCCTAAGACCATGAGATCGCTCATGGGGCTTCTGATAACATATCGGTTACGCCCTTATGAGTGTTCGCGCACTCGCAAGTCTACCGTAGCCAAACTTTCTACTTTTTGGCATTTTAGCTTTCTGGCATTTTGGGATTTGTCGGCCTACTCTGTGTGTGTACTGTATGTACACACCTGGTACTAAGACATGCTGTGATTTCCTTAGCCACAAACCTAGAAATGATGTCACTCAAGGATTAATCACACACTTATCAAATACGATTACTACAAATCGAAAATCTCACATTTGCCTTACCTTGAACGATAAGCCTTAACAGCCTTTCCTTGATCACTAATCACGAGTATTCCATAAATCTGCACCCATATTTATCATTAAAACCCAAACAAAAGTGACTTGCAATCATCTTAATTCACTCTTAAATCACCTGTGACCATTCGGCCAACCTTAACCAATAAATGAGGAACACTTACCCAAAACCCCAAAACGCCTAAGGAGCGATTCGACAAAGATCTGAACTCCGACATTTGATACTAATCCCCTACCAAAATCAATTTAGAAAAGGTGAGGGAGAGAAGAAATTGGTACTAGGAAAACTAACTGAAAGAGCAAGCACTTACACAAGGATAGGCTGAAGTAGAGGGAGTAATGGCGGCACAGAGGGTCCTCAGCCAAAGAAGTATTCGGCTTTTGAAATTTGTATGACGAAAGAGGTTATTCGGCACCAATAAGAAGAAGAGAAGAAGGAATCGGCTAAAACCAAAGGTAAATCAAAAGAGAATTTAAGTAGAGAAAGAATGGAAAATCGGCACAAAATAAAAGAGGAAGAATAAGGGATTTCGGCTTTTAGATCTTTGGAGAGAAAAGTGTTTTCGGTAACATAGAGAGGAATAATTCGGCATTAGCCTAGAATCCTTACAATCGGCACCTATATATAAACTAAAGCCGAATTTTCTATCCCCAAATTACCAATTCGGCTCTACTTCTGTACACCCCTCATCTCCTAACTTTTCTCCCTGATAACTCTTTAATCCCTTCCTTAAATTTCTCCTCTGATCACTCCCTTCAGAGTTCACATCGAACGCCACTACTGGCCATTCACTGAGCAAAAATAAATCCTTCTTTTGAGCAAGGAGGGATTCAAAACCCCAAACTTCCTTGCCATGCATGTGACGCCACCTCTAAGCCCAACCTGTGATGCTACTAGCCACTTCAACACAAGGTTCCTTGTGTCCAATTCCTCTTTCATTTATTTAAAAACCAACCTACTTTCCATCAAGGTTCTTTTAACTATTAAACTATAATCTCCTTCACCCCAAAGTTTGAACTCAAAACTTAACCAAGTCCTATTATCACATAAATAACACTTGACTAGGGATATTAAGCACATTTTTTATCACAACCGAAAAAAAAAGAATGTTCGGGATTCTTGGGGCATTACAACTCTACCCCCTAAAAGAAATTTCGTCCTCAAAATTTTACCTGATCCAAACAGTTGAGGATATTGATGTCGCATCGCTTCCTCTGGTTCCCAAGTAGCCTCCTCAGCCTTGTGATTACGCCAAAGCACTTTGACTAATGGGACGGACTTCCTTCTCAGTACCTTAACATCACGTCCAATTATTTGTATGGGTTTTTCCTCGAAAGTTAAGTCTGGCCTAACCTCGATCTCCTCAACTGACACTACATGTGAAGGATCCGAGTGATATCATCTTAGTATGGAAACATGAAACACGTCATGGATTTGGCTTAGTTCAGAAGGTAATTCTAGCTGATAAGCAACAGGCCCAATCCGTCTCACAACCCGATATGGCCCAATGAACCTTGGGCTTAGCTTCCCCTTCCGTCCAAACCTTAATACCTTCTTCCATGGAGAGTCCTTAAGAAAAACTAATTCCTCCACTGCATACTCTATCTCTCGACTTTTTAGGCCAGCATACGACTTCTGCCTATCCGAGGACTCCTTCAACCGATCTCGAATCAATTTTACCTTACCCTCAATATCTGCTACTAACTCAGGGCCCAAGACTTTTTGTTCGCCCAATTCTGTCCACGATGTAGGAGTTCGACACCTTCGCCCATAGTGCTTCATACGGAGCCATCCCAATACTTGATTGGTAACTATTATTGTACGCAAATTCTGCTAACGGCAAATAGTCTTCTTAGCTACCTCAGAACTCAATTACACATCCCCTCAACATATCTTCCAGAACTTGGATCACCCTTTCTAACTGTCCATCAGTTTGAAGGTGGAATGCGGTACTGAAGTTCAACCTAGTACCCAACGCCTCGTGCAGCTTCTTCCAAAATCGCAAAGTGGAACGCGGGTCCCTATCAGATATTATGGAGATTGGCACTCCATGCAATCTTACAATCTCCGCCACATACAACCTAGCCAGCTTTTGTAATGAGTAATCGGTGCAGACCGGGACAAAATGGGCAGACTTGGTTAACCAATCCACTATAACCCATATCGAGTCTTTCTTAGTTGGCATCAAGGGTATCCCACTAACAAAGTCCATAGTAATCCTTTCCCACTTCCAAAATGGAATCTTTACTGGCTGAAGCAATCCTGAAGGCAACTGATGTTCCGCCTTCACCTTTTGACAAATCAAGCATTTACTTATGAACTCCATAACCTCACGCTTAAGTCCAAGCACCAATAAAGCTCACACAAATTTTGATACATCTTGTTTCTGCCAAGATGCATAGCATATAGACTGCTATGCGCTTCCTGCAGAATAGACTGCCTTAGATCATCATCCTTTGGTATACACATTCTCCCATGGAAACACAACACTCATTCACTATTTATCCCAAAGTCTAACGTCTCCTCATTTTCTACTTGTCTAAAATGAGCACCCAAATTCTTATCCACTAACTGCTTACCCTTTATCTGCTCGACCCATACCAGCTTTACTTGAAGCTCAGCTAAAAAGCTACCATCATCCAACAAGCTTAAACAGGCGAGCATAGCCCTCAAGTTTGATTTAACCCTATAACTTAGCGCGTCGGCTACCATACTCGCTTTGCCAGGGTGGTATTCAATCGTACAATCATAATCCTTCAATAACTCCACCCACCTACGCTGGCTAAGGTTTATCTCCTTTTGGGTAAGGAGGTACTTCAAACTCTTATGGTCTGAATAAATTATGCATTTCTCTCTGTATAAGTAATGCCTCCATATTTTTAGCGTGAAAACCACTGCAGCTAGTTCCAAGTCATGGGTTGGGTAATTCACCTCGTGAGTCTTAATTTGATGTGACGCATTCGCAACTACCTTTCCTTCATGCATCAATGCACAACCCAAGCCCACATGCGACGCGTCACTATAAACCATAAACTCTTTTCCAGGCTCTGGCTATATCAACATTGGGGCCTCAGTTAAAACCTTCTTAAGCTTTCCAAAACTCTCTTGCTGCTTGTCTATCCACTCAAACGGTACCCCCTTCCTCAACAACTTAGTTAAAGGTGCAGCAATTAATGAAAATCCCTCATCAAACCGCCTATAGTACCCTGCCAAGCACAGAAAACTTCGAATTTCCGATGCTAACTTAGGTGTTTTCCAGTCTAACACTGCTTCAATTTTTCGGGGATCCACCTTAATCCCCTTAGCTGACACCACATGTCCTAAAAAGGTAACCTCCCTTAGGCAAAATTTGCACTTACTGAATTTGGCATACAGCTGCTTCTCCCTCAAAACCTGCAACACAATCCTTAAGTGTGCATCATGCTCATCCTCATTTCTTCAATAAACTAAGATGTCATCTATAAAAACCACCACGAACCGATCCAAGTAGGGTTGGAAGACCCGATTCATGAGATTTATGAAAGCGGCAGGTGCGTTCGTCAGCCCGAATGGCATCACCAAGAACTCGTGTGCCCATCACGAGTTCTAAAGGTTGTCTTATAAACATCCGCCTCCTTGACCCTCAATTGGTGATACCCCAAACATGGATCAATCTTCGAGAAAACAGAAGCTCCCCTAAACTGATCAAAAAGATCATTGATTCTCGGTAAAAGGTACTTGTTTTTAATAGTTAACATGTTCAACTATCGGTAGTCGATGCACATTCGCAACGTCCCATCTTTCTTTTTCACGAATAACACTGGTGCTCCTCATAGAGACACACTTGGTCGGATGAATCCTCGATCTAACAATTCTTGAATCTGTGCCTTAAGTTCTACAAACTCCTTCGATGCCATCCGATAAGGGGCGATGGACACCGGAGCCATACTAGGTAACATCTTGATTCCAAATTCTACTTCTCTGTTGGGCGACAACCCTGGCAGCTCCTTGGGAAAAAATCAAGAAATTCCCTCACTGTTCTCAAACTCCTTAACAGTAGGGCTCTTAGCCTCCGTATTTCTAATATAAGCCAAATAAGCTTTGCATCCCTTTCATACCAACTTCTTAGCCCTTAATGCCAAAATCACATTCCACAGATAATTCCAAAGTTCACCAATCACTACCACCTCCTTATCCTCCACCGATCTTAACACCATTCACTTTGCAGCGCAATCCAAGGTTGCTTGGTGTTTCACCAACCAATCCATACCTAAGATTAAATCAAACTTGCTAAACAGCAGTTCCATTGAATCCACTAAAAAGGTAACCCCTTGGACTACTAAGGGTACCTCCCTAAACAACTTATTCACTCCCACTGACTGAACTAATGGACTTATCACAGTAACCTCATTCACAGTAATTTCAAACATATCACCCAAAGGTTCAGTCATATTGCATGCAACATAAGAATGCGTCGATCCGATATCAATTAATGCGTCGATCCGACATAAGAACATACCCGTTATCACATCTGGGGCATCCCCGTCTTTTCGACGACGAGCAACATAAACCAAAGCTGGCTGCCTTGCCTCAGCATGGCCTGTATTTTCGGCTTGTGCTCCACGTCTACGTCCATTGCCATTATCGCCCCTGGCCTATCCACGACCCCTTGGCGGCAGCTGACCACCTCTTGGTGGCTGAGCACCACCTCGACCCACGACTGGCACCTGACCTAGAATTCTAGGGCAACTCTTGATCTTATGCTCCATAGATCCACAAGCTAGACAAGCTCCTGTCCTTTTCCAACACTCGCCTACATGACCTTTCCCGCAATCAGCACAAGGTGGTACCCCTAGATTAACAGCAGGGGGCCCTGCTCTAACTGGCCCATTAACTCTGGCCCTAGCCCTAGGCCTCTGTCTAGCACCAGAAGTCTTGGCCTCTCTTTTATTCTTACCCCTTTCTTTTTCTCGATTTAGGCGCTCAGTGCACTTCACCTCTTCTGCTATCTTTGCTTTCTCTACCAACTCCAAGAAAACTCGCTCCCTTTGTGGAGTGATCCATACTATGAGGCTATCCCTAAGACTATCCTCAAACCTAACGCAACGCTCATAGTCCGTTGCCACCATAACTCTTGCATACCTACTAAGGCGTAGAAATTTCGCCTCAAACTCCGCCATAGATTTGTTTCCCTAGGTCAAGTTCAGGAACTCCTTTCTTCTAGCATTCACATAACTCGCACCCACATACTTCCCTTGAAACGCAGCTTTGAAGAACTCCCAAGTGAACTACTCAGGTTGGGTGCCCACTTTCACTGTCAGCCACTATCGGTAAGCTTCTTCCTTAAGCTTTTGCTTAGGTGAATAGTCCAAGTCCTCCATTATCCTTTCAGTGGCCTCCAACCAGTATTCAGCCATGTTAGGAGCCACACCAGCCACCCCCTTAAAGATCTCCGCCCCATTTGATCGAAGTCGCTCCGGAATTGACCCCTGATTTCCTGTGCCATTATTGGGCCCTGCGACCCTTTCCAAAATCCTCAGCATTGCCTGGGACAATGCATCCTCCCCAACGGCCAGACCATACGGTCCAGTCTCAGCCACAAGTGAGGCTGAAGCCGCTTCTACTCCAACATTGGGCATATGGCCCGATGCCAAAGATTCAGCCCTAGCACTTCCGCGACCTCGACCACGACCTCTTGCACCTCTTCTAGCACTCATTGTTGATTAACGTATTATCTGGATTAGAAATTTTATGAAGTTTTAGTTAGTTCCAATAATTAAGCCGATGTCTTACAAAAGTATTAAAAAAAAGTTGTTTTCATAAATCCTCTACAGTTTCAAGGTCCTACGGGCTTCAGTTTCACTCCAACTAAAAGCCTCAGTATAATCATCTAAAGTAGCCCACTAACTATCTACAGTATATCAAATTAAACAAGTTAATAATAAAAGAACTTACTTGGTTCGACGTCGGAGACACGGTGTGCTACACAACAAGATTTCTTTTCCAAAACATTGTGATCCAAAATATTTTTTAAGACAAACCCAAATAATAAGGCCCACTTCACAGCTTGAGTTTTGCAACTTCACTCTGATACCACTAAATGTAACACCCCAAACTCGGCCCGAACGTTATGGCTGGATCCAGCGTGTCACATTGAAGTGTTTTATCGAAAATCTTGTTTTCATTGAAAACCCTTCAAAAGAGAATATTATGAAACTTTCAGTTGCGAAAGCTTTAGTTAAAATAGATGATCTATGAAAACTTGTCATTTTTAAATTAACTTGCGGAAATGTAGTATTAAAAACAATTATGTTTTGGAATACCATGTTCTACTTCTAGCAAGTATAAAGCATAAAAATAATAATAATCCTAGTTTGAAAAAGATATCCATTGATTAGGACTTATTACAATCCGAACTAAAATAACTTTAAATATTAGAAATGATATGCTTAAAAAAAATTCCAAGTCGTCTTGCTAATTGGCCATCTCGGAGTCCCTCCAACCGTCGAACCACCTACTGAGGATCACTTGAGAAAAACAAAAGAGGGGGTGAGTTTTCAAAAACTCAGTGTGTACAACCCTAAAAGTGTATTAAGCAGTCATCAATCACCATAATATCATACATGCAATGCTGTGCAACCTACCCCAATAATCCAACTACTATACACCGACTCCGTCCTCCGGTACACATCATGTGGGGATATAAATATTGACCCACCCATTCGATACACATCAATGGTAGCCCAGTTGCGATATTACCTTCATTGCAGCAAGTTGCTAATCAAATATTGGGCTTAATAGCCATCGGTGGATCCACTGTCGTCAAGCAACCATGCGATCCTCATATACTTCCTCCGTTCCATAATTCCCAACCCATATGCCACTTAACAGAATATCATATGAATGCAGTAGGTGTACAAATAACATTCATAAGTCTTACATTCAACACATAAAGGTATTTTAGTCATTTTTTGCCCTTACTCGGTAATTTCTTTTTATTATGGGTTTCTTACTTACCTTGGCCAGTTAACAAGTCCTCGTTTGCTAAAATGAACAGATACTATGCACCAGGTAGGATTCCAGAGAAGAGGAGGTGGGTCATTAAGACCGCTTAAGTATCAAGCTCTCCCTAGATCCAATCCTAGACATGCATATACCCATTGCCACACCTTAACCTTATGACTTGTCCACGGTCACAATTAATTAATTAATTAAGTTTTATGTCTGTTTAAGCAGTTATCAGATACTAGGCCCAAAACCTCTTACAAAGCCCAAACAAGTCTACATACCTACATATGGCTCACTAGGCCCACTCTAATTCATATGGCCCATCGACCCCAATCACATTTATATGGCCCATCAGGCCCAATCATATTCATAGTCATGCTATCATATGACTTTTCATTTCTTAGTATCAAATTGCCAATTTTACCTATTATAGACCCTACAGCCCATCGGCCCATTTAGCCCATTCTGGCCCGGTTGGCCAAAACACGGCCCAAGACCATGAGATTGCTAATGGGGCTTCTGATAACATATCGATTCCCCCTTACAAGTGTTCGCGCACTCGCAAGTCTACCGTAGCCAAACTTTAGGCTTTTTGGCATTTCGGCTTTCTAGAATTTCAGGATTTGTCGGTCTACTTTGTGTCTGTAGTGTATGTACACACCTGGTACTAAGATGTCTTGTGATCTCCTTAGCCACGAAACTAAAAACGATGTCACTCAATGATTAATCACACACCTATCAAATACAATCACTACAAACTGAAAATCTCACCTTTGCCTTACCTTGAACGATAAGCCTTAACAGCCCTTCCTTGATCACTAATCATGAGTATTCCTTAAATCTGCACCCACCTTTATCATTAAAACCCAAACACAAGTGACTCGCAATCATCTTAAGTCACTCTTAAATCACCCATGACCATTCGGCCAACCTTAACCAATAAATGAGGAACACTTACCCAAAACCCCAAAACGCCTAAAGAGTGATTCGACAGAGATCTGAACTCTAAGATTAGATACTAATCCCCTACCAAAATCAATTTAGAAAAGGTGAGGGAGAAAAGAAATTGGTACAAGAAAAATCGACTGAAAGAGCAAGCACTTACACAAGAATCGGCCGAAGTAGATGGAGTAGTGGTGGCATAGAGGGTCCTTAGCCAAAGAGGTATTCAGATTTTAAGATTTGTATGATGAAAGGGGTTATTCAGTACCAATAAGAAGAAGAGGAGAAGGAATTGGCTAAAACCAAAGGTAAATCAAAAGTGAATTTGAGTAGAGAAAGAATGGAAAATTGGCACAAAATAAAAGAGGAAGAACAAGGGATTTCGACTTTTAGATCTTTGGAGAGAAAAGTGTTTCCGATAACATAGAGAGGAAGAATTCGGCATTAGCCTAGAATCCCCACAACCGGCACCTATATATAGACTATAGCCAAATTTCCTATCCCTAAATTCCCAATTCGACTCCACTTCTCTACACCCATCATCTCCTAACTTTTCTCCCTAATAACTCATTAATCCCTTCCTTAAATTTCTCCTCTGATCACTCCCTTCAGAGTTCACATCCAACGCCACTACTGGTCATTCGCTGAGTAAAAATAAATCCTTCTTTTAAGCAAGGAGGGATTCGAACCCCAAACATCATTGCCATGCATGTGATGCCACCTCTAAGCCCCACCTGTAACGCTACTTGCCACTCCAACACAAGGCTCCTTCCGTCCAATTCCTCCTTCATTTATTTAAAAACGAACCTACTTGCCATCAAGGTTCTTTTAATTATTAAATTATAATCTCCTTCATCCCATAGTTCGAACTCAAAACTTAACCAAGGCCTATTATCACATAAATAACACTTGACTAGGGATATTAAGCACACTTTTTATCACAACTGAAAAAAAAAGTTCAAGATTTTGGGGCGTTACAGCACCGAAGTGCCATAATCATATCATAGCACACCTCTCAACATGGCTACATAAGAGCACCTGGACCTAGCATGCAGCACATAACCACACCTCTCAAGATGGCTACATAAGCTCCCAGACCTAGCGTGTACCACATAATTACATGTCATCAAATGAGCTCATACATACGTAACTATCCTAGTGACATGTCACTTGTACCCTTACCTATTCCTCGGTTCAAACAGGATTTTCAGACTTTCTTCTCTTTGTCGAACATTCTCGGAACGTTGGCCTCATAACATATGACATTATCATATACAAATGCTAACATGGCAACACTTGTAACATAAGCATAAGACATCAAAACATGTTATATCAACAAGGTAACCAAATAGCATATTAATTATCTAAATGTTAATTAAACATTTAAAACATCAATTAAGGTATTTATTTGTACATGTACTTACCTCGGTACAAAATATTCGAAATAGTGCCTAAGCCTCGTACACTTTGTTCTTGCCTTTACCAAGATGCGATTCTCGTCTTTCTTGATCTATAAGAGCAAATATAGCTCATTAACTTCATACATTACTCAAATCAACCCCAAATTCATACTTTGATAAAATTACCATTTTACCCCTAAACTTTCACTTATTCACAAATTAGTACCTAGGCTCGTATGATGAAATGCAAGTGATTTCTTGGTCACCCAAGCCTAGCCAAATACTTGTTGTACATATAGCAGCCTATATTTTCCTTCATTTCACACTTTCTACTCATTTTCATAACCTTTACAAATAAGTCCTTCTTAAAGTTTCCATGCAAAATCACTTAACAATAGTTGTTCTCCATACTTTAAACTATCATATTCCTCCATAATCCATTAAGATACACCTAACTCATGCATGGGTAATTTTCTAAACATGAACCCTAGTATGAAATATGGGTAGAAATAGAGAGAGTATGCTACCGGGATTTCAAAAATACGAAGAACATTAAAAACGGGGCTTGGGAGCACTTACTATTGAGCTTGAAAATGTTGAAAACCCTAGCTATGGTCTCTTGAATTTCCAGCAGCAAAGGGGAAGAGGATGAGCTGATTTTTGGCTCTTTTTCCCTTTTTAATTCATTTAATATCTAAACGATCAAAATGCCCTTACTCACTAAACTTACACAAATTTCCATGGATGTCCATATTTGTCCAAAAATTTAAAAGTTGGGAAAATTGCCCTTTAAGACCTTTTAATTCATAATTCAAAATGATTTCACACAAATTACACCTAAAACCCAAGTTTTGCATCTTATTCAATTTAGTCCTTATTTTCTAATTGGACACTTTATTCTTAAAATTTCCTCATGAAACTTTACCACATGTATATTCTCATATTTTAAATCTCATAATAATCATAATCTAAATATTTTAACGTCGGATTTATGGTCTTGAAACTATTATTCCGACTAGGCCATATTTCGGGATGTTACAACGTATCTAAGTGGGTTAAGGCTAAGGCACATCCGACGAACGATGCTAAGGTTGTGATGAAGGTTTTGTAGAAACATGTGTTCACAAGGTTTGGAACTCTTATGGCTATCATTAGTGATGAGTGGTCCCATTTTGTAAACAAATGGTTGAAATGGTTACTCGACAAATATGAACTTCAGCACAAGGTTCCCACAGCTTACCATCCACAAAAAAATGGGCAAGCTGAATTGGAAAACAAAGAGATAAAAGGCATACTCAATAAGGTAGTGTGCCCAAACAGACGAGATTGGTCCAAAAGACTAGATGACGCTTTCTTGGCCTACAGGACAGCATACAAGACACTTTTAGGGATGTCTCCCTATAGGTTGGTTTTTGGGAAAGCTTGTCATTTGCCCTTAGAGTTAAAGCACAAAGTTTATTGGGCTCTCCAACAGCTTAACTTGGATATTAAGCTTGCTAAATAAAAATGGATGCTTCAACTCAATGAGTTAGAATAGTCCTGAATGTTCTCATACGAGAATGCCAAACTATTCATGGAAAGACTTAAGAGATGGCAAGACAAGCATATTCGAGTCCGAGAATTTGAAGCAGGTCAGTAAGAATTTTTATTCAATTCCAGATAAAGGTTCTTTCTAGGTAAATTAAAATCACGTTGGTCTGGTCCATTTACAATTCACCAAGTTTATCCATATGGAGTTGTTAAACTTCAAGGTACGGGAGGTAATTTTCGAGTCAATGCCTAGTGCTTAAAACATTACTGGGGAGATAAAATTGAACGGGATAAAATCTCATTTATTTTATTGGATACTTAATTTTTTTCATTTTTTTAAATAAATGATTTAGGGTATATTTTCATTATTAGTATGTTAAAATAAATTTTATCTAGGAGATTGGAACTTAAGTGAGACCGCTTGTGACGCCTCCAATCTTTCCTAGGAATTGATTTTAACCTAATCTTTCGATAAAGTATTTTGTAAATGGCAAAATAATTTTTTAGTTTTCAAATAAAAGGGTCAATTTTTTTCCAAATTTTAATTACAGCTCAATTTTCAAATTTTCTTTAAGTCTAGGTACTTAATTGAATTATTTGCAAAATTTGGTTGTTCTTTTTGTAAATATTGAAATTAGCTATCTCTTTTTGTAAATACTTTTAAAGGCAGCTAAAATAAAAGTTTTTAATTTAATTTTTAATAAATAAGATGATAATAACTAATTATATTTATTATAATGTATATTAATTATTATCAATTTTGTATCGAATTAGAATTAGTTTAAATTTTATCATATTTTAATTAAGAGTTTTTATTTCAATATATAAAGTAATAGAAAATAATATTTTAATATACACTACATTAATTATTAATTGTTATTAACTTTATATGGAATTAGGACTTAGAATATTTACACCACCTCTTTCATCCATTATTTACACCACTCATCTAATTTTCTTATACATCCGTTCCACCGTCGGCCTTAGCATCTAAACCCACTTAGTGCCACAACTCCTAACCACTAACAGCAACACCACCCAACAGCTCCTATTTGGCCAGCAGCTACACACGCCCATTGCGTGCACTCAGTGCACCTATCCAGCACTCCTGTACTTCCTTGTTGATCCAGTCGACGCACCTGCCGCTCACGCCCATGCCTCACTCGGCGCTACTACCTACTACTCGCGCACCTGCTTGCACACTAGCCTTAAGCAATCAAATTGACTCACCTCCTCTTTTCTAGAATCCTACCTGGTGTATAGTATCTCTTTTCTAGAATCCTACCTGGTGTATAGTATCTATTCACTTCTAACAATGAGAACATTATTCATCTTAAGTAGGGGCACCAGAAAAGTGAAATTATTTCCTTTCAGAATAAAATTTTGTTTTAATTATGGTTAGGTTATATTTTAATAAAACATTTGAAATTTTGTTAAGTATTCTAAACTTCAAAATGAATAAAGTTCTATTATCTCAATAATTGTTATGTTAGCTGAATTATGACATAAATGTACTCTTAATAAAGTATGGAAATCATACTATAAAATTTTTAGTTTCATACGAAAGCTAGGCATGCATGAAAGTTTAAGTCTCAAGAATTGACTAAGTAATTTCTTGAGGCAAAATCCTAAGAAGCTTGGAATGTTGAAAATGATTTAGGCAACTTTTATTTTAGCCTTTCAAGCTAACCTTAATGATTTTTTACCCCTTGAAACCCAACTTTGAGACTATATGGCCTAATTTTTTTTTGAACTTTTGCAATATTTAGACATCACTTCTATTTTAATTATCTTCAAATTGTCTAAAACACTAGACTCGGTCTATTCAAAATATTCTTTGAAAATAAGTTTGGGGGAGTTGAAAAGAAGTATCAAATGCTCAAAAAAAAAGAGAGCATAAGTACTCGAAAGAAATAGATATACAAAAGAGCATGTAAAAGCAAAATGAGTTGGTGTATTAAAGGTAATTATTCTAAAAGTTTTATGCAAGTTGAGTCTAGAGTTTTTAGCCTAAATTTATCTATTTTTTGCCTACCCTTAGCCTAGCCATGTTACAACTTATTTAAAAGACCTATTGATTCAAGTTTCTATACTACCTACATTAGTGGAGAGAATTTGCTATGTTCAACATACGAGGGCATAAATTAAACTTAATGATTGCAACTTAATCTTAAATAGGGGAATAAATCAAATTGGTAGGGATTTAACATGTTTTTATTGAGAAAGCCTTTAGTCTATTTTTGTTATCACAATAAAGCCTTTAGTCTATTTTTGTTATCACAATAATAATTGAGATTAATTTGAACGATATGTATACTTAAGTAGCATAAATCTCAAAATTTTTGTTCTTGAGCATAAGTATACTAAATTCATAATTTTGGGAAGAATATTTTCTAAATGAATTTTTCAAAGGTGTTTCCAAGTAATTCTTTTTAGTTTGTGCATTACTCAGGACGAGTAATGAATTAAGTTTGGGGGTGTGGAAACACAAAAATATATAGACTTTTTTAGCACCTTTTTAACCCAAATTCATGCAGTTTAATAGTAATTCTTGTCAAAAAATATAACATAGTCCCTGTGGGTACGATGACTCGATATTTACTTGTCACTTTACTACTTGTTGTGATTGCGTACACTTGCACATTTCCATCATTCTAGTTTCACAGCCTTTGTAACAGCCCATTTTTAGTCAAATCAGAACAGTGGTTTTAGGACCACAATGTAACACCCATTATCTGTATTCGGTATCAGAATAGGATACGAGGCATTACCGGACTAACATTGCAAGAAAACATACAATTCCAAGTCATAAATTTTCATCCAATTTAAAATCATCTGCATTCAAACATAAAGTCCCTAATAAGAGCCTACGAGGCCGAAAACATGCTTTGGAAGTGGTCCAGGACTAAACCAAGAACTCAGGGAATTTTCGTAAAACTTAGGAAATTTTTGCTATAACAGGGGTCACACGTCCGTGTGGCTTGGGACACGCCCGTGTGGTCACACACGACCATGTCCCTAACCCGTGTAACTCTCTATTTTGCAATGCATGAACAAATTGATCTCACACGGCCAAGTCGCACGCCCATGTGCCAGGCTATGTGGTAAATTATATTTTCATAAAATAGGTGCAGACTTCACACGGTTGGGACACACGCTCGTGCCTGAGGCCGTCTTCCTCACACGGTTGAGACACACGCCTGTGTCTCTACCTATGTGCTCAATTTTGAGCATTCTATTTCTCAAAATTAAGGTGCAGGGGACACATGGCCAGAACACATGCCCATGGGGCAGACCGTGTGTGTGCCTAGACACACGTTCGTGTGTCTACCCGTGTGGACAAATAAAGGCTATCTGCCAAGCCATTTGTCACCTTCATTTACACCTACACATACAAGTTTAATGGCATAATCCATGGCATGTTTAAGCAACCAAAACACCCATAATTAAGGTTAAATCATATCATTCATTACCAACACTTAACATATTTACTATAGCATAATTTACCAAATCAATTCATACCAAACTCACATTCACAAGTATCAACATGGATGCTTTCATCATGCATAATTCTACTTAGATTTCCTAGCACACCAAAAGACCCATCTCATCCATTTCACAACAAGTCAGTTAACCATAATAGACAAATAGCAACCCATTACAAAACACAAAAACATGAAGGCATTAACACATATACTTATATAAATGGGCTTACAATCATTTTAGCCAAAATAAGCCAATTACATGGCTAAATACCAAATTACCTTAAAAAATATAAGCCAATACATTTGGCCAAATCAAATGACACATATAACAAAATGACCAAGTCCCTATACATGCCATACTCTCAAAATGTTTTAAAATCATCAGTACCCAAAGGACAGTTTCATAGTGTGATGCAACTTCTGACAATCTCCAATCTCGAGCTAGCTTGGTGACACTATAAGACATTTAAAACAAAATGGAGTAAGTTATATAGCTTAGTAAGCTCGTATGAAGAAATAAACAACCTTACCATACATTAATTGTAACAGTCCAGTTTTGACCCTAGTCAGAATAGTGGTTTCGGGACCACAAATTCAAGTTAGAAAAAATATTTCAATATTATTTTCTGTTCCTATTATAAGTGAATTGACATGTGTGAAATTCTCGTGTGAAAATTTAATCGTTTGTGTGCTTAATTTGCAAAAAGGACCTAATCGCATTAAATGTAAAAGCTATGTACTAGATGTTAAAAGTACTTATTTGACTTGGCTTTGTAAATGAGAGGTCCTTATGATGTTATTATGCCATTGAAAGGGTTAATTGACATTAATGACCTTCCATCAAATGATTTTTATATAGTTTATAAAAGGGTAAAATGGTAAACTAGGTATTAAGTTAATTATATGAAAAAAAATTAGAAAATAAAGCCATATTATGTATTCATCCATCGAAATTGAAAAAAAAATAAAAGAGAAAAGCTCACCTAGGGTTTGGCACTTTGGATTGGTGAATTGGGTATGTTTTTTGCTTGATTTTTGATAATTTCTACGTTTTTGTAATCGTTGCTTTATGTTTTACTAAGCCCATGCCTCAATTTCTGATTTTGTTGATGATTTTGAAATGTGCCATGGATGGATTCATGAGATTTGTGATGTTATGTGATGAAATATCAAAGTTTGATATTGGATTTACATGTTTTGTTTTTGGATTTTTTGATGAAATTGAGTATTTTGGGCTAAATTACAAAAATGCTATTTTCAGGGACTAAAATGTGAAACAAATGAAATGTATGGACTTGTATGAGAATTAGGAAAATTCGGCTAAGCTTGTGTACAAGAAAATTTTGTGTATATTGTTATTTTGTGAATTAGGGACTAAAGTGTCGAAATGTGAAAATGTGAGGGCTATTTTGTAAAATGCCCTAATTGTGTGTATATGGATTTGTTTGAATGATTTAGTAAATAAAAGGGTTAATTTTGAATACATATAGATCAAGAAAAGAGGAATTCAGACTTAGATCGAGGAAAGTCGAAGATTGTAGAGTAAACAGTCTAAGTCGACAATTCCGAGTACGAGGTAAGTTCGTACTTAAAATATGATGTTAAAGTATATTTTGATGTTTTGATTATACATAGATTGTATATATATCTGGTTTGGATGAAGACGACAATGAATCAATACTATTTGGCACTAAGTGTGCGATTTAAACTAGCTTCGGTTATATGAGGCACTAAGTGTGCGATACCGACTTAGCTACGGTTAATTGAGATGGCACTAAGTGTGTGGAATCATTCTAGCTTCGGCTAACCTTTATAGAACTAAGTGTGTTGATGTTTAAAGTACGAATAATTTACGAAAAGTCTTAAAATATTCAAATAAGAGGTGAGAATGAAAGTGAGTAAGTACGGGAAGATTCAGGTATGTACAATACCTAAGTGGTAGATGATATTATGTATGTGAAGTTCATTGAATTGGTATGAACATGTGGATTATGTTGTTATAGATTTGATAGATGATTTGAGAATGTGTAAATACTTATGTGTTGATGTTTTATGTTTTATATACTATGAATGATTTTAGTACGAGCTTACTAAGCTTTTGAAAGCTTACTTTATGTGTGTTTGCATTGTTTTATAGATTTTAAAGCTGCTGCAAGCTCGGGGATCGTCAAGGATCATCACCACACTGTCGAACCTCATTTTGGTATTTTAAGATTGTATATTTAAAAGTATGGCATGTATAGGCTAGTAGTTGTGGGATTATGTTTTGTGATGTATATATTTAGCCATGTGATTTGGCTAGTTTATGTTTGAACTTATAGTTTGATAATGGTATATAAAATATGATGTCAATGTTCAATTTGGTATGTTTTGGTTAGTTAAAAGAAATGGTAAAAATGGCAAGTGTGGTAAGTTCATAGCATATGGTTGAATGATGTGTTGAAACATAATGCCTTGATATGATTTTAGTTTAGATTGGTTATGAATTGGTTGATGAATTTAGATTGGAATTGTTGTTAATATTATGGCATGATTTGTGTATGGTTTGAGTTAGAAATTGGCTAAAATTGTTGTGTAAATTTGCTTGATATGGTGCTTGTAGGTTTGACCCAATTTAGGGTGGCAAATTGGCTATTCAAATGGCCTATTTTTGTCCACACGGACGTGTGTCTCAGCCATATGCAACACACGATCATGTTGCACGGCCGTGTGTCCCCTAGGGTATCCTATAATATTAAGTCAGGCTCGAACACAGCCAAGACACATGGGCATGTGGCTAGCCGTGTGAACCAAGTCAGTGTCGACCACGGCCAAGACAAACGGACGTGTATTGTAGTCGTGTGAGCTATTTAGTAGCTATACCCTATTTAGACATGGCTTAGACACACGGGCATGTCTAAGGCCGTGCAAGGCACACGGCCAGTTCACAAGGGGGTGTGACCTTTTAAAAGTTGAAAATTTTTATAAGTTTTGAAACTTTCATATGTTATCGAATTGATCTTGAAAGCATGTTTTAGACTTCGTATGATCGTTTAAATTTCATGTTGAATATGAATGAACTATGTTTATTGAAATGAAAGGATGTTGGATATTTGATGGTTCTGATCTGTGTTATAAGTCCAGTAATACCTCTTAACCTATTCCGACGACGGTTAAGGGTTAGGGGTGTTACATTAATTATGCAAGTAATATAACATAAGATAACATAATTTACCCTAATCTCATGATCATAATTCACTTCCATCACAATTTACCTTGAAATCGTCATTTCACGAATTTATAATCATAAACTTCGAGTACATACCTGTACCATCTCGTAACAAATTTACACTTATTCTCATCTCTGACATACCCATGAACCACTCGGAATAATAATGTCGGATACTTGGGAATCTTGCACACTAAGTGCCACATATGTAGCCAATGCTACCTCAATCTCATAAAGCATAATTGCTCACTCTTGAGCTAATCAACGGGCCTACTCACACAAGCTGTCAGTCAAGGCGTAGCTATTTAGTGCTGCTCACACAAGCTGTCAAGTAACCACAACATATGTTGGTATACTCAGCCACCGATAGGACATACGAGACCAACACCCAGATCATATAATCACATAACACATGGTAACCCTAATGACATGTCACTTGTATCCTAATCTATTCCTAAGGTTCAAACGGGATTTCTTGCTTATCGAACCGTCGTCGAACTAGTCCGTAAAGTTAAACTTGTCTCCATAATAAATTATACAGTTCATGCAATATTAAAGCATTTAAATAAAATTATATTAAAGCTTGTTTAACATACGAACTTACCTCGGTTACAAAAACGGCTATTAGTTCGATTTAGTCCCCAACCTTGTTCTTTCCCCGGTCTAAACTCGAATTTCATTTTTCTTAATCTATAATATCAAATTTAACTTATTTAATCATCACATTATTCAATTCATCCCAAAAACACTCTATGGCAAAAATTATATTTTTGCCCCTAACCTTTTGACAGTTTTACAATTTAGTCCCTAAGCTCGTAAAATGAATTTCTTTCAATTTCCTTACAACCCAAGCCTAGCAAAACCTTTTTAATGATCATGATAGCCCACATTTTTCTACTCATTTTATAAACTTTTACAAATAAGTCCCTATTTGTCGTTTTTACCGAAAATCACTTTACAAAATTCATTTAACAAACAAAAAACATGCATTTTCTACCATCAAATATCAAAATACTTACATGTTCAACATGGGTAAAATTTTAAACTTCACCTTTCTTCCAAATTAGTCCTTGAAATAGCTAAATCAAGTTACAACAATCTTAAAATATAAAAATCGTTAAAAACGGGACAAGAACGGACTAACAATCGAGCTTGAAAGTGGCCAAAACCCTAGCTATGTCTTCTCCTTGTGAAATTCAGCCATGGGGGACTAATTTGAAGAATATGACATCTTTTATTTGTTAAATTTTTTCTTTATTTACCAAATGACTAAAATGCCCTTAATGAAAAACTTTAAAATTTCACCTAACCATGTCCATTTTTTGTCCACCTTAGAGTATAATGGTCTAATTACCATTTAAAGACCTCTAATTTAAGGATTCATAGCAATTAGACACTTTTAACATAGAGAACTCAAGTTTTGCACCTATTGCAATTTAGTCCTTTTAGTCAAATTGGATACTCAATCGATAAAATTTCTTAACGAAATTTTCACACAATCATTCAATCATATTGTAGACCTTAAAATAATAACAAAATAAATATTTCTATTTCAGATCTGTTGTCCCAAAACTACTGTTCTGATTTGACCCAAAAATTGGTTGTTACAACTCTCCGCCCTTTAGGTATTTTCGTCCCTGAAAAACTTACCAGAAAAGAGATTAGGGTACTATTTTCTCATAGCTTCCTCAGGTTCCCATGTAACCTCTTTGTCCCCATTTCGTTTCCATGTAAACTTTGATAATGCTTTGTAACCCTGTTTCGACGACGAATACGGGTTATTAGGGGTGTTACAAATTGTGATATGTTTTGGCACGGAAACAAATTAGTTGATAAATGGTAAATGTGCACACGTTTAGGTTGATTTGATGATTTACGTTTGAGGTGCCTTTTGGCAAATGGGTTGTATGGATAAATGACCTATTGAATTGGTCTTAATATGTATGTTTTGGTATGTTTTGATGTTTTGGTTAAAAGTGGAAATGGCTTGTAATTCAATGCCTTGAATGGGTAAAAAAAATGGTTTGAATTCGGCCTACTTCATGTCCACACGACCTAAGACACGAGCATGTGTCTCAGTCGTATGTGACACACGACCATGTAACACGGTTGTGAGTCTCAGCCATGAGTGACACACGGCCATGTGACACGGTCGTGTGTCCCTTGTAGGTTTTAAAGGTTGCATTTCAAGAGTTACACGGCCTGGCACACGAGCGTGTGGCTTGGCCGTGTGATCCTTGCAGTATAAAACTTTCTATCATTTTTTCATGAAATATTAAATGTTTTCGATTTAGTCCCGAATCATTACTAAAGTGATTCTAAGGCCTCGAAGGCTCTAAAAAGGGACAATATGCTTGTGTTTGATTGAGCTATGAAGTGTTCTATAAAATTCTTGATCAAATTGAATGTTTTTAGTTATGATTTTTTGATAATGCTCCATAACCCTATTTCGATGATGGCTACGGGTTAGGGGTGTTACAAAATGGCTTGTTTTTGGTCAAATTCATGTCCACACGGCCTAAGACACAAGTATGTGACTCAATCGTGTGTGATACATGGCCAAGAAACACGGTCATGTGTCCCCTGTAGATTTTAAAGCATACAAGTCAGGTTGTTACACGGCCTAACACACGGCCTAGAACACGAACGTATGTGGCTATTTTGAGAGTTACATGGTCTAACAAATGGCTTGACCCAAAGACGTGTGTGGCTATTTCAAGAGTTCAACGGCCTAGCACACAAGCATGTGGCTTGGCCGTGTGACCCAACTCAAAGAGTTACACGGGTGAGGACACGGGCTGGGACATGGTCATGTGTCCCTATTTCGATTGTTACATGGCCTGGCCACACGGCCGTGTGACCCCTATAGTCCAATTTTTCTAACTTTTTCTTAAACTTTTTGATTGTTTCCAATTTGATCCCAAACTATTCTAAAGGTATTTTTAGGTCCACGGGGTCTCGATTAAGGGACATTTTATATGTGATTGAATGTATTAGATTAGGATTACAATAATGTAAGAAATAAATGTTTTAATGTTACATTTGGATGGTAATGCTCTGTAACCCTACTTCGACGATGGATACGAGATAGGGGTGTTACACAAAAAGTTATTTATGTTAGAGACATTTAAAGTAGGGACTAGTCATGTGCATACATATTGGATCAACATTTTAGCCTCTAGAAACATAATAGCTTGATGAAAAGACATTAGGATATTGGTACCTGGGTGATATTTCCATTTGCCCCTTCCTTCAGTTAAGAAGTTTATAATTTATCCATATCTATGTCTCGAAAATACTCTAAATTAGTTTCATTAATGAAATTTTTTTCCATAGTATGGAGTATTATAAAAGTCACAAATAATTCGGGGGGTTACTCATACTTCCTTCCCTCGCAGGTACAATTTCCCACATATGGCCTTTAGTGTTTCTAGACTCTTGGTCTTATAAGGATTCATAAAACTCTTGAACAGCAGGAACCACATCATTATCTTTCAGGATCATCCAAAACCATTCCTACCTATGATGCCTAACTTTTTCTATTATTACACGACTAGGAATTAGAGCAAAATATCAAAAAATTTAATGGAATGGTAAAAAGTGTTAAATTAGGAACCCTTAACCACGTAGAAGTCATCGAATTCCTCATTTCGTGTACTGTCTATTGTTCCTTGAGTGTTCCTATTTCTTGTGGCACCGAGTATGATTGAGATAGAGATTTTAAAGAAGTGGAGATTGGGGCTTAGGGTTTAGAGTTTAAATATTTTGTAAGAGATTTTTTAAAGGGTTAAGAGAATAAAGGGTTAATATGTGTTTAAGAAGAGGTACAAGATGTTTTTAGCTTAAAAATTATTGGTTTAGATAGTAAAATATCGGCTAAAATGAATATATCGTCTAAAATGAGTTTTAAAGCCACCGGGTTGCACTATTGGGTCAGGTTACTAGCAAAAAATTACAGCGATGTTGTGACACAGGGGTTGTGTGTCGTGACATCCCTGGTAGTTTATCATTGTCATGACATCGGGGTTTGATGTCTCGACACGCTCTGGATTATTAGATTTCTCAGTAAAATGGCTTCAGTGTCGCGACACACAATGTCTGTGTCACAACATCAAAGTGATTTTCTCAATTTCGTTGAATTTGCCTTTGGTGTTGAGACACGAGACTACCCTGTTGCGGTACCAACTCTATTTTCACCCAAAATTCCAATTTCCATAGCATTATGTTTCTATAAAACATAAAGTTAATGGAAATTAAAATTTAAACTAAACATTTAGCTAAATATACAATATTTTACAAATGTAAAGTAATAATTCAAGTAATTTAAGTCTTACAACCGGATTCATTCAACAATATCATCAGTTCACAAATGGATGATTCTCCAGTTCTATATTAGTCCATCGTCTGTCATACCATTCCACCTTTTCTCACTTATCCCTTTCCTTAAACCTATTGTTTTAACCTGTATGCATTAAAGGAAGTATGTCCCTTGACTTGGGAATGTTAGAAACAAATAATTTTTTGCACTGCTCTCCTAACTCCCTCCTTCCTTCCTTGCTCATCCGATGACCACAATTAAAAATTTTAGTCTCACCATTAATTTTCATGGTTAATTCATTTTTTTCCAAATCAATAGTGGACGCTAGAAGTAACTAGAAAAGGTCTGCCTAATAAGATTGGTATCTCTCAATCTTCTTCAAAATCTAGAACCACAAAATCTACTATAATGATGAAGCTGCGCACTTTGACTAACACATCTTCTAATACACCTTTTGGATGTACTTGTAACGCCTCAAAAAAATCCCGAACTTTCTTTTTTTCGATTTTGATAAAAAGTGTGCTTAATATTCCTAGTCAAGTGTTATTTATGTGATAATAGGCCTTGTTTAAGTTTTGAGTTCGAACTTTGGGGTGAAGGAAATTATAGTTTAATAATTAAAAGAACTTTGTTGGCAAGTAGTTTGTTTTTTTAAATAAATGGATGAGGAATTGGACACAAAGAGCCTTGTGTTAGAGTGGCAAGTAGCGTCACATGTGGGGTTTAAAGGTGGCGTCACATGCATGGCAAGAAGGTTTGGGGTTCGAATCCCTCCTTGCTCAAAAGAAGGATTTATTTTTGCTTAATGAATGGCAAGTGGTGGCGTTGGATGTGAACTCTGAAGGGAGTGATCAGAGGAGAAATTTAAGGAAGGGATTAAGGAGTTATCAGGGAAAAAAGTTAGGAGATGAGGGGTGTAGAGAAGTGGAGCCGAATTGGGAATTTGGGGATAGGGAAATTTGGCTATAGTATATATAGGTGCCGATTTTGGGGATTCTAGGGTAATGCCGAAATTGCTTCTCTTCCTTTAGCCAAATTCCTCATTTTTGTGTTGCCGAAACACTTTTTCTCTCTAAGTGCTCAGAAACTGAATTCTTTGTTCCTTACTCAAATTCTCTTTTGATTCACCTTTGGTTTTAGTCGATTTCTTCTTCTCTTCTTCTTATTTGTGCTGAATAACCCCTTTAACCATACAAATCTCAAAAGTCGAATACCTCTTTGGCTGAAGACTTTTTGTGCCACCACTACTCCCTCTACTTCGGTCGATTCTTGTGTAAGCGCATTACTTTCTTTTAGTTGGTCTTCCTAGTACCGATTTCTTCTCTCCCTCACCTTTTCTAAATCTGTTTTGTTAGGGGATTAGTATCGAATCTTGGAGTTCAGTTCTCTGTCGAATCGCTCCTTAGGCATTTTGGGGTTTTGGGTAAGTGTTCCTCATTTATTGGTTAAGGTTGGCCGAATGGTCATGGATGATTTAAGAGTGACTTAAGATTATTGCGAGTCACTTGTTGTTTAGGTTTTAATGATTAAGATGGATGCAGATTTAAGAAATACTCGTGATTAGTGATCAAGGAAGGGTTGTTAAGGCTTGTCGTTCAAGGTAAGGCAAATGTGAGATTTTCGGTTTGTGGTGATCGTATTTGATAAGGGTGTGATTAATCGTTGAGTGACATCATTTGTAGGTTCGTGGCTAAGGATATCACGGCACGTCTTAGTACCAGGTGTGTACATACACTACACACACACAGTAGACCGGCAAATCCCAAAATGTCGAAAAGTCGAAATGCCAAAAAGCTGAAAGTTTGGCTACGGTAGTCTTACGAGTGCACAAACACTCGTAAGGGGGAACCGATACGTTATTAGAGGCCCCATGAGCGATCTCATGGTCTTGGGTCGTGTTTCAAGCAATCGGGCAAGAATGGGCTAGATGGGCCTAATGGGTTGTGGTCCCATGATAGGCATAATTGACGATTTGATGCTAAGTGTTGTAATAGTCATGTTGGTTGCATGGCCTGGAATTGATTTGGGCCTGATGGGAAATATGAATATGATTGGGCCTGATGGGTCATATGAATGTGATTGGGCCTGATGGGCCAAATGAATGAGATTGGGCCTGATGGGCCAAATGAATAGGTGTGGATCTGTTAGTGTTTAGTAAGGGGTTTTGGACCTATTTTTTCGGTAACTACTCAATCAGGCATAAAACTTAAATAATTAATTAATTGCGATTGTGGACGAGTCATAAGGTTAAGGTGTGGCAATGGGTATATGCATGTCTAGGATTGGATCTAGAGAGAGCTTGGTACTTAAGCGGTCTTAATGACTCACCTCCTCTTCTCTGGAATCCTACCTGGTGCATAGTATCTATTCACTTTAGCCAACGAGGACTTGTTAACGGGCCAAGGTAAGTAATAAACCCATAATAAAAAGAAATTACCGAAATGCCCCTAAGGGCAAAAAATGACTAAAATACCCCTATGTGTTGAATGTAAGACTTATGGATGTTACATGTATACCTGCTGCATTCATATGATATTCTGTTTAGGTTGCATATGGGATGGGAATTATCGAACGGAGGAAGTATATGAGGATCGCATGGTTGCTTGACGACCGTGGATCCACCGATGGCTATTAAGCCCAGTATTTGATTAGCAGCTTGCTGCAATGAAGGTAGTACAGCAACCGGGCTACCATTGATGTGTATCGGATGGGTGGGTTGATATTTATATCCCCACATGTTGTGAACCGGGAGACGGAGTCAGTGTATAGCGGTTGGATTATTGGGGTGGGTTGCACAACATTGAATGTATGATATTATGGTGATTGATGATTGCTTAATACTCTTTGAGGGTTGTACACACTGAGTTTTCAAAAAATCTTTATTTTTCTCAGGTGATCTTCAGTAGCTAGTTCGATGGTTGGAGGGACTCCGAGGTGGCCAACTAGCAAGACGACTTGGACTTGTTTTTTTTAAGCATATCATTTCTAGTATCTAAAGTTATTTTAGTTCAGATTGTAATAAGGCCTATTCGCTTGATATTATATCATTGTCACTACTACGCTTTGGAAACTAAATACAAATTGAATGTTACTTAATTTTCTCCTGAAGGGTTTTCAATGAAAACAAGGTTTTTGATAAAAACACTTCAATGTGACATGTTGGATCTGGCAATAACGTCCGGGCCGGGTATGGGGTGTTACAATATTGAAGATCTGTCGGCCAATTATATTGTTATCTGAGTATTTTTTAGGTCCCCTAACTCGAGTTTTTCAAAAATGGATAGAGGCATTAAATTAATACGAGCTACTAAGTCACATAGAGATGTATTAAAATGAATGTTCCCTATCTCTAAAAGAATAGTAAAACTTCTCGGATCTTTCAACTTTTGGTGCACTTGTCTTGAGATAATAACACTACAGAGTGCACTTATATTAACTTGTTCACCTACTGTAACAACCCGTCTTACAGTGGTTTCGAGGATACTAATCCGATGAGTAAGTTTTTAAATATTATTATTTAATATTTATGAGTCAAACATGGTTTTTAAATAGATTTTTGATTTGATAAATTATGATTTATAAGCGATTTATTAAGTTCAAGTGGTATGACCCTAAGGGCAAGTGGTTTTCGAAAATGAGATATCGGGACCTCGTTTCTATAAATTGAGTTGTAAATATTTTTATAAATATTTACGAAGTGTCATTAAGGTGGTATTAAAGTTTCGTTCAAACATTTTAACGTTTTGATAGTCAGCTAATTAAAAGGGACTAAATCGTAAAAGATGAAAAATTTAATCACCATTTGATATAAGTGATTAAATGGTTAATTGAATAAAGGAAAATGGACTTAAATGGTAATTATACCATTCAAGGTGTTAGTGGACAATAATGGACATGAATTTGATGTTTTATTTAATTATTAACTAAGGTTAATATGGTAATTTTATAATTAAATAATATAAAGTTTGTATCATCTTTTCCAATTCATTTCTTTCACTAATTTAAAAAAGGAGAAAGCCATTGTTATAGGCTTGAAAGCTTCGGCCAAACTTCATTGTGTGCATGTAAGTCTGATTTAGTCTTGTTTCTAATAATATTTATGTTTTTAGATCATTGCAACTAGGTCTAGCTAGCTCATACCTTCGATTCTGAAACTGTTAAAGATTTTGAATGTTTCCATTGATGAATCTTGTGATTTTTTTTATGTTAGATGATGAATTTGGAATGTTGATTTATAATTAAAAATATTTTGTTAAGTGATTTTTTATGAATTTATTGATTAGGGACTAAATTGTTAAAATAGTAAAAATATAAAGGTTTATTGTGAAATTATTGAAAACATGTGATGTATTGAATGCTATGAATATTTTGCAAGCTTGGGTTTGTATTAAAAATGGTTAATTTGCATGTTTTGGGCTCAGGGACTAAATTGAATAAAAGTAAAACTTTAAGGATAATTTTTTAAAAATGTTAAAAATAACTAAATTGCATAAAATACATTTTTATATTGTCTAAATTAATAGATTTAATTAAAATATTAATTTAGATCAAGATTAAGTAGAAAATCGAGGAGAATGGAAAATTACCAAAATGCCTTATACTTTGTCATTTCTACAAATTAGCCAGGTAAGTTCGTATGAACTGTATTATGTATAATTTTGGTTAAATTGAATGTTATTATATGATATTTTATTGAAAGTGAATCAATATATATAAGTTATTATACAATTTATCATGTTATGAAACGACGTAAATCCAACGGTGTATCAGCGATCATCAAATATGAAAAAAGATAGCTTCGACTATCAAATATGAAAAGGGATATCTTCTTCTATCAATTATGAAAAGGGATGGTAACGACCATCAAATATGAAAAAGGATAGCTTCAGCTATCAAATATGAAAAGGGATAGCTTCAACTATCAATTACGAAAAGGGATGGTGACGATCATCAACTATGAAAAGGGATGGTTTCAACCATCGAATATGAAAAGGGACGGTTACGACCATTGTTTAGCACACTTTGTGTGAGCTCCGGTAAGGGTTCTGATTGACTTCACTATGACAAATATGGAAAAGTATGTTATACCAATGATCAAAGTATGAATATTTATGTTTATGAAAGGTATGATATAATTGATCTTATGTTATGTTTCATTTCTTAACATGTGATGATATTGCTAAGCTATGTGTTTAATCACTAGCTTCTAGCTATGGTTAATGTATTGTATATGTCATATGTATATGCAAATGAAACGGTAAGTGTTCAATAAGAACCAAGACATGTTCATATTAAACTCAATGGGATGGTGATACATGGAAAGACATGATATGTTGTGATGGATGATAAATCCAATTGAATCATACTCAAGTATAATGGTTATCCATGTCAAATTCATATAAATCATGTTTAAATGAACTAACCTATGTTGCTGATGTGCTAAGGCTTATGCTAAGCTTGTGGATATGATTGATGTTTATGATTATGCTTGTACTATGCATACAAAACGGGTAAGAAAAAGGAAATGAACGGTAAGTGCGTAATTGGGATGTATTATGATGTTATAAAAGGTTTAATGTGATAAATGATGTATTATATGTGAAAAAATTGCTTATGCTATGAATGAATACACTAAGTCGAGAATTGATAAGGTTGTTTAAGCTTATGATAAGCATTGGGAACAAAATGAAAAGAAAGTAAATGGAAAGATATATAATTTTATAGAAAGGTTGATTGATTATATATTATGTATCATGAAATCCTATCATATTCTAAATAGTTAATAATTATGCGACATTAATGAACTTATTCAATTGTGAGTTAATAATTATTGTTGGATAAATCTTGAGGCATTGGTATAGGCTTGTATTTAACCTATAAATTTCATTATTGAAATGTAATTTTATGCTTATGGTTTATACAAACTTACTAAGCATTCATTGCTTAAGTAGTGGTTTTTCCTCTACTTTACAGATTATCGGAAGCTCGATCGAGTTGGAATCTAGTCAGAGATCCATCACACTATCCATCGATTTTATTGTTAGATTTCAATGTCTTGGTTAGGGTTATAATGGCATGTATAGGTGAACTTATGGTTGATGATTAGTTGAATGTTAGTTGATGTGTTTGGCATGTATATGTCATTTTGGGAGATATAGCCTTGGTACATTTGGTGCCTTGTTCATATGTGTTAATTTGATAATGTGTTAAAGCATGTTTGGATGGCCAAAGTGATATATAATGAATTTAACTCAACATGGTCAAGATATGGTATGCTTTGGAAAGGTTTTGAACTAGATATGGCATGAATCTAATACGGTATGGTGATTATGTATCAATTATGTTATGTTTTGGCATGGTAACAAGTTAATTGATAATTGGATAAATATGTACATGTACAGGTGTTTTTAGTGTATATCTTATTTCATGATGCTTGAATTATTAAATATGGAATGGTAGTTTAAAATGCAAGTTATAAATGGTCTTGTAATATAATTGAATATGGTGAATTGGTACAATTGCTATAAATGAAATATTTGACTATTGGTGCTAGTTGATGAATGGTACATTTGGTATCATTTGGTATGAATTTGATAGGTAAATCAAATGATATGTTTTCACATAAACTTAGTTAGAAGTTAGTGAATACTTTCGCCAATTTGAGCACATGGTTATACATGTTTTAGGTTTTGAGATTAAGGTGCCCTTTGTGTAACATCCCTAACCCAAATCAGTCGCTGGAACAGGGTTACGAAGCATTACCGGAGTTTCCAAATCTGGTAATAGACATTTCACATTATTTAACATTCATGTCAACAATAAATTTTAATAATTCATATTGTCCCTTGTATGGGCCCTTGAGGCCCAAAATATACATTTGAAACAAGTCGGAACTAAACCAGGAACTCAAAGAATTGTTTTTTGTGAAATTTTCAAAAAAATATTCACAAGTACAGCGGACATGCACCCGTGTGGGTAGGTCGTATGGCTCATACGGCCAAATGACACGTCCGTGTTTTAGGCCGTGTGGGTATTTGATGTGAGGCACACTGCAGTGTCCCAGCCCATGTCCATACCCGTGTAACTCTTTGACATATGTCACACAGCCAGCCACATGCTCGTGTGCTAGGCCGTGTGGACAATTTAATTTTTGAAAATTAGGTGCAGTATTCACACGGCCAAGACACACGCCCATGTGTTGGGCCGTGTGTTTAACACGGCTGAGGCACATGCTTTTGTCTCTGCCCATGTGACCAAATCTGAGCATTCTGTTTCTCAATTTTTAAGATGAAGGGGACACACGACCAAACCACATGCCCATGCGCATGGTCGTGTGTCACACACGGCTAAGACACACCCCCTTGTCTCTGCCCATGTGGATTAAATTAGGTCATTTCCAAAGCCACATTTCTCACCTAATTTTTCATCCACCTACTATGACATTTTAACATTTTCACAAACCAATACATAACATTCAAATCAAGCCAAATTCAATTTTAAAACTTGGCATAGCACCCTATATGCCCAAGTATTCAATCCTACATAATTGATCATATATACATATATGCATCTTTCACCAAGCATACCAAATCAAATCAAGTCTTAATATGTTTACTAGCTAACCATTATTCAGCCATGCTAAGATACATAACAATCAGAACAAGGCCATTTACATATACCAATTACAAGCCATACCAATGGCTAGTTCCAACCAAGTATTTGCATGCCATCATTTGGTCAATTTAACCTATACATGTCATTATAACAAAAAATTAATTTACCATTTTTACCGAATGGACCAATGGATAGTGTGAAATATCTCTGCCAAGCTTCCAACCCAACGAGGTTCTGAATTACTTTAAAACAGGGGAAAAAATAGAGTAAGCTTTTAAAACTTAGTACGTTCATATAACATGGAATTTAACTTACCACTATTATCTATAAGGTAAGCATACAACTCATTGCCAAGTCATGTTGGCCAAGTGCCTAAACACATATCCTCATCAACATGTTAATCACTGTAATCCATATAATATTTCACAATCACAAATTTACATAATCATCAGCCAAATTTTATACAGATGTACCATCCATCTCACATTTCAACATGTTTTGTAATATCAGTTTCATGTATTTCAGGCATATACTGGATTATAGATGAACAAAGCCATTAAGAATGTTCCGCATTTGTGTATCAAGCATACCATGCTTCAATCTATCAAGTGATATCATTTATATGTTCAAATACTTCTCTCTCATGTGTTCATGTAGCATGTAGAAAGCATGTTAGTCATATATATTTCATATGAATATCAATTAACTTGTATGAGCTTAATAATAATAATCCTTTTTCCATATGCCCATACTCTCCACATCAAGTATTCAAATATTAGGTATAATCCATGTCCATGCAGTTCAAGTATGTACCCATAATATTTTCTCACAATTCAGATTGTTTCATATCAAAATTTTACCTGTTGAACTATTTAAAATATCGATGAAAACACGGAAAGTATACTTGTACTCCAGATGTACAAATCTATAATCATAGATAAACATATTCATCAAACAATTTCCATGTTCATATATCATCATTTCATACTTCCATATATCATGTACCATCAATTTCATGTATTTCAGGCAGATACGTGTATTAATTCATTTCATGTTCATATTTTCTCATGTTAGGATTTTGCCCATTGAATTTATTTGAAATATCGATCGATACACAAGTAGTACACTCAAAGTGTACAAATCAAAAATCCGTCAATTCATATCCAAGGGTACCCATTAGGGCACATAATCAAGAAGCACTCTCTCGAGCCATGTAACAGGATGCTCATGTGAGTCATGTAACAGAAAGCTTATTCGGGCTAAATCAGGAAACTCATAAGAGTTTAAAACAGGAAGCTCCAGATAGCCATATAACGGGAAGTTCAAGTGAGCCATATCAGGAAGCTCAAAAAGAGCTTATATCAAGACACTCATAAAGAGCTGCGTTTGTGTCCACAATATATGCAGGATCACAACCGATCATATAACAGGACGCTCAAAAAGAGCTGCGGTAGTCTCCAACACATGCAGGATCACTATCGATCAGGATGCTCACAGGAACCATGTAACAGGAAGCTCGAAAGGTCTTATAACAGGATGCTTGTAGGACCTATGGCCTGTCCGCAACATATGCAAGACCATAACCAATACGAGAAAATCCTATATCCATAAAATTTATTTTATTCAAACGGGACTTAACACTTGTCAGACATTTTCGAATATGAGATTTATGTTTATACATGACAATCATACATTTCACAATCATAACATTCATTGTAAACATATAAACATACATTTTAGTTACACGAACTTACCTCGACAAATGTTTGTGTATGTAAAATCTACTAATCCGACACTTTCTCTTTTACTCGTTCTAACTCTGAATTTGGTCTATTCGGATCTATACGAGTAAATTTTTAATATGAATTTAATACAATTTATATTCAATTTAGTCCAATTCACATCTTAGGCAAAATTACTATTTTGCCCCTGTATTTTTAATTAATGACGATTTCATCCCTAGGCTCGAAAAATGAAATTCATGCTTGAGATGAATCATCATCATTTTCTTTAATTAAATTTCCATGGATGAATCATCATCCTTATCTACTAACCCCAATAATTGTTCTATTTGCTATATAATGATCTCAAATTTTGAATTCCATAGCTATTTGATACATATAGCTGCTAGAATTCAACTTTTGCATTTTATGCAATTTGGTCCTTTCATCACATTAGACATGTAATCAATAAAATTTCTGAACGAATTTTTCACACGGTATTTCTATAATTATGTAGATTATAAAATAATATTAAAATAAATTTCTCTTCCAAAGTCGGATTTGTGGTCCCGAAACTATTGTTCCAATTTCACTGAAAACGAGTTGTTACAACTCTCCGCCCTTTAAAGAATTTTTGTCCTCAAAAATTCTACCGATAAAAAGGTTTGGATATTGCTTTCTCATTGTATTCTCAGGTTCACATGTAGTTTCTTTTACACTTTGTCATTTCCAATAAACTTTTACTAAAGTTACCTTTTTATTTCTCAATCCTTTCACTTCATGTACTCAAATTTTAATTGGTTCTTCACTGTACGTCATATCAGATTGGATCTCGACATCTGTCAGAGAGATAACATGTGTAGAGTCTGACTTACACCATCATAACAAAGAGACATGAAAAACATTGTAAATATTTTCTAATTCTGACAGTAAAGTTAATCAGTATACAACAGGTCTGATTTTCTCTGAAATCTCATACGGCCCGATAAATTGTGGACTCAAATTTCCTTTACAACCAAATCGGATCCAAGGTGAAATTTTCAAAAATAACTTATCGTTAACTTGAAATTCTATCTCTTTTCGTTTAAAATCCATTTAGGTTTTTATGACAATCAGAAGCTTATTTTAAGCTGTCTCGAATTACTTTTACTTTTTCTTCGGTCTCTCGGACCAAGTCAACTCCATGAAATCTAACAATTTCTGAAACATATCTGGCAAACAAGAAATCTACACATTCTGGAATAGAGTATACAAACTATGACACCCCTTATCCATATCTGACGTCGGAACGAGGTACGAGGCATTACCAGACTTAAACTCATACAATCATACAAAGCCGAGTCTTGAATTTCTGTCAAAATTTAAAACATTTCATTCACATGCATGTCGTCCCTTATATGGGCCCTTGAGGCCCAAAACATACATTAGGTGTGGTTCAAGACTGAACTGGGAACTTCCAGAACTTTCATATCACTTAGAAAATCTTTCTTCAAAACAGGAGTCCTATGCCCATGTGGGTAGGCCGTGTGGCTTGGGATACGCCCGTGTCCTCAGCCCGTGTAACTCTCTATTTATGATGTCATCAATTAAATAGGGTCACACGGCCAAGTCACATGCCCGTATGCTTAGGCCGTGTGGCAAATTAAATTCCAAAATCAAGTGCAGACTTCACACGGCCAGGGCACACACCCATGTCCTGAGACTGTGTCCTTTACACGGCTGAGACACACGGCCATGTCTCTGCCCATGTGTTTACTACTAGGCATTCTGTTTTGCTTTTATTAGGGTGCTAGGGACACACGGCGGGATTACACGTCCATGGGGCAGACCATGTGTCACACACGGTCTAGACACATGCCCGTGTGTCTACCCTAGTAGACCACTATAAGGCTATTTTCCAAGCCTTTTGTCACCCTTAGACACTCACATACTTAAACATATCTCATGGCACACAACATGTCACTTTTTTGACAATCATTCATGCCAAATCAATACTAATTCATGCCCATGCAATGCCACCATTTCACATACTCAAATTAACAAGCTTACTTAAGGCATTCCACACCAATTTCATTTTTATTCAATATTATTATTAATCTATTCTCAATTCACACATTTAAACCATGATCATAGCCATACCAATTTGTCATCATTCATTCATTATACTTATGTGCCATATCATATCATCCATCATCATCTAGCATTTGCATCATCAAGACTTCAACGCATACATAAACAATTAGGTTTACAACCCAATAATCAACATGAGCCACATCTCATGGCCTTATACAAGTTGGACCACAAGCTATTCTAGGTCAACACATTTGGCCACATTAACAAAGTCATCATTACTCAAAAGAAAAAGTCCCTATACATGCCATAGACTCAACTACTTGAATTAAACTATACCCATCGTGATAGCTTGATAGTGTGATGGCATCTTCGGCGGTCTCCAACCTGAGCTAGTTAAATTAACCTATAAAAGATGGAAGGTAAGGGAAGTAAGCTTTAAAGCTTATTAAGTTCACATCCAATAATAAACAACTATTAACATTCATTTACTTTATTCATCTATAAGAATACCATAATTACAATTGGCATTAAATTATAAGATTTCCACTTATTCATTCTTAGTGCTTACTCATTTATCTAATAAACACCATTTACATGCCTTTGCATTAGCCTAGCCACTATAGTCTCCCCACTTTTACATATCACATTAACTATCAAGTTATTTCCATCCTCTTAATTACATGCACATTATTTGGGAGTAATCATAATTTCAACATATAGTTTAACCATCTTTCACTTGTATAAACTCGTATCTTACTATATTCCCATAATGACTTTGTTCAGCAATTATGCCCGTCTTTCTTTTCCTTATATCCAACAAAACACTGTTTAAATAAATGAACCATAAAATATCACTAATCAATTAGGCTTCTAAGCCCATCACATGATCATTATTAAATCTTATTGTGCATCCATTCATCATAAATGTAGATCATTTGTCACAAGATTATCAATGTTTCACAAGCATAACTTGTTCATGTACATTCTCACCAAGAATTCATCACAAATAAAATTCACTTCACATGAGTTCTGTGTACATACCTGTACCACTTGTAATAAAGTCACCTACTTTCTCATTCTTAACATACCCGTTGAAATACAATTCAAGCATATAAACATTTTAAATCATATCTCAATTCGGCCCAACAGCCTAACACATAATCATTATTTATATTTATCATATATCCAGCATCATAAGTATGTGCACTATCAACCACAATGGGTAATAAACAATTATTTCTACAATAATCATGAATTTACAATTATAGGCTTACGTACATGTCTGTTTACTCGTAGTAATTTAATTCTCATACTCTTAATATCGTATCAATGCCATACCCCGGATATGGTCTTACATGAAATATCATATCGACGCCATGTCCCTGACATGGTCTTTTACGAAATCACATATCGATGCCATATCCCAGATGTGGTCTTATACGAAATCCCGATAGTACTAATATCATGACATCTGTATTCTACCCTTGAGGTTAAATCGGGATTTCTCATTTCTCAAAATTTCATCAAAATCGACATTAATCAATTTCATAAAAACAAATGTATACAATTCATGCAATATCAAAATAGTAAATACACAACATAAGGTTGCATTATTTACACATGAACTTACCTCGATACCGAAATGGCAAAAAGGGACCTAACCGTCAATTTCACGTTTTTCCCCCATTCTAGGCCTGAATCTCTTTTTTTATCTATAACATCACATTTAGCCTATTTGTTAGTCACATTATTCAATATGATCCAAAAATCATATTATGGTAAATTTACATTTTTTGCCCCTAAAGTTTAACATATTTATAATTTTTCCCCTAGGCTCATAAAATGAAATGTGTTCAATTTCTTTACTACCCATGCATAGCCGAATTATTTTTATGCCTATATCAGCTCACACATTTCACAATTTCACACATTTAACTCATAAATTTCACATTTCACAAATTAGTCCTTATTTCACATTTTCATCAAAAGTCCCTTAACAAAAGTTGTTCAACACACAAAAAGGTTTCATTTTCTTCCATTAAAATTCATAAATAGCAAATATGCTCTCATGGAAAAACTCTATATTTCCAACTATATTGCAAATTAGTCCCCTATTTAGCTAGATTAAGTTATAAGGGTTCCAAAAACATAAAAATCAACAAAAACAAATACAAATTTCACTTACATGCAAAGGATTTAAGTTGCTAAAAGTTTGAGCTTCAAAACCCCATTTTCTCTTGTGTTTTTCGGTGGAGAAAAGATAGAGAAGAAAGATGGCCATTTGTTTTATTTTATTAATCTTTGTTTTTGTCATCAAATACCAACTTTCACCAAATTTTGACTTTTCATTTATTACACCTCATGTACAGCCATCCATAAATATAATGGCCTAATTGCTCATTAAGGACCTCAACTTTTAAATTCTATAGCTATTTAACACATTTAACTAATAGAACACAACTTTAGCACTTTACGCGATTTAGTCCTTTTTCACATTTTAGGCATTCAAACGGTAAAATTTCTTAACAAAATTTTTATACAATCATATTATCATGCTATAGACCTCAAAAGAATATGAAAATAAATTTTTATGACCTCGAATTTGTGGTCCTGAAACCACTATTCCGACTAGGCCCAAAATCGAGCTGTTACACAAACTTTATCAGAAAATAAAATATATCTCAAATAATATCATTCTTTTTCAGAGATAGGGATAACCGTAATACAAAATCCTTGGTAAATTTTTCCCATTTCTACTCCGGTATTAACATTGGCTGTAATAGTCCTGAAGGTACTTGATGTTCAGCTTTAATTTGTTGACATAACCAACATTTAGATACAAAATCAGAAATATCATATTTCATTCCCGATCACTACTACATCTATTACAATTTATTATACTTTTTACTACTTTCCGGATAAACAAAGATAGCACTATTATGAGCTTCATGCAAAATATTTCTATATAAACTCTGGATTCTTCTGTACACAAACCCTATTTTTGAATAACGGACAATCATTAGGTCTTGTCTGAAATTCTGAATCATAAGTCATTTTACACTATACTCGTTTAGCTTGCAACTCATTATCACATTTCTGAGCTTTACAAATTTGTTGTAAAAACGTCGGTTTAACTTTTAACTCAGCTAAAATCAAGCCATCATCAGACAATGGTAATTAGGTATTCATAGTTTACAAAGCAAACAAAGATTTTCTTCTCAAAGCATCCGCAACCACATTTGCTTTTCTCAAATGATAATCAATAAACAAGTCATAATCTTTCAATACAAATACAATAACTCCAATTGTATATCATGTAGCTCTACTTATCTAGAAGCATAGACTATTGCTTCACTCTCTTACATCAAAACACTGTATAAACCATTTAATGACACATCACTATAAATCACAAATTCCTTACCGGATCTCAGGCTAAACCAGAACTGATGCTTCAGTCAATAGAGCTTTCAACTAGTTTAAACTTTGCTGACACTTATCAAACCATTTAAATTTCACATCTTTATATAATAATCGGCTAATTCCAAAAAACTTTTAACTTCAGATACATTTTCAATATTATTTCAAGCACAAGATCTATAGCAAATTTGACTTCTCTGACCGACAGTAATCCAAGTAATTTTTTTTGGAAACACACCAGAATTTTCGCATACCACTGCCACTGATTTAAACTTTGACTTAGATTCTTTAATATCCAACACATAATCAAAGTAAGTATTATAACCTTTTATGATACATTTTTGTGCTAACTTGGTTGATATCACAAAAGGCAGATCATTCAATTTTTCTGATTCAAGACAGAGCATTTCATCATCGTGACATTTCAATATAATATACTTTTATTTACCATTTGCCTAAGCATCATACAAAGTTACCCAGTCCATTCCCAAAATTACATCAAATTCATCAAATAGTAATAGCATCAAATCAAACAAGAAACAGTAATATTGTATCATTAACAGACAATTCTTGCAAATTTTATCTGTAACACCCCTTACCCGTACCCGAGACCAGGATAAGATACGAGGCGTTACTGTACAAAAGCATAAATGTTCTAAGAAAATCGGGTTCTGAAATTTCATTAAAATTTAAAACCAATCAAACAAGGTCATACTGACCCTAATATGACCCTACGAGGTCTAAAACACACATTAAAAATAGTCCGGGACTAAATCGAGAACTTAAGAAAACCTTAGGAAAATTTCTAGTTTTAAGCCTCACACACCCGTGTGGAGGCAATACACACGCCCATGTGCGTGGGACACGCCCGTGTCCTTTACCCGTGTGGAATTAATTGAATTTATTTTCTATTTCCAACCTACAAGGGTTTTGACACGGTTGAGCACACGCCCGTGTCCTTGGCCCATGTTCTTCACATGGCCTAGACAAGCCCGTGTCATCGCCCGTGTCCATAAACTTGAGCATTCTGTTTATGACGTCATCATGCATTTAGGGCTACACGGCCAAGACACATGCCCATGTGCTAGGCCGTGCCCTCCACACGGTTGAGACACATGGCCGTGTCTCTACCCGTGTGTTTACTATCATGCATACTGACTTAGAAATTTTAGGTGCAGAGGACACACGGCCGTACCACACGCCCATGGGACTGACCATATATCACACACGGCCTAGACACAAGCTCGTGTGTCCACCCGTATAGACCTTTTTGGAGGCTACAATCCGAGCCAATGGTCACCCTCAACATCCACACACATTTGAGTACTTCAATGGTATTGAACAAGGTCTAAATATTCCCAATGACTACCTTCAAGGGTCCATTGCATATTAACCTCATCTCATTGGTTTTGTACATGCTAGATTATCCTCTTTGTACTAAGGATTACCATATTATCAAACACATTTAGACTTGGCTCATTTTCTAACTCATTGTCAAATATGACCTAACCATCTCTAAGTGATTTGGCGACATTCCACATGTCCGTTCATGATATACCACATTTAACCATCACAGCACAAACATGCACAAACATGCACAATTAGTAGGTTACAACCTACATCAAAATGAGTCATGTCTTATGGCCATATACAAAGTGAATAGGTATATCATTCAAGCCCTTACATTGGCTAACCAATGACACATATAACAAAATAATCAAAAACCTATACATGCCATTGAAACTTAATAAAAGTATGTATATACCAAAGCAAGATAAGTTGATAGTGTTGACAATACTCCCATCGTCTTCCAATCTTCACGAGTCCACGAGCTCTGTAAAACAGAGAAAGGAAAGGAGATAAGCATTAACATGCTTAGTAAGAGTAGATAACAGGAAGGTAAACTTACCAGTTATTTAGCATACAACCATAAAAGATATTCGTGCCAAACATGCATAGTATAAATTCCCTATCACCTACACTCAATCATCAAGTTAGTTTCATCTCAAGTAATATAGCATTAATCTTAGATGAGCTCATCAATTCAACATTACCAATCTCATTTCTTATTATAGTCCCATTGAATTTCTCAGAAATCTCAATGGGTATCCCGTTTACTATCAAGTCATGCTAGTGGCCATTTTAAATACACACTCCCGTGAACCTCACTCTTACGACGGGATTACCAATCCTAGTTAAACCCCTCATAACATAAATTCAAGGAGTATTGTTGGGATTACTATTCCAGGTTAAATCCCTTACAATGACAATTACTCCAATATGCTCGGATCTAAAATGCCAGTCCAAGCTAATTTCAGTCCTTAATCGTATTACCCATCCGGGCTAAATCCACAATGCACATATATTCATCGGGAGGTTCGATCACTTAAGGAACACCCGTCTGAGCTAGATCCTTACCATACTAAGATCATCGGATTACCCATCGGGGCTAAATCCCTTTCTACAACACATGCAGGATCTCATATTATGTAAATAAGAATTTGCCCATCAAATCTCCCTTTTTCATTCAACCGGGACAATTGTCATCTTTTTTCATTTTACACTATCACATTTCTTGGATCGTCATGCGATCATTATCCAAATTAACATACACTTAAGAATATGCATTTTCAAGTATATTTAAAGTTTACTTCGAGTTACACGAACTTACTTGGTAATTGCTTCGGGTTCGCGTTTCGGTTATTCTGAAACCTTTCGTTTTCCACGATCGACCTCCAAAATTGGTTCCTCGGGGTCTATATCAGTAATAATAAATTATTAATATCTCATACTATTCATTTTAGACCTAAATTTTACCTCATTTTGCCCCTAACATTTCACATTTTTTACAAATTAGTCCCTAGGCTCGTATAATGGAATGCATGTAATTCCTTGGTTACCCAAGCCTAGCCGAATCTATTTTATGTTCATACCAGCCCATATTTTCCTCTATTTTACATTTCTACCTCACATTTCATACCTTTACTATTTGGTCCCTTTTTGGTGTTTTCATGAAAAGTCACCTAGTAAAAGATGTTTATCTATCTTCCAATTTTCATAATCCTCCATAAATCATCAAAGAACATTCATCTCATGCACGGGTAAATTTTCTAACATGAACCCTAGCTCGAGATGTGGGTAGAAATGGATAGAGCATGTTACGAGGATTTCAAAAATACAAAGAACATTAAAAACGGGGCTAGAGAACACTTACTATTGAGCTTGAAATGTTGAAAACCCTAGCTTATGGAGCTCTAGGAATTTCAGTAGCCACAAGGAAGAAGATGGCTGATTTTGTCTTTCTTTTTCCCTTTTTATTAAGTTTATTACCAAATGACCAAAATGACCCTCCTTACAAAACTTCCAAATTTTTCTATACATGCCCATTTTTGTCCAAAAACTTAAAAATTGGGAAAATTACTATTTAAGACCTTCTAATTAATAATCCAAAGAAATTTCATACAAATTGCTTCTAGAACCCATGTTTTGCAATTTATTCAATTTGGTCCTTAATTTCCAATTAGACACCTTATACTTAGAATTTCTTCATGAAACTTTAACAGATGCTTACTTTCATATTCTAGACCTCATAATAATCATGAAATAAATGTTTTAATGTCAGATTGGTGGTCTCAAAACCACTATTCTGACTAGGCCCTATTTCAGGATATCAATCCATATATACTGATCTAGAAAGTTTGATACTTTAATCAGGAATTTTAATGAACTTGCAGGTAAATTTTTACTAAATATTAAATTCGTGCAATTATATGAATAAGTCAAACCAGGATCAATTAAAATAATCATCTCAAAATCAATAAAGAAGAAAGTATCAGTAATGACATCTGGCACAGAAGTATCTTTCCGTGAACGAATAGCATATGTCCTAGCTGGTGCTTGTGCTTTAGATTTTACAGTGAAGTCTTTTGTCACACCTCGGTTACCACTTGTATTTCTAGGGTTACGAGGTGATTTACCTCTAGTAGTTATGTTATTCGGTCTTGAAGTTTTAATAATATATTTTTCAACTTCATCCGAGCAATCTCTAAGATAGTGGTCAAAAGAACCACATCCAAAGCATGCTCCACTCCTTATTCTACATTCTTCAAAATATAGTTTACTATAGTACTTGCACTTGGGCTTAGTATTTCTAACACTTCCCGCACTTACTATAGATGTAACCTGAGATCTTGGACTTAAGCGTCGAGTACCTCTGTCTTTACTAGAGTATCCTGAAGAGACAGCAGAAAGATCATAATATTTCTTTGATTCCTTTGACTTTGAATGATATAACTTTTCCATCAATCTTCTACTTGAAGTTCTAGCTTCCATCTCAGCTTGTCTTTTCTCTTTCCTGAGATCTTCGGCCTTATATTCCTAGTCTACTAGTACAACAAATTCTTTTTATCTCAAGAATTCAGACCAATAATTTTATATTTTCATTTTGACCATCTTCAAATCGCTTACACATCGCTTTTTCAATCAGGATACATTCTTTGGCATACTTACTCAGTTAGACAAATTCCCTTTCATACTTAGATATGGTCATATGACACTGTTTAAACTCTAGTAATTCTTTACATTTCTGATCAAAGAATCTTTTACTGATATATTTCTTTCAAAACTCATTTTAGAAAAATTCTCAATTAACCCTTTCATTTGTCACAAATCAATATATTCCACCACTGGTAAGCTAATCTTTTAACAGAGACACCGCATATTAAGCATTCAACCTTCAGACTTTGTACTTTGAAGCACTTCGGGAACCAATTAAGGAATAAGAGAGGGTGGAGGTTGTTGTACAACTGGCTACGTTCATATAATTTCAATAAACTACTTATTCATCATTGGGAAGGAGACTTCCTTAGCCTCTCCTACTTAGCCCTCAGATACGGCCTTCTACTATTCGAGACTGCTTTTTACACTAAAGCTTAAGCATTACTTTCAGCTTTTTTAGAATTAGCTCAGTTGGATGACATTGCTATATGAAAACATGTTTTTAAAATGGTCAAGAGATATCACACTAACACAGGTTATATAATGGCATGTATAGCTAGACTCGTATACGCTATGTTAGTTTGAGAATCGGCTAAATTGTAGCTCTAATACCAATAAATATAACACACCTAACCCAAATTTGTCGCCAAAATAGGGTTACGGAGCATTACCAGAGTTTCCAGATCTGATACCAAACATTTCACATTATTTAACATTCATATCAACAATCAATTATAATCGTTCATATTGTCCCTTGTATGGCTCGAGGCCCAAAATATACATTAGAAACAAGTTGGGACAAAATCAGGAACTCAAATAATTTTTTTCATAAAATTTTCAAAAAAAAAAATTCACAAGTGTAGGGGACACATGCCCGTGTGGGTAAGCCGTGTGGCTCACACGGCCAAATAACATGCCCATGTTTCAGGCCATGTGGGCATTCGATGTGAGGCACACGGCCGTGTCCCAGCTAGTGTCCATACATGTGTAACTCTCTGACTTATGTCATACGGCCAGCCACACGCCCGTGTACTAGACCGTGTGGACAATTTTATTTTTGAAAATTAGGTGCAATATTCAAACGGCCAAGACACACGCCCATGTGTTGAGCCATGTGTTTTACACAGCTGAGGCACACGCTTGTGTCTCTATCCATGTGACCAAATTTGAGCATTCTATTTCTCAATTTTTAAGATGTAGGGGACACACGGCCAAACCACATACCCGTGCGCATGGCCGTGTGTCACACACGGCTGAGACACACGCCCGTGTCTCTGCCCGTGTGGACAAAATTAGGCCATTTCTAAAGCCACATTTCCCACCCAATTTGTCATCCACCTACTATGACATTTTAAAATGTTCACAAACCAATACATAACATTCAAATCAAGACAAATTCAAGTTTAAAACTTAGAATAGCACCCTATATGTCCAAGTATTCAATCCTACATAATTGACCATATATACATATATGCATCTTTCACCAAGCATACCAAATCAAATCATTTCTTAATATGTTTACTAGCTAACCATTAGTCAACCATGATAAGATACATAACAATCATAACAAGGCCATTTACATATACCAATTACAAGCCATACCAATGGCTAGTTCCAACCAAGTATTTAAATGCCATCATTTGGTCAATTTAACCTATACATGCCATTATAATCAAAAATTAATTTACCATTTTTATCGAATGGACCAATGGATAGTGTGAAATATCTCTGCCAAGCTTCTAACCCAATGAGGTTCTAAATTACTCTAAAACAGAGAAAAATAAAATAGAGTAAGCTTTTAAAGCTTAGTAAGTTCATATAACATGGAAATTAACTTACCAGTATTATATATAAGGTAAGCATACAATTCATTGCCAAGTCATGTTGGCCAAGTGCCTAAACACATATCCTCATCAACATGTTAATAACTGTAATCTATATAATATTTCACAATCACAAATTTACATAATCATCAGGCAACTTTTATACACATGTACAATCCATCTCACATTTCAACATGTTTTGTAATATTAGTTTCATGTATTTCAGGCATATACCGGATTATAGATGAACTAAGTCATTAAGCATGTTCCACACTTGTGTATCAAGTATACCATGCTTCAATATATCAAGTGATATCATTTATATGTTCAAATGCTTCTCTCATCATGTGTTCATGTAGCATGTACAAAGCATGTTAGTCATATATATTTCATATGAATATCAATAAACTTGTATGAGCTTAATAATAATAATCCTTTTTCCATATGCCCGTTCTTTCAACATTAAGTATTCAAATATCAGGTATAATTCATGTCCATGTAATTCAAGTATGTACCCATAATATTTTGTCACAATTTAGATTGTTTCATATCAAAATTTTGCCCGTTGAACTATTTAAAATATCAATGAAAACACGGAAAGTATACTTGCACTCGATATTTACAAATCTATAATCAAAGATAAACTTATTCATCAAACAATTTTCATGTTCATATATCATCATCTCATACTTCCATATATCTTGTACCATCATTTTCATGTATTTCAGGTAGATACGTGTATTAATTCATTTCATGTTCATATTTTCTCAAGTCAGGATTTTGCCCGTTGAATTTATTTGAAATATCGACGGATACACAGGTAGTACACTCGAAGTGTACAAATCAAAAATCTGTCATCTAGGGGTACCATTAAGGCACATAATCAAGAAGCACTCTTTTCGAGCCATATAACAGGATGCTCATGTGAGCCATGTAACAGGAAGCTTATCCGAGCTAAATTAGGAAACTCATAAGAGTTTAAAACAGGAAGCTCATTGAGCTTAACAGGTAACTCCGAAGAGTTATTATCAGGAAGCTCCGGATAGCCATAGAATGGGAAGTTCAAGTGAGCCATATCAGGAAGCTCAAAAAGACCCTATATCAAGACACTCATAAAGAGCTGCGTTTGTGTCCACAATATGTAGGATCACAACAGATCATATAACAAGATGCTCACAAAGAGTTGCGGTAGTCCGCAACACCTGCAGGAATACTACTAATCAGGATGCTCGTAGGAACCATGTAACAGGAAGCTTGAGAGGTCTTATAACAGGATACTCATAGGAGCTATATGTCTGCAACATATGTAGGACCATAACCAATACGGGAAAATCCTGTATCCATCAAATTTATTTTATTCAAACGGGACTTAACACTTGTCAAACATTTTCGAATATGTGATTTATGTTTATACATGACAATCATAAAATTCATTTTAAACATATAAACATACATTTTAGATACATGAACTTACCTCGACTAATGTTCGTGTATGTAAAATCTACTAATCCGACACTTTCTCTTTTCTTCGCTCTAACTCCAAATTTGGTCTATCCGAATCTATACGAGTAAATTTAACATCAATTTAATACAATTTATATTCAATTTAGTCCAATTCACATCTTAGGCAAAATTACCATTTTGCCTCTATACTTTTAATTAATGACGAGTTCGTCCCTAGGCTTGAAAAATGAAATTCATGCAATTTAATCCTTATTTCAAGCCTAACTGATTTTTACATGTCATAAAAGTAGCCCAAGAATTTCACAAAAATTAGAATTTTTCCATGAGTTCTACAATTTTTCAAAGTCTCGAAATAATAATTTTATCAAAATTCTCTTTGTAAAAATTGTTTATCTATCAACAACCTTCCATTTTTTTACCATGAACTTAAAAATTTCAGCATACTCATCCATGGCAAAAACCTAGTACTTTAGTAACTTTTCAAATTAATCCCCAAGATAGGTAAATTAAGCGATTATGATCTCAAAAATATAAAAATTATTAAAAACAGGACATGAAAGCATACCTAATTAAGCAAAATAATTTTTTCCATCCTTAAGATCTATAACTAGGGTTTCCATGTCTTTTAATTGGGAAATATGAACATAAATGATGATATTTTGTTTATTATTTATCGCTTATCATCTTTTCATCTTTTTCTTTCCATTTCCATCCTTTTCTTTAATTAAATTTCCATGTATGAATCATCATCCTTACCTACTAACCCCAATAATTGGTCTATTTACTATATAAAAACTTCAAATTTTGAATTCCATAGCTATTTGATACATATAGCTACGAGAACTCAACTTTTGCATTTTATGCGATTTGGTCCTTTCATCACATTAGACATGTAATCGATAAAATTTCTTAACGAAATTTTCACATGATATTTCCATAATTCTATAGATTATAAAATAATATTAAAATAAATTTCTCTTCTGAAGTCGAATTTGTGGTCCTGAAACCACTGTTATGACTTCACTGAAAATTGGCTGTTACACTTTGGGTATTTTGGTTGTATGCAAATGTACCATGTTTGGATAGCTTGATTTTGCATGGTCTTAGTGCAATTTGAAGTCTTAATTATATGTGCAAAAGTGATTGTAACTATATGCTTGAATAGGTGAGAACAATGGTTTAGAAATGGCCTATTTTTTTGTCTACACGGACTGTTACTCGGCCTAGCATACGACTTGGCATATGGGCGTTTGAGGTCATTTCAAAGGGTACATGACCTAGCACACGGGCGTGTGGCTTGGTCGTGTGACCTAAGTCAGTGAGTTACATGGGCACAGACACGGGATGGAACACAGCTGTGTGTCTCTATTTCGAATGCCCACACGGCCGTGTGACCTCTGCAGTCTAAAAATTTTTATCTTTTCCTGAAAAATTCTAAATGTTTCTAATTTAGTCCCGATTTGTCTCTAAATGTGTTTTTAGGGTCTCGAGGGCTCGTATAAGGGGCAATATGTATGTTATTAATGGAATTTGTTGTGATTGATGTTGCGAAGTAAATGAATTATATTTTTGATAGTTTTGAAATGTAAACTCTGGTAATGCTCCATAACCCTATTCCGGCAACGGATAAGGGTCAGGGGTGTTACACCTACTTTAATTTTCCTACTCCTAAAAATAACTTCCTTTAAAAACTTGGTATACTTAGGAACTTTCTCAATTAGCTCAATTAAAGGCAGGTTAACATTTAATGTTTTAAACAAGTTTAGAAAACTTACAAATTCATCATCATCCCACTTTTATTTTTCTTCTAATCTTGAAGGGAATGGAATTTTTTCAACGGCAACATATTTAGTTATTACTTTTTCTGGCTCAGTTGTTGATGTAATTACCTCCTTCGACTCTGATTTATCTTCAACCTCTAGGGTTTCTTTTGAAGATAGTCAGTATTCTCCATATTTACCTCCGGAGTAGGATTTTCTAGGCTACTCAGTACTTTGCCCGATCGGAGCACTATTGATGTCACGTACACCTTTCCTTCCCTAAAAGGATTATTTTATGTACTATTGGGAATACCTGTGCCAATTTGTCTTTTGATGTCGCCCATCATGCTCATCAATTGGCCAATTTAATCTTCAAGTTTAGTCAATGTCGTTGTTGAATTAGTGCACTCATATTGCACTTACTTTGCATCAATTCTCATTTACTGCATCTCCCCATCAATTCTATCCAGACGTTGACCACATACAGTATGGTCACTTGGGTTGGCCGTATCTTGAGGTTTCTACAAATAATGAGGTTGATAGTGTTTTTAGCTTGTTCGAGCTATCACCTCCTCATTGGTTTTACCCCCATCTCAAGTTCAGGTGATCTCTCCAGGCGGGATTGTAAGTATTTGAATAAGGGTTTCCACCCTTATTTCTGATATAATTCACATACTCAGTAGGACTACTGATGTAGTGGAAGAGTGGTTTATCTCCTCCAAACATAGGCAGTGTATTATTAGCAAATTCTATACGGTTAAGTCTATCCACTTATTGTTGATACTTGTCATCTTCTTGGGTAACTTTTATCGTAGTGGTTTCCTAGCCATATGTAAATCGTTCAATGGGCCACTGATAGGAGTTCAATACCATGTTCTCAATGATTTTGTACGCAACCTCGTACGTTTTGTTCATAAGAGCTCCTCATGTTGCTCTATCTAGTTCTGATATTACATTCACATCTAACCCATTATAGAATACAAGCAATCGCATCCATTCAAGGAATCTATGGTGCGAGCATTTTTGAATCAACGTTTTAAAATGTTCCCAAGCCTCATGAAAACTTTCTCCTTCTATCTGTCTAAAAATAGCAATTTCTCTTCTTAGTTGCACCGCTTTACTAATTGGGAAGAACTTCTGTAAAAACTTTTCAACGAGCTCATCCCATGTAGTGATAGATCCTGGTGCCTGTAAGTCTAACTATGAAAAGGCATTATCAATCAAAGAAAAGGGGAACAACTAAAAACGAATAGCGTCATCAGTAACCCCATTATACTTAAAAGTATCACAAAGTTGGAGAAACTGTTTAAGTGTTGATTCGGATCCTTTGTCATTATACCCCTAAATTGCAAATTATTCTGGATCATTTGAATCACCACCAAGTTAATCTCAAAATTATTATCTGTAATAGTCAGCCTCATTATGCTCTCCTGAACCATGTCCAGACTTGGTAATGTGTAATCCCTTAGGGTTCTCTTGTTATGAGCCATGTGAAAATTTGCGAGTAATTGTGGTGGTGTTGGTGGATATCCTAAGGTGTTATCGTTAGTGTCATCGAACAGTGGATTCTCGTGTGGTACGTTGCCTACAGAAGGTAGTGGTGGATCTTGCATCTGTTGTTGTTATTGTCAACGATTTCTTCGAATTATTCTCTTTGGATCTATACGTGTTCCCTACTACGAGTCTTACACTACACCCAAAAAGAGAAAAATATTAACAATAAAAATTAAATATCATATCTACAACTTAAAAATATCTTAATTATTCTTTGAAGTGCAAAAATTAAAATCAAAATAGTGACATTGCCTCCTCGGCAATGGTACCAACAACTTGACCGCCTCTGGACGTGCTAACATCTAGAATATGAATATTGTAGTAAAAGATATATCGATGAGGTAGTATCCACAAGTATACGGGTCCAATTGTAATTATAATTACAACGGAATAGGTAAGTACTCCGAGAATCGTGCCCAATGGAGGCTAGTGCTAGATTGATTTTACCTGAACATTAAAATATTTAATTAGTACTCTAAATCAATTATAGTACGAAAACATAATAAAAGGAATTCTTTTAAAAATAAAATATAATAAAGAAAGAAATAAAAATCAAGAGATCGAAAGATGAAATAAATCAAATTTGATTATGGGTGATTAGCTCACTTCAGTAATCCTCATCAACTGTCGCTTCAGGTTTCTAGAAACACAAAAATATACACACTTTTTCATGCCCTTTTTAACTCAAATTCATATAGTTTCGGTAAAATTATTGCCGAAAAATATATAAATATTATAAAATAATTATTTTGTACTTAAATTATTAACATAATGAATTTTAATTAATTTTATAATAAATTTTGATTAATTTTGATAGTTTTCGACAGATTTGCACAAAGGGCGAAAATTGGCTCGGCAAACACTGTTAGAAGTTCAAAACTGAGAAGCAATTTGAAGTATCAAGGTGAATTAATTTTCAGCCTAAGTCGGTCCAATTATGTGTATTAATTCATGATATAATTAATTTTAATTTATATCCAATTTAATTTGGATTAAATAAATTATTATTAATTAATTATGAAAAAGTGGTCCAGTTGAGCCGAATCGAGTGAACCAAACCGACTAAGAAGTGGACAGCCCAAAACCATCCATATGCTGACCCAAATCAGCTTATTGGCTGATTATTTAGCTTGCAAAGAGGCCCTTTCAGACTTGTTCAAGTTGCAAACAAACCCCTCCACAATTGGTGACTTTATAGATTTTCCCCAAGCCTAAATTAGCAAAGTTAAAACTATCAACCTTGCCACATGTGTGGCCGGCCAAAGGAGGGCTCTATGGTTAATAATTTTAGCTATTTTTAGCAGCCCTCTTCAGCTATAAAAACCCCATTAGGCTGGTCATTTGAAACACATCTCAAACATTCACATCTTTTATCTCTTCTTTTCCATTCCAAATTCCTTTGCTCTCTTGTCGATTTCTACTCTTGGAAAAGGGGAATTCATCAGCCATTTGGAGCAGCAATTAATTGTTTATAGTAGCCTTGGTCGACAAGGACAACGGAGAAGGAAGAACGGAGCAAACTAGTCAAGCCACAGAAAAACACCGGATTTGATTCTTGTTCCCTATCTCCTTAATTTTTGTTGTTGTTATGGTGAACATATCTATGAATATTTATGTTGTTGGAATGGTTAATTTAATCAATTTCTCTTGAATTTAATTCATGTTAGGTTACGCTTGATTAAGTAAAATCATGACTAAGTTATTCTTGCATTACAATTGTGAGGTAGCTAATGAATTAATTATTTAAACAGATTGAAATTGTAATTAATGGACACAGTACTTAATCAGTGCATGTTTAATCATCTAAGGTACTTAAGGGTTAAATTAGCAATGGTATCTGACGATACATTCGCCTTGCATAGCTTGCAAGATTATTGTGATTAAACTGTTTCAAGGTAGGTTACTTTGTTACCTCACGTTGTCTTTTATGTGCTTGTTAGATTTAATTAATCGTTTGAATTGACATAGGGGTATGTACAATAGATCATTTCGATTTAATAAGTATGCATGTGCAATAACATATTTTCCTATTAAAGATTTATTTAATCGGTTGAATTGACATAGGGATATAGTCAAGAAATGAATAGATTTTGGTAGGTGAGTATGTTCATAAGTTAGCAAATTACCAAGTTACCGTGAATTTATTCATAACGATGTAAACATAAGTTTAATAATTCTAAATAAGAAATCTAATTGATCTAACACAATTATGTCATCTTGATTAAAATCGTATTTTGAAATCATGCATTTGAGATTTATTTATTTAGTGTACTTAGTTTAAAATCTTAGTTTTTAATCACTCTCTTCAACCAAAATAATTTTCTTCACCAAACTGTTTTAAATAGCATTCATAAATAATTTTTTTCATTGTCCCTGTGGGTACGATAACTCGACATTTACTTGTCACTTTATTACTTGTTGCGATTGTGTACGCTTTTACATTTTTGTAGTTCCAAGTTTTTGGCGCCATTGTCTGGGACTGTTTTAGAAGACATTATTTGTGAAATTGTTAATTTTGCATTTTGGTCTATTTTTTTCTGTTAAATTTTAATTCCATTTTTTTGTTTCAGGTGTTTATGAGTATTGATCAAATTTTTTACTTACTTGCCGTAAACCCTAAAATTGAAAGGACTTTCTAACAAAGGAGAAGACAAGAGAACCAAAAAAGGACCGATATGAATTTCAAAAATCCAGGAGGAACATTTGTTATCGATGATAGAAACTGTGTCATTCAACAATATGCCATTCCTCTATTCAACAAGCTCAATCTAAGTATTAGGAGACCCAAAATTGAGGCACAACAATTTGAGCTTAAGCCGATCATGCTCCAAATGTTGCAAAATATGGGTCAATTTAGTGGGATTCCTACTGAAGATCCACACCTTCATCTTCAGCTATTCATGAAAGTGAGTGACTCATTTAAACTAGTCGGGGTGACTGAGGACGCCTTGAGACTGAGATTATTTCCATACTCCTTAAGAGATAGAGCACAAGCATGGTTGAACTCCCTACCGTCTGGTTCCATAACTACATGGCAAGAGTTGGTTGAACGATTCTTAATGAAATATTTCCCTCCATCTTTAACCGCCAAGATCCAAAATGAAATCACTTCATTTCAGCAACGTGATAAAGAATCTTTATATGAGGCATGGAAGATATTCAAGAAGTTATTACGAAAGTGCCCTCATCACTGCTTTCCTTGTTGCGTTCAAATAGAGACTTTTATATTGGTCTCAATATTCATACTAGAATGATGGTGGATGCTTCAGCAAATGGAGCCCTTCTTTCTAAGTCTTATAACGATGCTTACGGGATTATTGAAAGAATTTCTAGCAATAACTGTTAGTTGCCAACCAACCGAGCAGCCTCAGAAAAACGAGCAGCAGGAGTACATAAAGTGGACACACTTGCTTCTTTGGCAACCCAAGTGTCCTCTATGTCTTCTATGCTTAAGAACATAAATATTAATGGTTTTAATGGTAATTTGGCAGGTCAGCAATTGAACCAATTCAAGGATATTTCTTGTGAATACTGTGAAGATGGTCATTTCTTTGAAAATTGCCCATCGAATCAAGAGTCAAAATATTACATGTGAAATCAAAATTGGAATGTTCCACAGTTAAATTATTACAACTTTTCATGGTAGAATCATCCAATTTCTCCATGGAGTAATCAATGGACAGATCATAACGACTCTTCTATGTCATTTCGACCAAATTATCTGCCAGAATATTCTCAACAAGTGCAACAACCCACACCAACTGAATCTTCAAGTAATCTTGAGAATTTGCTGAAGGCGTATATAGTGAAGAATGATTAACTAATCCATAGCCAAGCAGCAACATTGAAGAATTTAGGAAACCAAGTGGGACAACTAGCCAATGAGCTCAAAAGCAAACCCCAAGGTATTTGGCCAAGTGATACATAAAATCTAAGAAGCACAGGCAAAGAGCATTGCAAAACCGCCACTTTACAAAGTGGAAAGACATTAGAGCCCAAGGTGGTTGAGGTTCAAGATGAGCCTGTTGTAGCTCAAGACAAAGAGAAAGTTCAACCAAGTGTTGAAACTCCTATATCACAGAATTTAGATTAAGTGATCCTTGATAAGGTAAACTCTAAACCAGTTAGTTTTGATTATCTAACACTCTTGTCAAATGCAAAAAAAAATTCCATAGAAGAGTTGTCCGGTTAAAGCTAAGATTCCACCATTGCCATATCCTTAACGATTCCAAAAGCAGCAACGAGATATTCAGTTGAAAGAAATTTTTGATGAAAAGGTGACTTTCAATGACTTCGATGCTGCTAAATCCTAAGATACAGTTGAAGACTGCTCTGCTATTTCGAAGATGGAATCGCTGGCTTCTACAGAATTAAAGTTCAATTCTTTAGATGATTCTTTGAACATATTCTACTGGAAGATTCACCAAGTGATGATGTTTGGCTTGGTTAGAAGCTAATTCGAAGGAATTCACTCAAGAAGTTCCACTCAAATCATTAGAGTTATCATCTCAGGAGTATACAAAAACAAAGTCGTTGATTGAATAGCCAGCTAAATTGGAACTAAAAATTTTGTCTCCTCATTTGAAATATGACTATTTGGGTCTGTCTTCGAATTTGCCTATTATTATTTCAGTTGAGTTCACCAAAGATCAAGAAAAAGAGGCACTTGTGATTTTGGAAAGGCACAAGAAAGGTACTGGATGGATTATTTCACATATTCGAGTCACGGGTTGGAGGATTTGTAGGAATTACAAGAAGTTAAACAAGGCCACCAGGAAAGGTCATTACGGGTTTTCTTTCCCTAATAAGATGTTGGACAGATTTAATGGGAAAGAATATGACTACTTCCTAGATGATTATGGTTGGTATGACAAATGGCAATTTGACACCACCATGGTGAATGATGATCTTAAATAAAATGGAGGGAGTTCTCTTCACTTTCTCCATCGTTATTTTATATTTTTAGTTTTTTTTCTCATTTGAATAAAATGGTAGACTTAGATAAAATTTTCTTTAGTTTATTACATTAATTAAAACTTTGTCTAGGAGATTGGGACTTAAGCAGGACCATCCATGACCCTTCCAAGTCTTTGCTAGGAGTTTAATTTAATGTAATTTTTTAAAAAAATATTTTTCTAAGTAGCCCAAAGAATTTAAGTATTTGTTTTGTTAAATAAAGGGTCAACTTTTAACCCAAGCACTAATTTCTTTGAGTTTTTTTTAGTTTATTTTCAGTATAAGAGCTTAGGATCCAAAAAGGAACTGCCATTAGGCTTAAGATACTACTAAGAAGGGAAATATTCAACCTTTTTCCGCACAAACCTATAGCCCTTACCTTGCTCCACCACCACTCTCAAGTAGCATCTCACTTAACCCCTTAATGTTGTAGCCCTTAACTCCCTGAATCACCATCCCCAAACACCTTCATTCAAAGTCACCAACTACCTCACCTAAACTATCCTTAAAATCGCCACCCTCTTCATCTCCAAAATCTTACCCTCAGCTACTTACCCACCTGCCCAAAACTGAAACCACCCTTAACAAATTTCCTAAGTTTGACGCTGAGAGTCCCTTTATCTAGCACCATTCCACAAAGTGAACAGTTTGGTATAATGGCTATGCTGCAAGACATGTAGTTGCAGTAACAAGATTACTAGAGATACTCAAAAATACGGGATGACTCAATTAAAGATGCATTTAAAATATATATTTCATAATCCGTTTATTTTTGTGCATGAATTTCTAGACTTTATACTTGAACCATGGACTCCAATGTCGAGGAAGGAAAAAGATGAGTCTGATTCTGAGGGATCTGCAAATAAATAAAAAGGGGGGATCTTTACTTTATTTCATTTTCTTTCCTAAGTTATTTAATGTTTTAGGATTAGGTTATATTATTATTTTTATTTTTAGCATAATAAAACAAGAGGTGGAAATCATAAATAAAAATGAACAAGTTGCAAAGTACAAAGTGTGGCAGTAGATATATACATGTCTAGGATTGGATTTAGAAAGAGTTTGGTACTTAAGCAGTCAAATTGACTCACCTCCTCTTTTCTAGAATCCTACCTGGTGTATAGTATCTATTCACTTTAAACAATGAGGACATTGTTCATTTTAAGTAGGGGGACCGAAAAATTGAAATTGTTTCCACTTAGAATAATTTTTTTTCTTTTAATTATGATTAGGATATATTTTGTTCAATAAATTTGAAATTTTGTTAAGTATGCTAAAATTCAGTATAAATAAAATTAGATTATTTCAATAAATTGTTATGTTAGCTTAATAATGACATAAATGTATTTTTAATAAAGCATGCAAATCATACCATAAATTTTTTTTATTCCTTAGGAAAGTTAGGTATGCATGAAAGTTTAAGTCTCTAGAATTGATTTAGTAGTTTCTTGAGGTGAAATCCTAGGAAGCATAAAATGTTGAAAATGATTTAGGCAACTTTTGTTTAGACCGTTTGATCCTTTCAAGCCAACCTTGATGAAATTTTACCTTTTGACACCCAACTTTGAGACTATATGCCTTAATTTTATTTGAACCTTTGCAATATTTAGCCATCATGATTCTCTTAATTATCTTTAAATTGTCCTAAACACTAGACTCGGTATTATGCAGAATATTCTTTGAAAATAAGTTTGGGGGAGTTGAAAAGAAGTATCAAATGCTCAAAAAACAAAGAGAGAGAGAGCATACGTACTTGAAAGAAAATAGATGTACAAAAGAGCATGTGAAAGCAAAGTAAGTTGGTGTATTAAAGGTAAACGTTTCGAAGGTCCGATTGAAGCTGAGTCTAGGGTTTTTAGCCTAAATCTATCTATCTTTTGCCTACCCCTAGCCAAGCCACGTTACAACCTTTGTAAAGATCTATTGATTCAAGTTTCTATGCTACCTACATTAGTGGAGAGAAATTGTTATGTTCAGCATATAAAGGCATAAGTTAAACTTAATGATTGCAGCTTAATCTTGAATAAGGGAATAAAATCAAATTGGTACGGATTTACATGTTTTAATTAATAAATCATTTAGTCTATTTTTGCTATCTTAGTAGTTATTGATATTAATTTGAATGATATTTATACATAAGTAGCATAAATATAAAAATTCTTGTTCTTGAGCATAAGTATACCTAATTCAAAATTTTAGGAAGAATGTTGTTCTAAATGAGTTTTTCAAAGGTGTTTCTGAGAAATTCTTTTCAATTTGTGTATTACTCGGGACGAGCAATGAACTAAGTTTGGGGGTGTGGAAACACAAAAATATACAAACTTTTTCATGCCCTTTTTAACTCAAATTCATACAGTTTCGGTAAAATTATTGTCGAAAAATATATAAATATTATAAAATAATTATTTTGTACTTAAATTATTAACATAATGAATTTTAATTAATTTTATAATAAATTTGGATTAATTTTGATTATTTTTGACAGATTTGCACAAAAGGCAGAAATTGGTTTGGCAAACACTGTTAGAAGTTCAAAACCAAGAAGCAATTTGAAGTATCAAGGTGAATTAATTTTCAGCCTAAGTCGGTCCAATTATGTGTATTAATTCATGATATAATTAATTTTAATTTATATCCAATTTAATCTGGATTAAATAAATTATTATTAATTAATTATGAAAAAATGGTCCAGTTGAGCCGAACCGAGTGAACCGGACCGACCAAGTAGTGAACAGCCCAAAACCGTCCATATGCTGACCCGAATCAGCTTATTGGCTGATTATTTAGCTTGCAAAGAGTCCCTTGAAGACTTGTTCAAGTTGCAAACAAACCCCTCCACAATTGGTGGCTTTATAGATTTGCCGTAAGCCTAAATTAGCAAAGTTGAAACTATCAACCTTGCCACATGTGTGGCAAGCCAAGGGAGGGCTCTTTGGCTGATAATTTTAGCTATTTTTAGCAACCCTCTTCAACTATAAAAACCCTCTTAAGCTAGTCATTGAAACATATCTCAAGCATTCACATATTTTCTCTCTTCTCTCCACTTTCTCTCTTCTTTTGCATTCCAAACTCCCTTGCTCTCTTGCCGATTTCTCCTCTTGGAAAAGGGGCATTCATCAGCCATTTGGAGCAGAAATTAAGTGCTCATAGAAGCCTTGGTCTACGAGGACAACGGAGAAGGAAGAATGGAGCAAACTAGTCAAGCCACGATAAAATACCGGATTTGATTCTTGTTCCCTATCTCTTTAATTTTTGTTGTTGTTTTGATGAACATATATATGAATATTTATGTTGTTGGAATGGTTAATTTAATCAATTTTTCTTGAATTTAATTCGTGTTAGGTTGATTGCATTGCGTTTGCTAAAATTGTTAAAATTGTGTTTATGTTGTTATAGGCCTTGGTAAGATGCTTGATTAAGTAAAATCATGACTAAGTTATTCTTGCATTACAATTGTGAGGTAGCTAATGAATTAATTATTTAAACGGATTGAAATTGTAATTAATGGACACAGTACTTAATCAATGCATGTTTAATCATCTAAGGTAGTTGAGGGTTAAATTAGCAACGGTATCTGACGATACATTTGCCTTGCATAACTTGCAAGATTATTGTGATTAAATTGTTTCAAGATAGGGATACTTTGCTACCTCACGTAGTCTTTTATGTGCTTATTAGATTTAATTAATCGTTTGAATTGACATAGGGATATGTACAATAGATCATTTCAATTTAATAAGTATGCATGTGCAATAACATATTTGCCTATTAAAGATTTGTTTAATCGGTTAAATTGACATAAGGATATAGTCAAGAGATGAATGGATTTTGGTAGGTGAGTATGGTCATAAGTTAGTAAATTACCGAGTTGCCGTAAATTTATTCGTATCAGTTTAATAATTCTAAGTTAAGAAATGTGATTGATCTAAAACAATTATGTCATCTTGATTAAAATCCTATTTTGAAATTGTGCATTTGAGATTTACTTATTTAGTTTACTTAGTTTAAAATCTTAGTTTTTAATCACCCTCTTCAAACAAAATATTTTTCTTCACCAAAGTATTTTAAATAGCATTCATAAATAATTCTTTTCATAGTCTCTGTGGGTACGATAACTCGACATTTACTTGTCACTTTATTACTTGTTGCAATTGTGTACACTTGCACATTTTCATCGTTCCAGTTTCTCGTCAATCAACTAGTCACTATCCCAACAGGATCTTCCAATCTTCCACTCAAATAATGAGTTAGCAATGATTACTTATCTTTTGACCTTATAGTCTAGACCAACTGAGGGTGAAGGTGTTCATGGATAGGTCATACTAATTTTGGGTTAATTCCCACATTGATGACTTCCTAGGGTTGTCAAGCCTAGGGTTTAGATTCGTCCTTTCCCAAACAGTTGATCTGTTGAGTAACCTTGTAAAATAGTTAAAAGATCATACCCTCACTCGCTAAACTCCCATAAAAGGATTAGTTCCTCATGGTTTTCATAAAGTAATATATAATCGATAGAAAGAAAAAAACATGTTAAACGAGTCAACAATATAGAGTTAAAGAAAAAGCCTAATTTGTATTAAGAATGAATGCAAATCCACAAGTTTGATTGTCTCCAAAAATCAAATCTGAATGCAAATCCACAAGTTTGATTGTCTCCACAAATCAAATCTCTCGAGATAAACAAATAACAAACAAAAAACAAACCTAAAACCTAAGAAGAAAGAAAAGTTAAATTGAAATTTAAAAGTAGAAAACTAAATCTAAGTAATTGGTGTCCATAACATGTCAAAAATGAGCCTATTTATAGATTTTAGGTGGTCGTCGTCCTTAACCCTAGGTTAGCTGACATTCGCGAGCTTTAAGTTTGATTGTGGGGACCAAAATGCCCCTGGTTCATGTTTACTTCTTGTCCAAAGTCGATGTCGCGACACACTAGGACTTGTGCCTCGACGTAAGAGTCAATATACTCTTCTTGGGATATCTTTAGGGGTATGTAGTGAAACCCTTAGTCTATGTCACAACATCGAAGGCAGTCTCGTGATTTCTCCATTCTACTCCTTCTGTTGCGACATTGATCATTTCGTGTTGCAACATAGTGGCTAGTATTGGTTTAGTACGCCTTCTAATGGTCTCCTGCACATATGTAAAGTTCATTAGCTCACCTTTAGGCCTTATTCAGCTCCTAAGGTCAATAAAATATTCAGTTTGCACATTTTATTAACTTTAGGAATGAAAATACTTGCTTTCAAGCTACCAAAGTGCTTAAATTAGTTTAATCTGCTACATCGAATTACAGTAGATCAACCATCCACTAAACCATTTTTTATTACGGTAAAATTGTATTTAAAAATTTCATTTGAACCTTGGGTCTATTAAAACACTAAAGACTTTTTTAATTTCTTACTCAATTCCGTCTAATTTAGTCACCTTCCAATTTAATCCTTAAACATTAATTACTAACCTCTCTCATGAATTACTTAACAATTCTCTTTTCTAATTTTGTACTCATCCCAAAGTCCTCCCGGTTTAAATTTTCAGAATGTCTTGGTTGAAGAAATTCAACTTTGAGGTCGAATTTTTCGATACAGACAAAAAATGGGTCATTACACAATTAGTATTTATAAAAATTTTAATATTTAATTATAATTTTTTTTGAGTTTTGACATATAAATTAAGAATAAATAAATTTATACACTATATATTAGATTATCAATTCATTTTATTATCTTTTTTATATATATAATGTTAATCTCACACATTTAATTTTATTAATTTTTTAAAAATTAATTTTAACATTATTAATTATTGTATTTACAATAAAATCATATACATAAAATATTTATTTTTTAAAAGAACTTGAATTTTTATTATTTTTTATTTATCCAATTACATTCAAATTTTTTTAGATTTATAATTAATTACTTAATTAATAATATATTATGTTATATTTTAAGATGACAAATTAATTAATTTCACATTAATATATTATCATATTAATTAATATTAAATTTATTATTATCATATAATAATACTAATAAATTATTATTCTAATGTCAATTCAATAATACAATTAATAATTAAAAGATTTATTGTCAATTCAAAAATTTCTTCAAACTGGTACTTTTATATATATATATCATAGATAAGTTCTACACTTAACATTTACCCTTCTAATTTTCACCTTCTTACAAAATAGTTCATACCTTTTTTTATAATTTCTTATTACTAACTAATTTAATGACATTTAATCATGGAAATTCAATTATACATAGTTATAAAAATAACCTAATAGGAAAATTTCTTAGTTTGACTTTATGATAATTTGGATTTTCGATTTTCAAATCTTTATAAAATTTTCAATATTGAAAATTTTTGGATGATTACGATATCTCTACTAATTAAATTCTCTAGTAGATTTTTGAAGGTAATATTCAACTATATTAACTTAATCTACAAGCCATCATAATCAAACTTGTAGTCAATATCTATTTTTAATGCTACAATAAGGAGTTCACCCAAATTCAATTTGATTCTCCCATTACTAGATGCCTTCTACTAAAGGCCTATCAATAATGCTAAATCTTTAAGCATTATTATAACTTCGCTGCATAGGAGATAAAACTATAAGTCTTGAGTCTCCATCATTTAATCAGAGCGAAAATAAATGTTGACATAAATGTAAAACTTTCAATTTGATTTTTGTGCTAGAAATCAGCATCTCTTAAATGGAGAAAGATTTTATTCTTAGGCGAATCTATTTCTATATTATTGCAATTCTAAGCCACTAAAGAATACTTCACTATGTCTTTCTTCCAATCTTAATAAGAGGGCAACCACTGGCAATTCATATTCAAAAAATCTTATAGTATAGTATATAAAATATAGTGGGAATATTTTGGATTTTCTATGAAAAACTAACAACTGAAATGAGTATTTATAAGTCTTAAGAGTATGGGGGTTGGATGGTCGTAAAATTTTATAAAAACCTAAATCATAATATATATTCAGTTTTTTTTTTTAAAGGAAAGTGATAAGTTTCATTAATCATGTTATAATCATTATCCTAATTTTATTGGGTTTAAAAAACTTATAGTAATATATAACTAAACTCACATTCATGAATATTGAAGAACACATAAAAAAATATTCTAACAAATAATTATAAACACGCTTATTTTAGTAGTTTATGATTTATTTTGTTATATTCATTTAAAAAAAATAAATTACACCAACAGTTACTCCATTTTAAGATAGTTGACAAAATAATCATTCAAATTTCAATTCAGTCATTAAATTTTTAAAAAATAACAAAACGGTCACTTCTAACCGTTTTCGGATACATCTGTAATGGAACTAATTATTCACTTAACCGAAACGCCATTTTCCATCCCTCTCTCGTCCCCCTCCTTCTTCCCCGCCATCCCTCTCCCTCTTCCCCACCATCCTTCCCCCTATCACAAGCACCTTTATTTTTTTGCAGACTTCCCCACCATTGCCCTATCCCCCTCTCCTCTCTATTCCTTCTTCACCATCATTTCTCTAACCCTCAACAAAGCTGCCATGTCCTTGTCGTCTAGTCAAATGCTCTGGCTTCTCTCATTCTTCTTCCAGCAGCTTTTTTCTTCACAAGGTTCTCATTTATCTATCAATTAAATCCATGGATGAGCAATTAATGGTATTATTTCTGTTTTGGGACTTCTTTATATGCAAGAAAAAGCAGCCACCAATTACTTTATCTTTTTTGTGCAAAATTTTCTGCTTAAGCATTGCTGGGTATGTAATTAAATCTAAAAAGAGTTCAATAATTCCTTTATTGGTGAAAAAATTGGGTTATAAAACTGGGCTTTTTGCAAGATCACTTTGATGCAGAACTGCGTAATCATTGGTGTAAGATACAGCTCTCCAACCCTTGCTTCTGCTCTGGCCAACTTAATCCCAGCTTTCACTTTCTTGCTTGCTGTTATCTTCAGGTTCGTCTCTGCTGCTATGCCATTTGTTTTTGTAGTATAAGGCATAATTAGCTGTCTTTGATCTTTGCTGCTATGCCAATACTTTCTCCATGAATTCAACCGCATTTACACCCATCTCTTTCTACCATGTTAACAACATCTAACAATTGGCTCATAGGTGGCCTCTTCATCGCTACTGCCTCTTTGTCACTTTCAGCAAAAATCGTTGGTCAGGTAATTTAATATGCTATTTCATAATCCACGATGCTTGGCTACTTCAAATTGATACTTTCCCTACTAAATTTGAAGGCTGCAGTTCTGAAAGGGTATCCATTAGAGATAATGTTGGTTTCCTTCTATTGTCTCTTTGGGTCCATTTAATCTGTATTGGTTGCTTTGATTTTGAAAGAGACCCAAACGCTTGGATGTTGAGTCTTGATATCGAGCTTATTTCAGTGGTCTACTCAGTAAGCAAACTGCAACTCCCCATGTTAGCTTGTCATTTTGGCAAATCGAAGCTTTGTAATTGAAACCAATTTCATTTCAGGCTTTATTTGGAAATGTGGTAACATTCAGCGTGCAAGCATGGTGCATATGGCGTAAAGGTCCGGTCTTTGTGGCCACACTTTTGCCGCCTTCTTGGGGTTCATTTTCCTTGGGAATAATGGTGAAGAAGGAATAGGGGGAAGAGAGGGAGAGGGCAATGGTGGGGAGGTCTGCAAAAAAGTAAAAGGGTTTGTGATAGGGTATGAATGGTGGGGAAGAAGGAGGGGGATGGGAGAGGGATGGAAAATGGAGCTTCTGTTAAGTGAATAACGGAAAAGGATAGCTCCGTTATAGACGTAACGGAAAACGGTTAGTAGTGATTGTTTTGCTATTTTTTGAAAGTTCAATGACTGAATTGAAACCTGAGTGACTGTTTTGTCAGTCACCCTAAAGTTGAGTGACTGTTAATGCAATTTACCCAAAAAAAAATAAAACATATAAGCTCCAACCTGTTTCATGCACAGCTCTACCCTCTAAACGAAAAATGCATACAAAGCTCACAAAATAGCTATGCATTTTGATAAAATTGTTGAATATCGAAAGAAATTCAAAATTTATATCTTCAAATAACCATAATGGAACTCGAAAGTATATATTTTTCATTGAACTGTTGACTACGTGATCTGCACAGAAAATATGTTTGGAAAAAAAAAATCATAATAAAGAGAGAGATTCCTTGTTGGTAGCAGAGAGTGATGGGGTAGAAGTTGCATAATCTGTCCAGTTCTTTTCACCCCAATGCCATAACATACTTTCCCAGAAACAGAATTCTTCAAAGCATTTCTTTAAACGCTTATCTTTTATCTTAATTTTCCAATGACCATCTGTGTAGTTCCCTTTCTCGGCTTGCCTCCGGTCCCACTCTAATTGCGCCTTCTGCTTGGACCGAAGTAAACAGTACTTCTGTAAATTTCCTGGCATGGCGTCGTGCACCTTCCACCATGTTTTATGAGCAACATCACTGGCAAACTCCTGCAAAATGTCCACATTCCAGTTGCAATCATAGTCCCGGAAGCATAGCCATGGTTTATTTCCTAGATAATGGATGACATAAAGGATTGGAGGATCGGCTCCGAAGAGTCGAGTCTTCATCTGTTTCTTCTCCTCCTCATCACCTTCCCAGAAGTGCTTCAAGAAGTTCATGTGTTTCGGAATCCGATGCCACCAGGTGAAGATTTCATTAAGATACCCCTGATCTCCACCATTGTAGGATTTAATTTCATTGATGTGATCCATTAGAAGCTGGAATGTACAATTCGATGGCTCAATGACCATCACACCAGAGTTGAAGAGGGTAGCGTTATTCCCTATAGCTGAAATTTCGGGCATCTCAAATAAGAAATCAATATTCCTAAGTATAAGAAGGTCAGCATCAATGAAAATAATCTTGTCGTAATCAGTCAACTGCCAAAGACGAAACTTGCTATAATTCCATTCATTATATGCTTCCGGTTCAGCTTTCGGATTCCTGATTCTTTGGATTGTGTAAATTTTCCACCCAGCAGCCTCCAATCCACCTCTATGATAATCACCGATTGAGTCATCAACGAGTATCACAAGGTCCCTAGTTGAACCTGACATGCGGATACTCTGGGCAGCAGTAATTGCCCCGCAAACATAAACATGAGCAGAGTGTAGGATTGTTGCATAGGCTTCACGGCCTGCCCTCTCTGAATGAAAATACTCTGTTCAAACTGATTCAGTTAGTTTAAAGACTTTTGGACATGCGAAAACTACAAAATACAGTTACTTTAAGCCTCCAAGAACCCATTAATAGGTGCTGGACTTCAACTCATCATCCCAAGATGAAAATTTTCCAGATGAGCAACAAAAAAGAAATAGAGTAAAAAGTTGAAAAGGTTAAATGGGAAAAAATATGGCAACAATTAGAACCCCTACATTACCACCTAGCTTAGAAAAATTATCGTACAGGTCTATAAAGATCATTTAGGTCAGTATTTAGGATGTCACAGAATCATTTGTCAAACTCTGTCACTGTCACAGGCTAAAGCAAAATTATTGTCGCATTGTTATAGCTATGCATTCAAGTTTCCTCAATAGGCTTCTTATCCTAGCAAAAAGGATTCTAAATGAGTAAAGAAATTTCAATCAGTCAGCTTCAGTTTTACTGAGAGGAGAGAAATTTTTGCAACAAATGTATTAAAGATACTTTGACACAAACCTTTAGCCTGGAGAGGAGCCGAAAGCTCACATGACCCAACAGGCAGTTGAATCCTTTCCCTTAACCTATGCAGGTTGGGTGTATAAAGCCAAGCATTCCCCTGACGTGCAACAAGGTCCTTGCAAGTAAAAAGATTTGGGATGGGAAAGCAGTCAGTCACAAAAAGCACATGCACTGGGCGAATCCCCTTAGAAGACGCGGCAAGCCTTGCAGCCGCTAGTTGAAAGTGTAGGCGTGCAACATCCCTTGACCACTTTCCTTGCTTGTTACAAGGAAGCTTGACAGCAATAAGATCAATCCGTGGTTTTCCCGGAACCTGAAGACTAGGTAGAGACGGACAATTAGGAACCTCAAATTCTTCTTCTTCATCTATCCATTCAGGGTACAGGGACTCCCAAGTTATATTTTCTGCCGCTTGGTCCAATTGCAGAACAACGTGCTCGGCATCTGGTAACAGCTGCTTCCATTGATCAGTTTCACTATTATTGAAGTTCAGCAGGCCAATTCCCTGATATTCATCCCTGTCAGTCAGTTTCTCAATAATAGTCGAGATTTGGTCCCAATTTACATCCAACAGTGATATGTAGCGTGGATCATAGGCAGCACTGTCACTTATCCATCTGTCTACAAAACCAGACCTGCAAAGAATTCTACTTCAGATAACAGAAATTTAGAAGAGTAACAAGAGTAATCTTAAACATATATGCAAGAAAACTCACTGTTCCTGACCTTTCGTACTAGAAATTCAAGGTGGTCAACTTAAAAGTAGATATATTGAACTTTCCACCCAATGCTAGCGGGATGCAGACACAAGCATATGCCCACAACCATGCTTTATATATACAAATGCTCAAACACACATGATTTATTTTCAAGCATAAAATAATAAAGTACAAGAGTGCATGATATAACAATTAACATAAAGATAGAGCAGAAGTGGAATATACCGGGATGCAGAATTGGATGGACGATCTGAAACATAAACTGCAGGGGAGCACAGGAGTGTGAAGAGAGTTCCCAATAGAATTATAACCAGCACAGCTTTCAAGGTAGATATCTTGCAATTCCAGTTCCTGTATCGGATGGGAACGTTGAGGTCCTTCTCAACATCTTTAAAAACCTTGTTTCTTTGAAACCCCCTTCTGCTTGTGTCTTCACTGTAAGAAAGCAATTATGAGTTGCATCAGTTCATGCGCATAAAGCAAAAAAGAAAAAGACAAAATTAGAAAAAGCCCACGGTCCTTCACGCTGAAAGCAGTTCGACTACTATCGTTTAGTTCACAGCAGAATTATGTAATCCATCGCAAATCTAATGTAAATATTGAGATAAATTAAAAGAACTAGTATTTGCTTGATACAAGCACACTAATCATGCTGCTGCCTCTAGCTTTCACAATTTCACTAAATATTCCATTTTTAAGATCTCGTTTCTAACTTTCACTGCATGGATCTTTCCATAACCCATAAGTTTCTATAAAACAGGATGCAAATCTTCAATTAATCCAAATCTTAGCACACTTCACATATTCAAATATCAATTAAAACGTGATGAAGAATCCTACGCTTTCATCAGAGAAAGAAGTCAAAACATCATTATTACGTTTATTTAGCAAATATCAGTTATAATCGCGGAGAATTTTTATTCCCGTTCTAAGATTTATTAACAATAAAATATAATTCACAGAAATAATAGTAATACCAGCAAAATGGAAAAAAAAAAATATAAGATCGAAAACAAGCAGAATTAATGCAAACATCTGAAAGATTTAGTTAAAGTTAGAGAGTGCTGCCTAGGCCTAGCTCAATACTTCGTATCTGATATTTTTTCAACAGCTATAAAGCAAAAGTAAAGGGCATAAATAAAACAACTACCATACTAGGAAATTTCTTCAGATAAATGCTACAAGGTAACTAATGCAATCTATAACTACAATAACTATTGCGTAAATCAAACAATAGAAGAAAAAAATAAGGAAAAAATCGCATCCAAATTCAAGCAGATCTGAGTGCATGTTTTTCAAGTCAAACAAACAACAGTGCTTAAAAAGCTGGATGAAGTAACTAAAATTAAAAGTTTTGTATTATGAATGAAAGCAGCAACAAGAAATTTGGAAGAAGAAAAGAGAAAGGAGGAGATAGGAACCGACGAGAAAGCAGAAACGCGGTGACGGGGCTCTTTGGGACTGATGGAAGAGCCTCTCATTGTTTCAGAGAATTTTCCAGAGAAGAGCAGAAACTGAAAATATCATTTGCTTATAAATTTGAGATTTTAAAAGCATTTACTCAAAAAAAAATTCTCTGAAAGTCCGGAGAAAGAGATGGCTGGCTGGCTGGCTTTGGTGTTTGATTCGAGGGAGTGGAAAATGAGAGAGGGAGTGGCGGTTAATATATTCTTAGAAGAGTGGAAGTTGAAAGAACAAACAATTTTTTGGATTATTTTTATTTGCCCCTTTTCATCAATAACGACAAGAAAGTTACTACTATCCATAAAAAAATGTACTGATTAATTAGTAGGGGTTTTTTACCAAATAATATTAAAAAAAAACGTAAATAGGTTATTGCAAAAATTATGTATTAAAATAGTACATTTAAATAGGTGGAGAGGTGCATGATTTTCTTACACAAATCAGCATGAAAAAAATAAATAAATAAAATAATGGTGGAGGTATGTAGATAGGCGACACCAAAAGTAAAATACGGGCCAAATATAGGTTGTATATGGTAAAAACCGAACCTAAAAACTAACCCACTGCCACGATGGGACAGCACACTGGGTCACACCTAGGAAAGAGGCGGCACCCAGTGATGGAGGAGACGGCACAGGCGGCATTAGTGACACCTCTAGCAGAGGCGGCACCACGGTTGCAGGCGCAAGCAATGGGATGGCTCATGTAGGGTATTTGTTGTTATTGTGTGTTTGGGGACCTTATAATGGTCCCCAAGGTTCATTTTTGGTTGGTGAGTGAATGAGAAGAAAGAGAAGGAGAAGAAAAGAAGAGAAGAAGAAGAAGGATAAGGAGAAGGAGAGGGCAGGAAGGGAAGGGAAGAGAAGAGAAGGGAAAAAGAAAGAAAAAAAAGAGGAGAATAGAGAAAGGGAAAGAGAAAGGGAAAGAGAAGAAATAAATAGAAGGGAAGGAGATTTTGTTTTGTTGTTTAGAGAACATTAGGTGTTTAAGAAAAGAAATTTTTTTTTGTTATGAATTAATGGATTAATGTTAATGTTAATTTGTTTTTGTTGTTATTATTGTTGATTTAATTTAGATTTAATTTTTAATTTTATTTTTGTAAGGTATTATTTGGTTAAAAAGAGCTATTAAAGTATGTTTGTATTTATTTTGTATTTTCATTCATTCATAATTTATTTTATTTTTAATGTTTATTGAAGTAAAAAAGCCTATTTATGTTATGTACAAAGAATGTTTTATTTTTTTATGTAATTTATTTATTATGTGTGTTTTAGGTTGATTAGATTTATTTTTTATGAAATTTATTTGGCATGTTATTTTAATTATTTTAATATTTTTTTTATTTTTTATGTAGGTAAAAGGTGAGACTATTGATATCGAATTTAGAATTTATGAGATAAATTAGGAATTAGTTTATATGTTCTAATTTTTTAAGATTTTATAATTGAGTATAAGAGTTTATATTTTTTAAATTTTATTTTATGTTATTTATAAATATTATAAATGAAATTTCTTTTGAAGTTCTATGCAAAAAAATTATATTTTTTTACAATAATTAAGTTGGCATGTTATTATATATATTATATTTTAAACCAATACATTTTACTTATTATCATTTTAAAATAATAATAAAAATATTTGTATTTATTATGTATCGTTTATGTTATATTTTTGTTATATTTTTTTATTGACATGTTATTTTTATTATTTTAATATACTTTTTTTTTGTTTTTTATGTAGGTAAAAGATTAAACTATTTAGACGGAATTTGTGAATGGGACCATTGAGTTGGAGTTTGAGTTAAAATTTATAAGATATATTTATTTTGTTAATGTAGTATAACAAAAAATATGATGTGGACAAAACTATTTGGTATTTCGTAATTAAAAGCAATATATAAAATTTAGGTATTTTGATAAATATTTAAAATCCATCAAACTTTGAAATTAATAACCGAAATTTATTTTGAAATTGCAAGTATTGCAATGGGTTTATTGATTAAGAACGATTGTCACATATCAAACACAGTTAATAATATGGTAATATATTGTTATTTGTTAATCACGGTTCCCTTAAAAATAGATCTACGTAATTTACGAAAATAAATTATGTTATTATAACTATTTTCTATAATTTAATACTATCAGGGCCCCGTACCGCGCATTAAGGGGTCGGGTGAACGGTTTAGGATATTCCCTGGATGAACGACTGATGTCATACTTGGAGTTAGCTAGATTCGAGTCAGCAGCATTAATCTGGACGTTTGATTTGCGGTACGATTTAATATTTGTATTGGTCGAGCGTTGGCACCTGGAGACCTACACTTTTCATTTGCCGTGTGGGGAGTGCACTGTCACTCTAGAGGATGTTGCATTGCAACTTGGGCTCCCAATCGACGGGAATGTCGTAACGGGCATAAGTGCGATAGCTGAGTTGGCTTTCCTTTGTTATAACCTACTAGGAGTCTCGTTCACCGATTCTCAGTCCAATTTTACGGGTTTGAAATTTTCATGGTTGAAAGCCAATTTTGAACATTTATCAATTAATGCCACTGAGCATGAGGTGATGTGAGCAGCTCGAGCATACATTATGCATATTATAAGGGGTGTACTGATGCCGGATACGAACAACAACAGGGTTCATTTGATGTATTTACCCCTATTAGCTGATTTGTAGAATGTTCGCTCGTATAGTTGGGGTTTTGCAATTTCTGGCTATGTTGTATCGTGAGCATTGTCAGACGACAAAGCCTAATGTTGTAGACATAGGCGGATATCTTCTATTACTACAGTCATGGGCTCTTTATCGGATACCATTCTTGACATCGGTTAGGCACGAACCATATGTATTTCCACTAGTGAACAGGTGATAAAATTTAACTTGTTATTAATTGACATTTTTTTTTCTAATGATACTATTCTAACGATACTATTCTAACATGTAATTTGTTTTTGTAAATGGAGTGTTTATTTGGGTATCGGGAGGTCGTACACTGTCCCGATATATCATCTGATGATTGAACAACATACCGGGGAAGGGGTAAGCTATTCCAATATTCGTGACATGTAATTAATTTGTATATCTTGCTCGAACCGTGTTAAATTTTAACCCGGGTTAAATTTTAACCATGTTATTAATCGTGTAGTTCATTTGGATGCCATATCAAAGACCAGAAATTGCTGCTGTTATACCTTCATCTGCCTACATTCATTCTCACATATGATGCATTAATGCACCAATTATTAATTTCTAGACAGTCGAGTGGTATAACAGAGATTGAGTACTCTGGCAGTTTGGTTGCATCTAGTATATCCCAGATTCGCCAATGCAATTGGGGAAGATTCACTTGGTAAACAAGAAAGGAAAACATGGAATTGAGGGGTTGTACACCAGAAATATATTGTAGTATGGGATAATTGGAAGGTGCGGTGACCTCAAATGGATATTTCTTCCGATTTGCAATCATCATTACAGTACATACAATGGTACTCTAGTACGGGAAAATCATATTTGCTTGGTGGGCAGTCGACTGTTGTCCCCCTGCACATGTATTGACCTGGGGCATACAAGCCAGTGCCCGATATAGAGGCCGAACCAGAGCCAGAGCCTGAGCCCGAGCTACAGCCCAAGCTCGAGCCTGAGCGATCGCATACACATTCGGCTGGTAGTTCTTATCATTCGGAGTTGCGAGTCAATGACTATCTCCCGGGCTCATCAGGACAAAGATATCATTTCAAGTTTGATATCTTTGGGTCGTATCCACTACAGTACAACACTCCTCCTGGCCCTATCCACCGTATTACTCAACTCCTCATGGGTCATATCCATCGCAGTACGGCACTCCTCCCGGCTCAAGTTCATCGATGGCGTTCGGGGATATGATTTTTCTTCCATGTTTTACACACCCCCACCTGCGACTAAAAAGGATGTTGATAGCCGCGATCGCCCACAATGCGAACGTCGACCCCCGCAGAAATATACCCCTAGGACCACACTATCAAACCATCAATTTTAGAGGTTTCTTACAATTTAAATATTACAAAGTTTGTACTTTTTTATTCTAAAAAAATATAAATCAAGAAAAAGACAATCTTTATATTTATTTAATTAGATTAATTGCAACATCAAAACTTGGAACAATTGCAACATTAAAACATGGAACAAACTTTATGGTCATAAATTAGATTAATTGCAACATTACAACATTAAAACACTAAAACTTGTAACAAACTTTGTAATATAAATTTTGTTATATAAATTAAATACATTACAACATTAAAAATTGGAACAAACTTTGTAACATAAATTAAATACATTGCAACATAAAAAATTGGAACAAACTTTGTAATATAAATTAGGTACATTAGATTACATAAGCTCAATTCCTATCCGATCATGACGATTGTCCAACATGGCAGTTTCGCTATGGGCATTTACTCCGATTATGACCAGCTAACCTGCACAATCCACAACGCTTACCATTAGATTTCTCCCTAATGTCCATTTCATTACGGATTCTGGATAATTGTGGATGACCTTTCGGATTCCTACATAACCCTTTGTTTGGATAAGCTCGAAAGTCGTCGGAGGCACCTCCCACGGAGACAGGTCAGGCAGCATGGGGAACTCATTCTCCTAGACATGCAACATGCGCTTAAGTGAGTACACATCATCGACAAATTGTTTAACATTGAACGAGACTTTAGCACACACTACCACGACATGCACACATGGATAATGAAGTGTTTGGAACCTCTTGCAACCGCACTGTCTGTTTCGGAGATCAACTCCATAGGACCTAGGTGGTATACCGGGTTGATGACCGATGGTATCTGTAACTCGAAACGTTTCAAGATGTTGTGAATATGCATCTACATTCATCGACCTCACCATCCGATGGTTTGCAACCATTGCATCCCTGATATCTTCAACAAACACGTGTCCTGCCTCCATCTCGTTGACTTGTTACTGACCTATTCTTGGCATCAAGGTAGCCAACCTGTAGAATGTAGCCGAGAAGACAGATAAAATCAGAAAATGTCGTGTTCTCAACAACACAGTGTTGATCCCCTCCACCAAGTTTGTGGTCATTTGACCATAATGAAAACCCTTGTAAAAATTTTAAGCCCATTGTCATGGTTCCATGGTACCCAACCACTGTCGGAAAGATGTGTTCATTTGACCCTCTATGTCTCTCTCAAGTCGAGTCATTCTTTGGTGAAAAATGTGTAGCTTTAGCTCGTGCGGTGTATATATATTAAGAAAAGATAAGTTACAATATTGCCCTAAAACATTAAAATTTATATTGAAAAGATAAGATTATCCTTTACCCATCCTTATAACTTGTCTCTACCAGTCTGCATTATTATAATCTCAATGGAAGTTAGCCGCAATGTGCCGGATGCAATAAACAGATCTCCATTGCATATTGGAACGCCTAATGGCTGCAATTAATTCTTTCCCTCTATCGGAGATGATGCAAATATTATCGTTGCTAATATCATACCTCCACAGGTTGGTAAGGAAGAATTCTCATGATTCCATGTTCTCCTTATCTACGATGGAAAATGCTATCGGTAGCACATTCTTGTTATCGTCTTGAGCAACCGCAAGAAGTAGGATCTGTGTATATTTTTCTTATAGCTAGGTCTCATCTACTTGCACAAATGAATTGCAGTAGGGAAATTAATGCACACATGGATCAAACGTCTAGAACATCCGATGGAAAATTTTTTTTCCCGGTTGTAGTTGGTCATCTGGGTCGTACGTGTCTGTAACTAAATGACAGTCCCCAGTACGTACTCCCGTATAGCGGTTATCCATCCCTGTAGCTCATTATACAACATATCAAAATCTCTGTACAATTGCTCCATTGTCATCTGTTTAGCTATCTACGCCTTTCGGTATGATATTCGATACTAGATTTGTGCCTGTATTTCGGCAATCAGTACCAAAACTTTAATGGTCGGCATGTCCTTCTCCATTGGCATGATACATGTACAGATAGTTTTGGAATCAAGTTTTCGATGGTTTTCTGTCATACGTGTTGATGTGCATGTGTGAGGCCCAACAAATTTTCGTATCTTCCACATCTGTGAATTTTGTATAAATGCAGCTCGTACCCGCCAATTGCAGCCTTTCACCGACTTCCAACACTCTCCAATATATAATGTCGGTTTAGACACTGCTACTTTTTAGTCCACCAATATATTCATGTTATACCGTTTAATAGCAAATACGTACTCTTCCTTACTTTCAAATCTCTGGCCTACGAACAACTCCTCAGGATCGAAATTTATGGTCAGTCGGTGAGCAGGTAGTATTTTATGGTACTCTAGGAACTCAGTTACTTGTGTCGTGTTGGGGTCTATGAGCGACATGTGTGGCCTAGGATTATAGTGTATCACAATACGTCGAATCTGGTTCCCGACTGAAAACACGTTAAAGTTTCTATCATTATTCACGTCTTCATCGTCAATATCATTAGGGACCTCGTCCACATCGGGATCACTATCACTATCGACCTCTTGATCACAAGGATTACTACTATCGTATCCATCATCACCAACCACATCAATATCGAGTGCAGCATTAAGATCGATATCAATCTCGTGTATAGTCGATTCACTATTAACGTACAATATTGGAGCCACCATACACGGTTATTGAGCTCCATGTTCTTTACTATGTGCAGTGAGATCTTCATCTGGCTCCACACCAGCTAATTCAGAAAATAAATGAATCGGTGCATTTTAGTCACTCCGATTCTCACAATAAAGAGCGATCATTGTCTCCACGTCTTCATCGTCTACAATTCCATTTCAGTGAATTTGATGGGATCTGTCGAAATTGGAAACTTGTAGAAAAATTTCGAGATCCTTCTCCCACAACGTCTAACAATTTTTGCGCTATTCCTTTCCTTCATATCATCGAATGAGACATTTTTATTAAATCTCATTGCTATTTGTTGCCGGCATTCAAATATATATCCAACTGTTGTTGTCAAGATGATTCTATCGAAATAAACGCATACAAAAAACTGATTATCCATCTTCAATAATCAATCTGTTAAAAAATAAAATAAAAATTCTTAAAACAATTTCGAACAACATAAAAATACTTACATAAAAAATTTAATGAATGAAAAGAGACCATTTCTAACAATATCAAATTTATTGCCATTTCTAACAATATTTATGACAAAAATATTTTCAATATTTATCTATTTTTTCCTATTGTTATCACTAGCTAGAAATTACTTTATAATAGTTATTAGCATAAAAACTTTTAAATATATTAAAAAAATTTAAAACATAACATTCTCAATAATCTAAACACAAAACTTACTAATAAATCACAAAAAAACAAAATAACTTTAAAACAAAACATAAAAATAACACTAAACAAACTATATAATACTAAAAAAATAATTTTTTCTTCTCATAATCTATTATATTTGAAAATAACAATAAAAATAATACATTTTCTTTCTTCTCTTTTCTTTGTTTCTTTTCTTCTCCCTCTCTTGTTCTGCTAATTTTTTTAAACTGATACGAGTTGGATGGGGGAGTGGGGGGGGGGGAGGGAATATACTAGGTGTGCCGCCTATCAGATAGGCACCACCAATGTCGCCTATTAGATAGGGGTCACTGGTGCCGCCTATCAGATAGGCACCACACCTCTTTTGTATTTTTGTACCTGTATATACCAGAATGGAAAAGTGGTGCCGCCTATCCCTTTTGTATCACTACTAAAATATTATTATTTTTAATTATATTGTGTCAAAATGATGGTGGTGCCACCTATGCACCACCCTCCACCCATTTGAACAACCCATTTTGGTACATAATTCTTGCAACAACCCATTTTGATATATATTTTGATATTATTTATGTAAAAAACCCAGTTAGTAATCTACTTCTTTTTTAAATTTATCTATCATTTAATATAATATTTTCTTCTAAATTCTATTAGGAGAATAATAAAGAATAATTACCTTTTATCTATCTCTATTTTAATAAATTGTACAAAATAACAAATATATTGTGAGTGTTTTATAATCTTTTTATTTATTTTATATAAAATTTAGAAAGTTATATGATTTTTTTATAAATATATTTGTTACATAATTCTTTTACTTACAATATAAATCTGTTATAATCTAATCTATATTATTATTTAAATCTTTGATTAAATTGGCATCAAGAGCTAACCAAGCATCAACTCGGTTAGGAAAATTATAGAAATATCCTTCCATAAGTAAAATAAATTATATTATTTTTAGGCTACTTTAGTCTTTTTATGTAAATAAAAACTAATGAAAGTAATAATATAGGTATGGTATGTTATTGATTTACAAAGTTTAATTCTATTTTCGATCTTTCTTCTCTTTTCATAAAAAAAACCTTAGCTATTCAATTTTTTAAAACTAAATTTTTGCTTTGTCGACCTTTAGGGTTGTTGGTCGTGGTTTCAACATTTTTTTCTTCGTAGTTTTATTGTTTTAATTTCAGCTCATATTATCTTGGTTTTGTTCATAATTTCACAGTTTTATTTTGTCCAGTCTATTTTCTTTGAAAGTAAATGTAGCTTTATCATAATAGATTATAGTGATGTTGATAGATTCAAGATAATGAGGAGGGTAGGTCATCTGAGACTTGACTTTCTGTGGATTACTGATGCGGTGGATCTCTTGGAGCTTTTGGTTGTTTTTTCTTGGTTGATTGGTGTTCATCGCTAGGTTGATTTGATTATGGTAAGGCTAATATAAAAATTTTGATTATTTGATCAAGTTGATGCATCTCTGGCGTGTTTCTAAATTATTCTAGTGCTGTAGATACTATCAACTTGTCCTTTTGTTTAAGATCATTCTGCAAACATGACATTTATATATTAGTTTATAGTAATCTATTTATCATTTGTACTAAATACCATGTCTTTGCATTATTTTTGTTCATGGTTCCTATTAATAGTATTTTCTTCCAAAAAATTAATATATATATATATATGGTGGGATTTAAACCTACACCAATTGAATTGGCCAATCCTTAAATTTACTTCTCCATCAAAATTTCATTTTAATGTGTTCTATACATTTTTATTTTAATATGCACAATTTATTATCTCCATTAGTTGTATATTTATATCTATACTATTATTTAAGCCCCCAACTAAGTTGGTGTCGCAAGTCACTTGGACACCAACTCAGTTAGTGAAATTACATAAATGTTCTTCTGTAATTAAAATAAATTATATTATTTGATATTACTTTAGTGTTTTTATTTTGACAAAAATAAATAAAAATAAAAATAAAAATATGCATATAGTGGGATTTGAACTCTCACCAAGTAGATATTAAAGCTTAAATTAATATTGCATATATTTCATGGGTTCAAACTGTATTTGTAAACCATTCAATTTACCATTCAATCAAAACCTTATTTTAGCTTTATTATGCACACTTCATTACCTTCATAAATTGTATATCTATACTATTATTTAAGCAATTGATTGAGTTGGTATCACGAGTCAACCAGATACCAACTTGATTAGAAAAATTACAAAATAAATTATTCAAGTATAATTAAAAATAAGTTATGTTATTCAAGTGTATTTTAGTCTTTTTATTTTAAACAACTCAATAAAAATTTGCGTATAATTGAATTTGAACCCATGCTAATAACATTAGTAAAATTTTTAATTTACCACTCAGCCAAATCTTTATTTTAATTTATTTTTTTACATTTTAATTTTATTATGCACGCACTTTACTACATCAATCAATTGCATATATTAATATAGTACATATTTATTGTGTTGTTATTAATTAGTTTTAAACCATACTTTTCATTATTTATTATATACTATTTTTAAATATAAATTTATATTTTAAATACATGATTTCCAGACATATACACATATAATAAAATTTTTAATTTATATAAAAAAAATAACTGTTTAGTGTCGCATATATTTAAAAAAAATCAAAACTACTATAATAAGCGACAACAATGGGTATTTAGCACTTTTATGTTTTAATTAAAATTAAAATTAAAATTAAAATAATCACTACTTAAAAAATTATTTTACTTGACCAATTGAATCTTAATTTAATTGGCATAAATATAATTGTGACACAAAAATAGAGACAATATTTTTTTATTTTATTTTAAAAAAATTGTTTGTTTAAAAAAAAATTTTTTTCCACTCGCATAAAATAAGATTAAAAAAAATGCTCACCCACAATGTGGGGAAAGGTAATCTAGTTTACTAAAACACATGATATTTTATCTTTTGAAAACACACATGATACTAAAAGACAGAATAAGTATCTTTTTCATTTAAGTTTGGTAATTTGAAGTAAAAGATAATATATGAATACAAAATACAGATATATGAATATATTAAAATATTGATCATAAATTAATTATAGATAAAAACTTATATGATTATATATTATTTAAAACAAAATTACAGTTCAAAAAACATTAAAAACATAATACAAATATATGATTTGCTAAATATATTATATTAATTTAAGTTCCAACATATATAATTATAACTAATAATTATATTTGTGACAATAAAAAAAATAAAGAGAAGATTGGTTGGTTGAGGGGTTAGTACTTACAATAAATAACACCTGTGATTTGTAATAAATAACGAGTTAACAAATCTCAATGATCTAATAATGACAAGGTCAGCTCTAGGTTTTGAGACCTTTTTAATTTTTATAATATAATTATTATTATTTTTTGTTGATAGTTGGAGAGTATTGGTCTCTCTCATTATTGTTAGAGTTTTGTACTCTAATGCGATTGCATGTGGTGAAGCACGTTTGATAATTGCTTAGCTAGAATTATGTACTAAAGCATTCTACAAAGTCAATTACAATTAAATCATTTTGTTTATGAAACTTATGGCTTTAGGGAGAAGCAATTTCTGTTTGTTTAATGCAAAATGTTAATACAAGTTTAAAAGATTATTAAGTTGATTGAGACTAGTAAATAGAGGGCAAACAATTTTACAACAAACACAAGCAGAGATCGAATAAAATATCCAAATAATTTTGTTTTGATTGTTGTATATAATAATTGAAAGATAGAAAATTAAAAGAAAAAAAAATTAAAAAAAATCGTTTTCGAAAGATACTTGGTAAGAGAAATATTGGAAAGTCAAAAGAAAGTTTTCACCATACCAAACATTCCCCCTAAAAAGCATGACACAAATTAAAAGGAAATTCATACTCTTCAAAGAATAATGAGAAGACCAAAAAGGAAATAAACTATTTAAAAATAATAATATAAGAAACCAAACACATCAAATTCTAACAACACCCTCAAACATTAGTTTGCAAATTCAAGTTATTGAATAAATTTACTTTCTATATTAAAAGTATTAGAGTGATAGCAAGTAATACCTTTCATCCGATTCGATTATCGGGTCTAAGTTATGAGATACTATATTCGTTGTTGGAGCAAGTACCATCAAATATACAACAATTTTAAACATTAAAACATACATTCATGCTATACACACATTTAAATAAGATGCACAATCAATGACGAGTCTCAACCGAGCTTACAAAAACTCTTTTGATGACCCGAGCAAAAAATAGGACTAAACTGCAAAGTTTCTAAATGTGATAGGATGGTATCGCAATATCCATGTCTTAGTATCACGATATCGAAGATAGTATCCAAACTTTAAAACACATCGGGTGGGTCTTGCGATATCCAGAGTGTGGTATTGCAATACCAAATACAGTTCACTAACTCCCCTGGTTTTGCAAAAACCACTACTTTGGTACAAATTTCAAGTAAAAAAAACTCTTTTACCCAAATAATGCTTAAAAGCACACTCAAACCTGCACAAAAGCCAACCAAAACATCCATTTTACCATTTTCAAAATCAACCAAATTAACATGCCTCAATTTGACACCATACATATCAATTTAACTCATACTAATTCAACCTACTCATCCATATCTTTTAGCCATTCAATACCATCATTTTACCATATAATTTCATACACAACTTGCCATTTTAATGCCATATATAATATCGCACAAGTTAGCAACACATTTATTTGCATATATGAACATTAGCATTATATAATTCAAACATTAGCCAAGTTCAAACCAAACTATCTGTTCAAACCAAAATATATTTAATTCTTAGAGAATAAAAGTCTCTCTATTTTCGAGTAGAATAATGATATCTAAAAGTCATTTCAATAGCCCTATTGGTGCTATCTATTCATAGAGAGAGAAGGTAGAACACTTGTTGAATTAAATAAGTTTATTTCAACTAGAAAAATAAAATCCTAGAAAAATGAAACCCTAGTTCAACTAGGTTGTAGGGGGCAACAACCGTAGTTAATTATACTAGGGTTTGTTGTCCCCCCTTATTACATAAGGTGCTTTTGGGCTTCTTCCATATTAGGTCCAAATACAAGTACTTCTCGAGCTTTTAACCCAATACTTTATAATTTGATCCAACCTAATATTTGTTTTTCTATTTCCCAAAAATAAACTTTAATATATATCCAAATACTTAATTTTCTCAACCAAATTCTAATTCCATTACAATCATGATAACCTTACCATAAAAGAGTCTATGAGAAAATATATTTAATACTTTTGCATTCAATGATTCACTATGATCAAAAGATTTATTTCCATTTTCAAACTTCATTTATTCGAAAAACATAAATTTATTTTTCAAGTCATTTTCATTTTCCATTTCATTTTGGTGAAGACAACATTCATTTCCAAATGATTTCATTTCTCCATTTTTATTTTCATTTTGGAGAAAATCATAATCATTTTCAAATGTTTCTTATTTCTCCATTTCACCATTTCACCATTTCTATTCATTTTTGTTCATTTTATTCAACAAGCAATTCATTTCTAGTTTCAACGAGCTAGCGGAGGGACCAATTGGATATATTCAATTGAGGCTCAAATGATTTATAATTAAGTTCTAGCTTTTCGACTATTAATTATAAACTCATTTAATCACAAAGTCATTACATTATAGTATCATGACTGAGCTCTCCCCAATGGCATACCATTACAAAAGCAACTAGATCAGTGCTCGTCCAATAACCTAGTCATAAGTGTGTTACCCTCATAAGATATCCTTAATCTCTTTGGAATAATATTAATTCTCCCAACATGATCTTATTTCATCTCATGATATCCGTTACATATTCCTTTACGAAAATTCAATCACTATCAAATAGTGACCAAGTTACTCATCACAAGGATGAACGACCCGTGGCCAAGTTTACTTTTCATCAACCATGTAATGCCAATGAGAAGATATCATTTACCCATGACTCGGGCTATGAATTTCACTGTTGTGAATGATGCTACATACTGCAGAATTTCGTACACCCAATGCACCGGCTTTTGTTTCCTTATCTATTCGAACTCAGGCTTTTACTTATATCAAAGTGTATGAGTCATGCATATATAGTCCATCATCCACTTAGGATTTAGGTATGCCACACTATGGACATCACAAGTGAATAAATCCATAAATAGATTTAGGATATATTCTTCTTAGGTCTAGTTTGATGTACTTTGAATCCAGCCAGTCACATCTATATCTCTATTCTCTAAGAGTCATCTGCTCTGATGCCTAAGACAAAGCATCTCCCCAATTGGACTTGATAGATGACATATTAGTCTTTCAATTAGTTTGCTCATTTCTTCTTAGACTAAGGACATGCTTTGGTTCATCTACATAAGTTGTCTTTCCATATTATGATTCAACCATGTAATACCGCTTAGTATTAGTTTAAACATTAGACAACCAATTAGCAACATTTGCTTCTATTTTACTTTGCTTGCAAAAACCATATTAGGACAATCATACAAAGTATAAATGTAATCAATTAATTTTTTTATTAACCAATCTATTAAAAAAATACAAGTTTACAAATGAATATACTACACTTAGAACACCAGATCCAACAATTGTCTTATTTCCATTCAGCAATGATAGACAATTATCTCTAAGATCTTTTGTCTCCTTGAACCCTTATAAAGAAAAACATATGTGATTAGTGGCTCCCAAATCAATGATTAAGTGGCCTATTGAATCTTCCACTAAACAAGCTTCTATCATAAAGAGTTTCATACCATTGCCTTTGGTGGCTAGATATTCCTTCTGCTATTTACAGTTTGCCTTGAAGTGCCCTTTCTTATTGTAAAAGAAGTATTTAGACTTAGATAACTCTTTCAACTTTCTAGTTCTCTTCCTTTCCACTTATGGTGGCCTAGAGACCTTAGTCTTGTTTTTCTTAGCATGTTTTCTCTTCTCTTTTGTGGAAGAAGTGATAGCTATATTCGCTTATGCTCTTTAAACTGGTTGACCGCCATTCAACATCAACTCATAAGATTGTAACTCCTACATGAGTTGTGTAAGCGTCAGGGTCTACTTCACAAGGTTATATACAGCCTGAAAGCCTACAAAATCCTTGGGCAATTTGTTCAATATCATCTTAATCTGAGTGTTCTAGTCTAAATTGGCCTCATTATTCGTGTCCTCGACAAAGTATCCAATAAGAGTAATCATATGATCTTTGATCGGAGTGTTGGACTTTTGTCGAGCTAAGATAGTTTGACTAGAGTGTTCTGGTCTAGTTTGTCTAACATCATTTTGGTAGCCTTACTTCTCTCCAGTTGCTTATAAAAGGTGTTGGTCATGCTTACCAATATATAGCAATGAGCTATCTCATCAAACTCTTCCCAATATTTTCTAGCCTTAACTTGAGTGGCCGGAGGGCACTTGCTATCAAGAACTATTTTAAGTTTCTCATAGTTCAGGACAATCATTAGGAACCTTTTCCATTCCTTATAGTTATTTCCATTCAATTTGTTTTCATTGAGAATGTTTAATAAGGGAGTAGGTGTTATTTTCGAACTAAAAATAAAACATTAATTTATTAATATCCTTGTATTAAACAAATATTTGAAAAACTTTTACAACATTATGATATGCATTAAGATAATGCATGCGTCTTACATTAAACCTTGAAAACATTTGTAAGTTGTTAAAACGATAATTCCTACACCCATTAAATCAAGCCATCGTAGGGTGATCATGATAAACTAGTAAGAACATGGATTTCCATCCAATCGATACATGAACCGAATTTCTTAGGCATTCATACGTACTAATAATTTTTTAATGTTTGGCCATCACTCTAACTTAAATAGATTTTTGTAGGGGAGTTACTTAACTATAAGATCTTAAGTGTATAACTATCAACTCAACACTTGTCACATCATGTATAACAAATGAGTCATTATAGGATAATCTCACTAAGTAACATGCTATGACTAGTTTTCCTATTTAAAGATAAAACTTCTTGTTACATCGTATGATAATACCTACCATAGAGTTCAATCCAACTATCATACGATTACTAGATTATTCTACTTGCTTTAGGGAAATTTCCTCAGTGATGTCTACATGACAACCCAACTATGGGGTATATAAATTGCCATGCCATCACAAGAGACCATTGATGGAGGCCGTAGGTCTTGTTTATGGACCTTCTCCCACTCAACCTTTTAAAAAATGCAAGTTTTTTTATGTCCAATTTTAACATGAATAATCAATATATGCATGACAAGTATATGTGACATTCTTCCCCAAACTATAAGGCATGCTTATCACACATATGCATGAACATACATTCGTAGAAAAATAAATATCTCATGTTTATTACACAAATAAAAGCATAAAAATTTAAATGACCTTGACTAGCCAAAGTTTTCATGATTCCATCCTAGAAAAATAAAAATAAAAATACAAAATTCACCTCAAAACATACTTTGGGTCCTCTATTTTGTCACCACGAAATTCTGTTACGGTATTGGTTCATGTTTCTGTCATCTTCGTCTTTTTGCCATTGTTTTCGAATCATTGCTGCCACAGGCCACGATTGGAATGTCCCGGATAGTCACCGTCGGAATGTCTCGAAACATCACCAGCCATCACCGTCAACCTTTCCCATCAATCACCACCGTCGAACCACCGAAAACCTTCTATTGTCAAACCACTATCGGTCTTGTATCGGTTTGGCTAGGTCGGGTTTACATCGTCTCGATTAGCCCGAATGCGTCTCAATTCTCTAGGTTCCATTGAAAAATTTATGTTACAAAATTTCTATATCCATTTTTGGCTCACATATTTTATTCTAAAATAATAAAAATTAAACCTTGTATAGAGATGATAGTCCACGATCTAAAATATACATACCTGAAGATATAATAAATTACACTTAATTTTCTAGGAATCACAACTTAGGCAAAATTACTTTATCATACAAAATAATAAAATAACATCATACATTCATTCTTAATAACATCATACATTCATTCTTAATCATTCCTCTAAACATGCATACAATTACAAAAATGCTACATCTTATCAAAATTAATCACACATGAAGAAGATAAAGAATTTTATCTCGGTTTATACTATAAACATAACACAACCTAACACTTTGATACCAATTGTTGCAAAAATAGCTATTTCAAAAATAGTTTTCTTACACAATGGAAAATAAAATTTTTGAAAATCGAGCCAAATTGTGATATTTATACCAATAAACCCTTTATCGAAATCACACCTGTGTTTTCGGCTAGATGGATCCTTGTCATTCCTAGCTTTCAATAGAATGGCCTTCTCTGCTATTCTCATACCATGAACTGTTTTGAGTGTGGGGTCGAATGATACAAATCAAACATTGAACTAGAAATAGTTTCATTTCTTTTAATGTAAAAACGAAAATCTCTTCTAAATAGAAACCAACATAATTGGTATTCTAGAAAATAGATTTAATACTTAGAGAAAAACTTTCACTATTTTTGGACATAGTAACAATATCTTAAATTTCTATGTTTTTGCCCTACTGGTGCCATCTATTTATAGGGAGAGGATGTAAAACCCTTATTGAATTGTAAAATTTTATTTCAACTAGAAAAATGAACTCCTAGTCTAACTAGTAGTATAAGGGGTGGCAACCCTAGTTAATAATACTAGGGTTTGCCATCCCTTCTCATTAACATGAGGGCATTTGGGCCTCTTCCATATCGAGTCCAATTACAAGTACTTCTTAGACTTTTAACCCAATACTTTATAATTTGATCTAACATAATATTTGTTTTTCTATTTCCAAAAAAAAAAAAAAAAACATCTCAATTAGTAAACCAATTAAATAATCTTCCCAATCCAATTCTAATTTCGTTAAAATCATAATGACTTTATCGTAAAAAAATATGAGAAAATATATTTAATATTTCTACATTCAATGGGTTTACTATGTCGAAATGATTTATTTCCATTTTCAAACTTCATTTAATTCAGGAAACATAAATTCATTTCCAGGTCATTTTCATTTTTCTTTTACTTTTTCATTTTAGAGAAAACCACATTCATTTCCAAATGTTTCCATTTTTCCATTTTCATTTTGGAAAAAACCTTGTCATAAGTGTGTTACCCTCACATAATATCCTTAATCTCATTAGGATAATATCTATTCTCCCTATATGGTCCTATTTTTCCTCATTGTAACCATTACATCTTCTTTAATGAAAAGTCAATTACTATCAAATAGTAATCAAGTCATTCATCACAAAGACAAATGACCCATCGCCACGTTTACTTTTCATCAACCATGTAATGCCAATGAGATGATATTAAATACCCATGTCTCGAGCTATGAATTTCATTGTTGTGAATGATGCTACATATTGCAGAAGTCATATACCCAATGCACCAGCTTTTAGTTCATTATCTATTTGAACTCAGGTTTTTACTTATGTCAAAGTATACGAATCACACATACATATTCCGTCATCCATTTAGGATTTAGGTATACTACACTATGAACGTCACAAGTTAATAAATCTATAAATGGATTTAGGATCTATTCTTTTTGGGTCAGGTCCGATGTACTGTGACTCTAGTCAATCACATCTATGTTTCTATCTTTTAGAAGTCATCTGCTTTGATACCCAAGACAAAACATCTCCCCAATTGTACTTGATAGACAACATATTAGTCTTCCAATAGGTTTTCTCATTTTCGATTAAATTAGGGACATGTTTATGTTTGTCTACTAAGATAAGTTGTCTTTTCGTATTACAATCCGACCATGTAATACTGCTTAGTATTAGTTTAAACATTAGACAACCAGTGAGCCAATATTTGTTTTTATTTTGCTTTACATGTAAAAACCACGTGAGGACAATCATACAAAGTATATTAATGTAATTCATGAATTGTTTTATTAACCAATCTGCTCGAAAAAATTACAAGTGTACTTAGAAGAAAATACTACAATTAAGGCACGAAATCCAACACTAGTTTCATAGTTTTAGATAGATTTTAGGGATTTCAACTTTGTTCTTTGTTCTTTTCAATTTCAGAGCTAAGCAATTTCCAATTTTCATTCTTTCTATTCTTTTACTTTATTTTCACGTGTATTTTATTCTGGATTGCCAACCATAAGTTTACATGGATTTATATTGCTGCCCAATCGAGTTCAAGCTTTAGATTGTTTGGATCTATTGAGCATCTCTTAATATTTTCATTATTTTGATGTTTTGCAAATTAATTAGGTTATTTGCATTTAAAATGGGTCATAACTAATTTCGTAGGGAGATTGGTTATTTGAAGTGGGTGTGATTAGTTTAAAGTGAGGGTTTAAAAATCAATTAATTGGATTAGATTGAATGCGCTTAAATACTAGAATTGATGACACTAGGAAGTAATTTAGGTAGAAGAGACCAAAAGGGTATTCTAGTTAAAACTAACTCAATATAGCCTGGTTTAGATTCATCAAGTTGAAAGATAAGTAGACTAGGTCAATTAGTTAATTTAATTATAGGTCAAAAGGTATTTATTAGGTTAATTATTAATTAATTGGAAAAATCCCTAATTTTAGATGTAACACCCCTCACCCGTATCCGACATTGAGATAGGGCTCGAGGCGTTACCGGGTTTAAACTTTCACGACATACAAATCTGGTTTACCAAATTTCACCCAAAATTTAAAACTTCACACATTCATGTGTATTATCCTTTATACAAGCCCTCGAGGCTTAAAACATACGTCGAAAAGGTTCGGGACAAAACCGAAAACATTTGATAAATTTCAGATGACTTAATGATTGTCTTGTCTTGGGGAGTTACACGCCCGTGGGGGTAGGGCCGTGTGGTCGCACACGCTCATGTGTCTTAGGAAACGCCATGCCCTCAGCCCGTGTGGCTCTCTGTTTATAACATCAATATGCATCTAGGGACACATGACCAAGACACACGCCCGTACGTCTAGCCCGTGTTCTATACTAACTTAAATCTTTAGGTGCAAGGGACGTACGACGATACCACACACCCATGGGGGCAAGCCGTGCGTCACACACAGCCTAGACACACGCCCGTGTGTCTACCCGTGTGGACCTTGTTAGGCTATTTTCCAAGCCTTTGATCACCTTCTATCAACCAAACATACTTATAGGTTACTTTAGTACAAGTTAAGGCCAAATTATAAACTTATACAAAACTTTCATTAACCTTATTGCATGTAAACCTCGTGTCATTGGTTTCATACATGCTAGGTTAATTCCCATATTACATTTAGGGATTTCCATGCCTCCTTGACATATTTGAGATTGGCTCGTTCTTACAACTCATTGCCAATTAAAAACCAAGCCATCGCATAATAACATAAACATGCATAGATTTGTAGGTCATAGCCTACTTCAAAATGAGCCATTTCCCATAGCCATATACAAAAAGATATGTATATTTTTACATGCCTTCATCTTGACAAATCAAATGACACATACGACCAAATACTCAAAATTTCTATACATGCCATTGAATAAAACATAAGTATCTATATACCAAGGCTGAGCTAGTTGATAGTGTGTTGATTCTCCAATCGTCTTCTAACCTTTACGAGTTCTTGAGCTCTATAAGACAGGGAGAAGAGAGGGGTAAGCATTTACATGCTTAGTAAGACCGAATAATTAGAAAATAAATTTATCGGTTAATTAGCATAAAACCATATTATGCATTAGAATCAACAAGCATGGGAATGATATTCCTAACACATGCACTCAATTAACAAGTTAGCCACAATAATAAGGTACCATGTAATTTGTTTTAAATGAGCTCATCATTCATCATTTCAACTACGTTCACCATATTAATCCCATTGAGTTTCTAGGAATTTCTGATGGATTATCCATTTACCGTCAATTCGTAAGAATGATCATTTCAAGTGTGCACTCTCGCGAACCACATGTTTTATGGCAGAATTACCAGCCCAGGCTAAATCCCCCATAACATAAACTCATAAGGTGCTGTCGGGATTACCAATCCAAGCTAAATTCCTTATAGCAACAAACACCTTTACTAAGTTTGGATCCGAATTACCAGTCCAGGCTAAATTCAGACCCTAATGGGATTACCCATCTGGGCTAAATCCTCAATGTACATATATTCTTCGGGAGGCTAGATCACTCAAGGAACACCCGTCCGGGCTAAATCCTTTCTACAACACATGTAAGATCTCAAGTCACATATAAATTATGGTTTATCCATCGAATTTCCCTTTTTAACCTCAATCGGGACATTTACCAACCTGTCATTACTAAGGATACATTTCATAGATTTTCATGCCATCATCAAATGCAATTATCATACATTCATAAATCATGCAATTAGGCATATTATGAGTTTACTTTAAGTTATCCGAACTTACCTAATACTACTCTCGGTATTGTGTTTCAATTATTTCGAAACCTTTCGTTTTCCTTGATCGACCTCCGGAGTTTGTTCCTCGGGGTCTATAAAAATAAAGATAAATAATTAATAACTCACATTGTACCTTTTCAAGCTTAAATTTCACCCTCGGTCCAAATGACTGTTTTGCCCCTAACCTTTCACATTATTACGGTTTAGTCCCTAGGCTCGTATAATGAAACACATGCAATTTCTACCTTACCCAAGCCTAGCCAAATATTTTTCCCTCCTATGGCAGCCCACATTTTTCCATTATTTCTCATTTCTACCACACATTTTACACCTTTTACAAAATGGTCCTTATAAGGGTTTTTCATGAAAATCACTTTGGAAAAGATATTTAACACACATCCAACTTTCATATCCTTCCATAAATCATCAAAATACAAGTAACTCATGCATGGGTAAATTTCTAAACATGAACCCTAGCATGAAATATGGGTAGAAATAGAGAGAGTAAGCTACTGGGATTTCAAAAATACATAGAACATTAAAAACAGGGCTTGGGAGCACTTACTATTGAGCTTGAAAAGCTTGGAAACCCTAGCTATGGGGAACCCTAGAATTTTGGCAGCAACAAGAAGGAAAATGAACTGATTTTGGCTTATTTTTCCCATTTTATTTCATTAAAATGCCAAATGACCAAAATGCCCTTAAGCCCTTTCTTTTAGATTTCATCCATACAAGCCCATTTTTGTCCAAAAACTTAGAAATTGGGAAAATTGCTCTCCAAGACCTTCTAATTTATAATCTAAAGCAATTTCATACAAATTGCTTCTAGAATCCAAGTTTCACAATTTATTCAATTTGGTCCCTATTTTACAATTGGACACCTTACTCAAAGAGTTTCTTCATGAAACTTTAACACATGCATATACTCATATTCTAAACCTCATAATAATCATAAAATAAATATTTTGATGTCAGATTTGTGGTCCCGAAACCACTATTCTGACTAGGCCCTATTTCGGGATGTTACATTTCTCCCCCTTTAAGGACTTTCGTCCTCGAAAGTCATACCAGTAAACAGGTTCAGATATTGGCTTCTCATGGTTTCTTTCGGCTCCCAAGTAGCCTCTTGCACACCTTGTCAATGCCATAAAACCTATACCAAAGTCACATTTTTATTTCTCAATTGCTTAACCTCACAAGCCAAAATCTTGACCGGTTCCTCTTCATAGGTCATGTCTGGTCTAATCTCGATATCTGCTGGGGAAATCAGATGAGAGGCGTCTGATCGATAACGTCTTAACATAGACACGTGAAACACATCATGAATCTTTTTCAGTTCAGGTGGTAATGCCAGCCGATAGGCTAATGGTCTAACTCTTTCGGTGATCTCGTACGGTCCGATAAATCGTGGACTCAATTTGCCTTTTCAACCAAATCTCAACACCTTTTTCCATGGAGATACTTTCAAGAATACTTTATCTCCAACTTGGAACTCAATTTCTTTTCATTTCAGATCAGCATATGACTTCTGCCTATCCGATGCCGCTTTTAAACAGTCTCGTATTACTTTAACCTTTTCTTCAGTCTCCTTGATTAGGTCAAGCTCGTGAATCTGACTCTCCCTGAGTTTTGTCCAGTACAATGGAGTTCGACACTTTCTGCCGTACAAGGCTTCATAAGGCACCATATTCAAACTCATTTGAAAACTGTTGTTGTAGGCAAATTCTACCAATGGCAAGTACTTTTCCAAGCTACCCTGAAATTCGAGGATGCAACATCACAACATATCCTCAAGAATCTGAATCATCCGCTCAGACTAACCATCGGTCTGTGGGTGAAAAGCCATACTAAAATTCAGCTTTGTACCCAAAGCTTCCTGTAAATTCTTCCAGAATCTTGAAGTGAACCTCGGGTCTCTGTCTGAAATAATCGACAGCGGTACCTTGTGTAATCTCACAATCTTAGTTATGTACAAGTCGACCAACTTATCAAGAGAGAAATCTATTCTTACTGGAATAAAATGAGCTGGCTTCGTTAACTTATCCACCACAACCCATATGACATCTCTCTTTTTCGGAGACAACGACAATCCTGTCATGAAATCCATAATAACTTTGTCCCACTTCCATTCGGGGACCATTACAGGCTGTAACAAACCTGAAGGTACTTAATGTTCAGCTTTAATTTGCTGACATATCAGGCACTTTGATACAAATTCAGAAATTTCTCTTTTCATACCATTCCACCAGTACATTTTTTTCAAATCGTTGTACATCTTGGTACTTCCCAAATGAATAGACAAATGGCTATTATGTGCATCATGTAAGATTTTTCGAATAAGCTCATCATCTTCGGGTACACAAACCCTATTCCTGAACATCAAACACTCATCAAGACCGATCTGATATTCTGATTCAATGCCCGACTCACATTGAGTTCTTTTAGCCTGCAGGTCACTATTGTTAATTTGAGCATCATAGATTTCCTGAAGAAATGTTGGCCTAGCCTCTAGCTCTGCCAAGACTGAACCATCATCAAGCAGTGCTAATCAAGCATCCATGGCTCTCAGTGCAAACAAAAATTTTCTGCTTAACGCGTCGGTGACCACATTCGCCTTTCTTGGGTGATAGTTAATGATCAACTCATAATCTTTAATTAATTTTAACCACCTCTGCTGTCTTAGATTCAATTCTTTTTGAGTCATCAAATACTTCAAACTCTTGTGGTCGGTAAATACACAACAGGTCTCACCATATAAATAATGCCTTCAGATTTTCAAGGCAAAAACAATGGCGGCGAGTTCTAAGTCATGTGTCGGATAGTTTTTCTCGTGTGGCTTCAATTGCTGTGAAGCATAGGCTATCACCTTGCCATCTTGCATAAGTACACAACCCAGACCATTCAAGGATGCATCACTGCAGACCACAAACTCTTTTCCCGGCTCAGGTAATACTAAAATAGGAGCTTCAGTCAGCAATGTCTTTAACTTATTGAAACTATGCTGACACTTCTCTGTCCACTCAAACTTAGCGTCTTTCTATAGCAACCTCGTTATTGGAGTCTCTATCATGGAGAATCCTTTTAAAAATTTTTGATAGTAACCGACTAAGCCCAAAAAGCTTCTAACCTCAGTTACATTTTTACGCAGTTTCTATTCTACAATGGAAAAAATCTTACTTGGATCCACTCGGATCCCTTCACCCGAAATAATATGACCAAGAACCCAACTTCTTGGAGCCAAAACTCACTCTTGCTAAATTTAGCATACAGTTGTTTTTCCCGTAAGGTCTGCAACACAGTTCTCAGGTGCTTCGCATGCTTTGTCTCATCTTTAGAATAAATCAAGATGTCATCAATGAACATAACGATGAACTTGTCCAAGTATGGTCGAAAGATCCTATTCATTAGGTCCATAAATACGGCCGGTGTGTTCGTTAACCCAAACGGCATGACAAGAAATTCATAATGACCGTACCTTATTCTGAAAGCTATCTTAGGCACATCCGATTCTTTAACTCGTAACTGATAATAGCCAGACCTTAGATCTATCTTGGAAAATATGGTGGCTCCTCTCAACTTGTCGAACAAATCATTGATCCTTGGCAAATGATACTTATTCTTGATAGTCACCTTGTTCAATTGGTGATAACCTATACATAACCTCATTGAACCATATTTCTCTTTACAAACAATACGGGGGCACCCTAAGATAAAAAGCTTGGCCTTGCAAAACCTTTATCCGTCTGCTCTTGCAACTATGTTTTTAATTCTTTCAGCTAAGTTTGCGCCATCCTATACGGGGCAATAGAAATGGGAGCTATTCTTGGCATTAGTTCAATACCAAAATCGATCTCTCTTTCAGAAGGTAATCTGAGTAATTCTTCCGGGAATACGTCTGGATATTCACATACTATTAGCACAGGCTCAATCTTTAACTCTGTTTCTTTAGTGTTCAATACAAAAGAAAGGTAGGCTTCGTACCCTTTTCTCATATATCTCTGAGCAACCATCGCTGTGATTACAACCGGCTGCGTACCCAATTCTCTTGAATCAACTCGTAGAATCTTACCATCTAGGCATTTCAATTTATCATACTTGCTACCACAATTTACAATCACATCATGTAGGACTAACCAATCCATACCAAGTATTACGTCAAAATCATCAAAAGGTAACAACATAAGGTTAGCTAGAAAGCATTGACCATGAATTGTCAAAGGACAATTCTTACAGACTTTATCAACTAGAACTGATTTTCCTAGTGGGTTTGACACTCTAATAATGAATTTTGTAGGTTCAATGGGTATGTTCATACTAGACACCAATCTCATGCAAATGTATGAATGCGTCGACCCCGGATCAATTAAGGCAACAACACACGTATTGAAAAGAGAAAAAGTACCCATGATGACGTCAGGAGTAGAGGCTTCCTCTTGAGTACGTATTGCATACGTTCTTTTCAGGACTTGAGCCTCTAATTTTACAGTGTATTTAGCCGCAACTCGATTGCCACAAGCACTTTCAGGGTATTTCGAAGGTCTACCTCGTGAAATTGGAGCGCTCGACTTCGGAGCTACTTCCACTTCTTTTTCAATTTGCTCTGGGCAATCCTTAAGAAAGTGGTCAAGAGAACCACATCTAAAGCATGCACTGCTCTTCATTCGACACTCTCCGAAGTGAAATTTGTTCAGTTCTTACACTTTGACTTTTGGTCATCCACACTCCCCACACTAGTCACCATCGAGGAGGAAGACTTCTGATTACATCATTTGGAGCCTCTCGCTTTACCTGAATACCTTACCGATGAAGTGGAGCGTTCATATTGGCTCATTGATTTCTTTGTAAGAAATGGGAGCATCTTACCGCTAGATCTCTTGCTTGAAACTCAAGCCTCTCTTTTTGCTTGCTTTCTTTCATTATTAAGCTCCTCGGCCTTCTTGGCCCGATCAACTAGTGTGGTGAACTCCCGTATTTCAAGAATCCTAATCAACAACTTGATTTCCTCATTCAGACCTTCCTTGAAGCATTTACACATTTCTGACTCGGTTTGAACCCTTTCAGCTGCATACTGACTTAGCCTTACAAACTCCCTTTCGAATTCTGCCACAGTCTTATTCCCTTGTTTGAGTTCCAAGAACTCCTTTCGCTTTAAGTTTAAGAACCTTTGACTGATATATTTCTTCTTAAACTCTACTTGGAAGAATTCCCAAGTGATATTTTCCTTTGGCACCACCGAAGATACGGTCTTCCACCAGTGGTATGCAGTATCCTTCAAGAGGGACACGACACACTTTAAACACTCCTCAGGTGTGCACGATAATTCATCTAGTACCCATGTAGTATTCTCGAGCCAGAACTTGGCTCTTTCAGCACCATCGTTGATTTTATCAATTCTTACCGGTGCCATACCTCGTGGTAATTCCTTATTGGGTTGGTTAGGGGGCGGCGGAGGTCGTGGTATGTTGGGGCGATTCCTCAGATAATCCCCAAACCATTCATCCATCGAGTTAAAGAAGGTAGCTCAGGCCTCTTCCCGACCTTCAAACATAAACCTATGGAAGCTGGAGCATGGCTCTCAACTCCATTAGACTCATCTTGTGCTTGATTGGAAGACATTTACTATTTTCAAAAAAAAAAATTAAACAGTTAGGAGATATCACTCTATCAATGTTCTTATAATGGCATATATAGCGAACCTCAATACTCTCTACGGTAGTTCTAGAACTGACTAAACTGTAGCTCTGATACCACTAAATGTAACACCCCTCACCCATATCTGACATCGGGATAGGGCTCGAGGCGTTACCAGGTTTAAACTTTCATGACATACAAATCTGGTTTACCAAATTTTGCCTAAAATTTAAAATTTCACACACTCATGCGTACTATCCCTTATACAGGCCCTCGAGGCCTAAAACATATGTCAGAAAGGTTCGGGACAAAACTGAAAACATTTTTATAAATTTTAGATGACTTAATGATTGTCTTGTCTTGGAGAGTTACACGCCCATGGGGGTGGGGCCGTGTGGTCACACATGCCCGTGTGTCTTAGGACACACTTATGCCCTCAGCCCGTGTGGCTATCTGTTTATAACATCAATATCCATCTAGGGACACATGGCCAAGTCACACGCTCGTGTGTCTAGCCCGTGTTCTATATTGACTTAAATCTTTAGGTGCAGGGGACGTACGACCATACCACACACCCATAGGGGCGAGCCGTGTGTCACATACGGCCTAGACACACGCCTGTGTGTCTACCCGTGTGGACCTTGTTAGGCTATTTTCCATGCCTTTGATCACCCTCTATCAACCAAACATACTTATAGGTTACTTTAATACAAGTTAAGGCCAAATTATAAACTTATACAAAACTTTGATTAACCTTATTGCATGTAAACCTCGTGTCATTGGTTTCATACATGCTAGGTTAATTCCCATATTACATTTATGGATTTCCATGCCTCCTTGACATATTTGAGATTGGCTCGTTCTTACAACTCATTGCCAATCAAAAACCAAGCCATCGCATAATAACATAAACATGCATAGATTTGTACATCATAGCCTACTTCAAAATGGGCCACTTCCCATGGCCATATACAAAAAGATATGTATATTTTTACATGCCTTCATCTTGGCAAAGCAAATGACACATATGACCAAATACTCAAAAGTTCTATACATGCCATTGAACAAAACATAAGTATCTATATACCAAGGCTGAGCTAGTTGATAGTGTGTTGATTCTCCAACCGTCTTCCAACCTTTACGAGTCATCGAGCTCTGTAAGACATGAAGAAGAGAGGGGTAAGCATTTACATGCTTAGTAAGCCCGAATAACTGGAAAGTAAACTTATTGGTTAATTAGCATAAAGCCATATTATGCATTAGAATCAACAAGCATGGGAATGATATTCCTAACACATGCACTCAATTAACAAGTTAGTCATAATAATAAGGTACCATGTAATTTGTCTTAAATGAGCTCATCATTCATCATTTCATCTAAGTTCACCATATTAATCCCGTTGAGTTTTTAGGAATTTTCGATGGATTATTCATTTACCATCAATTCGTAAGAATTATCATTTCAGCTGTGCACTCCCGCAAACCTCACATTTTACGGCGAGATTACCAGTCCAGGCTAAATCCCCTGTAACATAAACTCATAAGGTGCTGTCAGGATTACCAGTTTAGGCTAAATCCCTCATAATGACAAACACCCTTACTGAGTTTAGATCCGAATTGCCAGTCCAAGCTAAATTTAGACCCTAATCGGATTACCCGTCCGGGCTAGATCCTTTCTATATTTGAGATCAACAGATTACCCGTCTAGGCTAAATCCTTTCTGCAACACATGCAGGATCTCAAGTCACATATAAATTATGGTTTATCCATCGAATTTCCCTTTTTAACCTCAATCGGGACATTTACCAACCTGTCATTATTAAGGATACATTTCATGGATTTTCATGCCATCATCAAATGCAATTATTATACATTCATAAATCATGCAATTAGGCATATTATGAGTTTACTTTAAGTTATCCGAACTTACCTGGTACTAGTCTCGGTATTGTGTTTCGATTATTCCGAAACCTTTCGTTTTCCTCGATCAACCTCCAGAATTTGTTCCTCGGGGTCTATAACAATAAAGATAAATAATTAATAACTCACATTGTACCTTTTTGAGCTTAAATTTCACCCTAGTCCAAATGATCTTTTTGCCCCTAATCTTTCACATTTTTACGATTTAGTCCCTAGGCTCGTATAATGAAACACATGCAATTTCTACCTTACCCAAGTATAGCCGAATATTTTTCCCTCTTATGGAAGCCTAAATTTTTCCGTTATTTCTCATTTCTACAACACATTTTACACCTTTTACAAAATGGTCCTTATAAGGGTTTTTCATGAAAATCACTTTGGAAAAGATGTTTAACACACATCCAACTTTCATATCCCTCCATAAATCATCAAAATACAAGTAACTCATGTATGGGTAAATTTCTAAACATAAACCCTAGCATGAAATATGGGTAGAAATAGAGAGAGTAAGCTACCGAGATTTCAAAAATGCATAGAACATTAAAAACGGGGCTTGGGAGCACTTACTATTGAGCTTGAAAAGCTTGGAAACCCTAGATATGGAGAACCATAGAATTTTGGCGGAAACAAGAAGGAAAATGAACTAATTTTGGCTTATTTTTCCCATTTTATTTCATTAAAATGCCAAATGACCAAAATATCCTTAAGCCATTTCTTTTAGATTTCATCCATACAAACCCATTTTTGTCCTAAAACTTAGAAATTGGGAAAATTTCTTAGAAATTGGGAAAATTTCTTAGAAATTGGGAAAATTTATCTCCAAGACCTTCTAATTTATAATCTAAAGCAATTTCATACAAATTGCTTCTAGAATCCAAGTTTCACAATTTATTCAATTTGGTCCTTATTTTACAATTGGACACCTTACTCAAAGAGTTTCTTCATGAAACTTTAACACATGCATATAATCATATTCTAAACCTAATAATAATCATAAAATAAATATTTTGATGTCATATTTGTGGTCCCGAAATGACTATTCTGACTAGGCTCTATTTCGGGATGTTACATTAGATTAACTGCAACCATGAATATTGCTCAATCTTCTACTTGTTGCTTCTAATAAGTAATTTGGTAATTTTAGTATTTAAGAAATTTAATTATTTTCTAGTTAGACCGACAATTTAATAGTAAGCAGTAATATAATCAATAGATTAGTAGCTGCCTAGACTTGGGGCCAGTTTAGCATTGCTTCTCAGAAGCACTTTTGGGAGAAAAAAACACTTTTGAGATAAAATGAATGCTAAAAAATATGCATTTGAGCTTTTCAAAAGTACGTTTGAGATAAAAAAAAAATGCTTTGCATAAGCACTTTTTTTGGCCAAAAGCAAAAGCAGAAAATTTTAGCTTCCGCTCAAAAGTGTTTTTGACCCAAATGTGATTTTGAGAAGCAATGCTAAATTGGACCTTAGCTTTGTGCGTTAGTTTTTACTATTAATTCAATTCATATAGACCTCTTTTGGGTACGATCCTTGGAATACTTTCGGTATTTTATTGTAAATTTTCTATATTATAATTTATCCTATAAAATTGCAGACACCGCACTTATTTATATATTTAATTGCATTATTTTGAGCCCCAATGCAAGAAAGTCCGAGTGTGGTCACTTACCTATGAATATGGCTCACGGCATGAAAATGCAAACTTAAAATTTATTTCTTTCCTTTCTTAAACAAGCAGTAGTGAATGAAGATGATGGTGATTCTTCTCCCTCCCTCTTCTTTTTATATATAAATAACCATTAATTTATAATGAAAAATTATAATTATTCATATGGATTAGATAAATCTGTTAAAGGAGGATTTCAAGTAAGTGCTTGAAAACCTCAGATCTGTGATGAAATATGAGATGGTGTGACTTTTGTGTTATAAGTGTTGATGTATGATTTCCTTATACTCATGACATGTGATTTATGGCGATTTGGATAATATATGTATTATAAACATGATATTGCTACATTGATATTTTGATTTGTATGTGATCCTGAATATTCTGGTTATGTTTCGCATGTTAAGCATGCTATTGTTCTATCTATGATTCACATGTTAAGCATGCCCTTATTTCTGATTCTGATTCACCTGTTAAGCATGCCATAGTGATAAATTGTATTGAGATATGATTTGCATGTAAAGCATGCCTACTGAAAATTTGTTTTGTATGCCATATCACATGTATGGGGTTGGGATAATGTGATTGAAGGAAGTATCTAGTAGTATATCCGTATTATATAATGGCTTGACCACAATATCTGTTATCTAGCAGTATATCTACAAACTATCTGGGGCTGGACCACAATATTTTGTTTTTGGCAGCTTGACTGCACTATCTAGTGGCTTGTCCATATTATTGGTGTGTTACTGGATGAACAAGTTTAGGGAAGTCATTATGATGTGTAGTGCTGATGGGTAGGATCTATTTTCTGAAAATTTGCATTAATTTCTAAAAAAGTGTTATATTGACATCGTCACTATACATTCTGATAAATGTAATTTTGTGAATAAATGTTCTGTATGTTTATGATATTTTTACATTGTTGCTATTATGTGTTAAATTCTGTTATTATAATTTGTAACCCACACTGGGCATTTTAAGCTCAGCCCTTTAAATTCTAATTTTTTAGATAATAATCAAGTTTAGGATGGGATTAGCTATGGAGGTGCTCTCGGTCATTTTTCATAAAACTATATTTTTGGTATTCATTATTTTGGGATGTGTTTAATGGCTTTGGACTTTGGTTTTGGTTTTGGACTTTCTTTTGGACTTTGTATTTATTGTCATTTTTGGATGGTTTTGCATGACGTACATTTTTAAACTAGTACTTAAAGGTTTTTTTATCAAATAATAATTAAATGATGAATTTTTCACAATTAGGATAATTCAACTCAACGATAGTGTTTTCAAACTCGATACTCTATTTCCAAAACTCAACACTACTTGGTCAAAAAATTAAAGGTTTACAAGTTATATTATACCTACATTTTCAAAATGACGAACAAGATTTTAAATGAATAAATTGTCTGCTGCGATGTTTTAACTGAAAAACTACGTTTTCTAAAACTATCAATACTTGAATTAAAGACGATTATTGGGAGAAAATAGTTAAATGGCTTTCTACGCCATTAACATTGCCAATGTGATCCTCGAGATTTCGCTATAATGTCCAGGCTAGGTTTACATTTAGTGGTATCAAAGCCCGGTTCAAAAACTCAAACTGTGGTTTATTTTAAAACAAATAATACATGCATATTTGTTAAAAAGGGGTTTTGGGGAAAAATCCATGCCTTAGTTAAAATTTTTGATTCCGTTCTGAAAATATGAGACTCTGAAGATGGCCCAGATAAGTACTTATACCTTATTAAATTTTATTGTGAGATTGTCGAATACTAGAGATTATGAAAATTTAGATTCTGAAAACTATACTTTGAAACTTAGATTCTAAAAACTATAGATATTGATACTATAGTAACAAAACTTTAGAATTGAAACATTCTGAATTGATAATGAAAATCCATTTCTAATTGTCAGATAAAACTACATAAAACTTAAGAATTTGATAACAAAAGATGAGTACAAAAGGCATTTGTACTAGGGGAATGAGAACTCACAAAGAGTAGGGTTCTGAAACCCAAATTGATTTGTCTGCGTCACGAGTGCGTACATCTGAGCCCGTGATTGAACTTAAGCTAGTAGCTGATCAGGTTGAGAATACGTATACTATAGAGGAGGATCATCAGGAGCCTGTTGATGATGCTGTGTTGCAGGCCATGCTTAGGGTACTACAGTGTAACAGCCCATTTTCAGTGAAATTGGAACAGTGGTTTTGGGACCATAAATTCGATGAGTAAATTATTATTTTATTAATATTTAAAGGTTTATGGGATGTTAGTAAGGTTGTATTAAAATTTTGTTAATAAATTTTGATGTTTACATAATTAATTACGTGAAAAGGATTAAATTATAAAAAGTGTAAAAGTTTAGCTCTATAAGCTAAAAGGGTCAAATGGCTATGAAATTTTAAAGTGAATGGACTTAGATGTTAATTAGACCATTTTTAATGTTAGTGGATATTCATGGCAAGGTTTTGTTGTAAGAAAAGATGAAATAATGTCATAATCTTTTTATTTCTTCTTCTTGCTTGGCCGAATACACCATTGAAGGGAGAAGAAAGCTTTATTTTGAATATCACTTGCATGGTATGATTTTTAAGACCGTGTTTAATGATTTTTATGTTTTTGGGATTGTTGTAGCTTAAACTAGCTTGCTCAGGGATCAATTTGCAAAACTGTTAAAGGTTTAGGGTTGTACCGTGAACGCTTTTATGTGAATCTTGATGTTTAATGGTAGATTATAAGTCCTTGTTGATAAATAAAAAAGTTGTGTTAAGTGATTTTTGATGAAAATTGTATTTAGGGACTTATTTGTAAAAATGATAAAAGTTCATGGTAAATTTATGAAATAATGGTTTGTATGGATTGATTAAGGTTCCTAGAGAATTTGGCTAGTAGGAGAAGATGATTAAAAAGTTTAAATTTCAATTTATGAGCTTAAGGACTAAATCATGAAAAGTTAAAGTTTTAGGGGCAAAATAAAAATTTTGCAAAATTATGAAATATAGACTGAATTGAATAATAGAGATATTAAATGGATTGCATTTATCTATTTAGATCAAGATAGAAAGTGTACGGATTTAGATCGGGGAAAAGCTAAAGCCTCGGATTAGCTCGACTTCGTTTACGCCCCAATTGCCGAGGTATGTTCGTAGTGTTTTGATATGTAAACAAATTTCTTTTTGTGTACTTATATTATAATACTTTAATTATTGAGTTTTTAGAATAGTACCCCCGAATTGCACATACATGCCCCTGTTTGTACTTCAGTACCCCTGAATGCACTTTTGTACCCTGATTAAACTCTTGTAACTCTAAATTGAATAATATATGAATCATAATCAATTATTGTTAGATTAAATGATATACTATGTTCTTACTAAGCTCTATAAGCTTATTCGTTATTGTGGATTGTTTTGTAGATCATCGTTGCTGACATTTTGGATTGATCAAACTTTTAGTTCACACTGTCTATCGATATTGATAGTTTTTGTATCTCCTAGGGTACTGGCATGTATAAACTTATGTAGTTGAATTTATGGTGTTTGATGAATATGTGAATAATAACTAAATGTGTTTGTGTTTTGGTGTTATGTATGCATAATAGGTGTAATACTTTCTTTAGAAAGTACTTTTGGTCACTTTTGATAATGGATGAGAATGGTTTATTAGTATCATTTGATGGTTTGTGTCATTGAGATACCTTATGTTGAGCGTTTTGTAAGTTCTTGGAACTAGTAGTTGATGAATGGTAAGTGGTAACATATGCATGTTTAGGTAAGTTTTGAATGAATGCATTTGAGGTGCCTTGTATGACATATTGGTTGATTGATTTTGGACTATTGAATTGGTCATTTCATGTAAGTTTTGGTCATGTTTTGATGTCTTAATTAGGTGTTCAAAAGGTCTATAGGTGTGTGCATGATTTGATGTTGGAAATGGTTTAATTTTGGGCAAATTCATGTCCACATGGCCTGAGACATGGGCTTGTGACTCAACAGTGTGTGATACATGGCTTGGCGACACAACCATGTGTCCTCTGTAGGTTTTATAAGATACAAGTAGGGCTATTAGATGACCTAGCACACGACTTGACACATGGGCGTGTCAGGCTATTTCAAAAGTTACACGATATGACACACGAGCATGTGAACCTACTTAGTGAGTTACATGGGTAAGGACACGGGCTGGGACAAGGTCTTGTGTCCCTAGTTAAAGGTTACATAGCCTGAGACACGAGCTTGTGTCTCAACCGTGTGACCCCTATAGACAGAATTTTCTAACTTTTTCTTACACATTCCAATATTTCCAATTTGGTCCCAGATTGTTTCTAAGGTGTTTTTAGGGCTTCGAGGGCTTAATTAAGTGACAATATGTATGAGAATGAATGTATTTGAATATGATTTCTTTGATGTACGAAATGTATGTTTTAATGTTCTGTTTGTATGGTAATACCCCGTAACCCTAATCTGGCGAGGATACGGGTTACAGCGTGTTGCTGGGGCCCAAAGTGGATCTAGAAACCATGGGACTATTGCGGAGAGGCTCTGAACTAACAGAGTTGGGTTGTTTAGGGGCATTGCTAGGACGACCTCCACCATGGTAGAATACTAGCTAGAAGTAACGAAAAGGATTCTGGATGAAATGGAATGTACCCAGAATAGAAATTGAAGCATATAGCGTTGCCGCTTAAGGATGAGGCTTACCGTCAGTGGCAAGCTTTTGTGAGGGGTACCTAATTTGAGAGGCTGACTTAGGAGTAATTTCTAGAGACTTTTCGGTATAAGTATGTGGGTAAGCATTACATTGAGGCTTGTAGACTAGAGTTCATTGAGTTCAAATAGAGGAATAGATATGTGGCTGAGTATAAGGTCAAATTTTTGCAGCTAAGTAACTACTCCCAAGGTATAGTCGCCACGAAAGAAGGCAAGTGCGTAAGATTTGAGAATGGGTTGAGATATGAGCTGATGATGCAAGTGGCCCCTCTTTAGGAAAGGGTTTTCAAAATTTTAGTGGAGAAAACCAAGAAATTGGAGGAAGTAAAGCGTTTGAATGCGAATCGAAAGATAGAACTAGAATCCTTGCAAAAAGAGATGTTGGTTCTACTATTTAGGCTTTGCAACCTAATAAGCGAGCCCAAGATGATCAACCTAGATAGAAAGTTGGTACTGCTACTGGTGGTGGGAGAGCCCAATACTGTGTCACTGGTGGCATGAGGCATCTAGGAAAATGTTGGAAGAGCTTGGGTGCATGCCTTAGATATGGATATTTGGATCATAAAATCAAGGATTGTCCGCTCCGAAATGAACAGATGCAAGCACCGAATTAGAACTGTGTTCAGAATCAGAGAGTTGGACAACAACCTCCAATAGGTCAAGGTCCGAATAGAATTGGTAATGTTGGACAGAGATAGAGAGCCCATGGTCAGGGTGCTAACCAAGATGATGCTAGATAGCCTGCACTAGTATATGTAGCTAGATGCAGAGAGGACCGTAACGCCGCAAACGTCATAGTAGATACCTTTATTGTTAATTCTGTACCGTATTTTGCTTTGATTGATATTGAATCAACCCATTCATATGTTTTATGCTTATTGGCGGATAAACTGGGAGTTGAAGTAGAGGATATTGTTAGCAATGTAACTGTACTTAGTTCTTTAGGAAAATATGTTTCTATTAATAAAGTGCATAAACGGTGTCCATTAGAGATTCAAGAAGAGGTATTTATGGCAGACTTGATGGAATTACCCTTCAGTGAATTTGATCTCATTTTGGGAATGAATTCGCTGGTTGAACACCAAGTCAGTTTGGATTGTGCTCCAAAGAGGGTTACATTGAAGACTCGATTTGGGATAGAAATAGTGATGGTTGGGGAGCGTAAAGATTACTTATCTAACATGATCTCCACTCTAATGGCTGAAAAGTTGGTATGCAAATGATGCGAGGCATATCTTGTTTACATTCTAGATATGAGTGTCAATAGGTCATCTATTGGGAACATCCATATTGTGAGGGACTATCCCGATGTCTTTCTAGAGGAGTTACTTGGATTATCTCTGGAGCATGAGGTAGAATTTGGTATTGATTTGTTGCTAGTGGAACTTAAAGCACAACTGCAAGAACTTCTAGATCGTGGATTTATAAGACTGAGTGTGTTGCTATGGGGAGCCCCAGTTCTGTTTGTTAAGAAGAAGGATGGGTCCATAAGGTTATGTATTGATTATCGGTAACTATACAAGTTGACCATTAAGAATAGATACAGTTTATCGAGGATTGATGATTTATTCGATCAGTTCAAGGGTGCTAAGGTGTTCTATAATATTGACTTGAAGTTCGAATATTATAAGTTGAAAGTGAAAGAGACAAACATTCTTAAGATCGCTTTCAGGACTCGGTATGGTCACTACGAGTTCTTGTAATGCCCTTTGGTCTCACAAATGCTTCAGTAGCTTTTATGGACCTAATGAATCGGGTTTTTTAGCCCTACCTTGACTAGTTTGTTGTTGTAACAGCCCGATTGTGGGGCTAGTCAGAATAGTGATTTTGGAACCACAAATTTGACATAGAAAAATTTATTTTTATTATATTTTTATGGTCTGCAGTTTTATGGAATGATTTCTTGAAAATTCTGTTTGAAAATTTTGACGTTTGAGTACTCAATTTAGTAAAAAGAACTAAATTGCAAAAGTGCAAAAGTTGAGTTCTACTTGTTAAAGGTGTCCAATTGCTATGAGATTTTAAATTAGAGGTCTTTATTTGGTAATTAGACCATTGGATAAGTTAGTGGACAAAAATGGACATGAATAGATGAAATTTCAAAGTTATGCATTAGGGCATTATAGTCATTTGGTAAATAAATGAATAAAAAGGGAAAATAAAGCCAAAATTTTTGTCCATCTTCTTTTCCATGTGCCGAAATTTAGAAGGTCATCATAGCTAGGGTTTGTTCAACTTCCAAGCTTGATTGTAAGTACATCCTAGCCTCGTTTTTAATGCTATTTACATTTTTGAAGTCGTTATCATTCGATTTAGCTATTTCTACCATTAATTTGAGTTATGATTGAGGTCTAGAGTTTGATTCATGTTGGATATTTGTGCATTTTGATGTCTAATGGTAGATTATGCAAGTTTAATGTTAGATAAACAATTTTTACTAGGTGATTTTTGCTGAAAGTGTCAAAAGGATCTACTTGTAAAAGGACTTCAAAATGTGTGTAAAAGTGTGATTTAATAAAAAATGTGGGCTGTTATAAGCATGTATAGGGTTCGGCTAGGCTTGGGCCTTGATGAAATTGAATAGATTTCATTTTACGAGCCAAGGGACCAAAATGTAAATATGGTAAAGTTTAGGGGTAAAAATGTAATTTTGCCATAGTGTGATTTTTGGAGTAAATTGAGTAATGTGGTTAATAAATGAGTTAAATTTTCTATTATAGATCAAGAGAAATGAGGTTCAGACCTAGATCGGGGGAAAAACAAAGTCTTTGACTATTAGGTCCATTTCCACTATTTTTGTACTGAGGTAAGTTCGTATGTAAAAAATACATTATTATTTATGCTTTAATTGCTTTAATATTGTATGAATCATAATTGAATCCTTGGATGTAATCGACAAAGTTCTACAAGAGAGAAATCCCGGTTGAACCTTAGGAATGATATGATACAAATGTCATGACATTAGGGTTATTTGAGATTACGTGTAAGACCATATTTAGGATATGGCATCGATATGATACTTCGTGTAAGACCATGGCTGGGCTATTGGCATCGATATGAGATCTCATGTAAGACCATATCTGGGATATGGCATTGATATGGTGCTATGAGTGTAATATTTCCTGAGTATCCTTTAGTATTCCAAGTGGTTCAATGGGAATCGTAACGGAAATGGTAATGTTGCGAAAGACCATGGTATGTTGCAAGATGGTACATGTAACACCCCTAACTCGTATCCGTCGCCGGAATGGGTTCTGAGGCATTACTAAGCAAATACAATTCATAACAAACTTTCATATTTTGATTCAATAAATCATATAACCTCAAAGTTTATATTCAGTCAACATTATAAGAAAACACGAATATCGAATATTAAACTCATATCCAAATATTTTCATATCATTTTCAAAGCATGTATGCATACTATCAAGTTTGAACCTCGTATGTCTAACCAATCAAATAAGCACTTATTCAATCATAATCTTAACTTCAATAAGCCATACCATTATCAAAACCACATGTTTACCAAAATAAACCAATTATCAAATCATATCCATCAACCATATATAATTATATACTCAGCCAAACACATTATACTAATATACACTATTTTTTTTGTAACACCCCAAACCCGACCTAGACGTTATGGCCGAATCTGCGGTGTCACCATGGATTATTTTGGATAGTGTAGTTATCATATCTTGTTTGTAGTTATGATCGTGATGGTTCGTGATAAGTTTTAATAAATTTAAATTTGAGCGTTCTTGAAGACTAACTATTATCACGACGAAGGCAAGTGTACCTATCGAACAGTAGTATAGTTTTAGCAAGACCGGGATGTCGAACCCAAAGGAACTAAAAGTACTAGTATTAACTCTTTTTTTATTATCTAGCCTAAAAATAAAGGGGTTTGTTTTATCTAAACTAATTTAGAATTCACAGAAAGAAAATTGGGGAAAATACTTTTGGGGAATTCAATTGATTAAGACAATACCCAAGAGAAAATCCACCTAGACTTCACTTGTTATTTGACTCTGAATTAGACGATTTATTCATTCGACTTGTTTCATAGAAATCCCTAAATTATATTATTATCTCTCTCGAGACTAACAATGTCTAACCCTAGGTTGATTAATTGAAATATCTTTCTAATTAACACCTCTAGTGCTGCATTAACTCGATCTATGGATTCCCTTATTAGGTTTCACCCTAATCCGGCAAAATCTTGTCACCCTATCTCTAGGCGTGCAATCAAATCCGCTTAATTATGACAAATTTACTCTTAGATAGGGACTTTTGCTCCTCTGAATAAGCGCATCAACTTGAATCAATATCCTGAAATATTGAAGCAAGAATTAAGAACACATAATTAAGAACAAGTTAAATATTTATCATACAATTTAGAAAATAATAACAAGATTCGTCTTAGGTTTCATTCCCCTTAGTTATTTAGGGGTTTATTTAACAATTATAAAAGACAACATCTCAGAAGAAAATTGAATACAAAACTCCTGAAGGGAAATTGAAGGGATATCTTCAGTCTTGAAGGAGAATCCGACTTCTAAGATGGATCAATTGGCTTTCTTTGAGTAAATTCCTGCTTCCCACTCTGTGTGTCCTTTTTAATCCTCATCTAGGGTATTTATATAGGCTTTAGAATGCCTTAGAACCCTCAAGAGTGGCCTTTTCCGAATAGAACTCAACTTAGGCTCGACAGGGACACGCCCGTGTGACACGCCCGTATTTGATTGCTCCAAACCGTGTTAGAATCTATTGAATAGACTCGGCCGTGTGGTCTACTCGTGTAAGTCATGCTCAGTTCTGCTAAAAGGGATTGGGCGTGTGGTCTACTCGTGTGAGGAAGTCCAGGCCGTGTTGATTTACCACGTTGGCCTATTTTCTCTGTTTTCGGCCCGTTTCTCGCTCTTTTTACTCTCCTATGCTCACCTAAGTATAAAACATGAAATTAAAGGATTAGGAGCATCAAATTCACCAAATCTAAGGAGAAATCATCCATAAATGTGCTAAAATATGTATAAATTATGGTTTATCAAATACCCTCACACTTAAGCGTTTGCTTGTCATCAAGCAAAATCCTCAACTCACAATCAAAATCAATTCTTCTCAACTTATAATTCTTATTAGTGATATCTCAAAATAATCCATAAGTAATCATACATTGAGAATTCAACTAAAAGAACATCAAAGTTTCAAACATTCCAAGTTGCGTATTTTATCACGAAAACATAGGTGTCTCCCCTCATCTAGGTAATTACCATTGATTCAAAATATCACAGAGTTTCACATCCTCACTAGAGATTCACTCAAATCACTCGAGGTTTTTTAAGGACAACAAGTTAAAGCACTCAATAGTCAATATGAAAAGTTATTACCATAGGCTTGCATGAAAATCAAATCTTCACCACTATATATTGAGATGATACATCAATCAAAAGGTCTTTAAAGGGTTGTAACGTGGCTTTGGTTAAGGGATGTGGTCACAAGCTAAAACAAAAGGTTAGAATCAAGATTGAATTGAAAAATTACCTAACTAGAAAAACAACTAATCATCAATTGAATACATGTGAGCTTCTTCTCAGAATATGGACTTAAACACTTAAGCTCAAAAACAAAGAATTACTACTAATGTAAATATGTGTATTGTAAATTTTTTTTAAGAACAAATCAAGTAACATAGACTAACTATCAAAGATAAAACTTAGCTAAGCAATTTACTCAAATCAAATCTCGACAAAAATAGGGATCAAAATAATTTAGGAGATTTCAACAATAATAAGTATTGGGTTAATATGGAGGGTAAATCAATGAATGAGTTATTAGTCTCAAGAGGGTTTACTAAGGGTTAATTATGAAGGTAGGCTTTTATGGAGTGAGTGGGTTAAACCTAAGTGCCTTTATCATCTTGACATATCAAATCAAATGGTGTGGTCTTGAAATGCATAATCAAGCAAGTTCTAGAATAACAAATCAAGATTGACACACTCAAAGCAACAATAAAAGTGAGCATGAAAGAAATAATAGATGCTCTTAAAGGCTCAAGATCTCACAAGAATTATGGCTTTTGATGTTTAAACCTTGTGATTTTTAACTCAAGATAATACCTAAACTTGGGGAAACAACCCTAAAAAATTGATAATTCTCAAAAGTCAACTTATCATGCTTGATTCTCTAATTCCTTAAAGTTTAAACAATCAATGCATGAATGCCTATGTTTTAATTCAAGACATATTAATAAAAATCATAAATTAATCAAAATTCATTCTAATAATGATATGAGAAAATCACATGAGAATAAGACAAAATTTAGGGATTTTTTTGATAAAGATATAAACAACCCTCCACACTTAAGGTGTACATTGTCCTCAATGTACAATGATAGATATATTGAAAAATATAAAATCATAAGATAGGGAGAGAGGTGAAACTTCCTAAATGATGAATAGAATCCTTGAATTGGAGTTATGTAGAATAATCAGCCAAGGCAGTGATGAGATTGGAGGAGGATAGTTCTGTGGTGGTAGAGGTTGGGTTCCACAACCTGCTGTGCCAAAAGAATATTATAACTAGTGGTAGCTATGGTCGTGGTCGAGCAGGGCATGGTAGTCGTGGAGAACCTTTCCCAGTAGAGTTGCGATTTCCTAAGTAGTAGTGAGCTTTGGAGCTCTTCATTACTGCGATAGAATCAATAACTTTTTAGGAAATATAAAGTAGCATGATTACTCATTAAGAGATGGCCGAAAACATAATTTGCTTAATATAAAATTTAAAACCTAAAGATAAAATAAAAATAGTATTAAGGAGCAATAAAATGAAAATATAAAAATAATAAATAATAAATAAAAAAATAAAGGGGGCCACAGTTGTGTGAGCCCGATTTTGAGCCACACGGCCGTGGCCCACGCCCGTGTGGTAGTCTTCCAGCCCGTGTTTTTTGTGTTTTCAAATTTGGGGGCATTAGTGCATACGTTCGTGTCGCACGGCCGTGTCCTGCCTCGTTCGCTTCTCCCACGCCCATGTATTATGTCCAGACCCATGTTGTTTTGCCAGTCTTGGCCATGGGTAGTTAGCACGGGTGTGTCTTACGCTCGTGTTGTTTTCTCAATTTCAACCATGGCCTCTAGACACGGGCGTGTCGCACGCTCGTGTTGTTTTTTGCAGATTCTCCCATAGCCATGTCGCATGGCCATGGTAATTTATCGACTCCCGTGTTGGGGAAAAATTTTGCCCTGTTTTCACACGGCTATTTCACACGGCCATGTTAACTTCTGTGGTATGGGCACGGCCTAAGGCACGCCCGTGTGCCTGGTCGTGTGGTTCTGGAAAACCTGTGTTCAGTAACTCAGTTAGTGAGTTATATGTTAAAAACTAAAATTTAAAGAAGTTAACACCGTTAGTACTTAGGTTGCCTCCCGAGAAGCACTTATTTATAGTCTAAGCTCGACTTACCTCTCTGTTGCATGGTCATGGTGGTTCGAGGAGTTTACACTCCTCATTCCTGCTATAAATGTTATCAAAATAAGGTTTGAGACGAGTACTGTTTAACTTGAACGTATCAAATTTGGGATGAATTACCTCGACTGTGCCGTATGGGAAAATGGTAAGTACCATAAGAGGGGTTTCTCCATTAGGTTCAGAGGTGGTAATGTGAGGGTCTACGGCATCTAGTAGTACCTTGTCTCCAACCTTAAGTTTATTTGGTGAAGCATTGGGTTCATCATGGCCTAGTTTCGATTTATCGTGTGTTCTGTGTCCGCCATGCATCTAGTTCCTCGACTCGTATCCTTCGTTCTTCATAGATGGGTCCTTTGTTATTACTTGAAAATGTCTCATGTATGCTTTTCGGATATGTTTCCTACAAAGAAGGTTGCACCACATGGTCAGTTTTAGTGGTACGATTTATACAATCACCCTCGATATTTGATGTGTTACTTGAATTGTGAGCTTGTAGGGTGATTGTCTCATCACCCACACGAAGTGTGAGTTCACCTATACCAACATCGATAATGGTTCTAGCAGTTGCTAAAAAGGCCTTCCTAAAATTAGAGGCACATCACTATCCTCATCCATATCTAAAACAACAAAGTCAACTAAGAATATAAATTTATCAACTTTAATAGGTACATCTTCAATAATACCTCTAGGAAATCTAATGGTTTTATCTACTAACTGAATGCTCATCCTAGTTTGTTTGGGTTTCCCAAGACCTAGTTGTTTAAACATTTTATAAGGCATGACATTAATACTAGCCCCTAAATTAGCCAAAGCATTATTAACATCTAAGCTACCAATTAAACAAGGAATTGTAAAACTCCCTAGATCTTTCAATTTGTTGGCCATCTTATTCTGTAGTATGGCTGAGCGCACTGCATTTAACTCCATATGCGATGCCTCATCCAACTTCTGGTTATTTGTTAAAAGCTCCTTTAAGAATTTGAATACGTTTGGCATCTGCGAAAGAGCTTCAATAAACGGTAAGTTAATATGTAGTTTCTTTAATAATTTAAGGAATTTACCAAATTGTTCGTCTGTGCGGTCTTTACTTGTCGCATTGGGGTATGGCACTCGAGGTTTGTACTCTGTACTTACCGGTTTCCGCTCACTGTGGTCTACCTTATCCTTACCTTTGGTTACCACAATTCCTTGCCTTAGTTCTGGTTCAGGTTCCACTAACCCTTCATCATCTTGGACAGTAATTGCGTTAAGCTACTCCTTTGGGTTAGTTTCCGTATTACTCGGCAAGCTACCTTGTGGTCATTCGGAAATCAATTTCGTGAGCTATCCTATCTGAGTTTCAAGCCCTTGGATCGACGCTTGTTGATTCTTAAGTGCTGTTTCGGTATTCTGAAAGCGAGTTTTTGACACCGAGATAAACTTTATTAGCATCTCCTCAAGGTTCAGCTTCTTTTCCTGTTGGTAAGGTGGTTGTTGAAAACCCGGAGGATGTTGTGGCTTTTGATTTCCTTGACCACCCCATAAAAAGTTGGGGTGGTTCCTCCAACCTGCATTGTAAGTGTTACTATATGGGTTATTTTGAGATCTAGAATTATTGTTACCCATATATTGAACTTGTTCCTCCTCGTTATTGGGGTTGAAGGATTGATATTCCGTGTGTGCTCCTCCTCCATTTGAATCGCACCTCATAACTAGATGTGCCTGAGTAGAACCACACAAATTGTCAATCTTTTTATTCAAAAGTTCTACATGGTTAGATAGCATGGTAACCGCATTGAGGTTGAAAACACCGGCTGCTTTCGTCGGTTTTGTCCTCATAACTTGCCATTGATAGTTATTCATTGACATTTCTTCAATAAATTCGTAAGCCGCTTCAGGTGTTTTGTTGTTCAAAGTTCCACCGGCGGCCGCGTTGATGAGTTGCCTCGTTGAGGGGTTCACACCATTGTAGAACGTCTGAACCTGTAGCCAAACTGGTAACCCATGGTGAGGGCACCTTCTCAAAAGATCCTTGTATCTCTCCCATGCATCATAGAGTGTTTCTAGATCCATTTGTACAAAAGAAGAGATGTCATTCCTCAACTTATCCGTTTTAGCCGGCAGAAGATATTTAAGTAAAAACTTTTCGGTCTTTTGTTCCCAAGTAGCGATTGACCCTCGTGGCAACGAGTTTAACCACTGTTTAGCCTTGTTCCTTAATGAAAAGGGAAACAACTGAAGGCGTATGGCATCGTCAGAAATGCCATTGGTTTTAAAAGTATCGCAAAACTCCAAAAAATTCGCCAAGTGATTGTTTGGATCCTCATCCTGCAAACCATCAAACTGAACAAACTATTGTATCATTTGAATTGTGTTAGGTTTCAGTTCAAAATTATTTGCAGCATTAGCAGACCTAACTATACTTGACTCAGTTCCTATTAAATTAGGTTTAGCATAATCATACATAGTGCGTGGAGCAGGATTCTGATTTACTGGATCAGCAACAATCGTAGGAGTTAGCGGATTTTCTTGATTTTCAGCCATCTCCTTGGTTGTGGTGTAAATGTCGTCCTCTTGCTCTTCCTCTGTGTATCTTAGGCTTCGCCTTATTTCTCTTCAGTTTCTGCGAGCTGTGCAATCGATCTCACTATAAAAAAATAATGGTCCTGATGGGTTTCTTGTAGTCATAAAATATAAAAACCTGCCAGAAATAAAAAGAAAAGTTAGTAAAGAAAAATTAAAATAAAGAATAAATTGCAATAAAAGTAAAATAGCTAAAGTAATAAAAATTGAGTTTTCCTAGTATCTTAGTTCCCCAGCAACGGCGCCAAAAACTTGATCGTGATGGTTCGTGATAAGTTTTAATAAATTTATATTTGAGCGTTCTTAAAGACTAACTATTATCACGACGAAGGCAAGTGTACCTATTGAACAGTAGTATAGTTTTAGCAAGACCGTGATGTCGAACCCAATGGAACTAAAAGTACTAGTATTAACTCTTTTCTTATTATCTAGCCTAAAAATAAAGGGGTTTGTTTTATCTAAACTAATTAAGAATTCACAGAAAAAAATTGGGTAAAATACTTTTGGGGAATTCAATTGATTAAGACAATACCCAAGAGAAAATCCACCTAGACTTCACTTGTTATTTGACTCTAAATCAGACGATTTATTCATTCGACTTGTTTCGTAAAAATCTCTAAATTATATTATTATCTCTCTCGAGACTAACAATGTCTAACCCTAAGTTGATTAATTGAAATCTCTTTCTAATTAACACCTCTAGTGTTGCATTAACTCGATCTATGGATTCCCTTATTAGGTTTCACCCTAATTCGGCAAAATCTTGTCACCCTATCTCTAGGCGTGGAATCAACCCCGCTTAATTATGACAAATTTACTCTTAGATAGGGACTTTTGCTTCTCTGAATAAGCGCATCAACTTGAATCAATATCCTGAAATATTGAAGCAAGAATTAAGAACACATAATTAAGAACAAGTCAAATATTTATCATACAATTCAGAAAATAATAACAAGATTCGTCTTAGGTTTCATTCCCCTTAGGTATTTAGGGGGTTTAGTTCATAATTATAAAAGACAACATCTCAGAAGAAAATTGAATACAAAACATAAAGAAAACCCAAAACTCCTGAAGAGTGTTTATATAGGCTTTAGACTCTGTGTGTCCTTTTTAATCCTCCTCTAGGGTGTTTATATAGGCTTTAGAATGCCTTAGAACCCTCAAGAGTGGCCTTTTCCGAATAGAACTCAACTTGGGCTCGACAGGGACACGCCCGTGTGACACGCCCGTGTTCGATTGCTCCAAACCGTGTTAGAGTCTGTTGAATAGACACAGCCGTGTGGTCTACTCGTGTAAGTCGTGCTCGATTCTGCTAAAAGGGCATGGGCGTGTGGTCTACTCGTGTGAGGAAGTCCAGGCCGTGTTGATTTCCTACGTTGGCCTATTTTCTCCGTTTCCGGCCCGTTTCTCGCTCTTTTTACTCTCCTATGCTCACCTAAGTATAAAACATGAAATTATAGGATTAGGAGCATCGAATTCACCAAATCTAAGGAGAAATCATCCATAAATGTACTAAGCATGGGATAAAAATATGTATAAATTACAGTTTATCAAGTTAAAACATGGGTTGGTTCAGCAAAACATATGTCATATTAAAATGTTATCATATTTGAAAAACTTTGTTCATTGCGGAAGCTTTTAAAATGAGTTGCATGGCATGATAGTTGAAAATCATTTATCTTTTGAAAACTTGAGTCCTACCGCTAACAAATATAAATCAATTTAAATAAACCCCCAATTAAAAATAAAACTTAAAGCGATCTTATTACATAAAATTTACCCAAATTAACTACTTTTAATAAAGGTCCAATACAAAAAACGGAAGTAGTGGTGTGGCCATCTCCGAGTCCGTCGCAGCACCGACCCACCTAAGGATTACCTGCGCAGATAAGCAGTAAAGTGAGTTTATGAAAACCCACTGTGTAATCCATAATTATCAAACAGTAAATCATGTAGTGAAAATTAGTTTGGGCTTAAGCCCTTATCAGTGGTAATATCAGTGTGGGCCTTAGCCCATTACAGAATTAGTATCAGTGTGCATACAAAGATCCTACCCACCCATCCTCTACTCTCCACTCCGTCCAGCCCTACACTCCATGTGGGGATAAAATTCACCCACCCATCCCTAGACTCCAAAAATATAGTTCCGTTTGCGGCACCAAATCAGTGTTTGCAGCTGTGCTGCCAGTATTAGGCCCATAGCCTTTCAGTACACTTCCTCCAATATCATATATCCCACCCCATGCAATGCAACATAATATAGATGTACATACAAACATAATGGCATGCTCAAACAGTTACGCATCACATAAGGGTATATCAGTCATTTTACCTCTAGGGGTATAATGGTCTTTTTATCAGTAAGGGGTCTATGTATACTTACCGACCCATCAGTAGGTCCACAGTCGTCTCGGTGACCCGTGCAACCTTAAATGATCCAACAGTGAAAATGGGCCTAAAGCCCATAACACGACCTATGTGGGCCCACACGCTTGTATGGCCCAATAAGCCCAAAAATGGCCTTTGCCATGAAAGCTTCATAGCCTGGCCCACTAATCTCCACACGTTCGCGTGATTTACTCATGTGGGGCCCACGACGTCGTGGGGCCCACCTGGCCCATTTTCGACCCAACATGGGCCAAACTGGCCAAGCCCATGATATCGTTCATGGTGGCCCCTTACAACCATACGCCATCGCTTTGAGCATTTAGAATACATCACAAGCGTGGGCACGCTCGTGTAGTGTTAGCAAACACAATTTCCAACTTTTGCCGATTCATGGTTATAATAGTGTGGTTACACACTTGCTCGGATTCTGGGTACGCACCCCTCTTGAAACGATCTGCACTTAAACAATTGGCCATACAATAACTCATGTCAGATTCCCCCCTTATACCTAAACCAAACCATTCCATTCACAAAGAGTTGATTACCTTACCACTCCGAAACAGACGTAGTTTAATACTCCGGAGATAAATCCCTTCTGTTATGATTAGAAACTGCTAACCACAATTGATGAGACCAAAAGTTAGAACTTAAGGCAAATAAATACAACCCAATCGATTGAGGCAGAACTTCTCTCATTACCAACTGACTTACCACACCAACCTATGCAAGGCAGAACAAACAGTCTCAAGATCAGAGAAATCGATTGAAGAGAGAATGAACCTGGAACAGAAAATGAGGGGGTAGTGAATATTAAATAAAGTAGAAGAAGGAAATGGTGTCCATACCAGTAAAGCTGAAAGAGAAACAATAGGGCCGAAACCTACCAAACAATATTTGGCCAAATGAGGTGCGTTTGAATGAAGTGAAGATGCAATATGCGGCCAAGATGTAAGAGGTCAGAAATGAGGAGTTGAGAGTGGAAAGAAATATTAAGAGGAAGAAGAAAGAGAAAGTCGGCCAAAGTATGCTATCAACAAAAGGAAGTAACAGACTCAAAGAAACTCAGAGAAGGGGACAGAAGACATTCGACCAAGAGAGTAAGAAGAAGAATCGGCTTAGCAAAAGTATAACCAAAATGCACCACGATCACAAAATGAAGAAACTCGAATAAACAATGAGACAATCGGCTATGAAAGGCACAACCAAAAACAAAAAGAAAAATGAAGAGAATAACTGAGCAATTGTTACCGAAATGAAAAACAAAACTAAGCAATTTTGGCACTACATGTTTAAGATCGATTTTTGGCACAAGGAGAGTCCCACATTCGGCAATAACTCCCCACTCCCCCATTCCACGATTTCCTCCACAATTCTCTCCTCAAATTTCTCCTTTGACCACTTCAAACTCTTTTCCCACTCATCCTCAAATTCGGCCAAACACTCCAACCGCCTATGCATATTGTTATCCCATTATCACTCAATCTCTTATGTGGCATAGCAGCAAAAAGAACACCCTTGCGCACAACAGGGCCTGAACCCAAGACCTATAGCATACTCCACACGCCACTATCCACCAGACCAGCAGGCTTTTTATGACACATGCTTCCCATGTTTTTTAAGAGTCTTATTACTAGGAGACAGGGTTTACTCAAGCCAAAATCAAAATTAGATACAACCCAATGCTTGAACTCAGCACCTCTCCAACACTCCTCAGGACACTCAACTACTGAAGCAAGCATGCATTTTATGCAGTAATCATACAAAAATAAATACCTAACTTTTTGGGGCGTTACATTTTTTAACCGAATTAAAAATATAAATTTCATTCGAATGTATGCATCAACTTGCCACATAAATATTAAGCTATCAACATATATATATATTTATATATATCGTATGCATACTTATCAATTGTATTCGTCATTAATCGAATATGCAAACTTATCATTTATTAATTCTAAGCAAATTTTATACAACAAGTCATATATTAAATTTAATATCAATAACTAACCACATTAGATAATCACATATATGATATAACAAAGTCATTTTATAACTTACCAAGATATGTTATTCATATAACATATTTATCCATTTTCAATTGCAATTGCCGAATACATCCATTTTTGTTAACACACATGCCACTCATATATTTTATACCTTAAGTTAAATACATAACAAATATATATTATTTAATATATATAAACATCAAACCAATATATTATATACTTATGCATATTTAAATGTCGAATCATGTATAGCATACCTACAAAACTTATAGCAAATTCCTTCACTTTAAGCATTCATAATGAATTTGTAAAATATCACAAACCACAACCGAGTTCATAAGCATACCTATTTATCCATATGTCATAACCGAAATCAACCAAATGCCCATATCCAAAATCACCAACTATTTTCAAAGCATTACCTTATAATTCCTTCATCTAAACTAAATTACCAAAACCTATCGTATCAAACATTTTAATCAAGCCATCATTCCTTTGAAGATATATAATGAGCATAACCATAATAAAAAAAGGCATTTAAAAACCAAGCATAACTAAGTATTAAGCCACTTTCGCATGGCTCATAGTTACATAAATCAAAATTAAACATCTCAAGCACAGTTCAGCCTATACATGCCATAATCTGAGTTTAACTTATAAAGGTACCGAAATAGCTGATAGTCTGATGAACTTTGCTGATAGTCCCCGAGCTTGTAGCTTGACTCCAAAAAAAATATATAAAATAAAGAAATATGAACACATAGAGTAATGGTTTGTGTGGATTGATTTAGGTCCCTAGAGAATTCGTCTAGCATGAGAAGAGGATTACAATGTTTTAATTTCAATTTATGAGCTTAAGGACTAAATTGTGAAAAGTCAAAATTTTAGAGGTAAAATAATAATTTTGTAAAAATATGACATATGAACTGAATTGAATATTAGAGATATTAAATGGATTGAATTTGTCTATTTAGATCAAGATACACCGCATTTAGATCGGGGAAAAGCTAAACCCTTGAATTAGTTTGACTTCGTTTACGCCCTAGTTGTTAAGGTAATTTCATAGTGTTTTGATATGTAAACAAGTTTCTATTTGTTTACTTATATTATAATGCTTTAATTATTGAGTTTTTAGAAGAATACCCCTGAATTGCACATATATGCCCCTTTTTGTACTTCAATACCCCTGAATGCACTTTTAAACCATGATTAAATTCCGGTAACTTTGAAATGAATAATCTATGAATCATAATCAATTATTGTTAGATTAAATGGTATACTATGTTCTTACTAAGCTTTATAAGCATATTCATTCTTGTGGATTATTTTGTAGATCATTATTGCTGACATTTTGGACGGATCAAACTTTCGGCTCACACTATCCATTGATATTAGTAGTTTTTGTATCTCCTAATGTAACACCCCTGACCCGTATCCGTCGCCAGAATAGGGTTGCAGAGCATTATCGGAGTTTACAGTTCAATTATAATTAATTTATGTCATTTAATATTCATTTCTGAAAATCAATTACAATCATTCATAATGTCACTTATATGGGTCCTCGATGCCTAAAATACATATTTCAATCAAGTCGGGACTAAATTGGAATCACATAAAATTTTTCACAAAATCTCAAAAATTTTCTTAGGTGCAGGGGACACACGATCATGTGGCCAGGCCGTGTGGCTCACACAGCCAACACGCCCGTGTCTCAGACCATGTGGGCATTCGATGTGAGGCACATGACCGTGTCCCTGCCCGTGTTCAAATTAGGGTAGCTACTGACTTGGGTCACATGGCCAACTACACGCCTGTATGCTAGGCCATGTGGACAATTTAAATTTAAAAAAATAGGTGCAGGATTCACAGGGCCATGTCACACGCCCGAGTGCTAGGCCGTGTGACTCACACGGCTGAGACACACGCCCATGTCTCTGCCCATGTGACCAATTTTGAGTATTCTGTTTCTAAATTTTTAAGATGTAGGGGACACATGGTCAAACCACATGCCCGTGCGTATGGCAGTGTGTCACACATGGTTGAGACACACACCCGTGTGTCTGCATGTGTGGACAAAATAAGGCAATTTTCTAAGCCTTATTTCTCACCTTTTTTACCTTGCACCTACATCAACATTTCAATAGATTCAACAAACAATTCAAAGCATATAAATCAAACTAATATTTAAGTTTTATACATGACATGTTTGCCCACACTTTCAAGTATTCATCTTACTCTTTTCTAATCATATACTTAACCAAGGGTGATTATATCTAAGTTACTAATTCAAGCATACTCACATACCAAACATGATATAACTTCATGCATAATTATATTAAATATGTTATCACTAGCCATTCCAATGGCTAATTACAACCAAACATTTGTATACCCTTAGTTGTCACCATTAGCCTATACATGCCATTATTTTAAAGTAAGTTCCCTATTTATACCAAAACAAGCTGGAGGATAGTGTGATGATGCTCCGACCGACCTTCAACCTTTTCGAGCTTCTGAGTATTATAAAACAGAGAAAAATAAAACAGAGTAAGGATTTAATACTTAGTAAGTTCGTATAACAAGGATTTAACTTACCATGTATCTACATTTAAGATTATCATATAAAACATGCATCCAATCATTTTGGCCAACTGCCTAATCACATATACTCATCAAAATAGTTAGTCATGTAATTCACATGAATTTCAAGAATATAAAGATGAGCTCATCAAACATAGATTTACAAATATTTCAGGAATTTTTGAGATATAACCCATTTAGTTCTTATATTTTTCTCACATAAAAAATTTTGTCCGTTGAATTATTGAAATGTCGGTGGATATCCAGGTAGTGTACTCGAGGTATACAAATCAATGATCTATCAACTCATGTTCAGGGGTACCCATAAGGGCACATAATTAGAAAGCACACTCTCGAGCCATATATCAAGATGCTCATGTGAGCCATGTAATAGGAAGCTTATCTGGGGTAAATCAGAAAACTCATAAGAGTTTTAATGAGGAAGCTCGTTGAGCTTAACAAGTAACTTCGTAGAGTTATTAATAGAGAGTTCCAGATAGCATAACAGGAAGTTCAACGGAGCCAATGTTAGGAAGCTTATAAGAGCTTATATAGCAGGATGCTCACGAAGAGCTGCGTTTGTGTCAGCAATAAATGCTGGATCACAACCGATCAAATTATGTAACAGGACGCTCACAAAGAGTTGCAGTAGTGCACAACACATGCAGAATCACTATCGATCAGGATGCTTGTAGGAACTATATAACAGGACGATCGAGAGGGCTTATAACAGGATTGCTCATCCGAGCTATAATGTCCGCTACATATGCAAGACTATAATCAATATGAGAAAATACTGTATCCATCATATTTCATTATTCAAACAAAACTTATCATTTTTCGAGCAATATCGACATGTGGTTAATTTCATACATTAAGCATTTATGCCATTCACACAAAAAGAACATTCGATTCAGACATATTAATACACATAATTAAGTTACATGAGCTTACCTCGATACTTGTTCGTATATAGAAATCTACTACTCCAACACTTTTTCTTTTCCTCAATCTAACTTTGTATATGAGTTTTTTGGATCTAAATAAATGAATTTAACGTCAATTTAATTCATTTAAAACTCAATTGAACTCAATTCACTTCCTAGGCAAAATTACAATTTTGCCCATATACTTTTCATAAATGACGATTTCGTCCCTAAGCTCGGAAAATGGAATTCATGTAATTTAATCCTTATTTCATGCCTAACCAAATTTTACATGTTACAATAATAGCCCATGAATTGTACAAAAATTATAATTTTTACATGGTTTTACCACTTTTCAATTTAGTCCGTAAATCATAATTTCATCAAAATTCTCTTTGTAAAAGTTGTTTATCTATTTACAACCTTTTATTTTCTACCATAAATTTCAAATTTTTAGCATATTCATCCATGGAAAAATTTCAATACTTTGATAACTTAAGAAATTGATCCCTAAAATAGATAGATTAAGCTATTCCAAACTCAAAAATATAACGGGACAAGATTACTTACCTAATTAAGCCAAGAAAGCTTGCTTTCACTTTCCTAGTGTTTCCATGTATTTTTGGGGAAGAAGATGATATAAAATGATGATATTAAACATTTATTTAATTTATCATCTTTTAATTTTTCCACTTTCCAATTTAGTAATTTTATTTTTTGCTAATTTTTGTATGGATGATTCACCAAAAAATATCTACTAACTTTTCTATAATGGTCTAATTACCATAAAACGACCTCAAATTTTGAATTCCATAGTTATTTGGTACTTATAGCTACTAGAATTCAACTTTTACATTTTAAGCAATTTGATAATTTCCACAATTAAACATGAAATCGATAAAATTTTCTTATCAAAATTTCATACGTATTTCATATCATAATGCCAACCATGCAATAATGTTAAAATATATTCCTTTATAACTCAGATTTGTGGTCCCAAAACCACTGTTCTGAATTCACTAAAAATGGGCTGCTACAACTCTCCCCTTTAAATTTTTCGTCCACGAAAATCTTACCAGTAAAAAGGTTCGGGTATTACTTTCTTATGGTATCCTCCAGTTCCCAGGTAGCCTCTTTTATACCATGTCGTTGCTAGAGAACTTTTACTAAAGCTACCTTTTTATTTCTTAACTCTTTTATTTCATGTGCTAGGATTTTGATCGGGTCATCACTGTAAGTCATATCAAGTTGAATCTCAACTTCTGTCGGAGAAATAACATGTGAAGGATCTGACCGATACCATCGTAACATGGACACGTGAAGTACATTATGAATTCTATCAAGTTGCGGTGGTAATGCCAATCGATAGGCAATATGTCCAATTCTTTCTGTAATCTGATACAGTCCAATTAACCGTGGAATCAATTTTCCTTTATAGCCAAACCGAAAAACTTTCTTCCAAGATGATACTTTCAAGAATACCTTATCACTGACCTGGAATTCTATCTCTTTTCGTTTTAGATCAGTATAGGATTTTGACGATCAGAGGCTGCTTTCAAACTATCCCGAATTACTTTCACCTTTTCTTCAGTCTCACGGACTAAATCAACCCTGTGCATCTTTTTCTCACTGAGTTCTCTCTAGTACAACAGAGTTCTACATTTACAACCATACAAAGCCTCGTTCTGTGTCATTTTAATGCTCGACTGATAACTATTATTATATGTAGAATTCAACCAAAGGCAGATACTTTTCCTAGTTACCTTCAAATTCTAACACACAGCACCAAAACATATCTTCTAAAATCTATATCACACGTTCTGATTGACCGTCAGTCTGAAGATGAAATGCAATACTGAAATGTAATTGCATACCTAGAGCTTCTTGCAATTTGCTTCAGAATCGAGATGTAAACCGAGGATCTCTATCTGAAATAATGGAAATCGACACTCTATGTAGTCTGACAATCTCGGAAACATATAATTCAACCAATTTATCCAAAGAGCAATCCTTACGTACCGGAATAAAGTGTGCGGAGTTTGTGAAATAGTTAACGATTACCCATATGACATCTTTCTTTTTCGGAGATAAGGGTAATCTTGACACAAAATCTATTGTAACTCTTTCCCATTACCATTCCGGTATTGTTACTAGCTGTAGTAATCCCAAAGACACGTGATGTTCAGCCTTGACTTATTGACATATTAAACATTTAGATACAAGTTCAGAAATATCTCGTTTCATTCCCGACCGGCAGTACATCTTTTTTAAATCATTATACATTTTATTACTTACCGGATGAACAAACATAGTACCACTATGAGCTTTGTGCAAAGTCTTTTGTACAAGTTCTGAATTCTTCGGTACACATATCCTACCTTTGAATAATAGACAACCATCAGACCTAATATAAAATTCTGAATCAGAATCCAACTCGCACTGTACCCATCTAGCTTGTAATTCATCATCACTCTTCTAAGCTTCATAGATTTGTTGCAAGAATATTGGTCTAGCTTTTAACTCAGCTAAGATTGAACCATCGTTTAACAATGACAATCGGGTACTCATTGCTCACAAAGCAAACAAAGATTTTTTTGCTTAGAGCATCAACAACCACATTGGCTTTTCCCAGATGGTAATCAATAACCAAATCATAATATTTTAACAATTCAAGCCATATTTGCTATCTCAAATTCAAATATTTTTGCGACATCAAATACTTCAAACTTTTATGATCGGTGAATATTTGACATTTTTCACCAAACAAGTAATGCTGTCAGATTTTCAATACAAATACAATAGCTGCTAGCTCCAAATCATGTATCGGGTAATTTCTTTCATGTGGTTTTAGCTGTCTAGAAGCATATGCTATTACTTTACCTTATTGCATTAATATACAACCTAAACCATTCAAGGATGCATCACTATACATTACAAATTCCTTACCCAATTCAGGCTGAACTAATACGGGTGCTTCAGTCAACAAGGCTTTCAACCTATCAAAACTCTGCTGGCATTTATCAGACCACTCAAATTTCACATCTTTCTGCAATAAACGAGTCATTGGAGAAGCTATCATTGAAAACCCTTGAACAAATCTCTGATAATATCCTGCTAGTCCCAAAAAATTTCTGACTTCAGACATATTTTTCGGTGGTTTCTAGTTAACAATAGTTGAAATTTTATTTGGGTCCACTCTGATGCCTTCAGTAGATACTATATGCCCAAGGAAACTGACTTTCCGAAGCCAAAATTCACACTTATTAAATTTGACATACATTTATTTCTCACACAAATTTTGCAGTACAATTCTCAAATGATCAGCATGCTCATTTACATCTTGGGAATATACCAAAATATCATCAATAAACACCACCACAAACCTGTCTATATACGGTCTAAAAATTCTATTCATTAAATCCATGAATATTGCAGGTGCATTCGTCAAACCAAACGGCATCACAAGGAACTCATAATGTCATACCTGGTTCTGAAAGCTATCTTCGGTACATCTGAGTCTTTCTCTCACAACTAATAGCATCTAGAACGGAGATCTATTTTAGTGAACACAGTGGCACCTTTCAGCTGATCAAACAGGTCATCAATTCGAGGCAATGAATACTTGTTCTTTATTGTGACTTTGTTGAGCTGTCTATAATCAATGCATAACCTCATAGATCCATCTTTCTTCTTTACAAATAAAACTAGTGCATCCTATGGTGAAAAACTAGGTCGAGCAAATCCTCTGTCAGTAAGTTCTTGCAACCGTGCTTTCAACTTTTTCAATTCAGTAGGAGCCATTCTGTAGGGTGCTATAGATATCGGTGTTGTTCTAGGGACAAGATTTATAAAAAATTCTACCTCTTTAATTGGTGGTAAACCAGGTAATTCCTCCAGAAATACATCAGAAAACTAACAAATAACTGATACTGATTTAATCTTCAGTTCTGTTACTTTAATATCCAGCACATATGCAAGACAAGCATCATACCCTTTTCTGACATATTTTTGTGCTGATATATACAGTTTATTAGATTCAACATGAAGTAATTCACCATTCTGACATTTCAATACAATGTATTTTTGTTTACAATTCACCACCGCATAATGTTGAGTTAGCCAGTCCATTCCCAAAATTACATCAAATTCATCAAAAGACAGTAGCATCAAATCAGCCGAGAAACAATAACCATTTACCATCAACGGACTGTTTTTACAAATTTTATCCACCATAACATACTGGCCCAGGGGGTTCAAAACTTTAACCACAAATTCAGTAAACTCAACAGGTAAATTTTTAACAGACACTAAATTCGTGCATATATATGAATATGTTGAACCAGGATCAATTAAAGCAGTAATATCAATATCAAGAAAATGTACCAGTAATGACATCTGGTGCAGAGGCATCTTCTCTTGTACGAATAGCATATGTCCTTGTGAGTGCTCGTGCTTCAGATTTAACTGTTGAATCTTTTGTAATGCCTCGGCTACCACTAACATTGACAGAGTGACGAGGTGGTCTACCTCTCGAGGTGGGGTTACTCGATTTTGGAATCTAATCAGCATCTTTTTCAATCCTTTTTAAACAATCTTTAAGATAGTGGTCAAGAGAACCACATCTATAGCAGCCTCTGCTTCTCATACGACACTCCCCAAAATGAAATTTATTACAATATACACCTCAATTTGGGATTACTAACACTTCCAACACTTGTTACAGATGGAGACGAAGATCTTGGATTAGAACGTTGAGAGCCTCATTCTTTTTCGAAATATCCCACAGATGCGGTAAAATGATCATGGTATTTCTCTAATTTCTTTGAAGCAGATGATTGTGACTTGCCCATAAATCTTTTACCAGAAATTCGGGCTTCTCTCTCTGTTTGTTTCTTTTCTTTACTTAATTCCTTGACTTTATGTGCTCGATCGGTCAATACCATAAATTTCCTTAATCCAAGAATTCCAATAAATAGCTTGATGTCTTCATTTAATCCTTGTTCAAAACATTTGCACATATCAGTCTCAGTCGGAACCCATTCTCTGGCATACTTACTCAAGCTAACAAATTCTCATTCTTACTCAGATACTGTCATGTTTCCCTGTTTAAGCTCTAGAAATTCTTTCTTTTTCTGATCTAGAAATCTCTGGCTAATATATTTCTTTCTGAATTCTATTTGGAAAAACTCCCATTTAACATTTTCTCTCGATACAATAGAAGTTATAGTATTCCACCACTGGTAAGTTGTGTCTTTCAACAGTGATACAACACATTTTAGGCACTCAACTAGTGTGCATGATAATTCATCTAAAACCCTGATAGCATTTTCCAGCCAAAATTCAGCCCTTTCTAGGTCATTTTCGGCAGTAGCCCTAAATTCTTCTGCTCTATATTTACGAATTTTATCTACCGAAGGCTTACCAATTCTAACAGGTTCAGCACCTTATGGCATGTTAGGAATCGATTGAGGAATAGGAGGGGGAGGTTGTTGTACAACAGGATTTGTTCTTATGAATTCTGTGAACCACTAATTCATCATTTGGAAGAAGGCTACTTTTGCTTCCTCACCTCGGCCCTTAGATACGGGCCTTTTACTGCTAATAGATGCAACTCTTTGAACTGAAGCTTGAACAGTGCTCTCAGCTTCCTTGGATTTAGCTCTAGCTTGGTTGGATGACATTACTATATGAAAAGCATGTTTAAAATGGTCAGGAGATATCACACTATCACAAATTGTATAATGGCATGTATAGCTAAACTCATACTTACTACTTTAGTTTGAGAATCGACTAAACCATAGCTTTGATACTAATAAATGTAATACCCCTAACCTGTATCCATCGCCGAAATAGGGTTGCGGAGTATTACTAGAGTTTACAGTTCAATTAAAATTAATTTATGTCATTTATTATTCAATTTTGAAAATCAATCACAATCATTCATAATGTCCCTTATATGGGTCCTCGATGCCTAAAGTACATATTTGAATCGAGTCAGGACTAAATTGGAATCACATAAAATTTTTCGCTAAATCTCAAAAAATTTCTTAGGTGCAGGGGACACACGCCCGTGTGGCCAGGCCGTGTGAGACACGCTCGTGTCTCAGGTCGTGTGAGCATTCGATGTGAGGCACACGACCGTGTCCTAGCCCATGTTCAAATTAGGGTAGCTACTGACTTGGGTTACACGACCAGCTACACGCCCATGTGCTAGACCGTGTGGACAATTTAAATTTTAAAAAATAGGTCCAAGATTCACACAGCCATGTCACACGCCAGTGTGCTAGGCGGTGTGACTCACACGGCTGAGACACACGCCCATGTTTCTGCCCGTGTGACCAATTTTGACCATTCTATTTCTAAATTTTTAAGATGCAATGGACACACGGCCAAAACAACACGCTCGTGCGTATGGCCGTATGTCAGACATGGTTGAGATACACACTCATGTGTCTGCACGTGTGGACAAAATAAGGCCATTTTCTAAGCCATATTTCTCACCCTTTTTACATTGCACCTATATCAAAACTTTAATATATCCAATAACCAATTCAAAGCATATAAATCAAACTAATATTTAAGTTTTATACATGACATGTTTGCCCACACTTTCAAGTATTCATCTTACTTTTTTTCTTAATCATATACTTACCCAAGTGTGATTATATCTAAGTTTCTAATTCAAGCATACTCACATACCAAACATGATATAACTTCATGCATAATTATATTAAATATGTTATCACTAGCCATTCCAATGGATAATTACAACCAAAACATTTATATACCCTTAATTGTCACCATTAGCCTATACATGCCATCATCCCAAAGTAAGCTTCCTATTTATACCAAAACAAGCTGGACGATAGTGTGATGATGCTGCGACTGATCTCTAACCTTTACGAGCTTTCGAGTACTATAAAACAGAGTAAAATAAAATAGAGTAAGTATTTAATGCTTAGTAAGTTCGTATATCAAGAATTTAATTAACCATGTATCTACATTTAAGATTACCATGCAAAACATGCGTCCAATCATTTTGGCCAATTGCCTAATCACATATACTCATCAAAACAATTAGTCATGTAAGTCATATGAATTTCAAGAAAACAAAGATGAGCTCATCAAACATAGATTTACAAATATTTTAGGAATTTCTGAGATATAACCCATTTAGTTCTTATATTTCTCTCACATCAGAAATTTTTCCCGTTGAATTATTGAAATGTCGATGGATACCCTGGTAGTATACTCGAGGTATACAAATCAATGATCCGTCAACTCATGTTTATGGGTACCCATAAGGGAACATAATCAAGAAGCACACTCTAGAGCCATATATCAGAATGCTCATGTGAGCCATGTAACAGGGAGCTTATTCAGGCTAAATCAGGAAACTCATAAGTGTTTTAATCAGGAAGCTCAATGATCTTAACAGGTAACTCCGTAGAGTTATTAACAGGGAGTTTTGGATAGCATAATAGGAAATTCAAGTGAGCCATGTCAGGAAGCTTATAAGAGCTTATATCAGGGCGCTCACGAAGAGCTGCGTTTGTGTCCGCAATAAATGCTAGATCACAACCGATCAAATCATGTAACAGGACACTCACAAAGAGCTGGGGTAGTGAGTAACACATGCAGGATCACTATCAATCAGTATGCTTGCAGGAACTATATAACAGGACGCTCTAGAGGGCTTATAACAGGATTACTCGTCTGAGCTATAATGTCCGCAACATATGCAAGACTATAATCAATACAGAAAACCAATGTATCCATTGCATTTCATTATTCAAATGGACCTCATCATTTATCGATCAATATCGACATGTTACTAATTTCATACATTAAACATTTATGCAATTCACACAAATACAACATTCGATTCAGACATATTAATACACATAATTAAGTTACACAAACTTACCTCGATATTTGTTCGTATACAGAAATCTACTAATCCGACACTTTTTCTTTTCCTCGATCTAACTTCGTAATTGAGATTTTTTGGATCTAAATAAATGAATTTAACATCAATTTAATCCATTTCATACTCAATTCCACCCAATTCACTTCCTAGGCAAAAATACAATTTTGCCCATATACTTTTCATGAATGACAGTTTCGTCCCTAAGCTCAAAAAATGAAATTCATGCAATTTAATCCTTATTTCATGCCTAACCAAATTTTGCATGTTACAATAATAGCCCATGAATTTCACAAAAATAAAAAATTTTCCATGGGTTTTACCACTTTTTAATTTCGTCTCTAAATCATAGTATCATCAAAATTCTCTTCGTAAAAATTGTTTATCTATTAACAACCTTTCATTTTCTACCATAAATTTCAAACTTTTAGCATATTCATCCATGAAAAAATTTCAATACTTTGATAACTTTACAAATTGATCCCTAAAATAGATAGATTAAGCTATTTTGAATTCGAAAATATAAAAATTACTAAAAACGAGACAAGATTACTTACCCAATTAAGCCAAGAAAGCTTGCTTTATCTTTCCTAGGGTTTCCATGTATTTTTGGGGAAGAAGATGATATAAAATGATGATATTAAGCATTTATTTAGTTTATCATATTTTAATTTTTCCACTTTCCAATTTAGTCCTTTTTCTTTTTCTAATTTTCCAAGGATGATTCACCAAAAAATATCTACTAACTTTTTTATAATGGTCTAATTACCAAATAAGGACCTTAAAATTTAAATTCCATAGCTATTTGATACTTATAGTACTAGAATCGACTTTTGCATTTTATGCAATTTGATCCTTTCCACAATTAAACATGAGATTGATAAAATTTTCTTATCAAATTTTTTATACGTCTTTCGTATCATAATGCTACCATGCAATAATATTAAAATAAATTTCTTTATGATTCGAATTTGTGGTTCCGAAACCACTATTCCGATTTCGCTGAAAATAGGCTGTTACACCAAGGGTAGTGGCATGTATAAACTTATGTAGTTGAATTTGTGGTGTTTGATGAATATGTAAATAATAACTAAATGTGTTTGTGTTGTGGTGTTATGTATGCATAATAGGTGTAATAATTGTTTTAGAAAGTAGTTTTGGTCACTTTTGATAAAGGATGAGAATGGTTTATTAGTATCATTTGATGGTTTGTGTTATTGAGATACCTTATTTTGAGCGTTTAGAAAGTTCTTGGAACTAATGGTAAGTGGTAACATATACATGTTTAGGTAAGTTTTGAATGAATGCATTTGAGGTGCCTTGTATGGCATATTGGTTGATTGATTTTGAACTATTGAATTGGTCATTTCATGTAAGTTTTGGTCATGTTTTGATGTCTTGACTAGGTGCTCAAAAGGCCTATACGCGTGTGCATGATTTGGTGTTGGAAATAGTTTGATTTTGGGTAAATTCATGTCCACACTATCTAAGACACGGGCGTGTGACTTAACCGTGTGTGATACACAGCCTGGCGACACAGCCGTGTGTCCCCTGTAGGTTTTATTGCATAAAAGTCAAGCTGTTACACGGCTTGACAGATGAGTGTGTGAGGCTATTTCGAGTGTTACACGGCGTGCCGCACGGGCGTGTGACCCTAGTCAGAGAGTTACACGGGTAAGGACACGGGTTAGGACAAGGCCGTGTGTCCCTGGTTCGAAGGTTACACGACTTGAGACACGAGCGTGTGCCTCAGCCGTGTGACCCCTATAGACAAAATTTTCTAACTTTTTCTCATACATTTCAAATATTTCCAATTTGGTCCCAGATTGTTTCTAAGGTGTTTTTAGGGCCTCGAGGGCTCAATTAAGGGACAATGTGTATGAGAATGAATGTATTTTAATATGATTTATTTGATGTATGAAATGTATTTTTAATGTTTCATTTGTACGGTAATACTCCGTAACCCTAATCTAGTGACGAACACGTGTTAGGGGTGTTACATGCAACATGTTGCTAAGGCCTAAAGTAGATCTAGAAACCATTGGGCTATTGCGGAGAGGCTCCGAACTAATAAAGCTAAGTTGTTTAGGAGCATTGCTGGGACGACCTCCACTGTGGTAGAATACTAGGTAGAAGCAAAATAGAAATTGAATGTACCCCAAAATAGAAATTGAAGGGTACAGTGTCACTGTTTAAGGATGAGGCTTACTGTTGGTGGCAAGTTGTTGCGAGAGGTACCCAAGTTATTAGACGTATTGAATGATGATATTTATATGTTTTTTGGCAACATTGAAGTTACAAGAATTTGTAGAACTTTTGTAATGAGTACATAAAATTAAAGAACTTTGCAAAAATAAGCGATAGTCAAAATCAAGATTTCGAGATTTTAATAAAAGAGAGTCGTTCAAGCCTACACAATCGTCTCCATCGAAGAAATTTAGAAATGAGACAAATCAATCGGCTGCCCCTTTCAGAGTTCATTGGCAGAGATAAACCAAGGCAAAACAAATTTAAGTATGTTAATTCTCCAATGGCTAGTGTCAAAAGTGTAAGGATGGTTAAGGGAATCATTCAAAAAAAGGCATTTTTGGTGAGTTTCGGTCAAAGTCAAGTGCTTGTTTCTGTTGTGGGTCTACCGATCAATTCCTTCGTGATTGTCCAAAAAGGTAGATTTATTTTGGTAATCAATCAAACAACCCTGAAGCAACCTCACAGAGAGGCAGATGATTTGGAAACACTAGAAACACTACTCTTGGTCGAGGGAAGAATAGCGAGATGAATGAATGATCTGAAGTGAGAACCCCAGTTAAAGCCTGTGGAATCAGAGCTAGTGAAGAAGCTACTACTCCAGATGTTATTGCAGGCACTTTTTCTCTCTTTGATATTAATGTATATGCATTGATTGATCTTGGATCAACTCACTCGTATATATGCACTGCATTAGTAGACAATAAGAAATTACCTATTGAGTTCATTGAATATAACTGTCAAAGTTACAAATATCTTGGGTTAGTGTGTTCTAGTTAATCAGTTGTGTAGATCATGTCCCCTTAAAATTAGGGGTTACGATTTCCCCGCTAGTTTGATGTTATTTCCCTTTGATGAGTTTGATGTGATTCTAGGTATAGACTGGTTGTCTCTACATGATGCTGTTGTAAATTGTAGACGAAAGTATATTGTGTTAAAATGTCAAAATAGTAAACAGATACAAATTGAATCAAATAGATTAGATGGTACATCTAGTCTAATCTCAACTATGATGGCACAAAATATGTTAAAAAGGGCTATGAAGCATATCTCACTTATATAGTTGATTCAAGGGTTTCAGAATTGAATTTAGAATCGGTTCCTATTGTGTGTGAGTTCACAAATGTGTTTCTGGAGGAATTACCAGGGTTGCCTCCAACCAGAAGGTTGAGTTTGCTATTTAATTGATACTGGGATCATCTCCGATATCGATAGCTCTATATAGAATGACACCTACAGAATTGAAAAAGTTAAAAGCATAGTTGCAAGAATTGACAGATAGGGCTTTGCTCAGCTCAACTTTTCTCTTTAGGGTGCTCCTGTGTTATTTGTTAAGAAAAAAATGGATCAATATGACTATGTACTGATTATCGATAGCTTAATGAAGTCACCATCAAGAACAAGTATCCATTGGCACGTATAGATAACTTGTTTGATCTGTTGAAAGGTGCAACGGTATTCTCAAAGATCAATTTTCGTTCTGGTTATTATCAACTATGGGTTTAAGACCTTGATGTGCTGAAAAACTGTGTTCAGAACTAGGTATGGACATTATGAGTTTTTTATGTTCAAGAATCCATTTTTTTATAAGGGCTAAAATAATTTATTTTGGCCTTTTGACACCATATTGTAGGGTGAATCTCGAAAGATATGAAAGATCTCCCTCCAAGACGTACATATGACTTTCATCGGATATGGTTTTCCACAAAATTTTATATGTATCTATGAGATCGAGTATGGAATTCTATTTACTCACTTTAAATTGAGTATCTATTTCTCTCCCTTTCTTGCTAGGATTGGAAATCCTGTATTTTACATATCCATACGATTGAGTCCTTGGGTTTCTGAAATAGTGGAAAAAGAAGTGCTTCGAATCATTTCTATTTGACCTAGACCTATTCTAAAGAGTCGAGGCATTTTGAATTGTTTGTTGACACGGACAAAGTTAGGGAGAACTTCTGAAACTATTTCAATATTGGACCTTGGACATATAATAGTTCCGAATCGAATCTCTTTAGAAAGAAGATCTTTTGTCTCATGGTAGCCTACTCTAGTCCCCTTATGAAACTTTCATTATTGGGTTAGCCATACACTTCACATGTTTCTAACCATTTGGTTTGACTAATGCACCTGATGCATTTACGGACCTGATGTATAGAATTTTCAGACCATACTTAGATAGATTTGTGGTTGTATTCATTGATGACATTCTGATCTATTCACGAGATGAGACAGAGAATGCCTAGTATTTACGAATTGTTTTGCAAGCTTTACGCGAAAAAAACTGTTTGCTAAGTTTAGCAAATGTGAGTTCTGTCTCCGAGAAGTCAGATTTTTGGGACATGTGGTATCGGCAGATGGTATTAGAGTTAATCTGAGTAAAATCTCAGCTGTGGTGGATTGGAAACCCCTGTGAAATGTACTGAAGTTAGAAGTTTCCTGGGTTTAGCCGGATATTATCAAAGATTCGTTAAGGGATTTTTTATAATTATTATGCTGTTGACAAAACTGCTTCTTAAAAATGTCAAATTCGAATGGTCTGAGAAATGTCAGCAAAGTTTTAATCAGTTGAAAACTTTGTTAACTAAGGCACCTGTGTTAGTTCAACTAGAGTCCAGTAAAGAATTTGTGATTTACAGTTATGCTTCAGTGAATGGTTTGGGGTGTGTTTTGATACAAGAGGGCAATGTGATAGCGTATGCTTCTTGACAATTGAAATCGTATGAAAAGAGTTATCCAACTAACAATTTAGAGCTTGCAGCTATTGTTTTTGCTTTAAAGGTTTGGCGACATCATTTGTACGGAGAAAATCTCACATATTCATGGATCATAAAACTTGAAGTATTTGATGTCACAGAAATATTTGGATTTGAGACAACGCAGATGGCCTGAGTTATTGAAAGATTATGATTTGATTATCAATTATCATCCGAGAAATCCTAATGTTGTTGCTGACGCACTGAGTAGAAAAGATTTGTTTGCTTTGCGAGCTTTGAACACGCGGTTGACGTTGATTTATGTCAGTTCATTATTGGTAGAATTAAAAGCTAGACTGATATTTCTACAATAGATTTGCGAAGCTCAGAAGTATGATAACATTTTGATCCCTAAACGGAAATAGATTGAGACGATACCTGATTCAAATTTTCATATTGGTGCTGACGATAGTTTGTATTTCAAAGACAAAATGTGTTCTGAGGAATTCTGATCTCGTTTAGAAGATTTTACAGGAAGCTCACAGTGGTAGGATATCAATTCATCCTGGTAACAATAAAATGTAGAGCGATTTGAAACAAATGTACTGGTGGCCAAGTATGAAATGAGAGATTTTGGAGTTCGTATCAAAATGTTTGGTTTGTCAGCAAGTTAAAGCTAAGCATCAGGTACCTTCTGGTTTATTACAATCTATGATGATTCTAGAGTGGAAGTGGGAATGTGTCACGATGGATTTTGTACCGGGATTACCTCTATCTTCGAGAAAGAAAGATGTGTGGGATATTGTAGATCATTTTACGAAGTTAGCGTATTTTATTCTAGTATCTATCAATTTTTCACTAGAGAGATTGGCGGAGTTATATGTTGCTGAGATTGTTGATTGCATGGTGTGCCAGTTTTTATAATATCTAATAGGGATCCGCGATTTACTTCTCAATTCTGGAGTAAGTTACATGAATCTCTAGGTACTCGACTGCATTTTAGTATAGCATTTTATCCTCAGACCGATGGTTAGACCAAGAAAATAATTTAGATACTCGAAGATATGCTTCGATGTTGTGTTTTAGAGTTCGAAGGTAACTGGGAGGGGTTTCTATCGTTGGTTGAATTTACATACAATAACAATTATCAGGCAAGCATTGAAATGGCACCGTACGAATCTTTGTATGGTCAAAATTGTTGAACTCTATTATATTGGACTGAACTCAATGAGAAAAAGTTATTCAGTGTTGATTTGATATGAGAAATTAAAGAAAAGGTTAAAGTGATACATGACAGTTTGAAAGTGGCTTCAGATCGATAGAAATCTTAAGCAGATTTGAATAGAAAAGACACTGAATTTCAAGTCAGTGACAAAGTGTTTTTGAAATTGTCACCTTGGAAGAAAGTCCTTTGATTTGGCCGAAAAGGAAAGCCTAGTCCGTGATTTATTGGGCCGTATGAGATCATTGAGAGAATTGGACCAATACCTTATGGATTGGCTTTGCCGTCAGAGTTAGAAAAGATTCATAATGTCTTCTATGTGTTGATGTTACGATGGTATCAATCAGATCCTTCACACGTGATTTCACCTATTGATGTTGAGATACAACCAGACCTAGAGTGAAGAACCAATCAGAATTCTAGCTCTGAAAGTTAAAGAATTAAGAAATAAAAGCATAGCTTTAGTTAAAGTTCTCTAGCAATGTCACAGAATAGAAGAGGCTACTTGAGAGCTAGAGGAAGCTATGAAAGTGCAATACCCGAACTTATTTTCTGGTAAGATTTTCGAGGACGAAAATTCCTTTAAGGGGGAGAGTTGTAACAACCTGTTTTTAGTGAAATCAGAACAGTGGTTTCGGGACCACAAATTCAATGAGTAAATTATTATGTTTTAATATTTAAAGGTTCATGAGATATTAGTAAGGTCATATTAAAATTTTGTTAAGAAAATTTTATGTTTGCATGATTAATTACGTGAAAAGGACTAAATCATAAAAAGTGTAAAAATATAGCTCTATTAGCTAAAAGGGTCAAATGGCTATGAAATTTTAAAATGAATGGACTTAGATGGTAATTAGACCATTTTTAATGTTAGTCGATATTCATGGCAAGGTTTTGCTGTAAATTTTAATTAGTAATAAGGTTAAAATGGTAATTAGAGAATTAAAATGAAAATTAAGTAAGAAATGATGAATTAATTTTATCATCTTTTCATTTCTTCTTCTTGCTTGGTCGAATACACCGTTGAAGGGTGAAGAAAGCTTCATTTTGAATTTCACTTGCATGGTACGATTTTTAAGCTTGTTTTTAATGATTTTTATGTTTTCGTGATCGTTGTAGCTTAATCTAGCAAGCTTGGGGATCAATTTGCAAAATTGTTAAATATTTAGGGTTGTTCCATGAATGCTTTTGTGTGATTCTTGATGTTTAATGGTGGATTATGAGTCCTTGTTGATAAATAAACAAGTTGTGTTAAGTGATTTTTGATAAAAGTTGTATTTAGGGACTTATTGGTAAAAATGGTAAAATTTCATGATAAATTTATGAAATAATGGTTTGTATGGATTGATTTAGGTCCCTAGAAAATTTAGTTAGCATGAGAAGAAGATTAAAATGTTTAAATTTCAATTTATGAGCTTAAGGACTAAATTGTGAAAAGTTAAAGATTTATGGAAAACATAGTAATTTTGCATAAATATGAAATATGGACTGGATTGAATAATAGAGATATTAAATGGATTGAATTTATCTATTTATATCAAGATAGACCACGTACGGATCTAGATCAGGGAAAAGCTAAAGCCTCGGATTAGTTCGACTTCCGTTTATACCCTAGTTGTCGAGGTAAGTTCGTAATGTTTTGATATGTAAACAAATTTCTATTTTTGTACTTATATTATAATGATTTAATTATTAAGTTTTTAGACGAGTAACCTTGAATTCCACATGTGTGCCACTGTTTGTACTTCGATACCCCTAAATGCACTTTTATACCCTAATTAAACTTCGGTACCCCTGAATTGCACATACGTGCCCCTGTCTGTACTTTGGTGCCACTAAATGCACATTTGTACACTAATTAAACTCTGATAACTTCAGTAATTGTTTGTGATACACGGTCTAGCAACACAGCTAGTGTCCCCCTTATTTTCTTGTATACAGATTAGGTTGTTACTCGGCCTAGCACATGGCCTGGCACATGGGCATGTGGGGCTATTTTGAGAGTTACATGGCTGTGTGACCCTACGGAGAGAGTTACACTGGTAAGGACACGAGCTGGGACATGGCTGTGTGTCCCTATTTTGAAGGTTGCATGGCTTGAGACAGGAGCGTGTGTCTTATCCGTGTGAGGCACACAGCCTAGTCGCACGACCGTGTGACCCATGTAGACAAATTTTTCTAACTTTTTCTTATACATTCCAAATATTTCCAATTTGGTCCCAGATTGTTTCTAATGTGTTTTTAGGGCCTTAAGGCTCGATTAAGGGATGATATATATATAAGAATGAATGTATTTTAATATGATTTCTTTGATGTAAAAAAATGTATGTTTTAATGTTCCTTTTGTATGATAACACTCTGTAACCCTAATCTAGCGACGAATACGAGTTAGGGGTGTTACGTATAGCGTGTCACTGGGGCCCAAAGTGGATCTAGAAACCATGGGACTATTGTAGAGAGTCTCTAAACTAACAGAGCTGAGTTGTTTAGGGGTATTGCTAGGACAACCCCCACCGTGGCAGTATACTAGCTAGAAGCAATGAAAAGGATTCTAGATGAAATTGAATGTACCTTGGAATAGAAATTGAAGGGTAAAATGTCACTGATTAGGGATGAGGCTTACTATTGGTGGCAAGCTGTTGCGAGGGGTACCCAAGTTGAGAGATTGACTTGGGAGTATATTCTGGAGGCTTTCCAGAATAAGTACGTGCGTAAGCATTACGCTGGTGCTTGTAGACTGGAGTTCATTGAGCTCAAACAGAGGGATAGATATGTGGTCAAGTGTGAGGCTAAATTTTTGGGGCTAATTTGCTACACCCAGGGGATGGTCGCGACGAAGCAAGACAAGTGTGTCAAATTTGAGAATGAGCTGGGATACAAGCTGATGATGCAAGTGGCCCCTTTTCAAGAAAGGGTTTTCAAAATGTTAGTGGAGAAAACCAAGAAAGTGAAGGAAGTAAAGTATTTGGAATGCGAATCGAGGGATAGAACTAGAATCCCTGTAAAAAGAGATGTTGGTCCTCCTGTTCAGGCTCTGCAGCCTAATAAGCGAGCCGAAGATGATCAACCTAGATAGAATGTTGCTACTGCTATTGGTAGTAGGAGAGCCTAATACCGTGCCACTTTTGGCAACAGACATCCAGGCGAATGTTGGAAGAGCTTGGATACATGCCTTAGATGTGGATATTGGAATCATAAAATCAAGGATTGTCTACTCTAAAATGAACATATGCAAGCACCGGATTAGAACTGTGTTTAGAATCAGAGAGTTGGATAGCAACTTTCGAGAGGTCAAGGTCTGAATAGAGTTGGTAATGTTGGACAGAGATAGAGAGCCCATGGTCAAGGTGCTAACAGATTTGACGCTAGATAGCCTGCACTGGTCTACGTAGTTAGATGCAGAGAGGACCGTGACGCCACTGACGTCATAATAGGTACCTTTACTGTTAAATTATGTACTGTATTTTGCTCTGGTTGACATTGGATCAATCTGTTCATATGTTTCATGCTTAATGGCTAATAAATTGGGAGTTGAAGTAGAGGATACTATTAGTAATGTGACTGTACTTAGTTCCTTAGGACAATTTGTTTCTATTAATAAAATACATAAGCGGTGTCCGCTAGAGATTCAAGGAGAGGTATTTCTGGTAGACTTGATGGGACTACCCTTCAAATAATTCGATCTCATTTTGGAAATGTACTGGCTGGTTGAACACCAAGTTAGTTTGGACTAGGTTACAAAGAGGGTTACATTGAAGACCTGAGTTGGGATAGAAATAGTGATGGTTGGGGAGCATAAAAATTACTTATCTAACATGATCTCTGCTTTAATGGCTAAAAATTTGGTATGAAAAGGATGCGACACATATTTGGCTTACATTCTATTTACGAGTGTCAATGGGCCATCTGTTGGGAGCATCCCTACTATGAGGGACTATCCCGATGTCTTTCTAGAGGAGTTACCTGGATTACCTCTAGAGCATGAGGTAGAATTTTGTATTGATTTGTTGCTAGTGGAACTTAAGGCACAACTGTAAGAACTTTTAGATTGTGGTTTTATTAGACTGAGTGTGTTGCAATGTGGAGCCCTAATTCTGTCTGTTAAGAAGATGGGTCCATGAGGTTATGTATCAATTATCGATAACTATACAAGTTGACCATTAAGAATAGATACCCTTTACTGATGATTAATGATTTATTTGATCCGTTCAGGGAGGCTAAGGTGTTCTCTATGATCGACTTGAGTTCTGGATATTATCAGTTCAAAGTGAAAGAGACGGACATTCCTAAGACCACTTTCAGGACTCGGTATGGTCACTGCGAGTTCCTTGTAATCCCTTTGGTCTCACGTATTCTTCGGCAGCCTTTATGGACCTAATGTATCAGGTTTTTCAACCTTACCTTGACTAGTTTGTTATGGTCTTCATCGACGACATTTTGATCTATTCCAAGTCTGAGGAGGAACATGATGAACATTTGAAAGTGGTTCTATAGATTCTCCGTGAGAAACAATTGTATGCCAATTTTAGTAAATGTGAGTTCTGGCTCCACGAAGTGATGTTTCTAGGACATGTGGTATCGACTGAGGGTATCTATTTTGACCCAAAGAAAATAAAGCCATCCTAGACTGAAAAAAACCTAAAAATGTCAGTGAGATTCAAAGTTTCTTAAGTTTGGTCGGTTACTATATGAGGTTTATGGAGAGATTTTCTTTGATTGCAGCTCCGTTGACCAAGCTGTTAAGGAAAAATGCCCTTTTTAAGTGGACTGAAGAGCAACAAGTGAATTTTGAAAATATTAAGTCCATGTTGACTCAAGCACATGTTCTAATTCAGCCAGAGCCTGGGAAGGATTATGTGGTATACAGTGATGCTTCTCATACCGATCTTGGATGTGTTTTGATGCAAGACGGTAAGGTTGTGGCCTACACCTTGAGACAGCTTAAGCCTCATGAGTGTAACTATCCAACCTATGATCTCAAACTTGCTATCATGGTTTTTGCCCTGAAGATTTGAAGGCACTACCTTTATGGTGATCCGTGTATTATCTACACAGATTACAAGAGTCTTAAGTATCTCCTCACCTAGAAGGAGTTCAACTTGAGAAAAAGGTTAAGATTGTAACAACCTGGTTTTAGCTAAATCAAAATAGTGGTTTCGAAACCACAAATATGAGGTCAAAAAATTATTTTATTATTTTGGGTGTTTACAGCATGCTATTTGATATGTGTAAAAATTTTGTGAATTAATTTTGTGGTTTAGTTAGTCAATTTGAGAAAAAGGACTAAATCGCGTAAAATGCAAAAGTTGCATTCTACTTGTTAAAGGTATCAATTGACTTTGGATTTTAAATATGATGGCCTTAAATGGTGATTATTCCATTATATTAGTAAGTGGACAATTTTGGGCATATATTAAGTGATTTTAAATGGTTATTAATAAGGTTAATTATGGTATTTTGTAAATAAAGTTAAAATAAGTAAAAATAAAGCACAAATTTCATCCATTATCATCTTTGTGCACCAAAATTAGAAGAACAAGAAGGAAAAATAGGGTTCTTCATTCGACTATGGATAATTCAAGCAATTAGGTATGTTTTGAGCTCGATTTTTAATGATTTTTATGTTTTTGTAATGTTGCAACTCAATCTAGCTAGCCCGTACCTTAGATTTTGAAACTGTTAAAGATTTTGAGAGTTTTCATTGTTGAATATATGTGTTCTTTGATGTTTAATGTTGAAATATGAAAGCTTGATGATAGTTTTACTAGTTTTGTAAAGTGATTTTTGACAAAAATGTCAAAACAGGATTAAATTGTGAAATCTATAAATTGAGGAGTTGAAATGTAAAATAAATGAAAGTTTTGGGCTGCTAGGGACCTATATGTAATTTTGTCAAGCTTGGGTTTAAAGAAATTATGTGAATTTGGTGTAATTGTGAAATAAGGACTAAATTGATTAAATGTGCAAGTTTAGGGGCTAAAGTGTAAATATGCCTAAATGTATGTTTTGGACTAAATTGAAAGAATATATGATTGAATAAGTCAATTTTGAACTCATATAGATCAAGAAAGAAAGAATTCAGAGTTAGATTAGGGAAAAAACAAGGTTATCGAGTAGTCAATCCAATACGACAATTCTGAATACGAGGTAAGTTCGTATAATTGAACTTAAATGTGTACCTATCTATTCGATGGATGAAATTGAGTTAGTAATTATTTTAGTGGATAAATGTTGAGATATTAAATGAAATGTATAAATTGAGTAAGGCAAGTTGCCGAATAAGACCATAGTCTGGCTATGGCAATTGAATAATAAGATTATAACTGGGTTATGGCATATGAACAAAAGACCACAGCAGGGCCTTGGCAATATATGTGTAATACCATAGTTGGACTATACATTGGAAAACCGATGAATTTGTATCGTAAGCATTGGTAAACTGGAACGGTTTGATAAGAGTATTGATGAGAAATAGAAATGTATCGGTACAGGTATGTGCGGAAAACTATTCAAGTATCAAGTTAGATGAAGTGAGAACTCATGAATCATAATAAGAATAAATTCTGTGATAGCTTATGAATTGATGCTTTAAATTTTTATGGTATTATCCATTTTGATTTGCTAATGAATGTTGTGATTATCTCATGTTCACATACGGCCTTACTAAGCTTTATAGCTTACTTTGTTTAATTTTCGATGTTTTATAGATCTACAAAGCTAGCTCGGATCCAGGAATCGTCAGAGACCTTATCGCACTATCGATCATTTATTTTGGTACTTTTGAAGTTATGTATATATGGTATATGGCATGTATAGGCTTGAGTCATTTTGCTATGTTTGATGGATATGTATTTTGGCCATTTGAGTTGGCATAAAATGATGAACTTATTGATGGATATGAATGTTTGGATTAGTTTTACTAAATGAATTATGCATGTGAATTATGTTTAGGAAAGCAAATTAAATTGTTTGGTATTTGAATAAGTAAATGATATAGAATTGAGTATTGAATTTGTTTGAAATGGATATGGTATGATTATGTATTGGTTGATGACTATTAGCTACATAATTGTGACTTAAAATGGTACCAATTGAGTTTACGTAGGTATATGCAAAAAGGGTGGCAAATTGGCTTTGCAAATGACCTATTTTTGTCCACAAAGGTAGAGACACAGGCGTGTGTCTCAGCCGTGTGCGACACATGGTTAGGTTACACGGCTGTGTGTCCCCTGGTGCTGAAATTGACTTGAAGTCAGTATGCTCTACACGGTCTCACACACGGTCGTGTGACAGGCCATATGGTATAAGTCAGTATACCCCCCTAAATGGCACACGGCCTAGCACACGAGCGTGTGTGGCCATTTCGTAGGGCACACGGGCTAGACACACGGGCGTGTGGTTGGCCGTGTGACCCAAGTCAGTATACTCTCCAATTTTTACACGGCCTGACACACGGGCGTGTCCTCGATCGTGTGATGCAAGTCAGTATGTATGCCCCATTTCCACACGCCTAAGACACGGGCATGTCTACTAGCCGTGTGAGGCACATGGCCCGTTCACACGGGTGTGTGACCTCTGTTTATATGAAAAATTTTTAAGTTTTTCCAAAAATTATTGTATGCTATCGGTTTAGTCCTGAACCACTTCAAAAGCATGATTAAGGCCTCGTAGGCCCTTATAAGGGACAATGTAGTTGTATTGAATGATGTACGAGAATAAATGTTATGTTGTGTTTTGATCGATAATACCTCCTAACCTTATTCCGGCAATAGATACAGGTTAGGGTGTTATATTTTATTGGTATCAGAGTTATAGTTTAGTCGATTCTAGGATTAAATAGCGTGTGTGAGAGTCTAGCTATACATGCCATATATACTCTGCGATAGTGTGATGATTCCTAATAGCTTAAGTTGTGTTTTTGTATAGTAATAGATCCCGAACGAGCTATAGTGGATGATGGAGAGAGTAATGCGCCAGCTCCCGCTCAAAGGACAGTGCCTATTGAATCTAGACCTGTGTCGAGTAGTCATGGAGGTGAGGCTAAAGAAGTTTTTTTTCAGATGATGAACGAATAGTTTACACAATACATTCGTACTAATCCGGCTGTTCAACAACCCTCACCCCCAGATATTCCTCAACAAAACCCTGTTGTTCCTCAAGTTATAGACCCGATACGGTTGAACAAATCGCCAATGGATAAAATTTGTAAGCTGAAGAGTTTCGGGCTACTGTTGATGATGATGCTGAGAAAGTCGAGTTTTGGCTCGAAAATACGATTCGAGTATTTGATGAATTGTCTTGTACTCTTGAGGAATGTATTAAATATGTTGTATCTTTACTGAGAGACACTAAATATCAATGGTGGAATACCTTGGTGTCTGTAGTACCGAGGGAACAAGTGACCTGCGAATTCTTTCAAGCGGAGTTCCAAAAGAATTACATAAGTCAGCGATTTCTTGTTCAAAATCATAAAAAGTTCTTAGAGTTAAAATAAGGCCTCATGACTGTCACTGAGTATGAAAAGAGTTTGTATGGTTAAGCAAGTATGCTCGAGAGTATGTGTCTATTGAGGAGATTATGTGTAAACAGTTTGTTGACGGGTTGAACGAAGATATAAAACTACTAGTCGGAATCCTAGAGTTGAAAGAATTTATAGTATTGGTTGAAAGGGCTTGTAAAGCCGAGGATCTTAGCAAAGAGAAGAGAAAAGTAGAATCAGAAGCTAGAGAATGGAGAAAAAGATCAATGAGTAAGCTGTATCACTCTTCATCGAAGAAATCTCAAAATTTGTTTAGTTGATCAAATACACCAGTGGAATACCCTAGTAGAGATCGTGGAAAGTAAATTACGAGTTTAAAAACTCCAGTTGTGTCAGCAACAAGTGTGGGTAATGTTAGATCAAATAAACTTGAATGTGTACGATGTGGAAAACGATATTTTGGAGAGTTAGATTGAATGATAAAGCCTATTTTAGATTTGGCTCGCATGAACATTTCATTCGGGATTATTATGAACAAGATGAGAAATATAAGTCACAGAATGTAAGATCGAGCAACCCTATTTTGATAGGAAAATCATTCTATAATGTTAGAAATGTGAGTAGTGGTAGAGGTGCAACTCGAGATACTACTGCAAGATCTGATGCTAGAGCACCTGCTAGAGCCTACGCTATTCGCGCTCGCGAAGAAGCGTCATCTCTAGATGTTATCGCCAGTACTTTCACTCTCTATGATACTAATGTGATTGCATTGGTAGATCCAAGATCAAATCATTCTTATATATGTATGAATATAGTATCCAGTAAGACTTTACCTGTAGAGTCTACTGAATTTGTGATTAGAGTATCGAACCCCTTAGGCAAATGTGTTTTGGTTGACAAAGTCTGTAAGAATTGTCCGTTAATGCATCGGGATTTTTATTTTCTGGCTAATTTGATGTTGTTGTCATTCGATGAATTTGATGTGATTTTGGGTATGGATTGGTTAGCGATGCATGATGCTATAGTGGATTGTAGACGAAAGACAATAGAACTGAAATGCTAGAACAATAAGATTATTAGAATTGAATCTGATGATCTGAATAGTTTGCCAGTTATGATCTCGTCTATGTTAGCTCAAAGATTTGTGAAGAAAAGGGTGTGAAGCTTATCTTGCCTATGTACTTGATACGAAAGTGACAGAAACAAAGATTGAATCAGTATCAGTTGTATGTGAGTATCCAGATGTATTTCCCAAAGAATTACCTGGTTTACCACCTATCAGAGAAGTTGAGTTAAGTATTGAATTAGTATCGGGAACTACTCCGATATCGATAGCTCCGTACAGAATGGCACTGATAGAGTTAAAAGAATTAAAACTTCAGTTGCAAGAGTTGACAGATAGGGGTATTGCTAGATCAAGTTTCTCTCCCTAGGGTGCACCGGTGTTATTTGTGAAAGAGAAAAATGGTATGATGAGAATGTGTATAGATTATTGGCATATCAACAAAATGAAGATCAAGAATAAATATCCTTTGTGAAGAATAGATGATTTGTTTGATTAGTTGAAAGGGGCGACAGTGTTTTTGAAAATTAATTTGAGATTGGGTTATTACCAGTTGCGAGTTAAAGACTCAGATGTGCCAAAGACTGCATTTACAACATGGTACGGACACAACGAATTTATTGTTATGCCTTTCGGACTAACAAATGCACCTGTTGTTTTTGTGGACTTGATGAACCGGATCTTCAGGCCGTATTTAGACCGATTCATAGTTGTATTTATTGATGACATTTTGATTTACTCTCGTGATGAATTTGAACATGCTAAGCATTTGAGAATTGTATTACAGACTTTGCGAGATAAACAGTTGTTTGCAAAGTTTAGTAAATGTGAGTTTTGGCTACGAGAGGTCAGTTTTTTGGGACATATAGTTTCAGTAGCGGGTATCCGAGTTGACTCGAACAAAATATCAACGATTATAGATGGGAAGCCTTCGAGAAATGTATCTGAGTCCGTAGTTTTCTGGGACTAGCCGGCTATTATAGACGATTTGTGAAAATCTTTTTGATGATTGTGACTCCGATGACATGATTGCTTCAAACGTATGTAAAATTTGAGTGGGCCGAAAAGTGTCAACAGAGTTTTGAACAGTTAAAAGCATTGTTTCCAAAGGCACCAGTGCTAGTTCAGCTTAAATCGGGTAAAGAATTTGGAATTTTCAGTGATGCATCGTTAAATGGCCTGGGTTGTGTTTTGATGCATGAAGGCAAAGTTGTAGCTTATGCCTCGAGACAATTGAAGTCACATGAAAAGAACTATCCGACGCACGATCTTGAATTAGCTGCGATTGAAATGCCCCAAAAATCTAAGTAATTATTTTTGTATATGGTGTTGCATAAAATCATGTCTGCTTCAGTGGTTGAGTGTCCTGAGGAGTGTTGGAGAAGTCCTGAGTTCAAATCTTGGCTTATACAAATTTTTTTTTGAATTAAATCTATCTCTGGTCAGTAGGCCTCTTAAATAAAATTGGGTAAGGTATGACATAAAAAGCCTGCTGGTCCAGGGGATAGTGGCGTGTTACTGCTATTTAGGGTCTTGAGTTCGATTCTCGCTGTGTTCAATGAGTGTTTTATTTTGCTTCTATGCCATGGAAGAAGTGAAAGTTGACTGAAATACTGCTAGTTGAGGTAAGCTTGAATTCAGTGGTTGAGGAGAATAAAGGGGGAGTGATATTAGGAGAATTTTGTGGAATTTGAAAGTGGGGGGAAGTTATGGCCGAATAGGGCTTTGACCACTCAGGAATTCAGCTACGAGTGGTAATTGGTCACTTTATTTCGGGTTTTTGCAAATTCTGAATCTTCTCACTCTTTGTTTCTAAAGTCGAATATTGCTATTGTTCTTTTGTGCATCTTTCAATTCTGGTGTGTTTTAATTCTTCCTTCTCCCCTTGCCGTTTTGTTGTCTAGGTTGATTCCTTATTGTCTTTGTTTCAGTTTTAGGTAATTGCTCCCTGATTCCTTTTCGTCTTTTCTTTTTCCCCAATCATTTCTCCTTGGCCGAATACATCATCTCCCTCTCTTTCGATTCTCGTGGTTATCTGAGTTTATTTACTATTGTGACCGTATACCCCTTGCTTCTCTTCTTCTTTTTCCTTCAAACCGTTCTTCTTACTGTATCTTCTTATTTGGTTGCCTTACCGATTACTCTATCCCTTTCGTTGCGGTTTGGTTTTTGTTCTCTGACAAATTGGTGTAGTGATTCTTTCGATTTTTGGAACTTCTCAGAAAGTGAAGAAGTTGTTAGTAGATACTAAAGCAGTTGAAACTTTCCCTCATCACTCGATCAAGGTAACTCTGTTTGCGATTATTGTAGTCAATTGGTGCATGACTTATTTTGAAGGGTGTTGGCCGATTGCCCTATTTTTCCCTATCCTGGGTTTTGTGTTTTCAATAAGCCATTATATAGATACAAGTCATGAGTTTGGGTGATCATTGTTAATAGGTTTCACTGTCATTGCAGCTGTTCGATTAGGAGGGTAAATCAGCCTTCGTCAACGGTTCAACAGGGCTAACCGCACTCTTGCAATCAAGCCAAGTTTTTGATGTTATTTTAAGTTAGGAATAGAAAAGGGTGATTAACCCTAGTATCAAACGTCTAACAGAATATCTTAATTGAATTTAGGTTTGGGGAACTCTTAGGCTAGACGCATGTTTCGCAGCAAGTGTGTAATCACACTACAATAACAATTATTCGATAAAAGCTAAAAAATATTTTTATTGACGCCACACGAGTGTGCGCTCGCTCGTGTCGTGGTTCGAATGCATAAAACGTGGGCGTTTGACGGTAGAGGCCACCTTGAGCAATTTCGTGAGCTTAGGCCGTTCTGGGCGACATTGGGTCGAAATGGGCCGTGTGGGCGCACAGACTCGTGGGCCCCATATAGGTAAAACCACACGGACGTGTGGGGATTATTGGGACAGGTTGTGTAGTTCACACGACAAACGTCATTTTGGGGCTTGTGGACCACACGGGCATGTAGGCCCACATGGGTCGTGTTGTGGGCTTTGGGCCCTTTTTCACATTTTGACCGTTAAGGTTGCATGGGTCGTCCGAGACAACTGTGGACCTACTATTGAGTCAGTAAGTACCCATAGAGACTATACTGATGAAATGACTGTTATACCTCAATGAGGTAAAATGACTAATATAGCCCTATGATATGTATGACTGTATTCGAGCAAGAAATTTTTGCATACACGTATGATATTATGACACGAAATATTACATAGGGGTGGGTTTGATATATTTGGAGGAAGTGTACTGTATTGGCAACTCTGCTGTAAATACTATTTAGTGCCGCAACCGGTGCTACATTTTGGAGTGTAGGGATGGGTGGGTTGATTTTATCCCCACATAAAGTGTAGGGCTGGACAGAGTGGAGTGTAGAGGATGGATGGGTAGGACTTCTGATTGCATTTACATTCTTTATTCTTTGTAATAGGCTAAGGCCCACATCGCCATCGACATCAGATTGGGCTAAGGCCCTAATCATTACTAGATCATTCTCAAACCGGCTTAGGCCCAAACTGTATTTGCCTATTGTATGACTTATGGTTTGTTTAATAAGGGAGTACACACTGAGTTTTCATAAACTCACCCTTCTGCTTTCCTGTGCAGGTAATCCTTAGGCGAGTCGGTGCTACGAGGGACTCGATGGAGGCCACGCAACTGCTTTTGTTACTATTTTAAACTTTTAATCTTTAAGCTATTTGATTTGGGGTATTTGCTTTGTAATAAGGCCTCTTTAAATTTTTACTTTAACTTGGGGTTTATTTACTTTGATTTATATCTGCTAGTAGTAAGACGTAAATTTTTAAAAAGATAAATATTTTCAAAAACACCACGCTATTACAACTTATTTTCAAAAAAACTCTGCAACAAACATTATCTTTAAAGCATAATAACAACCTGAAATGATTAAATTTTTGCTAAACCTACTCGAGTTTTTAACAACGACCAATATACCTAAAAGTTTTGTAAAAGATCACTACGAAGGTTTTGATATAGTACGAACTTTTCAAACTAAACGATGCTTTTCAAAACACACTTCAATGTGACATCGCAGATTTGGCCACAATGTCTAGGCTGGGTTTGGGGTGTTTCATTTAGTGGTATTAGAGTCAGGTTAAAAAACTCGACTGTGGAATAGGGTTTTTCTTTTAAAACTTTAAACTTCGAAAAGAACTATTTCAAATAATCTGAAATACTTAGAAATGTTTCACTGTATGTATGGTACACTGAGTCTCCGGCGCCAATCCTATAAGTCCTATGAAACTGTTACTTGTGTAAATTGAAATATTGATATTATTGTAGGCAATAGACTGTACTAAGACACTTTGTTAGGGTAACCTAAAACTGTAGTAAGACTAAGATCTGCGAAAACAAAAACTCTGAATTATTGATACTATTTCTCATAAAACATCCGTTAATAAACACTAGAACTGTAAAACTGATGCATAACACTGTTAATACAGATAAAGCATAATTCGATAATGAGCACCAGAGGTACTCGTGGAATAGGTACAAGAGGCCGCGGCGGAGGCCGCGGCGGAGGCCGTGGGGGTGCTCGGGCTGGATCGTCAGCATCGGGCCATATGCCTGACAATGAAGGTAGAGAGGCACCAGCTTTACCTATAACTAAGACTGGGTCACATGATCGTGCAACTGGGGATGACGCACTCTCCCATGCTATGTTGTGAATTCTGGAAAGGGTTGTTGGGCCTAATACTGGTACTGTGGGCTGTGGGTCGATAACGGAACGACTAAGGTCTAATAGGGCTGAGATTTTTAGGGGTATCACTAGAGTTTCCCCAAATGTGGCTGGATATTGGATTGAGGTCATAGAGAGGATCATGGATGACCTCGACTGCACCCTAGAGCAGAAATTAAAAGGCGCATTGTCGTTGCTACGAGATGAAGCCTATCAGTGGTGGCTTACAGTTAAAGAGGGTACTCAGCCCGACCGGTTGACTTGGGAATTTTTCAAAACTGCATTCCAAGGGAAATATGTGGGCACTAGTTATGTGGATGCCCAGAGGAAAGAGTTTTTGAATTTAACTCAAGGGGATAAATCAATAGCTGAATATGAGTCTGAGTTTTTACGACTTAGCCGCTATGCGCGTGGGATGGTGGCAACTGAATATAAATGCTGTGTTCATTTTGGGGATGGCCTCAGAGATAATCTACGAGTTTTGATAGCTCCACAGAGGGAGTGAAATTTTGCTTTATTAGTGGAAAAGGCGAAGATCGCCGAGGATGTGAAGCGCACTGAGCGCCAAAATCGTGAGAAGGAAAAAGGAAGGAACAAGAGGGTTTGAGAGCCTTCAAGTTCAGTTGTGGGGCTTAGGAAGAAGATCAGGTTTGATGGGCTGGCCAGAGTTAGGACCCCTATTGCTACTGCTAGACCACAGCCTTGTGCTGATTGTGGGAGACCCTGTCAGGGCGAGTGCTGGAAAAGGTTAGGGGGATGTTTGAGGTGCGGATCTATGGAGCATCGTATCAGAGATTGTCCACAGAGCCCCGATCAGATGCAAGCTACTAGTATGAGTACTGTTTAGCCGCCGAAAAGTGTTCCGCAGCCACCAACAGACCGTGGTCAGGCTAGAGGTGGAAATGGTATGAACTGTGGTCGTGGAGCACCGGGCAGATGTGTTGGTCATACTGAAGGGAAGTAGCCGGCACTGGTCTATGTTGCACGTCGTCGAGAGGACGGATACGCCCCAGATGTTATTACGAGTATGTTCTTTATCCATGATGTACCTTATACTGCATTGATTGATGTTAGGTCTACTCATTCATATATAGCATGCACTATGTCTGAGACTTTGGGTATTATGGTTGAAAACACTACTAGTGAAGTTACTGCGTTGAGTCTATTAGGGCAGTCAGTGAGAGTGAATAAACTGTTTAAGGATGTACGTTTGGAGGTTCAAGGAATGATCTTTTTTGGCAAATTTAATGGAGCTCCCTTTTGGAGAATTCAACTTAATACTGGGTATAGACTGGCTGGTTAAGCATTAGGTGAATTTAAACTGTGCTGCAAAATAGGTAGTACTGAAAACAACAAAGGGTGATGAGGTAGTTGTGATTGGGGAGCGTCAAAATTATCTGTCAAATGTGATTTCTGCACTTAGGGCCGAGAAATTAGTTTTTAAGGGTTGTGAGGTGTATCTAGCCTACATCAGCATTTCTGGTTCTGAGGTTTCGTCTGTTAAAGATATCAGAACAGTTAAGGACTTTTCGGATGTCTTTCTCGATGAGCTACTTGGGTTACCTCCAAACTGTGAAGTCGAGTTTGGGATTGAGCTCCTGCCTGGTACAGCTTTGGTGTCCATCGCCTCTTATAGAATGGCATCGAAGGAGCTTGTGGAGCAAAAAGCTCAAATTTAAGAGTTACTGGATTGAGGGTTCATCTGCCCTAGTGTGTCTTCATGAGGAGCACCGGTTTTATTTATGAAAAAGATGGATAGAACCATGCGTATGTGCATCAATTACCGACAACTGAACAAATTGTCCAATAAGAATAAGTACCCCCTACCGAGGATAGACAACCTATTCGACCAGTTCTGAGGAGCTTCAGTCTTCTCTGAGATTGATCTCCGATCGGGGTATCATCAACTGAGGGTCAAGGAGAATGATGTTTACAAGACAGCTTTTAGGACTCATTATGGTCATTACGAGTTTCTAGTGATGTCGTTTGTACTGACGAATGCACGAGTAGTTTTTATGGATCTGATGAACTGAGTGATCTAGTCCTATCTGGATCGGTTCGTAGTGGTGTTTATAGATGGTATTTCGGTGTATTCGAGAACTAAAGATGAACATGATGCACATCTCTAAATTGTTCTGCAAATTCTGAGGGAGAAATAATTTTATGCTAAATTCAGCAAGTGTGAATTCTGGCTACGAGAGGTAACTTTTCTGGGTCATGTGGTTCTACTGAGGGGATTAGGGTTGATCCCCGAAAAATTGAAGCTGTTCTGGATTGGAAACAGCCTAAGTCGGTATCTGGGATTCGAAGTTTTCTGGGCTTGACAGGGATTATAGACGTTTTGTGGAGGGGTTTTCATTGATTGCTGCACCTTTGACTAAGTTGTTGCGTAAAGGGGTGCCGTTTAACTGGACTGATATACAGCAAGAAAGTTTTGAGAAGCTGAAGGAAGTTCTAACTGGGGCCCCTGTTTTGATACAGCCAGAGTCTGGGAAAGAATTCACTGTCTACAGCGATGCATATCATGTTGGTTTAGGATGTGTGTTGATGTAAGAGGGTAAGGTAGTGGCATATGCGTCTCGTCAACTTAAGCCGCATGAGGCAAACTATCCGACACATGACTTGGAGTTGGCTGCAATGGTGTTCGCACTGAAAATGTAGAGGCATTACTTGTACGGTGAGAAGTGTATCATTTATACAGATCATAAGAGCCTCAAGTATTTCCTCACTCAGAAGGAGCTAAATCTTAGGTAGCATAGGTGGATTGAACTACTTAAGGATTAGGATTGCTCGATTGAATACCATCCTGGTAAGGCCAACGTAGTGGCCGATGCACTGAGCCGTAGAACTATGACTGGTCTGAGGGCGATGTTTGCCCGTCTCAACTTATTCAATGATGGTAGTCTATTGGCCGAACTTCAGGTTTAACCAACGTGAACTGAACATATTAGGGGTAAACAGTTGGTGGATGAGTCACTAGGTCCTCGATTCCGATAGGTAGAGAGTGGGGAAGCTTCAAATTTTGTATTGAATAGCAAAGGGGTACTTTGTTTCTGTGGGAGAGTCTGTGTACCGAAGGATGCTGATTTGAGGCAGTTGATACTGCAGGTGGCACATAGTAGCCCTTATGCTATACATCCTGGCGGGAATAAGATGTATTAAGACCTTCGAGAGTTGTATTGGTGGCTAGGTCTTAAGCGTGAAGTTACTGACTTCATGGGTAAATGCCTTACTTGTCAGTAGGTTAAGGCTGAGCACTAGTTACCTTTAGGGTTACTTCAGCTAGTTAAAATGCCATTGTGGAAGTGGGAGAGAGTGACTATAGACTTCGTTAGTGGGTTGCCCTTGACGCCTACTAAGAAGGATTCAGTTTGGGTCATCGTAGATCGATTGACTAAATCTACCCATTTCATACCTGTTCGTACTGATTACTCGTTACAGAAGCTGGCTAAGCTGTATGTGTCTGAAATAGTGGGACTGCACGGGGTAGCGATTTTTATAATATCTGATAATCCTTGCTTCACGTCATGGTTCTAGAAAAAGTTACACGAGGCTTTAGGTACAAGTCTGGACTTCAGTACTGCGTTCCATCCTTAGACAGATGGTCAGTCAGAGAGGGTGATTCAGATACTGGAGGACATGTTAAGGAGTTGTGTGATTGACTTCCGAGGTAGTTGGGAGGACTATTTATCGTTAGCAGAGTTTGCATATAACAATAGCTACCAGTCTAGCATACAGATGGCACTTTACGAGGCAATATATGGTCGTAGGTGTCGTACTCCTTTCTGTTGGACTCAGTTGGGTGAGCGGCGTGTTCTGGATCCTGAATTAATTTTTGATACTGAGGATAAGGTTAAACTAATCTGGGATCGATTGAAGGCAGTAGCAGATAGAAATAAGTCGTACGCGGATCTGAAGCATAAGGAGATTGAGTACTCTGTGGGGGACTTAGATTTTCTCAAGGTCTCGCCATGGAAGAAGATACTGAGGTTTGGACGGAAGGGCAAGCTAAGCCCTAGATTCACTGGGCCTTACCGCATATTGAAGCGTGTGGGATCGATTGCCTATCAACTCAAGTTACCTCTAGAGTTGGACCAGATTCATGACGTGTTCCACGTCTTTATGCTGAGGTGATATCGCTCTAATCCTGCACATATCATCTCGATTGAGGAGATTGAGGTTAGGCCAGATCTGACCTTCGAGGAGGAGCTAGTTCATATTCTGGATTGTGACGTTGAAATTCTGAGAAGAAATTCTATTCCACTGGTTAAGGTACTTTGGCGTAACCACAGCTAGAAGGAAGCCACGTGGGAACCCGAGGAGGCAATGCGACAACAATACCCTATTCTGTTTTGATCAGGTAAATTTCAAAGCCGAAATTTTCTTTTAAGGGGGTAGAGTATTAACGCCTCAAAAATATAAGTAATTATTTTTGTATTTGGTGTTGCATAAATTCATGTCAGCTTCAGTGGTTGAGTGTCCCAAGGGGTGTTGGAGAAGTCCTGAGTTCAAATCTTGGCTTGTACAAAATTTTGTTTTTTTTAATTAAACCTATCTCTGGTCAGTAGGCCTTTTAAATAAAATTGGGTAAGGTATGACATAAAAAGCCTGCTGGTCTATGGGATAGTGGTGTGTTACTACTATTTAGGGTCTTGAGTTCAATTACCGCTGTGCTCAAGGAGTGTTTTATTTTGCTTCTATGCCGTGGGAGAAGTGGAAGTTGACTAAAATACTGCTAGTTGAGGTGAGCTTGAATTAGGTGGTTGAGGAGAAAAAGGGGGGTGATATTAGGAGGAGTTTTTGGAGTTTGAAAGTGGGGGAAAGTTGTGGCCGAATAGGGCTTTGACCACTCAGGAATTCGACTATGAGTGGTAATTGGTCACTTCATTTCGGGTTTTTGCAAAATTCTGAATCTTCTCACTCTCTGTTTCTAAAGCCGAATATTGCTATTGTTCTTTCATGCATCTTTCAATTCTAATGTGTTTCAATTCTTCCTTCTCCCCTTGCCACTTTGTTGTCTAGGCCGATTCCTTATTGCCTTTGTTTCAGTTTTGGGCCCTCTCTGATGCCTTTTCGTCTTTTCTTTTTCCCCAATCATTTCTCCTTAGCCGAATACATCATCTCCCTCTCTTTTGCTTCTCGTGGTGATCTGAGTTCATTTACTATTATGACCGTATACCCCTTGCTTCTCTTCTTCTTCTTTCTTCAAATTGTTCTTCTCACTGTATCTTCCTATTTGGTAGCCAGGACGATTACTCCATCCCTTTCGTTGCAGTTTGGTTTTTGTTCTCTGACAAATTAGTGTGGTGATTCTTTCGGTTTCTGGAACTTTTCGGAAAGTTAAAGAGTTGTTAGTAGATACTAAAGCAGTTGAAACTTTTCCCTTGTCACTCGATCAAGGTAACTCTGTTTGCGATTATTGTGGTCAACTGGTGCATGACTTGTTTTGAAGGGTGTTGGCCGATTGCCCTATTTTTCCCCTATCCTGAGTTTTGTGTTTTCAATAAGCCATTATATAGATGTAAGTCATGTGTTTGGGTGATCATTGCTAATAGGCTTCGCTGTCAATGCAGCTGTTTGATTAGGAGGGTAAATCAGCCTTCGCCAACCGTTCAACAGGGCTAACTGCACTCTTACAATCAAGGCAAGTTTTGGAAGTTATTTTAAGTTGGGGATAGAAAAGGGTGATTAACCCTAGTATCAAACGTCTAACGAAATATCCTGATTTAATCTAAGTTTGGGGAACTCTTTGGCTAGATGCACGTTTCGTAACAAGTGTGTAATCACACAACAATAACGGTTATTTGAGAAAAGCCAAAAAATATGTCTATTAACGCCACACGAGCGTGCGCTTGCTCCTGTGGTGGTTTAAACATATAAAATGTGGGTGTTTGACGATAGAGGCCACCTTGAGCGATGTAACACCCCTAAACCATAACCGTCGCCAGAATAGGTTAAGAGGCATTACCGGACTCCTAACACAGATCAGAATCATCAAATATCAAATAACCTTTCATTTCAATAAACATAAATCATTCTTATTAAACGTGAATTTTAAACGATAGTATGAAGTCTAAAACATGCTTTCAGGATCAATTCGATAACATATAAAAGTTTCAAAACTTATAAAAATTTTCAACTTTTAAAAGGTCACATATAAACTAGTCTAATCACATGGCTAAGTATGCACATCGCAAAACATAGACCCACAACTACTAGTCTATACATGCCATACTTCAAAAATATACATATTCAAAAGTACCAAAATGAGGTTTGATAGTGCGATGACAATCCTCAACGATCCCCGAGCTCACAGTAGCTTCGATATCTATAAAACAATGCAAACACATACAAAGTAAGCTTTCAAAAGCTTAGTAAGCTTGTACTAAAATCATCAATAGTATATAAACATAAGACATCAATACATAAGTATTTACAAATTCTCAAATCATCTATCAAATCTATACCATCATAATCCATATGCTCATACCAATTTAATGAACTTCACATGCATAATATCATCCACCACTTAGGTATCGTACATACTTGAGTCTTCCCATACTTATTCAATTTCATTCTCACCTATCGTTTGAACATTTTAAGTCTTTTCGTTAATTATTCATACTTTAAGCATCCGCACACTAAGTGCCATATCAATTAGCCGAAGCTAAATCAGTATCGCACACTTAGTGCCTTATATAGCCGAAGCTAGTTTAAATCGCACACTTAGTGCCAAATAACATTGATTTATCATCAAACTCACCCAAACCAAATATATATATGCAATCTATGTATAATGAGAGCATCAAAACATATTTATAACATCATATTTTACGTACGAACTAACCTTTTACTCGGAATTGTAGACTCAGACTGTTTACTCTACAATCTTCAACTTCCCTCAGTCTAAGTTTGAAATCCTCTTTTCTTGATCTAGATGTATTCAAAATTAACTCTTTTATTCACTAAATCATTCAAACCAATCCATATACACACAATTAGGGCATTTTGCAAAATAGCCCTCACATTTTCACATTTCGACACTTTAGTCCCTAAATCACAAAATCACAAAATACACATAATTTGCTTGTACACCAATTTAGCCGAATTTTCATACACATAATTTGCTTGTACACCAGTTTAGCCGAATTTTCATAGCTTTCATACAAATCCATACATTTCATTTATTTCACATTTTAGTCCCTCAAAATAACATTTTTACAATTTAGCCCAACATACTCAGTTTCATCAAAAATCCAAAGACAAAAAATGAAAACCCAACATTAAGCTTTCATATTTCAACATATAACATCACAAAGTTCATGAATCCATCCATGGCACATTTAAAATTCATCAACAAAAACAGAAATTAAGGCATGGGTTCGATAGTACCCGAAGCAACGATTACAAAAACATAGAAATTATCAAAAATTGAGCAAAACACATACCCAAATTTAGCTGCTTTTCTTTTCTTTTTGCTTTCACTAGGTAGCGGTATTGTTTCTTTTTGTCAGCCGAATTTGGGTTGGTAGACTATACTCTTTTTCTTAAACTGAATACTATTCTTTCCCCCTTACTTGGTTTCCTTCAATAGTTTTTCTTTTCCTCATTCCAAGATCAAGCAAACCCTATTTCGGTTCTAGCCTTGCTTGTGACTGATTACTTCTCCTTTCACTCTCAAAACCTTGTTCTTCTTGTGTTGGTTGAATCTTTTAAGGTTTGAGCACATTCTTCTCTTCTTTCTTTTCTGTTGAAGTATCTTTGATTTTTTGGTAAGTGGGTGTTCTAGCCGAATCTTGGTGGCCTCTTTTTCTAGGCTCAACTTTTATATCTCTTAAGTCGAAAGGTTGTTTATCATTGTTACCATGGGAACAAGTTCATCTAACACCTTTCTTTTTCGTTCAGTTGTGGCTAGGGACTCGTTATTATTTACCAAGGTGTAGGCCGTGTGTCTTTCTTCTGTAAGGGATCTCTTGAGTCGTGGTAGGTGCTTTAAACTTTGTATGTTTATACACTTGGGTTTGTAGATTCTAATGAATCACTTATTGGTTCTTGTAAAGGTAACAACTTTGGGGAGAATAAGCAGTTTTGGGGCTAGAGGCGGTTGCGACTGTGATTAGTAAGTAGTGGGTAACGTGATTTGATCAAGCATTTACAATATTATGATATTGGATTAATGGATTTTTAAGACTAATGGGGGTTGTTGTATCATAGGGGTTGATCTCGGAGGCGTTCCAAGCGTGTAATCACACTGTCTCAACCACTATACGGCAAAAGCTGAAAAACTGTTATCAACGGTGCCATACGAGCGACTGCACGTTCGTGTGGTTGTCTAAGCGCATAAATGTGAGCATGTGACTGTGAATGTAACACCCCAAACCTAGCCCAGACGTTATGGCCGAATCTGACGTGTCTCATTGAAGTTTTAAAAACCCATGATTCATTTTAGTGTTTAAAAAGAACGTCTTTTGCTAAGTTAACAAAGTGAATGGATGCTGTGCACCAGGTAGGTATCTGAAACAGAGGAGGTGAGCCATGAAGGCTGCTTAAGTACCAAGCTCTTGCCTGGAACCAATCCTAGACATGCCCACAACCATTGCTACACTTTGGTGTGAGGTTAGGTTTTGGAAAAAAAACGAGTTGCAATTCATTTAAGTAGATATTTTTGATAAACCGATTAGTTGCATCGTTGCGCGATTTTGAAAACAAGTATCATTTTGAAAACGTGCCCTAAGTCTAACCCCGTTTGAATTATTATCAGTAAAATATAGAGTATAAAATAAAATAATCCCAGAAAGATAATTAAAATGGCCTTATTACAACCCAAAACCAAATAATAATAATAAATTAAAAAACCGGTTACTTATTGCAAAGTTCGAAAGCGATCATCCCAGCCATTCTGAATCCCCTCCGGCTCCAAGTCTCCACATCAAGACTCACCTAAAAAGATAAGGGGAGGGGGGTGAGTTTGGAAACTCAGTGTGCAACAAGCCCCTTTCAGAGCCCAAACTAATACCAAAGATATCTTTGGCCAAGCCTTTAGCTTAAGCAGTTCTTCGGCCCAAAGCCTTCTCATTAATCATGTTAGTGGGCCGAAGCCTTCACTACAAACGGTATGGCCCATAGGCCCATTTCAATGCCACATGTAATATTAATGGATGTATGCAATCCCATTTGGGGAGAATACTCAACCCACCATCCGCTACTCTCTACCCATACTAACCAAGCTCTCCATGTAGGGAATAACTCAACCCACCCAACCAAACTCTCCACTGGTAGCACAGCTACTTTATCATATAACTAGAGCTCTAGCCTCTTTTAATAACTCGGGCAAAGCCTTTTTTGATAAACTGGGGCAAAGCCCTTTTCGCACTTCCTCCATTTATATCAAAAACCCAACCCATGCATATAATGAGTATATCATAGCATAACATGTGCATGTTATAACATATCATGTGCATATCATGTGCATATCATGTAAATCAATACCTCATGCATCATATTCATAATTAAACCCTAGGGGTATAATGCTCATTTTTACCTAGGGGCAAAACAGTCATTTACCATATTTTAGGGGTAATTTCGTAAATTTACCAAATATTATGGGTTTTCCATGTTCATTAAGAATTACCAATATTCTGAAGTGTTTAAACAGTGATTTTAACGCACCTTGTCAAATTAGGGCTTTTGGGCCCAAAACCCCTAATGGGCCCCACGAATGCGGATTTAGCCCTTTTAGCCCACTTAACCCAATTTTTACAACAGATCTAACCATGTTAACATGTGATTTATCCAAGTTCCATTTTCTATCACTTTTACCCAAATGGGCCCAATTTTAGCCCATTGAGGCCCAACCTACCGTCGTGCATAGAATTGCGCTCTTACCTGTTCCATCGATCCAAACACCGATCATATCATTTTTATTGCATCTAAAACCACATGCAAAATCTCGAGTTCCCGAAATGCCGGAATTTTGGCATTTCGGCTTTTCTGTGAATATTATCCTAAGCTACTACGAGGGTTGTTACACATCTATTTTGTGACGACTGCCACTGAGATCCCTTACGGTGTCCTACAATTGATTACCACAATTCTTAGATTGCAAACCACAATAACCAATCCCAATATTCACCTACCATATTCGAACCATGCCCCTAAAGCCTTTAGAATCTTACCTTTTGGCCAAAAACCGATGACTAGATATCAGTCTAGTTGTTCCAAAGATCCAAGCCTTCGATCCAACCTCTGGAAGACACTAAACACCAAAAGAAATCATCGGTTAAAGACCCTTAAAGCCCTATGCCCAAATCGACAGCCTCCCTAGATTTTAGCGCCTTCGGCTTTTTCTAAATTGTAAAATAAGACTAGATCTGAGGTGATGAGCACTTACCACCTATTCCTCTTTGATTTCTACGCAGATATGATGCAGATCTATCCTCTAAACGATAGTAGAACTTGAATCCAGGAGATCTAAAGTTTTGGCTATAAGTCCCTAAATCTATGGTACTTCGGCTTTTTAAGTGATAAAGAAGATGACAATTTGAGGCTATAATTTTGAAGTAATGTTGCTGACAGATACTAAAGGTTTAGAGAAGATGAAAGTTAATCAAAAGGAACAAAAACAACTGAAGGATTTTGGCTTGGAGAAATCGGCACAAGAAGTGAGTTTTTGGGATTTCGACTTTTATGGCGATCAGTTATGAAGGTTTTGTGGAGGATGGGATCGATAGAGGAGGTGAGTAAGGTGATCAGAAGGTTTCAGCTAGAAGAAAAAGCAAAAAGGAAGAAAGAAAATGAAGGAAAAAGAGAGGAAGAAGAACTCGACACCAAGGAGAAGGAATTTATGCTTTAGGCTTTTGTGAGAACCGAGAAGGTTGAATGACAAAGAAAGCTTTCAGTGGCTAACCCTAATTCTTCAAGACAGAAAAAGAAAAGAACCTAACCCTAATATCCACTAAAACAATCGGCCCAACCTCCCTAAGGCCCTTTGTCGAAATTCACTTAAGTGATCACATGCCCACATGCCTAAAATTAAAAAGTAACAAAGATGCTCGCCTTGCAACTTGAACCCTGGACCTTTAATTCCTTCCCAGGTACCATTTTTTTAGGAACTTAGTGGCGCCACCTTGCCACTTTACCAAGGCCTTATTTGTGTCATAATTTACGAAGTTCTTCTTAAAAACCCACTTAACCAAGTCTCCTATTCACTTAAAATCCAACCTTGATATTTTACCGCGTTTAACTTAGGCTTGGGCCTTCTAAAGGCCCACTAACACATTTAAACGCAATTCCAATATTCAGAACACCAAAATTTCAAAATTTACCTAAAACCACAGAAACCCAAAAAATCCCAAAAATCAGGGCGTTACAACTCTAACCCCTTAAAGAAATTTCGGCCTCGAAATTTACCTGACCCAAATAATTGAGGGTATTGTTGACGCATAGTCTCTTCTGACTCCCAAGTAGCCTCTTCCTTTCCATGATTACGCTACAGTACTTTCACCAACGGAATCGACTTCCTTCTTAAAACTTTAACCTCTCGATCTAAAATTCGCACGGGTTCCTCCTCAAAGGTCAAATCAGTCTTTACTTCAATCTCCTTCACTGGCACAACATGTGAAGGATCCGATCGATATCGTCTCAACATAGACCCATGAAAGACGTCATGGATTCTGTCCAACTCCTGTGGTAACTCTAACTGATATGCTACTGGCCCTACCCGTATAAGAACCTGATAAGGCCCTATAAATCGCGTACTTAGTTTGCCTTTCCTGCCGAACCTCAAGATCTTCTTCCAAGGTGAAACCTTCAAGAAAACCATATCCTCAACAGGGAAATCAATCTCCTTACGCTTTAGATCTGCATACGACTCCTTTCTATCAGATGCCTCCTTTAATCTATTTCTTATCAACTTAACCTTACTTTCAGTATCTGCCACTAATTTCGGTCCAAGCACTTGTCGTTCACCCAACTCTGTCCAACACGTAGGCGTACGACATCCTCACCCATAAAATGCCTCATATGGAGCCATCTGAATACTTGCTTGGTAGCTGTTGCTGTACGCAAACTCCGCCAATGGCAAGTAGTCCTCCCAACTACCACGAAAATAGATGATACAACCTCTTAACATATCCTCCAAAACTTGAATAACCCTTTCCGACTGTCCATCTCTCTAAGGGCGAAAAGTAGTACTGAAATCCAATCGTGTACCCAACGCCTCGTGTAACTTTTGCCAAAACCGAGATGTAAACCTTGGGTCTCGATCAGAAATTATTGATACTAGCACTCCATGCAACCGCACTATCTTTGCCACATACAACTTGGCCAACTTTTGAGGTGAGTAATCGGTTCGGATAGGTATGAAATGGGCAGATTTCGTTAGCCTATCCACAATTACCCAAACTGAGTCCTTCTTAGAAGGTGTCAATGGCAAGCCACTCACAAAATCCATAGTTACCCTTTCCCATTTCCAAAGAGGTATCTTCACTGGCTGCAACAATCTTGAAGGCAGTTGATGCTCGGCCTTTACTTGTTGACACGTCAAACATTTTCCCTTAGCACTTGCAGCACAATACAAAGATGCTCATCATGCTTCTCTTCCATTTCCGAATATACCAAGATATCATCGATAAAAATGACTATGAACTGATCCAAGTACAGCTGAAATACCCGATTCATCAAATCCATGAATGTCGCCGGTGCATTAGTCAAACCAAAGGGCATAACCAGAAACTCGTAGTGACCATATCGACTTCTGAATACCATCTTATGAATATCCTCTTCTTTGACTCTCAACTGATGATATCTTGACCGAAGGTCGATCTTAGAAAATACTGAAGCTCCTCTCAGTTGGTCAAACAGATCATCGATTCTTGGCAAAGGATATTTGTTCTTGATCGTCAGTTTGTTCAACTACCGATAATCAATACAAATCCGCATGGTCCCATGTTTCTTCTTTACGAACAACACTGGTGCGCCCCACTGAGAAACACTTGGTCTTATAAACCCTCTATCTAACAGTTCTTGAATCTGAGCCTTCAGTTCCACCAACTCCTTTGGTGCCATCCTATAAGGTGCAATGGACACTGGAGCTGTTCCAGGTAACAAGTCGATTCTGAACTCAACTTCTCTATTCGGAGGTAGTCCAGGAAGTTCTTCCGGAAATACATCTTGAAATTCTTTGATGGTCCAAACTGACTCCACAGTCATCCCTTCAGGTTCAGCTTGACTCACGAATGCTAAAAAAGCCTCACAACCTTTTCGAATCAACTTCTCAGCCCTTAAAGCCGAGACAACATTGGACAAATAGTTCCTTCACTCCCCTATGACCATTATCTCTTCATCCTCGGTAGTTCTTAGCACCATTCTCTTAACAGCATAATCCAATGTTGCCCTATGCTTAGTTAGCCAGTCCATTCCCAAATTAAGATCAAATTCCCCAAATGACAGCTCCATTAAATCCCCTACAAGTATCCTATCTTATGTCTCTAAAGGCACCTCCCTAAAGAGTTTATCTACCTTAACCGAGTGTTCCAAAAGACTTATCACTGATACCCCACTCACAGTCTCCTCAGGAAGCACACCCAACGCCTCAGATACATCACAAGCAACATACGAGTGAGTGGAACCCACATCAATCAAAGCAGTGTAAGGCTTGCTATAAATGAGAAACGTACCAGTTATAACATCAGGAGCATCACCCTCCTCACGACGCCGTGCAGTATAAACCAACGCCGACTGTCGAGCTTCAGCATGTCCAGCACCCCTGCCAGGTGCCCCACGTCCTCGTCCATTACCATTGTCACCTCTACCTTGCCCATGGCCTCTCTGTGGTGGTGGTCCTCCTCGCTGCGGTTGGACACCTCTTGCTTCGCAACTTGATTCTGAGCTGCTCTCCGAAGACACTCTCTAAACTTATGTTCCTTTGACCCACATCGAAAACATGCTCCAGTTCATTTCCAGCACTCCCCCATATGCACTCTACCACAATCCTTGCAAGCCTGCGGTCTAAAAGTATTAACCGGAGCTGGTCGAACTGGTTCCTCCATTCTAGCTCTTTTAACATTTCTATTTGCAGCACCCGAGGGTCCGAAATCCCTCTTGAATCTAGGTCGATCCCTCTCACAATTCTACCGTTCGGTTCGTTTTACTTCCTCGGCTATCTTAGCCTTCTCCACCAACGCAGCGAAATCACGCTCCCTCTGTGGAGCTATCAGTACCCTAAGCTCATCGCGGAGGCCATCCTCAAAACGAACACTGCGCTCATATTCGGTCGCAACTATCCCGCTAGCATATTGACTCAGCCTCAAGAATTCTGCTTCATACTCCGTAACTGTCTTATTACCTTGAGCCAGATTCAAAAATTCCTTTCGACGGGCATCCACATAACTAGCTCCAACATACATTCCCTTAAAAGCAATCTTGAACAGTTCCCAGGTTACTCGTTCGATCGGGGTACTCTCCCTTACAGTGATCCACCACTGGTATGCCTCATCTCGTAGCAACAACACGGCCCCCTTCAGCTTTTGCTCTACAGAGCAATCTAGGTCATCCATAATCCGCTCTGTTGCCTCTAGTCAATATTCAGCCAGATTTGGGGCTACTTCAGATACGCCGCTAAAAACCTCTGCTCCGTTAGCCCGGAGTCGCTCAGAGATGGATCCCTATTCACCGTCCCAGCTAGCTCCAAAGAACCCTTTCCAAAACCCTTAACATCGCTTGGGACAAAGCATCGTCCCCCGCAGCCCGATCGTGTAACCCAGCCTCAGTTGCTTGTGGCACGGATGCCTCCTCAGCTAGCCTATGCCTTGAGGATGAAGATTCAGCTTGCACCCTTCCGCGACCACATCCGTGGCCTCGTCCACGAGTTTCTCTTGTACTCATATCGAATTGTCTGATTACAAATTTTATGACATTAGTTTAATATTTCAATTGTTTATTACGAGATGTCTTATGGAAATATAGCAGTTCAGAGACTATTTTCGCAACGTCGTAGCCTAGCTATAGTCTCAATCCTACTATTTTACAGCTCTACCCTATCTAAAGTATCATAGTAGGGTCTCAGTTCTATCTATAGCATCATATAAATATCACACGGTGTAAAAGAAAGTACACTTACAGACTTGGTGCCGGGGATTCAGTGTGCCACTTCTTTCTTCAAACCATTTAAAACAAAAACATGTATTTGGTCACAGAGAATAGAAATTCTTAAAAAAATTGATTTAAAATACCCTTATTTTGAAATTCTTGATTTTAAACCCGTTTAAAAACCCATAGTCGAGTTATTGCAACTTGGCTCTGATACCACTAAATGTAACACCCCAAACCCAGCCCAGACGTTATGGCTGAATTCGGCGTGTCTCATTGGAGTTTTAAAAACCCATGATTTATTTTAGTGTTTAAAAAGAAAGTCTTTTGCTAAGTTAACAAAGTGAATGGAAGCTGTGCACCAGGTAGGTATCCGAAACAGAGGAGGTGAGCCATGAAGGCTACTTAAGTACCAAGCTCTTGCCTGGAATCAATCCTAGACATGCCCACAACCATTGCCACACTTTGGTGTGAGGTTAGGTTTTGGAAAAAAAATGAGTTGGAATTCATTTAAGTAGATATTTTTGATAAACCGATTAGTTGCATCGTTGCGCGATTTTGAAAACAAGTATCATTTTGAAAACGCGCCCTAAGTCTAACCCCTTTTGAATTATTATCAGTAAAATATAGAGTATAAAATAAAATAATCCCAAAAAGATAATTAAAATGGCCTTATTACAACCCAAAACCAAATAACAATAATAAATTAAAAAAAAATCGGTTACTTATTGCAAAGTTCGAAAGCGATCATCACGGCCATTCTGAATCCCCTCCGGCTCCAAGTCTCTACATCAAAACTCACCTGTAAAGATAAGGAAAGGGGGTGAGTTTGGAAACTCAGTGTGCAACAAGCCCCTTTCAAAGCCCAAACTAATACCAGAATACTGGGCCGAAGCCTTCACTGCAAACGGTATGGCCCATAGGCCCATTTCAATGCCACATGTAATATTAATGGATGTATGCGAGCCTATTTGGGGAGACTACTCAACCCACCATCCGCTACTCTCCACCTGTACCAACCAAGCTCTCCATGTGGGGAATAACTCAACCCACCCAACCAAACTCTCCACTGGCAGCACAGCTACTTTATCATATAACTGGGGGCCTAGCCTCTTTTAATAACTGGGGCAAAGCCCTTTTCGCACTTCCTCCATTTATATCAAAAACCCAACCCATGCATATAATGAGTATATCATAGCATAACATGTGCATGCTATAACATATCATGTGCATATCATGTCATATCATGTAAATCAATACCTCATGCATCATATTCATAATTAAACCCTAAGGGTATAATGGTCATTTTTACCTAGGGGCAAAACAGTCATTTACCATATTTTAGGGGTAATTTCGTAAATTTACCAAATATTATGGGTTTTCCACGTTCATTAACAATTATCAATATTCTCAAGTGTTTAAACAGTGATTTTAATGCACCTTATCAAATTAGGGTTTTTGGGCCCAAAACCCCTAATGGGCACCACGAATGCCGATTTAGCCCTTTTAGCCCACTTAACCAAATTTTTACAACAGATCTAACCGTTTTAACATGCAATTTATCCAAGTTCCATTTTCTATCAATTTTACCCAAATAGGCCCGGAAGCCCATTGGGCCCAATTTCAGCCCAGTGAGGCCCAACCTACCGTCGTGCACAGAATTGCACTCTTACCTGTTCCATCGATCCAAACACTGATCATATCATTTTTATCGCATCTAAAACCACATGCAAAATCTCAAGTTCCCGAAATGCCGGAATTTTGACATTTCTGCTTTTCTGCGAATATTAGCCTAAGTTACTACGAGGGTTGTTACACACTTGTTTTGTGACGACTGCCACTGAGATCCCTTACGATGTCCTACAATTGATTACCACAATTCTTAGATTGCAAACCACAATAACCAATCCCAATATTCACCTACCATATTCAAACCATGCCCCTAAAGACTTTAGAATCTTACCTTTTTACCGAAACCAATGACTAGATCTAAGTCTAGTTGTTCCAAAGATCCAAGCCTTCGATCCAACCTCTGGAAGACACTAAACACCAAAAGAAATCATCGGTTAAAGACCCTTAAAGCCCTATGCCCAAATCAATAGCCTCCCTAGATTTTAGGGACTTCAGCTTTTTCTAAATTATAAAATAAGACTAGATCTGAGGTGATGAGCACTTACCACCTATTCTTCTTTGATTTCTACACAGATCTGATGCAGATCTGAGGTGAACTCGAATCCAGGAGATCTGAACTTTCGGCTATAAGTCCCTAAATCTATGGTACTTTGACTTTTTAAGTGATGAAAAAGATGACGATTTGAGGCTATAATTTTGAAGTAATGTTGCCGACAGATACTAAGGGTTTAGAGCAGATGAAAGTTAATCAAAAGAAACAAAAATAACTGAAGCATTTTGGCTTGGAGAAATCGGCACAAGAAGTGAGTTTTTAGGATTTCGACTTTTATGGCGATCGGCTATGAAGGTTTTGTGGAGGATGGGATCGATAGAGGAGGTGAGTAAGGTGATCAGAAGGTTTCAGCTAGAAAAAAAAAGCAAAAAGGAAGAAAGAAAATGGAGGAAAAAGAGAGGAAGAAGAACTTGACACCAAGGAGAAGGAATTTGCGTTTTCGGCTTTTGTGAGAACTCAGAAAGGATGAATGACAGTGAAAGCTTTCAGGTGGCTAACCCTAATTCTTCAAGACAGAAAAAGAAAAGAACCTAACCCTAAATCAACCTAAACAATCGGCCCAACCTCCCTAAGGCCCTTGCCGAAATTCACTTAAGTGATCACATGCCTGGCACATGCCTAAAATTAAAAAGTAACGGTATGCCTACCTTGCAACTTGAACCCTGGATCTTTAATTCCTTCCCAGGCGCCATTTTTTTAGGAACTTAGTGGCGCCACCTTGCCACTTTACCAAGGCCTTATTTGTGTCATAATTTACGAAGTTCTTCTTAAAAACCCACTTAACCAAGTCTCCTATTCACTTAAAATCCAACCTTGATATTTTACCGCGTTTAACTTAGGCTTGGGCCTTTTAAAGGCCCACTAACACATTTAAACGCAATTCCAATATTCAGAACACCAAAATTTCAAAATTTACCTAAAATCACATAAACCCAGAAAATCCCGAAAATCAGGGCGTTACAGTGAAGACCACCACGAGCGATCTCGTGGGCATGGGTTATTTTTGGGCTACGTTGGGTCGTGTGAGCCCTACAGGCTCGTGGGCCTCACTCGAGCTTACCGCACGGATGGATGAGAATAATCAGGCCAGCTGGGTAGTTGCACAGCCAAGGCCAGTATTTGGGCTTAATGGGCCACACGAGCGTGTGGGCCCACATGGGCCACATTATGGGCTTAGGCCTATTAGCCACTGATGAACTGTTAAGGTCATTCGAGACAACTACGGACTTACTGTAGAGTTGGTAAATATACCTAGGTTATAACCTATTAAAAAGACCGTTATACCCCTATGAGGTAAATGATTGAAATACCCCTATATGTTATATGACTGTTTGAGCATGCCATGATTATTGTATGTACATCCATAATATGTTGCTTTGTATGGGGTTAGATTTATGATATTGGAGGAAGTGTACCGAGAGGCTATACGCCTAATACTGGCAACTCTACTGTAAACATCGACAATACCGTAAACGGTATGATATTTTAGGGTGTAGGGATGGGTGGGTCGATATAATCCCCACATAGAGTGCAGGGCTGGACAGAGTAGAGTGTAGAGGATGGTTGGGTAGGATCTACTTATGCATGTTTGATACTATACTGAAATGGGCTAAGGCCCACACTGATACTGTTACTGTTATGGGCTTAGGCCTAGATTGTATTACACACTGAGTTTTCACAAACTCACTCTTTTATTTGTATACGCAGGTAATCCTTAGCTTGGGTCGATGCTACGAGGGACTCGAGAAAGGCCACACCACTGTTATATTACGTACCAGACTCTTTATTTGTGGTAGTTTTAATTTGGGTTAAATTTTATGTAATAAGGTCGTTTTAGGTTTTATCTTTTATTGAGGGTTTATTTAAAATGTTTTACATCGGATAGTGGTAGTACTCAGGTTTTCAAAACAAAAATGATTTTCAACTACCATCCTATGCAACTTGTTTTTAAAAGCTTCCGCGACGATCAAAGTTTTAAATTGTAACTATGATTTGGTAAGACATGTTTTGCTAAATGAACCGGTAATTTGGCAGTAAATAAATAATAAATTAGCTTTACATAAAGACCTCAACGAGGCTTAATACAAATGGACCTTTTCAATAGAACTATGTTTTACAAAGCCACTCCAATGTGACATCACAGATTTGGCCATAACGTTTAGGCCGGGTTTGGGGTGTTACACCTTATTTCCACACGGCCTAAGACACGGACGTGTTTACTACCCGTGTGACCTTTTTTTATATGAAAAAATATTAAGTTTTTCCCAAAATTATTGTATGTTATCACCTTAGTCTCAAACCACTTCTAAAGTATGATTAAGGCCTCGTAGGACCTTATAAGGGATAATGTGGTTGTATTGAATGATGTACGAGAATGAATGTTATGTTGTGTTTTAATCGATAATACCTCCTAACCTTATTCCGGCAACGGATACGAGTTAGGGGTATTATAGAGATGGATTGAGCTACTGAAGGATTATGATTGTACCATTGAGTACTATCCAAAAAAGCGAATGTTGTTGCCGATGCACTAAGTAGAAAGTCAATGACCGATTTGAGGGTGATGTTTACAAAGTTGAGCTTAACAGATGATGGAAGTTTACTTGTTGAGTTACGAGTAAAGCCTTCCTTAGTGGATGAGATGCAATCGAAGAGATCTACAAATGAGTCTCTCACACCTCGTTTTAGACAGGTTGAGGAAGGTAAGACTACTGACTTTAGCCTTAATTCTATTATAGTTCTGTGCTTCCGTAGAAGATACTGTGTGCCCGATGATCAAGAGTTAAGGTAGTCTATAGTTCAAGAAGCACATAGTAGCCCACATGCTATGCATCTTGGAAGAAAATAAGGTGTACTGAGACCTGAGAGGATTGTATTGGTGGCCAGGGCTTAAGCATGTCGTAACTGAGTATGTGAGTAAGTGTTCTACGTGCCAGCAAGTGAAGGCTGAGCATTAGTTTCCCTCGGGCTTGTTACAGCCTATTCAGATCCACTAGTGGAAATGGGAGCGTGTGACCATGGATTTTATTAGTGGGCTGCCTTTGATGCCTGCTTAGAAAGATACAGTTTGGGTTATAGTGGATCAACTAACTAAGTAGCACATTTTTTTTCCAATTCGTACCAACTACTCTCTGCATAAGTTGGCGAGGTTGTATATTTCCAAGATTGTGAGACTTCGTGAAGTACCATGTCCATCATTTTTTATCAGGACCTTCGATTTAAATCTCGATTTTGGAAAAAGTTACACGAGGCTTTGGGAACTCGATTGATCTTTAGTACAACTTTTCACCCTAGTCTAATGGGCAATCCAAGAAAGTTCTACAGATTTTGGAGGACATGTGGAAGAGATATCATTCTGATCCATCCCATGTGATTCCAATGGTTGAGGTTTAGGTGAGACCCGATGTAACAGCCCATTGTTAGTGAAATCTAAATAGTGGTTTTGGGACCACAAATCTAAAGTAAAAAAATTATTTTATTATTATTTTATTACCTACATCATGATAGTAGAACCTTATAAATATTCCGTTAAGAAATTTTACCATTTACATACTCAATTTGATAAAAAGGATTAAATCGCTTAAAGTGTAAAAGTTTATTTCTAGTAGCTAAAGGTATTAAATAGCTATAGAACCTTAAAGTAAGAGTCCTTATATGGTAATTAGACCACTAATGAAGATAGTGGAATGTGATGGCTTGGCATTTGTGTAAATTTTAATGTTTTTAAAGGTTAATTAAGTAAATTGGTAATTAAGGATTAATACAATAAAACCAAAATAAGGTATCATTTTTTATTTTCTTCTTCAAACGATTTTCACAAGAGAAAGATAACCGATTTTCACAAGAGAAAGATAGACATTGAATACTATGTTCGGCCAACCCTATTTTTTCTATTTATAAGTGATTTTTGTCCCCTTTTTTATGATTTCTATGTTTTCGAGATCGTTGTAGCTTAATCTAGCTAGCTCAGGGACTAATTTATGAAACTTCTAAACTATTAAGGTTTTGCCATTGTTGAGTATGCATGAGTTTTGATGTGTTATGGAAGAAAATGGATAGTTTTTGCTAGATAAACAACTTTTGTTATGTGATTTTTAATGAAAATGTCAAATAGGGATTAAATTGAAAAGTAAAAAATTTTATATGGTGAAATTGTGAAATAAATGAAATATAGGGCTTGCTAAGGACCTAATTGGTATTCAATTATAGTGGGTTGTGGTGAAATTTCATAAATTTCCACTTTTATGAGCTAATGACTAAATGGTAAATAAATTAAAAGTATAGGGGCAAAATGGTAATTTTTTAAAATATGATTTTGGGTTAAATTGAATAAAATACATATTAAATAAATTTATCCGTATAGATCAAGATAGACCTCGTATGGCTTTAGATCAGGGCAAAGAGAAAGTCTTGGATTAATCGCCTCTATATCTACGTATACTCGCCGAGGTAAGTTCGTGTAATTAAATTGTGTATATAAATGATTTTTATTGAAATATACTTGTGTTATGAATTGCTATATATATACCGATCGCATATTCAACAACGTACGATGATTTTCGAGCCTCATTTGAACCTTAGGAATTTGTATGATACAAAAGACATGTCATTAGGGTTTACATGATTCCAGTGTTGGTCCTGAACATCCTACTGATGGCTGGGGTTCAGCATGTGCTGCGGATACTCCACAGCTCGTGTGAGAAGGCCCATTTTCACAGATCATGTGAGCATTCTGATTCACAATTTGTATGAGCATACATGTATAGGATTTGATGAATTACAGATATATGATTTAGCACACTATGTGTGAGCTATCCCAGGTATCCCACGATATTCCAAAAAGGTTTAGCGGGCACTACTCTTATACAGCATGGTAAGAGTTTAATACGAACTATTACAGGAATATGTGAATTACATTGAATTAATACTACATGGCATATTAAGATTTGAAATGGATGATACATGTATGTTAGATATAGTTATATGTTGTGTTCATTCTTGATTACATAGCCTATGTTATATGATCAAATGGCTAACATGTTTGGTACACATGTTTAGGCTTAGGCCAAGTGTAGTTGGATTATGCCATGTTATCTTACCAATTATGTTTAGAAATGGTAAGTTCTGTTTTATGTTATACGAACTTACTAAGCTTATATGCTTACTCTATGTTACTTTCTGTGTCTTATAGTGAATCGGGAGCTTGTTCGGGTTGGAAGCTTGTCGAAGCATTATCACGCTATCCATTGACTTTTTTGGTACTTTTGGTTGTTTTGATTTTGGTTATAATGGCATGTATAGGTATTTTGGCTAATGTAGGCCTATATGGTTGATTACTGAAATGGGCATTTGGTTTGGCTTAAGTTACGGTATTTTGGTGTTCAAATGAATTTAGTCTTGGCATGTAAATATGGACATTAATATGATTGATGTAACACCCCAAAATAGGGCCTAGTTGAAATAGTGGTTTCAAGACCACAAATCTGACATTAAAGTATTTTTTAATGATTATTATGAGGTCTAGAATATGAAAATATGCACGTGCTAAAGTTTCATGAAGAAATTCTAAGCATGAGGTGTCCAATTGGAAAGTAGGGACCAAATTGAATAAATTGCAAAACATGGGTTCTAGAAGAAATTTGTATGAAATTGCTTTAGAATATTAATTAGAGGTTTTTAAAGAGCAATTTGCCCAATTTGTAAGCTTTTGGAAAAAAATGGGCATGCATGGAAAATTTTGAAAGTTTAGTAAGGAAGAGCATTTTGGTCAATTGGTAATATAATTAATAAAAAGGGAAAATGAAAGCAAAAATCAGCCATTCATTTTCTCCATGCTGCCGAAAATCTAAGGGTCTCCATAGCTAGGGTTTCAACATTTTCAAGCTCAATAGTAAGTGCTCCATAGCCCCGTTTTTAATGTTCTTCGTATTTTTGAGATCCTCATAACATGCTTTATCTATTTCTACCCATATCTCAAGCTAGGGTTCATGTTTAGAAAATTACCCATGCATGAGATGCTTGTGTTTTGATTTATGGAGAATTATGAAAGTTTGAAGGATGGTAAACAACATTTACTAGGTAGTTTTCATGGAAATGGCTTAAAGGACCATTTTGTAAAAGTTGTAAAAATGGGTAGGAAAAGGTGAAATGAAAGAAGATTGTGGGCTGCTATTAGTATGAAAAATATACGGCCAGCCTTGAGTAACCTAGAAATTACATGCATTTCGTTATACAAGGCTTAGGACTAAATTGTAAAAGTTGTGAAAAGCTAGGTAAATTGGTCATTTTGCCCTAGGATGGGCGTTAAGCCAGAAATTGAATAATGTGAGATGTTAATAATTTATTTTTACTGATATAGATCCTGAGGAACCAATTCTAGAGGTCGGTCATGGAAAACGAAAGGTTTTGGAATAACCGAAATACTAATCCAAAACGACTACCAGGTAAGTTCGTGTAACTCGAATGTAAACAATATAAATGCATTAAAAATGTATATTCTTGTATGATTTTAAATGGTAATTTACAATGTAAATAATTCATGAAAATTGATGATACGGTAAAATTTCTCGGTTGAAAAAAAAGGATATCTGATGGATACATTATTTTCCCATGATACGAGATCTTGCATGTGTTGCAGAAAAAGATTCAGCCCAGATGGGTAATCCTTTGATCTCGATATAGAAAAGATCTAGCCCAGACGGGTGTTCCTAAAGTGATCTAGCCTCCCGAAAAATATGTGTGCATTATGGATTTAGCCCGGACAGGTAATCCAATTAGGGTCTGAATTTAGCCTGGACTGGTAATTCAGATTTTAGCTCATTAAGAGTGTTTGTCGCTACAAGGGATTTAGCCTGGGCTGGTAATCCCGACACCACTTTATGATTTTTATACTACGGAGGATTTAGCTTGGACTGGTAATCCTACCGTAAGATGTGAGGTTCGCGGGAGTGCATGCTTGAAAATGATCACTTGTATGATTTGACAGAAAATGGGCTATCCATCGAGATTTTTGAGAAATTCAACGGGATTAAAATTAGAATTGAGAATTAAAATTCTTAAATAAATGAGCTCATCTAGATTAATTCTGTGATGCTTAGAAATGAGACTAACTTGATGATTGAGTGCATGTGATAGGAATCTATCCTATACTTGTTGAAATGTATGATTAATTTGGTTGTATACTAAACCACTAGAAAATTTACCTTCCTGTTATTCGAACTTACTAAGCATGTAAATGCTTACCCCCTCTCTTTTCCCTGTCTTACAGAGCTCGTGGACTCGTGAAGATTGGAAGACGGTTGGAGAAAGTCGTCACACTATCAACTTGTTCAGCTTTGGTATATGTAAACTTTTATTTTGTTTAATGGCATGTATAGGCCTCTTGTTTATTTTGTTACATGTGTCATTTGGATAAATGTTATGGCTTATAATGATGGGCTTATTCATTTTGTATATGGCCATGAGATATGACTCATTTTGATGTAGGTTGTAAACCTACTAATTGTGCATGTTTATACTCGAGTGTTCATGTGATGGTTGATATGATATGCCATGAAATTGATATGTGTAATGTGGCCAAATCACTTGGGAAATGATTCATGTTTTAATGGTCATAATATATAAAATGGACCAAGTGTAAGAGGTGAAATTTTGAAATGGTAACCTTATCACTGAAAGGAATAATATTAATGTAGGTTAAAAAGGAGATATTAGGTAACATGCATAATTATGGTCAAGAAGGTTTCAAGGATACCTTTATACCATGTTAAATGTACAAAGGGCATATTAGAGTGTAGGGATGCTTGAGGGTAGCCAAAGGCTTGGAATATAGCCTCTAAAAGGGTCCACACGGGTAGAAACACGGGCATGTGTCTAGGCCGTGTGTGACACACGGTCTTGCCCACGGGTGTGTTGTACGACCGTGTGTCCCCTGCACCCTAATTCTTTAAGTCAGTATGCATGATAGTAAATACACGGGCAGAGACACGGCCATGTGTCTCAACCATGTGGAGGACACAGCCTAGTACACGAGCGTGTGCCTTGGCCGTATACCTCTATATGAATTATGATGTCATAAACAGAATATCTGGGTTTTTGGACATGGATGATGACATGAGCTAGGGACACAGGCTAGGGACACAGGTGTGTGCTTGGCCTTGTGAAAAGCCTTGTAGGTTCGAAATGAAAAATAAATTCCAATAATTCCACACGGGTAAGGGACACGGGCGTGTCCCAAGCACATGGGCGTGTGCATTGCCTCCAGACGGGCGTGTGAAGCTTAACATAGAAAATTTTCTAAACTTTTCTTAAGTTCTCGGTTTAATCTCGGACCGCTCTTAACGCATGTTTTGGACCTCGAAAGTCCATATTAGGGACAGTATGATTAAGTTTTGGTTGGTTTTAAATTAGAACAAAATTTTATATCCTAATTTTCCCGTAATGACCTTTTTTATCCCCGATACCGCCTCGTACCTTGTCCCCGTCTCGAGTACAGGAAAAGGGTGTCACATTTAGTGGTATCAGAGCTACGATTTAGTTGATTCTCGGACTAACGTAGTATGTATCGAGTCTAGCTGTACATGCCATTATTCAAGTTATGATAGTGTGACATCTCCTAACCATTTTAATCGTATTTGAATATAGTAAATATCTTACAATCAAGCGCAAGATGAGTCCGAGGGAGCCGAGAGCCATGCTCCAGCTTCCGTACAGTAAGTTATTTCTACTAGTAGTAGAAGACTTATGTCTGAGGGCCAAGAAGAGGCGAGAGCTTCCTTTTTTAATATGATGGATGAATGGTTTGGGGAATATTTGAGAAACTGCCCCAATATACCACGACCTCCTCTGCCCCCTACTCGACCCGAGGAGGAAGTGCCACAAGGTATGGCACTTGTGAGAATTGGTAAGGCCCCTGTGGATAAGCTCAGGAAATATGGAGTCGAAGAGTTTAGGGCCACGATTGATGATAACCTAGAACGTACCAAATTTTGGCTTGAAAATACCATACAAGTTCTCGGTGAACTGTTGTGTACCTGAGGAGAGCTTGAAATGTGTGATGTCACTACTAAAGGACACTACATACCACTGGTGGAAGACTATATCCTCGGTGGCACCAAGAGAGAACATTACATGGGAGTTTTTCCAAGCTGAGTTTAGGAAAAAGCATATAAGTCAAAGGTTCTTAGACTCGAAGCAAAAAGAGTTCTTAGAGCTTAGACAAGAAAATAAGACCGTGTCAGAATATGAAAGATTGTTCGTAAGGTTAAATTAGTATGCGACAGAATGGGTCCAATCAGAGACAAAAATGTGTAAGCCCTTCGAGGAAGGCCTGAATGAAGAAATCAAGCTGTTAATCAGGATCCTAGAAATACGAGAATTTGCTGCATTAGCCGATCGAGTCAAAAAGGCCGAAGAGCTCAATAATGAAAGGAAACAAGCAAAGAGAGAAACTCGAGTTTCGAACAAGAGATCTAGCGACAGGACGCACTCATTACCCACAAACAGATCAAAAAGTCAACAAGAATGCTCTGTGTCATCAGTGGGATATTCGAGTAGGTCAAGGAGCTCTAAGTGCCATAACCCGAAGTCTTCTTTCCCTAAGGTAACTAGCGTGGGAAGTGTGTATGACCAAAACTTGAGGTGTAAGAGCTGCAACAAATTTCACTTCGGATAGTGTTGTATGAAGAGTGGTGCATGCTATAGATGTGGGCCTCTTGACTATTTTCTCAAAGACTGCCCGGAGCAAACTGATAAAGAGGTGGAATTAACCCCGAAGGCGAATGCTCCTATTTCTTGAGGTAGACCTCCAAGACATCCCGAAAGTGCAAGTGTAGTCGAATTGTTGCTAAGGATGCTACTGCAAAATCAGAGGCTCGAGCCTCGATGAAAACTTATGCTATACGCGCTAGAGAGGAAGCCTCTGCCCCCGATGACATTACGGGTACATTTTCTATCTATAATACTCGCATCATTGCCTTAATTGATCCAGGATCGACCCATTCATACATTTACATGAAATTGGTGTCTAGCATGAATATGTCTGTGGAACCTACGAAATTTGTGGTTAAGGTATCGAATCCTCTAGGCAAGTCTGTTTTAGTCGATAAAGTTTGTAAGAATTGTCCCTTGACGATTCAAGGTTATTGTTTTTCGACTAACCTTATGCTTTTGCCTTTCGATGAGTTTGATGTAATACTTGGCATGGATTGGTTGGCCATTCAAAATGTGATAGTAAATTATGGTCGATGGTATATTGAATTGAAATGTTCAGATGACAAAATTCTTAGTTGATTTGAGTTAGTTGGATACTCCATCGGTTGTAATTACCTTAATGATGACTTGAAGGTATGTGAGAAAAGGATATGAAGTTTATCTTGCTTTTGTACTGAATTCTAAAGAAAGCTGAAGATGGAGTTGGCACTGATAGTATGCTAGTACTCAGATATGTTTCTGAAAGAGTTACCTGGATTACCTCCTATTAGAGAAGTAGAGTTTGGTATCGAGCTACTGCCTAGAACAACGCCTATTTCTATTGCCCCGTATAGGATGGCACCATCTGAGTTGAAAGAGTTAAAGGCACAACTGCAAGAACTAATGGATAAAAGTTTTGTAAGACCAAACATTTTGCCATGGGGTGCTCTAGTATTATCCGTAAAGAAGAAAGATGGTTTGATGAGGCTGTGTATAGACTATCGACAACTTAACAAAGTAACCATCAAGAATAAGTATCCTTTGCCAAGGATTGACGACTTGTTTGATCAATTGAGGGGAGCCACCTGTTTTCAAAGATAGACCTGAGGTCCAGCTACTACCAGTTACGAGTAAAGGAGTCAGACGTGCCTAATATCGCTTTTAGGACAAGGTATGGCCATTACGAATTTCTTGTAATGCCTTTCAGATTGACGAATGCTCCGGCTGTGTTTATGGATTTGATGAATAGGATATTTCGGCCATACTTAGACAAGTTTGTTGTTGTATTTATTGATGATATACTGATTTATTCTAAGGATGAGATTGAACATGCGGAACATCTGAGAACTGTTTTACAGACTTTACGGGACAAGCAGATGTATGCTAAATTTAGCAACAGCAAGTTTTGGCTCCGAGAGGTAGGATTCTTGGGTCACATTGTTTCGAGTGAAGGCATCCGAGTTGATCCAAGTAAGATATCTGCTATTTTCGAATAGAAACTATCGAAGAATGTAACCAAGGTTAGAAGCTTTTTAGGCTTAGCCGGGTATTATCGACGCTTTGTGAAAGGATTTTTAATGATTGCAACTCCTTTGATGAGGTTGTTGCAAAAATATTCCAAGTTTGAATGGTAAGAAAAGTGTCAGCAGAGTTTCAAGAAATTAAAGACATTGCTGACTGAAGCTCCAGTGTTAGTGCAATCTGAACCGAGAAAATAATTCGTGGTCTATAGTGATGCATCCTAAAATGGACTAGGTTGTGTGCTTATGCAGGAGGGCAAGGTGATAGCCTATGCATCCAGACAATTAAAGCTACACGAGAAGAATTATCCGACACATGACTTGGAGCTTGCCGCCATTGTCTTTGCTTTAAAATTTTGGAGACACCATTTGTATGGTGAGACTTGCCGTGTATTCACTGATCACAAGAGCTTGAAGTACTTGATGACTCAAAGGGAGTTGAATCTGAGACAACAGAGATGGTTAGAGTTGATTAAAGATTATGAGCTGATAATTGATTATCACCCAGGAAAGGCGAATATGGTCACCAGTGCACTGAGCAGAAAATCCCTATTTGCCTTGAGAGCTTTGAACATGCAGTTGGCGTTGTCTGAAGATGGTTTGGTCTTGGTAGAGTTAAGGGCTAGGCTGACATTTCTTCAGGAAATTTGTGATGCCTAGATTAATGATAGTGACCTACAAGCTAAGAGAACTCAATGCGAGTCAGGCATTGAATCAGATTTTTGGATCAGTCCTAATGGTTGTTTAATGTTCAGAGACAGGGTATGTGTACCGAGAGTTGATAAGCTTATTCAGAAAATTCTACAAGAGGCACACGATAGTCGTTTGTCTATTCATCCAGGAAATACCAAGATGTATAATGATTTAAAAAAATGTACTGGTGGAATGGCATGAAAAGAGACATATCCGAATTTGTATCGAGATGTTTGATATGTCAACAAGTCAAAGCTGAACACCAAGTACCACCAGGTTTGTTACAGCCTGTGATGGTTCCCGAATGAAAATGGGATAGGATTACCATGGATTTCGTAACAGGATTGTCGTTAACCCCAAACAAGAAAGATGTTGTTTGGGTTATAGTTGATAAACTAACGAAGTTGGCTCACTTCATCCCAATGCGAACAGATTATTCTCTCAATAGATTGGCCAACTTGTACATATCTGAGATTGTGAGATTACACGGTGTACCATTGTCGATTATCTTAGACAGAGACCCAAGATTCACTTCAAGATTTTGGAAGAAGCTACAAGAGGCTTTAGGTACAAGGTTGGGCTTTAGCACGGCTTTCCACCCACAAACTAACGGTCATTCTAAGTGGACGATTTAGATTCTTAAGGACATGTTACGGTGTTGTGCTCTTGAGTTGTAGGGTAGCTGGGAAAAGTACTTGCCATTGGTAGAGTTTACTTACAACAATAGTTTCTAGACGAGTTTGAAAATGGCACCTTATGAGGCCTTGTATGGAAGAAAGTGCCGAACTCCCTTATATTGGACAGAACTCAAGGAAAGTCAGATTCATGGGGTTGATCTAATTAAGGAAACTGAAGTAAAGGTCAAAGTGATACGTGATTGCTTAAAAGCGGCATCGGATAGGCAAAAATCTTTTGCTGATCTGAAAAGAAAAGAGATTGAGTTTCAAGTTGGAGATAAAGTGCTCTTGAAAGTGTCTCCATGGAAAAAGGTATTAAGATTCAGCTGGAAAGGCAAACTGAGTCCAATGTTTATTAGACCATATGAGGTTACAGAGAAAATTGGACCATTAGCCTACCATTTAGCACTGCCATTCGAATTGGAAAAGATTCATGACGTGTTCCACGTATCCATGTTACAAAGATATATATCAGACCCCTCCCATGTGATTTCACCAACAGAAGTTGAGATTAGATCGGACATGACCTATGGTTAAGAACCAGTCAAGATTTCGGCTCGAGAAGTCAAACAATTGAAAAACAAGAATATTGCCTTGGTAAAAGTTTTATGGCATAGACATGGAGTGGAAGAAGCTACATGGGAACTTGAAGAAACCATGAAGAACCAATATCTGAACCTGTTTACTGGTAAGACTTTCGAGGACGAACGTCCTTAAGGGGGAGAAATGTAACATCTCGAAATAGGGCCTAGTCAAAATAGTGGATTCGGGACCACAAATCCGACATTAAAGTATTTTTCTAATGATTATTATGAGGCCTAGAATATGAATATATGCATGTGCTAAAGTTTCATGAAGAAATTCTAAGTATGAGGTGTCCAATTGGAAATTAGGGACCAAACTGAATAAATTGTAAACCTTGGGTTCTAGAAGAAATTTGTATGAAATTGCTTTAGAATATTAATTAGAGGTCTTTAAAGAGCAATTTGCCCAATTTTTAAGTTTTTGGACAAAAATGGGCATGCATGGAAAATTTTGAAAGTTTAGTAAGGAAGGGCATTTTGGTCAATTGGTAATATAATTAATAAAAAGGGAAAATGAAAGAAAAAATCAGCCATTCATCTTTTCCATGCTGCCGAAAATCTAAGGGTCTCGATAGCTAGGGTTTCAACATTTTTAAGCTCAATAGTAAGTGCTCCATAGCCCCGTTTTTAATGTTCTTCGTTTTTTTGAGATCTTCGTAACATGCTCTATCTATTGCTACCCATATCTCAAGCTAGGTTTCATGTTTAGAAAATTACCCATGCATGAGATTCTTGTGTTTTGATGATTTATGGAGAATTATGAAAGTTTAAAGGATGGTAAACAACATTTACTAGGTAGTTTTCATGGAAATGGCTTAAAGGACCATTTTGTAAAAGTTGTAAAAATGGGTAGAAAAAGGTAAAATGAAGGAAGATTGTGGGCTGCTATTAGTATGAAAAATATTTGGCTAGCCTTGAATAACCTAGAAATTACATGCATTTCGTTATACGAGGCTTAGGACTAAATTGTAAAAGTTGTGAAAAGCTAGGTAAATTGGTCATTTTGCCCTAGGATGGGTGTTAAGCCAGAAATTGAATAATGTGAGATGTTAATAATTTATTTTTACTTATATAGACCCCAAGGAACCAATTCCAGTGGTCAATCATGGAAAACAAAAGGTTTCAGAATAACCAAAATACTAATCCAAAACGACTACCAGGTAAGTTCATGTAACTGAAATGTAGACTATATGAATGCATTAAAATGTAAATTCTTGTATGATTTTAAATGGTGATTTACAATGTACATAATTCATGAAAATTGATGATATGGAAAAATGTCTGGGTTGAATAAAAAATGATATCTGATGGATACGCTATTCTCCCATGATACGAGATCCTGCATGTGTTGCAGAAAAGGACTCAGCCAGAACGGGTAATCCTTTGATCTCGATATAGAAAGGATCTAGCCCAGACGGGTGTTCCTAAAGTGATCTAGCCTTCAGAAGAATATGTGTGCATTATGGATTTAGCTCGGACAGGTAATCCAATTAGGGTCTGAATTTAGCCTGGACTGGTAATTCAGATCCAAGCTCATTAAGAGTGTTTGTCGCTACAAGGGATTTAGCCTGAGCTAGTAATCCCGACATCACTCTATAATTTTTATTCTACGGGGGATTTAGCCTAGACTAGTAATCCTACCGTAAGATGTGAGGTTCATGGGAGTGCATGCTTAAAAATGTTCACTTGTATGATTTGACGGAAAATGACCTATCCATCGAGATTTCTGAGAAATTCTATGGGATTAAAATGAGAAATGAGAATGAAAATTCTGGAATAAATGAGCTCATCTAGATTAATACTGTGATGCATAGACATGAGACTAACTTAATGATTTGGTTGTATGCTAAACCATCAGTAAATTTACCTTCCTATTATTCAAACTTACTAAGCATGTAAATGCTTACCCCCTCTATTTTCCCTATCTTACAAAGCTCGCGGACTCGTGAAGACTAGAAGACGGCTGGAGAAAGTCATCACACTATCAACTTGTTCAGCATTGGTATATGGAAACTTTAATTTTGTTTAATGGCATGTATAGGGCTCTTGTTTATTTTTTTATATGTGTCATTTGGATAGCGAATGTTATGGCTAATAATGATGGGCTTATTCATTTTGTATATGGCCATGACATATGGCTCATTTTGATGTAGGTTGTAAACCTACTAATTGTACATGTTTATACTCGAGTGTTCATGTGATGGTTAATATGATATGCCATTAAATGGATATGTGTAATGTGGCTAAATCACTTGGGAAATGATTCATGCTTTAATGGTCAGAAGATATAAAATGGACCAAGTGTAAGAGGTGACCTTTTGAAATGGTAACCTTATCACTGAAATGGATAATATTAATGTAGGTTAAAAAGGAGATATGAGGTAACATGCATAATTATGGTCAAGACGGTTTCAAGGATACCTTTATACCATGTTAAATGTACGAAGGGCATATTAGAGTGTAAGGATGCTTGAGGGTGACCAAAGGCTTGGAATATAGCCTCCAAAAATTTCTACACGGGTAGACACACGGGCATGTGTCTAGGCTGTGTGTGACACACGATCATGCCCACAGGTGTGTTGTACGGCCGTGTATCCCCTGCACCCTAATTCTTCAAGTCAGTATGCATGGTAGTAAACACACGGGCAGAGACACGACCATGTGCCTCAACCGTGTGGAGGACACGGCCTAGTACATGGTCGTGTGCCTTGGCCGTGTGCCTCTAGATGAATGATGATGTCATAAACAGAATGTCCAGGTTTTTGGACACGGACGTGACACGGGAGTGTAGATGCCGTGTGAGGGACACGGGCATTTTCTTAGCCGTGTGAAAACCCCTATAGGTTTGAAATAAAAAATAAATTCCAATAATTCCACACAGGTAAGGGACACGGGCGTGTCCCAAGCACACGGGCATGCGCATTGCCTCCACACGAGCGTGTGAGGCTTAACATAGAAAATTTTCTAAACTTTTCTTAAGTTCTTGGTTTAGTCCCGAACCACTCTTAATGCATGTTTTGGACCTCGAAGGTCTATATTAGGGACAATATGATTAAGTTTTGGCTGGTTTTAAATTAGAACAAAATTTTATATCCTGATTTTCCCGAAATGACCTTATTTGTTCCTGGTAACACCTCGTACCTTGTCCTGGTCTCGGGTACGTGAAAGGGGTGTTACAATTGATGTTTGACTTATTTTGTTTGAATGTTGGAAGATGGAATGAAAGCCTAAATATGAATATGGTATAGATGTTCTATGATATGTTAAATTATGTGGTGAGTTGGTACCTTATTATGTAGGATTTATATAGTTATTTGATACTGGTTATAGAATGACATTTTGGTACCAAATGGGTTGTGTTTTTGGTAAGTAAATTTTATGGTATGAATTGATGAAAATCTAGTTGGAAGTTAGTTGATCATTTTGACCAAAATGGGTACGTAGTTATACATGTTTACATATTGTCATTTGAGGTGCCTAAGGGCATATTGGTTGTATGATATTATACCATATGAATCTGACTTGCTTACGCATTATTTTGATGCCTTGTTATGGCTTGTGTATATGTGCAATTTTGGTTGTAGGTATATGCCAAGTTGGGTGAGAAAAAATGGCTTGTAGAATGGCCTATTTTCATCCACACAGGGAAAGACACGGGCGTGTGTCCCCTGTAGCTTTTAAAGGGTTGCAAGTCAGGATGTTACACAGCTTGGCACATGGGCGTGTGGCTTGGCTGTGTGACCCAAGTTAGTGAGTTACACTGGCACGAACTCGATCTGGGAGAAGGCCGTGTGTTACTACTTCGAATGCCCATATTGCTTTAGACACGAGTGTAATAGCCCGATTTTAGGCCTAGTCGGAACAGTGGTTTCAGGACCATGAATCTGACATAGTGAAATTTGTTTTTATTATATTTTTATAGTCTAAAGTTTTATGGAATGATTTCATGAAAATTTCGTTCGAAAATTTTGACGTTTGAGTACTCAATTTAGGAAAAAGGACTAAATTTTAAAAAGTGCAAAAGTTGAGTTCTACATGCTAGAGGTGTCAAATTGTTATGAAAATTTAAATTGAAGGTCCTTAGATGGTAATTAGACCATTTTACTTTAAGTTGGACAAAAATAGACATGAGGTAACAGAATTTTAGTGTTTTAAGAAAAGGGCATTTTAGTCATTTAGTAATTCAATGAATTAAAAAGAAAAAATCAAGCCAAAATCTTGTCCATCTTCTTCATGCTTGTGCCGAAATTTAGAAGGGAAGCCATAGCTAGGGTTTGGCCACTGTCAAGCTCAATTGTAAGTCCATTATTGCCCCCTTTTTGATGCTCTTTACATTATTGGAGTCGTTATCACTCGATCTATCTATTTCTACCATTAATTTGAAAAATAATTAAAGTCTAGGGTTTGACCAATGTTAGACTAGTGTGTATTTTGATGTCTAATGGTAGAAAATGTGTTTTTGGTGTATGATAAACAACTTTTGCTAGGTGATTTTTGATGAAAATGTCAAAAGGACTAATTTGTAAAAAGGTTATAAAATGTGAATAAAAGTGTGATTAAATGAAAAATGTGGGCTGTTATAAGCATAAAATAAGTTTAGCTAGGCTTCGGAATCGAAGAAATTGAACCTATTTCAATTTACGAGCGTAGGGACCAAAGTATAAAAATGTCAAAGTTTAGGGGCAAAAATGTAATTTTGTCATAATGTGATTTTTGAACTAATTTGAGTAATGTGAATAATAAATGAGTTAAATTTGCTATTATAGATAAAGAGAAATGAGATTTGAACCTAGATCGGGGGGAAAACAAAGTGTTTAATGATTAAGTCCCATTTCTACTATTTTTGTATCGAGGTAAGTTCTTATGTAAATAATGCATTTTTTAATTATGTTTTAAATGCTTTATTATTGTATGAATTGTGATTGACTCATGGACGTATTTGACAAAGTTACGACAAGTGTGAAATCCCGATTGAACCTTAGGAATAGATAGGATACAAATGTCATGACATTAGGGTTACTAGGACTATGTGTAAGACCATATCTGGGATATGGCATCAATATGAGACTACGTGTAAGACTAAATCTGGGATATGGCATCAATATGAGACTTCGTGTAAGACCATAGCTGAGTTATTGGCATCGATACGAGATCCTATGTAAGACCATATCTGTAAGACCATATCTGGGATATGACATCGGTATGGTACTGTGTGTACGAGATTCCCTAGTATCCTTCAGTATTCCAAGTGGTTCAACGGGTAATTTAATGAGTATGTCAATCGTGAATTGCATGCAAATCCAATTCGAGATGACTCAGGTAACTCATACGTAATGAGCTCGTTATGTGATGAACCCTCGGTAAGGTTATGATTGAGTAAGTTATGATTATAAGATCTTAATAATATTTATGCCAATTATCATCATGTTAAATGTTAGTTTTTGATGCCTATTATTTCCATGGGAACTTACTAAGCTATATAGCTTACTCCCCTTTTCTTTCCCTTGTCTTATAGTGTCACCAAGCTAGCTCGGGGATCCGAGATTGTCGGAGATCCACTAACACTATCAACTAATTATTTTGGGCACCAATGAATTTGACATTTTGAGTTATGGCATGTATAGGGACTTGGTCTTTTTGTTATGTGTCATAATTGATTTGGCCAAATGTATTGGCTTTTGTTGGTTGATAATTCATTTTGTAAATGGCCATTGAAATTGGCTAATATTGCTTTAAGTATATATATGCATATGATGATGTTTTCATGGATGTGGGAATTTGCATGGTTTAAGTTGATAAGTATGTAATGTTTGTATGTGGTAACTGGTAGCATGTGAATGATGTGTGGATGTCTTGATTGTGGCTAAATTGGTTGAATGTAATTGTTTGGATTAGTGTTATGTTTTATTGTGTAGGTGTGTGCATAAAAGGGTGACAAAATGGCTTGGTAAATAGCCTTGTTTTTGTCCACACGGGTTGACACACGAGCGTGTGTCTAGGCTGTGTGTGACACACGGCTTGCCCTATGGGCGTGTGTTCTGGCCGTGTGTCCCCTGCACCTTAATTGTTGCAAAACAAAATGCTCAAAATTGAGCACACGGGCAGAGACACGAGCGTGTGTATCAGCCGTGTGGATGACACGGCCTCAGGCACGGGTGTGTGCCCTGGGCGTGTGAAGTCTGCACCTATTTTATGAAAAATTATGAAAATTAAATCGACCACACGGCCTAGCTTACGGGCGTGTGATTTGGTCTTGTGTCTTTAATTTGTTCTTAGGTGACAAACTGAGAGTTACACGGGTCAAGGACAAGGGCGTGTGCGACCATACAGCCTACCCACACGAGCATGTGGCTCTTAAAAACATGAAGAATTTTCTAAGTGTTGTGAAAATTTCTAAAGTTCTCGGTTTAGTCCTGAACCGCTTCCAATGCATGATTTGGGCCTCATAGGTTCGTTTTAGGGATGATATGAATGTATATGAAAAGTTTTAAATTTGAATGGAAATTTATGTCTCGATTTTGTATGATTGTTTTTGTATAAGTCTGGTAATGCCTCATACCCTATATAGTTTTGAAATTTTTCCTTGTTTCTTGAAAAATTCTTTGAGTTTTTGTTTCAGTCTCAATTTGTTTCTAATGTGTTTTTAGGGCCTCGAGGACTCATTTAAGGGTCAATATGTATGTTTTGGATTGGTTTTACTATGATTATTGAAATGATTTGAAATGTTTGAAACTTATGTTTGTTTGATTTGAAAACTCCGGTAATACTCCATAACCCTGTTTCAGTGATGGATATGGGTTAGGGGTGTTACATTTATTAGTATTAGAGCTACGATTTAGTCAATTCTTAGACTAAACGTAACGTATATGAGCCTAGCTATACATGCCATTATATAACCTGTGATAGTGTGATATCTCCTGATATTTTAAAACATGTTTTCTTATAGCAATGACATCCAACCAAGCTGACTCCGATGAAGTTGAGAGTAATGCTCAAGCCTCTATTCACGGAGTAGCATCGAGAGATACAAGGCCCGTAGCTGAGGGGTGGGGGGGAGAGGCTAAGGAAGCCTTCTTCTAGATGATGAATGAATGGTTTACCAAGTTCGTATGGACGAATCCGGTTGCTCAACAACCTCTACCCCTCCTGCTCCCCAATCGATCCCTATTATTCCTCAAGGTTTAGCACCTATATGAGTTAATAAGCTGCCAGTTGATAAGATTTGTAAGTAAGGGGCTGAAAAATTCAGAGCTACTGCTGAAGATGATCCTAAGAGAGCATAATTCTGGTTAGAGAACACAATCAGCATTTTCGATGAACTATCTTGTTCATCGTTTGAATGCGTTAAATGCGCGGTATCCTTGTTGAAAGATTCAGCTTATCAGTGGTGGAATACGTTGATTTCTATTGCGCTAAGAGGGCGGATCACCTGGGAATTCTTTCAAACCGAGTTTTGAAAGACATACATTAGTCAAAGGTTTCTGGATCAGAAACATTAAGAATTTCTTGAGCTCAAATAGGGTTGTATGTCTATTTCAAAGTACAAGTGAGAATTTTTCAGACTGAGTAAATATGCTCATGAATGTATTCCAACCAAGACTGCCATGTGTAAGAGGTTTGAGGAAGGATTGAATGAAGATATAAAACTTCTAGTTAGAATTCTTGAGTTGAAAGAATTTGTTGTCTTAGTTGATCAAGCGCACAAAGCCAAAAACTGAGTAAAGAGAAATGACATGCTGATTTTGAAGCTAGAGACTCAATAAAGAGATCAACTGGGAAGTCATATCAATAAACATCAAAGAGATCAAAATAACATCATAATTGTTCTACTGCTTCAATAGGGTACACTAGTGGAGACAAAGGTAACCGGTGCTCCAATCCAAAACCTCAAGCTACATCTTTAGCTAGTATGGGTAATGTCAGAGATGCCAGACCCGAGTGCAAGCATTGTAAAAGACCACATTATGGTAAGTGTCGACTGAAGAACAGAGCATGCTTTAGGTGTGGTTCCTTCGACCACTATCTTAGAGATTGCCCAGAGAAATTCGAGAAAGAAAAAGTTCAGAATATAAGGCTGAGTAACACAGCTTCTAGAGGTAGACCACCTCGTAATCCTAGAAATGTGAGTGGTAGTCGTGGTCTAACAAAAGACTCTGTAATGAGATCCGAGGCACGAGCACCATCTAGGGCTTATGCTATTCACGCACGAGAGGAAGCTTCTGCACCAGATGTTATTACCGGTACTTTTTCTATTTTTTATACTGATGTTACTACTTTGATCCGGGATCAACCCATTCGTATGTTTGCACGAATTTAGTATCTAGTAAGATTTTACGTATTGAGTCCACTGAATTCGTGGTTAAAGTGTCGAACCCCTTAGGTCAGTTTGTGCTAGTTGATAAAGTTTGCAAGAATTATCCTTTGATTACTCGAGGTTACAGTTTTTCAACTAACTTAATGTTGTTACTGTTTGATGAATTTGATGTGATTTTGGGCATGGATTGACTAACTCTAAACGACGCTGTTGTGAATTGTAGATGAAAGCTTATTGTTTTGAAATGTCAAAACGGTGAGATACTTTGAATTGAATAGGTAGTTCGAGTGCATTGTCTAACAGCTCGTTTTTAGTCAAATTAGAATAGAGGTTTTGGGACCACAAATCTAAACTAAAAATAATTATTTTATTATTATTTTAATGTTTACAAAATGATAGTATGGCTGTGTGAATTTTTTGTTAAAAATTTTATCGTTTGAATGTTCAATTCGGTAAAAAGGACTAAATCGCTTAAACTGCAAAAGTGATGTTCTAATAGCTAAAGGTATTAAATAGCTATAGAACCTTAAAGTAAAGGTCCTTAAGTAGTAATTAAACCATTATAATGGTGAGTGGACATTATGGACACATTATTAGGTGTTTTAAATGTTTAACTAAAGGTTAATTTTGTAATTTGGTAAATAAAGTAAATTAAAATAAAAGAAACAAAAGCATCATCTTTCATGTTGTCTTCTACCACTGAAAATTGAAGAGAGGATTAGTCAAAGTTAGGGTTGTTCATTCGGCCATCTCTTTTTTATTCAATTAGGTATGTATTTTGTCCCGTTTTTAATGATTTCTATGTTTTTGAGATCGTTGCAGCTTACTCTAGCTAGCCTAGAGACTATTTTGCAAAATTTTTAAAGATTTAGGATGTTTTCATTGATGAATAAGCATGTATTTTAATTATTGATGATAGATTATGAATGTTTGATGATAGTTATACAAGTTTTGTTAAGTGATTTTTATTGAAAATGCAAATTAGGGATTAAATTGTGAAATGTGGAAACTTTGTGGTTAAAATGTGAAATAAATTAAAAATATGGGCTGCTAGGGACCTAATTGAAATTTGGCTAGCATGGGTTTTGTTTCAATTGCATGAATTTGTGATTTTATGAAATAAGGACTAAATTGTAAAAGTTGTGAAATAATAGGGGCAAATGTGTAAATGTGCTTTAATGAGTGTTTTGGATTAAATTGAATAGAGAGGTAATTAAATAAGCTAAATTTGATATTCTATAGTTCAAGAAAGGCGAAATACGGATTTAGATTAGGGAAAGAACAAAGTTTCGGATTAATCGACTTAATTTTTCGTTTTTACATCTGAGGTAAGTTTGTATGATTAATAAGATTAATTTTATATGTGTTTATATGCTTAAATATTATAATTGTGATATTAAGACATTGCAGAACCTATTGACAAAGCATTGACATAGTGAGAATCCCAGTTGAACCTTAGGAATAGAAAGGATACTAGTGACATGTCATTAGAGGTTATTGTGATTATATGATCTGGGTGTTGGTCCTATACGTCCTACCGGTGGCTGAGTATTCCAGCATGTGTTGTGTTTTCTTGACAGCTTGTGTGAGGAGCACCGTGTAGCTACGTCTTAACTGACAGCTTGTGTGAGTACACCCGTTGATAGCTCGAGAGTGAGCATATATGTGATATGAGATTGAGATAGCATTGGCTATGTATGTGGCGCTTTGGTGCGAGATTCTCGAGTATCTGATATTATTCTAAATGGTTCAACGGGAAAAGATTATGGTACGAGGATGTAAACAATGATACGGATCATTTTAGGTACTCGTGATAAGTTTGGCAAGTAAGTGATAATTGATAAGTTTATCTGTAAAGTAAGTGAAAGTTGATGAATTTATACATGATACCAATAATTATGGAAATGTGCAAATTATTGAATTGAATGTATTACTTATGTTCTTTAAATTGTAAATGAATTGGCAATTATACTTATTAATCATATGAACTTACTAAGCTATAAAGCTTACTCTATTTATTTTTCCGTGTTTTTAGTAATTCCAAATCTAGCTCGGATTTGGGGATCATCGGAGACTTCATCACACTATCAAGCTATCATTTTGGTACTTTTGAATCCATGTTTTTGGAATTTATGGCATGTATAGGAACTTTGGTCACTTTGATATATAAGTTGATGATGAATTTAGCCATTAGAATTGGCTTGTAAATGTTTAAAGTTTGATCTTGTGTATAGCCATGAATGTTGGCTTAAATTGTTGGTTTGGTTGTGTATATATATATGTATGTATGGTTTATGTTGTGAGTTCTTGTAAAACCTTTAACCCGAATCCGTTGCCGGAATGGGGTTACGAGGCATTACCATTCATAGGACAATTCAGAATAGACTTCCATTACAAAGTAAACCACGTAATAAAATTTTTTAAAAACGAATAAACATGTTACGATCATACCATTTATCTAATTATTCAAATTATTGCTAATACAATACAAATAGATAATCATAGAAATTAAATGCTTGGCTTATAACCCAATATAATTCATTTCATACTCAAATGATATTTGCAAACTTAACATTAAAAGTATATGAATGGTTTACATACGAGTAAATCTATCAACTTAAGGTTTATACGCACGAACTTTAATTAATAAAATCATACATCATTTTACTTCATATAGATAACATATATCACAATGTCCACTTCATTTATTAGATATTACCAATCCTTATAATACATATTACTTAACCATAAATATAGTGCAAGCATACAAGTGGCATATTGACCTATTTTAATCACTTTTTTCGAACCACAAAGTAGTATAAAAATAAATCTAAATAGCATATCCAACTTGTCTCTACTTGGCCAATTCATTATAAAATTAACCATGACTTATGCACATATTTATATATGATTATACATTACTATGGCCACTAAATTTAAATAACTAGTACCCATTTAAACATATATACATATCATAATCATTTCACTTCAATACAAAGCCAAATTTAGTAAACCATTCTCAAATATAAACATATCATATATTACCTAAACCAAAATAAATTTTATTCACATTAAAATATAGTCGATTACTCATAGGCACCAAATCACATACATGTCTATCTATGCATGCACTATACCCGAATCATTCAACCACAAATATCATACCAAGCTTAAAACATACTTGTAGATATACCATGACCAGTTCAATCTAATCATATCCAAAGTCATCAACCACATTCAATTTATGAAACACATAACACAAATACCTTCCATTCTTGACACATAACATTATATCCAAATAAACTTAAACCATAACAACCAATCATTAATTATACATATCACTAATATTGACCATGAAAGAACATCGTATATACCTCATGTACAAATCTTGATTTTTACTTAACTAATATATGAAATACCTTAATTCATTTTATGACCATTGGATCCGACTATGGATCACATGAAAATATAAAAGGCCGAACCACCAAAATCACAACCGAACACAACCATTATCAAAACAAAGCATTAAATCCGAGCATAATAAATTATTAAGCCATTTTCGCATCGCTCATGGTTACATTAACCAAAATCAAACATTTCAAAAGAAAAATCCAGCCTATACATGCCATAGATTCGAAAGTTCACTTCAAAGATACCGAAGACAGTCGATAGTGTGATAAGCTTCTCTAATGATTCTCGAGCTCATAACTTGAATCCAAAATCTATAAAACAAAAAAAAAACATACACACAAAGTAAGCTTTTATAGCTTAGTAAGTTATAAGCAAATAAACTATTCAAGAACATAATCTTTACAGTTAAACTATACCAAATATTCTATCATAATCAATTTAAACTTCAATCCTATGATTTAACATTTATCTTATACTTTCATACATAACTTACTTATGACTATATACATAATTATATATTATCAAAACATCTTTCGGTTTCAAAGCTCAATCAATAAGTGACCACATACATGTATACACATATACATATACTCGTGAATTAAAATACAGCTTCTTATGCATAAGCATAGCAATGACCGAATGAACACTTTTATATATAAAGATACTTTAACAAATTATTATTCAATGGCCAAGCCAAAACATCTTTATCATACCAAATACACATACACTTATATGCATATAATCGTAAGTCAAAGAATAACAATCATATATATATTTATATCAATGGCCGAATATACCACCAATTACATATATTCAAAAATCATTTCAATAATATTCATATTATTTAATCACAAGGCCGAATACCTTTTTCACATTCACATATATTCTTACTTTACTTCAAGCATGTTTTGCAACAAATATTAAGTAACTTACTCACTTTATTTCAAATAGGTAATAAACCAATTCATACCTGATCATTTTAGCTCATTTTTGCACATTCGATCACAAGTTATCAATGCCTGATGAACCATTCAAATTGGATAGGACACTCGGATAATCACACATATATCGTACAATGCCAACGTCCCAGACGTGGTTTTACATGTAACCACATATCGATGCCACTGTCCCAGACAGGGTCTTACTCGCACACATATACTGGAGTCACATATCGATGCCATGGTCTTACTTGCACATCACATATCGAAATCATTTGTCATGACATATGTATCCTAGCTATTCCTAAGGTTCATACAGGGCTTTCAGACGTCGTAACTCGGTCGAAACGAATTCAGAAATATAGTAGCCAAGCTTGTATATATTTGGATATTGTAGATATAATTTCACATATTTCATTTCAGCATATATAAGTTACATTTAATTAAAATTAAGTATGTCTATTTGCTTATAAACTTACCTCGGACGATGTAAAATAGAACGGGACAACTAGTTAACAACTTTCATTTTTCCTCGATCCAAATCCGATTTCTTTGGTTCTTGGTCTAAATATATTCAAATTAAACTCATTCAAACATATTTTCATTCAATTTAGTCCAAAAACACATAAATGAGAAAATTACCATTTTACTCCTGACATTTACACTTTTTACAATTTAGTCCCTCTTGTACAAAACACAAAATATGCAAAATCTCAAGATACCCATGTTTGGCTAAATGTTCCTAGTGTTCCTACCAATCCATATATTTCATTTATTTCACATTTTAGTCCCTCAAATTTTTATTTTTGCAATTTAGTCCTAATTACACAAAATCATCAAAAACTCCAATACAAAACATGTTAATCTAAAACATATCTTTCATATTTCATCATCAAACAACAAAAGTAACAAGCTCTCAATAATATCACAACTCAAAATATTCATCAAAATAAAAAATTCAAGCATGGGTTTTGTAGTACTCGAAGCAACGATCTCAAAAATGTATAAATTATCAAAAACCGAGTAAAAACGAACCTTGAATCAAGCTTGGAAGTTGGCCGAACCTAGGTTTCTTTTTCTTTTCTCTTGTTTCGGCAAGAACATATTATGAACACAAAATAATGGCTTTCTTTTCTAATGTTTTATGTTATATTATAACATATATTAACCATTTTACATTTTTACCCTTTAATAATAAATAAACAAAACACATATTCTAAGGTCATTACCGTACACACCATAACCCCATGGTCTAATTACATTTTAGGTACTTCATTTTAAAAAGACAATAGCAATTCGGCCTTTATACAAATAACCATCAAATTTTCATTTTACGCGATTAAGTCCTTTTTATTTAATCGGACACTCAAACGATAAAATTAAAGTACAAAAATTTCACAGATATAAATTCGTACGTAATAAACTTAGAAAATAATTTTAAAATATTTTTCTGACTCGGATTCATGGTCCTGAAACCACTGTTCTGACTAGGGTCTAAATCGGGCTGTTACAGTTCTATTAATGGTTATATAATTCTTGTGGATTATAGGTGTGGTAATGTTTGATATATGAGAAGATATATGTTTGTGAGTTTGAGCATAATTATACATGTTTGAAATTGTCTAATTAGTTTAAATGTATATGTGAATTTGGTATAAATGGATTGCCTATTTTGTGACTTGTGTGTATTGTGGATAATGATATTGAGTTAGCATGAATTAGGCTTGATTTAGTTGGTTTGAGTGCCTCAATATGCTATATTTTGGTGTCAATTGGATTGATGTAGGTGTGTGCAAGTTTGGGTGGCAAAATGGCTTGGTAAATAGCCTATTTTTGTCCACAAGGGCAAAGACGGGCGTATGTCTTAGCCGTGTGTGACACACGGTTATGTTACACGGTCGTGTGTCCCCTGGTTTTGAATTAAAAATCAAGTTAGTATACCCTACAGGATTGGCACGACCTAGCACATGGCCTGTGACACGGGCATGTGTGGCCATTTTTAGGGCACATGGGTTGGCCACACGAGCATGTGTGTTGGCCGTGTGACTCAAGTTAGAGAGTTACATAGAGTCATACATGGGTTGGGACACAGCCATGTGATCCCATTTCGAATGTCCACATGGCCTGTGACATGGGCGTGTGTCCCCTATTTTTGGAAAAATTTTCTAAGTGTACTAAAAGTTTTTAAAGTTATCAGTTTAGTCTAGGACCACCTCGAATGCATGTTTTGGGCCTCGTAAGCTCATATTAGGGACGAAATGAATGTTATTGATTGATAATTACATGAAATTAAAAATGTATGTGTAACTAAATAATATGTTCGGTAATGCTTCGTAACCCTATTCTGGAATTGAATACGGGTGAGGGGTGTTATAGGTTTCCTATTGTTATTTCAGCTATGTCAGTGTAAAAATATGTGAAAAAAGGATACGATGCTTACCTTGCTTATGTATTAGATTATAAAGTGTCTAAATCGAAGCTTGAATCAGTGCTAGTGGTTTGTGAGTATCCTTATGTGTTTCTAGAGGAGTTACCTAGATTATTGCCAATCAAAGAGGTTGATTTTGCTATTGAATTAGTACCTGAGGCATCACTGATATCAATAGCACCATACAGAATGGCTCCTACCGAGTTGAAAGAGTTGAAAGCATAGCTGCAAGAATTGACAAATAAGGGTTTTGCTCGACCCAGTTTTTCACCTTGGGTTGCACCGGTTCTGCTTGTTAAGAAAAAAGACGGATCAATGAGATTATTTATTGATTACCGTCAGCTCAACAAGGTTTCAATCAAGAATAAGTATCCACTGCCTTGAATTGGCAATCTGTTTGACCAATTGAAAGGTGCAATGGTATTCTTGAAGACTGATCTTCGTTCTGGTTACTGTCAACTATGAGTTAAAGATTCGGATGTGCCAAAAACTGTATTCAGAACCAGGTATGAACACTATGAATTTCTTTTGATGCCGTTTGGTTTAACTAATGCACCTGCAGTATTTATCGATTTGATGAACCGAATTTTTAGACCTTATTTAGACAAATTTGTTGTGGTATTTGTTGACAATTTTTATATATTCACGAGACGAGTTTGAGCATGCTGAACACTTTGGAAATATGTTGCAAACCCTGTTAGATAAACAATTGTTTGCCAAAATTAGCAAACGTGAGTTTTGGCTCTGAGAAGTTTGTTTTTTGGGACATATAATATCGACTGAAGGCATTAGAGTGGATCCGAATAAAACTTTAGTAGTTATGGACTGGAATCCACCAAAAAATGTATTCAAAGTTAGAAGTTTTCTGGGATTAGCTAGTTATTATTGAATATTCATCAAAGGGTTCTCGATGATAGCTACACCGATGACGCAATTATTACAGAAAGTTATAAAATTTGAATGGTCTAAAAAATGTTAGCAAAGTTTCAATCAATTGTAAGCACTATTGACCAAGGCACCAGTTTTGTTTCAGCTTGAATCAGGTACAGAATTTGTAATTTTCAACGATGCATCTTTAAATGGTTTAGGCTGTGTTTTGATGCAAGAAGGCAATGTAATAGCTTATGTTTCTATAAAATTAAAGCAACATGAAAAGAATTATCCGACACATGATCTATTGCATTTGCATTGAAAATTTGGCGATACCATTTGTTCGATGAAAAATGTCACATATTTACCGATCACAAGAGTTTGAAATATCTAATGTCACAGAAAGATTTGAATGTGAGATAGCAAAGATGACTCGAACTGTTAGAATATTATGAGTTGACCATTGAATATCATCCAGGAAAAGCGAATGTAGTTGTTGATGCTCTGAGTAGAAAGTCTTTATTTGCTCTGCGAGCGATGAATACGCGATTGATATTATTTGATGATGGTTCGATCTTAGCTGAGTTGAAAGCTAGACCGATGTTTCTACAACAGATCTGCAAAACTTAGAAATGTGATGTTGAGTTGCTAGCTAAACAACCATAGTGTGAGTCGACTTCTGATTCAAAATTTAAGATAGGACCCAATGATTGCTTATTGCTCAGAGGTAGAATTTGTGTAACAAAGAATCCAAAGCTCATTCAAAGAATCTTGCATGAAGCTCATAGTGGTAGCTTATCTATTCATTCGTGAAGTAATAAATTGTATACTTATTTGAAACAGATGTACTGGTGGCCAGGAATGAAATGTGAGATTCCTGACTTTGTATCGAGATGTTTAGTATGTCAGCAAGTTAAAGCTGAACATCAAGTACCTTCTGCATTATTACAACTAGTGATGATACCGAAGTGGAAATAGGATAGTGTTACTATAGACTTCGTATCGGGTTTACCTCTACCTCTGAGAAAGAGAGATGCAATTTGGATTATCATTGATCATTTAATGAAGTCAGCACATTTATTTAGGTACGTACAGATTTCTCGCTTGAGAGATTAGCTGAATTATACGTTTTTTAGATTATCAGATTGCATGGGGTGCCAGTTTCCATCATTTTTGATAGAGATCCGTAGTTTACATCACTATTCTGGAGAAAGGTACAGGAAGCTCTAGGTACATGATTTCATTTTAGCATTTTATGTAACACCTCAAACCCAGCCCAGGCGTTATGACCGAATCTGGCGTGTCACATTGTAGCGTTACTAGAAAAGTCACATTTTATCTAAAGTCTTTTTTAATGGTTAAAGAATATCCTCGTTATAGATTAAAGTGAATGGAAGCTGTGCACCAAGTAGGGTGCCAGAAAAGAGGAGGTGAGTCAATTAGACTGTTTAAGTACCCAGCTCTCCACGGATCCAATCCTAGACATGCACACAACCATTGCCACACTTTAACTGAGTGATTGTTCCGGGAAAACCAATTCATTTAAAACCATTTGAAAAGGTTGTTAATTTTGAAAATGTTTTCATTGTGGAAGCTTTTCTTTGCTAACGCGATATTTTGAAATCAAGTAACCCTTTTTAAAACGCGCCCTAGAGCTATTCAATTTCAAACAATCAAAACAATATCACATCCAAGCTAACAAAACATACTAAGAACAATTAAAAATAAATAAAGCGGCCTTATTACAACTTAAAAACCCAAAATAATTTAAGTAACTGCTGATCAAAACACATGAAGAAAAACGAATTTGCAGAACATGTGCCCACTCCGAATCCCTCACAGCTCCAAGTCCACTATGGTTGGGGATTTCCTGCATGAATAAAATTAAGGGGTGAGTTTGGAAAATTCAGTGTGTAAAATAAACCCAACTAGAGCCCAAATCAGTTCAAGCTTTACTAGGCCTAAGCCCTGTTCAGAAATCAGAGTTAACTGGGCCTTAGCCCATATCAATATTAATCAGCCATAGGCCCCACTGATGTCAGTATCTTTGGGCCTAGCCCATATGAGTATCAATCTGGGCTGTAGCCTATTACAAGTCGAGATATATTGGGCCTTGCCCATATTAACACAGTTGGTCCCATTTCAATACAGTTGGCCCATAACAAAACATTCTCATATGATTAATACATGATAAAACCATCCAACCTTGCACTTGCCTCCGTCCATCCCTACACTTCCTGTGGGGAATAAATCACCCACGCCATCCCTACACTTAAAGTGTTAGCACCGGTTGCGGCACTAACTATAATCCGCAGCAAAGCTGCTTATATCAGAACATGTGGCACAGCCACCTGAACAGATATTTGTGGCATAGCCACTAGAGACAGATATTTGTGGCATAGCCACCAGAACGGTTTCTTCCTCCATAACAAAACCCAAATCCCATGCAACAGATATGCATGTCATGGCATATAGCATACAAAAATAGAATATCACGCGTTTCAAACAGAAGAACCCAAGGGGTATAATGGTCATTTTGCACCTAGGGGTATAATGGTAATTTTCATACTTTAGGGATATTCTAGTAAATTTACTATTCTAGGGTTTTCATGCATATTACAGCCATTAACATATTAACAGAAACACTTACCGAGCATTTTTACAGAATTGGAACCGTTGGCCCATTAACCCGATTTCAACCCATTAAGCCCAAATATACCGAAGTGCACGAAATTGCGCACTTTGCAATCTTACCGCTTGAGATTACCAGGATTAACAAACAAACTATCTCACGAGTGCTCGTACGCTTGCAAGTTTACAAAATGGTGGCTCTTCGGCATTTTGACTTTTCGACTTTTGCCGATCTAGACTATACGTGGGTGTCGTTTACACACCTATTTTACGACAAAACGTTGACGAGTTCCACACACGAGTTGCCTACAATCGAGTTACTAATACGTCAAAATACATATCAAAAACAAAATACATACTAATCTCTTTACCAAAATCGTCCAACACCCTTAATGGCCTTAGATTGCTTACCATTGTCGCAAATAATGACTGAGTCTAGATCCAGTCGTTTTGATGTCCTCGCTTCCCACTGCTCCTTGATCGATAGCCTTTATTCTACCTTACTCATAATAGAATGATAAATAAACCCAATAAACCCTTTAGTCCAAAATGATAGCCTCCCTAAGCGATTAGGGATTACTCGGCTTTTTCCAGAACCACAAGATACGAATGCAAAGTGGGTTACAAATACTTACCATGAGATCTATTCGATGAAAAATGTTTCCAATACTTTCCCACCCCTAACACGAGCAAAGGATGAGTTTTGGATTTTCTTTGAATCACTAAATAATGGATAGAGAAGGGATTCCGAGCACTTACCAAAGATTTACTTGCCAAAAATGTTCCCAAGTACCTTCCTATTCCTGATTTGTTGTAGATCTAACCCAAAATACGAATAGAGAATAGATCTAGGTGATTCAGCTTTTGAAGGAACGAGATGGAGAATAGAAGTTTGTGAAGTAGAGGGGAAATGTCAGCAGAAGGATAAGAGAGTTATGAGGTTCGGCTTTTTGGCACAGAGAAAAGTCTCTATATTCAGCAATAATGAAAAGAGAATCAAAGAGAAAAGACTTATGAGTAGGAGTAGAAGATTAAGCTTGGTGAAGAAAAGATGAGCAAAAAGAATAAAGGCCGATCTCAAAAATAATAATAGAGGTGAATGGCCCCAACCTAAATCGACTAACACTTAAAAATACCCAAACTAAACAAAGAAGAAAAACAACCCATACAAGTCAAAATTTTAAGAGCTTTTTCGGCATTTAATTGCCTATAGCCGAACTGGTACTACCATGAGTCCTATTTCGGCACAAAATCCTTCCTAAATTTCAATTCCATGAATTGCTCATTGATTCTTGGCCAAATTCAATGTTTGATTTTCATTCAAACTCCTAACCGATCAGCCGCATCCTTATCCACTCCTTGCACCGCTTCAGCATGTTGCTAAGAGAGTCCTGATCAGACACCAACTCCTTCCCCACACGTGCAGCAAAAACCCAACCTTCCATGCGCGAGGTGAGGCTCGAACCCCAGACCTCCGTCCCCCCTGCGCCTTCGCCCGTGCTACTGGCCACTGTACCACGCTTCTTTCTTTACTAATATAGGGTCATAATTAATTATAAACCTTACCTGCTAAAGCTCCGCTCCGCTTAAAAATAAAGGAGAATTTTTCCTTCCACGCCACTCGAACTTGCGACCTCCAGAACACCTAGCTACACTGCTTGCCGCTGCGACACAACCTCTCTTTTGTTATAATACGACTGCATTTACTTATAAGCCTTATTCGTTTCAGTCATGGAATACTTAAAAAATAAAACAAGTTTCGCAGTCCCCTGCATTCGAACTTGCGACCACTGGGTCTCCTTAGCGCGCTGCTGCCATTGCGCCAAGGGCGCTCTTTGTGGCATACTCCGTTCGCGACTTCGTTTAAAGCCTATTTTAGTACAACCCATTTATTTAAAAAAAATAAACGTCTCGCGTGCCCCGTGCCTCGAATTGGGGTCACCTTCAGCCTTCTAACGTCCATTGCCACTGGGCTGAGTTCCTTATTGTGACATGAGTTAGCCCCAACAACTCTTAAGGCCTGCCTGCGACATCCTTTGACTTAAACACATGTTTGCGCACGCTGGGAATCGAACCCCAGCCTTCCTTCCTGTTGACCAGCGTGCCTAACCACTGGGCCAGGCGTTCCTTTATGCCCAGTTTCTACCCAACTTATTTTTAAGGCCTTATGCCCAGATTTCCTTAAGAGGCAAAATTTAAGAATTTTGCTAAAGCTATGGGCCGAGCCCTGGACTTTTTCCCACACCATAAACCCTTCGTAATTTATTTAATTACTAAACTAAACATACTAAATAATAATAATTAAAACATCCAAATTATTTGGGTCGTCTTCTACCCGAACCCAGACTCAAGGCCCAATACTTCCAAGCCCAAAAATCGGGGCGTTACAACTCTACTCCCCTTAAAGAACTTTCATCCTCAAATTTTCCAACTATCAACTAACTGTATTACTCAAGTCAAACCACTATGCTTCTGCTGTGCACTCTAGCTCTAATTGTAAATTAAGTAAATAATACACCATGAGAGAAGTACGTACCAGCATCTGCTTCCGGAGCGTCTCCGTCCTCACGGCGACATGTTGCATAGACCAAAGCTGTCTGTCTCACCTCAGCATGTCCTATACCTGGTGCTCCATGACCATGACCCATTCCATTGCTACGGCCTCTTGCTGGCTACTGACCACCCCTCAGTGGCTGTATATTACCCATATCAGTAGTTTGTCCATAATCTGGTCTCTGAGGACACTCTCTGAAACGATGCTCCATTGATCCGCATCTTAAACATGCTCCAATCTTTTTCTAGCATTCACCATAATGGCTTTTCCCACAATCATCACATGGCTGCAATCTAACAGTAGCAACAGGGGCTTCAGCTCGGACCGGCCCATCTGCCCTGACACTTTTCCTATGCCTCTGATCAGAACTGAAGGGCCCTAAATCTCTTTTGTGTTTACTCCTTTTCTTTTCCCAGCTCTGGCGCTCAGCGTGCTTCACATCCTCAGCTATCTTAGCTTTCTCTACCAATGCCGCAAAATCTCGCTCCCTCTGTGGAGCTATTAATACTCGTAGACTATTCTGAAGGCCATCCTCGAATCGAACACAACGTTAGTACTATGTTGCTACTATTCCACGGGCATATCGGCTAAGTCGCAAAAACTCTGCCTCATACTCAGCCACAGATCGATCCCCTTGAGTTAAGTTTAAGAATTCCTTCCTCCGGGCATCTACATTGCTTTCCCTAATGTACTTCCCTTGAAATGCAAATTTAAAGAATTCCCAAGTATTCCGCTCAAGTTGGGTGCCCTCTTTCACAGTCAACCACCACCGGTAAGCTTCTTCCCTAAGTAGTGATATCGCCCCTTTCAGCTTTTGTTCAGCCGTGCAGTCCAAGTCATCCATTATTCTCTTTGCGGCTTCCAACCAGTATTCAACCACATTCGGAGCTACTACAAAAATGCCCCTAAAGACTTCTGCTCCATTTGCCCGGAGTCGCTTGAAAATAGATCCTCGAATTCCATTACCCGTACTTGCCCCGATAATCCATTCCATAACACGAAGCATTGCCTGAGATAGAGCGTCATCCCCGGCACCTCAATCATGAGACACCCCTTCTGTTGCCGATGGTACCAGTGCATCTGCCGCCGGCATATGTCCTGAAGACGAAGATCCAGCCCGTGCACTACCTCAACCACGTCCTCTTCCATGAGCTGCTCTCGTACTCATGTTGTATTATCTGATTACGAATTTTATGCATCAATTAAATATTTCAGTGTTTATTACAGATGTTTTATGAACAGACAATCATTCAGAGTTTGGTTTTCACGGAATCGTAGCCTAGCTACAGTCTCAGTCTACTTATCAAAAATTGCTACAGTTCCAATAACACCCTAACTAGAGTATCATAATAGGGTTTCAGTACAGGCATATAGCTGATAATTCAGAAACATTCAGAAAAATTCAGAATGATACTTACAGTCTTGGGCCGGAGATTCGGTGTGCCACCTTCTCAGAATCCAAATTTTATAAAATCAGATGTGCAATCTGTGAAATCATTTATTATAGGAAGAAATTCTTAAAAAAATGAATTCCCAAAGTAATTTTCAAAAATCTCTCTTTTTTTTTAAACCCATTCCACAGCCGAGTTGTTGCAATCGGGCTCTGATACCATTAAATGTAACACCCTAAACCCGGCCCAGACGTTATGATCGAATCCGGCATGTCACATTGTAGCGTTACTAGAAAAGTCGCGTTTTATCTAAAGTCTTTCTTAGTGGTTAAAGAATATCCTCGTTATAGATTAAAGTGAATGGAAGCCGTGCACCACGTAGGATGCTAAAAAAGCGGAGGTGAGTCAATTAGATTGTTTAAGTACCCAGCTCTCCACGGATCCAATCCTAGACATGCACACAACCATTGCCACACTTTAACTGAGTGATTGTTCCGGGAAAACCAATTCGTTTAAAACCATTTGAAAATGTTGTTAATTTTGAAAACATTTTTGTTGCGGAAGCTTTGCTTTGTTAATGCGATATTTTGAAATCAAGTAACCCTTTTTAAAACGTGCCCTAGAGCTATTCAATTTCAAACAATCAAAACAATATCACATCCAAGCTAACAAAACATACTAAGAACAATTAAAAATAAATAAAGCGGCCTTATTACAACTTAAAAACCCAAAACAATTTAAGTAAGTAACTGCTGATCAAAACACATGAAGAAAAGCGAATTTGCAGAACATGTGCCCACTCCGAATCCCTCACAGCTCTAAGTCCACTATGGTTGGGGATTTCCTGCATGGATAAAATTAAGGGATGAGTTTGGAAAACTCTGTGTGTAAAGTAAACCCAACTAGAGCCCAAATCAGTTCAAGCTTTACTAGGCCTAAGCCCTATTCAGAAATCAGAGTTAACTGGGCCTTAGCCCATATCAATATTAATCTGGGCCATAGCCCCTTACAGTATCAGAGTATATTGGGCCTAGCCCATATTAGTATCAATTTGGGTCGTAGCCCTATTACAAGTCGAGATATATTGGGCCTTGCCTATATTAACACAGTTAGGCCCATTTCAATACAGTTGGCCCATAACAAAACAGTCTCATATGATTAATGCATGATAACCCCATCCAACCCCGCACTTGCCTCCGTCCATCCCTACACTTTCTGTGGGGAATAAATCACCCACGCCATCCCTACACTTACAGTGTTAGCACCGATTATGGCACTAACTATAATCCGTAGCAAAGCTGCTTATATCAGAATATGTGGCACAGCCACTAGAACAGATATTTGTGGCATAGCCACCAGAATGTGTTCTTCCGCTATAACAAAACCCAGATCCCATGCAACAGATATGCATGTCATGGCATATAGCATACAAAAATAGAATATCATGCGTTTCAAACAGAATTAACCCAAGGGGTATAATGGTCATTTTGCACCTAGGGGTATAATGGTAATTTTCATACTTTAGGGGTATTTTAGTAAATTTACTATTCTAGGGTTTTCATGCATATTACAGCCGTTAACGTATTAACAGAAACACTTACTGAGTATTTTTACCAAATTGGGCCCGTTGGCCCATTAACCCGATTTTGGCCCATTAAGCCCAAATATACCGAAGTGCACGAAATTACGCACTCTGCAATCTTACCACTTGAGATTGCCAGGATTAACAAACAAACTATCTCAGCAGTGCTCGAACGCTCACAAGTTCACAAAATGCCAGCTCTTCGACATTTCGACTTTTCGACTTTTGCCGATCTAGACTATAAGTGGGTGTCGTTTACACACCTATTTTACGACGAAATGCTGACGAGTTCCACACATGAGTTGCCTACAATCAAGTTACTAATACTTCAGACTACATATCAAAAACAAAATACGTACTAATCTCCTTACCAAAATCGGCCAACACCCTTAATGGCCTTAGATTGCTTACCTTTGTCGCAAATAATGACTAAGTCTAGATCCAGTCGTTTCGATGTCCTCGCTTCCCACTGCTCCTTGATCGACAGCCTTTATTCTACCTTACTCATAATAGAATGATAAATAAACCCAATAAACCCTTTAGTCCAAAATGATAGCCTCCCTAAGCAATTAGGGATTACTCGGCTTTTTCCAGAACCACAAGATACGAATGGAAAGAGGGTTATGAATACTTACCACGAGATCTATTCGATGAAAAATGTTTCCAATACTTTCCCACCCCTAACATGAGCAAAGGATGAGTTTCAGCTTTTTTTTGAATCACCAAATAATGGATAGAGAAGGGATTCCGAGCACTTACCAAAGATTTACTTGCCAAAAACGTTCCCAACTACCTTCCTAATCTCGATTTGTTGTAGAGCTAACCCAAAATACGAATAAAGAATAGATCTAGGTGATTTGGCTTTTGAAGGAACGAGATGGAGAATAGAAGTTTGTGAAGTAGAGGGGAGATGTTGGCAGAAGGATAAGAGAGTTGTGAGGTTTAGCTTTTTGGCACGAAGAAAAGTCTCTATATTCGGCAATAATGAGAAGAGAATCAAAGAGAAAGGACTTATGAGTAGGAGTAGAAGATTAAGCTTGGCGAAGAAAAGATGAACAAAAAGAATGAAGGTCCATCTCAAAAATAATAATAGATGTGAATGGCCCTAACCTAAATCGACTAACACTTAAAAATACCTATACTAAACAAAGAAGAAAAACAACCCATACAAGTCAAAATTTTAAGAGCTTTTTCGGCATTTAATTGCCTATAGCTGAACTGGTACTACCATGAGTCCTATTTCGGCACAAAATCTTTCCTAAATTCCAATTCCATGAATTGCTCCTTGATTCTTGGCCAAATTCAATGTTTGATTTTCATTGAAACTCCTAACCGATCAGCAGCATCCTTATCCACTCTTTGCACCACTTCAGCACGCTGCCAAGAATGTCCTGATTAGACCCCAACTCCTTCCCCACGCGTGACATGAGTTAGCCCCAACAACCTTCCTTGCGCGAGGTGAGGCTCGAACCCCAGACCTCAGTCTGCCCTTGCGCCTTCGCCCGTGCTGCTGGCCACTGCACCACGCTTCTTTCTTTATTAATATAAGGTTATAATTAATTATAAGCCTTACCTGCTAAAGCTCCGATCCGCTTAAAAATAAAGCAAAATTTTGCCTTCCACACCACTCGAACCTGCGACCTCCAGAACACCTAGCTACACTACTTGCCGCTGCGACACAACCTCTCTTTTGTTATAATACGACTGCATTTACTTATAAGCCTTATTCGCTTCAGTCACGGGCTACTTAAAAAATAAAACAAGTTTTGCTGTCCCCTGCATTCGAACTCGCGACCACTGGGTCTCCTTAGCGCGTTGCTGCCACTGCGCCAAGGGCGCTCTTTGTGGCATACTCCGTTCGCGAATTATTTTAAAGCCTATTTCAGTGCAACCCGTTTACTTAAAAGAAATAAATGTCTCGTACGCCCCGTGCCTCAAATTGGGGTCCCCTTCAGCCTTCTAACGTCCATTGCCACTGGGCTGAGTTTCTTATTGTGACATGAGTTAGCCCCAACAACTCTTAATGCCTGCCTACGACAGCCCTTGACTTAAACACATGTTTGCGCACGCTGGGAATCGAACCCCAGCCTTCCTTCCTGCTGACCAGCCTGCCTAACCATTGGGCCAGGCGTTCCTTTATGCCCAGTTTCTGCCCAACTTATTTTTAAGGCCTTATGCCCAGATTTCCTTAAGAGGCAAAATTTAAGAATTTTGCTAAAGCTATGGGCCGAGCCCCGGACTTTTTCCCACACCATAAACTCTTCGTAATTTATTTAATTACTAAACTAAACATACTAAATAATAATAATAATTAAAACATCCAAATTATTCGGGTCGTCTTCTACCCGAACCCAGACTCAAGGCCCAGTACTTCCAGGCCCAAAAATCAGGGCGTTACATTTTATTTCATCCTTAGACAAATGGTCAGTCTGAGCGAATAATTCTGATTCTAGAGGATATGCTTCGTTGCTTTGTATTAGAGTTCGAAGGCAATTGGGAGAAATATCTATCGTTGGTTGAATTCGCGTATAATAATAGTTTTTAGTTGAGCACAAAGATGGCACTGCATGAAGCTTTATATGGTCACAAATGCCAAACTCCATTATATTGGACTGAGCTCAGTGAGAGAAAGATACACGGGGTTGATTTGATTAGTGAGACTGAAAAAAAAGTAAAAGTAATCAGAGATAGTTTGAAAGCAGCTTCAGATCGTCAAAAATCATACATAGATCTTAAACGTAAAGACATAGAGTTTCAAGTCGGTGACAAAGTATTCTTAAAAGTATTGCCCTGGAAGAAAGTTCTTTGGTTCGGTCGAAAAGGAAAGCTAAGTCCGCGATTTATCGGGCCATATGAGATTACTGAAAGAATCAGACTTGTTGCGTATCGATTTGCTTTACCGTTAGAATTAGAAAAGATTCATAATTTTTTTACGTGTCTATGTTACGATAGTACCGATCTGACCCTTCACATGTTATCTCCCAGATAGATGTTGAGAATCAATCTGATATGTCGTACAGTGAGGAATCGGTTAGAATTCTAGCATAAGAGATTAAAGAATTGAGAAATAAGAACATAGATTTAGTAAATGTTCTTTGGCAATGACACGTAATGGAAGAATCCACTTGGGAACCCGAGAAAGCTATGAGAAAACATTATACGAACCTCTTTTCTGGTAAGATTTTTGGAGACGAAAATTTCTTTAGGGGGAGAGTTGTAATAGCCTGTTTTTAGTGAAATCAGAATAGTTTTTTCAAGACAACAATTTTGAAGTTGAAAAATTTATTTTATTATTATTTTATTTCCTACAGCATGATAGTAGTATTATATAAAAATTTCGTTAAGAAATTTTACCATTTACATGCTCAATTTGAAAAAAATGAATAAATCGCTTAAAGTGCAAAAGTTGAGTTCTAGTAGCCAAAGGTATTAAATAGCTATAGAATCTTAAAGTAAGAGTCCTTATATGGTAATTAGACCACTAATAAAGATAGTTGAATGTGATGGCTTGGCATTTGTGTAAATTTTAATGTTTTTAAACGTTAATTAAGTAAATTGGTAATTAAGGATTAATTTAATAAAACCAAAATAGGGTATCATCTTTTATTTTCTTCTTCAACCGATTTTCACACGAGAAAGATAGCCATTAAAGAAGCTAGGTTCGGCCAACCCTATTTTGTCTATTTGTAAGTGATTTTTATCCCCCTTTTTTATGATTTCTATGTTTTCAAGATCGTTGTAGCTTAATGTAGCTAGTTCGGGGATTATTTTGTGAAACTGTTAAACTATTAAGGTTTTGTCATTGTTGAATATGCATGAGTTTTGATGTCTTATGGAAGAAAATGGATAGTTGTTGTTAGATAAACAACTTTTGTTATGTGATTTTTTATGAAAATGCCAAATAGGGATTACATTGAAAACTAAAAAAATTTATAGGGTGAAATTGTAAAATAAATGAAATATAGGGTTTGCTAGGAACCTAATTGATATTCTACTATAGTGGGTTGTGGTGAAATTGCATAACTTTCCACTTTTATGAGCTAATGACTAAATTGCAAAGAAATTAAAAGTATAGGGGCAAAATGGTAATTTTGCCAAAATATGATTTTGGGTTAAATTGAATAAAATACATATTAAATTGAGCTAAATTTATTCATATAGATCAAGACAGACCTCGTACAACTTTAGATCAAGGCAAAGAGAAAGTCTAGGATTATTGCGAGTTATATTATATCTACATTTTCAAAATGGCAAATAAGTTTTTAAATGAATAAATTGTCTGCTATGATGTTTTAACTGAAAAACTACATTTTTCTAAAAACTATCAATACTTTAATTTTTTTCTCAAATATAGACGATTCTCAAATATAGACGATTGTGATGAACTCTTTCAAAAGGAAAATTATAGAAAATATATGGCCTCTTTTAAAGAAAATAAGATAATGTTTTAAAATTAAATACGATTATTGCGAGAAACTAGTTAAATGGTTTTCTGCACCATTAACATGGCCGATGTGATTCTCGAGATTTGGCCATAACATCTAGGTCGGGTTTAGGAGGTTACATGTCGCATCCTAAAAATCGGGTTAGTAAAAATTGGGTTAATGAACCGAGAGTGGTTACACCTGATATTTTTTTGTGATTGAGTAGTAGTGGAGCTATCCTTGATGATCAGTGTTTGAATCTCTTCCCTCTCATTATTTTCTATGTGATGCAAATTTGCTTCCAATCTTAACAAAGGTCACATCCCATGTTTTATTTATTTTCTTGCAAAAATAAAAACAAGGAAGTGAGTGGTAGAGTGGTTAAGAGCTTTAATTAAACTTTTTAGGTCCTAGGTTCAAGTTTCCTCAACAATACATTTTTATTAAATTTTTTTGTGAATTTTCCATGTGCTAAATATCCCTTGCAGTCGAACCTTTCTTTCCATACTAAAGGAAGATTCTTTCCTTTATTTTGGTCAATATACCATACTTATGAGGACATGATCCCCTTTTCACTCCCTTGTTCCCCTAACTTGCCATTCCTTCACCTTTACCATGAGTAGTGTTCATTGAACGTAGACATGTTTGACAACACCCATTTTCATCCATCTTTTCATTCTTCCCCTCTCATTGCGGAACCTCCCTAAAGATCCTACGTATTCTCTCATTTTCTTTCTTTTATTTAGCCATCAACCACCCATTTTCTCTCTAATTCCTCCTCTCCTCCACCATTCTTTGGTTTTGAACCACCTTCACCACCATCGAACCTCCATTACACCGCAAGAAACATCACCCTTTTTCTTTATTTTTTTCTCTTTTCCATTCTCCTTCTTTAACCTAGTGACTGAAACCCTCCTCCTTTTTTTCTCCTCCATCAAATTACTGTGTCCGTTGCCAGACCACCATTGACGGTTGTGTTTCCTTCTCTTTTCTTCATCATTTTTCAACCTACATAATTTCTTTCAGTAAATAAAATTATGCACTATTTATTTCACTTAGTTTCTTAAATTCTAATTTTTTATTTCGTAAACTTATTATTAATCAACCCCCTCTTTAGATCGTTCAATTTTCCCGAATCGAAATCAAGACGAACCATCAACCTTTCCATTTCAACGGAGTTAGTGTAAGTAAAAGGGTTGATTAAGAATCACTATTCCCTAGTGGTTTCGCTCTTGATTGAATATTCATAAGGGTCATAGTGTATTTATCTCTCGTGTATTAAAATTTAGTTACAATATCTTTTTGAAAGGCCGATTGACATCAACATGGGAAATTTTTAAAGTCGTGAAAGGAATCACGATTCTTGATTCACAAGGGTAAGTGTCAAATAGGAGATTCATTTAATAAAATTATCTCTTATGATGATCATGGTAAACTTTAACGAAGGACTATCGTTTGTGTGATTAGGTAATCTAATTGTTCAATCCAAGTGTGGGTGTTATTAGAGAGTTGTTACATATCGGATCTACGACCAAGTGTGGGTTTTACCATTAAAAATTTTAATTTTATGTTTTCTATTGATAAAAATGTTATTATTTAAACTATATTTGTTTGATGAGGATACTTTATGTGTCCATTAAGAGAGATAAAACCCATTATTATGGATTATGACAAGTAAGTGATTCCAAACAGTATATGTTGTGAAAAGTATTTTTTGTGATATTGATGATTATTATTGATTTGAAAAGCATGTAAATCTCATTCTCATGTTATGTGATCTTATGGCATATGTGATTTTCGCACGATTTATAAAATGTGAAAATTTGGTACCATGTGTACATATATGATTTGCATGTTAAACATGCGTATGTGATTCTAAGTGATTTTGGCCATATCACATGTATGGGGTGGGATATGTGAAATGTGGAAGTTATTGGCAGTTTATCTGTGATTTTGGTGGCTTGTCCATGATTTTGATTATTGGCAATATATCTACGATTTTGGTGGCTTGTCGACAATTTTGACTATTGGCAATTTATCTGCATTACTGTAACACTGTTCACAATTTGGTGTGTTATTGGATGGAAGAGTTTTGGGAAACTCGATTATGGTGTGTAGCAAAGTTAGGTAGGACTGTTTTCCAAAAATCTACATCATTTTACGAAATATGCATTGACATGATCATGTATCATATAAGTATGAAATATTGAGTTATATAATTATCATGATTGTATAACGTATATGTTTATAAGTATGTGATTGAGTTTATGTTAATCTCACATTGGGCTTGGAAAGCTCACCCCATTAGTGTTTTAAACCTTTCAGGTAACACTCAGACATAGGACTTGGATTCGATATTCAATGGAGCCTCTCGAATGATTTTTTCTTATGGTTATTTATTAGATTTTAAAACTATTTGGACTTTAGACTTTACTTTTGTTTTGGGTTGTGATTTATTTTTATAACTTTAGAACTATCATGCATGCATGTAAATTAAGGGATTTCAAGTATTTTTTATTATGAAATCTATCTAAATTAATTATGTTTTTACTTGGTTTTTAAATAAAATAAAAAATCATAAATTTTCTAAATAGTTTTATGAAAATTCGCTGCGAAGTTCTTTATAAATTATTTTTATAACTACAATGCAAAGTTCTTTGTTTTAAATAACTTAAAATGACATTACTATAAAAATGATTTGTTTTCAAATAAATATTCTAATAAGTACTTTCCAAAGTAAAAAAATCAATCAATCTTTAAAAATGCAAGTTTTTATAAAATAACTCCAACCTAAATATTTTCAAGAAGTAAATATTTTCAAGTGTCATTAATGTAACCTCCGAGATTCAGCTATAATGTCTAGGCTGGGTTTGGGGTGTTATATTAAGGGTGAGCTAATCACTTTGTGAGCGTGCAGGAGACCATTAAAAGGCATGCTAACTCAATATTAGTCGTTACGTTGCAACACAGAGAGCTAGATATCGTAACATAGGGAGTAGGATAGAAGAATTCCAAGACTATCTTCGGTGTCGCAACACAACCTATGGATGTCATGACACACCCCTAAAGAGACCCTGAAGATGAAACATATTTCCCTCGATGTTGCGACACAGGACCTGGTGTGTCAACATCACTTCTGTATGGGAAATAATTATGAACCAGGGCTATTTTGGCCCGCACAATCAAACATTAAGCACGAGGACAAAATCTGAGCTATGGTTAAGGACGGCAGCCACTCTAAAGTCTATAAATAGGCTCAATTAACACATGTGATGGAAAACTTTGATATTTTATAATTTTCTTCTTAGATTTAGTCATTAGTTTTTCTCATTTCTTAGGCTTTAAGATTATTTCAGTTTTTGTTCTTAGCCTTTGTGGAAGAAATCAGATTTGTGAAACATAATCAAACTCTGTGAGGATTCAACATTCAATTCTAAAGCAAATCAGACTTCTTCTAAACCTTATATTCTTGAATTAATGTTCATTCTTATTCTTTCTATCAAGTTTATATTGTTTATGAGATCCATGTGGAACTAATCCACCTGTGAGGGATTAACAAGTGGAGGTATGATTAATTAACTATTTTGTAGGGTTCTCTTAGCGGATTTGTTGTTAAGGAACGAAAGAACCTAAACCCTAGGCCTGACAAATCTAGGAAATCATTAAGGTTGGAATTAACCAAATTTTGGTATGACCTATTCCTAAACACCTTAACCCTAAACTGGTCTAGACTGTGAGGTCGAGAGATAAGTAGTTATTGTCGATTCATTATTCTAGTGGAAGATCGAAAGATCATGTTGGGATATCGACTAGTTGATTGAACAAGAAAACTTGAAGCGATAGTTGAGTATGATTACCAAAGCAAGCTAATCACCCATGCTCAAATTTGATATATTTTATTATTTGATTTCTCATGATTTATTTATTTCTTTTCTTTCTTTTATTATTATTAGTAAAGATTACAAAAAACCTTTCTTCTTATTTTCATCTTAATATAATTCAATCAAAGTACTAATTAGATCTATTTCTACTTAGGTTAGATTAATTTAGTGCTCGCCTCCATTGGGTACAATCCTCGGAGTACTCATCTAATCCATTGTAACTATATTACAACCTGACCCATATACTTGAGGATACCATCTTTTAATATATTTTGTGCAGGATTTTTACTCTAGATGTTGGTATGTCTAGAGGTGGTTAGTCACATGACCGTGTAACAACCTGTAGCCATGTTGGAAAAACCTGAACCAAAATTTTATAGTAGAGGGGTTTGAATGCAATTTGAAGGAGTCTTCAATGGCAATTTTGCAAGCCAATTAATCAGTCAAGCAAGCTAATTGGGTCAAGATGTGGTATGGTTTTGGACTGCCCAGTTCTCGGTTGGATCGGTTTTCTTGGTTCAGCTCAACTGGGCCTATTTTCATAATTAATTAACAATGATTTATTTAACCCAAATTAAATTGGATTAAAATTAAAATTAATTATATTATGAATTAATACACATAATTTGGATCGTCTTAGGCTAAAATATTAAGTCGCCTTGATGCTTCAAAATTACTTCTCAATTTTGCGCTTCTAGCAGTGTCTGCCGAGCCATTTTTTGCCGTTTGAGCAAATCTATCGAAAATAAACAAAATTAATCAAAATTTGATATAAAATTAATTAAAATTAAACGTGCTCATAATTTGAATGTAATTTAATTATTTTATAATAATTATATATTTTTCGATAAGAATTTTATCGAAACTGCATGAATTTGAGTTAAAAAGGGCATGAAAAATTGTGTATATTTTCGTGTTTCCAATAACTTAAACATAAACTTATCGAATAAGTATTTATTCATACTATTGATGCATGGATCATTAATTAGCTCATAAGCACATTTCTTTCCTATACACCACTTCATAAGGTTAGTGAGTTAAAAGATGAAACATATCCAATAAGCATCTTTCATTTCACATATCAAGATCATATAACATTTCATATATGTACATTTGTTTAAGTCTTTATCACCCGTTGAACCAAATGAAATAGCATCGGATACAAGGGAAACAATGCTCACACAAGCTGTGATTGTAACTATATTTGCTCACAAGAGATGTGAAATGGGCCTGCTCACACAAGCTGTGAGTCGGGATGTTAGGCTATACGATGCTGCTTACACAAGCTGTGGAGAATTCACAACAAATGCAGGACCTCAGCCGTTGGTAAGACATCCAAGACCAGCACCCGAAACTGCAATAATCACCTAATGGCATGTCATTTATATCCTAAGCACTCATAAGGTTCAAATGGGTCATTTCTTATCCATATCTTATAATTATTTACACATTAATTCATCACCATTACTTAACCATGTAATTTCCCATTTTCAATCATAACTTTCAATTTAACCAACATTATAATTTAAACCAAATCACTAATTATCAATTTAACAATATATTTACGCTATAAAAACAAAAATTTTAATAAAAAATTCACCCAAAAAAACAATTAACAAGCTTAATCAATATATGAACTTATCTAGATAAAAACAATTATGAATACAATGACGACGACTAATCCGCTAATTTAGCTTTTCCACGGTTTGAGTCCGATTGATTTGTTTCTTGATCTAAATAATAATTTCCATTCAATAAATCAATTTAAATAGCTTATATAATCAAACTTATACTTATATGCCCTTTTATTATGAATTTACAAAATTACCCTAATATTTTACCCTTTATGCAATTTAGTCCCTAAACTCGAAACTTGCAAATTAACCACATTTAACCACAACTCATGCTAGATGAATTTCCTAAGGTCTCTCTACAACCCATATTTATCATGATTTTACAAAAATTTCTTGAATTTTACCATTTAAATAATTTAGTCATTTAATATTAAAATCACTAAAAACTACTTTACAAAATAGTTCTATTTAATAGCCAAGCCTAATAATCTATCGTCAAACTTCAAAAACACTTCAAGCTCATCAATGGCATAATCTAAAACATTTAATAGTTTTACGAATTAACCCCAGGTTAGTTAGATTAACCTAAAACAAGCTCAAAAACATAAAAATCACTAAAAAAATGAACCTCAAAATCACACACATGCAGTGGAGAGAGCTTGGCCGAACCTCCTTGGTCCATAAAATGGTGTTTTACGGTTTGGGAAAGAACATTAAGAAATAAAAATGATATGTTTTGTTTATTTTATTTTATCTTAACATTTCTTTAATTTTTAATTAATTATAACACATAATTTAACTAAAAAATTAGCACTAACTGTGTATACCATTTAATTATGGTATATTTTCCACACAAACCCTTGTACCTTTCTTGAATTAGCCAATTAACTAATAGAAACTAACTTTTACTTTACTTAATTAAATATGTAAACGTTAAAATTTTCTAACCAAAATTTAATACGACCTTGTAATAATCCTTAAAATAATAAATAAAAAACAATCTCTAAAACCCGCTTTCAGTGGTGTCAAAAACAGTGGTTTCAGGGCTACAAATTCGATGAACAAATTCGTAAATATTATTAATTAATATTCATGAGTTAGTTATGGTGTTAAAAATGAAATTTGAATCGGTAATTTATACTATATGGAAGAATAATTGGGTTCAAGTGGTATGACCCTTAAGTCAAGTGATTTTAGAAAATGAGGAATCGAGACCTCATTTTTATAAACCGAGCCGTAAATATTTTTATAAATATTTACGGAGTGTTATTAAGTTTGTATAAAAGTTTCGTTAAAAAAATTGATCGCTTTGGTAATTAATTAAAGAAAAAAGACTAAATTGTAAAATGTGCAAAGCTTGCTAATTAAAGCAATTAGGTGATCAAATGACTCAATTAGTAATTGAGGGAGGATTTATTTAATAAATAAGCCATAATAAATGTGTGGGATGGCAATTAGAATTAAAAATGATAGAAAATTTCTTGTCAATGCATAATGGTAAATAAATTAAAATTTAACAAAAACAAATTGGAAAGTTAGAAATTTCCTATTTACTTAGAAATTTCCTATTCACTTTCTTCAACCTTACCGAAACCATCTTTGGGAGAGAACTTCATGCTGTAGTTCCTTCATCCTTATGCATGTGAGCTCAATTCACATATTTTTCTCGTAATTTTTATGTTTTTGATATCGTTGCAACTAAGTCTAGCTAGCCCGTATCTTCATGTTTGAAACTGTTAAAGATTTTGAATGTTTCTATTAATGAATATTTATGATTTTAGATGTTAAATGATGAATTTGAGGTATTGGTTGTTATTTACAAGTATTTTGTTAAGTGATTTTGATGAATTTACCGTTTAAGGACTAAATTGTTGAAATAGTAAAAATATAAGGACTTGATGTGAAATTGTTGCAAAAAAGGGCTGAATTGGAAGCTATTAATATTCGGCTAGTGTGAATTTTCAATAAAATTGGTTTATTTTCATGATTAGGACATAGGGACTAAATAGAATAAAAATGAAAAGTTGGGGGTAGTTTTGTAAAAATGTCAAAAAGTACTAAATTGCATTAAAGGATCTGGTTTTACTATCCAAATTAATAAATTGAATAAAATTATTATTTTAGATCAAGAATGAGTAAAAAATCGAAGAGAAGAGAAAATTACCAAATAGCCCCTGTACTTAGTTAATTTTGCAATTTAGCTAGGTAAGTTCATAGTGTTTCAATACATAAATAAATTTCTACTCGCATTTTTATAATATATTTCTTTAATCAAATGTTCATAGTTAATTATTGAATTATTGCACTTACGTGCCCCTGTTTGTACTTCAGTAGCCCTAATTGCATTTACGTGCCCCTGTTTGTTCTTCGATACCCATGATTGCACTTATGTGCCCCTATTTGTACTTCAGTACTCCTAATTGCACTTACATGCCCCTGTTTGCACTTCGTTGCCTCTGATTGCACATTCGTGCTCCTAATTGCACTTTGGTGCCCCTATTATGCATTTAAGACACCCATGTATGGTGTAGTTATCCGAGTATATGAGTCAAGTTACTAGTTCAACGGGTATGAAAAGGGAAAGAACAGTAAGTGTATCGAAAGTTAAGTTAAGAACCTATGAAAAGGTATGAATTGTTGATGATCAAAATAAGAATATTCATGATTATAAAAAGTATGATTTAAGTGATGTTATGTTTATGTACCCTTACCTTACCATGTGACGATATTGCTAAGTTATGTGTTTAATCACTAACTTGTGTTGTTAATGATGCTTAGGCTTGTGTCAAGCTATTAGTTGGATTATATTATGTTACTTTTAAGGTTATGCATTGAAATAGTAAATGACCAAATGGAAAGATGCTTATGTTCATGAAAATGTGGTAAGAATCAAAGTATGTAATTTCTTATGAAATGTTTTATCATATAGTTTATTCTAAAAGGGTTATGTTCAAATGCACTAGCTTATGGCTATGGTTAATGTTTTGTTTATGTCTTATCTGTATGCAAATGAAATAGGTGAGAATAGGTAATGAAATGATAAGTGCATAGTTAAGATGTAATGTGATGAAATAAAAGAATTGTTAAGTTAAAGGACTTACTTGTAAGGAAGGAAAATTACTTATGCTATATGTGAATTTACTTATGTTATGAATAAATACACTAATTTTTGAGTTTATAACATAATTAAATTTATGTTAAGTAAATGGATAGGTAAGTAAGTAAAGGAAATGGTTCACCGTTTTAGGAAAAGACTGATGATTATGTAATTCAACTTATGAGATTGTATTATGTTATAAATGGAAAGTATTTGGGATGTTATTGAACCTATTCATTTGTGAATTGATAATTATATAGTTGATAAACCTTGAGGCATTGGTATAGGGTTATTTATGACTTATAAAGTTCTTATTGAAATGGATTATTGTATTTTAAAATTTATACTATCTTACTAAGCATTCATTGCTTATATGATTTTGTTTCTCTTCCTTTTCAGATTATTTGAAACTTGATCGGTTTGGAAGATAGTTGGAGATCTATCACACTATCTATCGGCCAAATCGGTAGATTTTGGTGTTTCTAAGTTTTGGTTATAATGGCATGTATAGGTGTTTTGGTTGATGTTTTAGCTATTATGTTTTGGTTTTTAAATTTGGTATCATGAATGATTGAAATGGTTGATATGTTGATATATGTATATGGCCTTATGATAGATGACTTTATAGTCTTTATTATGCTTAGATGATGGAATTTGAACATGGTCATTTTGGTATGAAAAACATAGTTGGTATTTATAGCTTATGATGTTAATTGTTAAATGGTAAATTTGGTAAATAGAAGTGCAGACTTGATATGTATACAAAATGGTAACTAGGCATTTGGTTATGCATGTTAGTTGTTGTGATTGAGGTGCCCTTTGGGCATATTGGTTGTATGAATATATGCTATATTGATTTAACGTGGTTATGAATGTTTTAAGTGCAACTTGAAGGCTTGTTTATATGTGGAAAATTGATTGTAGGTATGTGCATGAATGGGTGAGAAAAATGGCTTGGCAATGGCCTATTTTTTGTCCAAACGGCCAAAGACATGGGCAAGTGTCTTAGCTGTGGTGGCACTGCCGTGTGTCCCCTATAGCTTACTAAGGGTTGCAAGTCAGGCAATTACACGACCGAGCACACGGCCTTGCACACGAACGTGTGGCTTGGTCGTGTGACCCAAGTTAGAAAGTTACATGGGCACGGACACGGCCGTGTGTCCCTACTTCGAATGTTTACACAACCTTAGACACGAGTGTGTCTCTCAGCCGTGGGAGTCACACGGCTTTGCCCATACGGCCGTATGTGTAACAATCTGATTTAGACCCTAATCAAAACGGTGGTTTCAAGACCACGAATCCTAGTAAAAAAATATTTAAATATTATTTTTCGTGTTTATTATGTGTGAATTAGCATGTATGAAAGTTTCGTATGAAAATTTCATTGTTTGTGTGCTTAATTAAATAAAAGGGCTTAATCACGTAAAATGAAAACTTGATAGTTTAAAGCATAAGGATTGAAGTGTTAGTGGCTTTTTAATATGGAGTATTTATGTTGCAATTTTTCCTTTTAATTATAGCATGGACGGCTATGACCTTTATATATATTGGTTTTGTATTAATTAATAAAGGTTAATTTGGTAACTTATGAAATAATATATAATATACCATAACATAAGTAAATAAAATAAGGTTTCATATTGTTTTGTTATTACCGAAAATAAAAGAAGAAAGAAAAGAATAAGAAACTAGGTATTCGGCATTGTTGATTCAATTTTAAGGTATGTTTTGTTTCGATTTTTGATAATTTTTACGTTTTTGAGATCGTTGCTTTGAATACTACCCGACCCATGCTTGAATTTTTTATTTTGATGAATATTTTGAGTTATGCCATTGATGAATATTTGTGTTTTGTGATGTTTGATGAATAAATATAAAAAATATGTTTTAGATTAACATGTTTTGTATTGGAGTTTTTGATGATTTTGTGTTATTAGGACTAAATTGCAAAAATAATAAATTGAAGGTCTAAAATGTAAAATAAATTAAATATATGGACTAGTATGAGTATGAGGAAGATTCGGCCTAACTATGATGTGGTGAGATTTTGTGTATTTTGTGTTTTATGCAATTAGGACTAATTTGTAAAAGTATAAAATATCAGGGGTAAAATGGTAATTTTCCTATTTATGTGTTGTTGGATTAAATTTAATGAAATTGTGTTTAAATGAGGTTAATTTGAAATTATATAGATCAAGAACAAAAGAAATCAGACTTGGATCGGGGAAAAGCAAAAATAATCGAATAGCTGATTTATAACGTCCGTCGATATCCGAGGTAAGTCTTTAAGTAATTAAACATCGTTTATTTCAAACATAGAATGTTTTACTTTGATGATTCGAATTTTATAGTTTATTAGTATAATAGCCGAATATGATTTATCATTGAATTAATGTGGTTGAGTTTTATTCGATTGAGTTAAAACCTCTGAAAGTTTGTATGAATTACATGGAATATTTGGACGTTTTGATATATGAACTGTTATGGAATGATTTTATAATTGTGATATTCAGGCTTTGAGCCTAGCAGGCCTTGTGCTGGTGACTTTTATCGGGCTTTGTGCCTATCAGGCTTAGTGCAAGTGAATAAATATCAGACCTTGGGTCTAGCAAGCCTTGTGCCGGTATATGATTCAGGCTTATGCCTAGCAGGTTTTATGCCAGTGATTTATTTCAAGTCTATGTCTATAAGACTTTACATTGATGTGGAAATTGAGCAAATAAGTTGATCTAAATGACTTTTATAATCGGCCACATAGGTATGTACATGTGAGCTTATATTGAACTTGTATATTCGGTTACATGTGAGCTTATATTGAACTTGTATATCCAATTACATGTGAGCTTATATTGAACTTGTATATTCGGTTACATGTGAGCTTATATTGAACTTGTATATTCGGTCACATGTGATGTTTTATTGAACTTGAACTTTAGGTTACATGTGATGATATATTGAACTTATATATTCGGTCATATGAGATAATATAATGAATCTTGTGTATTTGACCATATAGGTAAGTATTTGTGAGATGATATATTGGATTTTGTATATTCGGTTATATAGGTAAGTATTTATGTGGTGTTATAATTGACCTTGAACATTCGGCCAAGGTAACTTATTTGAGTTAAAGTATATCTATAATAGTACAATTCGGCTTGTATGAAATGTTTTGATTATTTATTTGAGTTGTTTAATTTGCTTAAGGCTTACTAAGCTAAGTTAGCTTACTCTGTGTGTTTTTGTTACTCTGTTTTATAGATTTTGGTTGTAAGTTACGCGCTCAGGGATCATCGTCGAACTCATCCACACTATCGTTAACCTTCAGTATTTTTAAAAGTCTATTTTTGAACTTATAGCATGTATAGGCTAATATGTATTTTGTTCGACCTTGAATATGTATAACTTGAGCCATGCGAAAATGGCTTAATTTCCATGATAATTTCGGTCATACTTTGGTTATGGTTTGAGCTCACTTTTAGTTATGATGTTATAAATTATACATGAATGATCTATGTGATAAATGTTGTATGTTTGAAAATGGTTAATGATGTTAGTAAATTTGGAAGTGGTTGATGTAATGATCATTGCATGTATAAAATTTTATGGCATAATTAATTATTTCGATTAGGGTTTTTTCTTAGGTAAAATATATTTGAATGATGCGTTTAGAAAATGTAAATTATAGGATGTTTATACATGTTTCCATGTGCGGTTGTATATTTGTTTGTGATGAAATAAAGTTGAAAGGAAAATGATGATAGGTATGTGCCTATTCGGTTAATGAGATGAAAATTGACCAAATGAATAGTAACTTTTGTCAATTACTATTAAAATAATTATATGTGAATTTGCTAAAGAAAAATCATGAGTTTTATGCATTTAGGTTAATATAGATTATGGAAGTGCATAATTGTTCAAGATGATGTTGGCTTATTATATGAGTTGGTTCAAATGTGTTTATACTTAAAAGTATATTATATTTGACTTGTGTAATGATTTGTATTATGTATTATGATTTTTAAGATGTGTTTAAAGTTAAATCAGTTGTATAATTCGTATAATGCTAAAATGATACGTGTAAAATTTGTGAATGTTTGAAAAAGCAAAATTATTATGTTTTCAGTTAGTTAATGCCTTGTAACCCTAATTCAGCAACGGATATGGGTTAGGGGTGTTACAGTGTGACCCCTACAGTTAGAAAATTTTCATCTTTTTCTAAAAATATTCTATATGTTTCCAATTTAGTCCCGACTTGTTTTTAATGTGTTCTTAGGGCCTCAAGGGCTCGTATAAGGGAGAATATGTATGTTATTGATTAACTTTGCTATGATTGATGTTGAGATATTAAATATTTAAATTTTTTTATACTTTTTAAATGTAAACTACAATAATGCTCTGTAACCTTATTCTGACGACGGATATGGGTTAGGGGTGTACATAATGACTCACTTGTCGGAATTGTGGTCCCTAAAACACTATATCCAACTTGAAACTTGATGTCTTTTATTTTCAAATCGGCATACGATCTTTGAGAATCTGAAGCAACTTTTAAATAGTCTAGTATCACATTCAATTTTTCTTCGGTTTCATGAATTAAATTTGTACCCAAAAGCCTTTTCATGCTCAATTCGGTCCAGTATAACAGAGTTATACACTTTCGACCATATAGAGCTTTATACAGGCCATTTTAATACTCGATTGATAACTATTATTATAAGCAAATTCAACTTACAATAGAAAATTTTCCCAGTTACCTTCAAATTCAAGGATGCAACATCAAAGCATATCTTCAAGTATCTGAATCACTCTCTTAGACTGGACGTCTATCTATGGATGAAACGTTGTACTAAAAGTCAACTTAGTGCCCAAACCTTCGTATAAGTTACCCCAGAATCTTGAGATGAATCATGGATCGCAATCAGAAATAATCAAAAAGGGCGCCTCGTGCTATCTGACAATATGAGAAACATATAACTCTGCTAATCTCTCCACTGAAATATGTAACAGCCTGATTTAGACCCTATCGGAACGGTGTTTTTGGGACCATGAATCTGAGTTAGAAAAATATTTTAAAATTATTTTCTATGTTTATTATGTGTGAATTTATATCTGTGAAATTTTCGTGCTTTAATTTTATCGTTTGGGTGTCGATTTAATAAAAAGGGCTTAATCGCGTAAAATGAAAATTTGATGGTTAAATGTGAAAGTGCCTAATTGTTGTTGTCTTTATAATATGAAGCGCTTATAATGCAATTAGGTTATAATTAAATGAGTGGACGGTAGTGACCTTATATTATAATGGTTTTATATTTTATTATAAAGGTTATATTTGTAAATTAATTAATAAGTTATAATAACATAAAACATAAAATTAAAAGCCAATGTTTATATTTTCTTTCCATGACCGAAACTTCAAAATAAGAAAGAAAAGAAAGCTTTTAAGGGTTCAGCCATTTGATAGCTTAATCAAGGTATGTAACTAGCTCGATTTTTGATAATTTTTACGTTTTTGAGATCGTTACAGTGTCATGTACAAAGCCCATGCTTGAATTTCTGATTTTGATGAATATTTTGAGTTATGCCATTGATGAATATCTGAGTTTTGTGATGTTAGTTGATGGATTATGAAATATATGTTTTGGATTAATATGTTTTGTATTGGAATTTTTGATGATTTTGAGTAATTAGGGCTAAATTGCAAAAATAATAAATTGAGGGACTAAAATGTGAAATAAATGAAATGTATGGACTTGTATGAACACAAGGAACATTCGGCCTAAGCATGGTGTGTGAAAATTTTGCATATTTTGTGTTTTGTGCAATTTGGACTAAATTGTAAAAAGTGTAAAATGTAACACCCCAAACCCGGCCTAGACGTTATGGCCGAATCTGTGATGTCACTTAGAGTGCTTTTTCAAAACACGAGTTGTCGAAAGATTTGATCCTTGTAAAACATCATGGGGTTCTTAACAAAAGGACAAGAGGCCTAGTTTATTTTGAAAAACTCACGTCGTTTAAGCAAAATACTAGATATACCGGATTATTGTTAAACTTTTAAACCATGCTTGTTATGGAAGTTTTTAAAACGTTGCACGAGCGTGATGGTTTCAAAAAAACATTTGTTTGTTTCTTTTCCTTGAAAACCTGATTCCTATCACTAGCAGGTAAAATAAAATAATTAAATCCCCAAATAAAATAAACTGTAAAAGGCCTTATTACAAAGGAAAACCCAAAAGTAAAATCTTAGTCATATTCAATAAACAGTACTACATCGAGTGGCCACCTTTGAGTCCTCCGTCGTCTTGATCCATCTAAGCCTGGAGATTTCCTGCACAGATAACAGACGAGTGAGTTTACGAAAACTTAGTGTGTGTAACCCAAAAATAGCAGATAATCAGAGATAATGCAATCTAGGCCTAAGCCCTTTTTATACCAATTAGGGCCTTAGCCCCTTTTTCAATAATGGTAGCAGTCTGGGCCTTAGCCTGTTTCAGTAACAGAAGCAGTCTAGGCCTTAGCCCATTTCAATACAGTATGCAACAAAGAGTCCTATCCAATCCAACCGCTACACACCAACTCCGTACCAGCCCTACACACCATGTGGGGATAATATCGACCCACCCAACCCTACACACCAAATCTTACCGATCTCAGTACTAAATCAGTATTTACAGTAGAGCTGTCAGTAATAGGCTTATATCCTTTCAGTACACTTCATCCACAATCATATATCCCACCCCATGCAATGCAACATAAAATCATCCGTGAATACAGTAATATCATGCTCATAAACTACAGGGGCATTTCTGTAAATTTTACCTCACAGGGGTATAATATTCATTTCATCAGTACGGGGTCTAAGTATACCTACCGACCTCCATAGTCGTCTTAGGCGACCCGTGCATCCTTAACAGTCAATCAGTGATAACGGGCCTATAGCCCATATTGCGGCCCAAATGGCCCATATGCTCATCTGGCCCATAAAGCCCAGAAATAGCCTTGGCCATGTAGATCACACAGCCTAGCTTAATATTTACCGCACTTGGTGCGATTCCTCCGCGTGGGGCCCACAAGCCTATTTGGCCCACACGGCTCAAGTCGGCCCAGTATGGCCTAGTTCCGTTTTGGCCCATGAGAACGCCCATGGCCATCTCGTCGACCACACGACCATATTTCGTAACACAGCCTATCACACGGGCGCCCACACGCCCTGTGGTGTCGACTACCCATTTTCTGGCTTTCCAGCCTTTTGGCTTTTCGGCTTTTTAGCCTTTGCAGTTTCACATCAAACGGTGGTGTTCACACACCTGTTTGCGAAAATTGATATGAGCCCACGAGTACCACCGCCTACACGAATACACGACATCTGATCAGTCTTTATTCATTAGAGTTAACCCCTACTTAACAATTCTCAAATCCCAAAAGGTAACTACTATCTACCTTAACTAGACGAAGATGGTTTAACCACCTTAAACCACTAACTAGGATGAATTCTTTAATCCTTAATAAATTCTGCATTACGACTACATCACGTTAACCAAAACCATATATGCAAATAAGATGAATCAAATGAGACAACTTACCGAACTGTGAAACTAATATGATAGATAGAAGTATTCGGCCAACACTAATACACCCATAATTGAGGTACGAGATGGACGGTAACATCTCTATCAAATACGGCAGACAAAGATGGTTTAGAGGAGAATGTTATAACAATAGAGAGAATGGACAGAGAAAGTAAATCAACCGCAAACCCCACTCAAAGATGACGACACAAGTAAGGTTTGGCTATGGCCAAAGATTCGACAACCTGAAACGAAAACTTAATTACCTTAACCAAAGTAGGGAGAGATTGAGCTAGTAGAGTAGAGTGAACTTCAAGGAAGTAGAACAAGAAAAGAGGGAGAGGGAATAAGAATATTCGGCACAAACACAAAAGGTGATGGTGGTGTCGCCTAAGAACCAAAAGAGAGAGAGAGAGAGTTAACAAGGGTTCGGCAAAGGCTTATGAGGACAACAAAGAATGCTCGGTCTAAAAGAGAAACAACTGAGAGAAGAAGTAAAAGAAAGAAGCAACAATTGGAGTAGTCAACCAAACAAAATACAAAAGGGGCCAATACCAAAACGATAAGCAGAGAGGAATAAAAAATACCACAGAGACTCAATATCGACACTTCAGGCAAAAAGAGGTAACTAATGCCGATTTTACCAAAAAGCTACTCCTAGTTTGGCAAGGTCTCTACATAAACCGCATACATGCCTTGTAACGCCCCAATTTTTGGGACTTCTGTGAATTTTGGTGATTTTTTGAATTTCTGTGTTTTGACTGCTGGGCGTAGGTATAAGTATGTTAGTGGGCCTCTAGAAGCCCAAGTTTGAGATGAAATCCGGAAGTTTTAACTAATTTTAATTCTTAGGAAAAAAAGGGGTTCTGGTAAGTTGGGCTTTTAAGATTTAATGGGTAAAATAAGCCACAAGAAGGCAGGTGGCAAAGTGGCATGTGAGGCCACTAGGGTGCTAAAAAGGTGGCGTGTGGATGGCTAGGGAGAGCTAAGGTTCAAGTCACAAGGTGAGCAAATATTAGTATTAATTTTTATGTTCAGAAAGGGGATGTGATGGAACTCAGGTGGAACTCTGTAGGAAGAATTTGAGCTGCTCAAGAGATCGAGTAAGGAGGGGATAAGGGAGAAGATTTAGGAGCTGATTAGGGAGTGTAGTATTGGCCGAATGGTAGACTCTTGAGGAGCAAGAGTTGGCCGGCCAAGGGTTTCTGTAGAGGGCAAAATTCGGCTAGTAGGTGGGGGGGAAAATTCGGCATTTGGGTTCAGACCATTCTCTTCTCTTTTTCTTTTCTCCTCTCATCTCCTATTCTCTTTTCTTCTTCTTTGTTTCTTTTTCTATAGCCGAACCCTTCCTACCATTCTACTCAACTCCACTTCCTTACCATTTGTTCCTAAGCCTTATAGCCGATTGCCATAAAAGCCGAAATCCTGAAAGCCTATTTTTCTTCTGTGCCGATTTCTCCTAGCCAAACCCTCTGATTCTTCTCCATATTTTTGGCCGATTCTCTCATCCTCTGAACCCCAAAGTCTTGTCGACAAAACCACCGTAAAACCCTCATATTTCATCTTTCTCTTCACTATTTCAAAAAGCCGAAAACCCCATAGTCTTAGGGGCATAGCTGAATCTTTAGACCTTTAAATATTTGATTTCTGCTAACATTTAAGGGTTTAGATCTGCATCAGAATCATATAGGAACTAAAGTGGAATTGTTGACTAAAGGAACCGGTGGTAAGTTTTCGAATCTATTCTTTATTTCGGGTTTTAGAAAAGCCGAAACCCCTAAAGGCTTAGGGAGGCTGTCGATTGGGCCCTATGGCTCTAAGGGTTGTGACAATTATTTTATTATGATGTTAGTGTGATCTAGAGGCTGCTGATCGAAGGCTTGGACAAGTGGAACGACTGGATCTAAACCTAGTCGCTAGTTTTAGAAAAAGGTAAGAACTCTAAGGCTTGAGGCTTGGTTGGCCGAATATGGTAGGGGGATAGGTCTGTAGTTTGTTTTCGATATTTAGATTGACGTGTTGGTAATCCAATTGTAGGCAACTCGTGTGTGGAACTTACCGTCGAACCACTACAAATCAGGTGTGTAATTGACACCCTTTCATAGACTAGATCGGCAAAAGCCGAAAAGCCGAAATACCGAAAAACCAGTATTTTGTGGACTTGCGAGTGCGCAAATGCTCGTGAGGTAGATCGATTAACGTATTTGGTAAAATACAGTGTTTAGACTGCAGAGTGCATGATTTTTGTTCCTTTCAATATTTTTGGGCTTAATGGGCCAAAATTGGGATAATGGGCCAACGGGCCCAATTCGGTAAGAACACTCAGTAAGTGTTTCTGTTAGTACGTAAATGGTGAAAATATGCATGAAAACCCTAAAATAGATAAATTACTAGAATGCCCTTAAGTATGAAAATTACCGTTATACCCCTAGATGTAAAAAGACCATTATACCCCTAGGGTTAATTTGACTGAAAAGCATGATGATCTGATTCTGTATGATGAATGCCATCATTTGTATATATGTTGCATGGGGACATGGGTTATATTTATGAAGGAAGCATCCTGGTGGCTATGCCACAAATATCTGTTCTGGTGGCTTTGCCACAAATATCTGTTCTGGTGGCTCTGCCACAAATATTTGTATCTGGTGACTTTGTCACACTATCTGTTCTGGCAGCCATGCTGCAAATTCTGTGGTGTGTAGCGGTTGGGTGGGTCGAGTAGTCTCCCCACATGGTGTAAGGATGGTACGGGGGTAAATACGGTTGGATATGGTTGGGTTTCTGCATACTGTTATGGGCCTATGGGCTTCATTCTAAAATCTGTTCTGGGCTAAGGCCAATTTGATCTGTTTCTGTGGGTTGAACTAGTTTAGACTATGGTTGGGTTATTTTACACACTGAGTTTCCCAAACTCACCCCTTATTTCCATCTACGCAGGTAATCCCCAACCATAGTGGGCTTGGAGCTGTGAGGGATTCAGAGTGGCCACGCGTTCCGCAAATTTGGTTTTCTTCTGGTGAATTGGACATCTTTTTATTTACTTTTATGATTTGGGTTTTAAGTTGTAATAAGGCAGCTTTAATGATTTTTAATTATTTTCAATATGATTTACTAGAATAGGTATAATATTATCTTAATCACTGAAACTGATTAGTCTTAGGGCGCGTTTTCAAAAACAGTAATTAATTTTAAAATATCACGACAACAAAGCAAAACTTCCGCAATGAAAACGCTTTCCAAAGTTAATCACCTTTTCTTAAACTGGACATAAATGAACTGGTTTCCTAAGAACATACACTAAGTTAAGGTGTGGCAATGGTGGTGTGCATGTCTAGGATTGGATTCGAAGGGAGCTTGGTACTTAAGCAGTCCGATGGACTCACCTCCTCTTTTCCGGTTTCCTACCTGGTGCACAGCTTCCATTCACTTTAACCTATAATGAAATCATCTTTTGAACACTAAGTACGATTTTCTGGACTAAGAATAGAAAATTGTTTTTAACGTTCCGATGTGGCACGTCGGATCCAGTCATAACGTCTAGGCCGAGTTTGGGGTGTTACATGCCTCTTCCCACCTTACCAACCTCAACCGAAACTCTCACTTTAGGAATTCAAATTCGGGACAACCACTTCTCACATCACAACTCCCCACGATCACCTCCCAAAAATCTTCCACCGATCCCTCAATTGCTCAACTTCCTATCCACATCCCCAAATTACTCCTAGAATCTCGACTACACACTCCCACATCCCCTCAAATGCCAACCGCCCAAGCTTCAGAGTTTCAAACATACCCAACCACCTACACGGCAATACAGCAAAAAGACATCCTTTGCATGCATTAGTATTCAAACCCCAGTTCACTGGCATGGATAACAAGCCACTTGCCACCAAGCCACAAGGCCCTTTTGTGTCATACATTGCTCACAAAATTTTAAGAAGCCTACTACCAGAAGACAAGGGTTATTTCAAGTAGAAGCTCAAATTTCGCTCAAGCCAAGGCTTGAACTCAGGACTTCTCAGACGCTCCCAGAGCACACAACCACTAAGCCAGACACATATCCACGACACAAATGCAGAGAAATAATTTTAACAAGGGTTTTCGGGATTTAGGGCGTTACATAAAATGTCAAGGGTAAAATAATAATTTGCCATTTATGTGTTTTTGGACTAAATTAAGTGAAAATATGTTTGAATGAGTTTAATATGAATATGTTTAGATCAAGAACTAAAGAAATTGGATTTGGATCAGAGGAGAACCAAAGTTGTCGATTAGCCGTCCCGTTCCGATTATCATTGTCCGAGGCAAGTTTATAAGCAAATAAATGTTGTTAATTTTAAATAAATACGAGCTTTATATGCTAAAATGAACTATGTGAAGTATATATGTTGTTAGCCAAATATGTATAAGCTTGGGAGCTATGTTTACAAATTCATTTCAACTGAGTTACGACATCCGAAAGCCCGGTACGAACCTTTGGAATAACTAGTATACATATGTCATGACATAGGACTTCCTATATGTGTTCTTGTGTAAGACCACGTTTATGATGTTGGCATTGATATTTGATTACGTGTAAGACCATGTCTGGGACATCGGCATCGTATTTGATTCGTGTAAGACCCTGTCTGGGACAGTGGCATCGATATGTGATAGCATGTAAGACCATGTCTGAGACGTTGGCATTGTACGATATATGTGATTATCTGATTATCCTATTCAATTCTGAATGGTTCAACGGGCAACGATAAGTTGTGATTGAATATGTAAAACGAGTAAAAGTGATCAGGTATGTAATAGCTTATTTCTTATTTGAAATAAGGTAAGTTGGTTATTTGATATGTATTGCAAATCAGTTATGATGTGAATGAAAAATTAAATGTGTATTGAAAAGTACATTCGGCCAAAGGTTTGTATAGTGATATTATAATGGTGATTTATATGCAAACATATATAAATGATTCATTCGGTCTTATGAATATTGTATATGAATTTATGCATATTAGGTTATACAATGGTACCATGGTTTTGAAATTTAATGATACTTTGATAATAGATACATGTATATTCGGCCAAGGTAAAATTTGTATATGGAAGTATATGTTATATATATGAAATTGTGAGCTTGAAAATAAATGTGATCATGATTGTATAAATTAGTTTGGTTAAATTGAATTGATATTGATATTGAGTTATTTATTTGCTTATGACTTACTAAGCTTTAATAGCTTACTGTGTGTTATATTTGCCTCTGTTTTATAGATTTTGAGATCTAGTGACGAGCTCGGGGATCTTCAGTAAAGTTTATCACACTATCGACTATTTCGGTACTTTATAAGCTGAATTTTGAACTTATGGCATGTATAGGCTAGATTATATTTTGAAATGCTGGATTTTGGTTTGTGTATGTATATAAATCCATGCGAAAATGGCTATGTATGATGTTTAAGTTTAAGCAAATTTCGGTCATGGTATATATATAAGTGTGTGGTATTTGGCTATATGGTTCGGCTTGTTTATTAGGTTAACTAATGATTTGGTATTCTGACATGGGATAAGCATATTTTGTAAGTATGTTCCTTGGTAATATGATCATGATGTCTAGTTAAATGATTCGGCAATGAGAACTGGTAATTATAATGTATAACTAGTTTAATATTTAGCTCATTTTGGTAAGTTTGTTTGATGGCATAGTTTGCATTTTTTGGATGGTTAAGAATCGGTTTGTGTGATGATATTGTAGTGATGGATGTGATTTTGGTTGTGGCAAGTTTAAATATGTTATGTTATAAGTATATTATTGCTTATATAATTGGTCTTTTTAGTACGGTTTGTGACAGCAAAATATGACTATGTTTTATAGATAATGAGTTGGTCATTTAAGCAAGGACAATGTATCTAGTTAATAATGTTAAATAACTACGAGATAGTATTCATAGTTGAAATTTCATTGTGATAATGGTATGAGCTATTGAAGTTAAATTTGATGACCGAATATATGGCTAATTGATTGGTTGTGTATATATATTTTAGGTATGAAAAATTAGCATCCGAAATGGGTATACTTTAATTTGTTATTTATGGTCAAGAGAGTTTAAATTATTATGGTCTTATGCGCATAGCTTTATGATGAGTTTATATAACTAGGTATATGGAATGGTTTGGTTATTGAATATACGGATTAGATGCTATGAAATGTTTTATGCGTGTATAGTAATAGAGAACAATAAAGTTGACAATGAATATAGCATATGTACTTAGTGTGTTTTAATATTCAGTTTCTGTATTGAAAATTTACCATATGAATAGAAATTATGTTATAAGATAACAAAATGGATATGTATGAGTTGAATAAAATTGTTTTGTGCTTTATGTATTAATGATTCAAGAATTTATAAACTGAAGTTACAAATGTTTATCTTCGAATATGGTTCGAGTGATTGTGTAAATATATGAAAATTTATATCTTTTCTGGTAATGCCTCGTAACCCCAGTCTGGTGACAAATACGGGTTAGGGGTGTTACAAAATATCTATACAAATATGAATAAAATTTACGGATTTAGTTAAACGGTCGACAACAACCCAAATTGCATCATTCTTCCTCGGCAATAGTGATAACCCTAACACGAAGTCCATGATAACTCATTCCCATTTCCATTCCAGAATCATAATATGCTGTAGCAACCTTGAAAGTACCTGATGCTCGACTTTAACATACTGACATATCAAAACATTTTGAAACAAAATTTGAGATTTCACGTTTCATATCTAGCCACCAGTATATTTGTTTCAAATCAATCTAAATTTTATTATTACCAAGGTGAATCAAGTAACCGTTGCAGTGAGCTTCATATAAAATTTACCATTTAACTTTAGAATTCTTTGGAGCACACAATCTATTTTAGAAGTATAGGCTATCATCAACACCAATATGAAATTTTGTATCTTGAAATTTCCCAATTAGCGCCTGTTTAGCAAGTATTTCAAGATCAATTTTTTTAGCCTTGCGAATCTATTGTAAAAACATCGAGTTAGCTTTTAATTCAGCCAAAATTAATCTGTCATCAAGCAACGTCAGACGAGTCTTCATAGCTTTTATAGAAACCAATGAATTTTGACTTAGAGCATCCATAACAACATTAACTTTTCCAAGATAGTAGTCAATAATCAATTCATAGTCTTTTAACAACTCCAACCATCTACGTTGTCACAAATTTAGTTCTTTCTAGGACATCAAATATTTAAACTTTTATGACCAGTGAAAATATGACATTTTTCTCCGAATAAGTAATGTTACCAAATCTTTAAGGTAAACACAATAGCTGCGACTTCAAGATCATGTGTTGGATAATTTTTCTCCTGCGATTTCAACTGTTGAGAAGCAGAAACTACAAATTTGCCCTCTTGTATCAAAACACACCCTAAACCATTAAGTGAAGCATCGCTGTATACCACAAATTCTTTATCGAACTCTAGTTGAGTTAACATGGGAGCTTTCGTGTAACACCCCAAACCCAGCCCGAACGTTATGGCCAGATCCAGTGTGTCACACTGAAGTGTTTTATCGAAAACCTTGTTTTCATTGAAAACCCTTCAAAGATAAAATTAAGTAACGTTCAGTTTGTAGCTAGTTTCCAAAGCATAGTAATGACAATGAAATAATATCTAGCGAATAGGCCTTATTACAATCCAGACTGAAATAACTTTAAATACTAGAAATTATAGGCTTAAGAAAATAAGTCCAAGTCATCTTGCTAGTTGGCCACCTCAGAGTCCCTCCAACTATCGCACCACCTACTGAGGATCACCTGAGAAAAAATAAAAGAGGGGGTGAGTTTTTGAAAACTCAGTGTGTACAACCCTCAAAGAGTAATAACTAATCATCAATCATCATAATATCATACATGCAATGCTGTGCAACCCACCCTAATAATCCAATAGCTATACACTGACTCCGTCCCCTGGTATACATCATGTGGGGATATAAATATCGACCCACCCATCCGATACACATCAATGGTAGTGTGGTTGCGGTACTACCTTCATTGAAGCAAGCTGCTAATTAAATACTGGACTTAATAGCTATTGGTGGATCCACGGTCGTTAAGCAACCATGCGATCCTCATATACTTCCTCCGTTCCATAATTCCCAACCCATATGCAACCTAAACAGAATATTATATGAATGTAGCAAGTATACATATAACATCCATCAGTCTTACATTCAACACATAGGGGTATTTTAGTCATTTTTTGCCCTTAGGGGCATTTTGGTAATCTCTTTTTATTATGGGTTTATTACTTACCTTGACCCGTTAACAAGTCCTCGTTGGCTAAAGTGAACAGATACTATGCACCAGGTAGGATTCCAGAGAAGAGGAGGTGAGTCATTAAGACCGCTTAAGTACCAAGCTCTCCCTAGATCCAATCCTAGACATACATATACCCATTGCCACACCTTAACCTTATGACTCGTCCATGGTCACAATTAATTAACTATTTAAGTTTTATGTCTGATTGAGTAGTTACCCAAAAACTAGGTCCACAACCCCTTACTAAACATTAACAAATCCACACCTATTCATTTGGCCCATTAGGCCCATTATGCCCAATCACATTCATATGGCCAATTAGGCCCAAATCAATTCTAGGCCATGCAACCAACATGACTATTACAACACCTAGCATCAAGTCATCAATTATACCTATCATGGGACCATAACCCATCAAGCCCATCTAGCCCACTCTGGCCCGGTTGGTCGAAACACGGCCCACGACCATGAGATCACTCATTGGGCCTCTGATAACGCATCGGTCCCCCCTTATGAGTTTTCACGCTCTCACAATACTACCGTAGCCAAACTTTCAGCTTTTTGGCATTTTGGCATTTCGGCATTTTGGGATTTGCCGGTCTATTATGTGTGTGCAGTGTATGTACACACCTGGTACTAAAACGTGTTACGATCTCCTTAGCCACGAACCTACAAACAATTTCACTCAACGATTAATCACACAGCTATCAAATACGATCACCAAAAATTGAAAATCTCACATTTGCCTTACCTTGAACAACAAACCTTAACAGCCCTTCCTTGATCAGTAATCACGAGTATTTCTTAAATCTGCATTAATCTTAATCATTTAGAACTAAACAACAAATGACTGGAAATCATCTTAAGTCACTCTTAAATCATCCATGACCATTCGGCCAGCCTTAACCAATAAATGAGGAACACTTACCCAAAACCCCAAAAAGCCTAAGGAGTGATTCGGCAGAGATTTGAACTCCAAGATTTGATACCAATCCCCTACCAAAACTGATTTAGAAAAGGTGAGAGAGAGAAGAAATCAGTACTAGGAAGACCAACTAAAAGAAAGTAAAGCACTTACACAAGAATCGATCGGCCAACGTTGAAGAAAAAGTGACGGCACAATAGGATTTTGGCCAAAAGATATTCGACTTTAGAGAAGCAACTAGGAGCAAGAAAGAAAAGAGTTCGATGTGAAAGGAAGAGATGAAATCGGCACAAAATAGAACAGAAAGAATAAGGGATTTTGGCTTTTATATCTTTAGAGAGAAAAGTGTTTTCGGTAACATAGAGAGGAAGAATTCGGCATTAGACTAGAATCCCCAAAATCGGCACCTATATATACTATAGCCGAATTTACCTATCCCCAAATTCTCAATTCGGCTCGACCTCTCTACACCCTTCATCTCCTAACTTTTCTCCCTAATAACTCCTTAATCCCTTCCTTAAATTTCTCCTCTGATCACTCCCTTCAGAGTTCACATCCAACACCACCACTGGCCATTCATTGAGCAAAAATAAATCCTTCTTTTGAGCAAAGAGAGATTCGAACCCCAAACCTCCTTGCCATGCATGTGACGCCACCTCTAAACCCCACATGTGACACTACTTGCCACTCCAACACAAGGCTCTTTGTGTCCAATTCCTCCTTCATTTATTTAAAAACCAACTTGCTTGCCATCAAGGTTCTTTTAATTATTAAACTATAATTTCCTTCACCCCAAAGTTCGAAGTCAAAACTTAACCAAGGCGTATTATCACATAAATAACACTTGACTAAGAATATTAAGCACACTTTTTATCAAAATTGAAAAAAAAAGTTCGGGATTTTTGGGGCGTTACGTTTCGTTAACATCACTTTCAACTGATCAAGACTCTACTGACATTTATCAAACAAGACAAAGTTAACATTTTTTTGTAGCAATTTCTTCAATGCTAAAGAAATCATCGAGAAACCTTTAACAAAGCATCTTTAATACCCTACCAAACCCATAAAACTTCTTACTTCAGTGACGTTCCTCAAAGGTTTCCAACTTAATAAAACTGAAATTTTACTAGGAGCAACTCATATGCCATTTGCTGACACGACGTGACCTAGAAATCTGACTTCTTAAAACTTGAACTCATATTTACTAAATTTTGAAAATAGTTCTTTCTCGCGCAATGTTTGCAACACAATGCTCAGATGCTGGGCATGGTGAGTCTCATCTCTCAAATAAAAAGTATGTCATCACTGAAAACTACAAGAAACTTATCTAAATGCAACCTAAATATTATGTTCATTAGATCCATAATATAGCTAGAGCATCTGTTAAACCAAATGACATAACTAAAAATTCATAGTGTCCGTACCTAGTTCTAAAAGTTGTTTTTGACACATCTGAATCTTTAACTCGAAGCTGATAATATCCCGAACAAAGATCAAATTTTGAAAACATTGTTGCACCTTTTAGTTTGTCAAACAAATCATCAATGCAGGGCAATGGATATTTTTTCTTAATTGTGACTTTATTTAGCTACTGATAATCAATACATAAACGTATTGACCCATCTTTTTTCTTAACAAAAAACACAGGCGTATCCTAGGGAGAAACGTTGGGTCAAACAAATCCTCTATCTGTCAATTCTTGCAACTATGCTTTTATCCTTTTAATTTGGTTGGATCTATTCTATAAAGAGTGATCAATATCAAAGAAGTTCTCGATACTAACTCAATAGCAAACTCAACCTCTCTAACTAGTGGTAACCCCGACAACTCTTCTAGAAATACATCAGTAAATTCACAAACAGTCGAAACTAACTCAACCTTTGAACATAAAACTCGAGAGTCTAAAATATATGCCTAAAATGCTTTACACCCCTTTTTTTACAAGTTTCTGAGCTGATAAAGAAAAAATTATGTTGGCTATACAATCTGTTCTGCTTATCTCAACACCGACTAAATCATCATTTTGACATTTCAATGTAATCTACTTTCGTCTATAGTTTATAATCGCATCATGCAAAGTCAACTATTCTATGCCAAGAATAACATCAAATTTCTTAAATGGCAAAAACAATCAAATCAGCTAAAAAATCACAATCCCGAACTTTCAGTGGACAATTCTTACAAACTTAGTCAACTAACATATACTGACCTAGCAGATTAGCTACTTTGACAACAAATTTAGTTGACTTTACTAGTATTTTCTTATCTGTTACTGATGTAGTGCATATATACGAGTGAGTTGACCCTCGGTCAATTAAAGCATATATAGTAAAATCAAAGAGAGAAAATGTACTACTAATCACATCAAGTGCTAAAGCATCTTCACGAACTCGTATCGCAAAGGCCCTAGCAGGTGCTCATGCCTCAGATTAAACTGCAATGTCTTTAGTTCCACTTCTACTGACTCTATCATTTCCATTGTTCTTTGGTTGTCTACCTTTAAAAGGTGTAGTCCTTGATCACACATTCTAAGCTTTATCTCTATAGATCTATCTAGGTAATCTCTAAGGAAATGATCTAACAAGACACAATTAAAACACGATCCTTCCTTCAACCGACACTCACCAAAATGTCTCATGTTGCAATGTTAACATTTTGGTTTATTGACATTATGAACGCTGCCAACACTAGGTAGCCTAAGGTCTCGAGCTAGCTTGCTTTCCTCAACCTCTACCAAAAAATCTAGATAGAGTTAACATACGACTGCGAGATTCTTTTATCTTCTTTGAAAGAGAGGAGAAAGATTTTCTCAATTGTCATTTACCCGTGTCTTGTACTTCAGAATCTATTTTTTCCTTGCTTTACTAATGTCCTCCATTTTCTGAGCTCTATCAACTACAATGGCGAACTCTTTTAATTTAAGTGCCCCAATGAGCAACTGAATCTCTTCATTCAAGCCCTCTTAAAAGTGAGTACACATGGCGAATTCAATTGGAATTAATTCTCTGGCATACTTACTAAGTCGAACAAACTCTCTCTCATATTTTGCTACTGTTCGGCATCCCTGCTTCAACTTAAGAAACTATTTTCACTTTTTTAAGGTATTGTTGACTGACATATTTCTTTCTTAATTTAGTTTGGAAAAATTCTCAACTCAATCGATCTATCGGTACCACAACTAACAAAGTATTCCACCACTGGTATGCTTCATCTTTTCACAACGAGACTGCACACTTCAAACAATCAATGGGAGAACATATCAACTCATCAAATACCCTTATACTATTTTCTAACCATAATTCAGCCTTTTATGGATCATCATCGACTTTACTGTGAAATTCTTCAGCCTTATATTTGTGAATTTTATCAGTAAGGGCCTGTTTACTTATACATGTTCCAAACCTTAAGGAATAGGGGTATCGATTGGGGTATGAAAAGGGCAGAGGTTGTTAAGCCATCAAATTAGTTCTCATGAAATCGATGAACCAAGCTAACATTATATGGAATAAGGCTTCTAGTGTCTCACTTCCTTGGCCCACAGAAACAGTCTCACTTGAACAGCCCCATGCATCGAGGCTTCAGCAATTCTCTCAACTTCATCAAAATTAGCTCGGTTGGATTCAGAAGTCATCTTTTATCTATATGAAAAATAGAATCAATTCGAGTCAAGAGGCATCACACTATCACAGGTTATAAAATGGCATGTATTTCTAGACTCTATACTTGCTACGTTTGGTCTGAGAAACGACTAAACTGTAACTCTGATACCATTAAATGCAATACCCTATACTCGGTCTGGTCGCTGACCCAACCTATAATATATTACAGTTATAAAACTTTAACATTTTTCATAAATTAATTAAACATAATCAAAATAATCTAAAACAATCATTTCCATGCTATTCAATCAATTTGAAACTTAAATTGAGCTTACTAGATATGGTTAGAAAATGGTCTCCCTTTATCCAAAAGATAACTTAAAGTTTCCATTTTTTTTAACTTGAAGGGCAGTGGCATGTTAACGTCTTAAGCTTTGCCCTAAGTGATAACTTAAGAAAAAGGCACCATTGAGATTAAGGGATGAAAAGTATTAATAGGGGTTGCATTCTTTGCAAAATATAAAGGAAAAGCTAGAAAAATGGAAACCACCAAATGATACAAATAAGAATTTTATTCACATATACCTACATAAAAGGTATCAACAAGATTTTCAAATATATTCTCATATCATCATTTGAGCAAAGCATTAGGAAGCTTAGCATTCAAGTGATTACACAAATATTGGAGAAAAAATTAGGATCATTCCTCCTTCACTTGATAGAAACTTCGCTCAAAGTGCAAGCATTTGAAGGACGAAATTAAACTGAACTAAATAAATAGAAAATTGACAAATTGTAACACCCCAAACTCGGTCAAGTAGGTCCAACCCGAATCTGGTGTGCCACATTAGCCACCACAGTAACTCTCCGTTAACTCCCAACCTATCCTCCGACACACCACTTAATACAACATGGAATATGCCAAGTCATCACACAGCGGTGGAATAAACTTATACATAGTATATAAATCATGTGAGCTTATAAAATAATTAAAGCAAAGGTTCGCATCATAACTTAATTAACTCAACACAATAACATATGAGCTTGCTGTATAACATAAAACATGAGTTCGCAGAATAATCACAGTTTGTATAATAACACATAAAGCATGAATTTGCAACTTAACAAGGTTCGCAATCTAACAGACTTCGCATGTAAAAATGAATTGTGCATGCACGGTTTCCATACATCGATAGGGTTCGCATAACTATATGGGTTCACTAGATTAAGGGTACGCATGTAATTTTCATGGTCACAAAGAACGGAGCTTAAAAGTAAATTTGACTCACATACTAAGGCAATACAAATATGCATGAAGAGACATCAACTTTATTCGTAATAAAGACAATAAGTATTTTAGGTTATAGTTTGCAAAACAAAATAGCTAAAACTTCAAAGGAACTATTTGGATAACAGAATCAAAATATAATATGTCTAAACCCTCATAAAAATAAACCCTATCACCTATGTTCCTAGGTTTTCCAATATCTAGTTAGGAGTGATCCTTACCAAGTCGTCTACCTCGCCAGTGCTATCCACGACCAACTTACCTACGAAGTAAGAGAAGAGTGCGTGAGTTTATTTCAAACTTGGTTAATAGCTAGAAATCCACATGGTATGCATTAAAACAAAGCTCAAAATAGAAAGAAAACTTAGCCTTAAAATCATTTTGTAACACCCTATACCCGATCTGGTCGTCGACCATAGCTATAAGGTATTACAATTATAAGACTTTAACATTTTTCATAAATTATTTAAAAATAATCAAAATAATTCTTATATAATCATTTCCATGCTATTCAATCAATTTATAACCTAAATTAAGCTTATGAAATATTTAAAACAAATTGGGATTATTTTTAGATTAAATTGTAACTTCTACGAAATTTTGAGTAAAAAGTGTAAACATGGGTCACAAGGCCGTCTGGCCAGGCCATGTGAAGTAAACCAGCCCATCTAGCCCCAAGCATGGTCGTGTGGCTACTCTGCATGTCAATGTTCTCAGACCATGTACAATTCTAATATAGGGTCACACAGCCATGTCATCAGGCCGTGTAACAACCTGTAGTTGTGTGGGAAAAACCTACACCAAAATTAAATAGGCCACATGGCCATGTGAAGTGACCGTGTGTGGCACACGGCCGTGTCACACCTCATATCCCAAGTTATGTGCACCTAAAATAACTTCTAAAACAAGCCTAATCATCAACCATTTCTTATGTACCAAGCCAAACCATTTCCACACATTTAAAACACATTCAAACATGCCTAAAACATACCAAAAAATTCAACCTAAGTGCCTAGTGAATATGTCCTCATTAGCACCACAATTCAAACACTAATCTAATTTCACATTCAAAGCTCACAAGTTCTGACCATATAAACATGTTAAACATACCAATACATCCATTCCATTCACATACATATTACAATACCTCAAATCACTTTCATGAAAAATAAATCAAATGACCAAAAGCACTTATATAGATATACAAGAGCCAAAATACGAAATTTATACACAACTACAAATCTTTCTTAACTAAAGTTATAAACAACATCATCATAAGTAAAAGAACTTAAAGGCTCCTAGTACATTCCATTTATAACCAACTTCAAAATAATCAAAACTTCTACTGATTTGAAGAACGAATAGTGTTAAGTTCTCCTAGTACATTCCATTTATAACCAACTTCAAAATAATCAAAACTTCTACTGATTTGAAGAACGAATAGTGTGTGTGCTCCAAGTTGAATTTCCAACCAACTTTAACTTTCGATAATCTACAAAGAATGAAATGAAACAGACGTAAGCAATCAATACTTAGTAAGCTCGTATAACTTAAACTTAAACTTACCAAAAAAGTATTTTTTTCAAACCATTCATGCATAGATTCATTAATTAGCTCATAAGAACATTTCTTTCCTATACACCACAAATCTCATAAGGTTAGTGAGTTCAACAATGAAACATATAATCCCAACATATCATAGAACATTTATAAGTAAACATATTAAGTACACATTTCATTCATCACATATCCAATAAGCATAACTCTTTCATTTCAAATGTTCACACCAACATTTTCTATTTCATATGTCGAAATCATATAACATTTCATATATATACATTCGTTTAAGCCTTAACCACCTACTGAACCAAACGAAATAACATTGGATACTCGGAAAACAATGCTTACACAAGTTGTGACTATAACTGTATATGCTCACATGAGTTGTGAAATGGGCTTACTCATATCAGCTATGGGTTGGGATGATAGGCTACATGATATTGCTCACACGAGCTATTGAGAATCCACAACAAATGCAGGACTTAAGCCATCAGTAAGACATCCAAGACCTAATCCCCTAATGACATGTCATTTGTATCCTAAGCACTCACAAGCTTCAAACAGGCCATTTCTTATCCATATATTATAATTATTTACACATTAATTCATCACCATTACTTAACCATGTAATTTCTCATTTTCAATCATAACCTTGAAATTAGCTAACATTATAATTTAATCCAAATCATTAATTATCATTTAAAAATTGATTTAAGCTATACAAAACACAAATGTTAATTAAAAATTCACCCAATAAAATAATTAATAAGGTTAATCAATATACAAACTTACCTAGACAAAAACGATTACGAATACGATGCTGACGACTAATCCGCTAACTTTGCTTTTCCATGGTTTGAGTCCGATTGATTTTTTTCTTGATCCAAATAATAATTTTCATTCAATTATTCAATTCAAACAGCTTAAATAATCAAGCTTATACTTATATTGTAACAGCCCATTTTTTAGTGAAATCGGAGTACTGGTTTCGGGACCACAAATCTGACCCAAAAATAAAATTTATTTTTATTTTATTAGATGGTTTGTATTATGATAGACATGTCATGTGAAAATTTTGATACGAAAATTTTATCGATTAAGTGTTTAATTAAATGGACTAAATCGCATAAAATGCAAAAGTTGAATTCTAGTAGCTATAAGTGTAACAGCCCGATTTAGACCCTATTCAGAACGGTGGTTTCGGGACCACAAATCCGAGTTACAAAAATATTTTAAAATTATTTTCTGTGCTTATTATGTGTGAATTTATATCTGTGAAATTTTCGTGTTTTAGTATTGTCGTTTGAATGCCGATTTAATAAAAAGGGCTTAATCACGTAAAATGAAAATTTGATGGTTTAATGTGTAAGGGCCCGATTGAATGTGTCTTTATAATTTTAAGTATTTATAATGCAATTTGTCCATGAGAACATGATATGGACGATTATGGCCAAGAATTATAATGGTTTTATATTTTATTTTAAAGGTTAAATATGTAAAATGATTATTAAGTTAATATATTATAAAACATAAAAAATTATGCATTCATCTTTTCCACCATGACTGGATACTAAAAGAAAAGAGAAAGAAAAATGCTTTGAAAGTTTCGGCCATTTGGTAGCATAATCAATGTATGTAATTAACTCGGTTTTTGATAATTTTTACATTTTTGAGATCATTGCAGTGTAATGTACAAAGCCCATGCTTGAATTTCTGATTTTGATGAATATTTTGAGTTATGCCATTGAGGAATAATTGAGCTTTGTGATGTTAGATGATGAATTATGAAAGATATGTTTTGGATTAATATGTTTTGTATTGGAATTTTTGATGAATTTAAGTAATTAGGGGTAAATTGCAAAAATAATAAATTGAGGGACTAAAATGTGAAATAAATGAAATTTATAGACTTTTATGAACATAAGTAACATTCGGCCTAAGCATAGTGTATTCCAATTTTGGATGTTTTGTGTTTTGTGCAATTTGTACTAATTTGTAAAAAGTGTGAAATGTTAGGGGCAAAATGGTAATTTACCCATTTATGTGTTTTTGGACTAAATTGAATGAAATTATGTTTGAATGAGTTTAATTTGAATATGTTTAGATCAAGAACCAAAGAAATCAGATTTGGATCAGGGAAAAACCAAAGTTGTCGAATAATCATCCAGTTCCGATTATCGTTGTCCAAGGTAAGTTTATAGGCAAATAGATGTTGTAAATTTCAACATACGTATATTATAAATGTTGAATTGAATTGTTATAATTGTTTGAGAATGTGCTGAAATGATATATGTTTAAGAGTAATGGTTACGAGTTCGATTTGACTGAGTTACGACGTCCGAAAGCCCCGTATGAACCTTAGGAATAGCTAGGATATATATGTCATGACATAGGATTTTCTATATGTGTTCTTGTGTAAGACCACGTCTGGGACGTTGGCATGGATATGTGATTACACGTAAGACCACGTCTGGGACATTGGCATTGTACAATATGTGTGATTATCTGATTATCTTATTCAATTCTGAATGGTTCAACGAGCAATGATAAGTTGTGATCGAATGTGTAAATTGAGCTAAAGTGATCAGGTATGTGATAGTTGATTACCTATTTGAAAAATAAGGTAAGTTAGTTATTTGATATGTGATGCAAATTATACATGATGCTAATGTAAATATATGTGTATTTATGTAGTATATTCGGCCACATGTTATGTATAAGTATGTGATATTAAAGTTTGATTCATGAGTATATGCATATGAGTTTATATATATTCGGTTATATAATGATATTATGGCTTTGAAATTGAATGATACTTTGATAATAGATATATGTATATTTGGCCAAGATAAAGTTTATATATGAAAGTATATGTTGTATATGAAACTATAAGTTTGAAATTAAATGTGATTATGATAATATAAATTGGCTTGGTTAAATTGAGTTGATTATGTCATTGAGTTGTTTATTTGCTTATGACTTACTAAGCTATGATTGCTTACTGTGTGTGTATATTTGCTATTGTTTTATAGATTTTGGAGATTTGTTACAGTGTCGGGAATCGTCAATGAAGACTATCACACTATCGTCTGTTTTTTGGTACTTGAAAAGTTTGTACTTTTGACATATGGCATGTATAGACTAGTTTGGATATGTTTGGTTTTGAATTGTTTATAAATAGCCATGCGAAAATGGCTTGAGTAATGATGTAAATAATGGATGTGTTTTTTATTTGTGGTACATATTTTGATAAGCTATGAGATGACTTTGCTATATCTTGTGAATTTGGTTATTGGTGTGGTTCATTATTGACATAAAATTTGATATATAATTCGTCTTGTAAATTTGCTTGGAATTGGTAAATGATATGTATTCATATTCAACTAATGATAGATAAATTAAATACATATGCATATGACATGTTTGTTTATGGTCTGATATTTAAAGGTCAAGTTGATTAGTTTAATATTTGATTTTTGTTATGTGCATAAAGTGTTAACGACAAATTATAGAAGTAAAATGGCTACTTTGATTCGGTTACTTATTAGTAAATAATGACTATGTATTAGGTATGTTTGTTAGCTAAACGGATAGTCATAAAGTGACAAGTTTACATTTGTATTCAATTATGAAAGGGTAAATTTAACTTAAGATTGAATGGTTGAATTGGTATGACTTTAGTGGTTAATTTTGATAGTCGAATAGGTGAGAAATGAATTGGTTGTGTACTTGTAATTTTTTCATGATGCTAGCACATAAATTTTGGTATGTTTTGATTTCGTAATTATACTTAGAAATGGTTCAGAGGTTGGTTGAATATATGATGGTTAGACACATTATTTAGCTTGTGAATTAGTTATGATATGATTTGACATTTGTGTTCAAAAATGGTCCATATTGATAAGGTAATATGTGCATGAATTTGTAATTTAAAAGAAGTATATTTGGCCATGTTGTAATGCTAGCTACTATCTTTTATGCTAATGAATATTATACCAAGTGATATGGGGTGATATGGTATAATATGCGAATGTACATAGATATGTAAAATGGTGTGTTTAGTATTTAGTCAAAGAAGTGAATTTGCACTAGTGGATGTCTTATTATATGCTCGATTTATGAATTGAAATATGATTAATTATAACTTAGGTAATCGAATGTTATAGAATTGATGGCCATATAGTTCGAACTTTGTAATTATGAAACATATGCAAATTTTGGTTTTGATGTATAATAGCTTGGTTCGAATACTTGAATAGACTAACGATATTGATGTAATTGAATTGTAAAGCATGATTAATTTTAATTGGTTAAATTGTTTACGTATGCACATTTGATTTATATGAATTAGTAAATGGTTGCTATTTGAGTTTGAGAATTATTGGAAAGAAGTTGATATACCTTTGTACATGTAATGTATTATATGAATATACTGAGCTGTGTTTTGTCCAGTAATGCCTTGTAACCTTATTCCGGCGACGGATACGAGTTAGAGGTGTTACAATAAGGAGTAAATAGCTATGGAATTCAAATCTAGAGGTCTTTATATGGTAATTAGACTATTAAAGAAAAGTATGTAGATTTTTGGCGACTCATTCATAGAAAAATTAGAAAAGAGTAGGGACTAAATTGGAAATTGAAATAATTAATTAATTAAATGATGATAAAAAGAAAATATCATCTTATTTTATCATCTTCAACCCCAAAATTTAATGGAAACCTAGAAGAGAGAGAAGACATTTTCAAGGCTTAATTGGGTAAGTTTCCTTGTCTCATTTTTAGTAATTTGGATATTTTTAAAACTATGATAGCTTCAACTATCTATTTAAGGGATTAATTAGAAAATTTATTGTAACGCCCCGAACCCGATACCGTCGCCAGATTCGAGCACGAGGTGTTAACGGACTTAATTCATTAATTAAACAGCTCAAACAATTTATTTTAGAACTTCCAGACAAGCTGGCTAACTGCGTCACATTCGCTTAAAAATTTATATCTCCAGTTACGAAACTCGAAATTCAATTCCATAAAATTTCCCTAAAACTAGACTCATATATCTATCAACTAATTGTTTTCTAGAATTTTTGGTCAGGCCAACTAGTACAGTTTATTAGTTAAAGTCTCCCCTGTTTCAAGGTTTGACTACTCTAACCCCTGTGTATTACGAATCAAATATCTCCCTGTACAGAGTTCCAATTATTATGCCGTTTGTTTCTCATAAAACTAGACTCAATAAGGAATCTGTACATGTAATGCATGACTTCTAACTATCTTTTTACAGTTTTTTGTGAATTTCCAAATTTAGAACAGGGGATCCAGAAATCGCTCTGGCCCTGTTTCACAAAAATTTAAATATCTCATAAAATATAAATCATATACCTATTTTGTTCCATCCATATGAAAATAGACTCATCAAGCTTTAATTATATATCTCATTCACTATCTAAATCCATTTCTACTATTTTTAGTGATTTTTCAAATTCACAATATTATTGCTGTCCGATACTGTTTTAAAGCTAATTTCACCTTTTTCATGATTTCCATGGAATAACTAGCATTTAGGCATACATAACACCAAACATGTCCTTGATTAGCCATTCCAAAAGCTAATCATTATCAAGAATTTACATACCATTCATCAACCATATCATAAGATCATACACACAAAATGGCTACGATGTTATACATGCCATACTCAAAATGAAATGTCTAGCTATACCAAAATAATCCTTGTGATAGTGTGCCCGGACCTCCGATGTACTTTACGATCCCCGAGTTAGCTTGACAAAACTATAAAAGAAGGAAAATAAAGGGGGTAAGCATTAAGCTTAGTAAGTTTGCATGCAAATAAATAACAACATTCATAAGAATTATCTTACTACTTGGCATGATACTACTTAATGCAACTTCATTAATTGTCATGGACATATTTTAAACTTCTTCACTTACTCACTTACTTAAATACTTACTTACTTAATCAAATTTATTAATACATTTTACTTACCTTTTTCCTTATCAAGCATACATGAACATTATGTACTTACCTTTGCTCTTCTAGCATGAACTTGTCTTACCTTTTTAGTGTAACTCGTCTTACCTTACCTTACCTTGATATTCTCTTTAAATTTTCCCGTTGAACCACTTGGAATACTAAGGATACACGGGTACCTTACCATTGCCATGACTTGTCATGGTCTTACGTGGTATCCTTTTGAAACTTACCATTGCCATGTCTTGACATGGTCTTACATGGTAGCCTTGCCTTATGAACTCACCAATGCCATGCCTTGGCATGGTCTTACATGGGACCTTTGCCTTATAGTAACTTATCAATGCCATGTCTTGACATGGTCTTACATGATTTCCTTGCCTTAGAAACCTTACCAATTGCCATGCCTTGCCATGGTCTTACACGGTATCCTTGAACCCTAATGTCATGACATTTGTATCCTACACATTCCTAAGGTTCAACCGGGACTTTCTGAAATTACTTCTCCGTCAATTCATGCTTGAGTCTTCTTTGAATAATTTCATAAAATAAATATACACATGCTGGAAATTAACAACATTAACATAAAATAATAGAAGATTGCATTTATTTACCGCAAACTTACCTCGAAACAAAATACGATCAACTATATCGATTTAGTCCACTATCTTTTTCTTTCCCCGGTCTAACTCCAGATTTTGTTCTTCTTGATCTATAATAAAAAATTTTAGCTTATCTAATACTCACATTTATTAAAACAGTCCTTGACCCAAACTTTGGCAAAATTATATTTTTGCCCCTAAACTTTTACATATTTACACTTTTTCCCCAAGGCTCGTAAATTAAACTTTATCCTATTTTCTTATGTTTTATGACATGCTGATCATTTCTCCCTTCTATGATAACATCAAATTCTCACTCTAACATGTACTTATGACTATTAGGTATTTTTACCGATTAAGCCCTTTTACTCGTTTTCACTTAAAACCGAGTAGCACAGGTTGTCTAACATAATTTAAAACCTTATATTATATCATAAAGAACCAAAATACACAAATTTCACCTATGGGTATTTTTCCAAATATGAACCCTAGGTTGAATTATTGCTAGCATAAGCTAAATCGAGCTACCAGGATTTCAAAAACGTAAAGAACATTAAAAACGGGGCTCGGAATCACTTACTATGGAGCTTGGAAGCTTGAAACAAACCCTAGCTATGGAGAACCCTTTAATTTTCGTCCTAATGAAGAAGATGGACATATTTTGCCATCTTTTTCTTTTTTTTAATCTTTTAATTACCAAATGACCAAAATACCCTTAATACCTTTCTTTGAAAATTTTCATGTACAAGCCTATTTTTGTCCAAAATTTTAGAAATTGGTCAAATTTCTATTTAAGACCTCCTCATTAATATTCCAAAGTAATTTCATACTAAAAACTTCTAGAATGCAAGTTTTGCAAATTATTCGATTTAGTCCCTAAATAACAAATTGGACCCTCTATCGATAAAGTTTCTAAACGAAATTTTCACACAATCATGCAATCATGCCATAGACCTTAAAATGATAATAAAATAAATTTTTCTACCTCGGATTTGTGGTTTCGCAACCACTGTTCTGTTTAGGCCCTATTTCAAGATGTTACATTTCTCCCCCCTTTAGGGATTTTCGTCCCCAAAAATCTTACCTGAAAAGAGATTTGGGTACTGTTTTCACATAGCCTCTTCGAGCTCCCATGTAGCCTCGTCAACCCCATGTTTATTCCATAGTACTTTCACAAGTGCAATACTTTTGTTCCTTAATTGTTTTACCTTTCGAGCTAGAATCTTTACCGGTTCTTCACCGTAAGTCATGTCTGGCTGAATCTCAACCTCTGTCTGAGAAATCACATGTAACGGATCTGAACAACAATGACGTAGCATAGACACATGAAATACATTATGAATCTTCTCTAACTCAATTGGCAAAGCTAACCGATATGCTAATGGTCTGACTCTTTCAATCACTTCAAACGGTCCAATAAAACGTGGACTTAGTTTGCCTTTCTTGCCAAATCTGAGAACTGTCTTCCACGGGGATACTTTCAAAAACACTTTGTCACCAACTTGATACCCAATCTCTTTTCTCTTCAAATCTTCATACGACTTTTGTCCATGCAAGCGACTTTTCAAGCAATCTCTGATGACTTTTACTTTCTCTTCTGTTTCCTTAACTAGATCAACCCCATAAATCTAATTTTCCTTAAGCTCTGTCCAATACAAAGGTGTGCGACATTTACATCCATACAGAGCTTCATAAGGTGTCATCTTCAAACTCGACTGCTAACTATTATTGTAGGCAAACTCTACTAATGGTAAATATTTTTCCCAACTGCCTTGAAATTCCAGTACACAACATCTAAGCATATCTTCAAGTACCTGAATAACTCTCTCTGACTGACCGTCAGTTTGAGGATGGAAACCTGTACTGAAACTCAACTTTGTGCCCAAAGCCTCCTGTAATTTCTTCCAAAACCGTGAATTAAATCTTGGATCTCTATCTGAAATGATCGATAATGGTACCCCGTGTAGTCTGACTATCTCTGAAATATACAACTCAGCCAACTTGTCTAGTGAATAATCCATACAAACTGGGATAAAATGAGCCGACTTCGTTAACTTATCAATCACAACCCATACTGCATCTTTCTTTCTCGGTGTCAACGGTAATCCTGTCACAAAATCCATAGTAACTTGATCCCATTTTCATTCAGGGACTAGCACAGGCTGCAATAAACCTGAAGGTACCTAATGTTTGGCCTTTACCTGCTGACAGATCAAGCATCTAGAAACAAACTCTGAAATGTCCCTTTTCATTCCTACCCACCAGTACATTTTCTTCAAATCATTATACATCTTTGTACTACCTGGATGAATAGACAAAGAACTATTATGTTCTTCCTGTAAGATCTTTCGAATAAGCTCATCATTCTTCGCTACGCATACCCTGTCTCTGAACATTAAACAACCATCAGAACTGATCTGAAAATCTGACTCTATATCCAACTCACACTGATCTCTTTTGGCTAACAACTCACTGTCATTTTTCTGAGCTTCACAAATTTCTTCAAGAAACATCGGTTTAGCTCTCAACTCAGCTAAGATAAAACCATCATCTGATAAGGCTGGACTAGTGTTCAAAGCTCTTAATGCAAACAAAGATTTCCTACTCAAAGCATCAGCAACAACGTTTGCCTTACCTGGGTGATAATCGATCACTAGTTCATAATCTTTAATTAACTCTAACCATCTTCTTTGCCTCAAATTCAAATCTTTTTGAGTCATCAAATATTTCAAACTTTGTGATTAGTGAATATGTGGCACTTCTCACCGTACAAATGATGCCTCCAAATCTTTAGCGCAAAAACAATGGCAGCTAGCTCTAAATCATGTGTTGGATAGTTCTTCTCATGTGGCTTTAGCTATCTAGAGGCATAAGCAATTATCTTCCCTTCCTACATAAGTACACAACCAAGTCCATTCATGGACGCATCACTGTATATCACAAACTCCTTACCTGGTTCTGGTTGTACTAAAACAGGAGCTTTACTCAACAATGCTTTTAACTTGTCAAAACTCTGTTGACACTTCTCAGTCCATTCAAACTTGACATCCTTTCGCAGCAATCTTGTCAACGGGGTAGCTATCATGGAAAATCCCTCTACAAATCATCTATAATATCCGGTAAGACCAAGAAAACTTCTAACTTCTGATACATTTCTAGGAGGCTTCCAATCAACAATGGCTGAAATCTTGCTCGGATCAACCTTGATACCTTCACCTGAGACAATATGTCCAAGAAAACCAACTTCTCGTAACCAGAACTCACTTTTCTTGAACTTAGCATACAACTGATTATCTCTCAGAATTTGTAAAACTGTTCTCAACTGATCATGAGAATAAATCAAGATATCATCAATGAACACAACTACAAATTTATCCAAGTACGGTCTGAAAATTTGGTTCATTAAGTCCATAAAAATGGCAGGAGTATTAGTTAAGCCAAATAGCATCACAAGGAACTCATAATGACCATACCTAGTCCGGAAAGCGATCTTGGACACATCGACTCTTTAACTCATAATCGATAGTATCCGGATCTCAAATCTATCTTGGAGAGCACAGTGGCTCCCTTCAATTGATCAAACATATCATCAATTCTAGGCAATGGATACTTGTTCTTTACTGTTACCAATAATCTATGCACAATCTCATCGATCCGTCTTTCTTTTTCACAAATAGCACTGGTGCACCCCATGGTAAACTACTAGGTCTTACAAAACCTTTATCTGTTAATTCCTGCAACTGAGCTTTCAATTCTTTCAATTCTAATGGGGCCACTCTATAAGGAGCAATAGAAATGGGCGTGGTACCTGGAATCAACTCAATACCAAACTCAACTTCTCTAACAGGAGGCAAACCTGGTAGTTCTTCCGGAAACACATTAGGAAACTCACATACCACAGGCACTAATTCAATTTTCAATTCTGGATCTTTAGTGTTCAACTCAAAAGCAAGATAAGCTTCATACCCTTTTCTCAAACATTTCTGAACAGACATAACAGAAATTATGGCAAATGAACTATCTGACTCTTCTGAATTAACCCGAAGAATTTCACCATTTTCACACTTCAACTCAATGAATTTCTTTCCACAATTCACTATCACATCATGTGTAGTCAACCAATCCATACCAAGAATCACATCAAACTCATCAAATGGCAATAGCATGAGATCGTAGGAAAAAATAGTAGCCTCTAATCATCAAAGGGCAATTTCTACATACTTTATCTACTAATACATGCTTGCCTAATGGATTCGATACTTTAATCACAAATTCTGTAGATTCTATAAGCATACTCATACTAGGCATCAATTTCATGCAAACATATGAATGGGTTGAACCCGGATCAATCAAAGCAATAACTCTAGTATCATGGAGAGAAAATGTACCCGTAATCACATCGGGGGAAGATGCCTCTTCGCGAGCACGGATAGCATAAGTCCTCGCAGGTGCTCTAACATCTGGCCTCACTGCTAAATCTCTAGATGCACCTCTATTATTTGCCCCAGCTCCTAGATTTCTCAGTGGTCTGCCTCTGACAGGAGCTTTTCCTGATCTTACACTCGGTATTGCTTCCCTTTTAATCATCTCGAGACACTTCTAAATAAAATGGTCTGGTGCACCACATCTGAAACAACCTGTCTCAGTTGCTCGACACTGACCTGGGTGACATCGACCACATCGGGGACACTCTGGTCTATCAGGCTAAACACTGCCAACACTTGCAATCGAAGTGGTCTAAGCTTTCGAACTCATAAATCTTCTGCCTCTGTTTCGGCTAGAATATCCAGCTGAAAAATTAGATCTAGTGGAGAACTCTCTAGGCCTCTTGGATGTAGACTAAAATGACTTGCTCATTAGTCTTTTCTTCGTGTCTTGCGTCTCAGTTTCAACTTTGCTCTTTCTTTTTAATAGCTCCTCTGCCTTACAGGCTCTCTCAACTAGGATAACAAACTCTTTTATTCCTAGGACACCAACAGACAATCGGATATCATCATTAAGCCCATCCTCAAATCTTTTGCACATAATAGCCTCTATAGACACACACTCTCGAGTATAATTGCTGAGTCTAACAAACTTGCACTCATATTCAGTTACTGTCATATTGCCCTGTTTCAACTCTAGAAACTATTTTCTTTTTTGGTTAACAAACCTCTGACTGACGTACTTTTTACGAAATTCCTCTTGAAAGAAGTCCCAAGTGACTATCTCTTTCGGTACAACTGATACAAGTGTCTTCCACCAATGGTAGGCCGAATCTCTAAGGAGTGATACAACACATTTCATACATTCCTTAGGTGTGTAGGATAACTCATCAAAGACTCTGATAGTATTCTCGAGCCAAAATTCTGCCTTTTCTGCATCATCATCTTTTATAGCTCGAAACTCTTCAGCTCCTTGTTTTCTGATTTTATCAACTAGTGGTTTTTCTCTTATAACCGTACCTGTTAAATATGACTCTTATTTTTAGTCAAATTTGAAAAATAATCTTTCAGTTAAACTCTGTTTACTTGTTTCAATCAAACACTAATTAGTTTAGATTATTTTATTATTATTTGATCTATAAATTTAGCCTATAAATAGGCTCTTTTACAACCTTAGAAAAACACCCATTAGAGATTAGAACTCATAACACATTTAGAGAATTTTGTGTTTATGTTTTGTGGGTTCTTTGTTTTCGGGTTTTCGGGATTTAGTTTTTATCTCCATCTTTTATACTCTTTGTTCTTTTGCCATTATAGTAAAATTATCTTTCCCCGTGGTTTTTTATCCTCTTTGGAGGGGTTTTTCCACGTTAAATTTGTGTGTTCAATTTCTCAATTTATTCCGCTATTTTTCTTGTTCGTTGCTTAATCGGGTCGATCCTAACAAGTGGTATCAGAGCTAGTTTAATTTTCATAAATCAGCCCGTTCAGAGATGGCAGCAACAAGATTTGAAATTGAGAAGTTTGATGGTGAAACAAATTTCAATTTGTGGCAAGTTCGGATGATGGCAATTCTAGTTCAATCTGGTTTGAAAAAGGTTGTTATTGGGAAAAAGCCTGAGAATCTAAATAAAATAGAATGGGAAGAGCTTGATGAAAAGGCTTTGTCTGCAATCCAGTTGTGCCTCACGAATACGGTATTGCAGGAGGTATTGATGGAGAAGACCTCATCCACCTTGTGGAAAAGGTTAGAGACTCTTTATGCTACTAAGTTTCTGGCTAATCGTTTAGTGTTGAAACAAAGTCTATTTACATTTCGCATGAACAAAGGTGAGCTTCTTAGAGATCACATCAGTCAATTTATTACTCTTTTAAATGATTTAAAGAATGTTGAGGTTCATATTGACGATGAAGATCAGGCTCTGCTATTATTGTGCTCTTTACCCCCTTCATACAAGTCTTTCAAGGAGACCCTGATTTATGGCAGAGACAAACTTTCGTTCGAAGATGTGAAGGGTCATTTGTTGAGTAGAGACAAACTCGACAATGAGCTTCATTTGGATAGCAAGACAGATAGGCAAGCTTCCGTTTTGGTAGCATCAAAGAAACGAGATAAAAGGTGTCGCTATTGTAAAAGGTTAGGTCACGTCAAAGTAGACTGTTATAAACTGTGAAATAAATAAGCTGCTGAGAATAATGAGGAAGATGTAGCTGGTGCTAATTTGGCTGATGAAAATGGTGATGATTTCTTGTTAGTGTCAACAAGCGATAATACCAAGCTCACGTCCAAGTGGATGCTAGATTCAGGATGTTCTTTCAACATGTGTCCCAATAGAGAATGGTTCTCCATATACAGTTCGATTGAAGGTGGAGTTGTGCGCATGGGAAATGATTCATCTAGTAAGGTAATTGGTATTGGTACTGTTAAAATTAAGATACACGATGGGATGATTAGGACACTCTCAGATGTCAAGTATGTACCTGATTTACGAAAGAACCTCATCTCCTTAAGTATTTTAGACTTGAAAGGATGCAAAATCAACATCGAGTCGAGCGGCATTAAAGTATCTCATGGAGCTCTCATTTTGTTAAAAGGTAAAAGAACCTGGAGTCTTTATATTCTGGAAGGTTATACAGTGACCGGTGAAATCAGACGTCCCTCGTCCGTTACGGAGTTGAAGCCAACTTGTTTGGAGCGGAGGCAACTTGGTCATAGGAGGGAAAAAGGTATGACTGTTTCGTTGAAGAGAGGTTCTCTTTTAGATGTAGGTTTTGAAAAGTTAAGGCACTGTGTTCGTGAAAATCAGACCCGGGTTAGTTTTGATTTGGCAGTGTACAAGTCGAAGGCTAAAAGTCTTCCAGTTTCTAAGCACAAATTCGACTCAGTTAATTCCCTGCATAGTTCAAGATAGGCTCGTGGCGAGCTTTGGCAAAGATGGCGTTGTGGAAATATGAGTCAAGGTGGAGATTTGTTAAACATGACTCTTATTTTCAGTCAAATTTGAAAAATAATCTTTCAGTTAAACTCTGTTTACTTGTTTCAATCAAACACTGATTAGTTTAGATTATTTTATTATTATTTGATCTATAAATTTAGCCTATAAATAGGCTCTTTTACAACCTTAGAAAAACACCCATTAGAGATTAGAACTCATAAAACATTTAGAGAATTTTGTGTTTACGTTTTGTGGGTTCTTTGTTTTCGGGTTTTTGGGATTTAGTTTTTATCTCCATCTTTTATACTCTTTGTTCTTTTGCCATTATAGTAAAATTATCTTTGCCCGTGGTTTTTTATCCTCTTTGGAGGGGTTTTTCCATGTTAAATTTGTGTGTTCAATTTCTCAATTTATTCCGCTATTTTTCTTATTTGTTGCTTAATCGGGTCGATCCTAACAGTACCTGTGACTGGGGGAGCTACATGGGTAGTCTAATGATCATGAGGAGGTGGAGGTCTAATAGCCGGATTCGTTCGAACGAACTCGGCAAACCATTCATTCATAGCTTGGAAGAAGGCTTCTCAAGCCCCTCCTCCCTGACTAACTGTAACGGGCCTTTCACTACTATTTGGTGGTACCGCCCCTTCTGTTGGAGCGGGCACATTACTCTCTACATCATCTGCACCAGCTTGTTTGGGATCCATAACTATAAAAGAAAACATTTTAAAATCGTCAGGAGTCGTCACACTATCAACACATAAGTATGGCATGTATAGCTAGACTCTTACTCATACTAAATATTCTGAGAACCGAATAAACCTTTGCTCTCATACAAATAAATGTAACGCCCCAAACCCGAGACCGTAGCCAGAGTCGAGCACGAGGTGTTAACGGACATAATTCATTAATTAAACAGCTCAAACAATTTATTTTAGAACTTCTAGACAAGCTGGCTAACTACGTCACAGTCGCTTAAAAATTCATATCTCGAGTTACGAAACTCGAAATCCAATTCTGTAATTTTACCTAAAACTAGACTCATATATATATCAACTACTTTTTTTCTAGAATTTTTGGTTGGTCCAACTAGTACAGTTTATTAGTTAAAGTCTCCCCTGTTTCAGGGTTCGACTACTCTGACCCCTGTGTATTACGAATCAAATATCTCCCTGTACAGAGTTCCAATTATTATGCCCTTTATTTCTCATAAAAATAGACTCAATAAAGAATCTTTACATATAAATCATGACTTCTAATTATCTTTTTACAATTTTTTTGTGAATTTCCAAAGTCAAAACAGGGGATCCAGAAATCGCTCTGGCCCTGTTTCACAAAAATTTAAATATCTCATAAAATATAACTCATATACCTGTTTTGTTCCATCCATATGAAAATAGACTCATCAAGTTTTAATTATATATCTCATTCACTATCTAAATCCATTTCTACTATTTTTAGTGATTTTCCAAATTCACGTCATTATTGCTGTCCGATACTGTTTTAAAGCTAATTTCACCTTTTTCATGATTTCCATGGAATAACTAGCATTTAGGCATACATAACACCAAACATGTCCTCGATTAGCCATTCCAACAGCTAATCATTATCAACAATTTACATACCATTCATCAACCATATCATAAGATCATACACACAAAATGGCTACGATGTTATACATGCCATACTCAAAATGAAACGTCTAGCTATACCAAAATAATCCTCGTGATAGTGTGCCCGGACCTCCGACGTACTTTATGATCCCCGAGTTAGCTTGAAAAACTATAAAAGAAGGAAAATAAAGGGGGTAAGCATTAAGCTTAGTAAGTTTTCATGCAAATAAATAACAACATTCATAAGAATTATCTTACTACTTGGCATGATACTACTTAATGCAACTTCATTAATTGTCATGGACATATTTTAAACTTCTTCACTTACTCACTTACTTAAATACTTACTTACTTAATCAAATTTATTAATACATTTTACTTACCTTTTTCCTTATCAAGCATACATGAACATTATGTACTTACCTTTGCTCTTCTAGCATGAACTTGTCTTACCTTTTTAGTGTAACTCGTCTTACCTTACCTTACCTTGATATTCTCTTTAAATTTTCCCGTTGAACCACTTGGAATACTAAGGATACAGGGGTACCCTACCATTGCCATGACTTTTCATGGTCTTACGTGGTATCCTTTTGAAACTTACCATTGCCATGTCTTGACATGGTCTTACATGGTAGCCTTGCCTTATGAACTCACCAATGCCATGCCTTGGCATGGTCTTACATGGGACCTTTGCCTTATAGTAACTTATCAATGTCATGTCTTAACATGGTCTTACATGATTTCCTTGCCTTAGAAACCTTACCAATTGTCATGCCTTGCCATGGTCTTACACGGTATCCTTGAACCCTAATGTCATGACATTTGTATCCTACACATTCCTAAGGTTCAACCGGGACTTTCTGAAATTACTTCTCCGTCAATTCATGCTTGAGTATTCTTTGAATAATTTCATAAAATAAATATACACATGCTGGAAGTTAAAAACATTAACATAAAATAATAGAATATTGCATTTATTTACCGCAAACTTACCTCGAAACAAAATACGATCAACTACATCAATTTAGTCCACTATCTTTTTCTTTCCCCGATCTAACTCCAGATTTTGTTCTTCTTGATCTATAATAAAAAAATTTAGCTTATTTAATACTCACATTTATTAAAACAGTCCTTGACCCAAACTTTAAAAAAATTACATTTTTGCCCCTAAACTTTTACATATTTACACTTTTTCCCCAAGGCTCGTAAATTAAACTTCATCAGATTTTCTTATGTTTTATGACATTCTGGTCATTTTTCCCTTCTATGATAACATCAAATTCTCACTCTAACATGTACTTATGACTATTAGGTATTTTTACCGATTAAGCTCTTTTACTCGTTTTCACTTAAAACCGAGTAGCACAAGTTGTCTAACATAATTTAAAACCTTATATTCTATCATAAAACACCAAAATACACAAATTTCACCTATGCGTATTTTTCCAAATATGAACCCTAGGTTGAATTATTGCTAGCATAAGCTAAATCGAGCTACCGGGATTTCAAAAACGTAAAGAACATTAAAAACGGGGCTTGGAATCACTTACTATGGAGCTTGGAAGCTTGAAACAAACCCTAGCTATGGGGAACCTTTTAATTTTCGTCCTAATGAAGAAGATGGACATATTTTGCCATCTTTTTTCTTTTTTTTTAATCTTTTAATTACCAAATGACCAAAATACGCTTAATACCTTTCTTTGAAAATTTTCATGTACAAGCCTATTTTTGTCCAAAATTTTAGAAATTGGTCAAATTTCTATTTAAGACCTCCTCATTAATATTCCAAATTAATTTCATACTAAAAACTTCTAGAATGCAAGTTTTGCAAATTATTCGATTTAGTCCCTAAATATCAAATTGGACCCTCTATCGATAAAATTTCTAAACGAAATTTTCACACAATCATGCAATCATGCCATAGACCTTAAAATGATAATAAAATAAATTTTTCTACCTCGAATTTGTGGTTTCGCAACCACTGTTCCGTTTAGGCCCTATTTCAAGATGTTACAGTTATCAAATTATGAAAAATGGGCCATGGATGTATATGATGAAAATTAGAAATTTATGGTAGAAAATGAAAGGTTGATGATAGATAAACTATAACACCCCTTACCCGTATTCAACGACGGAACAGGGTACGAGGCATTACCGGACTTGTCACACGATCAAACATACAATTTCGGGTTATAAATTTGCACCTAGATTAAAACCATTCATATTCAATCACAATGTCCCTATTACGTGAAACACCCCTTGCCCGTATTCGACGCCGGGACAAGATACGAGACATTACCGGACTTAAACGTGCACAATTTCATAAAAATCGGGCCATAAAATTTCATTTAAATTAAAAACATTCAATCACATGCATAATTTCTCATACACGAACTTTCGAGGCTCTAAACATGCATTAAGCGGTTTGGAACTAAACCAAGAAATTTAGAAAGTTTTGGGAAAACTTAGGAAAATATTTCATGAAACAGGGTCACACGCCCGTGTGCTTCAACACGACCGTGTCCTCAAGTCATGTAACTCTCTATTTATGATATCAGCAAAACAAATTGAACCACACGGCCAGGCCACACGCCCGTGTGCTAGGCCGTGTCCTCCACACGATTGAGACACATGGCCGTGTCTCTACTCGTATGGCTAGCACTTAGGCTATTTTCCAAGCTTTTTGTTACCATTAATCCCTCAAATTTTTACACACATCAAAGATATTCATCATGGTATCATTTTAATAATTTAGCATACTTCACTAAGGTATATTCTTAACATTAACATGCTATCGTTCACAAGTTGCACATAATAGTATAATGCCAAATCTAGACACAACAATCCATATTCATTGACCCTATCATATGATGACCGTTTATACCAAATTTTCATGATCAATAACTTATCAAGTGACCTTATTTAAACATCAAGAATTCATGTCCAATCATCATCGTCATATTTCCATATCATACAATTACTTCATGGCTATGACCATTTGGATTGGTCATGAAGCATTTATCATACACATATGTCTTAACACGACTCATGCATGTCCCACAAGCATAAACACATCATCGCATCACAAGCATTAGAACTTAGCATGGATAACTAGACTTACAAGTCACCATCATTATAAGTCACATCTCATGGCCATATTCAATGAATCAATATAAGCCAATACATTTGGCTATTCATAATGACATCTATCATAAAATCTAAGTCTCTATACATGCCACTCACTTGAAGGTGCTTAATACATATATGTCAATACTCCAAAGGTGATGACTTGATAGTGTGATACTGCCTCCAAAGATCTCCAACCCTGAGCTAACCTGTCAATGTTAAAGAAATGGAAAGGAGGGAGTAAGCTTTATAGCTTAGTAAGTCTATATGAAAACAATAAGCAATAGGTCAACATGCTTCTCAAAGTAATACAATCATAATTACATTTTTACTTATGTTCTAGTTAAGCTGTCTTCTTGAGTCATAGTCACTCATTTATTTATATCTTGAGCTACGGAACTCCAAATCAAGATCCACTAATTTTCCCTGAAACTAGACTCAATATTTTCTTACTATAAAATTTTTAGAATTTTGATCTAGCCAATAAGTACAGTTTATTCTTTAAAGTTTCCCCTGTTTTGTTGTTTGACAGCTTCGACATCTCTTAATAAAAATTAATTATCTCACAGTACGGGATTCAGATAGTGTTTCCGTCTATTTATCTTGAAAATAGACTCATTTTGGATTTAGTAATATGAATTATAACCCATAATTATTTTCATACAATTTTTAATGATTTTCCAAAGTTAAGACTGGGGAGCCCAAAATCACTTTGACATTGTCTCACAAAAATTCAAATATCTCACAATATGAAATTCTTTTGCTTACATCGTTTCCTCTATGTGAAACTAGACTTAATTAGATTTAATTTCATATCTTATTAAGTCTCTAATTCAATTTCCACAATTTTTGGTGGATTTTCAAAGTCAGGCTACTACTGTTGTCCCAAAACTATTTTAGTGCAATATAATGATAACTATCATAAGTTCACTTTCAACTAATCGTGAACACACCATTTCCTGAATTCCATGTTCAAATACCCAATATATGTTAACACGATATTGCAAAAAAATTCATAATCATAATTCATACATCTTAACTCACCGATATCTCGACATTTCAAAGTCTCAATAACCATAAGCTTAGTGTACATACTTGTACCATACATTCTTACCCATTTTATTCCACTTTTTATCCCAACATCTTGATTTGCCCGTTGAACCACCGGAATACTAAAGGACACTCGATATTATCATACACCAAATAAAGTGCCAATACCATGTCCCAGACATGGTCTTACATGAATCCACATATCATCCCCGATGCCATATCCCAGACATGGTCTTATGTTGGCACACATATCATCGCCGATGCCATGTCCCAGACATGGTCTTACATAGGCACATATATGATTGCCGATAACATGTCCCAAACATGGTCTTACACAGGCACATATATCATCACTGATGCCATGTCCCAGACATGGTCTTACACTAGCACACATTAATATGGTGTCATGATACCCGAATCCTAAGCATTCCTCAGAGTCACCCGAGATTTCCGAGATACAAAGCTATCATCACATTTTCATTGAATCATGACAAGTCAATTCCAATAAAGGCATAAATCCACATTTCGTACAATATCAAGTATTAAGCACATGATAATGAAGTTGATGAATTACTTTCACACAAACTTACTCGTTTCAAAGAAACATCGTATTCCATCAAACTCCAATATATATTCAATCGTCACGTATCATGTTAACGACATTTGAGCTATCGATTACTTCATGGGGTCCATTACTTTCCCCTACACAATATCATTAACATATAATTCAATATAATCATAGCAAAGTGGATTTCAAGTATAGTAACAATAACACGAATAACATGCTTATTTAGTCACACAAACTTACCTCAAATGCAATTACGACCAACTATTCCAATTTAGTCTGTAATCTCGAACTTTCTTGATTTAAGCCTGAATCGCGGTTTTCTTGATCTAACATTTCAAATATAGCTCATTTATTATTCACATTATTCAAATTGACCCAAAAATTATATTTTTACAATTTTTTATTTTTACCCCTAAACTTTCATTTATTTACACTTTGGCCCCTAAGCTCGTAAAATGATTTTTATTCAATTTCTTTGCACTTTAAGCCAAGTTGAATAATTTTCTTAACTAAATCACACTTTTATGACAAATTTTATAACTTTTACAAAATGGTCCTTTTAAGCATTTTCACCGAAAATCACTTAGAAAAAGTTGTTTATTTAACACCCAACATTCATTTTCTACCGTTAGACATCAAAACACATGCATATCACTCATGGGTAAAATTTTGAACATGAACCCTAGCTCAAAATAATGGTAGAAACAGGTAAATCGAGTTATTGAGACTTTAAAAATATAAAGAACATTAAAAACGGTGTTCGGGATCACTTACAAATGAGCTTGAAAGCTTGAACCAAACCCTAGCAATGGCTTCCATGGTAAATTCAGCTGGTACATGAAGAATATGGACAAATTTGGCTTATTTTGGCTTTTTAATTCTTTTAATTATTGGATTACCAAAATGCCCTTAATGAAAAACTTTTAAAAACATATCATACCATGTCCATTTTTGTCCACGAATAACCAAAATGCTCCTAATGCCAAACTTTGAAATTTCACCCTACCATGTCCATATTTTTCTAACTTAAAGTAAAATGGTCTAATTACCATCTAAGGACCTCCAATTTAAAATTTCATAGCAATTAGACACCTTTAGCTTCTAGAACACACATTTTGCACCTATTGCAATTTAGTCCTATTAGTCAAATTGGAGACCTTATCGATAAAATTTCTTAACGAAATTTTCACACAATCATTCAATCATATTGTAGACCTTAAAACAATATCACAATAAATATTTCTACTTCGAATTTGTGGTCTTGAAACCACTGTTCCGATTAGACCCTAAAACGAACTGTTACAACTCTCCCCCCTTTAGGTATTTTCGTCCCCGAAAATCTTACCAGAAAATAGGTTTGGGTACTGTTTTCTCATAGCTTCCTCAGGTTCCCACGTAGCTTCTTCGACTCCATGTCTTTGCCACAAAACTTTCACTAGGGCTATACTTTTATTTCTCAACTGTTTAACTTCCCGAGCCAAAATCTTGATCGGTTCTTCACCATAAGTCATATCAGGTCGAATCTCAACTTCTGTCGGTGAAATCACATGTGAAGGATTAGAATGATATTGTCGTAACATTGACACATAAAACACATTATGAATCCTTTCCAACTCTATCGATAAATCTAGACGATATGCCACCTGCCCTATTCTTTCAGTAACCTCATACAGCCCAATGAAACGTGGACTTAAGTTTCCTTTACGACCAAATCTCAGAATCTTCTTCCACAAAGATACTTTCAGAAATACTTTATCATCGATCTGAAATTCAATCTTTTTTCTTTTCAAATTTGCGTACGGCTTTTGTCGATCTGAAGCGGCTTTCAAACATTCATGAATTACCTTTACCTTTTCTTCGATTTCTCTAATCAAGTCAACCCCATGAATCTGTTTCTCACTAAGTTCTTTTCAATACAACAGAGTTTGACACTTGCGGCCATACAATACTTCATACGGTGCCATCTTTATACTCGACTTAAAACTGTTGTTATAAGCAAATTCGACCAATGGTAGATATTTCTCCCAACTACCTTCGAATTCTAGAACACAACATCGGAGCATATCTTTAAGAATCTGGTTTACTCTTTTAGATTGACCGTCGGTTTGCGGATGAAAAACGGTACTAACGGTACTAAAATTAACTTCATACCCAAAGCTTCTTGTAATTTCTTCCAAAACCTCAAAGTAAATCTCAGATCTCTATTCGAAATAATAGAAGTAGGCACTCCGTGCAATCTAACAATTCCAGCAATGTACAATTCAGCTAGCTTATCAAGTGAGTAGTTGGTACATACCAGAATAAAATAAGCTAATTTTGTCAATCTATCGACAACAACCCAGACGGCATCTTTCTTTGTCAAAGTCAAAGGCAAACCCGTTACGAAGTCCATCGTAATCCTATCTCATTTTCGTTCGGGTACCATCACTGGCTAGAGTAAACCCAAAGGTACTTGGTGTTCGGCTTTTACTTGTTGACAAATCAAACATCTCAAAATAAACTCCCAAATATCCCATTCTATACCTGACCACCAATACAATTTCTTCAATTCATTATACATTTCCGTACTACCTGGATGAACTGATAAACAACCACTGTGTGCCTCGTGTAAATTTTTCTGAATAAGTTCATCATTTTTTGATACACATACTCTATCTCGAAACATCAAACAATCATCTGAACTGATCTGAAAGATTGAGTCACTGCCCGATTCACACTGAGCTCTTTTAGCTAGCAATTCACTATCATTTTTCTGAGCTTCACAAATTTGCTAAAGAAATATCGGTCTATCTCTCAACTCGGCCAAAATTGAACCGTCATTAGACAAAGTCAATCTCATACTCATAGCTCTCAAAGCAAACAAGGACTTACTACTCAAGGCATCTGCGACTACATTCACCTTCCTCAAATGATAGTCAATCACTAGTTCATAATCTTTCAGTAACTCGAGCCATCTCCATTGTCGCAAGTTCAGATCTTTCTGAGTCATCAAATATTTTTAACTTTTATGATCAGTAAAGATATGGCATTTCTCACTGTACAAATGATGACACCAAATTTTCAAACCAAAAATAATGGCGGCCAATTCTAAGTCGTGCGTCGGATATTTCTTCTTTCGTGCGATTTCAACTGTCTCGATGCATAAGCTATCATTTTGCCCTCTTGCATCAACACACAACCCAAACCATTCAATGAAGCGCCACTATAAATTACAAATTCTTTTCCTGATTCAAGTTGTATTAGAACCGATGCCTCAATCAGTAATACTTTCAATTTCTCAAAACTTTGCTGACATTTTTTGGACCATTCAAATTTAACATCTTTTTGCAACAACTTGGCCATAGGAGTAGCAATCATTGAAAATCCTTTGACAAAATATCAGTAATAACCGGCTAAACCTAAAAAGCTTCTAACTTCAGATACATTCCTTGGCGGTTTCCATTTAACAATTGCCAAAATCTTAATTGGATCAACCCGAATACCATTACCTAAAACGATATGTCCCAAAAATCTGACTTCTCGGAGCCAAAACTCACTTTTATTGAATTTAGCAAACAATTTCTTATCTCTTAATGTCTGTATTACAGTTCTCAAGTGCTTGACATGCTCAAACTCTTCTTGAGAATAAATCAAGATGTCATCAATGAACACAACCACAAAATTTTCTAAATATGGTTGAAAAATTCGATTCATCAAGTTCATAAAAACGACAGGTTTATTAGTTAGTCCGAAAGGCATAACAAGAAATTCATAATGCCCATACCTTGTCCTAAAAGCAGTTTTCGACACATCCGACTCTTTAACTCTCAACTGATAGTAGCCAGATCTCAAATCAACTTTTGAGAATATCGTTGCTCCTTTCAACTGATCAAACAAGTCATCAATCCTCGGCAAAGAATACTTGTTCTTTATAGTCATCTTGTTAAGCTGTTAGTAATCGATACAAAGTCTCACAGATTCGTCTTTCTTCTTTGCAAATAAAACTGGAGCACCCTAGGGAGAAAAACTAGGTCTTGCATGAGCTTTCAATTCTTTCAATTCAGTCGGAGTCAACCTATACGGAGCAATCGATGTCGGTGCAGTCCTAGGTACTAAATCAATAGCAAACTCAACCTCTCTAATCGGAGGTAACCCAGGTAACTCCTCTGGAAACACATCTGAATATCCACACTACCTACACTGATTCAATTTTCAATTTAGACATTTTTGTATTCAACACATAAGTAAGATAAGCTTCACAACCTTTCCTTACGTACCTCTGAGCAGACATAGATGAAATGACAGTAGGCAATTCACTTGATTCAACGGTTTCAACCCAAAGAACTTCACCATTTTTACATTTCAATTCAATATTTTTCTGTCTACAATTTACTATTGTATCATGCAGTGTCAACCAAGCCATACCCAAAATAACATCGAATTCGTCAAATGGCAACAGCATTAAGTCAGCCGAAAAATAGTGACCTCGAATCATCAAAGGACAATTCTTGCAAACTTTATCAACTAGCACATACTTGCCTAAGGGGTTTGACACTTTAATCACAAACTCAGTAAACTCGACAGGAAAATTCTTACTAGATACCAAATTCACATAAACATAAGAATGAGTCGATCCAGGATCAATTAATGCAATAACATTAGTATCATAAAGAGAAGATGTACCAATAATCACATCGGGAGATAACGCATCCTCATGAGCATGAATGGCATAAGCTCTAGCAGGTGCTTTGGCCTCAGGTCTCACGGTTGTATCTTTCGTCACACCTTTACTACTAATTCCATTCCCGGTATTTCTCAGTGGCCTACCCCTATTGGTAGTGTTACTCGGCCTTACGCTCTGAAATTGTTCTTTCTCAGCCATCTCAGGGCAATCTCGGATAACATGCTCTTGAGAACCGCAATTGAAACAAGCTTGGTCATTCATCCTACACTCGTTGGGGTGTCCTCTTCCGCAGTGCTGACATTCAGGTTGTTAGACCTAACATTACCCACACTTGCCATTGAAGTAGCTTGAGTTTTTGGACCCGAATATTGTTTCCCGCAGTCTCTATTGAATACTCAGCTGAAACATTCAAACCAGAATACATTTTTCTAGATTTCTTTGACTGATATTGAAATGACTTACTCATCGGCCTTTTTCTTGCATCTCTAGCCTCACTCTCAGCCTTTCTTTTCTCTTTGCTTAGCTCTTCAACTTTGCAAGCTCATTCAACCAATACAACAAATTCTTTTAGCTCCAAGATTCCAACTAACAATCGAATGTCCTCATTTAGCCCATCTTCAAACCTTTTACACATAATAACCTCAGAGGAAACACACTCTCGGGCATACTTACTGAGCCTGACAAATTCTCGCTCATACTCTGTCACTAACATTTGGCCCTGTTTCAACTCAAGAAATTCTTTACATTTCTGATCGATGAACCACTGACTAATATATTTCTTTCAGAATTCCTCTTGAAAGAATTCTCATGTAACCCTCTCTCTCGATACCACAGATACTAGTGTCTTCCACTAGTGATATGCTGTGTCCCTTAATAATGATATAACATATTTCAAGCATTTTTCGAGTGTACATGATAACTCATCAAATACCCTGATAGTTTTCTCAAGTCAGAACTCGGCTCTCTTGGGGTCATCATCTACATGTGCTCTAAATTCTTCATTCCCTTACTTTCGAATCTTATCAATTAGAGGTTTATTCAGTCTTACCAATTCTACACCTTGATGAGCTACGGGAATTGGTTTGGGATAAGGAGAGGGTGGAGGATGTTGAGCATTCGAATTTGTTAGAACAAACTCTAAATACCACTCGTTCATTATGTAGGAGAAGGCTTCTCTAGCCCCTCATCCCCGACTAACCGTCGAAGGTCTATTTTCAAATGACGCTGCCCCTTGAGCGGGAGTTGATGCATTACTTTGTACATCATCAGCTACAGCTCGGTCGGGATACATTTACTATATGAAAACTCAGTTTAAAATGGTTAGGAGCCATCACACTATTAGAGTTCATATATGGCATGTATAACTAGACTCTTACACACACTACGTAGTCCGAGACTTGACTAAACTGTAGCTCTGATACCACTAAATGTAACACCCCTTACCTATATTCAATGCCAGAATAGGGTACGAGGCATTACCAGACTTGTCACATGATCAAACATATAATTTCTGGTTATAAATTTGCGCCCTAATTAAAACCATTCATATTCACTCACAATGTCTCTATTACGAGCCTACGAGGCAAAAAATGTGCATTGAAAGTGGTTCGGGACTAAATAAAGAACTTTAGAAAATTTTACCAAAACTTAGAAAATTCGTCAATAAACAGGGGTCACACGCCCGTGTAGATATGGGACACGCCCGTGTGGGCAGGCCGTGTTGTCACACACGACGTGTCCCGAACTCGTGTAACTCTCCGTTTGACACATAAGAACAAATTGAAAACACACGGCCACATCACACACCCATGTGCTAGGCCGTGTGGTTGATTTAAAATTTATGATTTTACATTAAATACGTGTAGAATTCACACGCCCGGGACGCACGCCTGTGGCCAAAGCCGTGGCCCTCACACGGCTAAGATACACGACCTTGTCTCTGCCCATGTACTAAATATTGGGCATTCTATTTTGCAAAAATTAGGGTGCAAGGGACACACGGCCTAGACACACACCCGTGTGTCTACCCGTCTAAACAAAATAAGGCTATTTACCAAGCCATTTTCCACCCTTTAATGTACACACCTACACAACATAACATAGCACCAATCCAAGCATATATATACACCTATCATCCACAACCAAGACATCAACACATCATTCATGAAAGGCTTCATTATATAAATATACTTATAACCAATATTAGCTAATTTCAAATGGCCTTATACAAAATGAACTTCTAACCAATATAAGCCAACAAATTTCGCCAAAACAATTACGACACATAACAAAATGACCAAATCCCCTATACATGCCATAACTCAAAATGTTGAATTCATTGGTACCAAAATAATTGTTAATAGTGTGAGTGGATCTCTGACGGTCTCCGAATCCCGAGCTAGCTTGGTGATACTATAAAAGAAGGGAAAGGAAGGGGAGTAAGCTATATAGCTTAGTAAGTTCCTATGCAAATAATAAGCATTATAACCACACATTTAACATACAATTAACATGATGAAGATTAGCATGAACGTTATCAAAGTCTCATAGTCATAATTTACTCAATCATAATCCTATCAAGAGTTCATCACTTATCGAGCTCATTACTTATGAATTTTAAATATATACTTGTACCAACTCGCAACATAACCATATCCTTTCACAACTTTGACATTTTCGTTGAACATTCGAAATATTAACGGATACTCAAAAATCTTGCACACTAGTGCCATATATGTAGCCAAAGCTACCTCATATCTCATAATACATATGGGCTAGTTTTTTAGCTATTTACGGGCCTGCTAACACAAGTTGTCAGTCAGGACGTAGCTACACAGTGCTGCTCACACAAGCTCTCAAGTATCCGCAACACATGCTGGACTACCCAGCCACTCGTAGGATGTACGAGATCGGCACCCGGATTACATAATCGCATATACACATGGATTCCTAGTGACATGTCACTCGTATCCTATTCTATTCCTAAGTTTTAACTAGGATTTCTCGCTTGTCAAAACTTTGTCGAATACGTCCAAAGAGTCAATCACAATTCTTACAATATTAAAGCATTTAAAACATAAATATAATAATGCATTATTTACATACGAACTTACCTAGGTACAAAAATAGTAGAATTGGACCTCATCGTCAAACACTTTATTTTTCCCCCGATCTAGGTCCGAACCTTATTTTTTTCTTAATCTATAATAACAAATTTAACTCATTTAATACTCACATTATTTGTTTAGCCCAAAAATCATATTATGAAAAAAGTTACATTTTTCCCCTAATGTTTCACATTTTTACAATCCAGTCCCTAGGCTCGTAAAATGAAATGTATTCAATTTCTTCAAAACCCAAGCCTACCCGAACCATTTTCATACTCATACCAGCCCACATTTTCCACTTAACCACACTTTTACTACTCATTTTATAACTTTTACAAATAAGTCCTTTTAAAATTTTTACCCAAAATCACTTAGCAAAAATTATTTATCTAACACCAAACATGCATTTTCTACCATTAGACATCAAAATAAACAAATATCTAACATGGGTAAAATTTTAAACTTCATCTTTCTTTCAAATTAGTCCTTGAAAAAGCTAGATTAGGTTACTAGGATCTCAAAAACATGAAAATCATTAAAAACGGGACAAGAACGGACTTACAATCGAGCTTGAAAGTGGCCAAATCCTAGCTATGGAAACCCTTGAGAAATTTGGCCATGGGGACTAAATTGGGGAAGGTGACAACTTTTATTTGTTATATTTTGTCTTTATTAGCCAAATGACCAAAATGCCCTTAATGCCAAACTTTGAAATTTTACCCTACCATGTCTATTTTTTTCCAACTTAAAGTAAAATGGTCTAATTACCATTTAAGGACCTCCAATTTAAAATTTCATAGCAATTAGACACCTTTAGCTTCTAGAACACACATTTTGCACCTATTGCAATTTAGTCCTATTAGTCAAATTGGACACCTTATCGATAAAATTTCTTAACGAAATTTTCACACAATCATTCAATCATATTGTAGACATTAAAATAATATCACAATAAATATTTCTAATTCAAATTTGTGGTCCCAAAATTACTATTTCGATTAGACCTTAAAACGGGCTATTACATAAATAACTTTTACAAAGTGATTTTTGATGAAAACATGATTTAGGGACTAAAATGTGAACTTGTGAAATTGAAGAAAAATTTTTAATTTTTATGAATACATGTGCTGCAAATTTTGTAATGGGATTTTGGTTAGGCTTGGAATAAGGAGTAAATTGCACAAGTTTCATTTTTTCAAGCCTAGAGAGGAAATTGGAATTTATGGAAAAGTTAGGGGCAAAATGATAATTTTGCCATTGAGGCCTAATAAATATGAAATATGTGAAATTGATGATTAAAGCTATTTATATAGATCCGAAAAACACAAATTCAAGGTTAGACTGAGGAAAAGAAAAGGTTCCGGATTAGTAGATTTTATACGCGAACAAGTGTCGAGGTAAGTTCGTGAAACTTAATCGAGTATGTAAATATGTTTAATTGAATGTTGTGTTGTATGGAACATGACTTATATTGATGTACATTACTTGAATGCTATAATGAGAAATTTAATACATGCTTGATATGGTGTAAAAGGGTTAAGTCCCGATAGAATATTGAATTCCGATGAATATATGTGCTTTCCCGAAATGAATAAGGTCCTACATTTGTTGCGGATGGGATTTAGCTCGAACGAGTAATCCTACTAACCTTGTTATAGAAATAATTTAGCTCGAACGAGTAATCCAGATATAGTACCTCCCGAGAATACTTTGCTATTAGGGTTGAGCCTGGACTGATAATCCTAATCGAGCTCTTTTGAGCTTACATTATATAAAGGATTTAGCCTGGACTGGTACTCCTATTCTACGATATGTGGCTCGAAAGTGTGTTCCTTGATTAAGTGCCCCAATGGGTACCCTTAAAAAACAATTGATGGATTATTGAATTGTGCGCCTCGAGTGTACTACTTGAGCATCCTTCGGAATTTCAATGATTCAACGGACATAAAACTCTTGACATGGCATGAGAATTATGAGATGAAATGATAATGTCTTGAAAGAGTATTGCATGATGAGCTCATCTATCCTTACTTGATGTATATGTAAACCTTGTGACTAACATGTTTGATTGAATATATGTGTTTAGGCAATTTAGCCAAATGGATGGAAAACATGATATTATATGCTTAGATTTAATAAACTGGATTGGTAAGTTTAGTTTCCGATATACAAACTTACTAAGCATGTAATGCTTACTCCATTTATTTTTCCTCTGTTTTATCGTGCTCAGAAGCTCACGAAGGTTGGAGATCATTGGAGCATCATCACACTATCAACTACTTATTTTGGTTATATATATATATGGTAAAATAATTTTGGTATAATGGCATGTATAGGACAATGTGATCATTAGTGGCTTAATAATGATGCTTGTAATCTAGCCATTGGAATGGCTAGTAATGGTTGTTTTGATATACTTGTAATGTCATGTTATGGTGGTTAAATATATGTAAAGTATATGTGATCAAATGATCTTAATGCCTAAGTTAATCCAAGGTAAGTTTATAAACACATATGCATGTAATGGTATAGCATGATGAATGATGAAATTATTTAATTTGAATGCTTGGATTGGTTGGTATTGGATGTGTGTTTCAAGTGCAGGTCTTGGGTTAAATTTTGGGTGAGAAATGAAGCTAGAAATGGCCACACAGGCAGACACACGGGCACGTGTCTAGACTGTGTGTGACACACGGCCTGGTAACATGAGCATGTGATTAGGTTGTGTGTCCCTTGCACCTTAATTTTGAGAAACAGAATGATCAGAATTGAGCACACGGGCATAAACATGGGCGTGTGTCTCAGCTGTGTGTGCTACACAACTTAGAACACGGGCGTGTGTCTTGGCCATGTGAAACCTGCACTTAATTTTGAATTAAATTAATTAACCACACGGCCTAGCACATGGGTGTGTGGCATGGCTGTGTGCACAAGTCAGAGAGTTACACGGGGTCTAACACGGCCTGCAGCACGGGCGTGTCCCAGGGTCACACGGGCGTGTCCCTTGGACCACACGGGCGTGTGAGCCCTACACCTTGGAAAAATTTTAAAAGGTTGCAAAAAATTCTTAGAGTCCCCGATTAAGTCCCGACTCGATTCTAATGCTCGTATTGGGCCTCGAGGGTCCAATCAAGGGACGTTTTGAATGTTCTCGGCTAATGAATAGTAATTTACATAATTTGTTTGAAAAATGTTCTGAAAGTTCTGGTAATGCTCTGAAACCCTGTTCTGATGACGGATACGGGTTAAGGGTGTTACATATATGCCCTTTTATTATCAATTTACAAAATTACCCTACATTTTACCCTTTATGCAATTTAGTCCCTGAACCTAAAACTTGCAAATTAACCACATTTAACCACAACTTGAAAATTAACCACATTTAACCACAACTCATGCTAGCTGAATTTCAGAGGGTCTTTCTATAGCCCATATTTATCATGATTTCACAAAATTTTCATGACATTTTACCATTTAAATAATTTAGTCCTTTAACATTAAAATCACTAAAAACTACTTTACAAAATTGTCATATTTTATAACCAAGCTTAATAATCTATCATTAAACTTCAAAAAAATTGCAAGCTTATCAATGGAATAATCTAAAACATTTAACAGTTTTATGAATTAACCTCTAGGTTAGTTAGATTAAGCTAAAACGAACTCAAAAACATAAAAATCACTAAAAATGAACCTCAAAATCACACACATGCAATAGAGAGAGCTTGGTTGAACCTTATTGGTCTCAAAAATGGTGTTTTTCAGTTTGGGGAAAAAGAAAATATAGGACTAAAAATGATATGTTTTGTTTATTTTATTTTATCTTAACATTTCTTTAATTTTTATTTAATTATAACACATATTTTAACTAAAAAATTAGCACTAACCATGTATACCATTTAATTATGGTATATTTGCAACATAAACTCTTGTACCTTTATTTTATTTATCTAATTAAATAATAGAAACTAAATTTTGCAGCTTTTACGATTTAGTCCTTTTTCCTTGATTAACTATCTAAATATTAAAATTCTATAACCAAAATTTAATGCGACCTTATAATAATCCAATAAATAATAAAATACTGACTCACTTGTCGTAATTGTGGTCTCGAAAACATTATTTCTGACACCACTAAAAATGAGTTGTGACACATTTCTCATGTTGGGTTTACGGGTGAGATTACGAGACAAAGTTCGCAGATCCTGTCAAAAATATAAGTATCGTAAAAAAAAGTTTCAAAAACTTGGTAGCTAAATCTCAAAGTTTGTGAGCAAAGCACGCTTTAGGTCGCGAGGCCTGTTACGCCTAAACAAAAACATTTAAAAACTCGAGTTTGGGTTTGCCTTAGGTTGCAAAAGTCCGCTCGAAAATACTTTTCAGAGAACACAAATAAGGTCTTCCTTAGGTCGCAAGACCAGTTCATTTACAATAATCTTGTCTCGTTGGATATGTGGATGTCCTTATAATGCCTCAAAATAACTCAAAGAGTCTAGAAACATATAAGTGTAGTGCAAGACAATAAACTCTCCTATACACCAACATGTCCCAGTGAGTGGAGCATAGCTGAACATTCTCTTATCTCTCCTCATGTCTCAAGGCCTCAATGCCCAAAATCATAAAAATAGAGTGGTGAATACTCAAAATCCTTTGGTATATGTTGTGTGTAAAATGATGTGTGATTTTGTGCAAGTACACATGTCGGTTCAAGTAATAAAGTGATGAGTGAGTATCGTTCCCATGAGGATTGGTTTGAGGCACAAAAGTAGTTAAGTTATTATAATAAAATGTGATTAATGTTATGGAAAAAGTCAATGCTAAATATGTAGTGGCAATTAGTAGAGTAATGATGTCAGCAATACGTGGAATTAATCAATAACTAGAAATGCTAAGGGAAAAGTGAAAGCAGAAATGTAATGGCAATAACAAGAGTGATTATCTGAATAGACTGTAAACAAAAAAATAAACAACTAAATATGTTGTGACAAAGATACTACAGCAAAGAATAAGGATAGAGTGATGTTGATCCGGAAGGTTGGGATTACCCAGAATCGACCCTTTCTGTCAATAATGCCTTGGCAAAATCGTATCTACTTTACTGCATAAAAGAGTTCTTAAATGGCCAGCCTCTCGCGAAAGCAAAACCTCAAGTTACCTTTCCCTTGTCTATAGGCTTTTTAGATATCTTGCAGGGGTTCCTTCTGTATGATCATGACTTTATGTCTAAACCCAACTACGAGTGTCACTCGATTAGTTGCTCATTTCATTCATCTTTAATCCAATAAATCCAACCCTTTCGGAATTAGACTCAGTTTATAGTATGCAAACAGCCTTCTATGTCTAGAGATCGTTACATTTTAATTAAGAAATAGAATAATCAAATGAAAAACTAAAGTAAATGAGACATATACGGCATTCATAAAACATTTAAGGGTTCATCGAAGGTAATCCCAACCTTATGAGATTTAGCTCATGGGCTGGGAATTAAAATTCCAAACCAAAATATTATTCAGCATTGCATCCAACTACTACAATTCAATCTAAGGAAATAATGGAAGAACTTCGGGAAACAGCTTTCGCTTGCCCAGTCCACACTTCGGCAGCATAACGTCCTTGTGATGGCTAAGAAGGATTGCCTTCGACTTCCTGTCTCTTGCACAACCGAACCCTTATTTATGCCTAAAGATCTCTTTCACTTCTTTTTTGTCATTTGTGAGATCCCCTTCATCAGTTTTTATAGATAGATTAGGCTAAGGTCGGCTAAAAGCTCATAATTATCTTCTGCTCTTTTAGGTTTATCTGGTACAAGTTTGAATTTGAATTTGAACTGCTGTGTGAAAAATGTTGACTTGGTCTTCCTAATATTGCCACGACATGTGTGCTAGCAAACCGTCTACACTTTGCCCTGACACAACTTCACTCCTTTATTTCCTCGTTCCAAAACTTGTTTCTACCACACCAACATAAAAACTCCACCACATGCGATTAAAAGTACCCAATTCCCACACAGTCCAAGTCTTAATACAATATAAAAAATGCTAACTAAAATGTCCTAAAATGCAACAGAATGTACTTGGGTACAAGCCATTAGCTAGGTCTAAAGGCATGAAATATAACTCTTTTCAAGAGTTATCACACCCTAAACCTGAGTTATTGCTTGTCCTCAAGCAAAATACACCTAAATGCATGAATGCACCCATCTTGCCTTGGCAAAATATACTTTCTTGTACTACTGAGCTATTAAAAAAAACAATTTATACCTCCGTTCTCAACAATCTTCTCTTTTTCATAAAACTAATTCAATTGTCAAAGGTTTATTCAGAAAAGGCAATGCCACAAATTTCTCCTTAAAAATAAAATTTCCTAAGTACCCATGCATTCTCTCTTTCGTCTTATAGCTAATATCTTTTTTATTTACTTAGTTCAATTGTTACCTAAACAGAAATCGCCTACTTTAAGTCCATATCAAAATATGTTATTTTTCATTTTTTTTTTTAAATAGTAAAGTAAATTATTATTAGGAGATTTGTCATGTCACAACATTCTTTGCGTAACACCCTTTACCCGTATTCAACGTCGGAATAGGGTATGAGGCATTACCGGACTCACAACACAAGCAAATGTACAATTCCAAGTCATAAATTTTCATCCAAATTAAAGTCATTTGCATTCAAATATAAAGTCCCTAATACGAGCCTACGATGCCCAAAACATGCTTTAGAAGTGGTTCGGGACTAAAATGACAACTTGGGAAATTTTTACAAAACTTAGAAAATTTTGCTATGAATAGGGGTCCCAAGCCTGTGTGGTTTGGGACATGCCCATGTGGGCAGGTCGTGTGGTTATAGACGCCCATGTCCCTAACCCGTGTAACTCTCTAACTTGCAATGCATGAACAAATAGAGGTCACATGGCCAAGTCACACGCCTGTGTGCTAGGCTGTGTGGTTAATTTAATTTTTATAAAATAGGTGCAGACTTCACATGCTTGGGACACACGCCCGTGCCTGAGGCTGTGTCCCTTACACGGCTGAGACACACACCCGTGTCTCCACTCGTGTGTTCAATTCTTAACATTTTGTTTCTCAAAATTTAGGTGTAGGGGACACACAACCGGAACATACGCCCATGGGGTAGACCGTGTGTCACACATGGCCTAGACACACAACCGTGTGTCTACTCGTGTGGACAAAATAAAGGCTATTTACCAAGCCATTTGCCACCCTCATTTACACCTACACTTACACAAGTTCAAAGGCATAGTTCATGGCATACTTATGCAACCAAAACATCCACAATCATGGCTAGAGCATATCATTTCATTGTCAACACTTAACATACTTACGATATCATATTCTACCAAACCAAATTATACCAATCTCACAACCACAAGTATTAACTCCAATACCTTCTTCAAGCAAAGTTTTGTTTAAGTCTTCTAACATATCAAAATACCAACTTCACCATTCCACAACAAAACCAAAGAGCCACATTCAACCATTTACCAATCACTGAAAAACCATATCACCAATAAGGCATTGGCACATACATGCGTATGTATATAACATATAAGCTTACAACCAATTCAATCAAAATGAGCCAAGTTACATGGCCAAAGGCCACAACAAACCTTTGACAATTACAAGCCAATACAATTGGTCAAATTTATAATGACACATATAACAAAATGACCAAGTCCTTATACATGCCATATTCTTAAAATGATAAATTTCATTAATACCCAAAATGATAGTTTTGATAGTGTGAGGAGAATCTTCGATGGTCCCCAATCCGAGCTAGCTTGGCGACACTATAAAACATGGAAAATAAACAGAGTAAGCTATATAGCTTAGTAAGCTCGTATGTAAGAAATAAGCAAAACTTACCATACATCCAACTTTCAAATAATTTAATATAACATAGTGTAATTTACCATAATATCACAATCATAATTCATTCCATCACAAACTTACTTTGAATTCATCATTTCTCGAGATTCAATAAACATAAGCTTTATGTACATAACTGTACCATCTCGAAATGAACTTACATGTATTCTCATCTTTGTCATACCCGTGAACCACTCGAAATAATAATGTCGGATACTCAAGAATTTTGCACACAAAGTGCCACATAGGTAGCCAATGCTACTTAAGTCTCATATCTCATATTTGCTCGTTCTCGAGCTATTGACAGGCCTACTCACACAAGCTGTCAGCCCAGATGTAGCTATACGGTCCTGCTCACACAAGCTATCGAGTAACTGCAACATATGTTGGTATACTCAGCCACCGGTAGGACGTACAGGACCAGCACTCAGATCACATAATCACGTAACACATGGTAACCCTAGTGACATGTCACTTGTATCCTAATCTATTCCTAAGGTTTAAATTAGGTTCCTCACTTGTCGAATCATCGTCGAACTCATTCATAGAATTAAACTCGTCCACATAGTCAATCATATAGTTCATGCAATATTAAAGCATTTAAATACAATTATATTAAAGCTTATTTAACATACGAACTTACCTTGGTTACAAAAACGGCTATTAATTCGATTTAGTCCACAACCTTATTATTTCCCCTGTCTAAACTCGAACTTTATTTTTCTTGATCTATAAAATCAAATTTAACTTTTTTAATCATCACATTATTCAATTCAACCTAAACACACACTATGGCAAAAATTCCATGTTTGCCCCTAAACTTTTGACATTTTATATTTTAGTACCTAGGCTCGTAAAATGATTTTCATCTGATTTCTTCATTACTCAAACCTAGCTGAACCTTTTTCATGCTCATGACAGCCAACATTTTCCATTTATTTTCATTTTACCACACATTTTACAACCTTTTACAAATAGGTCCCTTTTTGACATTTTCATCAAAAATCACCTTGTAAATGTTGTTTAACTAACAACAAACATGCATTTTCTACCATTAAACATCAAAATACATACACATCCAACATGGTTAAAATTTTAGAGTTTGATTTTCTTTCAAATTAGTCTTTGAAATAGCAAAATCAAGTTACAATGATCTAAAAAATGTAAAAATCGTTGAAAACGGGACAAAGACGGACTTACAATCAAGCTTGAAAGTGGCCAAGACCCTAGCTATGGACTCCCTTAAAATTTCAGCATAGGAGGATAAAGATGAATAAAAATTTTGACTTATTTTTAGCTTTTTAAATCATTTAATTACTAGTTTATCAAAATGCCCTTAATGCAAAACTTTGGAAATTCACCTAACCATGTTCATTTTTGTCCATATTAAAGTATAATGGTCTAATTACCATTTAAGGACCTCTAATTTAAAGTTTCATAGCAATTAAACACCTTTAGCTAAGGGAACTCACGTTTGGCACCTATTGCAATTTAGTCCTTCTAGTCAAATTGAGTACTCAATCGATAAAATTTCTTAACAAAATTTTCACACAATCATCTTATCATGTTGTATACCTTAAAGAAACCATAAAATAAATATTTCAACTTCGGATTTGTGGTCCCGAAACCACTGTTCTGATTTGACCCAAAAATGGGTTGTTACACTTTGACTTGACAATCACAATGGAGCGTACAACGGATTGTCGAGTACTCAATCATGTCACAATTTAAACAAAAAGTCACTCATGAAGCTAAGGCTTTTAACTAAAAATATGGATGTAGCCCACAACTAGCTACTCATGCCTTTGTTATAGCGGAATACCCCTTAAAGTTATACCACACACTCTTACTTAGGTCCTCTTTTCTAATCAATAGCACGATGGAGCAAACAAAGAGATACTAACCTACTTAGCAACTCTAAGCATTGGAGTTCATATTTTTTTAAATAGAATGTCATGGCAATGTACTAATGTTTGGTTCCAAAAATCCCTAAGGGCATTAAAAAGATACTTACTATATTTTGAAAAACAAAAAAAAAACACAAATCATAGGACATCCCATTTTAAGAAATCAATTTCCGTGCAACATAGCCTAAGCTAACCTCACCCAATCCATTGTTACCTGTTCTAGATAAATAAATAAAAAATCATCGAACATCATAAAGAAAGATTGTACTTCTTATAGATAAAGCAATATTTCAATAGTTACTATGCCATGCAAATAAACAAGAAGGAAGCAAAAAATTATGCAATGCATGAGAGAAAAACAAAACTTAACCTGCTTGGACTGAAACGTTGGTACTTCATTTAATTCTTTCTTGTGGACTTGCGAGCACTGACTTTGTATAGCATCTTCCTTTTCCCTAGGTCGACTTCCTCACCTTCTTTACCGGTCTCCGTTAGTTCATCGATCAGTTGATCGATTGCTTTATCCTATGCAGTCATTGAGATAGGTGAAGAAGTTAGTTCAAGAGCTTTACCTTTTTCTGTGGCAGTAGCTGGTGTAGTGCCAAAGACACTTGTTTCTTCATTTCCTTTTTCTACTTCCTTCTCTTGATCGACAGAGGCTAACTTTTCTAATTCCTCATCAATAGCTTTTCCTTTATTTGCAGTCACTCCTGTAATCATTGGGTCAGTTTCGACAGCAGGTGGAACTGGCTCTTTTTTGCACTCCATATGTGAGAGCAAAATAGCTGGGAAAATAGGAAATTCTCGCATGGGTCTCGAAAATTTTTTCTGAAGTAACCTTCTTAATGCTAAATCCCTATATTTCACATACGAATAGTACCTAGCCTGGCATTCATTACTTTGTTCCAACTCTTCCATCATCTAGTATTGATGCACCTCAAATAGAGATAACCTCTATTCTAACTATTTTAGTGAAGTCAAAATTTTTTGGTCATAAAAGGCGGGAAATGTTGCTGTGGGAATACGTGTGGTAGGGAAAGCTTGACTGTGCTGGATGCTGCAGCAAACTTAGTTCCTCGTAGCTTGGAAAAAATTGTTCATGTTATCCCACCCTTAGTTGAGGGTAAAGTCAGCATCATTTAAAGGCACATTTATCGTCTTACATGGGGCAGAAGTAAGGGAAGGAAAATTCAAACTCCCGGCATTTTTATCAGCACACCTAATGACCTCTTGGAAGATAATATTTCCTACATTTATCTTTCTTCCTTGTAGAATAGAATGCAACAAAAACATTCTTTCTTTCAAAACAGTCGTGTTATGCTTAGACGACATAAGATGACTCCTTAAAAAGTGCTACCACACCTTCCCAATTGGTTTTAATGTAGCTTTTTCAACCTTGTAACACTCATGGCTTGAAATAATCCACTATATTCCTTCAATGCATAAGTCCTCTAATACTTTTGTCAACCATTCCAATGTAATATTCTCAACAAATTCAGAATGTTCATCTCTAACCTCCTCGATGCCGAGCTAGGCATTAATATGGTTTTCATCGAATAGCACAGATTTACCCCACACATAAATGAAGGGCGGATCTAGGGAATTTACAAGAGTGTAAAACTCTTTTACCACTTTACCCAAGACATCCCCTAGGTGTAGACCAAATCTGCTCTAGTTGTGTTTTTCCACAATCGATGATACTGACTCATCGTACCCAAAATTCCTCATCATTTAGTTTGTCATGGCATAACGTTTCTTTGTAATGTCACGACAAACTATTTCTCTTCATACACTTAACAAATCCTGCTTCTTTTATCCTGCTCTTGTTCATAATAATAAAAACATAAATGAAATTGCATTAAAAATAAAAATAATAATGGGAAATAAAATGGAGAGACTACTTATTAACTAAAACAAAAATTCAAACATCACAAAGGTTAACACTTTTCTTGACACGCTCTAAAGGAACACCCCAATAATGCTTCAAGCATTGTCCATTAACCTTGAATATAACCCCTGTTCTTAGGTCTTTAACAACAATAGCACCATTTGGATACACTTGAATTACTTCAAAAGGTCTTGACCATCTAGATTTTAAATTACTAGGAAATAATTTGATCCTGGAATTAAACAATAATACATGCTGTCCAGGTTCAAATTCCCTTAGTAAAATTCTGGCGTCATGCCATCGCTTGGTCTTTTCCTTATACAAATGAACATTCTCATATGTTTGTGTTTGAAACTCTTCCGTTCCATTCAATTCTAGCAATCTCTTATTGCCAACAGTTTCCCAATACATGTTCAGCTTTTTAATCGCCCAAAATGCATTATGCTCAAGTTCAACAGGTAAATGATATGGCTTATCGCAAACAAGTTTAAAAGGTGACATCTCTAGTGGTGTTTTAAATGCAATTCAGTATGCTCATAGAGCTTCATCCAATCTAGTAGACCAGTCCTTTCGAGATGGATTCACCACTAGAATTTGTTTAATTTTTCTATTAGAAATTTTGGTTTGGTCATTTGTCTTGTAACACCCCTAACCCGTATCCGTCATTAAAACAGAGTTACAGAGCATTACCAGAGTTTACAGAACATTTACAGATAAATCATGTCAATCACCGTTCATTTTCTGAAATTATTCAAAACGTCCCTTAAATGGACCCTTGAGACCCAATATGAGCATTGGAATTGAGCCAGGATTTAATCGAAAACTCTAAAAATTCCTCATAAATTTTCAAAAATTTTCCAAGGTGCAAGACTCACACGCCCGTATGGTCCAAAGGACACGCCCGTATAACCCTAAGTGTTCGACCTTGTGTAACTCTCTGACTTGTGCACACAGCCATGCCACACACCCGTGTGCTAGGCCATGTGGTAAATTTTATTATTTTGAATTTAGGTGCAGGTTTCACATGCTAAGACACACGCTCGTGTTCAAGGCCGTGTGGCACACACAGATGAGACACACACCTGTGTCTCTACCTGTGTGCTCAATTTTGAGCATTTTGTTTCTCAAATTTAAGGTACAGGGGACACACGACCTAACCACATGCCTATCTACCAAGCCGTATGTCACACACGGTCAAGACACACGCCTGTGTGTCTGCCCCTGTGGACAAAATAAAGCCATTTCTAGCTTCATTTCTCACCCAAAATCTCACCAATGACCTGCACTTAAACTCACATCCAAATACCAACCATTTCAAGCATTCAAATTAAGCAAAATATATCATTCAACATGGCATATCATTACATGCATACATGTTCATAATCTTACCTTGGTATATTCCATATGTTAGGCATAATTTGATCAACTACTTAACATACATGTAGCTACCATAGTATGACATTACAGGTATATCAAAAACAACCATTATTAGCCATTCTAATGGCCAGATTACAAGCCACATATTTAAGCCATCTATGGCCAAGTTAGCCTATACATGCCATTATACCAAAATGACTTTTACTATATATACCAAAAATAAGCTAGTGGATAGTGTGATGATGCTCAAATGGTCTCCAACCTTCTCGAGCTTCTGAGCATTATAAAACAGGGGAAAATAAAATAGAATAAGCATTACATGCTTAGTAAGTTCGTATAATGGAAACTAAACTTACCAATCCCATTTATTAGATCTAAGTATACAATATCATGTTTTCCATCCATTTGGCAAAATTACCTAAACACATGCATTCAATCAAACATGTTACAAAATTTTCATATACATCAAGTAAACATGGATAAACTTATCATAATATATTCTTTCAAGACATTATTCTTTTTGTCTCATAATTCTCTCATCATGCCAAGAGTTTTGTCCATTGAATCATTAAAATTCTGATGGATACTCAAGTAGTGCACTCAAGGTGTACAATTCAATAACCCGTCAATTCTTATTTAAGAGTACCCATTAGGGAGCTAAATCAAGAACATACTCTCGAGCCACATATCATATTACAATATTACCAGTTCAGGCTAAATCCATTATGAAATGTATGCTTAGAAGAGCTCAATTATAATTACCAGTCCAGGATAAACCCTAATTGTAACATATGCTCGAGAGAGATTATATCAGGATTACCCATCCTGGCTAAATCCTTTCTATAATGAGATCAATAGGATTACTTGTCTTAGTTAAATCCCATCATCAACAAATGCAGAACCTCATTCATTTCGAGAAAGCACATTTATCCATCGAAATTCAATATTCAAATGAAACTTTACCCTTTTTCCAACATTTCTGAACATGTAATCATTTCACACATTTATAACATTCACATAAATATAATTCATATTGCATACAATCATAACATTCAAGTTAACATATTTACATGCTCGATTAAGTTACACAAACTTACCTCAACACTTGTTCGCATATAAAATCTACTAATCCGAAACATTTTCCTTTCCTCAATCTATCATCGAATTTGTATTGTTCGGATCAATATAAATAACTTTAATCATCAATTTCACACATTTCATATTCATTTGGACTCAATTTACGTCATAAGCAAAATTACCATTTTGCCCCTAACTTTTTCGCAAATTTCAATTTCGTTCCTAGGCTCAGAAATTGAAATTTATGCAAATTTACTCCCTATTCCAAGCCTAACCGAAATTTCAACATAAAATTTATAGCACATATTTTTTATAAATTTTATAAATTTTCATCAATTTTCACAACTTTACATTTTAGTCCCTAAATCATGTTTTCATCAAAAATCACTTTGTAAAATTTGTTTATCTATCACCAACCTTTCATTTAATATGTAACACCCCTTACCCGTATCCGAAGCTGGGATAGGGCTCGACGCGTTACCGGACTTAAATATTCACAAACATGCAAAATCGGGCCATAAAATTTCATCTAAATTAAAACTTTTCAAACACATGTAAATCGTCCTTTATACAGGCCTTCGAGGCCTAAAACATACATCGGGGTGTTCAGGACTAAACCGAGGACTTTAGAGATCTCTGGGAAAACTTAGAGAAATTTTCATGAAACAGGGTCACACACCCGTGTGGACACAGGGACACGCTCGTGTGTCTTCAACACGCCCGTGTCCTTAGGCCATGTAACTCTCTGTTTATGACGTCAGCAAAACAAATTGATCTACATGGCCAAGCCACACGCCCGTGTGCTAAGCCGTGTCCTCCATACGGCTGAGACACATGGCCGTGCCTCTACTCGTGTAGCCAACACTTAGGCTATTTTCCAAGCCTTATGTTGTTCTTAATTCTCTCCCATACTTATACACATTATAGGCATACATTATAACATCAATTTAATGGTTAATCATCCTTTAGTAAAATTCTGTTAAAGCATTTACGTGTTGTCATACATGTGTTTATTACCTATACTCATGTTACATCAAGTTAGACATTCCAATTCACATTCTACAATTGTCCATATTCAATCATTATCAACTTACTACCATGCCACACATTCATTCCATGGCCACGACCACCTCGAATGGTCTTAGAGCATTCATCATGTACATGTGTTATACTAATCATTCATAACAACCAATTATAAAAACATCACAAACATTAACACATAGCAAGAATAATTAGGCTTACAAGCATAACCATTTAAGCCACATCTCATGGCCATATATAATAAATCAATATAAGCCAATACATTTGGCTAATCATAGCAACATCTAACATAAAAATTAGCCTTTATACATGCCACTCACTTGAAAGTATTTAATACACATATGATAATACTCCGGAGTTGTTGGCTTGATAGTGTGATGCTGCCTCCGACGGTCTCCAACCCCGAGCTGACCTAAGAACACTAAGAAAATGGAGATGAAGGAGTTAGTTTAAAGATTAGTAAGTCCATATGAAAATAATAAGCAAATTATCAACAAGATTCCATGAAAATGTAATCATAATTACACTTTTGCTTATTTTCTCGTCATGCTCTTTTCTCAAATAATAGTTACTAATTTATTTATACTCGGAGCTATGAAAATCAAAATTAAGATCCGTTAATTTTCTCTGAAACTAGACTCATATCTCTTCTTACCATAAAATTTTCAAAATTTTTGGTCTAGCCAATAAGTACAGTTTATTCATTAAAGATACCCCTATTTCACTATCTGACAGTTCTGACCGCTCTTCACTTAAAATTATTTATCTCATGGTACGAAATTACAAATTGAGAACTGCTAATTTTACCAGAAACTAGACTCACATATATTCTTACCATAAAATTTTTAGAATTTTTGGTTTATCCAATTAGTACAGTTTATTCATTAAAGATGCCCATATTTCACCATCCAACAGTTCCGACATCTCTTCACTAAAAATTATTTATCTCATGGTACAGCTCTTGGATGTTGTCCCCATCCATTCCTCTTAAAAATATACTTATTATGGATTTTAAGAATGCAAATTATGATCCATAATTATTTTTGTACAATTGTTAATGATTTTCCCAAATCAAAATAGGGGATTCCAAAATCATTCTGACCCTGTCTCACAAAAATCCAATCATCACAGAATATGAAATTCTTTTGCCTTCACCGTTTCTTTTATGAGAAAATAGACTCATTAAGATTTAATTTCATATCTTATTCAACCTCTAATCTACCATTTTTGGTGATTTTTCAAAGTCACACAACTGCTACTGCCCAAAATTGTTTAATTACAAAATTTCACTTTTACATAATTTCACTTGGTAAATTTCCCGTTAAACTCATCGGAATAATAACAGATACCCGGTGGCCTGTGCATATATCACCCTTGTAACCGAAGCTCTCTAGTACGCATAGTAGCCAGCACTTAGTACTACACATGCGACCTATCAATCTAGTACACGTAGTAGCCTGCACTTAGTACTACACACGTGACTTAACCATCTGATACACGTAGAAGCCTGCACTTAGTACTACACACATGATCGAAGTTAATGGGTACGCATAGTAGCCTGCACTTACTATTACACATGCGACCTATCAATTTGGTACATGTAATAGTCTGCACTTAGTACTACACACGTGACTTAACCATCTGATACAGGAAGTAGCCTGCACTTACTACTACATACGTGATCGAAGTTAACGGGTACGCATAGTAGCCTGCACTTAGTACTACACATGCGACCTATCAATCTAGTACACATAGTAGCCTGCACTTAGTACTACACACGTGACTCACAATGGATCATTTGTATCTCTTCTATTCCTAAAGTTCAATCGGGAAATTCTTCACTTTTCAACATTTTACTAACTTGTTCTTAGTCAATTCCGATTCGTAGTTTACATCAATTGATCATTCTATAGGCAGCCACATCTCATATAATAACAAAAGATAATAACATAAAAAGCATCAAAATATTATTTACATACAAACTTCCAAACCTCTACCGAACGTACTCGAATTGTGGCTTCATTCACATAGCAATATCTCATAATCACATGGCATTGCAACATTTTTATCATAATAGCAAAACATCAAGAACATGTTATATCATCATAATAATCACATAATATCAAATTATTCACATATATATATATACTTACAACTCGTGTAATATTGAAGCATTAGCATTCAAATACAATATTGCATTATTAAAATCACATGAACTTACCTCGGGTTCGAGTACGATTATATATTCTAATTTAGTCCATAATCTCATTTATTTCCAATCTATGCCCGAATCTCATTTCCTTTATCTATAATTCCACATTTAGCTTACTAATTAGTCACATTATTCATATGGGTCAAAAAATCATACTTTTACAAATTTGCATATTGACCACTAAACTTTCACATATTTACACTTTGGCCTCTAGGCTCGTAAAATGATTTTTATTCAATTTTCTTGCATTTTAAGCCTAGCCGAATCATTTTCATAACTGTAGCAGCCCCTAATTTCCACTAGATCACACTTTTATGACAAATTTTGTAACTTTACAAAATGGTCCTTTTTGACAATTTCACCGAAAATCACTTAGTAAAAGTCGTTTATTACACACCGAGCATTCATATTCTACCATTAGACATCAAAACACATGCATGTCATCCATGGGTAAATTTTCGAACACAAATCCTAGCTCAAAATATGGGTAGAAATGAGTAGATCTTGTTGTGAGGATTTCAAAAACATAAAAATCATTAAAAACGAGGCTAGAACGGACTTACAATCGAGCTTGAAAGCTTGAAAAACCCTAGCTATGTCTTCTCCAAGAAATTTTCGGCCATGGGGTAGAATATGGACAAAAATTGGCTTTTACCTTTGTTTTTAATTCATTTTAATTACTAGATTACCAAAATGCCCCTAACTTAAAAATATTCTATTTCACCCATTTCATGTCCATTTTTGTCCAAAAAATTATCCAATGGTCTAATTACCATTTAAGGGCCTCTAATTTAAATTTTCATAACAATTAGACACCTCTAACATGTAGAACTCAACTTTCACTTTTTACAATTTAGTCCTTTTGGCCAAATTGAGTGCCCAAACGTCAAAATTTTTGAACGAAATTTTCACAAAATCATCCCGTGTAGTTGTAGACCATAAAAATATAATAAAAATAAATTTTATTGTGTCAGATTTGTGGTCCCAAAACCACTGTTCCGACTAGGCCCTAATTCAGGATGTTACATTCTACCATAAATTTATAATTTTCAGCATATATATCCATGACCTAATTTTCATACTTTGATAACTCTTCAAATTGATCTCCCAGATAGATAGATTATGATATCCCGGTTTCAAAAATATCAAAATTACTAAAAACGGGACAAAGAAACTTACCAAATTAAGCCATGAAAGTTTTTTCTCTCTATCCTAGGGCTTCCATGTATTTTTGGGGAAGAAGATGTGCAAATAAGATGATATTTTCTTTTTCATCTTTCAATTAATTAAATTATTTCAAATTCCAATTTAGACCTTGCCCTTTTTTCTAAATTTCCATGGATGAGTCACCAAAATATCTACATACTTTTCTTTAATGGTCTAATTACTATATAAGGACCTCAAGTTTTGAATTCCATAGCTATTAAATCCTTCTAGCTACTAGAATTCAACTTTTGCATTTTATGGGATTTAGTCCATACCGTAATTAAGAACTAAATCCATAAAATTTTATTATCAAAATTTTCACATGACATTTCTAGCATATTACGGACCATGTAATAAAATAAAAATAAATTTTATTTTTGGATCGGATTTGTGGTCCCAAAACTATTGTTCCGATTTCACTGAAAAATGGGCTATTACACGTCTGAGGGTGATATGTCGTGGCAATTCTATGTTTCACCCTATACCTGCGCAAGGCATTGACCATCAGTTTGCAATCAAAATGGGATCCCTCGTCACTAATAATTGCTCTCACTGTACCAAATCGTGTGAAAATGTTTTTCATGCAAGAATTTTAATACCGACTTAGCATCATTAGAAGCTAGGGCTATTGCTTCTACCCACTTAGAAACATAGTCTATTGCTAAAAGTATGTATAGCTTACCTACAGATGGTAGAAATGGACCTATAAAGTCTTTTCCTCATATATCAAATAGCTTAATCTCCAATATACTTTGCAACGGCATTTCTTGTCTCTTAGAACAACAGTCACACGACTTATAGAATTCATGAGCATCTTTAAATAAACTTGGCCAATAGAATCCTGACTGGAGTACCTTAGCAGCTATTTTCATCCCTCCAAAATGTCTTCCATATGGGGTTGAGTGATAATGTTGTAAGAGATTATGCATCTCGTTGTTAGGGACATACTTTTGAATTATTTGATATGCACAATGCTTGAATAGGAATGGTTCATCCCAATAGTACTATTTGGAATCATGAAGAAATTTTTGTTTTCTCTAAACATTAAAGTCAGGTGGCATTACACCACTTACTAAGAAGTTTACTATGTCGGCGTACCAAGGTAATGCCTTGGCATTGAGCAACTATTCATCTGGGAATTCTTCCTTAATATATTTCTTACTTTCATCTTCATTCCTCAATTCTATTCTTGACAAATGGTCAACCACTTGATTCTCGATTCCCTTCCGATCTTTAATTTCCAAATCAAACTCTTGTAACCAGAGTATCCACCTAATCAATCTCGGCTTGGCATCTTTTTTTTGTACCAAGTACTTGGTAGCCGAGTGATCTGTATGGACTGTGACCTTTGTTACCACTAAATAAGAACAAAATTTGTTGAATGCAAAGACCACCACCGGTAATTCCTTCTTCGCAGTGGTATAATTTAGCTACGTCTCTGTCAATTTCCTATTAGCAAATATATTGTATGTAGTACCTTGTTTCTTCTTTGACCTAAAATTGCTCACAGCATAATCACTAGCGTCGTACATGAGTTCCAAGGGCAATGTCCATTCTGGAGCAACCACGATCGGTGCTGCTACAAGTTTCTTTTTAAGCTCCTCAAAAGCCTACAAACATTGATCATTAAAACTAAAAGGTTTATTCTATTCAAGTAAAGTACACAAAGAAAAATCCTAGATAAATCTTTGTAAAATCCTGCATGTCCTAAAAAACTTCTAATACCTTAACACTGGTTGGTGGTGGCAATTTTTTGATCACTTCTATCTTTGCCCTATCCATTTCAATCCCTCGCTATGACACCTTATATCCCAGGACAATGCCTTTACAGACCATGAAATGGAAATTCTCCCAATTTAATACTAGATTCGTTTCTTTACAACGACATAAAACTATCTCCAAATTTCTTAAGCAATATTCAAAATCATTTTCGAACACAGAGAAGTCATCCATAAAAAATTCAAGGAAATTTTCCACCATGTCCGAGAATATGGCCATCATGCAATGCTGGAAAGTTTTCGAGGCATTCCATAACCTGAACAGCATCCGTCTGATTGCGAAAGTGCCATATGGACACATGAAAGTTGCCTTCTCTTGATCTTCAAGTGTTATGGCAATCTGATTATATCTTGAATAACCATCTAAGAAGCAATAAAAAACCTTAACATCTAATTTGTTCAGCATTTGATCGATGAATGGCAAAGGAAAATGATCCTTCCTAGTTGCCTTGTTAAGCCTGCAGTAGTCTATACACATTTTCCATCCCTAACAGTACGAGTCAGTATGAGCTCATTGTTGTCATTACTTACTACCGTGACACCCTCTTTCTTAGGAACACATTGCATAGGACTTACCCACGAGCTAATGAAAATTAGGCAAATAATGCCAGCATCAAGCCACTTGATAATTTCCTTCATGATAACTTCCTTCATAATTGGATTCAATCATCTCTGCTGTTCAATGGATTTGCTATGGAAATCTTCCAATAAAATTTTGTGCATACAAAATGTAAGGCTAATCCCTTTATATTGGTAAGGGTCCAACCCAGTTCTCTTTTATATCGTCGTAGCACTTCTAACAAGTTGTCCTCTTGCTCATGTGTTAGTTTGGCAGAAATTACAACTGGCAAAGCACTATTATTTCCCAAATACGCATATTTCAAATGTTGTGGTAGAGGCTTTAACTCAAGAACGAGAGATTCCTCTACATATGGTTTAAGAGGCTTAAAAGAATGTTCTATCAAATCTAGGGATAAAAATTTCTTCCCTAGCCATGTCGTAGCAAAATTTTACAAATTTAACACATTAAACACACTAAAAGTAACTTGTTAATCATTCACTCTCATGGTTAGCTCACCTTTCTATACATCAATTAGGGTTATACCAATAACAAGAAACGATCTTTCAAGAATAATTGGCAAATCATGGTTAGCTTTATATTTTAAAATAAGAAAATCTATACGAAAGCTAAATTTATCCACCCTTACTAATACATCTTCAATTTTTCCTTCTAGATGGTTGTAAGATTGGTCAGCCAATTACAACGTTACTGTGGTAGGTCTGGCTTTCCCAATTCCTAGCTTCCTAAAAATAGACATAGGCATTAGATTTATACTTGTGCCTAGATCACATAATGCTTTTCCTACATAATGATTTCCAATTGAACATGGGATAGTGAAACTCCATGGGTCCTTCAAATTTGGAGGTATTTTATTCATCAACATTGTTGTGCACCCTTCAGTTTTACATTCTTCCAATCTACACTTCTTCGATAGTATATTTTTCATAAATTCAACGTAGTTGGGCATTTGCTCCAAAGCTAGTGGTATATTAATATGGTGTTGCTTCAAAACCTCCAAAAATCTTTTAAGCTGAGCATCTTATTTGGATTTATGGAGTCGCTGAGGAAAATGTAGAGGCGATCGTCCTTCAGGTTGCTGATATTATTTTACTATGGCATTTTTGTTGGCAGCCTGATCTGGTTCTACCATAGCATTCTTCTGCTTATCATTTTTAGATGTTGCATGCTTTTTAGATGATTCTGGGATCTATACCTGATTGTTACTTGCATTATCCTCTTTTCTTGTGGCATCGTGAACAACATCACTCAACTAGATTCCACTTCTAAGGATGATTGCTTTACAATGCTCCTTGCCTTGTGTTCTTGAATTCTCAGTATCACTCGACAATGCTCATTGTGGTCTTGAATTCAGAGCATTCGTTATTTTCCCTACTTGATTTTTAAGCGCTCAGAGAGATGCAGCCTGACTCTTAATTACAGCATCATTCTTGGTCGTATATTCCTTTAACAAGTCTTCAATAGAAATGAAAAATGATACCTGACCTTGTTGAGCCTTTTGCCTCAACATAAGATGATTATAACCAGGCCGTGCATTGTTGATATTCTGTCTTGCAACATTGTTGAAATTTCCTGCACCTTGATTACCGCAACTGAAATTCGGATATTGCTTCCACCCTGAATTGTAGGTGTTGGAATATGGATTGCTACTTCGATTAAAATTACCCATTTAATATATTGACACTAGGTATGATGGGTATTTGTCAAACACATGATTTTCCCTGTAAAAAACACATGACAATTCTGCTAATATCATCTCATGGACTATAGTTGGATTTTTCATGGTTTTAATCATATTAGCTAGAGAAGATACCTGGACTGTTAACGAAGTGATTGCACCAAGATCGATGGTACCAGTAGCTCTCTTACCCGTCCCAATTCTTGTGGTTAGATACTAATAATCGTTGTTTGCAATCTTTTCCAAGATCTCATATGTTTCATTATAAGTTTTTTCCAACAACGTACCATTGGTAGACACATCAACTACCATCATTGTGTGCGCATTCAACCCATTATAAAACATCTCCATTAGAGTCCAATGCTGGAATCCATGCATCAAGTATTTCTTAACTAAATCTGTAACGCCCCATACCCGAGACCGTCGCCGGAGTCGAGCACGAGGTGTTACTAAACTTAATTTCATCAATTAAACAGCTTAAACAATTTATTTTTAAAATTTCCAGACAAGCTGGCTAACTGCATCACAGTCGCTTAAAAATTCATATCTCGAGTTTCAAAACTCAAAATCCAATTCCGTAATTTTTTTCTGAAACTAGACTCATATATCTATTTACTAATTTTTTTCTAGAATTTTTGAAAGGGCCAATTAGTACAGTTTATTAGTTAAAGTCTCCTATGTTTTAGGGTACAAGTGCTCTGACCTCTGTGTATTACGAATCAGATATCTCCCTGTACAAAGTTTCAATGACTATTCCACTTGTTTCTCTTAAAACTAGACTGTATAAGGAATCTGTACATATAAATAATGTCTTCTAATTATTTTTATGCAATTTATGGTGAATTTTCAAAGTCAGAACAGGGGATCCAGAAATCGCTCTGTCCCTATTTCACAAAAATTTAAACATCTCATAGAATATCATTCATATACCTGTTTTGTTCCATTCATATGAAAATAGACTCATTAAGCTTCGATTCTATAACTTATTCATCATTTAATTCCATTTCTACTATTTTTAGTGCTTTTTCAAATTCACATCATTGCTGCAGCAATATTCTGTTTTATAGCAAATTTTACTTTACTATAAATTTTCATGGACTAAATAGCATTTTAAACATACATGGTATCAAATATGATTTAGATTGGCCATTTCAATGGTTAATCATTAACAAACTTTTTTCTTGCCAAAGCATAATCATATTATAAGATCATTTACACAAAGTGAGTATTTTGTCATACATGCCACATTCAAGATACACAAGCCATTTTACCAATTTAGGCCTTCGGATAGTGTGAACGAGTTTTCGACCTATCCCGATTCTCAAGCCGGTTTGTCAAAACTACAATGAAGGAAAAAGGAAGGAGTAAGCATAAATGCTTAGTATGTTCACATGCAAATAGTAAGTAACATAATCATGCAATTCCACATAAAAACATCATTTGCATTTAATATCATGCTACGATTTCATCATACCAAGTTCTCAACCCGAAAATTTAAGCACATACCTGTCAAATTTTCTCATTTACCACACTTACCAACATGTCACCTTTGTTTTAGGCATTCTCCTTATTCTCTTAAGATTCACCCGTTGAACACTTCGGAATATAATTCGAATACACGGAAAGTTTGTACATAAGTGCCACATATGTAGCCAAGCTACCATGTAACCCGCCCATAAGCGAACTCGGACTCAACTCAACGAGCTCGGGTGTTCACATCCATAAGTGAACTCGGACCCAACTCAACGAGCTCGGATGCCTAGTTACATCTCACGAACTCGGGCTCAACTCAACGAGTTCGGGCATTTACATCCATAAGTGAACTCGGACTCAACTCAACGAGTTCGGATGCCTAACCATCCTAGAGACATGTCACTTGTATTCTAATCTATTCCCAAGGTTCAAACGGGCTTTTTCCTCGATTACACATCTTTGCCGTCTTCCACGGAACATCGAAATCGATACTCGGTAGCAATTCATAATTTACATATTATTCAATAATAACCATAAAGCATAATATTTCATAATATTAATCATCATATCACATAAATAATATTAAATTACTTAGAATGACAATTATGTTACTACATTTACACATGAACTTACCTCGATATAAAATATTAGCAATCAAGCCTATTCCTCGTAAACTTTATTTTTCCCTCGATCACAACTTGAATCTCGTTTCTCTTGATCTATAATGCCAAATTAATCTTATTTAATACATACATTCATCAAAATAGCCCCAAATACGAACTTTGGAAAAATTACCATTTTGCCCCTAAACTTTTGCAAAATTACACTTTTGCCCCTAGGCTCAGGAATTAAACTTCATCCCATTTTCTTATGTTTTATGACATGCTGATCATTTTTCCCTTCTATGGCAACATCAAATTCTCATTCTAACATGTACTTATAACTATTAGGTATTTTTACCGATTAATCCCTTTTTCTCGTTTTCACTTAAAACCGAGTAGCACAAGTTGTCTAGCATAATTTAAAACCTCATATTCTATCATAAAACACCAAAATACATAAATTTCACCTATGGGTATTTTTCCAAATATGAACCCTAGGTTGAATTATTGCTAGCATAAGCTAAATCGAGCTTTTGGGATTTCAAAAATGTAAAAAACATTAAAAACGGGCATAGAAATCACTTACAATCAAGGCTTAAAAGTTGAAGAAACCCTAGCTATTGAGAGAGAAAAATTCGGCAGCAACTATATGGAGAAGATGACTATTTTGTGTTATTTTTCTCATTTTATTTCATTTAATATACAAATGACCAAAATACCCTTAATACCTTTCTTTGAAAATTTTCATGTACAAGCCCATTTTTGTCCAAAATTTTAGAAATTGGTCAAATTGCTATTTAATACCTCCTCATTAATATTCCAAAGTAATTTCATACTAAAAACTTCTAGAATGCAAGTTTTGCAACTTATTCGATTTAGTCCCTAATTTCAACTTAAGCACTTTATGCATAGAATTTCGTCACGAAATTTTCACATAATCATGCAATCATATCATAAACCTTAAAATAATTATAAAATAATTATTTCTATCTCGAATTTGTGTTCACGAAACCACTATTCCGATTAGGCCCTAATTCGGGATATTACAAAATCTTTAAATATTCCTAAGCTTCATATAACGTCTCGTCCTTCATCTTCCGAAAAGATGTAATGTCATTTCTAAGCATGGAATTCATATTTTGGGGATTATACTGTAGCAAAAATCTCTAGCAAAGATCATTCCATAATGTCATTGTTTCCAATGTCAAAGCATTCAGCCATGCTTTCGCACAATCTTTTAAAGAATATAGAAACAGTTTAAGTAGCAAGGTATCTTTAGGAACACCCTATTGTTTGAATGAACCACGTACTTCTAAAAAGAGTCTTAAATGTAATCATAGGTCTTCAATACGAACTATCCTATTGGTTGCAACATCTGGAACATTATTAGTTTCAACTCGAATACTGAGCTTGTATGGTTGGTCTGACTATCCCTAGATTCAAATCATCCAGCATTGGGATGACATGCTCTCTAATTAGCTTATCTCGTTCATCCACCACACATCCAATGGGGGGATTTTCATTGCGATCATTTGGATTACCATTAAGATTATTCCAGTTCCTAGCCATTTTTCTCAAGTCTTTTCTCTTCCTCTACAAGGTTCTGTCAATCTCCAGATTAAAAAGGTATTCTGTATTAGCAGGAATGCCTTTTCTCATGCACTGATGGAAAACCTATAAAAAGTAAATACACTAAGTTAAATAAAATTACTAAGTAAAATAACCAAACCAAATTTCACCAAATTGTCGATCCCCGACAATGGCGCCAAAAACTTGTCACGTGTAAAATGATGTGCGATTTTGTACAAGTATACATATCAGTTCAAGTAATAAAGTTATGAGTGAGTATCGTTCCTATAAGGATAGATTTGAAGCACAAAAATGGTTAAGTTATTATAATAAAATGCGATTAATGTTATGGCAAAAGTCAATCTAAATATGCAGTGGCAATAGTAGAGTAATGATGTAAGCAATACATGGAATTAATGAATAACTAGAAATGCTATGACAAAAGTGAAAGCAAAAATGCAATGGCAATAACAAGAGTGATTATCTGAATAGATTGTAAATAAAGAAATAAATAACTAAATATGTTATGTCAAAGATACTATGACAAAGAATATGGATAGAGTGATGTTGAATCAAAAGGTCAGGATTACCTAGAATCGACCCTTACTGTCAATAATGCCTTGGCAAAATCATATCTACTTTACTGCATAGAAAAGTTTTCAAATGACTTGTCTCTCACTAAATCAATACCTTAAGTTACCTTGCCCATGCCTATAGGGTTTTCAGATATCTTGCATGGGTTCCTTTTGTATGATCGTAACTCTATGTCTAGAGTCAACTACAAGTGTCACTCGAATACTTGCTCATTTCATTCAACTTTAATCCTACCAATCCAACCCTTTCGGAATTAGACTCAATTTATAGTATACGAACAACCTTCTATGTCTAGATATCATTGCAATTTAATTAAGAAATAAAAACAATCAAATGAAACAGTAAAGTAAATGAGACATTGGAAACACAAAAATTTACACACTTTTTCATACCCTTTTTAACTTAAATTCATGCGAATTCGGTTAAATTCTTTTCGAAAAATAATTAATTTTTATAAAATCATTAAATTTTAGTTAAATTATGAACATGTTGAATTTTAATTAATTTTGGTTATTTTCGACAGAATTGCACAAAGGGCGAAAAATAGCTCGGCAGACACTACTAGAAGCGCAAAACCGAGAAGCAATTTGAAGTACCAAGGAAAATTAATTTCCAGCCTAAGACGGTCTAAAATTATGTGTATTAATTCATAATATAATTATTTTTAATTTATATCCAAGTTAATTTGGGTTAATAAATTATTATTAATTAATTATGAAAAAATGGTCCGACTGAACCGAATTGAGTGAACCGAACCAGCCAAGAAAAGGACAGCCCAAAACTGTCCAAGTGCTGACCCAATTCAGCTCATTAGCTGATTATTTAAACTTGCAAAGAGGCCCTTGAAGACTTGTTCAAATTGCAATTCAACCCCTAAGTTGAAGCCATCAACTTTGCCACATAGGTGGCCGGCCAAGGGGTGGCTCTTTGGCTACTATTTTTAGCAAATTTTAGCTGCCACATTCAGCTAATAAAAACCACCCTTGGCTGATCATTCAAAGCATCCCTCATTCATTCACATCTCTTCTCTCCACTCTCACTTTCTCCTCTCATTTTTTCATTCAAAGTCCCTTGCTCTCTTGTTGATTTCTCCTCTTGGAAAGGGGCATTCATCAGCCATTTTGGAGCAACATTGAAGTGTTCATAGCAGCCTTGATTGGCAAGGACAACAGAGAATGAAGATGGAGCAAACTAGTTAAGCTACGAAGAAACACCGGATTTGATTCTTGTTCCCTATCTATTTAAATTTTTGTTGTTGTTATGATGAACATATCTATGAATATTTATGTTGTTGGAATGGTTAATTTAATCAGCTTAGCTTGAATTTAATTCATGTTAGTTTGATTGTAACACCCCTTACCTGTACCCGAGACCGAGACCGAGACCGAATACGAGGCGTTACCAGACATGTACTCAAACATTTTTGGGAAATATGGATTATAAAATTTCATTCCAATATAAAACCAATCAAATTTCATCTTAATGTCCCTATTATGGGTCTACGAGGCCTTAAACACACATTGAAAACGATCCGGGACTAAATCGAGCACTTATGAAAGTTCATCAAAAAAATTTCTAGGTAAAGCCTCACACGCCCGTGTGAAGGCAATGCACACACCCGTGTGCTTTGGGACACGACCGTGCCCCCTACCCGTGTGGAATTAATTGAATTTATTTTCTATTTCGAACCTACAGGGGTTTTCACACAGCCAAGCACAAGCCCGTGTTCTTGGCCCTTTTCCTTCACACGGCCTAGACACGCCCGCATGGTCACTCGTGTCCAAAAACTCGAGCATTCTGTTTATGACGTCAACATGCATTTAGTGTAACATCTCGAAATAGGGCCTAAATGGAATAGTGGTTGCAAAACCAAAAATTTGAGATAGAAAATTTTATTTCGATTAATTTTTATGATTTACCGAGTGATTAGATGCATGTGTTAGAGTATTGATAAGAAATTTTATAGATTGCATGTTTAATTTGCCTGTTAGCAGAAGTTGCTGTAACAGCCTGATTTAGGGCCTAAACAGAATGATGGTTTTAGAACCATGAATTTGAAGTTGAAAAATTTATTCTGATTAAGTTTCAAGGTTTATTTATTGATTAAAATATTGTGTAAAAATATCGTTAAGTAATTTTACTGATAAAGTGCTTAATTGGACTTTTAGGACTAAATTGCAAAAGTTGCAAAATATGTGTTCTAATTCATAAGTACTTGATTGAAATGGGGGTTTAAAGAGGAGGTCCTTAAATGGTAATTATACCATTATATTTTGTTTGGACAAAAATGGGCATGAATAGGACAAAATTTTAAAGAAAGGCCTTAAGGGCATTTTAGTCATTTGGTAATTAAAAGAAATAAAAAGGGAAAATAAAGCCAAAATTGACTCATCTTTTTCATGGAGGCCGAAATTAGCATGGGGGAAGCCATGGCTAGGGTTTTCAAGCTTTCCAAGTTCAATAGTAAGTTCGTTCTAGCCCCGTTTTTCAAGTTCTTTACGTTTTTGGAATACCGGTAACTTGATTAAGCTTATCCTAGCAATAATTTAAGCTAGGGTTCATATTTGGAAAAATACCCATAGGTGAAATGTGTTTATTTTGATGTTTTATGGTAGAATATGAAGGCTGAAATTATGTTAAACAACTTTTGCTAAGCGGTTTTAAGCAAAAATAAGTAAAACGGCTTAATCGATAAAAGTTGTTATTGCTCATAACTATGTGTTAGAGTGAGAATTTGATGTTGCCATAGAAGGGAAAAATGATCAGCATGTCATAAAACATAAGAATAAGGGATGAAGTTTAATTCCCGAGCCTAGGGGCAAAAGAGTAAATATGCAAAAATTTAGGGGAAAAATTGTAATTTTGCCAAAGTTTGAGTTAAGGACTGTTTTGAATAGTACATTAATTAAATAAGTAAAGTATGATGTTTTAGATCTCGGAAAATGAGATTTGAACCTAGAATGGGAGAAAAATCAAAAATCGGGAAAGTTGGTAAAATGGCCGTTTTAGTATCGAGGTAAGTTCATATGTATAATAAGCATTAATTTATGCATGTTTCAATGTAAAATTGATATATTTACTATGATTGCCGAGGTGTTGAACGTAAGTATAATTATGATGATTTAAATGTTCAATATTAATTCGACATGGAAATGAGGAAGTATGTAAGTTTGTATGTAAATAATACATTATCTTTATTATGTTTTTTATATTTCAGCATATTTTATGTATTGTAGCTGATTTTTGAATCATAATTGACTATTGGAAGTATGGAATCAAGTATTAGAAAGAGAGAGAAATCCCGGTTGAACCTTCGGAAAGATTGGATGATACTGAGATGGTATGTAGCTAGGTCACATGTATGGTCTTTGAGTGCACATCATGTGTACAAGAGAGTTACTGAGACATTATGATGTAGCTAGGTCGCATGGGTGATACTATGTGTACACTATGTAGACAAGAGAGCTACGGGATATATGTAGCTAGGTCTCTTGCGTGGTTCCAGGTGAAGGACACCATGTAGACAAGAGAGCTACGGGATATATGTAGCTAGGTCACATGCATGGTTCCAGGTGAAGGACACCATGTAGACAAGAGAGCTACGAGATAAACTGGCTAGGTCACATGGGTGGTACTAAGTGTTCACCATGTGTACAAGAGAGCCAAAATTATGTGTACAATCGAGCTAGGTCACATGAGTGGTGCTAAGTGAAGGCCACTATGTGTACAAGAGAGCTTCGATTTTAAAGGTGGGCTGTGTACGATACCCCATCGCGTATCTATTATTATTCAAGCGTTCAACTGGGAAATTGATTAAATGAAATTGTGTATGACTTTGTGATGATAAGTGTAAGTATATACGTGTGTAACTTATGAGCAATATGCTCGATATGTGATTGGAAATTAAAAAGATTGTTATGGGTAAGTGATGAATACAATTGAAGTGTGAAAGATCAAAATTGACAATAAAATTGTTATGGATAGTTGTAGTGACGTGAATGTAAAAATTTACTAAAAATAGTATAAATTGAATCAGAGACTTAATGAGATATCAAATTAAAGCTTAATGAGTCTATTTTTATATAATAGAAACAGAGAAAGCAAAGGAATTCTATATTATGAGATATTTAAGTTTTTGAGAGACTGGTTCAGAATGACTACGTGATCCCCTGTTCTGACTTGGAAGAATCATTAAAAATTGTACAAAAATAATTAGGATTATATTTTTGAAATCCTTAATGAGTATAGTTTCAAATGAAATAAACGAGAACATTCTTTGAATTATGTACGAGGAGAAAATTGATTCGTAGTGAAGAGTGGTCAGAATAGTTGAGCAGTGAAACAGGGGTAACTTCAATGAATAAACTGTACTAATTGGCTAGACCAAAAATTTTGAAAATTTTATGGTAAGAATATACGTGAATCTAGTTTCAATAAAAATTAACAGTTTGTAATTTGGAGTTCTGTAGCTCTAGAAATAAATAATTTAGCTTCTGGTACTCTGCTAAACAGCTTATTTTGAACCTGTTTATGATTGTAATAATGAAAGTATGTGTGTGTTTGTGATGGTAATATTCCGGAAACATATTGTGACTTCATTTAAAGTATGATAATGTATTGTTTATTAATACTTACATACTTACTTACTAAGCTATAATGCTTACTCCCTTCCTTTCCTTTTTCCTATAGTGTCTCAGATGTTAGCTCGAGTTGGAGGTCGCTGGGGGTTAAATCACACTATCAAACTATTGATCGATATATAAAGGTTTTAAAGTATTTTTAAGTCTTTGGCATGTATGGAGACTCGTTTAATTGTTACTAAGTTGCTAGGAATTGACCTAAAATACTGACCTATGTTATTTGAAGGTCTTTATTGTATAAAGTCATTTAATGTAGATAGTATTGATTATGTTATTAATTAAATGATGCAATTTATGAATGTGCATGCTTGCCTATGTGTGTGGTTGAATTAAAGCATGATATGGGCCTTGTAAGCTCTTTTTAAGGGACAACTTGAATGTGTTTGAAAAAGTTTTAAATTAGAGTGAAATTATGAATCGGTTTTTATACGATGATTAGTGATTAAGTCCGGTAATGCCTCGTACCCTGTTCCAGCGTCGAACACGGGTAAAGGGTGTTACATTTAGGGGCACACGGCCAAGACACACGCCCGTGTACTAGGCCATGCCCTCCACACAGTTGAGACACACGGCCATGTCTCTACTCGTGTGTTTACTACCATGCATTCTGACTTCAAAATTTTAGGTGCAGGAGACACACGGCCATACCACACGCCCATGGGGCAATCCGTGTGTCACACACGGCCTGGACACACGCCCGTGTGTCTACCCATGTAGACCTTGTTAGGTTTTTTTTTCAAGCCTTTGGTCACCCTCTATCATCTATTCTCACTTATAGGTTTCAAACCTCATTGCATGTAAACCTCATTTCATCAGTTTTACACATGCTAAGCTATTTCCCTTGTATTAAAGATTTTTATACCTTATAACAATTTTAAGATTGGCTCATTATTATAACTCATTGTCAATTATGGCCAAGCCATCCCATGTAATTTGGTCACATTACTTAAGCCTAATTGTGATATGCCACATTTAAATATCACAAGAACATTTGGACATAAACATGCACAAATTTGTAGGTCATAACCTATATTACAATGAGCTAATTCCCATGGTCATATACAAATGAATATGTATAACTTTACATGCCTTCATTTTGGCAAATCAAATGACATATATAACAAAATAAACAAAGGTTCTATACATGCCATTGAACAAAATAAAAGTGTCTATATACCAAAGTTGGACTAGTTGATAGTGTGTTGATTCTCCAACCGTCTTCCAATATTTACAAGTCCTTGAGCTCTGTAAGACAGGGAAAAGAGAGGGGTAAGCATTTACATGCTTAGTAAGCCCGAATAACTGGAAAGTAAACTTATCGATTAATTAGTATACAACCATATTAGGCAATAAAACCAACAAGAATGGAATGGTTTCCCTATCACATGCACTAAATCAACAAGTTCGTCACATAACAATGCACCATGTAATTAATCTTAGATGAGCTCATCATTCAACATTTTCATTTATACATATCTCATATTATCCCATTATGTTTCTCGGAAATCTCGATGGATTATCCATTTACCGTCAAGTCATAAAAGCTATCATTTCATGTATGCACTCCCGCGAACCTCACATCTTACGGCGGGATTACCAATCCAGGCTAAATCCCCCGTAATATAAATTCATAGGGTGATGTCCGGATTACCAGTCCAGGCTAACTCTCTTATAGCAACAAACACCCTTAATGAGCTCGGATCTGAATTACCAGTCCAGGCTAAATTCAGACCCTAATCAGATTACCCATCCGGGCTAGATCCACAATGCACACATATTCTTTGAGAGGCTAGATCCTTTCTATATTTGAGATCAACGGATTACCCGTCCGAGCTAAATCTTTTCTACAACACATGCAGGATCTCAAGTCACATGTAAATCATGGTTTATCCATCGAATTTCCCTTTTCAACCTCAATCGGGACATTTATCAACATATCATTATTAAGGATGCATTTCATGGATTTTCATGCCATCATCAAATACAATTATCATACATTCATAATGTAATATCCCGAATTAGGGCCTAATCGGAATAGTGGTTTTGTGACCACAAATTCGAGATAGAAATAATTATTTTATAATTATTTTGAGGTTTATGATATGATTGCATGATTGTGTGAAAATTTCGTGACGAAATTCTATGCATAAAGTGCTTAAGTTGAAATTAAGGACTAAATCGAATAATTTGTAAAACTTGCATTCTAGAAGTTTTTAGTATGAAATTACTTTGGAATATTAATAAGGAGGTCTCAAATAGAAATTTGAACAATTTCTAAAATTTTGGACAAAGATGGGCTTGCACATGAAAATTTTCAAAGAAAGGTATTAAGGGTATTTTGGTCATTTGGTAATTAAAAGATTAAAAAAAGGAAAAAGATGGCAAAATATGTCCATATTCTTAATTAGGACGAAAATTAAAGGGTTCTTCATAGCTAGGGTTTGTTTCAAGCTTCCAAGCTCCATAGTAAGTGATTCTAAGCCCCGTTTTTAATGTTCTTTACGTTTTTAGAGTCCCGCTAACTTGATTTAGCTTATGCTAGCAATAATTTAACCTAGGGTTCATATTTGGAAAAATACCCATAGGTGAAATTTGTGTATTTTGGTGTTTTATGATAGAATATGAGGTTTTAAATTATGCTAGACAACTTGTGCTACTCGGTTTTAAGTGAAAACGAGTAAAAGGGCTTAATCGGTAAAAATACCTAATGTTCATAAATACATGATAGAGTGTGAATTTGATGTTGCTATAGAAGGGAAAAATGATCAGCATGTCATAAAACATAAGAAAATAGGATGAAGTTTAATTTACGAGCCTTGGGACAAAAGTGTAAATATGTGAAAGTTTAGGGGCAAAATGATAATTTTGCCAAAGTTCGTACTAAGGGCTGTTTTGATGAATGTATGTATTAAATAAATTAATTTGGTATTATAGATCAAGGGAAACAAGATTCAAGTCGTGATCGAGGGAAAAACAAAATTTACGAGGAATAGGCTCGATTGCTAATATTTTGTATCGAGGTAAGTTCATGTGCAAATAAGGTAACATAATTTTTATTTTAAGTGATTTAATGTTATTTATATGATATGATACTTATTATCATGAAATATTATATTTTGTGAATTATTATTTTGTAATATGCAAATTATGTGAACAACTTGATAAGTATGAGATGCTAGCAAGTATCGATTTCTACATTTCGAAGAAGGCGATCAAAATGTGTAATTGAGAAGAATCCCGTTTGGACCTTGGGAATAGATTAGGGTACAAGTGACACGTCACTAGGATGGTTGAGTTCCAAACTCGTTGAGTTGAGTCCGAGTTCGTTTATGGGCGGGTTACATGGTAGCTTGGCTACATAGATTTCAAAAGCTATTTAGCTTGTTTCGTTATGAGTATAGCACTAATGTGCACACTATCCGCGTATCCGAAACTATATTCCGATATGTTCAACAGGAGAATCCTAAGAGAATAAGGAGAGTACTTAAAACGAAAGTGATTGATGATGAATGTGTTGAAGAGGTGAAAACGGACAGGTATGAATTTAATCCTTGGTTGAGAATTTGGTAAGACAAAATTGTGGTAAAATAGTAAGTATTCTTATGACATGAGTGTCTTAATGATGTTTATGTTGGATTGCATGATCATGTTACTTGTTATTTGCATGTGAACTTACTAAGCATTTATGCTTACTCCCTCCTTTTCATTCATTGTAGTTTTGACAAGCCGGCTTGAGAATCGGGATAGGTCGAAGGCTCGCTCACACTATCCGAAGACCTAAATTGGTAAAATGGCTTGTATATTTTGAGTGTGGCATGTATAACACTATACTCACTTTGTGTAAATAATCTTATGATATGGTTATGGTTTGGTAAGAAAAGGTTCGGAAATGATTAGCCATTGGAATGGCCAATCTAGATCATATTTGATGTCATGTATGTTTAATGTGTTACTTAGTCCATGGAAAACCATAAAATGGTGAAATTGGTTATAAAACAGAATCACACAACAGCAATGACGTGAATTGGAAAAATCACTAAAAATAGTAGAAATAGAATTAGATGATGAATAAAATATGTAATTAAATCCTAATGAATCTATTTTCATGTGGAAGAAACAAAATAGGTAAAATAGTTGTATTTTATAAGTTATTTAAATTTTTGTGAAACAGGGCCAGAGCAATTTCTGAATCCCCTGATCTGAGTTTGGAAATTCACCAAAAATTGTACAAAAAAAATTAGAAGTTATTATTTATATGTACATATTCCTTATTGAGTCTAGTTTTAAGATACAAATTTCATAGTCTTTTGAGTTCTGTACTAAGAAAAAAGTGGTTCGTAGTGAACAGAGGTTAAAGCAGTCAAATGCGAAAATAGAGTAAACTTTAACTAATAAACTGTACTAATTGGATCGACCAAAAATTCTAGAAAAAATATTAGTAGATAGATATATGAGTATAGTTTTAATGAAAATTTACGGATCTTAATTTTAAGTTTCGGAACTCGAGATATAAATTTTTAAGCGAGTGTGACGCAGTTAGCCAGCTTGTCTGGAATTTCTAAAATAAATTGTTTGAGTTGTTTAATTAATGAATTAAGCCCGTTAACACCTCGTGCTCGACTCTGGCAACAGTCTCGGGTACGGGGGCATTACATTTGGTGGTATCAGAGCAGGTTTAGTCAGTTCTCAGACTAACGTGTTGTATGTACGGGTTTTGCTATACATGCCATGCCAAATATATATATTGTGATAGTGTGACGACTTCTGACCTTTTAAATGATTTCTTTTTATAGTAAATGGATCTCGATCCAGCTGTAGCTGATGTTGTAGAGAGTAATGCACCAGCTCCGGCTGAAGGGGTGGTGCCGACTGAAAATCCACCTCCTACTGTTGGTCAAGGAGGAGGAGAAGGGGCTCGGGAAGCCTTTCTCCAAATGATGAATGCTTGGTATACAGAGTTCGTTCGTATGAACCCGAATGCACAACCTCCCACACCTCTCCTGATTCCTCAACCTGTACCCCCGATGCCTCAAGGTATGGATCTAATGAAATTTCACAGAACTCCTGTTGACAGAATCCGCAAGCAAGGGGCCGAAGAATGCAGGGCAAATGTTGATGATGATGCCGAGAAAGTAGAGTTTTGGCTTGAGAATTCTATTCGGGTATTTGATGAATTGTCTTGTGCACCTGAGGAATGCTTGAAATGTGTTATATCATTGTTGAGGGATTCAGCCTATCATTGGTGGAAGACATTGATTTCAGTGGTGCCAAAAGAGAAAGTGACTTGGGAGTTCTTTCAAGAAGAATTTCGGAAGAAATACATCAGTGAAAGATTTGTTGATCAGAAGCGTAAAGAGTTTCTTGAGTTGAAGCAGGGCAACATGATAGTTACTGAATACGAAAGGGAGTTCATCAGGTTGAGTAAGTATGCTAGAGAATATATTCCTACAGAGGCTAAAATGTGCAGACGATTTGAAGACGGACTCAATGAAGACATTAAAGTATTTGTTGGGATTCTTGAATTAAAAGAAATGGTAGTACTTGTTGCTCGAGCTTGCAAGGCTGAAGAACTACTTAAAGAGAAGAAAAAAGTAGAGGCTGAGACTAGAAGTTGGAAGAAAAGATCGACGAGCGCTTCATTCTCACAAAGAATCTAGAAAATCTAGAAATATGAATCCTCGTTTTTAGGTTTCAGCCGGATAATCATATGGAAATTCTAAGAAACAAAATATGGGTCTTAAATCTCAGACTACTTCCGTGGCTAGTGTGGGGAAATCGAGATTTGTTAAGCCCGAGTGCCAGTGGTGTGGTAAAAATCATTTTGGCCTATGTAGAGCGAATGAATGTTTTCAGTGTGGTTCTTCGGATCATTTTATTAGAGACCGCCGAAAAAGAGTTGAGAAAGAAAAATTTGAGTGTAAAAGCTAGTGGTGCAGGACTCGAGGAAGATATTCGAGAAAAGTCGAAATGAAGCAAACAAGAAGAATGTAGTCGAGATTCAAGAATAAACTCAAGCAAGGGCTCCAACTAGAACTTATGCCATAAAGGCACGTGAAGATGCTTCATCACCCGATGTGATTACTGGTATATTTTCTCTTTATGATGTTAGTGTTACTGTTTTGATTGATCTCAGTTCTACTTATTCATATGTGTGCATGAAATTGGTGTTTAGTATGAATATACCTGTTGAGTACACTGAAGTTATGATTAGAGTGTCGAATCCATTTGGCAAATGTGTGATAGTTGATAAAGTATGCAAGAAATGTCCTTTAATGATTCGGGGTCATTACTTTCCGGCTGACTTGATGTTGTTGCCATTTGATGAATTTGATGTTATTTTGGGTATGGATTGGTTGACATTGCATGATGCTATAGTAAATTGCAAAGAAAAGGTTATAGAACTAAAGTGTGAAAGTGGTGAAATTCTCATGGGTTGAATCGAGCAAATCGAGGGCATTATCTAGTGTAATTTCTTCGATGTCGGCTCAAAGATATTTGAGGAAGGGTTATGAAGCTTATTTGGTGTATGTACTTAATACAAAAGAAATTGAAAAGAAAATTGAATCATCTTGCCGATTGTGTATGAGTTCGCGGATGTATTTCCGTAAGAGTTGCTTGGGTTTGCCTCGATTAGGGAAGTAGAATTTGGTATTGAGTTGATACCGGGAACAACTCCGATCTCGATTGCTCCGTATAGAATGGCACCAATAGAGTTGAAAGAATTAAAGTCGCAGTTGCAAGAGTTGGTTGACAAAGGCTTTGTGAGACCGAGTTTTTCACCTTGGGGTGCTCCCGTATTATTTGTGAAAAAGAAGGATGGTTCTATGAGATTGTGTGTTGACTATCGGCAATTAAATAAGGTGACAATCAAGAACAAGTATCCGTTGCTGAGAATTGATAATTTGTTTGATCAGCTGAAAGGAGCGACATGGTTTTCAAAGATTGACTTGAGATCTAGGTACTACCAGCTGAGAGTAAAAGAGTTGGATGTGCCTAAAACTGCTTTTAGAACAAGGTACGGTCATTATGAATTTTTAGTTATGCCATTCGGGTTAACAAATGCTCCTGCTGTGTTTATGGATTTGATGAATCGCATATTTCGGCCATACTTGGACAAATTTGTTGTGGTATTTATAGATGACATCTTAATTTATTCGAAAGATGAGACAACGCATGCCGAGCACTTTAAGATAGTTTTGAAAACTTTGAGAAATAAGCAGTTATATGCCAAGTTTAGTAAAAGTGAATTTTGGCTTCGGGAAGTTAGATTTTTGGGTCATATTGTTTCAGGTGATGGTATACGGGTTGATCCTAGTAAAATTTCGGCTATTGTTGATCGGAAACCACCGAAAAATGTAACTGAGGTAGAAGTTTCTTGGGGCTAGCTAGGTATTATCGGCGATTTGTAAATGGATTTTCTATAATTGTTGCTCCTATGACTAGACTACTTCGAAAGGATGTTCAATTTGAGTGGACTGAAGAATGTCAACAGAGTTTTGAAGAATTGAAAAAGTTATTAACTAAAGCACCAGTGTTAGTACAACCCGAATCAGGTAAAGAATTTGTGGTGTATAGTGATGCTTCTCGAAATGGCTTAGGATGTGTACTTATGCAAGAAGGAAAAGTGGTGGCTTATGCTTGAGACAGGTTAAAATCTCACGAAAGAAATTATCCGACTCATGATTTGGAATTGGCTGATATAGTATTTGCTTTGAAGATTTGGTGACATTATCTGTATGGTGAAAAATGCCGAGTATATACCGACCATAAAAGTCTTAAGTACTTGATGTTACAAAAAGACTTGAATTTGAGACAGCGAAGATGGTTGGAGTTATTGAAAGATTACGAGCTTGTTATTGACTACCATCCGGGAAAAGCGAATGTGGTTGCCAATGCTTTGAGCAGAAAGTTGCTATTTGCTTTGAGAGCTATAAATACTCAGTTAAAGGTATCAGATGATGGTTCGATTTTAGCAGAGTTAAGAGCAAGATCGATATTTTTACAAGAGATTTGTGAAGCTCAGAAAAGCGATGAAGTTTTGCAAGCTAAAAGAAAACAATGTGAGGTTGATACAAGGTCAGATTTCAGAATCGGTTCTGATGGTTACTTGATGTTTAAAGATCGGATTTGTGTACCGAAAAATGATGAGTTGATTCAAAAGATTTTGCATGAAGCACATAATGGTTGTTTGGCGCTACCCCGAAGCGATGACGAAAATGTATAATGACTTGAAGAAAATGTATTGGTGGAATGGAATGAAAAGAGATATCTCCGAGTTTGTATCAAAGTGCTTAATTTGTCAACAAGTGAAAGCTGAACACCAAGTACCTTCGGGACTACTCCAGCCTATCATGGTTCCTGAATGGAAATGGGATCGGATTACTATGGATTTTGTATCAGGGTTGCCGTTAACCCTGGGGAAGAAAGATGTCATCCGGGTAATAGTTGATGATCGACTAAATCGGCTCATTTTATTCCTAGACGCGTGCACGGATTATTCTCTTAATAAGTTGGTCGAATTGTATATCAGTGAGATTGTTAGACTTCATGGAATACCTTTGTCAATCATTTCGGATAGAGATCCGAGATTTACTTCGCGGTTATGGCAAAAGTTGCAAGAGGCATTAGGTACGGTTAAATTTCAAGACTCGCCTTTCATCCACAAACTGATGGACAATCAGAGAGAGTGATTCAGATTCTTGAAGACATGCTCAGATGTTGTGTATTGGAATTTCAAGGTAGTTGGGAAAGATACTTATAGTTGGTAGAATTTGCTTATAATAATAGTTATCAGACGAGTTTGAAGATGGCGCCTTATGAAGCATTGTATGGTCGTAAATGTCGGACGCCATTGTATTGGACTGAACTCAAGGAAAATTAGATTTATGGAGTTGATCTAATAAAAGAAATCGAAGAAAAAGTGAAAGTGATTCGAGATTGTTTGGAAGCTGCTTCGGATAGACAGAAATCTTATGCAGATTTGAAACGAAAGGAAATCGAGTTTCAAGTTGGTGATAAGGTATTTTTAAAAGTGTCTCCATGGAAGAAAGTTCTTAGGTTTGGACGGAAGGGCAAGTTAAGTCCGCGTTTTATTGGACCGTATGAAATAATTGAAAAAGTTGGACCAGTAGCTTATCGGTTAGTATTGCCATCTGAATTACAGAAGATATATGATGTGTTCCACATATCTATGCTACATCGGTATTGTTCGGATCCTTCACAAATAATTTCACCGACAGAAATTGAGCTACGATCGGATATGACTTACGAAGAAGAACCGATTAAGATTTTAGCTCGAAAGGTCAAGCAACTAAGAAATAAAAGTGTCGCTCTCGTGAAAGTATTGTGGCAAAAGAACGGGGTTGAAGAGACTACATGGGAACCTGACGAAACTATAAGAAATCAATACCCACACTTGTTTACAGGTAAGATTTTCGAGGACGAAAATCCTTAAAGGGGGAGAGTTGTAATATCCCGAATTAGGGCCAAATCGAAATAGTGGTTTTGTGACCACAAATCCGAGATAGAAATAATTATTTTATAATTATTTTGAGGTTTATGATATGATTGCATGATTGTGTGAAAATTTCGTGACGAAATTCTATGCATAAAGTGCTTAAGTTGAAATTAGGGACTAAATCGAATAATTTGTAACACTTGCATTCTAGAAGTTTTTAGTATGAAATTACTTTGGAATATTAATGAGGAGGTCTTAAATATCAATTTGAACAATTTCTAAAATTTTAGACAAAAATGGGCTTGTACATGAAAATTTTCAAAGAAAGGTCTTAAGGGTATTTTGGTCATTTGGTAATTAAAAGATTAAAAAAAGGAAAAAGATGGCAAAATATGTCCATCTTCTTCATTAGGACGAAAATTAAAGGGTTCTCCATAGCTAGGGTTTGTTTCAAGCTTCCAAGCTCCATAGTAAGTGATTCCAAGCCCCGTTTTTAATGTTCTTTACGTTTTTGGAGTCCCGGTAACTTGATTTAGCTTATGCTAGCAATAATTTAACCTAGGGTTCATATTTGGAAAAATACCCATAGGTGAAATTTGTGTATTTTGGTGTTTTATGATAGAATATGAGGTTTTAAATTATGCTAGACAACTTGTGCTACTCGGTTTTAAGTGAAAACGAGTAAAAGGGCTTAATCGGTAAAAATACCTAATGTTCATAAATACATGATAGAGTGTGAATTTGATGTTGCTATAGAAGGTAAAATGATCAGCATGTCATAAAACATAAGAAAATAGGATGAGGTTTAATTTACGAGCCTTGGGACAAAAGTGTAAATATGTGAAAGTTTATGGGCGAAATGGTAATTTTGCCAAAGTTCGTACTAAGGGCTGTTTTGATGAATGTATGTATTAAATAAATTAATTTGGTATTATAGATCAAGAGAAACAAGATTCAAGTCGTGATCGAGGGAAAAACAAAATTTACGAGGAATAGGCTCGATTGCTAATATTTTGTATCGAGGTAAGTTCACGTGTAAATAAGGTAACATAATTTTTATTTTAAGTGATTTAATGTTATTTATATGATATGATACTTATTATCATGAAATAGTATGTTTTGTGAATTATTATTTTGTAATATAAAAATTATGTGAACAACTTGATAAGTATGAGATGCTAGCAAGTATCGTTTTTTACATTTCGAAGAAGGCGATCAAAATGTGTAATTGAGAAGAATCCCGTTTGAACCTTGGGAATATATTAGGGTACAAGTGACACGTCACTAGGATGGTTGAGTTCCAAACTCGTTGAGTTGAGTTCGAGTTCGTTTATGGGCGGGTTACATGGTAGCTTGGCTACATAGATTTCAAAAGCTATTGAGCTTGTTTCGCTATGAGTATAGCACTTATGTGCACACTATCCGCGTATCCAAAATTATATTCCGATGTGTTCAACGGGAGAATCCTAAGAGAATAATGAGAGTACTTAAAATGAAAGTGATTGACGATGAATGTGTTGAAGAGGTGAAAATGGACAGGTATGAATTTAATCCTTGATTGAGAATTTGGTAAGACAAAATTGTGGTAAAATAGTAAGTATTCTTATGACATGAGTGTCTTAATGATGTTTATGTTGGATTGCATGATCATGTTACTTGTTATTTGCATGTGAACTTACTAAGCATTTATGCTTACTCCCTCCTTTTCATTCATTGTAGTTTTGACAAGCTGGCTTGAGAATCGGGATAGGTCGAAGGCTCGCTCACACTATCCGAACACCTAAATTGGTAAAATGGCTTGTATATTTTGAGTGTGGCATGTATAGCACTATACTCACTTTGTGTAAATAATCTTATGATATGGTTATGGTTTGGTAAGAAAAGGTTTGGAAATGATTAGCCATTGGAATGGTCAATCTAGATCATATTTGATGTCATGTATGTTTAATGTGTTACTTAGTCCATGGAAAACCATAAAATGGTGAAATTGGTTATAAAACAGAATCACACAGCAGCAGTGACGTGAATTGGAAAAATCACTAAAAATAGTAGAAATAGAATTAGATGATGAATAAAATATGTAATTGAAGCCTAATGAATCTATTTTCATGTGGAAGAAACAAAATAGGTAAAAGGTTGTATTTTATAAGATATTTAAATTTTTGTGAAATAGGACCAGAGCAATTTCTGAATCCCCTGATCTGAGTTTGGAAATTCACCAAAACTTGTAAAAAAAATAATTAGATGTTATGCTTTATATTTACATATTTCTTATTGAGTCTAGTTTTAAGAGATACAAACGGCATAGTCTTTTGAGTTCTGTACAAAGAAAAAAGTGGTTCGTAGTTAACAGAGGTCAAAGCAGTCGAATGCAGAAACAAGGTAAACTTTAACTAATAAACTATACTAATTGGCTCGACCAAAAATTCTAGAAAAAATATTAGTAGATAGATATATTAGTATAGTTTCAAGGAAAATTTATAGACCTTAATTTCGAGTTTTGGAACTCGAGATATGAATTTTTAAGCAACTGTGATGCAATTATCCAGCTTGTCTGGAATTTCTAAAATAAATTGTTTGAGTTGTTTAATTAATGAATTAAGCCCGTTAACACCTCGTGCTCGACTCTGGCAACGATCTCGGGTACGGGGGCGTTACACATAAATCATGCAATTTGGCATATTATGAGTTTACTTTAAGTTATCCGAACTTACCTGGTACTCATTTCGGTTTCGCGTTTCGGTTATTCTGAAACATTTCGTTTTCCTCGATTGACCTCCGGAATTTGTTCCTCGGGGTCTATAACAACAAAAATGAATCATCAATATCTCACATTATACTTTCCAAGCCTAAATTTCACCTCCGGACAAAATGACCATTTTACCCCTAACCTTTCACATTATTTACTATTTAGTCCCTAGGCTCGTATAATGAAATGCATGAAGTTTCCATATTACGCAAGCCTAGCCGAATGTTTTTCTCTCTTATGGCAGCCCATATTTTTCCATTGTTTCTCATCTTTCTATCCATTTTTACAACTTTTACAAAATGGTCCCTAAGCTATTTCCATGAAAAATCACTTGGTAAAAGTTGTTTACCATCCTTTAAACTCTCATATTCCTCCACAAACCATTAAAATACAAGTGACTCATGCATGGGTAAATTTCTAAACATAAACCTTAGCATGAAATATGGGTAGAAATAGAGAGAGTAAGTTACCGGGATTTCAAAAATATGAATAACATTAAAAACGGGGCTTGGGAGCACTTACTATTGAGCTTGAAAATGTTGAAAACCCTAGCTATGGAGAGCTTGAGAATTTTGGCTGGATAAAGGAGAAGAATGGTTGATTTTTGGCTTTTTTTCCCATTTTATTTCATTATTTAGCCAAATGACCAAAATGCCCTTAGGCCCTTTCTTGCAAATTTTACCCATACATGCCTATTTTTGTCCAAAAACTTAGAAATTGGGAAAATTTCTCTTTAAGACCTTCTAATTAATAATCTAAAACAATTTCATACAAATTGCTTCTAGAATCTAAGTTTTGCAATTTATTCAATTTAGTCCTTATTTTCCAATTGGACACCTTACTCATATAATTTCTTCATGAAACTTTAACACATGCATATTCTCATATTCTAGACCTCATAATAATCATAAAAGAAATATTTCAACTTCGGATCGGTGGTCTCGAAACCACTGTTTCGACTAGGCCCTATTTCGGGATGTTACATTGATTGCATTTCATCTGCTTAAATTATTAAAATTGTGTTTATGCTGTTATAGGCCTCGGTAAAATGCTTGATTAAGTAAAATCATGCCTAAGTTATTCTTGCGTTACGATTGTGGGGTAACTAATGAATTAGTTATTTAAACAGATTGAAATTGTAATTAATGGACACAATACTTAATCAGTGCATGTTTATTATTCTAATGTAGCTGGAGGTTAAATTAGCATTGTATCTGGCGATACATTTGCCTTGCATAACTTGCAAGATTATTATGATTAAACTGTTTCAAATTGTTATTAAACTGTTTCAAGGCAAGGATACCTTGTTACCTCACATAGTCTTTTATGTGCTTATTAGATTTAATTAATTGTTTGAATTGACATAGGAATATGCAAGAGATTAATTCAATTTAATGAGTATGTATGTGCAATAACATGTTTGCTTATTAAAATCTGTTTAATTGTTTGAATTAACATAGGGATATGTTAAGAGATGAATGTATTTGTGTAGCTGAGTATGTTCATAAGTTAGCAAATTACCGAGTTGCCGTGAATTTGTTCGTAACAACATAAACATGAGTTTAATAATTCTTAGTTAAAGAAATGTAATTAATCCAACACAATTATGTCATCTTGATAATAACATTTTGAAATCGTGCATTAGAACTTTAATTTTTTTTATTTAGTTTAAAATCTTATTTTTCTTAATAACCCTTTTCAAAACAAAATATTTTTTTTACCAAAGTGTTTTAAATTGCATTCATAAATAATTATTTTCACTGTCCCTATGGGTACGATAACTCGACATTTACTTGTCACTTTATTACTTGTTGCGATTGTGTACACTTGCACATTTCTGTCGTTCCAGACATATACGGTATTCATAAAATAGTTAAGGGTTCATCGAAGGTAATCCCAACGATATGAGATTTAGCTCATGGGATGGGAATTAAAACCCCAAACCAAAGTATTATCTGACATCGCATTTAGCCACTGCAATTCAATCTTTCGAAGGAAATAATAGAACTTTGGGAAGCAGCTTTTGCATGTCTAGTCCACATTTCAGCAACACAACATCCTTGTGATGGCTAAGAATGACTGCCTTCGACTTCTTGTCCCTTGCGCAGCTGAACTCTTATTCACACCTAAGGATCTCTCTCACTTTTTCTTCTCCATTTGTAAGATCCCCTTCATTGGTTTTTATAGATAGATTAGGCTAGGGTCAGTTAACAGCTCATGATTATCTTCTCTTCTTTTAGGAGGGTTTATCTAGTACAAGTTTAAATTTGAATTTGAACTGCTGGACAAAAAATGCTGACTTGGTCTTCCCGATATTGTCACGGCATCCGTGCTGGCAAACCATCTACTCTTTACCCTGACACAACTTCACTCATTTATTTCCTCATTCCAAAATCTGTTCCTTCCACACCAACACTAAAAACTCCATCATAAGTGATTAAAAGCACCTAATTCCCACACAGTCTAATTCCTAATATAATATTCAAAATGCTAACTAAAATGTTCTAAAATGCAACGGAATGTACTTGAGTATAAGCAATTAGCTAGGTCTAAAGGCATGAAATATAACTATTTTCAAGAGTTAACAATATACCAATATATCCAACATAAGGCTCGCAATGGAACACGCATAGAGACATGTCACATAGAGAGCTCGCATTGGGAGCTTACTTGAAAAACTTGTATAGAGCTCGTACAAATGCTCGTGGAAACACAGTTTATAAAATTGTTTTAAAACATACTTAAAAACATTGGCTCGCTTAGGAGCTCATATAAACCATATCTTTAAAATCATAACTTAAAAACGTATCTTGAAAATAGAGTCTCAAAACTTGAAAATAGGGTTTCGTTGAAAACTTACTTATGGAACTTAGCTTAAAAATAGAGTTCTCACAAATCATAATAGGTCACACACAAAGTACAAACCATAAACATTCATACTGAAAAACATATTAATTAGCACACTTAAACCACTCACACTTTTGAAAACATATAGCGAACATACTTATGCCAAATCTCATATCACTCACCGAAAACTGAGAATTAAACAAGCTTAGCTTTGCCTTTATCCTTGCAGGTAGATGGTCCAGCTAGTTTGCAATAAACAGACATATTACTTATACAGACCTAACTATCTTGAAAATCTTAGGATACCCTACTTGACTTAGGAAAGGTGTTACTTGCATGTAAAGTATCCCTAGATGCACCAAATTTTTATTTCCTAATTTGTGTCTGACTCAATCTTTGACTGGAAAACCCTAGTTCACAACTCAACTAGTGAACACCATTTTGCCATGCAGACTAGTGAACCCTAGTTTGCAGCTTACCTGGCAAACCCCAGCTTGTTAATGATAAGGAATGAGGTGGATGAATGAGAAAGCGGATTGTAAAGTTTGTTCAAGTTACGGATTTGACTTAGGGCTCTAGATGTTCGGAAAGGAACTTGAATTTTGAAACAACCTGAAATAGAAACAAATCCAAGCCAGATAAAAAAATTGAAGAAAAACAATTGAAATAAATAAACTAAGTTAAGTAAAATAGAGTAATAGAACAATAAAGAAGAAAATAAGGAAGATAGATGGAAAATATGGAACGTGGTGTGTAGAAGTCCTAAGGAGCCTTGGAAATAAGAAGAATCCACAACCCCCTTCAAGTGACTTTAATTTCCCCTCCAAGAAAGAAAACTTAGCAAGAAAAAGTTTGAAGATGATCCCCACAATCTGAAAAGATGGTTAAAACTCTTATAAAAGAAACTTAAGAGAAATTCTTGACAAGAAAACTGAAAGAGGATTTATTAACTCAAAAGAGAAGTTGAATAATAATAAACTGAATGAATTGTGTACAATGCAAAAGCCTATATATGGGCTAGCTAAATAAAACCAAATAAAACTCTTGAGTATACTAGAACTCTAATTAACCTAAATAAGTAGTTTTAAACTAAATTTTCTTGTTGACATAAAACTCCTAAATAACTTAAACTACTTAATAATTATTAAAAATCCAAAATAATAAAATAATAAGATCTAATAAATACAATATTGCGCTCATATATAATAAAAAATGAATTCCAAAACCTGAACCCAATATGATTTAAACTCGAATTAAAAGCCCAAAACTCATAATTACCATCATAATCCTGTCCAGAAATTTTGCTCATACAGTCTTCACTAAAACTGTAACAGTTAGTTTTTGAGTCAAATCAGAACAGCGGTTTTGGGACAAAAAATGCAAGATCAAAATATTTATTTTATTATTTTATTGAATTTTACAGCATGATAGAATTATTATGTGAAAATTCCGTTAAGAAATTTTACCGTTTAAATGCTTAATTCGGTAAAAAGGACTAAATCGCGTAACGTGTAAAAGTTGAGTTCTATTGTTTAAATGTATTAAATAGCTATAGAATTAAAATGTATGAGTACTTGGTTTGAAATTATCCCACTAATAACATGAGTGGACGGTAATGGACTTAAATTGCATGATTTTTATGTTTAATTACAAAGGTTAAAATAGTAAAATGGCTATTATGATTAATTAACTAAAACAAAACATGAAAATGCATGCAAATGTTCATCTTTTCCACTGAAACTAAAACTTGAGAAAGCTATTAAACAATTTTGAACATTCGGCTACTTGAATGGCTAGATTAAGGTATGTTTTTGGATCGGTTTTTCATGATTTTTACATTTTTGAGATCGTTGCTTCGTAGTCTAGCTAGCCCGTACCTTAGATTTCAAATTTTTTTTATAGATTTTGAATGATGCCATTCTTAAAATCTTGGTTTTTTAGATGATTAATGATAGTTTTGTAAGGTTTGATGTTAGATTAATAGTTTTCATGAAGTGATTTTTGACAAAAATGTCAAAAAGGGATTAAATTGTGAAAATGTAAAATGTGGTGGTTAAAAGTGTTAAATAATGAAAGATATGGACTTCTAGTATTGTATAATAAGTTTGGCTAGGCTTGGGTTTCATGAAAATTGAATGAATTTCATTTTTACGAGCTTAGGGAGTAAATTGTGAATAATGTAAAAGTATAAGGGCAAATGTGTAAATTTTCCAAAATATAAATTATGGACTAAATTGAATGGATTGAATACCGAATGTATTGAATTTGATAATATATAGATCAAGATAAGCCAAGATCGAGTTTAGATCAGGGAAAAGGAAAAGTAGACGAGTAGTCGATAGTTTCTATCCGAGCAACTCGAGGTAAGTTCATATAATTAGAATCGAACTTTTATATATTGGTAAATATTTGAAATGAATGTATGTGATTGAATAATTGATATACTTGAAATATGAATGCCTTATCGATATAATCTATTGGTTACCGAGCCTCGATTGAACCGTATGAATTCGTAGGATACGAGTGGCATGTCACTAGGGTACCATTTTGGTCGAGCTCCTGCATTTGTTGCAGACACACCACAGCTCGTATGAGCTTACCGATATATCAACTCGTAAGAGCTTACTATTTTAGCTCGTAGGAGCTTACTGATTCAGCTCGTCAGAGCTTACCGTTTCAGCTCAGTAGAGCTTATTGTCCATCAGCTCAGAAGGAGCATACTGATCATGGCTCGAAAGAGCGGAAAAGATAATGAATTGACAGATTACTAATATATATCACTTGATTATCCTTTGAAGTTCTAATGGGTTCAACTGGCACAAATATTTTTTATACTGATGAGTATTATTATTAAATGAATTATTGATTATATGATTGAAAGTGAAGTGTTAAATATGATATCCATGATATATGAATTTGGTATGATATATATATTGAGTATTGTATTGAGATAATGGATGGTTTCATGTATTTATATGACTAACCTATTGATGAATGCTTGTGTTAGGCATTTGGAAATTGTATTGAGTGTATCTTATTTATTTACCTTGATTTGGTATAAATGGTAAGTTTAATTTTGAATTATGCGGGCTTACTAAGCTTAAAAGCTTACTCTATTTCTTTTTCTATGTTTTATAAAGGTTCGTTAGCTCACTCGTTTTGGACAAGTCGGAGTTTCACATAACACTATCCAATTGCCGATTGGTACTTTTGAATTTGTGGATAATTGTAAATATGGCATGTATAGGCTAGTTTTAAAGATGATAAATATGGTACTTGAGATCATGATTTTGGTATATGTTGTGTATAAGTTAAGCCATGTGATTTGGCTAAATTTGATAGTATATTTTGGTATGTTTGATAAGTAGTAGATGGAATGGAATTATGCAAATGTTATCTTGATATGTGGTTGGAATATGATTGGAAAATGCATGATGTTAATTAAGTATTTGAATACTATGTTGAATTGGTATCATATATGTATAAAATGTATTGAAATGGCTACCTATTGAGTTATGAATTGATGAAATTTTATGCTTCTGAATGTATGTGAAAATAGGGTGGCAAAATGGCTTTGCAAATAGCCTATTTTTGTCCACACGGGCATGTGTCTCAGCCATGTGTGACACACGGTTAAGTACACGGTCGTGTGTCCCCTGGTGTTGAAATGGAAATGAAGTCAGTATGATCCACACAGTCTTATACACGGGCGTGTGACTTGGCTGTGTTGATAAGTCAGTATACTCTCCAGTTTTCACACGGCCTAGCACACGGGCGTGTCCTTGGCCGTGTGATGTAAGTCAGTATGTATGCCCTGTTTCCACACGGTCTATGACATAGGCATGTCTACTAGCCGTGTGAGGCACACAACCTATTCACACGAGCGTGTGACCCTTGAAATGTAAAATTTTTTCTAAGTTTCCAAAATTTCCATATGTTATCCTTTAGTCCCAAACCACTTCTAAAGCATGTTTATGGCCTCGTAAGCCCTAATTAGAGACAATATGATTGTATTGAATGATATATGTATATGAATGTATGAGATTTGGATATTAAATGATAAGTATTGATCGGTAATACCTTGTAACTCTATTCCGGTGATGGATACGGGTTAGGGGTGTTACAAAAACGGTCATAACTTGAGCTTTCGGACTCAAAATCAAGTGATTTAAAGTGCTTTTTGAAGCTAAAAGATAGAACTTTGAATGCCATGAAGACATCTCAACCCAGAAATGCCTAGGTCCTATCCAAAAAGTTGTCACAGTTCTGTTGGTTTCTCAAACTTAAAAATTGGCAGCTTTAGTGAATGAAATTTAATAAATTTCACTCCATCCGTACATGTATCATTCCCCCTTTCCACAAAAAGATTCGTCCTTGAATCTTGTCTTTAATCAAATCCTAATTTGATTTGCTCAGCCTTTAACATTGTTGTTCAGCTTTAAGTAAGTGTGAGCCCATCGCATCCATGGATTTGAAATTCAGCCTTGAGACTCACATCATTCCCTCTTTCCTCACGAAGGTTCATCCCCGAATCTTTAGCTGCACAAACAAAAAAAGAATTAGAATAAATAATAATAAAATGAAAAAAATACTTACCTAAGATTTCTTATGCGCCAAAACTATACTCGGGATCAAAGACATTATTTTGATCCTTCAAATTAGCTTCGATCATGTATATCTCTTTTAAAAACAAGGTATCAACGTTAAACAAAGAAGTGTTAGGTACATGAGTCTTCAAGTAAAAAATAAGCTGTAACTTTCTTTGAATATGCATGTTTATCTATAAAAATTTCCAACGATGAGTCAAGAATTTCACATAATTATAATAATCAAGAAGTTTAATATTATTATGTAAAAATTCATCGTTAAAGGTCAAGATAAAAAATTTTGTTGCAAGAGAAAATATATAAAATGCTTTAAAAAAAAACCTATTTAATGCAACAGAATTGCCATTTTTAACCTTTACAAATTTAGATAAACTCATAAAATCAGTTGAACTTTTAGGCCAATGTTTAATTAAATTTGATGAACGAGAAAACATGTTGTAAGGAAATATTTTACAAACAAAATTAGTAGCATACTTATCAAAAACAATCAACGTATGCATTCTTAAATCAATTTCTATTGTTTCCTTACCTTTCTTACCTTGTAGAACTTGTGGGGAATTATCAATATTCAACTTAACTTTTTCCCACAAGTAAAATCATCTATCGATGGTAGAGTAATAAAATTGGAAGTCGGTCAATGAATCCTTGAAGTATTGTAATAAAGCAACACCACTAAACAAGTTTGAGTTAAGGTTAGTTAAAACATAATTATTCCTCACTTTTGTATCGGTATTTTCTTGTATTTCATTTTCTTTTTCCACTTGAGAACTCTCCATTTTTACCTCATATGGATTTTCACTCATCAAATTGGGACCATCAAGTAGACTTTTATCACTTAAGGTCTCCTTTCTCTCTGCCTTTTCACATAATTCTTCCTCACTTCGCATATCCCCCTCACAAGTATTATGAATATTCAATTCAGTACAATATATTACAGACCTGAAAACAGAAACAACTTTTGTAAGTTTGTAAGAACTTAGTGAGCTAAACCTTAGAATAGCTTTTTCATTCATTCTATGTTGCATATGTTATTTTGCATATCATTGAGGTATTTCTTGACCTTTCTTCCTTCTTTGGCAGGTACTATACTAAGGCTACCATCTTTTTTTCTTTAGAAACATTTTCCCCTTTCTTAGGCATACTACTTAACATCTCTTTACTTTCTATCTCCTTTCTTAAATCTTACATTATTATCAGACTTAATAACTGATTCCTTACTCACTAGTCTTATTATTATCTTTAGGCGAGGTAGCTTGCGCCCAATACTTATCTTAGATTTTGCTAAATATTAGTTTCTTTAGTACACTTTCTATTCTTACTCCTAACTCATATCTTTACTTTGCCACGTACTCTGGCGAACACTAGCCTTTCTATCCATCCCTTGTAATTATACGAAGTTCACCATTCGTTCGGTGACTGCCCAAAGGCATTGTCTTCAGATGGTTATCATGAATATCATTCTTCATATTTCACCACAAAGGCGTTCCTTTTTAGTAGAGTTTGCCACCAGGCATTCCTTTAACAGTGATAGCCACAAAGGCATCCTTTTAACAGATATAGCCACAAAGGAATCCTTTTGACAGAGATCGCCATAAAGGTTTTCTTATAACAGATATCGCCACAAAGGCTTTCTTATAATAGAGATTGCCACAAAGGCTTTCTTATAACAGAGATCGCCACAAAGGCTTTCATTATAACAAGATAGCCACAAAGGCTTCCATTTTAACAAAAATTGCCACAAAGGCTCACTTATACGGTAATTGGTGTTTTTGATGATAGGGATTTCCCTAAACTCACCGTCGTGAGGTTTGCCCCTCATCGCTGGTACTCGACCAACTGTCCTTTACATATTCTATATGATGCCATGGCCTAACCATGGTCTTACACTATATGGTCTTTAGTCATGTTTTTAGTCTCAACGGGCCCCTTTAGATGACTCATAAGACAGATACATGTTTATTATGCAAACTCATACTTGACAGACTTATTCCTTTCAGACTTCTTCATGACAGATGCATTCATGTTTCTAGACATGTAACACAACCCCTTAAACTTCATTCATAGACCCTTCATGCAGTAACTTGCTCACGACACACGTTTTCAGAACAGACTTGCTCACATCCTCAATACACACATAGACACACTTTACTCGCTCAAACACTTTAACTATTAACCTCAGAAGTCATATCTATTTCATACGAATCATTCATTTAAGTTCACTAGTCATTACCTTTCTCACAAAATCATTACATCATGCATTCTTAGTTCATTGTTACTAAAAGTACTAACATTCATAATACATTTGTAAGAGTCAATTTAGGCACTCACTTTACAACCTAGAAGGCTGTCAAACTTCAAATCTAATCCTTCTTTGTGACAACAATAGCTTGAGCTCTAGATCTTTCGTCCAACCAAATACTATGGCCTCCTCGCCTCACCAAATAGAGACACTTTGTTAGAGCTCATTCGAGTAACCTTTCACCTCCACTTTAACTTAGACATATCACTAAACCTTACTTCTGTAACACCCCTAACCCATATCTGACACCGAAACAGGGTTACGGAGCATTACCGGACTTATAACTTATAAAATCAAGCATTTCATAAATAATTATCATTCAAAAAAAACCATTCATAATCATTCATAAGGTCCCTAATACGAGCCCTCGAGGCCTAAAATAGACATTAAAAGTGGTTCAGGACTAAACCAAGTACTTAAGGAATTTTTAGGAAAACATGGAAAATTTTCAAAGTGTAAGGGACACACGCCCGTGTGGCCAAGCCGTACGAGGACACGCCCGTGTCTCAGGCCATGTGAGCCTTCGAAATGGGATCACATGGTCATGTCTCAGCCCATGCCCGACCCCGTGTAACTCACTGACTTGGATCACACTGCCAGACCACACGTCCGTGTGCTAGGCTATGTACCCTTTGAAATGGCCTCACACGCCCGTGTGCTAGACTGTGTGAAGCTACTGACTTGGTTTCTAAAAAAGCATCAAGGGACACACAGCCGTGTCACCTGGCTGTGTGTAACACATGGATGAGACACACGCCCGTGTCTTTGCCCATGTGGACAAAAAAAGGCTATTTTCGAAGCCATTTTTTTCACCCAAAGTGGTGCCAACCTAAGCTCAACAATACAAATACAACCATGGCATAAATAGGAACTTAAAACCAACCAATATCAAGTTTATATCATGCACTAACCACACATACAACATGATATCCGCATGTACATTCAATTGCTCACTTTAAAACATACCAAAAATATATCCAAAATGGACCTAAATGGTCAACCTCACATATGAGACCTTATGCCTAAATTCAACATGCATATCACATTTCAACTTCATCAATTTGGTACCCACAATACCAACTCATACCAAGGCATTCATATAGCAACCATACAACATATACCATAAAGTTATATATATACATTTACATAACCAAACACTAGTTATATTCATGCCAAATCAAATGGCGAAAACACAACAAAACATATAGGCTATATTAGCCAAAACACCTATACATGCCATTTAACCCCAAAATATAAAGTCCAAAGTACCAAAATAAGAGTTTGATAGTGTGACGCGATCTCCAACGACTTTCGAATCGAGTGAGCTTCCGAACCACTATAAAACATGAAGATAAAAACGGAGTAAGCATTTAAGCTTAGTAAGTTCATGAAAACATAGAATTAAAATTAGATATAACCTTAAATTTTGGTAAGTAACTCAAAGCAATACTCAATTCACTTTGGCCAAAGCCTATCACATAACCACTCATCAAGTTAGCCATGTATACATGTAAATACCGAGAATCATAAATGAATTCAACAATTATTAGAATTCCATGTACATTTAACATCTATACCGTATATCAGTATACCATATATATACAATCTCCATGTAAATACCTGTACTAGTTCGTATCAACTTGTATAATCCCATAATAACGCTATGCCCGTTGAACCACTTAGAATATCGTTAGATACGTGGATGGTACACACGAGGTGCATCGAAATGTAATTCTATCAATTCCTGTACATGTATACTCTTATGAGCCATAATCGGTGGGCTCCTCCGAGTTGAAATACTGTAAGCTCTTCTGAGCTGAGTATCGGTAAGCTCATATGAGCTGAGTATCAGTAGGCTCTTACGAGCTATAAATCGGTAAGCTCATATGAGCTGTGGAGAGTCCACAACACATGTTGGATCTCAACCAAAACGGTAACCCTAATGGCATGTCATTTGTATCCTATGAATTCTTAAGGTTCAAACGGGGATTGGTATTCTTCGTACTAAATCGGTTATGCGTTCAATAATTATACACTATAATTACTCAATCCAAATACATATATATTTCAATTAAAGTATATAAATACACAATATAATTACACGAAGTTACCTCGAACTCGAATGACGAAAAATGATTGTTTAATCAATAACTTTGTCTTTCCCTCGATCTAATTATGTACGCCGCTTTTCTTGATCTATATAATCAAATTTAACTCATTTAATCATATTTCTAATCAATTCCCTCCAAATTTCATGTTATGGAAAAATTACTATTTTGCCTCTATACTTTTGACTTTTTTACAATTTAGTCCCTAATATCGTAAAATACAATTTATGTAATTTCATCCACAAACAAGCCTAGCCGAATTATATATACACCTATATCAGCCCATACAATTCACAAATTCACACATTTAACACACAATTTTCACATTTCTCAATTTAGTCCCTATTTGACAATTTCCTTAAAAATCACTTAACAAAAGTTGTTTAATTAACAATAAGGATTCATTTTCTTCCATTAAACTTCAAAAACTTATCATATTCATCAATAGAAATTCTCAAACTATTCAATAGTTTTGCAAATTAGTCCTCTAGTTAGCTAGGTTAAGCTACAACAATTCTAAAAACATAAAAATCAACAAAAACAAACACCAAAATCACTTACATGCAAGAGACTTTTGTGGCTGAAATTTTAAACTCCAAACTCTCTATTTTTTCTGAAAATTTTGGTGGAAGAAGGCTAAGGATGACAACAATTTTGTTTTATTCATTTATTACCTAATTACTATTTTAACCTTACCAAACTTTTAAAATAACAAATTTGCCAAGCCATGCTTATCCACTATCACCTCTAATGGTCTAATTACCATATAAAGACCTCAAATTTAAAGTTCTATAGCTATTTAACACCTTTTAGCTAATAGAACACAACTTTCGCACTTTATACGATTTAGTCTTTTTTCACAATTAAGCACACAAACGGTAAAATTTCTTAACGAAATTTTTATACCATAATACTATCATGCTGTAGACCACAAAATAATATTAAAATAAAATTTACAACATCGGATTTGTGGTCCCAAAATCACTGTTCTAATTTCACTAAAAATGGGTCGTTACAACTTCTTCAAGTATACTTACAGATCTGTGTTTCTCTAACAGATAAAGTCATGAAATGTACCTTGTTGGGAAGGAGCTTACTAGTAGAAAACTAGAGTTCTTCCGTCCTTAAGAAAGGAGACAGCCCCTTAACTTAGCTTGAGTGTCCTTTTAACTTAACTCAAGTTTTCATAGGGACTTGGTAAAGGTCACGTCCAAATTGAGTGGCTTATCAAAATCTTCCATGTCTAAGAAGCTTACCTGATACTACTTCAGCCTTTGACTCTTTTGATTCATGTTTGATTAGTTCCCAACCAGCTTTCTTCACAATTTTACTGGAGGTATTATGCCTTCTGGCATGGCCTCATACCTCATAACCATCTTTTATCGTTTCACTTATCCTCCTAATATGACTACTTATTTCCATATTAGAGTCCGCCCATTTTATATGCCAAAAATACATTTGGGCGACTACTACTACTTAGTCAAATCTCTATAGTTCCTTAACTGTTCCTATTACAAAGGGGTCGTACTAAAAGAACATTCTTGGTTCGCCTATTCTATATGCCAAAATGGGCCTTTTTGGGTGAACACTTCTTCGCCTGTCATTTTTCTATATAACTATATGCCTAATTCAAAGACTTATACACTCTTGCCATTATTCTTCGAATCATCGTACTTAGCCATAAATTTTGCTCCTTTATAATAAGCCAGACTAAAGCATTACAAGCACACTCGGAAACCAACTTATACTTAATCCAATCCTATCATTAGACAACTTAAAACTATCATCATAAGCCTTATTCTTATTGACTATATTTCAAACTTTTAGGAGTTCGCCCAAAGGCATACTCGTAAACTTCTATTTCTTAAATGAATCCATCATTTTACTTATTCAAAACTCCTTCCAAAATTCTTAAATGAATCCATCATTTTACTTATTCAAAACTCCTTCCAAAATTCTTACTTCTAAAACAACACCCGAATACAAGGGCTTCGCTGGGCTGGATGTTACAAAATATGCTTGGATCCCATAAAAAAATTGGTTGCAAGTCAACTAATTTTCCAAACTTGAAAATTGACAACTTTGATAAATAAAATTTAATAAATTTTATCCCATCCATGAATGTATCAATTTACCTCCAAATGATTATCACTTAAAATTTCTAAAATTTCAAAAAATAAAAAAGATGGATGTAAAAAGAAGTTGAATCAAAAGAATGAATTCTTTTATGGACCATTTTCACCACATCATTCATGGTCCCATCCAATTAAAAAAGACACATCATCTTTAATTTTGTAACAGCCCAATTTAGGGCCTAGTCAAAGCAGTGGTCTCGGGGCCACAAATTTGACGTTGGAAATTTTATTATTATTATTATGAGGTTATAGTATGATTATAATAGTGCATGAAATTTTGGTGAGCTAACTTTAATGTTTGTGAGCCCGATTACGAAAAAGGACTAAATTGCATAAAAGGCAAAAGTTGCATTTAGTACCCAAATGTGTTATATAGCTAGAGAATTAAAATTGGAGGTATTTAAAGGGCAATTAGACCCATTTTAGGGTGCTTGGCCGGCCATTGAGTCAAAGGGGGACAAAACTTTTATGTTTGGTATGTTAGGTGACTTATTTAGACTAAAATAAAGAAAAAAATGATATCATCTTCTTCCTATTTCTTTCTCCACCAAAAATATCAGCAAAAGAGGAGTTTTTGAAGCTTTGAAATTTCAGCAACTTATCACCTCAACAAGTAAGTGATTTCCATGTCTTTTGTTGATATATATATATATATATATATATTTTTTTTTTTTGCATTTTTGAGACCCTTGAATCATGAACTTTCAAATAAGGGGTCTATTTTGCAAAATGATTAAGAGTTTAGGGTTTTTCCATGAATGTATTTGTGATGATTACCGAGTTTTTATGGAAGAATATGAGTCTTAGAAGAGTTCCTAACAACTTTTGTGAAAGGTGTTAGCATGAAAACACCTGAAGGGGCTATTTTGCATAAGTTGCAAAATAGGTGATAAGTGTGTGAAATAGTGAAATTTTGGGGTTGCTACAAGAGTAGAAAGAGCTCGGCTAGGCTTGTAATACTAAGAAATTCAATAAAAAATGATTTTCGATCATAGGGGTAAAATGGTTATTTTGTCAAAGTCTAAGGGCAAAATGGTCATTTTTACCAAATATGTGAATTTGTGGTAGCCTAATTATAATTAGTGACTAAATGAGTGTATTTTTTATTCTAGATCAAGCATTGCCAAATCTGAACCTAGATCGGGGGAAAGCCAAGCAAATCGACTAAACCAACTAGTCGAGTACATTTTGTAAACCGAGGTAAGTTGTACGTAAATGATACAAATATATTAATAAAATATGTGTTTAAGTTGTCATTGAATAGATATAGCATGAATTGCTTGATTTCGTATTGAGAATGCATAAAGACAATGAGATGATAGGACTCCCGATAGAACACTAGGTAATATACCGAATATTCTAGTCGTGACAATTGGGTCACTTGTGTGAGCTAGAGTAAGACATGTCTGGGCCATGCGTCGGCCACATTATGATAGCCAGTGTAAGACCATGTTTAGGACATGGCATCGGCTTTGAGATGAGTACTAGAGTAAGACATGTCAGGGACACGCATCGGCCTCAATAATGATAGTCAGTGTAAGACCATGTGTGGGACATGGCATCGACTTGAGATATGAGCCAATGTAAGACTATGTCCGGGACAGAGCATTGGCATCTTACGCTTAGATTGAGGTTTATAGAAGGACTGACAACATGCTAAATAGTTCAATGGTGTAAGTATGTTTGCGAGTTGATAATGAAAACATAATCATGTTGCGAGTGATACAGGCACCAAATTGGTACGTATGAGAAATGAGCTCATTAGAGAGCATATGGCTTGTATAGATGGTAATGAGTAAGTCATACTTATCGATGAATTGTTGTTGTATGATTATTTATATGCAACTTACTAAGCTTTTACGCTTACCCTCCTTCCTTTCCATTTTCTTATAGTGCCGCCTATTTAGCTCGAGGATCACTTAGAGTCAGAGATATCGATCACACTATCATCTGAAACTTTCGGTATAGTTGGATTTATATTTTTTGAACATGGCATGTAGACTTAATTATTTTGTATTCATTAAGTAGTGGCCAAATGTGTGGGCTTGGGGTAAGATCCACACTTTGTATTTAGCCTTGATGTTGAGTATTACCCATTTTGTGTATTTGTAAAGATGTTCTTTGGTTGAGTAAATTGCCTCATGAAAGAATGCTTATTGTAGCTGAATTGGTTGTGTGGTATAGGCTAGAATTGGTACTAGTTGAGTTAGTGTCAATTGATGTAGGTAAGGGTGGCAAAGAGGCTTGGTAAATAGCCTTATTTTGTCCACATGAGCGTGTGTCTTGGCCGTGTGACATTTTGGGTATGCTGACGTCAGAAACAGAATACACAGGTTTTTGCACACGGGCTACGCCACGGACGTGTCATGGCCATATGAAGGACACGGGCGTGTGCTGTGGCTGTGTACCCCTAGTTGGTAATAAGGTCACAAATAGAATGCTCTATGGGCCATAGACACGGGCATGTGGAGACCATGTGAGGAACACGGGCGTGTGCCCAGGCCGTGTGAAGTCTGCACTTGATTTATGAAAATTTTGGAAATAATTGGCCACACGGGCAAGGGACCCGAACATGTTTCAAGCCACACAGGCATGTGCCCTATACCCATACGGGCTTGTGGGGTCTTAAAGTATAAATTTTCCCAAGTTTTTCCTTAAGTTCTCGGTCTGGTCCCGAACCACCCCGAATGTTTGTTTTGGGCATCATAAGCCCGTATAAGGGATAGTAAATGAAAAGTTTTAAATCGATCCAAATTTTACAGTCCAATTTTTATATAAATGGATGAGTTTAAGTCTGATAGTACCTTGAACCCTGTCCCGGCGTTGGCCATGGGCGAGGGGTGCTACAGATTTAGAAGTTTAGTCCAAATATATATATAATGTGGAAAAAAAGATGATATGTCCTCTTTTAATTGGATGAGACCATAAATAATGTGATGGAAAGAGTCCATAAAATAATTTCTCAATCACAATAATAAATTTAAAATTTCATATTATGATAGTTGTAAGGCGGGAAGTAATTATTTTTTGTTTATTTTTAATTAAATTTATCATATTTTCCTAATTTATTTATACTTTTTAAATTAATTTTATTAATAATATATATTATCTTAGGTGGGATTGTCCCCACTATAAGATGAAAAAATAATGTTATGGCATACAATTATTGGAATGGGATATAAGATGATATGGTATCTCAATTTTATAAATACATTTGGCTTAAATAATAGATTTTTATATATACAAAATAAAAATTATTAATTTAAATTTTCACTTTAAAAATTTTAAAATTCGAATATATATAAATTACTAATAAAAATTAAATATATATTTGATTTTATTACTTTTTTAATAAATTTTTTATGATTTTTATTAATTTTAAATAAATTTTAATATTTTTTTATAATTTTTAATATTTCTTAGTTTTGAACTCATCTAGAACCAATTTAGACAATCATTTGTCTAGATTTATTCAAGATGTAATTTTTATTAATTATTATTTTTATAATTTAAAAAAAATGTTGTTGTGACATGCCATATCAGCATCCTTTCAAGTGGCATGCCACAGGTTGTCTCCTAATGACTATCGTCAGTCACACTTTTAATAGTCAATTCAATCAACTAACGGTTTCCATTAACAGAAGCGTCCAATTGATTATTTTTTTATTATTAAGGATTCAATAATATGCACTCTTTTTTAAATGGTTCAATTGATTTTTTTTTTCCCTTTTTTACTAAGGGTTTTTTTTTACCCTTAAGCATTTCTTTTATTCTAGGGATAAATCAACTTTACACATAAATTTTAATTCGATGTACAATTTGATATATAAGCTTCAATTTGATGTAATTACACACATGAAATTTTATTTATCATTCATATAAATATATAAAACTTTAATTTTGATTTAATTGTGCATATTTAAATAAATAAATATATTTATTATTTTTATATTGGATTAATATAATTATTTATGTATACAATATAAAAACTTAAAAAATAATTCTACGTCAATAATGTTGTTAGATGTTTGTAAAAATTAAATCAACCTAATTTCATCTATAAAATTTTAGAAAATTTTAAAAAATTATTACCATGCAAAAAAAAAAAAAATTTATTTGGAGGCGTGGGGGTTAACAAGATTTATCCCTCCATTATTATTACCAACATTTGCATATTTTCCCAAACATGAAAACGCTGCGTTTGAAGCTAGACCGAAACGCTGCTTTGGGATCCTCCTTCCCTTTTTGCATTTGAGATTTCTAGAAATTCTATTGCGCTCCATGGCCTACGCTTAATTCTTGAGCCTTAAGCAGATCTGGATCTTCTCTTTGAAAGAAAAAAAGGAAAAGAAAAAAAACACGTTAAAAACGGTTTCAACTTCCCGGGAACATCACAGCTCGTTTCTTAATCATTAATCTCAGCTGTCAGTTCTAGAGGGCTAAGCTTGGAGAAGATCGAAGATGGTGCTGGTGTCGGCCGTACGGGATTATGTTTACCGGATGTTACAAGACATCTCCGGGATGAAAGTTCTCATTCTTGATTCTCAAACGGTAATTAAATTTTCTGATTTTTAATCTGTATTTACCTTAATTTTATACGAAATAAATTTTAACTTATTGTTTTCGATTTTATCATTAATTCCAAATGTAAGGTTATTTTAATTGGAAATATATTAGTGCTGGAAATTGTTATGACCCGAGAGGTAGAAATCAGGGGATTTTAGATAATTAGGACCTTAAGCGATCATTTTCAATTTATTACAAACAGATTTGTAATTTAATTGGCAATGAAGCCTCGAATTGTTTCTAGCTAATTAGGGGGAGCTTATTGTTATGGCTTTTCAGTTTGGTTGTCTCTTGAATGCTGGAATCTGCAAGAGATCGGTTGGTGTGGCTTAGGCCTTAGTGTAGCTTTTATGATCCTTTTTGTACAGTACAATTTCAGATTCTGAGGCCAATTACCATCCGCTTAAGTTACCAATCAAATGCTGTGGTATTACATTCTTATATTTGATGAGACAGTAATGTTTGCATCACGTTTTTGTATTATAATCGAAGATTATATTTTGCATTTTTTTGGGCTAATATATGTAGCTTTTTCATGGATTAGCATAATACGTAATACTAATGAATCTTTAAAAGGAAAAAAAACCTGTGATTTTGATTATGGGTAATTTATTCTGCTTTCTGAGTCATAGGTTAGCATTGTGAGTGTTGTTTATTCCCAATCAGAGCTACTTCAGAAAGAAGTCTTTTTGGTAGAATTGATAGACTCCATCTCCAAGTCAAAAGAATCTATGTCGCATCTCAAGGCAGTTTATTTCCTTCGGCCTACATCAGAAAATATTCAATATATGCGGCGTCAACTATCTAACCCTAGGTTTGGAGAGTATCACTTGTGTAAGTTCTTTGCATCTTTCAGTATTTGATGTGGCCTGTAATTTCATTTTACTGTGAAAATGTGCAAATTGTTTTATTACCCAGTTTTAGATTATTTTTTCTTTTTGGTCCTTTTTCATCTCATTGGATTTTTGCAGTTTTCTCAAACATTTTGAAGGATACTCAGATTCATCTTTTAGCTGATTCAGATGAGCAGGAAGTTGTTCAGCAAGTCCAGGTACATCTAATATGCTGACTTGTTTTTGACTGGTGCATATAGCTTGCAGTACATCATCTGGCTCTCTATTTAACAGTAAAATTATCACAACTACTGAGTCTATAATTTATCCATAATTGGATAAATAAGCTATACTAGAAAATAAAGGAAAAGAATCATATCCTGTGCATAAGTGAGATCTCCTGATGTCAAGAGAGTGCATTGCTTAATTAAAAATTGAGGACTGTTTTTTTATTGTATTATTTTTTTCCTTCTAAGAGCAACTAAATATTTAACATCTAAGAAGACCATTCCATTTGTGGTTTGATCTAAGTATCAATGGGGAATATTTTCTTTATGCCAATATTAGAAATGATGCATTACCAAAATTGACAGGGTTGATCTAATCATTGTTATGCTAGCTTGAAGGTTTTTTTAAATTTGTAGTCCAATTGACCTCTTTATATGGGTCAACCTGAATTTCCTTAATAGCATATTCCATGCATTGCTGTATATTTCAGAGACGCTCTATAATTTTACATCAGAATTTGAAAGTTTACTTTTTATCCTTATATAGTTGCTGCCTTGATGTTGCAGGAGTTTTATGCAGACTTCATTGCAGTTGATCCTTATCACTTCACTTTAAACATGTCCTCAAATCACTATTATATTCTCCCAGCAGTTGTGGACCCTTCTAATTTGCAGCATTTCTGTGACCGAGCTGTTGATGGTATTGGTGCAGTTTTCTTGGCATTAAAACGGAGACCAATTATTAGATATTCAAGGGCATCTGATATTGCAAAAAGGATTGCGCATGAAACAGCAGTAAGTAAAATTGCAATCCTAAAACGATTACAAATATTTATACAAACAATTGACAAGAATTTTACTAATAAAAACTGTTCTAGCTTTGGCTTGATCTATTGTGTCCCGAGTCCTCCAATACATGTATGCGTTACATATTTCAGAATGGTTTTAAAGTTTTGTCTTGGGCAAGAAGCTTTTCATTTGTTCCAGAAATCTGGAGTCATGAAAAGGAACTGATTTTCTTCTTCTTTTTCCTTTTTGTTGTCTTCTGTGTGTCTGATAGAAGCTAATGTACCAGCAAGAAAGTGGTCTTTTTGACTTCAGGCGGATGGAAATGTCTCCGTTGCTGCTGATAGTTGACAGAAGGGATGATCCTGTGACTCCATTGCTGAACCAATGGACCTATCAGGTACATGTAGTTCTGATTTTTTTTTTAACAATTTCTTAAATACAAACTATGCGTCCTGTTATTTTCACATGGTAGGAATATCACAGTTACTGGACTACTTTCTGTAGGCAATGGTTCATGAATTGATAGGTATTCAGGATAACAAAGTGGATTTGAGAAGCATTGGCAAATTTCCCAAAGATCAACAGGTTGATTGCATCTTCTCTTTGCTAGACATATTTGTTTAATATTACAGTGGTTTTATTTTTGTGGTCTCTTGCTTTCAGGAAGTCGTGCTTTCATCAGAACAAGATGCTTTCTTCAAAGCTAACATGTATGAAAACTTTGGAGATATCGGAATGAATATCAAGCGGATGGTGGATGATTTTCAGCAAGTTGCTAAAAGCAACCAAAATATACAGACAATAGGTTTGTATGAGACAGAATTGAATATTTTAGATTTATTAGTAAATCTTTTTGTTCATTATTACTTTGTTGTTGAGATAGGTCATTAAGTTATTATGCTTTGAAATATGCAGAAGACATGGCCAAATTTGTAGACAATTACCCGGAGTACAGAAAAATGCATGGCAATGTTTCAAAGCATGTCACATTGGTAACAGAAATGAGCAAGATAGTTGAGGAGAGAAAGCTTATGTTGGTTTCAGAAACTGAGCAGGATTTGGCTTGCAATGGGGGGCAAGTTGCTGCTTTTGAGGTAGTGTTCATGTGTTTGTTTTATCTACGTTTCAAAGTTTTTGGCTCCATGTCTGTTTATGAGTCTATATATATCAGTCGGTTCCATATTACAATCTGTTATTCCATTAAGATACAGAAGATATAAATGCTATTACAATTGGTGGTTTCAAGGTAGAAGCATCAAGAGGGTGAATCTGAAATATACCAAGGGGCTTTAGACCAAGGGACCAAGGGATTGGATCCTAGGTGTTGCATAGGGGTGTTGCATTTGTTGTTAGAGATGTTGAAAGTGAAAAGCTTCCTAGAATGTTTGAGATTGATCAATAAAAACTACTGTTGAAATGGATAGATGATGATTTCTTGTTGTTATGTGAAATCGGAACTTTTGTCAAGGGGTAACTGTTGGTTCAGTATCTATTGAGCTTATGTTTGTTTCTCACAGTGTTCTTGTTTTAAGACAAGGGACAAAAGGGTTTGTGGAAGATCTAAGCAGCAATTTTCTTTTCCTCTTACACACATTAAATGATATACTCTTGGAGAAAAAAAATTAGAATGAAGAAATGATATTTAGTTGTAGCCAAAATACCTGCTGCTATTTGTCTATGTGCATGATTAAGACTGAAGATTCAAAAGCCTGGAAAGGTTTAAGAAGCGGAGCTCTTCTTTGATGAGGTTTACCATTCTGTTTTCCTGTTAATTTCTATTTCTGATGCTACACTAAGGGATATTCAGTCATGACATATTAGGAAATAGTGGCCAGAATTCGTAGGAACAAAATAAAAGAATGTTAATTTTCCAAGTAGATATCTAAAGGAATTAGGATGAACAAAGATTGAAGAAATATAGTTTATATATTGACTCTGAATTCTTGTTGGAGATGCTCAATGGGATGTGTAATCAAATAACAAATTTATATCTAACTGATTATGATAAAAGTAATGACACTATATAGTGGAATAGAGACTATGATTTATTTACGGTACACATATTATGCTGCAGTTTAAGTTGTCTTGGTTATTACTCATCAAGTTTTCGTTTAGTTAAATCTACCTTATCTTACCATTTACAGATCAAAAGTGGGCCTCAGTATCTGTTTTAGTCATTTGATTTGGTAGTGGTTTTTTTAAGTTTATTGTCTGGAGATATAGATGAAACTCCATTTAAACTATCGTGTTACGATTGACAAACTCTAATGACCTTATTTACATGCTTCTTTTTTAGGCAGTGACAAATCTTTTAAATAATGAAAGTGTATCTGATATTGACCGACTTCGCCTGGTAATGCTATATGCTTTGCGCTATGAGAAGGAGAGTCCTGTCCAGCTAATGCAGCTATTTAACAAACTGGCATCTCGGTCTGCCAAATACAAGCCAGGGGTAATATAACTAACGTTGAAATATTTTTGCTTGAAATTTCTGTATCATCACATTTGATTTATATATCTTTTTTCTCGTGAACATACATTCCATTGCTAAATTGTTTGTGACCGACTGTCCTTGACCAAAATTTAGTGCTCATCAATTGTGTTACAACCAGATATCTCTTTTGGCAATCTAGTTTTCTAATTAAAAATTCTTTTTATTGGTAAAACTTATCCATCTATTCAAGCTGCATGCATTTTATATGATATGCAGTGTCATTACTCATTGGTTAATTCTATCTGATGCTCAGCAATAATGTTTTCTTTTTGGGCCAAAAGTCACCAATAATTTTTAATAACTATTCGTCTATTCTTGTTGTCATTTCAATTTTGGGAGAAAAAACTGGTTATAATTTGTTGGCAACTCTGGAACAGCTTGTGCAATTTCTCCTAAAGCAAGCAGGGGCTGATAAGCGTACTGGTGATCTTTATGGAAATCGTGATTTTCTAAATATTGCTCGCAACATGGCTCGTGGACTGAAGGTTTGATGGAAAATATTTTATTTAGTTGCTAGGAGACTGTTTCTTCATTTTCTCATGGATTATTTTCAAACTTTTCTTACTAGGGGGTTGAGAATGTGTACACCCAGCACCAGCCTCTTCTTTTCCAAACTATGGAAAGCATAATCAAAGGACGACTGAGAGATGTGGACTACCCATATGTTGGAAATCATTTTCAGCAGGGCAGGTTTGTTGCTATTTATAAAGTTATCGAACTTTTTTGGGAAAGTTTGCAGGAGATCTTGGTTTCTGAATAACTGTGGCTACAATAAATTTAATATCAGCTATTTAAGGCTTTAAAGTAGACGCCCTTTGATATTGTAACTTGCATATTTAGTTCTTTGCTGGCATCCTCTGAAGTTGATGCTTGAACATTTGAGTAATATGTGGCTGCTAACTTTGAGTAGTAGAGCCTGTTTTTTCTTGTTGCAAGATGATCTAGAACTCCTGAGAATGAAAAGTAAGATGATGCAGAAATTATTTGAGAGAGCTACAGTGAGCACACAATGCAGTTTAGATCTCTAGGGTACATATTTCCATACTGAACAAAGCAACACCACCAACTGAGCTGAAGCACATGGGCTTTGGCCATTGGTCATTTGCAGGCCTAAACTAGCCTTACTTGTTGATCAAACGATGTCAGAATTGCTTGAGAGCATTCTTTAGCGGACCACTCTTTTTGAGCAGAACTTTTTCAATACATAACAATTCCAGGAAGACTATTCCTTGTGAAAGATGATATTATTAATGATAAAAGCATATACAAGGAAAAAAAACATATATAAAGATCGAATTAATAAAATTTCAATGATGCTTGCTCCATCTGTATACAGGCCACAGGAGGTGGTTATATTCATCGTTGGTGGAACAACTTATGAGGAATCACGCTCTGTTGCTCAGCTAAATGCCAGCAATTCTGGAATTCGTTTTATACTTGGTGGAACAGCAGTTCTCAATTCTAAGAGGTAGACTTTGGATATTCACTGATTCTTATACCAAATAAATGCATGCTTATCTGGAATAAAATAGGTTTCCTAGTGATCTCTATGTAGTCCCTGTAATGTTATTTTATGAAAATGCTTTGTAAAACGAGTAAATGTTGGTTTAATGATTGCCGAGCCAGCTCTTCTTAAACTTGTTTTGGTTTGGGCTCTTAAAATGCAGGTTTCTGAAGGACTTAGAAGAAGCTCAGGGGATAGCTCGAAGCAATGCCAATGTTGTTTAAGTCCAAATTGTGGCGTATATATACGGGTTGAGCATGAGAAGCATGTAAATAAGCATTTCTGGGTCTTTAGTTTAGATGATTGGCAGTGGAACTGTGTTGGCAAAAGCAATATGACAAGGTGAGACTCGTGAAATCAGCTCATTGTCCGTGTTTAAGATGAGATAGATGGTTCGACATTCACCATTGCATGGTATAAGTGAAAGGTAAAATTGGCTAATCCCCTCATTGTATTCTTCTTTAGGGGGCATTGCCCTATTTCTTCTACATAAAATTTTGTAATTTAGTATTCAACTCCTTTTGTGTTTTGCTGTTGTGTACCTCATTGATGCATCTAGTATTCACCCATGTATTTGAATCGTCATCTGATTGTCAAAAATAGAAGCTGTAGTTTTCTTTTTTAAACCATCACTCTTTTCGAAAGGGAGAAAATGAAGATTTTATTATTTATTATTATCATCATCGTCATGAATGAAGAGTGGGAGCAGGTTATGCATGCTAAAATCGTATAACATATCATTAATATTTACATCCGTAATCATACTCACCTTTAGTGCTACAACTAGAGTAAAGAAAAATAAAATCCAGAGTTTGATGGCCGAAATCAGCGGGAGGACTATAGTAACCGATAATTTTAGGTATTGTATATTTTTGAGTCAGAATTTTATTTGAATTAGTTTACATTTATCTATTTTTTTGAATATTAATAATTAATATTATAAAATTTTTGATATGATCATGCATTACTGTTGGGTTTGTATAATGTTTTTAGTTACTTTTTATATTCTGGTGATCACTTGTAAACTATAATGTTTTCGTGACTATCAAATGATCGTATTCAATATTGTATGATATCAGTAATAGATGTATTTTTTATATAGGATGGTTCAACTTTGCTTTGGCTAAAAATAAATATTTATTCAACATTATTTTTTGTTTGTAAAATTGAATTGAGTCGGAAAAAAATTTTCAATATACGGTGAACACAATCTTTTCACGGTGAAAATGATGAAAAGAAAGTTGAAAGTCGAAACTCCTAAACAGGTCGGAAGTGTGATTGTAGGGAAGAAAGGTGTCTGCTAGTATATTGAATTGGAAACCTCCTGCCCACTAACCCTCACAAACCCCATTAATACCAAATCTTAAACTTTACAATCCAATCTAATCCAGAACATTCACAATTATTTATAATGGATTTATTTTTCTTAATATATGTATTTTAATTTAATATCTTGTCTCATGGTAAAATTATAGGTATGTCGATTTCAAGAAGAAAAAGAATTAGGAGTTTAGATTGAATTTTTATTATTTAAAAAATTAAGGATTTATATTAAATTTTTATTATTTAAAAGCGTGTCAATAGAAAGTATTTTTTGTATAAAACACTTCACACAAGACCATTTTACCCCATCAGTAAAGAAAAAGCCAATTTTCTTAAATAATAAAAAATGTCCTAAATACGTAACCTTTTTCTTGAAATTGGCATATAACTTTGTCCTTTCTCTCTCTAACTTCTTCATTTATTATTAAGGTTTACAACTGTTGAGCTTGTTAAAAAAACTAATCAAAATAATTATTTATTAACATGTTTATCATAAAATATTATTCTAAATTTTTATTTATAAGTTGTTTTTAAATCTTCATTATTTTATATTCTTTCAAATACGTAAATAATACTTTAAAATTGAATAAGCATTTAAAATGAATCAATTGCATATATTCATTAATAAAAAAATTAAAGCATATGTGAACATTGTTTCTTAAAATCATTTTTTATATATTATAAATTTATAAATTTTAAGATTAAACTAGACTTGTTCATGGGTTTAAATCAGTCACCTAAATTCGAAATTTTATTTGAAAAATAGATGTATATAAAACTTATGATTCATTTTCTAAATAAGCCAAACATTGGATAAGAATTTTTTAGCCTAAAATCGACTCAAATATATTATTATAATAAATAATTATATTAATCATATATTTTAAATAATAATTATATATTTATATTAAATCACTAACTCAATATCAATTTAATTTATTACCATAAAATCAAAAAAAAAATCCAATCTAACTAAATAACTTAGACGACAGTATAAAATTTTAAAACTAATATTTAATATAACAAAAGTTTTGGTCACCGATTCATCTCTATGCTATTATTTTTTCTTTTACCCTCATTGTTCATAATATCTATAGGCATAGATATTCATCATACCCCAATTTCGAACCTGCAAATGGGAAAGAATATATTTTCTAACATTAATTTTATTATAAGTTTTTATTATATCTGTTTTTCTATACAATGTTTAAAATTATTTAGAGTTTCTTCTCAATCTTTAAATAGGAGGATAATGCGCTTCAGCCCACTCAAAGCCACGTCCTCCTACACTGACAACAATACCAATACCAATCGAGTTAAGACTCAATCAATATGTTAATCAATATGTCGGAAAATAATTATTTTAATATTTTTAGCATATTTAATATATTATATTTTTAAAATTTATTTTTATATAAAAATTAATCTAAAAAAATTTTAAACATAGGTGAGGTGAACTGAATTGGCTCGCATTTATCCTTCTATATTTGGCTCGATTTTGAATAAAAATTTAAGTTAATTTTTTAAACTGAACTTAATCTGAACTTAGAAAATAAATATAAATATTTTAGATGGATCCAACTTCAACCCGACCAATAAACAACTGTAGAGATTACATTAATTTCATTTCATTAATTCGTTTACTCACTTTGAATAATGTAAACTGATTTATCAATATATGCAGTTGGACTTGGGTTAATAGATATTCTGTAATAGATTCTCTCATTCAATTTTTTTTGCAGTCACAATCCGCGGTAGCATCTCATCTCAGCTGCACTGCAATCATTATTCTAATCTTATCCCATTAATTTCTTCTCTTCAACCAAAAAAGTTTATCAGTTTTTATTAATGTCTTCTTCATGTATTTATTAATTTGATTAAATTTTATTATTAATTTTTGAAATTTAAAAAAGTTATAAATTTAATTATCATATTTTATTTTTTATTAATTTTAGTTTTTATACTTTTTAAATTTTGAAATTTTAGTCTTGATCTAAGGAGTAATAGCTAAATCTTTTCTATTAAATTTAACTACTAGTCATGTGCTATGCATACAATTGTATATTTAGTCCATATTCTCCAATTAATTCCTTATATTTATTGAATTTTGAAATTTCAATCTTAATGTAAATGAAAATCATTAATCCATTAATTGAATTTTTAATAGTAAGGTATGGAAATAACAAGCTGACATGACATTACACATATGATAATATATTTACCACATCAGATTTTGGAAATAGCGTAACTTAAATGAATGAATTTAATAGATACCATTTAATGAGGACTGAAATTTTAAAATTTGAAACTACAAGGACTAAAAATGACCAAATTAAAAGTACAAGGACTAAATCCACAAGTTTCACAAAGTATGGACTAATAGCATAATTTAACCAATTATTTTGTGCAGTGGTAATAAAATGAAACAATATATATTATAAATTTTAATACTAGTTATTATTATAAATGGGTGGAGAAATTATTGTTAAGCTCAATATATACCAAGAGGGGGATTGGATTAGTGTTTTAAAATTTTAAAGCAAAGATGACAAAAAAAAAGGTCTTAAGTATTTATAGTGGATCGGACTCAATTGCCTATCTCTACTACCTTAACAAACTGATGCGTGCTCGTATTCATGAATTCGATTACATGATGCTGAATTTCCTGATCGTCTAATTTCAGTATTGTTTCAAGTTGGTATTCAAAGTGAAATTGTGAGTAACGGAAGATAGGTTGAATAAAAATATCAAAGAAGGTTTTGGAAGGATGACTTGCATGAATCAAACACTTAGAAAAGAACCATCGATATAAATGATTGTGACCGAATTTCTAAATAGTGAAATAACAAACAAGTCTTTGAAGAAGAAGAAGTAAACTGTGACCCGCTCTTTAGCAAAATAGGAACCAATAGTATGTTAGAACGCCACACTTCAGAAAATAAAGAAAGAATGGAAGTGATAAGTTCAAAAAGAAAGGGTTTGACGCCATAAGGGGAACCTTAATAAGTCCAAGTAAGTTAGACCACGAACAAAGAGATAGAATTTTCACATAAAACTTAGAAAAATTCATTCAATATTATCTAATCAAAGTTCAATTTACATGATATTTGTAGGCACTTTTATGACTATTCAAATGTCTATGTGAGACTTTTCATATTTGGCCATTAACTAGTACTATTACAAGCACTAATTTCATTGTTAACTCTTATAGGGAAGCTAATGAGTCATGTCTCTTCATTGGAATATGATGTAGTTGAAAAGGCATGCCAATTCTCCTTAATGAAGACTTAATGTATCCTTAATGTGTTTAATTGATGTCCCTTCGGCTCCCTTGAAACCAAATTATAAAATCTTGTGTAACATCCTCTTAAATGGCATCATGATAAAGGTTTAAGACTCCAAAAACGTTCAAACTTGAAGAGTTTCCTTTTGTCCATTAAACAACCTCCATAATATTCTTTAAAAAGCTTTGAAACTATCCAACTTGAAGAGTCTTTAGTCATATAAAAAGTCACTTGCAAAAATAGATAATTAAGCATTAAACAATAACTTAAAACACTCATAAAAACAACATATTTAATAACACTCATGCACACGAATTAATTGAACATGCAACTTAAATCACCTTATTTAAAATGAAAATAAACACACTTGAATTTATGCATTAAAAAGTAACAGCCAAATTAAATAACATACTTATATAAACAAACTCAAACATATTTAACAACTAAGATGCTTAAATGTATGGTTTAAGATGCAAACTAAATGAACAAATAAGTTACTTAATGCATGATGTAATTTAGTGATGCAAACTTTAACTAACATGAGAGTTACATAATGCATGTCATAATTTATGATGCAAACTTAACTAACATGAGAGTTACATAAGGCATGACTTTATTAAATGTAGAACACATAGTGCATGTCACAATTAAAAGATGTAGATTAATAATGCAAGACATTAATTAAATATGCATATAATAAATTAGACATAATTAAAACCTGTAGAATGAATTAAACTAAACAAACAGCCTCATGCAAAACATTGCATGGACTCGGGACGTTATTTTGGGTCCAATAAGGGTTGGACATCTCATGTTCAGCCCAAACTTGCTGAATCAGGCCCATCATCACCTCTTTAAACTTCTTTGATCTAGCACGTGTTATAAACCCGACGAAAATTTCAATTGGATCCTCTCTTGAAACGGACAACTTGGAGTTTGGTCCACTTAATGAACTTGTATACACTTCAATCGTTCCTGTACATGTATCACAAACCACAACTAAGGATTTACCAAATTCACTAATTTGAACTTTTCAAGGACAAGCTTTAACCTTTAGAATCTTTATCTTTTTGAAAGGTAAGATCGGGTCATTTCCACTTAAGGGTTTCTACCCAAAAACTTAAAGTAAATCCTCACAAAAAACAGAAATAAAGTGGAGAATTGATTAAGACCCTAAGAAAGTATATATAAAACAATTAAGCACTCTCACAATACAAGACAACTATAACATCCTATACCTTACCTGGTCGTTGGGTCCGGATATAAAGTGTCACAATTAGCTTGAGTTACTTAACAATAATTCTAACTTGAATTATTTACAACTTGAATATTGCCAGGATTAATTCATATTTATCACATAGCTTTTCTCTAATCTCTTTAATTATCAACAAGTTTCAAAATATAACTTTAAATAAACTTTCTACAATTTCTAAGATTCTTCCAATTAATTTGCCTTATTAAACATGTATATGTGTATTTATATATACAACAATTTGGAATTTAAAAACTTTAATAAAAGTTCACTTATTTGAATCCCGAGGTTGACCACTTCCAGACATACAAATGTCCAGAGTAGAAATCTTGCACAGAAGATGTGAAAAGCGGTATCCGCAAGTATACAGGTCAGGTTGTAATATAGTTACAACGGAGTAGGTAAATACTCTGAGGATCATACCCAAGGGAGGCGAGCACTAAATTAATTCTAATCTAAACATATATGGATCTAATTAGTACGTTTAATCAAATTATAGTACGAAGCATCAAAAGAAAGGTTTTTGATCAACTATACTAAAAATAATAAGAAAGGAAATAAAAGAAAAGTAAATAAATGAGAAAGGAGAAATCAAATAATCAAATATGTATCAAATCTGGGCATGGGTGATTACTTCACTTTGGTAGTCATATTAAGCTGACGTCCTGGGCTTTCTTGTTGAGACAACAGTGCACACGGATGTCCAAATTGAGACTGAGCCCATAGAAGAATTAATAGTTGAAGATAATAATAAGTTAGCCCTCAAATCCACTCTTCTAATAACCTCAATTTCACTAAAATTAAAGGATAAACAATGTTAAGACATAAAGGATGTAACAGCCCGATTTTGGGCCTAGTTAGGACAATGGTTTTGGAACATCGAGGCTGGATAAATTATTTTTAATATTATTTTATGTGTTATTCCATGATTATATGAGTGCATGAAAATTTTGGTGCGTTAATTTTAGCGTTTGTGAGCTTAATTGTGAAAAAGGACTAAATCGCATAAAGTGCAAAAGTCCTGTTTTATTAGGTAGAGGTGTAAATTGACTATGAATCATATTATGGAGGTCTTTAAAGGGAAAAGAGACCCTATTGAGAGAATTGGCCGGCCATAGGGGACAAGAGAGTTGAAAAGTTAACATTTGGTGGAAAATTAGGTGATAAAATTGAATAAAATAAAACAAATAGGAAAAGTTGTCATTTTCTCATCTCTCTTTTTCTTTATCCATCGATTTCTATTAAAAAAAATAGCCATGGAAGCTAAAAATTTTCGGCAACCTTAAACTCTTACAAGTAAGTCTTCTTAGTGGCCTTTCTTGATAATTTTTGTGTTTTTGGAACCCCTAAAGCTTAATCTAGCTATTTAGGGGACTATTTTGCAAAATATTTGAGAGTCTAGGGTTTGTCCATGAAACCGTATGTGTTTTTAACTGAAATTTTGTGGAAGAATATGAGTCTTGGTTGTGTAATAAACAACTTTTGTGAAAGGATTTTCATAGAAACTACCTAAAAGGGCCATTTTGTGAAAGTTATAAAATAGGTTGTAATTGTGTGAAATAGTGGAAATTTTGGGTTTTAATAGGAGTTATAAATGGTCGGTTAGGCTTGGATAATAAGGAAATTCCATAAAAATCGATTTCTGGGCCTAGGGGTAAAATGGTCATTTTGTGAAAGCCTAGGGACAAAATGGTCATTTTGCCAAAAATGTGAATTTTGATTGTCTAAATTTAGTTAATGATTAAATGAGTGAATTTCATCATTTTAGATCAAGGAACTGAGATTCGGGCCTAAATCGATAAGTACAAAGTTATGGACTAAAATAGGGTAATTAGCCGAAATTACATTCGAGGTAAGTCCATGTGACTAAATGAGCATTATATTTATGCCATTGTTATTATACTTGAAATTTACCTTGCTATGATTGTATTAAATTTTATGTTGATGATTATGTATGATGGATATTGAGATAGTAGAACTCCAGTTTGAACCTTAAGAAATAAATCGGATATCCATGCCATGACATTTGGGTTAGTTGTGTGCTAGTGTAAGATTTGTCTGGGACATGCATTGGCCACATTATGAGGGCCAGTGTAAGACCATGTCTGGGACATGGCATTGGCAATGAGATGAGGGCTAGTGTAAGACATGTCTAGGACATGCATCGGCCTCGAGATGTAAGCCAGTGTAAGAGATGTATGAGACATGCATTGGCTACGAGATGTGTCAGTGTAAGACCATGTCTAGGACATGGCGTCGGCCTCGATTTCGATAGTCAGTGTAAGACCATGTCTAGGACATGGCATCGACTTGATGGATGAGCAAGTATAAGACCATGTCTGGGACATGGCATCGACATTATACCCTATGTTCAAGGCTTAGCGAATATCCGATAGCTTTCCGAATGGTTCAACGATGAGATTTACGTTTTAAGCTAAATGAGAAAGGTTATAACCAAATTGTGAGTGGTACAGGTACTTACATGAAATTGATGAGATGTGAACTCAATTCATGTTGTATGATTAATAAGGAATGAAAATGAGCAAGTACATGAGCATGTTGAGTAAAACAGGTGTGTATGCCAAGCTCATAAGAAATGATTACGGTTTATGAGGCACATTTGGTGAAGATGTACATGAGTAATTCATGCCTATGAGAATTATTTTGTTATGACCTTGTGATTATAGGTCAATACTTATGAATGTATAAATATTTATCTTTACCAAGGTGGTGAAAATGAATTAATAAGGTATGAAAAACTTAGCATCATTAATTTACATTAAAACAGTTTCAGACAGCAGCAGTAGTCCGACTTTGTAATTCCACCAAAAATGGTGGAAATTGAGTTAAAGGCTGATAAAATATGAAGTTAAAAATTATTGAGTCTAGTTTCATATAAAAGAAATGGTGTATGCAAAAGAAGTCCATGTTATGAGAAATTTAAATTGTTGTGAGACAAAGTCAGAATGATTTCGAAATCCCCTGTCCTGATTTAGGAAAAATCATTATAAATTGTAAAAAAATATTTATGGGGTGTAATTTATATTTTTAGAACTCTTGATAAGTCTATTTTCAATAGAAATAGATGGGAACATCATTCAAGTCCCGTATTATGAGATAACTAAATTTTAGTGAAGAAGGGTCAGAACTGCCGGACTATGAAAAAGGGATAACTTTAAGGAATAAACTGTACTAATTGGCTGAACCAAAAATTTTAAAAATTTTATGGTAAGAAGATATGTGAGTCTAGTTTCTAGGAAAATTATAAGATTTAATTTGGAGTTTTGTAACTTCAGATATAAATAATTTAGTGACTGTGGCTCGAGAAAATAGCTTGACCGGAAAATGAATAGAAATGCAAATAGGGTTTTATTACCTTGAGAAGCAAGTTGATAAATCGCTTATTATTTTCATACGGTCTTACTAAGCTATATAGCTTACCCCTTTCCTTTCCTTTCTCTCATAGTGTCACAGATGCTATGTCGGGTTGGAGATCGTCGGAGGTTGCATCTCACTATCAAGTCACTACCTTTGGAATAATGAAGCATATATTAGAAATTTCAAGTGAGTGGCATGTATAGGGATCTAGTTTATTGACATGTATTATTATGATTCGGCCAATATATTGTCTTATATTGAGTTATATGTATTTGGCCATGAGATGTGGCTCCTATCGATTATGTCTTGTAAACCTAGCTATGCTTGTCATGCCTAAGGTCTATGATGTGATTATGTTTGTTGCCATGCATGGTTGAGAAGTGTGTTAGATGTATACTCTATGACCAATTAAGGTGGTCATAGCCATATAGTAATTGCACGTTATATAGACAACATGATAATGGTTGAACATAAATGCTTGACGGATAAGTTGATAACCATAGTATAATGGTAAAAGTGGTCATCAAAATGACAAGTTTTATGAACATGAAATAGGGAATCTAGACTTGGTTTTGCATGAGTAGATGTATTGCTTGTAAGAGGACATGTTAATGTTAAGAATATATCTTAATAAAGAGTGTTTAATCACTAAAATGATGCCATGATTTGCAATTTTCATGTACATAAAGTTGTAAGAGATTATGGGTAACATGAAGGCTTGGAAAATAGCCTAAGTGTTGGCCACACGGGCTGAGACATGGCCGTGTGTCTCAACCGTGTGAGGGTCATAGCCTGGAGAGACGGGTGTGTGGCCCGGCCGTATGGTTCAATGTGTATGCTGACGTCATAAACAGAGAGTTACACAACCTAAGGACATGGGCGTGTCAAAGACACACGAGCGTGTGCCTAGTCTACACGGGAGTGTGACCCTGTTTCATGGAAAAAAATTTCTAAGTTTCCCAAAACTTTCTAAGGTTCTCGGTTTAGTCTCTAACTACCTTCAATGCATGTTTAGGGCTTCGTAGTCCCGTGTCTGGGACATTATGCATGTGTATGAAAATTTTTGAATTAAAAGAAATTTTGTAGCCCGATTTTTGTATGTTGTGAACGATTAAGTCTGGTAATGCCTTATACCCTTTTTTGATATCGGATACGGGTAAGGCGTGTTACATTTAGTGGTATCAGGGCATGGTTTAGTCGAATCTCGGACTAACCTAGAACATGTAAGAGTCTAGCTATACATGCCACAGATTTGTGATAGTGTGATGTCTCCCAAAACGAATGAGAACTATCTTGGTTAGACAAGGTACTCTCCAACTGAGCTACACTCGATCACATAGATAGTGATGCTAAAGTATTCAAATAAAGTGTCGTTATGAGGAGTTGAAACTCAGAAAGGTACGAATAAGAATTTGTGAAATGTATATGTACATATTTGTGATATGAGAAACATGAAATAGAATGTGTGGATGGTATAATGAGCTTATGTATGATTGATTGATAACCTCATGGTGTACATAATTGATTTGTTTGTGTGAATACATGTGTTTAGATAACTTGAAATTCAACGTAAAATGATTACGAATGACAATTTGTCTGAAATGAATGATATGATTTTGACAATTTTGCTATGATGATAAAAGTTGTGTCATATGTGTATGTATATGAGAGTCGAGTCTGAGGCCCTACGACCTCAGCCCCTTACTAGAGTGGTGTTTTATAATGAAATTTCACGAGATTTGCATTGAATAAACTCCCGAGTGTGAAAACTAAAGAGTTTAGTAGACAAATATCTATAAACATGATTAGAGATTGAAGGTGAGTTGATAAGTAAAGCTAGAGCTAGAAAGGTATCAGGATGACATAAAGATTATGTGAATTATGCACTGTCACAGTTAGAGAAGAAATTTACCTTGGTAAATCAAATTACTTAGGTATGAGGTTGAGAAAATGAAATGATTAGGATCTCCTCAGAACTGATCTTCTTTAGTGAAAAAGAATAATATGGGATTTGTGATGACTGAAATAGTTGATAAAGAAATGTGCGTAAAGCTATGATTCTGTTTCTTCTGGATGGTACTCTGTTTCGGTACATACGTATGAACATGATGTGGTCCTTATTGCATTTGATTCCAGTGAGTCAGGATAGTATCCTCTTTTGGATTTCTTTTCTCTTGGGGATCATTAAGATCTTTATTATCTATTTCATTTGGAGTATAATTTCAGAAATTTTGTATGTCTTCATATCTTGAAAGTAAATGTCTCGAATCCCTAGTCATTCCTGTTGTTAATATGTATCAAGCATGATTCATTGTATGGGATATTCTTGGGGCAGAGTTAAAAGTGTTTATTATGATTATATCTTTGCCCTGATTACGAAAATAAGGTGATTTTGATGTGTCATTAAGTGGATTATAATGTGTTTTGAGACTATAAGACAGTATGATAGTTTGAAATATCCGATGTCATGGATAGAAATCTGAGTCTGAGGTGGCATAAGTGACTTGAGCTATTGAAAGATTTCAAGTTAGTCTTTGTTGATCTTTGAGAAAGGTTAAAAGTAGTTACAAGTGTTTGGTTAAGAAAACCCCGTTACTTTGAGAATGATGGTTATGCAGTTGAATTTGTTTGTTGACAAGATTGGTCTTAGCCGAAATTCAAGATTGATTGCAAGTCCGTACAGTCGAGAAAGGTGCTAGTGAATTGTAAGCTAAACGAGTATAGTGAGGGTCGACATCTAGTTGTAAATTTCAGGTCAGACCTGATGAATGATATTATATTAGAGTAAAGATTTGTGTAACAGAAAACCCAGAACCTATATAGAAATGTTGAAAGAAAACTCATAGAAATAATGTATTAGTGATCGAGTTTGGGACTCGACACTTCTGATTTTTGTGCATGAATATTTGGAGTAATAACATGACTAAAGCCGAGTATCAAGTGTCTTCAGTATTACTTCAACCAGTGTTGATATTAGAATGGAGTTGAGAAAGAGTGCTATAGAATTTCTATCGAGATGATTCATGTCTCTAGAAAAAAAGAAGTGTTATGTGGGTTTATTATTGAGTAATTGACGAGATCTACAAATTATTTTAGTATGTACAGAATTCTCGTTTAACAGAGTAAGTAAATTGCTTGTGTTTGACGTTGTCAGATTTCATAGAAAGCCTTGAATACCTGGTTGTGTTTTGGCACCGCATTTCATTTTTGGTTTGATCTATTCAGATTCTTGACAATATGTTTCATTTCCGTGTTGCAGAATTTAAGATTAATTGAGAATTGAATTCGTAAACTATTGGGTCGTACGAGGTAATAGAGTATAAGGCCAGTGATGTGCTGACTAGCTTCACCATGCGAATCTGAGAAGATTCAAGTGTGTTATGTGTATATGTGATATGAAGGTATGGGTCGTACCCTTCAAGTATATGAGTTCTCCAATATAGATCAAGATTCGGTTGATGTGTTGTATGATGAAGAATCACTCATGTTTCGAATATGAGAAAATAATGAGATAAGTATTAAAGGTACAAAAGAGTAAAAGTTCTTTAGCAATGATTGTGTGAAAGAGAAGTTTATGTGAGAAACCAAACCACTTTCCTGGTAAGACTTTCGGGGATGAAAGTCCCTAAGAGGGGAGAATTGTAACTGTAACACCCCAAACCCGACCTAGACGTTATGGTCGAATCCGACGTGTCACATTGAAGTTTTTTTTTTTTTAAGAAAACCCATTCCTCTTTCAACGTCCTTCTTAGTGTTTTAAAAGATAGTCTTTGCTAAGCAATCAAAGTGAATGGAAGCTGTGCACCAGGTAGGTATCCGAAACAGAGGAGGTGAGCCATGAAGGCTGCTTAAGTACCAAGCTCTCGATTGGATCCAATCCTAGACATGCCCACAACCATTGCCACACTTTGGTAAATGAGTTGAAATTCCTTTAAGTAGATATTCTTGATAAACCGATTAGTTGTATTGTTGTGTTATTTTGAAAACGAATAACATTTTGGAAACGTGTCCTAATTCTAGCCCATTTTGAATTATTATTAGATAGATATAGAGTTATTAAAAATAAAAAAATAATCCCAGAAGAATAGATAAAATGGCCTTATTACAACCCCAAAAAAAAAAATAAATAGTATTAATAGTTAAGATAAACAAAAAAAGAACCGGTTACTTATTGCAAAGTCCAAAGGCGATCACCATGGCCACTATGAATCCCCTCTGGCTCCAAGTCTCCACATCAAGACTCACCTGCAAAGATAAGGAAAAGGGGGGTGAGTTTGGAAACTCAGTGTGCAACAAGCCCTTTTCAGAGCCCAAACTAATACCAGCTTACTAGGCCGAAGCCTTTCGTTTAACGATTATTGGGCCGAAGCCTTCTCATTAATCATGTTACTGGGCCGAAGCCTTCACTGCAAACGGTATGGCCCATAGGCCCATTTCAATGCCACATGTAATATTAATGGATGTATGCAAGCCCATTTGGGGTGACTACTCAACCCACCATCCGCTACTCTCCACCCGTACCAACCAATCTCTCCATGTGGGGAATAACTCAACCCACCCAACCAAACTCTCCACTGGCAGCACAGCTGCTTTATCATATAACTGGAGGCCTAGCCTATTTTAATAACTAGGGCAAAGCCCTTTTTGATAAACTGGGGCAAAGCCCTTTTCGCACTTCCTCCATTTATATCAAAAACCCAACCCATGCATATAATGAGTATATCATAGCATAACATGTGCATGTTATACCATATCATGTGCATATCATGTCATATCATGTAAATCAATACCTCATGCATCATATTCATAAGTAAACCCTAGGGGTATAATGGTCATTTTTACCTAAGGGCAAAACAGTCATTTACCATATTTTAAGGGTAATTTCGTAAATTTACCAAATATTATGGGTTTTCCACAATCATTAACAATTATCAACATTCTCAAGTGTTTAAACAGTGATTTTAACGCACTTTATCAAATTAGGGCTTTTGGGCCCAAAACCCCTAATGGGTCCTACGAATGCCGATTTAGCCCATTAAGCCCACATAATCCAAATTTTACAATAATACTAATCGCGTTTACATGCAATCTTTCCAAATTCCATTTTCTATCAATTTTACCCAAATGGGCCCGAAAGCCCATTGGGCCCAATTTCAGCCCATTGAGGCCCAACCTACCGTCGTGCACATAATTGCGCTCTTACCTGTTCCATTGATCCAAACACCATTCATATAGTTTTTACCGCATCTAAAACCACATGCAAAATCTCAAGTTCCCGAAATGCCGAAATTTTGGCATTTCGGCTTTTCTGCGAATATTAGCCTAAGCTACTACGAGGGTTGTTACACACCTGTTTTGTGACGTTTGCTAACAGAGTCTCCCACGACAACCTACAATTAAGTATCACCATTCTTAGCACACAAGTCATGCTTATCAAACCCAAAATCCACCTTACCTTATTCGGCCAAAGAACCCCTAATGGCCATAGGTCACTTACCTTCACCGGGTCCGATGATACGATCCGAGCTTATCCAAGTCGATACCCCAAGCCTTGCTGCTCCTCCAAATTTATCTACCTCACTACACAAACAATAAAAATCGAATGAAAAAGGCCCAGTAAGGCCTATACCTCAAAATGATAGCCCCCCTAAACTATAGGGGGTTTCGACTTTTCTTAAAATTTACTACTGAATCGATTGGAGTATGAATACTTACCACAGTCTTCCTTGTGTACTGTTTAGAGTTTAGCAGAAGAAGAAATTGACCACAACAATTGAAGAGAACAGTAGGATACTGGTCTCAAAGAAATCGACACCACCAACCTTCAAAAAGTTTCGGCTCTTGGCTATTCGGCAAAGGTGAAGATAGAAATGAAGTAGTAGTTGAAAAGTAGGGAATAGTAGACTGGTTTCGGAAAAGAAAAGGAAAGAAAAAATGGATGGAAAGGGTGGTAGTTTCAGCTAGAGAAGAAAAAGAGAAGAAAAGAATAATCCTATGGTGTTTACACAGAAGAAAACGGCACAACTAAGTCCCTAAATGCTGAAATACTAGCCAAATACTCCTTTGCCAAAATCCCCTCTCCAATTCCCACTATTCGGCCAAATCTTAGCTTTTCTCCAAATCCCCAAAGTCTCTCCCCTTATCACTCCTTAATCCATGCGTTTGACTGATTCAAACTCTCTCCAACAGAGTTTCATTCAACTTCCAACTCCTGCCTGCTCAAGACATAAAAAGAACACCACAATTGCCAGCTTAAAGAATCAAACCTTGGCTCTCCTCAAGCACTTACACGCCACTTTTTTAGCTCCTTAGTGGCGTCACTTAGCCACTTTTCCTAGGGCTCTCTTGTGTTACATTTTACCCTTGTCTTTTAATAAGGCCACCTATCCAACGCCCCTAACTCCTTAAGTCCAAAATTCAAAAATTCTTCCGGGTTTTGGCCAGCACGTGGGCCTTCCATAAGCCCATTTACATATTCCAACTATGAATTTTCACTACCAAATACCAAATTTGAAAAACTTACCAAATTCTTGGAAATTACAAAAACCCGAAAATCAGGATGTTACAGTAACAGTCCGATTTTGGACCTAGTCGGGAAAATGGTTTCAGAATCACTATTTCGAGTCTGGAGAAATTATTTTTAATATTATTTTATGTGCTATTACATGATTATATGTGTGCATGAAAAATTTGGTGCGCTAATTTTAGAGTTTGTGAGCTTAATTGTGAAAAATGACTAAATCGCATAAAGTGCAAAAGTCCTATTTTATTAGCTAAAGGTGTAAATTTACTATGAATAATATTGTGGAGGTCTTTAAAGGGAAAATAGACCCTCTTGATAGAAGTGGCCATCCATAGGGGACAAGAGAGTTGAAAAGTTAACATTTGGTGGAAAATTAGGTGATAAAATTGAATAAAATAAAACAAATAGGAAAAGTTGTCATTTTCTCATCTCTCTCTTTCTTTCTCCACCGATTTCTCTTAAAAAAAACAGCCATGAAAGCTCAAAAATTTCAGCAGCCTTAAACTCTTACAAGTAAGTCTTCTTGGTGGCCTTTCTTGATAGTTTTTGTGTTTTTGGAAACCCTAAAGCTTAATCTAGCTATTGAGAGGACTATTTTGAAAAATAGTTGAGAGTCTAGGGTTTTAACATGAAAGAATATGTGTTTTAAATTGAAATTTTATGGAAGAATATGAGTCTTGGTTGTGTAGTAAACAACTTTTGTGAAACGATTTTCATGGAAAACACCTAAAAGGGCCATTTTGTGAAAGTTATAAAATATGTTGTAATTGTGTGAAATAATGGAAATTTGGGGTTTTCATAGGAGTTATAAATGGTCGGTTAGGCTTGGATAATAAGAAAATTCCATAAAAATTGATTTCCGGGCCTAGGGGTAAAATGGTCATTTTGCCAAAAATGTGAATTTTTATTGTCTAAATTTAGTTAGTGATTAAATGAGTGAATTTCATCATTTTAGATCAAGGAACCGAGATTCAGGAATAAATCAGAAAGTACAAAGTTATGGACTAAAATGGGGTAATTTGCCAAAATTGCATTCGAGGTAAGTCTGTGTGATTAAATGAGCATGATATTTGTGCCATTGTTATTATACTTGAAATTTACCTTGCTATGATTGTATTAAATTTTATGTTGATGATTATGTAGGATGGATATTGAGATAGTAGAACTCCCGTTTGAACCTTAAGGAATAAATCGAATATCCATGCCATGACATTCAGGTTAGTTGTGTGCTAGTGTAAGATTTGTCTGGGACATGCATCGGACACATTATGAGGGCCAGTGTAAGACCATGTCTGGGACATGGCATTGGCAATGAGATGAAGGCTAGTGTAAGACATGTCTAGGACATGCATCGGCCTCGAGATGTAAGCCAGTGTAAGAGATGTCTGAGACATGCATTGGCTACGAGAGTGTCAGTGTAAGACCATGTCTAGGACATGGCGTCGGCCTCGATTTCGATAGTCAGTGTAAGACCATGTCTGGGACATGGCATCGACTTGATGGATGAGCAAGTATAAGACCATGTCTGGGACATGGCATCGGCATTATACCTTATGTTCAAGGCTTAGCGAATATCCGATCGCTTTCCGAATGGTTCAACGATGAGATTTACGTTTTAAGCTAAATGAGAAAGGTTATGACCAAATTGTGAGTGGTGCAGGTACTTGCATGAAATTGATGAGATGTGAACTCAATTCATGTTGTATGATTAATAAGGAATGAAAATGAGCAAGTACATGAGCATGTTGAGTAAAACAGGTGTGTATGCCAAGCTCATAAGAAATGATTACGGTTTATGAGGCACATTTGGTGAAGATGTACAGGAGTAATTCATGCCTATGAGAATTATTTTGTGATGACCTTGTGATTATAGGTCAATACTTACGAATGTATAAATATGCATCTTTACCAATGTAGTGAAAATGAATTAATAAGGTATGATAAACTTAGTATCATTAAAACAGTTTCGGATAGCAGAAGTAGTCCGACTTTGAAAATCCACCAAAAATTTTAGAAATTAAGTTAAAGGCTGAATAAAATATAAAATTAAAACTTATTGAGTCTAGTTTCATATAAAAGAAACGGTGTAAGCAAAAGAAGCCAATGTTATGAGAAATTTAAATTGTTGTGAGACAGTGTCAGAATGATTTAGAAATCCCCTGTCCTGATTTGGGAATAATCATTATAAATTGTACAAAAATAATTATGGGGTATAATTTATATTCTTAGAACTCTTAATGAGTCTATTTTCAAGAGAAATAGAACATCATTCGAGTCCTGTATTATGAGATAATTAAATTTTAGTGAAGAGGGGTTGGAACTTCCGGACTGTGAAAAAGGGGTAACTTTAAGGAATATACTCTACTAATTGGTTGAACCAAAATTCTAAAAATTTTATGGTAAGAAGATATGTGAGTCTAGTTTCTGGGAAAATTAACAGATTTAATTTGGAGTTTCGTAACTTCAGATATAAATAATTTAGTGACTGTGACTCGAGAAAATAGCTTGACCAGAAAATGAATAGAAATGCAAATAGGGTTTTATTACCTTGAGAAGCAAGTTGATAAATCGCTTTTTATTTTCATACGGTCTTACTAAGCTATATAGCTTACCCCTTTCCTTTCTTTTCTCTCATAGTGTCATAGATGCTATGTCGGGTTGGAGATCGTCGGAGGTTGCATCACACTATCAAGTCACTACCTTTGGAATAATGAGCATATATTAGAAATTTCAAGTGAGTGGCATGTATAGGGATCTAGTTTATTGACATGTATTATTATGTTTTGACCAAATGTATTGTCTTATATTGAGTTATTGTATTTGGCCATGAGATGTGGCATCTATCGATTATGGCATGTAAACCTAGTTATGATTGTCATGCTTAAGGTCTATGATGTGATTATGTTTGTTGCCATGCATGGTTGAGAAGTGTGTTAGATGTATGCTCTATGACCAATCGAGGTGGTCATAGCCATGTAGTAATTGCTTGTTGTATAGACAACGTGATAATGGTTGAACATAAATGCTTGATAGATAAGTTGGTAGCCATAGTATAATGGTAAAAGTGGTCATCAAAATGACAAGTTTTATGAATGTGAAATAAGGAATCTAGACTTGGTATTGCATGAGTAAATGTATTGCTTGTAAGAGGACATGTTAATGTTAAGAATATGTCTTAATAAAGAGTGCTTAATCACTAAAATGATGCCATGATTCGCGATTTTGATATGCATAAGGCTATAAGAGATTATGGGTAACATGAAGGCTTGGAAAATAGCCTAAGTGTTGGCCATATGAGCTGAGACACGGCCGTGTGTCTCAACTGTGTGAGGGACATGCCTGGAGTCACGGGCGTGTGACCCGACTGTGTGGTTCGATGTGCATGCTGATGTCATAAACAGAGAGTTACACAGCCTGAGGACATGGGCATGTCAAAGACACACAGGCGTGTGACACTGTTTCATGGAAAGAAATTTTCTAAGTTTCCCAAAACTTTCTAAGGTTCTTGGTTTAGTCCCTAACTACCTGCAATGCTTGTTTAGGGCTTCGTAGGCCCGTGTATGGTACATTATGCATGTGTATGAAAAGTTTTAAATTAAAAGAAATTTTGTAGCTTAGTTTTTGCATGTTGTGAATGATTAAGTTCGGTGATGTCTCATACCCTATTTCGGCATCAGATACCGATAAGGTGTGTTTCAAAGGAAGAGGGAAGTCTCTCAACCCTACCTCAAATCATTCTGTGAGATGTTAACTATAACACCCCTAACTCGGATTCATTGTCTGAACATGGTTATAAAGTATTATCGATTAATCAAAAATCATACAACATTATAACATTAAATATCTTAAACATATCATAAGCCATTCAATCACATGTATTTTGTCCCTAAAACGAGCATTTGTGGCCCTAAAAATAACTTAGAAACAATTTGAGACTAATTTGAAACAAATTACAAGATTTAAGAAAAAGTCGCAAAAATTGGAAAACAGGGGTCACACAGCAGTGTGACATCACCCTAGGTCGTGTAACTTTCAAACAAGGGACATACGGCCGTGTCCCAGCCCGTGTCCTCACCCATGCAACTCATTGAGATAGCCCACACGCCCGTGTGCTAGGCCGTGTAACTCACTGACTTGGAACCTTAAGAAATTCTCAGATGACACACGGTCATATCGTTAGGCCGTGTGTGTTACACGGCCGTGTGACAACCCATGTCCCAAGTCGTGTGAACACAAAAATGCACCTAAAATCATGCCATTTCAAGCCTAAATCTTGCTTAACTAATCGATCCATTTGGGAATATATTCAAGGGATTCAAACACCACTCAAACACACATAAACATACCAAATCGAAACAACCTAAATCACTTAACCAATATGTCATTCAAAGGCACCACAATGGCATCAATACATCAAATATGTGCCAAAACATGTCTCAAATTGACCACTTTTAAGCCATCATCAACTTACCCAAAATAACCTTGTTCACAAGCACTTTAAAGTGCCAAAATGACATAGGTTAACAAGCATTACAAGTCCATCATCCAAACACAATCTTTAAAGCATAACATACCAAATCACCTTTATGTAACATCCTATACATTTCAAAACCACATATTTATCTATATATACATGCCACTACCCTGAGATACAAAAACTACCAACTTAGATGGATAGTGTGAGCCAGTTGATCAATCCTTCCAATACAGCAACGGTTATCTACAGAATAGTCCACAAGAACCGATAAGTTTACATAACTTAGTAAGGGCATAATATAACATTTAATCTAAATACAGTTAGACACAGTTCACATACTTTTTGATTTAGGGTTACTAGAATATAATCAGTGGCACGTAGGTGCATTCAGGAGTACTAAAGTACAAACAGGGGAACGTATGTGCAATCAGGGGTACCAAAGTACAAACAAGGGCACGTATGTGCAATTAGGGGTATCGAAGTACAACAGGGGCACGTATGTGCAATCAAGGGTATTGAAGTACAAATAGAGGCACGCATGTGCAATCAGGGGTACCGAAGTACAACAGGGGCATTTATGTGCATTCATACAATAGTTATATACAAACATTTTAACTAAAGAATGATAATATAAGATTACAAATAGAATTCCATTTACCTATTGAAATACTATGAACTTACTTGTCAAAGTAATTTAACTATTAGGGACTAATTGGTAATTTTTTCCATTTTCTTCATATGTTCTCCAGTCGATGAGATTCTTGATCTAAGGTATAGCTTAATTCAATTAAATCAATTTTAAACCACATAAACAATCAAGTTTATGCATTTAAGCCCTTTTAATTACATTTTACGAATTTACTTCTTAACTTTTACATTTTATTCAATTTAGTCACTAAAATAGAAACTATTAAAATTTGACATTTAATCCCCAATACACATAATTGGTTCTAATTCCATCCACAAGCAACCTTCCATCACATGAAAATTATAATATTTTCGTGCTAAATTTAACATACTTACATATTAGTCCTTAAATGCAAAACTAATCAAAATTCACTTAACAAAGTAGTCTTAAAACATTTCCAAGGTTCAAAATCTTTCATTTAATATCAAGAACATCCAAAAATAATCAATGATAATTTTAATAAACTTTAACAGTTTTGAAAATAGAGGTACAAATTAACTGGACCTAGTTACAATGATCTCAAAAATATGAAAATTACTAAAAACAGATAAAAAAACAACTTACATGTGGGGAACCAAAGCTTGGTCGAACCTTGGTCGTTAAAAAATGGCATCATCCTTTTTCTTCTTTGCAAAATCAGTGGTGAAATAATAAAAAGGGAAGAAGATGACTTTTACTTCAATTTTATCACATTTTAATATTAATTTAATAAAATAATAACTTTGTTTTTCACCAAACCCATGTAACCGTCCACTAATAATAGGGAGGGTTAAGTTTCCTTATTGATCCTTAAACATTTATTACTTAACACTTTAAATAGTAAAATATCAATATATAAACTTTTCAAGTTTTTACGATTCAATCCTTTTCCTTTAATTAATCATTGAATCATTAAAATTTTCAGACCAAAACTTAATACACCTTTACAGTAACTCCGTAAACATATTTACGGCCTCGGTTTATGGAAACAGGATCCCAATATCTCATTTTTTTAAAACCACTTGGCTTTAGGGAAAACCCACTTGCACTCAATTAATTTTCCAATTAAATAAAAATTATCAAATAAAATTCACTTTATCATTATACTTGACCCGTAAGTATTAAATAATAATATTTACATATTCACTCGTCGAAATTGTGGTCCCGAATCCATTATTTTCGACACCATTGAAAAACAGGCTATTACATTAACATTTATGAACTCGATAGAAAAACTACCACAACTATCAAATCTAGTTAGGAAAAAGCTCGAGAAATGTAAAAAGGAGGACCTATTTAACATGAATACATTTTTTAAAATATTAATCCTTAATCAAGCACCACAAAAATTTAGAAGCCTAGGGAATTCCACGATATTAACTAAACTAGGGAATATACATGTCGATGGAGTTACGAGTGAATTAGAAATCGCCTTTAGTCAAATAACCCTACCCAATAAGGAATTAGTGTTAAGGAAACTAAAAAGCACTCACTTCTTAGTAGAACCATGCAATAAAGTTAGCACTCAACTAAAACTCTTGCAGAAATATGGACAAATCCCTCTTAGTCAAATAACACTCGAATGACATAGGTGGAATGAAAATGTAACTTTAGATTTCAAGGTAAATATGGACAAATCCCTCTTGCAGAAACATTTTTTTTGAAAACTCTGTAAAGGTTCTTAATGAACTTGAGAAAAGGAAAATCAAGGATCAAGGTAAAAGATATCATGATAATACCTTCCGGAACCAGGATCATAGGAACTATTTAGTGTCATTAAATGATAATATGTTTATAAATGTGGCTAATCACCTTGATTTGAGAAAGGTATTTTCTATGATAAATGCAGGACAAAAGAACATATTTAAAGAACGGGATAAATGGAGAAGGGCGGAATGGCATGATGGAGGTTGGACCAACACTGAAAGAAATGGAATCAGGAAAATATTCTCAAGCACATTAATCGAGCTAACTGATGACTCCAGTAGCAAAACCTAATATCATTGAATGAATTTTAACTTTATGTATATTATGAACTAACAAATAGGTTAGAACTTAATTTATTGATTCAGCATAAATGGAACGCTTTGAAATTTGAAATTGGAGTTGAAACAGAGTATGTGTCGCGACACAAACCCTCTGTGTTGTAACATCAACAACAGACTCAAGAAATCAAGCAAATTAGCTTGATGTTGTGACACATTGTATTTGTGTCGTGACATAGTAGACAGAATGTTGCAGGGCTTAAAAACTTCAAAAGTACATCGCGACATCAAACCCTAATGTTGCGAAAATGGTAGATTACTAAGGATGTCGTGACGTGGAACCCTTGTGTCACGACATTGATGTAATTTTCTACAGGGACAACCGACCCATTACACAACATGCCATCATTAAACATGTTTTAACCTGGTGGAAGGCCCTAAAACACCTATATATTACCTTAGAAACACTTTTAAACATAACTTTAACTACTTTTAAAACTTTTATCTTGCTAAAACTCCTTAAAACCTTAAACCCCTTACTTTCTTCTCTTATCTTTCATTGTGCTACAATCTCTTCTCTTTTTTGTTCTCCGGTGTTGGTTATACATCAAGTATTCATAGGGGAAGTCACCACGATCATTATGGAGAAGATAACAAGATTTTAAAGACAAGGTTAAGAGTTCCAAACCTAGAAATTACTATTCTATTGTTTATATTTAATGTTAATTGTTAGTATTTCTAGTGAACATTATAGCAACTATGCCTCCTAGGAAAACTAGAAAGACCACAGTACAAGAGACTTCGATAGTTTTGGACCCTCAAAAATTTCAAAATATAAATGTCGAGAAATACTTTCTCGAACCTTACTTTCTTCTCTTATCTTTCATTGTGCTACAATCTCTTTTCTTTTTTGTTCTCCGGTGTTGGTTATACATCAAGTATTCATAGGGGAAGTCACGATGATCATTATGGAGAAGATAACAAGATTCTAAAGACAAGGTTTAGAGTTCCAAACCTAGAAATTACTATTCTATTATTTATATTTAATGTTAATTGTTAGTATTTCTAGTGAACATTATAGCAAATATGCCTCCTAGGAAAACTAGAAAGACTACTGTACAAGGGACTTCGATAGTTTTGGACCCTCAAAAATTTCAAAATATAAATGTCGAGAAATACTTTCTCGAACTGGAAGGAAAAAAAATTTATTCAAGAACGAGGGTTTGAACCATCAATGGTTTTATACAATGAGATTTATACATTGGTATGATATCATCGATGGGAGAGATTTTGTCACTCCCAAAGAAAATGCAGTGATCTTGGTAGTTCAGGAGTTTTATGCATCTTTTAGAGATCAAGAATCAAAGAGGCCATATGGTGACATTTGGGAAATTGTATGGGTAAGAGGTAAGGAAGTACGTGTGACTCTTAGAGAAATATGTGCATTTTATAATGTCTCATACTATGCAAAGGACTTCTTAGGTAGCACTGATTTAAATACATATAGTAACATAGATATGGATGACATTGTAAAATATTTAACTCAAGGGGGAGGTGTATAGAACCATGGATTGGATACAGAGTTATCGACTAATTTTAATCAAGCAACTATGTTCCTAATAACTAAAATGTGGCTGAAACTAATTTGTACTAGAATAGCCCCTGCATTGAATGTCCCTAATGTAAATACTTTTTGAGCTATTTTGTTGTATGGTATTTTGCAGAAAAAAAACATATATGTGCTGGGAGATGGATACATCAAGACATGAAGCGATGCATTAGTAGCCAAAAAGTTGGTGTCTTATTTCCTCTCCTTATGACAGCTCTATGCAAAAAGGCTAAAGTTACAATGGAAGACCATGAGCAATTCATGAAGCCAACAAATCAGAGATTCCCTGTATGCACAATATGTTGAGCTTCAAAGAAAGCAAATTGCGAATTGGAACCAAAGAACAAAGAAGAAGATAGATATCACGACATCATCAAAAAAAGCAACAACAAAGATTCAGAAAGAAATAATAAGTGACAAAGCGAAAATAGATTGGATGATCCACTGGATGTAAAAAACAAGACTAATAATTTGGGAATTTGCGCGGAAAAACAATATCAGAGAACCAAACTACCAGTCAAACTTGGATATATTTGGATCATTCAACACTAGATTCTAGGAGCCAATGAATGAGGAAGGAGGAGAAGAAAAGGACGAGGCGACCCAGTGAGACTTTCAAAAAGCAGAAGACTATTATGAGCCAGCATTCCAACCACAATATTTCATGCCAAAGGGTCTTATAATTCATAGCCTAGCCCGACATACAAATCCGTCAGATGGTGGCTATTCATGTAAAACCCTAACCTGAATCCATTACCGAAACAGGGTTACAGAGCATTACCGAAGTTTACAAATTAATTTTAGACATTTCATTTCATCTAACATTCATATTAGAAACCAATTAAAATCATACATATTGTCCCTTAAACGAGCCCTCGAGGCCCAAATTACGCATTAGAAACAAATAGGGACTATGTCAAAAACTTAAAAAAAATTTCAGAAATATTTAAAATTTTCAACATTGCAAGGGTCACACGGCCATGTGACTTACACAGTTTGGAGACACACTTGTGTCTCATTCGAAATAGGGATACACGACCATGTCTCAGCCCGTGTCCGTGCCCGTGTGAGTATACTGACTTGGGTCACATAGCCAAGTCACACGCCCGTGTGCTAGACCATGTGAACATTCTATTTTGTGCAAATTTAAGATGCATGGGACACAAGACTGTGTCACCTGGCCGTGTGTCGCACACGGTTGAGACACACACCCATATCTCTACCCATGCGGACAAAAATAGGCCATTTTACAAGTCATATTTCTCACCCAAATTTTATGTCAATCTAAAATCAACATTACACATATCAACAAGCCAAAATAAGTGGCTAAACCCAACAAATTACATATAGAGCATCGTTAAATAAAATACCCATACATGCCATTATAACCAAAATTAAAACATTCAAAAGTATTGATAGAACCAATGGATAGTGTGATACAACTCCGACAAGCTTCCAACCCAATCGAGCTTCCGATAATATGAAAAGTAAAGGAAAACAAATACATAAGCAATAAATGCTTACTAAGCTCGTATAAACTTTAATCATAATACTTCTTTTCAAATATGAAATTTAGACATATCAAGAATAAATCAAAATTGATATCGCAATACTCATGAAGCTATATTCATCCACACACAAGGTGAATAAATCCACAACAATTCTTATACATATTATCCCAAGCTTAGTAGGATTCAAATAACTTTAACTCTTCAAAATTTCTTTATTTTCATTTGCATTTCTTTACTTTCCACACTTCGTCCATATGCATGACACACAAGTCATAAACATAGCATTCAACCATGGTCACAAACAAGTGCATTTAAAAAAAGCCTTTTTCGAATTGATCACATGATAAGTCATTTCGTAAGAAATTGCACAATTTAAAACTTACCACTTTTTCATGAGCACTAGCATATTTTATTTTGAGTACTTACCACTTCAATGCATCATATAAATAAACATTTTACCATTCAACCAATAGCTTGGCACTTGTCTAAGCATCAAACAACAACACTTGTTAGTGTACTTGGACATATTTCATATAAATTCAACATTGATATACTTATTTTCTTGACATGTCACACTTGATTTTATTACTCGTCTCAACTTACATAATTTCCTTGTATCAACATATCAACGATAATTATATATGTACATGTCATGATACATATCATTCTCTTACCGTTTCTTCCTGAACATATATCATTCATTTCATTATATCAATATTTCATATACCATCATTTCCATGTATTTCACGTACATTTATTCCGGCAATAGTTTATATCGAACTCAACATTAATCAAATTCCATGTACATATACTTTCCACATCATGTGTCCATATAACATGTACAAATCATTATATATACTTCAAGCATATATTGGTAATATAATTCATTTCATACTCATATTGTTTCATATCAGAATTTTGCCCATTGAATCATTTAAAATATCGATGGATACATGGGTAGTACACATAAGTGTACACAATTGTAATCCATCAATTCATATTCGGGAATGCTCGTTAGAGCACATAATTGGGAAACACTCTCTCGAGCCATACAACGAGAAGCTCATTTAAGCTATGTCATGGGAAGCTTATCCGGGCTGTATAACAGGAAGCTCATATGAGCCATAATCAGGAAGCTCATGGAAGCATATAATGGGTAGCTCCGTAGAGCCATTAACGGGAAGCTTCGAATAGCCATATATCAGAAAGTACAAGCGAGCCAATATCGGGAAGCTCTAGAGAGCCATTAATCAGGAAGCTCTCAAAGAGCCAATCAATGGGAAGTTCACGAAGAGCCATATATAGGGACGTTCATTAGAGCTGTGGTATGTCCACAACACATCCAGGATCACAATCGATCGGGATGCTCCAAAAAGATATTAACGGGAAACTCGCAAGAACCATATAACGGGAAGCTCGAGAAGGCTAATAACGGGACACTCTATCGAGCTATGGTGTGTTCCCAACATATGCAAGACCACAACCAATACGGGAACCCTATATCTATTGAATTTCATTTATTCAATTAGGACTTATTATTTATCAGATATTGTCAGATATGTGGTAAATTTCATGTATATGGCATTTACACTATTCACAAATACAACATTCAATTCAAACATATAAATATACATAATTTAGTTTCACGAACATACCTAAATTGAATTGTAATAATTATAGGAGTTCAAGGACTATTCCGCTATTTTTCCTTTTTCACGAGTATCTACGGAATCTTGATCTAAAATATAAAATTATTCATTCATATATTTTAGTTCCAATTTATTTCACAATTTATACCCTTCAATTTTTTGATACACAATTACCCAGCTTTTACAACTTTTACAATTTAGTCCCTTAACTAATTAATTTATCAAATCAACTAATATTTCTCAATTAATAATTTATCCAAATATTCTAGGCTATCATACACCCTTAATAAAACAAAAGTTTAATACCAAACCCTAATATTTTAACTATTTTCACCATTTGATACTAACATTAATATTTAACAAAATCACTTTATAATTTCATCATACAACAAAATTAAAGCTCTAAACTCACTTGATATTAATAATTTATTTCAATATATTAATTTAGACAATAAAACAATTCATTTCATGCAATTTGGTCTTTTTTATATTTTTACAAAATTGCCCCTAAAATTTTACTTTTATTCAATTTAGTCCCTAAGCCTAAAACATTTCATGTAAACCCATGCTAGCTGAATATTCATATATATTTTCCTCCTCCTCCTCTGTATTCCACATCCTTAATTTTGTATATAATTTCACTATTTACTTATACGTTCATATCAAAGCTATCCACTTGAGTCATAGTTACTACATTATTTATATTTTGAGCTACAAAATTCTAAATTAAGATCCTCTTAATTTTTTTGAAACTAGACTCAAATATCTTTCTACCATAAAAATTTCAAAATTTATAATTCAACGAATAATTACATTAAAATCTTCAAATTTATCATTGTTCTGCTGTTTGACAACTTCGACCTTTCTTTACTAAAAATTAATTATCTCTTAGTACGTGGTTTGGATGATGTTTCCATTTGTTTTTCTTGAAAATGGACTCATTAAGGATTTAAAAATATAAATTTAAACCCCTAATTATTTTTTTACAATTTTTGATGGTTTTCCAAATTTAAAACAGGGGAACCCGAAATCAATCTGAACTTGTGTCAAAAAAATGAATATATCTCATAAAATGAACTTCTTTTTCTTATAATGTTTCTTCTATGTAAAACTAGACTCAATAGGATTTAATTTAAAACTTTAATTAACTTATAATTCAATTTCTACAATTTTTGGTGAATTTTCAAAGTTAGACTACTGCTGTTGTCTAAAACTATTTTAGTGAAAAATGTTGATAACCATGTTTATAACACCCTCCTTTCCTTTCTCTATAATACTTCTTATCAGTTCCTCTTATTTCCCTTCACTAACATATCAAGAACATAGAACCTTATATAAGAAAACTCTACTTTAACATCATTTTCATGCTTTTTCAATAATATCAAACTTAAAAATATATTGAAATCTTGATGTTCTTACCTTGTCCTATTGATTTCAATCTTTAACTTGATTTTTTCTCTCCTCCAGCTTCTATTTCTTGAATCTAACTTGATATTCTAGCTTCCCATAGTCTCCTTATTATTTTTCTCTCTTGGTAGCTATGAAAATTCTTTTGATTTTTAAGTGAAAATGGTGAATTTTTGGTAAAAGGACCAAATTGTAAAGAAAAGAAAATTTCTTTCTTTCTTTCTTTTCTCTTTTCACGTTGGTTGCATGGAAAGATGAAGAGAATTCTTCATCTTTCTTCCCTTATATACTAAATAAAATAATAAAAAAATATAATTAAAAATCAAATCAAAATATTAATAAACTAATATTTAATTATTTTTTTTAAAATATCACCAACATCATCATTACTCTTCAAAATTATCTTCCTTGCTGAATGATCATTTTGCCCCTTATGATTTTTCAAAATTCCTCCATTGACTCATCACTTATTTTGGTAAAATTTGATTTAACTCATCATACTTTTTCCCCTTATTCAATTTGGTCCTAATTCATCTATTTTCTTTAGTTTCTAGATCATTTCATCCTTAAAATATTTACACTATTAGTCCTTTAGTTTTTCATATTTACACTTTAACCCTTCAAATTTTGAATATTTACTCTTAGGCCACAAAATTTTTTCACCTTTGCGATTTTGTCCTTTCTTGAATTAATATATCATAATATACTTCCCAAACAAATTTTGTTGACATAATTGAAAATTCTCCTTTTTGTCACTTTATTTCCTTATTTTATTATATCAAGGACAATATTTCACTTTCTTACTGTAGTAACTTTCGAGGTATTACATTTCTCTCGCCCTTAAAATAAATTTCATCCTCGAAATTTCTTTATTTTTTTTTATTATGAACTTTATTATTTCTAAAATTCTATAGTTCCTTTTTGCATATATTTACTTATCTTGTCATTTGTATCCATTCTCTATCCTTTCATTTCACAATTTATTTTTAATTCAATATTTCAAACATGATTCAGAGATAATCCTTTACCTTGTAATGAAAATTGTTTATCTTTTTAGCAGAGGCCCAGTAGACTAAACAGAACACTTGGGATATACGTGACTGATACAAATGTGCATTATTATGCATTATTAAATAGAGAGCACTAAAGTGTTATACAGAGAGTACAAATGTGCTAATAATCGGAGAGCGCGCTAAAGTCCCTCCATGACATGCAACTAATATCTTAGTAGTTCTAATCTCATTTACTTGGGCAAATTGTATCATGCACACATATCACTTTTACACTTTTCACATAATGTTGTTACATACTTTACAATTTAATCATTGTACCAATAATCTGTATACTTATATCTTCACTATCTTTAATACATGTAATATATTTCCAAATTCACTATTCATCTGTAATTCACTAATAATTCTTATCATGTACTTCACATATCAGTTTTATATATTTTTTAATTTAGTCATCAGCACAATATTTTGTGTAGCAATATATTTTACTTTTAATAACACATATAACATAACATTCATCATCGACATGTATTATAAAACATTTATTCATACTTTTATAAGTTTCGATTCATCATAATCAACTTTTTTTACTCATATACTTGAGTATCACTTTCAACATTATCGGAATTAGCTCGGTTGAAAAGCATTTCTATCTATAAGTAAAACAAATCTCATTAGAGTCGGGAGATATCACACTATCACAGGTTATATAATGGCATGTATTTCTAAACTTCTCATATGATACATTCAATTTGATAATCGACTAAACCGTAGCTTTTATACCACTAAATGTAACACCCCTAACCCGAATCTGTCGCCGAAACAGGGTTACAGAACATTATCGAAGTTTAAAAATTAAATTTCAAACATTTCATTTCATCTAGCATTCATATCAAAAACCAATTAAAATCAAACATATTGTCCCTTAAACTAGCCCTCGAGGCCCAAATTACGCATTAGAAACAAATAGGGACTAAGTCAGAAACCTAGAAAATATTTCAGAAATATTTAAAATTTTCAACATTGTAAGGGTCACACGGCCGTGTGGCCAAGCCATGTGCGTAACACCCCTAACCCGTATCCATTGCCAGACTAGGGTTAAAAGGTATTACCCAACATATCGGAACATTTCACATTCATTTCATAAACACCACGGCATCATAGTCAAACATCAACATAAAGTCCCTTTCTTAGGTCAACGAGACCTTAAACATGCTCTAGAAAGAGGTTGGGACTAGATTGAGCAGATACAAAATTTTTCAAAACTTAAACATTTTTCTAAGTTACAAAGGTCACACACCCGTGTGAATAGGCCGTGTGCCTCACACGGCATTAGACACGCCCGTGTGTCTAGGCCATGGCAAAACAGGGCATACATACTGACTTGTCCATACGGCCACATGACACGCCCATGTGCCAGGCCGTGTGAAAATTAGGGAGGCTACTGACTTAGCCACACGGCCAGTCACACGCCCCGTGTGTCTAGCCCGTGCTCGAAACTGACTTGGCCACACGGCCTAGCACGTGCCCGTGTGTGTGCGATTGTGTGGTCTGCTCAGGCTCATTTCGAAATGGCCCTCGAGCAACACGGCTGAGACACACACCGGTGTCCCTGCCTGTGTGGGCAAAAATAGGCCATTTACAAGGCCAACATGCCACCCATTAAGGGTCCTCCCTACAAGCATCAAAACCAAAACATTTCATATCAAATTTTCAACAAATTCATAACCAAAACATACTTCATTCATGCCATATCATAAACAACCAACCTCATGCTTATAATTCATACCAAAACATATCAAAATCACTTACCAAACTCATTCATTCATACTTGTAACTAATTTATTCCATGATCACATGATTCATATCACATTTATAACCATTTCAACACTAAACTAACTTACCAAAAAGAATATTTCACTAAGCCATACATATACACCAAATTTACCATTTTTGCATCACACATCATAGACCAAAATCAAACCATAAGTTCAACCATAATCAAGCCATATCATATGGCTAAACATACACTTCATAAAACATATTCAAATTCTTCTAGACTATACATGTCATATTCCAATTTTCACTTTTTCAAAAGGTACCAAAATAGAGTTCAATAATGTGGTGATGATCCTTAATGATCCCTGAGCTCCTGGTAGCTTCGATGATCTATAAAATAGTTGAAAAGATACACAAAGTAAGCTTTCAAAAGCTTAGTAAGCCATATACAAATAAACTTATCACATATCACAATTATAAAATATTTCATTCATATGAATCATGACATAACTCAATAGCAAGTTCATATTTCTCATTTAGCTCTAATGTTCATAATCATTTGCTAGTAAATACTTCACATTTCCATGTAGCTCACATATCAATGGATCATATTCATACTCACCTTTCATTACCAAATTCCATATATAGTTCATAGTACTTGAAGCAGATATACATTCATATATTTATCCATTTCTCAGAGTGCCTGATGAACAGTACGGAATCAAATAGGATACGCGAATAACTCAGAAAGCTCGTACAATGCCAACGTCCCAGACATGGTCTTACATGTAATCAAATATCGATACCATTGTCCCTGATAGGGTCTTACAAGAAATCAAATACGATGTTGATGTCCCAAACATGGTCTTACACGTAATCTCAAATCGATGCCAATGTCCCAAATGTGGTCTTAAATGAAATCACATATAAAAGTCCTATGTCATGACATATGTATCCTAACTATTCCTATGGTTCGTACGAGGCTTTTCGGACGTCGTCACATTATCGGAACTTTCTCGGATTTCTCATAATCAACTCAAATAGTCATTCATCATAATTCATTAACATATAAGTAATAATAATTCAATTCAAACACATTTATTTGTATATCAACTTACCTTGTACGGATTCAAACAGACGGAATCGATTACTCGACAACTTTTGACTTTCCTCGATCTAATTCCTTTTTCTTTGGTTCTTGATCTATATAAATTCAAATTTGACTTATTCAATCTCACATTCATTCAAATCACTCCATATACACATATTTAGGGCATTTTACAAATTAGCCCTCACATTTTCACATTTTAACACATTAGTCCCTAATTCATAAAATCATAAAATGCACAAAATTTCCTTTTACACATGTTAGGCCTAATATTCATGTAATTCATCTTAGCCCATATCTTTCATTTATTTCACATTTTAGCCCTTCAATTTCTTATTTTCACAACTTAGCCCAAAATACTCATATTCATAAAAAATCCCAATACAAAACATAGCAATCTAACACATATCTTTCATTTTCTATTATCAAACTTCATAAAAATCACATTATCAACAATAACACATCTTAAAATCATAATCAAATTCAGAAATTGAGGCATGGGCTTGATAGAATATAGAGCAACAATCACAAAAACATAGAAATCATCAAAAACTGAGCAAAACACATACCTTAATCACAAATTCTCTTAGCCGAACCCTAGAACTCTTTTTCTTTTCTTTTCTTCTTCAATTTTCGGCAACAATAAGATGATAATGGCCGTATTTTCATATTTGTTTTTATTATATTTCATTTAATACATTAATTACCATTTTGCCCATGATTAATAAACATTTATAACATTAAAATATAAGGTCATTAATGTCCATTTATAAGTTTAATGGTTTATTAACCACATAAGGACCTCTCATTTAAAGAGAGATAGCAATTAAGCACTTTAACAATTAGCAAGCCACTTTTACATTTTATGTGATTAGGTCATTTTGTCAAATTAAAACACAAATGATAAAATTTTCACACGAAACTTTCACAAATATCAATTCACATATTATAAGCACAGAAAATAATACTAAAATATTTTCTGACTCAAATTTGTGGTCCCAAAACCACTATTTTGACTAGGGTCTAAATCAGGTTCTTACAATGTGACTCACACGGTTTGGAAACACAAGTAACAACCCATTTTGAGGTCAAATTAGAACAGTGGTTTCGGGACCACAAATCCAAAGTCAAAATAGTTATTTTATTATTTAATAAGGTTTACAACATGATAGATTAATTATGTGAAAGTTTCGTAAAGAAATTTTACCGTTTAAATGCTTAATTCAGTAATAAGGATTAAATAACGTAATGCGTAAAAGTTGAGTTCTATTGTTTAAAAGTATTAAATAACTATGGTTTGTTAATATGAAAGTCCTTATAATGTTATTTGACCATGATTAAGGTTAGTGGACATTCATGTCCATGAATTACATGATATATTAATTTTTATTATAAGGTTATATTAGTAATTTAGTTATTAAGTTATAATAATAAAACAAAATACCAAAATTTCCTTAATGTTCATCCTTTCATCATCGAAAATAAAGAGAAGAGAAACCATTTTTATGCTTTTAGGTTTCGGCAACTTCAATCTTTGATTAAGGTACGGTTTTTGATGATTTCTACGTTTTTGAGCTCGTTGCAGCTTAATCTAGCTAGCCCGTACCTTCGTTTTTGAAACTGTTATAGATTTTGAGATATGCCATTGTTGAATACTTGGATATTTTGAAGTTTCTTGTTATATTATTGATGGTTGTTAATAGATATACAGGTTTTGTAAAATGATTTTTGACAAAAATGAGAATTAGGGATTAAATTGCGAAAGATATAAATGTTGTGGTTGAAAATGTGAATAAAATGAAATTATGGGCTACTATGAGGTTATGTGAAATTCGGCTATACATGGGTTAAGGGTAAATTGCATCAATTTGCTATTTTGTGTAAAAAGGAATAAATTGCAAAGTAGTCAATAGTATAGCGGTAAATGTGTAATTTGCCAAATATATGTGAATTGTATTCAATGGTTACTGAAAATATTAAATTTTATAATATATAGATCGAGATAAACAATTATCGAAATTAGATCGGGGGAAACGAAAGGTAGACGAGTAGACGAAGGTTATATGAGCAAATACGAGGTAAGTTCGTATAATTAGAATCGAATTTTTCTATACTTGTAATGATTGAAATGAATATGTATAATTGAAATACTTGAGGTATGAATGCTTTATTGGTATAATGTATATGTTACCGAGCCTTGTTTTAACTGTATGAATTCATTGGATAAGAGTGACATGATACTGAGATTACCGTTTTGGTCGAGCTCCTGCATTTGTTGCGGACTCTCCACAGCTCGTTGCGTTTACCGATATATCAGCTCGAAAGAGCTTACTATTTTCAGCTCATTGGAGCTTACCATTTCATCTCGTATGAGCTTACCATTCAGCTTGAAAGAGCTTACTGTTCAGCTCGAAAGAGTTTATTGTTTCAACTCAATATAGCTTATTATTTATCAACTTAGGAGGAGCTTACCGACCATGACTGGAAAGAGCATGTATGATGTTGAATTGACAAATTACTGACATTGTTTACTCGACTATCCTTTGAAGTTCTAATAGGTTCAACGGGCCTAAATAATGTTATACAAAAGAGTTACTATTTAGAAAGGTTATTAATGGGATGCATGATATATGAATTTGGAATGATGATAAACATTGTATTAATGGATGATTGCATGTATGTTTACAACTACTAACATTGGATGAATACTTGTGATTAGGTATTGGTTAATTGAATTGGTTGCATATTTGTATTGCTTTGTTATATATAAATGGTGAGTTTAATTCTGAATTTTACGGGCTTACTAAGCTTTAAAGCTTACTTCGTTTCATTTTCTATGTTTTATAGAGATTCATTGGCTCGTTCGTTCCGGACAAGTCGAAGTTGCACATCACACGATCCAAATTTCGATCGATACTTTTGATCTTGTGGATATATGTAAATATGGCATGCATAGGCTAGTTTGATAGATGTTAGTTATGTTTCTTGATATTATAATTTTGACATATTTTTGTGTATAAGTTAAGCCATGTGATCTAGCTTCTTTTGATGTTGTGTTTTGGTTGAATTGAAGTGTTCAATTATGGCGTATTTTGGCAAGGTAAAATGAAATGGAATTATGCTATTGAGGTATTGTTATATTGGTGTTAGATGAATGGTTTATGCATGTGGATAAATAGGTATTGGAAATGTAAATGTTAAGTTTTGGTATTGTAATACCCCAAACCCGGCTCAGACGTTATGGCCGAATTTGGCGCGTCACATTGAAGTGTTTTAGAGAAACCCTTGTTTTCATTGGAAACACTTACTTAAAATGAAAAACCTTAATTACTTTGTAAAATCTCTTTCCAGTTGCGGAAGCTTTATTTAGAACATATGATTTTATGAAAACCTGTCACTGCAAAACTTAGTTGCGAAAACATAGAAAAACATACTATAGTTTAAGAAACCATGACCAACTTCTCATAAGTACATCGCATAAAAATAACAATCCAAGTAATAACAAAATGGAAGGCCTTATTACATTCCAATCTAAAATCACTTAATAAATCAGAAACTAAATGCTTTTAAAATAACCAAGTCCAAGTTGTCGTGCTAGCTGGCCACCCAGAGTCCCTCCAGACATCGAACCTCCTATTAAGTATTACCTGAGAAAAAAATAAAAGAGGGGGTGTGTTTTTGCAAACTCAGTGTGTACACCCTCGTCAAGCAGCAAGCATTCATCAATCATCATAAAATCACACATGCAATGCAGTGCAATGCAACCCACCCCAATAATCCATCCGCTACACTTCAGCTCCATCCCCTGGTACACTTCATGTAGGGATATAAATATCAACCCACCCAACTGATGCACTTCAATGGTAGCTCGATTGCGGAACTACCTTCATTGCAGCAAGCTGCTAATCCTATGCTCCATGGATCCACAAGCTAGACAAGCTCCCATCCTCTTCCAACACTCGCCTAAAAGACCTTTCCCACAATCAGCACAAGGTGGCACCCCTGGATTAACAGCAGGGGGCCTTGCTCTAATTAGCCCATTAACTCTGGCCCTAGCCCTAGGCCTCTCTCCAACACTAGGAGTCTCAGCCTCCCTTTTATTCTCACCCCTTTCTTTTTCCCGATTTAGGTGCTCAGTGCGCTTTACCTCCTCTGCTATCTTTTCTTTCTTCACCAACTCCAAGAAAACTTGGTCCCTTTGTGGAGCTATCAATACTCTGAGGCTATCCCTAAGACAATCTTCAAACCTAACGCAACGCTCATATTCTGTTACCACCATTACTCTTGCATACCTACTAAGGCGTAGAAATTTTTCCTGGGTCAAGTTCAGGAACTCCTTTCTTCTAGCATCCACATAGCTTGCACCCACATACTTCCCTTGGAATACAGCTTTAAAAAACTTCCAAGTGACCTGCTCCGATTGGGTGCCCTCTTTCATTGTGAACAACCACTGGTAGGCTTCTTCCTTAACAAATGACACTGCTTCTTTTAACTTTTGTTCAGGTGAGCAGTCCAAGTCCTCCATTATCCTTTCAGTGGCCTCCAACCAATATTCTGCCACGTTAGGAGCCACGCCAGCCACGCCCTTAAAGATCTCAGCCCCATTCAAACAAAGTCACTCTAGAATGGACCCCCGATTTCCTGTGCCATTATTGGGCCCAACGACCTTTTTCAAAATCCTTAGCATCGCCTGCGACAATGCATCTTCTCCCATGGCCCGATCATACGGTCCATTCCCAGCCACAGGTGAGGCCGGAGCCTCTTCTACTCCAACATCGGGCATATGGCCCGATACCATCGATTCAGCCCTAACACTTCCAAAGCCTCGGCCACGGCCTCTTGCACCTCTTCTCATACTCATCGTTGATTCACGTGTTATCTAGATTAGAAATTTTTATGAAGTTTTAGTTAGTTTAATAATTAAACCGATGTTTTATGGAAATATTTGAAAAGAAGATTGTTTTCACAATTCCTCTAAGTTTCAAGATCCTACGGGCTTCAGTTCCATTCTAACTAAAAACCTCAACATAATTATCTAAAGTATCCCACTAGCTATCTACAGTATATCAAATTCAACAGGCTTAAGAATAAAAGTACTTACTTGGTTCGACGTCGGAGACTCGGTGTGCCGCTTAGCAAGATTTCTCTTTTTCCAAAACAGTATAAATTTTTTTTAAGTTAGAAAAAAGAAACCAAATAATAATAAGGCCTACTTCACAGCCTGAGTTTTACAATTGAGCTTTGATACCACTAAATGTAACACCCCAAACCCGGCCCAGACGTTATGGCTGAATCTGGCGCGTCACATTGAAGTGTTTTAGTAAAAACCTTGTTTTCATTAGAAACACTTCCTTAAAATGAAAAACCTTAATTACTTTGTAAAATATCTTTCCAATTGCAGAAGCTTTATTTAGAACATATGATTTTATGAAAACCTATCACTGCAAAACTTAGTTGCGGAAACGTAGAAAAATATACTATAGTTTAAGAAACCATGATCAATTTCTCATAAGTACATCGCATAAAAATAACAATCTAAGTAATAACAAAATGGAAGGCCTTATTACATTCCAGTCTAAAATCACTTAATAAATCAGAAACTAAATGCTTTTAGAACAACCAAGACCAAGTTGTCTTGCTAGCTGGCCACCGAGAGTCCCTCCAGACATCGAATCTCCTATTGAGCATTACTTGAGAAAAAAATAAAAGAGGGGGTGAGTTTTCGCAAACTTAGTGTGTACACCTTCGTCAAGAGGCAAGCATTCATCAATCATCATAAAATCACACATGCAATGCAGTGCAATGCAACCCACCCTAATAATCCATCCGCTACACTTCAACTCCATCCCCCGGTACACTTTATGTAAGGATATAAATATCGACCCACCCAATCAATACACTTTAATGGTAGCCCGGTTGCGAAACTACCTTCATTGCAGCAAGCTGCTAATCATATAATACGCTTAAAAAGCCTTTGTTGGATCCACGGTCGTCAAGCAACCACGCGATCCTCATATCTTCTTCCGTTCCATAATTCCCAACCCATATGCAACTTAAGCATAATATCATATGTATGCATGTCACATCCATAAAACTTACATTCAATACTTAGGGGTATTTTGGTCATTTTTGCCCTTAGGGGCATTTCAATAATTTTCTTTTTCTTTACGGTTTTCACTTACCTTGGCCCATTAACAAATCTCGTGAGCTAAGATGAATGAATACTGTAACACCCTAGACCCGGCCCAGACGTTATGGCCAGATCTGACGTGTCACATGGACTTATGACTTAGTATGCATTCGTTGGTTTAAGTGATTAGGGTGGTCTTTGTAAAAACAACAATTGGATGAAAAGCCGGTTTATCAATCTTTAGGCTATCCATTTGTCGTGCTTGTTGAGTCTTGAAAACGTTCATTAATTTTGAAAACCCGCGCAGCCTAACACTAGCAGTTTCGACATAGTATAAATATAATCGTAAAATAAAAACCATAATGCGGAAGAGAAATTTATATAATGGCCTTATTACAACTTAAAACCCAAAATTAAATCGTAATATAAAAATAATAAAAATAAACTAACTTAGAAAAACCAACTTTACAGATGATGTGGCCACTCCGAATCCCTCATAGCTCCAAGCCCACTATGGTTGGGGATTTCCTGCAGAGATGAAAATAAAGGGTGAGTTTGGTAAACTCAGTGTGTAACATAACCCAAAACAGATCAAACCTCAGAGTCAGACTTATCTGGGCCTTGGCCCAGTACAGAAATTAGAATGAAACTCATAGGCCTATAGCGGATCTGAGAACAAATATATATGAATGCAAAATCCCAACCCAGAGCCATCCATAACACCCCGTACCAGCCTTACACCATGTGGGAGACTACTCGACCCACCCAACCGCTACACACCACGTAAATTGCAATGAGGTCGCGGATATTGTGACGAAGTCACCAGATATAGATATTGTGGCGAGGCCACCGAACAGATATATATGTTTATATGTGTGGCGAAGCCATCGATTGCAAATGAGGTCGCGATATTGTGACGAAGTCACCGTATCAGATATATATGTGGCGAGGCCACTGGATTGCAAATGAGGTCGCGAACGCTTCCTCCATCAATATAAACCCATGTCCCATGCAATGTAATAATATGTCATGGCATACATACACGTAAAAATGTAACATCATGCTTTTCGGATAAAATAAAATATCCCTAGGGGTAAAATTGTAATTTTTCATGTATAAGGGTATTTCAGTAATTATTACCTATTGCTAGGGTTTCATGCTCATTCTAACGCTTACCAAGTAATCGTAAGTACTTACCTCGTCTTTTTACCAAAGTGGGCATGTTTGGCCCATTGTCCTAGCGCTTTACCCATTAAGCCCAAATATATCGTTGTGCACAAAAATGCACACTCAGCACTCTAATCATCCAAATGCACCTATTCATTAAACTATCTCACGAGCGCTCGCACACTCGCGAATTCACAAAATACCAACGTTTCGGTATTTTGGCTTTTACCGATTCAGTCTAAGGGAGGGTGTCGTTTACGCACCTGGTTGATGATGATTGATGACGATATCTCCCACGCGATAATCCTACGATCGATCACTAACACATTAGACTTACGAATTAACGATAACTACCATAAATCCATGTCAACTAACCCAATCATCACACAAGTTAGTCATTTACGCACGAGGGGCAAAATAGTCATTTTACCCTCCAAGGGTAAATCGGTAGTCCTACCCTACAGGGGTATTTTAGTAATTCTACAACTTATCAACTTGGGCCTACAAACCCATTGGGACTACATGGCCCATTTCAGCCCATCGCGGCCCGAAATAGCCGTCCTATTGCTAGAGTAATGAGAAATACACACCTGTTAGAAGACTGCAGTTAATCCGCGCTCCCACACTTTTAGCTGACGCCCAACCCAAACGAGTACGCCACCAAGCGAAAGGGATCAGCCCAGAAGGGTATGCCAACTCTCCTCATGGTTTACTCTATTTAAAGCCAGCTCTCCATCTACTCTTATGTTAGCTTCCCGATGTGGGATCCCTCCATCATCAGAGTTTAAAACCAACACTAACTCTTGTCGTCCCAACATAGCAAAATAATCAACCTTTGCGTGCCAAGGGATTCGAACCAAAGTCCTCTCACATGCCAAGTCACGCCACCACCACTAAGCCATCAACTCATTTGTGTCATAAGTCTAACACATTAAACTTTAAAGCGCACCTACTTGTTTCCAGATTTATTGAAAAGAAAAACCAAAATAAATTGCAAGAGCCAAGACTTGAACCTTGGACCCCTTTCTTCCTCTATGGCGTCACTTCCTTGTCCCCTAAGTGGCACTACCTTGCCACTACAGTACACTCCTTTTTGTGTCATCTTTTACCCCTTTACTCTTAAAAGCCCAAACGCCAATTGCATCTCTTGTTCTTAAAATTAAAATTCCGAAGACTACCACGGATTTAACTTAAGTTTGGGCCTTCCAAAGACCCACTAACCTACTAAAATATATATATTAACCAACCAGAACACACCTAAATTTTAAAAAAAACACAGAAACACGGAAAACCCAAAAATTGGGAGTTACAACTCTACCCTCCTTAAAGAAATTTCATCCTCGAAATTTTACCTGAATCAAACAGATGAGGATATTGTTGACGCATCGCCACTTCTGGCTCCCAAGTTGCTTCCTCTCTGCCATGATTATGCCACAAAGACCTTTACTAGCTGAACTGATTTCCTCCTCAAAATCTTAACATCTCGATCCAAAATCTGCACAGGCTCCTCTTCAAAAGTCAAGTCTGTTTGGACCTCGCTCTCTGCAATCGGTACAACCTGAGTAGGGTCAGAACGATACCACCTTAACATGGAAACGTGAAAGACATCATGAATCCTATCCAACTCTAGAGATAGCTCCAACTGATAAGCCACTGGACCCACTTGCTTAAGAATTCGATAAGGCCCAATGAACCGCGAACTTAACTTGCCTTTCATCCCAAACCTTAATATTTTCTTCCAAGGTGAAACCTTCAAGAAGACCATATCACCCACAGAGTACTCAATTCCCTTGCGCTTCAAATCTGGATATGACTTCTGTCTATCAGATGCTTTCTTCAATCGGTCTCTAATCAACTTGACCTTATCCTCGATGATCGCCACCAATTCAGTCCAAGAATCATCGCTCACCCAACTCGGTCCAACAACTAGGTGTACGACATCTTTCGCCATATCAAATGCCTCATAAAGAGCCATTCGAATACTTGCCTGATAACTGTTGTTGTATGCAAACTCTGCCAACGGCAAGTAATCCTCCCAACTGCCTCAAAAGTCGATAACGTATCCCCTCAACATGTCTTCCAGAATCTAAATAACCCTTTCCGATTGACCATCAGTCTGAGGATGAAAGGTTGTACTAAAGTTCAACCGCATACCCAATGCTTCATGCAATTTTTGCCAAAATCGAGATGTGAATCTAGGATCTCGATCAGAGATAATCGACACTGGTACTCCGTGAAGTCGCACTATTTCTGCCACATACAATTTGGCTAACTTCTGAAGTGAATAATCAGTGCGGACAGGTATAAAATGAGCAGATTTGGTCAACCCATCCACAATTACCCAAATCGAGTCCTTCTTCGACGGAGTCAAGGGTAACCCACTCACAAAATCCATGGTTACCCTCTCCCACTTCCAAAGTGGTACTTTCACTGGCTGCAAAAGTTCGGAAGGTAATTGATGTTCAGCTTTCACTTGCTGACATGTCAGACATTTTCCCACATATTTCGCTACCTCTCGCTTCAATCCAGGCCACCAATACAACTCCTTTAAGTCGCGATACATTTTATTCCCTCCAGGATGCATAGCACACAGACCTCCATGAGCTTCTTTCAGGATTGCTTGCCTCAAGTCAGAGTCCTTCTGAATACAAACTCTACCTCGGTAACACAGAACTCCCTCACTGTTCAGTCCAAACTCAGAAGTATCCCCATTCTTAACCTGCTGGAATTGAGAAACCAAGGACTCATCCCTTGACTGTTTTTCCTTAATCTCATCCACCCAGGTCGGCCTAACTTGCAGTTCTGCTAACAGACTACCGTTGTCATACAGACTCAAACGAGCAAACATGGCTATCAGATCAGATATAGTTCTACGACTTAGGGCATCAGCCACCACATTAGCTTTGCCCGGGTGATACTCAATCGCGCAGTCATAATATTTAAGCAACTCTATCCATCTCCGTTGCCTAAGGTTCAGCTCCTTCTAAGTCAGCAAGTACTTAAGACTCTTATGATCGGTGTATATAATACACCTTTCTCCGTACAGGTAATGTCTCCAAATCTTAAGCGCAAAGATTACCGCTGCCAACTCTAGATCATGAGTAGAATAGTTGACTTCATGTGGTTTAAGCTGTCGCGATGCATAAGCAACCACTTTACCCTCTTGCATCAGCACACAGCCCAACCCTACATGTGATGCATCACTGCATACGGTAAAATCTTTTCCAAACTCCGGTTGAATTAGTACAGGTGCCTCGGTCAGAACTTTCTTTAGCTTCTCAAAAGATTCCTGTTGTTTCTCAGTCCAAACAAACGGTACCCCCTTCCTTATAAGCTTTGTCAAAGGCGCTGCCATCCTAGAAAATCCTTCCACAAACCTTCTATAGTACCCAACTAATCCCAGAAAACTTCAAATTTCTGACACTGACCTCGGTGGCTTCCATTCCAGAATCGCTTCAATCTTTCGAGGGTCCACCTTGATCTCTTCAGCAGAGACAACATGCCCCAAGAAGGTTACCTCTCTCAACCAGAACTCACACTTACTGAATTTTGCATAGAGCTCCTTCTCCCTCAGCACTTGTAGCACAATACGAAGATGCTCATCATGCTTCTCCTCAATTTCAGAATAAACCAGAATATCGTCGATAAAGATGACTACGAATCGATCCAAGTATGGCTGGAACACTCGATTCATCAGATCCATAAATGCCGCAAGTGCGTTTGTCAATCAAAATGGCATAACCAAGAACTCATAGTGACCATACCGAGTTCTGAATGCCGTCTTATGAATATCCACCTCCTTAACCCTCAACTGATGATACCCAGATCGAAGGTCAATCTTGGAAAATACTGAAGCTCCTCTAAGTTGATCGAATAAATCATCGATTCTCGCGTTGGGTACTTGTTCTTAATCGTTAGTTTGTTCAACTGCCGATAATCGATGCACATCCGCATTGACCCATCCTTCTTCTTAACGAACAACACTGGTGCTCCCCACGGAGACACACTTGGTCTAATGAAGCCTCTATCCAATAACTCTTGAATTTGGGCTTTCAGCTCCACCAACTCTTTCGGTGCCATCCTATAAGGTGCAATGGACACCGGTGCCGTTCCAGGCAATAAGTCGGTTCCAAACTCAACCTCTCAGTTCGGGGGCAAACCCGAAAGCTCCTCTAGAAAAACATCTTGAAAATCCTTGACGCTTCTAACTTTTTCCACTGTCAGACCCTCAGTTTCTGATTGGCTTACAAATGCCAAATAAGCCTCACATCCCTTTCAAATCCACTTCTCGGCTCTCAATGCCGACACTACGTTAGATAGATAATCCTTACGCTCGCCTATCACCAAAACCTCCTCATCCTTTGTAGTCTTCAACATCATTCGCTTAGTAGCACAATCCAAAGTAGCCCTATGCTTAACAAGCCAATCCATTCCCAAAATGAGATCAAATTCTCTTAAAGGTAGCTCCAGCAGATCTCCAGAGAAAACTTTTCCTTGAGTTTCTATAGGTATATCTCTATACAGTTTATCTACCCTAACGGAGGGATCCAAAGGACTTAGTACAGATACCCCACTCACGGTCACCTCAGAGCGCACACCCAGTGACCCAGATATAGCACATGCAACATACAAATGGGTAGATCCAACATCTATCAACGCAGTGTATGGCATACTAGAAATTAGAAACGTACCAGTTATGATGTCAGGTGCATCACCCTCCTCTCGATGACGAGCTGCATACACCAACACTGGCTGACGAGCCTCAGCAAATCCAACACCTCGCCAGCGCCTCTCTTCCTTGACCATTTCCATTACCACCTCTGCCTTGCCCACGTCCTTTCGGAAACTGTGGCCCACCCCTCACTGGTTGAGCGACCCTCTGCTCTAAAACTTGATCCTGATCTGGTTCTTGGGGACAGTCCTTAACCCTATGCTCCATAGATCTGCATCGAAAACAAGCACGTAACGTTTCGACACACTTGCCCATATGTATCTTCCCACAACTCCTACAATCCTGCGGTCTAACAGCTTTCATCGGTACTACTCGAATTGGCTCCATTACCCTTGCTCTCTTAACATTCCTGTTGCTACCACCTGAAAGTCCTGAATCTCTCCTAAAATGGTTCTGATCTTTCTCACGATTCTGTCTTTCTGCACGCTTCACTTCCTCAGCTATCTTAGCTTTCTCCACTAAAACAGTGAAGTTACGCTCCTTCTGCGAAACAATCAGCACCCTAAGTTCATCTCTCAGACCATCCTCGAAGCGTACGCTACGCTCATACTCTGTAGCGACAATCTCAGAAGCATACCGGTTCGGGCCTCGTAAACTCGCACTCATACTCACCACCGACTTACTCCCTTGCACCAGTGTTCAGAAATTCTTTTCGCGAGCATCCACGTAACTAGCCCCAACATACTTTCCTTTGAAGGTCGTCTTAAAATGAACTCCCAAGTCACACCGCAAAGCAGGAGTTCCATCTCTCACCGTGAGCCACCACCGATAAACCTCATCCCCGAGTAACGATATGGCTCCTTTTTAGCTTCGCTCCACAGAGCGAAGGCAGATCATCCGTACTCTGCTCTGTGGCTTCTAACCAATACTCAGCCACATTCGGAGCTACACCAGATACGCCCCTAAATATTTCTACTCTATTGGCCCGAAGCCGCTCAGAAATAGACCCCGACTTCTGCTTTCTCATACTTACCCCAAGAACCCCGCCCAAAACTCTCGGAGCATCACCGGGACAAAGCATCGTCCCCGACACCTCAATCATGAGACTCTACCCTCATTGCGGTGGTACCGATGCATCCGCACTGCCGGTACATGTCCTGAAGATGAAGATTCAGCTTGAGCATTACCTCGGCCACATCCACGGCCTCTTCCACGAGCTGCTCGTGTAGTCATTTTGTATTATCTGATTAAGAATTTTATGAATTAGTTTAATATTTCAGTGTTTATTACAGATGTCATATGAATAACAGTAATTCAGAGTTTGAGTTTGTTTTCTTTCGCGGTAGCCTAGCTACAGTCTCAGTCTACTTATCAGAGTTTCTATAGTTCTAATGTTACCCTAACTAAAGTACCATGATAAGGTTTTGTACAAGCATATAATAGATATTTCAGAAACAATCAGAAAGGCTCAGAAAACTTACAGACTTGGGCCGGAGATTCAGTGTGCCACCTTCTAAAAACTAATTTTAATCTCTAAAATCATCTATTTGTAAAGAGAAAAATTGGAAACATTCTCAAAAACAATTTATAATCAAGTTCCTAAAAAAGGATTTTCAAAACCTTTATTCAAAGTTTCCTTAAAACTCCCGCTTTTAGACCCGCTCCACAATGAGTTGTTGCAACTAGGCCCCCGATATTACTAAATGTAACACACTGCACTCAACCAGCACGTTATGGCGGATCGGACGTGTCACATGGACTTACGACTTAGTATGCATTCGTTGGTTTAAGTGATTAGGGTGGTCTTTGTAAAAACAAAGAATTGAATGAAAAGACGGTTTATCAATCTTTAGGCTATCCATTTGTCGTGCTTGTTGAGTCTTGAAAACGCTCATTAATTTTGAAAACCCGCAAACTCTAACACTAGCAGCTTCGACATAGTATAAATATAATCGTAAAATAAAAACCATAGAGGAAAGAGAAATTTATATAACGGCCTTATTACAACTTAAAACCCAAAATTAAATCAGAATATAAAAATAATAAAAATAAACTAACTTAGAAAAACCAACTTTGCGCATGATGTGGCCACTCCGAATCCTCACACACTCAGAGCCCACTATGGTTGGGGATTTCCAAAAAGATGAAAATAAAGGGTGAGTTTGGTAAACTCAAACGTGTAACATAACCCAACCATAGCCTAAAACAGATCAAACCTCAAAGTCGGACTTATCTCGGGCCTTGGCCCAAAGATGTAAATCGAATGAAACTCATAGACCCATAGCGGATACATAGAACAAATATATATGAATGCGTAAATCCCAACCTGCAGAGCCATCCATAACACCCCGCACTCAGCCTTACACCATATGAGGAGACTACTCGACCCACCCAACCGCTACACACCACGTAAATTGCAAATGAGGTCGCGGATATTGTGACGAAGTCACCAGATACGATATATTGTGGCGAGGGCACCGATCGATATATATATATTTATATATATGGCGGCCGAACCACCATTGCAACGAGGTCGCGATATTGTGACGGTCACCGTAATAGATATATATGTGGCGAGGCCACCGATGCGCCGAGGTCGCGTAACGCTTCCTCCATCAATATAAACCCATGTCCCATACAATGTAATAATATGTCATGGCATACGCATACGTAAAACAGTAACATCATGCTTTTTAGATAAAATAAAATATCCCTAGGGGTAAAATCGTAATTTTTCATGTATAAGGGTATTTCAGTAATTATTACCTCACCGCTAGGTTTCATGCTCATTCTAACGCTTACCAAGTAATCGTAAGTACTTACCTTGTCTTTTTACCAAAGTGGGCTCATTGACCCATTGTCCCGCTTTCCATTAAGCCCAAATATACCGCAGTATGAAAATGCACACTCTGCACTCTAATCATCCAAATGCACCCTATTCATTAACAACTGTCTCACGAGCGCTCGCATGCTCGCGAGTTCACAAAATACCAACGTTTCGGTATTTTGGCTTTTACCGATTCAGTCTAAGAGAGGGTGTCGTTTACACACCTGGTTGATGATGATTGATGACGATATCTTCCACGCGATAATCCTACAATCGATCACTAACACATTAGACTTACGAATTAATGATAACTACCATAAATCCACGTCAACTAACCCAATCATCACACAAGTTAGTCATTTACGCACGAGGGGCAAAATAGTCATTTTACCTTCCAGGGGTAAATCGGTAGTCCTACCCTACAGGGGTATTTTAGTAATTCTTCAACTTATCCACTTGGGCCTACGGACCTATTGGGACTACATGGCCCATTTCAGCCCATCGTGGCCCGAAATAGTCGTCCTACTGCTAGAGTAATGAGAAATACACACCTGTTAGGAGACTGCAGTTAATCCGCGCTCCCACACTTTTAGCTGACGCCCAACCCAAACGAGCACGCCACCAAGCAAAAGGGATCAGCCCAAAAGGGTATGCCAACTCTCCTCATGGTTTACTCTATTTAAAGCCAGCTCTCCATCTACTCTTATGTTAACTTCCCGATGTGGGATCCCTCCATCATCAGAGTTTAAAACCAACACCAACTCTTGCCGTCCCAACATAGCAAAATAATCAACCTTTGCGTGCCAAGGGATTCGAGCCAAAGTCCTCTCACATGCCAAGTCACGCCACCACCACTAAGCCATCAACTCATTTGTGTCATAAGTCCAACATATTAAACTTTAAAGTGCACCTACTTGCTTCCAGATTTATTGAAAAGAAAAACCAAAATAAATTGCAAGAGCCAAGACTTGAACCTTGGACCCCTTGCTTCCTCTATGGCGTCACTTCCTTGTCCCCTAAGTGGCGCTACCTTGCCACTACACCACACTCCTTTTTGTGTTATCTTTTCCCCCTTTACTCTTAAAAGCCTAAACGCCAATTGCATCACTTGTTCTTAAAATCAAAATTCTGAAGACTACCACGGATTTAACTTAATTTTGGGCCTTCCAAAGGCCCACTATCCTACTAAAATATATATTAACCAACCAGAACACACCAAAATTTTAAAAAAAACACAGAAACACAGAAAACCCGAAAATTGGGCGTTACAAATACTATGCACCAGGTAGGATTCCAGAGAAGAGGAGGTGAGTCATTAAGACGGCTTAAGTACCAAGCTCTCCCTAGATCCAATCCTAGACATGCATATACCTGTTGCCACACCTTAACCCTTTGACTTGTCTACGATCGCAATTAATTAATTAAGTTTTATGTTGTCATCATATACTAGGCCCAAAACCCCTTACAAAGCCCAGTCAAATTCACATACCTGTATATGGCCTACTAGGCCCAATCATATTCATATGGCTCATTAGGCCCAAATCACCTGTATATGGCCCATTAGGCCCAAATCGCATTTATATGACCCATTAGGCCCAAATCACATTATACACATGCTCACATACGAATTTGTATCATATAGCATCAATTATCAATTTTTGCCTATTATGAGCCCAACAACCCGTTAGGCCTATTAAGCCTATTCTGGCTCGGTTGGCCAATTCACAGCCCAAGTCCATGGAGTCACCCATGGGTCCTCAGAAAACCTATCGGTTTTCTCCTCACGAGTGTTCACACACTCGCAAGACCACCGTAGCCCAACTTTTTACTTTTTGACATTTTGACTTTTCGACTTTTCGGTATTTCGGCTTTTGCCAATTCATTGTGTGTGTATGGTGTATGTACACACCTGGTAATAGAGTGTGCTATGATTCCCTTAGCTGCAAACCTACAAACGATATCACCCTTCAATTAATCGTATGCTTAAGACATATTTTACCAAAAACCGAAACCTCACCTTAACCTTACCTTGAACACCAATCCGTAATAGCTTTTCCTTGATCACGTACTCCCTAGATATGCACTAATCTTACTCATTAAAACCAAATACTAGGGGAATCACATCTAACATCATTCACCCCCTTATCTCACTTAAGAGAGGAATTCTTACCAAAATCGCAAAAACACCCTAGGAGCAATTTCGGCAAAGAGCTAATATCCGAGATCCGATACTAATTCCCTACCACAGTTGATTAGAGAGAGTGAGGAAAGAATAGCGTAATAGATTCTTAGCAAAACCAATTGGAAGAACAACACTTAAACTAGATTTGACCGAAGTAGAAGGAGTAATAATTGCACCAAGGGTATTCGGCCAAAGAGTATTCGACCCTTGGGAGATTTGAATTTTAAGCTTAGTATGGTGAATTAGGTTTATTTGGCATAGATTAAATAAGAAGAGTAGAAGAAGAAATCAGCTAACCCAAAGGGTAAATCAAAAGAGATCTGAGGGGAGAAAGAATGGCAAAAGAATCAGCTAGCAAAAATTGAAAAGCCAATCGGCACTAAAGAAAAAAATGAAAAATTTGGCATTAGCCTACGATCCCAAACTCAACACATATTTATAGCCTCTAGCCAAATTGCCTGACCGTCAATTCCCAATTCAGCTCTATCACTTCTTCCTTCTCATCTCCTCTTTTTTCTCCCTGATAACTCCCTAATCCATTTCCTAAATTTTCTCTTCTAAACACTCCCCTTGGAGTCCATCTTCACACCACTGCCAACCTTTTAGAAGGCCAAAATTAAACTTCTAAATATACTAAGCTAGGATTCGAACCTTGGATCTCCTTGCTAACAACTAACGCCACCTCCCTACACCCGAAGTGGCGTCACTTAGCCACTCCTCCACAAGGCTTTTTGATGCCATTTTCCCCTATCTTTATTTAAAAGCCCAACTACTTGCCAACAAGGTCCTTTTAATTATTAACGCATAATTTTATTTTCCCCTAAGTTTGAACTTAAACCTTAGCCAAGACCTACTATCACCTACTTAACTGAAAATACCTAGCACATTTTTTTATCAGAACCGAAAAAAAAGAAAATTCAGGATTTTGGGATTTTTGGGGCGTTACAGGTATGCTTATAATGTGTATTGAAATGGTTATTTTGATTGTCAATTGTGCTGCATAAATGTGGTTAATTATGCTTGTAAATTTTTGTGTTTTTAGGGTGGCAAAATGGCTTTGCAAATAGCCTATTTTTGTCTACATGGGCTGGGACACGGGCGTGTGTCTCAGCTGTGTGTGACACAGGTTCATGCTACACGACTGTGTGTCCTCTAGGGTACCCTTTCAAATTAAAGTCAGTATACCCTACAAGTTTAACACGGCCTAGACATATGGGCGTGTCTATTGGTCATGCGTGGTACACGGGCTAGTACATGGGCATGTGGCCAGTCGTGTGACCCAAGTCAATAACCTCCCTAATTTTCCCACGGCCTAGCACACGGGCGTGTCGTCGGCCGTGTGGTGCAAGTCAGTATGTATGCTCTATTTTCACACGGTTTAAGACACAAGCATGTCTACTAGCCATGTGAGGTACATGACCTGTTCACACAGGTGTGTGACATTTGAAAAGTTGAAATTTTTCTAAGTTTCTAAAATTTTTAATATGTTACGATTTAGTCTCGAACATATGTTTTAAGCTTTGTATGCTTGATTTAAGTACATGTTGAATGTGAATGAATGATATTGACTGAATTATGATGTTTTTGGATAAATAATTGTTCTGAATTGAGTTACAAGTCTAGTAATACCTCTTGACCTATTTTGGTGATGGTTACGAGTTAGGGGTGTTACATTTATTGGTATCAGAGCTACGATTTAATGAATTCTAGGACTAACGTAGTGTATGTGAGTCTAACTATACATGCCATATATAAAACTTTGATAGTGTGATGACTCCTGACATTTCTAAATGTGTTTTTATATAGTAATGGATCCCGAACGAGCTTTAGCAGACGATATAGAAAGTAATACTCTAGCTCCCGCTCAAGGGACAGCGCCTTCTAAATCTAAACCTGTGACAAGTAGTCTCGGGGGTGAGGCTAAAGAAGCCTTCTTTCAGATATTAAATAAGTGGTTCACACAGTACATTCATACGAACCCGGCTGTTTCACAACCTCCACCCCCAATTATTCTCTAACTGATCACTATAATTCCTCAAGGTATCGATACTTTGCAATTAAATAAACCACCTATAGATAAGATACAGAAACATGGAGCTGAGGAATTTCGAGCTACTGTTAATGATGACCCTAAGAGAGCCGAATTTTAGCTTAAGAACATGATTCAGATATTTGACGAATTATCTTGCACACCTGAAGAATGTTTAAAGTGTGTTGCATCATTGCTAAGAAACACCGCGTATCAGTGGTGGAATACCTTAGTATCTGTAGTTCCGCAAGAAAGTGTTACTTGGGATTTTTTTCAAGTTGAATTTAGAAAGAAATATATCAGCCAAAAATTCATTGATTAGAAAAGAAAAGAATTCCTTGAATTGAAGCAGGGCCGTATGTTAGTCACAGAATATAAGCGAGAGTTTGTACAACTCAACAAATATGCCCGTGAATGTGTCTCTTCTGAAGTCATAATGTGTAAAAGATTCAAGGAAGGATTGAATAAAGAAATCAAAGTGTTAGTCGGAATTCTTGAGCTGAAAGAGTTTGTTGTTTTGTTTGATCGAGCTTGTAAAATCGAAGAGCTTTGCAATAAGAAAAGAAAAGCTGATTTAGAGGCTAGAGAGTTTAGAAAGAGATTTACGGGTAAATCACATCAGTCAGCATCAAAGAAATTTAGAGAATATCATCCTCGTACTACAGCCTCTATGAGAATTTCTATTAGAGATAGAAATGTGAGACAATCAAGTTCAAAACCTCAGGCGACATCTGTGGCCAGTGTGGGAAGTGTTAGAAATGCTGGACCTAAATGTAAACACTGCAATAAGAAACATTATGGTGAATGTAGATTAGTGTTTGGAGCTTGCTTTAATGTGGATCTTTTAATCATTTTCTATGTGACTGTCCAGAAAAGTTTACAGCTGGAAGAGATCAACCAACAAAAGCAAGTAACACAGCTACTAGAGGGAGACCGCCCCGAAACACTGGAAATGTGAGTGGTAATCGAGGTGCTACAAGAGATTTGACCGTGAGATATGAGGCACGAGCACCTGCCAGAGCTTATGCTATTCGTACACGGGAGGAGGCATCATCGCCAGATGTTATTACTGGTATTTTTTCTCTTTTTGATACTAATATAGTTGCGTTGATAGATCCTGGACCAATCCATTCTCATATTTGTGTGAATTTAGTGTTTAAAAAGAGTTTACATGTTGAGTCTACAGAGTTTGTAATTAAAGTATCGAACCCCTTAGGCAAGTCTATTTTAGTTGATAAAATCTGTAAGAATTGTCCTCTGATGATCCGGGGTTACTATTTTTAGGCTAATTTGATGCTTCTACCGTTTGATGAGTTTGATGATATTTTTGGTATGGACTGGCTGACTATGCATGAGGCAGTTGTGAATTGTAGACAGAAGACTATTGAATTGAAATATCAAAATGGTAAGATTCTTCGGATTAAGTCTGATGATTCAAATGAATTATCGAATGTAATATCGTCTGTGTTAGCTCAAAAATATTTGAAAAAGAGTTATGATGCATACCTTGTATACGTACTGGATACAAAAGTGTCTGAATCAAAGATTGAATCTGTACCTATTGTTTGTGAGTTTTCAGATGTATTTCCAGAAGAATTACCAGGTTTGCCTTCGATAAGAGAAATTGAATTTGGTATTGAATTAGTACCTAGAACAGTGCCGATATCAATCGCTCTGTACAGAATGGCTCCAATAGAATTAAAAGAGTTGAAAGCTCAGTTGCAAGAATTAACAGATAGAGGTTTTGTCCCCGGGGTGCACCGGTATTGTTCGTGAAAAAGAAAGATGGCACTATGAGAATGTGTATCGACTATAGACAGTTGAATAAAGTGACTATAAAGAACAAATATCCTCTACCGCAGATTGATGATTTATTTGATTAGTTGAAAGGGGATATAGTATTTTCAAAGATTGATTTAAGATCAGGTTATTATCAATTACGAGTCAAAGAGTCGGATGTGCCAAAAACAGCGTTCAAAATGAGGTATGGACATTATGAATTCCTTGTTATGCCTTTCGGTTTAACTAATGCTTCTGCTATTTTTATGGACTTTATGAATTGAATATTCAGACCGTATTTAGACAAATTTGTTCTTGTATTCATTGATGATATTCTGGTCTATTCACGGAATAAATTTGAACATACCGAACATTTGAGAATTGTGTTACAAAGTCTACGTGATAAATAGTTATTTGCAAAGTTCAGTAAATGTGAGTTTTGGCTTAAAGAGGTTGGATTTCTGGGGCACATTGTTTCAACTTACGGTATTAGAGTTGATTCGAGCAAGATTTCTGCTATTGTTGATTGGAAACCTCTGATAAATGTATCTAAAGTTCGTAGTTTTCTGGGTTTAGCGGGCTATTACCGAAGATTTGTAAAAGGATTCTCGATGATTGCGACACTAATGACATGACTGTTACAAAAAGATGTGAAGTTTGAATGGTCGAAAAAGTGTCAGCAGAGTTTCGAACAGTTGAAAGCACTGTTAATAGAGGTAGCAGTTTTGGTTCAACCTGAAATGGGTAAAGAGTTCGTAATCTATAGTGATGCGTCTTTAAATGGACTGGGGTGTGTTCTGATGCAAGAGGGTAAAGTTATATCTTATGCTTCACAACAGTTAAAACTGCAGGAAAAGAATTATCCTATACATGATTTAGAGTTGGCTGCGATTGTATTTGCATTGAAGATTTGGAGACACTACTTATACGGTGAAAAATGCCATATTTATTCGGATCACAAGAGCTTGAAATATCTGATGACATAGAAAGATTTGAATTTGCGACAACGAAGATGGCTTGAGTTATTGAAAGATTATGACTTTGTGATTGATTATCACCTGGGAAAAGCTAATGTTGTTGCAGACGCCCTGAGCTAAAAATCTTTGTTTGCATTACGAGCGATGAATACACAATTGATGATATGTGATGATGGGTTTATTTTAGTTGAATTAATAGCTAAACCGGTATTTCTTCAACAAATCTTTGAAACTCAAAAAGATGATTTGAATTGCAAGTTAAACAAATTCAATGCGAGTCTAATTCTGATTTAGAATTTCATATTGGAACTGATAACTGTTTAATGTTATGAAATAGAATTTGTGTACCGAAAAATACAGATCTTATTCAGAAAATCCTGCATGAAGCACACAATAATCCTTTTTTTGTTCATCCAGGTAGTACCAAGATGTGTAATGATTTGAAACAGCTATATTGGTGGTCGGGTATGAAACAAGATATATCAGAGTTTGTATCAAAATGTTTGACATGTCAGCAAGTCAAAGCTGAACATCAAGTGCCATCGGGTTTACTACAGCCTGTATTAATTTCTGAATAGAAATAGGATAGAGTCACTACAGATTTCGTGTCAGGGCTGCCCTTAACTTTGAAAAAGAAAGACGCTATCTGGGTTGTCATTGATCGACTAATGAAATCTTCTCATTTCATGCCGGTACGTACAAATTACCCACTTGATAGACTAGCAGAATTGTATATTTCTGAGATTGTTCGATTACACGGTGTGCCAATATCCATTATTTCTGATAGAGATCCAAGATTTATGTCGCGATTCTGGAAAAAATTGCAAGAGGCTCTAGGAACAAAGTTGAATTTCAGTACTGCTTTTCATCCTTAGACTGACGGTCAGACTGAGAGAGTTATTCAGGTTCTCGAAGGCATGTTGAGATGTTCTATTTTAGAGTTTGAGGGAAGTTAGAAAAAATATTTACCGTTGATTGAATTTGCGTACAACAACAGTTTCCAAACGAGTATAAAAATGGCACCGTACGAGGCTTTGTATGGTCGTAAATGTCGAACTCCTCTATACTAGACTGAATTGAGTGAGAAAAAGATTCAAGGGGTTGAATTGATCAGAGAAACTAAAGAAAAAGTGAAAGTGATTTGCAACAATTTAAAAGCAGCTTTAGATAGACAAAAATCATACGCGGATTTGAAATGTAAAGAAATATAATTTTAGGTGGAGATTGAGTATTCTTGAAAGTGTCACAGTGGAAGAAAATTTTCTGTTTCGGCCTTAAAGGAAAATTAAGTCCGCGATTCATCGGGTCGTATGAGATTATTGAAAGAACAGGGCCTGTAGCATATCAAATATTGTTACCGTCGGAGCTTGAAAAGATACATAATGTTTTTCATGTTTCAATGTTACGCTGATACATATCAGATCAGTCACATGTGATTTCTCCCATTGAAGTAGAGATACGGTCTGATTTGTCGTATAACGAAGAACCGATTAAAATTCTGGCTCGAGAAATCAAAGAATTAAGAAATAAACGTATAGCACTTGAAAAGGTTCTTTGGCATAAACACGGGGTAGAGGAAGCTACGTGGAAACTTGAGGAAGTGATGCAAAAATAGTACCCTAACCTATTTACCGATAAGACTTTTGGGGATGAAAATACCTAATGGGGGCGAGTTGTAATAGCCCGTTTTTAGGTCAAATTAGAACAGTGGTTTCGGGACCATAAATTCGAAGTCAAAATATTTATTTTATTATTTAATAAGGTTTAAAAAGTGATAGATTAATTATGTAAAAGTTTCATAAAGAAATTTTACCATTTAAATGTTTAATTTGGTAATAAGGATTGAATAGTGTAATGCATAAAAGTTGAGTTCTATTGTTTAAAAGTATTATAAGGTTATATTATAAGGTTATATTAGAATTTAGTTATTAAGTTATAATAATAAAAAAAAATACCAAAATTTCCTTAATGTTCATCCTTTCAGCACCGAAAATAAAGAGAAGAGAAACCATTTTTATGCTTTTAGGTTTCGGTAACTCCAATCTTTGATTAAGGTACAATTTTTCATCCGATTTTAATGATTTCTACGTTTTTGAGCTCGTTGCAACTTAATCTAGCTAGCCCGCACTCTTCGCTTTTTGAGATCATTATAGATTTTGAGATATGCCATTGTTGAATACTTGGATATTTTGAAGTTTCTTGTTAGATTATTGATGGTTGTTAATAGATATACAAGTTTTGTAAAATAATTTTTGACAAAAATGAGAATTAGGGATTAAATTGTGAAAGATATAAATGTTGTGGTTGAAAATGTGAATAAAATGAAATTATGAGCTGCTATGAGGTTATGTGAAATTCGGCTATACATGGGTTAAGGGTAAATTGCATTAATTTGCTATTTTGCGTAAAAAGGACTAAATTGCAAAGTAGTCAATAGTATAGGGGCAAACATGTAATTTTCCAAATATATGTGAATTGTATTAAATGGTTATTGAAAATATTAAATTTGGTAATAAATAGATCAAGATAAACAATTACCGGAATTAGATTGGGGGAAACAAAAGGTAGACGAGTAGACGACGATTATACGAGCAAATACGAGGTAAGTTTGTATAATTAGTATCGAATTTTTCTATACTTGTAATGATTGAAATGAATATGTATAATTGAAATACTTGAGGTATGAATGCTTTATTAGTATAATTTATATGTTACTGAGCCTTGTTTGACCTGTATGAATTCATTGGATACGAGTGATATGATACTAAGATTACCGTTTTGGTCGAGCTTCTGCATTTGTTGTAGACTCACCACAACTCGTATGAGCTTACCAATATATTAGCTCGAAAGAGCTTACTATTTTCAGCTTATTGGAGCTTACCGACCATGACTCGAAAGAGCATGTATGATGATGAATTGACAGATTACTGACATTATTCACTCAACTATCCTTTGAAGTTATAATAGGTTCAACGGGCCTAAATAATGTTATACAGAAGAGTTATTGTTTAGAAAGGTTATTAATGTGATACATGATATATGAATTTGGAATGACGATAAACATTGTATTAATGGATGATTTCATGTATGTTTACAATTACTAACATTGGATGAATACTTGTGATTAGGTATTGGTTAATTGAATTGGTTGCATATTTGTATTGCTTTGATTTTGCATAAATGGTAAGTTTAATTCTAAATTATACGGGCTTACTAAGCTTTAAAGCTTACTCTGTTTCCTTTTCTATGTTTTATAGAGATTCGTTGGTTCATTCGTTCCAGACAAGTCAGAGTTGCACATCACACTATCCAAATTTCGATCTATACTTTTGATCTTGTGGATATATGTAAATATGGCATGTATAGGCTAGTTCGAAATATGTTAGTTATGTTTCTTGATATTATAATTTTGGCATATTTTTGTGTATAAATTAAGCCATGTGATTTAACTTCTTTTGATGTTGTGTTTGGTTGAATTGAAGTGTTCAATTATGGCGTACTTTGGCAAGGTAAAATGGAATGGAATTATGCTATTGAAGTATTGTTATATTGGTGTTAGATGAATGGTTTATGCATGTGGATAAATAGGTATTGGAAATGTAAATGTTAAGTTTTGGTATGCTTATAATGTGTATTGAAATGGTTATTTTGATTGTCAATTGAGTTGCATAAATGTGGTTAATTATGTTTGTAAATGTTTTTGTTTTTAGGGTGGAAAAATGGCTTTGCAAATAGCCTATTTGTGTTCACACAGCCAGAGACACAGGCGTGTGTCTCAGCCGTGTGTGACACGTGGTCATGCTACACGATCATGTGTCCCCTGGGGTACCCTTTTGAATTAAAGTCAGTATACCCTACAGGTTTAACACAGCCTAGACACATGGGCGTGTCTACTTGCCATGCGTGGTACACGTGCTGGTACATTGGCATGTGGCTGGCCGTGTGACCGAAGTCACTAACCTCCCTAATTTTCCCACGGCCTAGCACACGGCCGTATCCTTGGCCGTGTGGTGTAAGTCAGTATGTATGCCCTTTTTTCACACGGTTTAAGACACGGACGTGTCTACTAGCCATGTGAGGTACACGGCTTGTTCACACGGGCGTGTGACATTTGAAAAGTTGAGATTTTTCTAAGTTTCTAAAATTTAGTCCCGAATGTATGTTTTAAGTTTTGTATGCTTGATTTAAGTACGTGTTGAATGTGAATGAATGATATTGACTGAATTATGATGTTTTTGGATAAATAATTGTTTTGAATTGAGTTACAAGTCCTATAATGCCTCTTAACCTATTCCGATGATAGTTACGGGTTAGGGGTGTTACAACACACCCGTGTCCCAGGCCATGTGGGCATTCAAAACAGGGAGATACAGCCGTGTCTTAGCCCATGTCTGTGCCCGTGTGAGTATACTATCTTGAGTCACACTGCCAAGTCACACGCCTGTGTGCTATATCATGTGAGCATTCTAATTTGTGCAAATTTAAGATGCAGGGGACACACGACCATGTCACCTAGCCGTGTGTCACACCGGTTGAGACACACACCTGTGTCTCTATCCGTGTGGACGAAAATAGGCCATTTTACAAGCCCTATTTCTCACCCAAATTTTATCTTAATCTACAATCAACATTACACATATCAACAAGCCAAAATAAGTTGCTAAACCCAACAAATTACATATAGAGCATCATTAAGCAAAATACCTATACATGTCATTATAACAAAAATTAAAACATTCGAAAGTACCGATAGAACCAATGGATAGTGTGATACAACTCCTACAAGCTTCCAACCCAATCAAGCTTCCGATAATCTAAAAAGTAAAGGAAAACAAATACATAAGCAATGAATGCTTACTAAGCTCATATAAACTTTAATCATAATACTTCTTTTCCAATATCAAATATATACATATCAAGAATAAATCAAAATTGATACCGCAATACTCATGAAGCTATATTCATCCACACACAAGGTGAATAAATCTTCAACATCACTTATACATATGCATGACACACTTATTCCATATGCATGACACACAAGTCATAAACATACCATTCAACCATGGGCACAAGCTAGTGCATTTAAATAAAGCCTTTTTCGAACTGATCACATGATAAGTCATTTCGTAAGAAATTGTACAATTTAAAACTTACCACTTTTTCATGAGCACTAACATATTTTCTTTTGAGTACTTACCACTTCAATGCATCATATGAATAAACATTTTACCATTCAACCAATAGCTTGGCACTTGTCTAAGCATCAAACAACAACACTTGTTAGTGTACTTGGACATATTTCATATAAATTCAATATTGATATAATTATTTTCTCGACATGTCACACTTGAGTTTATTACTCGTCTCAACTTACATAATTTCCTTGTATCAACATATCAAATATAATCATATATGTACATGTCATGATACATATCATTCTCTTACCATTTCTTCATAAACATATATAATTCATTTCATTATATCAATATTTCATATACCACCATTTCCATGTATTTCATGTACATTTATTCCGGTAATAGTTTATATCAAACTCGACATTAATCAAATTCCATGTACATATACTTTCCACATCATGTGTGCATATAACATGTACAAATAATTATATATATTTCAAGCATATATGGGTAATAATTCATTTCATACTCATATTGTTTCATATCAGAATTTTGCCCGTTTAATCATTTAAAATATCGATGGATACACAGGTAGTACACACAAGTGTACATAATTGTAATCCATCAATTCATATTCGAGAATGATCATTAGAGCACATAATCAGGAAGCACTCTCTTGATCCATATAACAGGAAGCTCATGTGAGCCATGTAACGGGAAGCTTATCCGGGCTGTATAACGGGAAGCTCATAAGAGCCATAATCAGGAAGCTCATGCAGGCCAATAACGGGTAGCTCTATAGAGCCATTAACGGGAAACTCCGAATAGCCATATATCGGGAAGTTCAAGTGAGCCAATATCGGGAAGCTCCGGAGAGCCATTAATCAAGAAGCTCACAAAGAGCCAATCAACAGGAAGTTCACGAAGAGCCATATATCGGGACACTCATAAGAGTTGTGTTGTGTCCACAACACATTAAAGATCACAACCAATTGGGATGCTCCAAAGAGCTATTAACGGGAAACTCGCAACAACCATATAATGGGAAGCTTGAGAGGGCTAATAATAGGATGCTCTTTCGAGCTATGGCGTGTTCGCAACATACGCAAGACCACAACCAAAACGGGAACCCTGTATCCATCAAATTTCATTTATTCAATCAGGACTTATTATTTATTAGATATTGTTGGATATGTGGTAAATTTCATATATATGGCATTTACACAATTCACAAATACAACATTCAATTCAAACATATAAATATACATAATTTAGTTACACAAACTTACCTGAATTGAATTGTAATAATTACAGGAGTTCAGGGACTATTCCAGTATTTTTCCTTTTTCATGAGTATCTACGGAATCTTGATCTAAAATATAAAATTATTCATTCATATATTTCAGTTCCAATTTATCTCACAATTTATACCCTTCAATTTTTTGAATTTACACAATTACCCCAACTTTTACAACTTTTACAATTTAGTTCCTTAACTAATTAATTTATTAAATCAACTAATATTTCTCAATTAATAATTTATCAAAATATTCTAGGCTATCATGCAACCCTTAATAAAATATAAATTTAATACCAAACCCTAATAATTTAACTATTTTCACCATTTGATACTAATATTAATATTTAACAAAATCACTTTATAATTTCATCATACAACAAAATTAAAGCTCTAAACTCACTTGATATTAATAATTTATTTCAATATATTAATTTAGATGACAAAACAATTCATTTCATGCAATTTTGTCTTTTTTGCATTTTTACAAAATTGCCCCTAAAATTTTACTTTTATTCAATTTAGTCCCTAAGCCTAAAACATGCAAATTAGCCATTTTTAATGTAAACCCACGCTAGCTGAATATTCATATATATTTTCATCCTCCTCCTCTCCATTCCACATCCTTAATGTATATATAATTCCACTATTTACTTATACGTTCATATCAAAGCTATCCACTTGAGTCATAGTTACTACATTATTTATATCTTGAGCTACAGAATTCTAAATTAAGATTCTCTTAATGTTTTTGAAACTAGACTCAAATATCTTTCTGCCATAAAAATTTCAAAATTTATAATTCAACGAATAAGTACAGTAAAATCTTCAAATTTATCATTGTTCTGCTGTTTGACAACTTCGACTTTTCTTTACTAAAAATTAATTATCTCTTAGTACGGGGTTTGGATGATGTTTCCATTTGTTTCTCTTGAAAATGGACTCATTAGGAATTTAAAAATGTAATTTAAACCCCTAATTATTTTTTTTATAATTTTTGATGATTTTCCAACTTTAGAACAGGGGAACCTGAAATCAATCTGAACTTGTGTAAAAAAAATGAATATATCTCATAATATAAACTTCTTTTGCTTACAACGTTTCTTCTATGTATTAACTTATAATTCGATTTCTACAATTTTTGGTGAATTTTTAAAGTTAGACTACTGCTGTTGTCTAAAACTATTTTAGTGTAAAATGTTGATAACCAAGTTTATAACACCCTCCTTTCCTTTCTCTATAATACTTCTCATCATTTCCTCTTATTTCCCTTCACTAACATATCAAGAACATAGAACCTTATATAAGAAAACTCTACTTTAACATCATTTTCATGCTTTTTCAATAATATCAAACTTAAAAATATATTGAAATCTTGATGTTCTTAACTTGTCCTATTGATTTCAATCTTTAACTTGATTTTCTCTCTCCTCCAGCTTCTATTTCTTGAATCTAACTTGATATTCTAGCTCCCCATAGTCTCCTTATTATTTTTCTCTCTTGATAGCTGGGAAAATTCTTTTGATTTTTAAGTGAAAATGGTGAATTTTTAGTAAAATGACCAAATTGTAAAGAAAAAAAATTTCTTTCTTTCTTTTCTCTTCTCACGTTGGTTGCATGGAAAGATGAAGAGAATTCTTCATCTTCCTTCCCTTATGTACTAAATAAAACAATAATAAAATATAATTAAAAATCAAATCAAAATATTAATAAACTAATATTTATTTATTCATTTTAAAATATCACCAACATCATCATTACTCTTCAAAATTATCTTCCTTGCTAAATGACCATTTTGCCCCTTACGATTCTTCAAAATTCCTCCATTGACTCATCACTTATTTTGGTAAATTTTGATTTAACCCCTCATACTTTTTCCACTTATTCAATTTGGTCTTAATTCATCCATTCTCCTTAGTTTATAAATCATTCCACCCTTAAAATATTTGCACTATTGGTCCTTTAAATTTTTCATATTTACACTTCAACCCCTCAAATTTTGAATATTTAACCTTGGCCACAAATTTTTTTTGACCTTTGCGATTTAGTCCTTTCTTGAATTAATAGATCATAATATACTTGCCAAACAGATTTTGTTGACATAACTCAAAATTCCCCTTTTTGTCACTTTATTTCCTTATTTTATTATATTAAGGATAATATTTCACTTTCTTACTGTAGTAACGCTCGGGGTATTACACTTCCGAAAGATATGTTTCAAGGAAAGGGAAAGCACCCATGGAAAGGGGGCGATCACTTTGTTTTAAGGATTCAAATGATGACTAAACTAAACTTTTATTTTTGAAAGACTGTAATTAATTTTAGGATAATTTTGATGTTTCATTTTAGGAGTAGGATTAACAGTAAATTGTTATATTTTAGTTTTAAGTTTTCTATGTAGGAACCCCACATGAAAGAAATAGAACAATTCAGAACTTACAACGATCAAAAGAAGAAACACCCACCAATAGGTTACAGAACTACCATGATCAATTAGGTAACTTCTTTCCTTATCTTCTCAGGGCTACACATAGAGGACAATGTGTTATCTAAAGTGTGGGGGGGTAACATAGAAAATTTGTTTCAATTTTTATGTTTTTCTTTTAATTTTTATTTTCAATTGTTTGCTTGAGCTTGTAGAAATACAAGTGATTGGTTAGGAGCATGTATATAGGTTGACTATATTTACTATAAATTTGGCATAATAGTAAATTATATTAATTTTTTTATTATTAGACTACTAAGTTATATATATTACACTGTAATTATAGGCATTGGACAATTAAATGTACCAAATGATATAGGGAACACAGGAAAATGAGCATGCTAGTATGTATGATCAATTGTTGAATTTGTGATTGTTTAGTTGATTAAATTTGTGAATATTGAGATACCTAGGGATGACTTAAGCCATTGTTTGGTATACACCCAGAGCCAAAAAACTAACTCTATTTATTCATCCTTAGTACCCATATTTGAGCCAAAAAAAACACTTCTTTATGAACCTTCATGCAAAACCTAAGCCAAAAACATTAATTTGTATTTACCCTTTTTCTTTGGTCCTAAACTACACGACTATAAATGTTCAAATATACGTACGTATTGAGGGTTAAGTAGATATATTACAGTGGATTTTTGTAAAAATAGAGTAAAATAGGAAGGGTTAGTGTGATATAGTGATTATAGGTTAGCCAATATGTGCAGTAAAAGAAAAAATTCAAAAAGAAAATCAAAACAAATAGAAAAATTTCTTGAAAAGTAAAATCATTCATGTGTGAGAAATATATTGAAAAAGAAGAAAAAAATGTGACAAATTCACAAAAGTAGAAAAACTCATTTATTAGTGCACAAAAAAACTCGTGAGCTAGTCATAGTTGTTGTATTATGCCGTTATTTCCTATGTGGAGAAATAAGAAAGGTAAGAGAAGGAGAAATAAAGAGGTGAGAGGGTAAAGGTGACTAAGGGGGGAGAACAGGGAACAATACGATGTGCCAAACTATTTTCGCGCTTGAAACCATTTTGATGCTTACTGTTCTTGAATTTCATACCTGTTTTAATCCTCAGAACATTACAAGTTGAAAAGTCTTATGTGACCTAGGTAGACTTCTTCATGAATTGATATCATATTGATTAATCACATTTACGACTGTTTGTATTCTGCTAGGATAATCAAATTACCTGCATAATTTATTGATGGATCTATACATTTGAAAACCTTAATGTTTGTATGCTTTGTAATATACTAAACTTAAGTGTTTGATATCAAGAGTGGTAAGGCAGCTATATATCATGTCAAGATTCTGTGTAAAAATGAAATGCCTAGTTATGTGCTCCAAAACCAGCATTCATACTATACTTGCTCAAGGGTCCTCTTTTAATTTGTTGTTTTTGTTTGCCATGCTTGAAGACAAGCAATGACTAAAGTGTGGGGGAGTTTGACCTGTCGTAATTTGGTGTAGCAAATTAAACTAGTTTCGCACTTGAAGAGCTTGAATACAAGCACTTTTATTATGTTTTAATTAAGTTTTCATAGTTTCGTTTACATTCAATAAAAAGTGTAATATGAGTTTTTTATTGACCTTAGGGGTTGAATAAGGCCTAAAGGTGAGTTAATATACTTAGTGAGTGTGCAAGAGACCATTAGAGAGCGTACAACTCAATACTGATCATTGTGTTACAACATAGGGAGTTTGATGTTGCAACATAGGTAGCAGAGTACAAGAATTTCGAGACTGCCTTTTGTGGCACAACACAGCCAAGGGATGTCGCGACACACCCCTAAAACCACCCAGAGGCTAAGCATATTGCCTTCAATGTTGCAACACAGGCACTAGGTTGTCGCGACATTGGTCCTGTACGAGAAACACTTATGAGCCAGGGGTATTTTTATCTGCATAATCAAAATTTTAATACAAGAGCATCAGTTGACCTAGGGTTGTGGATGATGACAACCCTAAATCTATAAATAGACTCATTTAACACTTGTTGCAGACAACTCAGATAATTTAGAATTTTCTTTGTACTTTTAATTTTCAATTTTTCCCTTTTTGTAGGTTTTAAGTTGCTTCTAGTTTTTTTCTCCGTGTTTATCGAGAGCTCTGACTTGTAGAATCGATCAACTCTTTGTGGATTCTACATTGCATTCAAATGCAATTTAGGATTCTCTTAAACCTTTTCTCTGGATTTAGTATTCATGTTTATCTTTCACATAACGTTTATTGCATTTATGAAATCCATGAGGAACTAATCCTTTTATAGGGGATTAGTGAGTGGAGGTATGGCTAATTAATTGTTGTGTAAGGTTTTCTTAGCAAATCAACTGTTTGGGAGAGGAAGAACTTAAAACCCTAAGCTTGACAACTCTAGAAAGTCATTTAGGTGGGAATTAACCCAAAATTGGTATTATCTAGACTGTGAGGTCGAGAGATAAGTAGTTCTTGTCAACTCGTCATTTTAATGGAAGATCGAGAGATCCTAATAGGGTGATGACTAGTTAATTGAATAGAAACCCAAAGTGACAGTTGGTTGTGATTACCAAAGCAAGCTAATTGCCCATACCCTTATCTGATTTAGTTTACATCTTTCGTTTCCTAAAGTTTCTTTATTTCTTTTATTTTATTATTATTCAAAACCCCAAAAATCTCTCTTTATGCTTATTCGTAATATAATTTATTTAAAGTACTAATTAGATCTATTTGTGTTTAGATTATGATTAATTTAATACTCGCCTCTCTTGGGTAGGATTCTCAGAGTTCTCACTTCATTGTAACTATATTACAACCTGACCCGTATACTTGCGGATACTGTTTATTTCATATATTTTTGTGCAAGTTTCTTACTCTAGGATGATAGTACGTCTGGATGCAGTCAATTTCCATTCAAGCAGAATAGGTTTAAGTTGAATCAGTGTATAACTAACCAATGCTAAAGTACAATGGAAGAGTTGAGGTATCTACCTCTAAGATGATAATGTGCCCTCTTAGGGAAGAGTAATTGCCCAGAGTCTACTTCGAGGTTTAGTTGCAAGAGGAAATTTTGATGACAAAATTTTCTTTAAAGGTGGGAGAGTTATCACACTTGGGTTTCTTTAAGGTCTCGAATTTAAAGGAGAGATGGGAGTAAATTGAATAAACAATAAACTAAGAAGCTCTACTAGAAATTTTAGAAATTTTATGGCTGATGAGCAATTAGTTGAGTTTGAATTTTGGTTCAGTCAAGATGGAACTGACTGACTAGTTCCATAATGGGAGATAAAATGATTGTCGATGGATGGCTAATTGAGATTTGGAGACTGTGCAAGAAGAGTTATATATTTAGGTGAGAAGGGATATTTCTGCTAAAATAATTCTTCTCAATTATATTTACAATTTCTTTCTCTTTTGGATTGTCTTCTTCGGTTGCTCCAAAGAAGAGAAAGTTAAGGAGAATCCTGCATGCAATAGTGATCGTGAGATTTGAATTTTGGAAGTAGAGAAATCGAGAAACTAGTAAGCAATCCTATCTTTTTGTATTCGTGGATTTAAGAAAAGGTGGGTAAGGATTTTCGAATCGTCGAATAACTTCTATAAGATACTGGATTTGAGGTTATAAGGTTGGAACACCTTTGGTTTAACTGGTGTATTTGGTGTTCATGCTTAGCTGCCGGGACAAAGGAAGCTCTGGAATTTGTAGAAGATAAGCTGGTAAGGACGAAGGAAGTATGGTGAGTTTTTGTACTCTGTCTCTGGGTGATTGATGATATTGTGTCATTTGAATGATCTATGTTTGTGTTTGTTCAAAGTTTGTTTGAATCTACTATTGCATATGAAACTGGTGAATAAGCATGTTGAGTATGCCTAATACTGTGTAAGCATGTACACTAGATGTCAAGTGATTATGAATTGACTAAGTAATCAATTTTGTATTGTATGATATAGGAATAAGTACAATGGCTTGGGTGATATGCATGTTTATTTTATACGAAATATGGAGGGAGTTACTTTGATGGGATAGATGAAGTTAGGATAGATTGGTGTAATGAAGGAATTGGCAGATTGTTATGGGTTACAAGGGAGTTGGGTGGCATCGAGGAATGGTTATCTACAGGCTCTATAGGTTGACACCATGACGACAGTCTATCGACCCTATGGGGCAACATTGCGATGATGGTTATCAACTAGTCCTTCAAGGGGACACTATGTAAATGATATATAGGTCCTTCAAGGTGGCATCGTGTAAATGGTTTATAGGTCCTTCAAGTTGACACCATGTAAATGATATATAGGTCATTCAGGGCGACACCTCAAAAGAATTTTACTAATTCCTTGGAATTGAAAGTCTTTGGTGATATGATATCAGGTCCTTTAATTAGACCATAACTTAAACTGCAATTTAGGCCTAAAATGTGGGCTAAGGATAGTAAGCCTAAAGAGGTGTTTGAGGGCTCTTAAAGTCTAAAATCTATCATCCAAAATTAGTTTAAATAATTCCATAACATTTATGTTATGTTTTATTCAAACGTCCTTTTAATATGTCTTCAAATGTTATGTCTTTTTATTACATATTTATTATGTGTCTTAAGCGGGTTTAATTAGTCCTAAAACTGTGTTAAATTCTATCCAAGTTTATTACAACTTTATTATTGCATTTAGTGTGTCCTAATGCATGTTTTAATTTGTCATAGAGTAATCCAATGGCCAACCACCTAATTAAAGCTTCAAAGAGCTGTTCATTTTTTTCAAAGGGAATCAAATGCATTCACATTCAAGTTAGTTGTTCATGTGGGTATGATAAATCACCATTCGGTAAAAAAAATGCTTCCTTAAATGCACTGTCCAAGAGAGGGGATGAATGAGCAGCCTTCTAGAATATGGCTATTGATAATTTCCATGCATAATAAGTGCCACCATCCATCATAGGAGCTGAATTTGACCTTTGAAGATTCCTTCCCCCTTAAGCATGCATGAATTCAGTCCAACACAAAAATGAGCAGCAACCAACATTTACTTCAAGTGCATGGACGATCATGGGCTTAATGAATAATCTAGAAATGATACTAAATGGTTGGTTTGTGGCCATTCGTTTCCCATTATTTTGCCTATATATGTTTTGTTTAAAGCATTATTGTAAGGTTAGACCATTTTGATTAAAACACATTTTGATTTTTCAACTCTTTCTTCTTTTAGAACTTTCCAAACATATCAAGAATTCCATTCTTGTGGCATTCAAAACAAACCCGATCTTGTCAATTCCCTTCTTATCTTTTCTGAAGTGTGGCGATCAAATTATACCTCTAGTACCTATCTCTTTATAGATAGCGGGTCAAGATCTTCTCATTTTCAAACTTTCGAGTGTCAAACAACTTTATAGAATTTGGGTCGTGTTGTTCATAACATCAGTTCTTTTTTGATTCATTTATATTCATGAGTTATATCCAAGTTTACCTTTTTTTGTTTATATTTCCTTCATATTTCTACCATTATTCGAGAAAGTACCTATTTAGATGATCGAGAACATAAAATCGTGAATCGAGTTTCAATCTTGTAACTGGGTTCATGTCAATTGGTATCAAAGCTTCAAAATTCTAAATTAGATACATACATTATCCCAGGTTTCCTGAAAATATTTTGAAAAAGAATTCTTGAAGAAAAAATAAAAGAAAAGAAAGGAAAATGAAACGCACGAGTAGAAACTCCAAAAAGAGTTTGGGAACCCTCCTATAGAAATTTTATCCTTTTCATATTTTGGAGCCTATTTTACGCCTATTCATGAAATTTGACGGTAACAAATTTTTTTCGAACCCAAAAAATTTCCATTTTACCCTTATACCCAAAACACCTTTTAAAACCTTTTTACATCTTTCGTAATAGTAAAGTTTTTTTTTTTGAAAAAAAATTACCCAAAATGCTCTTGAACACCTTTTGAAACCTTTTCTACAATCTTGCCACAACATTTGTGAAATTCTTAATTTTGTTCTATTAGTTCTATTAGAACCGAGATAATAACTTGTGAGAGATAAAAGGTACGAGTGAGTGATATTATTCGAGTGGAAAAATCCTAATCTATGTGCAAGCATGAGTAGAATGATTTTCTTTTCGAGTGAATCTGTGAGGTTTATTGTGGTGAGGTTTTCCTTTTTATTACTAATCATATTGTTTTGTAGAAAGTTAAAATCATGTCACAAGGAGATCAAGTGGTCAATGAATGAGGTCGAGGATAAGTTTTGAATATGTAAATTAAAGCATTAATGCGAGAGTTGTGAAGGTTGCTGGATAGTAATCGAGAAACCAAGGAACATCTTAACCAAATGGAAGAAAGGATGCGAATGAGAAAATCGCCAAGAGTGCAAAGGGGTAGAATTCCAAAAACCCCTAGTGTACGAGAAGGTGAGCCATCTAATGGGTCGGATAACGACGGATACTATGGAAATGATGACGAAGTACTTGAAAGAGCCTCTATTCATAGTGAGAGGAGTAATGGATGATGACCCAGAGAAAGACGAGAAAGAGTATGAGTTGATGACAATTTAGCCAACATCAAGTTGAATATTCCTTCGTTTCAAGGCTTGAACGATCTTGAAGCCTACTTGGAGTGGGAAAGAAAGATTGAAATATTCTTTGATTACCACAACTACCCTGAGTTGAAAAAGGTAAAACTTGCTGCTTTTGAGTTTACTGATTATGCTATGATATGGTGAGATCAACTAACCTTGAGTAGGAGACGAAAAAGAAAGCATCTTGTGAAGACTTGCACCGAGATGCCTACTATCAAGCGAAAGAGGTTCATTCCCAGCAATGATCAATGAGACCTCTATCAGAAATTGCAAGTCATGACCCAAGGCAACTGACGTATTAAGGAATATTTCAAGGAAATGGAAATCACCCTCATCCGAGCCAACATTGATGAAGATTGAGAGGGTTGATTTTTGGCTGGGTTAAATCATGAGATAGGCAACATTGTGGAACTTCAACATTATGTTGAATTAACCTACCTGGTGTACATGGCTATCAAGGTGGAAAGGCAATTCAAGCAGAAAGGTTCATCGAGACCTTTGAACTAGGGGTAAGTATTCGATCGAGTCGAGTAAAAAATTTTCGAGTTAGTCGAGTTGACAAATCCTATTTTAGCAACCGAACTCAATTTGAATTTTTCTCGAATTGAATCGAATCGAGTCAAAAAATTTGAGTCAAATCTAGTCGAGTTAACGAATCCTATTATTTACAACTTAATGTTATGTTTCGATAGACCGATTATTTAACTAGTAGATGAATTACAAGATTATTTAACTACATGAACTGATGCGAGCATGGCCAATGAGCTAGATGCCGAACCCATTGAGCTACATTTGGGGCCAATTACTCGAGCAAGGGCTAAGAAGTTCAAGGAAACCATTGCAAGCTACCTTGATTGAATATGGGGAGAGACTCGCAGGGCATATTGATCATTCATAGACTAGCTCCATAAGCGTCCCATGCAGCTTACTCAAAGCTGAATTTTAGCTTTCATTTTTTTTATTAATCATTTGCTGGAATAAACATTAATAACATTTAGTTATTTTTAATTTAAGTATTTAATATGTCTTGAGTCTATTTAATATATTCTAATTAGATTCGGTAATTAATATGTCTTAAGTTAATTAATGTGTTCTAATTAGTTTAGCCATTTAATATGTCTTAAGTTTATTTAATGTGTTCTAGTTAATACAACTACTTAATGTGTCATAAGCTTAGACAATATAAATGAGTATTGAATGTGTTCCTAACTGAATTTATTGGTGTTTGTAGGTGTTCACACCAACTAAATTAGCTAGCTAGATACATTGGACGACATTAAAAGAAATCAAAGCATTTGGAGCTGAATTAGAAACCAAGCTGCTGATTACTCTTCTCCAAGTGCCTATTTGTGGAGATCAATGGATAAAAGCACATTCACATTAGACCATTCAGCTTGTAGCTAACTTCACATCTTAGAGGCTAATTAAGTTATTGTGTTCACACCATTTGGGTTGTTTGTGCGTCACAACTTTAATTAAAAGGTTGTTGCACATTCATCTTCCTAAAGGGGATTAAAGGAGCTCATAACTCTTTGGATTATCAATTATTAGCAAGATTCAGCTCAGCTCATTAAGTGTACTCAATTAAGCTGATGGGAATCCAAAAATCCTAAGCTATTGGCGTCATCTAGGTCTAGGAGTTGCTAAAAGTCATGTTAATCATATTTGGAGTTAAGTCAGCTCATTAATAGCTTAATTGAGCTGAATAAAATTTTCCATTCAGCTGAAGCTAGCTCAGCCTATAAATACTTTTTTCATTCCTGTTGTAAGGACTTTTACTCATTTTATGAATATTATACTTCTTTGTGAGTGTTCAACTCTCATAGTTCTCTCTAGACCGAATTGGCTTATCAAGACAAGTCTTGTGGTATCAATCCTGTCTTTTCTTTGAACTTATCACTTGCTTAAGTGTGGTGTTCATCCATACTTTTGGTTCCTATCTACCATAGATAGTGGGTCAAGGTTCTTTAGCTATTCAAACTGATTTCACCTAAGTGCTATTTAAGATTCGGGTCAACCTTTACCTATATTGTTGGTTCAATCTTGTCCTTAGCCAAATTCACCCATCTATCATTATAACTATCCTTTATCCCTTTGTTTTGAACCTATCTTTCAACCTTTTCTAGCCCATTTCGAAACAACTCAATTCTTACTTAATTTTTATGATCGGGCAAACAAACGAATCAATAATGCATTGAGACTAAGGTGTAGTTGATTGATAACAAAGAATTGTCATTGGCATAAGGATGTCGAAATCAATACATGAGTATGTGTTAGAGAACAACATATTGGACTGACCCACTATGAATAGGTTTCTTGGATTTTTATGTAATAGTCACAATATTACTCATAGTGATAACTATGCATATGATCCTCAGAGTTAAGATCATCATTGTCCCAACATAGTGAATCGTATATTTTGATACACTCAAAACGTCTACCATAACAAGTTTTACTATAAAGACTAATGTTGGATATACCACAATCCATGTTGTGGGATATGGTTGATCAAGATAGGATTTATCCCTCTTACATAATGAGAGCAATATCATAGGCCTCTTGATGGAGTGAGACTAGAAATGCATGGTCATGCTTGAATAAGTTAATATCAGATATAACACTTGCTTGTTTTGTAACAGCCTAAATTTCAGTGGTGTCGAGAACAGTGATTCGAGATCACTAATCCGGCGAGTGAGTTGGAAAATTTAGTAAATTAATAATAATGATTCAAGTGTGAATTTAAATTTTTTTTAGAGAGAATTATGTGAATTAAAAGAATTTGTTAGGTCAAATGGGTCAAACACGAGGTATCGAGACCTCAAATCTATAAATCGAGCCATAAATATTTTACAAATATTTATGGAGTGTTATTGAGTTAGTATTAAAGTTTTGTTAGGAAATTTTAACGTTTTGATAGTTAATTAATTAAAAAGGACTAAATTGTAAAAGGTGCAAAACTTGTAAAAGTGATTAAATAGCTAAGTGTCTAATAAGGAGGGATTTGAAAGGCAATTAGACCCAAATTAAATGGGCTGGCATGAAATAAGTAAGAAAATAATGTGAACAAGGGGCAAAATTGGAAATAACCTAAAATTCATTAATTAAAAAGGATTTAATTGAAAAATCTAGAGAAATCATCATTTTTCTTCAGCTAAAAATGCCATAGTAGACCTTCTAAGCTGGTTTTTCATATTTTTTTCCCCATGTGAGTTCAATTCTTACTTTTTCTTTGTAATTTTTATGTTTTTGTGACTATTACAATTAGGTCCATTTATTAAATTCATTAGTTTTTTATTCTATTGGTGAAATTGAAAGTTACCATGGTTGAGTGCTAGAATTTTATGACGAATAAACATGGATTTGAAGCTTTAATTTTGTTATGTGATGATTTTATTAAGTGATTTTAATAGAAATTGATTTTTAGGACCTAATTGTGAAAAAAGTTAAGAATTAGGGTTTTGTATTGAAATTTTAAATACCAAAGGTTATGTAGTATTTTAGAATTATGGAATAAAGTGTTGATTGAGAAAAATCAGCTTAATTGATGAGTTAATTAAGCAGGGACTAAATTGTAAAAATTGTAAAATTTAGGGTAAAAGTGTAATTTTAAAATTTTAAAAGGGATAAATTGTTAAAGTGAACTAGGATTGAATTAGATGCTAATGAATGGAAAATTTTACATTATAGATCGAGAATCTGAAGATAAACGAGGAAAAGAGAAAATTTCCAATTAGTCCCTAATTTCCTACAACGTCTATAAATTGGCCAGGTAAGTTCATATGGCTGAATTTTTATATTCAATTGTTAATTTAGGATTGTTACAATATTTACAATTAATATTTTTATTATTGAATTATGATAAATATACGATGTGAAAATCGAATTGAAAGTTCAAATTAAGGGAAACGTAGGATTAAGTACATTCATTCAGTAATCAGTGATGAATCGACGGTTAAGACCATGGTTAAACCATGAAAAAGTGTGAAATGCAAGACCATAGCTAAACTATGGCATAGTGTGAAAGACCATAACTGGGTTATGGAATAGTGAAAGTGAACATAAGACCATGATTGAATCATGGCAGTTATATGTGTGTGCAAGCATAAGACCATAGTTAAGCTGTGACAAATGTGATAAAGTGTGCAATCATGGCTAGGCCATGGTAAAATGTGTGCAAGACAAAAGTGAATGAGGCATCAAGCTAACAATGTACTCAATTCCGTAAGACGTTTCCTAATTTGACAAGTATTGGTAAGTGATATTTGAATTCAAGTGTTGAGATTTAATTAGATATTGATATTGAGCTCAACCAAGTGAATTCATTATTTGAAATTGTGTATGACAGGAACATTAATGAAAAACTTGTATTTGAATTGTTATTGTAATTCGGTAAGATTTATGTTTTGAGCCTATGAGCTTACTAAGCTTTCATAAGCTTACTTTTGTGTGTTAAATGTTTTTGTAGATTAAGAGTTTGGAGGATCGGATCAACACATCGAAGCACACTATCCATATTTTTACTAGTAGATTTTATAATACAATTTTTGGTTTATATGGCATGTATAGGATTGACCAAAAAGAAAGTGAATTTTTAATATGGTTTTGGAATGGCTCGTACACATATATGTTAGTATATATGTATATGATAAATAGAATCTAAGTAGTCAATGAAGGAGATTATATGGTAGTTTATACAAATGAGTTGTGTGTTAACACAAAAGTCTATAGCTTGTATTAAAACTTGTGTTGGCTACTTGATTTGTGTATTTTGGTATGTGAAAGTATCATATGCAGGTTGATAGTGTAAAGGTTGAGAAAAGTGGCCTTAAAGTGGCCTATTTTTGTTCACAAGAGTAGACACACGGGCGTGTGTCTAGGCCGTCATGTGGTTTGGCCGTGTGTCCACTACATCTTAAATTTGTAAAACAAAATGCTCAGGATTGAGCACATGGGCAGAGACAAAGGTGTGTGTCTCAGCCGTGTGAGTGACACGATCTTGGACACGGCCATATGATTTGGCTATGTGAAAACTGCACCTAATTTATTAAAATTAAATTAACCACACAGCCTAGCACACGGGCGTGTGACTTGGCCGTGTGAATTCAATTTCTTCATACCTTATAAGTCAGAGAGTTACACGGGTTAGGGACACGGGCATGTGTGACCACACAACCTAACCACACGGGCATGTGAGCCCTGTATATAAGAAAATTTTTGAAATTTCTTAAAAATTTCTTGGAGATTTCGATTTAGTTTCGATTCAATTCTAATGTACATATTGGGCCTCGATGGCCTATATAAGAGCCAATATGGTTGAAGTTAGTTATGAATATTATTTTGATTCGATTTATCTGTAATTAATCTGTAAATCATCGGTAATACTCTATAACCCTGTTTAGGTTACGGATACAGGTTAGGGAGTTACATTTATTGATATCAGAGCTTCGATTTAGTCGATTCTTGAAATGAATGTGATATGTAAAGTGTCTAGAAATACATGCCATATAAATCTGTGATAGCATGATGTGTATGATCCGATCTAATCTTTATTTTTCTTATAGATTGTAAAGATGTCAGATAGACCTGAACATGCTGAACAGGAAGAGGAAGTTAATAGTAGAGTGCAGATCTCTGAACAAGAAACAAGTAGTAATGTTCCAATTTCTTTGATATTAGAAGAAGAACTTAAAAACATGATTTACGGATTTATGAATCAATGGTATAGTGAAATGGTGCAAGGAAGAAGTCGGGCTCAGCAACCCCCTCCTCCCCCTTCTGTACCACTAGTTACACCCCTGGTTACTCTTCCACCTCCTTCGACATACGAATCTAGTAAGTGTACACCAATAGAAAAATTAAGAAAGTATGGGCCTAAAGAATTCCGAGGAAGATCAGATGATGATCCAGTTAAAGATGAATATTGGTTATAGAACTTAGTAAAGGTTTTTTAAACAGATGGCTTGTTCTTCGGATGATTACTTGAGATGTGCAATCTCTTTATTAAAGGAAGAAGAGTATAATTGGTGGGAAACTATAGAAGCAGTATTACTTGAAGAGAAGCTTTCTTGGGAATTTTTCCAGAGTGAGTTCAAAAAGAAATATGTTGGAAAGAGATATTTAGACAAGAAGAAGAGGGAATTCCTTGATCTGCGACAAGGGAATTGATCAGTGGCTAAATATGAGAGGGAGTTTGTATATCTCAGTAAATATGCCCGAAATATTGTACCGATTGAAGAGGAAATGTGTATTAGATTCGAGGATGGGTTGAATCAAGAATTTGTGGTTTTATCAAACCGATCTTAGAAAATGGAAGTATATAATAGGAAGAAGCAAAAAGATGGTAGAAACAAAGAATCTTATAAGAGAAGTTCTTCTAGATCGATTTCGACATTTCCAGCTAAAAAGTTTAGAGATGATTCTAGCCGACCCACTTCAACTCTAAAATGATTGAGCAAAAGTAAGACAACTCAACAAAATGTTGGAGTAACAACTAAACCTGCAGCTAGGGTTAGCAGTGTGCAAAATGTTTCAAGACCTAAATGCAGATATTGTGGTAGATCTCACCTTAGTGAATGTTGGGGTAGAACAAGAGCTTGTTATAAATGTGGTGGTACTGATCATTCCATTTAGGATTGTCCCCAATTGTTAAAAGAAGAAAGAGAACAAAAAGAAAAACAAGTAACTACTTCTCAGAAAAGTAAACGCTCGGGTCAAAGTAGCGCTACGGGAACTGCCCATTCAGGAATGAGAGATTCTGCAGCTCGGTCCGAAACTAGGGCACCTGTACGTACTTTCTATCTTTTTGATGATTCTGTGTATGCATTAATTGACCCTGGGTCTACACATTCATATATTTGCACTGCATAAGTGTTAGAAAAGAAATTGCTTGTGGAATCTACAGATTATGATGTACAAGTCACTAATCCATTAGGACAAAGTGTGTTAGTTAATCTAATATGTCGAAATTGTCCACTAAAAACACAAGGCTGTGAATTATCTACTGATTTGATGTTGTTACCATTTCGGGAATTTGATATTATTTTGGGAATGGATTGGTTAACAAAGCATGATGCTATGGTGAAATGCTGAGAGAAATGGATTGAATTGAAAAGTCAAACAGGGGAAGTAATTTTAGTTGAGTTTGGGAATACAAAAGATATTGTCAGAATTATTTTAGCCTTTATAGCTCAAAGATTGATTCGGAAAGGTAATGAAGCATTTTTAGCTTATATTCTTGATACTCGAGGTTCTGAATCGAAGATAGAACAGTTGCTGGTTGTCAATAAGTTTATTGATGTATTTCTTAAAGAATTGTCAGGTTTACCACCAGCTCGTGAAGTTGAGTTTGTAATTGATGTGGTTCCGGGAACAACTCTGATATCAATAACACCATATAGAATGGCACCAGCTGAGTTGTTGGATAAAGGGTTCATCAGACCGAGTACATCACCTTGGGGTGCACCTGTTTTGTTTGTGAAAAAGAAAGATGGATCTTTAAGACTATGTATTGATTACTGACAATTGAAAAAAGTCACAATCAAGAATAAATATTCTTTACCTCGTATCGATGATCTGTTCGATCAGCTGAAAGGTGCTACAGTATTTTCAAAGATAGATATTAGATCTGGGTATTATCAGCTAAAAGTTAAAGAGTGTGATGTGCCAAAGACTGCTTTCAGAACTCGGTATGGTCACTATGAATTTTTGGCGATGCCTTTTAGATTAACTAATGCTCCTGCTGCTTTTATGAATCTGATGAATTAGATTTTTCAACCTTATTTGGATAGATTTTTGGTTGTGTTTATTGATGATATACTGGTCTATTCCAAAACAGAATCTGAACATGCACAGCATTTGAGAATTGTGTTACAAATTTTAAGAGAAAAGCAATTGTATGCGAAATTCAGCAAATGTGAATTTTGGTTACATGAGGTTGGATTTCTAGGACATATAGTTTCAACTGAAGGGATTCGTGTGATCCAAAAAAAAGTATCAGCAGTGGTGAATTAGAAAGTTCTGAAGAATGTATCAGAGGTGCGAAGTTTCATAGGATTAGTTGGATATTATCGCCGATTTGTTAAGAATTTCTCAATGATTACTTCACCAATGACCTGCTTACTACAGAAAAATGTTGAATTTGTGTGGTCTAATGAATGTCAACAGAGTTTTGATCGGTTGAAGAAAATATTAATAGAAGCTCCAGTCTTGACTCAATCAGAATTAGGTGTGTTGTATGTTGTATATAGTGATGCGTCTCAGTAACAGCCCGATTTAGACCCTAATCAGAACGGTGGTTTTGGGACGACGAATCCGAGTTAAAAAATATTTTAAAATTATTTTCTGTGTTTATTTTGTGTGAATTTATATCTGTGAATTTTTTGTGATTTAATTTTGTCATTTAGGTGTCCGATTATATAAAAGGACTTAATCGCGTAAATAGAAAATTTGATAGTTTTAAGTATAAGGATCAAAAAGTTAGTGGCTTTCTAATTTGGGGCATTTGTGTTGCAAATAGCCCAAAACTTATTAGGTGTATGGTAAAGGGTTTTTATTATAAGGTTTTAACATAAATTAATTAAGGTTATTTTTGTAAACTAACATTATAAACAATTATAATATAACATATATTATAAAACATAAAATAAAGTTTACATTTTGTTATAATGGTTCTTCATTGCTAAAACTAAAGAAAAAGAAAGGAAAAGAAAGCAAGCTAGGGTTCAGCCAATATTCAAGCACAATCAAGGTTCGTTTTTGTTCAGTTTTTGATAATTTCTATGTTTTTGAGATCGTTGCTTAGTAATCTTCAAGACCCATGCTTTAATTTTTGATTTTGATGAATATTTTGAGTTGTGCTATTGTTGATAGCTTTTGATTTTTTTTGTTTGAGGATGAAAAATGAAAGATATGTTTTAGATTAACATATTTTATATTGGAGTTTTTGATGATTTTGAGTAATTAGGACTTAATTGCAAAAATAATAATTTGAGGGACTAAAATGTGAAATTAATAAAATATATAGACTTCTATAGGCATGGGTACCATTCGGCCTAAAATGGGTGCTGTGAAATTTTGTGTATTTTGTGTTTTGTGCAATAGGGACTAAATTGTAAAAATTGTAAATGTCAGGGGTAAAATAGTAATTTACATATTTATGTGTTTTTGGACTAAATGGAATGAAAATATGTTTGAATGAGCTTAATTTGAATATGTGTAGATCAAGAACCAAAGAAATCAAATTCGGACCGGGGAAAAACGAAAGTTGTCGACTAGCAACCCTGTCCTATTTTACGACGTTCAAGGTAATTTTGTAAGCAAATAGACATGCCTAAATGTAGTTAAATGTTAAATATATATACTGGTACGTATTGTATGAATTTATATATGTAAATGCGGAATGTGTATAAGCTTGATAACTATGTTCGAGCATTCGTTTCGACCGAGATACGACGTCCAAAAGCCCCGTATGAATTGTAGGAATAGCTAGGATACATATGTCATGACATAGGATTCCGATAAGTGTGTGCGAGTAAGACCATGGCATCTATTTGTGATTTTGATATGTGTTTTCGAGTAAGAACCTGTCTGGGATAGTTGCATCGATATGTGGCTACATGTATGGCCACGTCTAGGACGTTGGCATTGTACGATTTATGTGATTATTACTTCCAATTCTGAATGGTTCATCAGGAAAAAGGTAAATTGTACACGGATATATATTACGAGTTAAATGGCCAGGTATGAATTAACTTGATTTTTACTTGGGATAAGGTAAGTAAGTACTATGGACTTTTGTTGTAAACCATACACATTGCAAATGAAGAATATATGAGTATTTGATGTGTATATTCAGCTTGTGAATGAATAAACTTGTGTATCATTGAAATGTTTCTCATATATGTGCATATATGATTTGGTATATTCGGCCATATAATTAATACTTATATATGTGTTGATAATTATTGATTCTTAAGTTTATGGACGAGAGTAAATGGATGTAAGGTTTATTATTACTATTTGGTTCGAAAATTATTTATTAACATGGTATGTATGCTTGATTATTTGGTAACATTTAGGACCCAAAATGTTGAATGATGATAATTTATTTGTTTATGTAAGCATTCGGTTAACGTGAAAAGAAATGGAGTTTGGAAATGTATCATTGTATCGTATGTGGGTTTAAGATTAGGCTTTGGTCATGATAATATAATTCGATTTATAAGATTGATTGAATGCACTATTGAACTGTTTATTTGCTTATTGCTTACTAAGCTAAGATAGCTTACCTTGTGTCTGGTTACTCTGTTTTATAGATTTTGGATTCAAGTTACAAGCTCAGGGATCGTCAGTAATGTCAAACACACTATCTATAGCCTCGGTATTTAGATAATCAAACTCGTATTATGGCATGTATAGGCTAGAACATACTTTTGAGATATCGATTTTGGTTATGTATTTCAGCCATACGATATATGGCTTGCTATTTATGTTTAGATTTGGTTTTATTTGTGTTTGGTTACAAAGTTAGTAAGCTTGGTATTGATAACTCGGTTATGCTTTACTGTGCTTGAAATTCTAGTGTCTAGTATTATGAATGAATGATTTTGTGGTAAGAGTTTTATGCATTAGATATACCTTAACTTCATGTTCGAAATTTTAGTCATTTTACTCATGGATTATGCATATTTTATTTATCAAGCTATATAGTAAGATGTGTAGTAAATGTGGTAGTTAATATATGCTAGAAGTGATAAATGATTTTAATTATACTTGAGTATAATTTAGTTAAGTTTATGTACGAGTATAAATGTTTATAAGTTCGGTATTTGATCATTATTATCATGTGATATATGTTGGAATTTAATTGATGATTCAGCTACTGCTTATATATATATATTAGGTATTTGACATGTCGGTTATGGTATAAATATACGTACATGCTTATAAGTATAATAGTTGATTTGGCTAGGGTATTTATGTATGTGTAAGAGTATTTTCGGCTTGTTAGATATGTGGTATAGGGTATGGCAAGTTATATAAACATGATGTAGTGAAAATACCTTATATGACCAAATAGGTAATTGATTTATTGGTTGTGTATATGTAATTCAATTCAAGGTAATTTGGCATGTGAAATGGATGAACTTTTAGTTGTAATATGTGCTCAAGGTGATGAGGCAAAATAACTATTTATATGGTTTAGTTTGGTCACTGAAGATATGGGTAGATACTTTGAAATGTCCTTGATGTTCGAAATGATTAAACAAAAAATTTTATGGTGGATTACTTATGAATTCTTAAAGTACATGAATATATTAGTCCAATTAGTAATGTTTTAATATGTTTTATGCATGTATGATTTATAAGTTATACAATAAGTATTATTTAATCTTTTATATCGAATGCCCATAAGTATTTGTTTTAATTTGAGCATTGGCCAATTAATTAATGAAATATATACGTGATATTGAAAGCTGTAAAATAGATGCTTGGTATCATATATGAAATGAAATATGTTTTGTTTTAATTTTGTACGTACTTAAAATTTTATTATATATGACTTTGAGGTCCCATTGATTTTGAGTTATGATTTAAACTATGTGTTAAATGCTTAAACAAAATTTTTATTTTAGTATGTGAATATAACATATGTATAAATGTGAACATCCTAAATTTTGTGTCCCGTCCAGTAATACTTCGTAACCCCATTTCGGCGATGGATATGGGTAAGGGGTGCTACATTTTATTAGTATCAAAGCTACGGTTTAGTCGGTTCTAGGACTAACGTAGAATGTGTGAGTTTAGCTATACATGTCATAATAATATATTGTGCTACTGTGATGACTTCTGACATTTGAAATGTGTTTTCATATAGTAAATGGATCTCGACAGAGCTGTAGTTGATGATGTCGAGAGTGTAGCGCCTGCTCCCGCGCAAGGGACAGTGCCGGCTGATTCTCGACCGACTTCGAGTAGTCAAGAAAGTGAGGCTAAAAAAGCCTTCTACCAAATGATGAATGACTGGTTCACTCAATATATTCGGACTTACCCGACTGCACAACAACCTCCACCCCTAACTAATCCAACTTCGATGCTTGTTATACCTCAAGTAAGTGATCCATTGAGATTGTATAAGCCACCTGTTGATAAAATCAGAAAAAATGGGGATGAAGAGTTTAAAGCTACTGATGAAGATGATGCTGAGCGGGCTGAGTTCTGGCTTGATAATACTATTCGTGTGTTTGATGAGCTGTCCTGTACCCCAGATGAGTGCTTGAAATGTGCCATATCTTTACTTCGAGACACAGCATATCACTGGTGGAATACCCTAGTATCGGTGGTTCTGAGAGAGTAGGTGACCTGGGAATTCTTTTAGATTGAGTAAAGAATTTATTGACTAAAAGCGTAAAGAATTTCTGGAGCTGAAACAGGGTCGGATGACTGTGACAAAGTATGAGCCGAAATTTGTGAGACTCAGTCGGTATACCTAAGAGTGTGTTTCTACTGAGGCCATAATGTGTAAAAGATTTGAAAATGGGCTGAATGAAGACATTAACCTGTTAGTTGGCATACTTGGGATAAAAGAGTTTTTGGTACTGGTTGAGCTGGCTTACAAAGCTGAAGAGCTCGAGAAAGAGAAAAGAAAGGTTGACTTTGAAGCTAGAGATGCACGCAAAAGAACATCTGGTAAGTCATTCCAGTCGACATCAAAGAAGTTCTGAAATGATTTTAGCCATTCTAAAGCCACTTCAGGTTACTCCAGACGGGATTAGAATAGACCATCAGTGAGCTCGAGAGCTACCTTAGTAGCAAGTATGGGTAATGTCAGATCAAATCAACCCGAGTGTAAACATTACGGTAAATGACATCCCGGAAGTTGTAGGTTGCATGATCGGACCTGTTTTAAATGCTGATCGACAGATCATTATATTCGAGATTGCTCAATGTTAGCTGAGGAAAATCCAATGTAGAATACGAGATCGGGTAACACTACAGCTCGAGGTAGACCACCCAAAAATGATGGTAATATGAGTGGCAGTCAGAGAGGGACTAAAGATACAGCAGTCAAATCTGAGGCTCATGCACCTACCAGAGCCTATGCTATACGTGCACGAAAGGAGGCTTCATCCCCATATGTTATTACTGGTACATTTACTCTTTATGATACTAATTTAATTGCATTGATTTATCGCGGTTCTACACATTCTTATGTGTGTGAGACATTAGTATTCAGAAAGACTCTACCTGTTGAGTCTACTGAGTTCATGATTAGAGTGTCAAACCCATTGGGCCGGTGTGTTATGGTTGATAAAGTGTGTAATAATTGTCCTTTGATGGTTCGAGGTCTGTGCTTTCCTGTTGATTTGATGTTGCTACCATTTGATGAGTTCGACATAATTCTAGGTATGGACTGGTTGACATTACATGATGCTGTTGTGAACTACAAGAGAAAGACCATTGATTTACGGGGCCAGAATGATGAGACTGTTCAGATTGAATCTAGTGATTTGAAAGGGTTACCAGTAGTGATTTATTCGATGTTAGCTTAGAAATATGTGAGAAAAGGTTGTGAGGCTTATTTTGCATATGTGCTTGACAGTAATGTGGCTGAAAGGAATATTGAGTCAGTGCTAGTTGTATGTGAGTATCCAGATGTGTTTCCTGAAGAATTACCGAGTTTGCCACCTATTCGGGAAGTAGAGTTTGGTATTGATTTAATGCCTGGGACGACTCCGATATCCATAGATCCGTACAGAATGGCACCTACAGAATTAAAATATTAAAAGCTCAGTTGCAAGAATTGAGGGATAAAGGTTTCACGCGACCGAGTTTCTCTCTATGGGGTGCACCTGTGTTGTTTGTGAAAAAGAAAGACGGAACTATGAGAATGTGCATCAATTACAGACAACTTAATAAGGTGACTATAAAGAATAAGTATCCATTGCCACGGATTGACGATCTATTTGACCAACTAAAAGGGGCTACAGTATTTTCGAAAATAGATTTGAGGTCAGGCTACTATCAATTATGAGTTAAATATTCAGATGTGCCAAAGACTTCTTTTAGAACGAGGTAAGGATATTATGAGTTTTTGGTTATGCCTTTTGGACTCACCAATGCACATGTTGTTTTCATGGATTTGATGAATCAGATCTTCATACCATATCTGGATCGGTTTGTGGTTGTGTTTATATATGACATTTTGATCTACTCTCGTGGTGAAGCTGAACATGTTGAACATTTGAGACTTGTGTTACAGACCTTGCGAGATAGGCAGTTGTATGCAAAATTCAGTAAATGTGAGTTTTGGTTAAGTGAAGTCAGTTTTCTGGGCCATGTGGTATCAGCATCAGGTATTCGGGTTGATCCGAGCAAAATTTCAACTATACTTGATTGGAAACCTCCGAAGAATGTTTCTAAAGTCCGAAGCTTTTTAGGACTTGCTGGTTATTATAGACGGTTCGTGAAAGGTTTTTCTATGATTGCAGCCTTGATGACAAAGCTATTGTAGAAAGATGTTAAGTTTGAGTGGTCAGAGAAATGCCAGCAATGTTTTGATCAGTTGAAAGCCCTTTTGACAGAAGCTCCAGTGCTAGTTCAGCCAAAATCGGGTAAAGAATTTGTTATTTATAGTGATACATCCTTAAATGATTTGGGACGTGTTTTGATGCAGGAAGACAGGGTGATAGCTTATGCCTCGAGACAGTTGAAGCCACATGAAAAGAATTATCTGACACACGATCTAGAATTGGCAGCCATTGTGTTCGCATTAAAAATTTGGTGTCACTATCTATTTGGTGAGAAATGTCATGTTTATTCTGATCATAAAAGCTTGAAATACTTGATGACTCAGAAAGATCTGAATTTAAGACAACGCTAGTGGTTAGAATTGTTAAAAGATTACGAGCTTGTGATTGACTACCACCCGGGGAAGGCTAATGTTGTTACTGATGCTTTAAGCCGAAAATCACTGTTTGCTTTGCATATAATGAATGCGCATATGGTTATGTCTGATGATGGTTCAATAGTAGCTGAATTAAAAGCAAGACCGTTATTCATTCAACAAATTTGTGATGCCTAGAAGGTTGATAATGAGTTGATCGCAAAACGAGTTCAGTATGAGACAGATGTTGATTTAGAATTCAGAGTTGATGCTGATGACTATTTGAGATTCAAAAACCGAATATGCATTTCGAGGAATTCAAAATTGATTCAGATGATTTTGAATGAAGCTCATAGCAGTCGATTATCTATTCACCCAGGTAGTACAAAGATGTATAATGATATGAAACAACTTTATTGGTGGCATGGTATGAAACGTGACATTTCTGACTTTGTTGCAAGATGTTTAGTTTGTCAACAAGTAAAAGCTGAACATTAGGTACCTTCAGGATTACTTCAGCCTATTATGATACCTGAGTGGAAGTGGGATAGAGTTACGACGATTTTGTATTTGGTTTACCGTTAACACCAAGCATGAAAGATGCAATCTGGGTTGTTGTTGATAGATTGACAAAATCAACTCATTTTGTTCCCACACGTACAGACTACTCACTTGATAAGCTGGCTGAACTGTAAGTTTCTCAAATTGTATGTCTATTGTTTCAGATAGAGATCCGAGGTTTACATCACGGTTTTGGAAGAAATTCCAAGATGCACTAGGTACGAAATTACATTTCAATACTGCTTGCCATCCGCAAACAGATGGCCAGTCTGAGCGAATCATTCAGATACTTGAGAATATGTTGAGATGTTGCATTCTCGAGTTCAAAGGTATGTGGGAACAATACCTGCCTCTGATTGAATTCGTGTATAATAAAAACTATCAATCGAGTATTAAAATGGCACCTTATGAAGCTTTGTATGGTCATAAATGCCAAATGCCATTGTACTGGACTGAGCTTAGTGAAAATATGATACATGAGGTTGACCTGATTAGAGAAACTGAACAGAAAGTGAAAGTGATTCGTGAAAGTTTGAGAGCAGCATCAGATCGTCAAAAATCTTATGCGGACTTGAAACGTAAAGATATAGAGCTTCAGATCGGAGACAAAGCCTTCTTTAAAGTCTCACCGTGGAAGAAAATACTCAGATTCGGTCGTAAAGGCAAATTGAGTCCTAGATTCATTGGGCCGTATGAGATAATAGAGTGTATTAGGCTAGTTGCTTACAGATTATCGTTGTCACCTAAGTTAGAAAAGATTCACAATGTATTCCACGTTTCAATGCTTCGGAGGTATCGATCTGATCCTTCACATGTGATTAATCCGTCTGAGATTGAAATTCAGCCTGACATGACCTATGAAGAAGAACCAATTCGCATTTTGACTCAAGAAGTTAAAGAGTTGCGGAATAAGAAGATTCCATTAGTTAAAGTATTGTGACATAAGCATGGAGTTGAGGAAGCAACATGGGAGCCAGAGGATACTATGAGAGAACGTTATCCAAACCTATTCACCACTAAGATTTTCGAGGACGAAAATCCCTAAGGGGGAGAGTTGTAATAGCCCGATTTAGACCCTAATCGGAACGGTGGTTTCAGGACCACGAATCTGATTTAGAAAAATATTTTAATATTATTTTCTATGTTTATTTTGTGTGAATTTATATCTGTGAAATTTTCGTGATTTAATTTTGTCGTTTAGGTGTCTGATTAAATAAAATGACTTAATCGCGTAAATAGAAAATTTTATAGTTTTAAGTATAAGGGTCAAAAAGTTAGTGGCTTTCTAAGTTGGGGCATTTATGTTGCAAATAGCCAAAAACTTATTAGGTGTACGGTAATGGGTTTTTATTAGAAGGTTTTAACATAAATTAATTAAGGTTATTTTTGTAAACTAACATTATAAACAATTATAATATAACATATATTATAAAACATAAAATAAAGTTTACATTTTGTTATAATGGTTCTTCATTGCCGAAACTAAAGAAAAAGAAAAGAAAAGAAAGCAAGCTAGGGTTCAGCCAATATTCAAGCTCAATCAAGGTTCGTTTTTATTTAGTTTGTGATAATTTCTACGTTTTTGAGATCGTTGCTTAGTAATCTTCAAGACCCATACTTTAATTTTTGATTTTGATGAATATTTTAAGTTGTGCTATTATTGATAGCTTGTGATTTTTGTTGTTTGATGATGAAAAATGAAAGATATGTTTTAGATTAACATATTTTGTATTGGAGTTTTTGATGATTTTGAGTAATTAGGACTTAATTGCAAAAATAATAATTTGAGGGACTAAAATGTGAAATTAATAAAATATATGGACTTGTATAGGCATGGGTACCATTCGGCCTAACATGGGTGTTGTGAAATTTTGTGTATTTTGTGTTTTGTGCAATAGGGACTAAATTGTAAAAATTGTAAATGTCAGGGGTAAAATGGAAATTTGCCTATTTATGTGTTTTTGGACTAAATTGAATGAAAATATGTCTGAATGAGCTTAATTCGAATATGTTTAGATCAAGAACCAAAGAAATCGGATTTGGACCGGGGAAAGACGAAAGTTATCGACTAGCAGCCCCGTCCTGTTTTACGACGTCCAAGGTAAGTTTATAAGCAAATAGACATGCCTAAATGTAGTTAAATGTTAAATATATATGCTGGTACGTATTGTATTTATTTATATATGTAAATGCAGAATATGTATAAGCTTGATAACTATGTTCGAGCATTCGTTTCGACCGAGATACGACGTTCGAAAGCCCCGTATGAACCTTAGGAATAGCTAGGATACATATGTCATGACATAGGATTCCGATATGTGTGTGCGAGTAAGACCATGGCATCGATTTGTGATTTCGATATGTGTTTTCGAGTAAGACCCTGTCTGGGACAGTGGCATCGATATGTGGCTACATGTAAGACCACATCTGGGACGTTGGCATTGTACGATTTATGTGATTATCCGAGTGTCCTATCCAATTCCGAATGGTTCATCGGGCAAAAGGTGAATTGTGCACGGATATGTATTACAAGTTAAATGGCCAGGTATGAATTAACTTGATTTTTACTTGGGTTAAGGTAAGTAGGTACTATGGGCTTTTGTTGTAAACCATACACATTGCAAATGAAGAATATATGAGTATTTGATGTGTATATTCAGCTTGTGAATGAATAAACTTGTGTATCATTGAAATGTTTCTCATATATGTGCATATATGATTTGGTATATTCAGCCATATAAGTAATACTTATATATGTGTTGATAATTATTGATTCTTAAGTTTGTGGATGAGAGTAAATGGATGTAAGGTTTATTATTACTATTTGGTTCAAAATTTGTTTATTAACATGGTAAGTATGCTTGATTATTTGGTAAAATTTTGGACCCGAAATGTTGAATGATGATAATTTATTTTTCTATGTAAGCATTCGGTTAAGGTAAAAAAAAATGGAGTTTGGAAATGTATCATTGTATCTTATGTGGGTTTAAGATTAGGCTTTGGTCACGATAATATAATTCGATTTATATGATTGATTGAATGTACTTTTGAATTGTTTATTTGCTTATTGCTTACTAAGCTAAGATAGCTTACCTTGTGTCTAGTTACTCTGTTTTATAGATTTTGGATTCAAGTTACAAGCTCGGGGATCGTCAGCAATGTCAAACACACTATCTACAGCCTCGGTATTTAGATAATCAAACTCGTATTATGGCATGTATAGGCTGGAACATACTTTTGAGATATCAATTTTGGTTATGTATTTCAGCCAAGCGAATATGGCTTGCTATTTATGTTTAGATTTGGTTTTATGTGTGCTTGGTTACAAAGTTAGTAAGCTTGGTACTGATAACTCGGTTATGCTTTATTGTGCTTGAAATTCGTTAATTTAAAGTGTCTAGTATTATGATTGAATGATTTTGTGGTAAGAGTTTTATGCATTGGATATACCTTAACTTCATGTTCTAAATTTTAATCATTTTGCTCACGGATTATGTATATTTTATTTATCAAGCTATATACTAAGATGTATAGTAAATGTGGTAGTTAATATATGCTAGAAGTGATAAATGATTTTAATTATACTTGAGTATAATTTAGTTAAGTTTATGCACGAGTATAAATGTTTATAAGTTCGGTATTTGATCATTATTATCATGTGATATATGCTGGAATTTAATTGATGATTCAGCTACTAGTTATATATATATTTTAGGTATTTGACATGTCGGTTATGGTATAAATATACGTACATGCTTATAAGTATAATAGTTGATTTGGCTAGGGTATTTATGTATGTGTAAGAGTATTTTCGGCTTGTTAGATATGTGGTATGGGGTATGGCAAATTATATAAACATGATGTAGTGAAAATACCTTATATGACCGAATAGGTAATTGAATTATTGGTTGTGGATATGTAATTCAATTCACGGTAATTTGGCATGTGAAATGGATGAACTTTTAGTTGTAATATGTGCTCAAGGTGATGAGGTAAAATAACTAAGTATATGGTTTAGTTTGGTCACTGAGGATATGGGTAGATACTTTGAAATGTCCTTGACGTTCGAAATGATTAAACAAAAAAACATTATGTTGGATTACTTATGAATTCTTAAAGTACATGAATATATTAGTCCAATTAGTAATGTTTTAATATGTTTTTTGCATGTATGATTTATAAGCTATACAATAAGTATTTTTTAATCGTATATATCGAATGCCCATAAGTATTTCTTTTAATTTGAGCATTGGCCAATTAATTAATGAAATATATATGTGATATTGAAAGCTGTAAAATAGATGCTTGGTATCATATATGAAATGAAATATGTTTTGTTTTAATTTTGTATGCACCTAAAATTTTATTATATATGACTTTGAGGTCCCATTGATTTTGTGTTATGATTTAAACTATGTGTTAAATGCTTAAACAGAATTTATGTTTTAGTTATGTGAATATAACATATATGTAAATATGAATGTCCTAAATTTTGTGTCTCATCCGGTAATACCTCGTAATCCCATTCCGGCAATAGATACGGGTTAGGGGTGTTACAGTCTCTAAATGGCTTGGGTTGTGTATTGATGCAATCAAGAAAGGTAGTGGCTTATGCTTCTCGACAATTAAAACCACACGAGAAAAATTAACCTACACATGATTTCGAGCTGGCTGCAATTGTGTTTGCTTTGAAAATTTGGAGACACTACTTATACGGGGAAAGGTGTTATATATATATACAGATCACAAGAGTTTGAAATATATGATGACTCAGAAAGAACTGAACTTGAGACAAAGACAATGGTTAGAGTTGCTGAAAGACTATGATTTAGTCATTGATTATCATCCGGGAAAGGCTATTGTGATAGCTGATGCTCTTAGTCGAAAGTCGTCTTTGTTTGCACTCCGGTTAATGAATACTTATTTATCTATTAATGAAGATGATTCGGTATTAGCAGAGTTGAAAGCAAGACCTGTATTTCTTCAACGGATTCGAAAGCTGCAAGATAATGATTCAAGATTAGTGGTGAAGAAATAGATGGTTCGGGACAAACTGAGTTTAGAACTTAGTATTGATGAAGATGGTACGTTATGTTATCATAATAGATTTTGTGTTCCAAATAACCCAGATCTGAAAAATGATATTCTTTCTAAAGCTCACAATAGTATGTATTCTTTCCTTGATCAAGTCCCAATTTATGATTTTATTGATCTATAATGCCAAATTTAACTTATTTATTATTCACATTATTCAAATGGGTCCATAAATCATAATTTTACAAATTTACATTTTGACCCCAAATCTTTTACATATTTACAATTTAGCCCCTAAGCTCGTAAAATGAAATGTATGCATTTTCTTGATTACCCAAGCTTAGCCAAACCTTTACTATGCTCATATTAGCCCATATTTTCTTTTATTTCACATTATTACTACTCACATTTACACTTTTACAAACAAGTCCCTTATTTAGCTGTTTTCACTAAAAATCACCTAATAAAAGATGTTCATCATGCATCAAACATTCATATTCCTCCATTAATCATCAAAATACAAGCATGTCATGCATGGGTCAATTTTTATACTTGAACCCTAGCTCAAAATATAGCTAGAAATGGGTAGACCATGTTACCGGGACTTTAAAAATACAAAGAACATTAAAAACGGGGCTAGGGAACACTTACTGTTGAGCTTGGAAATGTTGAACAAAACCCTAGCTATGGTGTTGTGTGATTTTCGGCAGCCAAGGAAGAAGATGGATACATTTTCTTGGTTTGATTTCCCTTTTTATTCTTTTAATTACCTAATGACCGAAAGGCTTTAGGGTTTCTCTTACCAATTTTTCCTATGCATGTCCATTTTTGTCCAAAATTTTAGAAATTGGTAAAATTGCTAGTTAGGACCCTCAAATTCATAATCTAACGCAATTTCATGCTTAAAGCTTCTAGAATGCAAGTTTTGCACTTTATTCAATTCGGTCCCTAAAATACAATTAGACATTTTATGCAAAGAATTTCTTCATGAAACTTTAGCTCATGTTTATTTTCATATCCTAGACCTCATAATGATCATGAAATAATTATTTTAACGTTGGAATTGTGGTCCCAAAACCACTATTCCAACTAGGCCCTATTTTAGGATGTTAAATTCTCCCCTCTTAGGGACTTTCGTCCTCGAAAGTCTTACCAATAAACAGGTTCGGATATTGACTTCTCATGGTTTCTTCAGGTTCCCATGTAGCCTCTTCCACTCCGTGTCGATGCTATAAAATTTTCACCAAGGCTATATTCTTATTCCTCAACTGTTTGACTTCTCGAGCTAAAATCTTAACCGGTTCCTCACCATAAGTCATGTCCAGGTCTAATTTCAACTTCCGTAGGTGAAATCACATGGGAGGGGTCTGATCGATATCGTCGCAACATGGATACATGGAATACATCATGAATCTTTTCCAATTTGGGTGGCAATGCTAAACGGTAGGCTAATGGTCCAAGTCTTTCAGTGATCTCATATGGTCCGATAAATCGCGGACTTATTTTGCCTTTCCGGCCAAATCTCAATACCTTTTTCCATGGAGACACTTTCAAGAGCACTTTATCTTCGACTTGAAACTCGATCTCTTTTCTTTTCAAATCAGCATATGACTTTTTCCTATCCGATGCCGCTCTCAAGCAATCTTGTATCATTTTTAGCTTTTCCTCAGTTTCCTTGATCAAATCAACTCCGTGAATTTGATGTTCTATGAGTTTTGTCCAATACAATGGAGCCTGGCACTTACGGCCATACAACTCCTCATAAGGTGCCATCTTTAAACTCGTCTAGAAACTATTGTTGTAGGCAAATACCACTAAAGGTAAGTACTTTTCCTAACTACCCTGAAATTCTAGGACGCGACACCGTAACATGTCCTCTCGAGAGTCTCAATTGTCCACTAAAACTGACCATCAGTCTGTGGGTGGAATGTCGTACTAAAACTCAACTTTGTACCCAAGGCTTCTTGCAGCTTCTTCCGAAATCTCGAAGTGAATCTTGGGTCCCTATTTGAAATAATCGATAACGGTACCCCGTGTAATCTCACAATCTCAGATACATACAAGTCAACCAATTTTTCAAGTGAGTAGTTAGTTCGTACTAGAAAAAAGTGAGCCAACTTCGTTAGCCTGTCAACCACAACCCAACCAACATTTTTCTTTTTCGGGGTTAACGGTAATCCTGTCACGAAATCCATAGTAATTCTATCCCACTTCCACTCGGGGACCATCACAGGCTATAACAAACTTAAAGGTACTTGGTGTTCAGCCTTGACTTGCTGACATATCAAGCATTTCGATACAAATTCGGAGATGTCTCTTTTCATGCCATCCCACCAGTAAATTTTCTTCAAATCATTGTACATCTTGGTATTTCTCAAATGAATAGACAAACAGCTATCATGTGCCTCTTGCAAAATTTTTTGAATAAGCTCGTCATCTCTCGGTACACAGATTCTATCTTTGAACATCAAGCAACCATCAAGACCGATCCAAAAATTTGATTCGGTACCTGACTCGTATTGAGTTCTCTTGGCATGTAAATCACTATCATTGATCTAAGCTGCACATATTTCTTGTAGAAAAGTTGGTTTGGCTCTTAACTCTGCCAAAACTGAACCATCGTCTAACAAGGCCAACTGCTTGTTCAAGGCTCTTAAAGCAAACAAGGATTTTCTGCTTAGTGCATCTACGACCACATTCGCCTTTCCCAGGTGGTAGTCAATGACCAATTCATAATATTTAATCAACTCTAACCATCTCTGCTGTCTCCGATTCAACTCTTTTTAAGTCATCAAGTACTTCAAACTCTTGTGATCAGTGAATACACGGCATGTCTCAAAATACAAATGGTGTCTCCAAATTTTTAGGGCAAATACAATGGTTGCTAGCCCCAAGTCATGTGTTGGATAATTTCTCTTATGTGGTTTCAATTGCCTCGAAGCATAGGCTATCACTTTACCTTCTTGCATCAGTACGCAACCCAGTCCATTCAAGGACACATCACTGTAAACCACAAATTTCTTTCCAGGCTCAGGTTGTACTAGTACTAGAGCTTCGGTCAGCAATGTCTTAAATCTCTCGAAACTCTGCTAACACTTCTCTGACCATTCAAACTTAACATCTTTTTGCAGCAACCTCTTCAAAGGAGTTGCAATCATCAAAAGTCCTTTTACAAAGTGGCAGTAGTAGTCGGCCAAGACCAAAAAGCTTCTAACCTCGGTTACATTCCTCGGTAGCTTCCATTCAACAATAGCAGAAATCTTACTGGGATCAACTTGTATATCATCTCCTGAAAAATGTGGCCTAAGAATCTGACCTTTCATAGCCAAAATTTGCTCTTAGTGAACTTGGCGTACAACTGCTTGTCTCTCAAGGTTTGTAGAACCGTTCTTAAATGCTCCAAGTGCTCGCTCTTATCACGCGAATAAATTGATATGTCGTCGATAAAAACGACGATGAACTTATCCAAATATGGTCAAAAAATGTGGTTATTAAGTCCATAAATATCGCAGGAGCATTCGTTAATCCAAATGGCATAACAAGAAACTCGTAGTGGCCATACCTTGTTCTAAAGGTAGTTTTAGGCACATGAGATTCTTTCACTCGTAACTGCTAGTATCCGGACCTTAATTTTATCTTAGAGAACCATGTCGCTCCTTTCAGTTGGTCAAACAAGTCATCAATCCTTGGAAGAGGATACTTATTTTTAATTATCACCTTATTGAGTTCTCGATAGTCAATGCATAATCTCATAGGGCCGTCCTTCTTTTTCACGAACAGTACGGGAGCACCTCACGGCGAAAATCTTGGTCTCGCAAAACCTTTGTTGATAACTCTTGCAACTGTGACTTCAATTCTTTCAGTTCAGTAGGGGCATCCTATATGAGGCAATTGAGATGGGTGTCGTCCCTAGCATTAGCTCAATACTGAATTCCACTTCTCTAACTGGAGGTAAACCCGACAATTCCTCTGGAAATACATCCGCATACTTGCACACAACTGGTGCTGATTCAATTTTCAATCCGGATTCCTCTATATTCAATATATATGCCAAATAAGCTTCGTACCCCTTTCTCAAGTATCTCTGAGCAATTATTGAAGAAATCATCATTGGTGACTTATCTGCATCATCTGATTCAACCTGAAGAATTTCACCGTTTTCACATTTCAATTCCATAACTTTCTGTCTACAATTCACTATAGCCTCATGTAGTGTCAACCAATCCATACCCAGAATAACATCAAATTCATCAAACGGCAACAACATCAAGTCAGCCAGAAAACAATGATCTTTAACCATCAAAGGACATTTTTTACAGACTTTATCAACTATCACATACTTTCCTAACGGGTTAGACACCTTAATTACAAATTCTATAGACTTAATGGGTATATTCATACTAGATGCCAATTTTATACATACATACGAATGAGTAAAGCCAGGGTCTATCAAAGCAATAACATTAGTATCATAGAGAGAAAATTTACCAGTGATCACATCAGGAGAAGTTGCGCCTTCGCGTGCACGTATGGCATAGGCTCTGGCCGGAGCCCTAGCTTCGGACCTCATGTTTGTGTCTCGCGTAACACTCCTACTACTAGACCCATTCCTGGCATTTCTCGAGGGTCTTCCCTCAGAAGCTGCGCCACTCGGTCTTGGACTTTGAAATCTTTCTTTTTCCATTATCTCGGGATAGTCCTTAATAAAGTGGTCTAAAGAACCACATTTAAAACATGATCCTTCACTCACTCTACAGTTGCTAGAATAACGTCTACCACATTGTGGATATTCAGCCTTGGAAGGTTTAGCGTTATCCACGCTTGCCACAGACGTAGTCTGAGATCTAAAACCTAAATTCTGCTTTCTACGATTACCGTATGAATGTAGCTGACACATGTGAATGAGAATACATTTCTCTAGATTTCTTAGACTGGGATGCAAGTGACTTACTCATGTACCTCTTTCTTGTATCCCTTGCTTCAGACTCGGCCTTCTTTCTTTCTTTAACCAAGTCTTCGGCTTTACAAGCCCATTCTACAAGTGCCACAAATTCTTTCAACTCAAGAATACTCACTAATTTCTTAATATCCTCATTGAGCCCATCTTCAAATCTTCTACACATCTTAGCTTCGGAGGGTACACACTCTTGAGCATATTTGCTGAGCCTAACAAATTCTCTCTCATATTCGCTAACTGTCATACGACCCTGTTTCAATTCCAAGAATTCCTTGCGCTTCTGTTCGATGAATAGTTCGCTAATATATTTCTTTCGAAATTCCTCTTGAAAGAATTCTCAAGTAACCCTCTCTGGCAATACTACAGATATCAACATTATCCACCAATGATACGCCGCATCTCTCAATAGGGATTTGGCACATTTCAAGCACTCCTCGGGTGTACATGACAATTCATCAAATACCCGTATCAAGTTCTCTAACCAGAACTCCTCTTTTTCATGGTCATCATTGGCATTTGTCCTAAATTCCTCAACACCTTGTTTCCAAATTCCATCAACAGGTGTTTTAGCAAATCTCATGAAATCCATGTGTTGAGGTATCGTAGGTGCGGGTTGAGGATTTGGGGGAGGTGGGGGAGGTTGAGCATTTGTATTTGTTCGAACGAACTCCGTATACCATGTGTTCATCATTTGGAGAAAGACTTCTCTGCCTCCTTCTCCTCTGCTGACAGTTTCGGGCCTACTTTCAGATGGCAATGCTCCTTTCGCTAGAGCAGGCGCATTAGTTTCTACGCCATCCGCCACTGCTCCGTCGAGATCCATTGCTATATGAAAACACATTTTAATATTGCCAGGAGTCGTCACACTATCATTACTTATATATATACGTATGGCATGTATAGCTAAACTCAAATACGCTAAGTTAGTCCAAGAATCGACTAAACCATAGCTCTGATACAACTAAATGTAACACCCCTTACCTATACCCAAGACTGGGACAAGGTACAAGGCATTACCGTACATAAACAGGGCATCTATGAAAAATATGGGTCATAAAATTTCACTCAAAATTAAAACCAATCAAACAAATTCATATTGTCCTTATCATGGTCCTACGAGGCCCAAAACATACATTAAAATTAATCCGAGACTAAATCGAGAGCTTAAGAAAATTTCTATGTTTAAGCCTCATACGCCCGTGTACTTTGGGACACGCCCGTGTCCCATACCCGTGTGGAATTTCTAGAATTTATTTTTCATTTCAAACCTACAGGGGTTTTCACACGGCCGAGCACACGCTCGTGTCCCAGGACCGTGTCCCTTACACGGCCTAGACATGCCCGTGTCATCGCCTGTGTCCAAAAACCTGGACATTCTGTTTATGATGTCATCATTCATTTAGAGGCACACGCCCGTGTGTTAGGCCGTGTCCTTCACATGGTTGAGACACATGGCCGTGTCTTTGCCCGTGTGTTTGCTACCATGCATATTAACTTGGAAATTTTCGATGCAGGTGACACATGACCATTCAACACGCCCATAGGGTAGACCGTGTGTCACACACGGCCTAGAGATATGCCCGTGTGTCTAGCCGTGTGAACCTTTTTGGAGGCTATTTTCCAAGCCAATGGTCACCCTCAATCACTCATACATTCAAACATGCAACATGACATATTTATGCACTCAAATACTCCACACCTTAGCACTCTCACATATTCATAATGTCATCTTATTGCACACTCATTTATTACACCATTTAGAGGCATTTCACACCAATTTCATGCATTATTAAACTTATTAGCGTAACTTCAAATTGTGTATTCATACACATAGTCATTTTTAGTCATTAGGTCATCCTTTAACCTCTAGCACTTAATTCACACTTTACCATACATTCATCAATCAACAACATATCACATCATTACCATGCACTCACCAAGCAATAACATATCCTACCATCAAAACACTAACACATGCATGCATGGGTAATTAGATTACAACCCAAATGATCAAATATGAGCCATATCACCTGGCCATTACAAAAAGAATCATCATCATCATCATAGGCCTTCACAATTTGGCCAAATGGCATGACACATATCACAAAATGACCAAGTTCCTATACATGCCATACTCAAAATAATAATTTCACTATAACCAAAAGTCTTTTGATAGTGTGATCGAATACTCCTATAGCTTCCGATCCCCGAGCTAGCTTGGCGAAACTACAAAGGATGGAAAAGAAAGAGGAGTAAGCATTAAAGCTTAGTAAGTCAACATGCAAATAATATGCGATAGTGGTAAACAATTAACATGCAAAAACATGATAACATATACATAAAGATTATTCTTCATTCAAACCTCTTTGCTTACTCATCATATACACATACACACTTGCTTATCTTAAATTGATCTTTATCAAAGCATTACTCATAGGTTTAGCATACGTACCTGTACTCATAGTAGAGTATCGATAACCATACCTCTTTCATATTCCCTCCTCGGGACTTCATTACAATCATTACATTACCCGTTGAACACTTGGAATACTATTGAATACGCAAAAACCTTGCACATAAGTGCTACATATACAAACGTAGCCGAAACTACCACATAACATGTAACACATCCATAATGAACTCAGACCTCTCAACGAGCTCGAATGTTACATGAAATGCATCCATTATGAACTCGGACCACTCAATGAGCTCGGATGCTCGCATCCATAATGAACTCGGACCTCTCAACGAGCTCGGATGCCATATATCTCACGAACTCGGACCACTCAACGAGTTCAGACTTCTTAGTTCCTAGTGACATGTCACTTGTATCCTAAACTATTCCTAAGGTTCAAACAGGATTTTCCTCACTTGCATATAGCATCTCTGTCATACTTGCTCATAACGTCGAGGATAACGACCGTAATAACATTTAAGCTTTCATAGCAATAAAACTCATAATTACAATAAAATAATTATCACAATTTATTAAAGCATTAAAACATACCACAACACCACATTATTTGCATATGTACTTGCCTCGGTACAAAGCGATGATAATCGAGCCTAGTCGTCGTATACTTTATTCTTTCCTCGATCAAGTCTCGATTCACTTTTTTTATCTATAATGCTAAATTTAACTTATTTATTATTCACATTATTCAAATAGTTCCATAAATCATACTTTTGTAAATTTACATTTTGACCCCTAATCTTTCACATATTTACGATTTAGCCCCTAGGCTCGTAAAATAAAATGTATGCATTTTCTTGATTACCCAAGCTTAGCTGAACCTTTACTATGCTCATATCAGCCCATATTTTCTTTTATTTCACATTATTACTACTTACTTTTACACTTTTACAAACAAGTCCCTTGTTTAGGTGTTTTCACTAAAAATCACCTAATAAAAGATGTTCATCATGCATCAAATATTCATATTCCTCCATTAATCATCAAAATACAAGCATGTCATGCAAGGTTCAATCTTTATACTTGAATCCTAGCTCAAAATATAGCTAGAAATGAGTAGACCATGTTACCGGTACTTCAAAAATACAAAGAACATTAAAAATGGGGCTAGGGAACACTTACTATTGACCTTGGAAATGTTGAAAAAAACCTTAGCTATGGTGTTGTGTGATTTTTGGCAGCCAAGAAAGAAGATGGATACATTTTTTTGGTTTGATTTTCCCTTTTTATTCTTTTAATTACCTAAAGACCAAAATGCCCTTAGGGTTTCTTTTTCCAATTTTTCCTATGCATGTCCATTTTTGTCCAAAATTTTAGAAAGTGGTCAAATTCTAATTAGGACCCTCTAATTCATAATCTAATGTAATTTCATGCTTAAAGCTTCTAGAATGCAAGTTTTGCACTTTATTCAATTCGGTACCTAAAATGCAATTAGACATTTTATGCATAGAATTTCTTCATGAAACTTTAACACATACTTATTTTCATATCCTAGACCTCATAATGATCATGAAATAATTATTTTAACATCGGACTTGTGGTCTTGAAACCACTATTTCGACTAGGCCCTATTTCAGTATGTTACAGTTATATATGTCTAAGATTGTGAAATTACATAGGATTCCAACATCTATTATCTCGAATCAAGATCCGAGGTTGACATCGAGGTTTTGGGGTAAATTACAAGAAGCTTTGGGTACTAAGTTGAATTTTAGGATAGCATTTCATCCTCAGAAAGATGGGCAATTAGAGCGAGTGATTCAGATTTTAGAAGACATGTTGAGGTGCTATTTACTTGAGCTCGGTGATAGTTGGGAAAGGTATTTACCTTTAGCTAAATTTTCTTACAATAATAGCTATCAGTCTAGGATAAAAATGGCACCATTTGAGGCTCTTTATGGTAGAAAATGTAAGACTCCTTTATATTGGTCTGAATTGAGTGAATCCAAGTTGGTTGGAGTTGATTTAATCAGAAAAACTGAAGAAAAAATTTGAATCATCCGGGATAGTTTGTAAGCTGCTTCAAACCATCAGAAGTCATATGCAGATTTGAAAAGAAGAGAAATAGAATTTAATGTAGGTGATCGAGTGTTTTTAAAAGTTTCTCCGTGGAAGAAAGTGCTATGGTTTGGCAGAAAAGGGAAACTCAGTCCCAGATTTATTGGACCATATGAAATTGTAGAAAGAATTGGTCCTATGGCTTATCAACTAGCTTTGCCTCTAAAACTTGAAAAGATTCATAATGTGCTTCATGTGTCCATGTTGAGACGGTATAGATCAGATCCTTCACACGTGATTCCTCATACAGAAATTGAACTTCAACCGGATATGACGTAAACAGATGAGCCGGTAAAGATTTTAGCTCAAGAAGTTAAAAAATTATGAAACAAGCGAGTGGGATTAGTTAAAGTGTTGTGGCATCGACATGGTGTGGAGGAGGCAACCTGGGAAACTGAGGAATTAATGAGATTACAATATCCTAATCTATTTTCAAGTAATAAATTTTGAGGACGAAATTTCCTAAAGGGGGAAAGTTGTAACAGCCTAAATTTTAGTGGTGTCGGGAACAGTGATTCGAAATCACTAAATCTGACGAGTGAGTTGGAAAGTTTAGTAAATTAATAATAATGAGTCAAGTGTGAATTTAGAATTATTTTTTAGAGAGAATTATGTGAATTAAAAGAATTTGTTAGGTCAAATGGGTTAAACACAAGGTATCGAGACCTCAAATCTATAAATCGAGCCATAAATATTTTTATAAATATTTATGGAGTGTTATTGAGTTAGTATTAAAGTTTCGTTAGGAAATTTTAACGTTTTGATAGTTAATTAATTAAAAAGGACTAAATTGTAAAAGGTGCAAAACTTATAAAAGTAATTAAATAGCTTAAGTGTCTAATAATGAGGGATTTAAAAGGTAATTAGACCCAAATTAAATGGGCTCGATGGTTTGGGGCATGAAATAAGTAAGAAAATAATGTGAACAAGGGGCAAACTTAGAAAAACCTAAAATTCATTAGTTAAAAAGATTTAATTAAAAAATCTAGAGAAATCATCATTTTTTTCAGATAAAAATGCCATTGCAGACCTTCTAAGCTGGTTTTTCATATTTTTGCACCATGTCAGTTCAATTCTTGCTTTTTTTTAGTAATTTTTATGTTTTTGTGACTTTTACAATTAGGTCCACTTATTGAATTCATTAGTTTTTGAATCTATGGGTGAAATTGAAAGTTATTATGGTTGAGTGCTGGAATTTTATGATGAAGAAACATGGATTTGAAGCTTTAATTTTGTTATGTGATAATTTTATTAAGTGATTTTAATAAAAATTGATTTTTAGGACCTAATTGTGAAAAAGTTAAGAATTAGGGTTTTGTACTGAAATTTTGAATACCAAAGGTTATTTAGTAGTTTAGAATGATAGAATAAAGTGTTTATTGAGAAAAATTAGCTCAATTGATGGGTTAATTGAGTAGGGACTAAATTGTAAAAACTATAAAATTTAGGGTAAAAGTGTAATTTTGAAAATTTAAAAGGCATAAATTGTGAAGTGAATTAGGATTTAATTATATGCTAATGAATGGAAAATTTTACATTATAGATCGAGATTCCGAAGACAAACGAGGAAAAGAGAAAATTTCCAATTAGTCTCTGATTTCCTACAACTTTTACAAATTGGCTAGGTAAGTTCATATGGCTGAATTTTTATGTTCAATTGCTAATTTAGGATTGATACAATATTTAAAATTAATATTTTTATTATTGAATTATGATAAATATCCAATGTGAAAATCGAGTTGAAAGTTCAAATTAAGGGAAACGCAGGATTGAGTACGTTCATTCAGTGATCAGTGATGAATTGACAGTTAAGACCATGGTTAAACCATGGCAAAGTGTGAAGTGCAAGACCATAGCAAAACTATGGCATAGTGTGAAAGATCATAACTAGGTTATGGCACAGTAAAAGTGAACGTAAGACCATGATTGAATCATGGCAGTTATATGTGTTTGCAAGCGTAAGACCATAGTTAAGCTGTGACAAATGTGATAAAGGGTGCAATCATGGCTAGGCCATGGTAAAATGTGTGCGAGGCAAAAGTGAATGAGGTATCAAGCTAACAATGTACTCAATTCCATAAGACGTTCCCTAATTTGACAAGTATTGGTAAGTGATATTTGAATTCAAGTGTTGAGATTTAATTAGATATTGATATTGAGCTCAACCAAGTGAATTCATCATTTGAAATTGTGTGTGACAGGAACATTAATGAAAAACTTGTTATTTAAATTGTTATTGTAATTCGGTAAGATTTATATTTTGAGCCTATGAGCTTACTAAGCTTTCATAAGCTTACTTTTGTGTGTTAAATGTTTTTGTAGATTAACAAGAGTTTAGAGGATAGGATCAACACATCGGAGCACACTATCCAGATTTTTACCGATATATTTTATACTACAATTTCTGGTTTATATGGCATGTATAGGATTGACTGAAAAGAAAGTGAATTTTTAATATGGTTTTGGAATGGCTTGTACACATATATGTTAGTATATATGTATATGACAAATAGAATCTAAGTAGTCAATGAAGGAGATTATATGGTAGTTTATGCAAATGGGTTGTGTGTTAACACAAAGGTCTAGAGCTTGTATTAAAACTTGTTTTGGCTGCTTGATTTGTGTATTTTGGTATTTGAAAGTATCATATACAGGTTGATAGTGTAAAGGATGAAAAAAGTGGCCTTAAAATGGCCTATTTTCATCCACACGGGTAGACACACGGGCGTGTGTCTAGGCCATCATGTGGTTTGACCGTGTGTCTACTGCATCTTAAATTTGTAAAACAGAATGCTTAGGATTGAGCACACGGGCAGAGACACGGGTGTCTGTCTCAACCGTGTGACTGACACGGCCTTGAACAGGACCATATGATTTGGCCGTGTGAAAACTGCACCTAATTTATGAAAATTAAATTAACCACACGGCCTAGCACACGGGCATGTGACTTGGCCGTGTGACTTCAATTTCTTCAAGCCTTATAAGTCAGAGAGTTACACAGGTTAGGGACACGGGCATGTGTGACCACATGGCTTAACCACACAGGCGTGTCCCTAGACCACACGGGCATATGAGCCATATATATAAGAAAAATTTTGAAATTTCTTAAAAGTTTCTTGGAGATTTTGTTTTAGTTCCGATTCAATTCTAATGTACATATTGGGCATCGATGGCCTATATAAGAGTCAATATGGTTGAAGTTAGTTATGAATATTATTTTGATTTGATTTATCTGTAATTAATCTGTAAATTTTTGGTAATACTCTGTAACCTTGTTCCGGTTACGGATACGGGTTAGGGATGTTACATGTTTATTGTAGTCTGCTCAGAAAATCAAGAAATATGAGATTGAACTATACAAGTGTGACTATTCCATGACTTGTGTCCAATCTAAATATTAAGGATAAAAGGGTATAATACATGAAAATATTATCACAGAAAGGTTATGTCGAATCATGACTTCTTCTAACTTGGGTGATAATGATGCATTGCTAGATGTCACTCATTGCTTGTACTCTCTAATATTACTAGCAACGTTACAAGAGTCTACAGGGTCACACCCTATAGTTGAAACGAACATAATCCAAATACATTTGGTATTGTACTTAGTTGTCACGTGAATTAAATCAATTATTGAATTAATTTAATTTGATGTCAAATATTAAACACATTATATGCACAAACTTGTTGTACACAAATAGAGAATATAGATAAAATTAATATATTAATTTGATTCATAGAAAATACTAATTGTATATATTTTACTGAATTTATTAATAAAAATAATTATATTAATTAATTTCGGTCAAAATATAAAAGACGTGAAAATTAATATTCTTTTGGAAATGATATAATTAATATATGAATTTGATTCATACAAAATATTAATTTTATATATTTTATTGAATTTATTAATATAAAAATTATATTAATTACTTTCAGTCAAAATATAAAAGACATGGAAATTAATATTCTTTTGGAAAGAATATAATTTCTTTTTCTAACTTTCCATTTGTCTTCTCTATTAATAATGGAATAATCTTGATTTTCCTTTTTAATATATGATATCAAAGAGGATAAAAGGATGATAATCCCTTAGTGTGTGAGGGTTACCAACTTAATAAAATAAAGGTCTAGCAACCGTTTTTAATTATTCTCTCTGAAAAGTTCAAGAGAAAGTGGTTGTTTATTTTTTACGAGGTGGACTACGTAGAGGCAGAGACGATTTCATTGTGGCTTGGAATTGACATCAAATCAGCAACATCCTTTCAACGTTTTCACTAAATAAGGTATATTTTCAAACCTATTTCAACTCAATTCGTTCCTCATACATGGATTCATGGTTGATGATCGTCAGAATAATTTTTTCATTGCGCCACGGGGCGTACTAGCGATCCAACACTTTGTTCTTTTCGAACTTCTCAAACTTATCAAGAATTCCATTTTTGTGGCATTGAAAACATACCCGATCTTATCACTTCCCTTCTCATATTTTCTGAAGTATGGCGATCAACTTATACCTCTGGTTCCTATTTCTTTATAGATCGCGGGTCAATGTCTTCTTATTTTCAAACTTTTGAGTGTTAAACAACCTTATAGAATTTGGGTCACGTTGTTCATAACGTCGGTTCTTTTCTAGTTTGTTTATATTCGTGAGTTATATGCAAGTTTACCTTTTTGTTTATTTTTCCTTTATATTTCTACCATTATTCGAGCAAGTACCTATTTAGACGATTGGGAACATAAAATCATGAATCGAGTTTCAATCTCGTAATTGAGTTCACGTCACATGATTAATCATGGCATTATCCAATGGCGAACAAGTATGCATTATCGCAAAAATGGAGTCTGCCAAGACAGTGAACCAGGAAGCCCGCCAAGGCATAAAAGGAGAAGTCAATTTATGACTCACGTGACAAGTAGTATGATAGGATGATTGTGGCGCATCTAAAAATTACTATGAAAATGGGATAATAAAAGGATCCGCCAAAATGTGATGGTAAGTGGAACTGATAGAAGTGTCTTAACACAAGTATATGTAAGAGAAAGGAGAATTTCCTTCAACGAATTGGCAGGAGAATTTCCTTCAACGAATTGGCAAATCTAGTATCCACCATTTTGAGTCCTCTAGAGTTGACATATAAACCATCAAGGGCTGTGGAGTAATGAAATGTTTCTTCAAGCTTGATTCCAAGTGTTCCTAGGTAAGGAGGTCGTCAGAAACGGGAAAGTTCACAAAGGATTCTCTTAAGAGGGAAGTTCGCCATATATTACCCTTGGTGGAAAGTACGCCAGGGATTTACCAAGAAAGAGGATGTTCATCAGGACTATCTAGCGCGGGAAAGTCCACATGGGACTACTAAGTGTGGAAGTTCGCCAGAGACAATCCAAGAAAGGGGTAATCGTTGGAAACCAGCTACTAATGGGAATCTGAGATGAAATGGGAGATTGTCAAGTTCCAGAAGAATTTGTTATTTGGAAGAGCACACTCATGACCAATCAGTGGATATGTCTGCCAATTGTTGGCAAAGAATGCAAGGCAACGACTACGCCAAAAAAATCGTTGGAACTTCCTAAGATATTCAAGGATATCAAAATTTTGTGTTTTTTTATTTTATTCTTAAAAATACATAGAGCCTTTTTTAGTAGTGTTGTACCGGTTGTCACTAATTTCTTTGAACTTACAATGGTTTTGACTTGTATGCAAGGTCAAAGACTAACTTAGGGGTCGTGTTGAAGGGGCCAAGCCAAACACCACTAGGCTCACGCGAATGACACCATAACTGTATCATGCGTATAGAGGGGTACCTTGAAAGGCTACGCCTCGAGGGAAATTAGTTATGTGCATTGTTCTGATTTTAAGCTATAGTCACAGTAAGTGTCAACGTATGGCACTAGCAAGCTAAGAAATTATAAGATTCTGGTACTTGAAATAAATAAAATATATCCAAGTTGTTTTTTTTCCCCAAAATACATTGTTTAGTCAAGGAGTGAGAATAAACTTGATATATATGTTTGGGTTATAATTTGGCGTTGTCTGAGTCGTTAAAAAAAAATTTGAAGTAGCTAAATATTACAGTTTGTCTATGATACTTGGTACCCAAATTCGGTAATCGAGTTAGGTATAAGGTGTTACAAGTCCTTTATTATGCATAAAGTTATAGATTTACTCCACGTTTGCCAATTGGATCATTCCTAGTAGCTATATTTTTTTTAAATTTCAAAATTTTAGTCTTAATACAAACGACAATCATTAAATATATTAACTAATTTTTTGTGAGTAATATGTGAAAATAATAAACAGACATAGCATTACACATATAATAATATATTTGACATATCAAATTTAAAAAAATAACAGAAATTAACTTAATGAATATAATGGTTATAACTTGGTTAGGATTAAAAATTTTAAATTCTAAAAATACAGGGACTAAAAATGATCAAATTAAAGTTCAGGTACTAAATCTACAACTTATGCAAAATACAAGGTCTAATAGCAAAATTTGACCTATTTTATTTTATTATTGGGTATGGGCTTTTTTATTTTTGGGTGCGGGCTAATAATAGTTGGGCCTGGTTCAAGTTTAATTTTAAGTTTTTTTTCCTATTTTTAATAATTATATAGTTTTATATTATCAAACAGTGAATCAATTGAATTGATTGACTCAGTAATGACTGATTCCATCATGTGTCGTTAATAAATGGATTAGTCTTTGGGCCATAAAAAAAAGGCAAACCCAAAATTCAGCGTGTTGTTAATAACTAGTGTTCCCTCGCTCACTCTCTGCAGGCAGGATTCAACGTTCCAAGTCTAACCTCCGAATTCATCTCTACATCTCTGAAACTCTGGATCTGATTTTCTAAAATCCTTTTGCTATCTCCACGTAACAGATAAACTATCATTCTCATCCTAAATTAAAACTCTAATCTAATTCAGTAACAGGATTTTGGTGAGTCTACTCCTGCTCTCTCTCCTCAGTTTACAGCTCGAGAAGAAGCAAACCCCTTTTTTATATTCCTTAGAATTCATTTCTACTTTCTTATGCTGCAAAACAGAACTGCAACTTTGATGATCAGGGTCTTTCCTTTTAAGTAGCTTATGCTTGGCTTCTTGGAATTGAATCTGAAGTCATAATCTTTGTCTGTTAAATCTGTCCAATTGCCTATTTGGGTATGGTTCATTTGCATAATTCTCGATGCTTTTCTGCTGGATTTGAATTATCATGAATAAATATCCATTTGGGTCAAACAATTATAAGTCCTTCAATGCATATCCAAGGGGTGACTTTGTTATAGAATCAGGAACTATCAAAAGAACCAGAAGTAGAAAATCATCAATTTACCCTGTTAGAATGGTTAAGTCCTGGGCTAATCGGCTTCATTATTATTACAAGCTACATCCACTCTTTGTTTTCTCTATTTCCTTGGCATTCGGGGTCACGATCCTCATAGTTTTATCTCTATATGAGCAACACTATAAGGTGCTGAGTAATTATATGAAACTTGATGATGGCTTTGGCAGTTATTATCCCTTTGCTAAGCTTAAGAATCTTGTAATGGTTGCTGGGCATTCGGTTTATACAAGCAGTAGTTGTGAAAAAGCTGACAAGGAGGATTCTTGGTTTTTGGAGTCTTATCAGAAGAATCCAGGCCAGGCTGCCACTTTTTTGGCTCACATAAAAGAAGGGATAGAAAGCACTGCACTAGATGATGAGGCTTTGCTTCTTTTTAGCGGTGGAGAGACTCGGAAAGATGCTGGTCCCCGTAGTGAGGCGCAGAGTTATTGGACAGCTGCTGACTCCAAGGGATGGTTTGGTATGTAAACTCATTCACTCATTTTATTTTCCTAAGTTGGTACTATAATATCTCGCCTTATTTTTTGTTCAAATTACCTGTTGTTTGAAGGATGAGATGTAAACTTGACAATGATTGCTATGATTGTTTACCTGGTAAATCCTATAATCCTTTTCTAGTACTAGTATGTTCACTATTCTTTAAATCCAAATCTAAACCTTTAAAACCTTTAAGGTACTGGTGCTGTGGATTACTCTTATGAGGAGTACTAGATACCTACTATACTTGTATTATGAAGTAATTATGTATTGCATTCGTGAAGCTGTTGTTATTGATTAATTGTGTTTCCACATTCATAGTTATGCCTTCAAGTAAAGTGAAGAGCTCCCTTTTTGCTCTGAAGAACTACCTTGATCTTTTGATCAGTAATAATGAATGTTACTGCAATTTCTACTCCCTAGTCAATTTCTATGGGTTTCCTTCTAGTCCACCTTTATTCCGTGAATTTTTTTTCTATAGCATGAAGGCTTTAAATCATCTGAGTGGCATTGTTATTGTATTTTATTGCTCTTCAGGGAAGGAAGAAAATGTAAAGTGGAGGGCATTAACTGAGGAGCATGCAAGAGATAGCTTTGAGAATCTTCTCTTTAGTGTTTGTCGGTTTCGAGAGCTTTCTGGGACATACCCACACAACATAACTGTAAGTGTTCTAAATTTGTTGGTCTTTCTTACTTTTACATTTCCGTCCTCCTCTTCTTACCTTCTATCAGCATATCTAGCTAGGGTGAAAGAATAACTGGCAGTTAACTAATCAATGGTTTCTATTTGTTGTTGAGCTACACTTTGCACAAAATAAGTATAAGATTAATGATTCAATTCCATTGATATGGTCATTGAACACCAGAAAGATCACCCAGATAAGTATGATTGCAGCCATTTACAGGAATAATTCATTTAATTCTCAACATATATCAGATTTCCTGCATATATACTTACATCAAAGTTGTCCAGTGTAGCCCTTGCTTATCAAATCAAAAGGGTTTTGAGTGGGTTCATATGACATCTTGTGATTTAGAATAGACTTTAATCTAAATCACTAAGTTGCGACATAAGACAGTTGAAGTAACTAACCTCCTTATTCCATGCACTCGGGTATGAGTCAATAATGGTATGTGTCCACATGTCTAACTTGCCTTTTGCTAAAAATTTTGATTTCTAGATTCATCTAAAACTGTCCAAAAAGGGTCTTGCTCATGTCCTTTAATTTTCAATAGAACTTAATCACCAAGCACGAATTTCACAATTCCTAGATGGGTCCTAGATCAATTGGGTCAAAGTTAAGCTTTGAAAATAATGCCATGGGTTGATAAATCTTATCTCTGATAATTGCTTCAACTGCCTTCCACTGCAACTCAATGGTTTGGATTAAATTCAAAATCAGAACACATCCTCACTTGATTGAGGAAATTGTCCTCCACTACAACTTAATAGCTTGAGTTAAGGTCTAAATCACAATACAAATTCAATTGCTTGGGGAGAGTGTTTTTTCTCAAGTGTCTATATGCATGAGTTACGGTAGTCAGTACTCCACATAAAAAAGCTTCTTACATGTTTTTCTCATTTGTGAAGTAGCTGATGTTGAAGGCATAAAGATAGAATTGCTCTATAAAAAAGAGTTTACCACTCAAAAGCTTGAGCTCAATGTCATGCTTACTGTTTATACTATAGTTAAAGCTCTCTCTGCTTCTATATGTCTGTGATGATAGAGAAGGAAGCCCATTGTTTCGAGTACATGTTACATAAAGATGCAAAGCACTTGATTCTTGTTTTTTTTATTTAACATATACCTGCTAGTTATTTTTTTATAGCAAGTATATTAAAGCTATGTTCGTTGCACATCTGTTATATTGCCTGTTTTGTGCCTGTTTCAACAGGTCTTTTTGGAGGGGTTCAAAAGTCTTAACATTTCCTACTTCTTGTATGAGTGTGGGCTACGTAACCTATTAAACTCTTCACTTTATAAGTTAGCTTTTGAATCCTATTGAATTGGAATCAGGTTGTAAGCTATGATTTCAAGGAAGAGAGGTTTGCTCAGTTGCATCGCTCTGCCATTGGGTTCCCAGAGTCACGATTCTTGTATAGAGGCACCCCGGCTCCAGCAACTTCAATGGAAGCAGCTCTGAAAGGTGAGGCATTGGTGAGAACTCAATTTCAAGAAGATCCATATGGATGTATGGGATCACTTAAGAGGAAAAAACTAGGTCGTGATCCCTTTCATCGCTCAGTCCCATATCCTAAAGGATGCCCAGAAATTGAAGGTCTATTTAGATATTGTGGGGCTGCTCCTTATCTAACTTCTCTGCCGTGGACAGTGTAAAATTTAATACACTATGTTACTTCTCTGCAGTTACGTTAACAGCAAATTAATGGATCAGGTAATCGAAATTCAATTTCTTACACCATCTTTTTCAACAAGAATCAATATGTAGAAACCAAAACTATATTCGTCCTGAAAAATACAACCCTGCCATGTTATGCTCTTGTGCTTGTACATCTCAATTTCTACAGATACATATAGATGGCAGGCATAAGTGAATCAGCAGAAGTAAATGGAAGATCACTATTCTATATTATGTAATGATCCATCAGTTTTATTGCACAAACACTAAAATTCATGCATCCCCATCAAAGCTAAACGCTGCAATTCATGCATACCCATCAAAGCTAGGCTACCCTGTGTTCCTCAAGAATGGGCAGCTCAAAGCCGCTTGGTCAGTTCCACTAGTCAATTTATCACCTTTCATAAGACCTCCAAGCAGCTCCCCACGATAAAAAAGAACTCCACCTTCAAGATTTTCATCTCATCGTCAACCTATTTCAACGGAGAAAAACATAGAATATGTTTATATAATTCCACACAAATTCAAAAATAAAGAAACCAGGGGCCTAAATTATACCTCAAAAATTGATATTCCATAAAGTTCAATAAGTTCCCCAGTCGGGGCATGGCCTTTGAAAGGACCTTCCATATACCCCCAGTGCCTGAACTTATACACAATCGATGGCGGGCCAGAGTAGACTTGGATAACTTCCAAAGCAAATCCTCTTGGGAAAGCTGTTGTGAAGGCAAGATGTGAGGAGTGTTCAGTTTCTTGTGCAGGATTATAGCCCCTCAGGTCCTCTGGTAAGGAGGTTTGCATAAAGGAATTATAGCCTCCTCCCAGCTTCCTCTTCTCTTCTAAATTCAAAGGTTTCCTCCCTAAAATTTTATGACCAAAACAAAATCAGCCCTTTTTATCTTTGGACAAAAAACAAGATCAAGCCTGAAGGAAATAGTGATACCATTCACGCTGACTGTATAATTCTGTAGTTTCACTGATTTGTAGTCAGGGAAGGATATTTTATTGAACATTTCCATTTCCCATGTCTTCACAAGGTTCTGGACCTTCTCTTCTAGTGATGCAGGAGGCCATATCTGTCATCAAACAAATCAGGTATACAATGTATGTATAGTATGTGCATCTTGCAGAGAGATAAAAAGAAAAATGAAAAAGAAAGACCTTGGTTCGGCCTTCTTCAAAGAGCTTGTTAACAGTGTCATAGTTTGGAGGAGCACCAAGCTTCCAGTTGGTATTCTTTTCACCTTCTCCATGCAAGAAAGAACGGTACTTGTCTTGCTGCTGATCAGTGAGTGAAGAATCCATTTTCTCGTGCAAGAAAAGGTTCTAAGCTCCCACCGAGTTTCAACTTTGTACGAACAAGGGCTGCTTATATAGTAAATCAATGATTGACTTGTTTGTGGTGAGCAACAAGTCAAAAGTTGATAGCGCTAATCCTTGGCGGCCAGGGCCAAGCTTACATACATGGTTTTCTATGACCACAAACACAATAATTTTGCATATTGGCCGCCAATATGTACTTGCATGGTTTTCTATCACCAACCACACAATAATTTTGCATCATCTATTTTTTTTTACTTACTCATATTTTTATTATTATTTTCTCATGATTTTTGGTACTTTCATCCCTCATAATTTTTTTTTGTGCATCTTCATAATTTTTGGTGCATCCTCATACTTTTTTCGTATCCCTCATAATTTTTTTGTATTCACTCATTTTTTTAGTACTTCCTCGTATTTTTTAGTATTCTCGCATAATTTTTTGTACATCTAAATTTTAGTACTTCCTCATAATTTTTTGCATTCTCTCATAATTTTTTGTAATTTCTCATATTTTTGGTACTTTCTAATAATTTTTAACACATTCTCATAATTTTTGGTACTTTCTTATAATTTTTTAGTACTTCTTCATTTTTTTGGCACTTTCTCATAATTATTGGTATTCTATCATAATTTTTGGTACTTCCTTAGATGTTTTGGTACTTTCTTATATATTTTTTTACTTCCTTATATTATTTTGGTGGTTCCTCATTTTTTTGGGTATTCCCTCGTCATTTTTGGTACTTTCTCCCTTATGTTTTTTGGTGGTTCCTCGTGTTTTTTGTACTCTTATATACATATTATATTTTTTTGATTTTCTCATAATTTTTTGTATTCCTTAAAAAAAAATTTGCACTTCCTTGTAATGTTTGGTACTTCCTCGTACTTTTTAGTATACCCTTAAAATTTTTTGTATGATTTCAAAATGATGATTTGGTACAAGATATAATTTTGGAGTAAAAAATATTATTTTTAAATATTAAAAAAATTCTATGAAATTATGTAACGGTAAAATTGTAACTTTTAAATTGTTTTTTTTCATGCTAATTTTTGTAAGGAAAAAAATATTTCATGATAATTTTAAAAATATATAAAAAAATTAAATAAATGAAACAAATTTAGGAAGATGAACAAAATTAATATCTCACATTTTGTGGTACTTACTATTTTTTTTTTACTTATATGTTTTAATATTCTCTCATAATTTTTGAAGTACTAAAAAATACGGGAGAGTACCAAATAATATGAGTTGAGTACATAAATTATAGGAGACTATTGATTGTCTTATAAAATTTGCAAAAATATTTATTTTATATCAAAAATTGATTCCTCAGTTGATTCCTCAAGTCAAAACTTTATTTTAGAAACATACAAGGGAGCTTACGGTAAGCTATTGAGCTTCCCGTAGAATTTTTCGTTTTTTCTTTCTTTTATCCAAAAGAAATAATATCATCTTTTCTTTGTACTTTTTATTTCCTTTATTTCCTTTCGCTCTCTTTTTACTTCACTTTCCTTTACCATTATTTTTCTATAGTGTAGAGTCCTATAGTATATAGCATGCTTGTAAATTTTTTTTATTAAACAAATTAATGATTATTCGAATCGAATCATTGAGTTTAGTTGCTTCAAGTTTGAAAGTTGTGAACATGATTCATTCTGTTAAACTAATTAAATATATAACATTATTTATCAAAATTTGAGATGTTAATTTTATTTATTTAAATAAAAATTAATAAAAATTTTTATTTTGATTAATTTATTCATAATATACTAAACTCCATCTTTATGGTGGTATTTTCAAGCTTTTTTTGGCAGGCACATAAAAAAAAATCGAATAAAACTAAACAATAAAAAAGGTACGTAGAAAAAAAAAATTGAAAGAGGAAGAACCATAGAAACCAAAATTTATCCCCATAAGCAGAAAAGTTGTTATGTTTGATCCACATCATGGTTCGATCTTCTCCTTAAAGAAAAGATCCCATCACTTTCTTCTTTCATTATTTTCAATTGCAACAACTCCATAAAATGAGAAAAAGGTTTAACAACTATTTATCATATATTAGATTAACGATTTTTTTTTTTAAAAAAAGAGAGAATGTGAAACAAAAGAGAGAATATGAAAAAGAGCTCGGAAAAAATATGGGCAGAGAGAACTAGCAGCACATATTAAGATCAACATGGTGCTTGACTTTCACTAATTACTCATCATTGCCAAAACATTAAAATTTCCTTCAAATCCAGCATTATAATTAAGAGTGAGCATTCAACCGAATCAAGTGAAATAATTTTGAGTTAATCAAGTTGACGAGTCCTATTTTATCATCCTAACTTGTTAGGATATTATTATGAGATATTATCTTTTAGGAATATATTATATATTATTATATATCTTTTAGGCATATATTTAGGAATATATTATACATCTTTCCTATTTCTACGTGACTATTGTTGTATAAATATTATGTATACTCTTGAGGTCTATTAATAAGATTGAAAGAGATTACCCTATTCTTGTCATAGTATCTGAGCTTGGTGTTTAACACAAAATTTTTTCATCGTTCTCAATGGTTGCTATTGTTGTAGATAACAACCATGGAGCAACACTAACGTAGAATACAATAGGGGCGTACAATCGTTAGGGGGCAACACTTCCTGGTTTTACCGCTGAGCGATGATAGTCTCTTCTATCGATGTTCAGTAATACACAATCCGCTACCAATCAGTTGAATGGTAAGTCCAAGAATAATTGGATTATCGATACGAGGTGCTCAAATAGTCCAAGAATAATTGGATTATTGATACGAGGTGCTCAAATCTTGTTACGAATGAGCTTATGTGTTTGACGAATATTAGAGAAGTTGTAACATGTTTCGTAGAACCCCTTGATGGCCAAACAATGGTGGCTACCCAAGAAGGAATGATTAAATTGACAAACAAAATTCACTTAAAACATGTTCTTTACGTTCCTAAATTAAACTAAAATTTAATTTTGATTTCACTGTTGAATGATGATATGAACTATTTTGTCCAATTTTCTACTAACATATGTGTTATTTAGGACTTTCATTAGAAGAAGCAGATTGGAGCGAGTGAGAGACAAGATAGACTTTACTACTTCCAACAAGTATCGACGTTCAAAGTGGTTTCGATTGAAGCTTGATCCTATTTGGAACTTTGACATAGAAGATTGGGTCACCCTTCCGAGAAAGTAGTGAAGTTACTTCTCTATGTTAGTAACTCTAGAGATCATTTGAATAAATCATGCAAAATTTATTATCATGCTAAGCAAACTAGAAATAGCTTTTCGATTAGTGAACAGAAAACCACTCATATTTTTGAGTTAGTTCATTATGATTTATGAGGGTTTTATGACACTCCTTTATCTTGTGGATCTTATTATTTTTTTAACATTGGTTGATGATTTCTCCCATGTTGTTTGAGTGTATCTATTGGTTAATAAAAAGGAGGTTTTCAAGATTTTGATATCATTTATTGCTATGATTGATCATTAATTTTCTCAACAGATAAAGTTTGTTAGAAGTGATAATGAGACAAAATTAACTGTCGCTGGGATTATTTTCTTACAAATGATATTATTTTTCAAACATCTTATTTTGGTACTCAACAAAATGAAAGAGCGGAGAGGAAACAACAACATATTTTAAATGAGGCTCGTGCTTTGCGTTTCCAAGGAAATTTGCCTATATTTTTTTTGGCTGGAGGGAGTATGTTTTGGCTACTTCTCATCTTATCAATCGAACTCCTTTACCTCTTATTCATGGTAAAACACCCTATGAAATGTTGTTTGGTAGACCTCCTTTGTTTGATGATCTTTCTGTGCTTGGTTTCTTATGTTTTGCTCATAATCAACATTCTAAGGGTGATAAGTTTGCTAGTCGAAGTTAAAAGTGTGTTTTTGTTGGGTATCCTTTTGGCAAAAAGGGTTTGTATTTATATGATATGGTTTCTAATAAGTTATTAATGTCCCGTGATATGAAATTTTTTGGGGATATTTTCCCGTATTTGGATAGGAATGCTGCAACCATTGAGCTCGACCATGTCGCTCTACCATATAAGAGTGAAGACACAATTTTTGATACATATTTTGGTAAGTTAGAGCTACCACAGCCCTCGACAATTCCTCTACTTGTCACTCCGCAACCTATGAGTTCACCACTTGCGGATTTTTCGATAGTTGTGGTATCTTTTTCTTCCTTTGATGACATAGTGATACATGGGGCTTTAAGTAATGATGCGCCTGAATTGGGATGAGGGCATAGGGAGAAACTTCCCTTAGTAAAGCTTCAGGGTTTTGTCAATCATACTGCCATAAAGAAAAGTACATCTCCTGTCTCATTTGCATCATAGCTTTCCTCAAATACTCCATTTCCTATAACGCATTATGTTGATTGTGACAAATTTACTGTGAAACACCGAAATTTTCTTGAAACTATTACTATAGGGGTCGAGCCACAGTCTTTTAAAGAGGCTATGAAGGATGCAGGATGACGTGATGCTATGCAAAAAGAGATTTGTACTCTAAAGGATAATGACACTTGGTTTATGGAGACACTTCCTCCGAGAAAGAAAGCTCAAGGTAGTAAATGGTGTACAAGATTATGTTGGAAAATTGCATTTGAAAAACGCAACGGAAAATAATTTTATGGAAAAATCAGAGTTTTAATTTTTTTTTCCAAAACAAGAAATTGGTTATGATATCTAAAGTAATAAACACTTAATCAAAATTGTACCTTTTCGATTCCTCTAGGATGAACGCTTCGACTGAGTAGTCTTCTTCGTTATCCTCAAGCTCACATCTGTCGAGTGTGGGCTCACTTCGAATTAGAAATTTTTTTACAAAAATTACTAGTGGGGTAATTTTAAAATTTCTCTAAACTTTTTTGGCAAGTTATAAATAAGAAAAATATCTCTAGAAATTTTTTGAAATAATTTCTTCATAGAATTTTCTCTCTACAAATTTCTTTTGAATTTAAGCATGTAAATAATGACCCAAGATTCTCTTTATATAGGGAGAGTTTAGAGAGTTCAACTATGATTAAACTTATTCACTTTAATATTAAATATTATTAAATTAATAAAATATTTATCTATAAGATAAATATTAAATTAAATTTAATATTAAGATAAGTAGTAAATTAAGTTAATATTAAATCTATTAAAATAATATTATTTTTGGAATAGTTAATTTGAAATCAAATTCTCTGGTGGAGTCCCAATAGGAGTGTAATTCTTCCATGAGGACCTGCTGCCCCGACCATTTCTTGGCCACCAGAATGCTGCCATCGCAGCAACTAGCACCCTGAGCTAGTTCCATTTTTGTAGGTCCGATTTGAGCTAGTGATGGCCTGATCGGTCCGGTCCAGCCACTGGTTGGACTATCGGCCTGATTTCACATACCAGGCTCGATTCAACCAATTTTTAGGGTCTTGGTCTTGGTTTTGGGCTCCTGAGCCCAATTTACAATCTCAGGTACAATTTTCAAGTTTAATTACCCATTGAGCCAATAGTCTGACTTGAAAATTAATTTCCAAAATATCTTATTAACTTTAATTAATTTAATTAATTTAATTTTACTTGATCAAAATTAATTTTCCTAAAAATACTTAAATTTTCCAAATTAAATTTTCAAGAAAATCTCGTAATCAAATTCTCTAGTTGAAAAATTCTTACGACTGCCCAATTTAATTCCACATCGAATAAATCAACTCAATTAAATTATTTCCAATGTCGTAGAATTATCTTTTGACTCAAATGCAGTCCGATTGAGCTTTTGTTGAGCTAGCAGAAGGACCAATCGAACAATTACAATTAGGCTTTAGTAATTGCAATTATGTCCAGAAACATCGTTCTGATAATTTGCAATTACTTAATCATAGAGTCAGTCCACAAGAACTACAATGATTGAAAACTCCTTATTGTATACTCTTTACGGAAGCAATTCATCCAATTGCTTTGTCCAATGACCTCATCATGTGTGTGTTACCCTCATATGATATCATTGATTACTTTGAGTTAAATTTGTTCATTCAATACAATCTTATTTTATCTTATTGTCACCATTGTGTCTTCTTAATGATTAATATGATCACTATCAACAAATGACCATGATAAATTACTCGTTCGAGAAAAAACATAACCCGTGGCCATGTTCCATATTTATCAATCCACAAATGTTAATGTGAGGATATCGTTAACTCTTTAATTGAGTTTGGATTCCACTGTTTCTACTAAAGTCATGCCATACATAAGTCATGTAACCAACATACCGACTATCGGCTCGATCATCTTTAGAGTATAAGTCTCCACTTATATTAAAGCACATGAGTTACATACACATGATCAGTGACTAACTCAGGATTTAGATAAATCATACCATGAATGTCACAAATGAATTAATTCAGAAATGAATTTAGAATTAATTCATCTTGGGTCCAGTCCAATGTATCATTCTACTAATGAATACATCTATGTATCTACCCGTGAAGTTAACTACTCCTATAGCCAAAACTAGTCATCTTCTCAATTGAAATTGTAGATAACATAATAATCCTTCTCAGTATTTGAATCAAACATTCACTTTGATTGTTTTACAGGATTACTAACTTGTTTAGATTATCTACTGAAGTAAGTTGTCTTTCTCGCAATGTAAACATTCTTACAATGCCATTTATCATCAGTTTGAACTTAGACAATCAATGAGCTAATATTTGTTTGTCACAATTTCGCTATGCATGCAAAATATGAAAGATAGAAATAAAAAAGACATAACATGAAATGTGAAATTTATTTATTCATCATTCAAATAAATAGAAAATAATTACATGTTTACTACAATATGGACACATTTCCCAACAATCTCTCACTTGCCCTAGTGAAGTAAATGTATCATGTTTCACATTCCCATATCCTTAATGTGTTTGTTAAAACTCCTAGTTACATGAGTCTTAGTAAACGAATCCGCAAGGTTATCTTTAGAAGTTACTTTCACTACATCTATAATTCCTTCGGCTACTGTGTCTAGTATCAAGTAATACTTCTAATCAATGTGTTTTGTGCTCTTGTGACTTCTCATTTCCTTGGTTTTAGATATTGCAACACTGTTAACATAATATAGTGTTATAGCTTTTTCCATACCAGGAATGACTTCAAGATCGATTAAGAACTTTATGCAGATTTGAAAAGAAAATACATCAAATTTCAAGTTGGCGACAAAGTATTTTTGAAAGTATCATACTGGAGGAAAGTTCTTAGATTTGGTTGTAAAGGAAATCTTAGTCCGAGGTTTATTGGGCCATATGAGATCATTGAGAGAATCTGGCCGATAGCTTATAGATTAGCATTGTCGTTAAAGTTAGAAAAGATCCACAATGTATTTAATGTATTTATGTTACGACAGTATCGATCAGACACTTCACACGTCATTTCACCTATTTATCTTAAGATTCATCTAGATATGATGTACAGTGAAGAACCGATTAGAATTCTAGCTCGAGAGGTTAAAGAATTGAGAAATAAAAGTATAGCTTTAGTAAAAGTTCTCTAGCAATGTCATGGTATAGAAGAAGCTACCTAGGAATTGGAGGAAGCTATGAAAGTGCAATACCCAAACCTCTTTTTAGGTAAGATTTTTTAGGACGAAAATTCCTTTAAGGGGAGAGTTGTAACAGCCCGTTTTTAGTGAAATTGTAACAGTGGTTTTGATACCACAAATATGACAAGTAAATTTTTATTTTATTATTATTTTAATGTCTACGGAGTGTTAGTAGGGTTGTATAAAAATTTTGTTAAGAAATTTTGACATTTACATGCTTAATTTTGTGAAAAGGACTAAATCGTAAAAGGTGCAAAAGTAGAGTTCTATTAGTTAAAGGCATCATTTAGCTATGAAATTTAAATGTGAGGGGTAAGTAGACCATTATTATTAGTATACAATGATGGACACATTATTAAGTGAATTAAAGGTTAATAAGCAAGGTTAATTTAGTAATTGAATAATTATGTTAAGTAAAATAACATAAACTAAAACTATCATCTTCTTTAGTTGTTTTGGCCACCAAAAATAAGAAATAAAAACTCAATTCAAGGGGCTTGCATATTTGGCTAGCATTGTCCCTTGCATGTAAGTGTTATTTTGTCCTGTTTTTAATGATTTTTATGTTTTCGGGATGTTATAGCTTAATGTAGCTAGCCCGAGAACTAGTTTGCAAAATTGTTAAAGAGATAGGTTTTTCCATGAGTGTTCTTCATGATTCTTGATGTTGGATGGTAGTTTATGAGTCTTTCTAGAGAAATAAACAAGTTTTGTAAAGAGATTTTTGATGAAAATGTCATTTTGGGACTTATTTGTAAAAGTAGTAAAATTAATGGTAAATTTGTGAAATAATGGTTTATATGGGTTGATATGGGTCCCTAATGAAAAATAGGGATGGAAATGCTTAGATTTTAAATTATGAGCTTAAGGACTAAATTATGAAAAGTTAAAATGTTAGAGGACAAATTGTAATTATGCATAAATGTGAATTATGGATTGAATTGAATGTTGATATTGATTAAAATACTTAATTGAATATAATTATTTATTTAGATCAAGATAAATTTCAACCGGATCTAAATCGAGGAAAGGAGAAAATTATAGATTAGCTCGATCGTATTTATACGCTCTCGTTGTCAATGTAAGTTCATAGTATTTCAACATGTAATTGAATTTCTACTTGTACTTTCATATTATAGTTATGTAATTAAATGCTTATAGTTAATAATTCCCTGAATTACACATACGTGCCCCAGTTTGTACTTCGGTACCCTTAAATTGCACATATGTGCCCCTGTTTGTGAATTGATACCACTGAATTGCACATATGTGCCCCTATTTGTACTTTGGTACCCCTGAATTACACATACGTGCCCCTGTTTGTACCTCGATTCAACTGAATTACGCATACGTGCCCCTGTTTACACTCCAGCAACTTTGAATCGAGTAAAACATGAGTTGTATTCAATTGTTGTTAAGTTAAATGATATACTATGTTCTTGCTAAGCTCTATAAGCTTATTCATTTTTGTGGATTGTATTGTAGATTGTTGTTGCTGACTTTTAGATGAATCGAACCTTCGCTTCACACTATCTATTGATGTTGGTAGTTCTTGTGCTCTTTAGGGTAGTGGCATGTATATGTGGCTATATAAGTTGTTTTGGTACAATATGACAATATACTAAACTAAGTTGTTAAGTACTTATTAAGATTTTAGATAGGTATCTTTTTGGTACAAGTAGAATGGTATGAAAGTGAATAATTGTGGTTTGTTTTGGCTTGTGAGTGAATTAAGTTGCTATGCTAGAAATGGATCAATGTTAACATGTTTTAGTTGTTGATGTTTGTTATAACTACGGTGTCTATGAAGTACACATTGGTTAGTTATTTTTAGGACATTAAAATGGTATGTTTATGTTGAGTTACTTGTGGTATCAATTATGGTATACTTTAAGATGATATTGAACTAGAAGTGTATGTTTTAAATGTGGTAATGCATTTGTTTAGGAAAGTATGTATGTTTGTTCTTGAGGTTCCTTATATGACATATTAGTTGAATGATTTTAGACTAGTGAATAAGTCATTTCATGTTGGTTTTGCTCATGTTATGAGGCCTTGATCATGTGTACACAATGCCTTTAGGTACATGTTTGGATTGGTGATGGAAATGGCTTGATTTTGGCCAATTTCATGTCCACATAGCCTGAGACATAGGTGTGTGACTCAGCCATGTGTGACACACGACCATGTGACATGGCCGTGTGTCCCTTGTAGGTTTTAAGGCATACAAGTCAAGCAATTACACGGCCTAGCATACGGCCTAGCACACGGACGTGTGAGGCCATTCTGAGAGTTACACGGCCTGACACACGGGCGTGTGGCTTGGCTGTGTGACCGAACTTCTAAAGTTACATGGGCACGGACATGGGCTAGGACACAGCCATGTGTCCTTATTTTGATTATTACATGCCCGAGACACAGGCGTGTGTCTCAGCCATATGACCTCTATAGTTCAAAATTTCTAACTTTTTCATGAACTTTCTAATTGATTTCAATTTAGTCTTGACTAGTTTCTAAAGTGTTTTTATGGCCTCGAAGGTTCGTTTAAGGGATGATATGCATGTATATGAATGATTTTTGATATTTTTGTATATGGTATATATATTTAAATGAATGTGCTTAATTAATGTTTGTTATGTATGTTACAATATTTGACGATCACACACTGGGCTTGTAAGCTCACCCATTTGATGTGTATGTTTCAGGTAATCCTCGTAATTAGGACTCGGATGCAGATTTTTGATGATGTCATTCAATGTGAATTTTTTAAATAAATTATGAAATTTATATCATTTTATGGATTTTATTTGGGTTTTTTTTAATAACTTTTTGGGACTTAATTTTAAATTGTGGACTGTGGCATGGGGATTCTCCTTTTTGATATTTTTGGAATTTTTGCATGGATTTCTTATGTTGGATTCTAGTTTTGAATGATCATTAAAAATTTTTAAGAATTAGTATCGGCTGCAAATGTGTTTTCAAAACTAAGTTATAGCACAAGTATTTTAATAAAAAGGAACAAATGAATTTTATTGAAAAGAATTTGATATTTTCAAAATGACATGTTTTAAGGACAAATTGATTTTTCTTATGAAAATGTTTTGGCTATCTTCATGGCCCATGTAATTGCTCAGATTGGATCGTAATGTTAAGGCCCAGTTTGAGGGGTTACAAATTGACTTAGTAACTTTCTTGAGGTGAAATCCTAGGAGGCATAAGAATCTAAACATGATTTAGGCACAATTTTCTTTGTATCGTTTAAGCCTTCCAAGCCTACAGTATGAATTTAACCCTTGAAGCTTTAGTTTGAGCCTTTAAGCCTATTTTATTGTTATTCACCTACACCATAAGCCATATTACCATCTTTTTAAGTTTTATCTTATTTTTGCATCTATCTTAACTATACTTGTCTTGGTGAGCAAAGATCGAAGAAAAATTCAAAAAGATGCATATATTCTATGTGTGTTTAAAAAGAGAGAGAGAGAGAAAGAGAAAATTCTCTATCCAAATCTCTAAAAGAAAAAAGAGCAAAACAAATACTTAAAATATTGAGAAGTGTTGTTGGGAACAAAGCTTCAAATTAAGTTTGGTGGTGGTAAAAACCGTTAGTAGGAAGGATGTACCTTGAAAAGATCTAAGACAAAGTTAGGGTTAAGATTATTGACCCTAAAAATTCACTTCTCTTTATCCCTACCTTGAGCCTAGCCCTATTACAACCCTAGAAAAGACCTATTGATTTGTTATGCTGACTACATTAGTAGAGAGGAAGTGCTAAGTTCAACATATGAAGACCACTAATTAAACCTTGTGATTCTTTTGCCTAATTGAGAAGGAAATTTTGATTTAATGGTAAATATTATGAATGATCTTAAAAAACATGCACTCCATAACTTATGCTAGCATTTTCCTGCTCTTAGAATAAAGTTTTGAAATAATGTTTGCATGTGAGAAACTTGTCAACAAAAAGAGCATGAGTTTGTTGATGTATGTGTATGTGCAAAAGTTGATTCTACTTAGGGATTTTATTTAGACTATTGGAATAACGTCTTATCTAAATTTTTACTTTACATTACTCGGGACGAGTAATGAATTAAGTTTGGGAGTGTGTAAACTCTAATTTATATAGGTATTTTTAGTAGTTTATGACACCTTTTTGACATAAAAATAATATTAATCCCGAGTATTTGATTACTAATTGGGTGAACTTTATTTATATTTCAATGATAAGCATGATTTAATAAACATTGTGATTTTATGCTATTTTGCATTAAATTTGTACATAACTTAATTATTTTATGTTACATATTGATCTTGACATTATTTTTTAATGCAATTGGACCAAGGAAATTATGCATGACTTATTTTTAAATTAAAGTTGCATGGACATGCCTAATTTCACTCTACATGGACGATAAACATATGCAAAATGGGTCAAGAAGAGTTGATTTGCTCCAATTAAAGAAGGGTTAATTGATGGACAAGTTTGGTAAATAATTGGGTCACCAAACCGTTCGAACAAGGGAGAACAAGACCAATTTCACAAAGGCATTTGTACTGCTCAAAAATTCACTTTTGGGAGATTTACTAAAGGTCCTACACTTGCAAATAAATCAGAAAATAACACACCAACTTTGCCCAAGAAATCGTCCACCCCTTGCTTGATTCAAGCATGATATCATGCATGAATCAAGCAACCAAACAACTCCCTTCTCCACAATTTATGGCCTACCATAGGAAAGATGTAACAACCCGATTTTGGGTCTAGTCGAATAGTGGTTTCGGGACCACAAATCTGACATAGTAAAGTTTATTTTTATTATATTTTTATGGTCTACAATTTTATGAAATTGTTTTGTGAAAATTTCATTCGAAAATCTTGACTTTTGGGCACTCAATTTAGTCAAAAGGATTAAATTGTAAAAAGTTCAAAAGTTGAGTTCTACATGCTAGAGGTGTCCAATTTTTATGAAATTTTAAATTGGAGGTCCTTATATGGGAATTAGACTATTGGTTAAGTTGGTGGACAAAAATAGACATTATAACACCCTAAACTCGGCCCAGACGTTATGGCCGAATTTGGTGTATCACATTGAAGTGTTTTAGCGAAAACCGTGTTTTCATTGAAAACCCTTCTTAAAATAAAAGAAACCTTAATTAACTTTTAAAAAAAACACACCTTTCAGTTGCAAAAACCTTGTTGAAACATTTGATTTAAGAAAAAATTATCATTTAAAAATTTAATTGCGGAAACGTAGAAAACATACTATAATTTAGAAAACCCATGTTCAACTTCTTGTAATTACATTGAAAATAATAATAATTCAAGAATAATAACACAATGAAAACCTTATTACAATCTGGTCTGGAACATACTAAAAAAAAGTAAAAACTTAAATACTTTTAAAAAAAACCCAAGTCTAAATCATCTTGCTAGCTGGCCACCCAGAGTCCCTCCAAACATCGAACCTTCTACTGAGCATCACCTGAAAATAAAATAAAAGAGGGGGTGAGTTTTCGCAAACTCAGTGTATACAACCTTCGAAGAAAACAAGCATTCAAAAAAAGTATCATTCATCGTTCATCATTCATGCAATGCAATCCCATCCAATTATCCATCCGCTACACACCGGCTCCGTCCCCCATCACACCATGTGGGGATATAAATATCGACCCACCCAACCTACACACCATGGTAGCCTAATTGCGGAACTACCTTCATTTACATATTGGGCTTTAAAAGCCGTCGGTGGATCCACGATTGTCAAGCAACCATGCGATCTTCATATACTTCCTCCGTTCCATAATTCCCAACCCATATGCAACCTAAGCAGAATATCATATGTATGCATGCCACATCCACAAAACTTACATTTAACACCTAGGGGTATTTTGGTCATTTTCGCCCTTAGGGGCATTTTGGTAATTTTCCCTTAATTACGATTTTCACTTACCTTGGCCCGTTAACAAGTCCCGTGAGTTAAGATGAACGAATACTATGCACTAGGTAAGATTCTAGAGAAGAGGAGGTGGGTTATTAAGATCGCTTAAGTACCAAACTCTCCCTAGATCCAATCCTAGATATGCATATACCCGTTGCCACACCTTAACCCTTTGACTTGTCCACGGTCGCAATATATTAATTAAGTCTTATGTGGATATCATATACTAGGCCCAAAAACCCCTTACAAATCCTAACAATTTCACATACCTGCATCTGGCCCATTAAGCCTAATCACCTATATATGGCCCATTAGGCCCAAATCACCTATATATGGCCTATTAGGCCCAAATCACATTTATATGGCCCGTTAGGCCCAGTCATATACATATTCATGCTCACATACAAATTCCTATCACATAGCATCAATATTCAGTTTTTGCCTATTATGGGGCCAACAGCCCATCGGGCCCATTTAGCCCATTTTGGCCCATGTGGCCAAATCACAACCCAAGTCCACGGAATCTCCCGTGGGCCTCAGGCAACCTATCAGTTTCCCCTTTACGAGTTTTTGCGCACTCGCAAGACTACCGCAGCCAAACTTTCGGCTTTTCAGTATTTCGACTTTTCGGTATTTCAGCTTTTTGGCTTTTGCCGAATCATTGTGTGTGTGCAGTGTATGTACACACCTGGTAAGCAAGCGTGATGCGATCTCCTTAGCCCAAACCTGCAATCGATATCACCTTTCAATTAACCGCATGCTTAATACTTATTTACTCAAAAATCAAAACCTCACCTTAACCTTACCTTGAGCCCAATCCTTAATCGCTTTTTCCTTGATCACGTATTTCCTAGATCTGCACAAATCTTAACTATTAAAACCTGAATAATCGGTGACTTGTATCCAACATAAGTCTCCTTACCATAACTATGACCATTCGACCACCTTAGCCAATGGGAGAAGAATACATACCAAAACCGCAACACCTTAAGGAGCAATTCGGCAGAGAGCTAAAAACCAAGATCCGATACTAGTTCCCTACCAAAGTTGATTAGAAAGATTGAGGGACAATAATAGATACTAAACAAAGAAAAATCGATTGGAAGAGCAACACTTACACTATTCGGTCAAAAAGTATTCGGCCCTTAGAAGATTCAATTTTTCGGCTTTTCAAACTAAGTATGGTGAATAAGGTTTATTTGGTACAGATTAAAGAAGAAGAGTAGAAGAAGAAATCAGCAAAGAAGATTGTATAGAGGAGAATAGAAATCGACAGGAAGAAAAGAAAGAAAAAAAAACAAAAGGGTTTTCAGCTTTTTGGTTCTTGAAAAGAAAAGGGTTTTCGGCTTTTGGAGAAAGGGGTTTCTGGAAACAAGGTGAAGAAGAATTTTGGCAGTAGCCTGGCAACCTTGTATTCGGCCCTCTATTTATAGCCCTTATAGCCGAATTTTCCATGCCTAATTCCCAATTTGGCTCCATCACTTTTCCCTTCTCATCTCCTCATTTTTCTCCCTAATAACCCCTTGATCTTTTCCTTAATTTTCTCTCTTGAACACTCCCCTTAGAGTCCATCTTCACGCCACTTCCATCCCTCTAGAAGGCCAAAATTAAATTCTAAAAAAATACTAAGCTAGGATTCGAACCTTGGACCCCCTTGCTAGCTACTAACGCTACCTCACTACACCTTATGTGGCGTCACTTAGCCACTCCACAACAAGCTCTTTTGTGTCCAATTTTTTCTTCATTTATTCAAAAACCCACCTACTTATCAGCCCTGATTCTTTTAATAATTAAATTATAATTTCTTCTACCCCTTAATTTGAACTCAACCTTAGCTAAGACCTACTAAAATTATCACTTGGATAAGAATATTAAACCCAATTTTTATCAAAATCAAAAATAAAAAAAAATTTAGGATTTCAGGATTTTTGGATTTTTGGATTTTTGGATTTTGAGATTTTTGGGGCGTTACAGACGTGGTTAGGCATTTTTCCAAGGTTTTTCATTAAGGGTGTTTTGGTCCTTTAGTTATGAAAATGAATTAAAAACAAAATTAAAAGCCAATTTTTGTCCATCTTCAACCCCTTGGCCGAAACTTGCATGGAGAAACCATGGCTAGGGTTTTTCAAGCTTCCAAGCTCGATTGTAACTCCGTTCTAGCCCCGTTTTTAATGATTTTTACGTTTTTAAAATTCTCGTAACAAGATCTATCTATTTCTACCACTAATTTGAGATATGGTTAAAGTCTAGGGTTTTGACCCATGATGAATATGTGTTTATTTTGATTTTTAATGGTAGAAAATGTATGTTTATGGTTAGACAAACGACTTTTACTAAGTGATTTTTGGTGAAAATGCTTAAAAGGACTAATGTAAAAGTTATAAAATATGTCATAAAAGTGTGTTTTAATGGAAATTGTAGGCTGTTATAGTTATGAAAATATTTATAAAGTACAAAGGAATTGAATGAAAATCATTTTACGAGCCTAGGGGCAAAAGTGTAAATATGACAAAGTTTAGGGGTAAAAATGTAAATTTTACCAAATATGATTTTTGGGCTGAGTTGATTAGTATAATGATTACATAAGTTAAATGTGATATTTTAGATCAAGAAAAACAACGTTCAGATCTAGATCGGGGAAAAACAAGTAATTGACAAATAAGTCCTTTTCACCGATTTTGCTTTCGAGGTAGGTTTGTATATAAATAATGCATCATTTTTTACTTATGTTATCACATTTTATTATGTTTTATGAAATGTGGCTGAATATTGAATGAAATTGAAAAGTATCAAAAAGTGAGAAATTTCTCGGTTGAACATTAGGAACAGAATGGGATACAAGTGACATGTCACTAGTGACTCAAGTGTGGTACTATGTGAAGGCCACTTCGAGAAAAGATAGCTTGGTCACAAGTGTGGCACTATGTGAAGGCCACTTTGTGAAGAAAGATAGCTTTGGTCACAAGTGTTGTACTATGTGAAGGCCACTTTGTGAAGAAGGTAGCTTTGACTACAAGGGTGGTATTATGTGCAGGCCACCGGGTATCCGTTATTATCCCATGTGTTCAATTGGAAATGACTAGGTGTAATTGAATATGACTATGTGATGAATAAGTGCAGGTACGTGTGTGTAAACTTATGAGGTGATCGAACTTTGGTAAGATTGATATGGAGTAAGTGTTACAATGAAAGTTACTACAAAGAAAACATGAAAGAGTGAAATTTAGTAATAAAACAGTTTTGGACAGCAACAGTTGTGTGAATTTTAAAAATAAAAAAAAATGATGGAAATCAAATTAGAGGTTGAATAAGATATACAATTAAAGCTTATTGAGTCTATTTTCATATAAAGGAAACGGTGTAAGCAAAAGAATTTCATATTATGAGATATTTAAATTTTTGTGAGATAGAGTCAGAATGATTTCAGAATCCCTTGTTCTGATTTGGGAAAATCATAAAAAAATTGTACAAAAATAATTATGGGTTATAATTTATATGATGAGTCTATTTTTAAAAGAAACAAATGAGAACATCATTCGAATCCTGTATGAGGAGATAATTAATTTTTAGTGAAGAGGGGTCAGAACTGTTGGACAGCAAAACATGGGTGACTTTAAAGAATAAACCATACTTATTGGCTAAACCAAAAATTCTGAAAATTTTTATGGTAAGAATATATCAAAGTCTAGTTTTTGGAAAAATTAGCGGATCTTAATTTGGAGTTCCATAGCTCCAAATATAAATAATTTAGTGACTATGACTCGAATGGACAGTTTGATATGAACATAAGTAAATAGTGGAATTATGTGCAATTATGATTGTATTACCTTGAGAACATATTGTGAGAATTGGTGAAAACATGTTAATAAATTGCTTATTATTTTAATATGGGCTTACTAAGCTATATAGCTTACCCACTCTTTTTTCCTCATTTTATAGGGTCACTAAGCTAGCTTGGGTTGGAGATCGTCGGAGATTATATCACACTATCAAACTAGCATTTGGGTATAAGTGAATGCAAGTATTTTAAGTCTATGGCATGTATAGGGACTTAGTCATTTGGTGTATGAGTCATTATGATTTGGCTAAATGTATTAGCTTGTGATGGCTAAAGGTTGGATGTAATTCGTAGCCATGCAAATTGGCTTATATTGCCTAAATGGTTGTAAGCCCATATAAATATGTATGTGCATATGTCAATGTTTTACGATGTGGTTTATATTTGCTTGATATATGATGGTTACGAGTTTATTTATATGTTAATGCCCTTTGAATGCAAACTTAGCATGGAATGATTTGGCAAGGCCTAATGTTATAATGCATGATAGTTGATGTATGAAAATGATACGATATTGCTTGATTGTAGTTGTTTTTGAAGGCATTTATATGCCATGATTTTTTCCATGTGATGTTGTGTGAATGTGTGTAAGTAAGGGTGACAAAATGGCTTGGAAAATAACCTTGTATTTGTCTACACGAGTAGACACACAGCGTGTGTCTAGGCCATGTGTGACACACGGTCAGCCCCATGGGCGTGTGATCCAGTCGTAGGTCCCCTGCACCTTAATTTAAGCAAAACAAAATGTCCAGAATTGAGTACACGGGCAGAGACACGAGAGTGTGTCTCAGCCGTGTGTGCTACACGGCCTAGCACATAGACGTGTGACTTGGCCGTGTGACCTAAAGTTGATGATGACATCATAAACAGAATGCACCCTAAGACGGACACGGCCTGAAGCACGGGCGTGTGATATGCCACACAGGCGTGTCCCTTCACCACACGGGCATGTGGACCTGTTTCATGATGAAAATTTTCTTAAGTCTCTCGAGAGTTTCTAAAGTTCTCGATTTAGTCCCGAACCATTCCTAATGTATATTTTGGGCCTCGTATGCTCGTTTAAGGGACGATATGAATGTTTATGAAAATTTTTAAATTTGAGTGGAAATTTATGTCTCGATTTTGTATGAATGTTTGTGTTTAAGTCTGATAATGCCTCGTACCCTATTCTGGTGTTGAATACGGGTAAGGGGTGTTACAAAGGAGAAATCTAAGGGATTCATCATGCTATTTTAAGTAAACACACCTACCATATTTCACTATAAATACCCATCTCCATTCCTCATTTCAATCATCCCTTAATCATCCCTTATTTCATAATCATTTTTCATTTCATTCTTTCATTTGTTCCTTTCTTCCTATACATAAGCATTCATAATCCCCTTTTCCCTTAGCCAACATAACCTTGAGAAGATACTCTTTTGGCTGGCCACCTTGAGAAGCAATTTGCAAAGGAGCAACATGAGGATTGGAAGAAGCCACTTCAATCAGATTTTGCAGAATTGTCAAAACAACCAGAGTTTATCCTTCTTTATCCTTTACTTCTAATCATGTTTGCAATGTGTTTTGTTATCTCATCATAATGATGGTAGCTTAAATTTGTTTAGCTAGAATGGTTACATTATTTTAATAAAATTTATTTAAATTGTGTTTCTAATGTTCTGTGCCTCAATCGTTCATGTTTTCAATTAAACTCAAGTATGTATTTCATTCATGCGTGATTGAATGAACTAGAATTAGTTGAGCAGTCCTAACGAGACGATGACTAATGGATGCAATAATTGAAAATTTCATGCTTAATTTATATTCTAACCTGACTAAATTAAAGGTTCATAATAACTCGAAAGAGCTTTATTATCTTGCATAGTTTTTAGGGTTATGTGATTAAATTGTTTCAAGCCTAACCCATCCCTATTACTTCATAGGAATTCTAAAGAACCCTTAGTTGAATATGATCAGTAAAATACATGTTTTTCTAAGTAAAAGATTCCGAATGGATTTAATTTTTGTTTCAAACTCATGAAAGATTGAGTTGCCTTGGATTAGTTTTCCGAAACATTGTAAGCATGATGAAAATAAACTAAGTTGAATAATGTGACTATTCTAGCCTATGCATGTTATTGTTGTTGAAATTTGTGATTTTGCTGCTAAACCCATCTCATACATTCTAATTAATCATAATGCTTAGGATAAATTGCATTAGGGATCATCTTGCATCTAGTTAATTATTCTTTACACCCATCACTCAAAATATTGTGTTTTTATCACCAACTTCTGAACTTTGATTTTACAATTAATTGATTAACATGCATAGTTCCTGTGGAGACGATAACTCTTTTACGTTTTACTTGATAATGACTGTGTACACTTGGACAAACCATACATTACACATGGCTACCAGAGAGAATGTCTCATCATAATTGATGACTTCTTTCTATGTGTAGCCTTTCCCTAGAAGTCTAGCTTTGTGTTTCCACTTTCCCATCTCTATTTCTCTTCTTCTTATAGATCCACTTACACCCTATGGGTTTAAGCCTAATCGATAATTCTACAAGTTCCCACACCATATTGGATTTCATAGAATCCATCTCGGCATCCATAGCCTGTTTCTAGAGCTTGGAATCAACGTCTGCATAGCCTCCTCGTAAGTGAGTGGATCATCATCCTCATGATTGGCTTATGTATTATAAATACTACCATCATAGATGAAGTTTGGTTTCTTAGAAATGCTTCCACTATGATGAATTCTCCTATATTTTATTATTTACAAGTTTTTCTACAACTTTCTCGAGAACTGAACTTGATGATTGTTCTTCAACTCCTGAAAGTTTCCCGAGTACCACTTTACTTTGAGGCTTAAAGTTATCCGTATAACTTTCTTCGAGAAAAGTAGCATAAGTAGAAAATTTAATCATATTATCTTTCGAATTGTAGAATAATCAACCCTTTGTTCCTTTCGGATATCCTAAAAACATGCACAATTCTATCCATGCATCCAACTTCTTTGCATCCTTATCTAGAATGTGTGCTGGATAACCCCATATTCTAAAGTTATTTAAAGTGGGTTTCTTTCCATGCCACAGCTCCTAAGGTGTCTTACAAGCAGACTTGATTCACACATCATTCAGAATATAACAAGCCGTTTGCATCGCATATCCCTAGATGGAAGTAGGGAGTTGTGAATAGCTTAACATTGAACAAACCATGTCAAGAAAGATTCTATTCTATTCCTTCTCTCACCTACACCATTCTACTGTGGAGTGCCTGACACAGTCAACTAGGATAAAATCTCATTCTCTATGAGGTATCCTAAGAACTCATCAGACAAGTATTCCCCACATCGGTCAGACCAAAGATTCTTTATGGATAAACCTAATTGCTTTTCCACTTATGCATGAAACTCTCAAAATTTATCGAAGGTTTTGCTTTTGTAGTGAATTAGATACACATATCCATATCGATGAAAGTCATGGGACCACATACATCAGTGTGTACAAGTTCAAAAGGTTGGTTTGCCCTTGTACCTTTCGAATTAAAAGACCTCTTAGTTATTTTATCTTCCAAACAAGATTCACATTGTGAAAGACTAACTTCCTTAAGCATACTTAAGGGACCATCTTTCACGAGTCTAGTAATTCTTTCTTGGTTAATATGACCAAATCTTTTAGTGCCATAGGTACCCCTCATTAGAGTGGAAAGTTTTAAGCTTTTTATTCACTATTTTAGTTTGAAGTATCAAGTAGTTATTTGGTTTGATAAAGTAGATATTGTTTTCCATCCATCTATTACAGATTAAAAAACAATTTATGTGAATAACAATCCCTTAATTGAATGTCACGGTATAATCATCATAAAATAAACATGCTACATAAATTAAATTCCTCTTGAATGAGGTACATAAAATAAGTTCTTTAAAACAATCTTCCAAAAATTATCAAAATGTAAATAACTATCATTCTACCATTGAATACATCTATGTCTCTACTCGTGGAGTCAACTGCTCTGATAGCCAAGACTAGTCATCTCTTTAATTGGAATTGTAGGTAACATAATAATTCTTATAAGTTTTTGAATCAAATTCTCACTTTGATTCTTTTACATGATTACAGACTCATTTAGATTATCTATTGAAGTAAGTTGTCTTTCTCGCAATGTAAACGTTCTTACAGTGCCACTTATCATCAGTTTGAACTTATACAATCAATGCGATAATATTTGTTTTTAACAATTTCGCTTTGCATACAAAATATGAAAGACAGAAATACAAAAGACATAACATGAAATGTGAAATTTATTTATTCATTGTTCAAATACATTGAAAACAATTACATGTTTACTACAATATGAGCACATTTCCCAACATATTAAATATAAATCTGATGGAAGTATTGGGAGGCTTAAAGCTCGTCTTTTGTTTTTGATAATCACCAAGTAGAAGGTATTGACTATAATGGAACATTTGCTCTCATGGAAAAAATGGTGATTGTTCATGCTATCTTAGCTATTGCAGCTTCAAAAAATTGGGAGTTGCATCAGATAAATGTACATAATGCCTTTTTGCATGGTGGTCTTGATGAAGAGGTTTACATGAATCTTCCTTTAGGATTTGCCACTGATAAGCTTGGAATGGTTTGTCATTTGCGCAAGTATTTGTATGAGGTTAAAATAGATTCCTTGGTTTTGGTTTGCTAAGCTGGTTACTGCACTGAAAGGGTATGAATTTCTTCAATCATATTTTGATTATTCTCTCTTTACATACACTAAGGGATCTATATAAATTAATGTGCTAGTTTATGTTTATGATTTGCTTATTTATGTGAACAATTCCACTAATTTAAAAACTTTAAGGGGTATCTTAGTTCTTGCTTCCATATGAAGGATCTTGGTGTTTTGGAATATTTTTTGTAGATAGAGGTAGCTCATAGTCCTTTGGGCATATTTCATTGCCAAAGGAAATACACACTTGATATTATTTCGAGAGACAGGTCTTTTGGGAGCAAAGTCTGCAAGATCTCCAATACAGTGAAGTCATAGATTGGCGCAGGCTATAGGAGCAATTTTTACTAATCATGAGTCGTAAAAAGGTTGTGGGTCATTTGATTTATTTGGAAGTGACCAGATGTAATACCCCTAACTTGTATCTGTTGCTAGAATAGGGTTAGAGAGCATTACCATAAAAACATTATTTAAAACATTCATTTCCAAACATTTCATAAAATATAGCATAATAAAATCAAACACATGCATATGGTCCCTTTTTTGAGCCCTTAAGGTCTTAGAAACACTTTAGAAACGATTCGGGACTAAATTGGAAACATTTGAAACCTTAAGGAAAGAAATTGAAAAAAATAAAAACTGTAAGGGTCAAACGGCCATGTGGCTAGGCTGTGTGACTCACACGGCTAAGACACACGCCCATGTCTCTGGCTGTGTAACAATTGAATTAGGGACACACGACCATGTCCCAACCGGTGTCTATGCCTGTACAACTCTCTGACTTGGTTTACACGGTCGAGCCACACGCCCGTGTGCTAAGCCATGCAACCTTCAAAATGCAACCTTTAAAACCTATAGGGGATACACGACCGTGTCACATGGTCGTGTGTCACACATGATCGTGTCACATGGTCGTGTGTCACACACGATTGAGACACACGCCCGTGTCTTAGGCCATGTGGACAAGAAAATGGCCAAAACCAAGCCATTTCTCTCACCATTTAAAACATAAACCTGCAAGCCACTTGCACATATACACAAGGCCTTAAAACATACCCAAATCATGCATAAAATGACTAAATCTTTATACCAAATGTCCATACAAACAATATGCCAAAAGGCACCACAAACACAATTCATCAAACCTATCAAAACATGCGTATATTTATCCATTCATCAACCAATCACACCTAACCTATTTGCATACCAAACTTACCATATTTGACTACATTTGTATCATTACCAATAGTTCATAACTACCTCAAAGCATAATCCATCTTGGCTATATTATAAGCATACTAAATATGGTCATTTCAAACATGCATCAATTTAACCATATTAACAACCACCAACAAAGCATCAAAATACCATAAGTACCACAAATCCAAAGCAACATTACATGCCAAACATTAATTAAACATTAGACATACATCCACCTATACATGCCTTTATAACCATGACCAAAACATCAAAATCTACTGATATAATTGTTGGATAGTGTGATAGATCCCGAGTAGTTTCTAACCCAATCGAACATCCGATAATCTATAAAGTAAGAGAAAGATAACCACATAAGCAATGAATGCTTAGTAAGCTCGTATAAACTTTAATCATAATATTGCATTTTATATATGAACTTTATAAGTCATAAATAAACCTACACCAATGCCTCAAGATTTATCAAATTATATAATTATCAATTCACAAATGAATAAATTCATTAACATCCCGAATACTTTCCATTTATAACATAATAAGGTCTTACAAGTTGAATTACATAATCAACAACCTTTTCTTAAAATGGTGAATTATTTCATCTACTTATCATTCCACTTGCTTAGCATAAGCTTAATTACGTTATCAATTCACAAATTAGCGTATCTATTCCTAACTTAAGTAAACTCACATATATCATAAGTAAATTCATTCCTTGCAAATAAGTCCTTTAACTTAACAATCTTTTTTATTTCTTCATATTTCGTCTCATTTATGAACTTATCATTTCAATATCTATCCTCACTCGTTTCATTTGCATAAGACATAAGACATAAGCATAAACATCAACCATAACCACAAGCTAGTGCATTTAAACATAACTCTTTCACATTTAACTAACAATCATTCTGTAATTCATTATTCGTCACAAACTTTCCTATAAACATATCATTTTGGAATTGTAACACCCCTAACCCGTATCCGTAGCTGGAACAAGGTTACGGAGCATTACCAGAACATTCAAAACATTTACAAATAATTCATGTTAATTACTATTAATTTACCGAAATCATTCATAATGTCCCTTAAATAGACCCTTGAGGCCCTAATCGATTATTAGAATTGAGTCTCAACTTAATCGTAAACTCCAAGAATTTTTCGTAAAATTTCTAAAATTTTCCTAGGTGCAGGGCTCACACGCCTGTGTGGTCTAGGGACACGCCCATGTGACATTACGACATGCCCGTGCTGTAAGCCGTGTTTGACCCCGTGTAACTCTCTAACTTGTGCCACACGGCCATCCACACGCCTATGTGAGTACGCAATGTGATCAATTTAATTTTCAAAAATTAGGTGTAGGGTTCACACAGCCAAAACACACGCCCGTGTTCTATGCCGTGTAGCACACACGGCTGAGACACACACTCGTGTTTCTTCCCGTGTGCTCAATTCTGAGCATTCTATTTCTTGAATTTAAGATGTAGGGGACACACAGCCTAACCACACACCCATGTACCAGGCCATGTGTCACACACGCCTAGACACAAAATAAAGCCATCTCTAGCTTTATTTCTCACCCAAAATTTTACTAATATCCTCTACCAAAACTTACATCCAAATACCAACCAATCCAAGCATTATATCAAGACCAATTCAAGCATCTAATATAGTATATCATTATATGTATACCTCAATCAAACCATAATATATATACTCATGATAATACCATAAGATTATCTTAATAGATATCCCAAAACATGATCATTACTAGCCATTTCAAATATCTAGATTACAACAACATTTATATGCCAACATTTGGTCAAGTTACCTATACATGCCATTATACCAAAATGAGGTTACTATTTATACCAAAACAAGCTAGCAGATAGTGTGATGATGCTCCAATAGTTCACCAACCTTCGTGAGCTTTCGAGCACTATAAAACAAAGAAAAGTAAACCTAATAAGCATATTATGCTTAGTAAGTTCGTATAACTGGAAATTAAACTTACCAATCTCATTTATTAAAATCAAGCATATAATAACATATTTCCATTAATTTGACAAAATTGCCTAAACACATGTATTCAATCAAACATGTTAGTCACAAAATTCTCCTATACATCAAACAAACATAGATGAGCTCATCATGCTATATTCTTTCAAGACATTTTTCATTTCATCTCACAATTCTCATATCATGTCAAATATTTTGTCCGTTGAATCATTGAAATTCTGATGGATACTCAAATAGTACACTCAAGGTGTACAATTCAATAACTCGTTAATTCATATTTAGGAGTACCCATTAAAGGCACTTAATCAGAAAGCACACTCTCAAGCCACATATCATATAACAAGATTACTTGTCCTAGCTAAATCCTATTTCCAACATATGCTCATAAGAGCTTAATTAGGATTACCCATCCACGCTAAATCCTATCTATAACATATGCTCAAGAGGGCTTATATTAGGATTACCAGTCTAGGCTAAATCCTTTCCGTAATGAGGTCAACAGGATTACTCGTCTGAGCTAAATCTCGTCAGCAACAAATGCAAGACCTCATTCAATAGGGAAAATCACATTTATCAATCAAAATGCAATATTCAAATGGAATTTAACTATTTTTAAGCAATATCAAGCATGTATCCAATTCTTATGTTATAACATCCACATTAATTTACGTAAATATAAATCACATTCAATTCAACGTATTTACATGCTCAATTAAGTTATACAAATCTTACCTCGACACTTGTTAACGTATATAGATCTACTAATTCGAAACTTTCTCCTTTCCTCGATCTAACGTTGAATTTGAATTATCCAAATCTATATAAATGAATTTAATCATCAATTTATCACATTTCATATTTCATTGAACTCAATTTACATCCTAGGAAAAATTACCATTTTGCCCATAAACTTTCCATAAATTCCAATTTTATCCCTAGGCTCGGAAAATAAAATTTATGCAATTTACTCCTTTTTGTAAGCCTAACTGAAATTTCAATATAAAATTTACAGCACATATATTCTATAAAATTTAGAATTTTTCTTCAATTTTCACAACTTTACGAATTAGTCCCTAGATCATGTTTTCATCAAAAATCACTTTGTAAAAGTTGTTTATCTATCAACAACGTTTCATTTTCTACCATAAATTTCTAATTTTCAGCATATTCATCCATGACATAACTTCTATACTTTGATAAATTTTCAAATTAATTCCCCAAATAGATAGATTAAACTATCCCGATTTTAAAAATATCAAAATTACTAAAAACATGACAAAAAAATTTACCCAATTAAGCCAAGAAAGATTGTTTTCTCTTTTCTAGGGCTTCCATGGAATAATTGGGGAAGAAGATGATATAAAATGATTTTAATTCTATTTTAATTATTTCTATTTCCAATTTAGTCCTTACCCTTTTTCTAAATTTCTATGGATGAATCATCAAAAATATCTATTAACTTTTGATTAATGGTCTAATTACCATATAAGGACCTCAAGTTTTAAATTCCATAACTATTTAATCCTTCTAGTTACTAGAATTTATTTTTGCATTCTATGCGATTTGGTCCTTCCCGTAATTAAGCACATAATTGGTAAAATTTTCTTATTAGAATTTTCACATGACATCTCTATCATACTACAAACCATGCAATAAAGTTATAATAAATTTTATTTTTAGCTTGGATTTGTGGTCCCAAAACCACTATTCCGTTTTCACTGAAAATGGGTTATTACAACTCTCCCCCTTTAAAGATTTTCGTCCTCGAAAATCTTAGCAGTAAAGAGGTTTGGATATTGCTTTCTCATGGTATCCTCCGGTTCCTAAGTTGCTTCTTCAATACCATGTCTCTGCAAGAGAACTTTTACTAATGCCATCTTTTTATTTCTTAACTTTTTTGTTTCTCGAGCTAAGATTTTGATCTGTTCTTCACTGTATGTCATGTCAGATTGAATCTCTACCTCTGTTAGAGAAATAACATGTGAAGGATCTGATCGATATCATCGTAGCATAGTCATATGAAAAACATTATGAATCTGATCAAGTTCTGGTGGTAAAGCTAACCGATTAGCAATAGGTCCAATTCTTTCTGTAATTTCATATGGTCTAATAAAACGTGGACTCAATTTTCCTTTATGACCAAACCAGAAAATTTTCTTCCAAGGTAATACTTTCAAGGATACCTTGTCACCGACCTGAAATTCTATTTCTTTCCGTTTAAGATCATCATAGTACTTTTGACGATCAGAAGCTGCTTTCAAACTATCCTAAATTATTTTCACCTTTTTTTCGATTTCATGGACTAGATCAACTCCTGTAACTTTTTCTCACTGAGTTCTGTCCAATACAATGGAGTTCTACATTTGCGACCATATAGAGCTTCATATGGTGCCATTTTGATACTGGACTATTAACTATTATTATAAGCAAATTCAACTAAAGACAGATATTTTTCCCAGTTACCTTCAAATTCAAGTACACAACATCGAAGCATATCTTCCAAGATCTGTATTACATGTTCAGATTGACCATCTATCTGAGGATGAAATACAGTGCTAAAATGTAACTGTGTACCCAGAGCTTCTTGTAATTTGCTCTAGAATTGGGATGTAAATTGAGGATCTCTATTAGAAATAATAGAGACAAGTACTCCATGCAATCTAACAATCTCAGAGACATATAATTCAACCAATCTATTTAATGAAAAATCCATACGTACCGGAATAAAGTGTGCAGACTTTGTCAATCGATCAACAAATACCCAAATGACATCTTTCTTCTTTGGAGACAAGGGTAATCCCGATACAAAATCCATGGTAATTCTTTCCCATTTCCATTCCGGTATTGTAACTGGCTGTAATAATCTCGAAGGCAACTGATGTTCAGCTTTTACTTGCTGACATATTAAACATTTAGATACAAACTCAGAAATATCCCATTTCATTCCTGGTCACTAGTACATCTTCTTCAAATCATTATACATTTTATTACTTTTAGGATGTATAGACATGTTACCATTATGAGCTTTATTCAAAATCTCCTATATCAATTTCAAATTCTTTGGTACACATAATCTACCTCTAAATAACAGACAACCATCAGTCTTGATCTAAAATTTTAAATCAGAGGTCGATTCACACTGAATCCGTTTTGCTTGTAATTTACTATCATCTTTCTGAGCTTCAAAAATTTGCTGCAAGAACATCGGTCTAGCTTCTAACTCAGCTATAATTGAACCATCATCTGATAATGTAACACCCCAAACCCAGCCTGGACGTTATGGCCGAATCTGGCGATGTCATATTGAAGTGTTTTTCGTAAAGCGAGATATTGTTGAAAAACCCATTCTCTATTTAAACTCTTTGTGCAATCTTAAAGACATTCATTTAGGTTCAAAGTGTGAGTAGTCTACCAAAAATTTATTCATATTAAAACGTCCTTATTATATTTTTAAAACATTGTTTGTTGTAGAAGTTTTTAAAATATGTTACGTAAACATGATGTTTTGAAGAGCATTTATCTTTTGAAAACCCGTGTCCTACTGCTATCAGATACAAATCAACATAACAAAAGCCCAAATTAAGGAATAAAATTTAGAGAGGCCTTATTACATCAAAATACCCAAATTAAATGCTTATAATTTAAAATCTAATGAGGTAGTCCATGCGGTTGTATGGCCACCTTCGAGGCCCTCATAGCACCGATCTGCCTAAGACTGAGGATTACCTATACAGTTAAACAGATGGGTGAGTTTACAAAATCTCAGTGTGTAAACCCATAGGCAAATAATTAGAAACAAACACAGTCTGGGCCTAAGCCCTTTTTAGAACAGTGACAATATTAGTTTGGGCTTTTGCCCATCTCAATCCAGAAACAGTCACGTGTTTGGGCCTTAGCCAATTACAGTAACAGTAATCAATGCAGTAACAGTAATCAGTGCAATAACAATTTTAATAGTATGCAAGTCCTACCCATCCGACCTCTACACACCATCTCCGTACCAATCTTACACACCATGTGGGGATAAAATCAACCCACCCATCCTTATACTCCAAATTAGCACCGGTTGTGGCACTAAACAGTATTTGCAGCAGAGCTGCCAATATAATAGGCTTAGAGCCATTAGTGATTTGCATCAGAGCTGCCAGTACAGTACACTTCCTCCAATCATATAAAAACCTACCCCCATGCAATGCATCATGCCACAGGTCATGTCATATCATAATATTATACATGTACTCAACACAGTTACAATAGCATGCTAAAATATATACATATATCACATAGAGACAAAATCGTCATCTTACTATATAAGGGCAAAATAGTCATTTTACCTCATAAGGGCAAAATAGTCATTTTACCTCATAAGGGTAAAACAGTCATTTTACCTCATAAGGGAAAAACAATCATTTTACCAATTTGAGGGTCTAGGTATACTTACCGACCCGACAGTAGGCTCACAGTCGTCTCGAGCGACCCGTGCAACCTTAATAGTCATATAGTGAAAAATGGGCCTAAGGCCTATTGTGCGGCCCATATGGGCCCACACGTCTGTGTGGCCCATGTAGCCAAGAAACAGCCTTGGCCGTGTGGATTACACAACCTGGCCCTATATTCTCTACACATCTGTGTGATTTACCCGTGGGGCCTACACGACCCATTTCAGCCCAACGTGGCCCAAAACGGCTTAAGCCCATGAAATTGCTCATGGTCGCCTCTATGATCAAACGCCCACGTCCATGAGTTCGATTTACCATACAAGCGAGTGCATGCCCATGTGGCATCAAAGATTATGTTTTTTGGCTTTTTGCCAATCTATAGTTTGGGCAGTGTTTTACACACCTGTTTAGGAGAATAGCTTAAATCTCCACGTACACCAACCTATATTCAAACATGACCCCATGTCAGTATTTTAATCGTTAGGGTTAAAACATCCTCTTATGAACACTTAATCTCCAATACGATACATGTTACTTACCTTGGTTAAGCAAGTACTTAATCTCCAATACGGTACATGTTACTTATCTTGGTTAAGCAAGTACGGTTTAATCCCTCTTTAAACCAGTGGTCACCAAATCCTTGGCACAACCTACATTGAATCCTAATCTCTTTAATTATCACCATGAATGAAAATAACTCGAACCAAAAGAACGACAACTTACTCCCATGCAGAACTAAGAATGGTTGATAGAAGAAATTGGCCTATACCCACACACAAGAGCTGAAAGCACCCAAGATAACAGAGATAGAATAGAACAATTGTATCTTTATCAGGAACATAGGAAGATGTTAGAAGAACGATCACAACGGTAGAGAGAAACTAGAGGGAGTCATTTGTACTTACCAATTTATCAGAGAACACTTGCAAAAGTCAAAAATAAAATTGGGAGAGATATATGTAGTAACGGTTACAGTATTAAGATGGAAGAATGACAAGAGGAGAGGAGAAGAATGAGGTATTTGGTAAGTAAACAAAAGGGGAAGAAAAGAATCGGTTAGCAACAGTCGAAGGGTCTAAGACAAAGAGGGGAGTATTCAGCCAAAGCATCAACACAAGAAAAGGTGATTGAAGAAAACTGAATGAGGGGAAAGAATGGTATTCGATTAAGAGCAAAAAGAGAAGTCGATCAAAATAGGCTCTGTAAAGATAAACAATCCGTGATATACCTGAAATGTAGGATACCCGAGTGGTCAACAATGTTTGGTCTCAACCACAAAAAAGAAAAAAGAAGCAGCAAAGTTTCTAGCACAAAATCGGCACCCTTAGAATAAAAGTCCAAATACAAAATGGAAAAAAACTTTCAAAACAAGCAATTTTGAGGGAATGACTATCTTAGCCAAAATTCTGTGTACCTCCTGACCAATTTTGGCACAACTCTACTACTCATCAAATCCCACTTTTTCCTCCCCTTAATTCTCTCCTAAAATCCCTCCTATTTACAACTTCAACAATCGAAATCCCCCATCCAATTCCTCAGATTCGGCTAACAACAACCCCATTCAAACTTATTCAAACTCTTGGTTTTTTGGTCAAACACAACTTCCTCCCATGGCCATCAATAAAAATAATCTCCATTTGCACAAGCAGGGATTTGAACCTCAGACCACTAGCACACTCCACACGCCTCTATCCACTAGACCAGCAGGCCCATTCTGTCATGTTTTTAACAAATTTTACTTATAACCCTACTGACCAAAGATAGGGGTTTCATCCTTAAAAAACAAAATTTTTGCACATGCCCAGGCTTGAACCCCAGACTTCTCAGACACTTCCCAGAACACTCAGAACACTTAACCACTGAAGCAGATATACAATTTTGTCACTTTCTTGCACAACTAAAATTTTATGTATAGCCTCCTAACTGTTCCCATGCTCAAAACTTAATACTTTTAGGCCCTAAATCGGGGCGTTACAGATAACATCAACCAAGTTTTCATAGCTCGCAAGGCAAATAGGGATTTTCTACTCAAAGAATCAGCAACCACTTTGGCTTTTCCTAGATGGTAGTCAATAACCAAATCATAATCTTTCAATAATTCAAGGCACCTGCGCTGTCTCAAATTCAAATATTTATGTGACATCAAATATTTCAAACTTTTATGATCAGTGAATATGTGACATTTTTCACCAAATAAGTAATGTCACCATATTTTCAGTATAAACACAATTGTTGCTAATTCAAGATCATGTACCGGGTAATTTCTTTCATGTGGTTTTAGTTATCTTGAAGCATAGGCTATTAATTTACCTTCTTGTATCAAAACACAGCTTAAACCATTTAACGATGCATTACTATAAAATATAAATTTCTTCCCGATTCAGGTTGAACTAGCATAGGTGCTTCTGTCAATAAGGCTTTCAATCTATCAAAGCTCTTTTGACACTTATCGGACCACTCAAACTTCACATCTTTTTGAAATAATAGAGTCATCGGAGAAGCTATCATTGAAAAACCTTTTACAAACCTCCGATAATATCTAGCAAGTCCTAGAAAACTTTAGACTTCAGATACATTCTTCGGTGGCTTCCAATTGACAATAGCTGAAATTTTACTTGGATCTACTCGAATACCCTTTGCAGATACAATATGTCTAAGAAAACCAACTTCTTGTAGCCAAAATTCACATTTACTGAATTTGGCATACAGTTGCTTCTCACACAGAGTTTGCAACACAATTCTTAAATGATCAGCATGTCCATTTTCATCTCAAGAGTAAACCAAAATATCATCAATAAATACCACTACAAACTTGTCTAAATAAGGTCTGAAAATTCTGTTCATTAGATCCATAAATACTATAGGTGCATTTGTCAAACCGAATGGCATCATAAGAAACTCATAGTGTCCATACCTGGTTCTAAAAGTTATCTTTGGCACATCTGAATCTTTTAGTTGTAACTGATAGTAACTAGAATGGAGATCAATCTTTAAAAATACAGTGGCCCCCTTCAATTGATCAAACAAATCATCAATGTGAGGTAATGGATACTTGTTCTTTATTATAACTTTGTTAAGCTGTCTGTAATCAATGCACAGCCTCAACGAACTATCTTTCTTATTTACAAACAGAACCAGTGCACCCCATGGTGAAAAACTAGGTTGAATAAAGCCTTTATCAATCAAATCTTGCAACTATGCTTTCAACTCCTTTAATTTGGTAGGAGCCATTCTGTAAGGTGCTATGGATATAGGTGTTGTTCTCGGGATAAAATCTATAGAGAAATACACTTCTCTAATCGGTGGTAAACTAGGTAATTCCTCTGGAAATACATCAGGAAATTTACATACAACCGGCATTGACTGAATTTTTTACTCAGATACTTTAATGTCCAACACATAAGCAAAATAAGCTTCATAACCCTTTCTGACATATTTGTATGCTAATATTGCTGAAATCACATTAGATAACCCATCTAATTTATTAGATTCAACATGGAGTAACTCACCATTCTCACATTTCAATACAATATATTTTTGTTTACAATTCACCACTACATCATGTTGGGTTAACTAGTCCATTCCCAAAATCACATCAAATTCATCAAATGTCAATAACATCAAGTTAGCCAAAAAGTAATAACCCTTTACCATCAATGGACAATTTTTATAGACTTTATCCACCATAACATACTAGCCAAAGGGGTTTGAAACTTTAACCACAAATTTAGTGAATTCAACAGGTAAATTTTTAACAGACACTAAATTTGTGCATATATATTAATGTGTGAAACCAGGATTAATCAAAGCAGTAATATCAGTATTAAGTAGAGAAAATGTACCAGTAATGACATCTGGTGCAGAGCCATCTTCTCTGGCACAAATAGCATATGTCATTGCCGGTGCTCGTGCCTCAAATTTAACTATTGTATCCCTTGTAGTACCAAAGCTACCACTGTAACACTTCTTACCCATGTCCGACTCCGGGACAGGATATGAGGTATTATCGAACTTAAACATGCACATACATGTAAAACTAGGCCATAAAATTTTAATCATATCAGAATCATTCGATCACATGAAAAATGTCCCATACACGAGCCTTCAAGGCTCTAAACATGCATTAAAAGTGATTTGGGACTAAACTGAGACCTCACGATAATTTTTACAACACTTAGAAAATTTTCATGTTTGGAGAGTCACACGCCCGTGTGGGTAGGCCAGGTGGTCTCACACGTCCATGTCCTCAGCCCGTGTAACTCTCAATTTATGACGTCAGGAAACATTTAGGGTCACACGGACAAGTCACACACCCGTGTGCTAAGGCCGTGTCCTCCACATGGTTAAGACACACAACCGTGTCTCTGCCCGTGTGGTCAACACTTAGACTATTTTCTAAGCCTTTTTGTTGCCTTAATCTTTCACATACTTGAATACTTTAAAGACACATATCATTGCATCATTTTAATGATTTAGCATGACTCACTAAAGTACATTTTTATAATCAACCATAACATATTTACCCAATAATTAATCTCTACTTATTCAACAAATGTCCATGTTCAATCATTATCAACTTAATACCAATTTACGCATTTATTCCATAGCCATGACCACCCCGAATGGTCCTAGGGCATTCTCGTGCACATATGTTATTTACTATTCATTCATGTCAGACAATTATAATCATATTACAAAGCATCAACATCAGAACACCCTATCCTCAGAATCACACCGAATAGGTAAGGGGCATTACTGCATGCATGAACATTTCATACCGATTTAGAATCACAGATATCAAATAACATTAATACATAAGCAATCATCAACAATTCGTCCCTTATGATGGTCTACAAGACCTAAAACATATTTTTAGAAAAGATCGAGACTAAATCGAACACATTCATGAATTTCAGAACTCAGAAAAATATTTCAATTCTGTTGAGGCCACACGCCCGTGTGCCTCGCATGGGCACTAGACATGCCCATGTGAACCAGTCGTGCGAAAAATAAGGCATTCATACTGACTTTCACGCACGGCCAATAGACACTTCCGTGTGCTATGGTCGTGTGATACTTAGCTAGCTAATGACTTAAACCCATGGCCATATGACACGCCCATGTGTCTCAACTATGTGGTTTTAGGAGATTACTGCTTTGCATACACGGCCACCAGGCACACCCGTGTACCCTGGCCGTGTGGCACAATGCAGGCTTCGTTTAAGCCAAAATTGTCACTCCTTTTTGAGTCATTCCTACAAGCAATATAAAACAACATTCATGCCACAATTTTAAGTCAATTCCATGCTTAAGATAACCAAATCATATTAGATCATAAAACAATACAAGCATACACCATTCAACATCACCAACCAATTACCAAAACTAGGTACAAACATACTATTTGCTAGCCAACTCTCATGGCATAACATATATATATACATATCAAAGCTTAAATACATAGACATTCTAGCCTATACATGCCATACTTAAATATATTTACACTTTCAAAAGTACCAAAATAAGTTCGATAGTATGGTGACAATCCTCGACTATCCCCGAGCCTTCAGTAGCTATGATAACTGTAAAACAGACAGAAATCACACATAGTAAGCTACAAAGAGCTTAGTAAGCCAAATACAATTGGTCTAACTATTAAAGCATATAAAATACAAGTCAATAGTACGAATTCATAGCCCTTTCACAGGGTAATTCATGAGCTTAACCATACTCATTTGCTTGTATACATATCAGGTTTCATTTCCATGATTTCATACATACTTTGCATTCATTATTTCACAGAAACATAGTCTTTCTTATTCAGAAATTTAGTATGATACAAACGTACCTGTATAAATTATACATTTCATATATTCATTCCCATATCTCGTACTCTATTATCAGATGGTTCAGAAACAATACAGATATTTATAAACGAATACAATGCCGACGTCCCGGATGTGGTCTTACATGTAATTCAGTACCGATGCCTCTGTCCCTGACAGGGTCTTACACTTAAATCTCAAATCGAGGCATGTGTCCCAGACACGGTCTTACATGATATCTCAAATCAATGTCAACGTTTTTTTAGAACATACAGAGCTTTTCAGATACTAGAATATTAACGAAGTTTACTCAAAATTTATTCATCAGGCTCTCAAGGCTGTCCAATACAGATTACAGTATATATATATATATGCGCATAATTTAGTCAATTTAACACGTAATTGTAATTTGACTTACCTCGTACGGATTTCGGACAGAAACGAGTTGACTTCCCTCGATCTAAGTCCGATTTTCTTTGTTGTTGATCTAATACAATTCAAATTCAACCATTCAATCATTCATTTCATTCAAAATAATCCATGAACACATATTTAGGGTACTTTGCATTTTAGCCCTTACATTTTCACATTTTGACAATTTAGTCCATTTTTCACAAAATAAAAAATATGAAAAATTCACCAAGACTATAGCTTGGCCAAATATACATAGCTTCCATACAAGTCTAAATAACATATTTAATTCACAATTTAGTCCTTCAAAACCTAATTTTCACAAATTAGCCCAAATAGCTCTATTCCATCAAAATTCAAGAACAAAGCATGATAATCTCACATATATCTTTCATAATCCATATAAAAACATTACAAAGCTCATAAAATATTCAATGTCACATTTCATAATCTTCAACAGAAGCAGAAATTTAGACATGGGTTTTGAAGAACACGAAGCAACATCACAAAAACGTAGAAATTATCAAAAACAGACGAAAATTCATACCTTAATCAAGGATCAAACTGGCCAAAACCTTGAATGGCTTTATTTTCTTTGATTTTCGGCTATATGCATGACAATATGGCCACTTTCATGTTTTCTTTATTTAATATACGTTATTAATTAATTTACTATTTTATCGTAACATATATCATAAAATTTTAACTACTACATGTCCAACATTGTCCACCATTAATATAAATGGTAAATTTGACCTGCAAGGACCTTTATTTTAAAAGCCAAGACCAATTAACCCCATTAACATATAGCATGCAACTTTTGCATTTTACGCGATTTAGTCCTTTATCATAATTAAGCACGAAATAGACAAATTAAATCACAGAAACTTCATAGTTATAAATTTACAAATCACAGACACAAAAAATAATATTAAAATATTTTTCAGACTCGAATTTGTGGTCCCGAACCCACTATTCTGACTAGGGTCAAAATCGGACTGTTACAATTCTCCCCCTTAGGTATTTTCGTCCCCGAAAATCTTACCATTAAACAGATTCGGATATTCTTGTCTCATTGAATCTTCAGGCTCCCACGTGGCCTCTTCAATACCATGTCGATGCCACATCACTTTGACTAATAGAATTTTCTTATTTCTTAAGTCTTTAACCTCGTGAGCTAAGATATGGATCAGCCTTTCTTCATAAGTCATATCAAACTGGATTTCAATATCAAACGAGGAAATTATATGTGAAGGATCGGATTTGTATCGTCAAAGCATTGATACATGAAACATATTATATATCTTTTCTAACTCAGATGGTAGCCTCAATCTATAAGCAACCGGCCCAACTCACTCGATGATTTCATACGGTCCAATGAACCTCGGACTCAACTTACCCTTTTTACCAAATCAAAATAGTTTCTTCCATGGAGATACTTTCAAAAACACTTTATCACCGATCTTCAATTTGATATCTTTTCATTTTAAATTCGCATAAGATTTCTGACGATCATAGGCAGCTTTCAGACTATCTCAGATTACTTTCACTTTCTGTTATGTTTCTTTTATCATATCAATACTGTAAATCTTATTCTCACTGAGCTCAAACCAGTATAACGGAGTTCTACACTTTCTACCGTATAAGGCTTCACACGGTGCCATTTTAATACTCGACTGACAGCTATTATTATAAGCGAATTCAATCAAAGTTAGATATTGTTCCCACGTACCTTCAAACTCAAGAATGCAACATCTCAACATATCCTCAAGTATTTGAATAATCCATTCAGATTGACCATCCATTTGCGGATGAAAAACAGTGCTAAAATACAATTTAGTACCTAGAGCATCTTGCAATTTCTTCTAGAATTGTGATGTAAATCTCGGATCTCTATCTGACACTATCGACAATGGTACACCATGCAGTCTCACGATATCAGATATGTATAACTCAGCTAATTTATCAAGTGAATAATCAGATCGAATCGGAATAAAATGAGCTGGTTTTGTCAATCGATCAACCACAACCCAAATTGCATCTTTCTTTCTTGGAGACAGGGGTAAACCCAACACAAAATCCATGGTCACTCGATCTCATTTCCACTCTGGAATCATAATCGGTTGTAATAACCCAAATGGCACCTGATGTTCGGCTTTAACTTGCTGACAGATCAAACATTTAGAAACAAAATCAGAGATATCTTTTTTCATTCCGGACCACTAATAATGCTGCTTCAGATCATTATACATTTTCGTACTACTCGAATGTATAGATAAACAACTACTGTGAGCTTCACTCAGAATCAACTGAATCAACTCTAGATTCGTCAAAATACAAATTTGATCTTGGAATCTTAAACAATTTTCTTTATCAACTCTGAATTCTGAACCAGTCTTTACATCACACTGAGTTCGCTTAGCCAAAATCTCATTATCAATCTTCTGAGCTTCAATAATTGCTGTAAGAACTAGAGTCTCACTTTTAATTCAGCTAAAACTGAACCATCATTAGATAGAACCAAATGAGCATTCATTGCATGCAAAGCAAACAATGATTTCTGACTTAAAGCATCGGCAACAACATTTGCTTTTCCCGGAGATAATCAATCACAAGTTCATAGTCTTTTAGCATTTCTAACCACCTTTTCTGTTGCAGATTCAACTCATTTTGCGTCATTAAATACTTTAGACTTTTATGATAGGAAATCACGTGACATTTCTCACCAAATAGATAGTGACGCTAGATCTTCAAGGTAAACACAATAGCAGCTAACTCGAGGTCATGAGTCAGATAGTTATTTTCATGTAGCTTTAGTTGTCTTGAGGCATAAGCTATAACTTTTCCTTCTTGCATTGGAACACATCCTAGTTCGTTCAATGAAGCATCACTGTAAACAACAAATCTTTACCTGATTTAGGTTGCACAAGTACCGGAGCTTCAGTTAACAGAGCTTTTAACTGATCAAAGCTGTTCTGACACTTTTCAGACCACTCAAATTTCACATCTTTCTAGAGCAGTTTTGTCAAAGGAGTCGCAATCATTGAGAAACCTTTTACGAATCGTCTGTAGTAACCGGCAAGTCCTAGAAAAATACAGACTTCAGAAACATTTCTCGGAGGCTTCCAATCCAGAATAGCAGAAATTTTGTTTGGATCAACTCGGATACTAGAGGCTGATACAATATGACCCAGAAATCCAACTTCTCGCAACCAGAATTCACATTTACTAAAATTTGCATATAACTGTTTATCTCGCAAAATTTGTAGCACTATTCTCAAATGCTCAGTATGTTCAGATTCATCACGTGAATAAATCAATATATCATCAATGAATACCACAACAAATTGATCTAAATACGGTCTGAAAATTCTATTTATCAAATCCATAAAGATAGTAGGTGCATTAGTTAATCCAAAAGGCATAACTAAAAATTCATAATGCTCGTACCTCGTTCTAAAAGTAGTTTTCGGAATGTCAGAGTCCTTTACTCGCAACTGATAGTAACCCAATCTCAACATAGTAGCATCTTTCAACTAATCGAATAAATCATCAATTCTAGGCAGAGGATCTTTATAGTCACTTTGTTAAGCTAACGGTAATCAATACACATTCTCATTGTGCCATATTTCTTTTTCACAAACAGAACAGGAGCACCCCATGGTGAAAAGCTCGGTCTAGCAAATTCTCGATCAGTCAACTCTTGCAACTGAGATTTTAATTCCTCTAACTCGGTCAGAGCCATTCTATATGGAGCTATTGAAATCGGAGTAGTACCAGGTACTAATTCAATAACAAACTCGACTTAGTTCTTCAGGAAACACATCAGAGAATTCACAGATAATAGGCACAGATTCAACTTTCTTTTCATTCACTTTTGAGTCTAACACACAAGCTAAGTAGGCTTCACAACCTTTCTTCACATATTTTCATGCTTTCATTGCAAATATCACAGCTGGTAGTCCATTCAGATCACTAGACTCAATCTGAATTATCTCATCATTCTTACACCTTAAATCAATGACTTTTCGTTTGCAATTCACAATAGCATCATGCAAAGTTAACCAGTTCATTCCCAGAATTATATCAAATTCGTTGAAAGGCAAAAGCATCAAATCAGCAGGAAAACAAATATCTCGTATCAATAATGGGCAATTCTTGCAGACTTTATCAACCAAGACACTTTTGCCTAAGGGGTTCGATACTCTAATTATGAATTCAGTAGACTCTATAGGCAAAGTCTTACTGTGTACTAATTTCATACAAATATAAGAATATGTTGATCTAGGGTCTATCAATACAATCACAGAAGTATCATAAAGAGTAAAAGTACCAGTAATCACGTCTGGAGACGAGGCTTCCTCACGAGCTCGGATAGCATAGGCTCTGGCAGGTGCTCTAGCCTCAGATCTAACAGTAGTATCCCTAGTAGCTCTTTGACTACCACTTGCATTTCTCGTATATCTGGAAGGTCTACCTCTAGCTGAGTTGTTGCTAGGTCTCGAATTTTGTATTTTTTCTTGCTCAACAGGTTCAGAACAATCTCTTACAAAATGGTCCAGAGATCCACATCGGAAACAAGCATGGTCATTCAATCTACAATTTCCTGGATGTCTTTTACCACAGTGTTTACATTCAAGTTTCTCAAATCAGACATTTTCGACACTTGCAACAGAAGTAATAGGAGCTCTGAAATTCAAATGCGATCTAACTCGATCTCGATTCGAATGTCTTACATCAACCTTTGAACGACTATAATGATATCAAAATTTTTTTGACACAGACTGCAATGATCTACTCGAAGATCTCTTTCTAACATCTCTAGCTTCAGAATTAACTTTTCTTTTCTCTTTACTTAATTCTTCAGCTTTACAAGCTCGCTCAACGAGTACTACCATTTCTTTAATCTCCAAAATCCCAACTAACAGATGGATATATTCATTTAGTCCATCTTCAAACCTTTTGCACACTATTTCTTCATTTGATACACATTCTCGAGCATACTGGCTCAATCTTACAAATTCACATTCGTATTCAGTAATAGACATACGACTTTATTTAAGCTCGAAAAACTTTTTACGTTTCTTATCGATAAATCTCTGACTAATGTATTTCTTTTGAAATTCAGCTTGGAAGAAATCCCAAGTAATCCGTTCACTCGGAGCCAAAGATATTAAAGTTTTCCACCAATGGTACGCTGTATCTCTCAGAAGTGAAATAGCACATTTTACACATTCTTCAGGATTCAGAGACATTTCATCAAATACTCGTATTGTATTTTCTAACTAGAATTCAGCTCTTTCAGCATCATCATTTGTTGTAGCTCGAAACTTTTCAGCCCCATTCTTTCTAATCTTATCAACTGGTGGTCTACTTAACTGAACAGAATTCATTGAAGGCATAACAGGAATTTGAGAAGGATTAACTGGGGGTGGAGGTTGTTGTACAGCCTGATTGGTTCTAATATATTGGGTGAACCAATCATTCATCATCTGATAGAAGGCTTGTTTAACCTCACCATCATGGCTACTCGTAGCCGGTCTAGAATCAGCTTGCACTGTCCCTTGCGCGGGAGCAGATGCATTGCTTTCTACATCGTCAGCTACGGCTCTATCGGGATCCATTTGCTATATAAAAACACATTTCAGTGTTAGGATTTATCACACTATCGCAGTTTCAGATATATGGATGTATAGCTAGACTCACATACACTATGGTAGTCTTAGAACCGACTAAACCATAGCTCTGATACCAATAAAATGTAACACCCCTATCTCGTAACCGTCACTAGAATAGGTAAGGGGCATTACCAGACAGACAGAACATTTTAGATCGATTTAGAATCACAGATATCGAATAACATTAATACATAAGCAATCATCAACAATTCGTCCCTTATGATGGTCTACGAGACCTAAAACATACTTTTAGAAAAGATAGGGACTAAACCAAACACATTAATGAATTTCAGAACTCAGAAAAATATTTCAATTCTATTGAGGTCACACGCCCGTGTGCCTCACATGGGCACTAGACACGCTCATGTGAACCAGCTCGTGCCAAAAATAAGGCATTCATACTGACTTTCACCGACGACCAGTAGACATGCCCGTGTGCTATGGTCGTGTGATACTTAGCTAGCTTCTGACTTAAACCCACGGCCATATGACACGCCCATGTGTCTTAACCGTGTGGTCTTAGGAGATTACTGCTTTGCATACACGGCCACTAGGCACGTCCGTGTGTCCTGGCTGTGTAGCATAATGCAGGCTTGGTTTAAGCCAAAATTGTCACTCCTTTTTGAGTCATTCCTACAAGCAATATAAAAAAACATTCATGCCACAATTTTAATTCAATTTCATGCTTAAGATGACCAAATCATATTAAATCATAAAACAATACAAGCATACACCATTCGGCATCACCAACCAATTACCAAAACTATGCACAAACATACTATTTGCTAGCCAAGTCTCATGGCATAACATATATATATACATATCAAAGCTTAAATACATAGACATTCTAGCCTATACATGCCATATTTAAATATATTTACACTTTCAAAAGTACCAAAATAAGTTCGATAGTATGGTGACAATCCTCGACTATCCCCAAGCCTTCAGTAGCTACGATAACTGTAAAACAGACAGAAATTACACATAGTAAGCTACAAAGATCTTAGTAAGCCAAATACAATTGGTCTTAAAGCATATAAAATACAAGTCAATAGTAAGAATTCATAGCCTTTTCATAGAGTAATTCATGAGCTTAACCATGCTCATTTGCTTGTATACATATCATGTTTCATTTCCATGATTTCATACATACTTTGAATTTATTATTTCACAGAACAGAGTCTTTCATATTCAGAAATTTAGTATGATACAAACGTACTTGTATAAATTATACATTTCATATATTCATTCCCATATCTCGTACTCTATTATTAGACGGTTTAAAAACGATACAGATATTTATAAATGAATACAATGCCGACGTCCCAGACGTGGTCTTACATGTAATTCGGTATTGATGCCTCTGTCCCAGACAGGGTCTTACACTTAAATCTCAAATCTACGCCTGTGTCCCAGACACGGTCTTACACGATATCTCAAATCAATGTCAACGTTCTTTTAGAATATACAAAGCTTTTCAGATACTAGCATATTAACGGAGTTTACTCGAAATTTATTCATCAGGCTCTCAAGGCCGTCTAATACAGATTATAGTATATATATATGCACAGAATTTAGTCAATTTAACACGTAATTGAAATTTGACTTACCTCGTACGGATTTTGGACAGAAACGAGTCGACTATTCAACTATTTTGGACTTCCCTCCATCTAAGTTCGATTTTCTTTGTTCTTGATCTAATACAATTCAAATTCAACCATTAAATCATTAATTTCATTCAAAATAATCTATGAACACATATTTAAGGAACTTTTCATTTTAGTCCTTACATTTTCACACTTTGACAATTTAGTCAATTTTTCACAAAATCACAAATATGCAAAATTCACCAAGACTATAGCTTGGCCGAATATACATAGCTTCCATACAAGTCCAAATAACATATTTAATTCACAATTTAGTCTTTCAAAACCTCATTTTCACAAATTAGCCCAAATAGATCTATTCCATCAAAATTCAAGAACAAGGCATGATAATCTCACATATATCTTTCATAATCCATATAAAAACATTACAAAGCTCATAAAATATTTAATGGCACATTTCGTAATCTTCAACAGAAACAGAAATTCAAACATGGGTTTTGAAGAACACGAAGCAACGATCACAGAAACGTAAAAATTATAAAAAACAGACGAAAATTCATACCTTAATCAAGGATCAAACTAGCCGAAACCTTGAATGGCTTTATTTTCTTTGATTTTCGGCTATATGCATGATAATATGGCCACTTTCATGTTTTCTTTATTTAATATACATTATTAATTAATTTACTATTTTATCCATAACATATATCATAAAATTTTAACTACTACATGTCCAACATTGTCCACCATTAACATAAATGGTAGATTTGACATGCAAGGACCTTTATTTTAAAAGCCAAGGCCAATTAACCCCATTAACATATAGCATGTAACTTTTGCATTTTACGCGATTTAGTCCTTTATCATAATTAAGCACAGAAACAAACAAATTAAATCACAGAAACTTCACAGTTATAATTTCAGATATCACAGACATAGAAAATAATATTAAAATATTTTCAGACTCGAATTTGTGGTCCCAAATGCACTATTTCAACTAGGGTCAAAACTAGACTGTTACAAACACATGGCAAGGATAATTAGGCTTACAAGCCAAAACATTATAAGCCATATCTCATGGCTATATACAATGAATCAATATAAGCCAATACATTTGGCTAAATCATAAGAACACATATCAATAACTAAGCTCCTATACATGCCACTCACTTGAAAATGCTTAAGACTTATCGATATCCCCTATTGATAGCTCGATAGTGTGATGCTACCTCCGACGATCTCCAACCCCGAGCTAACCTGAAAAAACTAAAGAAATGAAAAGGAGGGGGTAAGCTATATAGCTTAGTAAGTCCATATGAAAATGATAAGTGATTTATCAACATGATTCCATCAATTCTTACAACATGATTCCAAGGTAAAATAATCATAATTGCACTTTTACTTATGTTCAAGTTAAGCTATTTACTCGAGTCATAGTCACTTAGTTACTTATAAGTTGAGCTACGGAACTCCAAATCAATATTCGCTAATTTTCCCTAAAACTAGACTCACATATCTACTTATCATAAAATTTTTAGAATTTTTGGATTAGCCAGTAAATACAGTTTATTCTTTGAATCTCCCCTATTTCACTGTTTGATGATTCCGACCCCTCTACATTAAAAAGTAATTATCTCTTCGTACATTTGTTTCTTTAGAAAATAGACTCATTAAGAATTTTAAGCATATTAATTATAATCCATAATTATATTTGTACAATTTTTAATTATTTTTCCAAGTCAGAATAGGGGATTCCAAAATCATTCTGACCCTGTCTCAGAAAAATTAAAATATCATAGAATTCGAAATTTCTTTTCTTTCACCGTTTCTTTTATGTGAAAATAGACTTAATAATATTTTATTTAATATCTTATTCAACTTCTAATTCGATTTCCACCATTTTTGGTGATTTTTCAAAGTCACGCAACTGTTGTTGTCTAAAACTGTTTTATTACAAATTTCACTCTTACATAATCTCACTTACTCCATTCCATCTTACCGAAAGTTTGCTCAACTATCGAACACATTTTTCATAAATTTTCACACACATATACCTGCACTTATTCATCACATAGTGATATCCAATTACACTAGTCATTACATGATCACATGTATTTTCACTTAGTCAATTTCCCTTGAACTCATCGGAATAATAACAGATATTCAGTGGCCTGCACATATTACCACCCTTGTAACCGAAGTTATTTGGTGCACATAGTAGCTTGCACTTAGTACTACATCTATGACCAAAACTGTCTCTTACATATAGTGGCATGCACTTAGTACCACCCATGTGATCGAAGCTATCAGGTACTCATAGTAGCCTGCACTTAGTACTACACATGCGACCTAACCATCTGGTACACGTAGTAGCCTGCACTTAGTACTACACACGTGACCTAAAACCATCTTAAACACATAGTAGCCTGCACATAGTACTACACATGTGTTCTCACAATGGATCATTCGTATCTTTTCTATTCCGAAGGTCCAACTAGGAAATTCCTCACTTTTCAACATATTACCAATTCATCCATAATCAAATTCAATTCGTAATTTACATCAAGTGATCATTCAATATACAACCACATCTCATATAATAACAAAATATTATAACATAAGTAAAAAAATATATTATTTACATAAAAACTTACTTGTTTCAAAGAAATATCATGTTCCATCAAATTTCCATTATATTCAATCATCGTATCACATGTTATCGACATTTGAGCTTTCGATTACTTCATGGGTACATCACATTCTCATACATAATATCATTAACATATAAATCAATACAACCATAGCAAAATAGATTTCAAGTGTAATAACAATAACATGAATATCATGCTTATTTAATCACATGAACTTACCTTAAATGTAATTACAGCCAAAATCTCAAACTTTCCCGATTTAGTCCCGAATCTTGGTTTTCTTGATCTAACATTTCAAATGTAGCTTATTTATTATTCAAATTATTCAAATTAACCCAAAAATAATACTTTTACAAATTTTCATTTTTATTCCTAAACTTTGTCATATTTACACTTTTGCCCCTAGGCTCATAAAATGATTTTTATTCAATTTTTTTGCACTTTAAGTCTAGCCGAATCATTTTCATAACTATAGCAGCCCACAATTTCCACTAAATCACACTTTTAGGACAAATTTTATAACTTTTACAATTTAGTCCTTTTTAGTGTTTTCACTGAAAACTACTTAGAAAAAGTCATTTCTCCAACCATAAACATGCATAATCTACCATTAAACATCAAAATGCACAAATTTATAACATGGTTCAAACCCTAGACCTTCATCATAACTCAAATAAATGGTAGAAATAGGTAGATCTTGTTATGAGGATTTCAAAAACGTAAAAATAGTTAAAAACGGGGCTAGAACGGACTTATAATCGAGCTTGAAAGCTTTAAAAACCCTATCTATGTCTTCTCCATGCAAGTTTCAGCCATGGGGTTGAAGATGAACAAAAATTGGCTTTTAATTTTGTTTTTAATTCATTTTAATTACTAAATAACCAAAATTCCCCTAACTTAAAAATATTCTATTTCACCCATTTCATGTCCATTTTTGTCTAAAAAATTAACCAATGGTCTAATTACCATTTAAGGACCTGCAATTTAAAATTTCATAACAATGGGTCACCTCTAGCATGTAGAACTCAACTTTTGCACTTTTTACGATTTAGTCCTTTTGACTAAATTGAGTGCCCAAACGTCAAAATTTCTGGACGAAATTTTCACAAAATAATTCCATAGTATGTCATTATATGCATACCTCAATCAAACTATAATATATATACTCATGATAATACCATAAGATTACCTTAATAGATATCCCAAAGCATTATCATTACTAGCTATTTCAAATAGCTAGATTACAACAACATTTATATGCCAACATTTGGTCAAGTTACCTATACATGCCACTATACAAAAATGAGGTTACTATTTATATCAAAACAAGCTAGTGGATAGTGTGATGATGCTCCAACCGTTCACCAACCTTCGCGAGCTTCCGAACACTATAAAATAGAGAAAAGTAAACTTAATAAGCATATTATTCTTAGTAAGTTTGTATAGCTGGAAATTAAACTTATCAATCTAATTTATTAAAATCAAGCATATAATAACATATTTCCATCAATTTGACAAAATTGTCTAAACACATGCATATTCAATCAAACATGTTAGTCACAAAATTCTCCTATACACCAAACAAACATAGATGAGCTCATCATGCTATATTCTTTCAAGACATTTTTCATTTCATCTCAAAATTCTCATATCATGTCAAATATTTTGTTCGTTGAATAATTGAAATTTCGATGGATACTCAAATAATACACTCAAGGTGTACAATTCAATAACCCATCAGTTCATATTCAAGAGTACCCATTAAAGGCACTTAATCAGAAAGCACACTCTCGAGCCACATATCATATAAAAGTATTACTTATCCAAGATAAATCCTGTTTCCAGCATATGCTCATAAGAGCTTAATCAGGATTACCCGTCTAGGCTAAATCCTATCTATAACATATGCTCAAGAGGGCTTATATCAAGATTACTAGTCCAGGCTAAATCCTTTTTGTAATAAGGTTAATAGGATTACTCGTCCGAGCTAAATCCCGTCAGCAACAAATGCAGGACCTCATTCAATAGGGAAAATCACATTTATCTATTGAAATCCAATATTCAAACAAAATTTAACTCTATTTAAGCAATATCAAGCATGCATCCAATTCTTATATTATAACATCCAAATTAATTTACATAAATATAAATTACATTCAATTCAACATATTTACAAGCTCAATTAAGTTACACGAACTTACCTCGACACTTGTTCACGTATATAGATCTACTAATCCGAAACTTTCTCCTTTTCTTGATCTAACTTTGAATTTGAGGTACCCGGATCTATATAAATGAATTTAATCATCAATTTATCACATTTCATATTCCATTGAACTCAATTTACATCCTAGGAAAAATTACCATTTTGCCCATAAACTTTCCATAAATTCTAATTTTATCCCTAAGCTCGAAAAATGAAATTTATACAATTTACTCCTTTTTCTAAGCCTAACCAAAATTTCAAAATAAAATTTACATCACATATATTCTATAGAATTTAGAATTTTTCTTCAATTTTTCACAACTTTACAAATTAGTCCCTAAATCATATTTTCATCAAAAATCACTTTGTAAAAGTTGTTTATCTATCAACAATCATTCATTTTCTACCATAAATTTCTAATTTTTAGCATATTCATCAATGACAACTTCTATAATTTGATAACTTTTCAAATTAATCCCTCAAATAGGTAGATTAAACTATCCCGATTTTTAAAATATCAAAATTACTAAAAACGAGACAAGTAAACTTACCCAATTAAGCCAAGAAAGATTTTTTCTCTTTCCTAGGGTTTCCATGGAATATTTGGGGAAGAAGATGATATAAAATGATTTTAATTCTATTTTAATTAATTCTATTTACAATTTAATCCTTGCCCTTTTTCTAAATTACCATGGATGAATCATAAAAAATATCTATTAACTTTTGATTAATGGTCTAATTACCATATAAGGACCTCAAGTTTTGAATTCCATAGCTATTTAATCCTTCTAGCTACTAGAATTCAACTTTTGCATTTTATGCGATTTGATCCTTCGCGTAATTAAGCAGATAATCGGTAAAATTTTCTTATTAGAATTTTCACATGACATCTCTATCATACTATGAAAAATTCAATAAAATTAAAATAAATTTTATTTTCGGCTCAAATTTGTGGTCCCAAAACCACTATTCTAATTTCACTAAAAATGGGCTATTACATGAATCACTTACTTTCACTAAACAAGATTAAAGTTAAATGAAAATTTTAATCATACCTGTTATTCATTTACGAAGCACTTATAGGCTTAGTATTGAAAATGATTCATTGTACGCTTCCTGTACTATAATAATTCAATCCAAACTCATTCATATATGTATATAAACACATATCTTTAACTGAATAATCATCAATATAACAATACTCACATATGATCAAGTAATTCATTGAACATTGAACATTTAACACTTACTAATATCTTGACTATACATTAGCCTTTAACATTAAAATAATTTTGTAAATTCCATTCACATTTAGCCCGAGAAACTAGTAACTTGACTCGGATACTTGGGTAGCTACATCACACCAAAGGCATCATAGATGTATAATAGGGGCACCGTAGTGCGAATAGGGACACCGAAGTGTATATAAGGGCACCGGAATGTAAATCCCATACAAGCGCGCATTCTAACCCAATTGGCATGCCAATTGTACTACATTCAGCCAGGCACTTCATGTAATCCATAACCTTTAAACATATTTATCATTCATGGGCACTTCATCGTTTTCGTACACATAATATAATATCAATACATGTATTCATACTGTCAATGTACCATCACAAAGATTGTCATCATCCATTAATCACTTTCATATTTCTCAATACACATGCTGTAACAATTCATAATCATTTTGAAATCGCATATCTCATATTTCATAAATATTAAATAGTTTTCTAATAAATCTTTTCTCACCTTATATTTAGTTATAATATTTTGAGTTCTAACTCACATTTTAAACATCATATATAAGTATATACATTCATAAATCAACAATAACAATATATATATATAGGTATGGACAATTTTATACCTACGAACTTAACTGGCTAAATTGTAGAAATAACTGAGTATAAGGGTTATTTGGTAATTTTCTCTTCTCCTTGATTTCCACTCGTTCTTGATGTAAATTAAGAATTTCATTCAATTCATTAATTTAGATAGTAAAAAAATTTTATTTTATGCAATTTAGTCATTTTGACATTTTTACAAAATTGCCCCTAACATTTTACTTTTATTCAATAAAACATGCAAATTAACCATTTTTATTGCAAACCCATACCAATCAGATATTGATAGCATCCATTTTAGCCCATTTTGCAATAATTTCACATCAAGACCTTGAACTATTACTATTTCAATAATTTAGTCCCTAATCGAAAAATTCATCAAAAATCATTTAACAAAACACTTTTAAATACTAACCAACACTTCAAATTCATCATTTAACATCTAAGTTCACAAAGATTCATCAATGACAACATTAAAAAATCATTAAAAATTTCAAAAATGAAGACACGAGCTAGTTGGACCTAGTTACAATGATCTCAAAAACATAAAAATTATGAAAAACTGATAAATGAATCACTTACATTTATCCTTTTTTTTTTTTTGGTCGAACCTAGCTTATCTCCATGGAAGAATCGGTTGAAAACAAAAGGGGAAAAAGATGATAACCATTCATCTTTTACTTATGTTTTATTTAATTTAATTAATTTATCAAATTACCATTTTAACCTTATTTTATAACTAAATAAAACATCAAATCCATGTCTATTTTAGTCCATTAACTCCTTAAATGGTTTAATTACCATTTAAGTCCCTTTACGTTTATTCATTAAGCCATTTAATCACTCAAATCAATTAGTAATCAAATTTTACATCTTTTACGATATAGTCCTTTTTGCTTAATTAACTTTCTAAACATTGAGATTTCCTAACGAAACTTTAACAGAACCTTAATAACACTCTATAAATATTTATAAAAATATTTACAGTTCGATTTTTAGAAATGAGGTCTCGATACCTCATTTTCTAAAACCACTTGACTTTAAGGTCTTACCACTTGAACTTAATTAGTCTTTCATATAACATAAATTACCATATAAAAAACCTTTTTAAAACCATATTTTACTCTTAAATATTAAATAATAACATTTACGAACTTACTCGTCGAATTTGTGGCCTCAAAACCACTATTTTCGACACCACTAAAAAATGAGTTGTTACACCAGACCTGATTTAACATACTTGGTTAATGTTTTATCTTAGTTTATGCATGAACCGAGGTAGGAGCATTGAGGCGCGACTTTGCATATTGTTCAATACTTGAAAGGCTTTACTAGCCAAGGGATTCTATTGAGATTTGATAGTGATTTGTCCTTAAAGGGGTGGTGTGATTTGGATTGGGTTGCTTGTCTGCTAACTCAACGTTCCCTTATTGGTTAACTTATCCTTCTAGGACAATCTTCTATTTCCTAGAAAACTAAGAAACAACATGTAACACCCCTAACCCGTATTCGTCGTTGAAATAGGGTTACGGAACATTACCAGAGTTTACATTTCAAAACTTTTCAAAAATATAAATCATTTACTTCACAACATTTATCATAGAAAATTCCATCAATAGCATACATATTATCTCTTATACGAGCCCTCGAGGCCCTAAAAATAGATTAGAAATAAATCAAGACTAAATTGGAAACATATAAAAATTTTAGGGAAAAGATGAAAATTTTCAAAATGCAGGGGTCACACGGCCATGTGGCCAGGCCGTGTGGACATTTGAAGTAGGGACACACAGCCATGTCCCAACCTATGTCCGTGCCCATGTAACTCACTAACTTGGGTCACACGGCCAAGCAACATGTTTGTGTGCTAGGCCGTGTACCCTTCGAAATAGCCTCACACACCCGTGTGTCAAGCCGTGTGCTAGACCGTGTAACAACCTGACTTGCAACCCTTTGAAAGCTACAAGGGACACACGGTCGTGTTGCTTGGTCATGTGTTACACATGATTGAGACACAAGCCTGTGTCTCTGCCCGTGTGGATGAAAAATAGGCCACTTCCAAGCCATTTTTCTCACCCAAACATGCATCCACCTACCACCAATTTTCCACATATAATCAAGCACCCAAAGTGCAACAAACCATGCTATAACAAGCTATCCAATCAAGGTATATAAGCATACAATCAATGTTCCCAAAAGGCACCTCAATTACAACCATTAAACATGTATATCCATATACATAAATTGGTCAAAAGTTCAACTAACTTATAACTAAACTTATGTCATAACTTACCACTTTGTTCACATTCAAATATACCAAATTTACCATTTAACAATTAGCATCAATAATCATATGTGACAACTACATTTTTCATACCAATATGAACATGTTCAACTTCCATCATAAGACCACATACATATATCAACATATCAACCATTCAAAGTACCAAATCTACAAGCCAAAACATAATGGCCAAATCATCAACCAAAATGACATATATATATATACCAAACTCATCAATTAAACATTAGACATAGTCCACCTATACATTCCATTGTAACCTTAACCAAGACATCAAAATCTACCAATGTAATCGCTGGATAGTGTGATAGATTTTCGGTGAGCTTCCAACCCGATCGAGCTTCCGATAATCTATAAGGTAAAAGAAAAACAACTACGTAAGCAGTGAATGCTTAGTAAGCTCATATAAACTTTATTCATATCAATCCATTTCAAATATGAATTTTATACATATCAAGAATAATCCTATACCAATACCATAAAGTTCATGAAACCACATCCAACAACTCACAAAGTGAATAAATCCACAACATCACATATACATATCACCCCTAGCATAGTAGGACTTTATAAAACTTTAAACCCTTTCAAATTTTCTTATTTTCATTTGCATTTAAATACTTTCCATTGCATTTACTATCTTTAGCTTAAATAACAACATCAATTCAACTCATCATTCCCTTTTCATCATTTTACACTTCAAGTATGAACTTATTATTTCATTACCTTTCTACACACGTTTCATATAAATATCACACGAGACATAAACATATCATTCAACCATAGCCACAAGCTAGTGCATTTAAACATAATTATTTTTGGAACTAACCACTTGATGAACTATTTCAATTGAAATTATATAATTTAAATCTTACCACCCTTTCATGATCACAAGCATATTTCTATTTAGACACTTACCATTTCAATGCATAACTTATAAGTTTAACATGACATAATCCAACCACAACTTGGCCAAAGCCTAAGCATGTACACCAACATTGTTAGCCAAATAAACATATAACATAAACATTATAAACATGGATGAGCACAACATTTATTCATGTATCATATACATATATCATCCATTTCCACTTTCAATATACCATGTAATACCATTTCAATGAAATTCACATGTATCTATATCTTAGTTCACATCGAACTCTTACCACTTCATATTCGAATAACACCCGTTGAACCATTTAAAATATTGTTGGATACCCGAGATAGCTCAAACATATTGTGCTAGCTCATATAACTGTAATCCATCAAATTTTGTACATGTATACTCACACGAGTTGTGGGTCGAAATGTAGCTACACGATGCTGCTCACACCAGCTATGTAGTATCTGCAACACATGTCGGACCACAGCCATCAATAGGATGTTCAGGACCAGCACCCAAATCATGTACCCTAATGACATGTCATTCGTATCCTACGAATTCCTAAGATTCAAACGGGGCCCGGTAATCATCGTACGTCGTTGGATTTACGTCGTTGCATAACACAGTAAATATTATACTAACATATATATATATTGATTTAATCACAATATAATCACATATTAACATTCAATTTAATCCAAATTATACAGAATATAGTTCATATGAACTTACTTGGCTAAATTGCAGAAATACTAAGGTTTAGGGGCATTTTGGAAATTTTTTATTTTCCTCAATTTTCCACCCGATATTGATCTAAATTAATAATTTCATTCAATATATTAATTTAGATAATAAAAAAATTATTTCATGAAATTTGGTCTTTTTTTACATTTTTACAAAATTGCCCCTAAAGTTTTACCTTTATTCAATTTAGTCCCTAAGACCAAAACACGTAAATTAACCATTTTTACCCAAAATTGAGGTTAGTTGAATGTTGATGGTATCTAAAACAGCCCATTTATGCAACACTTTCACATTAAATCCTTGTACTTTTATTAATTTAATAATTTAGTCCCTAATAAAAAATTAATCAAAAATCACTTAACAAAATACTTTTAAATACCAACTAATATTTCAAATTCATCATTTAACATCAGAAATAACTAGATTAATCAATGGCAACATTCACAATCTTTAACAGTTTCAAAATCAAAGGTATGGACTAGTGGACCTAGTTGCAATGATCTCAAAAACATAAAAATTATTGAAAACGAGGCTAAAACAGACTTACATGCATCATCAACAAGAAAGCCAAAGCTTCAAAGTCTTCCATGGATTTTTTCTCCTTCCAAATTCGATGAAGAAGACACATTAAAATGATGATAAAACATTTTGGTTTTATTTTAATTTAATTAATTTATCAAATTACCATTTTAATCTTGGTAGATACGTTTTTAGTATCACTAACACACGTCCATAATTGTCCATCACATAAATATATGGCATAATTACCATCTAAGGAAGGTTTTATTACATAATTGGTCCTTCAATTAAATTAAATTTTAACTAAATAACTTATTTACAATTTAATCCTAAACTAATTAGGACTAAAAGAGAAAATAATCCAAAAGTTAGTGGATTTAAATCATAACACCACCGCTTGGAAACTTTGACCATGGTTTAATTACCATTTTGGTCCTTTTTTTATTTATTCAATAACCAGTTAATCACTCAAATTAAATAGTGATCAATTTTTACATATTTTAAGATTTAGTTCTTTTTAATTAATTAATTATCAAAACATTAAAATTTTTCAACGAAACTTTAATATCACCTTAATGGCACTCCGTAAATATTTATACAAATACTTATGGCTTAGTTTATAGAAACGAGGTTCCGATACCTCATTTTCTAAAACCATATGACCTTAGGGCCTTACTACTTAAACTTAATAAATCGCTTATATATTAAAAACCACTATATCATGAACCTTTTTAAAACCATATTTGACTCGTAAATATTAAATATTAATATTTACGAACTTAGTCATCAGATTTGGTGGCCCCAAAACTACTATTTCCGACACCACTAAAAAACGGGCTGTTACACAACATATCATTTATCGTTCTTCCACTGAGACTGAGTATAGGTCTATGGCTTCTGTCACTCATGAGCTCAAGTGGTTGAAGGCCCTGCTATTGAGCTTAGGTGTTTGTCATCCTAAAGCTATTCATTTATTTTGTGATAGTCAATCTATGTTGCATATTACACAGAATCCTGTATTTCACGAGCATACCAAACATATTGAAGTGGATTGTTACTTTATTAGGGATGCAATCCAAGATGGGTTGACTTCACCTTTTTATGTTCTGACCTCCATTTAGTTGGCTAACATTTTTACAGGCGTTTGGTAAACCGCAATTTGAATGCCTTCTTAGCAAGTTAGACATTTATGATCTGTACGTTCCAACTTAAGGGGGTATTAGGATATTATTATATGATATTATATTTTAGGAATATATTGTATATTACTGTATATCTTTTAGGCATATATTCAAGAATATATTATATATCTTTCTTATTTCTACGTGACTACTGTTGTATAAATATTATGTATACTCTTGAGGTCTGTCAATAAGATTGAAAGGGATTACACTATTTTAGTCTTAACTCGATTTGAAATTTTTTTGAATCAAGTAGAGTGAAATGAAACTCAAGTCGAGCCAAATCGAGTGAAATTATTGGAGTTAAATTTGAAAAAATTTTAAGGATATCAAATTAAAATCTTGTTACAGTATAATTAATTCTATATTAGAGCACATAAATTTGAAACCATATAGATTTGAAAACTTTTTCAAAATAAAATAAGAAAAAAAAAGATTCTTGAATCATTAATTAAATTATTTTAGGCCCCAAAATTATTATTTTAGAAAATTTTTAAAGTTTGAACTTTCTTTATATATTCTTTAGATTTGTTTTTAAAATTTTTATATATTTTTTAAAAAAATATAAATCTTTGAATTTTTATAAATATTTTGAATTTTAAATTTTTTTTTCTTTAGTAATTTTTGTTGAGAGAAATCAATTTACTCATTTTCTAAATTGATAGGAACCAAAAGGGTATTTATACCAATTTGTTATTCGAATTATTTAAATTATTTAAATTGTAAAATTTAACTCGACTTGAAATCGAAACTCGAATTACTTATTTTATTTGGCTTGAAAAATTTAAATAACTTGATTTTGTTAACTTCAAGTTTAATATTTTCTCCATTTCTTTGAAATCAAATCAAATTTTACTTACCTTTGTAACACCCTTTTTTAGTCAAATCGAAACAGTGGTTTCAGACCACAAATCTGAAGTTGAAATATTTATTTTATTATTATTTTAATGTTTACAGCATGAAAATATGATGGTGTGAAAATTTCATTAAGAAATTTTATCGTTTGATTGGTCAATTTGATAAAAAGGACTAAATCATGTAAAGTGTAAAACTTGAGTTCTAATAGCTAAAGGTGTTTAATAGCAATAGAACCATAAAGTTAAGGTCATTATGTGGTAATTGTATTATTAGTTTGAGTGGAAAATTATGGACAAGTATTAGTGATTTATATGTTTTATAAACAAGGTTAATTTTGTAATTTGGTAAATAAAGGTTAATAAAATAAAACAAAGCAAATTATCTTCCTTACTTCTCCATCTTCTAGTCGAAATTACCCTAAGGAAGCCATTAACAAAGCTTCAAATATTCGGCCAAGCTTCCTAGTTCAATTGTAAGTCCATTTTTGTCTTGTTTTTAATGATATCTATGTTTTTAAGATCGTTGCAACTAGGTCTAGCTAGCCCAGGGACTATTTTGCAAAATTGTTAAAGATTTTGAATGATGCCATTGATGAATACTTGAGTGTTTTGATTTTTGATGATAGATTATGAATGTTTGCTCTGAAATATGCAATTTTTGTTAAGTGTTTTTTAGTGAAAATGCAAAATAGGGATTAAATTGAAAAATGTTGAAAATTTGTGGTTAAAATGTGAAATGATTGAAAAAAAGGGCTGCTAAGGGCATAATAGTAATTCGACTAGCATGGGTTTATTTTGAATTTCATTAATTTGTAATTTTATGAAATAAAGACTAAATTGTAAAAGTGGTGAAACATTAGGGGCAAATGTGTAAATGTAACACACCTAACCCGTATCCGTCGTCGGAACCAGGTTACGGAGCATTACTGGAGATCTCAGAACAATTACAGATAATTGTGATATTTACTGTTCATAACAAAACTATCCACTTAAGTCATAGTCACTAAATTATTTATATCTAGAGCTATAGAACTCCAAATTAAGATCTGCTAATTTTTCTAGAAACTAGACTCGCATATATTTTTATCATAAAAATTTCAAAATTTTTGGTTTAGCCAATAAGTACAGTTTATTCTTTAAAGTTACCCCTATTTTGCTGTCTGACAATTTTGACCACTCTTCACTAAAAATTAATTATCTCCTTATACGGGATTCGAATGATGGTCTCGTTTGTTTCTTTTAAAACTAGACTCATTAAATATTTTAATAATATAAATTATAACCCATAATTATTTTTGAACAATTTTTAATGAGTTTCCCAAATCATAACATGGGATTCCGAAATCATTCTGACTCTGTCTCACAAAAATTCAAATATCTCATAATATGAAATTTTTTTGCTTACACCGTTTCCTTTATATGAAAATAGACTCAATAATCTTTAATTTCATATTTTATTCAACCTCTAATTCGATTTCCAAAATTTTTGGTGATTTTTAAAATTTATACTACTGCTATTGTCGAAAACTATTTTAATGCTAATTTTTTTTTTTACTCTTTCATGATTTCTTTGTATTAACTACATATACATGCTCATAACATCATACTTTATCAAGTCCACACATACCATTATAAACCACATCACATTCAACATGACAACTTCCCACATGTATCATCTAGTCTAATTTCATTAACATACCATTATAAACCACATCACATAATGACATTAACATAGGCATATGAGTAATTAATATATGCTTGCAACCCATTAGCCAATATAAGCAAATTTATATGGCTACATACCAAATCAAATCCTTAATCATTACAAGCCAATACATTTGGCCATATCATAATGACACATACACAAAATGACTAAGTCTCTATACATACCATAGACTCAAAGGTTTGTGTTCATTTACCTAACATGATAGCTTGATAATGTGATAGGATCTCCGGCGATCTCCAACCCGAGTTAGCTTAATAAACCTATAAGACATGGGAAAAGAAAGGGTAAGCTATATTATATACCTTAGTAAGTCCATATGAAAATAATGAATAACTCATGCTAGTCATATACCATGCTTGACAATATAAGCACAAGTTAATATAAAATGACAATAAATCTCAAGGTTGTAATATAACCTGTAACACCCTTCGCCCGTGTCCAACGCTGAGACAGGGTTTGAGGTGCTACCGGGCTTAAACTCAACCAACTATATAAAACCGGGCTGTAAAATTTTGATCAATTCAAAACTTTTCATTTCACATGCATACTATTCATCATACGACATACAAGGCCCAAAACATGTATTCGGGGTGGTTCGGAACCAAATTGAGAACTTAAGGAAAACTTGGAAAAATTCATACTTAAAGACTCCACACGCCCGTGTGGGTATAGGGCACACGCCCGTGTGGCCAATTTATTTCCAAAATTTTTCATAAATTAAGTGCAGACTTCACACGGCCTGGACTCATGCCCGTGTCCCTATCCCATGTCCCTAACACGGCCTCAACACGCCCGTGTTTATAGCCCGTGGAACTCTCTATTTGTGATCTCATCACTAACTATGGGTGCACGGCCACGACACATGCCCGTGTCCATAGCCCGTGTTCTTCACACGGCCATGACATGCCTGTGTGCAAAAACCTGGGTATTCTGTTTCTGACGTCAGCATACCCATAATGTCACACGGCCATGCCAAGGTACACACCCGTGTGCCTGCCCGTGTGGGCAAAATAAGGCTATTTACCAAGCCTTTTTGCCACCCTTACCTACATCAATTGACACTAACTCCACCAATACCAATTCTAGTCTAAACCACACAACCAAATCAACTACAATGAGCATTCTTTCATGAGGCAATTTACTCAACCAAAGAAATATCATTTTTGCATATATATAAAATGAGCAATAGTCAACATCAAGACCAAATTCAAAGTGTGGGACTTATCCCAAACCTACACATTAGGCCAATGCTTAAGGACACAAAATAATCAAGTCTAAGCCCTATACATGCCATATTCAAAAATTACAAATCCAACTATACCGAAAGTTTCAGACGATAGTGTGATCGATATCTCTGACTCCAAGTGATCCTTGAGCTAAATAGGCAGCGCTATAAGAAAATGGAAAGGAAGGAGAGTAAGGATAAAAGCTTAGTAAGTTGCATATAAATAAACATACAACAACAATCATCAATAATCATCATGCTCTTAACACAAGGACAAGCATAAGTATGACTTACTAATTACCGTCCATACGGGTCATATGCTCTCTAATGAGCTCATTTCTCATACGTACCAGTTTGGTACCTATATCACTCGCAACATGATTATGTTTTCATTATTAACTTGCAAACTTAATTACACCATTGAACCATTCGATAAGTTGTCGGTCCTTCTATGAACCTCAATCTAGAGGTAAGTGGCTGATGCTATGTCCCGGACATAGTCTTACACTGGCTCACATCTCAAGTCGATGCCATGTCCCAGACATGGTCTTACAATGACATAGTCTTACACTGGCTCACATCTCAAGTCGATGCCATGTCCCAGACATGGTCTTACAATGACTATCATTATCGAGGCCGATGCGTGTCCCTAACACGTCTTACTCTAGCACTCATCTCAATGCTGATGCCATGTCTCAAACATGGACTTACACTGGCTATCATAATGTTGCCGACGCATGTCCCAGACATGTCTTACTCTAGCTCACACAAGTGACCCAAATGTCACAGCTAGAATATTCGGTATATTACCTAGTGTTCTAATGGGAGTTCTATCATTTCATTGTCTTTATGCATTCTCAATACGAAATCAAGTAATTCATGCTATATCCATTCAATGACAACTTAAACACATAGATTAATAATATCGTTGTATCATTTAAGTACAACTTACATCGGTTTACAAAATGTACTCAACTGGTTGGTTTAGTCGATTTGCTTGGCTTTCCCCCAGTCTAGGTTCGAATTTGGAAAAACTTAATCTAAAATAACAAAATGCACTTATTTAGTCACTAATTATAATCAGGCTATCACAATTTCACATCTTTGGTAAAATAACCATTTGCCCCTAAACTTTGGCAAAATAACCATTTTACCCCTATGATCTAAAATAGATTTTTATCGAATTTATTCGTATTTCAAGCCTAGCCAAACTTTTCTACTCTTGTAGCTACTCCAAAATCCCATTATTTCAGACACTTATCACCTATTTTACAACTTATGCAAAATAGTCCCTTTAGGTGTTTTTATGCTAACACCTTTCACAAAAGTTGTTTAGAACTCTTCTAAGACTCATATTCTTTCATAAAATTTTAGAAAATAACATGAAAATTGACATGGTAAAACCCTAGACTTATCACCATTTTGCAAAGTAGTCCTCTCATTTGAAATGCCCATAATACAAGCATTCCAAAAATGTAAAAATCATCAAGAAAATCATCAAGATTACTTGCATTATGAGTGGGATAAGTTGTGGAAAATTTTTAGCTTTCAAACCTCCATATTTGCTGATATTTTTGGTGGAGAGAAAAGATAGAGAAGAAGAAAAATAGTAGATAGGCTTTAGGCATTATTTTATCACCAAATCATGACATCACTTACCTAAACTTTTGACTATTTGTTTCAATTCATCTCATGGCCGGCCAGCTTGTTTAAAAAGGGTCTAATGGCCCTTTAAAAGACCCCAATTTTTTTCTCTATAGCTATTGAACACATTTGGGCACTAAAATGCAACTTTTACCTTTTATGCGATTTAGTCCTTTTTCGCAATAGGGCTCACAACATCAAAATTAACTCCCCAAAGTTTTCGTACACTAATATAATCATATTATAACCTCAGACTAGTAATAAAAAATGATTTTCCAAACTTTGGATTTGTGGTCCCGAGACCACTGTTCTGACTAGGCCTTAAATTGGGCTGTTACAATTCTCCCCCTTTAGGGATTTTCGTCCTCAAAAATCTTACCGGTGAACAAGTTCGGGTACTGCTCCTTCATAGCCTCCTCGGTGTCCCACGTGGCTTCTTCGACTCCATGTCTATGCAACAAAACTTTCACAGGTGCTATACTCTTATTACTCAACTATTTGATTTCCCGAGCCAAAATCTTGACCGGTTCTTCTCCATAGTTCATGTCCGGATGAATCTCAACCTCAGTCGGCTTAATCACATGCGAATAGTCGAAGTGGTATCTACGTAGCATGGATACATGGAATACATCATGGATCTTTTCCAATTCCAATGGAAATCTCAACTGGTAGGATACTAGCCCAATTCTTTCAATCACCTCATAAGGGTCAATAAAACGCGGACTTAATTCTCCCTTTCTGCCAAATCTGAGGACTCTTTTTCAAGGAGATACTTTTAGAAATACCTTATCACCAACTTGAAACTCGATTTCTTTTCGTTTTAAATCCGCATAGGATTTCTGTCTATCCAAAGCGGCCTTTAGACAATCGTGAATCACCTTAACTTTTTCTTCGATCTCCTTGACTAAATCGACCCCGTGAATTTGTCTTTCTCTTAGCTCAGTCCAGTATAAGGGCGTTCGACATTTTCGTCCATACAAAACCTCATAGGGAGCTATTTTCAAACATGTCTAATAAATATTGTTGTAGGCAAATTCAACTAATGGTAAGTATCGTTCCCAACTTCCTTGAAACTCAAGAACACAACATCGTAACATGTCCTCTAAAATCTGAATTACTCTTTTCGACTGTCTGTCAGTTTGCGGATGAAATGCGGTGCTAAAGCTCAAGTTGGTTCCCAAAGCCTCTTGTAATTTCTTCCAAAACCTCAAGGTAAACCTCAGGTCTTGGTCTAAAATAATCAATAATGGCACTCCATGAAGCCTCACAATCTCGAAAATATATAAGTCGACTAATTTATCGAGGGAGTAATCGGTACGCACTGGTATAAAATGTGCCGACTTAGTTAGCCTATCCAAAACAAGCCATACTGCATCTTTCTTTTTCGGGGTTAACGGCAAAACCGTCACAAAATCCATAGTGATCCGATCCAACTTCCACTCGGGGACCATGATAGGCTGAAGTAGACCCGGTGTTGCCGCAAATTCAACTCCTTCTATGTCATCAAGTATTTTAAGCTCTTATGGTCAGTAAATACTCGACATTTCTCGCCATACAGATGATGTCTCTAGATTTTTAATGCAAACACAATGGCGGCCAACTCTAAATCGTGCGTCGGGTAGTTTTTCTCATGTGGCTTCAGTTGTCTAGAAGCATAAGCTATGACCTTACCTTCTTGCATAAGCATGCACCCCAACCCATTCAAGGAGGCGTCGCTATAAATCACAAATTCCTTACCCGATTTCAGTTGCACTAACACCGGGGCTTCCGTTAACAAAGCCTTTAATTTCTCAAAACTTTGCTAACATTTTTTCATCCATTCAAACTTGACGTCTTTTTGCAGTAGTTTAGTCATCGGGGTAGCTATCATAGAGAATCCATTTATAAACCGCCTATAATATCTGACCAAACCTAAAAAGCTTCGAACCTCTATCACATTCCTCACCGGTTTCACTCAATAATAGCCGATATCTTGCTTGGGTCCACTCGGATCCCATCACCCGACACAATGCGTCCTTGAAACCCAACTTCTTTAAGCCAAAATTCGCTCTTACTGAATTTGGCGTACAACTGCTTGTCTCTTACGGTGTGCAATAAAACCCTCAGATGATCTGCGTTCTCACACTTATCACGCGAGTAAATTAATATGCCATTGATGAAGACGAAGACAAACTTATCCAAATACGACCTAAAATTGTGGTTCATCATATCCATAAAAACCGCCAGGGCATTAGTCAAGCCAAAAAGCATGACGAGGAACTCATAATACCCGTATCTTGTCTGAAATGCAGTCTTCGACACATCTTGCTCTTTAACTCTTAGCTGAAAGTAGCCAGACCTCAGGTTGATCTTAGAAAACATAGTGGCTCCCCTCAACTGATCGAACAAATCATCAATCCTTAGCGAAGGTTACTTGTTTTTCACTGTTACCTTGTTGAGTTGTCTATAGTCGATGCATAGCCTCATCAACCCATCTTTCTTCTTCACAAAGAGACCGGAGCACCCCACGAGGAATAGCTTGGTCTCGCGAAACCCTTGTCTGTTAGCTCTTGTAACTATGCTTTCAACTCTCTCAACTCTGCTGAAGCCATCCTATACGGGGCGATCGAGATAGGTGCCGCTCCAGGAACTAATTCAATCTCAAACTCAACTTCCCTCACTGGAGGTAATTAGGGTAACACTTTCAGGAACACATATGTAAACTCGTAGACTGCCGGCACTGATTCAATCTTTAACTCTGACACTTGAGTGTTCAGCACAAAAGCTAAATAAGCTTCATATCTCCTTTTTAAATATTTTTCAGCAGTCAACGACGATAGTACTATCAGTAGATTTTCTGACTCATCTGGTCCAACTCGAAGAACATTCCCGTCTTCACATCTCAACTCTATTACTTTTCGTCCACAATCTACTACAACACCATGGGAGGCCAACCAATCCATCTCGAGGATTACATCAAGTTCATTAAACGGCAACAACATCAAGTTGGCTGGAAAACAATGGCCTCTAATTGTCAAAGGACAATTTCTACATACTTGGTCCACTAGCACATGCTTGCCTAACGGGTTAGACACTTTTATCACAAACTCGGTGGACTCGAATATCATGGTTATACGAGGTATTAATTCCATACAAATATATGAGTGGATAGATCCCGAATCAATTAAAGCAACAACAGTTATATCGTGGATAGAAAAAGTACCCTGTGACTACATCGGGAGATTCTGCCTCTTCGCGGGCTCATATCGCATAGGTCCTTGCCAGAGCCCTGCCCTTGGACCTCACTATAGTATCTCTAGGGGTACTTCTACTATTGGCCCTGCTGCCCGGGTTCTTTTGTGGTCTACCCTACAAGAGAGCACTACTTGCTTTCTTATCTTATTTTCTTTCTCTCTCCTTCAATTCGGGGCAATCACGGATGAAGTGGTCTAGTGACCCACATTTGAAGTAGCCCCTTCTGTTTCCTTGGCACTCATCAAAGTGACGCTTCCCACATTGTGAACATTCTGGCCTATTTGGCTGAGCACTACCGACACTCGCGACCGAAGTGGTCTAGGCTCTAGATGCCTTGCCCTGCTAGTTCTTGTTTCTATTCGAATACCCCATCGAAGCATTCGATCGGGTAGAGAATTCCTTTGATCTTTTGGAGGAGGACTGATGTGACTTCCCTATTTGTCTTTCTTTAAGTCTCACGACTCAATGGCTGCTTTCCTCCGCTCCTTTACCAACTCTTCTGTCTTACACGCTCTCTCGACGAGCGCCATAAATTCTCTTAACTCTAGGATGCCCACAAACACTCGGATATCTTCATTAAGGCCATCCTCAAATCTTTTGCACATTGTGGCTTCCGAAGACATGCATTCCCGCGCATACTTATTGAGCCTCACGAATTCATGCTCGTACTCCTTCACTGACAATTGACTTTACTTTAGCTCTAAGAATTCCTTCCTCTTTTGGTTAATGAATCTTTGGCTAATATACTTTTTTTCGAAATTCCTCTTGGAAAAATTCCCAATTAATCCTCTCTCTCAGTACCATGGACACCAGAGTGTTCCACCACTGATAAGTCGAATCCCGTAGAAGCGACACGACACGCTTCACACACTCTTCGGGTGTGCATGACAGTTCATCGAATACCCTTATGGTATTTTCTAGCCAGAACTCTGCCCTCTTCAGGTCATCATCTATACTAGCCTGAAAGTATTCGACCCCATGTTTCTGGATCTTGTCTATCGGAGGCTTCTCCCTTCTAAACATGTCCACACCTTACGGGAGCTACCGGGGCATACTGAGGAATCAGAGGAGGTGAAGGAGGTGGAGTGTTCGAATTCGCACGAACAAGCTCTGTATACCAAGCATCCATCATTCGGAGGTAGGCTTCCCTATCCCCTCCACCTTGTCCCATATTCACGGGCTCACTTTCCACTGACGCAGTCCCTTCGGCGGAAGCCAGTGCATTACTTTCCACGTCATCCGTCGTGGCTCTATCAGTATCCATTTACTATTTGAAAACATAATTCATAATCATCAGGAATCATCACTCTATCAATATATTTTTATGGCATGTATAGCTAGACTCGTAATCTCGCTAGGTTAGTCCTAGAATCGACTAAACCATAGCTCTGATACCAATAAATGTGACACCTTTTCCCGTGTCCAGCGCCGGGACAGGGTTTGAGGTGATACCGGGCTTAAACTCAACCAATTATATAAAACTGGTCTGTAAAATTTTGATCAATTTAAAAATTTTCATCTCACACGCATACTATTCATCATACGACTTACGAGGCCCAAAACATGCATTCGGGGTGGTTGAGAACCAAACCGAGAACCTAAGGAAAACATAGAAAAATTCATACTTAAAGACTTCACACGCCCGTGTGGGTATAGGGCACACGCCCGTGTGGCCAATTTATTTCCAAAATTTTTAATAAATTAAGTGTAGACTTCACATGGCTTAGACACATGCCCGTGTCCCTATCCCGTGTCCCACACACGACCTCAACACACCCGTGTTTATGGCCTGTGGAGCTCTTTATTGTGATCTCAACACCAACGTAGCCCATGTGCAATGTTTCTGACCTTAGTATACCCATAATGCCACACGGCCATGCCAAGGTACACGCCCGTGGCATACCCATAATGTCACATGGCCATGCCAAGGTACACACAAAATAAGGCTATTTATCAAAATAAGGCTATTTATCAAGCCTTTTTGCCACCCTTACCTACATCAATTGACACTAACTCCACAATACCAATTCTAGTCTAAACCACACAACCAAATCAGCTATAATGAGCATTCTTTCATAAGGCAATTTACTCAACCAAAGAAATATCATCTTTGCGTATATATAAAATGAGCAATAGTCAACATCAAGACCAAATTCAAAGTGTGGGACTTATCCCAAGCTTACACATTAGGCCAATGCTTAAGGACACAAAATAATCAAGTCTAAGCCCTATATATGCCATATTCAAAAATTACAAATCCAACTATACCGAAATTTTTGGACGATAGTGTGATCGATATCTCTAACTCCAAGTGATCCTCGAGCTAAATAGGCAGCACTATAAGAAAATGGAAAGGAAGGAGGGTAAGCATAAAAGCTTAGTAAGTTGCATATAAATAAACATACAACAACAATTCATCAATAATCATCATGCTCTTAACACAAGGACAAGCATAAGTATGACTTACTCATTACCATCCATACGAGTCATATGCTCTCTAATGAGCTCATTTCTCATACGTACCAATTTGGTACTTGTATCACTCACAACATGATTATGTTTTCATTATTAACTCGCAAACATAATTACACCATTGAACCATTCGATAAGTTGTCGGTCCTTCTATGAACCTCAATCTAGAGGTAAGGTGCCAATGCTATGTCCCGGATATAGTCTTACACTTGCTCACATCTCAAGTCGATACCATGTCCCAGACATGGTCTTACACTGACTATCATTATCGAGGCCGATGCGTGTCCCTGAGACGTTTTACTCTAGCACTCATCTCAATGCCGATGCCATGTCCCAAACATGGTCTTACACTGGCTATCATAATGGTTCCGATGCATGTCCCAGACATGTCGTACTTTAGCTCACACAAGTGACCCAAATGTCACAGCTAGAATATTCGATATATTACCTAGTGTTCTAATGGGAGTTTTATCATTTCATTGTCTTTATGCATTCTCAATACAAAATCAAGCAATTCATGCTATATCCATTCAATGACAACTTAAACACATAGATTAATAACTTACTTGTATCATTTAAATACAACTTACCTCGGATTTGGCAAAACTTGATCTAAAATAACAAAATGCACTCATTTAGTCACTAATTATAATCAGGCTACCACAAATTCACATCTTTGGTAAAATGACCATTTTGCCCCTAGACTTTGGCAAAATGACCATTTTACCCCTATGAGCGAAAATCGATTCTTATCAAATTTCTTCATATTTCAAGGCAAGACGAACTCTTTCTACTCGTGTAGCTACCCCAAAATCCCACTATTTCACACCCTTATTACCTATTTTGCAACTTATGCAAAATAGTCCCTTTAGGTATTTTCATGCTAACACCTTTCACAAAAGTTGTTTAGAACTCTTCTAAAACTCATATTCTTCCATAAAATTTCAAAAAATAACATGAACATTGACATGGTGAAACCCTAGACTTATCACCATTTTGCAAAGTAGTCCTCTCATTTGAAAGTTCATAATACAAGCATTCAAAAAATGTAAAAATCATCAAGAAAATCATCAAGATTACTTACATTATGAGAGGGATAAGTTGCTGCAAATTTTTAGCTTTTACACCTCCATATTTGCTGATATTTTTGGTGGAGAGAAAAGATGGAGAAGCAAAAAAATAGTAGACAGGCGTTAGGCATTATTTTATCACCAAATCATGACATCACTTACCTAAACTTTTGACTATTTGTTTCAATTCATCTCATGGCCGACCAGCTGGTTTAAAAAGGGTCTAATTTCCTTTTAAAAGCCCCCAATTTTTTTCTCTAGCTATTTAACACATTTGGGCACTAAAATGAAACTTTTACCTTTTATGTGATTTAGTCCTTTTTCGCAATAAGGCTCACAACATCAAAATTAACTCACCAAATTTTTTGTACACTAATATAATCATATTATAACCTCAGAATAGTAATAAAAAATAATTTTCCAAACTTCAAATTTGTGGTCCCGAGACTAGTGTTCTGACTAGGCCTTAAATTGGGCTATTACAATTCTCCCTCTTTAGGGATTTTCATCCTCGAAAATCATACCGGTGAACAAGTTTGGGTAGTGCTCCTTCATAACCTCCTCGGTTCCCACGTGGCTTCTTCAACTCCATGTCTACGCAACAAAAATTTCACAAGTGCTATACTCTTATTCCTCAACTGTTTGATTTCCCGATCCAAAATCTTGACCGGTTCTTCTCCAAAAGTCATGTCCGGATGATCTCAACCTGAGTCGGCTCAATCACATGCGAACTGTCAGAGTGGTATCTGCGTAGCATGGATACATGGAATACATCATGGATCTTTTCCAATTCCAATGGCAATCTCAACCGGTAGGCTACTAGCCCAATTCTCTCAATCACCTCATAAGGTTCGATCAAAAGCGGACTTAATTTTCCCTTTCTGCCAAATCTGAGGACTCTTTTTTAAGGAGATACTTTTAGAAATACCTTATCACCAACTTGAAACTCGATTTCTTTTCGTTTTAAATCCGCATAGGATTTCTGTCTATCCAAAGCGGCCTTTAGAAAATCGCAAATCACTTTAACATTTTCTTCGCTCTCTTTGAATAAATCGATCCCGTGAATCTGTCTTTCTCTTAGCTCAGTCCAGTATAAGGCCGTTCGACATTTTCATCCGTACAAAACCTCATAAGGCGCCATTTTCAGACTTGTCTGATAACTACTGTTGTAGGCGAATTCAACTAATGGTAAGTATCTTTCCCAACTTCCCTGAAACTCAAGAACACAACACCGCAACATGTCCTCTAAAATCTGAATTACTCTTTCCCACTGTCTGTCAGTTTGCGGATGAAATGCGGTGCTAAAGCTCAAGTTGGTTCCCAAAGCCTCTTGTAATTTCTTCCAAAACCTCAAGCTAAACCTCAGGTCTCGGTCTAAAATAATCGATAATGGCACTCGATGAAGCCTCACAATCTCGAAAATATATAAGTTGGCTAATTTTTCGAGGGAGTAATCGGTACGCACTAGTATAAAATGTGCCGACTTAGTTAGCCTATACACAACAACCCATACTGCATCTTTCTTTTTCAGGGTTAACGAAAAAACTGTCACAAAATCCATAGTGATCCGATCTAACTTCCACTCGGGGACCATGATAGGATGAAGTAGACCCGGTGTTGCCGCAAATTCAACTCCTTCTATGTCATCAAGTATTTTAAGATCTTATGATCAGTAAATACTCGACATTTCTCACCATACAGATGATGTCTCTAGATTTTTAATGCAAACACAATGGCGGCCAACTCTAAATCGTGCGTCGGGTAGTTTTCTCATGTGGCTTCAGTTGTCTTGGAGCGTAAGCTATGAACTTATCTTCTTGCATAAGCACGCACCCCAACCCATTCAAGGAAGCGTTGCTATAAATCACAAATTCCTTACTCGATTTCGGTTGCACTAACACCGAGGCTTCTGTTAACAAATCCTTTAATTTCTCAAAACTTTGCTGACATTTTTTCGTCCATTCAAACTTGACATCTTTTTGCAGTAGTTTAGTCATCGGGGTAGCTATCATAGAGAATTCGTTTATAAACTGCCTACAATATTTGACCAAACCCAAAAAGCTTCGGACCTCTATCACATTCCTTAGCGGTTTCCACTCAACAATAGCCGATATCTTGCTTGGGTCCACTCGGATCCCATCACCTGACACAATGTGTCCTTGGAACCCGACCTCTTTAAGCCAAAATTTGCTCTTACTGAATTTGGCGTACAACTGCTTGTCTCTTAAGGTGTGCAATAAAACCCTTAGATGATCTGCGTGCTCACACTTATCATGCGAGTAAATTAATATGTCATTGATGAGGACGACGACAAACTTATCCAAATACGGCCTGAAAATGCAGTTCATCATGTCCATAAAAACCGCCAGGGCATTAGTCAAGCCAAAAGGCATGACGAGGAACTCATAATGCCCGTATCTTGTCCAGAATATAGTCTTCGGCACATCTTGCTCTTTAACTCTTAGCTAAAAGTATCCAGACCTCAGGTTGATCTTAGAAAACATAGTGGCTCCCCTCAACTGATCGAACAAATCATCAATCCTTGGTAAAGGGTACTTGTTTTTCACTATTACCTTTATAAGTTGTCTATAGTCGATGCATAGCCTCATCGACCCATCTTTCTTCTTCACAAAGAGTATCGGAGCACCCCACGAGGAATAGCTTGGTCTCCCAAAACCCTTGTCTGTTAGCTCTTGCAACTGTGCTTTCAACTCTCTTCATTCCGCTAGAGCCATCCTATACGGGGCGATCAAGATAGGTGCCGTTCCAGGAACTAATTCAATCTCAAACCCAACATCCCTCACTAGAGGTAATCTGGGTAACTCTTTCGGGAACAAATCTGTAAACTCACAGACTACAGACACTGATTCAATCTTTAACACAGACACTTGAGTGTTCAGCATAAAAGCTAAATAAGCTTCATATCTCCTTTTTAAATATTTTTCAGCAGTCAACAACGATATTACTACAGTAGATTTTCTGACTCAACTGGTCCAACTCGAAGAACATTCCCGTCTTCACATCTCAACTCTATTACTTTTTGTCCACAATCTACTACAACACCATGGGAGGCCAACCAATCAATCTTGAAGATTACATCAAGTTCATTAAACGGCAACAACATCAAGTTGGCCGAAAAACAATGGCGTCTAATTGCCAAAGGAAAATTTCTACATACTTGGTCCACTAACACATGCTTGCCTAACAGGTTAGACACTTTTATCACAAACTCGGTGGACTCGAATATCATGCTTATACGGGGTATTAATTCTATACAAATATACGAGTAGGTAGATCCCGGATCAATTAAAGCAACAACAGTTATATCATGGATAGAAAAAGTACCAGTGACTACATCGGGAGACTCTGCCTTTTCGCGGGCTCATATTGCATAGGTCTTTACCAGAGCCCTGCCCTCGGACCTCACTATAGTATCTCTAGGGGTACTTCTGCTATTGGCCCTGCTGCCGGGTTCTTTTGTGGTCTACCCTACAAGAGAGCACTACTTGCTTTCTTATCTTATTTTCTTTCTCTCTCCTTCAATTCGGGGCAATCACGGATGAAGTGGTCTAGTGACCCACATTTGAAGTAGCCCCTTTTGTTTCCTTGACACTCATCAAAGTGACGCTTCCCACATTGTGAACATTCTGGCCTATTTGGCTGAGCACTACCGACACTCGCAACCGAAGTGGTCTGGGCTCTAGATGCCTTGCCCTGCTAGTTCTTGTTTCTATTCGAATACCCCATCGAAGCATTCGATCGGGTAGAGAATTCCTTTGAACTTTTGGAGGAGGACTAATGTGACTTCCCTATTTGTCTTTCTTTAAGTCTCACGACTCAATGGCCGCTTTCCTCCGCTCGTTTACCAACTCTTCTGTCTTACATGCTCTCTCGACGAGCGCCATAAATTCTCTTAACTCTAGGATGCCCACAAACACTCGGATATCTTCATTAAGGCCATCCTCAAATCTTTTGCACATTGTGGCTTCCGAAGACATGCATTCCAGCGCATACTTATTGAGCCTCATGAATTCATGCTCGGACTCTGTCACTGACAATTGACTTTGCTTTAGCTCTAAGAATACCTTCCTCTTTTGGTCACTGAATCTTTGGCTAATATACTTTTTCCGGAATTCCTCCTGGAAAAATTCCCAATTAATCCTCTCTCTCGGTACCACGGACACGAGAGTGTTCCACCACTGATAATCCGAGTCCCGTAGAAGCGACACGACATGCATCACACACTCTTCGGGTGTGCATGACAGTTCATCGAATACCCTTATGGTATTTTCTAGCCAGAACTTTGCCCTCTCCGGGTCATTACCTATACTAGCCCGAAAGTCTTCGGCCCCATGTTTTCGATCTTGTCTACCGGAGGCTTCTCCCTTCTAAACATGTCCGCACCTTACGGAGCTACCAGGGCATAACGAGGAATCAAAGGAGGTGGAGGAGGTGGAGTGTTTGAATTCGCCCGAACAAACTCTGTATACCAAGCGTCCATCATTCGGAGGTAGGCTTCCCTAGTCCCTTCGCCTTGGCCCATATTCATGGGCTCACTATCCACTGACGTAGTCCCTCCGGCGGGAGCCGGTGTATTACTTTCCACGTCATCCGCCGTGGCTCTATCAGGATCCATTTACTATATGAAAACATAATTCATAATCATCAGGAATCGTCACACTATCAATATATTTTTATGGCATGTATAGCTAGACTCGTAATCTCGCTAGGTTAGTCCTAGAATCGACTAAATCATAGCTCTGATACCAATAAATGTAACACCCTTTGCCCGTGTCCAACACCGGGATAGGGTTTGAGATGTTATCGGGCTTAAACTCAACCAACTATATAAAACCGGGCTATAAAATTTTGATCAATTTAAAAATTTTCATTTCACATGCATACTATTCATCGTACGGCTTACGAGGCCCAAAACATGCATTCAGGGTGGTTCGAAACCAAATCGAGAACTTAAGGAAAACTTAGAAAATTTCATACTTAAAGACTCCACACGCCCGCGTGGGTATAGGGCACACGCCCGTGTTGCCAATTTATTTCCAAAATTTTTCATTAATTAAGTGCAGACTTCACATGGCTTGGACACATGCTCGTGTCCCTATCCCGTGTCCCTCACACGACCTCAACACGCCCGTGTTTATGGCCCGTGGAGCTGTCTATTTGTGATCTCATCACTAACTATGAGTGCACGGCCACGGCACACGCCCATGTCCATAGCCCGTGTTCTTCACACGACCATGACAGGCCTGTGTGCAAAAACCTGGGTATTCTATTTTTGACGTCAGCATACCCATAATGTCACATGGCCATGCCTAGGTACACGCCCATTTGCCTGCCCGTGTGGGCAAAATAAGGCTATTTACCAAGCCTTTTTGCCACCCTTACCTACATCAATTGCCACTAACTCTACCAATACCAATCTAGTCTAAACCACACAACCAAATCAGCTAAAATGAGCATTCTTTCATGAGGCAATTTACTCAACCAAAGAAATATCATCTTTACATATATATAAAATGAGCAATAGTCAACATCAATACCAAATTCAAAGTGTGGGACTTATCCCAAGCTTACACATTAGGCCAAAGCTTAAGGACACAAAATAATCAAGTCTAATCCCTATACATGCCATATTCAAAAATTACAAATCCAACTATACCGAAAGTTTCGGACGATAGTGTGATCGATATCTCTGACTCCACGTGATCCTCGAGCTAAATAGGCAGCACTATAAGAAAATGGAAAGGAATGAGGGTAAGCATAAAAGTTTAGTAAGTTGCATATAAATAAACATACAACAACAATTCATCAATAATCATCATGCTCTTAACACAAGGACAAGCATAAGTATGACTTACTCATTACCATCCATACGAGTCATATGCTCTCTAATGAGCTCATTTCTCATACGTACCAATTTGGTACCTGTATCACTCGCAACATGATTATGTTTTCATTATTAACTCGCAAACATACTTACACCATTGAACCATTCGATAAGTTGTTGGTCCTTCTATGAACCTCAATCTAGAGGTAAGGTGCCAATGCTATGTCCCGGACATAGTCTTACACTGGCTCACATCTCAAGTCGATGCCATGTCCCAGACATGGTCTTACACTGACTATCATTATCGAGGCTGATGCGTGTCCCTGACACGTCTTACTCTAGCACTCATCTCAATGTCGATGCCATGTCCCAAACATGGTCTTACACTGGCTATCATAATGTTGTCGGCGCATGTCCCAGACATGTCTTACTCTAGCTCACACAAGTGACCCAAATGTCACAGCTAGAATATTCAGTATATTACCTAGTGTTCTAACGGGAGTTTTATCATTTCATTGACTTTATGCATTCTCAATACAAAATAAAGCAATTCATGCTATATCCATTCAATGACAACTTAAACACATAGATTAATAATATAGTTGTATCATTTAAATACAACTTACCTCGGATTTGGCAAAACTTGATCTAAAATAACAAAATGCACTCATTTAGTCACTAATTATAATCAGACTACCACAAATTCACATCTTTGGTAAAATGACCATTTTGCCCCTAGACTTTGGCAAAATGACCATTTTACCCCTATGATCGAAAGTCGATTTTATTGAATTTCTTCATATTTGGTGATAAAATAGTGGGATTTTGGGGTAGCTACAAGAGTAGAAAGAATTCAGCTATAAGATGAATTGAAATAAATAGTCAAAAGTTTAGGTAAGTGATGTCAAGATTTGGTGATAAAATGATGCCTAAAGCCCTTTAAAAGCCCCCAATTTTTTTCTCTAGATATTTAACACATTTGGGCACTAAAATGCAACTTTTACCTTCTATGCGATTTAGTCCTTTTTTGCAATAGGGCTCACAACATCAAAATTAACTCACCAAAATTTTCGTACACTAATATAATCATATTATAACCTCAGAGTAGTAATAAAAAATAATTTTCCAAACTTCAGATTTGTGGTCCCGAGACCACTATTCTGACTAGGCCCTAAATCGGGCTGTTACATAACCTATGCACATGTTTACTCTCTTTTGATTTATCAACATAATTTAACATTACTTGACTTTAATCTAGCAGCCATAATCTCTCCATTGCAAAATATTTCATAATTGGCAAATCATTTCAAACATCTTAGTAAAAGTGCACATTACTTATGTATATTCATATTTTCTTGCATATAGCTCAACATATTTCAAATTGTCTAAACTTTTCTTTCCATCCTTTCTTAACCATTCTAATAGGAAATTAGGCCAATATTTCCTTTCACTCATAACCGATAAATCACAATTAAAATGACCCACATTTACTATCACACCAATCAATTGGGCTTCCAAAGCCAAACATATAGTCATCAACTGTGTTTCCATACATTTATACATCATGACCATAAATTAATAATAATAGGGCTATCACAAAGTCACTTTCATACTATCACAAAGTCATTTTCATAGTGGTCATAAACTCACAATATCATGAAGTCATTACTTAAAATCTTTACGTACATACCTGTACCATCTCGTAACATAACCATTTTCTCATCTTTGGCATACCCGTTGAACACTTGGAATACTAAATGGATACACAGAAAGTCTTTGCACATAAGTTCCACATATGTAGCTAAAGCTACCTCATATCTCATATCACATAAATGCTTGCTCTCAAGCTAATCACGGGCCTGCTCACACAAGCTGACGGTCATGACGTAACTACGCAGTGCTGCTCACTCAAGCTGTCAGGTATCCGCAACACATGCCAGACTACCTGGCCACTGGTAGATGTATGAGACCATCACCCGAATCACATAATCACATATATAACACATGGGTCCCTTGTGACATGTCACTCGTATCCTATTCTATTCTTAAGGTTCAAACGAGATTTTTTTCACACTTATCGGAACTTGTCGATTGTATCCATATAATTAATCATTCATTCCACACATTAACAAAGCATTTAAAATATTCAAAATACAAACATAATAATGTATTATTCACATATGAACTTACCTCGATACCGAAAATGGTGAAAAGGACCTAACCGTCAATTTCTCATTTATCCCTCGTTCTAGGTCCGAACCTCGTTTTCTTTCATCTATAATATCAAATTTAACTTATTTATTAGTCACATTATTCAATGTGACCCAAAAATCATATTATGGAAAATTTACGTTTTTTCCCCTAAAGTTTGACATATTTACAATTTTCCCTCTAGGCTCGTAAAATGAAATGTGTTCAATTTATTTAATACCCATACATAGTCAAATCATTTTCATGCTTATGGAAGTCCAAATTTTCAATTAAATCATATTTTTAACACATATTTTATAACTTTTACAAATTAGTCCTTTAAGGCATTTTCACTGAAAATCACTTAGTAAAAATCGTTTCTCTAACCATAAACATGCATTTTCTAATATTAAACATCAAAATACACACATATTAATCATGTTTTAAAACCCTAGACTTTAACCATTTCTCAAATTAGTGGTAGAAATAGATAGATCTTGTTACGAGGATTTCAAAAACGTAAAAATAATTAAAAACGGCGCTAGAACGGACTTACAATCGTGATTGGAAGCTTGAAAAACCCAATCCATGATTTCTCCATGCAAGTTTCAGCCATGGGTTGAATATGGACAAAAAAATTGGCTTTTATTTTGTTTATTATGTCATTTAATCAGTAAATGACCAAAATGATCCTAACTTAAAAATATTCTATTTCACCTATTTCATATCCATTTTTGTCCAAAAAATTATCCAATGGTCTAATTATCATATAAGGACCTCCAATTTAAAATTTCATAACAATTGGACACCTCTAACATGTAGAACTCAAGTTTTGTACTTTTTACAATTTAGTCCTTTTGACTAAATTGAGTGCCCAAACGTCAAAATTTTTGAACAAAATTTTCACAAAATAATTCTTTAAAATTTTAGACCATAAAAATATAATAAAAATAAATTTTCTTGTGTCAGATTTATGGTCCCGAAACCACTGTTTTTACTAGGCCCAAAATCGGGCTGTTACAGTAAATGTGCTTAAATTTCTGTTTTGGATTAAATTGAATAGAGAGGTTATTAAATAAGTTAATTTTGAATATATTTAGATGAAAAAATGGAATTCAGATCTAGATCGGGGGAAACTAAAGTTATCGACTAATCAACTTATTTCGTTGTTTTCATATCTAAGGTAAGTTCGTATGTGATAAATTTCATTATAAGTGTATTTTCAATGCATTGATATTGTATAAATTGTTAATATGAGATTTTAGATAAGTTCAACAATGACTAGATGGTAATTCGGCATTCGAAATCCCGATTGAACTTTAAGAATAGTTTAGGATACTAGTGACATGTCATTACGGGATACATTGAGTTGGCTTTGGGCCATGATATTAGCACTTCGGGTGCGAGTTACACCGATTTGGCTTCGGGCCATGAACATCGGCTGATTTGGCTTTGGGCCATGATATCAGTACTTCGGATATAAGTTACCTTGATTTGGCTTCGGGTCATGGTATAGGTACTTATTGTGTAAGACTCCTGAGTATCTAACTTCTATTCCGAATGGTTCAACGGGTAAACGAATGATGTGGTTGAGAATGAAATTGTTACAATATGGTACAATTATGTGCATAAACTATATTAGCTTTGAATCGAAAAAATGGTGAAGAAAGTATATAGTTTTGTGAATGAGTAATTGAAAGGTTTGTTAGTTGATGTGAATTCATGTATTTATAATCAATTGTTGAATTATGTAGATATGATTATATCAAGTTTATTTTATACGAGCTTACTAAGCTTTATAGCTTACTTTGTTTATTTTTCCCATGTTTTATAGTGTTATCAAGCTAGCTTGGATTCAGGGATCGTCGGAGATCACTTCACACTATCCACCTATCATTTGGTACCAATAAACTTTGGTATTTTAAGTATATGGCATGTATAGGAACTTTGTGTCATTTTGGTATAAGTATTGTTATGAATTTGGCCATTTGTGTTGGCTTATAAATGTTATGTATATAATGTTGTTTATGGCCATGTAAGTTGACCTATTTGGCTTAGTTGGTGATGTATATATATGTGTGCTAATGCCATTTTGTGATGTGGTTTATATTGCTTGAGAAGGGTTGTGCTTGTGGTCTTAGGCTAAGAAATGCTTAGTTGAAATGGTACATATGAATGCTTTGGAAATGTGAATTGGTATAATTTGAATTAGAAAAAACATGGTGTTATAAGCATGATAGATGTTGGCATTGAAATGGTATATATTTTAGTCTTGGTTATGGTTTTTTGGTTGTTTATAAATCCTATGAATTGTGCATTTGGTTTGATGTAGGTGTGTGCCAATTTGGGGTGGCAAAATGGCTAGGTAAATAGCCTATTTTTGTCCACACCGGTAGAGACACGGATGTGTGTCTCAACCGTGTGTGACACACGGTTATGTTATACGACCTTGTGTCTCCTGGTGATGAAATTAAAATCAAGTCAGTATGCTCCATATAGCCTCACACACGGGCGTGTGACTTGGCCGTGTGGCATAAGTCAGTATACTCTACAGGTTTGGCATGGCCTAGCACATGGCCTGGCACACGGATATGTATGGCCATTTTTTAGGGCACACAGGTTTGCCACACGGGCGTGTGTGTTAGCCGTGTGACCTAAGTCAGAGAGTTACACAGAGTTCAGACATGGGCTGGGACATGGCCATGTGCTCCCATTTTGAATGTTCACATGGTCTGTGACACGGGCATGTCTGTTGGCCATGTGAGACACATGGCCAAGCCACATGCGCGTGTGTCCCCTGTTTTTGAGAAATTCTCTTAAGTGTTCAAAAAGTTTCCAAGGTTATCAGTTTAGTTCTGAACCACTCCCAATGTATGTTTAGGGCCTTATAGGCTCGTATTGGGGACAAATTGATTGAAATTGAATGATGAATGCATGAATTGAGAAAATGTATGATAAATGAATGTTTAATTGTTTTATAAGCCTGTTAATGCTCCGTAACCCTATTCCGGCATTGAATGTAGGTTAGGGGTGTTTCATTTATTTTATCGGTTTAGTCTCGAACCACTATCAATGTATATTTAGGGCATCATAGGCTCGTATTAAGGACAAGTTGATTGAGATTGAATGATGAATGCATGAATTGAGAAAATGTATGATAAATGAATGTTTAATTGTTTTATAAGTTCGTTAATGCTCTGTAACCCTATTTCATCATTGAATACGGGTGAGGGGTGTTTCATTTATTGGTACCAGAGCTACAGTTTAGTCGATTTTAGGACTAATGTAGCATATTTGAGAGTCTAGCTATACATGCCATATATAAACTGTGATAGTGTGATGACTCCTGACATTTTAAAATGTGTTTTCATATAGTAAATGGATCTCAATCAAGTTGTAGCTGATGATGTTGAAAGTAATGCTCTCACTCAAGGGACAACGCCTTCTGAATCTAGACCCGTATCGGGTAACCAGGGAGGAAAGGCTAAAGAAGCCTTCTTCCAAATGATGAATGAATGGTTCATACAGTATGTTTGAACAAATCTGACTGCTCAACAAACTCCACCCCCACCTAATCCCCGATCGGTTCTTGTAGCTTCTTAAGGTTTAGAACTTCTGCGATTGAATAAGCCACCTGTTGATAGAATTAGAAAGTATGAGGCTGAAGATTTCAGAGCTACTATTGATGACGATCCTGAGAGAGCCAAATTTTGGCTTGAAAATATGGTTCGAGTGTTTGATAAGCTTTCTTACACACTGGCTGTGTGTTTAAGATGTGCTGTATCACTTCTGAGCGACACCGCATACTAGTGGTGGAATACATTAGTATCCGTGGTGCTGAGAGAGAGTCACCTAGGAGTTCTTTCAGACTGAGTTCCAAAAGAAATACATAAGTCAACGATTTCTGGATCAAAAGCATAAAGAGTTTTTAGAACTGAAACAATGCCGTATGACCGTAACAGAGTACGAGAGAGAATTTGTACGGTTGAGTAAATATGCTCGAGAGTATGTTTCTACAGAAGAGATCATGTGCAAGCGGTTTGTTAATGGTTTGAATGAAGACATTAAACTACTAGTCGGTATTTTAGATTTGAAAGAATTTGTTATATTAGTTGACCGGGCTTGTAAAGTCGATGACTTTAGCCGAGAAAAGAGGAAAACTGATTCAAAGGCTAGAGATTCGAGAAAAAGGCTGATTAATAAACCGTATCATTCTTCATCAAAGAAATTTTGAGATTCATATGGTCAATCAAATACATCAGTGGGATACCAGAATAGAGATTGTGGAAGTCAACATATGAGTCCTAAAGCTCAAGCAACTTCCGTCTCAAGCGTTGGCAGTGTGAGAAACAATAAACCTGAGTGTCAACAGTGTGAGAGATGACATTTTGGAGAGTGCTGGAATAAGAGTAATAAATCTTGTTTCAAATGTGGCTCGCTAGATCATTTTATTTGAGATTGTCAAGAGTTGTCTAAGAAAGATAAATTTTAGAATGCAAGACTGAGTAATACGACTGTGAAAGGGAGACCACCGCGAAATACAGGGAATGTGTCTAGTGGCAAAGGTGTGACTAGGGATTCAGCTATGAGATTTGAGGCTGGAGCACCCGCCAGAGCTTACACTATTCGCGCTCGTGAAGAAGCATCATCACCTGATGTTATCACCGATACATTCTCTCTTTACGACACTAATGTGATTGCTTTAATTGATCTTGGATCGACACATTGGTATGTTTGTGAGAATTTAGTGTCTAGTAAGAAATTTCCTGTTAAATTTACTAAGTTTGTGATTAAAGTATTGAACCCCTTAGGCAAGTATGTTCTAGTTGATAAAGTTTGCAAGAACTGTCCTTTAATGACTTGAGGTTACTGTTTTCCAGCTGACTTGATGCTTTTGCTGTTTGATAAGTTCGATGTGATTCTGGGAATGGATTGGTTGACCCTGCATGATGCCGTTGTGAATTGTAGATGAAAGATCATTGAATTGATATGTCAGAACAGTGAAATTCTTCGAATTGAATCAGATGAGTCAAGTATATTGCCTATAGTGATTTCGTTGATGTCGACTCAGAGATATGTGAGAAAAGGTTGTGATGCATGAATTGAGAAAATGTATGATAAATGAATGTTTACTTGTTTTATAAGTCGGTTAATGCTCCACAACCTTATTCTAGCATTGAATACGGGTGAGGGATGTTTCAGTGGGCACGATTGTTGCAACAATTATTGACACGATAGAAATTCTGATCACAAGTTAAACGCGAAAGTTGATTATAATACCAATCCCTGTAGACTCGACCCTACTACCACTCTTTACTACTATTTAGAGTTATTTTAATTGTAGGAATTATTTTTGGTGGTTTCAGTGCCTATCAAATTTTGGCATTATTGCTGGAGATTGGAGATATTTTTCTAATTTTTGTTTGTTTAGCTTATGACTAGATTAGTCTAGAGTTTGAACCAGAAATTGAGAAGTTGGTCCGACAACTATGAAGAGAAGCCATTCGACACAGTAAACGACCAAATCTTGAGTTCGAAACCTTATCTTACACCAAGGAAATTTTCTTGTTCGACGGACCAAATGAGATGGCCAAACAAACTATACGCCAACTCACAGTGACACCGGATGAACAACAACCTTTATGTATAACCTATCTGGGAGGAGGAACATGGTTCGAGTTGAAGTCGGGTTTGATTCATTTCCTACCCACCTTTCGCGGACTACAAAACAAAAATTCATACACCATCTCAAAGAATTCTATATGGTGTGCACAAGCACGAAGCCTCAAAGAGTAATCGAAGACCAAATCAAACTTCGCGCTTTTCCTTTCTATTTAGCCGACTTTACTAGAGAGTCGCTATTTTATTTACCCCTAGGATCTATCAACACATGGTCTGACATGTCTCATTTGTTTCTTGACTGGTTCTTCCCTGCAGCTCGAGCGGTCGAGCTAAGGAGGGACATCGTAGGATTCCGTCAAAATGTGACTGAATCTCTCTACGATTTTTAGCTGTGGTACAAAAAGTTGTGTGCAAGTTGCCCATAACATCAACTGACTAAACAGTCACTCTTGCAGTATTTCTATTAGGGGTTGCTCCCGATGGAAATGAAAATGATAGATGTTGCAAGTGGAGGGACACTTGTTAACATGACTCAAAGAGCACAAGAGTTGATATTGACAATGGCTACTTTCTCTCAGCAATTCCGACCGGTTACAGAACCCATGAGACGGGTTCATGGGTTAAGTTCTCTATCTTTAAAAGACAAAATTGATAAGTTAACTAATGTTGTACAAAATTTGTATACAGATAAAACAGGCCCAGTATGATTGTGCAGAATTTGCGATAAGCTAGACCACACGACAAACTCATGTCCAATTTTACATGAGGATTCGACAAAACAAGAAAATGTTATCAGGAACATTCCAAGACCGCCCCAAAGCCAATATGACCCTTACTCAGACTCATAAACTGTGGGTGGAAAGATTACCCAAATCTAAGTTATGGGTTGAATCCTCGGTTCAATTAACCTTACCAATAAAGGCCACCTCCAAATCAACAATTACCACCCCCAAAGTCATCTTTGAAAGCCATAGTGGAAAGGTTAGCCAATAGTACTGAAAAGTTCTAGCAAAAAACTGACATGCATTTGCAGAAGTTAAATAAGCAGGTGCGTAAGCTTTCTCTCACGGTTAGTCGTTTGGAGTCCCAAGGTAAGTTGTCATCCCAAACTAAGCCTAATCCTAGACATAATGTAAGTGTTATGATGTTAAAGAGTGGGAAGGTTTTAGAGCCGATACCTAGCACGAGTCATGCCCATGACGCTAGTCGAGATGAAAAGAAACTTGACATAGAGGCTCCAGTGGAGTCAACACCACAAAAATCATTTGTAGTACCACATCTATTTCTTGGAAGACTTGCCTAATGAAAGAAGGAGTGAGAAGAGAAGGAGATCCTCGACACCTTTCGAAAGATAGAAATCAACATACCTATTCTTGATTCGATTAAGCAAATCCCACAGTATGCAAAATTCTTAAAAAGAATTATGCACGAGTAAGAGTAAGCTCTTGGGCAATGAAAAGGTGAGTGTCGGAGAAAATCTCTCCGCCATTTTACAAAGAAAAATACCACCTAAATGTAAGGACCAAGGTATGTTTTCCATATCTTGCAAAATAGGTAGTGTCGGTATGAAAAAAGCCATGTGTGACTTAGGAGCATCAATTAATGTTATGCCTTTGTCAATTTATAAACTACTTAATATGGGTCATTTGAAGGAAATAGGTGTAATTATTTAGCTTGCAGATAGATCTATAGTGCATCGGAAAGGAGTGCTAGAGGATGTTCTTGTTAAGGTAAACGAACTAATATTTCCTACAGACTTCTATATTATCAACATGGAGGATGACAACTCAACCAATTCGTCTAACATACTTCTTGGGAAACCATTCTTTAGTACCACGCGAATGAAAATTGATGTTTGGAGTGGAGCACTCACCATAGAATTTGATAGTGAAGTGGTTAGGTTTAATTTTTATGGGGGGACATCCCAAAGATAAGTTACAAATCTTGCCTTGTAGGAATGTAGATTTTGATGTTAAGCAAGAGGAATTATCGATGACAAAAAACAACAATACATGAAGCTATCATAAAAGCCTTTAAATTAGAGCTCAAACTATTTCTAGAACGTACAAGGATTCCAAAAGAGAAAAATGCAGATAAATGGAGAAGCTCAAAGACGCCTCAATCCACTAATGATAAGGGAATCCGGGAAGGGCTTCAAGGATAGTAGGCAAAGGTCAAAACCTATCTGCAAGAATATTCAAGTGCACATGATGGAAAATTTAATTCTCAATGAGCCAAATGGATAACATTTAAGGTCATCGAGCTAATGACGTTAAACAAAAGCGCTTTTTGGGAGGCAACCTAAATTTATTTTTAATTTATTGAATTTATTGAATTTCAATTTAATTTGAATTGAAAATAAAATGAATAATAACTAGATTATTGTTTAATCAAGTTAATGTGTTATTTTCAGGTAAATAATGGAGATTGTCAATTTTCCCAAAATCAAATACTAATGGTGGCGTGGGCATGCCATGCTAGATGCTGACAATTATTTCCCAACACAGACAACATCATTAGAAACATATGGGAAGTATTCTTAACCTTTCTCTTTGCTTGTTGTTTGAGTTACTGAACTTTATTGCATATAAAACATGCTTAAGGACAAGCATAGATTAAGTAGGGGGCAAGCATGAAATGGTTAGTATGTGATTGATCGATTTTTGCTACATACTTCTCTTTTGCATATGTTCAATCATATGCTAGATTTATTCGATAGTTTATTTAACATTGAGCCTCTAATCTCATTACTTAGTCAATTTGGACAACTAGGTAATTTTTTAATTAAAGTGTTCAAGTATTTAGACTAATCGACATGTGTGTTTTAAATTTTATATATGTAACTAGATTTTTCATAAAAAAATTGATTGTTTAGAAAAAAATATTTGATTGTACAAAATAAATAAAATGAAAAAAATAAATAAAGGCTCAAGTTATGAGTGAAGGTTTCAAAAAAGTGACCAAATTTAGTAATCGGGATGAGGTGCTTGGGTTGTCAACTCATCTCGCATAAAAAGATTCAAGTGACAAATCAAAAACTTACAAATATTCTGCTAACCGAGCTTTCCAAAAAAAAAAGGACTGTTTGGACTGAGTAATCAGGGTAGGGTGCTTGGGTTGTCATCTTAGTTTGCGTAAAAAGGTTTGACCACGTCTATACATAAAAAATAAATAAAAATAAATTATTACTGCATGATTAACTGAGGATAATACCTTGTAAATTTTTGGTTCAAACTCAATTTAGTGAAATTATTTAGTTCCATTGTTTCAGTTTTATAACACTTGTTGATCAAACTAGGTACTTTGAACATTTATTTATCTTTTGCCTATATTGTTTACATTGATTATGGATGCAGAAAAGAGGTTTGATTTTTTATAAGTTATTGAATAATTTCTAATGTATTAAAGTACAATATGCTTGAGGGCAAACAGGAGCTAAGGAGGGGGATTTGATAACATGTTAAATTTGCATATTTTTTTGTGTTTAATCGGTTAATTCTTGAATTGATCCCTACTAAATTAGTAATTTTATATTTTAATCTTGTCAGGGATGCAATTGGGATGCTATGAGTTAAAAACGAGTAGAAAAGGACCAATTTACAGCACAATCAATAAAGTCAGGCCAAATAAAAAACGTGAAAATGGACCAATTTATAGCACAATCAATAAAGTCAGGCCAAACAAAAAATGTGAAAATAGTCAAGGACTCATAAGATTTCTTTTGATTTTGTAAAAGCCAAAATCAGAAAAAATCTAATTTTATTATTTATTAAATGTTAATTATGTGTTGGGTGGTTAAGCAAAATTTAGTAAGTGATATGTATAAATAGGGCTTTAAGGTAGCTTGGAAGACACTTAACACTTGATTTCATTTGGATTAAATAAGAATTATTTTATTACCTTTCCAAATTCATGCATGAATAGCTATAGCAATTCCATTTTCATTTCCTTATTTTTACAAAATTTGTTTAATTGCTTTTCAAGTCCCTTCCCTTTCCAATTTCCACCATTTTTCATTCAAATCCAATCCATAACCAACCAAAGCATGATTAAATCCATGCTTCACTAAATTCCAACTTAGCTTTAGGCTTGTGTTCTTTTCGGTCAGGAATTGTGAGTTACGTATCCGTACCAAAAAAAAAACTTCTAATCAATATTCACATTTTTCCTAAGTATCAAGATTGACAACACATCCCTTAAATTTAACTCGATTTCAAGTCAAAAAGCGCGTTGGGTTGGAGTCGTGTTTGCGGACAGTTGGGGAAACGAGTTGGCCGTGCTGTATTCGGATCTCCGAGAATAAATCAGGGGAGAAGTGATCGAGTTTAAACGACCCACGCGATTGAGGCCGTTAATCCAAGTTGGGTTCTTCAGAGTGTAAGACTACCGGAATCTTGAATTGGGAACACATGTATCTCGGTTAGATAATCAGTAAGGGTTGGTTTGAAGTTCGTATCGATACCAGCTATGAGAGGAGCAATTGACGGTTGGGACGTTCTTAATTACTATAACCAACTTATTGTTTGAGTAGAAAATTAATTTTTGAGGATTGATTCTAAATCCGGAATCCACCGAGTCTAGGGCTAAGGCTTATTATCTCTGTTTACAAAATTTGAATTTATTTCTCAATTTAATTTATTTCCAATTTATTTAACTATTTATTAATGTTGTTTCAATTATTTAATTTCTAAACATTTCAAAACTCTCCTGATTTATTTCTTCATTTTTCAATAGGCCCGTTAGGCGCCGTGAGCACAATTGTTGCCACGATTATCGACACTACAGAAATTCTGATCACAAGTTAAATGCGAAAGTTGATTATAATACCAATCCTTGTGGAATGGACCCTACTACCACTCTTTACTATTATTTTGAGTTACTTTAATTGTATTATTTTTGGTGGTTTCAATGCCCATCGGTTACAGACCGTGTGAGTCACTGACTTGTTACACACGATCGTGTCATAGACTGTGCACCAGATCATTCATGGCACACGACCTTGTGGCAACCTGTGTCCCAGGCCGTGTGCACCTAAATGAACCTTAAACATCAAGTTTACCATTTCAAGCTTTCTTAGACACCAAGTAATCCAATTACCAGTCATTAGACCTATCCAAAATGCCATTAAACATACTCAAATCATGTTAAATCAAACATCTTAAGTTCCTAACAAATGTACCCTCAATGGTACCACAAGTATGCACACTTATACAACAATATAAATCATCGACCGTTCAACCATTCAAACATATATACTTATCCTATTTGAGCCAATTATCCAACCTCCTAATTTACCAAGTTAAAATCTAATTTATACCAATTGTTATTCTTAGCTAAGCTTACCAAAAACTTAAGCACAACTTCACAAAATGAACTATGTTCACCTCTAACCTATCAACCATGTAGCTATCATCACATTACAAGACAACATCGATCAAAAGATGAACTAGTTACATGCTTTATATATTTACATATCAAACGTGGTCATTGACATAATGACCTATTACATGCCATATAATCCAAAATAAACATTCAAAAACTACTGAAGTTGGATTGATAGTGTGACTTGAGTGCTAATTCGGTCTTCCGTCCCACAAAAAGATATCTACAAGAAAATGCAAGTAACAAAAGTAAGCTTTTTGAAGCTTAATAAGTTCGACGGACTAAAACAAGAAATCTTACCAAAGTAAATATAAAATTTTTATCAATTATAATTCAACAAGTAATATTTCCTGTCATCCACCATTGCAAACTAGTGAATTACATAATTCAATTCAATGCTCAAGTAATAATTTCCAGAAAATGTATACGTCCACAATAGAGTCAATCCAAGATATCAAGTACAAATCATGTCATTCAAATTCATTGAACAAGATATTAATACAATAATTATGACCTGATAAACGACTTACGGATGCGAGTATACAAGTAGTCCAATCGATAACACGCCTCGGCAGTAAGTGCCTAGCTTGTAGGTTATACATTCGCCCCCATAACACGCCAGAACAGGATAGTATAACATGAGGGTTCGCAAAAAATGCTGAACCTCGGTATACCCAGGAAAAACATATAAAGCACTCCACATCAATCTCCACTCGAACCCCGCATAACATGCCATCATTCAGTTGTACTTTATCTCACGTTCATTTCGCCCAAGTATCGAAATTCAATAACATTTTCCAAACAAATTTACATCATCAATAGAACAATTAATATCCACTATTTCATATTATATCATCATACAATTCATATAGATATTAAATTACAAGCCGGATGAACTTACCTGAACTAAATTGTAATAGTTGTAGAAGTTCGAGGACCATTGCATAATTTTCCCTTTTCCACGTAAATCAACAGGTTCTTGATCTAAAATGTAAAATTTCACAATTATTAGCTTACATTTCATATTCCAATTTATTCTACAATCTATACCATTCTATATTTGAAATTTACACAATTTCCCTTAACTTTTACAATTTATGTAATTTTGTCCCTTAACCCGAAAATCATCAAATCAACCATTTCTAAAAACTCAGCATACTAGCCGAATGTTCATGGCTTCTATAAATTCCACAAAACACCTCTTATTCACCAATTAACCATGTGATTTTAACATTTTAACAATTTAATTCTTAAATAAAAAACTAATAAAAATTACTTCACAAAACAACCAAATGCCATAATCAAAGCTTCAAGCACATAATTATCATAGATAAAAAAACCAAGATTAATCAATGGCAACTCTTAAAATTTTTAACAGATTCAAAAACAGAGATACATGTTAACTGGACCTAGTTGTAATAATCTCAAAAACATAAAATTCATTAAAAACGGGCTAAAAAACTTACTCATGCAAAGGACTGAGCTAGCCGAACCTCCAAGCTTATGCTTTCATGGTGTTTTTGGCAAAAACATGGAAAAATGAAGAAGATGGTGACATTTTCTTTTAATTATGCTTTGTTTAATTTTGATTTAATTATAAAATTGCCATTTCAACACATTTCACTCAATTTTAACTTCAATTGTCGTCCACTATCTATTAACAAGAGTTTAATTGCTTCATTGGCCCTCCCACATTTATTAGTTAAGCTATTAAATCATCGAAATGCAATAATTACTAAGTTTTGTACCTTTTACAATTTAGTCTTTTTTCTCTAATTAGCTATCTAAATGTTAAAATTTCTTAACCAAATTTTATTATGAATCTAATAACTCTATAAATATTCTATAAATAATATTTATAGGCCAACATGACAAAAATTTGTGGTCTCGAAGCCACTGTTCTATCACCACTGAAAAATGAGTTGTTAGCTGTAACAAACCTGACGAAACTTGATATTCAATTTTCACCTACTGACATACCAAATATCTAGATACAAACTCCATTATTTCATGTTTCATACCAGGCCACCAATAATATTGTTTCAGATCGTTATACATTTTGGTACTCTCAAGGTGAATCGAGTAAACATTATTATGAGTTTCATTTAACAACTTTTGTCTTAACTTGGAATTTTTGGTACATAAAGACATCTACAGAAGTATATAGAATCATCAATTAAAATATTAAAATCGGTTGTCTGCTTATTTTTCATAGCTTCATGTTCCATTATAAATTCAGAGTCATTCTTCTAAAGTTCGCGAATCTCTGACAAAAATATCGACCTCACTTTCAACTCAGCCAAAATGGAACCATTGTTATCCATTGATAACCTTGCATTCAAAGCTCTCTAGGAAAATAAAAAGTTACGGCTCAATGCATCTGCTACAACAATTGTTTTTTTTGGGATGGTAATCAATTACTAAATCATAATCTTTTAATAATTCGAGCCACCTTCGTTGTTTCAAGTTTAAATCCTTCTGAGTCATCAAATATTTTAAGCTTTTATGATTAGAAAAAATGTGACATTTTTCACCATATAAATAGTGTCGCCAGGTCTTTAACACAAACACAACTGCAATAAGTTCTAGATTGTGTGTCAGATAATTCCGTTCGTGAGGTTTCAACTGCCTCAAGGCATAAGCAATCACTTTCCCGTTTTGTATCAAAATGCATCCCAAACCACAAAGAGACGCATCATTATAAACAGTAAATTCTTTCCCAATTTTAGGTTGAGTCAGAACTGGAGCTTCAATAAACATATTCTCCAATTGATCAAAGCTTTTCTGACCCTTATCGTTCCAGACAAATTTGACATCTTTTTGCAATAATTTTGTCATCGAACTTGCTAAAATTGAGAAGTTTTTGACAAAGCACCAATAATACCTCGCTAAACCCAAAAAGTTGCATACTTCAGTAACATTCTTCAAAACTTTCCAATCAATAATTGCCGATATCTTATTCAGATCAACTCAGATACGTCAAAGTTTGCAACATTTTGTGAATTTCGCATAAAGCTATTTTTCACGTAGGGTTTGCAGCACAGTTCTCAAATGCTCAGCATGACCTGACTCGTTCAATGAATATATTAGAATATCATCAATGAATACCACAACAAACCGATCTAAATAAGAATGAAATATCCGGTTCATCAAGTCCATAAATGCAGTAAGAGCATTAGTCAAGCCAAATAGTATTACTAAAAACTCATAATGTCAGTATCAAGTTTTGAATGCAATACATCAGGATCTTTAACACACAACTTATAATATCTAGATCACAAATCAATTTTTGAAAACATTGTAGCTCCCTTTAACTGATCGAACAAATCATCAAATACCGAAATTAAATTTGTCACACAATCTGCGCCATCAGCCTTAACACAAATAAATTCACTACTCGAATGTTTCAAACTAACATGTTTCCTTCGACAACTCAATATTGCATCATGTTCAGACAATCAATCCATTCCCAAAATAAGATCAAAATCATCAAATGGTAATAGCATCCAACTAGTAAGAAAGTTGTAACCCCAAACTTTCAGTGGACGTGACTTACAAATCAAGTTAACTAGAACACATTGGCCTAGTGGATTTGTTACCTTAACTATATAATCAGTTGACACAATGAGTAAATTCTTTCTGTCTACTAATGTAGTGCATATATATGTGTTGACCTAGGGTCAATCAATGCATATACATCAATATAAAAAAGCGAGAAAGTACCACAATAACATCTGAAGCAGAAGCTTCTTCTCGAGCTCTAATTGCATACGTTCTGGCAAGTGCTCTGGCTTCGGATCGTTCAGTTGTATCACCAATTTTTCCTCAACCAGTTGTAGCATTTCTACTATTTCCAGGTTATAACGATAACGCCCCTAACCTGTATCCGTCGCCTGATTAGGGTTATGAGGTATTACCGATCTTGATGCAATTCATACAGATTCACATTATATTACAATTCAAAATTTATGATCACATCAATGTTTATAACAAAATCAAATATCAAAGCTTAAATATTCAATCATTCATAACATAGCATAAATAAGATATAATCCAATATATATATAACAACTTATACATACACAAAACATACAATACATCAACAACTCCATTATTGAATATTAAAGCTATTTTTTATTTTTGTATTTATGACGTATTCTTACACAAGATATACATCAATTGAAATAAATTTCCCTATCAACCCTTTTAATTCATATATGCGACATTAACATATTAATCTATATGAAACTCATATATTTTACATATTATTACCAAATAAAAACAAGCATTCGGTTATAAGTAAACTCATTTCATTTTCTAGTCCATTCGACTAATATAGATCATTGTACACATTCGCAAACTTACACGTAACTAGTAAGTTCATATAGCCATATACATATGTATATAGCATCCATAAATATGAGCATCTTTATACACATGCAAGGCATATAAAAATTCAACTAACATGATAAGGGTGAATGTCCTGTACACATGTCTTAACTTAATCCATAAGTGAACACCAAATTTGTATCATGCATATGTCTTAATCTTTACCTAACGATTTCATAATTTACCTTAACTCAAATAACATCCATAATGAACCATACGGTCGAATACATAACATCATCACAAACATCGTGTATTTTGGTTACACTCTCAATATAGGCTCAATACAAGACCAAACATATATTTATAACCTAATCAATATATTCATGCCACATCTGAATTCAGCAACTAACCACAAAATGCAAACACATTACATAAGTTATAATCAACCATGACACATTACATAATAATAATAAAAAGAACTTAAGTCATAGTCCCACAAAACTGAAACTAAACATAGAAATTAAGCCATTTTCGCATGGCCTTATACATAACCAAAGTTCATCATTTCAAACGAAATCCAGCCTAACATGCTATAGTTCCAAAATGCAACTTATAAAATACCGAAAGCGGTCGATAGTGTGATAGACTTTGCTGACGATCTCCGAGCTTGTAACTTGAATCCAAAATCTATAAAATAGAAGCAAATATACACGCAATAAGCTATTATAGCTTAGTCATAAGCAAATAAACAACCCATTGATATTATCAGCTTAATTAAACTAAACCATAATATAATATAGTTTTACATTTAGTTGCAACTACCATGTTTCATAAATAATGCGTTTTCATACACAAACACCACCTCGGCCGAATGCTGTTATAAACCAAATAATTAATTATCATTCAACCTTCAAGCCAAAATGTCAACATATATATATGCCAAATATACATACACTTATATACTTGAGCTCAAAATCATAATATAACATTATGTATATATACATATCTATATGGCCGAATATACATGGTCTTGTATACACCTATTCAAAAACCAGTTCTATAATATTCATATCATTCATTCATAAAACCAAACACATACATCGTGGTCACATAAATCTTTTATTTTCATCACACATGATTTACAACAAATAACCAAATTACTTACTTACTTTATTTTAGTTAGGTAGCCAACTATTTCATACCTGGTCATTTCCACTAATTTTACACTTTCGATCACAACTTATCGATGCTTGATGAACCATTCGGAATTGGATAGGACACTCAGATAATCACACATATATAGTACAATGCCAACGTCTCAGACGCGGTCTTACATGTAATCACATATCGATGCCACTATCCTAGACAGGGTCTTACTCGCACACATATATTGGAGTCATATATCGATGCCATGGTCTTAGTCGTACACATATATTGGAATCCTATGTCATGAAATATGTGTCCTAACTATTCCTAAGGTTCATACTGGGGCTTTCGGACGTCGTAACTTGGGCGCAACAAATTCGGAAACATAGTAATCAAACTTATTCACATTCGGCTATAGCATATATAAAATAATATATTTCATTTTAGCATATCTATTTTACATTTAATTAAAATTAAATACATCTATTTGCCTATAAATTTACCTCAGACTATGTAAAATGGAACAGGACAGCTAGTCGACAACTTTCGTTTTCCCTCGATCCAAATCCAATTACTTTGGTTCTTGTTCTAAACATATTCAAATTAAGCTCATTCAAACATATTTTCATTCAATTTAGTCCAAAAACACATAAATGGGCAAATTACCATTTTACCCCTAACATTTACATTTTTTACAATTTAGTCCCTATTGCACAAAACACAAAATATGCAAAATTTCAATATACACATGTTTGGGCGAATATTCCTAGAATTTTTACAAGTCCATATATTTCATTTATTTCATATTTTATCCCCTAAAATTATTATTTTTGCAATTTAGTCCTAATTACTCAAAATCATCAAAAATTCCAATACAAAACATGTTAATCCAAAACATATCTTTCATATTTTATCATCAAACAACAAAAATCACAAGCTCTCATCAATGGCATAACTCAAAATATTCTTCAAAATCAAAAATTCAAGCATGGATCTTGAAGATAACTTAGCAACGATATCAAAAACGTAGAAATTATAAAAACCGAGCTAAACACGTACCTTGATTGTGCTTAAAAATGGCTAAACCCTAGGTTTCTCTTTTTCTTTTATTTTCTTTTTATTTTTGGTGCAAGAAAAAATAAAATAATATGAATATGGCTTATTTTATGTTTATTATATCTTATATTAACATTTTACCTAATTACATTTTTAACCTTAATAAAATTATAACAAAACCTTATAATATATGCCTATTACCATCCACTTAATATGTCAATGGGCTATTTACAACTTAAAGACTTCCATTTATAAAGCCAATAGTAATTCGGCCCCTTACACTTTTAGCTACCAATTTTTTATTTTACGCGATTAAGTCCTTTATTCAATCGGACACGCAAACGATAAAATTAAAGCATGAAAATCTCACAGATATAAATTCACACAAAATAAACACATAAAATAATTTTTAAATATTTTTTTGACTCAGATTCGTGGTCCCGAAACCACCGTTTTGACTAGGGTCTAAATCGGGTTGTTACAACTCTCTCCCTTAGGCATTTTCGTCCCCAAAAATCTTACTGGTGAATAGGTTTGGATAACGCTCTTTCATTGTATCCTCTGACTCCCATGTTGCTTCCTCAACTCCGTGTTTATGTCATAGTACTTTAACCAACAAAATTTTCTTATTTCGTAACTCTTTAATCTCACGAGCTAGAATGCGAATTGGTTCTTCCTCATATGTCATATCAGAACTAATCTCAGTGTAACACCCCGAATTTTGGGCCTAGATGAATTGGGCTTTAGGATTTAGTTCTCATAAAATTTTTTAGTGAGTAAGAAAATGACAAATGACATGTTGGCTATAAGGGTTTAAGGAATTTGGAGTGTCTAGGTATGTTGAAGAAGTTCTGGGTTTGAGTTTTATGGTGGAGGAATTTTAATTTAATTATTAAAAGAACCAGGGTTGCGAGTAGTTGGGCTTTTAAATAAAAAATAGGGGAAAATGGCATCAAAAAGCCTTGTGGTGGAGTGGCTAAGTAACGCCACTTAGGGTGTAGGAAGGTGGCGTTAGTGGTTAGCAAGGAGATCTGAAGTTCAAATCCTAGTTTAGTATTTTTAGAAGTTTAATTTTGGCCTTCTAGAAGGTTGGAAATGGCATGAAGATGGACCCCAAGGGGAGTGTTCAGAAGAGAAAATTTAAGAAATGGATTAGGGAGTTATCAGGGAGAAAAATGAGGAGATGAGAAGGGGAAGTGATGGAGCTGAATTGGGAATTAAGGGTCAGGCAATTTGGCTAGATGCTATAAATATGTGCTGAGTTTGGGATCCTTTTCTAATGCCAAATTTTTCATTTTTTTTCTTTAGTGCCGATTGGCTTTTCCATCTTTGCTAGCTGATTATTTTGCCATTCTTTCTCTCCTCAGATCTCTTTTGATTTACCCTTTGGGTTAGCCAATTTCTTCTTCTACTCTTCATCTTTAATCTATGCCAAATAAACCTTATTCACCATACTAAGCTTGAAAGCCAAATCTCCCAAGGGCCAAATACTCTTTGGCCGAATACCCTTGGTGCAATTACTACTCTTTCTACTTCGGTTAAATCTAGTGTAAGTGCTGTTCTCCCAATCGATTTTGCTAAGAATCTATTATGATGTTCTTTCCTTACTCTTTCTAATCAACTGTGGTAGGGAATTAGTATCGGATCTCGGATCTTAGCTCTCTGTCGAAATTGCTCCTAAGGTGTTTTGCGGTTTTGGTAAGTATACCTCTCTTGTTGGCTACGGTTGGCTGAATGGTCTTAAGTGAGATAAGGGGGTGAATGATGTTGGATGTGAGTCCCTTAGTAAATGGTTTTAATGAGTAAGATTAATGCAGATCTAGGGAGTACGTGATCAAGGAAAAGCTATTGGGGATTGGTGTTCAAGGTAAAGTTAAGGTGAGGTTTCGATTTTGTGTAAAATATGTATTAAGCATGTGATTAATTGAAGAGTGATATCATTTGTAGGTTGGTGACTAAGGGAATCGTAGCACGCTTGCTTACCAAGTGTGTACATACGTTGCACACACAAACAGATCGGCAAAAGTCGAAATGCCAAAAAGCCAAAATGCTGAAAAGTCGAAATGCAGAAAAGCTGAAAGTTTGGCTACGGTAGACTTACGAGTGCGCGAACACTCGTAAAGGGGAAACCGATAGGTTGTCTGAAGCCCCATGGGCAATTCCATGGGCTTGGGCTGTGAGCTGGCCAACCTGGCCAGGATAGGCTTAATGGGCCCAATGGGCTGTTGGGCCCATAATAGGTAATATTGATAATTGATGCTATGTGATGAAAGATTGTATGCGAGCATGACTATGAATGTGATTTGGGCCTGATGGGCCATGTGAATGTGAGTTGGGCCTGACGGGCCATATGTATGTATGTAGGGGTTTTGGGCCCTAGTATATGATGATTGCATAAAACTTAATTAACTAAATAATTAATTGCGACCATGGACAAGTCATAGGGTTAAGGTGTGGCAAAGTGTATATACATGTCTAGGATTGGATCTAGGGAGAGCTTGGTACTTAAGCGGTTTTAATGACCCACGTCCTCTTCTCTGGAATACTACCTGGTGCATAGTGCTTGTTCATCTTAGCTCAGGAGATTTTTTAATGGGCCAAGGTAAGTAAAAACCCGTATTAAAGGAAATTTACCAAAATGCCCCTAAAGACAAAAATGACTAAAATACCCCTATGTAATGAAGGTAAGATTTATGTATGTTTCGAGTATAACTGCTGCTCTCGTACTGCATAAACACGATATTCTGCTTAGGATGCATCTGGATTGGGAATTTTGGAACGTAGGAAGTATATGAGGATCGCATGGTTGCTTGATGACCGTGGATCCATCAAAGGCTTTTTAAGCCCATTATATGATTAGCAGCTTGTTGCAATGAAGGTAGTTCCGCAACCGGGCTACCATTGAAGTGTATCGATTGGGTGGGTCGATATTTATATCCCCACATAAAGTGTACCGGGGGATGGAGCTGAAGTGTAGCTGATGGATTATTGGGGTGGCTTGCATTGCACTATATTGCATGTATGATTTTATGATGATTGATGAACGCTTGCTGCTCGACGAGGGTGTACACACTGAGTTTACGAAAACTCACCCCCTCTTTTATTTTTCTCAGGTAATGCTCAATAGGAGGTTCGATGTCTAGAGGGACTCTGGGTGGCCAACTAGCATGACAACTTGATCTTAGTTGTTTTAAAAGCATTTAGTTCCTGATTTATTAAGTGATTTTAGACTTGCTTGTAATAAGGCCTTCCCTTTTTGTTATTATTTGGATTATTATTCTTATGCATTGTAATCGCAAGAAGTTAAACAAGGATTTTCTAAACCATAGTTTTTATTTACTACGTTTCCGCAACCAAACTTTTAATTGATAAACTTTCTTAAATCAAATGTTTTAATCAAAGCTTTCGTAACTGAAAAGAGTGTTTTCATAAGTTAACTAAGGTTTCATATCTTAAGGAAGGGTTTTCAATGAAAACAAGGTTTTCGCTAAAACACTTCAATGTGATGCGCCAGATTCGGCCATAATGTCTGGGCCAGGTTTGGGGTGTTACACTCAATCTCAGATGGACTAATCACATGTGAGGGATCCGATCAATATCTTCGAAGCATTGAAACATGGAATACATTGTGGATCATTTATAATTCAGGTGGCAACAACAGTTTATAAGCAATCGACCCAATACACTCTATAACCTCATACGACTCAATAAATCTCGGACTCAATTTGCCTTTACGACCGAATCTAAGTATTTTCTTCCATGGTGAGACTTTCAAAAATACTTTATTCCTGATCTGAAACTCTATATCTTTTCGTTTCTAGTCCGTATATGATTTTTGACGATCTGACGCCGTTTTCAGACTTTCACAAATCACTTTTACTTTTTATTCAATCTCTCTGATCAAATCAACCCCGTGTATCTTATTTTCACTGAGCTCAGTCCAATACAATGGTGTTCAACATTTGCGTCCTTACAAAGCCTCATATGGTGCCATTTTGATACTCGACTGAAAGCTATTATTATATGCAAATTCAATCAAAGGTAGGTATTGTTCCCACGTACCTTCAAACCTAAGAATACAACATCTCAACATATCCTCAAGTATCTGAATGATTCGCTTAGACTGACCATCTATTTGCAGGTGGAAAGCAAAGCTGAAATGTAATTTCGTTCCTAGTGCATCTTGCAGTTTCTTCCAAAACCGTGATGTAAACCTCGGATCTCTGTCCGAAAGAATAGATATAGGCACACCATGTAATCTCACAATCTGAGAAACATACAATTCAGCTAGCTTATCAAGCGAGTAGTCTGTACGTATCAGAACAAAATAAGCCAGTTTAGTCAATCTATCAACAATAACCTAGATTGCATCTTTCTTGCTTGGTGCCAACGATAAACCAGATACAAAATCCATAGTAACTCTATCCCATTTCCACTCAAGTATCATGATCGACTGAAGCAATCCAGAAGGTACCTGATGCTTGGCTTTTACTTGTTGACAAATTAAGCATTTCAAAATAAAGTTAGAAATGTCTCGTTTTATACCGTGCCACTAGTAATGCTGTTGCAGATCATTATACATCTTAGTACTACTTGGGTGAACAGATAATTGACTGCTATGAGCTTCATTCAAAATCATCTGAATCAACTCTGAATTTCTCAGTACACATATTTGGTTTCTGAATCTCAAACAACCATCAGCATCAACTTGAAACTCTGAATCAACATTTGAATCACATTGAGCTCGTTTTGCTAACAAATCATCATCAACCTTCTAGGTATCATAAAATTGTTGAACAAATAATGATCTTGCTTTTAATTCAGCTATTATCGAACCATCGTCAGGCATAGCCATATGCGTATTCATTGCACGCAAAGCAAATAGTGATCTTCGGCTTAGAGCATCAGTGACAACATTAGCCTTTCCCGGGTGATAGTCAATCACAAGCTCGTAGTCTTTTAGCAATTCTAGCCACTGCCATTGTCTCAAATTCAGATATTTCTGAGTCATCAAGTATTTCAAACTTTTGTGATCAGAATAAACATGACATTTCTCACCAAACAGATAGTGACGCCAAATTTTCAACGCAAACACGATAACTGCCAATTCTAGGTCTTGTGTCGGATAATTCTTTTCATGTGGCTTTAACTGTCTCGAGGCATAAGCTATAACTCTGCTTTCCAGCATCAAAGCACAACCCAAACCATTTAAAGATGCATCACTATAGATAACAAATTCTTTACCCAATTCTGGCTAAACTAGCACTAGAACTTCGGTCAAAAGGGCTTTCAACTGATCAAAGCTTTTCTGGCACTTTTCTGACCACTCAAACTTAACATCTTTTGGTAATAGCTTCGTCATCGGGGCTGCAATCATAGAGAAACCTTTCATGAACCATCTATAATAACCGGCGAGTCCCAGAAAACTTTAGACTTCAGAAACATTCCTCGGAGGTTTCCAATCAAGTATAGCTAAAATTTTACTCGGATCAACCCGAATACCCGATGCTGATACAACATGGCCCAGAAAACTGACTTTGCTTAACTAGAACTCACATTTACTGAACTTTTCATACAACTGTTTATCTCACAAAGTCTGTAGCATAAGTCTCAGATGTTCGGCATGTTCGGTTTCATCACGAGAGTAGATCAAAATGTCATCTATAAACACAACCACAAACCGATCTAGATACGGTCTGAAGATCGAATTCATCAAATCCATGAAAATAGCAGGTGCATTAGTACGTCCAAAAGGCATGACCTAAAACTCATAGTTTTCGTATCTCGTTCGGAAAGCTATCTTTGGCACATCGGGTTTTTTAACTCGCAACTGATAATAGCTTGATCTCAAATTTATCTTCGAAAACACTGTAGCCCCTTTCAGTTGATCAAACAAATCATCAATTCATGGCAACGGGTATTTATTCTTTATAGTCACTTTATTGAGCCGTCTATAATCAATGCACATTCTCATAGTTCCATTTTTCTTTTTCACAAATAACACAGGTGCACCCCAGGGGAAGAAACTCGGTCGTGCGAAACCTCTATCTGTCAACTCTTGCAACTGAGCTTTCAATTCTTTTAATTCTGTAGGTGTCATTCTTTATGGAGCTATCAATATCAGATTCGTTCCAAGCATTAACTCAATACCAAACTCTACCTCTCGAATAGGTGGCAAACCCGGTAATTCTTTAGGAAACACATCTGGATACTCGCACACAACAGGTACTGATTCAATATTTCTTTCGGTCACTTTACTGTCAAGCACATATGCAAAGTAAGCTTCGCAGCCTTTTCTCACATATTTCTGAGCTAACATCGAAGAAATCACTGCTGGTAACCCATTCAGATGATTAGATTTAATCCGAATAATCTCATCATTCTGACATTGTAAATCAATAGTCTTTTTCTTGCAATTTACAATAGCATCATGCAAAGTCAACCAGTCCATACCCAGAATTATGTCAAACTCATCAAATGGCAACAACAACAAGTCAGCCGGAAAGCACGAATCTCGAACCATCAAGGGACAATTCTTACATACTTTGTCAACCATAACACACCGGCCTAAGGGGTTTGACACTCTAATCACAAACTCAGTAGACTCAATAGGCAAAGTTTTATTGAATACTAAAGTCTCACACACATAAGAATGAGTCGAACCAAGATCAATCAATGCAATTACATTAGTATCATAGAGATTGAATGTACCAGTAATGCCATCTGGGGATAAAGCCTCCTCTCGTGCACGAATAGCATAGGCTCTGGCTGGTGCATGAGCCTCAGATCTGACTGTTGTATTTTTAGTCCCTCTCTGATGCCACTCGTATTACCCGCATTTCTAGGTGGTCTACCCTGAGCTGCAGTATTACCCGATCTCATATTCTACACTGGATTTTCTTCAGCTAACACTAGGCAATCACGAATATAATGATCCATCGATCCACATTTAAAACAAGCCCGATCATGCAATCTGCAACTACCGGGATGTCGTTTGTTGTAATGTTTACACTCGGGTTGATTTGATCTGACATTACCCATACTAGCTACTAAGGTAGCTCTTGAGCTCATAGGTCGTCTACTCTGATCCCGTCTAGAATAACCCGAAGTGGCTTTAGAACGGCTGAAATCATCTCGAAACTTCTTTGGTGCCGACTAGATTGACTTACCAGATGTTCTTTTACATGCATCTCTAACTTCAAAGTCAGCTTTTCTTTTCTCTTTCCCGAGCTCTTTAGCTTTGCAGGCTCGCTCAACCAGTACTACGAACTCTTTTATCTCAGGTATGCCAACTAACAGTTTAATGTCTTCGTTCAACCCATCTTCAAATCTTTTACACATTATGGCTTCGGTAGAAACACACTCTCGGGTATACCAACCGAGTCTCACAAATTTTCGCTCATGCTCTGTCACAGTCATCCGACCCTGTTTCATCTCTAAAAATTCTTTACGCTTCTGGTCAATAAATCTCTGGCTGATATATATTTCTTACAGAACTCAATCTGAAAGAATTCCCAGGTTACCCACTCTTTCGGAACCACTGATATTAGAGTACTCCACCAGTGATATACTGTGTCTTGAAGTAAAGATATGGCACATTTTAAACATTCATCTATGGTACAGGACAACTCATCAAATACACAGATAGTATTATCAAGCTAGAACTCAGCTCGCTCAGCATCATCATCATCAGTAGCTTTAAACTCTTCAGCCCCGTGTTTTCTGATTTTATCAACAGCTGGCTTCTATAATCTCAGCGGATCACTTACTTTAGGTACAGCAGGCATCGAAGATGGATTAGTCGGGGGTGGAGGTTGTTGTGCAGCCGAGTTAGTCTGGATATACTGAGTAAACAAGTCATTCATCATTTGGTAAAAGGCTTGTCTAGCCTCTCCATCTTGGTTACTCGAAATCGGTCGAGAATCAGTCAGCGCTATCCCTTGCGCGGGAGCAGGTGCTACACTCTCGACATCATCAGCTACAGCTCTATCGGGATCCATTTACTATATGAAAACATATTTTCAAATGTCGGAAGTCATAACACTATCGCAGTATATAATATGACATGTATAGCTAGACTCACACGCGCTACGTTAGTCCTAGAACCAACTAAACCATGACTCTGATACCAATCAAATGTAACACCCTTAACCCGTATCCGTCGCCTGATTAGGGTTATGAGGTATTACTAGTCTTAATGCAATTCATGCAGATTCACATTATATTACATTTCAAAATTTATGATCACATCAATGTTTATAACAAAATCAAATATCAAAGCTTAAATATTCAATCATTCATAACATGGCATAAAAAAGATATAATCCAAAATATAAATAACAACTTATACATATACAGAACATACAATACATCAACAACTCCATTATTGAATATTAAAGCTATTTTTTATTTTTGTATTTATGACGTATTCTTACACAAGATATACATCAATTGAAATAAATTTCCCTATCAACCCTTTTAATTCATATATGCGGCATTAACATATTAATCTATATGAAACTCATATATTTTACATATTATTACCAAATAAAAACAAGCATTCGGTTATAAGTAAACTCATTTCATTTCCTAGTCTATTTGACTAATATAGATCATTGTACACATTCGCGAACTTACAAGTAACTAGTAAGTTCATATAGCCATATACATATGTATATAGCATCCATAAATATGAACATCTTTATACACATGTAAGGCATATAAAAATTCAACTAATATGATAAGGGTGAATGTCCTGTACACATGTCTTAACTTATTCCATAAGTGAACACCAAATTTGTATCATGCATATGTCTTAATCTTTACCTAACGATTTCAAAATTTGCCTTAACTCAAATAACATCCATAATGAACCATACGGCCGAATACATAACATCGTCACAAACATCATATATTTTGGTTACACTCTCAATATAAGCTCAATACAAGACCAAACATCAAAATTTACCTTAACTCAAATAACATCCATAATGAACCATACGGCCGAATACATAACATCGTCACATACGGCCGAATACATAACATCGTCACAAACATCATGTATTTTGGTTACACTCTCAATATAATCTCAATACAAGACCAAACATATATTTGTAACCTAACCAATATATTCATGCCACATCCGAATTCAGCAACTAACCACAAAATGCAAACACATTGCATAAGTTATAATCAACCATGACACATTACATAATAAAAAAAAGAAACTTTAGTCATAGTCCAACAAAATTGAAACTAAACATAGAAATTAAGCAATTTTCGCATGGCCTTATACATAACCAAATTTCATTATTTCAAATGAAATCCAGCCTATACATGCCATAGTTCCAAAATACAACTTATAAAATACCGAAAGCGATCGATAGTGTGATAAGCTTTGCTGACGATCCCTGAGATTGTAACTTGAATCAAAAATCTATAAATCAGAGGAAAATATACACACATTAAGCTATTATAGCTTAGTAAGTCATAAGCAAATAAACAAACCATACGAGTTATAAATAGGTGCCGAATGCAAGGTTGCCAAGCTAATGCCGAAATCTTTTTCATCTTGTTACCGGAAACCCTTTTCTCTTCAAGATCCAAAAAGTCGAAAAGCCTTACTTCTTTTTTCTTTTCTTGTGCCGATTTTCATTCTTCCGCCACTTCATTATCGACTTTTCTTTCTTTTTCCTCGGAGCTGAATAACTCTCTTTTGCCATACAAAATCGCAAAGGGCAGAAACTTTCTTGGCCGAATACTCTTTGACCGAATCTAGTGTAAGTGTTTGCTCTTCCAATCGGATTTTGCTAAAGTATCGATATTGTTCCTCACTTCTTCTAATAATTTTTGGGTAGGAATAGGTATCAAATCTCAGTTTTGGATCCCTGCCGATTTGTTCTTCAGGTAAGGGGCTTTGGTAAGTACTCTTAATCTTAGTTGGTCAAATAGTCAGAGTTAAGGTAAGGGGACTTGTGTTGGATACGAGTCATCTATTATTCTGGTGCCTAAAAGTTAAGATTGATGCAGATCTAGGAGTTGATTGTGGTTAGTGATTTAAGAAGGGGCTGCTATACTTATCGCGCAAGGTAAGGTTAAGGTGAGGTTTTGGTTTTAGTAAAAATATGTATTAAGCATGTGGTTAATTGAAGCGTGATATCGTTTGTAGGTTGGTGACTAAGGGAATCGTAGCACGCTTGCTTACCAGGTGTGTACATACACTGCACACACACAATGAATCGGCAAAAGCTGAAAAGCCGAAAAGCTGAAATGCCAAAAAGCTGAAAAGCGAAAATGCCGAAAAGTTGAAAGTTGGGCTACGGTAGTCTTGCGAGTGCGTGAACACTTGTGAGGAGGAAACTGATAGGTTGTCCGAGGCCCATGGGCGATTCCATGGACTTGAGTTGTGAATTGACCAACCGGGTCAGAATAGGCTTAATGGGCCTGATGGGCTGTTGGGCCCATAATAGGCAAAAATTGACAATTGATGCTATGTGATAGAAATTCATATGTGAGCATGTGTATAATGTGATTTGGGCCTAATGGGCCACATAAATGTAATTTGGACCTAATGGGCCATATGAATGTGATTGGGCCTAGTGGGCCATATGCAGGTATGTGAATTTGACTAGGCTTTGTAAGGGGTTTTGGGCCTAGTATATGATGACTACATGAAACTTAATTAATTAATTGTGACCGTGGACAAGTCAAAAGGTTAAGGTGTGGCAACGGGTATATGCATGTCTAGGATTGGATCTAGGGAGAGCTTGGTACTTAAGCGGTCTTAATGACTCACCTCCTCTTCTCTGGAAGCCGAACTGGTGTATAGTATTCATTCATCGTAGCTCATGGGATTTGTTAATGGGCCAAGACAAGTGAAAATCGTAAAGAAAGGGAAAATTACCGAAATGCCCCTAAGGGCAAAAATGACCAAAATACCCCTAGGTGTTAAATGTAAGTTTTATGGATGTGACATGCATACATATGATATTCTGCTTAGGTTGCATAGGGGTTAGGAATCATGGAACGGAGGAAGTATATGAGGACGAAGCTGGTGTGACGGGGGACGAAGCTGGTGTGCAGCGGATGGATAAGTGGGATGGGATTGCATTGCATGTTCGATGTATGATGATTTTTTAATGCTTTTTTTTTGTCGAGGGTTGTACACACTGAGTTTGCGAAAACTCATCCCCTCTTTTATTTTATTTTCAGGTGATGCTCAGTAGAAGGTTCAATGTTTGGAGGGACTCTGGGTGGCCAGCTAGACAATTTGGACTTGTTTTTCTTTTAAGGCATATAAGTTTCTATTTTATTCATTACTTTTCAAATCAGATTGTAATAGGGATTCCATTTTGTTATTACTTGGATTGTTATTTTTATGCGATTATGAGAAGTTGAACATGGTTTCTTAAACTATAGTATGTTTTTCTACGTTTCTGCAACTAAGTTTTGCAGTGACAGGTTTTCATAAAATCATATGTTTTAAACAAGTGATTGAAAGGAGTTTTTTTTAAGGTTTCTTTTATTTTAAGAAGGTTTTTCAATGGAAACATGGTTTTCACTAAAACACTTCAATGTGATGCGCCAGATTCGGCCATAACGTCCGGGCAGGGTTTGGGGTGTTACAGGTATACAAAACAAAAGAAGAAAGTAGTCTTATGAAATTTGGAAGAAGAAAGAAAACATTCGGACAAAAGGGATAAACCAATTGACAAGAAAAGATGATGAGAAAGAGAAGAATCCGTGAACCAAAAGGGGTTGGAGAGCAAAATAAACCAAAAGCTACCAAATCACAAGATACCCAGGAACCAACACTTCGACTCTCATAACAAAAGAAGAGAAACACTAATTACCAAAGTGTCAACAAAAGAAAAAATGAGAGAGGAGAATTCTAAAACATAGACAAAACCACAAACTCCCAAGAATTGCCAATTCAGCCAAAAATGCCAAGAATGAAAGTCCCCACTTGGCACACCTCTTCCACTCCCTTCAAACTCCCCATTTTTCTCCCCTTATAGCTCTTAAAATCACTCAACCATCACTCACACCTACCCATATCCCCAACCAACCAAAATTCTCTCCACCACACACTTTGTATTCGGCCTCAACAACCCCCACTACATAAGTGTACAATTTCGGTCAAACAACAACACCTCCCAGCGTTAACAGCAAAATGAAAAGTTCTCCTTGCGTTACCAAGCCTCGAACCCCAGACCTCTTGAAACACTCCACATGCCCTCAACCACTAGATCAATAAGCTTTTAATGACATACCTTAGTTATATTTATTTAAGAAGCCTACAAACCAAAGCCAAGGTTCAACCAAGAAAAACAGAATTTTTGTTCAAGCCACAGCTTGAACCCAGGACTTCTCAAACCCTTCCCAGGACACCTAACCACTGAAGCAAGCATGCATTTGTATGCAATAAGGCACAACTATAGATATTTAAATTTTGAGGTGTTACATATACTGACTTGTACCACACGGCCGGAGACATGCCCGTGTGCCTTGGCCGTGGTTGAAACTGACTTGGGTCACACGACTAACCACACGTCCGTGTGTCTAGCCCGTGTACACTTCGAAATTGCCACACACGCCCATGTGTCAAAGATGTGTGCCTCACAAGACCAATAAACACGCTCATGTGTCTAGGCCGTACTCAAGACTGACTTTAAATTATAGGACTACCCTAGGGGACACACAGCAATGTAACATAACCGTGTGTCTCACACAGCTGAGACACACGCCTGCGTCTCTGCCCATGTGGACAAAAAATAGGATATTTGCAAAGCCAATTTTCCACCTTTAATGGTCATCCCTACAAGTCCAAAATTAAAGCACATTTGCATCATAATTTCAACCAATTTCAATCACAAAACATACATCCTTCATGTCATATAATCACCAACCAATATCATCCTTATCATCCAAACCAAAACATGCCAAACTCATTCATTCATACATGTCATTATCCCAATTTTTCACATCCATTTTTTTCATATCAAAATCATATCATTTCCATAACTAATTCAAATAACTAACTTACCAAATTGACCATTTCTCACAAGGCCAATTATGCACTTCAAAACATACCATTTCTTAACACAATTTCTATACCAAAAACCAAACCAAATAGTAACTTTAATCTAGCCATATCATATGGCATGATATACACCTCACAAGTCATATTGAAATACTTCTAGCCTATACATGCCATACTTCAATATTCACATTTTCAAAAGGTACCAAAATAGATTTCGATAGTGTGGTGATGATTTTCGACAATCCTTGAGCTTCCAATAGCTTTAATATCTAGAAAACAATGCAAACACACACAAAGTAAGCTTTCAAAAGCTTAGTAAGCCATATACAAATAAACTTATCATATATCACAATTATCAACCAATTCATTTATATGAATCATGGCATAACAAAATAGCAAGTTCATATTTCTCATTTAACTCTATTGTTCATAATCAATTACTTGTAAATACATCACATTTCCATGTAGTTCACATATCAAAAGATCATATTCATACTCATCTTTCATTTCCAAATTCCATATACAATTCATACGAACCTGAATTGGATATACATTCACGTGGTTATTCATTTCTTGGAATGCCCGTTGAACCATACAAAATCAAATAGGATGCACGAATAGCTCAGAAGGCTCGTACAATGCCAATGTCCTAGACGTGATCTTACATGTAATCAAATATCGATGCCACTGTCCCAGACAGGGTCTTACACAAAATCAAATACGATGCCGATGTCCCAGACATGGTCTTACATGTAAATCTCAAATCGATGCCAACGTCCCAAACGTGGTCTTACACGAAATCACACATCGAAATCCTATGTCATGACGTATGTATCCTAACTATTCCTATGGTTCGTACGGTACTTTTCGGACTTCGTCACATTATCAGAACTTTCTCAGATTTCTCATATTCAACTCAAATAGCCAATCATCACTATTCAATAGCATATAAGCAATAATAGTTCAATTCAAAACACATTTATTTGTATATAGACTTACCTCGTACTTATTCGAACGGATGAAATCGACTAATCAATGACTTTCGACTTTCCTCGATCTGATTTCATTTTCTTTGGTTCTTGATCTATATAAATTCAAATTTAACTCTTTCATTCAACAAATCATTCAATTCAATCCATATACATATATTTAGGGCATTTTACAAATTATCCCTAACATTTTCACATTTTAACACTTTAGTCCCTAATTCATAAAATCACAAAATACACATAATTTCATATTACACATGCTAGGCCGAATTTTCATATAGTCTCTAGCAGCCCATAACTTTCACTTATTTCACATTTTAACCCTTCAATTTCTCATTTTCACAAATTAGCCCATAATAATCAAATTCATAAAAAATTCCCAATACAAAACATAATAACCCAACACATATCTTTTATTTTTCATTATCAAACCACAAAAACCTCAGGCTATTAACAATGGAAAATCACAAAATCCACAACCAATTCAAAAATTCAAGCATGGGCTCGCTAGAACACGGAGTAACGATCACAAAAACATAAAAATCATCGAAAACAGAACAAAAATGGACCTTTAATTAAGCATGAACATGGCCGAACCCTAAAAACACCTTCAAGATTTCTTTTCTTCTACAAATTCAGCAATAAGGTTGATGATAACACATAATTGTAATTTGGTTTTATTTAATATGACTTAATTAACCAATTTACAATTTTAACCTTGGTTATAAACATATAAAATCAAGTAATGAATGTCCATTAATGTCCATTAACACTATCTATCATAAGGAGCTCTCAATTATAAAGACACATCAATTCGGCCATTATTCAAATAGAAGGACAATTTTGCATTTTTTGTGATTTAGTCCTTTCTCATAATTCGACACACAAATGATAAAATTAAATCATGAAATTTTCACAGATATCAATTCATATATAATAAGCATAGAAAATAATATCAAAAAAATTTTTGAATTGGATTTATGGTCCCAAAACTACTATTCTGACTAGGGTCTAAACTGAGTTGTTACACAGGTCGTCTACCTCTCTACGGAGTAGCTTCAAATTTGGTAGTCTGATTTCCTAAGTCACTATGCCATTTTGGATAATCTCTAAGAAAATGATCAGGAGATCCACATCGAAAACAAGTTCCTAGCTTAGCTCAACATTCGTCAAAATGTCTTTTACCACATTCTTCACAAACAGTCTTCTCAACATTTCTCACACTACCAACAATAGCAGTCGGTGAATTAACAGGCCTCAAATTACTCTGTCTAGGTCTATCTCTACCATTGAACTCTGAAAGAGCAATCAATCAATTAGCATCATTTCAGAATTTCTTTCACAGAAAAGTCTGCGCTGATTTGGATGGTCCTCTTTTTCTGGAATCTCGAGATCTCAATTAGACTGTCGTTTACTTTTACAAATTTCTTCCACTTTCTGAGCACGTTTCGAGAGTTCCACAAATTTACGTCATTTCAATACTGTAATCAACATTTGAATTTCATCATTCAACCCGTCTTCAAATCTAATGCACATCTCCTTTTAATTTGATACAATATTACGAGCATACTTGCTTAATTGTACAAACTCCATTCATACTCAGCTACTAATTGATTCCTTTGTTTCAATTCAAGAAACTCTTTCTTTTTATTTTCAAGATACAACCGGTTAACGTATTTTTTCCTGAATTCTATCTGAAAGAAGTAAGGTTAATAACTTTATTTCATCTTTACTTTATATTCCTTTTTGTTAAATCATGTCTTAAGACCTTTTTTTTTATGAGGAGTGTTTTAAGCATGCAAGTTAACAATGATGAATAGTAATGTGAGAATGTCTTTCATACAAGATGACATCTTGTTCACAAAAAGGTATGTAGTTATTCATCGGTGGAGGAAGTTGTACCAATGTTACAAGCACCACTCTTGAGGAAAAATAAAAAATTTAAACCATGAAACATTCGAGACCATATCAACTTCAATGGTTAAATGAATGTGGAGAAATCAAGGTTCATCAACAAGTTTTGGTTCCTATCTCCATTGGGAAGTATCATGATGAAATATTATGCGATGTAGTGCCAATGCAAGTCGTCCATATTCTTTTGGGTCGACCTTGGCAATATGATTGACGAGTTGTTTATGAAGGTTTCTTGAACTGATATAGTTTCACATACAACCAAAGAAATGTCACCCTTGTTCCATTGACTTCGAATCATATTTGTGAGGATCAAAAATATTTGAGAGAATCAAAAGAAATAGGAGAACAAACGAGTGACAAAAAAAAGTTGAAAATCGAGAAAAGAAAAGTGAAAAAGAAAAGAAATTATATTGCAGAAAAAATAAAACATTAAAAGAAAGGAAAATATATCGAAATAAAAAGAAAATGTGAGCAAGAAAAAAAGATGAGAATGTAAGAGAGTGTGAGAGAAAAGAGATCGATATTAAAAAAGAGATTGAGATTAAAGAAAGAAACGAAAGTGTGGTGATGGGAATGCCACTATGGGAAAAGAAAATGAGAGAAAAAAATGTCCAAGCAAAAGTAAGGAGTGATTTAGTTTTAACTAACCATAACTCGAGTTTGTCTTGTAATGTCTCTTTGTCACAGGTTTGCAAAAATCCTTTGCCAAATTTTTCATTACACTACTCCACTTTCGAGAAAAGATTCCCTCTAATCGAGAAAAGTAAGTGGGAAATTGAAATTTTTCTATAAAGACCGAAAGGTAAGGAAGGTAAGGAACTTGGTGAGATTAAACCGAGATATCATTCTTTGGACATGTTTGATAAGTTTGTCAATGACTTTGATTAAAAAAGTTTCCCTTACAATGCGTGATAGTACTAGAAAGAACATATGTTTTCTCCCTACTTATTGGTTAATTTGTCCCCATTTAGTTATCTTTAGCACATATTTTAGCATTTTTAGTTCAGTAAATTACATTTTATAACTCAGTGCATCTTAACCTATTTATCCTTAATTTCATCATGTTTTGGTACTGATGTCGTTGTATGAGTATTTCCAAATTGCGCCTAGAATTATCACCGTACTTGACAGCTGTCCGGATAAGAACAAAAATGTGTGAGCTGTCCAATCTGTACATACAGGTAGCATGATTTTGATCAAAGGAACCTGTGCTATTTGGATAAATATTAATATTCATGTGAAAAGGAAAAAAAGAAAGAGGCTTTTTAGGAGGTATTATCTTCTTCAACCTATTTTTTGAAGCTTTTCAGCTATGGCAACTTAAGCCTCCTACGGGTGAACTGACGTGAAAGGGATACAGATTAACTCTTGACGAGGAGCCTTGAGTGTGACAAAAGAGGGAATGGAGAGATTCAAGTTGAGATTATCTAGGAATAATATTCTCTACTTGTTTCTTTTATATTTCTTTTCTAAACAATGGTAATTACTTTCTATTTCATGTTTGTATGAATGTATACATGATTTCTGGGTTAAATGTTATTTTATTCAATCTTGCTTCTACTGTTTAATCTTTGGGTTTGAATGTTTTTAGCATGGAAGTGTTATTGGGGTCACTGACACTGGAAAGTGCAACGATAGTTCAAGCTAACAAGCATAACAATAGAAGTTGCTTGAGGATTAGAGGAATTTAATCCACTTGTTCTTAACAGTGCTCCATTGCCATCATCAGAATTTATGGCTAATGTTCATGTTTAAGTCTTAGATTAAATATAGAAGTTAAGCTTAGGAAGATATTCATTGCAATTTAATGCATTGACAATCACCTATCATTTTTTATACCTTGTAAGCACTTAGTATTCTATTGAATATTCACGTTGGGGATCCCAGTTTATCATTATAATATTTTATCTTATTATTTTCAAGTTATTTCTTCGACAACTACTCTTACAATTTGTCTCGTTTCTATCTATTTATTGCACTATATTGATAGACAAAATACAACCATCCTCGTGGGATCGATATCCGACAGACTCATATTTGTATACTATACTTGCATCAATAGTGTACACTTGCACGTTATTGTTGTGACGTTAAACAGTTGATCAATGCACCTTTTCATTGGGTTAGTGTTTTCCCCCATGAGTTTTCACATAAAAACAAATTTGAACTGTTTAATGTTGACGGTTATGTGAAATCCATGTCTCGTATCTGGAAACATTTGTGGAGGCATATGTTAATTCAAAGAAAGTTTAAGATTTTTGTTTGCTTGATCATGCATTTGCCTAACTTTTCTTTGATTAGCATGAATGATTCATTTTTGAAATAAAAATATTTGATTCAGGAAGATGTTGGAGATCAAAACTATGTTTTTAGACCCGGAGACTGTTTTATGTCATTGTTAGGGAAATTTGAGTAATAGAATTTTATTTTGAGTAATTGTAATATCCCGAATTAGGGCCTAATCGGAATAGTGGTTTCGTGACCACAAATCCGAGATAGAAATAATTATTTTATAATTATTTTGAGGTTTATGATATGATTGCATGATTGTGTGAAAATTTTGTGAAGAAATTCTATACATAAAATGCTTAATTTGAAGTTAGGGACTAAATCGAATAAGTTGCAAAACTTGCATTCTAGAAGTTTTTAGTATGAAATTGCTTTGAAATATTAATTAGGAGGTCTTAAATAGCAATTTGACCAATTTCTAAAATTTTGGACAAAAATGGGCTTGTACATAAAAATTTTCAAAGAAAGGTATTAAGGGTATTTTGGTCATTTGGTAATTAAAAGAGTAAAAAAAGGAAAAAGATGGCAAAATATGTCCATCTTCTTCATTAGAACGAAAATTAAAGAGTTCTCCATAGCTAGGGTTTGTTTCAAGCTTTCAAGCTTCATAGTAAGTGATTCTAAGCCCCGTTTTTAATGTTTTTTACGTTTTTGAGATCTCGATAACTCGATTAAGCTTATGTTAGCAATAATTTAACCTAGGGTTTATATTTGGAAAAATACCCATAGGTGAAATTTGTGTATTTTGATGTTTTATGATAGAATATGAAGTTTTAAATTATGTTAGACAACTTGTACTACTCGATTTTAAGCAAAAAGAGTAAAAGGGCTTAATCGGTAAAAATACCTAATAGTCACAAGTACATGTTAGAGTGAGAATTTGATGTTGCCATAGAAGAGAAAAGTGATCAGCATGTTATAAAACATAAGAATAAGGAATAAAGTTTAATCCCGAGCCTAGGGGCAAAAATGTAAATATGCAAAAGTTTAGGGGTAAAATTGTAATTTTGCAAAAATTTGAATTAAGGATTAATTTGATAATGTGAGTATTAAATAAGCTAAATGTGTTATTTTAGATCAAGAAAGACGTGGAATCGATCCCAATCGAGGAAAAGAAAAGATTGTGGACTAAATTGCAAAATCTTTGTATTTTGGTACCAAGGTAAGTTCATGTGTAAATAATGTAGCATAATGGTTATTTTTAAGCTATTGATGTTAATTATATGATATGCTGATTTTTATCATGAAATATATGCTTTGTGGTTAATTTCAAATAAAATGCAAATTATGTGAATTACTTGTTAAACATAATTGTTACCAAGTATTGGTTCCTGTGATTCTACTAAGACTACAAGGATATGTGTTTCGAGGAAAATCCCGTTTGAACCTTAGGAATAGATTAGGATACAAGTGACATGTCACTAGGATGGTTGAGCATCCGAACTCGTTGAGTTGAGTCCGAGTTCACTTATGGATGCGAATGTTCGAACTCGTTGAGTTGAGTCCGAGTTCATGAGATGAAACTAGGCATCCGAGCTCGTTGAGTTGAGTCCGAGTTCGCTTATGGGCGGGTTACATGGTAGCTTGGCTACATATGTGGCACTTATGTGCAAACTTCCTACGTATCCGAATTATATTCCGATGTGTTCAACGGGTAAAGTTCTACTCAAATGGAGGAAAACTCGAGATGTAAAGAGGCGTATTGGTAAGTGATGTGAAATGGATATTTTGGACAGGTATGTATTTAACCCTCGGGTTGAGTATTGATACAATCACGATAAGGTAACAAGATGATGAAAAATGGTTAGAAATGTGATATGTGTTTTGGTGATGCATGCTAATGTTGATTGGTATGATTGCTTTGATATGTTACTTATTATTTGCATATGAACTTACTAAGCATTTATGCTTACTCCCTCCTTCTTACTCATTGTAGTTTTGGACAAGCCAGCTCAGGAGTCGGGATAGGTCGAAGGATCAGTCACACTATCCGGAAGAACTTTTCGGTAAAATGGCTTGTAAATTTAAGTATGGCATGTATAGCAAAATACTTATTTTGTGTAAATGATCTTATGATATGGTGATGAAATGGTTGAGAAAATGTTTGGTATTGATAAGTTATGAAAATGGTTAGTTTAATTTATGTTTGATGTTATGGAAAATTAATAAGTTATCTAGATCATGAAAACTCATAAAAGGGATGAAATTAGTCATAAACAGAATATTGCAGCAACACTGATGTGAGTTTGAAAATTTACTAAAAATCATAGAAATTGAATTTGGTGATTGATTAAATATCAAATTGAATATTATTATGTCTAGTTTCACATGAAACAAACTAAACAGGTAAAAGAATTATATGTTAGAATATATTTGAATTTTAGTGAAACAGGGTCAGAGCAGTTTCTGAATCCCCTGTTCCAACTTAAAAAATTCAACATAAATTGTACAGATATAATTAGATGTTGTAATTTATATTCCCAAAATCCTCATTGAGTCTAGTTTCAGGAGAAACAAACCTCATAGTCATATGAATTTTTTACAGAGAGAAATGTGGTTCGTAGTAAACAGAGGTCAGTCCAGTCAAGTCCTGTAACAGGGGTAACTTTAACTAATAAACTGTACTAATTGGCCCAACCAAAAATTCTAGAAAAAAATTACTAGATAGGTATATGAGTCTAGATTCAGGGAAAGTTTACGGATCTTGATTTTGAGTTTCGTAACTCGAGATATGATTTTTCTTGTGACTGTGATGCAAGTAGCTTGAAAGCTGTGAATGTAGAAACAAATAATCCAAAGTTCTAAAAATGTCAAATTAAGTTTAGTAACACCTCATACTCGACTCCGGTGACGGTCTCGGGCGTGGGGGCGTTACATTAATTGTTGTCTATTTTATGATTATTGTTTGTTCCCACAACAGAAGTCTTATATCCATGATCCGGAGGTGAAGCAAAACCAAATTTTTTATCCTGGAAATTGTCTGAGCATAGGAATGTTAAAAAGGGATTTGAGAAAATCTACTATGTTTATATGTTGGAAAATCCCTAAATTATTTTGTTTTGACATAAGAAACATTTTGATGGCTCAGTTTGAGAGTTTGTTTACATCTAAGGATCCAAATTACTACATTAATGACGATTGTTTTTGTTTATTTGTACTTAGATTTTTTTGAGATCATGTTTACAAGTGTGGACATTCAATGATAAAGAATGAAGTGGATGAATGCAGAAGCGGATTGTAAAATTTGTTCAAGTTGCGGATTTGACTTAAGGCTCTAGACGTTCAGAAAGAAACTTAGATTCTAGCACCTCTTGAAATGCGATCGAATCCAAGTTACATTAAACAATTAAAATAAATAACTAAGATATATAAAAATAAAATAATAAATCAAAGACTAGAATAATAAAGAAGAAAATAAAGAATATAGATAGAAAAGATAGAACGTGATATGTAGAAGTCCTAAGAAGCCTTGGAAACACAAAAAATCCACAACAACGGCTCTAATTTCCCCTCCAAGATAGAAATGTTGGCAAGAAAAAGTTTGAAGATAATCCCCACAATCTAAAAAAATTGTTAAAAACTCTTCTAAATGAAACTCAAGAATATTTCTTAAAAAGAAAAACTCAAAGAGAACTTGAATAATAATCAATTAAATGAATTGTGTAGAATGAAAATGCCTTTATATAGGCTAGCAAAATAAATCTAAACAAAACTCTTAAGTATACTAGAACTCTAGTTAACCTAAACAAGAAGTAGTTTTAAGCTAAACTTTCTTGTTGACATAAAACTCATAAATAACTTAAAATACTTACTAATTATCAAAATTTTGAAATAATAAAATAATAAAATAATAAAATAATAAAATAATAAGAGCTAATAAATAAAATATTAGACTCGCATATAATAAAAATTAATCCTAAAACTCGAACCCAATATGATTTAAACTCGTAATCCCGTCATAATCCCATCTAAGAATTCTACTCGTATGGTCTTCACTAAAACAGTCATAACCTGATCTCCCGAACTCAAAATTGAGTGATTTAAAGTGCGTTTTGAAGATAAGAGATAGATATTTGAATGCCATAGAGACATATTAACCTAGAAATGCCTAGATCATATCCCAAAAGCCGTCGCAAGTCCGCTGATTTCTCAAACTTGAAGATTGACAGCTCTGATGAATGGAATTTAATAAATTTCACCCCATCCGTGCACATATCATTCCCCCTTTCCTAAAAAAGATTCATACTTGAATCTTGTCTTTGATCGAATCTTGATTTGATTTGCTTGGCCTTTGATATTGTTGTTGGGCGTTAAGGTAGTGTGAGTCCATCACATCTATGGGTCTAAAATTGGGCCTTGAGACTTTCATCATTCAAAGAACCATAAGAGAATTTGTAGAAAAAACATTGAACTAATTGAGGAGAGGAATTATTTTACTAACCGAATTGAATTATGTGTGTTTAACATTTTATTTGAATAGATTCATCAGTTTGAAGTTTTAAAAGCTTGCAAGGAACTTTCAGCAAAGAGGAAGAAGGAAAATGACATGTCCAGTTGATAAAATTCTGGGAATGGACTGGCTAACTCAACATGATGCAGTGGTAAATTGTAAATAGAAGTATATTGTGTTAAAATGTCAGAACGGTGAATTGCTCCGTGTTGAATCTGATAAACTAGATGGGTTGTATAATGTGATTTCAGCTATATTAGCACAAAAATATATCAGAAAAGGGTATGATGCTTATCTTGCTTATGTGATGGACACTAAAGTATCTAAGTCGAAGATTAAGTCAGTGACGGTTGTTTGTGTATATCCTGATGTGTTTCTGAAAGAATTACCTAGATTACCACCGGATAGAGAGGTTGAAATTTCTATAGATCTTGTACAAGGGACAACACCGATATCTATAGCACCTTACAGAATGGCCCCTATAGAGTTAAAGTAGTTGAAAGCACAGTTGCAAGAATTGACTGACAGATGTTTTGCTCGACCTAGTTCTTCACCGTGGGGTGCACTAGTTCTATTTGTTAAAAAGAAAGATGGGTTGTTAAGATTATGTATTGATTACAAACAGCTCAACAAAGTCACAATAAAGAATAAGTACCCATTACCTCGTATTGATGACTTGTTTGATCAATTAAAAGGTGCCACTGTATTTTTGAAGATTGATCTTCGTTCTGATTACTATTAGCTTCTGGTGAAAGATTCAGATGTGTCAAAGACAGCCTTCAGAACCAAGTATAAGCACTATGAGTTTCTTGTGATGCCGTTTGGTTTGACAAATGCACCTACGGTGTTTACGGATCTGATGAACAGAATTTTAAGACCGTATTTAGATAGATCTGTGGTGGTATTTATTGAAGATATCCTAGTATATTCCCAAGATGAAAATGAACATGCTGATCATTTGAGAATTATTCTGCAAACACTACGTGAGAAACAGTTGTATGCCAAATTTAGTAAATGTTAATTTTGGCTTCGAGAAGTTGGTTTTCTTGTGCATATAGTATCTGCTGAAGGTATCAGAATGGACCCGAATAAAATTTCAACAATTGTTAATTGGAAAGCACCGAAAAATGTATCTGAAGTCAGAAGTTTTCTGGGATTAGTTGGTTACTATCTGAGATTTGCAAAAGGATTTTCAAAGATAGCTTCTTCGATGACATGATTGTTATAGAAAGATGTGAAGTTTGAGTGGATTGACAAATGTTAGCAGAGTTTTGAAAGACTGAAAACCTTGTTGACTAAAGCACCAATGCTAGTTCAGCCTAAATCAGGTTAGGAATTTGTGATTTATAGTGACGCGTCATTGAATGGTTTAGGTTGTGTCTTGATGCAAGAAGGTAAAGTAATAGCCTATGCTTCCCAGTTAAAACCATATGAAAAGAATTACTCGATACATGATTTGGAATTAGCAACTATTGTATTTGCTTTGAAAATTTGGTAACATTACTTATTTGGTGAAAAATGTCACATATTCATCGATCATAAAAACTTAAAATATTTGATGTCGCAAAAGGATTTGAATTTGAGACAGTGCTGGTGGCTTGAATTATTGAAAGATTTTGATCTGATTATTGACTATCATCCAGGAAAACCCAATGTGGTTGCAGATGCTTTAAGCAGAAAATCTATGTTTGTTTTGCGAGCAATGAATACCCAATTATCTTTGCCTGATGATGGTTTAATCATAACTGAGTTAAAAGCTAAATCGACATTTCTGCAACAGATCTACGAGGCTTAGAAAAATGATGATGAATTACAAGCTAAATGTGTACAATGTAAATTAATTTCTGATTTAGAATTTCAGGTTGGATCTAGTGATTGTCTTATATTCAGGGGCCGAGTATGTATACCGAGGAATTCAGAGCTAGTACAGAAGATTTTACACGAAGCTTATAGTGGTACTATGTCTGTTCATCCAGGGAGTAACAAAATGTATAATGATTTGAAAAAGATGTACTAGTTGCCGGGAATGAAATGAGATATTTCTAAATTTGTATCTAAATGTTTGATATGTTAGCAACTTAAAGCTAAACATCAGGTGCCTTCGGGATTATTACAACTAGTTATGATACCGGAATGGAAATGGGAATGAGTTACTATAGACTTTATATTGGGATTACAGCTATCTCCAAAGAAGAAAGATGTCATTTGGGTAATTGTTTACCGGTTAACAAAATCTGTACACTTTATTTTGGTACGTATGGATTACTCTCTGGATAGATTGGCTAAGTTATATGTTTTAGATATTGTCAGATTACATGGTGTACTAGTTTCCATTATTTCTAATAGAGATTTACGGTTCACATCTTGGTTCTGGAATAAATTACAAGTGTAACGCCCCGTGCCGGAGACCATCGCCGGAGTCGAGCACGAGGTGTTACTAAACTTAATTTCATCAATTAAACAGCTCAAACAATTTAATTTTAAAATGTCCAGTCAAGCTAGCAATCTGTGTCACAGTTGCTTAAAAACTCATATCTCGAGTTCCGAAACTCAAAATCCTATTTCGTAAAATTTCCTAAAACTAGACTCATATATTTATATACTAATTTTTTTCTAGAATTTTTGGCTGGGCAAATTAGTACAGTTTATTAGTTAAAATCTCCCCTGTTTCAGGGTTTGACTGCTCTGACCTCTGTGTATTACGAATCAGATATCTCTCTGTAAAAAATTTCAATGACTATGACGTTTCTTTCTCTTAAAACTAGATTCATAAGAAATCTTTACATATAAATTATGACTTCTAATTATTTTTATAAAATTTATGGTGAATTTCCAAAGTCAAAACAGGGGATCCAGAAATCACTCTGTCCCTGTTTCACAAAAATTCAAATGTCTCATAAATTATAATTCATATACCTGTTTTGTTCAATCCATATGAAAATATACTCATTAATATTAAATTTCATAACTTACTCATCATTTAATTCCATTTCTACTATTTTTAGTGATTTTTCAAATTTACATCACTGCTGCAGTCAGATTCTATTTTATGGCAAATTTCACTTTACTAAGGATTTTCATGGACTAAATATCATTTTAAACATACATGACATCAAATATGATCTAGATTGGCCATTCCAATGGCTAATCATTTCCAAACCTTTTCTTACCAAACCATAACCATATCATAAGATTATTTACACAAAGTGAGTATTTTGCCATACATGCCACATTCAAAATATACAAGCCATTTTACCGATTTAAGCCTTCGAATAGTGTGAACGAGTCTTCAACCTATCCCGATTCTCAAGTCGGCTTGTCAAAACTACAATGAAAGAAAAGGAGGGAGTAAGCATAAATGCTTAGTAAGTTCACATGCAAATAGTAAGTAACATAATCATGCAATTCCACATAAAAACATCATTTGCATAAACAACACCAAGACATTCATGTTACATTTGTATTTAATATCATGCTACGATTTCATCATACCAAGTTCTCAACCAGAAGATTTAAGCACATACCTGACAAATTTTCTCATTTACCACACTTACCAACATGTCACCTTCGTTTTAGGCATTCTCCTTATTTTCTTAAGATCCACCCGTTGAACACATCGGAATATAATTCGAATACACGGAAAGTTTGTACATAAGTGCCACATATGTAGCCAAGCTACCATGTAACCCGCCCATAAGCGAACTCAGACTCAACTCAATGAGCTCGGGCGTTCGCATCCATAAGTGAACTCAGACTCAACTCAACGAGCTAGGATGCCTAGTTACATCTCACGAACTCGGAATCAACTCAACGAGTTCGGATGCCCAACCATCCTAGTGACATGTCACTTGTATTCTAATCTATTCCCAAGGTTCAAACAGGCTTTTTCCTCGATTACACATCTTTGCCGTCTTCCACGGAACATCGAAACCGATACTCGGTAGCAAATCATACTTTACATATTATTCAATAATAACCATAAAGCATAATATTTCATGATATTAATCATCATATCACATAAATAACATTAAATTACTTAAAATGACAATTATATTACTACATTTACACATGAACTTACCTCAGTATAAAATTATTAGCAATCGAGCCTATTCCTCGTAAACTTTGTTTTTCCCTCAATCACGACTTGAATCTCGTTTCTCTTGATCTATAATGCCAAATTAATCTTATTTAATACATACATTCGTCAAAAAAGCCCCAAATACAAACTTTGGCAAAATTACCATTTTGCCCCTAAACTTTTGCAAAATTACACTTTTGCCCCTAGGCTCGGGAATTAAACTTCATCCCATATTCTTATGTTTTATGACATGCCGATCATTTTTCCCTTCTATGGTAGCATCAATTTCACATTCTAACATGTACTTATGACTATTAGGTATTTTTTCCGATTAAGCCCTTTTTCTCGTTTTCACTTAAAACCGAGTAGTACAAGTTGTATGACATAATTTAAAACCTCATATTCTATCATAAAACACCAAAATACACAAATTTCACCTATGGGTATTTTTCCAAATATGAACCCTAGGTTAAATTATTGCTAGCATAAGCTAAATCGAGCTACCGGGATTCAAAAAACGTAAAAACATTAAAAACGGGGCTTGGAATCACATACTATGGAGCTTGGAAGCTTGAAACAAACTCTAGCTATGGAGAACCCTTTAATTTTTGTCTAATGAAGAAGATGGACATATTGTGCCATCGTTTTCCTTTTTTTAATCTTTTAATTACCAAATGACCAAAATACCCTTTATACCTTTCTTTGAAAATTTTCATGTACAAGCCCATTTTTGTCCAAAATTTTAGAAATTGATCAAATTGCTATTTAAGACCTCATCATTAATATTTCAAAGTAATTTCATACTAAAAACTTCTAGAATGCAAGTTTTGCAACTTATTCGATTTAGTCCCTAATTTCAACTTAAGTACTTTATGCATAGAATTTCGTCACGAAATTTTCACACAATCATGCAATCATATCATAAACCTCAAAATAATTATAAAATAATTATTTCTATCTCGAATTTGTGGTCACGAAACCACTATTCCGATTAGGCCTTAATTCGGGATATTACAACTCTCCCCCCTTTTAAGGATTTTCATCCTCGAAAATCTTACTGATAAACAGGTGTGGGTATTGATTTCTCATAGTTTCCTTAGGTTCTCATGTAGTCTCTTCTACCCCGTGCTTTTGCCACAATACTTTCACGAGAGCGACACTTTTATTTCTTAATTGCTTGACCTCTCGAGCTAAAATCTTAATCGGTTCTTCTTCGTAAGTCATATCCGGTCGTAGCTCAATTTCTATCAGTGAAATTATATGTGAGAGATCTAAATGATACCGACGTAGCATAGATACGTGGAACACATCATGCATCTTCTGTAATTCAGATGGTAATGCTAGCCGATATGCTATCGGTCTAACTTTTTCAATTATTTCATACGGCCCAATAAAACGCGGACTCAACTTACCCTTCCATCCAAATCTAAGGACTTTCTTCCATGGAGACACTTTCAAAAATACCTTATCACCAACTTGAAACTCGATTTCTTTTCGTTTCAAATCCGCATAAGATTTCTGTCTATCCAAAGCATCTTTCAAACAATCTCGAATCACTTTCACCTTTTCTTCTGTTTATTTTATTAGATCAACTCCATAAATCTGATTTTCCTTGAGTTCAGTCCAATACAATGGTGTCCGACATTTATGACCATACAATGCTTCATAAAGTGCCATCTTCAAACTCGTCTGATAACTATTATTATAAGCAAATTCTACCAACGGTAAGTATCTTTCCCAACTACCTTGAAATTCCAATACGCAACATCTGAGCATGTCTTCAAGAATCTGAATTACTCTCTCTGATTGTCCATCAGTTTGTGGATGAAAGGCAGTGCTGAAATTTAACTTTGTACCTAATGCCTCTTGCAACTTTTGCCAAAATCGCGAAGTAAATCTCGGATCTCTATCTGAAATGATTGACAAAGGTATTCTATGAAGTCTAACAATCTCACGGATATACAATTCAGCCAACTTATTAAGAGAATAATCTATACGTACCGGAATAAAATGAGCTGATTTAGTCAGTCTGTCAACTATTACCCAGATGGCATCTTTCTTCCCCGGAGTTAACGGCAACCCTGATATAAAATCCATAGTAATCCGATCCCATTTCCATTCAGGAACCATGATAGGCTGGAGTAATCCCGAAGGTACTTGGTGTTCAGCTTTCACTTGTTGACAAACTAAGCACTTTGATACAAACTCGGAAATATCTCTTTTCATTCCACTCCACCAGTACATTTTCTTCAAGTCATTATACATTTTCGTACTGCTTGGGTGAACCATCAAACAACCATTATGTGCTTCATGCAAAATATTTTGAATCAACTCATTATTTTTCGGTACACAAATCTGATTTTTGAACATCAAGCAACCATCAGAACTGATTCTGAAATCTGACCCAGTATCAGCTTCACACTGTTTTCTCTTGGCTTGCAATTCTTCATCGCTTTTCTGAGCTTCACAAAGCTCTTGTAAAAACATCGATCTTGCTCTTAACTCTGCTAAAATCGAACCATCATCTGATACCTTTAACTGAGTGTTCATAGCTTTCAAAGCAAATAGCAACTTTTTGCTCAAAGCATCGGCAACCACATTTGCTTTTCCCGGATGGTAATCAATAACAAGATCATAATCTTTCAATAACTCCAACCATCTACGCTGTCTCAAATTCAAGTCTTTTTGTGACATCAAGTACTTAAGACTTTTGTGGTCGGTATATACTCGGCATTTTTCACCATACAAATAATGTCGCCAAATCTTCAAAGCAAATACTATAGCAGCCAATTCCAAATCATGAGTCGGATAATTTCTTTCATGAGATTTTAACTGCCTTGAAGCATAAGCCACCACTTTTTCTTCTTGCATAAGTACACATCCTAAACCATTTCGAGAAGCATCACTATACACCACAAATTCTTTACCTGATTCGGGTTGTACCAATACTGGTGCTTTAGTTAATAACTTTTTCAATTCTTCAAAACTCTATTGACATTCTTCCATCCATTCAAATTTAACATTCTTTCGGAGTAGTCTAGTCATAGGAGCAGCAATTATAGGAAATCCATTTACAAATCACCGATAATACCCAGCTAGCCCCAAGAAACTTCTAACCTCGGTTACATTTTTTGGTGGTTTCCAATCAACAATGGCTGAAATTTTATTAGGATCAACCCGTATACCATCACCTGAAACAATATGACCCAAAACTCCAACTTTCTGAAGCCAAAATTCACTTTTACTAAACTTTGCATACAGCTGCTTATTTCTCAAAGTTTGCAAAACTATCTTCAAGTGCTCGGCATGCGCTGTCTCATCTTTTGCTTAAATTAAAATATCATCTATAAACACCACAACAAATTTGTCCAAGTATGGCCGAAATATACGATTCATCAAATCCATAAACACAGCAGGAGCATTTGTTAAGCCGAACGGCATGACCAAAAATTCATAATGATCGTACCTTGTTCTAAAAGTAGTTTTAGGCACATCCGACTCTTTTACTCGCAGCTGGTAATACCCAGATCTCAAGTCAATTTTTGAAAACCATGTTGCTCCTTTTAGCTGATCAAATAAATCATCAATTCTCGGCAACGGATGCTTGTTCTTGATTGTCACCTTGTTTAACTGCCGATAGTCAACACACAATCTCATAGAACCATCCTTCTTTTTCACAAATAACACGGGAGCACCCCAAGGTGAAAAACTCGGTCTCACAAAGCCTTTATCAGTCAACTCTTACAACTGCGACTTTAATTCTTTCAACTTTGCTGGTGCCATTCTATATGGATCAATCGAGATCGGAGCTGTTCCCGGTATCAAATCAATGCCAAATTCTACTTCCCTAACTGGAGTCAAACCCGACAATTCTTCTGGAAATACGTCCTCAAATTCACACACAACCGGTACTGATTCAACTTTCTTTTCAACTTCTTTTGCATTAATTACATACGGCAAATAAGCTTTATAACCCTTTCTCAAATATCTCTGAGCTGACATTGAAGAAATCATACTAGATAATGCCTCTGATTTGTCTGATTCAACCCGCAGAATTTCACCACTTTCACACTTTAATTCTATAACCTTTTCTTTGCAATTTATTATAGCATCATGCAATGTCAACCAATCCATACCCAGAATAATATCAAATTCATCAAACGGCAACAACATCAAGTCGGCCAGAAAATAATGGCCCCGAATCATTAAAGGGCATTTCTTGCATACTTTATCAACTATCACACATTTGCCTAACGGATTCAACACTTTAATCATAAATTTTGTGTTCTCAACAGGTATATTCATACTAGACACCAATTTCATGCACACATATGAATGAGTAGAACCGGGATCAATCAAAGTAATAACATTAACATCATAAAGAGAAAATATACCAGTAATCACATCGGGTGATGAAGCATCTTCACGTGCCTTTATAGCATAAGTTCTAGCTAGAGCTCTTGCTTCAGGTTTAACTGTTGAATCTCTAACTACATTCTTGCTGCTTACTTCATTTTCAGCTTTTCTCGAATATCTTCCCCTCGAGTCTGCACCACTAGCTTTTACACTTTGAAAATTTTCTTTCCCAACTCTCTCTGGGCAGTCTCTAATAAAATGATCTAGAGAACCACACCGAAAACATTCATTCGCTCTACATGGGCCAAAATGACTTCTACCACATCTTTGGCACTCGGGTCCAATAAATCTAGAATTTCTCAAGTCACCTTCTCTTTCGGTACCACTGAAATCAATGTCTTCCACCAATGATAGGCTGAATCCCTCAACAATGATATAGCACATTTCAAGCATTCCTCAAGTGTACAAGACAATTCATCAAATACCCGAATAGAATTCTCAAGCCAAAACTCTCTTTCTCATCATCATCATCAATATTTTCCCTGAATTCTTCGACCCATTGCTTACGGATTCTGTCAACTGGAGTTCTATGAAATTTCATCAAATCCACACCTTGAGGCATCGGGGGTACAGGTTCAGGAATCGAGGGAGGTGGGGAAGGTTGTGCATTCGGGTTCGTACGAACAAACTCTGTATACCAAGCATTCATCATTTGGAGAAAGGCTTCTCGAGCCCCTTCTCCTCCTCCTTGACCAACAGTAGGAGGTGGATTTTTAGTTGGCACCGCCCCTTCAGCCGGAGCTGGTGCATTACTCTCTACATCATCAGCCACAGCTGGATCGGGATTCATTTACTATAAAAAAATTATTTAAAAGGTTAGAAGTCGTCACACTATCACAATATATATATGGCATGTATAGCAAAACTCGTACATACAACACATTAGTCTGAGAACCGACTAAACCTGCTCTGATACTACCAAATGTAACGCCCCGTACCCGAGACCATCACCGGAGTCGAGCACGAGGTGTTACTAAACTTAATTTCATCAATTAAACAGCTCAAACAATTTAATTTTAAAATTTCCAGTCAAGCTAGCAATCTGCGTCACAGTTGCTTAAAAATTCATATCTCGAGTTCCAAAACTCAAAATCCTATTCCGTAAAATTTCCATAAAACTAGACTCATATATTTATATACTAATTTTTTTCTAGAATTTTTGGCTGGGAAAATTAGTACAGTTTATTAGTTAAAGTCTCCCCTGTTTCAGGGTTTGAATGCTCTGACCTCTGTGTATTACGAATCAGATATCTCTCTGTAAAAAATTTCAATGACTATGACGTTTCTTTCTCTTAAAACTAGATTCAATAAGTAATCTTTACATATAAATTATGACTTCTAATTATTTTTATAAAATTTATGGTGAATTTCCAAAGTCAGAACAGGGGATCCAGAAATCACTCTGGCCCTGTTTCACAAAAATTCAAATGTCCCATAAATTATAATTCATATACCTGTTTTGTTCAATCTATATGAAAATAGACTCATTAAGCTTCAATTTCATAACTTACTCATCATTTAATTCCATTTCTACTATTTTTAGTGATTTTTCAAATTTACATCACTGCTGCAGTCAGATTCTGTTTTATGGCAAATTTCACTTTACTAAGGATTTTCATGGACTAAATATCATTTTAAACATACATGACATCAAATATGATCTAGATTGGCCATTCCAATGGCTAATCATTTCCAAACCTTTTCTTACCAAACCATAACCATATCATAAGATTATTTACACAAAATGAGTATTTTGCCATACATGCCACATTCAAAATATACAAGCCATTTTACCGATTTAAGCCTTCGGATAGTGTGAACGAGTCTTCGACCTATCTCGATTCTCAAGTCAGCTTGTCAAAACTATAATGAAAGAAAAGGAGGGAGTAAGCATAAATGCTTAGCAAGTTCACATGCAAATAGTAAGTAACATAATCATGCAATTCCACATAAAAACATCATTTGCATAAACAACACCAAGACATTCATGTTACATTTGCATTTAATATCATGCTATGATTTCATCATACCAAGTTCTCAACCCGAAGATTTAAGCACATACCTGACAAATTTTCTCATTTATCACACTTACCAACATGTCACCTTCGTTTTAGGCATTCTCCTTATTTTCTTAAGATCCACCCGTTGAACACATCAGAATATAATTCGAATACACGGAAAGTTTGTACATAAGTGCCACATATGTAGCCAAGCTACCATGTAACCCGCCCATAAGCGAACTCGGACTCAACTAAACGAGCTCGGGCGTTCGCATCCATAAGTGAACTCAGACTCAACTCAACGAGCTCGGATGCCTAGTTACATCTCACGAACTCGGACTCAACTCAACGAGTTCGGATGCCCAACCATCCTAGTGACATGTCACTTGTATTCTAATCTATTCCCAAGGTTCAAACGGGTTTTTCCTCGATTACACATCTTTTCCGTCTTCCACGGAACATCGAAACCGATACTCGGTAGCAAATCATAATTTAAATATTATTCAATAATAACCATAGAGCATAATATTTCATGATATTAATCATCATATCACATAATAACATTAAATTACTTAAAATGACAATTATGTTACTACATTTACACATGAACTTACCTCGGTATAAAATTATTAGCAATCGAGCCTATTCCTCATAAACTTTGTTTTTCCCTCGATCACGACTTGAATCTCGTTTCTCTTGATCTATAATGCCAAATTAATCTTATTTAAAACATACATTCATCAAAACAGCCCCAAATACAAACTTTGGAAAAATTACCATTTTGCCCCTAAACTTTTGCAAAATTACACTTTTGCCCCTAGGCTCGGGAATTAAACTTCATCCCATATTCTTATGTTTTATGACATGCCGATCATTTTTCCCTTCTATGGTAGCATCAATTTCACATTCTAACATGTACTTATGACTATTAGGTATTTTTACCGATTAAGCCCTTTTTCTCGTTTTCACTTAAAACCGAGTAGTACAAGTTGTCTGACATAATTTAAAACCTCATATTCTATCATAAAACACCAAAATACACAAATTTTACCTATGGGTATTTTTCCAAATATGAACCCTAGGTTAAATTATTGCTAGCATAAGCTAAATCGAGCTACCGGGATTCCAAAAACGTAAAGAACATTAAAAACGGGGCTTGGAATCACTTACTATGGAGCTTGGAAGCTTGAAACAAACCCTAGCTATGGAGAACCCTTTAATTTTCTTCCTAATGAAGAAGATGGACATATTTTGCCATCTTTTTCCTTTTTTTAATCTTTTAATTACCAAATGACCAAAATACCCTTAATACCTTTCTTTGAAAATTTTCATTTACAAGCCCATTTTTGTCCAAAAGTTTATAAATTGGTCAAATTTCTATTTAAGTCCTCCTCATTAATATTCCAAAGTAATTTCATACTAAAAACTTCTAGAATGCAAGTTTTACAACTTATTCGATTTAGTCCCTAATTTCAACTTAAGTACTTTATGCATAGAATTTCGTCACGAAATTTTCACACAATCATGCAATCATATCATAAACCTCAAAATAATTATAAAATAATTATTTCTATCTTAGATTTGTGGTCATGAAACCACTATTTCGATTAGGCCCTAATTCGGGATATTACAACAAGAAGCTCTAGGAACACATTTACATTTCAGTACTGCATTCCATCATCAGACTAATGGTCAATCTGAACATGTGATACAGATTTTAAAAGATCTTCTTCAGTGTTGCGTGCTAGAATTTGAAGGTAACTGGGAAAAGTATCTTCTTTTAGTTGAATTTGCATACAATAATAGCTATTAGTCAAGCATTAAAATGGCACCATATGTAACAGCCTGATTTAGACCCTATTCAGAACGATGGTTTCAGGACCACGAATCTGAGTCAAAAAAATAGTTTAACATTATTTTATGTGTTTATTATGTGTGAATTGATATCCGTAAAATTTTTGTGTGTTAATTTTGATGTTTGAGTGCTCGATTATTAAAAATGATTTAATTGCATCAAATGAAAAATAAGCATGCTACTTTGTAAAGTGCCTAATTGTTATGTCTTTTCAATGTGGAGGTTGTATGTTGTAATTAAGCCAAAAGAATTAGTGATGGACAACAATGACCTTTTAATATAATGGTTTCATATTTTATTTATAAGGTTAAATTTGTAAAATAGAAATTTTTATATGTTATAATTAATAAAACATGACAAAATGGTTTGCTTGTTCATATTTTTTTATCACCGAAACTAAAAGAATAGAAAAAAAGAAAGAGTTTGAGTATTCGACCTTGTACAAGCTTGATTAAGGTATGTATTTATTTCGGTTTTTGATCATTTTTACGTTTTTGAGATCGTTGCTTTGAATACTATCCGATCCGTGCACGAATTTTTAATTTTGATGAATATTTTAACTTATGCCATTGATGAATGATTGTTTTTTGTGTTGTTTGATGATGAATTATGAAAGATATGTTTTGGATTAATATGTGTTGTATTGGAATTTTTTATAAATTTGAGTAATTAGGGCTAAATTATAAAAATTATAAATTTAGGGACTAAAATGTGAAATAAATGAAATGTATGGATTTATATAAACATGATGAACATTCGGCCTAAGCATGTTGTATTGAAATTTTGTATATTTTGTGTTTTATACAAATTGGATTAATTTGTAAAAGTGTGAAATATTAGGGGTAAAATGGCAATTTGCCCATTTATGTGTTGTTTTATTAAATTGAATGAAATTGTGTTTGAATGAGCTTAACTTGAAATTGTATAGATCAAGAACAAAAGAAATCGGACTTAGATCGGGGGAAAACAAAAATAATTGAATAGTCGATTTACATCGTTCGTTGATATCTGAGGTAAGTCTGTAGGCAAGTTAACGTTGTTAATTATTACTATATTTAAAATTAACATGCTGACTTGAATTTCTATGAGTTTATAATGCAATTGCCGAATGTGAAAATGCTTGGGAATAATATGTTCAAGTTCAATTCGATCGAGTTACAACGTCCAAAATCCCCGTACGAACCTTAGGAATAGCTAGGATACATATGTCATGACATAGGATTTTGATATGTGATGTGCGAGTAAGACCATGGCATCGATAAATGTGTGCAAGTAAGACCGCGTTTTATACGTTGGCATCGATATGTGACTCTGATTTATGTGTACGAGTAAGACTCTGTCTGGGACAGTGGCACCGATATGTGATTACATGTAAGACCACTTCTGGGACATTGGCATTGTACGATATATGTGATTATCCAAGTATCTTATACAATTTTGAATGGTTCAACGAGCAATGATAAGTTACAAATGAATGTGAAATCAGGTTAAAGTCAACAGGTACGTGAAAATTATTTGCCTACTTGAAAGTAAGGTAAGTTGGTTATTGATATGTGATATAAGTTATAAGGATGCTAATGGTGATGTTTGTGTATATAAGAAGCTATACGTGGTTTAATGAATAAGTATGTGATATTGAAATTTGATTCATGAATATATATATATTCGGTTATGTAATGATATTGTGGCTTTGAATTAAATGATTCTTGATGATAGATATATGTATTTATATTCGGCCAAGATAAGGTTATATATGAAAGTATATAATGTTTATGAAATTACAAGTTTGATACTAAATGGAATTATGAAATAATGTATTAATTTAGTTAAATTGATTTCATAACGCTTTTGAGTTGTTTATTTACTTAAGGCTTACTAAGTTTGGGGATCGTTACATGCTTGGGGATCGTTAGTAAAGTCAATCGCACTATCGGTTATTTTTGACACTTCTAAAAAGTTTGAATTCGAACCTATGGCATGTATAGGCTAGTTTATATTATGTCTAATTTTGGGATATGTATATATTAAGCCATGCGAAAATGGCTAAGTTGATTTATGAATTTATGCTATCTCGGGTACAATTTTTAAGTGTGCTATACATGAATGATGATGTAGTGAATTGCATATGACCTTGGTGATTTGGTTATGTGATTAATTTAGGTGATAGAAATATTAGTGCTAAAGGTGATGAAGTTCGGTCAAGATATATATATGAATGGCATAAATGATATGAGGTGAACTTGTGGTTTGATTTATGTGTGGTATTTATGGTTAATGGATGTGAGTATTTGGTTGTGGCGTAATCATGTTCGGTAGTGAAGTGTATATTATGTATATAAATCATACTTGAGTTATGTTTATTATTTGTTTTGGGAATATGGCTTGGTAGTTATGCTAGAAATCAATTATGTTTGATCATGGTTTAAATTCTTTTTGGTAAAAATGTTACATATTATGCTTGAATGGTATTTTATTTATATTTAGTATAAATATGTATAAGCATATGTTTAAAACAAGTAAGTTGAGTTATATACGTGAAATTTGGCTGGACGTATTCGACATATTAAGTATTAATTAGATGATGATTATGTTTGGTTAATGATTAAAATGGTTAAGTTGGTTTAAATTGTTTGATATGCTAGTTAAGATGTGAAACTATGTTTTGGAATTAGTTAAAATTAGATTATATGTTTAATATTATATTTAGCCGAATATATGGTTATTGAAGTAAATATTGAAATGGCATGAGTAGTAAGCATGAATATATATATTCGGTTAAGGCTTGTAGAATTATCAAATGAATAGTAACTTTTACTATTAGCCATGAATAATATTCAATTTCATGTGTTTTAATCATGTTACGAGTAGCATGTTTTGACATGTATAATTTGGTTTATAAGTTCAGCTAAAGTATTTATTCATGTATAAATTTTAAATTTAGGATGGTATTGGAGTAGTAGTCGAATATAGATATGCATATATTTGTATTATGTGCTGAATGGAAATCATTTTGTTTTAAATGATTTGTACCTTGAAAGGATTACTTTTGTATGACACATGTTTGAATAATAGAATGAAATATTTATATAAACTTTCGTATGTGCGTATAATATGTATATTTTTTATATGTTGAATATCTTTGCTTATGAGATATGTGGCTATATATATAAATATATATATACATATATACATATTTGTTAAGTGATATGAAATGAAACTTGCTTAACTATATTAATTGTATCTTTTAAACATTTGATTGATTAAAGACTTGAATATGTGTATATATATTTATAATTATTCGGATAATGTGTATTTTCTGGTAATGCCTTGTAACCTTAATCCGGCGACGGATACGAGTTAGGGGTGTTACACCGTACGAGGCTTTGTATGGTCGTAAATGTAGAACTTCGTTGTCTTGGATGGAGCTTAGTGAGAAAAAGACACACGGTGTTGATTTAATCTGTGAGACTAAAGAAAAGGTAAAAGTGATTCGGGATAGTTTGAAAGCAGCTTCTGATCGTCAAAAGTCTTGTGCTGATCTTAAACGAAAAGAAATAAAATTTCAGGTTGGTGATAAGGTATTCTTGAAAGTATCACCTTGAAAGAAATTTCTTAGGTTCGGTCGTAAAGGAAAACTGAGTCCATGGTTCATCGAGGCCATATGAAATCATTGAAAGAATTGGATCTGTTGTGTACTGATTAGTATTACCATCAGAGCTTGATAGAATTCATAATGTTTTCCACGTGTCTATGTTGCGACGGTATCGGCCAGATCCTTCACATGTTATTTCTCCGACAGAAGTTGAAATTCAACCTGATATGACTTATAGTGAGGAACCGATCAAAATTATTGCACGGGAAACGAAAAAGTTAAGAAATAAAAAGGTAGCTTTAGTGAAAGTTCTTTGGCAATGACATGGAATAGAAAAAGCTAACTGGGAATCGGAGGAAACAATGAGAAAGCAATATCTGAACCTCTTTACTTGTAAGATTTTCGAGGATGAAAATTCTTTAAGGGGGCAAAGTTGTAACAACCCATTTTCAGTGAAATCGAACAGTGGTTTTGGGACCACAAATTCGAATCAAAAAGAAAATTTATTTTAATATTATTGCATGATCTGCAATATGATAAGAATAACATATGAAAATTTCGTTAAGAAATTTTTTACCGATTACATGTTTAATTTTGGAAAGGACCAAATTGCATAAAATGCAAAAGTTGAGTTCTAGTAGCTATAAGCATCAAATAGCTATGGAATTCAAAATTTGAGCCCCTTATATGGTAATTAGACCATGAAGAGAAGTTAGTAGCTAATTATGATGATTTATCCATGGAAATTTAATTAAAGAAAATGATGAAATTGGAAAGTTGAAAAATTAAAAGATGATATGTTAATTAAATAAAAGAAAATATAATTTTACCATCATGTTCCCCAAATTTTCTATGGAAACCCTAGCTAAGAGAAAAGAATTCAAGCAAGCTTAATTAGGTAAATAATCTAGTCTCGTTTTTAGTAATTTTTACATTTTCGAGATCGTAATAACCTAATCTATCTATTTTGGGGATCAATTTGCAAAGTTATCAAAGTATTAAAATTTTTCCATGGATAAGTATGCTGAAATTTTAAAATTTATGGTAGAAAATGAAAGGTTGTTGATAGATAAACAACTTTTGTAAAGAAACTTTCCATGAAATTATGATTTAGGGACTAAATTGAAAAGATGTCAAATTCATGGAAATTTTCTTATTTTTATGAAATACATGGACTGTTATTGTTATATGTACAATTTGGTTAGGCTTGGAATAAGGATTAAATTGTATGAATTTCATTTTCCAAGCCTAGGGATGAAATTGGAATTAATTAAAAGTATAGGGGCAAAATGGCACTTTTGCCTAAGATGTAAGTTGGATTGAATTTATTATGAAAGGTGTTAAATTGATGTTAAATTCATTTATATAGATCTGGAAAGATCAAATAAAGAGTTAGATCGAGGAAAAGAAAAAGTATAAGATTAGTAGATCTTTGTACACAAGCAAGTAACGAGGTAAGTTCGTGTAACTAATTTGCGTATATTTATATGTTTGAATTAAATGTTGTGAATATGTGAATTGTATAAATGCTATGAAAATATGAAATTGATCACATGTTCAATAATGCTCCATAAGTAATAAGTCTCGTCTGAATAAATGAAATTCAATAGATACAGATTTCGCATATTGGTTGTGGCCCTGCATATGTTGCGGACACACCATAGCTCTTATGAGCATTTTGATAGAATCCCTCTCGAGCTTCCCATTGCATGGTTCCTGCGAGCATCCCGATTGGTATTGACCCTACATGTGTTACGGTCATACCGCATCTCTGTGTAAGCGACCTTTTATATGATCGGCATGAATCCTACATATAATGCGGACATACCATAGCTCTTTATGAGCGTCCTGATATAGGCTCTTTGTGAGCTTCTTGATATGGCTCGCTTGAACTTCCTGTTATATGGCTATCCGGAGCTCCCTTGATAATAACTCTTCGGAGTTACCAGTTAAGCTCAATGAGTTTCCTGTTTTAAACTCTTATGAGTTTCCTGTTATAGCTCGGATAAGCTTCCTGTTACATGGATCACATGAGCATCCTGTTATATGGCTCAAGAGAGTGCTTCCCGATTATGTGCTTTAATGAGCATCCCTGAATATGAGTTGACAGATCACTGTTTTGTACATCTCATGTGTACTACCTAAGTATCCATCGATATTTCAATAATTCAACGAACAAAACTCTTGATGTAAGAAAATATGAGATTTAAATAAATTATATCTCGAATATCCCTAAAATACCTGGAAATTATTGCATGTTAAGCTCATCTCTGTTTTTTGATAATCATGTAAATTTCATGACTAACTTGTTTGACGAAATCATGAGTTCAGGCAATTGGCAAAATTGTTTTGGGTGCATATTTGTATGCTTACACTAAATGAACATGATTGGTAAGTTAAATTCTTGTTATACAAACTCACTAAGAATTATATGCTTACTCTGTTTGATTTTTTCTGTTTTATAGTGCTCGGAAGCTCGTAAAGGTTGGAAATCAGCCAAAGCATCATCACACTATCCTTTAGCTCATTTTGGTATAAATAGCAAACTTATTTTGGTATAATGGCATGTATAAGTTAAATTGGCCAATGATGGCATGTATTTTGTAACATCCCGAATTAAGGCGTAGTTGGAACAATGGTTTCGGGACCACAAATCTGACGTAATAAAACTTATTTTTATTATATTTTTATGGTCTACAATTTCACGGGATGATTTCGTGAAAATTTCGTTCGACAATTTTGACGTTTGTGTACTCAATTTAGTCAAAAGGACTAAACTGTAAAACGTGCAAAAGTTGAGTTCTACATGTTAAAGGTGTCAAATTGTTTTGAAATTTTAAATTTTAGGTCCTTAAATGGTAATTAGACCATTGGTTAATTTTTGGACAAAAATAGACATGAAATGGGTGAAATAGAATATTTTTAAGTTAGGGGCATTTTGGTAATCTAATAATTAAAAGAATTAAAAAGTTAAAATAAGCCAAATTTGTCCATCTTCTTCATGTACCAGCCGAATCTACCATGGAAGCCATGGTTAGGGTTTGGTTTAAGCTTCCAAGCTCATTTGTAAGTGATCCCAAACCTCGTTTTTAATGTTCTTTACGTTTTTGAAGTCCCGGTAACTCGATTTACCTATTTCTACCATTATTTTGAGCTAGGGTTCATGTTTAAAAATTTACCCATGAGTGATATGCATGTTTTTTGATGTCTAATGGTAGAAAAAGCATGTTGGGTGTTAAATAAACGACTTTTGCTAAGTGATTTTCGGTGAAAATGCTTAAAATGACTAGATTGTAAAAGTTATAAATTTTTTCATAAAAGTGTGATTTAGTGGAAATTGTGGGCTGCTATAGTTAATAAAATGATTCATATAGGCTTAAAGAACAAATAAATTGAATGAAAATCATTTTACGAGCCTTGGGGCAAAAGTGTAAATATGACAAAGTTTAGGGGCAAAAATGTAATTTTGTCATAATATGATTTTTGGGTCTATATGAATAATGTGAGTCCTAAATAAGGTATATTTGAAATGTTAGATCAAGAAAACCAAGATTTGGGCTTAAATCAGGAAAGTATGAGATTGTGGACTAAAATGAAATAATTAGCCGTGCTTGGATTCGAGGTAAGTTCGTATGATAATAATAATGCAATGTTATGTTTGAATTATAATTCTTTACTATTATTGCATATATTGTATGATTTAATATATTTGAAAAGTTGATGGAATGGTGTATATGACATGGAAGAATATTACATGAAAGGCAAGAAAATGATGATACATGACAAGTGATATATGAAATATGTGATATATGTTATGTAAATTCTTAAAAGCTTATTTGCTATTTGAGTTATGCCTTATTATGCTATGAATGGGCAATTGGTACTATGGATAGTGAGATTAACACTTCGAGTAAGTTCGACAGAGATGTGGTATCGAAAAAAATCTCTTTGAACTTTAGGAATAGTTTAGGATACAAGTGACATGTCACTAGGAATTAAGAAATCTGAGCTCGTTGAGTTGGTCTGAGTTTGTGATATATGTGAGAAATCTAAACTTGTTGAGTTGGTCCAAGGTCGCAGTATATGTGAAGCATCCGAGCTCGTTGAGTTGATCCGAGTTTATTATGGATGCGAGCATCCGAGCTTGTTGAGTTGGTCCGAGTTCATTATGGATGCGATACATGTAATTGGGTTCCGAGCAATGGTCTTGTGTTTCCTACCTGTGGCTAGGTAATCCTTGAGTTGGTCAGATACCTGACAGCTTGTGTGAGCAGCCCATGTAGATACACCTTGACCGATAGCTTATATGAGCAAGCCCGTGAGTAGTTCCTTCATGAGCGTTACATGTTATGTGGTAGCTTTGGCTACGTTTGTATATGTGGCACTTATGTGCGAATTTCTACGAATCCAATAGTATTTAGAGTGTTCAATGGGTAATACAATGGATGATGTAAGGAAAGTCCAAAGGAGGACATGTTACGAAAGGTATGCTTGTATACTATACTACGAGAGGTACAAGTATGTACACTAAGTTATGATTATTGACACTTTGAAATGTTGAGACATCGGTGAGCTAAGATGTATGAATTATGATTATGAATTTTGTTACAATATCATGCTAACTTACATTGTGTAATTGAACATGGAATCCATGAAATGGTGAGTTCATGATTAGTTCAAAATGAACTTATGATAGTTATCATCATATTGCACTAAAATAGTTTTGGACAGTAGCAGTAGTTTGAATTTGAAAATCCACCAAAAATTGTGGAAATTGGATTAAAGACTAAATGAGATATGAAATTAAATCTTATTGATCCTAGTTTCACATAGATGAAATGGTGTAAGCAAAAGAATTTCATATTATGAGATATTTGAATTTTTGTGAGACAACGTCAGAGTGATTTCTGGCTCCCCTATCTTAAATTTGGAAAATCACTAAAAATTTTACAAGAGTAATTATGGGTTATAATTTACATGACTAAATCCTTAATGATTTTATTTTCAAGAGAAAGAGACGGGAAAATTAATCGAATCTCGTACTAAGAGATAAATAAATTTTAGTAAAGAAATGTCGAAGCTGTCAAGCAGCAGAATAGGGGTAACTTTGAAGATTGAACTGTAATTATTGGCTATACCAAAAATTTTGAACATTTTATGGCAAGAATATATGTGAGTCTAGTTTCAGGGAAAATTAGCGGATCTTAATTTAGCGTTCTGTAACTCAAGTTATAAATATTTTAGCGACTATGACTCAAGTAGATAGCTTGACTAGAATATGAGCAAATAGTGGAATTATGTGTAAATTCGATTTTGTTACAATGAGAACATGTCGTAAGAATTTGGTAAAAGTATGTTAATAAATTACTCATTATTTTCATATGGACTTACTAAACTGTAAAGCTTACCCCTCTCCTTTCCATTTCTTTTAGTGTTGTTAGGTTAACTCGGCGTTGGAGATCATCGGAGGCAGCATCACACTATCAAGCTATCACTTTTGGGGTATTGATGAATCTTAAACGTCTTCAAGTGAGTGGCATGTATAGGGATTTAGTTATTGATATGTGTTCTTATGATTTGGCCAAGATGTTGGCTTATATTAGTACATTGTATATAACCATGAGATGTGGCTTATGATGGTCATGGCTGGTAAGCCTAATTATCCAAGTTATGTGATATTGCCCAGTGAAGTGGTTATATGATTTGGCTTGATTGCTATGATTAGATGATATTATGATATGTATGCTTGTTGATTTTGTTGAGATTAAATGGTATGATATTGAATATGATATAAGAGTATAATAGTGATTAAAATGGTAAAGCCAAAATAATATGAATGGATGTGTTTAGACTTGGTATTATACGAGTATGTGATTCACATGTATGTAGCCATGCAAATTCTATTTTGAGTCTTAACAAAGGATGTGTAATCATTAAATCAGTGTTATAGCATATGTTTATGAAGTGTTTAAGCATGTGAAGGGTTAAGGCAACAAAAAGGCTTGGAAAATAGCTTAAGTGCTAGCCACATGGCGCAGACACGGCCATGTGTCTCAGCCGTGTGGAGGACACGGCCTAGCACATGGGCATGTGGCCTGGTCGTGTGGTTCAATTTGTTTTGCTGATGTCACAAAAAATAGAGAGTTACATGGCCTGAGGACACGGACGTGTTGAAGATATACGGACGTGTCCTTGTGTCCACACGGGCGTGTGAGCCTGTTTCATGAAAATTTTTCTAAGTTTTCCAAAAACTTTCCAAAGTTTTCGGTTTAGTCTCAAACCACTTTTGATACATGTTTAGAGCCTCGGTAGCTCGTGTAAGGGACATTATGCATGTGATTGAATGTTTTTAATTTAAATGAAAATTTATGGCCCAATTTTACGAAATTGTGCACATTTAAGTCCGGTAACGCCTCGAACCCTATCCCGATGTCAGATATGAGCAAGAGGTGTTACATTTAGTGGTATCAGAGTTATGGTTTAGTCAGTTCTTGGACTAACCTAGCATGCATAATAGTCTAGCTATACATGTCACCAATCTGTGATAGTGTGATGTCTCCCAACACAAATGAGAACTATCTTGTTTAGACAAGTAGACACAAGGGCTATATTTGAGAAAATTTGGGTGAGAAAAGTGGTTTTGTAAATGGCCTATTTTCATCCACACGAGTAGACACAAGGGCTGTAATAGCCCGATTTTAGCTAAATCAGAACAATGGTTTTAGAACCACAAATCCAATGTCAGAAAATTATTTTAATATTATTTTTGGTGTTTACAGCATATTATTTGATGTATGTGAAAATTTTGTGAGCTAATTTTATCGTTTGAATAGTCAATTTGAGAAAAATGACTAAATCGCGTAAAATGCAAATGTGCTATTCTATTAGCGAAAGGTGTCTAATAGTCATAGAACTTTAAAGTTAAGGTCCTTATGAAGTAATTAGACCATTATTATGATAGTGGATGATAATGGCATGGCATTTGGTGTAATTAATAAATATCACTAAGGTTAATTTTTTAAATTGTTAATAAAAGTTAATCAAAACATAACAAAATGATTTTTTGTCCATCTTTTCTCCCTTTGGCCGAATATTGAAGAAGAAATGTAACACCCCAAACTCGGGCCAGACGTTATGGCCAAATCTGGTGTGTCACATTGAAGTGTTTTACCGAAAACTGTGTTTTCATTGAAAACCCTTCTTAAAATAAAAGAAACCTTTATTAACTTAAATAAAAAAAAATCACCTTTCAGTTGCGAAAACCTTGTTTAAAACATTTGATTTAAGAAAACTTATCATTTAAAAATTTAATTGCAGAAACGTAGAAAACATACTATAATTTAAGAAACTCATGTTCAACTTCTTGTAATTACAATGAAAATAATAACAATAATTCAAGTAATAAAACACAATGAAAACCTTATTACAATCTGGTCCGGAACATACTTAAAAAGAAATAAAAACTTAAATGCTTAAAAAAACCCAAGTCCAAATCATCTTGCTAGCTGGCCACCCAGAGTCCCTCCAAACATCGAACCTTCTTCTAAGCATCACTTGAAAATAAAATAAAAGAGGGGGTGAGTTTTCACAAACTTAGTGTGTACAACCTTCGACAAAAACAAGCATTCGAAAAAAAAACATCATTCATCAATCATGCAATGCAATCCCATCCAAATTATTCATCCGCTACACACCGGCTCTATCCCCCGTCACACCATGTGGGGATATAAATATCGACCCACCCAACCCACACACCATGGTAGCCCTGTTGCGGAACTACCTTCATTTACATATTGGGCTTTAAAAGTCGTCGGTGGATCCACGATTGTCAAGCAACCATGCGATCCTCATATACTTCCTCCGTTCCATAATTCCCAACCCATATGCAACCTAAGCAGAATATCATATGTATGCATACCGCATCCACAAAACTTACATTTAACACCTAGGGGTATTTTGGTCATTTTCACCCTTAGGGGTATTTCGGTAATTTTCCCTTAATTACGATTTTCACTTACCTTGGACCGTTAACAAGTCCTGTGAGTTAAGATGAATGAATACTATGCACCAGGTAGATTCCAGAGAAAAGGAGGTGAGTCATTAAGACCGCTTAAGTACCAAGCTCTCCCTAGATCCAATCCTAGACATGCATATACCCGTTGCCACACCTTAACCCTTTGACTTGTCCACGGTCGCAATATATTAATTAAGTCTTATGTGGATATCATATACTAGGCCCAAAAACCCCTTACAAACCTAACAATTTCACATACCTGCATCTTGCCCATTAAGCCTAATCATATTCGTATGGCCCATTAGGCCCAAATCACCTGTATATGGCCCATTAGGCCCAAATCACATTTATATGGCCCGTTAGTCCCAGTCACATTCATATTCATGCTCACATACAAATTCCTATCACAAACCATTAATATTTAGTTTTCGAAATTATGGGCCCAACAGCCCATCAGGCCCATTTAGCCCATCTGGCCCATATGGCCAAATCACAACCAAAGTCCATGGAATCACCCGTGGCCTCAGGCAATCTATTAGTTTCCCCTTTACGAGTGTTCGCGTACTCGCAAGACTACCGTAGCCAAACTTTTAGCTTTTCGGCATTTCAACTTTTCGGCATTTCGGCATTTCGGCTTTTCGACATTTCGACATTTCGACATTTCAGCTTTTGCCGATTCATAGTGTGTGTACAGTGTATGTACACACCTGGTAAGCAAGCGTGATGCAATCTTCTTAGCCCAAACCTACAATCGATATCACCCTTCAATTAATCGCATGCTTAATACTTATTTACTCAAAAACCGAAACCTCACCTTAACCTTACCTTGAGTCCAATCCTTAATCGCTTTTTCCTTGATCACGTATTTCCTAGATCTACACAAATCTTAACTATTAAAACCTGAATAATAGGTGACTCGTATCCAACACAAGTCTCCTTACTATAACTATGACCATTCGGCCACCTTAGCCAATAGGAGAAGAATACTTAGCAAAACTGCAACACCTTAAGGAGCAATTTGGTAGAGAGCTAAAAACCAAGATTTGATACTAATTCCCTACCAAAGTTTATTAGAAAGAGTGAGGGATAATAATCGATACCAAACAAAGAAAACCGATTAGAAGAGCAACACTTACACTAGATTTGGTCAAAAAGTATTCGGCCCTTAGAAGATTCAGTTTTTCGGCTTTTCAAACTAAGTATGATGAATAAGGTTTATTTGGTACAGATTAAAGAAGAAGAGTAGTAGAAGAAATTGATAAAGAAAATTGTGTAGAGGAGAATAGAAATAGGCAGAAAGAAAGAAAAACAAAAAGGGTTTTCGGCAGCAAGGTGAAGAAGAATTTCGTAGTAGCCTGGAAACCTTGTATTCGGCCCCTATTTATAGCCCTTATAGCCGAATTTTCCATGCCCAATTCCCAGTTTGGCTCCATCACTTCTCCCTTCTCATTTCCTCGTTTTTCTCCCTGATAACCCTTTGATCTTTTCCTTAATTTTCTCTCCTGAACACTTCCCTTGGAGTCCATTTTCACGCCACTTTCATCCTTCTAGAAGGGCAAAATTAAACTTCTAAAAGTACTAAGCTAGGATTCGAACCTTGGATCTCCTTGCTAGCTACTAACGCCACATCCCTACTCCCTAAGTGGCGTCACTTAGCCACTCCTCCACAAGGCTTTTTGATGATATTTTTCCCCTAGTTTTATTTAAAAGCCCAACAACTTGCCAACCCTAATTCTTTTAATAATTAAACTATAATTTCTTCTACCCCTTGATTCGAACTCAAACCTTAATTAAGACCTGCAATAATTATCACTTGGCTTGGAATATAAAACACAATTTTTATCAAAACTGAAAACAAAGAAAGTTTGGGATTTTGAGACTTTTGGGTTTCGGGATTTTTGGGGCGTTACAAGAAAAGAAGCCATTGATGAACATTTAGGGTTCAACATACACATAGCTTCACTAAGGTATGGTTTGAGCTCGATTTTTTATGATTTTTACGTTTTTGAGATCGTTGCTTTGTATTCTAGCTAGCCCGTACCTTAATTTTCAAAATTTTTAAAGAATTTTCATGTTTAAATTGTTGAATACTTGATTATTTTGATGATTTATGATTTATTACGAAAGTTTGTTGATAGTTAAACTAGTTTTATAAAGTGATTTTTGACAAAAATGTCAAAAAGGGATTAAATTGTGAAATATGCAAATTGAGTTGTTGAAATGTGAAATAAATGAAATTTTTGGGCTGATAAGGACACATGTATAAATCAGCTAAGCATGGGTTAAGTTGAATTGTGTGAATTTTGTATATTTTTGAAATAGGGACTAAATTGCTTAAATGTGAAAGTTTAGGGGCTAAAGTGTAAAAATGCTCAAATGTGTATTTTTGGACTAAATTGAATGAGTAGGTGATTAAATGAATTAATTTTGAATACATTTAGATCAAGAAAAGAGGAATACAAAATTAGATCGGGGAAAGGCAAGATTATCGAGTAATTGACTCGTTCCACTGTTTTCATACCCGAGGTAAGTTCGTATGTGTAATTTCATTATAAATGTATGATATATGCTTTGATATTGCATAAAATGTGATTATGAGATTACAGATAATGATTGAATTGTGAATACGACTCTACGGATGTGTTCGATTATGAAATCGACAAGTGAAACTTTCCGGTTGAACCTTAGGAATAGTTTAGGATGCTAGTGACATGTCATTAGGTTATTGTGTTGGCTTCGGGCCATGATATCGGCACTTCAGGTGCGAATGATACCTTGATTTGACTATGGGCCATGATATAGGTATTTCAGAGAGGAGTTACCTTGATTTGGCTACGGGCCATGGTATAGGTACTCTGGGATAAGTTACCTTGATTTGGCTACAGGCCATGGTATAGATACTTATCGATTGTGATCCTTGAGTATCTGACTTCTATTCCAAATGGTTCAACTAATAAACGAATGATGCGGTTGAGAAATACGTTAGTACGAGGTTACACAGGTACGTACGAAACCTATTCGAGTATTAAATAGAGAAATTTAAATGAGATGGTACTTAATCATGTTTTGAGACATGAGAAAGGTTTGTAGTTAATGTAGTCATGATTTGGTAATGTGTAATTGATTGAATTACATTTATTTGATGAATTGAGTTATTCACTTACGAACTTACTAAGCTATGAATCTTACTTTGTGTTAATTGTCTATGTTTTATAGTGAATCAAAGCTAGCTCAAATCCGGGAGTCGTCGGGAACATCATCACATTATCAAACACCTAAATTGGTACTTTTGAGTTGTGTATATATGGTATATGGCATGTATAGGTTAGTTGTGATACTTTGGTTGTGAATATAGCCATGAGAGTTGGCTTGTAAATGTATATGTTTGTTTTGTATATATAGCCATGAGTGATGGCTTATGTTGGTATGTTTTTGTATAAATGTGGTTGTAACACCCCTAACTCGTATCCGTCACCGAATTAGGGTTATGAGGCATTACTGAACAAGACACAGCTTCAAAACGTTCACATTTTCACATAGGTCATATTAGCATAAATAAAGCATATGGCCGATTACAAATAAAACTTACTTTATAAATCGTAACACAAATTTAATTCATACCTCAAAGTCATATAAATATGCTTTAAAATTACATACATAAATTATGTGCTCATTGTTATAATGGTATTCGAATACTAAGTAAATACCAAACATTTTATTTCATAATTTTTATACATGCACTCATTAAACCAAACAAATCACATATCAATCTTTATATTTATTATCATAAGTAGCATTGATAATGGTCTTTATGAACAAACATACTTTACACATTTATTTTAGTTACAAAACCATGCGCCAATTCACATGCCAAAAATTATCATATTTAAAATACAAACACATAACCAAAACACCAATCAAGCTATAAGCACAAGTCATATCCATTATTATCCATTTACTATGAATTAAATCAACCAACAATTTAACCAATAACTTACATCCATTTGACTGTTATACCAACCACCATTTTCGGTCACAATTGATAGATTCATAATATACCTAGTTTACCAGCATTTTATTTCACATACACGATATTCAAGATATATACACTTATCCCTATATATTATTACATATGATGGGTCAGATCGATATCGTCGAAGCATCGAAACATGGAATACGTTATGGATCTTTTCCTACTCAGGTGGCAACAACAGTCTGTAAGCAACCGACCCGATACGCTCAATAATCTCATATGGCCCAATAAATCTCGGACTCAATTTGCCTTTACGATCGAATCAGAGTATTTTCTTCCACAGTGAGACTTTCAAAAACACTTTGTCCCCGATCTGAAACTCAATATCTTTTCGTTTCAAGTCTGCATGTGATTTCTGACGATCTGACGCTACTTTCAAACTATCACGAATCACTTTCACTTTTTGTTCAATCTCTTTAATCAAATCGACCCCTTGTATCTTATTCTCACTGAACTCAGTCCAATATAAAGCTATTCGACATTTACGACCGTACAAAGCCTCGTAAGGTGCCATTTTGATACTCGATTGAAAGCTATTATTATACACAAATTCAATTAGTGGCAAGTATCGTTCCTACGTACCTTTGAACTCAAGAATACAACATCTCAACATATCCCTGAGTATTTGAATAATCCGCTCGGATTGACCATCTGTTTGCGGATGAAAAGCAGTACTAAAATGTAGCTTCGTACCTAATGCATCTTGCAGCTTCTTCCAAAATCGCGATGTGAATCTCGGATCTCTATCTGAAATAATAGAAATAGGTACTCCGTGCAATCTCACAACCATAGAGATATACAACTCAGCAAGCTTATCGAGTGAATAATCCATGCGTACAGGATGAAATGAGCCAATTTAGTCAATTGGTCAACAACTACCCAAATTGCATCTTTCTTACTCGGCGACAAAGGTAAACCCGATACAAAATCCATCGTGATTCTGTCCTATTTTCACTCGAGAATCATAATCGGCTGAAGTAACCTAGACGAAACTTGATGCTCATCTTTAACTTGCTGACAAATTAAGCATTTCAAAACAAATTCTAAGATATCTCGTTTCATACCATGCCACCAATAAAGTTGTTTCAGATCATTATACATTTTTGTATTACCCGGATGAATAGATAACCGACTATTATGAGCTTCATTTAAAATCATCTGAATCAACTCTGAATTTCTCGAACATATATTCGGCCTCTGAATCTTAAACAACCATCAACATCAACTCAAAATTCTGAATCAATATCAGATTGAGCCTGTTTTGCTAATAATTCATTATCGACCTTCTGAGCTTTCTGCTGCATAAATAACGGTCTCGCTTTCAACTCAGCTACAATCGAGCCATCATCAGTTAGACCCATATGCCCATTCATCGCACGAAGAGCAAACATAGATTTTCGGCTTAAAACATCAGCAACAACATTGGCCTTTCCCAGATGGTAGTCAATCACTAGCTCGTAATCCTTTAACAACTCTAACCATCTTCATTGTCGTAAATTCAGATCTTTCTCAGTCATTAAATATTTTAAGCTTTTGTGATCGGAATAAACGTGACATTTCTTCCCGAACAGATAGTGGCGCCAAATCTTCAACGCAAACACAATAGCTGCCAATTCTAGATCATGTGTCGAATAGTTCTTTTCATGCGGCTTTAACTATCTTGAGGCATAAGCTATGACTTTGCCTTCCTACATCAAAGCACAGCCCAGACCAATCAACGATGCATCACTATAAATTACGAATTCTTTACTCGAGTCTGGCTAAACTAACACTGGAGCTTCGGTTAATAAGGTTTTCAACTGATCAAAAATTTTATAGCACTTTTCAGTCTACTCAAATTTAGCATCTTTCTGAAGTAGTCTCATCATTGGCGTTGCAATCATAGAGAAACCCTTTACAAACTGTCTGTAATAACCAGTGAGTCCCAAAAAGCTTCGGACTTCGAAAATATTTCTCGAGGCTTCCAATCTAATATGGCCGAAATCTTGCTCGGATCAACCCGAATACCCGATATTAATTCAACGTCCCAAAAACCCAGCTTCACGCAACCAGAACTCACATTTACTGAACTTCGCATACAACTATTTATCACGCAAAGTCTGTAGCACAATTCTCAAGTGTTCAGCATGTTCAAATTCATCACGGGAATAGATCAATATATCATCTATGAACACAACTATAAATCGATCCAAATATTGTCTGAAGATCCAATTCATTAAATCCATAAAAATAGCAGTGCATTAGTAAGTCCGAAGGCATAACCAAAAACTCATAGTGTCAGTACCTCATTCGGAAGGCAGTTTTCAGCACATCAGAGTCTTTAACTCGCAGCTGATAGTAACACGGTCTCAAGTCTATCTTTTAAAAAACTGTAGCCCTTTTCAACTGATCAAACAAGTCATCAATTCATGGCAAAAGATATATATTCTTTATAGTCACCTTATTGAGATGTTGGTAATCGATGCATATTCTCATAGTTTCATCTTTCTTTTTTACAAACAAAACCGGTGCACCCCAGGGAGAAAAACTCAGTCGTGCGAAGCCTCTATCAGTTAATTCTTGCAATTGAGCTTTCAACTCTTTTAATCCAAGTCAGTGCCATTCTGTACGGAGCTATTGAAATCGAAGTTGTCCTCGGCACTAACTCAATGCCAAACTCCACTTCTCGGATCTGTGGCAAACCCAGTAATTCTTCAGGAAACACATCCAGATATTCGCACACTACTGGTACTAATTCAATCTTCTTTTCGGTCACTTTAGAATCGAGCACATAGGCAAAGTAAGCTTCATAACCTTTTCTCACATATTTCTGAGCTAGCATCGAAGATATCACTGTCGGTAAACCATTCAGATCATTAAACTTAATCCGAATAATCTCATCATTCTGGCATCGCAAATCAATAGTTTTTCATTTGCAGTTCACAATAGCATCGTGCAATGTTAACCAATCCATACCCAGAATTATATCCAACTCGTCAAATGGAAACAACATCAAATCAGCCGGAAAACATGAATCTCGAATCATCAACAAACAATTCTTGCATACTTTATCAACCAAAACACACCGGCCTAAGGGGTTCGACACTCTAACCACAAACTTAGACTCTACAGGCAAAGTATTACTGGATACTAAAGTTTCACATATATAAAAATGAGTCGATCCAGGATCAATCAATGCAACAACACTAATATCATAGAGAGTGAAAGTACCGGTAATAACATCTGGAGATGAAGCTTCTTCACGAGCGTGGATAACATAAGCTCTGGTAGGTGCGCGAGCCTCAAATCTAACTGTTGTGTCTTTAGTTCCCCTCTGGCTGCCACTCATATTACCCATGTTTTTGGGTGGTCTACCTCGAACTGACATGTTACTCGGCCTCATATTCTGCTTCATGTCTTGCTTAACCAACTTAGGGCATTCACGAATGAAGTGCCACATTTAAAACAAGCCCGATCATTCAATCTACAACTACCAAGATGTCTTTTACCGCAATGTTTGCACTCAGGTTGTTCGGTCAGATGTTACCAACACTAGCTACTGAGGTAGCTCTCGAACTCACGGGTGGTCTGTCTTGATCACATCTAGAATAGCCTATAGAAGCCTTTGAACAGCTAAAGTCATCTCAGCATTTCTTTGATGCCAACTGAAATGTTTTACCCAACGATCTTTTCGTGAATCTCTAGCTTCAAATTCAACTTTTCTTTTCTCTTTCCCGAGCTCTTCGGCTTTGCATGCTCGCTCGACTAGTACAATGATCTCTTTTATTTCAAGTATCCCAACTAACAGCTTAATGTCTTCATTCAACCGGTCTTCAAATCTTTTACACATTATAGCTTCAGTCGAAACACATTCCCGGGCATATCTACTGAGTCTTAAAAATTCCCATTCATATTTTGTTACGGTCATACGACCCTGTTTCAACTTAAGGAATTCTTTACGTTTTTTATCAATGAATCTCTGATTGATGTATTTCTTACGAAATTTAGTCTGAAAGAACTCTTAGGTAACCTGCTCTTTCGGAACTACTGATATCAATGTATTCCACCAGTGATACACAAAATCTCGAAGTAAGGATACAACACATTTTATACACTCGTCAGGGGTATAGGATAGCTTATCAAACACATGAATAGTATTATCGAGCCAAAATTCAGCTCGCTCAGCATCGTCATCAATAGTGGCTCTGAATTTTTCAGCCCTATGTTTTATGATTTTATCAATCGGGGGCTTATTTAATCTTACCAGATCAATAACTTGAGGTATTACAGGTATTTGAGGAGGACTAGGCGAAGGTAGGGGTTGTTGAACAATCGGATTAGTTCTAATATATTGAGTGAACCACTCATTCATCATCTGAAAGAAGGCTTGCTTAGCCTCTCCCTCGTGGCTATTCATAATCGGCCTAGAATCAGTCGACGCTGCCTCTTAGCAGGAGCGGGCTCATTACTTTCCACGTCATCTGTTACGGCTCGATCAGGATCCATTTACTATACAAAAACACATTTTAATTGTCAAGAATCATTACACTATCGCAGTTTATAAATATGACATGTATAGCTAGACTCACACGCGCTACCTTAGTCCTAGAACTGACTAAACCATAACTCTGATACCAATCAAATGTAACACTCATAACCCGTATCCGTTGCTAAATTAGGGTTATGAGGCATTACCGAACAAGACACAGCTTCAGAATGTTCATATTTTCATATAGGTCATATTAGCATAAATAAAGCATATGGCCAATTACAAATTAAACCTACTTTATAAATCGTAACACGAATTTAATTCATACCTCAAAGTCATATAAATATGCTTTAAAATTACATACATGAATTATGTGCTCATTGTTATAATGGTATTCGAGTACTAAGTAAATACCAAACATTTTATTTCATAATTTTTATACATGCACTCATTAAACCAAACAAATCACATATCAATCTTTATATCTATTATCATAAGTGGCATTGATAATGGTCTTTATGAACAAACATACTTTACACATTTATTTTAGTCACAAAACCATGTGCCAATTCATATGCCAAAAATTACAATATTTAAAATACAAACACAACCAAAACACCAATCAAGCTATAAGCACAAGTCATATCCATTATTATCCATTTACTAAGAACCAAATCAACCAACAATTTAACCAATAATTTACATCCATTTGACTATTAAACCAACCACCATTTTTTATCACAATTGATATATTCATAATATACCTAGTTTACTAGCATTTTATTTCATATACACGATATTCAAGATATATACACTTATCCCTATATATTATACGTAAGTGACTTTAAAACTATACCAATTGTACATCTTCTCTTATTATATATTTTATGTACATAAGACCATATTATAAATGAACCCTTTTAAGCACATTTAACAATGATAAGTATACCTAATTCATATGTTACTTCTCATGCTCAATAATTCATGCACAAAACCATTCATCTTTCAATATATATTTGAACGTCCTTAATAACTCTCTTACATAACATTTAAATTATAAACATTCTTTACCTTAACATTTAAATTATAAACATTCTTTACCATACTAAACTGAATCAAATATCAAACCATTCATCATATTTCATGAGTATGAATGCCGAATCACAACTAGCTCATAACCATCACTTATATTTTATCACCTAACTGAATACATAAGTATATAAACAATCCATAATCCAAACACATTCATCAACCACAAACATATATATGTCAAGCTTTTATTTTTAAAAGAAGTAATCATAAGCCAGATACAATTATTTCATGCCAAAACATATTTATACCAAGCATATCACAAATACCATTCATGCATGGCACGTAACAATTTAACCAAAATGAGCTTAAACCATGATCGAACATAACCGAATTCAAGCATAGAAATCAAGTCATTTTCGCATGGCTTAAATATATACATACTTCAAAATCAAACATATTAACTAGCCTATACATGCCATAGGTTAAAGTTAAAACTTATAAAATACCACAAAAGTGATTGATAGTGTGACGGATTTCTTTGACAATCCCCGAGCTCATAACTAGCTTCCAAAATCTATAAAAACAAAAAACATACACACACAGTAAGCTTGAATAGCTTAGTAAGTCATAAGCAAATAAATTATTTCAATGACATTCATAATTCAATTTAATTAAACCAAACCATACTAACCATAACCACATATACAATTATCAAGCTAGCAACTTCATATATCAATACATATACTTTAGCATTATTTTTCCACTTGGCCGAATACACATATATTTATAAGCATATTTAACTCTCACTTTCATAATGCACATTTCATATATTCATATAAAGTATATTTTTACCTTACTACTCAATCATTTAACTTAGTACATACCTGACCTTTTAACTCGATTTCACATTCGATCTTAACTCGATATTGCCCGTTGAACCATTCAAAATTAATAAGGATACTTGGATAGTCGAAAAGCTCCTACAACACTAACATCCCAGACGTGTTCTTACATGTAATCACATATCGATGCCACTGTCCCAGACAGGGTCTTACACAAACTCATATAAGATGTCGATGTCCCAGATAGGGTCTTACACAAACTCATATAAGATGCTGATGTCCCAGACATGGTCTTACACGTAAATCACAAATCGATGCCAACGTCTCAGACATGGTCTTACACGAAATCACATATCAGGATCCTATGTCATGACATATGTATCCTAACTATTCTTAAGGTTCATACGAGGCTTTTGGATGTCGTAACTCGATTGATTCAAGCTCATAAATATTGCTCACATGCTTAATTCAATTCGGCATATACATATACACAAGTAATAATTCAATTCGGCACTATTAAAATATATACAATCAAGTTTAATGACATTTATTCACTTATGAACTTACCTCGTATGGAGACGAACGAACTGGGACAACTATTCAACAACTTTAGATTTCCCCCGGTCCAAATCTGATTTCCTCTTTTCTTCATCTAAATTAATATAAATTAAACTTATTTAATCACACATATACTCAAATTCACCCAAAAACACATAAAAGGGAAATTTTCACTTAAGCCCCTAATATTTCATATTTTTTAAAATTTAGTCCTTATTTCACAAAACACAAAATACACATAATTTCACTAAACTCTAGTATAGCCGAATTTTACTAAGGTTCATATCAGCCCATTTCTTTCATTTATTTCACATTTTGACCCCTCAATTTACAAAATTTACAATTTAATCCCAAGTAAGCATTTTCACTAAAAATCACTTAATTAAACATGAAAATCTATTAACACATACTTATTTTTCATCAGCAAACACAAAAATCATCAAGCTTTCAACAATGGCACAACAAAAAATCATCATCAAATTCAAAAATCAAGGCATGGGCTAGCTAGTACTCCAAGCAACAATCTGAAAAACGTAAAAATTATCAAAAATTGAGATAAACACATACCTTAATCAAGCTTGGACAAGGCCGAACCTAGCTTGTTCTTTTTCTTTCTTTTTCTTTTGAATTTTTGGCCAAATATGAACTAAAATGCATGGCCATTTCATGTTTATTTTATTTAATTACATTATAATATATTAATTACCATTTTAACCTTATAAATTTAATTAGTAAACCATATATTTCAAGCCCAAAACTGGCCATGCTATTAATTAATGGAAAATTTGCCACATAAGGACCCCATAATTAATTCCACAAAGCAATTAAGCACTTTAACATATAGAAAGTTACTTTTACATTTTATGCGATTAAGTCCTTTTATAAAATCGAGTACACAAACGATAAAATTTTCACATGAAATTTTCACACATATAATATATCATGTTGTAAACATAGAAAATAATATTAAAATACTTTTTTGACTCGATTTTGTGGTCTCAAAACCACTATTCTGATTAGGGTCTAAACTGGGCTGTTACAATGGTTATGGTTTTATAGCTGCTCAATTGGTTATATTTTGAGTTCGGTAAGTGATCTATATGGTGTGATTGAAGTTGTTAACTTTAGAAGTTATATGCTTGTGAATTAATGTTTGATGATATAAGTGTTTGAATAGGTAATTGGCAGTGACTCGAGTACTATTTTTTTAAAATGGATATAGTATGAATTGTGTATATCGATGATGATTTGGCTACGTATTGTATGATGAATTGGTACCATTTTGATTGTTTAGGTGAAGCATGAATAAGGGTGGCAAATTGGCCTTGCAAATGGCCTATTTTTGTCCATACAGGCAGAGGCATAGGCCTGTGTCTCAGCCGTGTGTGACACACGGTCATGCTACACGGCCATGTATCCCCTAGTGTTGAAATTAATTTGAAGTCAGTATGCTCCACACAATCTCACACATGGGCGTGTGATCGACCATGTGGTACAAGTCAGTATACCCTACAAGTTTGGCATGGCCTACTACACAGCCTGGCACACGGGCATGTGTGGCCACTTCGAAGGGTACATGGGCTAAACACATGGGCGTGTGGTTGGTCGTGTGACCCAAGTCAATATGTCTGCCCTGTTTTCACACGGCCTATGACACGGGCGTGTCTGAAGCCGTGTGAGGAACACGGCCTGTTCACACGAGTGTGTGACCCTTGTATGTTTGAAATTTTTTCTAAGTTTCCAACATTTTCATATGTTATCGATTTAGTCCCGAACCAATTCTAAAGCATGTTTTAGGCCTCATAGCCCTTATAAGGGACAATGCGATTATGTTGAATGGTATTTGAATATGAATGCATATGAGCTATGTATGACAAATGACATGTATTGATCGGTAATACCTTATAACCCTAATCTGACAGTGAATACGGGTGAGGGGTATTACATTTATTGGTATCAGAGCTATAGTTTAGTCAATTCTAAGACTAACATAGCGTATGTGAGAGTCTAGCTATACATGCCATATGTACCCTATGATAGTGTGATGATTTCGACAGCTTAAATTGTGTTTTCGTATAGTAATAGATCCCGAAAGAGCTGTAGCTAACGATGTAGAGAGTAACGCGTCTGCTCTCATTCAAAGAGCAGAGCTATCTGACTCTAGGCCTGTATCAAGTAGCCATGAGGGAGAGGCTAAACAAGCCTTCTTCCAAATGATGAACAAGTGGTTCACGGAGTTCGTTCGAACGAATCTGGGTACTCAACAACCTCCACCCCCACCTATTCCTCAACAAATTCCTATTTTCCCTCAAGTTATAGATCTGATACGATTGAACAAGTCGCCAATAGATAAGATTCAGAAACATGGGGCTAAAGAGTTTTGGGCTACTGTTGATGATGATGCGGAGAGAGCTGAGTTCTGGCTCAAAAACATGATTCGAGTATTCGATGAATTATCTTGCACTCCTGATGAATGTATCAATTGTGTTGTATATTTGCTGAGAGATAATGCATACCATTGGTGGAAAACGTTGATAATTTGGTTCCTAAAGAATGGGTTACTTGAGAGTTTTTCCAATCCCAATTTCGAAAAAAGTACATCAGTCAAAGATTTCTCAATCAGAAGCATAAAAAGTTTCTAGAGTTGAAACAAGGCCAGCTGACTATCACTGAGTATGAAAGAGAATTCGTACGTTTAAGCAAGTGTGCTCGAGAGTATGTGTCTACTGAGGAAATTATGTGTAAACAGTTCGTTGGCGGGCTGAATGAAAATATAAAACTATTAGTCGAGATTCTTGAATTGAAAGAATTTGTCGTTCTAGTTGAAAGGGCTTGTAAAGTCGAGGATCTTAACAAAGAAAAGAGAAAAGCAGATTCAGAAGCTAGAGACTCGAGAAAAAGATCAATGAATAAGCCATATCAATCTTCATCGAAGAAATCTAAAGATTCTTATACTTGTCCAAATGCTTCAAATGAATATTCGAACAGAGATAGTAGAAAACAACACTCTAGTTCTAAAGCTCAAGCTACATCAGTAGCTAGAGTTGGCAGTGTAAGAGACAATAAACCTGAATGTCAGTATTGTGGAAGATGACATTTCAGAGAATGTTGGAATAAAGGTAATAAAGCTTGCTTCAAATGTGGCTCGTCAGATCATTTCATTAAAGACTGTCCTGATATGGGTGAGAAAGATAGACCTCAGAATGTGAGAGTGAGTAATACATCGAACAGAGGAAGACCACCAAGAAATGTTGGGAATGTGAGTGGTAGTCGAGTGGCAACGAGAGACTCTACTATGAGATCTGTGGCCAGAGCATATACCCGACCTTATGCTATCCATGCACGGGAGGAAGCATCATCGCCAAATGTTATCACCAATACTTTTACTCTCTATGATACTAATGTGATTGCATTGATAGATCCAGGATTAACTCATTCTTACATATGCATGAAGTTAGTATTTAGAAAGGCTTTGTCTATGAAGTCTACATTAGTATCGAACCCCTTAGGCAAATGTGTTTTGGTTGATAAAGTCTACAAGAATTGTCCGTTAATGCATCAGGATTTCTATTTTCTAGCTAATCTGATGGTGTTGCCATTCGATGAATTTGATGTGATTTTGGGTATGGATTGGCTAACGATGCATGGTGCTATAGTGAATTGTAAATGAAAGACAATTGAACTGAAGTGTCAGAATAATGAGACTATTAGAATTGAATCTAATGATCTGAACAGTTTGCAAGTTGTAATATCATCTATGTTAGCTCAGAGACTTGTGAGAAAGGGGTGTGAAGCTTACCTTGCTTATATACTTGATACGAAAGTGGCAGAAATAAAGATTGAATTAGTACCAGTTGTGTGCGAATATCCAGATGTATTTTTCGAAGAGTTACCGGGTTTACCACCTATCAGAGAAGTTGAATTTGGTATTGAATTAGTACCAAGGACAACATCGATATCAATAGCTCCGTACAGAATGGCCCCGGTAGAGTTAAAAGAGTTGAAAGCTTAGTTGCAAGAGTTGACAAATAAAGGTTTTACTAGACCGAGTTTCTCTCTTTGGGATGCACCGGTGTTATTTGTGAAAAAGAAAGATGGCACGATGAGAATGTGTATTGACTACAAATAGCTAAATAAAGTGACTATAAAGAACAAATACCCTCTACCGCGGATTGATTATTTGTTTGATCAGTTAAAAGGGGCAACAATGTTTTCAAAAATCAATTTGAGATCGAGTTATTACCAGTTGCGAGTGAAAGACTCGGATGTGTCAATGACTGCATTTAAAACAAGGTACAGACACTACAAATTTCTTGTTATGCCTTTCGGACTAACGAATGCACCTACTGCTTTTATGGATTTGATGAACCAGATTTTTAGGTCTTACTTAGACTGATTCGTAGTTGTGTTTATTGATGATATTTTGATTTACTCTCATGATAAATTTGAGCATGCTAAGCATTTGAAAATCGTGTTACAAATTTTGATGTTACAAATTTTGAGAGATAAACAGTTGTTTGCAAAGTTTAGCAAATGTGAATTTTGGCTAAAAGAAGTTGGTTTTCTGGGACATATAGTTTCAGCTGCAGGTATCCGAGTAGACCCGAGCAAAATTTTTGCGATTACAGATTGGAAGCCTCCGAGAAATGTAACTGAAGTCCGTAGTTTTCTGGGACTAGCCGACTATTATAGACGATTTGTTAAAGGCTTCTCGATGATTGCGACTCCAATGATAGAACTGCTTCAAAAAGATGTTAGATTCAAGTGGTCAGAAAAGTGTGAGCAGAGTTTTGAACAGTTGAAGGTATTGTTGACAGAGACACCAGTATTAGTTCAGCCTGAGTCAGGTAAAGAATTTGTAGTTTTCAATGATGCATCATTAAATGGCCTGGGTTGTGTTTTGATGCAGGAAGGCAAAGTTGTAGCTTATGCCTCAAGATAGTTAAAGTTGCACGAAAAGAATTATCCGATGCACGATCTATTATTGCCCGCAATAGTGTTTGCTTTGAAAATTTGGCATCATTACTTGTTTGGTGAGAAATGTCATATTTATACCGATCACAAATGCTTCAAATATCTGATGACTCAAAGAGATTTGAACTTGCAACAACGGAGATGATTAGAATTGCTAAAAGACTATGAATTGATAATTGAATATCATCTAGGGAAAGCAAATATAGTTGCTAATGCGTTGAGTCGAAAGTACTTATTTGCTTTACGTGCTTTGAACACACAATTAGCATTTTCTGACGATGGTTCGATAGCAGCTGAGTTGAAAGTGAAACCGTTATTTTTACAACAGATTTGTGAGGCTCAAAAATTTGATAATGAATTGCAAGCAAAATGAGCTCAGTGTGAATCGACTTCTGATTTAGAGTTTCGAATAGGGCTTGATGATGGTTTGATGTTTTGTGATAGAATATGTGTACCAAGAAATTCTAAGCTTATTCAGAGAATTCTAAACGAAGAACAAGTAGTTGTTTATCATTGCATCTGGGAAGCACAAAAATGTATAACGATTTGAAACAACATTACAGGTGGCATGGCATGAAATGAGATATCTCAGAATTTGTTTCAAAATGTTTGATATGTCAGCAAGTCAAAGTTGAGCATCAAGTGTCGTTAGGTTTATTACAGCCTATTATGGTTCCCGAGTGGAACTGGGATCAAGTAATAATGGATTTTGTATCGGGTTTACCTTTATCTCCGAAAAAGAAAGATGCGATCTGGGTTGTTGTTGACAAGCTGACAAAATCGACTCATTTCATTTCTATACACACGGATTATTCAATTGATAAATTGGCTGAGTTGTATATCTCAAAGATCGTTCAATTGCACGGAATGCCACTATCTATTATTTCAGATAGAGATCTGAGATTCACCTCACGATTTTGGAAGAAATTACAAGAAGCTTTAGGTATAAAGCTGCATTTTAGCACTGCATTTCACCCGCAAATGATGGTCAATCCTAACGAGTTATTCAATTACTTGAGGATATGTTACGTTGTTGCATTCTTGAGTTTGAAGGTAACTGGGAGAAATATCTACCACTGATTGAGTTTGCTTACAATAATAGCTTTCAATCGAGTATTAAAATGGCACCGTATGAAGCTTTATACGGTTGTAAATGTCGAACACCGTTGTACTGGAGAGAGCTCAGCGAAAGTAAGATTCACGGGGTTGATCAGACCAGGTAGACTGAAGAAAAAGTGAAAGTAATTTATGATAGTCTGAAAACAGCTTCAAATCGACAAAAATCATATGCAGACTTGAAACGAAAAGATATTGAGTTTCAGATCGGGGATAAAGTGTTCTTGAAAGTGTCGCAGTGGAAAAAGATATTGAGGTTTGGTCGAAAAGGGAAATTGTGTCCGCGATTCATCGAACCGTATGAGATTATTGAGCAAATCGGGCCAGTTACTTATCGACTATCTGTACCGTCTGAATTAGAGAAAATTCATAATGTGTTTCATGTATTGATGCTTAGATGATATCGATCTGACCCTTCACATGTCATTTCCCCTACTAAGGTTGAAATTCAGTCAGATATGTCATATGATGAAAGACCGATTTGAATTTTAGCTCGTGAGATCAAAGAGTTAAGAAATAAGAGAATTGCATTAGTGAAAGTATTATGGCATTGAAACGGGGTTGAAGAAGCTACGTGAGAACCCGAGGATACTATGAGAAAACAATACCAGAACCTATTCACTGGTAAGATTTTCGAGGACGAAAATCCCTAAAGGGGGAGAGTTGTAATATCCCGGTTTTAGCTAAATCAAAACAGTGGTTTTGGAACTACAAATCCAATATCAAAAAATTATTCTAATATTATTTTTGGTGTTTACAGCATATTATTTGATGTATGTGAAAATTCCGTGAGCTAATTTTATCGTTTGAATAGTCAATTTTAGAAAAATGACTAAATCGCGTAAAATGCAAAAGTGTTGTTCTATTAGCTAAAGGTGTCTAATAGTTATATAACTTTAAATTTAAGGTCCTTATGTGGTAATTAGACCATTATTATGATAGTGGATGATAATGGAATGGCATTTGGTGTAATTAATAAATGTCATTAAGGTTAATTTTGTAAATTGTTAATAAAAGTTAATTAAAACATAATAAAATGATTTTTCCATCTTTTGTCCCTTTGGCCAAATATTGAAGAATAAAAGAAGCCATTGATGAAAATTTAGGGTTCTACACATACATATCTTGATTAATGTACGGTTTGAGCTTAATTTTTGATAATTTTTACGTTTTTGAGATCGTTGCTTTGTAATCTAGCTAATCGTACCTTAATTTTTGAAACTATTAAAGAATTTTTATGTTTCCATTGTTGAATACTTGAGTATTTTGATGATTGATGATTTAAACTAGTTTTGTAAAGTGATTTTTGACAAAAATGTCAAAAAAGGATTAAATTGTGAAATATACAAATTGAGGGGTTAAAATGTGAAATAAATGAACATTTTGGGCTAATAAGGACTCATATATAAATCACCTAAGCATGGGTTAAGTTGAATTGTGTGAATTTTGTATATTTGTGAAATAGGGACTAAATTGATTAAATGTGGAAGTTTAGAGGCTAAAGTGTAAAAAATTCTCAAATGTGTATTTTTGGACTAAATTGAATGAGTAGGTGATTAAATGAATTAATTTTGAATACATTTAGATCAAGAAAAGAGGAATCCGGAACTAGATCGGGGGAAGGCAAGATTATCGAGTAATTGACTCGTTCCGCTATTTTCATACCCGAGGTAAGTTCGTATATGTTAATTTCATTATTAATGTAAGCTATATGCTTTGATGTTGCATAAACTGTGATTATGAGATTACGAATAATGATTGAATTGTGAATACGACTCTACGGATGTGTTCGATGATGAAATCGACAAGTGAAACTTCCCGGTTGAACCTTAGGAAGAGTTTAGGATGCTAGTGACATGTCATTTGGTTATTGTGTTGGCTTCAGGCCATGATATCGGCACTTCAGGTGCGAATGATACCTTGATTTGGCTACGGGCCATGGTATAGGTATTTCAAAAAGGAGTTACCTTGATTTGGCTACGGGCCATGGTATAGGTACTCCGGGATAAGTTACCTTGATTTGGCTACGGGACATGGTATAGGTACTCCGGGATAAGTTACTTTGATTTGGCTATGGGCCATGGTATAGGTACTTATCGATTGTGATCCTTGAGTATCTGAATTCTATTCTGAATGGTTCAATGGGTAAACGAATGATGTGGTTGAGAAAGGTACGTACGGAACATATTCGAGTATTAAATAGAGAAAGTTCAATGAGATGGTTCTTAATCATGTTTTGAGACATAAGAAAGGTTTGTAGTTAATGTAGTCATGATTTGGTAATGTGTAATTGATTGAATTACATTTATTTGATGAATTGAGTTATTCACTTACGAACTTACTAAGCTATGAAGCTTACTTTGTGTTAATTGTCTATGTTTTATAGTGAACCAAAGCCAGCTCGGACCTGGGAGTCGTCGGGAACATCATCGCACTATCAAACACCTAAGTTGGTACTTTTGAGTTGTGTATATATGGTATATGGTATGTATAGGTTAGTTGTAATACTTTGGTTGTGAATATAGCCGTGAGAGTTGGCTTGTAAATGTATATGTTTGTTTTGTATATATAGCCGTGAGTGATGGCTTATTTTGGTATGTTTTGGTATAAATGTGGTTATGGTTTTATAGTTGCTCAAATTGTTATATTTTGAGTTCGGTAAATGATCTATATGGTGCGACTGAAGTTGTTAACTTGAGAAGTTATATGTAACGCCCCCTTACCCGAGACCGTCGCCTGAGTCGAGTATGAGGAGTTACTAGACTTAATTTAACATTTTAAGAACTTTGGATTATTTGTTTCTACATTCACAGCTTTCTAGCTACTTGCGTCACAGTTACAAGAAAAATCATATCTCGAGTTATAAAACTCGAAATCAAGATCCGTAAATTTTCCCTGAATCTAGACTCATATACCTATTTACTAATTTTTTTATAGAATTTTTTCGTGGGCCAATTAGTACATTTTATTAGTTAAAGTTACCCCTGTTTCAGGACTTGACTGGACTGACCTCTGTTTACTACGAACCACATTTCTCTCTGTAAAAAATTTATATGACTATGAGATTTATTTCTCCTAAAACTAGACTCAATAAGGATTCTGAGAATATAAAATACAACATCTAATTTTATCTGTACAATTTATGGTGAATTTCTAAATTTGGAATAGGGGATCCAGAAATCGCTCTGGCCCTATTTCACTAAAATTAAAATATCTTCTAATATATAATTCCTTTACCTGTTTAATTTATTTTATGTGAAACTAGACATAATAAGCTTCAATTTAATATTTAATCCATCACCTAATTCGATTTCTATGATTTTTAGTAAATTTTCAAACTCACATCATCGTTGCTGCAATGTTCTGTTTATGGCAAATTTCATCCCTTTTATGAGTTTTCATGAACTAGGTATCCTATTAACCTTCCATGACATCAAACATAATCTAAACTAACCATTTCCATAACTTATCATTATCAAGCATTTTCTCAACCATTCCATCACCATATCATAAGATCATTTACACAAAATAGGTATATTGCTATACATGCCATACTTAAATTTTACAAGCCATTTACCAAAAAGTCCTCCAGATAGTGTGATCGAGCCTTTGACCTATCCCAATTCCTGAGCTGGCTTGTCCAAAACTACAATGAATAAGAAGGAGGGAGTAAGCATAAATGCTTAGTAAGTTCATATGCAAATAATAAGTAACATAACAAAGCAATCATACCAAACAACATTAGCATGGTATCACCAAAACATATATCACATTTCTAATCATTTTTCATCATCTTATTACCTTATCGTTGTTGTATCAATACTCAACCCGAGGGTTAAGTACATACCTGTCCAAAGTATCCATTTCACAACACTTACCAATACGTTTCTTTTCATCTCGAGTATTCCTCCATTTGAGTAGAACTTTACCCGTTGAACACATCGGAATATAATTCGAATACATGGATAATTTGCACATAAGTGCCACATATGCAATCAAACAATCATGTAACCCGCCCCTAAGTGAACTCGGACTCAACTCAATGAGTTCCGATGCCTAGTTACATCTCACGAACTCGGACTCAACTCAACGAGTTCGGACATTCGCATCCATAAGTGAACTCGGACTCAACTCAACGAGTTCGGATGCTCAACCATCCTAGTGACATGTCACTTGTATCCTAATCTATTCCTAAGGTTCAAACGGGATTTTCCTCGAACATATATCCTTGCTGTCTTCTTAGTAGAATAATAACCAATACTCGGTAACAATTTATATTTAACAAGTAGTTCACATAATTTACATTTTATTCGAAAATAACCACAAAGCATATATTTCATGATAAAAATTAGCATATCATATAATTAACATCAATAACTTAAAAATAACAATTATGCTACATTATTTACACATGAACTTACCTTGGTACCAAAATCAAAGATTTTGCAATTTAGTCCACAATCTTTTCTTTTCCTCGATTGGGGTCGATTCCACGTCTTTCTTGATCTAAAATAACACATTTAGCTTATTTAATACTCACATTATCAAATTAATCATTAATTCAAATTTTAGCAAAATTACAATTTTACCCCTAAACTTTTGCATATTTACACTTTTGCCCCTAGGCTCAGGATTAAAATTTATTCCTTATTCTTATGTTTTATAACATGCTGATCACTTTTCCCTTCTATGGAAACATCAAATTCTCACTCTAACATGTACTTGTGACTATTAGGTATTTTTGCCGATTAAGTCCTTTTACTCGTTTTCACTCAAAACCGAGTAGCACAAGTTGTCTAACATAATTTAAAACCTCATATTCTATCATAAAACATCAAAATACACAAATTTCACCTATGGGTATTTTTCCAAATATGAACCCTAGGTTAAATTATTTCTAGCATAAGCTAAATCGAGCTACCGGGATCTCAAAAACGTAAAAATCATTACAAACGGGGCTTGGAATCACTTACCATGAAGCTTGAAAGTTGAAGAAACCCTAGCTATGGAGAGAGTAAAATTCGGCAGCAACCATATGAAGAAGATGACCATTTTGTGTTATTTTTCCCATTTTATTTCTTTTAATATCCAAATGACCAAAATGCCCCTCCTTACTAAACTTTTAAAAATTCCTTCCATGTCCTAATTTTTTCCATGAACTTAAAATTGGTCAAATTTCTATTTAAGACCTCTTAATTAATATTTCAAAGCAATTTCATACTAAAAACTTCTAGAATGCAAGTTTTGCAACTTATTCGATTTAGTCCCTAACTTTAAATTAAACTCGTTATGCCAAAAAATTCTTCACGAAATCTTCACACAATTATGCAATCATATCATAAACCTCAAAATAATTATAAAATAATTATTTCTATCTCGGATTTGTGGTCACGAAACCACTATTCCGATTAGGCCCTAATTCGGGATATTACATTATATGCTTGTGAATTAATGCTTGATGATATAATTGTTTGAATAGGTAATTGGCATTGACTTGAGTATTGATTTTGTTGTACCATTTTGATTGTTTAGGTGAAGCATGAATAAGGGTGCAAATTGGCCTTGCAAATGGCCTATTTTTGTCCACACGGGAAGAGACAAAGGCCTGTGTCTCAGCCGTGTTTGACACACGGTCATGCTATACGGTCGTGTATCCCCTGGTGTTGAAATTAATTTGAAGTCAGTATTCTCCGCACGGTCTCACACATGGGCATGTGACCAGCCGTGTGGTACAAGTCAGTATACCCTACAGGTTTGGGACGACCTAGTACACGGCCTGGCATACGGGCGTGTGTGGCCACTTCGAAGGGCACACGGGCAGGACACACAGGCGTGTGGTTGGCCGTGTGACCCAAGTCAGTATGTATGCCCTATTTTCACACGCCCTGTGACTCGAGCATGTCTGAAGCTGTTTGAGGCACACGGGTTGTTCACACGAGCGTGTCTAAAGCATGTTTTAGGCCTCGTAGGTCCTTATAAGGGATATTACGATTGTGTTGAATGGTATTTGAATATGAATGCGTAAATGCATGAATTATGTATGATAAATGACGTTTATTGATCGGTAATACCTCATAACCCTATTTTGACAATGAATACCGATGAGGGGTGTTACAGAGACGTGTGTCTCAACTGTGTGTGACACACAGCCATGCGCATAGCGTGTGGTTTGGCCTTGTGTCCACTGCATCCTTAAAATTAAGAAACAGAATGCCCAGGTATTTCACATGGGTAGAGACACGGGTGTCTGTCTCAACCATGTGTAACACACGGCCTAGTACACGGGTGTGTGACTTCGCCGTGTGGCCCCTACACCTAATTAATGTAAAATAAATTGTTTACGAGGCCTAGCACACGGGCGTGTGGCTTGGCCATCTGACCTAAGTCAGTAGCTACCCTAATTGTGAGCACGACCTGGGACACGGTGGTGTGCCTTATATCGAGTGCCCACATGGTCTAAGAGACGGGCGTGTCACTTGGCCGTGTGAGCTACACGGCCTACCTACATGGGTGTGGTCCCCTGCATCTAAAAATAATTTTGAATTTTCGTGAAATTTTTTTTGAATTTTTGATTTAGTCTGGACTTGTTTCTAATGCATAAATTAGGCCTCGAGGGTCCATTTAAGGAACAATATAATTGAATATTATTGGATTCGGATATGAATAGTAAATGACATGAATTACTTATATTTGTTCTATAAACTCTGGTAATGCTTTGAAACCCTATTTTGGCAACGGATATGGGTTAGGGGTGTTACATGACACTTAATGCAAGTTATAATTAAAAGATGTAGGTTAATAATACAACACATTAATTTAAAGAATCAAACATAAACTAAAATAAACTTAATTAAACTTCTTGATTAATTAAAACCTATCAAAGGGTTTCATCCAACTCTTGGATCAGAATTAACTTGGTCTTGGCCCAATCAAAACATGATTAATTTGGACTTGTTCCCAACATTGACACAAAGGCTCTTTAAAATTTTCTTTGACCCACTTGGTTCAACCCCCCATAGTTGACCTAATTGGTAAACACAAAGGATCGATCTTTGTCTTGACCATCTCAAGAAGATGTGGCTCATGGAAATTTGGCCCAACATCAACTTGTTTGAACTTGACAAGAATTGATTCAGCCTTAGTGCCCAGAATCACATCATTCCCTCTCCCTTCAAAAGGATTTGTCCTCAAATCCAGACCTACATAAAATAGAAATGGATTAAAAACCAAATAAAACTTACGAGGAACTCTTATAAATTTAACAACAAGACAAGTTTCATAATTCATTATGTCAATCTATGATTTCTCCTTCCATGGACCCAAATGCAGATGCTTCCAAAAACTTGAATTCGTGAGGTTTATTGATGAATGCATCAGCATGCTAGATTAGGATGCTTCACACTCACAGGCCCTCATTGCTAAAACTTCTTTGTAAGCTTTTGAATATTCAAATCCATGAACCTGATCTTGAAAAACTTTAAGCTCAAACAAACAAAAGCAATCTTTGTTATTGAATAAATTGACTCCTTAGATGTAAGCAAAATAATTTAGGGATTTTACAGCTCATAAACAAAGTAGATTTTCTTGAATCCCTTTTTAAAAATGGGACAAAAAAATCAAGTCTAGAATCAAAGATGACGTTTTGTCTTATAACTGAATCATAAATAAAAGATTTCTCTTATGGTAACAAATAATATACATCAAGCAGAATACAATTATTCAAAATGAAATTCGGTTTCTCGAATTTTTCCAACAATGACATAGAATAATCTTCGGGTTTAAACATAAAATTTTTATCTCCAACATCTTCAGGAATCAAATATTTTTCTTTCAAAATTACATTACTCATGTTGAACTAAGAGAAGTTATGCAAATGCATGTTCAAATAGTAAAATCTATCTAACTTCATCCAAACAGGCATGCTTTTACATAAAAATCTCCTAGAAGAATTTAATGAATTTACATAACCATCATAATCAAACATATTAAGAATTTTATGTGAAAATTATTTATCATTCAAAACAATCAAATTTTTCATACATTTAATTGGACCAACACGATACATGTCACGAAAAAGTGTTTTAAATCATTATCCATGAAAAAATCATCATCAATAGGCAAAGAGCAACAAGATGGAATTTTATAAATAGGTTTCTTACCATGCTTACCTTCATAGACTTGAAGAATATTCACTCTCCAATGTATCTCGATCAAACGAAACCACCTCTCATAAGTAGAGTAGTGTAATGAATGTTTTGGAAAAAGATTTTTGCAAATTTGTATAAAAAAAAATCACAAGACAAACTTGATTTATGATTAGTTAAAACTAAATCACTCATTACTTTTTCTTGAACATTTTCTTGCTCATTTTCTTTTCTTTCTTCAATCTCAATTTCTATTTCAACCTCGACTTCTCTCTCACACTCGTTTTCAATTTCTTTTTTTTTTCACTTTCTCTTTTCTCATCCTCTTTTTCTTGCTCACATTTTCCTTTTTTTTTGACCTTTTTTTTTTTTACTCTCTCTTTTGTTTTCTCCCTCATAATTTTTTTCATCACTCGACTGTTCTCTTTTCTCTTTTTATTCTCTCAATTTATTTTTTGATCCTCACAAATTTGTTTCAGAGTCAATGGAACAAGAGTGGCATTCCTTTGATTGTATGTGAAACTATATTAGTTTAGGATACGTCATGCACAACTCGGGGATCATATTGCCAAGGTTGACCCAAAAGAATATGGTTGACTTGTATAGGCACTACGTCGCACAAGATTTTGTCTTGGTACTTCCCAATGGAGATTGGAACCAAAACTTGTTAATGAACCTTGATTTCTCCATATTCATTTAACCATTGAAGTTGATATGGCCTTAGATGTTTCATGGTTGACAAGTTTAATTTTTCCATGAGAGTGGTGCTTGCAACATTGGTACAACTTCTTCCATCAATGAGTAGGCTACATACATTTTCATGAACAAGACACCTTGTATGAAATATATTCTCACACTGCTATTCATCATTGTTAACTTGCATGCTTAAAGCCCTTCTTGTAACGAACATTTCTTGAGACATGATTTCAACAAAATAATTAGAAAACAATAGAATAATTAAATAGAATATAAACCTCACCAAATCAAATCCTCACGAGTCACTTGGAAAGAAAAAAATTATTCGCTCTACACGTGTTTCACTATAGAATTTTTGGCTTTTATCTCACGAATGTTCTTACCACGCTCATGCCATTTTCCACTCACAATGTTCTCTCGTAGGATCTTAAGAGAACTAGAAAAACTCTTTCAATCCTTTCAAAAGTTAGCAGCTTGGAAATTAACTTATCGTTTCAAGGGTGCTTGCAACAAGAACACAAGTTAGTAGGCTCACAAAGATGATTGATTGAAACTACTCTGAATTGCTCGGAATGATATCAACTAGAAAGCAAGAACATAAACTGAAATTTTCAACTCAATTCTTTTTCTTCTTTTTGAATTCTCCTTTTCTTTTAAATTTGAATTTTCCTCTCTTTTTTTAATTTGAATCTCCCTTTTTTCAATATTTTCAAATTTATTTTTTTAATATTTTTGAATTTTTTTAAAATGACCTTTCAAATTCCTATATAGACCTTTCAAATTTGACATTTAAATATTTTAAAACAAACAATTAAATTCGGTTTCAACTCTTAGTAGCTAGCCCAAAAGGCATGTCTCTTCACTTGGCCTTGTATAGTTTAAAGGCCATCATCTTCATAAAGCTTAATGCTCCTTAAAGGTGATATTTTTTAGCCCCTTCTTCTTCCTAGAATAGAATGCTTTCTATAACATCCCGATTTTTAGGCCTAGTCAGAATAGTGGTTTTGAGACCACAAATTCAAAGTAGAAATAATTATTTTATGATTATTATGAGGTCTATGATATGATTGCATGCTTGTGTGAAAATTTCATGAAGAAATTTTATTGATAAAGTGTCCAATTTGACATTTAGGATTAAATTGCAAAAGTTGCAAAATGTGAGTTCTAGAAGCTTTAAGCATGAAATTGCCATGGTTTATTGATTAGAGGTCCTTAAATACCAATTTGCCCAATTCCTATTTTTATGGACAAAAATAGGCATGAATAGGAAAATTTTGAAAGAAAGTCCTTTAGGGTATTTTTGTCATTTGGTTAATAAAAGAATGAAAAGGGAAAATAAGTCAAAAAATTGGTGTCCACTTCTTCATATATGCTGAAATTTCTAAGGGTTCCATATCTAGGGTTTCTTCAACTTTCAAGCTCAATAGTAAGTGCATCCTAGCACCATTTTTAATGCTCTTTACATTTTTGAAACCCTTGTAACCCAATTTTCTAGCCATATTTTGAAGTGGTGTTCATGTTTGAAATTTGACCCATGTATGACATGCAAGTGTTTTGATGTTTAATAGAATAATATGAATGTTTGATGTGTGATAAACATCTTTTACTAAGTGATTTCTTCTAAAATTGGCTAAAAAGGACTTATTTGTAAGGTTTGTAAAATGAGTAGTAAGATGTATGATTTAATGAGAAATGTGGGCTACTATGAGCATGTTATAAGTTCGACTAGGCTTAGGTAACAAAGAAAATGAACACATTTCATTTTACTAGCCTAGGGTCTAATTTGTAATTATGTAGAAGTTTAGGGGTAAAATTGTAATTTTTTCCAAAGTATGATTTAGGACTGATTTTAACAATGTGATAATTAAATAAGTGTAATTTGCTATTATAGATCAAGAAAAATAGAATCTGGACCTAAACCGAGGAAGGAATGAGGTTGTGGACTAAATCAAATAATTAGTCATATTTGTGTACCGAAGTAAGTTCTTGTGTAAATAATGCAACATTACATTACTATATGTTTTTAATGCTTTAATATTGCATGAATTGTGTAATTGTCCTTGTAGATTTAATTAATGATGACTCGATGACGATTCGACGAAGTTTGATATCTCGAAACCCCGATTGAACCTTAGGAATAGTTAGGATACAAATGTCATGACATTAGGGTTATGTGTGATCCCATGTAAGACCTTGTCTGAGACATGGCATTGGCATCGATATGTGTGATCCCATGTAAGACCATGTCTGGGACATGGCATTGGCATCGATATTTGATCCCATGTAAGACCATATCTGGGATATGGCATTGGCATCGATATTAGACATCGTGTAAGACCATAGCTAGGCTATCGGCTTTGATCTATAATCCCATGTAAGACCATATTTGGGATATGGCATTGGCATCTTACTATGTGCATGACAGTTCCCGAGTATCCCTTATTATTCCAAGTGGTTCAATGGGTAATCCAACGATTATGTCAAAGAGATGACAAGGTATGATCATGTTGAAAGGGTACAGGTATGTACACAAAGCTCATAAATATTGAGATTATGAATTGATGAGACCTCGATAACAAGTGTATGAATTAATTATGATCATGAGTTTTATTGTACATTATGTAAATGTCATGACTTAAAATGTACCTATGATACTTGATGACATTGTGATAAATATTATTACGTTATGTGTATCATAATGCATGGTTAATGTTGTTAATTATTTACATGCAAACTTACTAAGCTTTATGCTTACTCCGCTTTCTTTTTCATTTTCTTATAGTATCGCCAAGCTAGCTCGAGGATCGAAGGACGTCGAAGCTCAATTCACACTATCAAACTAACCTTTTAGGTATAGTGAATTCAAGTATTTTGAGTATGGCATGTATAGGGACTTGGTCTTTTTGTTACATGTCATTTTGATTTAGCCAAATGTGTTGGCTTATAATGATTTGATGATTCATTTTGTATATAGCATGAGATATGGCTCATATTAATTATGGAGATGTAATCCTATTCGTATATGCATGCATGTGCTATGGTCACTCATGATATGGTTAAATTCATTTGGCATGGATGAATTGTGAATATGGTCATGTATGTTTGATGATGGAATTGTGAGTAAATGGCATAACAACAACTAAGGCATGAATGTATAAAATGGAAGTAAATTGATGTTACATATTGTATGTGATTTGGTAAGCTTGGTCTAAATAAAATATGAAGTCTTAAGCTAGTACAAATTGACAAGAAGTTGATATGCACGAGCCATGTTTATGAGATGTGTAAGTGTGCATGTGTTATTAAGGGTGACAAAAGGCTTGGAAAATAGCCTCAAAGTTGTATGCACGGGTAGACACACGGGCGTGTGTCTAGACCGTGTGTCATGGGCGTATGATTCGGCTGTGTCTCCCCTGCACCCTAATTAGGTATAACCGAATGCCCAATAGTAAACACACGGGCAGAGACACAGTCGTGTGTCTCGGCCCTGTGAAGGACACGGCCTTAAGACATGAGCGTGTGTGCTGGCCGTGTGAAGTTTGCACCTGAATTTTGGAATTTAATTCACCACACGGCCTAAGCACATGGGCATGTGACTTGGCCGTGTGGCCCTAATTGTGTTGATGACGTCATAAACAAAGAGTTACGACGGCTGAGGACACGGGCGTGTCCCAAGCCACACGGGTGTGTGTGACCACATAGCCTACCCACACAGGCGTGTAACCCTCCAAAACTAGAAAATTTTCTAAGTATCGCAAAAGTTTTGAAAGTTCTTAGTTTAGTCCCGAACCACACTCAATGGATGTGTTGGGCCTCGTGGGTTCGTATAAGGGACAATATGCTTGTGTATAAATGGTTTTAATTTGGGCAAAATTTTATGGCCCGATTTTGTATGAATGTTTATGTTTGAGTTTGGTAACGCCTCAGACCCTATCCCAGTGTCAAATACAGGTAAAGGGTGTTACATTTAGTGGAATCAGAGCTATGGTTTAGTCAATTCTCGGACTAACGTAGCTTGTGTACGAGTCTAGCTATACATGCCATAAATGAATTATGATAGTGTGACTTTCATATAGTAATGGATCCCAATCGGGCTGAAGCAGATGATGATGTAGAAAGTAATGCACCGACTCCCGCTCAAGGGGCAGCGCCAGTTGAGAGTAGACTCGGTGATAAGTCAGAATTTATACATATTTTTATCCCATGCTTAGCACAGTTTTGAATGAATTATCATTAGATTTATGGAATTTGATGCTCCTAATCATTTAATTTCATGTTTTATACTTAGGTGAGCATAGGAGAGTAAAATGAGTGAGAAACAGGCCAAAAACGGAGAAAATAGGCCAACATGGGAAATTAAAATGGCCAAGACTTCCTCACACGGGTAGACCACACGCCCGTGTCTATTTAGCAGTCTCTAACACAGCCTAGACTTCCTCGTACGGGTAGACCACACGCCCGTGCCTATTTAATAGACTCTAAACACGACCTAAGTCGCCTCACACGGGCGTGGCATACTGCCTTGTCCCTGTCGGGCCCAAATCTAGTTCTATTCAGAAAAGGGCACTTTAGAGGGTTCGGAGGCATTCTAAAGCCTATATAAACACCCTAGAGGAGGATTAAAGGAACACATGGACTAGGAGGCAATTAATTACTCGAAGAAAGCCAATTGATCTATCTCAGAAGCCGGATTCTCCTTCAAGACGGAAGATCTCCCTTAATTTTCCTTCAGAAGTTTTGGGTTTTCTTTATGTTTTGTTATCATTATTCTTCTGAGATGTTTTCTTTTACAAATATGAACTAAACCCCCTAAATACCTAAGGGGAATGAAACCTAAGATGGATCTTGTTATTATTTTCTGAATTATATGATAAATACTTGATTTGTTCTTAATTATGTGTTCTTAATTCTTGCTTTAATATTCCAGGATATTAATTCAAGTATTGACGTGCTTATTTAGAGTAGTAAAAGTCCTCGTTTAAGAGAAGATCTAGCATAATTAAGCGAGTTGCATGCAATCCTAGACATAGGACGACATAAATCTGCCGGATTAGGGTCAAACCAAATAAGGGAATCCATAGATCGAGTTAATGCGACACTAGGGATTTTAATAGAAAGAGATTTCAATTAATCAACCTAGGGTTAGACATTGTTAGTTTCGAGAGAGATAATAATATAAATTAGGGATTTATATGGATCAAGTCAAGGGAATAAATCATCTAGTTCAGAGTCAAATAACAAGTGAAGTCTAGGTGGATTTTTCCTTAGGTATTGTCCAAATCAATCAGTTTTCCCAAAAGTATTTCACCAATTTACTTCCTGTGCATTCTTAGTTTAGTTAATTAGTTTAGATAAAGCAAATCCCCTTATTTTTAGGATAGATAATAAAAAGAAGGTTAATACTAGTACTTTTAGTTCCTGTAGGTTCGACATTCCAGTCTTGCTACAAACTATACTACTGTTCGATAGGTGCGCTTGCCTTTATCGTGATAATAGTTAGTTTCCAAGTACGATCAATCATAAATTTAAAACTTATCATGCACAATCAAGTTTTTGGCACCGTTGCCAGGGAAATAAGATATTAGGAACGCTTGATTTTTATTACTTTAGCCATTTTTACTTTTATTGCAATTTGCTTCTTTTTTTTCTTTTATTATTTTTAGTCTAATTTTTTTCTTCTAATTTTTCTTTTTCTTTACTTCTAGCAGGTTTTTATAGTTTATGACTAGAAGAAACCCGTTAAGACCTCTACTTTTTTATAGTGAGATCGAAAGCACAGCTCGCAAAAATTGAAGACAAATAAGGTGAAGCCTACAATACATAGAGAAAGGGTAAGAGGACGATATCCATAATACAACTGAGGAGATGGCTGACAATCAGAATAATCAACTACCTCTGGTGGTTGCTGCTGATCCAGTAAATTAGAATCTTGCTCCACGTACTATGTATGATTATGCTAAACCTACTTTAACAGGAGCTGAATTGAGTATAGTTAGACCTGCTGTTGCTGCAAATAATTTTGAACTGAAACCTAACACTATTCAAATGATACAACAGTTTGTTCAGTTTGATGGTTTGCAGGACGAGGACCTAAACACTCATTTGGCAAATTTTCTGGAATTCTACGACACTTTTAAGATAAATGACATTTCTGATGATGCCATTCGCCTTTGGTTATTTCCATTCTCATTGAGGAACAAAGCTAAACAGTGGTTAAACTCGTTACCACGAGGATCAATCACTACTTGGGAACAAATGATCGAAAAAATTTTATTAAAATATTTTTCGTCAGCTAAAACAGCTAAATTAAGGAATGATATCTCTTCTTTTGTGCAGATGGATTTAGAAACACTTTATGATACATGGGAGAGATACAAGGATCTATTGAGAAGGTGCCCTCACCATGGGTTACCTCTATGGCTGCAGGTTCAAACCTTTTACAACGATGTGAACCCCTCAACGAGGCAACTTATCGACGTAGCCGTCGGTGGAACATTGAATAACAAAACAGCTGAAGAGGCTTACGAATTTATTGAAGAGATGTCACTAAATAACTATCAGTGGCAAGTTATGAGAACAAAGCCGACGAAAGCTGCTCGTGTTTTCAACCTCGATGCGGTTACTATGCTCTCTAACCAGGTAGAACTTTTAAATAAAAAGATTGACAGTTTGTATGGTTCTACTTAGGTACATCTAGTGATGAGGTGTGATTCAAGTGGAGGAGGAGTACACACAAATTATCCAACCTTCAACCCTAGCATCGAGGAGGAACAAGTTCAATATATGGGTAATAATAATTCTAGATCTCAAAATAACCCATACAGTAACACTTATAATGTAGGTTGATAAACCATCCCAACTTCTCATGGGGTGGTCAAGGAAATCAAAGGCCACAACATCCCCCAGGTTTTCAACAACCACCTTACCAGGAGGAAAAAGAGCCAAACCTTGAGAAGATGCTAACGAAATTCATCTCGGTGTTAGAAACTCATTTTCAGAATACCGAAACAGCGCTTAAAAATCAACAAGCGTCAATTCAAGGGCTCGAAGCTCAAATAGGATAGCTTGCTAAGTTCATTTTCTAACGACTACAAAGTAGCTTGCCGAGTAATACTGAAACTAACCCAAGGGAACAACTCAATGCAATTACCGTTTGAGATAAGGAAGGGTTAGTTGAACTTGAACCTGAACCGAGGCAAGGAATTGTGGTAAGTAAAGAAAAAGGTGAGGTGGACCACAGTGAACGAAAACCGCTAAGTAAGGAGTACAAACCTCATGTGCCATACCCAAGGAAAGGCCACACAGACGAATAACTTGGTAAATTCCTTAAATTATTAAAGAAATTACATATTAACTTACCGTTTATTAAAGCTCTTTCGCAGATGCCAAACGCAGTTAAATTTTTAAAGGAGCTTTTAGCAAATAAGCAGAAGTTGGATGAAGCATCACATGTGGAACTAAATACAATTTCTCAGCCATTCTACAGAACAAGCTACTCAATAAGTTGAAAGATCTAGGGAGTTTTACGATTCCTTATTTAATTGGTAGTTTAAATGTTAACAATGCTTTGGCTGACTTAGGGGCAAGCATTAATGTCATACCCTATAAAATGTTTAAACAACTAGGTCTGGGAAAACCTAAACAAACTAGAATGAGCATTCAATTGGCAGATAAAACAATCAGATTTCCTATGGGTATCATTGAGGACTTGCTAGTTAAAATTGATAAATTTATTTACCCAATTGACTTTGTTGTTTTAGACATGGATGAGGATAGTGACGTAGACCCTTTTTAGCAACTACTCGAACTATCATTGATGTTGGCACAGGTGAACTAATACTTCGTGTAGGGGATGACATGATCACTCTCCAAGCTCGTGATTCGGTTAAAATATCTAGTAATCAAGAAGATTGTTTAAGTTTGGTTAATAACATTACAACTCAAACTTCTTTGTAGGAGTCGCCTAGAAAGAATGTGACAGAGCCTCATTCTAATCCATGTCACAAAAATAAAGTGACTCACAAAGAACGAAGGCTTCAGATCAATGAACTAGATGAATGGAGAACACATGTCCCGGAGAAACCAAAAGCACACAAAAAATCAAACCGACAGCACAATGAGCTTAGGGATGAAGCAAAGCAAATTAAAGTTGGGGATAAAGTATTGATAGATGGAAAGGACCCCCGAATTGATCCTCCAGAGCTTAACACAAACGGAGCGACTCCTTTCACGGTATTGAATGTCTTCCCATACGGTATAGTCGAGGTAAATCATTCTCAAAACAGCACTTATAAGGTAAACATTACTTGACTTAAACTTTATGTGGATAATAGAATTGATAACGAGAAAGAGGATTATCAACTCCGTGATCCGTCGTAATCATGCGAATTGAGGTAAAGTCGAGCTTAGACTATAAATAAGCACTTCTCGGGAGACAACCTGAGCACTAACGATGTTGATTTCTTTAAATTTTAGTTTTAACATCTGAATCATTAACTGAGTCCTTAAACATAGGTTTGCCAAATCCACACGGCCAAGCACATGGGCGTGCCTTAGGCCATGCCCATACCACGGGTGGTGACATGGCCGTGTGCGATACGGCCGTGCGAGAATAGAGCAATTTTTTTCCAAAACATGGGATTCGATAAATTGTTACAGCCGTGCAACATGGCTGTGGGACGTTTTGCCAAATCTACACGGGCATGCCACACGCCCATGTCTATAAACTGTGGTCGACATTGAAAAATTCACACGGGCGTGCAACACGCCCGTTCCCCCCACCAGTGGTCGAAACTGTCAAAATAACACGGGCGTATGCATATATACACGAGCGTGGGAGAAGCGAACGAAGTAGGACACGGGCGTGCGACACGGTCATGTGCATATATACACGGGCGTGCGAGAAGCGAATGAAGCAGGACACGAGCCTGCGACACGACCGTGTGCCCCAACATGCCCAAAGAACACGGGCGTGGGCCGAATACCAGATGCACCTAAACTCGAAAACCACAAAACAAACGGGCGGCACGCCCATGTGCCCCAATATCTATATAAACCTCCCACTATTCATCATCCCCTTCCTCAATACCCTAACCCTAACCGCCGCTCCCTCCACCGCTGTCGCCCTCTAAGCTCTGACAAACACCCCAAAATCACCCCTTTCTCCTCCATTTCTCCTCCATACACATCAAAATCTTCTCTCTTCTTCCTTTCCCTGCACATTCATTTTCTCTTCTCTCTTTCTCCACTCATCCCATTCCCCACCGCCGCCATCATCGTCGCACACTGACGCTGCACCTCTCCTCCATCAAGCACCACCATCATTCATCAGTCGTTTGTTTCCCTTTTACCCCATTACTTTTACTTCTTGTCTAGATTTCTTGATTTCTATTAATAATTTGCATGTTTATTAACCCTTATCTATGTTTATTGACTTCAAATTCTACTAATGATCAAGATTTACTTAGCCATTGTATTGTCATTGATCTTTACTCCTGCTTGATTTACCCACATGATTAGGATTATTAATAGTGTTTTCATTCATCATTTGATTGGTCTTTTAACATTCGCTTAGTTTAGCCTTAGCACTATTTCCATCTTATATTTAGCCATTGATTTATATACAATATCACCACGTTTCATTTTTAGCATGATTGAATTTGTGTCCATACTATCCTACGAGCAAGTCATTACTTTAGGATTACTCAGATTTTTCTTGCAGATGTAGGAATTATTATTGATGACTTAATCTTTTATCCACAGGCACACCATGTCAAATCCACGTGGTAAGAAAACCGCCGTCCCTGCCTCAAAGAAGCAAAAAGGAGTAGCATCCTCCTCCAATCTTACCATTGAGATCCGGCACCTATTCCTACAATTTCCCTTGGGACCCCAAGAGGAACTATTCCAGATACTATGGAACCGACCCCTAGGTGTGGGCTGTTGCATTGATTGGACCGCTCTAGAGCAGATCCAACTCGCTGACACTGTCTGAGCTCTCTTGACTACTGACCCATGAGGGATCTTTTTCTAGATCGTTGAGTCGACATATCTCGAGCTCACGTTAGAAATCTGTTCGACCTTCCACCTTTAGACCGTTATGATAGAGTTGATGATCCTGGAACGGTCCAGTTCCATCTCGATAGTTTAGTTTGCCAGTTGAGCGTGCTTGAGTTCGGTGTCGCTTTAGGGCTCTATACGGAGGAGTTTATGGATGACGACGACTTTGACAATTAAAATCGCCACATCTACTATTCACCTTCAAACTACTGGAAGGCCCTTGTCCCTGCCTCGGCCACTTACGATCCTAGTTGCTCCAAGGCATTGGCTTTCCCTCCATCACTGAGATACTTACACGCCATCCTTGCCCACACCCTGACAGGACAGCATGAGAGCATCGGTGTCGTCAACACTAACAATGCCTATTTTTTATGGAGCATGGCAAACGGGCACGTATTTGATCTTGCCTATTTCATCGCCCTCACCATTCGCCATCAGACAGAGCGGCATAGGATGGAGTCATTTTCATCGACCCTTATGTGACTCGCCTGGCGCGATACTTTGATCTCCTCAACACGGCGGCGCAATCATCCTCCCTCACTCTCATCGATCAGATATCCCCACAGGGTATCTTGAGTATGCTTCATATGAGGATAATCGAGCGACGATGTGGATTTGACCCCTTTAGTACCGCCTCATCCAATCAGCCGAGCAGGAGGACCCAGAGGACATTACTGATGATGTCCCTCCATTTTACAAGGATCCACCATCTCAGCCACCACCTGTTTATCGTCCAATTCATTCGGCTGCTTCACTCTCTGACATCTCTGAGCATCTTACTCGATTCGAATAGTAATGTTTTCAGCCCTTTGATAACATTGATGCAACTCTACATCAGATTTGTCAGCACCTTCATATCTCATCACCACCCCTACCTCACGAACCATCTGGCGATGAGGATTTTTAAAGACTTTTATTTATTATTTTTATTTTTATTTTTTTACTTTTATCTTTATTTATCTTTTTACATTACTTTTTATTTTATTTTGCGTAATACTATTTTTACTTCATCTTTAGGTTTACAATTTATATTAAGCAATTTATGTTTTCGACCATCTCCTAACGAGTAATCATGCTACTTTATATTTCCTAAAGAGTTATTGATTCTATCGTAGTTATAAAGAGCTTCAAAGCTCACTACTACTCCGGAAATTACAACTTCACTGGAAAAGGTTCTCCATCACTGCCATGCCCTACTCGACCACGACCATAGCTACCACCAGTTATAATATTATTTTAGCGCAGCACTTGTGGACTAACACCCTCTACCACTGGAGTATCCTCCTCCAATTTCACCCTTGCCTTAGCCGATTACTACCCATGACTCCAAGTCAAAGATTCCATTTAACATTCAGGAAGTTTCACTTCTCTCACTATCTTATGATCTTATATCTATATTTTTTAGTAAATCTATCTTTGTACATTGAGGACAATGTACATTTTAAGCGTGGGGGGTTATTTATATCATTATCAGAAAAATCACTGAATTTCGTCTTATTCTCACGTGACTCACTCATATCACTATTAGAATGAATTTTGTTTAATTTATGATTTTTATTGATGTCTAGAACTAAAACATAAGCATTTATGCATTGATGGTTTAAACTTTAAGTAATTAGAGAGTCAAACATGATAAGTTGATTTTTGAGAATTAAAAATTTTTAGGTTATTTCCCCAAGTTTAGGTATTATCTTGAAATTGAAATTCACAGAGTTAGCATCAAAAAGCCATAATTTTTGTGAGATCTTGAGCCTTTAGAGCACATATTATTTCTTTCATGCTCACTTTTATTGTTTCTACAAGTGTGTCAATATTGATTTGTTATTCTAGAACTTGCTTCGATTATGCATGTCAAGACCACATCATTGATTTGATATGTCAAGGTGATAAAGGCACTTAGGTTTAACCCACTCACTCCATAAAAGTCTACCGTCATAATTAACCCTTAGTGAAGCCCCTTGAGCCTAACAAGCCATTCATTGATTTACCCTCAATATTAACCCATAACCCTTATTGTTGAAATCCCCTAAATTAATTTGATCCCTATTTTTGTCTAGATTTGATTTGAATAAATTGCTTAGCTATGTTTTATATCTGATGGTTAGCAAAGTCCTATGTTACTTAATTTTTTCTTAAAAAAAAAGTTGTTGTAATATATCCATGAAGAAAAGCTCAATTCTAAGATCATTTAATTAGGAATTTAATTTGTCAGTTTTAGTATTTTTCTAGTTAGGTAATTTTTCAATTCAATCTCGATTCTAACCTTTTCTTTCAGCCTATGACCACACCCCCTAACCAAAGCCACGTTACAACCCTCTAAATACCTTTTGATTGATGTATCATCTCAATATATAGTGGTGGAGATTTGATTTTCATACAAGCCTATAGTAATAACTTTTCATGTTGACTATTGAGTGCTAAATTTGTTGTCCCTAAACACCTCGAGTGATTTGAGTGAATCTTTAGTGAGAATGTTAAACTCTGTGATATTTTGAATAAGGGGAGACACCTATGTTTTCGTGATAAAATGCTCAACTTGGAATGTTTGAAACTTTGATGTTCTTCTAGTTGAATTCTCAATGTATGATTACTTATGGATTATTTTGAGATATTATTGATAGGAGTTATAAGTTGAGAAAAATGAATTCTTAAATGTGAGTTGAGGATTTTTCTTGAGGACTAGCAAATGCTCAAGTGTGGGGGTATTTGATAAGTCGTAATTTATACATATTTTTATCCCATACTTAGCACATTTTTGAATGAATTATCATTAGATTTATGGAATTTGATGCTCCTAATCCTTTAATTTCATGTTTTATACTTAAGTGAGCATAGGAGAGTAAAAAGAGCGAGAAACGGGCCAAAAATAGAGAAAATAGGCCAACATGGGAAATCAACACGGCCTAGACTTCCTCACACGGGTAGACCACACGCCTGTGTCTATTTAACAGTCTCTAACATGGCCTAGACTTCCTCACACGGGTAGACCACATGCCCGTACCTATTCACCAGACTCTAAACACGACCTAAGCCGCCTCACACGGGCGTGGCACACAGCTGTGTCCCTGTCGGGCCCAAATCTAGTTCTATTCTGAAAAGGGCACTTTAGAGGGTTCGGAGGAATTCTAAAGCCTATATAAACACCCTAGAGGAGGATTAAAGGGACACATAGAGTAGGAGGCAAGGAATTACTCGAAGAAAGCCGATTGATCCATCTCAAAAGTCGGATTCTCCTTCAAGATGTAAGATCTCCTTAATTTTCCTTTAGGAGTTTTGGGTTTACTTTATGTTTTGTTATCATTATTCTTCTGAGATGTTTTCTTTTACAAATATGAACTAAACACCCTAAATACCTAAGGGGAATGAAATCTAAGATGGATCTTGTTATTATTTTCTGAATTATATGATAAATACTTGATTTGTTCTTAATTATGTGTTCTTAATTCTTACTTTAATATTTCAGGATATTGATTCAAGTATTGATGTGCTTATTCAGAGGAGCAAAAGTCCCTGTTTAAGAGAAGATCTAGCATAATTAAGCAGAGTTGCATGAAATCCTAGACATAGGACGACATAAATCTACCGATTAGGGTCAAACCTAATAAGGGAATCCATAGATCGAGTTAATGCAACACTAGAGGTTTTAATTAGAAAGAGATTTCAATTAATCAACCTAGGGTTAGACATTGTTAGTCTCGAGAGAGATAATAATATAAATTAGGGATTTCTATGAATCAAGTCAAGTGAATAAATCGTCTAGTTCAGAGTCAAAAAACAAGTGAAGTCTAGGTGGATTTTTCCTTGGGTATTTTCCAAATCAATCAATTTTCCCAAAAGTATTTCCCCAATTTACTTCCTGTGCATTCTTAGTTTAGTTAATTAGTTTAGATAAAGCAAATCCTCTTATTTTTAGGCTACATAATAAAAAGAAGGTTAACACTAGTACTTTTAGTTCCTGTGGGTTTGACATTCTGGTCTTGCTATAAACTACACTACTGTTCGATAGGTGCGCTTGCCTTTATCGTGATAATAGTTAGTTTCCAAGTACGATCAATCATAAATTTAAAACTTATCACGCACAATCACCCAGAGGAGAATGGGCTACGGAAGCCTTTCTCCATATGATGAATGCTTGGTATATGGAGTTCGTTCGAATGAACCCAAACACTCAACCCCCCTCCACCCCCACCTATTCTTCAGCTTGTTCCTGTAGCACCCCAAGGTATGGATTTTATGAGATTAAATAGACCTCCAGGGGATAAAATTCAAAAGCAATGAGCCGAAGAGTTCCGAGGTAGTATCAATGATGACCTTGAGAGGGTAGAGCTTTGGCTCGAGAATACCATTAGGGTATTTAATGAGTTATCATGCACATCTAAGGAATGCATGAAGTGTATTGTGTCACTCTTGAGAGACTCAGCTTATCAGTGGTAGAACACCCTTGTGTCGGTTGTACCAAGGGAGAGAGTTAATTGGGAATTTTTCTAGGAAGAGTTTCGTAAGAAGTATATTAGCCAAAGGTTTATTGATCAGAAAAGGAAAGAATTCCTTGAGTTAAAACAGGGCCAAATGATGATAACAAAATATGAGCGTGAGTTTGTGCGACTTAGCAAGTACGCTCGGGAATGCGTATCGACTGAGGCCATCATGTGTAAGAGGTATGAGGATAGGTTAAATGAGGACATCCGATTGCTAGTTGGCATCCTAGAATTAAAAGAGTTTGTTGTACTGGTTGAGAGAGCTTACAAGGCTGAGGAATTGGCTAAATAGAAAAGAAAAGCTGAGTTTAAGTCTCAAGATTCGAAAAGGAGACAGATGAATAAGTCACTGCAGTCCTCATCTAAGAAACCAAAAGAGTTTAATACTCGATCGAGTGCTTTAGTTGGGTATTCAAATGGAAATAAGGGTAAGCAGTACTTGGTTTCAAAAGCTCAGACTACTTCAATTGCTAGTGTTGGTAATGCCCGACCGAGTAGACTAGAGTGTTCACATTGTGGTAGATGTCACCTCGATGAGTGCCGAGTTAATGATGGAGCTTGTTTTAAGTGTGGTTCCAAAGATCATTTCATTAGAGTTTGCCCCGAGATGGTTGAAAAGGAGAGATTTCAGAGTGTACGATTGGGCAATGCTTCTTTTAGAGGGAGACCACAGAGAAATTCGAGAAATAGAGCGAGTAGTAAGAGTGCACCTAGAGATCCAGCTGTGAGACCCGAGGGTAGAGAACTTGCAAGGACTTATTCCATTCGCACTCGCGAAGAGGCCTCATCCCCTGATGAGATTACGGGTACTTTTTCTCTTTACGATACTTCTATTGTTGCTTTGATTGATCCGGGATCTACCTATTCGTATATTTGTGTAAAATTGGTGTCTAGCATGATATTCCTGTTGAGTCTATAGAATTTGTGATAAAAGTGTCAAACCCTCTAGGCAAGCACGTTTTAGTTGACAAAGTATGTAAGAATTGCCTTTTAATGATTAAAAGTCATTATTTTACATCTAATCTTATGCTTTTTCCATTTGATGAATTTTATATAATACTTGGTATGCATTGGTTGACCATGCATGATGTAGTAGTAAACTGTGGAAGGAAAATCATTGAATTGAAATGTGAAAGTAGTGATATTCTTCAGGTGGAACCAGATGAATCGGATAGCTTGCCTGTAGTGATTTCTTCTATGACTACTCAGAAATGTATAAGAAAGGGTTATGAAGCTTATCTTGCCTTTGTACTGAATGCAAAAGAGTCTGAGTTGAAAATTGAGTCAGTGCTGGTAGTATGTGAGTATCCAAATGTGTTTCCAGAAGAATTGCCCAGATTACCTCCAATTAGGGAAGTTGAGTTTGGTATTGAGTTAATTCCTGGTACTGCATCTATTTCAATTGCTCCGTATAGGATAGATCCGACGGATTTAAAGGAGTTGAAAGTTTAGTTGCAAGAATTAACGGATAAAGGTTTTACGGCACCTAGTTATTCTTAGGGGGCGCACCGGTACTATTCGTGAAAAAGAAATATGGTTCAATGAGATTGTGCATTGACTATCGACAGCTCAATAAGGTAACCATAAAGAACAAGTATTCCTTACCAAGGATCGATGATTTCTTTGATCAATTGAAGGGAGCCACAGTGTTTTCAAAGATAGACTTGAGGTCCGATTACTACCAGTTGAGAGTTAAGGAGTTTGATGTGTCGAAAACTACATTTCGGACGAGGTATGGTCACTATGAATTTTTGGTTATGCCTTTTGGTTTAACAAATGCTCCTGTTGTATTTATGGATTTGATGAGCCGTATTTTCTGACCGTACTTGGATAAATTTGTTGTTGTTTTAATTGATGATATACTGATTTATTCTCGTGATAAGACCAAGCATACCGAGCACTTGAAAACGGTTTTACAAACCTTGAGAGACAAGCAGTTGTATGCTAAGTTTAGTAAAAGTGAATTTTGGCTTAGAGAATTTGGATTTTTGGGTCACATTGTTTCGGGTGATGGTATTAGAGTTGACCCGAGTAAGATATCGGTTATTGTTGAATGGAAACTACTAAGGAATGTCTCAGAGGTTAGAAGCTTTCTAGGCTTAGCCGGCTATTACAGATGGTTTATTAAAGGATTTTTCATGATTACTACTCCAATGACGAGATTGTTACAGGAAGATGTCAAGTACCTTCAGGCTTACTTCAACCTGTGATGGTTCTCAAGTGGAAGTGGGACCATATTACTATGGATTTTGTGACAGGTTTGCCTTTGACACCGAAAAAGAAAGATGCTGTATGGGTTGTTGTAGATCAATTGAAAAAGTTGGCTCATTTTATACCAGTACGTATCGACTATTCACTTGATAAGTTAGTCGACTTGTACATTTCTAAAATTGTGAGATTGCACGGAGTACCTTTGTCAATTATATCGGATAGAGATCCGAGGTTCACTTTGCGATTTTGGAAAAAGTTATAAGGAGCGTTGGGTACGAAATTAAATTTTAGTATCATTTTCCATCCGCAAACTAACAGTCAATCTGAAAGCGTAATTCAGATTCTTGATGATATGTTACGGTGTTTTGTTCTTGAGTTCCAAGGTAGTTGGGAAAAGTATTTACCGTTGGTGGAATTTTCCTACAACAATAGTTTTCAGTCGAGTTTGAAAATGATGCCTTATGAGGCATTGTATGGGCGTAAGTGTCGAACACCCTTGTATTGGATAGAACTCAGAGAGAATCAGATTCACGTAGTTGATTTAGTTAAAGAAACTGAAGAAAAAGTGAAGGTAATTCGTGATTGTTTGAAAGCTACTTCAAATAGATAGAAATCCTACGCAGACTTGAAACGAAAAGAGATTGAGTTTCAAGTCGGTGATAAGATATTCCTGAAAGTATCTCCATGGAAGAAAGCTTTGAGGTTTGGCCGGAAAGGCAAATTAAGTCCATGCTTTATTGGACCGTATGAGATTACCGAAAGGATAAGGCCAATAGCTTATCGGTTGGCTTTATCGTCTGAATTGGAAAGATTTCATTACGTGTTCCATGTGTCTATATTGCGAGAATACCGATCTGATCCTTCACATGTGATTTCACCGATAGAGTTTGAGATTCGACCGGATATGACTTATGGTGAAGAGCCGGTTAAGATTTTGGCTCGAGAAGTCAAACAGTTGAGAAACAAAAGTATTACTCTTGTGAAAGTCTTATGGCAAAGGCATGGGGTCGAAGAGGCTACACGGGAGACCGAAGAAAACATGAGAAACCAATACTCAAACTTTTTCACTGGTAAGATTTTCGGGGACGAAAATACCTAAGGGGGGAGAGTTGTAACATTCTGATTTTTGGGCCTAGTCGGAATAGTGGTTTCGAGACCACAAATCCGAAGTAGAAAAAATTATTTTATGATTATTATGAGGTCTATGATATGATTGCATTCTTGTGTGAAAATTTCATGAAGAAATTTTATTGATAAAGTGTCCAATTTGACATTGAGGACTAAATTTCTGCACCAAACTTACATCCAAATATCAACCAATCCAAGCATTGAATTCAAACAATTTATAACATCTAACATGATTTATTGTTACATGCACCAATGCTTTTAATCTTACCTTTTATAAGCATACTCATTTTAACCTTTCTCAATCAATCAATAATAAACACTTATGTTATCTCCATAAAATAAACTTAAATACATATATATACATGTACCAAAACATAATCATCACTAGCCATTCCAACGGCTAGATTACAATAATCATTCGCATTTACATGCCAATATGACCAATATAACCTATACATGCCATTGTAACCATAATTGATTTACCATATTGTACCGACATGGGCAGATGGATAGTGTGAGTGATCTCCGCTAAGCTTCTAATCCAACGAGCTTCTGATTTACTCTAAAATAGGGAAATAAAACTAAGTAAGCATAAAATGCTTAGTAAGTTCGTATAACATGGTACTTAACTTACCATTCATTCTATTTTGAGGTAACTATGCAAGGCATATTCAATCAATTTAACCTCTAACCCTACACACATCCTCATTGCCCTTGTTAGTCATATATTCCATAATAACATCAAAATATATATGGGCTCAATAATAATCAAGTTTCCATGCACATATTCTTTCCATAACATGTATTCATTTAACATGTATAAATCATCTCTTTATATTACAAGTATAATTTCATAATAGTTCATCTCGAGTTCAGATTATTTCATGTCAGAACTTTACTCATATCATTCGAAATATCAAGGTCACACGAGTAGTAGTACACTCAAGGTGCACAAGTCTATAATCAAGGATGAACATCCTCATCAAATAATTTCCATATACAAATATCATCATTTCATACTTTCATATAACATTTGTCATGTATCATCATTTTCTTATATTTCGCATGTATACGTGTAATAACTAATTTTATTATTCATATTTTCTCATGTCCGGATTGTTACCCGTTGAATTTATTTGAAATATCGATGGATACACAGTAGTACACTCAAGGTGTACAAGTCGATCTGTCAATTCATATTCAATGGTACCCATAATGTACTATTTCAAAGAGTACACTCTCGAGCCACACATGTATACAACAGATTACCACCAAGATAAATCCTTTTTATGACATATGCTCTAAGGAACTTGATCTGGATTATCAGTTCGGGCTAAATCCAATCCATAACATATACTCGAAAGGACTTATATCAGGATTATCCGTCTGGGCTAAATCCTTTCTGTAATGAGGTCAATAGGATTACTCGTCCAAGCTAAATCCGTTAGCAACAAATGCAGACCTCATTCATTTCGGAAATCACATACCCATCGATTTTCCATTTATAAAATCGGTATTTAACCATTTTTCAGGCATTATCGGGCTGTGATTATTTCATACATCCATAACATTCATATAATTCAAATAAACACATTCCACATTCATTTCAAGCATAAAAGTAACATTTTTATCATTTATCATTTTTCAGGCATTATCGTTGATCGGGCTTTGTCAGATACAATTTCAATGTCACATATATATATATATGATATTTATACAATTCACAACGCAACATTTAATTCAAACATATAAACATACACAAGTTAGTTACACGAACTTACCTCGACAAATGTTCATTTACGTAAAATCTACTAATCTGACATTTTCCTCTTTTCCTCGTTCTAGCTCCAAATTTGGTCTATCTGGATCTATACGAGTAAATTTTACATCAATTTATCACATTTCATATTCAAGTGAACTAGATTTACATCCTAGGCAAAATTATCATTTTGCCCCTAACTTTTCCATAAATTCCCATTTCGCCCTAGGCTCAAAAAATGAAATTTATACAACTTACTCCCTATTCCAAGCCTAAACGAAATTTCACCTTAAAATTTACAGCACATATATTCTATAAAATTCAAAATTTTCTCCAATTTTCACAAATTTACATTTTAGTCCTTAAATCATGTTTTCATCAAAAATCACTTTGTAAAAGTTGTTTATCTATCAACAACCTTTCATTTTCTACCATAAATTTCTAATTTTTAGCATATACATCCATAACCTAATTTCCATGCTTTGATAACTCTTCAAATTGATCCCCCAAATAGATAGATTAAGCTATCCCCATTTCAAAAATATCAAAATTACTAAAAATGGGACAAGAAAACTTACCCAATTTGGCCAAGAAAGTTTCTTCACTCTCCCTTTGGGTTTCCATGGAATATTTTGGGGAAGAAGATGATAAAAATTATTTTTATTTCTATTTAATTAATTTATCATCTTTAATAATTTTGATTTCCAATTTAGTCCTTAGCCTTTTTCTAATTTTCCATGGATGAATCATCCAAAAATATCTACTAACTTTTTTTATTAATGGTCTAATTACCATATAAGGACATTAAGTTTTAAATTCACTAGCTATTTGATCCTTCTAGCTATTAGAATTCAACTTTTACATTTTATACGATTTGGTCATTCCCGTAATTAAACACTTAATCGGTAAAATTTTCCTATCAAAATTTTAACTTGACATTTCTATCATATTACAAACCATAAAATAAAAATAAAATAAATTTTATTTTTCAGCTCAGATTTTTGGTCCCGAAACCACTATTTCGATTTCACCTAAATTGGGTTGTTACAACTCTCCCCCTTAAGGAATTTTCGTCCTCGAAAATTTTACCAGTAAAGAGATTCAAATATTACTTTCTCATAGTTTCCTCCAGTTCTTAGACAGTTCCCTCTATATCGTGTCACTTTGTCAGAAAAATTTTACTAAAGCTACCTTTTTATTTCTCGTTTTTCTCTTCAAGTGTCAGAATTTCAATCAATCTCTTACTGTAAGTCGTGTCAGGCTGAATTTAACATTTATCAAAGTAATAATAGATGATGGATCTGATCGATACTGTCATAACACATATACTCATAAAAAAATTTGTGAATTTTGTAGAACTCTGATAATAATACCTATCAACATGCAATAGGTCCAATTCTCTTCAATAATCTTTTATAACCCAATAAACTACAGACTTGATTTGCCTTTACAGTCAAACCAGAGAACTTTCTTCCATGGTGAAACTTTCAAAAATGTTTTTTCGCCAATTTGAAACTCTATTTATTTTCATTTTTGATTCACATCAGATTTTTGATGATTAAATACTGCTTTTAAACTGTCTCAGATCACTTTCACCTTTCTTCAGTTTCAACGAATCAAACCAACTACATGTATCTTTTCTCACTGAACTCAGTCCAAAACACCGGAGTTTTACACTTGTGACCATAGAAAATCGTATACGGTAAAATTTTATACTTGACTATTAACTATTACTATATATGAATTCAACTAACGACAAATATTTGTTTTTCAATTGCCTTTGAATTCCAAAATACAGCACTGAAACATATCTTCAAAAATCTGAATCATATGTTCAAATTGATCATCCGTCTGAGAATGAAATACAGTGCTAAAGTGTAACCGTATACCCAGAGTTCTTTGCAACTTGTTTCAGAATCGAAATATAAACTATAGATCTCTATCAGAAATAACAAAAACTACCACATCATATAATCTGACAATCTCAAAAATAGATAATTTGAGCACTCTATCAAGTGAGAAATCCATTCATGCCAGAATAAAATGTACAGACTTTGCCAAACAATTAAATTACTCAAATATTATCTTTCTTTTTCATAGACAGGGAGAATCCTGATGTAAAATTCATAGTAACTTTGTCCCATTTCCATTTTGGTATTTTCACTGACTGTAACCATCTTGAAAGTATCATCACTATCTTGCTGATACATCCATCATTTAAATATAGATTCAAAAATACCACCTTTCATTCTGAGCTACCAGTAAATCTTTTTTTCAAATCGTTGTTCATCTTATCATTTCCCAAATAAACAGACATAGTACCACTGTGATCATTCATGTAAAATTTTCTATAAAAGTTCCCAATTCTTCAGTACACAGGTTTTATCTCAGAATAACAGACAATCATCAGATTCAAACCTGCTATCCTGATTCAATAATTATTGCATTCAGTACCCGTTTATCTTACAACTCATTATCACTTTTTCTGGGTTTCACAGATCTGTTGTAGAAACATCAGCTTAGCTTTAAGCTCAGCTAAAATTATTCTTTCATCAGACAATAGCAATCGAGTATTTATTGCCCATAAAGCAAACAAAGAATTTTCTACTCAACTATCAGCAACTATATTTACTTTTCCTGAATGAAAATCAATTACCAAATCAGGGTCTTTCAATAATTCAAACCATCTACTCTGTGTCAGATTAAAATCTTTCTATACCATTGGGTGTTTTAAAATTTATGATCGTGATATATATGATATTTTCACCATTCGATATCATTACTAAATTCTCGCAAACACAATAATTGTCAATTCAAGATCATATATCGGGTAATTCTTTTTCCCCGTAGCTTTATCTGGTTGGAAGTATAGACCATTACTTTACCTTTTTTAATCAAAATACAGTCTAATCCATTCAATGTTGTATCACTGTGATAATAAATTATTTACCCGATTCAGACTGAACCAGAACTAATGCTTAGGTCATCAAGGCTTCCAACCGATCAAAATTTTACTAACATTTGTCACCCCATTCAAATCTTACATCTTTCTTTAATATCCATATCATTGATGTAGCTATCATAGGAAACACTTTCACGAAAATTAAAAAGGATATCGAAGCTTTAAATTATTCCGAGATCATAATCATCAGATAGGTTAAAACCATAATACTACAATAGATCTGACATTTCCATGATATAAATGGAACAATACTTCAACCTCAATAATATTTTTCAAATAAAAGGGGAAAACCAAGGGTGGTTCCAATTTCAACCAGTGTAATAATACAATTTCTATAATTTGTGTTCCATATTACCAAATTCCTATGATCAAGTCGAAATTCATAACAAGAGTAAGTATAATTACCACTTACCAATGAATATCTTTCACAGATAAACCATAAAATAACAAGAAAACCGAGATAACGAAATCAAAATTGCAAATCTACACTGAATTTCTGAGAAGATAATCCATGTTGAATAATAGAAAGATTGATGACATCTCAAAGAAAGTCCGTAAGAGTAATATTGCACATTCACACTATAAATAGTCTTAATAGAGACAAGTGTAACTTCCATTTTGCCATTCGAACTTCAACTAACAGAAGTAGAAAATAGCATCATACAAATCTTATCATCAAGTCTTCTATCACCTATAACGGCTTGAAAAACCAAAGAAAAATAAAGCAATACCACTCATGAGTCAATCAAACTTGCAATAATTTCCATCTATTACCATGTTTAGCCAACCTTTCCATATAATGATTATAGCATCCGAACATGAACAGTTACATATATCCCTGAGAATAACAGCACATATAGAATACCCATATAAAATACCCAAAAGAGATTGCTGTAATATACCTGATTATAACAGCTGTATTCAAATATTTTTGCAATTTTATCACTAATCCACTTGTAACGCCCTAAATTTGTTAATGATTAAATTATGTGTTCTGTGGCATAATTGCTTGCTTGATTTAATGTTTATGTGTCTTAAGGGGTGCGAGAAGTCCTGGGTTCAAACCTGGGCTTAAGAAAATTTTTGGGTTTTACTGAATTAAACCCATGCTACCAGATGTTGGGTTTTTAATTAATTGAGAGGAAGTTATGTTAAAAAAAATGTATTGATCCAAGGGATAGGGGCGTGTTGTCTAAGGCAAGGGACTTGGGTTCGAGTCTCTCTGCGCTCAAAGAGATGCCTTTTTTCTATAGTGTCATGCAAGAGGTTGTGTGTTGGTAGGATTCTAGTGCTTTAGGCGATTGAGTGTATTGAAGGGAGTAGGGAGTTGTAGCCGAATTCTAGGAGTGTTGTGGGGAGAAAATTAGGTGTTTTGAAAGGGTATGGATAGTGGGTAGTTGGAGAGGTTTGAGGAGTCAAGTGAGGGGTGTGTTGGTGTCGTACAAGGACTCTAAGCATAGGGGAATTTTGCTGGAGTGTGGGGTAGGTTTCTCTTCTTCATTTCGTGTGTAACCGAGTTGTTGTTCTTTTGGCTCTTTTTGCATTTTTGGTTGGCTAGCTGACTTTTGTTTGGTGTTCTCCAGGTACTTTTGTTTTGCACTTGTAGTGCAGTTTGAAACCCTTTTTTTGTCTAATGGTTAATCAGCATCTATTACTGTTCTTTCTTACTTACCTGCTCGTGTTGATACTCTTTGTTTAGGCCGAACCCTGTTTACTCTCTATTTTGATTTTGGATCAATTCTTCAGCAGCTTCTAGTGTCACTTTCGATTGTGGTTTCTACTTTTTCTACTTCCTCACTTCAATGCTACTCCTCTTGACCGAATACGCATACTTCCTTCACCTTTCTTTTCTTTTTCCCCCTTGATCAAATTTACTATCTCTCTCTTCTTTGGGTTGGCCGAATATCACCTCTCCTCTCCTTCTCAATTCATTTGGGTTGCACTGCTAGTCGTTTGCTCTATTCTTTGTGGGAGCTGAATCTCTCTGCATTTAGGTAAGGTAACTGATTTTGTTGATAGGGTTCTCGGCTATTCTTTTCCTTCTTTCTCCCTTTGCCGGCATAATCTTCCTCTCTAATGCTACCTTGTAATCACCATTTCTGCGCGGGATGTAATTGTTCTTCGTGGGGACTCAACCTAGAGTGTGCCTTTCAGTGCCTGGATACTTCTAAGTAGTGGAAGTGGTTGTTCATTTGGTTTTAATCGTTTTCATTCATTGTTTTGGGCTAACAAGGTAGTAATGCTATCTATATTTTGTCAAGTTTTGGAAGGCAGCTTCGATCAATGATTAAAGAGAGTGACCGTTTTCTATTCAAGGTAAGCAACCGTTACCATTTTTTAGAATTTGGTGCTATGTGGGGATGGTAACTTTATCACTTAAAGGACTAACGTGGGATTATGATTGAATCTAGGTTGGCGTTGTGGAGAGTTGCTCACATATCGCAAAAAGGTGTGTAATCACACTATCATTAGCCATAGATTGGCAAAAGCCAAAAATGTTCAATTGTTGACACCACACGAGCATACGCACGCATGTGAGGTGAGCCAAATGCTCAAAGCGTGGGCATTCGATCGAAGAGGCCACCATGAACGATTTCATGGGATTAGGCCGATTTTGGGTCACGATGGGCCGAAATGGGTCGTGTGGGCCCCACGGGCTCGTGGGCCTCGCACAGGCAATCCGTACGGGTGTGTGGAGATTGTTTGGCTGGCTGTGTAGTTTGTACGGCTAGGGCCATTATTTGGGCTTATTACCCACATAGGCCGTAATATGGGTTTGGGCCCATTTTTACTGTTTAACTGCTATGGTTGCACGGGTCGCACAAGATGACTGTAGACCTACTTTTAGGTCGGTAAGTATACCTAGACCCTAATTTATGGAATGACTGTTATACCCCTATGAGGTAAATGACGAGAATACCCGATGTATGACTGTTTGAGCATGCCATTCTTATTGTATGTATATTTATATTATGTTGCATTGCATGGGGTGGGATATATATGTTGTTGGAGGAAGTGTACTGAAAGGCTATAAGCCTATTACTGGCAGCCTTGCTGCAAATACTGTTAGTACCGAAACCAGTACTTTGTTCTGGAGTGTGGGGATGGGTGGGTTGATTTATTCCCCACATGGAGTGTAGGGCTGGACGGAGTGGAGTGTAGAGGATAGTTAGGTAGGATCTCTTTATGCATTGCTGTTACTGTACTGAACTGGGCTAAGGCCACACTGATATTGCTACTGGTATGGGCTTAAGCCAGGCTGTTTAGCATTGTATGCTTGATTGTTTATTAAATAAGGGTTACACATTGAGTTTCATAACTCACCTTCTCTGTTTAATTGTGCAGGTAAACCTTAGGCAGGTCGGTGCTACGAGGGACTCGGAGACGGCCACACCACTGTTTGTAATTTCATTTTGACTTTACTAAAAGTAGGTTTATTTGAAGTATTTCATGTAATAAGGTCGTTCTAAGTTTTTTTTCTATTTGGGGAATTTTATTAACTTGGTTTATACCTGTTAGCCGTAGGATTTGGATTTTCAAAAAGAAAATGGTTTTCAACTATCATGCTACGTAACCTAATTTAAAAGCTTTCGCAACGACAATGTTTAAAGTAAAATAACAACCTAGTATGTGACACACTTTACTAAAATAATCTTGTAATTTAGCAAATGGATTAAACAAGTTAGTTTTTCAAAAGAATCACAAACAAGGTTTTAATACAAACGAGTTTTTCTACTAAATCTACAAATTATCAAGACTCACTCCAATGTGACATCACAGATACGGCCCTAACATCTAGGCCGGGTTTGGGTGTTACACCACTAACATATATAGTCATCAATAATCTTACATTATTCAGTTCACTGAAAGAGTCAAGTCGGAAGAATTTTTGGCTAACTGCTCACTGAAATATCATATCCGATAAGTCGATTACTCATGAATAACTTCTTCCTTAACAATGACATCGCATATTTAGAATAATTTTCAGAAAAATCTAACATCTCTTTTAATATTGTCTTTGCTTATTAACCCATTCTCAATTTTGACTAAATTATTAATCATTTAGCCTTTGAACCCTTCTCTCACATCTATGAACTTAATCAATATAAATTTTATGAATTTTTATTGTATAAAAAGCTATCAGATAAAAGGGTGGAGATCGTTAGCCTCAAAATTGAACTTTTATAAATACACATATATCACTTAACATGTATCATTAACATGTCCATTATAAAATATTTATTTCATACCTTTATGAGTCTCATTTCATCATAAGTAACATTTTTACTCAAAGCGCGTAAGTATCACTTTTAGCAAGATCGTAATTAGCTCTGGTTGGAAAGCATCTCTATCTATTTGTAAAACAATTTTCATTAGAGTCGGAGATATCACACTATCACATTTTATATAATGGCATGTATTTCTAGACTCCACATATGCTATGTCTAGCCCAAGAACCGACTAAATTGTAGCACTGATACCACTAAATCTAACACTCCTAACCTGTATCCGTTGCTGAAATAGGGTTACGAAACATTACCAAAACTTTCAGAACATTTTCAGATAATTCAAAAATTTACTATTCATTCCTCAAGATTTATTCATAACATCCCTTAAATGGACCCTCGAGGCCCAAAACGAGCATTAGAATCGAGTCGGGACTTAATCGGAAACTCTAAGAATTTTTCGTGAAATATCAAAATTTTTCCAATGTGCAGGGCTCACACACCCATGTGGTCCAAGGGATATGCCCGTGTGACCCTAGGACACGCCCCTACTATAGGTCGTGTTCGACCTGTAACTTTCTCGACTTGTGCACACACAGCCATGCCATACGCTCGTGTGCTAGGCCGTAAAACACAAGGTTGAGACACATGCCCGTGTCTCAGCTCGTGTGCTCAATTCTGAGCATTCTGTTTTCTTAAATTTAAGGTGCAGGGGACACACGGTCTAACTACACGCCCATGTACTAGGCCGTCTGTCACACACGATCTAGAAACACGCCCATGTGTCTACTCGTGTGGACAAAATAAAGCCATTCCTAGCTTCATTTCTAACCCAAAATCATACCAAATTTCTGCACCAAACTTATATCCAAATACCAACCAATCCAAGCATTGAATTCAAACAATTTATAACATCTAACATGATTTATTGTTACATGCACTCATGCTTTTAATCTTACCTTTTATAAGCATACTCATTTTAACCTTTCTCAATCAATCAATAATAAACACTTATGTTATCCCCATAAAATAAACTTAAATACATATATATACATGTACCAAAACATAATCATCACTAACCATTCCAACGGCTAGATTACAATAATCATTTACATTTACACGCCAATATGACCAATATAACCTATACACGCCATTGTAACCATAATTGCTTTACCATATTGTACTGACATGGGCCGATGGATAGTGTGAGTGATCTCTGCTAAGCTTCCAATCCAACGAGCTTCTGATTTACTCTAAAATAGGGAAATAAAACTAAGTAAGCATAAAATACCTAGTAAGTTCGTATAACATGGTACTTAACTTACCATTCATTCTATTTTGAGGTAACTATGTAAGGCATATTCAATCAAATTAACCTCAAGCCCTACACACATCCTCATTGCCCTTGTTAGTCATATATTCCATAATCACATCAAAACATATATGGGCTCAACTATAATCAAGTTTGCATGCACATATGCTTTCTACAACTTGTATTCATTTAACATGTATAAATCATCTCTTTATGTTACAAGTACAGTTTCATAATTGTTCATCTCGAGTTCAGATTATTTCATGTCAGAACTTTACTCATATCATTCAAAATATCAAGGTCACACGAGTAGTAGTACACTCAAGGTGTACAAGTCTATAATCAAGGATGGACATTCTCATCAAATAATTTACATATACAAATATCATCATCTTATACTTTCATTTATCACTTGTCATGTATCATCATTTTCTTATATTTCAAACGGATATGTGTAATAACTCATTTTATTATTCATATCTTCTCATGTCTGGATTGTCACCCGTTGAATTTATTTGAAATATCGATGAATTTATTTGAAATATCGATGGATACACAAGTAGTACACTCAAGGTGTACAAGTCAAGATTCGTCAATTCATATTCAATGGTACCCATAAGGTACTATTTCAGATAGTACACTCTCGAGCCACACATGTATATAACAGGATTACCACTTCGGGCTAAATCCTTTTTATGACATATGCTCTAAGGAACTTGATCTGGATTACCTGTCCGGGCTAAATCCAATCCATAACATATGTTCAAGAGGACTTATATTAGGATTACCCGTCCGAGTAAATCCTTTCTCAGAATGAGGACAATAGGATTACCTGTCGAGAGCTAAATACCACAAGAAACAAATGCAATACCTCATTTATTTCGGGAAATCATATATCCATCGATTTTTCATTTATTCCACCAGGATTTAAAAATTTTTCAAGCATTATCGGGCATGTGATTATTTCATACATCCATAACATTCATATAATTCAAATAAACACATTCCACATTCATTTCAAGTATAAAAGTAATATTTTTATCATTTATCATTTTTTGGGCATTATCGTTAATCGGGCTTTGTCAGATACAATTTCAATGTCACATATATATATGATATTTATACAATTCACAATGTAACATTTAATTCATACATATAAACATACACAAATTAGTTACACAAACTTAAATCGAAAAATGTTCGTGTACGTAAAATCTACTAATCCGACATTTTCCTCCTTTCCTCGTTTTAGCTCTGAATTTGGTCTATCTGGATCTATACGAGTAAATTTTACATCAATTTATCACATTTCATATTCAAGTAAGCTCGATTTACATCCTAGGTAAAATTACCATTTTGCCCCTAAATTCTCATTTTGTCCCTAGGCTCGAAAAATGAAATTTATGCAATTTACTCCCTATTCCAAGCCTAACCGAAATTTCACCTTAAAATTTACAGTAAATATATTCTATAAAATTCTGAATGTTTCTTCAATTTTCACAAATTTACATTTTAGTCCCTAAATCATGTTTTCATCAAAAATCACTTTGTAAAAGTTTTTTTATCTATCAACAACCTTTCATTTTCTACCATAAATTTCTAATTTTCAGCATATACATCCATGACCTAATTTTCATACTTTGATAACTCTTCAAATTGATCCCCCAAATAGATAGATTATGCTATCCTCATTTCAAAAATATCAAAATTACTAAAAACGAGACAAGAAAACTTACCCAATTTGGCCAAGAAAGTTTTTTCTCTCTCCCTTTTGGTTTCCATGAAATATTTTGGGGAAGAAGATGATTAAAATTATTTTTATTTCTATTTAATTAATTTATCATCTTTAATAATTTTGATTTCCAATTTAGTCCTTATCCTTTTTCTAATTTTCCATGGATGAATCATCCAAAAATATCTACTAACTTTTTTATTAATGGTCTAATTACCATATAAGGACCTTACATTTTGAATTCCATAGCTATTTGATCCTTCTAGCTACTAGAATTCAACTTTTGCATTTTATGAGATTTGGTCCTTCCCGTAATTAAACGTTTAATCGGTAAAATTTTCTTATCAAAATTTTCACATAACATTTCTATCATATTATGAACCATAAAATAAATTTTATTATTCGGCTCAGGTTTGTGGTCCCGAACCCACTATTTCGATTTCACCGAAATTGGGTTGTTACATAAGATGCTTAAATACATGGTTTAATTAAGATGCAAACTAAATGAACAAATAAGTTACTTAATGCAAGACTTAATTAAAGATGCTCCTTTAACTATCATGGGAGTTACATAATGCATGACATAATTAAATCAAGACCTTTATTAACATATGAGTTATGAAATGCATGACATAATTAAATATTGAACACTTAATGCAAGTCATAATTAAAAGATGTTGATTAATAATGCAAGACATTAATTTGAAGATGAAAACATAAACTAAAATAAACTTAATTAAAATTCTTGATTAATTAAAACCCATCAAAATGTTTCATCCAACTCTTGATTTAGAATTGACTTGGTCTTGACCGCCCAATCGTAACATGATTAATTTGGACTTATTCCCAACATCTACACCTAGGCCCTTTAAAATTTTCTTTGACCCAATTGGCTTGGTCCTCATAGTTGACCCAATTGGTAAACACAAAGGATCAATCTTTATTTCGAACATCTCAAGAAAATGTGGCTTACGAAAATTTGGCCCAACATCAACTTGTTTCACCTTGACAAGAATTGATTCAGCCTTAGTGTGCGAGAATCACATCATACTTGAATTGGCGCTTATTAGATTACTGTCAAATCATGTCTTAAACCAACCTGCATCACAACTTATTTTGATGGATGAAATCTTCGAAGTCATCCCGTGGAATCCCAGATGACCATGTTACATATCATAAGAATGCTCTGAGTTGACGTACAACTTATATTGAAGATAACATTTTTGTATATAGCATGAAACACTCAGATTTGGTAGATACAAGATAATTCAAATTACTTCCTTACATAGCGTAAACAAATTCAGATCTAACAAACTCTTAAACTACTCATAATTCCAAATACACCAAATTACCTATATTGACAAACTACTATGGTAGATTCACCCTTTAGAAATACTATTAAGAATTCCTTCAGGAAATGCCTTTAAGTCATATTTAATTTCATCATAAGCCTATCCAAAATAAAGATGTTTTCAAACTTATCCTAATCTCACCTCAAGGTCATTATAGAATAAACTATACAGGCATCACAAAATACGCCACAAAAGCTTTACAGAACATGCCACAAAGGCTTTACTGAATACACCACAAAAACTTTAAAGAACATTACGTGTTTACTTTTCTAGTGGACTATCTCAGAGAGTGCCATGGGTTTTTCCCATATGGTCTTGTACATATTTTCATGGCGTGATCTGCTAGTCCAGTTTACATCTTACTGGAGGCAACATCATGAATATTTTCATTGTCATATGATATCATGGGTCTCTACCACATGGTCTTACACATATCTGTATGTCGTGATCTGCCAGTCCGGTTAGCAATGTACCTACCCTACCAAAGGCAACACCATGAATATTTTCATTGTCATATGATGCCATGGGTCTCTACCACATGGTCTTACACATATCAGCATGTCGTGATCTATCAGTCCAGTTAGCAATGTACCTACCCTACCAGAGGCAACACCATGAATATTTTTATTGTCATATGATGTCATGGGTCTCTACCACATGGTCTTACACATATTTGCATATCGTGATTTGCCACCCAAATAGCAATGTAGTCGCCTCTACCGAGAGCATCACAAATGGTTGTGTTACTCACTTAACATAGAGTGCACTTACCTAAATTTGTTCACACTTCTAACGAACTCATATTCTCTCATGCCTGATTTCACAAGCTTACATAACATGCATCATCTAATTCATGCAGTAATACATATCTATCATTTGTAAACATGCAATAACTATACAATACTTTTCATACACTTACACTCACTACTTACCAAAGATGAAATCAACATATGAATCTCCATTGTAAATGAACATGCATGAGTCAAGATAAAGACTCACTTGAAACACACCTTTACTATATCTTGAAGTTCCAAATTTAATTGTCTTTCCCGATCCAATTGCAACAACTACTTAAAAGAACATAGAACTTCCATTAAAATCTCATTTACAAACAATTTACTAATGTTCCCATTACATAGAACCCTCATGCAGGGCCTCTTATTCACACCCTACTGCTTATATGTTTCTTAAAACCCTTACTCTTTTAAAATCATAACATGTAGAGCTATCAGACTTACCAAGAGGTTGAAACATCCATCGATTAACTAAAAACCTCAACTTCTTGGTTAACAAAGAAGAAATAGGTTTAAGAATAACTAGAGGGTAGAACAGAAAGAAGAAAAGATCATCCTCCCATGTTCCCTTCTTACCATTTATATGTATACAAAAATTGTCCTTTAAATACCTTACAAGAACTGAAAGAAATATAAAAGAGAATCTGATGCAGATATTTGACCAATCAATCCATGCAGATGACTCTCGACCAATCACATTACAGAAACCACTTTACACAATATTCGAGAAAATTAGGCGTAGCATACCTTTGGCGTTGACTCTCATAACGCGTGATCTTAAATATAATTAAGTCTTCAATAGTTTCCTCATACATTTAATAGTCTTTCACTATACAAAACTTTGGGGCGTATCCCTTCATAGGTGTACACTCTCATGGGCACACTATTTTTTTATTAAGAAACATCCCAAGATAAAACCTCAGATTCTACGTGTGAGGATACATTATGCACTAGGATTTAATTTGCTAAAATTCTGGAAAGTGGCGAGCTATACTACAATAGCGCACATAATTGGGTAACCTTCACCATTATTCATTTTTTTCTTGGATCTTCCAAATTTAGGGTGTTACACAATGAGTGGTGGCACACCTTAGGGAATGCTAGGGTTTGCCGCCTCTCTCATGTATACAGGCCTATTGAGTCTTTCGTGTATTGGGTACAATTTTATTTGTTATCTAGACTTTTATCAAATCCTTAGACACGAACGAATCTTCTCGACTACGATCGGGCAACTATGTGAATTCGACTCAATCACCTGAGCCAGGCCACATTAGTAAGGTTTTGCAACTTTTGGTATAATTCCCAATGGTAATAAGACGGGATAAATCTCTTTCTCATCACCGCTTTCATCTCTTGCCATGTAAAGATTGTCTCTCTCCGTTACATCTTTGATTGGTTGTTAATTGGTCCCACCACACCATGGCATAGTCGGAGAATTCAATCACCGCCAACTTGACTTTCTTGGCCTCTGAGTAGTTATGGCAGTCGAACACCAATTCTATTTTCTTTTCCTACTCCAAGTACGCCTCCGGATCAGACTTGCCTTGGAAGGGTGGTATGGAGAGCTTAATATTCTTCAAATCATCATCAACTCGGCCTCGATCCCTTTGACCTCAATTCTGTTGACCTCAGTGATGCTCACTTTGATTTGAACCTTGGTCACTTTCTAAATCACTTGGGTTATACAATTCGTCTTCGAGCGGTCTTGCTCGACCTCTTTCACGTCTAGGGCCTTGAGGCGTCCTTTCTTGTTGCCCTCTCTCTTCGAATTGATCTAGTCTCTCGTTTATAGACTCAAGTTAATTGCGGAACATCCGTTGGATTTTCCTTAGAAGGGCTTGCTGGCCTAAATCACTCCTCCACCTCTGGGAGCCACGTTCCTTACAGGTTGTCTTGGTAAACCTTCGTTTATGTTACGTTCCAGACTTTGCAACATGTTGCAACCTCACCAAAAACCTCACAAGATCTCTCGAAAAGGAAGAATGATGGCACTCGCACTCGTGTTTATGCTCGTCTGGCTTTTACCTCCCCTCGATTGCGCTCACTCACTCATGCCTTTTTCCACTCCTTTCTTCTCTTATAACCTCATAAAGAATTTACTAGGCTTGATCTTCTAGTTTGGGAGTCAGTTTCAAAAGGGGTAACAATAGATATGCGTATAGGTTTAGGTTGGCTGAAAGAACAGGGAATTGGGTAGAAAGTGTGGTGTGTATTTGGTTAGGAATATTAGAAAAGAAGATAGATCAGGAACTATGTCGAATCAAGGGCTTCAATGTTCAAATAACAAAATAAATTGCATAAACACCCTTTTTTTAAAAAAATTTGTTTGTATACTTTTTATAAACTACTAAAATAATAATTATAATATAATACTTGAATTTCACGAAGTAAAATTTTTTCTTTTTTTACTTTTTTTACTAACCTACTTCGGTGCTGCTCCGAATGCTCAAACTTCTAGTTTTAGGTAGCTATAATACCAAATGATATGAGCTCGCCTCGACTTGATTTGAGTCGTATGTAAATTACCCGATCGTATACGAGAAAGTGTCGATGAGAATGGAATGGAGAAAGTAATTTCAATTTTGAAAGAGGTTTGGATGTCAAAGTTTGGGTTCGAGAATAGTTAATAAGTGTAGGTTCAAGAAAGAGAGAAGTGAAGATATTAGGTAATTTGTTTTGGTTCGGGAAAGAAATGAAATTTGGTTAATTGGGATACTTGGGTAATGGACAAAAATATGATAAGATTGGTACTAAGAACAAGTTGAACTGATATTAGCAAATATCGACCCGAGACTTAATAGTTCTTAAGATAGAACGGTTGTGATACGAGCACGCCCCACAAACTTTATCGAACAAGTCTGTCAAGCCGAGCATTGACATGTTGGCAAGTTGATCCCAGCTCGTTCCCAGCTCCACGAGCTCTGTCCAACTCAAATCCAGCTTATTCGAGCTTAATCCAACTTGCCTGAGCTAAACTGAGCTCACTCCTAGCTCATATTCAGCTCACGAGCTAAACCTTAGCTCAACTTCAGCTTAGGAGTTTAGCCTCAGCTCAACTTTAGCTCACGAGCTAACGCTTAGCTCATTTTAGTTTAAACTCAGTTTTGTCTTTAATGCATTAAATAAAAATTTGCACATATTTATTTAAGCATTAAACTTGTCTTATATTAATATTTGTTATTAATATGTCATAGTCAATATATAAATTGATTATGTTCACATAGCCGAATTTAATGTTTACATTGTGTTCACATTAGCTTGAATTAATTCTGTTCACATTTTCTTGTAGAAACTCAATGGACATATGGAGCATGAAGCTACATGTCTTTTTGGAGGTGCATGGACGGTTAAGAGCTTTGAATCTCCTAGGTGCATGTTCGGCTAAGTGCATTGTATGGCCACATTCAATGTGTTTAAGGTTCATGAATGTTTCCATTCATGTATGGTGTGCTACTCCTTCATTTTCCAAGTGACTATTGGGCTAAAAGGAGGCTTCCCATTACTTCATACATGTGGCCGAACATCTCCCTCCATGAACCTTAAAATTCCGTTCACATTATGTTCACATGGCATGGCCTTTCAATTCAAAGTGTTCACACCTATAGACTCTTCAAGAATTGGCATTCACACTTAATTTGGCTCATGAAGTCTCCTCAATTAATTCCTAACTCTTCACCAAGTAACATGAATTGATTGCCTCAATTGCTCAAGTTGGCCGAACCTAGCTAATGTCCAAGGGAGTCTTTCACTCATGATTCATTTCCTTAAGCATGAAGAACCTTTAAGGCATCTCCACCATGGCTGAATCTGGTCATGAACATCAAAGGACTTCTTTCTAGAACTTTCAAGATGAATTCATGAGGCTTTTACTTAATTATTAAGTATGTAAAGTGTCCATTCGGCTAGCTAGTCTTTAGGCTATAAATACTTGTTATTTTTCTTTGAAAAGAACTTTTTGAACTTTTTTGCCAAAATTTTTATTGAATTTAATCTTGTGAGAATTTTCTTCTCTAAACTTTGTTTGAGACTTTGTTGACTTATCTACCTAGTAGTGGCGTCAACCTTGTTCTTCCTTGAACTTATCACTCAACCGAGTGTGGCGTTCACCCTTATACTGAGGTTCCTACTTTGCTAAGTAGTGGGTCGAGGTTTATCACTTTCATCCTCTACCTTGAAAGCCTATAAGCATTTGGGTCGATATTTTCTAATATTGGTTCGTGCTTGCTTTTAAGAACCCTTTCTTCCATATCCATCATTAAACCATTATACATAGCTTCCGTCCTAATTTTCCTATCAACTTCATTCCAAAAGCCAATTGAACGATACTTTCTCGTAGACGATCGAGCAACTCAGCATACGACTCGACTCTTCCTGAGGTAATTCGTATCATTTGGTATCAGAGCTACTAAAATAAGAAGTACGTGCGGTGAAATCAATCCCGAGAATAATACAAGTGAACAAAAGTAAGTAAGATCCAGAAAAAAATGTGTACAAAGGTGTCCTATTGTATTTAGTTTACTGATATAGTACAAAAAAAGTTATACAAGTTAAAAAAAATCCGAAAAAAAGTGTTTATGCAATTCAATTGTTATTTGATCATCAAGCTTTGATTTGATATAGTTCCCAATCCATCTGCTATTCTAATCTCATACACGCCACACTTTTAACCCAATTCTCTTTTCTTTCAGCCAACCCGTAACCCCTCATTTGTTATCCTTTGTAAAACTATTTGAAATCGATCCACAATACTAGAGATCAAGTCATACTAAGTCTGTTACAAGGTTATAAGAGGAGAAAGAAGCAAAAAAAGGCACGAGCGAGTGAGATCATTCGAGTGGAGGTAAAAGCCAAACGAGTGTAAACACGAGCGGGAGTGACACCTTTTACTTCTTCTTTTCGAGCGAAATTGTGAGGTTTATGGTGAGGTACTTAATTTTTTTTATTTTGTGTTGTGATCTAACATTTCCTTTTCAGCAACAAAAATCATGTCACGCGAAGAGTTCACCGAATCGGAATACCAATACTTGGTACAAGAAATTCGAAAAATGATGGGGTCTAACACTAAGAACATACACGAGAGATTAAATCATTTGGAAAAATAAGATCAAAGTGATAGAGTTTCTTCGAGTCGAAAAATGGAGACAAGAACCCCACGGAGATATACCCCCGACTACTACTTGAGGAAAAGTTCCTATCGTGACTCCTTTTCACCATCTACTTCGAGACAAAGAGATTCATACTATGACTCATATTCATCAGCGAATTCGAGAAGTGACTTCGATCGAAAGTCCTTTTCATCAAGAAATTCGAGAAGACGAGAAGCCGATTACGATGTTGATTCATTCCAAGATGGCGTTCAGAGAGAAAGACATACTCCTACTAGATCGTCAATGAAATCTTACTCGGAGTATTCTTCACGAAGTTTTGATTGTGAATCATATGCAAATAGTTCTTCATCTTTCGAATAAGATTTGTATTCTCATGATTCTTTTGTACATTCTTGTAAAGAGAAAACAAAGAAAAAAAAAAAGAAAAAGCAAAGGAAGAAAAAGAAAACAAAATAAAAAGAAAAGAGAGGCAAGAGGCAAGTAAGAGAGACAATGAGCGAATCTTGAGAGAACTTGAAAAAGCCTTTGAAAAGCAAAAAGAAAATGAAAATGAGATTGAAAAAGAGAATGAAAAGAAATTTGAGAGTGAAAAAGAAGTTGAAAAAGAAATTGGAACAAAAGAAACGAGTGATTCAGAAGAAAAAGAATCGAGTGAGAAAACAAGTGAGCAAGTGAAGATTATTTCTACTAACCCACCTGTTCGATCTTCTTGTGATTTAACTTTTCAGGTTCCTAGAAGTTTGTGCGACCAATTCCATCTACATTACCTTCCAAACGAGAGTGTGTTTTAGGTTGTTCAAAAGGTAAGTTCACGAATGACACCACCCACTTGCAATTGAAGGTAAAAAAGGTAAGGATTCCTTATTTATTGATTCAAGGCCGTTTGAATACAAAGTTGCTCATATAGATTTTTATGGCCTTATTTTTGAAAATCTTCCATCTTTTGATATGGTTAATTACTGTTCACATATTAATGTTAACAATGTTATTTCAAAAGATGCCATGAGGATTCCGTCTTATGACATGTTTTATAACGACAATTCTATTAATTCTGTTCGATTGGTTCATCCTGTGCAAATTGTCAATGTGTGTGATAACAGTTTTTCACGTTTTGATTTGTTTGATTATAAAAATTCTTTGAATTCATCTTTCTATTTAAACGTGCCTATTCAAATGATTTGTGATGGATTTAAATTTCTAAAAGGTCGCATGATCACAACTTCTTTGCTCGATATATGCGTTAAAAGATTTTTGCATGAAATAGTTGATCTGTTTGACTTTGTTCTTCAAGATAAATCTCTGAAATTTTGTACGAGATTTCCATGCTTTGATCTAACTTTTCGAGTAGAAATTACGATGCAAGATTTTTTGAGTATGTGCATGTTTAAGTTTCCTTTGATGTACTTGCATGATAACATGTTGCATCGTTTCTTTGGTGATAAAATGAATATGCTTGGTTGTGCCAATTTTTCAAGTCTAATTGAACGAGTGAAATTTGAATCATGCGATGAGTTGATTATATTTTCCTTATTTAACATGTTGCCTGCTAAATCAAATGACCAAGTTCGTGTGTTCAAGCCTGGTGTTTGCTACATGAATTCATTTTATGGAAACATTAAGCACTTGGCATCATTTGCATTCAAATTATGTTTGCTTGATGTTCAAACTTTTGATAAGAAGGTGAAATTCAATGATTTGGGTTTCAATTTTGATTCGTTTACTAATTACCTTGCTTGGCCACATCTAAAATTTTTGTTCCATTTTGAGAAGGTAAGATCGACTTATGCTTTGGGACTTGAATCAAATTTCAACGATGATTTATTTCTTTTTCTTTTCAGTCCATACCTCCTATTGAAACTAACCTTTTACATTTTTGTGAATGTAACCCTTTAAAAAGCACGAGCTGTCATGGTGCTTCGTCACCCACCCAAGTTGTGATGTGATCCAGCCCGGGTAGATGAGTCGAATTCACGTAGTTGCCCAATCGTAGTTCGAGAGAGTTGTTCGTGCCTCAAATTTTAGTAATAAAAGTAAAAGAATGGAATAGGATAAGCGGAAGGTTTCAAGAAGGGTAAGTTTAGTAATAGGTTCGGTTAAGGGTAGCAAAGATGGATGAAGGATAGAAGGTTCGGTTTGGATTAACAAGAAAGAAATTTAAAAGATGGGAATGGAAAAACGAACTCAACGTCAGGAATGATTCAACACTAAGAAGTGTCACCCCGATTCCTATATTGTTAAGGTGAAAAATATGGATAGGTGGATAGGTGAACACCACACCAAGATTGGTGATAAGTTCAAAACAAGACGATTGACGCCACTAGCACAAGCCAGATAAGTCGTTTGAAACTTGTACAAGATATGAGAGGAAGCAACCTCACAAGAACAATGTTCATTAACAAATTTGGCAAAAGTCCTTTACAAATGAAATCAACAAACTATTTATACTAGTTTCTTATGCTAGCCGAAAAGTCCATTCATGAACTTAATGATTAAGTAATGTACCTAATTAAAACATGAACTTTCTAGAAAAATGACCAATGGTGTCCTTGTCCATGTTCGGCCGAATGGGAGGTGAGTGGATAGCTTCATGAATATGCATTGATGTACTTGGATAAATGATCTTCATACATGCATGGCTAGATTCGGGTAACTCCTTTAATGGAGCCTTGAAGTCATGTTGTTTCACCATGAGTGGCTTAATTAAATAAGGCTCATGAAGAGTCAAACTTGGTGTGAAAAAGGAGCTTGAGTAGACACTTGTGTGTGAACGTCCAACCGAGGGGTCATCATGGTGTGAACACAATGTGTGAACACATGATCAATGCATGAATCGTCCAATGCATGTTCCATCATTAATTTGATCCATGAATCTTCAAATACATGAATGTCCACCATGAACATGCATGTGCCTCTTGATTGCCATCCATTGAACCTTCCCATGCATGCACCTTGCATTAAAGTCCATACATGAATCTTCCAAATTCGGCTAACCTACAAAATTAAATAACACAATTAAATAACACACAACTATTCATATAATCATAATTTAAAATAATAACTAAATAACTTAATGACACTAACTAAATTTGGACACAATAATTATAAGTCAACTTATCATAATAAATTCGACTAGCTCAAATAGTCAAAAACACTTAATGAGCTAAATTGAGCTAGGGAATTCGGCATGAGCTATAGCAAACTTAGTTATAAGCTAGATTAAAACTTAGTTTATTGAAATGAAAAAGGAATGAGCTAAAACGAGCTAAATTCAAGCTCAAACGAGCTAAAACGAGCTCAAGTGAGCTGATGTGAGCTGAATGGCGCATGGGGGAGCTGGAGAGGAGCTGAGATCGGATTGCA